>CAVLGL010000001.1:34345665-39288165 GCA_963668995.1 Parnassius mnemosyne | reverse complement strand
CAGTCAGGTTCGGATATCCTCGAACCAAACAAATAACTCCCGCGACGCGCGCGCTATCGTTTCCAAATCAATCGATTACGCGCATTGGATCATCGGCAGTATCGAAGTGGTCAGAATCAACTGGAGGACATGGGATTGAACATACTGTGAGTAAACCTCTTCACTTCCTGTTTACATTTATCCCATTCTTTTCCGCATTTTCCGGACTAAAATCGTCGGGCCAAATTATTTGCAATTATCTGATTTTGTTGGCACAAAATAGGCCGATAATATTCTTGCTAATAGTTTAAGTTAGATTAAGTAAGATAGTTTAAATAAAAATGGCAGTAACTGTTATTCCAGCACATATTTTAGACTTGATTCCTAAATACGATGGGGATGAAAAATTACTCAATTTATTCATCTCAAAATGTGAATATGTTTTGTTAAATTCAGGAGGCGATAATACTCCGATTCAAAATTTATATAGATTCCATGCTATAAGTAGTAAGCTTAGTGGTAGAGCTGCGACTCTACTAAGTGATAACCCTAGTTTAAGTACGTGGGAGGATTTGAAAGAAATTTTGACCCAGCATTTTGGCGACCTCCGTTCAGAGGAATGTATTGCTATCGAACTAGAATCTTTAAAAATCAAACAAGGAGAGTCATTTATTCCGTTTTGTACTAGAAGACAAAATGTAAAAAGTTCTTTATTCGCTAAAGTCCAAAGACATTGTGATGAAGGAATAAAGGCAGCCAAAATGATTATATATAATAATACCGCTTTGAACGTATTTTTGTACAATTTACCTGAAGACCTTATTAGAATTGTCCGACTCAAAGGCTGTTCTACTTTGGAGATCGCTTTAAGTATAGTCACAGAGGAAATTAACTTCTTAGCTCAGTATAACGCCAAAAACAATAAAGCCAAACCAGTTCAGCAATTAGCTCTGCAAAGTTTCGTGAGACCAACTGCATTTATAAATTCGAATTTGACACCAAACAATAATAATAATAATAGTAATTTCAAGTTTGGTGTACCCAATAACCAGATGGGATATAGGCCTAATTTGATGCATACGAATAAATTCACAGCACCTCAACAAAGCTACCATTTTGCATCACCACAAAATTCAATGTCACGTAATTTCAATCATCAATTTACCCAACAACCACGAGCACCATTCCAAGTTGGTGGATTTAAATTTGGCATTCCCCAACATCAAGCTCAAAAATACGGCATGCAGAATCAACAACAGCCTAATCAGCTTAGATACGGCTTTCAACAACAGCCTAATCAATTTAAATACGGCTTTCAACAACAGCCTAATCAATTTAAATACGGCATACAACAGCAACCCAACCAATTCAAATTCGGTATACAAAATCAACCGCCCAAAAACGTTTACGACACTGACGTATCTATGCGTACCGCACCAATTAGGCAAAACATGACGACGAATGATTTGTTTTTTAGCGAGGAACCTTCAACATCATGTCAAGATTTCCCTCACGATAATAATGATGGTTACTACTACGACCACTATGATGGTTTTGTAGAAGACCCTTCATTTGAAGGTCAATACCTAGAAAATTTTAATGAAATTAATAATGAAAATAATGCAGTACCTGAAAATTTTCCGATAGTAGCCCTCGAAAGCCCTCCGAAATTATCCATCTTAATTATTGCGATAGTATTTTAAAATTACCTCATATAGTAATTCCCGAAATAAGTTCGAAATTTCTAATAGATACCGGAAGCAGTAGATCCTTTATTAGTCTTGCCAAGGCTAACCAATATTTTGGTGAATTTAAATACAATGAACCTTTCACAGTTGTAAGTACCCATGCGCAAATCATGCACGATGAAATAATTTTTATACCGCTTTTAAAAACATTCAAAAGTACTCTTCCACATAAATTTTACATATACGATGTGGACGGTAGATACGACGGCCTTATTGGTTCAGACTTATTAAAAAAGTTGGCAGCTAATATCGATATGAACCACCAAATTTTACGAACACCTAATACCGAAATCCCAATAATTTATAATCCACCTTATGAAATTAATTTAGAACCAAGATCGGAAACACGAGTAAAAATACCCACCAACTTACAAAACGGGGACGCAATAATTGATTTTACACAATTTAGTGAGGGAGTTCATATGCCATGTGCCCTTATCAAGTGTAATAATTTCTTTGCCGAAACCATTATTCAAAATGTGTCGAATGAAAAAGCTAATATTAAATTTATAGAACCGTTTAATGTAACTGTATTTGAAAATAATGAGTGTGCCATAAATGTGATAAATTCCGATTGCGAGATAGATGAGATTTTAAAAGAAAATTTAATTAAACTACGATTAGATCATACAAATGAGGAAGAACGGAAAGCTATAACTAAATTATGCTATGAATACCGCGACATATTTTATAGTGAGAAAATTCCGCTTTCTTTTACAAATCAGGTAAAACATAATATTAGAACAGTTAACGAAGATCCTATATATATCAGACCGTATCGCCACCCACCTTCCCAAAATGAGGAAGTACAAAGGCAAGTAGACAAACTTCTTCAAGATAACGTAATCCAAAATTCTCACTCACCTTGGAGCGCACCGGTTCACTTAGTCCCCAAAAAGGCAGATGCATCCGGGCAGCCTAAATTTAGAATGGTTATAGATTATCGGCGATTAAATGAGAATACAATAGACGATAAATACCCGTTACCTAATATAACTGACATTTTTGATAAGTTAGGCAAATCTGTATATTTCAGTACCCTTGACCTGGCAAGTGGCTACCACCAATTAGAAGTTAATGAAGCTGATAGGCCAAAGACCGCTTTCACAACTCAATCCGGTCACTATGAATTCAAACGCATGCCGTTTGGATTAAAGACAGCCCCTGCAACTTTCCAAAGAGCAATGGATAATATCTTAAGAGGCCTCCAAGGTCTCCATTGCTTAGTGTACCTCGATGACATAATTGTGTATTCGGCTAGTCTTCAGGAACATATTGAACAATTAAGGAAAATTTTTGACCGTCTCAGAGAAACTAATTTAAAAGTCACGTTAGATAAATGTGAATTTTTGAGAAAAGAAGTTCTATATCTAGGTCATACGATTACAAAAGAGGGTTTAAAACCAAATGACGAAAAAATAAAAGCAGTACTAAAATATCCATTACCGCGTACAGCCACCGAAATAAAAAGTTTTCTCGGGTTAGTAGGGTATTATAGAAAATTCATTAAAGACTTCGCTAAACTTACACAACCGCTTACCTCTTGCCTGAAAAAGAAAAACAAAATTGAGATTACAAAAGAATATATAGACGCATTTGAAAGATGTAAAGAGCTTTTAACAAACGCCCCACTTTTACAATATCCTGACTTCTCTCGACCGTTCGTTCTCACCACAGATGCGTCGAACTTTGCTCTCGGTGCAGTTCTATCGCAGGGACCTATCGGTAGTGATAAGCCTATAGCCTTTGCAAGTCGTACGTTGAACGATGCTGAAACGAAATACAGCACAATAGAAAAAGAACTTTTGGCAATCGTTTAGGCAGTCAAACATTTCCGCCCTTACTTATATGGAAAAAAATTTACAATTTACACTGATCATCGCCCTTTAGCCTGGTTAAACTCCATTAATGAACCGAATAGCAAACTAACTAGATGGAAGTTACGCCTATCGGAATTTGATTACGAAATAGTGTATAAGAACGGGAAACAAAATTGTAACGCTAATGCTTTATCTAGAATTAAGATTAACGCCTTAACTGATAACGATGATGTTTCCATGCAAGTGAATGTAGACAAAAACGAAAAAAAACTTCAACGCCATTTGAGCAATGTAGTCTCTAAAATTGTACAGCTAGGTAATTCGAATCAGGCGGGAGACGTAGTAACAGTATCATCCGATTCGGAAACGTTAAGTATTCCCTCTTTACATGGTAGACAATCTCCATATCCGATACCATCTCCAAATAGTAGCACCGCCACAGCTTCTGAAGGACACAGTAGTAACAATACAGTACATTCGGTTAAAGACATAGACACAGCAGGAATATTAATTCTCCAGGAAGCGATAGATGCGAAACCGAATCAAATACTCGTTCATACCTGGAACAGAAATGAATGTTCGGTTAAAAACTTGTCTAGGGATAAACAGAACATATTGGAAGTTCACTTACCATTAAACAATTTGGATTTAATTAAAAAATTCCTGAAAGAGTATATCAGACCTAAAATTAAATATTTTTTTTATTTCGAAGATGTCATACATCGCAAGCAGTTTTCGGAAATCACAACGCAATTATTCAAAAAGGATAGTGTTAAATTTTATGAATGTACAAAGAGGATAGTATATGTAGAAGATGAAAATGAGCAACGCGAAGTAGTTCTTAAATATCATTTAGGTAAAAATTGCCACAGAGGTATTAGGGAAACATTAGTACATTTGAGGCGAACGTTTTATTGGAATAATATGGAACAAACGGTAGCGAGCATTATAAACTCATGTGAGGTGTGCAAGAAAATGAAACACGACCGTAAACCCCTAAAACCTCAACTTCAATTGACTCAAACCCAGTCTAAGCCATTCCAAGAAATTTTCATTGATACCTTTTCGATAGAAGGCAAGTATTTTCTAACCCTGATAGACGCGTTCAGCAAATTGGGTCAAGCAATTGAAATTAATAGTAGGTCTACCCCGGAAGTAATAAGAGCTTTAATAAAGTATTTTTCATTTTACGGAATTCCATCCAAAATCAGTTCAGATCCCGGTATGGAATTTAATAACGTACTTTTAAAGGAAATGCTAACATTATACAAAATCAATCTACACATTGCTACTGCGCATAACCCCAACTCTATGCGACTTATCGAAAGGTTTCATTCAACTATTACTGAAATTTACCGAATCGCGAAATACGAACATAAAATTACAGACGCAGCGTCAGTGATGACGTATGCTGTTATGTCATACAATCATTCAATTCACTCTTAGACAGATCTAACGCCTTTTGAAATAGTATTCGGACACACCGAATCCAATAGTACATTTGCCATTAATTTTGATAGGCAATTCACACAGCAGCTAGTAAAGGATCACGCTAAAAGGACCAAATATTTATATGAATATCTTACGGATAAAATAATTGACAAAAAGTTGACGGTGAGAGAAAAACACGCAGGCGAATCACAGTTCGATATAGACGTAGGTGATACTGTGTTCATAAAAGGTGTTAATACTAGACGGGGCAAAGATAAACCACGTTACCAAAAGGCTCATGCCACCGGTGCTATAAAAAGAAATGTAGTTCCCGTTGAAACCAATAAACGTATTACTAATGTTCCTATTAAAGACATAAAACGTCCTTCGCAGATTATTTCTACTGGTGATCCGAACAATGGGAAGCCAGGCCCTTCATCAGCTTCGCATTGACAAGAATCCGGGATTGTTACCTGTTGACGAAGGTCAAGCATTTGTTAATTATGATAACTGGATAGTTATTATGATATTAGATTTAAATTTAATTTACGATGAATTAGAATCAAGTATGAATAAATATGGGTTACTTAAAAAGCATGTTCAAAGTTGTTTCGATACTAAATCATTTGATTCAGATTTTACTACCGTCCAATACCAAACCGATTATACTATGAATATTACCATCGACAAATTTAAACAATTAATTCCTCCATTACGAACCAAAAGAGGTCTCCTCGATCCGGTAGGCTCTTTGATAAAAGCCATCACAGGTAACTTAGATAATAATGACGCTCTTAGATATGAAAGATTAATAAGTAAGCTACATACGGAACAAAACGTGATTAAAAATAAAATGACAATAGTTTCCGAAATGGTGGGCTCATTTACAGTCATGGCAAATTCTACTAAAAGCAATTTTATACGATTAGAAGATAATATTCAAAACATTAATCAAGCTTTAAACAACTCCGATTTTCGACAGACGATTACCAAACTCATTCATCTTTATAATATCTTCCTTGATAATTTTCATAATTTATATTTCTATTTGAGTGAAATCGAAACAGCCATTGCTTTTAGTAAAATTAATGTACTACACCAGTCAATAATTGATACAGAAGAACTTATAATATTGCTTAAGGAAATAGAACAAACTGACAAATTAGTGTTTCCTGTCACTTATGAAAATATTGTAAAATTAGAAAGATGTATCGAGATAAAAGCCTATATTAAACAGAATCAGATAAAGTTTATTATGAGTATTCCACTTATTAGAAATGAAATTTTTAACTATTATAAATTAGTTCCCTTACCTGTATTACATAATGGCCAGACGACTCTCATCCTACCTAAAAATCCGTACCTACTTGTGAAAGGGTTAAAAGCAACACCGCTCTCTCAGTCATGTCGCGAGGTCGACGAACGCCGATTCCTGTGTCATGAGAACGACATACAACTCTTCACCAATGACAACTGTGTCGTAGAAATCATGCAGTTTCACACAAATATCTCAAGCTGTCACCCGATCCCTGTCACCCTAGAAAATGTGAAGATCTACCTCATACAACCAAATCGCTGGATAGTTTACTCAAATACTGAAACAGCTATGACTAAATTCTGCGACAATGAAGTAAGCCAAGAGATTCTACTAGGAACCTACCTCTTAACTATGGATGATAACTGCAAGGTGAAAATCAAAGGATACGAACTGAAAAGACATCAGACTCAAGGTAAAGAAATAACCTACCTAAGACAGCCATTAATAAACTTACCAAAGATAATACTCAACCCCTCAAGCACTCTGAAGAAGCCTGTGAATCTCGATGGAATTATATTATATAGCAGACGTACAGTTCCTGAATCTATTACTGCAGAAAAGTATGGGAGAAGTTAGTGACAGTGAGTTAAGTGAAAATGCAAAAAGTGAAATAACTAATAAAAGTGTTAGTTTAGTCAATATCATTATTTTAGTTATTATATTAATTATTTTAAGTATTATTTTTAAACATAAATTAATTGAAATCTGTAAAATCTGTAAAATTCGTGATAATCCCGAGGATAATCCCGAACTTGTGGAGGGAGGAGTTATATCGCCTCAATCCGTCCCTGGCTCGATATTCCAAACAGCCACATCAGCACATGCGTGAGAACTCGAGTGATAATTCTAAAGTAATGTAAGACGATATGATAATTGTACTAGACTTATTTTTTTAACATTTAATATGGATTCATTCTGTAACTAACCACCTTTGAAAGAACATTAAATCATTTTATACTTTAAATTGTGTTTTTAAAAAGACTGTCGAGGTTCGTCGCAATTTAAGTAGGTTGTAAAGCAAGTATATACAAATGTTTTCATTATTTTTTTATTCTATTGTTTACAGTTATTATCGCGTCTTAGCTTACATTAGAAATTCTTAGTGGGATGTGATGTAACGCGAATAACTTATTTTCGTCAAGAACTATAATATATATATATACCTGGTCAGGTCATAAATTCTGTCACATGTTTAATATAAAATAATTGAAACAAGTTTATTTATTATGTAACCATTTATATACCAAAATGAACTTAACAAAACGTAGATTCTTAAGACACTAAAGTTTATTCAAAATGACCTCCGTGATTTTGAATGCAGGCCTTGAATCTGCGCGGCCAGTCGTCTATCGAAGCACGAACGAGGTCCATGTCAATATCGGCGGCTGCCTTAATCAAGGATGTCTTGAGTGACTCCAAATTGGGATGAGGCTTTAGCACGTCTTTTCCTACAAGTGTTGCCATATCTTGTAATCTAATGGATTCAAATCTGGACTGGAGGAGGGCCAGTCTTCATGCCGGATGAAGTCGATTTCACGCGCCTCCAGCCGGTCTTGTGTGCTCTTCGCTCTATGAACTGGCGCCGAATCTTGTTGGAATACCCAGTGCCTGTTATTGAACATGGTATGAGAAACAGGTTCCACAAGGTTCGTCAGGACTGTATTTTGATACAAAACTGCATTCGTTTTTACACCTTTCTCACAAAAATGTACCTCTGTTAAGCCCCAATAAGAAACTCCCAACCATACCATGAGCGAGGATGGAAAATGACCTCGTTGGACACGCGGAATACGGTTGCTCGCATCTTCACTACTGTGTGCGTACACCTTATCATTTTGTTTGTTGTAGCTCCCTTCTACGGTAAAAATTTTCTCATCCGAAAAAAGAATTTCCTGATATTTTTTCCCGCGTCCGCTTCAACAAAGCGCGGCATCTCTTCAGTCTCAGGTCCATTAGACGAGCATTCAAACGATATCCTGTTTTTCTTCGATATGTTCGAAGCCCTAAGTCTTCATTTAACACCCTTTTCACCGTGGTTCTACTTAACCCCATCTGAAGGTTTCTGCTTACGTTTGGGATTTCTTTGAATTCGCGCCTTCACAGCTTTTATCACTGCTGGAGTCCTAACAGACCGAGGGCGACCACTTCTTGACCTTTCATCTACACTAGAGTCTTTATTGTATCGTTTGATGGTACGATAAACGAATCTTTTGGTTATATTAAAATTTTTCAGTATGTCAAAAATTTGAATTGGCTCGTAACCGCAACGATGCAACGAATAATTTCAACACGGTCTTCTTTAAGCGTCCACTCCATATTTAAAAATGAGTAAAATTCTAAAAAGTATACAGTTTTATTTTCACGAACAATTCGAAATTCGAATTAAATAAACTTTTTTGTGGCCAGCATTCTAAAAGAAAAGTTTTTACTGTGTGACAATACTTATGACCTGACTAAGTACGTATTTGTTAAAAAAATGCCGATAATTATATTATTTCAAGTCGGTGTTTTACATTTGAAGATTAGTTATAAAGAGCCAAAGTAAAATTTTCATATTGATTAATTTAATTCGAGACTAAAAAAATGTGAAAGGGTTTTTATCTGCAATAATAATTTTCATCAAAAATAACATAGACTTTTAAAAGCCATACACACCGTCAATCATACTGAAGATTATCAATTGTACTACAAAATATTTAAAAGACTATTTCCAGTATAATGACCCGATTATCATCATTAATGTTTGACTGGCATGTAAAAGTTTTATCTGATGGCTAAATGATTGACTATTATAATATTATGATAAGGTCATGCTTTTCTATAAAATGTTGTAAGAAATTTTAAATCACGGACCTATTGGTTTGTTTTACTATTCAATTAATTAGTGAAAAACAAGATGGACTGATCCAAAAGTTTACTTTCTTGTGTAAAAAGTGCTATTTAGAATTTTATGCAAATGATAATGAAAGTTTCTATGTAAATAAGTGTAAAATAGTAAGTATTATATTCAATGGTAGCGGCAATCCATATTTGCAATTCCAGCAAAGCCAGCATCATTTTTGTACAGAAACCGGCAAAGTTTTGCTCAAGGCACTATAAACAAAGCAGCTGATAAAAATGTTACATACATAACTGTTAACAAAAACTGTTTTTGCAAATGGTCTTATAGATAATAACTATTATTAGAAGGAGAAGAGGTAAAATTTTGTATATATATATATATATGTCTATACATACATATAATGATTTATGGCCGCTTAGTAACTGAAGGTGACTCAGTATAACATTCTACAGTCACGCTGAAACTAAGAGGAGAGAAGCACTGTAGAAAAGTATATAGTAGTAAAATTAAAAAAATTACAAACTTATCCAAGATACCCCCTACGTTACAAAAAACCAAATAATACAATAATGAGATGGCGTCAGTTTTAAGGTATAACAAAAAGAAAAAAAAATTCTAAGAAGTTCAGTATCTAATTGACAATATACTGCTGACACTTAATCACGCTTTTCGAAACCACGCCAGTTGTAAACAATACTTCTGTGAAAAATGGTGTACACAAGTTAATTAAGAACAGACAAAATCTTCTTTTCAAATTTCCGCCGAGTTATAACTAGAAGGCCAAATAGGTCGTGTGTCAATTTTAATTCAATATATTTTATATGAAGTGATCTTGACTACATTTCATCAATTAATCATTGGTAACAATGAAAACAGGAATTTTACAATTGTGTTTACAAGAAACATTATTAGTTGAACCTTGCAGCTTGTTCATTATTTTTATTATAAATACCTATGAATGTATATATTATAAATATTTTGCATTATTTTTTATTTTGCCCTATCTGCAAGGTTCTACGCTCTATATAAAATGTGGCGTATGATATGACTGACAATCTCTCGAACATTTTATCTGCGTACAAACATGTTTTACGTTTTCGTCGCCTCCACATAATATTTTTGTCAGCATAAGGTACCCTTCTGTATCTGAAACGAATATGAATATTGCTACAAAGTAAAGTAATAGGCTATGCAAGTCCCTCTACTGGGCACATGACTCTTTTTATTTCTGAGAGGGTTTTAGGACAAGGAAATGCCCGCCGCGCTGCCCCAATGCATGTTGACGTAAATTGCAACTACAAATTTCATTCTTGCTGCCGGGAATTATACCCGGGAAAAATTTACAGCGAACGTGTTGACCCAGAGCTACTAATACGACACAAATAAATACGATTTAATATACATAATAAAAACTCTTACGTCCTTGAAACTTGAACACTTGGTAGCTCGTGATGCCTACCGGACAAAGCTACAGCACCACACCGTGCAATGTAATTGAAGATGCATAACCGCTACATAATTATTTTATATATTTATTTATTCTTTTTTACATCTACCTTATAATAAGGGATATAAAGGGCGGACATAAATTATCAGTGATACGCAAGCATAACAGGCAGTATGTCACTTATATAATTGTCACCTCTGCAGTCTATTAATCTTTGCACTTTTATAAGTAATACAGAACGTAGTCGCTAGACGGTGTTGATGTCGGCTAAAATCTCTGCGATCGCCGTTTCGTCAAGGTCATTGAGGCTAGTTAAAGCCTTAAATGTAAAGCCTTAGCTGTAAAGCATACTTTTTTAAATATCTTAGAATATGTTTTCACATAATCTCTAAATATAACACTATTATTATATGATCTTTCATTATAAAGCTCGTGTAACCTTCGCCTACATTTATAAATTCCTACTGTCGCCCATTCGTTAATTAATTTGCGACTGTAAAAAGAAAAAGTTTCTGAAGTAAATGTTCTACTAAATTCACAACTTATAACTTTAAATAAGGAACCATACAAATAATCAGCACTATTTAGAAATGAAAGTGATGGAAGTCTTTTTATCATATTACTTCTATACCTATCCAAGTGATGGCCATTTATTGGAACAAACACAACTTACTTATTTTACTGTTTTTTGTGTATGTAAGGCAATGATACCAAATATCCACAGTGATATAAACTTAAATTTTGAATAATTTGTTTATGCAATAAAAATTTTATGCAGTTCGCACTAGACCTAGCAATACCTGTTGGTTCTAAGAATAAATTAACAAGATTATACAATTCAAACAATGAGCTAAACTTAATACTAATGAAAGAAGTTTCAAGAAGTTTGATGTTTAAGTCTTCACAAATTACAACAGACTTATTCTGTTTACTATGTTTGAGCAAAACATCTTCCAAAATCCTTTCAAAATAGTCATAAGTAGCACATGGGGGTCTGTAAACATTTACAATAATGAGGTCCTCGAGCTCGACACAAGCCATTTCTACAGTTCGCTCAACAGAGAGGCTCAAATATCCTTTAATATAAGATTTTTTTGGTCGGTCATGCTTTAATAATAAGGCCTAATTTCCAGCATTACTACATTTTGTTACTAGAAAATTGTAGTTTTCCACTTTGAAAATATACCTTACTTATACGCCGTGACATAAGGAGGTAAAGAAATTCCTTGAAAGCATATCCTTACAGTTCCACTTTGGACCCACTTCCTATTTAAATCTAGATGTTTAAGTCGTTTTACCGCCAATATTTTGATATCACTTTTGAAAATTTCTAAAATATCTTCTTCAGTAAACTCCAAATCTACATCTCTCATCAATCCATAAGAAATCGTGGTTTCAAAAGTTTTTTGACATTAGTACCCTAAATCTTGAAATTTTTTATACTAATAATTTTTTCTGCATCATTATCACTTTGGAAGCAACTCAAAACTTTAAAAAAAGACTTATATTTTATTGTTTTAATATTCTGAATATTCTCACTTCGTAATAATTTAGCTAACGCCATTTTTTTTGGTAAATCTTTAAATGATGTAACATAAACTTCATATTTAGATCCGATTTCTTTCGATGTTGTCTTTTGTCCCTGTCCTGTTGAAACACTTCTTAAGAAACGTTACGGACTTCTTTTAACTGTTACATAGCCATCTTCGCTGTTTCTATCTTCTTCGCGTGCTTTTCTTTTCTGCAATCTCACTTCAGGCTTTCGAGTAGTGAACGCAGAATTCGCATGTTCCATTTCAGACACACGAGTTATTCTTCGATCTTCAATTTGGTTTAGTTCTAATTCACATCTACGTTTGTCTTCCGAATTACTTCCATCACTTCTGTCTATTAATTTATCTTTAGCACTATCCATATTTAAACATTGTGAGTAAATTGAAAAAAAGTTTATATTATGAACTGAGCTGTCTATGACGTGTGTGCACCAGAGGACAGCTCGCGCAAGACTGCGACATTATAGTTGTGACCTTGAGCTTGTGATATTCTCTTTAATCTACTCAAAGGGGTCAAAAATCAAAATGTTAATAGTAAGTGAAAGCCGATATCAAAAAAAAACTAAAAAGAATTTAAAAAAACACAACAGTTTCTTATGCGCTTTAACTCTTCTATCTACTATGTCCTAGCATTTTCACACCGTCTTCTGAAGCTGTTACGTGGAAACTGTTTTATCCTTTTTATTTTTTTTAAGTTGTGTTTCAATTTTTATTTAATTACGAATTTTCTTCAACCAACTTCAATAGTGGTGAAAACATATGTAAGAATACTCCGGCAGTATTTCAATGCCATTAAAATATAGAGGTTATTCGTGATGGAAAAAAAATGTCTAACCTACGTCAAATCCACAGAAAAAGTCAATTTACTCTGAATGGATCATCCAGTGTACAGCGTTGTCATTCCGACCTATTTATTTGGCAGTGTTTCTATTTAAGGCGTACCTAACACAATTTGAGCAGTACCCCTTTAGGATGCTCGGGAAAATTCAGGTCGCCTTATCCTTTCACGTAGAAAATTAAATGTCTACGGTAATATTCGCGGCGTTGCTTTTGGCAGTTGATCTATAGTATGCCAAGTCTGTGAGATAGATGCAAATAAACAAACGTTCGAGTTCATATTGCATTCGTAGCATGTGATTAATTTCGACTATTGCCGTATTTATGATTTCAAGTAATGCGTACTTAATTATATTTGTTTTGTAATTTTTTGTTTGAAAAATTGTTTTTTAATTTTTCATGCAAAATACACGACAAGTTGGTAATATTTTGAAGAAAAAAATATAGCTTAATGATGAATAGAAAATGAAGACAGAAAAAAAATTAAAAATTACATAACTCGTTGAGTTACTACTTTGTTTTAAATATACTAATATATTTTAATCGCTAAAAGCAGAGAAACAATTTATAATCATGCCACGGGCACGTGCACAAAAAGTTTTTTTTTTCATACTATAATTAAATACAAAATATTAAATATAAGCAAAGAAAATGAGACCTAAAATGCACCTTTTTTTATAATTTTATGAATGTTATTACATACTTCGATTTTTTTTATTCATAGGTATTTTTATGTTTTTGTTTTAATGATTATTACATAAGTACCATATTTATTTTGCATAGATAGAAATACTCTTAAAATAAAGCAAACATCGTGCAAAGTAGTGCATCGTTCAAACTCAGCTGCAGTTAAGTTTTAGCGTAACGGGTTAACATCTTAAACTGCATTTCAAACTTCAACCTACGTAGCTAAAATTGTGGGTTTTATTCAATTTGCCTTTTTGCTTACTTCTTTGGAATATGATGCACTGGAGTCTGCATTTGCATAAAAGCGCCCATTATCTTCAGCTTGAACTACATAAAAATCAATAGTTACCGTGCACTTACGTACAGGTTGAATGTAAATTACAAAAAAACAGAGGATTTTCTATTCTGTCGCAATAAAAGTAAGAAGACTATATCACCTCTCTTAAAGTAAAAAACATATTTTTCAATTTAGTCTTTACCGCTAGAAAATTAAAATATATATATTATTATATTCAAATTTTACTGCAAATAAGGCCACCTTAAAAAAATTATATGTTTACAGTTGACTGTATTTCATTTGTGAATAAAATCATTACAGCTTGTCAAAAGTCTACCACTGAACTTAGGCTTCCCCCACAGGTTATCTTATAGGGGGATTTTTCCAGTAGTTGCAGCGCTTAGTAAGTGAGTTGGCAACCGGAGTTTTTTATTACTTTCAGTTGTTATCAGAAAGATGCCGATGCACAACTGCAGCTTTAGTTTCTCTCTTACGGCTCACTATACAGCAAATTACCTGTAATGCGATAGTTAAAATATTTTTTTTTCATTTTAAATTATTAACCTATTTCTCGAAACAGTAAGCTGAATAATTGAGAAATCTATAAAAAATATTAAACTGGTCGTTAAATATTAAACGGTCGTCGCTCATCGTTAAATATTCGCAGATAAAAGGCGAGCCACGTTAACGTATTCAGCGGCATTAAAGCGATTAAAAATTATAGTGATATGTAAAATTAGTGAATTGTAAAATGGGGTATCAGCGGTGTGCGGTGCCTCAGGGTTCCGGCCTAGACGGCGCTAACTCATTGATCCATGCTTCAACATTTATTCTTTTAATCGGGCTTTAAAGTTAGTGAAAAATAGAGGAAAGTTCTTATTTGAAAAAATTGAAACACTGAGTAAAGATGTATCGTCAGATTCTCTTCAGTCATGTCTATTTAAAAAATTGACATATAAGCTTTATGAGAATATTTGTAACTTTTTTAAAATATCTGTCAGATATGATTCTTTATTGAGATCAATCGAATCATCAGTCGGATTGACTACATCCGATATTTCATAGCTTTAACGCTGCTATAATCGATTTGACTTCATGCATTGGAGGTCGTGGAATCTTACTTTACATTTTTTGTTATAATATATAAAAGAAACAGAAAGGGGCCGAGAATTCAGCCCTGAGGCACGCCCATTTGTACTATCGACCCTGAAGAGTTCATACTATTAATGACAACTTTTTGAGTTCTGTTACTAAAATATGAAATAATTAATTTAAGAGCATCACTTCTTACATCCTAATGTGGAAGTTTCCTGATTAATGTTTCATGGTAAACACAATCGAAGGCTTTGGATAGGTCACAGAATATACCCAATATGTATCCTGTGAGTTCTCCCATGCATTTGAGATATATTTTATTAGCTCAATACCAGCATCAGGTGTTGAGTGAACCCTTGTGAAACCGAATTGATTTTTATGAAGTAAATTATTTACATTAAAAAAATTTAACATTTGATAAAGAATTTTTTTTTTCAAAAATTTTACTCTGTGTTGGCAGTACAGAAATTGATCTAAAATTGGCGGTATCTAATGCATTACCAGATTTAAATAAAGATATTACTTTGCTATGCTTCATTAAATCAGGAAACACCATATTCGTATTAAAAAGTAGTTGAGACGCGATTATACCGGGTGTTTGTGAAACGCTCACGAAAACGAAGACAGACAATAGTACTAAGGATACATTTAATGTTGAATCGTAAAGAAATTCGATTCTGAGGAAAAAATCATCGTTTCACAACGTTTTATTAACTTTATTCACGCTCTATCATGATAGTACAGCTTAATGAAACGATAATTTCATTAAAAAATCATGAAAATACTTGAATATAAAACCAGCAGTGGAGTAACAATTAGCTGATTATGGGTCAATGTACACCCGGACGCTGAATTGCGCGGCCTGCAGCCAGTGATGGTGCCACAATACCCAAAAATTTACAATATTTGTCCAAATACCTAACTTATCTACTTAACCTACTATTTTGCCGCTGTGCTTATCTCCACCTAGCCACTTTATTCATAGCTTAAATAAACCAAATTAACGTCTAGATTAAATTTCTCAGAGTATTTCTTTATTAGATCGCGAGTTGTTATAAGCGTATTAGTTGTAGGGTCTGTTTTGACCTTTACGTATGTACTTTCATTCGATAAAAGTTGTTGTATTTTAAAATTGTAATCCGCCGTATCCATTATAACCGTAGCATTACCTTTATCTGCGTCATTCGAAACCTGCGTGTGCGAAACCACCGAAGTTATATGGGTTACCAAAAATACACAAACCGAACGCTCCATTACGTCCAATAGTGAGTCAGATCGATTTGCCAACTTATAAATTGGCTCAACACCTAGCAAAAGTACTATTACCACTCAGAGGATACACAAGAGCACACACGAAGGATTCATACCATTTTGTCAGTGAGATAAAAGACATATGTCTTACTGACAATGAAACTATGGTCAGTTTTGATGTTCAGTCTCTATTTACATGCCTACCTGTTGAAGACTGCATCTCAATTGTAACTAGGAAACTAGAGGAAAACAACATGCCAGCCGAATATGCAGTATTACTCAGACATTGCCTAACATCTGGCTATCTATTGTAGAAAGCATAGTTTTACAAGCAAGTAGATGGTGTTGCGATGGGCTCACCATTATCTCCCATTGTCTCCGATATTTTCATGGAGGACTTTGAGGAGAAAGCCCTGCTTACTGCACCAGTAACTACAAGTTTCTGCAAGCGATACGTAGACGATACTTACACAATTTTACCATCGGACAAAGTAACTGCATTTTTAGAACATCTTAATTCCATAAACTCTAAAATTCAATTTACTATGGAGTTAGAGGCAAATAATTCTTTAGCTTTCCTAGATGTGTTAGTCATTAGAAATCCTAATAATACCATGTGTCACACTGTGTATAGAAAAAAGACCCATACAAACCGATATTTAAACGGTGAATCCCACCATCACCCTTCACAGTTAGCTACCGAGGGCAAATCTTTGTTACAGAGAGCACGAGGGATCTGTGACAGCAAACACCTGGCCGCCGAGATTCAACACGTCAAGCAGGTTCTGCACGACAACAAGCTTCGGGTTCCACGCCTACGTTACAGTGACCGAGTGAAGCCGGCCACAGTCGAGCGTGTGTCTGCTGTACTACCGTATGTCAATGTCAGAGGTGTCACAGATAAGATTGGCTACATCTTGAAGCGAGCTTCTATTGGAACATTCTTCAAGCCGCCGAATAAGATTAGTCAGTTCTTACCATCCGTCAAGTGCAATATTCCTCTACAAGATGCAGGAGTGTACAAGCTTGATTGTGAGTGTGGTCTCTCATATATAGGGCAAACAAAACGATCTATAATAACCCGCGTAAAAGAACACATGGCTGACGTGAAGCACCAACGTTCCGGGAAGTCTGCAGTTTGTGATCATATCCTAGACGGCTCCCGCCATTACATTAGATTTGATAAACCACAAATTCTCGCGAAAGAACATCGATTCTTGCCAAGGATGATACGTGAGGCTATTAAAATTAAAAAAGATACTAATTTCAATATAGAGGGAGGCTGGGTACTACCACCTGCTTGGGATCCTGTAATTCATAAAATTAAAACTAAACCCAAGCATACCACTGCAAGACTTCAAGACACAGTTACTTCATTCTGCGTAGATCGGACCAAAATTATTAATTAAAAAAGCTGAAGGTACTCCGGTTTAACTTTGACATCGGGACGTCAATCACCTCAGTCCCCCGTGACTACGGTTGCTGGAAAGCAACCGAAACTTTGGGAATATAATAACTTAATTAAACGCGATAAAATCCGTAAAAATAGTTTTATTCAATGTGTAGTGTTCGCGTAAATATAAGAAATCATTACCTATACTTTAAAATATCTTTTGATGAAAGAATGAGGGCTTCGTAGCGCAGTGGCTAAGCATTTGGTCGAGGCAATTTAAAGCCCGCGAATTCGAATCCTGCAGCTGTTCTCTAGCCCATAAATAATTGTTTCTAGTCTAATGTGTATCCTTGTTTAGTTTATGTATACCACCTTCCCGATATAGACAATAATCCTAATGTATAGAGTAACGTTTAAAAAAACCGCCTAAAGTTGAATTCAGAAAAATCTCAACCCCTAATAACTGAAGGTGGTCGGTGTACTTTAAAACTAAAAAGCTAGGGTTGATTGGGTACTTTTTTCCGGACCAAAGAGACATGGCTGTATTTTGGAAGCGTTGAATTTTTAAAGATTGGCATCGGCGCATTCATCTCTTTAGACTAGATTTGATCCCGACTTGCCCGAGCATTTGGCTGGTGTCTCATCACAATTGTGCTGTCGTCTGCATACAGAGTATAAGCAAGCAGATCATTAATATGCAGCAAGAATGGAATTGCGGAAAGAATGGACTCCTTAGGTACTTCGGCGTTAGCCGTCAGAGGGTCGGACGAGCAGCCCTCGACAACGACTTGGAGAGACTGTTCACTCAGAAAGTTCTTCGCCCAATAAATCAGACCAGGGTATGAAAGCCTGCCCAAAAGGTTAGCGTGCCAAACCCTGTCAAATGCTTCCAAGATATCAAGGGAAACTGCAACTGCTTCCCTTCTGCTCACGAGGGCCTCGCCCCACATGTGAGTGGCAAACGCTATCAGGTATGTTGAGGAGGTTATTTTAGGTATGCCATAAGGTGGGTGTTTAATATGCGCTCCATAATCTTATATAGTATTTATATAAACTGAATAAAAAATTATTTAGGTAATTTCAAGAACTAAAACAAAAATTACACACTTAAGCAATATATTCGATATTATACACTTAAGAAATGTAACTTTATTTCCAGCATAATAATTTAAAAGTATCTTTGTGTTCAAATCATTATGTGTGGTATTCTTATCCATTTACTGTTTAAACACTTAAAAATATATATTTTATTTAGCTTATTTTCCATAAATCATATTTATACAACTGCAACTACAATTTCGTTTTGTCATGAAATATTTAATGGCCTCGCCTTAATCCTGCTGTGGTTTCTGCTCCAGTCCTTTTTAAAAGGCCGGCAACGCATCTGCAATTCCCCTGGTGTTGCGGTTGTTCATGGGCGGCGGTAGTCACTTACCATCAGGTGAGCCGCATGCTCGTTTGCCCCCTCTCCAATAAAAAAAAAAAAAAAGCCAGCTATTAACTTAATTTTAGCCCTACATTTTCTCTAATGCTTTTTATTAACGCTGATACTTATTATTAATTCTCTGATCTACACTTCATTTTATTTACTAGTGATTACTCAGGTTATTTTAAACAGTGTTTAAATGAGTACAGATTTTAATTTTTAATGGTGAATTGTATTTTATGTTACCGTTATGACTTCTTAATTTTTTAATGAATCCCATAAAGGCATTTCCTATGTTTTTTACTTATTTTCAAATATATGGTATTCTCTTCATTCGTTATATTAAAAACTTAAAAATTTCTTAAATCCTTATTATCAAATGAAATCAATAAAATAAAGTAATAGCATTAAATTTGTTAGATGTATTGAAATAAAAGTGTTTTTAAAATCAATGACTAAGTATTTCCAGACAGGGTTTCAGTTCCGTTGAGACCCCGATTCCGATACCGATGGAAGGAAGATGTTAGCAGGTGTTTTACAAGAGTATTTTATATTTCACGACATAAATAAGAAACAATTTATTATTGTTATTTTTAAATTTGAATGTTTTTTTTTATTATTCTAAGCTATCGCTTAACTACAATCCCACTTGATGATAAGTGGTGATGTAGCCTAAGATGGTGAAGCGCACTGATTTATCAAAAGCCTATTCACTCTTGTCTTGAAGAGACCCAGATTGTAAAGAACATAGAAACTGAATTATGATGAAAAAAAAAACTTATGGACCTTCAAAAAACTTGCTCGTTTTTAAAAGGTAATGCAACGCACCTGCAACTCCTCTGTTGTTGTAGTTGTTCAGGGGCGACTAGCGACACTTACTATCAGGTATCAGGTGAGCTACATTCTCGTTTGCCCCCTGTTTGCTGCATATCATGCCTCTATTCCACGCCAGCCTTTTTTCGCATCTTACTGAAATTCATGCCTAGCGTTCAATTGATGGAGAATTCACTTGATGATGATGTTGATGGTAGATGGTGAACATTTGGTGTCACATTTACAAATAATAAAAGAAACAAAAAATTGACGCACTGTTTGCCTTTGAATTTCTAAGTGCACAACGTACCAGTTTACTTAGAATAACGAAGTATGTACATACCAATCTAAGAATTTTCATGTTATATCCCTTTTTACTATTACAGAATTTGTTCCCTTTTTTTCATATACCTTTAAAGTCCACGGCTGGACATGAGTCGTTGCAGTTGTAGAGGGGATGTTTCCTGTCACCGGTCTGAGTATTTTACGTTTAATGTAAACGGGATGATGTTGCGACGGGAGCGTCCATTGATCAGTAGTGAACACTAATAGGTCGATAAATAATAATTAAAGAAAGAATAATTTCTTTTTTAATTATTATTTAACGGTATAGTTATGTTGTGCTGTTTATTAGAGCATAAAATTCTTTCCATTTTTTCCACAGTCGCCTCATGTGACTCCACGGGACATAATGTGGTGGGCAATACATGGCCCATATTATAGAATCTATTATAATATAATATGATAAAGGAATTAATTTTATTGCTTTTACCGAAACTTTTTGTATATTTCATACTAAAAAACAAATTCATTCTGTGGAATCATCAATTAAAACTTGATAGAAATAAAATTTATAAATTAAGAGTATCTCTTCACGTTAAACTTAAATAGAGATCTAATTGATGAAATTTTGAATTTAATACATTCCGATTAATTTTATTGTTGAAATTTTAAATAACATAGTGTTTTAAGGCGTTCTTGTTGTCAACTTATCTTGAAGCGTAAGTGTCCTTAAGGTGCCTTTTATGTATCCACAAGGCAATCACATAAAACACCTTTGTTGTATTTTAGATTCGTCTTGCTTTATTTATTTGAAAGCAAGTTTAGTATGTGATCTTTATATAATTTTATGTTTAAATATATATATATATATAAAAAACTGAAAAGATACGACAAATATTACAGGACAGGAAATAGAGTGAATGGGGCTCTACACTCTATTGTGAAAAGTCAGAATGTGTCCAAAAAGGCACGTATGGCATTTCACAATGCTGTGTTAGTACCTACTTTAATGTATGGCAGTGAAAGTTGGGTGTGGCAGAAGAAGCATGAGAGTAGAATAAATGCTGTAGAAATGCGGTCATTAAGGAGTATGTTAGGGATGAAGCTGAATGACAGAGTGAGAAATTGTTTAATAAGAGAAGAGTGTGGTTTGCAAGATGATGTTGTGACCAGGATTAAGAAAGGAATGCTTCGGTGGTTTGGCCATGTAGAAATAATGAATGGGGAAAGAGTGACAAAGCAAATTTATGTTGCAGAGGTGAACGGCATAGTCGGGAAGGGTCGCCCTAGGCGAAAGTTTATCGACCAAATTGGCGATATATTTAAAATGGGCCAAATCAAGAGTACCTTTAACCGACGAGCGTGTATGCGTAGGTATATGGATGTGGAGGAAGCGAGAGAGGTGTGTCAGGGTCGTGCCAAATGGAAGTCCATAATCTCTGCCTACCCCTCTGGGTGACAGGCGTGAGTGTTTATGTTATATAGATACGACAAAGGGGTTCTTTTTAGCGGTACACGCGCAAACCTGTGTCTTCTGGGGTTTAAACTGTACTAGATTTAGTTGCCCTCAATCCGAGACTTTGTTCAAAAAAGAGTCGACTTCAGACACAATTTTTTCCGGTAATCGGCGACTTGATCCCGAAAAGTTGTTAAAAAAAAGATTGGTGTCAAAACCATCACCAGTGCTTATATCTGCATAGCAATGAATGGTGTTTACAACATATAATACATATGCAGAAGATACAGCGTAGGTGACAGCCTTGTGAAACTGGTGTTCCACAATACAACAATCTGTAATAATCAGTCAAACGATGCTGATGCATTTATAGGCTGGTTAGGAGAGATACGAAGTATAAATCCGAAGAGGACACCTGCGTCTCGGTTTGAAAGAGCAAAACCAGCTTCGCCGTCTCCAGATGGTAGTAGGCGGCATTTAGGTTCGATTGTAGTCATCTCATGGTGCAGTAGTTCACGGATGGCGTGGCAGGGGTCGCCTTTGTTTTTTTGCTCTGCTTGCCCCGAGCAGTTTGTGTTGAGCGGAATTTCGCCCCCCCCCCCCTCCCTTCAGAATACGTGGCGCAGCCTGAGCGCCCATGATCAGGTTGCCCCGCGTACTCTCAATTTCCCTGAATTTGTTCTATGTCAGTTTGCTAATAATGACGTTAGGAAGCATATCACAGCTGTGACTTCTAATGCAACCTCCTATCATAACTAAAATTTTCAACAACTAATCTACTACTAACCAACTAGCAACAACACATTATTCCGCTACTTAAGAAATCTAATCTCAAGTCCTTCTGTGATAATCGTCTTATTTCCATATTACCTTTTATTTCTAAAATTCTTGAGCGTCTTGTACAACATTTTCTTAGTCTATTTCCGAATAAGGTTGTAAAACCCTAGGGTTTCTTATAGGCAGTACAATGTCTTGGGCACCAGTCATTGAACAGTTAAGCAAAAAAATGTTTCTAGGTTGTGGAAGTCTTAAGAAACTCCGAAATTTCCAGCCCATATCTACGAAAATTGCGTTATAGTTATTGTATTTCACCAATTAGGTTTGACTTTGGTTGTTGTTAGCCTTGCACATAAATGTCGTGTTAGTGTGCGTAGTTCTCGGGTGCACTCAGTCACGATCGCGAGTATTTCCTGATCCTGATCGATAGATCCTGTATTTGAGTTGTTGTTTGAGGAGAATTTCAAAATCAATTTAATTAAAGGCATTGCTAAAATCTAAAAGATAAGGATAGTTAATTTGCCATTTTCCATGGCAGATAAGATTATATCTTCCGTCATATTGACTTAAGCTGTGACAGTACTATGCCCAGGATGAAAACCAGATTGCAGAGGATTTAGAAAGGTATTATTGCGAAGGAAAGCACAGACCTGATTATATACCAGGCGTTCGAGAACTTTGGATAGGAATGGCAACTTAGATATAGGACGATATTCCGAAAAAGATGTAGGTTTGGGCTTTTTAGGCAACGGTATGGTGTGAACGTCTTTCCAAGTTGATGAAAAAAACACCACAAGAAATGGAGGAGTTGAGGATATAGTAAAGTATTCGGATGTTTATGACAAGAATCGGAAGGATCATATTATGGCTGATACAGTCGCTCCCAATTGCATTCGAAGTAATGGGTAAAATACTCTTCTTAACATCACAAGCAGAGAATTGATTTAGGACAAAAGATGAATGATCAGGAGTTTGAAGCAATGAAAGAAAATGTAATGTGTTGAATTTTGTAGCTCAGTATAAGTTGGACAAGGATGAGAAGTCATAATTTAGTAAATCAATATTTAAATCTTTAGAGAGTACATTATTACGGGGCTTTCCAACCCCCATTGATCTAAGAAAACTCCAGACTTTAGCTGCATATCCAATTTGTACCGATTTATGGATATAGTTACGTTGAGCATCCCTACACACCCTATTACAGTGATTTCGAATACTAACATATTTTCCCAGTTTATAGATATAGGCTGATATGTATATTTGTCTTGGGTGCAGATTTTTTATTTAAAATATTTTTTTTTCATCAGTCAGTCATTGTAAAGGGAAATGTCTCATTTTAATTACGCGAACTAGTGCATGTTTATAATAAAGACAGGTTAAGTATAGTCGTAAATATTGCAACTTTATTGTCAATAGAGTCTGCATTGAAAGCGGCTGACCAATCAATGTTGGAAGAATCTTTGCAGAGATTTTCAATATTCATACCACGGAAAGGGCCTCGCAAAAGGAATTTAGATTTAATATTAGGTAGTCGGACACATTATAAGAGAAAAATATATGATCATGGTAAGAGAAGGCATCAGCTGGACACCGATCATGCTTAACAACGAGGTCAAAAGAGGACACAAAAATAAGGTCAAGCAATGACGGAGTAGTATTTGGGAAGTGATGAGTAGAATTTAAAGGTAAAATTGAGAGATTAGTGGAATTTACGATGGATCGAAGAGAGGATGAACGAGAGTCTTTTTTAAGCAGACAAGTATTAAAGTCACCCATACTGATCGTGTGCGAGTAGAAAGATACATTTTCTAAAATATTTTCGAAGGAAGTGAAGAAGTCAATACGAGATGAAGGACAGTAATATACACCTAGAAGAATTTTCCACCGCAATAAAAAGATGTTCACCTGCATTAGGTTGAGTTGGTTGAGATCACATATTAATAACCAAAAAGGGAATATACGCTCGGAGATTTATTGCCACACCACCATCATCGCCTACAGTACGATCATTTCTTATGAAGTGAAATCCAGGTAAAGAATAATTAGTGGAAGGTAGACAAGGTTTAAGCCATGACTCATAAACGAGAATAGCATTAATATCATTAGGGTCAAAGGTAACCAGCATGTCCGAAAAGTGAGACGGAATGCTTTGGGCATTTATGTGAACAATGTTGAAATTTTTGGGAACTTCAGAAAATTGTGAAGCTAGTATTTCAGAGAGAGGCTGTAAGCTAGGGATACTGTTACCATCACTATCTGTAGCCAAATATTTTTCAGTATCACTACTTATGTCTAAATAAGCCATTATAAAATAAAAAATTATACCTATATAAAATAAAATATAACGTATAATAAATACAATACCATAAAAAATCACTACGCGTACTACAATCAAGGCGAGACCTTCATCGTGAAATAGAATAACTTATAGCACATTTCATATCGTTGCCTATTTTAGACTATGCTGATATATGTTACAGTGACTTTACCATGGAGTAATGAAATAATTTTAAGCGTCATGAGAATTTATCCATTCGCTTTAATATATATACACAATTATGAATATACACATATACATATACTAGCAGTCCTACGCGACTTCACTTATATTAGACTTCACTTCAATTATACAAATTTATTACGATTGGATTGCGTGGTTTTTTTGAGCGGAACCCTAACTTTTTCTAAAATAAAAGTAGTCTATGGTACTTATAACATCAGCTATCAGTAAAAGTCCCATCCAAATCGGTTCACAGGTTTTTGCGTGATGCGTGTTCAGGCAGACGTCGTGTTAGAATTTTATTATAGTATAGAAGATAGATATAAGTTACTGTACTATTATAATATACAACTTACATACCTAGTTTGAAGAGCTGTTCAAACCAGAAGACACATAATTTTATTTGGATATAAGCCAATTCATGTTTAAGATCTTTAATTAATTTATTATACTATTCATAATAATTTTAAGAAAACTTCATTCAATAATTAGTTTTTTTATTCAATTTAAAATTTCATGTTACACACCTATCCGTCAAATTATAAAAGTTATTACAAATTCACGTTTGGTTTGTCAGGTAGAAATCATCCACTGTTTATAGTTGTTACATTAACGGAAAACTTTGCATAAGTCGACTGTGTTGAAAACTTTCATAATTTTCCGTTGTTGTAACAACTTTTGTTTTAAACGCAATAAAGAGTTATCTATGTAGTATTCTTTGTGTATTTCTATTGTATATTTATATATATATATATATATATATATATATATATATATATATATATATATATATATATATATATATATATATATTCTATATATTATATACAAAAGGCGGCCATTTCATGCACCAGATTTTGTAGGTACCTAGTCATGCAAATTCTGTAGGTGTGCCAAGTCCATATATTTCTAAGTTAGTGTTCCGGCTGTAAAGAGTACGGGCAAAGCTAAAAATAAAGACTAAAGTGGTTCTAAACAGGTATGTTTTCATGGGTCCTAAACAAGTTTTATGAGGAATAGTTTTTATTCTTCTATAATATAATCTAACATCATCATTATCACCACCTTCACTACCCCACCACCACCACCATCATCATCATCATCATCATCATTATCATCCTTACAGTCCGTCATAAATCCATTGCTGAACATAGGCCTCCCCCAAAAATGCAACCAAACAAGGAGCCGAGCTTTTAGGCACCGGTAAAAAGGGGCTATTTTGCACAAATTTTCGGCAAAAATGACATTATTTTGAGAACTTTCATAGTTTTACCACACTTTTTATATTTTTAATGCGCAAATCCAATACGGATCTATTTTTTATATATAGAATAGAGTGACAAACGAGCACACAGTTCACCTGATATAATACTGAGCATAAATATGCTCAATTAAGAATCAACATCCAGATTCGTTGTCACCCCTGAGGGCTAAGATGGAATGCCTCCTTTCCAGTAAAAAGGGTCTCAGTTTCTCTACACTCACGACACGAAACACAGCAGCATTAAGCTACTATTTTATTTATTTATTTATTTAGCGAACACGTATGACGTAACCATACTAGAATTCATTTTTTTTCTTAGGTGTCTCAAGTAGCCCAATCAAATAACCATCTATATTTCTGTTAAATTCTGAAGAATATATTGAATTTAACGGGGCTAGCGATATTAGAACAATTTTAAAACAAACTTGTGTAACCATGAAATCATTTGGAAAATCCGTATTTGTTTTTTCTTCTTTTATTGATATAATAACATTGCCATACGTTTCCGAATTGTCTTTAATTAATACACAATTACATTCTTATTATTTACTTTTATGGCTCGGAACATGACAGTAAGTAGTTTAACACATCAATATTGACTACCGCCCTTTATAGCGGTTATATGAAAAAAATCAAATCAAAATCGACATTACTTTTTCTTTTTTACTCTTATTGCTTAAATTTTTTTACCCTAAAATAGCCGTTCCAAATAATCCCAATATACTTTCCTAATAGTCCCGTTTACGAAACATTCGAAACGAATCGCTAAATGAACCGTTATTTCAAGTTTAGATTACTCTCCACGCTCTCAAAAATGAGTGTTTATACGAGGTTACACAAATTAATTTATCAATTACCTCATAGAAATGGTAACACCAAACGGAAGTAAGACAGCTCCAAAAACCTCAACTTTATCACATTTTATAAAAAAAACAAATTCAACGCATATATTCCGATATAACCTCAAAATTTCACATTGTTAATAAATTCTATGCCAGATATCAAAAATAAGTTACCACTACCTGTATTAAAAATATACATACCTAAATCTTATAATTAGTTCGTTCCAAATATTCTAATTACTACATAACGGGATTTAGTAATTACAGGTATGAAGTTAGTGGTTATGAAGGGATGGAATTGAAATCAATGAGTTTGTTTAAATTTTAGGCTGTTTAAAGTTTCTTGTCATCTTCAAGTTGCAACAAACAACAAACTTCAAGCTGAATATGGAAGACTAATAAATAAATAGTCCTTTCAAGGTGAAAAGATCCGAACTTTGAAACTTCCTCCTAGTGCGTATATATTACTTTTAGTGATAATTCATTTTAGATTGTAATGTAATTACTTTAGAAGAGCGCTGGCTGAATGCACTAACAAAGATTTATGAATTATAACTCCATCGTTGGACTAGTGGTCGTAAGTGCGATCTCTGTATCCGGAGCTCTAAGGTTCGAATTCCGGATCAGACTAAAATCAGTTAATGGGTTTTTGTCTAGAAATTCTCAAACAACCTCGAAAAGCTCTTAAATCTCTTTTTACTGCACCTAATCTCTCTTATATTGCGTTGGAATGCCACCCCGTCGGACTACTGTGATTTTTTTTTTAATATTATAGTAATAAACGTAAAAGAACTCAAATACTTCGTTTAAAAATTTCATATTACAAAAAATGAGTAAATATAACGATAAAAAATTAGAATTGGATCTAATCGTATTTGAGTGAACGAGGCCGGTATTTTCCGGTAATTGGACCTGTCAGGTAGACAAATTGTCAGTGCAATGCGTTCCAGATAATCATTCTAACTGCTGCCATCATTTCGGGAGATCACTTAAATCACTATTGGAATAATTAGTTTCGTTTATAGTTTTGTTATCTATGTATATATTTATAGTATTTACCAATTAAAATTGAATATTTATTTAAATTTTAATGTAGATCAAATACAGCATTGATATTTTGTTTAATACACCTTATTATATGGTTATAGATATTAGATGGCAGGTTTGCTTTGCTGCCTTGGAGTCTGTCTGTCTAGGCAGACTCCGTCTCCTACCTTTTTATCTATTTCTGCTGATAAGGATAATTTTCACTGCTGTGTTTTGGTTTAAATGTTATGAAGAGCTAATTTTTTGACCACGCCACTGAAGCTTTCTTTGTTAATATTGGCTACAGGTGTACATGAGTCAACGCTCAACAGCTCATACGTCACCACATTTTTTTAAATATGGAACGCCGTCACTAGCGTTCACGTCCAACTTACTGTAGTTTGCCATAATATTTATTTATATTATTGTAGGCTTGCGTGAAATACGTATGACATATAGCCGTACAATTACGTAATTATTCGACAAATAGAACGGGACACGTTCAGCTTCCTGGACAAATACGCAACAAGTCTCTGTCAATCAAAATTTCTATTAAACACGTCAACACTTCACGCACACAGGTTATTTATCAAACACGCTAGCAGACGTTCAAAAATAGGCAAACACGTAAATTTCGACAAATTATTTTATAATTTACCGGGTGCTTGTTTGCGCCCCCGTCGCATATGGTATGCATATATAAAGCTCCAACTGTATTAATAAATTGCCAAAAAATATCTCGAACTTGTTTTACTAAAGTGCATTAGAGTTAGGCTCATTTCTTCAAAAATCTGATGTGACAATCTCCGTAACACACCTTTTATGTCTGTAATTTGGAATAATTAAGGTCTTGCGAGAATGCCAAATATATTTTCAATTCTCCGCCGAGCATGTGATGAACGATACTGAAATATCTTTCTGAAATAATTTAGGAGTTTTGTAACATTGGAATTGATTCGTAATCTGCAACTATCTTAAGACTACATAAAAGATAATTAATGTTGATAGAACACATTTAATCAATTTAAAATTAATTCTATTTGTCCATTTAAAATTACTATTAAGTAACACTGTTGAAAATTGTTGGAACAAAAGCGTATATCACCGTAGTTAAATTAATGAGGCTGGTAGTTCTCAGTAATTGAAGCTGTCCCGTCGACAAATGTTCTGTCCAACGTGTGCCAGCTAGTTATTTTAATTGTTGCCGTTTATCCGAGCGATACGCCTAAGTTACAGTTGACATAATTAACTGTTAGCCTAAGTCTGAGAATTTTGAGTAATGATACTCTAACTGACTTTGCTGATAGTAAATCTCCACAATATGTACCATAAAACCTTTCTCTAGTACTTTCTCTAGAAACAAGAGGACCTTGAAGAAGAAGAAGAAGAAGAAGGTCCTAGCTAAAGCTGTGGACTCACAGGACACCCCCATCTCCCTCTCGTCAGACTTCGATAGTCCCGAAAAAATTAACACCGCGGTCGATTCTCTCTCCACCCTTATAAAATCCTCCCTTAAGTAGAATAAAAAGGTCGTCCTGGCTGCTAATAATGATGGTCTTCCCTTACATATTAGCAACCTAATGAAAGCCAAGAAAGTGGCTTTCCGGAGAGCAGCAATCTATCCTACTCCCGAATATAGGCGTACGGCCAATCGTCTTCAACGAGAAGTCCGTTTCAGCCTCTCCGAACTTCGAGATCTTCAAAAGAATAAGCTCATGGAGAATATCTCTCCCTCTCATACAGCGTACTATCAGATGGCAAGATCCCTTCGCATATACGCTATCACCCACACTCCTTCTTTCTCCCGTCCCAACGGTACGGTTGCCATCGAGGACGAGGAAAAGGCTGAGTGCTTTGCAGACAGCATTGCTGCACTAAGCTCTCCTAGCTCTCAACTTACTGACCCCTCCCACATCCAGATAGTGGAGGACGAGGTCCGCCGCCGGAACTCACCCCACACAGCCTTTGACCCTATCACTGTCCAATGATGAGATCTCATTCCTCATCAAAGGACTGAAACCCAAAAAGGCTCCGGGCGCGGATGGCATCTCCAACCAAGCGCTTAAACATTTCCCTGAGCAGGTGTTAACCCTTTTAGCTATTATCTTCAACGCCTGCTTCAATCTTAGTTACTTTCCCACTACGTGGAAAGAGGCAACTGTCATTGGTATCCCCAAGCCAAGAAAGCCTCTAAACCTCCCCTCCAGGTATCGTCCTATCAGCCTCCTCAAAGCCATGGGCAAACTCTTCGAACGAATCATCCCTTACTCGCATGAGGCTCCATCTGCTTCCCACAGATGGTGACCCCCTTGTCATCCCCCACCAATTTGGTTTCGGAGCGAAACATTCGTGTCCCCGTTTTTGATAGAGTCCGGCACGAAGGCCTTATCTACAAACTATATAAAATAGGTCTCCCTGATCGTCTTGTACGTCTCGTGGCCTCTTACCTGAAGGATCGTAACTTTCCTTTTAGAGACGAAAGCACGCTCTCCTCTCAGCGCCCCACCATAGCCGGTGTCCCTCAGGGCTCAGTGCTTGCTCCTCTCCTATATATCCTGTTCGCCAACGACATTCCCATCCCGTCGATAGGTATTCAGCTCTCCCTCTTTGCAGACGACTCTTCCCTCTTTTATGAAGGTATCTCGCTACCTTTCATACGAAACAAGATCCAAAAGTCAGTTGATGACTTAGTAGCTTGGTTGCGAAAATGGCGCATCGATGTGAACCCGGAGAAGAGCTCCGCCGTTCACTTCGATTATAAACGACGCATTCTCAAAAACACTCCACCAATACATATGCTAGGGACCCCAGTACCGCAACGCACGTTTTTATGTGATTGTAATGTGATGTAATTTCTAAAAACACTGTCTTCTTCAAAGCCTCAGAGTCTCACTGCAATCATTTCATTCATGAGGCAGCTACTTATGCAGCTCTCGCTATCGAGTCCGCAGGTCAAGGAACTCTCTCTCGGACCCGTCAAACAAGCTTTCGACCGACCTAAACTGCCTCCCTGCGGATCAGGTAGACTCTTCTTAAGTTAGGCTCCCCCTCAGCGGCTCGTCGCCGCCTGCGCCCCTTTTCTTAAAAAGGGTCGCTTCCGATTCGGCCGGAAGGCCTCATATGCCAATGCCAGTCTCACAGGTGGTGTTTAGTGGGTAGACACTTAGATTAGGTTAGGTTAGTCGCAGTGAGTCCCACATAACAACGATAGCCGGCTGTCGTGGTATGCTTAGAGCATTCACCAAATCCCACCTCGCATTCCAGGGGGTAGGTCCTTTTCAATTGATTCTGGTCGCAAAACAATCGTTCGGTAATCAACTGACTGATACCAATTTATTTTTATGTCTGGGGCCGTGCTAAGAAACTTATTTACGCCAAAACTATCGACACAAAAAGGCATTAATTGAAAAAACAAAATATTGATTTTGAAATGATCTATCAAGAAACAGTAAATAAATTATGAAAAAGGTTTTACACGTGTATTCGTAATAACAGACATTAATTCGTACAATATTTATTTACAAATATAATTAAGATCATAATTCTTGTTTAAGTGAAAACTTCTTTAGAATCGTTCTGATTTGAAACTCGATGAATAAAAAAAGCGACAGTAAAATAGACAAACATGTACATCTGTAGGATTTAGGCTGCGGGAGAATAAGATAGAATATGTTAAAAGTGTTTCCTCTTAGAGCGGTGCTTTAAAGATGGTTAGTATAACTTTTAACTGTTAAAATAAAAATAGTATTTAAAAAATTAAATAAATAGAATTAACCATATAGAATAAAGTTCCAATCCATTCATAACAATCCACGATTTCATAGCTTACGGATTTATATTAAATTAGTCGTATAGATTATATTTTACGTACCATCTTGAGAGTCAATCAAATTTTATTCGATGAAATGTACAATGAGGTAATTGGTGCTATTACAAAGCAATTTTCTCTCAATTTTCTAAAGGTTTCACTTCGACTGCTCACATATTCATTTTATAACTAAGCTAACTAGTTAGTTATTAAGGAAAGCAGGGGGGAGAGAGGGTCTCCTTACGATAAAAAAGAGGCAGCTCAATTAGGTTCATCTGGTTTAGATGCAGTCAATTTTACCTGCTTAAATTAGGTCACATTCACCGTCTCGCCTTAAAAAAATCAGTAAAGGTTTTTGCGACTTCGGCATGGGTGACACGTGGTAGAACCACGTTGCAGTTATATTAAAGTTATAGCACGAATGGGTCGGCCCGATCGGGAAAGAACCACGCTTTTATAAAATACCAGCGTAAAAAGCAGCTTAGTGCTGTTGTGTTTCTTGTGGTGAGAACCGGAGGATCTTTTTACTGAAAACAAGGCATTACATCTCAGTCCTCATCGACACCGTCTTACCATTAGGTGGACTGTGTGTTCATTTGTCTCCCTTATCCTATAAAAAAAAACTTCGAAAATCAACTAAAAAAAACTAACAACACAAACACTACACAATACCATATTGTGTAATGACAATACTAAAATCGACTAAAATATTCACCATAATGTCAACTGTCATAACAAGGCTGTAGTTTTTTTTTTTCGAAGTTATTCCAGTAACGTTAACATACCGATCGATATTAGCTTTTTTATCTGTCGTGAAGTTGACTTTACAGATATAATTTTTCCGTTTAGGGTTTGAGGTCTTACAATATTTTGTTATAATTTACTGAGTATATAAGAACATGGAAACCTTTGAAAAAAAGGCTACCTACTTTTGTATATTTGTTCTTCTAATTTTTTTACTTATTCATTGATCATACTGGTAAATATTTGAAACTTATAATTAAGGTTTTCTGTTTGCACTTAAACAATCAATACAACTTTAGTAAACACCAACAAAGGATCTCTGGTGATTTTCACCTAAGATATTACCCGAGATTTACATAAGGGTTCTCGAAGGATCGCCCTAGAAAGTTAGTTTCAGATTGTTAACAACACAAGGCTTCCTATATTAAATCTTAGATTGTTTTGTGTCAACGAAATAAACAAAATTATTTTATGTCGTTAATAGCAAATGACGTTAACACGTACTAAGGTACGTGAGGGTAATATGGTCACCTTAAGCTTTGCCGCCCTATAAAACCTAAAGAGGAAGACAAAGACAAAAATACATAGTCGTATACCATAACTAATTTATTAAGAAAAAAACGCAAACACGCTTTGGCAATTATTAGGAACATTTTTATACGTGGTAGAGCCATGCTGCAGCTATATTACTGGTATATTTGTAGCACGAATGGGTCGGCTCAACCGGGGAGGGACCAAGTTCTCAGAGAATACCAGCGTAAAATAGCAGCTTAACGCTGCTGTGTTTCGTATGGTGAGTGTAGAGAACCGGAGACCCCTTTTTGCTGGAAACGAGGCATTCAATCTTAGTCCTCACGGGTGACAACGCATCTGCGTTTTGATTCGTAATTGAATAAAATATTTTCAAAAAAAATTTACTTCGCAAATATCCGCGTTATAAAATAAAATGGTGTGTCTTACCTAGTATGAAGAGCACCTCCCGCCCTCCCTCAATTGCGTGCACTATCCCCGTCACCACTAATCCTATCACCGCTACTCCCAACACCACACAGGTGATATAGACTCTACGGTGACTAACCGCTAAAGTGTCGTATTGTCGTCAGTGGTGTGTCTTGCCTAGTGTAGTGGTGTTGAGAGTAGCGGTGCTGGGATAAGTGGTGACGGGGATAGTGCACGTAATTGAGGGAGGGCTGCAGGTGCTCTTCATACTAGGTAAGACACATCATTTTATTTTATAACGCGGATATTTGCAAAGTAATTTTTTTTTTAAAGATTTTATATAATGAATTTCCGCAAAGTAACGCCTGATTCTATTAATTCGTAATTGAAGATAGATGTAGATGTCGAGCTTAGTGTTCCCAACAACTACCGGCATAGGTGTGACATGGACACTAAACATGATCTTTGTTTTGTCCATGTTCATCTTAAGACCTATCCGTTGGGAAACACTATTGAGGTCATTGAGCATAGTGCTTATGTCCTCCAGCGATTCTGCCATAAGGACTATATCGTCGGCAAATCGAAGGTGAGTGATGTACTCGCCATTGATGTTGATACCGTATCCCTTCCAGTCCAGAAGCTTGAAAACATCTTCCAATGCAGCGGTAAAAAGTTTCGGGGATATGACGTCACCCTGTCTTACACCTCTCTGCAGTTGGATAGGTTTCGTACTATGGTTCTGTACTCGGATAGCCATCGTAGTCCTACTGTACAAGCACTTCAACACTTCGATGTACCGACAGTCAACTTGGCATCGCTGAAGGGACTGCAGCACCGCCCAAATTTCGACGGAATCAAAGGTTTTCTCATAGTCCACATACGCCAGACAAAGTGGCAAATTGTACTCCTCGGACTTTTGTACAATTTGCCGAAGGGTATGTATGTGGTCTATAGTGTTAAAGCCTTTTCGGAAACCGGCTTGTTCGGGAGGCTGGAAGTCGTCAAGTCTGCGCGCAAGACGATTCGTAATGACTCTCGAAAACATCACGTAGACGCGGCTCAGAAGGGAAATCGGTCTGTAGTTTTTTAAGAGAGCGTTGTCGCCTTTCTTGAAGAACAAGACCACCGCACTTCTGCTCCACGCCTCCGGTGTAATGCCACCATGGAGGACGGAATTAAAGAGCTTCTGAAGGACTTCAAGTACCGGTTTTCCACCCGCTTTCAGAAGCTCCGCTGTAATTCCAATCTCGCTCAGACTGATGTCCGGGATATCATCGGAATAATGTCGGATAAGACTCGCTCTTGGATCATAACTCACACTTGCGTGCGGCTCCAACGATGACGTGTACAGCTGCCCATAGAACCTCTCAATCTCACTCAAAATTTCAGGTGCCCCGGAAACGATGCTGCCACATTCGGTCTTCAGCTTTGACAGTTGGCTCTTTCTGGCAGACAGATCTCTGGCAAAGACTTTGGAGCCTTGGTTCCGCTCGATCGCTTCTTCAATACGACCTGTATTGAAGTTACGTAAGTTCCGCCGCATGCATTTGGAGATCTGTCTGTTTAGTTGCCTGTATGCTCTCAAATCTGTTGAAGAATGTAGCTGCATCTCCCGTCTAACAGCCATGAGATTAAGAGTGTGATCGGAGAGTTATTGTGTTCTTCTGCGGCGGGTCTTGCAGAACTTAGCTCCGACCGCATGGACAGTTTCCACGAGCTTGTCATTCAAATTTCAAGCTTGAAGTTGTTGACGAGTATGTTTACCTGGGACAAATAATCCTACTAGGTAAGTCCAACTTCGAACGAGAGGTCAATCGACGGATTCAACTCGGTTGGGCAGCGTTCGGGAAATTATGGCACATCTTCTCGTCAGGTATACCTCAAAACTTGAAAACGATACTGTACACCCAGTGCGTGTTGCCAGTGATGACATACGGAACTGAGACGTGGTCCTTCACTGCTGGCCGGATGAGGAAGCTCAAGGTCGCTCAGCGAGCTATGGAGAGGGCTATGCTCGGAGTTTCTCTGCGTGATAAACTCAGAAATGAGGATATCCGCAGTAGAACCAGAGTGACCGACATAGCCCAACGGATTAGTAAGCTGAAGTGGCAATGGGGCGGCCATATAGCTCGAAGAACCGACAACCGATGAGGAAGAAAGGTTCTCGAGTGGCAGCCTCGTACCGGCAGGCGAAGTGTAGGGCGTCCCCCGACTAGATGGAGTGACGACCTGGTAAGATATGCAGGAAGTCGATGGATGCAGGTGGCTCAGGACCGTGCTTTGTGGCATTCTTTGGGGAAGGCCTGTGTTCAGCAGTGGACTTGTGAAGGGCTGTAATGATGATGATGATGATGATGTAGATGTCTATGTGCCACAGCAACCACTTACCATCAGGTGGACTGTGTGCTCGTTTGTCACCCATATCCTATAAAAAAAAAACTTCGAAAAATCAACTAAAAACAACTAACAACACAAACACTACACAATACCTTATTGTGTAATGACAATACTAAAATCGACTAAAATATTCACCATAATGCCAACTCTCATAACAAGACTGTAGTTTTTGAGTTAAATGAAAGTCACGTACCATAGTAATTTTGGCGACATCATAAATATATATAATATAGACAGTAAATTATGATTATTATTATAAGAATATTCATATTATAAAATAACTCTTAATTTATTATTATTCATATATTTTCCTAATTTATTTAGAAACTATAATCTCAAGGTATTGATATAATATATTTACTACGTGGAGGATACTTTTTCCATCCAGGAGTCAGGCTGGTACTATTTCTGGCTTTAAGATGGTAGGTTCTCATTATGATATTATGATGGGCAGCAATAGATCGTAGATTATAGCAGATCGAGTATGATAAATTGAAGTGAAATAGAATTCAAAGAGATTAAATTCTTGTGAAGTATATCTATTTATGTTTGCTAAAATGAAGTGTTTGTTTTGTTAAATCGGTAGACAAACGAAAACGGTATGCCGATTTTCGCGCGTGCTCGACGTGACTCATGAACAAGTTGGAAGGAAAGGCGGTGCTAGGCTGCTGAAACGTAGATATATTATGTTGAGAACAAAGTGTATAAATTATTATAATTTTTTATTTTAACTTCTTTATTTTAATGCAATTTTGAATATTATTCGTTTGTTCTTTTTTGTTTATTATATATTTTTAATATTTAAAGTATAAAGTAAAAAACAAACAATTTTGATTTGTTATGTATTTTTTATACATTGTAGGTCAAGTGAGAGGACACTTGAAATAAAAGTACCTACCTACTTCTTAGATAATTTATTTCTAATAGTACTTTTTGAGTTTATAATAAAAAGTCAATCATATTAAAATATTATAATAAATATCGTTACAAAATTCGTATCAATAAAAATATTTTAGATATAGGATAAACATATTAATAAAAAAAGATTTAACAGTTGGTAAAAAGTATTTACAAACATGTGTACCATCAAATATTAGCTATATATTTTAATTAAAAAATAATTAACTAGCTCAGTCTTAAATTAAATGTTAAAAGGTTGTATAATTGTTTTACTAATGAGTTTGTAGACAAAGATTCATTAAAACAATTTCTCTCTATCAATGATTTCTCTTTGGGATTTAAATTTAGCGAGCTAGCGCGACGTAGTTGTCTTGATTTAACTGTAGGACAAAATAATCAAGTATCGACTATTCCGGAGAGGCTGCCATTGGTTAGTAGAATTTAGCACTTTGAGCTAAGTTCGTTTATGGAAATGTGTCCGAATCAGTTTTGAGGATTTACCACCCTTATTGAATAACTGTTTTAATTGATAATAAATCCATTCAAGTTTCAATTAATATATATATACATCGCGTCTTTTTACGATACATACTTATTGAATCTTCTATTTCCGGTAGAATTTCAAATGTTTAGAGAGTGAATATTGTTAGTTTATCTGTTAACTAATAACATAGTAAAATAGGAATTTAATTTTTATTACACAGGACAATATTTAATTTAGAATAATTCTTGCTCATTTAGGATGTCCGTTCATGATAAAAAGCAAGTGGCACACTGTAATTTCCGTATATGGTTTGTATGTTTTGCTCACTTCATGCGTCCGTTCATGACATAAATGATGTGGCACTCTGTATATTCCGTTATGGTTTGTAAGTTTTGCTCTCTTCATGCGTCCGTTCATGACGGAAATGATGTGGCACTCTGTATATTCCGTATATAGTTCATATGTTTTGCTCATTTCATGCGTTCGTTCATGACGGAAATGATGTGGCACTCTGTATATTCCGTATATGTTTCCTATGTTTTGCTCACTTCATGCATCCATTCTTAACGGAAATGTGGCACTCTGTATTTTCCGTAAATGGTTTAATTTTAATTTAATAGCAGATTGGCTTTCTCCTTTACGGAATAGGCCAGTGAGTTGTCCTTCCTGTTCAGAGATGGTAGAGATGGCTGACAGAAGTTCCCTTGGACGGTCTTGTCGAGTGACCAGAATGGACGTGTTCCCGAAGGAATTAGAACTAGTTTCTCACCAATTCTGCCGATGCTCTCTGACTTTGCCTTGCTAATAACACTTTTGAAGGACCTGGAGGTAGAATTATACTTCTTTTAAAGAACACTTTTGTTTGCATCCCGAGACGTTAATGCGTCACCCCAGGTCCAGTAGCACTCCTGCATAAGCAGCAAAAGTTACTTAGCCATGGCCAAGTTCTTCCTCTGATAGGCACCACAGATGATGGAATAAAAAGCTCCATTCCATGAAGTACCACATCAATGACAGAATTAGCAACAACGTTGGGATCAACTTGTGAAAAGCAAACCCAACCCCAAGGGTAAGATGCAAAAAAGACCACATCCTGTCCCAATCGGCCAAACTATAGTGCTTAACACAGCGGCAACCCGCAGAACGCAACCGTGAGATAGCGTGAGTGGTACCGTCCTCCGGATCAGACAATGGTCTGAAGAGACAAGAGGAACATCGACAGTCACGTATATTCGTCTGGATGAAGATCGGCAGAAGGTGCAACAAGGAAAGTACATGATCCTCCACATCTGGGATCCGCGTAGGCGAAGTAACCAGTTATGTGAAAACATAACATAACAGCTCCCACATCGCCGTACACACCCTTCGAGGCGAGTGTTTCCAATATTACACCGAAGTGGAATTTTTATAAAGCTGACTATCCATCATTATATTCAATGCTAGTTTCCAACGATTGGAGTAAGATATATGAATTGAGTGACGTAGAAGACATTTTAGATTACTTTTATGATACACTTAATAATATTTAAGATAAATGTATACCTAGAAAAAATACAAATAAAAAACAATCACAGTGTGTATACCCAGTATGGTACACGCGTGAAATTATTAATGAAATCAAAAATAAACCAACACTTCACAAAAAATTTAAAAACACAAAGCTTGACAGTGATTACAGTGATCCATAGAAATTGCACATAAAGAATACAAAAATAAAATGGAACTTCAATTTGCAAAAGACCCAAAATCGTTTTGGCAATATTTTAAATCTAAAAAAAGTAATTTAGATAAGCAGAGTATCATAAAAGATGGTGAATACTTAAGGGATGATGAAGCTGTTAAAGAATTTGCAGATTTTTTTGAATCGGTATACAAAGAGGATCCGCCGCGATTGGACATACGCGCGGCGGCGGCGGTAGCTGATACCACCTCGGCGACTGTCCACATAGATACTCTGAGTCTTCAGGAAGTAAGAGAGGCGCTCGTTCATCTCAAGCCAAAACGCTCGTCGGGTCCGGATGGTATACCAGCTTTTCTTTTTAGGGATTGCAGGAGAATACTGGCAGAACCGCTACATCATATTTTTAATATGTGCTTAAAACATGCAACATTCCCGGCGAGATGGAAGATCACGAGAGTCATTCCGGCTCCGAAAGGTAGGTCAGGTACTGATGTGAGCAGTTAGTACTGTCGACGGCAGCGAAAGTGTTCGAGTCAGCTATCCACCGACGGATGCAGTCATAAATAAGCGCTGATCTCTCCGACGCGCAGCACAGGTTTAGGCCGGACCGCAGTACAGCCACCAATTTGCAGAACTTTATGGCGCAGGTAGTACCGGCAATTGATGCTGGAGTACAAGTAGACATAGCCTACTTTGATTTTAAAAAGGCGTTTGATACGGTGGATCATGATATTTTATTAAAAAAGTTGCCTCAAGTCGGATGTACTTCGTATATGCTCCAGTTCTTCGTCAGCTACATGAAAGATCGACAGCAGTACGTGGATTACAATGGGTATGAATCAGGACTATACTATACACGATCTGGTGTGAGCCAGGGCAGCAATTTGGGGCCACTTGAATTTTTAATAATGATAAATGACTTACCAGAAGTCGTCAGAGATAGTACTTGTTTATTATTTGCAGATGACCTTAAATTGATGCTTCCAGCTAGGGTTACATCTGATTGTGAATGTCTACAGGAGGATATAAACAGAGTGGTGAAGTGGAGCCACGAAAATAAATTGTATTTTAATGTATCCAAATGTTCGATGTTGTCTTTCACCCGTGCGCGTAAGCCGATGCACTTCGAATACAAGATGGAAGCGACACCGACGACCCGTGTGTCTCAGGTACGAGATCTCGGAATCCATCTCACCTTCGATCTAACGTTTCGCGAAAATATTGTTAAAACTTGTCAAAAGGCGTATAGAAACCTGGGTTTTGTCCTGAGACAGTCAAGAGATATTAAAAATATTACCACACTGAAAGTACTATACGATGCTCTAGTCAGGAGTCACTTGGAGTACGGTGCTGTTATATGGGCTCCGCATGAAGAAAAGTACAGCCTAATGCTAGAACGTGTCCAAAAAAAATTTATGAGGCACATATACTTCAAACTGTATGGGGTATATCCGTTTTACCCTTTGAGGTACCCCACATTGTTCGTGCTTGGGATGGTCGGGTACAACCAGCTCAGAGTAAGACGGGAGTTTGCCCTGGCTGCACAAGTAGTGAAGTTGCTCCGTGGCGCTACATGCAACCCGGGGGTGCTCCGCCACCTGCAGCTGTGCGCACCACACCGGTACGTGTGGAGGTGACGCCGCTCGCCGCTGCTCGCGGTGCCCGTGGCCAGGACCAATTTGCTTAATAACTCACCTATAGTCCGAACAATCCTAGTAGTGAATAAAGTTCATGAGAGGATTGACGTATTTTCGAGTATTCTGAGTGAACTCGCTAAGGTACTTTTATACATAGTTAGTTTATTTATTTTTATTTATTTCATTTCATCTTACAAGCTAACAGATGACACATCCAAAACGCTTATAAGATTAACAATTCGGTATTACACATCCTCGTCATTATATAGGTAATAGCAAAATTATTTTACAATATCCTAATTAACAATACATCAATAATATCATAGAAAAAAAATCATAAAAAATACAATCTGAGTCCATAAATACATTAATATTAAAATAAAATAGCAATAATAATAATAATAAAAAATACGAAAAACAACACGCAACCAGCAATTATAATAATTAATTATGAAAACAATATACGTAAGTTTGATGGCTAGAATTTATTGAAAATTATTTGTATTTCTTTATACAAATGTCCTAATCCATCGGCAAATAAGTCTAGCTCGTTGTGCTGTGCAAGTATGTCCCCAATAATGCTGAGTGCGCGGTTGGTGGGCACTTGACGAGCGCGCTCGGTACGTGCGCGTTCCCAGGGACCAAGATGCGGACACGCTCTAATATTTGGGGACTATCAATCCTATTATGAATTATGGACAGATATTGCATGACTTGAGACATTGCCCTTCTAAGTTTCAAAGTTTCAATGTCCACCATACCAGACACGAATAAGGAAGGGTATAAGTAAGGATAGTATCCGTACTGTTTATTATATATCCATCGAGCAAATTTACGTTGTATTTTTTCAATCATTAGAACGTATTTTTCTTCGTGAGGATTCCAGATAACAGCTCCGTACTCGAGTTTACTGCGCACATAAGCATTATATAATACTTTTGCGACCCGTGTATTATCAAACTGTGACGCAGTCCTTATGACAAACCCTAACATTTTATGCGCTGACTTACAAATTTTGTTGATGTGCGTGTAAAAATCTAATTTGCAATCTAATAGTAATCCTAAGTCCCTAATCTCTTTAACTCTTTCCAAAGGAGCATCAGTCACCTTATAATTAAAAATAATGGGCTGTGATTTTCTCGTGAAAGTTATTATTTTACATTTGAGATTATTGAACGAAAGGTGGTTTTCTTGACTCCATATAGACACAGCATCAATATCTCTTTGTAATGTCACGGCATCAGCCTCAGTTTCAATACCCAGAGTTAGTTTCAGGTCATCCGCAAATAGGAGACACTCTGCAGTCAAAACAACATCTGGCAAATCGTTGATAAATATCACGAATAGCAAAGGTTCTAACAAACTACCTTGACTTACTCCTGACCTAGTAAAGTAGCCTCCAGAGTTATATCTACTGAGCCTCACATATTGACGTCGATTATTAAGGTAACAAGAAAAAAAATTGAGGAGCTTTGGTTCGAATCCAACAATTGCCAACTTTTTCAATAGTACATCGTTATCCACAAGGTCGATGGCTTTCTGGAAGTCAAAGTAAGCCGCATCAACTTGCCTTCGCTTATCCATTTGTGAGCAGATATAGTCTACATGCGCGACCAAGTTGGTGACGGTGGAGCGAGCTGTACGAAACCCATGTTGATCATTATGCAGCTGTTGACCGATTTGGCATTTGATGGAATCACTTAGAATTGCTTCAAAGATCTTACCAAAAACAAATAGGACAGCTATAGGTCTGAATGAAGTAACATTTGTGCCTCCGTCTCCTTTAGGAACAGGAGTGACTCGAGATAGCTTCCAGCTCTCAGGATATCTTGACTGGGTCAATCAAAGATTATACAAATACAGAAGAGGCCGCCCAAGAACTGATATACAGTCCTTAACTAAGAAAACAGGAATGCCATCCGGCCCACCAGCCGATCGTGGCTTAAGGCGTGTCACTACCTTCTTCAGATCGTTTTCATCAACTGTCGTGATGGAAACTGAGGTCACATCTCGATATATATGTGCATATGCAGCTTTTGCAGCAGTATCCGGGTTTAGCACCGGTTTCTCTGCATGAAAAACGGGCGCAAAATATTTAGCAAAGGTATTGGCTGCGGCTTGATCTGTCACTGCAGTATTTTCATATATATATATATATATATATATATATATATATATATATATATATATATATATATATGTGTGTGTATCTATGTACCTTCTATTGTTTTTCTTCTCCTTTACATATTTCCAAAATTGCACAGGATCGTCAATGATATTTTTTTGTAGTACAGTCATATATTTCCGGTATTCGCAGTCAATCAATTTCTTAACGTTTTCTCTATAATATATAAACATAGCCTTATTAAATTCTTTGCCCTCTTTTTTGAATTGCTTATGATGAAAGTGTTTGTTTTTTATATTTTTTATTATTCCTACGTTGTACCAGTTTGGATATATGTATCGCTGATTGTTTGATAATTGTTTTTTAATAGGCACAAACAGATTTATAACTTCGTATAGCTTATCGTAGAACAGCTGTACAGCACAGTTAATATCGCTTATTGTTAACAAATCAGACCAGTCTATTTCAATCAAAGTCCTATATAGACCCTGAAAATCTGCCTTACGCCAGTTTCAATCCGTATTGGTATTCGAGCGAGGTGTCACTTGCTGCAAAGATGACACGCTCGATGCTATCCAAAAGCCCGGAAATGTAATATTTATATCGAGCATAGGATGGTACTGATCGATATTTACCAGAGGATCTTCACTGAGAGATACCACTATCTGTTTAGGTTCAAAATTGCCCAGCACCAGATCCAGCATACCACCGCAATTATTTAAGACTGTATTATATTGCTTAAGCGAGCAGAATTCACAAAAAAAGTCAAAAGAAGTCTTTATATTGGTACTGCAAGAGTTTAAATTAAAGTCACCTAGGATTAGAACATTCAGGTCGGGGTAAGTACAAATCACATTTTCTATACATATCAAAACATTCAAATATTGCTCATCCTTATAATTTGGTTTAAAACTTTTACATATTTAAATGTCACAGTTGAAAATATTAATTCGTTGTCATCAGTCATACTAACAATATCCGTAACTATTTTAACATTATAACGATCCCGAATCGCGAGCAAAACTCCTCCCCATCCACAATCACCAGGTCTATCTTTACGAACCACATGAAAACCCGGAGGAAAGAGTTCACCATTGGACACTGAACTCGTAAGAAAGGTCTCAGTTAATGCTATCATATCATATTCACTTTCCATAACATTATTAAGAAACATATTAGTTTTTGTTCTTAGGCCACGAACATTTTGGTAACATATTAGCATTTCATGGAATCGCGGTTGACGTTTGATTGTTTTTGTCTTTGGCACGAAAGTTCTGCCGCCATGGTTTAATACAGATATCTTCAGCCCAGTTTTCAGATGACATTATATTTCCGGCCTGCTTCAATGGAACTCCGAGTTTGAACGACGCATAATGTCCAAGTGGTTTCAGTTTTTCAACCGTGCATTCGCCGTTCCCACATATTGAGTTAAGACGTTCGTGTACTTGCTCTACTGTGGTGCCTTCTCGTACGTAGTATAGATGCAGGTATCTTCGCCTTTCAGCAGCATGCAACATCGTAGAACCAGGCGCAGCGGTACCTCGAAGCAACCCGGCGTGCCCGTTTGCGTGATACTTCTTGCCAGTTGTCATCAATCCGCTCGCAGTCCTGGCTATTATTTAAACAGACGGAAGACTCGGAATATTCTGCGTGCATCATCTTTTGAGCACTGAGAACTGGAGCCACAGATGAGACTTTATTTGTTCTGAGGACAGTAAACGCAGACTGATCCTTATCAGTTCCGAGATGTTCGATATTTGGTTGAGGTTGAGGTTGAGGTTTCCGCTTCGGAGGCTTATTTTGTGTAGTGGGTATATTTTCAAGGGTTGGACTGGTTTGAGTACCGCTAGTTTTCAAGATTTTGAATATTGGCGTCGGTTCGCAGGCCTTATTAATGCTCGATAAGTAGTGTTCCTCTAATTGTAAAACCTTGTTCGTTATCAAATTAACCCTATCTAAGAATTCAGTTTTGAACGCCAAAAATTGTTCAATAAGCAGTGTATTAATTTTGCTCATTAGCTGTGCTTCGAATTCTATTTGCAGGTTTTTTAATTCACGCACAACAGAATCTTTTAAATCGTTTCCTGTAATACTTTCACCTGTGCTTCCCATAGTAGTTTGGGCGTATCGCGGCTTAGCTCGTACAGTCACGTTATCAGAAGTCTGCATGGATACGTCAAGGCACGAAGCAGTAGAGGTGGTATTTACTCGTAGATCCTGCATAACGTGTGGCCGCACTGGAGTATGAGAATTATCTCGTTTTGGTTGCCTACAGCGACATTCTCCACATATCCAAGACATCTTTAATTCCACCGACATATTTTTAAACACATCAATAGTAATGTTTGCACAAATAATATCAAAAATCTGCTTACATTTTGCACATTTCATATATGGACCGTCTCCGCTCACCTCAGTGCGGCAGCCCGCGCACGGTGCCGTCCGACTTGCAATCGTAGTGCAGTCCGCAGAACTTAGATATTGCGATGCCGCGCACACAGCGCTGGCCGGTAGCGATGACTCAGTGAAGCAGCGGGTGTCACGCGGGTTGTCGTAGGTCAGGGTTCAAGGACAATAACATTTCAAAATAATTTTGAAATGTTATTGTCGAAATTACTGGATGGAAATGAATTTTGGTTTCACCACTAGAATCGTCACTACAAGCACACACAGCGTTGTGAATTATATACACACAACTTTAGAGAACAACTTTAGACACGATTTTTAACAGTTTATTTACGGAGTAAACTTGCACAGATGTTTCCTTCACAGAGGGTAGTCTCTTTTTTTAGTTATGTAAGTTAGTTGTAATACATAGTATATTTAAGTAAATTAGTGACACTATCGTATTGGGTTTGTTTAGCCTAGTTGTTAAGTGTGTGTGTGTGTGTGTGTGTGTGTGTGTAAATAAATAAATAAATATGCCAAGGCAAAATCATAAACACATCTATGATCGGTTAAACGGGAACCAATCAAGTGGTGGGCGTTAAAATCACCCAGGACCTCTATAAATGGGACTTGTTGTAGCACGGAGTCAGCAGCACTTGGACGTGGTCGATTAGTCGGTCTGTGTAGGCATTACTTATATGGAACCTATAGAGGTACCCGTCGATGCGGAGATGTTTGTCGCTGTATACGCGCAGCCATAGGATGGACAGGTCCATACCTTCAAGACTGCCGAGGCTTTGAAAACAGTAGATGCTCAGTGTGTGATCTCCGTCACCAAAGGTGCTGGTACCCTCCTGGGGTAGAGTTTTATTTAACTCCGCTACCATGTTAATGGGCGTGGGGGAATCGGGCTTCCGTCCACATTTACTTACCAGGTGAAACGCAGAAATAAACTTCTACTTCACGCTGGTAGTCTATAACGTCGTGTACCACCCCGGTTTGAGTCGGCCCATCCGTGCGACAGCAAAAGCTGCCGCTCTACCACTGTTAAAAATGCTTTTATTACGCTTGGCTCTTTGCATGTCTCCCTGCTCCCAATTTGCGACCTCGGGCATACCTTGGTTATACAAGCTATTTTTCTATTTTATCAAGATTTCATAATTAAGTAATTTCACCCATGTAGGAGGCAAGATTACTCATGAGATGTAAATATATATCGGAAATGACAACAGGAGATCCCACTTCTGATGTCGGAGAATTCAACAGGAGATCCCAATTTTGATCTCGGAAATACATCAGGATAGCGTTAACTGTTATAAATAATAAAAGTGTGAGAGCGGATGTTCAACTTGCTCTCGTGCTTACGCAATTAATCATTATCAGTAATAAGCCAACGTAACGCACTATACATTCAGTATAGTGAAATTACAGTTCGACCACACCGTAACACGTCTCCGCCACAATTACACATCAGTGTAACGTGAGGTACGTAATTACATTATAAAACCAAAATATGCAAACCGACAGCAACACTACTTATCTCAATGTAACACAGGGTAGCGTCTCAGCAACACCAATTCTCCTTGCCTGCACTAGAAGAATTACAACAACGAACGGAACCACGACACTATCTTAGCACTAGTAGAACGATCACACTCGTTGAATGACTTAAAGCGGAATCTCCCTCGCACGGCACCTACAGTGAACTTTATACTGCACAAACAAGTGAGAGTTTCTCGATATACCCTCATGTCCACCTCGATACAAGTAATATTTTATAGACGCTCCGACATATATATATAATTGTCGGAGATTTCAATAGAATATCCCGATTTTGATCTCGGAAATACATCAGGATAGCATTAATTGTTAAAAATAATAAGTGTGAGAGCGGATGTTCAACTTGCTCTCTTGATTACGCAATCAATCATTATCAGTAATAAGACAACGTAAAGCACTATACATTCAGAATAGTGAAGTTACAGTTCAACCACACCGTAACACGTCACCGCCACAATCACACACAAGTGTAACGTGAGGTACGTAATTACACCAAAATATGTAAACCAATAGCAACACTACTTATCTCAATGTAACACAGGGTAGCCTATCAGCAACACCAATCTTCCTTGCCTGCACTAGGAGAATTACTACAACGAACAGAACCAGGACACTATCTTAGCACTAGTAGAATGACCACACTCGTTGACTGACTTAAGTGGAATCTCTCCCGCACAGCGCCTACAGTGAACTGTATACTGCACAAACAAATGGGGGTTTCTAGATAATAACTACCGGCATAGGTGCGATATGGACGTTAAACATGATTTTTGTTTTGCCCATGTTCATCTTAAGACCTATCCGTTCGGAGATACTATTGAGGTCATTGAGCATAGTGCTTAGGTCCTACAGCGATTCTTCCATAAGGAATATTTCGTCGGCAAATCGAAGGTGCATAAATATTAATTGGTTGATCAGGATCATAGATTTTCAAAATTAGTTTTGAGCACAGCAATGTTTTTATTTTCTCAAATGATTCCTGACATTTTGCAGACCATATGAATATCACGTCTTTCCTCAATAAATTTTGTAGCGGGTCCAGGATAATCGCACTGTGTGTTCTGAATTTGTGATGAAAATCAGTCTTCCTACGAATGGACTTACATCTTTTCTTGTTTCTGGAACCGGTAAGTTATTCACAGCAGTTAAATAATCTTTCAGACGCTTCATAGAGTTATTTCTTATTTTGTGACGCAAGTATTTGGCATTATTATTAGCAAAAGTACACTTCGAGAATTTTAGTCTAAGGCCTTCTGCTTGTATTGCCTCCATCACTATTGATATATGTACTATGTGTTCCTCAAAAGTTTTTGAGAAAATTAAAATGTCATCGATAGAATTTACTGCAAAATTTGACAGTTCATGATTCCTTATTGTTATACAATATTCTTTGGAAAATTGCTGGAGCTGTCTTCAGTCCAAATGGGGAACCGTCCAATGAAAATGGCCTTCTTGGGTTACAAATGCAGCTTTGTATCTATCTTGAATTTTCAGGGGTTTAGACCAAAATGCTGAATTGATATCCAAAGAAGAAAAATACTTACAGTTTACACTTTATACCATTAAATCTCTAATCAACGGAAACGGTTGTGATTGAGGAACAACAATTTTGTTTGATTCTATGAAGTCTATACACAGCCTTGTTTTTTTTTTTTCATTTTCTTTTTTATAATCCAAATTTACTGAAGCGGCAAATGGACTGTTTTCATTCATTCATTCAGTACAGCCCTTCACAATACCACTGCTGAACATTGGCCTTCCCCAAGAAACACCACAATACACGGTCCCGAGCCACCTGCATCCATCGACTTCCTGCATGTCTTACCAGGTCGCCACTCCATCTAGTCGGGGGATGCCCTACACTTCGCCTGCCTGTACGAGAATGCCACTCGAGAACCTTTCTTCCCCATCGGTTGTCGGTTCTTCGAGCTATATGGCCGGCCCATTGCCACTTCAGCTTACTAATCCGTTGGGCTATGTCGGTCACTCTGGTTCTACTGCGGATATCCTCATTTCTGAGTTTATCACGCAGAGAAACTCCGAGCATAGCCCTCTTCATAGCTCGCTGAGCGACCTTGAGCTTCCTCATCCGGCCAGCAGTGAAGGACCACGTCTCAGTTCCGTATGTCATCACTGGCAACACGCACTGGGTGTACAGTCTCGTTTTCAAGTTTTGAGGTATACCTGACGAGAATATGTGCCGTAATTTCCCGAACGCTGCCCAACCGAGTTGAATCCGTCGATTGACCTCTCGGTCGAAGTTGGACTTACCTAGTCGGACTATTTGTCCCAGGTAAACGTACTCGTCAACAACTTCGAGCTTAGTGTTCTCAACAACTAGCGGCATAGGTGTGACATGGACATTAAACATGATCTTTGTTTTGTCCATGTTCATCTTAAGACCTATCCGTTGGGAAACACTATTGAGGTCATTAAGCATTGTGCTTAGATCGTCCAGCGATTCTGCCATAAGGACTATATCGTCGGCAAATCGAAAGTGAGTGATGTATTCGCCATTGATGTTGATACCGTATCCTTTCCAGTCCAGAAGCTTGAAAACGTCTTCCAATGCAGAGGTGAAGAGTTTCAGGGATATAACTCACTATCACACACATATCACTCTCTCTTACACCTCTCTGCAATTGGATAGGTTTCGTACTCTGGTTCTGTACTCGGATAGCCATCGTAGCCCTAATGTACAAGCACTTCAACTCTTCGATATACCGACAGTCAACTTGGCACTGCTGAAGGGACTGCAGCACCGCCCAAATTTCGACGGAATCAAAGGCTTTCTCATAGTCCACATACGCTAGACATAGTAGCAAATTGTACTCCTCGGACTTCTGTACAATTTGCCGAAGGGTATGTATGTGGTCTATGGTGCTAAAGCCCTTTCGGAAACCGGCTTGTTCGGGAGGCTGGAAGTCGTCAAGTTTGCGCGCGAGACGATTCGTAATGACTCTCGAAAACAGCACGTAGACGCGGCTCAGAAGGGAAATCCTCCGGAGCCTCCGGAGTAGTGCTACTATGGAGGACGGAATTAAAGACTTCTGAAGGACTTCAAGTACCGATCTTCCACCCGCTTTCAGAAGCTCCGCTGTAATTTCATCCTCGCCTGGTGCCTTGCCGTTTTTAAGATGCTGGAGAGCCATTCTAATCTCGCTCAGACTGACGTCCGGTATATCTTCGGAATAGTGTCAGATCAGACTCGCTCTTGGATCGTTACTCACAATTGCGTGTGGCTCCAACGATGACGTGTACAGCTGCCCATAGAACCTCTCAATCTCATTCAAAATCTCAGGTGCCCCGGAAACGATGCTGCCACACTCGGACTTCAGCTTTGACAGTTGGCTCTTTCTGACAGACAGATCTCTGGCAAAGAATTTGGAGCCTTGGTTCCGCTCGATCGCTTCTTCAATACAAGCTGCATTGAAGTTGCGTAAGTTTCGCCGCATGCATTTGGAGACCTGTCTGTTCAGTTGCCTGTATGCTGTCAAATCTGTTGAAGAATGTGGCTTCATCTCCCGTCTAAAATCCATGAGATTAAGAGTGTGATCGGAGAGTTTTTGTGTTCTTCTGCGACTGGTCTTACAGAACATAGCTCTGACCGCATGGACAGTTTCCACGAGCTTGTCATTCATATCGTCCACTTCATTGCAGTCTTATAGGCACTGAAAACGGTTTCGTAACTCGAGCTGAAAGGTTTCGGGACTTTGGAACAGAGCCCGAGGGGGACGGAGCGTTGACTTCATTAGACGACGCCTCTCCAACTTATTGTTTAGGTTCAGTGTGCCTCTTACCATTCGGTGATCGCTGCCGGTCTTCATCCTCGCGATCACTGAGACATCACTGAACAGTTGTCGTCTGGCCGTCATAATGAAGTCAATCTCATTTTTGTCGAAACGTCGGGGCTCGACCTGGTCCACTTCCTGTGGGGCTGCTTCTGGAAGAAAGAGTTCATCATAAAGAGTCCCTCTTTCTCCATGAAGTCGGCCAGCTGCTGGCCCCTTGGTTTACGTTGGCCCTATTCCAAATTTCCCTACTTTCAGCTCACCGTTCTCTTTTGTGCCTAGTTTTGCATTGAAGTTTCCCATTTACACCGTATATTGGGTTTAGGAGGAATGCATGGCTCTAGAGATATCCTCATATATTTCCTCCACCTCCTCATCGGGGTGTGCCGAGGTTGGTGCATAACCTGTATGACCTTCAGCGAATACCGTTTGGTGATTTTGAGTATAAGGTACGCAACCCTCGTCGACACACTCCCAATCTTTACAACGTTGTTAACGAGAGACTTGTGGACGATAAATCCGACACCTCCTTGGGACAGATGGTCGCCCTCCCGGTGATAGAGCAGGTTGCCGGATTCGAAGATTTCCGTGTCCTCCCCCTCTCTTCGGACTTCGGATTATCCTATAATATGCCAGCGTAACTTGTCTATCTCTTCTTCCAGCTCCACGATCTTCTCGTCAGTCTACAGGGTGTGTGCGTTGTATGTTGCCAGGTTGAGTCGTCTTAGGTGGCAATTGAACCTTCACCGGAGATTCTTAGCTCCCCCTGCCCCACCATGGTCGCCACCATACCCAGGAATAGCGGGGCCGCCGGGGACTCGGGGCCATTTCTTTGTTACTCTCATCATAGGGGGTATTTGCCATAGTTGCCACGCTTGACGAACGGGTTGGGAACCGCATTTTTTATTGTAAGTTTGTTGTTACCAGGAAGATGCTGCTGACCATATCCTGCCTGTTTCCCTTTGTCGCCTTTTACGACACCCACAGAAAGATATGGGGTAGTGGATATTCTCAACCGCCACTACACGGCAGAATGGACTGTAATAGTACTCAATCAGTTTTGTTTAAAGGTTGATACTTGGCTCTCTATCTCTATTCTATCTTCTTCTGTGCATCTGTATGTGCATTTGTAACAGTATTTATCCACCATTAAATCCATATGGGCTTTATTATCTCGTACAGAGCCAACATCATATTTGTCTTTAGCGAAAACCGATTTGTATTTTTCGATAAAGTTATCAATATTTGACTGTTTGTGTAAATCCAGATGGTTCACGGATATTTTAAATTTATCTGACTTTATAGGTTCATTTAAATTTATATCACATTTGGGTACTTGTTTATTTTTTTCGTTCCGTCAAAACTCCGGAGTTTAACAAGAATTCCTCTTGGTTTTTGTCATTAGCGTTACATTATATGATTTTCAATTCTTCATTTTATATTAATTTGAAATCTTTGATACAATCCAAACCAATTTTAAACGTGGTAGCGCCATGCTGCAGCTATATTAATAGTATAATTGTAGCACGAATGGGTCGGCTCGACCGGGGAAGTGTCCACGCTCTCACAGAATACCTGCATAAAATAGCAGCTTGATGGTGCTGTGTTTGGCATGGTGAGTGTAGAGAACCGGAGACCCATTTTACTTGAAAAGAGGTATTCTATCTTAGTCCTCACGGCTGACAACGCATCTGCATTTTAATTCGCAAACGAAGATAGATGTAGGATGTCTATGTGCCACAGCAACCACTTACCATCAGGTGGATTGTGTTCTCGTTTGTGACCCTTTTCTATAAAAAAAATTTAGAAGTCATAGTTAAAATTTTCATTATCTACTACAAAAATGTCCATAGTCCTTTCAATATTATATATTTTTATCATAAGTGTTACCACACCTTTTGTTTTCTTCTCCCCATTAATAGTCGTTAGTTTCTACAATTGCATATCATTTATATTATTGTGTTTTATCTTCAATAATTTAGCATTTCTTATTAACACATTTGAGCCGGAGTCATAAATACCAGAGGTTTCTAAAGTGACATTTGATAGTAACTTAATTTTTCTTAATGGTGGTACCTTTTGTTTTTTGGGTTTTTCTCATTTAGTTCAATTTCAAATTCAGAGTTATCCACTGTTTTGACAACCGGTTTTTGATTTTTATTTTTAAACCAGCACTTGTCCTCCGGATGGTAATGCTTTCCTTTTTTTTCGCTAATACAGATTTGGCATGGTTTTATCTTCAAATTTTTTGGATTTTGTGTCAGAATATGTATTGGTCTTCTTCCTGTGTCTATTTTTCTCAACAAGATGTTCCAATTTTCCAATTTCATTAAAGAGATCTTCCGTTTCTTGTAGTTTTTCTCTGTCAATTTTATCTGCCACATAATAAGGTAAGCCAAACGCTGTCAGTTTTATCAGTGTCCCAGTGTCAATAGACTTCCTTACTTTCAGTAACAGTTTTTCTTTTTTCAAAGCATATTCGAGTAAAGAACCTGTATGGTATTTAAACGTATGTATTGAAACCAAAAACATTTTAACATGACATAGTTAGTGTTAACATCAGCAGTAGTCGAGGACTGTGTCGCAGATGTTAGCGCCCACCTCACATAGACTGGCGTTTCCATTTAAATGTAGTACATAATAATATTTATAGTGACTTATGCTAAGGACAGAGCAAAACATTCTAAGTAATTTAGCATGTGTGTACGTGTGTGTGTGTGTGTGTGTGTGTGTGTGTGTGTGTGTGTGTGTGTGTGTGTGTGTGTGTGTGTGTGTGTGTGTGTGTGTGTGTGTGTGTGTGTGGATGTGTGTGTGCGTATGTGTGTGGGTGTGTGTGTGTGTGCGTGTGTGTTTTATGTGCGTATGTGTTTAAGAACTATTGCTTAATTACAGCTTCTACCACGTCATAATCAAGGCTTAGTAGCCACTCATTCAGCAGGGCTTTAAATTTATTTAAAGGCAAAGGATAAACGTTTAATTTTTTATTAATTTCATTGTAATGTACCGGAGCAATAAAGTCATAATGTTGTTTTACCACTATAAGCCCACAACTCACCGTAGAGCATACATTGTCGTTTCTTCTTATATTCTGTAAAATTTTAGGATCATATGCAAGGGTTTAGTGCTTGCGAAGAACCGTGCTCATGACCAGTATTGAAAGACAGGTACAAGGAATTTGCATATTACATTTGTGGGTATATATTACGAACGATGCGTCTGGTTGTGACGAAAGCCTAGGGGCAAATGTTATAAACTTCGTTTTGCTAAGGTTTAATGTCAGCAAATTTCGAGGCAGCCATCTCATAACTGAGTGCAACGAGGACTCGGCATATGATCTCGCCTCCTCCCAACTCTGTCCATGAACAATAATCGCCGTGTCGTCAGCATATGTAAAAATTTTGCTATTTTGTAGTTTTAATTGAAACAGATCGTTTATATATATATATATATATATATATATATATATATATATATATACACACATATATATATATATATATATATATATATACATATATATAAATATATATAAAAATTAAGTTACTATCAAATGTCACTTTAGAAACCTCTGGTATTTATGACTCCGGCTCAAATGTGTTAATAAGAAATGCTAAATTATTGAAGATAAAACACAATAATATAAATGATATGCAATTGTAGAAACTAACGACTATTAATGGGGAGAAGAAAACAAAAGGTGTGGTAACACTTATGATAAAAATATATAATATTGAAAGGACTATGGACATTTTTGTAGTAGATAATGAAAATTTTAACTATGACTTCTAAATTTTTTTTATAGAATAAGGGTCACAAACGAGAACACAATCCACCTGATGGTAAGTGGTTGCTGTGGCACATAGACATCCTACATCTATCTTCGTTTGCGAATTAAAATGCAGATGCGTTGTCAGCCGTGAGGACTAAGATAGAATACCTCTTTTCAAGTAAAATGGGTCTCCGGTTCTCTACACTCACCATGCCAAACACAGCACCATCAAGCTGCTATTTTATGCAGGTATTCTGTGAGAGCGTGGACACTTCCCCGGTCGAGCCGACCCATTCGTGCTACAATTATACTATTAATATAGCTGCAGCATGGCGCTACCACGTTTAAAATTGGTTTGGATTGTATCAAAGATTTCAAATTAATATAAAATGAAGAATTGAAAATCATATAATGTAACACTAATGACAAAAACCAAGAGGAATTCTTGTTTAACTCCGGAGTTTTGACGGAACGAAAAAAATAAACAAGTACCCAAATGTGATATAAATTTAAATGAACCTATAACGTCAGATAAATTTAAAATATCCGTGAACCATCTGGATTTACACAAACAGTCAAATATTGATAACTTTATCGAAAAATACAAATCGGTTTTCGCTAAAGACAAATATGATGTTGACTCTGTAAGAGATAATAAAGCCCATATGGATTTAATGGTGGATAAATACTGTTACAAATGCACATACAGATGCACAGAAGAAGATAGAATAGAGATAGAGAGCCAAGTATCAACCTTTAAACAAAACTGATTGAGTACTATTACAGTCCATTCTGCCGTGTAGTGGCGGTTGAGAATATCCACTACCCCATATCTTTCTGTGGGTGTCGTAAAAGGCGACAAAGGGAAACAGGCAGGATATGGTCAGCAGCATCTTCCTGGTAACAACAAACTTACAATAAAAAATGCGGTTCCCAACCCGTTCGCCAAGCGTGGCAACTATGGCAAATACCCCCTATGATGAGAGTAACAAAGAAATGGCCCCGAGTCCCCGGCGGCCCCGCTATTCCTGGGTATGGTGGCGACCATGGTGGGGCAGGGGGAGCTAAAAATCTCCGGTGAATGTTTAATTGCCACCTAAGACGGCTCAACCTGGCAACATACAACGCACACACCCTGAGGACTGACGAGAAGATCGTGGAGCTGGAAGAAGAGATAGACAAGTTATGCTGGCATATTATAGGATAATCCGAAGTCCGAAGAGAGGGGGAGGACACGGAAATCTTCGAATCCGGCAACCTGCTCTATCACCGGGAGGGCGACCATCTGTCCCAAGGAGGTGTCGGATTTATCGTCCACAAGTCTCTCGTTAACAACGTTATAAAGGTTGGGAGTGTGTCGACGAGGGTTGCGTACCTTATACTCAAAATCACCAAACGGTATTCGCTGAAGGTCATACAGGTTATGCACCAACCTCGGCACACCCCGATGAGGAGGTGGAGGAAATATATGAGGATATCTCTAGAGCCATGCATTCCTCCTAAACCCAATATACAGTGTAAATGGGAGACTTCAATGCAAAACTAGGCACAAAAGAGAACGGTGAGCTGAAAGTAGGGAAATTTGGAATAGGGCCAACGTAAACCAAGGGGCCAGCAGCTGGCCGACTTCATGGAGAAAGAGGGACTAAGGGATTCTAAGTTATTTAGCATGTGTGTACGTGTGTGTATGTGTGTGTGTGTGTGTGTGTGTGTGTGTGTGTGTGTGTGTGTGTGTGTGTGTGTGTGTGTGTGTGTGTGCGCGTATGTGTGTGGGTGTGTGTGTGTGCGTGTGTGTTTTATGTGCGTATGTGTTTAAGAACTATTGCTTAATTATAGCTTCTAAAACGTCATAATCAAGGCTTAGTAGCCACTCATTCAGCAGGGCTTTAAATTTATTTAAAGGCAAAGGATAAATGTTTAATTTTTTATTAATTTCATTGTAATGTACCGGAGCAATAAAGTCATAATGTTGTTTTACCACTATAAGCCCACAACTCACCGTAGAGCATACATTGTCGTTTCTTCTTATATTCTGTAAAATTTTAGGATCATATGCAAGGGTTTTGTGCTTGCGAAGAACCGTACTTAATATAAATAATTTATGAACGGAAAGAACTTCTCAATATTTAAATATAAGTTTAGTTGAATACCTAATTGGCTTGGAAACCATTACTTTCAATACAGCCCTTTGTGCCCTATCTAGCTGTATAATGTTAGTTTTTCCGGCAGCACCCCAAATTGTAACGCAGTAACTAATAATGGATTGAGCTAAGGCAAAATACGCAGTCCTAAACATCGCCACGTCAGCGCCAATACGCAGCTAGCTAAAGACAAATATAAGTTTCCTAATACGCGACGTCATACATTTAATGTGTTCACTCCATGACAACACACTGTTGACTACAACACCTAAATACTTAACGCTGTTCATGAGCAGTATTGAAAGACAGGTACAAGGAATTTGCATATTACATTTGTGGGTATATATTACGAACGATGCGTCTGGTTGTGACGAAAGCCTAGGGGCAAGTCAGCATATGTAAAAATTTTGCTATTTTGTAGTTTTAATTGACACAGATCGTTTATATATATATATCAGGAACAGAGTCGTACCAAGGACACTGCCTTGCGGCACACCATATTTAATCAATTCACCACGAGTAGTGTTATTTAAAATTCTAACATATTGTTCTCGATCACGAAGGTAGTTCTTAAACAATTCCAGTACAACGCCCCTAATTCCAACACGTTGTAGTTTGGAGAGAAGAATGGAAACATATACTATGTCGAAAGCCTTAGAAAGATCAAGAAATATATATAACGATTTTAATTTACTATTAAGATTTTTAACAACAGTACTGGTTAGACCTAATACCGCATCTTCTGTTGATTAACCAGGTCTAAAGCCGAATCAGTTTGGAGCGATAAGATTTTTAGAGTAAGTAATTTATTAGTCTAGTATTTAAAAGATTTTTTAGGATTTTAGATAATACAGGTAGTACTGATATTGGCCTGTAATTGTCGACACAGCACTAGTCTCCACTCTTATAGATGGGATGAACCAGAGCTTTTTGAAACACTGATGGAAATGTGCCTGACGAAATACATAAGTTGAACATGTACTTTAGAACTGGTATCAGAACATGTTTAGATTATTTAATAAAGGTGGTTGGAATGCTATCATGTCCCGTTGCATAGCTTTGCCAAAGTCCCAGGATAATGTTCTCAATTTCCCTATCATCAGCATCCAACAAAGCCATGGAGTCAGATACAGAAATAACAGTTTCACTTACGGAATTGGAGACTGACGCATCAGAAGGACCTATAGTTATATTGGATGCCATATTCTCCCCCATGTTCGCGATAAACCCATAGATTAACTCATAGATTAATGATAAGTCATCGCGCGCTCTGACTAGATACCGCGCTCCCTGCAAGTAACAGCTCCGTGACTGCGGCATCTTAATATTGTAGTGTGTATAAGACAATTTGCATGATGCTAGTGTGCGTGAAAAATTGTATATGCCAGCAGCTTAACTATTACCCGATTAACGGGAAATTTTATTTTATGCTATGGCTTAGTAGTTAAGTTCATAGTTATGAATGTATTCCAGAAATACTTAAAAATTAATAGTTTATTAATAACGAATGTATCGATATATTTGTGTATATTATATATAGGTTTTTCTTCTGAATAAATGACATATAAATGATAAGGCCTCCTTTTAATCAGTTGAATTTTTTTATTTACATGTCTAACTAATATTCACAAATTATTTAAAAAAATAGTTATATATATGGTGTAATCAAAATAGGGCTTTAAATTCTACGCGTCAATATGAACAACTTTAACTATAGATCTATCTTCATAATCACAAGAAAAATTAGGTCTTCCATACATTTTGAGCAAGTTTCTACGAAATTTTGTATGGAATAACTGACTATTGAGATATTTTTATAGGATCAGGGTGACAAACGAGCACTCAGTCCACCTGATGGTAAGTGGTTGCTGTGGCCCATAGACATATACATCTATCCTCGGTTAAGAATCAAAATGCAGATGCGTTGCAAACCCTGAGGACTAAGATGGAATGCCTAGTTTCCAGTAAAAAGGGTCTCCGGTTCTCTACACTCACCATAGGGAGCACAGCAGCGTTAAGCTGCTATTTTACGCTGGTTTTCTGTGAGAGCGTGGTCCGTCCCCGGTCGAGCTGACCCAATCGTGCTACAACTATACCAGTAATATAGCTGCAGTATGGGTCTATCACGTATAAATTGAAAATTTCGAAGATGATCCCATAATAAAAAATATTCATGTTGACGGGCAGAATCATTCCCTAAGTTATTAAGTACTATTTTGTTACATCTTTATTTAGTATATAAGATTGGGGAAAAAGTTTCTTCGTATATTGTATACAAATTCAAGACGTTTTTGATTTAAAGTTTTATTACATTTAATTATAATATATGGGTCCATTTTGTTCGATAAATTGTTACCATCTTGTAGGTATATAGAAATATTGGGATTTTGATTTAAAAAATGCGACATGTAGTTTTATTTGATATATTCAATACCAGAGATTTGAAAGAATATGGATTTAGTCAGCCCATTTATAACGAAAAAAAAATATAAACTTTAACATTAAAACCTCCAGAAAGCTTTCTTTTAAAGAACACAAGCAACAAAAGAAAATAATGACTAAAACTTTTAAACCAGTTTTAAATACTCAAGCAAATACTGGATTTTTAGGAATGTTAGTGTATATTGAAAGTCTCGAATAGATAACTAATCTTGTGATCTGGCGTTATCATGATAAAAGACCACTACTTTTCTGATCATCAATGCCAGCCGTTTTTTTTTTCTATTTCTTGCTTGTCTCATTATTTATTAGTAGTAGAGATTCGAATCGATGGTTTTATCCGGCGGTAAAAGCTCATGATAAACTTTTAATACCACCATACACACAGCATCATTTTATTGCGTGTTAATCCAGGTTTCGCTTTAGTCTGTAAACAAAACACTTATCAATACAGAAAAAATCACGTTTCTTGTATGTTCTTCATACAAGAAACGTGATTTTTTGGGTCCTTTAATATTTTATTTGTTTTCTTTTTTATTTTATTTTGTTATAGCAGCAATATAAATACACATTCTGTGAAAATTCTACATATTACGGTTCATAAGGTACAGCCTACTGACAGACAGACGGAACGATAGCGGAGGCTTGGGTCTCGTTGATACTCTTTGGGTACGTAAACCTAATAAATGGCAATTATGTCATTTTAACAATACTACAGAAATAAACATTAAATAATATAGAATTTGGTTATATTATAATAAGTTTAATATATTATATTATAAAATATAGTAACAATAAATTCACATAAAAATCTCAGCCACGCGGCAACACTGAATAGCTTCTTGAAATTTTTATCCCATTTTGTCCACTCTGATTCTACTGTAAATTCAATTAGCATGCAGCTATAAAAATCCGCAATAGTTCTCCAAAAAAATTAACATTTAAATTTTCTTCCTATCTTTGGTAATTTGAAACCGTTCACATTCTTTATTAAAGTCCTTAACCCACTGGAAAGCATTTGAGTTTCTGCCTGTGTACTTCTCAATCATGAAATCTTTTGCAATTTTCCTCAAATTCTGAGTTTCATATGTTTTTCTTTTTCATCGAGTAACTTCTCTAAGAGTTTTCTAATGTTTGATTTGAAGCGATAGATATACCCGTAAATTCTTCATTATTTATTTTCTCCAAAACCTCTTCTAGATATAAATCATTAAACTGTAAGTTTTGTTCCTAATCCAAGTATGTTTTAGATATATCATCTGTCAAAGCTATCCATATTTTTCGTGTTTCTTGTCTTTTACTTAATGATTTTTTTACCTTTACACAGTTGTCAGCACTTATTATTGACTGATGTAGATTTGCAAGCTGGTACCCAGCTCGTATTCCAAAAATCTGTCCATCAAGCGTAGATATTAAGGTTATGCATAAAGTATTTGATTTTCCATCTTGTGATGGCTGTGATACCTACATATATATATATATGTATATATATATATATATATATATATGATGAAATCAAGACTCAGCTTTTCCATATTTCTTCAAATAATTGCAGAAATATGTTGTTTTATAATAGTATTATTCGTTAAGAATAAATAAACAAAGACGTAATTTCGTTTCTCTGAAATTACAAGATTTATTTAAATCAAACACTTACAAAAAATATAGTTTATAACATTATTAGTAGATAAACAAAGATATATACTTTATATGTTTATTGTGCATGTTATATTATAATATATGATATTGAAGCCGTGGTAGCTTAGAGGTTAAGCGCTCGCTCTAAGGATGATAGTGCGCGAGCAACCCGGGTTTGTACCCCGCCTGCACCAATGAAATAGTTAATTGCAATTTTAAAACTGATTTACTACGTACTCTACGGTGGAGGAAAATGGTAAGTTGAGTTAAGAATTAAAATGCAAAAATATCACCCTGAGGACTAAGATGAAATTCTTCGTTTCCAGTTAGAAGGGTCCGTATCTCTACACACACCATACTAAACACATTAATCATATTAATTTAGCTAGACATGGTACTACTTACTATGTGATTTACTAAATGCTAGAAAGAGAAAGATTTTCTTCTCTTTCTAGCATTTAGTAACTTCTACGTGGTAGAGCAATGCTGCAGCTATAATATGGTTGTAGCACGAATGGGTCGGCTCGAACGGGGAAGGACCACGCTGTCACAGAAAACCAGCGTAAAATAGCAGCTTAACGCTGCTGTGTTTCGTATGGTGAGTTTAGAGAACCGAAGACCCTTTTTACTGGCAAAGAGGCATTCCATCTTAGTCCTCACGGGTGACAACGCATCTGCATCTTGAGTCTTTATTGAGGATAGATGTAGATGTCTATGGGTCACAGTAACCACTTACCATCAGGTGGACTGTGTGCTCGTTTGTCACCAGATCCTATAAAAAAAATATTCGAGTAAGTCCATCTCAAAGTGAGAAGGGGCCTGTGTAAGACTGCCTTATTATTTTTTACGTAAATTCCTAAATCACAAAATAACTGTTGTTGAATATTTATTCTTGTAAAATAATGTATTATAATAAAACCAGTTCGTTGGCAATTTACTATACTTTGTATATTTATTTTAATATAACAGACATATTATGTTCTAATAATATTTTATAATTGAATGTAGAAAGAGGCGTTGAGCATGCAATTGTATTGTCAAAAGTCAAGAAAACAAAATCGAAGTCAAGAACAACAGACTATATTTTACGTTCTTAGTTTAAATTAAATATTAAACAACTGTCATCTAAAGTAAAATTTACTCGTACCTGCGTAGCAGAGAAGTTATTGTCTTATGCCCCCCACTAATTCTGGATTGTTAGGTTGTAGTCAACAAGTTTCTCCTATGCGTTCGATATTAACCGACTCCGTAAAAAGTATTGAACTGGATTAATTTTTCAGTTATTTTAGAGGGTTCTATTTACCTATATATATCTTTAAATAAAATCAATTGCTCTCCGTTATTTAGTTTGACAGATTTAGATGAAATATTTTGTGTGTCGCTAAGATGGCTTATACTCACATTTGGGTCTGGTTGATAGCGCTTTTGTCTAAATACTTTAAATGTACAAAATTATCTTGTTTACATTGCCTTACATACAGGGTTGGCCGCAGGAAAATAAAATAAGATATGATTTAAATTTATTAATGAATAACTTTTCATGTAATAATAATTTAAACTTGACATTTAATTTTTATAACTATAAAAATAAATTTAATTTAATAGACATAAATAATTAATATTAAGACATTTTTGACTAGAGGTAGGTATTACCTATCTAAATATATTTTAAGACAGATAGCAAATGTGCTATCTTATTGTTTATATATTTACTCAGCCAAGGACTTGGCTACACAGACATCTGGTTCTTTTGAGCAGGACAATGACTTAATATGTAATTTGGAATCAGTTCCAAGTAACTTAAATTAGAAAATGAGACAATAGAGGTAACCTCTAGCAGTTGTAATAATTTAAATAATACAATAACTTTATTTCAGGTATCAAAGACTTAAAAATTAGGAACATTGGCCCATAGCAATATATACCTTAACCTAAAAATATATATATATATATATATATATATATATATATATATATAATTTAGACATAACTTAACACTATTTAGGGAATTTTTTTCTTTGGCGCGTCCCTGTATCGGCGAAACACTACCCCAGAGGGCCAGAAATCGGGAGCAAGGTATGTCTCTTTATGTTTTGCAGGAACCTGGAGTACGTAGGATTTGAAGTTCGTTGACCTATTAGACTCCAGACGCTGCAAATATAAAGACATCGGATCCTCAATGCGGAATTGGCTTCGTTCTTCCACGAAACGCAGGACGTCTTCTCTCGACGTACTTTTGTCCAAACGGGAGATTTGGAGTTGTATAGTTGGCTCCACAGCACGCAGAGTTGTACTCGCGTTTATTTTCGCGGTCCCACGCTGGTTACAGACGGGTTGCGACCGACGTCTTTTCTCAACAAGAGTAAACCCGTCCTTATTAATCTTGTTTTAGGTCACCACCGGAACTGATTTTATTTCCACATTCTTCCGCTTTCGATCACAAGAGGGTGCCGGTTGTAAAGATTTTCGGGCAACATCCACAAACGTCTTCCCTTGTTTTGAGGTTGGCTTCGGCGGAGGAGTACCAATGGGTTCAGTTAAGGGTTGAGGTGATGATGCAATGACGACCGAGGTCGCCGTAGTTTCTCGGTCATCAACCCTCTGACAGACGGTATCGCGTGACGGAGTCGCAATCATCGGTGAAATATGACTACTATCACGGTTACCACGTGTCGTATGTACATTCTGCGACGGCGGTGAATTTGCAGATGTTGCAATTATGTTGCGCAACATACTGACTTCATTCCTCAGCTCTGTTGTGACTCGTTCCGATTCCTCAAATTTGGAACGGATGTCGGTAACATCGGCTCTCAACGTGGTGATGTCTTTCAACAATCTGGTGACGTCTACGTGATCGAACGTCACGGGAGGCAGCTTGTTGAGATCACGCGCGACGATAGTTAGGATGTCATCAGGGTCGGTCTCATCCTGAAGATCTCAGCCTGAAGATGTCTTGCAGGTCTTTCTTACCACGTCCATTCCTGTGACGTGTGATAAGACGGATTTGGGTCACGGCTGAATCTGCTAACACCTTCTTCGCTTGGATGATCTCGTCTTTGGTGAAGCTTGTCATCAGTATCTGCTCCAGAGACACCTGGTCCATGACGTCCAATTTTTGTTGAACAAAGACCAGGAACTCGTGGATTACGACGGTTTCAGAGCGTTTAGGTTGACACGCCATTTCGAATTATTTTTGCGCAGTAGGTATGCTAACGCTACAAAAATACTGAAGGTTCGGCATTAGAGCCGTCACGTCATTATGAAGCGACTGCACTAACCGGTAGTAAAATTAAGACTGTGACTGTATAATTTAGAATGTAGCTTACAAATCTTTAATTGTATGACTCCACATAGATAGAGTGATAATGAAAATTGTTTACACCTGGTGCATCAAAATATACAAGGCATGATAGGCAAAGAGCAAAAAATTGAGTTGTTCTTAAATAGCAACAATTCATGTTTTATGTATTACTGAACATTGGTTAAAAGCTTATAACTTAATGTTTAACTTCAGTAATCACCAGGTGGTGAGTTCTTTCAATGGAGAAACGGTTTTAAGAGTTGGCGCCTTAATATTAGCTAGTAAATTATTGTCATGTAAAGAACGTAAAGATATTGTGAGCCTCTCTGTTGAGCGAACTGTAGAAATAGCATGTGTTGAGTTTGAGCACCTCATTGCTGTGAGCGTCTACAGACCCCCATGTTCAATGTATGATACTTTAGAAAAAAATATGGAGGAAGTTTTTGCTAAGCTAATTTTTAATAAACAGAATAAATCTGTTGTAATATGTGGAGACCTTAATATCAATCTCCTGGATGCTTCCTCAATAAATATTAAATTTAGATCATTGTCTAAATCATATGGTCTTTTAAATTTATTTTTAGAGCCATCGCGTATAGTTCAATCTAGTGCAACATGTACAGATAACATTTTTACAAATGTGAAGCCGTTGCATAAATGTGTAATTCAAAAATTAAGTTCTGATCACTGTGGACAAGTAGTTTTGTTACCTTATGTTCACAAAAAACTAGTAGATGAGAAATTTGTGTTTGTTCCAGTAAATGCACGTCGCTTGGAGAAGTAACATAGTGAAAAACTTCCATCACTTTCATACCAAAATGATCCAAATTTTTTATATGGAAAATGTTTAAGCTTATTTACAATGAATTTAATAATACTTTTACTTCTAAAACATTCTCCTTGAACAGTCGGAAGTCATTTAATGAATGGGCGACGGTAGGAGTCCATAAGAGCAGGCATAGGTTATATAATCTTTACCATAAAAGGTCATATAATCATAGCGTTGAATTTAGGGAATATGTAAAAAAATATTCAAAATATTTAAAAGAGTGTGCTCCACAGCCAAATCTTTGCATTTGAGTAACAAAATTAAGACGGCTTCTAATAAAATTAAAATGACATGAAGTATAATTTATAGCGAAACTGGTAATATCAACTCTCGGAATTCAAACTACCAGTTAAGTGTTAATAACAAATTAACTGAATCAGATCAGGACGTTGCAATGGTTTTTGAGAAATATTTTACTGATATTCCGCTATTAACCACTAAGTCACTAAATTCTTCTTCTGCCGTCGCCGAATCATTATTTAAACAAAATGTAAATGCGTGTACAAAGAATTTTACATTTCATAAAGTATCATCAAAAGATATTGTTAAATATTTTAAAACTATTGGTGTTAAGAAAACTGCGGATCTGAGGGGGATTTCCGTTAAAAGTATTGCTATTATTTTTAATACTAGTATCGAATTTGGTGTGTTTCCTGATTTAATGAAGTATAGTAAAGTAATACCTTTATTTAAATTTGGTAATTCATTAGACCTCGCTAATTTTTGACCTATTTCTGTACTAAAAACACTTAGTAAGATTTTTGAAAAAATTATTCTTGATCGAATGTTAAATTTCTTTAATATAAGTAATGTACGTCATAAAAATCACACGGTTTCACAAGGGGTCGCTCGACAACTGATTCCGGTGTTAAGCTGATTAAATATATCTTTAATGCATGGGAGAATTCACACGATGCTTTGGATATATTGTGTGACCTATCCAAAGCCTTCGATTGTGTTCACCATGAAACATTAATCAGGAAACTTCAACACTACGGTATAAGAAGTGATGCTATTAAATTAATTATTTCATATTTAAGTAAGAGAACGCAAAAAGTTGTCATTAACAGTATGAGTTCATCCAGGTCGATGGTACAAATGGGCGTGCCTCATGGCTCAATTCTTGGCCCCTTTCTGTTTCTTGTATACATTAATATCTTAACTTACATAGTAGGAGATAACCATGATATAGTATTATTTACAGATGACACTTTCGAGTCGACAATTGCTAAAATATGACAAAGTAAATAATGCTATATCTAAATTAGTAAATTAGTTCAATGTTAATAATTTGCATTTAAATGGCACTAAAACGAAGTGTATGGAATTAATGACTCCAAATGTCAAACAATTAAATACTAATGTAATTTTAAGTTGGGAGAAACTGAGTCTTGTATATACCACCATTATTCTTGGAATCACACTAGACGCGAAGCTTCAATGGAGCCCCCATATATCGAAACTAGCAAGCAGACTTAGTTCTGCAGCATATGCCGTAAAAAAGATTAGAAGTCCAACAAGTATTGAAATAGCTAGACTAGTTTACTTTAGCTATTTCCATAGCATAATGTCGTATGGTATTTTGCTATGGGGACACGCAGCTGACACTGAAATTATATTTGTTTTACAGAAGAGGGCCATAAGAGCAATTTATTATTTAAAGCCTATAGAGTCGCTGCAACAAAAATTTAAGAAAATTAAAATATTAACTTTGGCCTCTCAATATATTTATGAAAATGTAATGTACGTACACAAAAATAAAAGTAGTTTTACAAAAATAAGTGATATTCATTCTGTAAATACTAGGAACAGACACAAGCTAGTAGTACCAGTTACTCCACTCCATCGAGTCAGTAATTCATTCTTGGGGCAATGTTTACGCTTTTACAACAAAATTCCAGAAAATATACAAAATTTGATCTGCTCAAAGTTCAAAAACTTTATTAAACTAAGTTTGTATAAAAAGAGTTATTATAATATTAAAGAATATATAGATGATATAACCCCTGGAAATGAGGTGATCGCTACCAAGCTATTTCTAATTTGTTGTGTTGTTAATTTGTGTAACATACATGTTATTGTAAAAAAAAAGTCCCGCTGGGTTTCTTGCTGGTTCTTCCCCGGACAGAGGTTTTTTTACGAACCAGTGGTAATTGTACAAAAGAGTGACTTTCAATAAGTTTTATTTATAATCTTTATTGAATAAAAAGTTTCTGTTTCTGTTTCTGTCGAGATCCAGAAATCACCCGTTCGAGGCCGCGGCGGATCGCAAGTTATGCATAAACACTTTCGATATTTTTTACAATGCATGCTGTATTCATCTTTTTGTATGTAGAAATTAAAGTAAAATCCTATATGTATCTAATATCTATATTATAATGGTAACAATGTCTTTGTTGATTCATTTAAAAACAATTATATAAATAAAATTAACTAAAAAACTGCATGTTAATTTTTGCTTACTAGATACGTAAATTAATGAGAACTTGTGGTTGAACAATCTACGTATAGATCACCACGTATTTAATGAATCTGTGATTGAGTAAAAACTGGTGCAGATTATTGGTGTTGTGTCAAATTAAGGAATTATATGTGTAATGATTAACTATGATATTAAAGCACTCTGGTGACAAAAAAAAAACTTTCGACAAAATTTCAGAAGAATCTTTCAGGTCAATATGTACAGGATTATAATGTTCGTGGTTCAAAATATTGCAGACCCATTTCTTTAACGCTGTTATATGTGAGTTTTTCTATTTAATGAAGTATTGTATTACGAAGCATTTCCGGACTTTCCCATCCCCGTCTTGAGAACGAATTTCAACCGGTCCAAAACATTCTTCTCAAGACCTTGTGCTCGGTTTTAAGTGTTCGTTATTTTCCTTTTGTGTCGGTGTCCAAGCTTTAGATCCGTACATCACATGAAGTTTTATGACGGTTTTGTATATGCGACTTTTTTTGCCACTACCGAGAAGCCTGGATATTAACACTAAATGCAGAGCAACATGCCTTAATATTTAATGCAATATTAGGGCATTTTATATGTGTAATATTATTATTTCCTCTTCCGTTTTTTTGTGTTAATTTTATTTTATTAATTAAAATGCAATAAATAATTAACAATCTTTTAAAATGAATTAAATCTATACAAATAAATAAAATTAAATGTGTCTGTTAGTAATGTAAATATTACAGTTTTTTACAAAATGCAAATGAAAGTGAATACGGTACTTATAACTAAAATACATTTTTTTAAATTTTAGTCTGTCTGTCTGTCTGTTTGTTCCGGGTAATCTCCGAAACGGCTTGACCGATTTTGATAGAACTTTCACTGACAGATAGCTGATTTCATAAGAAGTAACTTAGGCTACTTTTATTTAAAAAAAGTAATAAGGGTTCCGCACAAAAACAAAAAAAAACCCTAACACGCGAGCGAAGTCGCGGGGAACAGCTAGTGATTAAATAAAATAGAAGAGTAGAAAACATACTGCTGTATAAAAGTTTGTAAAAAATTTAACTGTTAACTTGAGTCTACTAAGAAATGGGTAGGTCAAATAAATAAGATCAGAACTAATAAGTAAAAGATAAAAAGATTTAGGTAAAAGTCGACGAACGAACGAAACGAACGAACGAAACGAACGAAGGAACGTCATTTTACAGAAACAAGTCAAACTCTCATAGATGTTATATGTCCCGAGGTACCTACACGAAATGTAGCTATTAACCACATCAACGCCTTAAGTAGTCACGCCTACCTCTCCTGTGAGATGCATATAAAAAAAGACAAAATACTCCCACGATCTGTATTATATCGCCCTCTAATTGATATTCTGCTAGAATATTTCGAACATGATCTCCAGCTAATCCCATGGAAAGATATTCAGTGTATTGATAGTGTAAATGAAATGACAGAAACATTTAACTTTTACATTATACAATTATTTGACTTACATGCTCCTGTTAAATCGATAGTGCTTAATGACCGCCCTTGTTCATGGATAACGGTCAACATAAAGTTTATAATGAGATTACGTAATGAAGCACATAATAAATTTCGCTCTTCGCAGTCACTTAACCATAAAGCTTATTATAAAGAAATGAAACATCAAGTGAACATTGCGTTATATTATGAGAAAAAAGTTTATTACAATTGCTTTATTAACAACAACATTGGTAACCCAAAGAAATTGTGATAAAATCTGAAGACATACTCTTTACCGCCAAAAAATGATACAGAATTACCTTCAAAGTTAATGGTACCTGACCTAATTAATGCACAATTTCTTAATACCCCAGGGACTAATAATGTAATAATATCGGAACTTACGTATTTCGAATTTGATAGATTCAGCTCTGGGAATTTTTACTTAAAACGGTTTCGTCGGATGATATTTCAAAAATAATAAAAACACTTAAATCTAACGCACAATGAGTAGATGGTATTACACTTAATATGTTATTGATAACTCTCTCACAAAGTTTAGATACTATAACTGCACTTGTCAATAAATCAATTAGTACCGGCATATTCCCTGAAATTTGGAAAAGAGCCCTAGAAATTGTGATGATTTCAAAGATTTAAGGCCCATTAGCTTACTACCATGCTTAACGAAAATTCTTGAGAAAGTGGTATATCAGCAAGTAACCGTTTATTTTGAAGACAATTCCATTCTACCTGATCTTCAATCAGGCTTTAGAAAGTGGCAAAGCACTGCAACTGCGCTTTCTGATGTAGTAGGCAATATATTGGAGGCTCAAGATAAAGGTCGGGGAACTGTGCTGGTCCTGTTGGACTATTCTAGGGCATTTGATACAATAAACACGACATTACTTTTATCTAAAATGACATATTATGGTTTTGATCCCAAAACAATAAAATGGTTCAGCAGTTATCTCAGTGGGCGGTCACAACAAATAATACTAAAAAAAGAAAATGGGCAAAACTACATATCATCTCCTCAGCACATTACAAGAGGTGTTCCCCAAGGATCGATACTAGGCCCTGTGCTGTTTTCTTTGTATACTTCGGACATTACCGTTTGCTTTAAATATTGTAAATACCATATATATGCAGACGATACTCAAGTTTATACCTCTTTCAAGCCCATGAATACTGCGGAAACTATACGGGACCTCAATAAAGATCTTGATAGAGTACTGAAGTGGTCAGAAAGAAATTCTCTAGTGTTGAATGCTTCAAAGACGAAGTTTTTAATTTGTGGTACTAAACAACAAATAGAAAAAATATTTTTTTTTTTTTATAGGCGAGGGGGCAAACGAGCATGCGGCTCACCTGATGGTAAGTGACTACCGCCGCCCATGAACAACTGCAACACCAGGGGAATCGCAGATGCGTTGCCGGCCTTTTAAAAAGGAATACGCTCTTTTCTTGAACGTCCCTAAGTCGTATCGGTCCGGAAAAATCGCTGATGGTAATCGATTCCACAAGGAGGTCGTGCAAGGAAGAAAACATCTTCTAAATCGCACAGTGGTGGACCGCCAATCATCCAGATGGTGTGGATGGTATCGGGAGTTCTGCCGTGATGTGCGTTCGTGAAATTTGGCAGCTGGGATTAATCCGAACAATTCCTCAGAGCACTCCCCATGGTAGATGCGAAAGAAAATGCAAAGGGATGCAACATCTCTTCGCAGTGCCAATGAATCGAGCCGATCGGAAAGGGCTCAGTCGTCGACAATTCGAGCCGCTTTGCGTTGGATGCGGTCAAGTGGAAGGAGCTGGCACTGGGGAGCCCCTGCCCAGAGATGGGAACAGTATTCCATGTGAGGCCGAACTTGCGCCTTGTAAAGTCGCAGGCGGTGTGCCGGCATGAAATACTGTCCCGCTCTGCTGAGCACGCCAAACTTTTTAGAGGCCAATTTGGCCTTCCCTTCCAAGTGAGCACGAAACTGCACGTCACTCGATATGTCGACTCCGAGGATACCGATACTGGCTGAGGCAAGAAGGGGAGTGCCTTGAAACTGAGGAGATACGACAAAGGGGTTCTTTTTAGCGGTAAACGCGCAAACTTGTGTCTTCGGAGGATATATAAATTGGACTAGATTTAGTCGCCCCCAATCCGAGACTTTGTTCAGCAAAGACTCGACTTCAGACACAAGTTTGTTCCGGTACTCAGCGACGTTTTCCCGAGAAATATTGGCACGGCCGGTGTATAGAGCATCACCAGTGCTGTCATCCGCATAGCAATGAATGTTACCAATTAGCAACATATCATTGATATGCAGAAGAAACAGCGATGGTGATAGCACACAGCCTTGTGGAACACCAGCGTTAATAGGCTTGTAGTCAGAGCATGCACCGTCTACAACGACCTTGATGCTCCGATCTACAAGGAAGCTGGTGAACCAATTGCACAATTTCTCGGGAAGCCCATAGGAAGGGAGCTTCGAAAGAAGCGCTTTGTGCCAAACCCGATCGAAGGCCTTCGCAATGTCCAGACTAACGGCCAACGCCTCCCCCTTGGACTCTACTGCCTCCGCCCATTTATGGGTCAGGTAGACCAGAAGATTACCAGCTGATCGACCCCGACGAAAACCGTATTGGCGGTCACTAATCAGCTGGTGATCCTCAAGGTACCGGATGAGCTGGCAGTTAATAATGGATTCCATTATTTTGGAGAACAAGGAGGTGATCGCGATAGGCCTATAGTTGGATGGGTCTGAGCGGTCGCCTTTTTTAGGGATCGGGTGGACAAAAGCTGTCTTCCATGAATTCGGGACTACGCCTTGGGAGTAGGAGTACCGGAAAAGACGCGTTAGGACCGGTGCCAACTCCGGAGCACACGTCCTCAGCACAATTGGGGGGATTCCGTCAGGCCCACTCGACTTCTGGATGTCCAGGGAGAGCAGTGCTTTGCGAACCGAGCGCTGTGAGAACAGCACATCCGGCATGGAGCACTCACACCGCAGGATGGTCGGCGGTGTTTTCAATCCAAAAGTCAAAAAATAGAAAAAATAAAGGAAACTATTTTAGAAAGAGTAGAAAAGACCCATAATCTAGGAGTTATAATTAGCTTTGACCTCAGATTCGAAGAATACATTGCTGGTGTTGTTAGGAACTGCTTCTATCGGTTAAAAATCTTGTACACGATACGTGAATATCTAAGTATCGAACTACGTAAGAGGTTATCTGACGCACTTGTATTATTAAAACTTAATTATGCTGACACTGTATATGGACCATGTCTGCTGGCGCGCATCGCACAACTTATTCAAAGAGTCCAAAACGCTTGTGCAAGGTTCTGTTTTGATGTGCCACCAAGAGGTCATGTAAGCCCATTCCTTAATGATAATAACATCCTTAAGATGGCCGCTAGACGCAAACTCCACTTTGCTTGTGCTCTATTTGGTGTTATGAAAACAAAAAATCCAAATTATCTGTACTCTAAACTAGACTGGTGTCGTGAACACAATAAGCATCTGATGCGTGTTTCCTCTCGAATATTAAGTGTCCCTCGACATAGTTCGGCGGCCTTCAAAGGTAGTTACAAACATACAGCCACCCACTGCTGGAACAATATACCTCCACCACTACGTAATCTAAAGACAATAGGGAATTTTAAAATACACTTAAAGAAATTTTTATTAAACGAACAGAAGGGAAGTATAAATGTTTGAACATTTTTTATTTAAGAATTACCTATGTAGTATTTCTAATCATAAATTTAAATATACCTTTAATGATAATTTACTGCTTACTAAGTATTGATTTAATGTTTACCTAATATGTACCTGTTACTTTGTATTTATTACCCTCTATATATATTTATAATACTTGTCTATATTATTATATTATATTATAAAATTATTATATTATTGTATATAATCATATATTTATCATTAACATTTTAGTAAAACGTAGGGACTCTGCACACTACCGTCTACAGCACATCTCGCATGAGGTATAGAATAAGAATTAAAAAAAATACTCGCTCGCATAAAATTGACCGTCGGAACTTGCTCGGGGCCGGCTGAAATTCAGCGCCGCAAGCTTGCGGCATACGAGTATGCTGAGACGGTCCCTTCCACCACTTCATCATAGCACATCATTTTTCTTTAATGGACGCACTTTTATTTATTCTAATTTTTGTTTGTTTGTTTGTTTATAAGTCATTTGTTTTATTTTTAATTGTAAATTGTCACGTGTGTAGAAGATGTAAGTGTTGAAATAAATGTCTTTATGTCTTATGTCTGAACAGTATTAACGATGGTATTGGAAACACTGTAGAGAGTAATTGTAATGCCTGCCGCGCACTAGGCAGCCTGGCTGCGCAGCCAGGCTGCGACGGCCGAAATATCTGAGCAGCCACTTCTAGGCAGCCTGGCTGCGCAGCCAGGCTGCGGCGTACGAAATATTTGACTAGCCACTTCTAAACAGCCAATGGACGGCCAGTCGTGACCCTTTCTTCGCTGGATATGGACGTTGAATAACTTGTAATTTTGTGTGTATTTCGTAAAAAAGCAAAGCTAGAAGACGTTGAATTCATCCTCTTTTTCTAGAACGGCACTCAAAAGACGGCTCCGTGGCGCAGTGGCTTAGCAATGAGTTGCTGCACCAACGGGCTGCCGTGCAATCGGACGCGCTTTTATGGCTGCCGCAGCCGGGAGTTCGTGGCTGCTTAGGTGCACGGGCTCCCATACACCGTCATATGTTCGACTGGCTGCCGCAGCCTGGCTGCCGCTGCCAGGCTGCCTAGTGCGCGGGGGCCTAAGTGATGATAAATACTTATCTACGTACAACTAGTTTTGCGGTTAAAGCAACACAGTTGTGCAATGAACGTGTATCATGTTTGACAGTTGCGGTTGGTGGCTACTAGCTACACACCCTAATTCGTTGTATACTTAACTGAACAGGTATTTATTATGACTTGATTTTAATTCCACTGCAGAATTTTAATTAAATATCATAAACGCGCCTTGAATGAATAGTTATTATATATAGCTTATTTAATATGTTTATATATTTGTATACTAAGTTGATGAAGGTGTTCTTGTAATGTTCCCCTATAAGGGGGCGTTGCCAGAGAAACATACCCAAGGTTGTACATATATGTCGGTCGTACATGGGGTCGTTATAAAATGTACAAATAATTGTTCCGGGTTTGGGTTTTTGTCCATGTGCAATTTAATGTATGTAAAACACCTACTTCCAGTCCACTTCAGCAGGACTAGAAGGGATACGGTATCAACATCAATGGCGAGCACATTACTCAACTTCGATTTATCGACGATACAGTTATTATAGCAGAATAGCTGGGGGAACTCAGCACTATACTCAGTGACCTCAATAGTGTCTCACTAGAAGTTGGTCTTAAAATTAACACGAACAAAACAAAGGAAACGTGTAACGTCCATGTTACACCTGCATGTTACACCTGTTACGTTACATCAGCAGTGGACTTGTGAAGGGCTGTAATGATGATGTATATGATGACGATATCAAGAAAGAACACAAGTTCGCCCTTAATTTTTGTGTAAAATTTGATCAAAATAATATGTACTTATGTACTTCTCTTTTATTCGAATTTGTAATTGATAAATGTAAAGATTTTTAAGCTCTTGAGCGGAACATAGTGAAACTACAACAGACTTAGGACACTACTGTAAAAGTAAGATTCACGTGTAAAGATTATGTTTATTTGTATTATATTTTTTATAAAATCAATAATTTTTAAGTTTACCTATTGACATTTCTCAAACTGTTGCTCACCATGAAGATATGGCCACAGCATAATTATTAAGGTAAGTAGGAATTATAAATTCTACAAAAGCTTTAGTTATTCTTCGTAAAGTATCTTCTTTGTTTGCTGCCAATAACTTATTTATAATATAAAAACGAAATAACTTTGTTTTACTTTCTAGTACATACTCGTACACTTCTAAGACAATTCAGGGTTGTGAGTTCGACTATACAGAGCAGAATTAAGAAAATAAAAGAAAATACTACGCACATATACGTATTATGTAAACAATATATTATCTGTAAAAATTAATATCTACACCGCAGATCGAAATTCACAATAATAGCAATTATTGTGAATTTCGATCTGCAGTAAATCTTAAAGGTATTAACTATAATTGGCCGTAAACTGCTAGGCCCAAAATTGCTTTGGCAACTTGATTTGACATAAGTACTCTCAAGGGTTGTGGACTTTTCGTCCTGTAAATAAAACTCAAAATTAAATGCTCAAATTCCGGATTTTATGTTTTAAATTAACAGTAGAAAATAGTTCAAGGAAGTTGAATGTGAATGATAACAACATATGCTTTCTTTTTTAATATGTGTATTAGTTGATGTTGTTTTTCATTCACTGTAATCAGAGATAGGTACAGAACGACGAAGGATCTTCTATTGTATAAAATTGCGACTGAAGTACATTAACAATTTCATCCGACATAGGAAAAAAATTGAATAAAGGTACGAAGGTGTCAATAGCCCTAATCTCTATAAAAAACTAACCCACGTTAGTCTATTCTTAAACACGGGGCTATCCCAATTATTAACCATAACTTGACTGTGTAGTCCTAAAATGTTGTGACTCACTGCTGTTCACCGACTTCTCGTTTCAAGAGAGCTATAAAGCACGTTATACATCCCGTCCTTCAACCCCAGTACATTTTGACTGACTCCATGGGTCTCAAATTTTTATTAAATATAATTTTAATATGCCGCTTTCTTCACGGTCTTTTCTTCACCACTGAGCACGATGTAAATCAGTAATTAAATTAGCAATATCAATAATACCCGTGTTATTGGATTTGAGTGGCTCGCGTATAATGAGATTCAGGTTTTCCTTTTGGTTTTTATTCAGGTTTTCATTCCATTTTATCTTACAGGGACAATTATTTGCAAATACTCAGCGAGCGCGGGTTGATGTGCGAAATTTCAAATTATCCAAGAATTGAAGCAAGAAAAAATAAAGTCACTAAGTCTTGGATAGATCACATATTTGCGAGGTTCCCCATATCAGATCCGTACTCGGCTGTGTTAGACGTTGCACCGGTCGACCATCGGGGCATAGTGCTTACATGCCTTGATGACTCGCCACCTATATGACAAGTACAAGGTGTTACACAAAAAACTACTTTCGATCATACCATTTTTAGTAATGAGGTAAACGTTACAGATTGGGAACAGACAAATAACATGAGTTCGTCAAATTATATACTTTCATTTATAAAAAATCTTTCCTAGCAGATATAAAGACTGCGACTATTGGTAGGTATTTTAGGTATTATATAAATCTTAGGAATCTGCCTATAGCCCCTTGGATCAATGGTAACCTCACCCGATTGTGTGAAAAAAGGGATTACTTGTTTAAGCTTTGGAAAACTAGCTTTTTTGATACTAAAATTAGACTAGAATATAATAAAACTAGAAATAAACTCCATAAACTAATTGAATCAAAACGAAATACATACTACCTTAATGAAATACATAATAACTTTAAAGATTTAAAAAATTATAAAATCATTAACCAGATAATAGAACGAGTAATATTGTCCATTGACCTGGCTATACTGAATCCTTTAGATGGACATACCACCGAAGCGATAGCTAACAACTTCACAAAAAGCTTTGAAAAGGCAGTAAAAACATTGTTCCTCGATGCAGCTTAGAATTAACCAATTCACAAACTTATCGGAGACCGGTGGAATATAGTATTCTGTTTCAAAATGTTTCTCAGGACAATCTAAACAAAATAATTAACAGACAACTCACATAAGGTCCAGGAGCCTGACGGTAATAGAGTAGCTGATCTAAAAGTGTTTGATTAACATATATTCATAAACATTGCCAATTTAATTAACGGCAGTATTGCGTCTGGAAAATACCCCGATGACCTCGAAATAGCCTGTGTTATGCCTGTTTTCAAAAAAGGCAAATACTACGATTACTCCAACTATTGACCAATCACTCTGCTTTCTAGTATTAATAAAATAGTTGGAAAAGTTATCGGTGACAATAATATTTACTGAAAGTACGAAGTCGTAAACAAAAACCAGTACAGATTTCAAGCGGGTAAAAGTACTACGGACCTTCTATGTAAGTTTATAGATGAGGTAAACAAGCATAATATGAACCATAAAAAATGTGAACTGGGCTTGTTTATTGATTTTTCTCGTGCTTTCGACACGCTACAACATCAACTCGTAATCAATAAACTGGATTATTGTGGTATCCGGGGTTCTTTGCTCAATTGGTGTAGAAATTACCTCCAAAATCGTACATTTACGGTTAAATTAAATAACTCGTTCAGTGACCCTAAGATTGTGACAGAAGATACGGCCCAAGGATCAGTCCTTGGCCCGTTGCACTTTTTATCTTATGTCAACGAGATGAAACACATTTCCTGTTCCTAATTCGCGTGTTTTCTCGTATCGGGTAAGGATATCTCAAATGCGTGTAATGCTCTTCAGGCCTGTTTGGATATGTTGATACGATGGTGCTATGACGTTGGTCTAGTGTTAAATGCCGATAAAAATAAAGTCATGATTATCAAATCCCCACACGAGGTATCCTACTCCAAAACCATTAATTGTTCATAATCACGACTGCCTTCATCAACTTGAAACTTGCCAATATTCTACAATCGAAGATGTGGCCACACAAAAATACCTCTGTCTTATAATTGACTCAAAGTTTAACTGGAGCTACTACATTGAACATGTATGTAATAAGTTGCGTCAGTTTCTAGCCAATATAAAAATCTTAAAAAATCGCATACCCTTCAAAGTAAGACTGATGCTTTACAACTCTCTGGCTGAATCCTATATTTAGTATAGCTTGTCAAGCTATGGTTGGACGTACAAATCATATTTAAAACAGATCTATGATTGTAAATTTAGAATTCATAAAAATATTGTATCCCCAAATATGCGTGTCCTAATTGACGATGGTGAAAATGGGATTTTTAACCATTGTAAAATCTAACCAGTTTATGACCAAATTAAATTCATGTCATTTAAACGATATTTCTTTTGCGATAATATAAAGTCATAGAACAGCCTGTACGTACGCGCGCTATGATACAAAACCGGCTCCGGCACATCACTGCTAATAATGTGTACGGGCAGCGGACGACCGCTTATCAGGTACGGCATTTAATAAATAACTTAACTTTGGATGTACGCGAAAAAATATTACAACAAAACATTAAATCTAAACTCAAAAGCTTTTTTCCTATCTAAATTATAATTACCTGCTATATTTACTTACTTATCAATAACGTACCTTCCTGCCTAGTTCTTACTTTTACCTTGCTACTACTGAATTTAACTAAGTTGTTAACTTACATTCTTAGTCTTTATATTTTTTTTTTATAGGAGAGGGGGCAAACGAGCATGCGGCTCACCTGATGGTAAGTGACTACCGCCGCCCATGAACAACCGCAACACCAGGGGAATTGCAGATGCGTTGCCGGCCTTTTAAAAAGGAGTAGGCTCTTTTCTTGAAGGTCCCTAAGTCGTATCGGTCCGGAAAAATCGCTGGTGGTAAACTATTCCACAAGGAAGTTGTGCGAGGAAGAAAACATCTTCTAAATCGCACAGTGGTAGACCGCCAATCATCCAGATGGTGTGGATGGTATCGGGAGTTCTGCCGCGATGTGCGTTCGTGAAATTTGGCGGCTGGGATTAATCCGAACAATTCCTCAGAGCACTCCCCATGGTAAATGCGAAAGAAAATGCTAAGAGATGCAACATCTCTTCGCAGTGCCAATGAGTCGAGCCGATCGGAAAGGACTCAGTCGTCGACGATTCGAGCCGCTCTGCGCTGGATGCGGTCAAGTGGAAGAAGCTGGCACTGGGGAGCCCCAGCCCAGAGATGGGAACAGTATTCCATGTGAGGCCGAACCTGCGCCTTGTAAAGTTGCAGGCGTTGAGCCGGCATGAAATACTGTCCCGCTCTGCTGAGCACGCCAAGCTTTTTAGAGGCCAATTTGGCCTTCTCTTCCAAGTGACCACGAAACTGCACGCTACTCGATATGTCGACGCCGAAGATTCCGATACTGGCTGAGGCAACAAGGGGAGTACCTTGAAACTGAGGAGATACGACAAAGGAGTTCTTTTTAGCGGTAAACGCGCAAACTTGTGTCTTCTGAGGATTAAACTGGACTAGATTTAGTCGCCCCCAATCCGAGACTTTGTCCAGCAAAGACTCGACTTCAGACACAAGTTTGTTCCGGTACTCGGTGACGTTTTCCCGAGAAATATTGGCACGGCCGGTGTATAGAGCATCACCAGTGCTGTCATCTGCATAGCAATGAATGCTACCAGCTTGCAACATATCATTGATATGCAGAAGAAACAGTGTTGGTGATAGCACGCAGCCTTGTGGAACACCAGCGTTAATAGGCTTGTAGTCGGAGCATGCACCGTCTACAACGACCTTGATGCTCCGATCTGCAAGAAAGCTGGTGATCCAATTGCATAATTTCTCGGGAAGCCCATAGGAAGGGAGCTTCGAAAGAAGCGCTTTGTGCCAAACCCGATCGAAGGCCTTCGCAATGTCCAAACTAACGGCCAATGCCTCCCCCTTGGACTCTACTGCCAACGCCCATCTATGAGTTAAGTAGACCAGAAGATCACCAGCTGATCGACCCCGACGAAAACCGTACTGGCGGTCACTAATCAGCTGGTGATCCTCAAGGTACCGCATGAGGTGGCAGTTTACAACGGATTCCATTATTTTGGAGAACAAGGGGGTGATGGCGATAGGCCTGTAGTTGGACGGATCTGAGCGGTCGCCTTTTTTAGGGATCGGGTGGACAAAAGCTGTCTTCCATGATTTCGGGACTACGCCTAAGGAGTAGGAGTACCGGAAAAGACGCGTTAGAACCGGTGCCAACTCCGGAGCACACGTCCTCAGCACAATTGGGGGGATTCCGTCAGGCCCACTCGACTTGTGGATGTCAAGGGAGAGGAGTGCTCTGCGAACCGAGCGCTGTGAGAATCGCACATCCGGCATGGAGCACTCACACCGCGGGATGGTCGGCGGTGTGTTCCCCCCGTCATCAACAGTCGAGTTGGACGCAAAAAGGGAGCCTAATAGGTCGGCCTTCTCTTTTGCGTCGTGGGCCAATGAGTCGTCCTCCCTGTGCAGAGATGGTAGTGATGGCTTACAGAAATTCCCTTGGACAGCCTTGGCGAGAGACCAGAATGCACGGGTTCCCGAAGGAAGGCGAACTAGTTTCTCGCCAATTCTGCCTATGTGCTCTGACTTTGCCTTGGCAATAACTCTTTTGAAGGACCTGGAGGCGAAGTTGTACTTCTTTTTGAGTGTGCTGGTGTTTACATCCCGAGTCACTGAAGCCGCAGCCCAGGCTTGATAACACTCCTGCTTACTGCGTAATGCAGTCTTACAGGAGCGACCAAACCAAGGCTGAGATCTGCCTCCGATGGGTACCACAGATGATGGAATAAATAGTTCCATTCCCTGTAGCACTACATCGGTGACAGAGTCAGCAACAGCGCTGGGATCATCCGGCGAGAAGCAAACCCGCCCCCATGGGTAGGAAGCAAAGAAAGACCGCATTCCGTCCCAATCCGCCGACCTGTAATGCCAAACACGGCGGCAACCTGCAGAACGCAACCGCGAGGGGAGCGTGAGTGGCACCACACTCCGCATCAGACAATGGTCCGAAGAGCCAAGAGGGGCATCGACGGAAACCTGATATCCGTCCGGATGAGAGGTCAGCAGAAGGTCCAACAGGGAAGGTGTATGATCCTCAACATCTGGAATCCGCGTAGGCGATGTAACCAGTTGTGTCAGACCATATGCCAAGGCAAAGTCATAAACAGATCTCCCCGCATGATCGGTTAAACGTGAACCGAGCCATTCGGCATGGTGGGCGTTAAAATCGCCAAGGATCACGATCTCTGCGGATGGGACCTGTTGTAGCAAGGAATCTGTAGCCATTTGGACGTGGTCGATGAGTCGGTCTGTTTCGGCATTACCGCTATGGGACCTATAGAGGCACACGTAGACGCGCGGATGGTCGTCGCTGTCTACGCGTAGCCAAAGGATGGACAGGTCCGAACCTTCAAGACTGCCGAGGCGTCGAGAACAGATGTCCTCTCTGACATACACGCAAACTCCAGCCCGAGGCACAAAGGAGTGCTCCAATTTGTACCCCGGGTAGGAGAGATACGAAGTATCAGCCAGAGAGGACACCTGCGTCTCGGTCAGAAAGAGCAAGGCCGGCTTCGCCGTCTCAAGATGGTAGTGGACGGCGTTTAGGTTCGAGTGAAGTCCCCTGATGTTGCAGAAATTCACGGATAGCGTGGCAGGGGTCGCCTTGGTCTTGTTGCTCAGTTTGCCCCGAGCAGTTATTGTGTTGAGCGGAATTTTGCCCCCCCCCCCCCCCAGAATACGCGGGGCAGCCTGAGCACCCACGCTCAGGAGTGGAATAGCATGGTCGTGGATGCTCAGCGAGGGATTCTCCAGGGGTACTGGTACCCTCCTGGGGTAGTTTATGACGTAATTCCGCTACCATGTTGATGGGGGGGGGGGTATTGGGCATCCGGTCACCTGCACTCACCAGACGAAACGCGGAAGCAGAGCTTCCACTTCACGCCGGTATTCTGTGAGGTCGTGGTACTAACCCGGCTCGAGCCGGCCCATACGTGCAACAGCAAAAGCTGCTGCAAGGCTCTACCACCGTTAAATAAATAATATTCTTACTATACCTAATACTTATTCACATACCTAACTACTCGCTGACTTAAACTTATTTATTTAGCATCAAGTCAAACCTTCGTGAGTTTTAGATGTTAATTAGACCTATATCTGTATTATTTTTTGGATCTGATAAATAAATTTAAAAAAAAAGTGAGCGCCCAGTGTCTTAATTTTATAAACATCCATAACCATCTATAGCCATAATTAACATACTTTGAAGATGATAGCTAGCATCCATGGGTTGCAGTAGCGGCTTATCCTAAGCTGTTTACACGTTTTTCATTACATTATGAAAAAAAGGAAATTATCATTATTTGTTTTAATTTTTATTTGACTCGTTGAATGTGTTGCTAAGCGCAAATCTCGAGAGCAGCAGCACCGATTTCACTATTTCTTTTTTTATAACATTCCTTGAAGTACAAAGACGGTTCTTATGGAGAGAAAAATTTAAAAAATGGCCTGAAAAAGTCTAAAAACAACACTTTTCTATATTCCCATACAAAAGATTCGTAATAATACTTAAAAGTCAATTTGAACTTTAATACCATACCATAAAGTTTAAATGTAAGTTTACGTTAGTATCGTATAAATAATAACGTCAATATTTGTTAGTATTTATACACACTGGCAGATAGCTGATGTTATAAGGAGTAACTTGGGCTGCTTGCTAGAGTTTCGCGAAAATTAACTCCACGCGGTTGAGTTACCATAGGACTCGGTGAGATGAGTAGGAATATACATATTGTTGTTAGAATTGAAAAAAGAATAATAATTAATATTCTGGAGTTCCGCCTTGATGTTGAGCCACTTAATCTGAGATATCCGGTTCTCTAGACTGACTATCCGAAATACAGCAGCATTGACCTGATATTTTACGCTGGAATTTTGTGAAAGCGGGGTCCTTCCCCGGTTAAGCTGACCCGATCGTGCTACACTCATGATATAGCTGCAGCGTGGCTCTACCACTAAAAAAGTATATATGAATATACTATTATATTATAGTTCTTTATTAGGTAAGCCATAGTTTCCATACTAATGCTTAATACATAATGCTTTTATCGAAAAGAAAAATGAAACTGCGAACTGCTTTTAATTCGAATTAGCTTACAGAGCTTTAATGTACAAACAATCTCTTAAGCCTTCGTTATATTTAGTACTTGACTTTATTATTTCGTCTCATAATTCAATTAAGACCAACTCAACGTGAAAGCACGATGAATTTTAAATTAGAGGTTTACTTTGTTTCTTGTTTTATCAGATTTCATTTAGATTACTTATTGATATTAAACTATATAATAATACCTAAAAAATACTTAAAACTACTTGAGGTCATTCAAACGTACAAATATCAATTTCTTTATAAATTACATAAAAGTAAACAAGCAACCCGAGTTCGATTCCACTGACGTCACTGATATTAATAATCACACAATTACGACCTTTTATATGCTTGTTATAAGCTGAAACCCCAAAACCCTCTCTCCCATACTGCCTGTACGCAATTTCTCTAAAAGTAAACATGACAAGCTAATGAGTGACGCCCAAGATTTCAATTTAACCTGTTTGGTAGCAGAACCTACAACTCAAGGCAAAGTCCTTTTTCTTAATTATAAATTTCTCAGCTTGATGCTCGTGCTCCTACATATAACGTTAGGTTGAAGCATCCGTCCGCGGCCTGGATGACAGAGGGCGTAAGGATGGCAATGGTTATAATATATGCCTAGTCAGGTCATAAATTCTGTCACATGTTTAATATAAAGTAATTGAAACAAGTTTATGCATTATGTAACCATTTATATAGCAAAATGAACTTAGCAAAACATAGATTCTTATGACACTGAAGTTTATTCAAAATGACCTCCGTGATTTTGAATACAGGCCTTCAATCTGCGCGGCCAGTCGTCTATCGCAGCACGAACGAGGTCCATGTCAATATCGGCGGCTGCCTTAATCAAGGATGTCTTGAATGACTCCAAATTGGGATGATGCTTTGAGCACGCCTTTTCCTCCAAGTGTTACCATATCTTGTAATCTAACGGATTCAAATGTGGACTGGAGGAGGGCCAGTCTTCGTGCCGGATGAAGTCGATTTCACGCGCCGCCAGCCAGTCTTGTGTGCTCTTCGCTCTATGAGCTGGCGCCGAATCTTGTTGGAATACCCAGTGCCTGTTATTGAACATGGTATGAGAAACAGGTTCCACAAGGTTCGTCAGGACTGTATTTTGATACACAACTGTATTCGTATTTACACCTTTCTCACAAAAATATACCTCTGTTAAGCCCCAACAACAAACTCCCAACCATACCATTAGCGAGGATGGAAAATGACCTCGTTGGACACGCGGAATACGGTTGCTCGCATCTTCACTACTGTGTGCGTACACCTTATCATTTTGTTTGTTGTAGCTCTTCTTCTACGGTAAAAATTTTTTCATCCGAAAAAAGATTTCCCGATATTTTTTTTCCCGCGTACCGCTTCAACAAAGCGCGGCATCTCTTCAGTTTCAGGTCCATTAGACAAGCATTCAAACGATGTCCTGTTTTTCTTCGATATGCTCGAAGCCCTAAGTCTTCATTTAATACCCTTTTCACCGTGGTTCTGCTTAACCCCATCTGAAGGGCCAACAGTTTCTGCTTACGTTTGGGATTTCTTTGAATTCGTGCCTTCACAGCTTTTATCACTGCTGGAGTCCTAACAGACGGAGGGCGGTCACTTCTTGACCTGTCATCTACACTAGAGTCTTCATTGTATCGTTTGATGGTACGATAAACGAATCTTTTGGTTATATTCAAATTTTTCAGTATGTCAAAAATTTGAATTGGCGCGTAACCGCAACGATGCAACGCAATAACTGCAACACAGTCTTCTTTAAGAGTCCACTCCATATTTAAAAATGAGTAAAATTCTAAAAAGGTAAACAGTTTTATGTTCATGAATAATTCGAAATTCTGATTCAATAAACTTTTTTGTGGCCAGCATTCTAAAAGAAAAGTTTTTACTGTGTAACAATACTTATGACCTGACTAGGTATATAAAGTGTAGGGCGACCCCCCACTAGATGGAGTGATGACCTGCTGAGACATGCAGGAAGTCGATGGATGCAGCTGGATCAGGACCGTGCTTTGTGGCATTCCTTGGGGGCGGCCTATGTTCAGCAGTGGACTTGTGAAGGGCTGTAATGATGATATATATATATACGTTGAGACTGTTCATGCGGTTGGAGCTAAGTTCTACAAGACCAGCCGAAGAAGAACACAAAAACTCTCCGATCATACTCGTAATCTCATGGCTGATAGAAGCTGCAGTCTTCAGTAGATTTGGTAGCATACAGCCAACTGTACAGACAAATCTCCAAATGCATGCGGCAGGACATAGGCAACTAAAATACTGCTCGTTTTTAAGAAGCAATCGAGCGGCACCAGGGTTCCAAAGACTTGCCAGAGATCTGCCTGCCAGAAAGCGCCAACTGTCGAAGCTGAAGACTGAATGTGGCAGCATCGTTTCCGAGACACCTGAGATTTATGTGAGATTGAGAGGTTCTATGGGCAGCTGTACACGTCATCGTTGGAGCCACACGCAAGTGGGAGTTACGATTCAAGAGACACTATTTAGAAGATATCCCGGAGTTCAGTCTGAGCGAGAATAGAATGGCTCTCCAGCACCTTAAAAACGGCCAGTCCCCGGGCAAGGATTGAATGACAGCGGAGCTTCTGAAAGCGGGTGGAGAGCCGGTACTTAGAGTCCTTCAAAAGCTCTTTAATTTCGTCCTTCATGGAGGTAATATTCTGGAGTCGTAGAGCAGAAGTGCGTTGTTCTTGTTCTTAAAGAAATGCGACAACGCTCTCTTGAAGAACTACAGACTGATTTCCCTTCTTAACCGCGTACACGTGCTGTTTTCGAGAGTCATTACAAATCGTCTCGCATGCAGACAATCTCGACGACTTCCAGCCTCCCGTAGAAGCCGGTTTCCGAAAAGGTTTTAGAACCCTAGATCACATACCCTTCGGCAAAATGTACAAAAGACCGAAGAGTACAATCTGCCACTTTGTCTTGCGAATGTGGACTATGAGAAAGCCTTTTATTCCGTCGAAATTTGGGCGTTGCTGCAGTCCCTCTAGCGGAGCTAAGTGGACTGTCGGTATATCGAAGTGCTGAAATATTTGTACATTAGAGCTATGATTGCTATCCTAGTACAGAATCAGAGTACGAAACATATCCAATTGCAGAGAGGTGTAACAGAGGGTGATGTTATATCCCCGAAACTCTTCACCACTGCATTGGAAGACGTTTTCAAGCTTCTGGGCTGAAAAGGATAGGCTACTAACATCAATGGCGAGTACAGCACTCACCTTCGATTTGCCGACGATATTGACCTTATGGCAGAATCGCTGGAGGACCTAAGCACCATGCTCAATGACCTCAATAGTGTCTCACAACGAATACGTCTTAGGATGAACATGGACAAAACAAAGATCATGTTTAATGTCCATGTCACACCTATGTCGGTAGTTGTTGGGAGCACTAAGCTCGAAGTTGTTGACGAGTATGTTTACCTGGGACAAATAGTCCGACTAGGTAAGTCCAACTACGACAAAGAGGTCAATCGACGGATTCAACTCGGTTGGGCAGCATTCGGGAAAGCATCTTCTCGTCAGGTATACCTCAAAACTTGAAAACGAGACTGTACAACCAGTGTATGTTGCCAGTGATGACCTGTGGAACTGAGACGTGGTCCTTCACTGCTGGCCGGATGAGGAAGCTCAAGGTCGCTCAACGAGCTATGGAGAGGGCTATGCTTGGAGTTTCTATGCGTGATAAACTTAGAAATAAGGATATCCGCAGTAGAACAAGAGTGACCAAGATATCCCAACGAATTAGTAAGCTGAAGTGGCAATGGGCCGGCCATATATCTCGAAGAACCGACAACCGATGAGAAAAAAGGTTCTCGAGTGGCAGCCTCGTACTGGTAGGCGAAGTGTAGGGCGACCCCCCACGAGATGGAGTGACGACCTGGTAAGACATGCAGGAAGTCGATGGATGCAGGTGGCTCGGGACCGTGTATTGTGGCGTTTCTTGGGGAAGGCCAATGTTCAGCAGTGGTATTGTGAAAGGCTGTACTGAATGAATGAATGAAAACAGTCCATTTGCCGCTTCAGTAAATTTGGATTATAAAAAAGAAAATGAAAAAAAAAAACAAGGCTGTGTATAGACTTCATAGAATCAAACAAAATTGTTGTTCCTCAATCACAACCGTTTCCGTTGATTAGAGATTTAATGGTAAAAAGTGTAAACTGTAAGTATTTTTCTTCTTTGGATATCAATTCAGCATTTTGGTCTAAACCCCTGAAAATTCAAGATAGATACAAAGCTGCATTTGTAACCCAAGAAGGCCATTTTCATTGGACGTGTTTCCCATTTGGCCTGAAGACAGCTCCAGCAATTGCAGAACTGTCTAATTTTGCAGTAAATTTCATCGATGACATTTTAATTTTCTCAAAAACTTTTGAGGAACACATAGTACATAAATATCAAGAGTGGTGAAGGCAATACAAGCAGAAGGCATTATACTAAAATTCTCGAAGTGCTGTTTTGCTAATAATAATGCCAAATACTTGGGTCACAAAATAAGAAATAACTCGATGAAGCTTCTGAAAGATTATTTAACTGCTGTGAAAAACTTTCTGGTTCCAGAAACAAGAAAAGATGTACGTCAATTCGTAGGAAAAATTGATTTTCATCACAAATTCATACCACGCAGTGCGATTATCCTGGACCCGCTACACAATTTATTGAGGAAAGACGTGATATTCATATATCGCAGGTCGGTCATATCATAGGTCTGCAGAATGTCAGGAATCATTTGAGAAAATAAAAACATTGCTGTGCTCAAAACTAATTTTGAAAATCTATGATCCTGATCAATCAATTAATATTTATACACCTTCGATTTGCCGACAAAATATTCCTTATGGAAGAATCGCTGTAGGACCTAAGCACTATGCTCAATGACCTCAATAGTATCTCCGAACGGATAGGTCTAAAGATGAACATGGACAAAACAAAAATCATGTTTAACGTCCACGTCGCACCTATGCCGGTAGTTATTGGGAGCACTAAGCTCGAAGGGTTTGACGAATATATTTACCTGGTCTGACTAGGTAAGCCCAACTTCGACCGAGAGGTCCATCGACGGATTTAACTCGGCTGGGTAGCGTTCGGGAGATTACGACATATCTTCTCGTTAGACATACCTCAAAATCTCAAAACTAGATTGTTCAACCAGTGCGTGTTGCCAGTGATGACCTATGGAACTGAGACGTGGTCCATCACTGCTGGCCGTATGAGGAGGCTCAAAGTCGCTCAGTGAGCTATGGAGAGACCTACGCTCAGCGTTTTTCTGCGTAATAGACTTTAAAAAGAGGATATCCGCAGTAGAACCAGAGTAACCGAGATAGCCCAAAGAATTAGTATGCTGAAGTGGCAATAGGCCGGCCATATAGCGCGATGAACCGATAAGCGATGGGGAAGAAAGGTTCTCGAGTGGCAGCCTCGTACCGGCAGATGAAGTGTAGGGCGTCCCCCCGCTATATGGAGTGACGACCTGGTAAGACATGCAGGAAATCAATGGATACAGGTGGCTCGGGACCGTGCTTTGTGACATTCCTTGGGGGAGGCCTATGTTCAGCAGTGGACTTGTGAAGGGCTGTCATGATGTAATGATAATGATTCAGTTAATACTAGGAACAGACACAAGTTAGAAGTACCAGTTACTCAACTCCATCGAGTCAGTAATTCATTCTCGGGGCGATGTATACGCTTTTACAACAAAATCCCCAAAAATGTACAGAATCTGACCGGCCCAAATTTCAAAAATTTTATAAAACTAAGGTTGTATCAAAAGGGTTATTATAATATCACGGAATTTATGGATGACTAGCTGTTCCCCGCGACTTCGTTCGCGTGTTAGGGTTTTTATGTTTTTGCGTGGATCCCTAATTCTTTTTCTAAAATGAAAGTAGCCTAACTCCTAAAGCCTACTCCTTATGAAATCAGCTATCTGCCAGTGAAAGTCGCGTCAAAATTGGTCTAGCCGTTTCGGAGATTACCCGGAACAAACAGACAGACAGACAGACAGACAAAAATTTTAAAAATTGTATTTTAGTTATAGGTACCGTATTTACTTTCATATGCATTTAGTAAAAAACTGTAATTTTGAAATTACAAACAGACACTTCAATTTTATTTATTTGTATAGATAATAACCCCTGGGAATAAGGTGATCTCTACCAAGGTATTTATAATTTTTTTTTGTGTTATTAATTGCGTTACATACACGATAAACTGTTATTTAACAAAAAGCCCCCTCTGGGTTTTAGTACACGTTAGTTAGTTTAGTAACACGCACTGGTTGAACAATCTAGTTTTGAGGTTTTGAGGTATGTCTAACGAGAAGATATGTCGTAATCTCCCGAACGCTACCCAGCCGAGTTAAATCCGTCGATGGACCTCTCGGTCGAAGTTGGACTTACCTAGTCAGACCAGGTAAATATATTCGTCAAATCCTTCGAGCTTAGTGCTCCCAACAACTACCGACATAGGTGTGACATGGACATTAAACATGATCTTTGTTTTGTCCATGTTCATCCTAAGACCTATTCGTTGTGAGACACTATTGAGGTCATTGAGCATGGTGCTTAGGTCCTCCAGCGATTCTGCCATAAGGACAATATTGTCGGCAAATCGAAGGTGAGTGATGTACTCGCCATTGATGTTAGTACCCTATCCTTTTCAGCCCAGAAGCTTGAAAACGTCTTCCAATGCAGTGGTGAAGAGTTTCGGGGATATAACATCAACCTCTGTTACACCTCTCTGCAATTGGATAGGTTTCGTACTCTGATTCTGTACTAGGATAGCAATCATAGCTCTAATGTACAAATACTTCAGCACTTCGATATACCGACAGTCCACTTAGCTCCGCTAGAGGGACTGCAGCAACGCCCAAATTTCGACGGAATAAAAGGCTTTCTCATAGTCCACATTCGCAAGACAAAGTGGCAGATTATACTCTTCGGTCTTTTGTACATTTTACCGAAGGGTATGTGATCTAGGGTCCTAAAACCTTTTCGAAAACCGGCTTGTACGGGAGGCTGGAAGTCGTCGAGATTGTCTGCATGCGAGAAGATTTGTAATGACTCTCGAAAACAGCACGTGTACGCGGTTAAGAAGGGAAATCAGTCTGTAGTTCTTCAAGAGAGCGTTGTCGCATTTCTTTAAGAACAAGAACAACGCACTTCTGCTCTACGACTCCAGAATATTACCTCCATGAAGGACGAAATTAAAGAGCTTTTGAAGGACTCTAAGTACCGGCTCTCCACCCGCTTTCAGAAGCTCCGCTGTCATTCAATCCTTGCCCGGGGACTGGCCGTTTTTAAGGTGCTGGAGAGCCATTCTATTCTCGCTCAGACTGAACTCCGGGATATCTTCTAAATAGTGTCTCTTGAATCGTTACTCCCACATGCGTGTGGCTCCAACGATGACGTGTATAGCTGCCCATAGAACCTCTCAATCTCACATAAAATCTCAGGTGTCTCGGAAACGATGCTGCCACATTCAGTCTTCAGCTTCGACAGTTGGCGCTTTTTGGCAGGTAGATCTCTGGCAAAGTCTTTGGAGCCCTGGTGCTGCTCGATTGCTTCTTAAATACGAGCAGTATTTTAGTTGCCTAGTAATCTCCAAATGCATGCGGCAGGATATACTGCCGCATGCATTTGGAAATTTGTCTGTACAGTTGGCTGTATGCTACCAAATCTACCGAAGACTGCAGCTTCTAACAGCCATGAGATTACGAGTATGATCGGAGAGTTTTTGTGTTCTTCTTCGGCTGGTCTTGTAGAACTTAGCTCCGACCGCATGAACAGTCTCAACGTATATATATATATATATCATCATTACAGCCCTTCACAAGTCCACTGCTGAACATAGGCCGCCCCCAAGGAATGCCACAAAGCACGGTCCTGATCCAGCTGCATCCATCGACTTCCTGCATGTCTCAGCAGGTCATCACTCCATCCAGTGGGGGGTCGCCCTACACTTTATATACCTAGTCAGGTCATAAGTATTGTTACACAGTAAAAACTTTTCTTTTAGAATGCTGGCCACAAAAAAGTTTATTGAATCAGAATTTCGAATTATTCATGAACATAAAACTGTTTACCTTTTTAGAATTTTACTCATTTTTAAATATGGAGTGGACTCTTAAAGAAGACTGTGTTGCAGTTATTGCGTTGCATCGTTGCGGTTACGCGCCAATTCAAATTTTTGACATACTGAAAAATTTGAATATAACCAAAAGATTCGTTTATCGTACCATCAAACGATACAATGAAGACTCTAGTGTAGATGACAGGTCAAGAAGTGACCGCCCTCCGTCTGTTAGGACTCCAGCAGTGATAAAAGCTGTGAAGGCACGAATTCAAAGAAATCCCAAACGTAAGCAGAAACTGTTGGCTCTTCAGATGGGGTTAAGCAGAACCACGGTGAAAAGGGTATTAAATGAAGACTTAGGGCTTCGAGCATATCGAAGAAAAACAGGACATCGTTTGAATGCTTGTCTAATGGACCTGAAACTGAAGAGATGCTGCGCTTTGTTGAAGCGGTACGCGGGAAAAAATATCGGGAAATTCTTTTTTCGGATGAAAAAATTTTTACCGTAGAAGAGAGCTACAACAAACAAAATGATAAGGTGTACGCACACAGTAGTGAAGAAGCGAGCAACCGTATTCCGCGTGTCCAACGAGGTCATTTTCCATCCTCGCTCATGGTATGGTTGGGAGTTTGTTGTTGGGGCTTAACAGAGGTATATTTTTGTGAGAAAGGTGTAAATACGAATACAGTTGTGTATCAAAATACAGTCCTGACGAACCTTGTGGAACCTGTTTCTCATACCATGTTCAATAACAGGCACTGGGTATTCCAACAAGATTCGGCGCCAGCTCATAGAGCGAAGAGCACACAAGACTGGCTGGCGGCGCGTGAAATCGACTTTATCCGGCACGAAGACTGGCCCTCCTCCAGTCCACATTTGAATCCGTTAGATTACAAGATATGGCAACACTTGGAGGAAAAGGCGTGCTCAAAGCATCATCCCAATTTGGAGTCACTCAAGACATCCTTGATTAAGGCAGCCGCCGATATTGACATGGACCTCGTTCGTGCTGCGATAGACGACTGGCCGCGCAGATTGACAGACTGGCCTGTATTCATAATCACGGAGGTCATTTTGAATAAACTTCAGTGTCATAAGAATCTATGTTTTGTTAAGTTCATTTTGCTATATAAATGGTTACATAATGCATAAACTTGTTTCAATTACTTTATATTAAACATGTGACAGAATTTATGACCTGACTAGGTATATATTATAACCATTGCCATCCTTACGCCCTCTGTCATCCAGGCCGCGGAAGGATGCTTCAACCTAACGTTATATGTAGGAGCACGAGCATCAAGCTGAGAAATTTATAATTAAGAAAAAGGACTTTGCCTTGAGTTGTAGGTTCTGCTACCAAACAGATTAAATTGAAATCTTGGGCGTCACTCATTAGCTTGTCATGTTTACTTTTAGAGAAATTGCGTACAGGCAGTATGGGAGAGGGTTTTGGGGTTTCAGCTTATAACAAGCATATAAAAGGTCGTAATTGTGTGATTATTAATATCAGTGACGTCAGTGGAATCGAACTCGGGTTGCTTGTTTACTTTTATGTAATTTATAAAGAAATTGATATTTGTACGTTTGAATGACCTCAAGTAGTTTTAAGTATTTTTTAGGTTTTATTATATAGTTTAATATCAATAAGTAATCTAAATGAAATCTGATAAAACAAGAAACAAAGTAAACTTTTAATTTCAAATTCATCATGCTTTCACGTTGTGTTGGTCTTAATTGAATTGTGAGACGAAATAATAAAGTCAAGTACTAAATATAACGAAGGCTTAAGAGATTGTTTGTACATTAAAGCTCTGTAAGCTAATTCGAATTAAAAACAGTAAGCATTTTTCTTTTCGATAAAAGCATTATGTATTAAGTATTAGTATGGAAACTATGGCTTACCTAATAAAGAACTATAATATAATAGTATATTCATATATACTTTTTTAAGTGGTAGAGCCACGCTGCAGCTATATCATGAGTGTAGCGCGATCGGGTCAACTTAACCGGGGAAGGACCCCGCTTTCACAAAATTCTAGCGTAAAATATCAGGTCAATGCTGCTGTATTTCGGATAGTTAGTCTAGAGAACCGGATACCCTTTTAACTGGAACGAGGCATTCCATCTTTGTCCTCAGGAGTTGCAACGCATCTGCTTTTTGATTCTTAATCAAGGATAGATAAAGATGTTTACGGGCTACAGCATCCACTTACCTTCTTAATTGTTAATTACAATTTTAAGTGCTGATTTACCAGGTGCCCGGCGGCGATAAAAACATCGAGAGAAAACCTGCAAGTCTGAGAAATAAGAAAAATTATTTCGAAGACATGTGAAGTTCGCCATCACGCATTGGGGCAGCGCGGCGGACACTTCCTTGCCCTAAAACCCTCTCAGAAATGAGAGGGGGTACGCACATCCAAACTCAGACAGCAGTTAGATAGCTCTGTAGATACCTCAAGAGAGGGGACAATATGATTGGTAACAATATCAAATCATAAACCGTCATCGTTCTCATCCTCTTAATATAACTTTAAAAGTGGTAGAGCCACGCGACTGCTTTTGCTGTCGCACGGATGAGCCGGCTCAAACCAGGGTGGTACCACGACCTCACAGAATACCAGCGCAAGTAGAAGTTTACTTCTGCATTTCGACTGGTGAGTGCGCCGGAGACCCAATTCCTCTCCCCCCCCCCCCATTAACATGGTAGCGGAATTAAATGAAAGGTTACCCCAGAAGGGTACCAGCATCCCTGGAGAATCCCTCGCTGAGCATTTTTTCTGAACGTGGGTGCTCAGGCTGGCCCGCATATTCGGGCGGGGGGGGGGGGGGGGGGGGGAATCCCCACCACGCATTATAAGGGGACTTCATTCAAACCTTAACGCCGTCCACTACCATCTGGAGATGGTAAAGCTGGGCTTGCTCTTTCTTACCGAGACACAAATTTCCTCTCCGGTTGATTGATTGATCGAAGTATCTCTCCTACCCGGGGTACAAATTAGAACACTCCTTTGTGTCCCGGGCTAGAGTTTGCGTGTACGTCAGAGAAGATATCTATTTTCGACACCTCGGCAGTCTTAAAGGTACGGACCTGTCCATCCTATAGCTTGGACCTTATGCTGACCTCTTATCCGGACGGATATCAGGTCTCCTTCGATGCCCTCTTGGCTCTTTTGGCCAAAGTCTAATCCGGAGTAGTGACAACGCATCTGCATTTTGAGTCTTTATTGAGGATAGATGTAGATGTAACCACTTACCATCAGGTGGACTGTGTTCTCCTTTGTCAACATAATCCTATAAAAAAAAAACTAGGCTATTGATATAATATAGGGAACCGTAATTCTGAAACTAATAAAAAAACCGTCAATTTTTTCAGGAATTATTGTGACCACATACAAAATCAACATCCGGAAGTTCACGTAAAATTGTTTTCAAACCGTTTTATATCAAAGTAGCAATATAAAATAATTTCTTAAAAAATATAAGATGGATTTATTAGTGTTTTCGTGATATACGGCTACTCATATTATCGTATAAGTGCAATATGGTTATGGTAGAGGCATTCTAAGACCACAAAATTGCTTGACATTAACGTGCCGAGATTAATACATTACCTAATACCTAATAACGCTTCTCGTTACTCATGACGTCTCAACGTGCAATAATAATTTAGCTACTAATGTTTTTCCCATAATAATTCGTCGGATAAAAGGGAATGTAAAACATCGAGTTTCTGGCATGTCTTACGTTTCATTGCGGCGTTAAATTTAATGTAAGCTTATAAGTCAGGGCAGTCGAATAAAAGTCTTTAAGCATTAACAGACCGTAATATTTGTAATTTTCTCGATATAAAGATTCAGAACGTCTAAGTTTAAAATTTAAATGGGTAACGAACTTTTTTGAATTCGTTCGTTTTTATGAACAAGTTTAGAATACAATGATGACCATATAAATATATTATATAATATAATATATTTATATAATATAATATAATTTTTTCTAGATCTACATTCCGGAATATAAACAATACCTTGTATGTTTAGTTTGCTACGATATGGGTAAAGCAGCGGTATGTATATTTACTCAGAATTAATATTTCTACAGCCATGTATACCTTCAAAACCTGCTATACGGTGTTAATGGGAGACTTCAACGGAAAAGAGAGATCGGTGAGCTGTATGTATCTAATGAAGTCAACGTATATACGTTTAATTGACAATTATATGCATAATTAGATATTAAAAGAAACAATTCAAAACTCTATAGCCCATTTTCTCAATATTTACAAAGTGCATATCCCTGTTATTCATTCATGTCTTCATTCTTTAACACAAATTAAAGGAAAATTCAATTTTAAATAGTATTTTCCAAATTAGTTGATATGTTGGATAAAACATTTGGGTAAACTCAACGAATTACCCAGCGATTTTCTGCGTAATTGGGCTTACCCAGATGTTTTCAGATGTCAATCTAATCTTAAGCCTTGATTAGTAGGTAAAATGCCAGTAATGCATGATGGGCGGATTCGAAATCAAGTTTTTTTTATTACTTTCAGTTTTATCAGAAAGATGCCGAAATCCGTGTCTGTTTCCTGTTTCTGTTTATCCATTTTATTACTTACGATACTCACGGGATAATATGGTAAACATTCTTGCTCCTCCACTACGCAGTATTCATATAGACATTAGTTAAAGAACGATCGAAGGAATGGAGATTATGAATTAAAGATTTTTTGTAACGGGACCTCTCAGCTGCACTATATTAATATTAATAATGCACTATATTATGACTTGGTGGAAATATGCTGACAGTATTAAGTCGCATATATGTATAAGTTTATGTATAAATATGAGTAATACCTATGAAGATGTACTTACTGTACTACTGATAATTAAATTTTTTATGATTATTTAGACGTAAACATAAAAAAATTACTTTTTAAATTGAAGTATTCACTCATTTTTTTTTGGATATAAGCTTTTAGTCATTGTGATTTAATTATACATGTTTCTTTTTCCTATTAACATATGTCTATTTTCTATATACTATAACAGTCGAAGTTATACAAAAAATAAGTCTATATAAATGTTTTTTCTTTCAACAAGTTTCAACAAGAACTTTTAAACATATACTGTGTTACCGGTTTTCAGTTCCTGCATTATGAAATGGATAAACAATAAAACCATTTTAAGTTAACATTTTTAACCCATTCAGAAGATGAATAAATAAAGTTAATGACTGACAAGGCTATAATTTATAACACTATGCTAATATTCATTTTATTCACAGGGTCCATCTTTTTTATAAATGAAGATTTGAAACATATGTGGTGGATGAAGATTTTTACATAATCCCTAGTAACTATATTTTTTTACGAATAAGACCTTAATTGTACGAGCTAAGTATAATATTTGTGACAGATGTCAATCAGTTGTTGTTAAGCCAAACCCTCGCGACCCTCATCTTTGAACATGTTACTTTCTATTTCAACATTATATCTGGAAATATTTCCCTTTATATTTATATATTGTTATGAATGACGTCCGGAATTTCAAACGGAAAAACGAACGAAAAAAAAACGGAAACAAATTCGTTGTTTCGTTGGTTAGGTAAATTAGAAATCGAGATTTGTTCATAATTGTTTAGATGTAGTGAAAGCGGTTAATTGTAGGCATTAAATTAATTTCATGTGATGTTTGGACGGTAGCCGATCTGAAATTTGATTTGAAACATGGGACTCATGCCTAGTCGTAGTTTATCAATAAAGCGTTGTCGCCTTTCTTGAAGAACAAGACCACCGTACTTCTGCTTCACGCCTCTCGATTAATGCCACCATGAAAGACGGCATTAAAGAATTTCTGAAGAACTTCAATTACCAATTTTTATCCACACACACTTTCTATTTTTTATAAGAGAGGGGGCAAACGAGCATTACTCTCACCTAATGGTAAATGACTAACGCCGCCCATGAACATCTACTACACTAGGGTAATTGCAAATGCGTTATATAAATATAAATCATTATAACTTATATACTGGGATATCATTGGAATATCGACTCGACTGTCTGTAAGAACCACTCAATCACACTTAAATTCTCAGGTATCTCAGAAGTTACGCTACTTCAGTCGGTGTAAAGTCGACAGTTGGCGCTTTCCGATGAACAGATCTCTAGAAATGACTTTGGAGCCTTGGTCCCGCTGTGTGTATTGCAATTTGCGCTCAAAATTTTCGGGGCCTTGAATCGAAGTACGAGGGTGGCGGAGTGTTGACTTCATTAGACGTGAACTCTCCAACTTAACGTTAAGGTTCAGTATGCGTCTCAACAATTGGTTCACTATCACTTTTCACCCTTGAGGTCACGAAGACATAACTGAATAGTTAACGCCCGGTCATCATACTCGTAATATAGTCAATCTTATTTTTTGTCGAACCATCGGGGCTAGACTGGGTCCACGTCTACAGGCTGTTTCTGGAAGATATAATAAATCACAAAGACTCCCTGCCTCTCCATGAAGTCGGTTAGCTGTTGACCCCTTGGGTTCCGTTGAGGTATACCTGATTTCCCCAGTTCTCATGGATGGCGTTTTAGTTTTGAACTTACAGAAGCTGCCAGTTATTGACAAAGGCACACCAGCGGAAAGCATGTTTCAAACGTCACCACTTTGATCCAGGTTGAAAAATCTACATTTGACATGACTTCTTCCAAAATCTCAATAACATATCATGCCGCTGTTAGTGACGACGTACGTACTCTCATACAAATACCTCCCCGTACTATAACTGACCATCCACTATATGTCTCTTTTCTAATGATGTTGCACTGAGCGTCTCCTCTTCCAAGCATCTCCACACTTTAATCCTTCCATCATTTGGCTTCAGGAAAAATTTGAACTCATTTGTAAATAGAACTTGACTCTAAGCTTCGTCATGCAAAATTCCGTGATTGCGAGCAAAATTAACTAGAGCTACTCGACGGCATATGGCAAGAAATGAAGAATAGCCAACTGGCAGGTAAGGCAAAAATTAGTGGATAATTAAAAATCCACGTAAAGAAAAATAATGTATACAGAAACTTTTTGAAACATGAACAAGATTTTTGAAACAAGAACTCAAAGTTCTTAGCTATGATTTAAGAAAATCTATTCAACCGTTTGAAGATCATCACCTTTTTTGTAATTGAGGTGGGGATGAGAACTACTTCTACAGGTCTGACTGATCTGAAATTTTACATCAATGATATGGCAAGAACATGGTAACCTTGACCTGATACTAAAATATTACCTGAAATAATATGAAGGATACTTAACTCCTTACGAAATTACAGTAGAGGTATCGTGTTCCGCCTTATTAGATCTCAATAAATAGGTTAAAACAGATAGGAATCAGGGTCTGATGATGGAGCAAGCGAGAGACATGCGGATAAATTGGTAAATAATTCCAGGTTACTTTTACTCGATATGAAATTTTGGTATATGATATAGTCTCGTTTGTGGCGAATTAGTGTATGAATGTGTTATGTGATTGAGCGTATTTTAGAATAGTTTGGTGTCGGGGTTTATAAAATTTTAAATTTAAGCCTTTTTCGAAATAATGTTGTTTATCAACTTCTACGTGGTCAACGCTGCGTACAAACGCTGGTCTAATATAATTTAAGAAATAAAAATATACTAAAACAGTTATTCTTTATTATTAGTACTTACAAACAAAACCTCTGCGATAGTCACTGTCTGGCACTTCTGCCGTTTAACGTCAATATTATAGTTTTCCCGTACGTAAATAGATTTCTTTATGTAAATCTAGTATTTTTGCCGGGATGGAAGATGTGATTTAGATGTGGACAGGCGTGTCGCTGCCCGGAACAAAGTCAATGGTGCCCTGACTGCTTTAGTCAAAAGGCAAGGCGTAGTGAAGAGTGCACGCCTTGCAATACATAACGCAGTGTTGGTACCGACTTTGTTATATGGCAGCGAAACTTGGGTATGCCAGAAGAAGCATAAAAGCAAGTTGAATGCAGTGGAGATGCGATCTCTTCGTAAAATGTGCGGCGTTATCATGGCCGACCGAAAGCGAAACGAAGAGATTCGCAATATGGCAGGTTTGAAAGATGACCTTATCACAAAAATTGATAAGGGCGTGCTTCGGTGGTTTGGACACGTTGAGCGAATGAGTGAAGACCGAATGGTGAAGAAAGTATATAGCGCGAAAATAAATATTAAAAGGTGTCGAGGTAGACCGAGACTAACTTTCGAAGACCATGTGAGCAAATTTCTCGAAGAGGGTAGGGTCAAGAGTACTCGGATACCTAGACGTGCATGTATGAAGAAGATAATGAATCTGAAAGAAGCGAAAGAGGTATGTAAGGATCGTGACACTTGGCGATCTGTTCTCTCTGGCTACCCCGTCAGGGATTGTGCGTGAAGATAAGTAAGTAAGTAAGTAAGTAGTACTAAAATAAGTTAAATAAACTAATAAGGTAAGAGTCAGAGTGTATAATCAGCAGTGAAATTCTGCAAATGAAGATAGTCGTAGCGAAAAATATCATAACATAATATCAACTTTGGTTTAAGTACGTTATAATAGCGTGTAAAAGGGGACGTTAATAAAAACTATATTCTAGTTACATTGCTGTGAAAATTGAATATTCTTCTAACGCCTATAATAATGAATGATGAATTTTACAATAATTCTTTTATTTTCATTCTTATGTATGAAAAACACACGGAAAAGCAGCGAGAAAATCCAAAATTTTGTGTTAAATATTGAAAAGCACGTTGCCTGCAGCGAAATGGAACACTGACTGTACACCGCAGTGACGCCTTTCTATTTGTCAAAAAAGGAACAAATGTGAAACAGTCTTTAGCAAATTTTGCCGAGCTCTACAATGAAATGTTCATTTTATCGATCCACTAATTAAGTGATATTTGAATTCAGCAATTGCGACTGCGTTTGTATTGTGAAAAAGAATTTTCACAAGTTTGAACATGTCACCGTTAAAATTTCAAAATTACATCTTCATTTCCTAACGTTATTATTTAAGATATTTAAAAAGCTAATATTTTTTTAATACCAAGTGTAGCCTCACGTAATACAGGGCAACAATAGTTAATTGCTATTATTTTTACGAGCTATTTCCACGATTATATGCAATTTTTATTGGTAATTGAATGGCAAAAATTACGGTTTTAAGCTATCTGTATCCATTGACTTCCAACTTCATCATGCTTACAGCAAAGGAGTGGAATAAATTGCAAGCAACTGTGTTTACATCCGATTACAGTGTGGATGTGTTCAAGGCGTGCGTTAATAGGCTTTTGTTAAGTCAGTGCGCTTCACCATCTTAGGCAACATTACCACTTACCATCAAGTGGGATTGCAGTTACGCGCTGTCTTAGAATAATATAAAAAACATGTTTCTCGAATGTTGTCTAATCAAGATTAATTTATCGATTAACCACGGGATGGACTCTTTTATCTGCCATATCACAAGCCTTAAGAAATTAGAATATATTCAAATGATTTTAAAAGACAATTAATAAACAGTTGAGAATCAGAGATGTAATTAAATTTAAAATTAGAATTTATTATACTATTATTACGCTGAATTGAAACATAACACTAAGCTCCTCTACTTGGCATTTGACATAAAGTATATTTCTTATGTAAATATTAAAGCAAGGAACTGGAAAATCAATTATATTGTTGTTAAAAAGTACCTTGTGCCAGTTTTATATTTGATTATATCATTTTATATCCTAAACGTATTATGCGTGGATTTAAATAAAGTTTTCTCTACAATATAACATCAAATGTAGTTCCCGTCTTTAAGGAAGTATTAACTCAAAGTCGAATAATAATAATATTTTTTAGATTGTGCAAAGTGCATATTGTTTCCGAATAATCCTTCAATATATATATACTTTGTGAAGCCAAAACCTTTTAAATTATTACAATCAGCAATGATATTGTTATCACCGCTGAATATTAGAAAGTATCGTTGTCATAAACATCTAGTCCTTACAGGGAGGAAGGCTCCTCATTCGGTGATAGGACTCCTTAATGCCTAGGAGTACTTCTAGGCAGGGACCACCTACTTACCTATTTTTGCCGCCAAATAGCATACAACATTCCAAGAACGTTTATATTCCTATATGATTTATAGTTCGGGGAGAAAATTTCTTCGTATTGTATATGAAAATTCAAGACATTTTTTTTAAGTTTAATTACGCTATAATATGTACGATTTTATTCGATAACTTGTTTTAAACTTGGTTTAAAAATTTATAATTTAAAAAAATTCAAAAAGTAGTTTTGACAGTCCTTTTATGATGTTAACGTAACACTACCCAAAAAAATTCTTAAGAGACCGAAACAGGTAAATAAATCTGAGGGTGCACGATCAGGACTATGGATGCACTAACACTTCCCAACCAAGCTCTCTAACTTTTTGCTGAGTGGCCAAAGATGTGTGTGGTCTGGCGTTATCATGATGAAAGGCCGCTCCTTTTCTGTTGATCAATTCCTGACATTTTTTCTCAATTTATAGCTTGAGTCTTATTAGTTGTTGGCAGTAGAGATCCGAATCGATGTTTTTGCCCGGCGGTAAAAGCTCATAATAAACGATGTATATTCCAATCCCACCATATATACAGGATCACCTTCTTGCGTGTTAATCCGGGTTTCGTTACAGTCTGTGGAGTTTGACTATCCTTTGACCATAATCTTTATCACACGTTCTTATCGTAAGTGATCCACTTTTCATCACCAGTGATCAATATTTTCAAAAATGGTTAAGTTTTCTTACGTTTCAATAGAGAATTGCAAGTGAGTAAACGATTCATTAGGTTTCTTTCAGTGAGCCCGTCTGGTACCCAAATATTGAGCTTAGACTTTTTCAAAGGGGTCAAAACTGTATAGTGGTCAATCCTCAATTCTTCGGCTATGTCACACTTTTTCAAAAATGGCATCGACTTTATCCGTATTCTCATAGCAAGTGCACGTTGATTACAACGTTCGTCAAATGTCTATATTGGTGTGTATAATCATTTTCACTATTCAGAAATTCAGTCGTAATTAACTTTCATTTGTTTTTTTTTTTTGAATTCATGCTTGTTTTGTTTATTGCAGATCATGGCCAACACTGAGGAAAACATTGATTCTAATCCTATCACTAATCCGTAGTACTATGCTCAGAATGTGGATAAATTTATACTAAATTATTACAACCAAGAGAAGTGGCTTCATGATTTACCACCAAATAGAATAGATATAAATAAAAAGCAACAATAGAAATAAAAGAAATATTCCAGGAAGAGAAGCCGTTCTCAAGTATCATCATCATCATCATACATTATTCGCCAAGATAAAGATAAACAAGACTGTCGTCTAATTAAAATCAACATATTTATAAATTTAATGAGCAAAAACAAAATGTCATCAACGATCTTATTGCTAATATAAGTGTTCAATATGGTGTGGATTCAATGTATGATGAAGTGTAAGATGCTACAAATTGTCTTATAAAAAATAGGTGAAAAATTATATGAGAACTAGCAATTTAAGTAATGTAGCTTGTAAAATATAATAAAAGTTGAACACATTGAACATAACACATTGAATTTTATTCTTGTTTCATTATGTTTCATTTCATTATTCGTGTAGAGCGAAAAAGACAAAGACATTTATCGTTCCAACGAATATATTTATTAAAACTAAATATAAAAGTTATAAACATGATAATACATGTAACTTAAGCTATACATTTATCTCTTACTTATACAGTACAAAGCAGTAGCATTACATAGTTTTACATTCCACTTTATTAAAACACAGTTATTTTCCGCGCGGATAAGGAAATGCTACGGTAATAATGGACACGTCAGAGTATTATTTCAAAATACAACAACTTTTATCGGACGTAAGTACATACAAAAAGGTCAAAATAGACCCTACAAAGTACAGTGAAATTTACAAAGGGTTATTAGTCCCTGAATTACAAATTAATTAATTTATTACACTCCCCTTGCTGCCTCAGCCAGTATCGGAATCCTTGGCGTCGACATATCGAATAGCGTGCAGTTTCGTGGTCACTTGGAAGGGAAGGCCAAATTGGCCTCTAAAAAGCTTGGCGTGCTCAGCAGAGCGAGACAGTATTTCATGCCGGCACATCGCTTGCAACTTTACAAAGCGCAAGTTCGGCCCCACATGGAATACTGTTCTAATCTCTGGGCCGGGGCACCCCAGTGCCAGCTCCTTCCACTTGACTGCATCCAGCGCAGAGCGATTCGAATCGTCGACGACCGAGTTCTTTCCGATCGGCTCGATACACTGGCATTGCGTAGAGATGTTGCATCTCTTTGCGTATTTTATCGCATCTATCACGGGGAGTGCTCTGACTAATTCCAGCCGCTCAATTTCACTATCGTACATCGCGACAAAACTCGCGTTACCATCCATACCATCTGGATGATTGGCGGTCCACCACTGTGCGATTTAGAAGAAGTTTTCTCCCTCGCACAACTTCTTTGTGGAATTAATTACCACCAGCGAATTTTCCGAAATTTCCGAACCGATACGACTTAGGAACCTTCAAGAAAAGAGCTTACACCTTTCTAAAAGGCCGGCAACGCATCTGCAATTCCCCTGGTGTTGCGGTTGTTCATGGGCGGCGGTAGTCACTTACCATTAGGTGAGCCGCATGCTCGTTTGCCCCCTATTCTATAAAAAAAAACCACGTCGGTTGCGACAATTATAGTACTAGACGTCATACGATAAGTTCGCATCTTTGACGCTGCTCCCCGTCTGTGGTCTGTTTATTTTAAGCTGGGCGTAAACAAATGGTTAATATACCGCTATCTGTTGGCATTCATGAGATTTTATGATGATTTCATGACTTCTGGCATTTCCTATAGTCATTTCTTACGACCCCCACGGGACGAAACGGGACAGTGTAATGTATTGTTGGAAGCTGCGCCCTCACTAAGCGGCACCATACCACATGAGTAAAGAAACTGTACAGAAGCAAAGCTTCTAAGGAGTTATTTTGGTAGGGTTGGCACAGGAGAATAAAAATAAATAAACAACAAGATATAATATTTTTTTATAAACTACGTATTCTAAATGTTTTACTTTTATAATTATTGTTCTTCAACAATTTGTTGTGGCTTTTAATTAAATGGCAAATTCTTAATTTAAGGTAGTTTTTTTTAATATTAATAATCAATTGGAAAGCACTCGCATTTTATAACAAAATATAAACTCAACAAACGCGATAAAATTGTCAGGAAGTATTATAAAAAATCCTGATTGAACACTATCTTTAATAAAATCCTTGTAATGGCTGAAAAAATAATCTTTTCTCATATTTATAGTTTGTTCAGATCTATTAACTTATCAAACACATACTAATTTGTGGTGTTCGAGACAACATTTTCTATACAAATGTCACACATAGACTAAACCATTTTTTCTGGTAAATCAAATAGATAATTATTTGTTCGCACTGTTAACACCGGGGCAGTAACATTGTCAGGTTGCGCTGATGTTGTATTAAAATACGACAATCGTCTGGTTTCGTAAGTAACATATCGAAATCGTAGGTATTCAAAATTACTATTTTGAGGTTTCCCTAAGATGTTGGTTATAAACATCTTATTGAAAGCAATAGTCGACATGTTGTTTCCTGGCAGTTACCACTTTAGAAAAGTTAGACATTTTCGAGACAATCTTGATTGAGAGGTCTCGTAGATATAAATAAATTTAATTTCTTCTAATTTTAATTGTTCATGAAGTTTTATTAAAGTTTTTATAAACACTTGGAATCCGTGAATGAAATTCATGCCATTTGTAACGTCTTTCTGCCTATCACTTCTTATTGATTTTAAGATCCTGAAAAATGTTAGCATTTCTTATAAAACTCAATTTGATATCTATTGCATCGAAAATCTCTTTTATATTTATTAGAAGATCGCAGTGTACTTGGGTGTAAGAAATTAAACAAATTATTTTTATGTACAAAATCAACGGTATCTCTTGCGGCAACCTCGATAAGGTTTATATCTACTTAGGTCAAGTAACCATATTTACACTTTTTTATATTTCATTTGATACGAATTATTCTTTAAAAACCAAAATTTGACACTTATTAGTTTTTATACAACACTTAAGTATGAGCACTGGCTAAGCCGGTTTAAAGCATTTTCTCGCTGTACGTGACGAGCCGCCAGTGCTCACGCAGACACACGCCTCAAGCTTGTAGTAGTGTATCTATCACTGCGCGGTTGTATGAAGCTTTGCCTCTATACGGTACGGTTTCTTTACTCATGTGACCATAAGCTCCGCAAAGAAACGCGGCGCTTAAATGATTTTATTTTATTTTTATATTTTTATGTGCTATATATATATATATATATATATATATATATATATATATATATATATATATATATATGCTATAACATATATACTATATATGTGCTATAACAGCATTAATAGTTAGGATATATAATAATAATAATAACAATAGTAAGGCAGTAACAGTAAGTAGTTTTAAATATTAAATTAAATTTACGAATGCAATTACCGGTGTAGGGTGATTCGCAAATAAACTAATACACAACATAATATACCTACTAATAGCAATATAAGGCATTCATGGAGTCGATAAATGCAGGTTGCTGAATACCGTGCCTTGTTGCAATTTTTGCGATGAGAACCTTTATGTTCAGCAGTGGACTTAGATGGCCCGTAAATATTAGATAATCCAGTACATTTGCCTGTCGCCACAATCTTAAAGTAATGGTTATTAAAAATAAATACATCTGTTGAATGGGCTTAATAGACAACCATAATAAATAATAAAGTAGTGTTAAAGTACCAAATTCAAGGCACACAAAGTTCACATAAAAGAATATATTACCTATTCTAGCAGGCTTTATGTTTTCCTTTGTAATAATATAGACGTATATCAGTGCTACTGCTTACCTACTCAAACGTTGTTAGGAAACCTCTTACTTGAGAGTTGCCGTATGTTTGTGAATATGTTGATTTTATTGCTTATTACGAAAGTCGAACCATTTTTTTTTTCGATGAAATATTTATATATATGGAATATTTCTTTCTTAATCCAATTCGTTAAATAGTTAAAAATACCTCTTTGTTGCCATACATTATTAAAGAAACCTATTAATTTTAGAAATTTAATTTTAATGATTTGTCACCTTTAAATTTGAGGTAATACTTAGACCACTTAAAAGGGTAAAATTATTACACTTTGACTTTGACATTATAACCTATTATGAGGAAATATTTTCTTTTAGATTTTTGCAGGCATTTAAATGTATTAGAAGAAAATACAGAAAATTACTACATCTTGTATAATATATTATAATATCAGCCTGTTGTAAAATTTTTAAAAAATACTAAAAGAAATGACATGATTTGATTACTCAGATATTTGATTTCATTGCGTTCCAAAACTATTAATTTATTTTTTTGTGTATGATCATGATGTAATTGATCTAAGTTGTTACTTGTTTGTTTCAACAAAGAAGTTGTTTGTTGGTTGATTAATTAAATAATTAACTCAACTAAAATGACAAAATCTGATGTGAATTTTACATATGTACATAAATAAACAATAGACAATAGATCTATTTTTACTCTGACACAGAACACAGCACAATGTGCTGTGTTAGAAAACTTAATATTTTAGTGTCCTTTCAAAGGCAGAAAACAAAGCCCATTGATGAATTAACTTCTAAAGGAAATAACTTTACAAAAGTGTAGGTCAAAATATTTATTTCATCCATACCTAAAGTAATTTGATTTTTGGATTTGACGATTTTAAGCTTTTAATTTTGATTGATGTGGTGAGAAGTTTTAGATTTATCTTAATCCTATAAAAAATCATTAAATTTACGGTCGACTGTTAGTATGTCGAAGTACTGAACTATTTGTACTGTATGGTTAAGGTTGCTATACGAGTAAAGAACTAGAGTACGAACCCTTTCCAACTGCTGAGAGGTGTAAGACCAGGTGAGATTATATCCCCAAAACTCTTCCCCAATGTATTGAAGGACGGTTCCAAACAATTGTATCAATGAAAATGGCGAGTACATCAGTCACCTTCGATTACCAATGATAAAACCTCATCACTATGCTCAATGACCTCAATAGTGTCTCCCAATGGATACTTCTTAAAATGAACATATGCAAAACAACGGTCGTGTGTAATATCCGTGATAAACCTATGTCGGTAGTTGTTGGGATCACTATGCTCAAAATTATTGGCAATTATGTTCGATGAGGAATATATGTCCGAATAGGTAAGTTCAACTTCAGCCGAGAGGTTAGTCAACGGATTCAACGTGGCTGGGCAGTGTTTGGAAGATTACGACACATCTTTTCGTTACAAATACTTCAAAATTTGTACACAAGATTTTTCAACCAGTGCGTGTTGTCAGTGTTATTTTTCTGAGACTTAGTCCTCCCGCACGAAGAAATCCAAGGTCCCTAGAGGGAGTTATGGACAAGGCTATGCTCGGAGTTCCTTTGCGCGATAGAATTCGTAAGTAGGATATCCACAGTAGAACGTCGTATCACAATAGCCCAGCAGATCAGTAAGGTGAAATGGGGCCCGTCATATGGATAGAAGAACCTACAATAGATGTTGAAGAAGTGTTCTCGAAGAGCAGCCTCGTACTAGTAAGGGAAGTGTAAGGCAAGCCCTGGCTAGGAGTGACGACTTGGTAAGTGATTCAGGAAGTCGACAGATTCAGGTGGCTTAGGACCGTGCTTTGTAGAGTTACTTGAGAAGGATTGTGTTCAGCTGACTTGAGATGGGCTTTAATGATGATGACCAAAATGATAATTTAATACTGAAGGTATTATTTCAAATTGTTATAAAGAAAAATTGATAGGAAGAGCGGGACATGAAAATTTAAGGAAGCTATTACAAGAGCTATTACAAGAGCCTGCAACTTTGGACTCCCGCACAACACCTCAGGGAGGAGGGAGCGGCTGAAAAACAGCTCTGTACGAGATCTGTATCTCGTTACAGACAAAGCTGAGCCGTCTCCTTTTGTCTCCAAAAATTATAATCTTCTTTTGTTTAAACCTGTATGTAACTGTGTGTATTTTAGAGGCAATAGACAATAATTATTATTATTAAGAGTTTTATGTACCTGATATACCTTATCAGCTAGTTGTGTGCACTATAGTAGGGTGTCCATACGTCCACATTTATTATTATACCTACGTACAAATTGTCATATTTTAAAATTATATACATAATATAAGTAAAACGGCACAGTTTTCATGTCTTAATCTACATAATAACTATTTAGTAAGTGTGCCATAATACATCTTCATGAAAACGTAACTAAAAGATATATCTATACATTTTGTATATATTTTATATACAAAACTAGCTGACCCGGCGAACTTCGTACCGCCTAACAGTCGATTCTTTATTTTCTTTTTTTTACTCTTTGTGCTATTACGGACACCTGGTCAGCTAGTAAGATTAAAAAAGAAAAAGAAAGTTGATAAGTCAACAATTACATTATGTTAAAAAATTAAAATTATAAAACACTTAAAATTATTTTAATAGTCACTAAAAATCACAATGAAAATTACAATTTCTGATTTCTTATTATATTTCATTTTATTTTTACTTATTCTAAATTAAGTTTCCATCGTATAAATATTGACAAATATTTACGTCACTTAAATGTTTTGCCTTCCCGGAACCCCTCCACTAACATTTAAACTTTATGGTATGGTATTAAAGTTCAAATTGACTTTTAGGTATTATTAAAAATCTTTTGCATGGGAATATAGAAAAGTGTTGTTTTTATACCTTTTCAGGCAATTTTTTAAATTTTTCTCTCCGTGAGAACCATCTTCCTACTTCAAGGAATATAATAAAAAAATAATTAGCGAAATCGGTTCAGCTGCTCTCGAGATTTGCGCTTAGCAACACAGCCAGTCTTGTGTGCTCTTCGCTCTATGAGCTGGCGCCGAATCTTGTTAGAATACCCAGTGCCTGTTATTGAACATGGTATGAGAAACAGGTTCCACTAGGTTCGTCAGGACTGTATTTTCATACACAACTGCATTCGTTTTTACACCTTTCTCACATAAATGTACCTCTGTTAAGCCCCAATAAGAAACTCCCAACCATACCATGAGCGAGGATGGAAAATGACCTCGTTGGACAAGCGGAATACGGTTGCTCGCTTCTTCACTACTGTGTGCGTACACTTATTATTTTGTTTGTTGTAGCTCTCTTCTACGGTAAACCTTTTTTATCCGAAAAAGAATTTCCCGATATTTTTTTCCCGCGTACCGCTTCAACAAAGCGCGGCATCTCTTCAGTCTCAGATCCATTAGACGAGCATTCAAACGATGTCCTGTTTTTCTTCGATATGCCCGAAGCCCTAAGTCTTCATTTAACACCCTTTTCACCGTGGTTCTGCTTAACCCCATCTGATGGGCCAACAGTTTCTGCTTACGTTTGGGATTTGTTTGAATTCGCGCCATCACAGATTTTATCACTGCTGGAGTCCTAACAGACCGAGGGCGACCACATCTTGACCTGTCATCTACACTAGAGTCTTCATTGTATCGTTTGATGGTATAATAAACGAATCTTTTGGTTATATTAAAATTTTTCAGTATGTCAAAAATTTGAATTGGCGCGTAACCGCAACGATGCAACGCAATAACTGCAACACGGTCTTCTTTAAGCGTCCACTCCATATTTAAAAATGAGTAAAATTCTAAAAAGTATACAGTTATATTTTTATGAATAATTCGAAATTCGAATTCTATAAACTTTTTTGTGGCCAGCATTCTAAAAGAAAAGTTTTTACTGTGTGACAATACTTATGACCTGACTAGGTATATGTGAAATGTATGTTTTTAACTGTTTCTTTAAATACGTAGAGCTAAAAAAATTTAAGGTAACTAAATGCCATGCAAACACAACTCTTAATTTCCCCTGAGACTCAGAAGCCGTCTTGTTAAATTAGCTGGCCTAAATAATGTGTAATAAAATACTTCCTTCTTCTACGAGAGACACCTAAAAGCTTGAGGTAAATTTTAAGTACTATGACTTATCGTGCCATTATTTTTTAATTTTTTTTACTATACAATATTTTATTTTAATATATTTTATTAATTCAGTATAATAATGTTTTAAGGATGCAAATGCTAATGCAGGATCCGTGCTTTGTGGTATTCCTTGGGGGACGGCTATGTTCAGCTGTGGACTTGTGAAGGGCTGTAATGATAATGATAATAATGCTAATTGGCCTTCCTAAATACTGTACGCTGAAGTAGGTGTTGTTGATTTCTATGGCATCATAATGAAGCGAACTACATAAATGTTATGCAGACTTCGGGAGAGCTCAAATGTTGTCTTGAGGGTATCTCAAGATAGGTTTGACTATCCGATTCAAAGACATTGGATCCTAATCCATGTGGGTGGTTCATTCCAGTTTTTTTAACTAAATGCTCTCGTCCTGGCACATAAGATTGATGTAATTTAATTAATCTTTATTTGATTTTTTTTACTAACAAAGTATAAGTAAATTAGTACCAAGTATGTACAGATATTTATCTGAAATAAAAATTATTATAAAACATTATTATTATATTACTTATAATTACGAACTTTATTACAGTAAAGAAACTTGGTAAATAAATAAACATGAACACTCACGCCTGTCCTCCAGAGCGGTAGGCAGTGACTACGGACTTCCATTTGGCACGATCCTTTTTTTTATAGGAGAGGGGGCAAACGAGCATGCGGCTCACCTGATGGTAAGTGACTACCACCGCCCATGAACAAATGCAACACCAGGGGAACCAGGGGAATTGCAGATGCGTTGCTGGCCTTTTAAAAAGGAGTAGGCTCTTTTCTTGAAGGTCCCTAAGTCGTATTGGTCCGGAAAAATCACTGATGGTAATCGATTCCACAAGGAAGTTGTGCGAGGAAGAAAACATCTTCCAAATCACAGCGTGGTGGACCGCCAATCATCCAGATGGTGTGAATGGTATCGGGAGTTCTGCCGCGATGTGTCTTCGTGAAATTTGGCGGCTGGTATTAATCCGAACAATTCCTCAGAGTACTCCCAGTAGTAAATTCAATAGAAAATGCAAAGGGATGCAACATCCCTACGCAGTGCCCGTGTATCGAGCTGCTCAGAAAAATCAGAAATAACTCGGTCGTCGACGATTCGAACCGCTCTGCGCTGGATGCGGTCAAGTGGAAGGAGCTGGCACTGGGGTGCCCCAGCCCAGACATGAGAACAGTATTCCATGTGAGGCCGAATTTGCGCTTTGTAAATATGCAAGCGATGTGCCGGCATGAAATACTGTCTCGCTCTGCTGAGCACGCCAAGCTTTTTAGAGGCCAATTTGGCCTTCTCTTCCATGTGACCACGAAACTGCACGTCACATATATCGACTCCGAGGATTCCGATACTGGCTGAAGCAAGAAGGGGAGTGCCTTGAAACTGAGGAGATATGACAAAGGCGTTCTTTTTAGTGGTTTACGCGCAAACATGTGTCTTGTCTTGTTGAGACTTTGTTCAGCAGAGACTTGACTTCAGACACAAGTTTATTCCGGTACTCGGCGACGTTTTCCCGAGAAATATTGGTACGGCCGGTGTATAGAGCATCACCAGTGCTCTCATCTGCATAGCAATGAATGTTACTAGTTAGCAACATATCATTGATATGTTGCTAACTTGTAACATTCATAGTAACATCATCATCATCATCATTAGTAACATCATCATCAAGAGAAGAAAATGCAAGTGCAAACGGCAAAAGAAATTCTCATAAATCATAGTCCACTGTTTGAGACAGGTGCGAAAGTAACTTTAAAATATATTGAAGATCATTAAGGAAACGGTATGCTTTATCTTTTTATAAATTGAAATAATTTGCTATAAATATATATTTTTTTTTAAATATAGATATTTTAAACCTTCAGTTAGCAGTTTTTCATTATTTTTTATTTTTTAGGATGTGTTTCTAGTTTATTAATATTTATTAATATTAATATTTATCACATCTACCACGGGGAGTGCTCTGAATTGTTCGGATTAATTCCAGCCGCCAAAATTTCACGAACGCACATCATGGCGGTCCACCACTGTGCGTTTTACTAGGAGTTTTCTTCCTCGTATAACTTCTCTGGGGAATGGTAAAAAAAGATTTTTCCGGACCGATGCGACTTAAGGATCTTCAAGAAAAGAGCTTACTCCTAAAATTGCAATTTTCCTGGTGTTGCGGTTGTTCATGGGCGGCGGTAGTCACTTACCATCGGGTGATCGTATGCTCGTTTGCCCCCTCTTCTATAAAAAAATATTATTAATTGCATAAATTCATTCATTACAGTCTATAAATGTCTAAACCGTATGCCGTACACTTACTCTGGCTGGATTTGATCGTTTTCTGTATAGCGTTTAAACAAATTGATATGCTCGACTTCGGTCAATGATTGTACTTACGCATTACCAAGGTGTCAAGCCCTCTTTTACTGGTTCGTCAGTTATTTTGCAGTGGACCACGGTCCAATTTCCAATTTCTCTTACGAATGAATAACGAATAAATGAATAAGAACGTTGCATTTAAAATATTATAGTCTTTGTGTAAAAAGTTTTAATGGCGAATCTTGGACGTTGCAAGTTTAGTTTTTATTCAAAGTCGCTACTCCATAAAAATGACAACTTGATACTTTAGCTTAATAAACCAGAGAAACACAATAACAAATTTCACTATTAGATACGGGCCACATAATTGTACGAAGTACATAATTTAGGTAAACTATTTTTAGAGAATGCCAAAATATAATCAAGATCAATACGAGTATAATCAAAATAGATAAGCAATATACAATATTAATTAATTACATAACATATTTAAGAACGTTTTATCATGCCTATCACTTTGATCGAAAGGAAAGAATAAATAGTCTATTCAAACATACTAGGCGTACATAAAGAAGGCAGCAAACTATGTTTATATTTTAGGTAGAAGTCTATTTGGGAAAATAATATTTTTTAAAACGAATGGAGGAAAAAAGTAGCGTAATAAATAAAAACATGTTTTCTCCGCCTAATACACTAGTTTACTATCGAATCCATTTAAGCCATTATATAATAGAAAACTGCCTGGACGAAAATAATATAATTTTGAATAAAATTTCAATTAAAAACAACGTTGACTAACAAAAAAATTAATAACTGACTGATAACGGACTGTTAACTCGTTTGTTTCCATGTATGTACATATTATATAAAACGTAAGCTGAGACATATTTACATTTCACTTTACTAAGTTGAAGAAAAAAAATACAAATTTTCCTGAATTATGAAGCTCATTACGTAATATTTAGTTCGGTACCAACAAAATACATTTAGGTACTATCTCTAGGGAAATTAAGAGATGCGCACAAATTACTTGCGATTATAATTCAAGAAAATATTAAACTAATTTCTCATCGGCGCTTATGTAAATCATTCAAAACAGTACGAAATTTTGACGTAAAGTGAATGTCTTTTTGTTTTACAGTTTTCTAATATTAAATTAGACTATAAATTATCTGCATATTTTCCTAAACAACCCATTTAAACAGGCCACTAATTAAACCTTTAAGTTTTTTTGACTACTATAATTTTAAATTAAATTTTTTTTTTACAACCGATTTCAATATAAATACTAAAAACTTGGTCAGAACTTAAAAAAAATTATATGGGACTACATGAAAGCACCAGCTTTCAAATAAAAAAAGAATCATCGAAATCGTTTAATCCAGAAAAAATATATGAGGTATAACGTAACATAAAAAAGAACATACAGTCGAATTGAGTACCATTTCCATTTTGAAGTCGGTAGAAAATCTACTGCTGAACAAAGGCGTCCCCTTATTAAGCAGGTTGGCTCCCGCAGTATTTGAAATTATATGAAATTTGGCAAAATGAATAAAATAAGTGCATCTTGTGCTTTTGCCCTGATGAAGACAGTGTACACAAAAAAAGAGATTTATTAGTAATAAATTCAAAACACATCCATGACTTTCGCATAAAAATGATATACAATTTTTTTTACGGATCATTACATAAAATATAAGTTGTCACTTTAATAGTATATTCACTTCTTAATATTCTCCTTAAACAGTCGCAAATCATTTAATGAAAGGGCGACAGAAGGAATCTATAAAATAGACGAAGGTTGTATGAGCTTTATAATGAAAGATCATATTATAATCCTAGAGCTTTAATTCTGTCATACACTATGGCTTAGCACCGACATTAGAATGTGAAATTATTTCTTTTCGTTCTTTGAAGTCGGCTTTTACTTTTTGTTAAAAGTTTTTTTATGGATTGAAAATGCAACCAAGAAATCCAAAATAAGAAACTAAAAAAAGCGATAAAATGATTATGCTGTACCATTTTATTCATAAACTGTTTAAACCTATTTAATTTTTGTTTTTAAGAGTACTGTTCAAGTAGCGCTAAAATAACTTTTAACAAAAAGTAAAATCTGATTTTATTTTACTTTATGGTAATTTTTTATACCGACAATATATTTTAGTTCTTCTCCTACAAAGAAAAAATAATTGTTTCCAGGTAGTGGTACAAAATGCTTTCATATATTTTGTATAGTCCAGATCACAGATTTCTATCGAAAAGACATAAATGATCTCCAAGTAAAATTTTGTTTTTCTCCACATATTTTATCTGTTAATTTACATTAAAAGAAAGATTTTTTAGAAATTAAATATCTTTGGTTAAAATTTAAATTCCCATGCAAATTTATCGTCTTGTAAGTTTTTATTTTCCGACGGATTAATTCACAGAAGTAAGCACACAGGCCACCTGAGAGTAAGTGGATGCTGGGCCTACATACATCTACTCTATACTCGAATAATTAAATTGCAGATGTGTTGTGACTTAGATAGAATACCTCGTTACGTCGTCTCTCGAGTTCTCAAACCTCTGGTATTCGGTGCAAGCAAAGTCCTTTCTTAGTTGAGCTGGTTACAGCGTGTTTCGACGGCCTAAAATAAAATGCGACTTAATATAAAGAAACTAAAATATGAAAGTATGTATAACGTTATGTGTTATAACAATATATTCAAGGTCACTTGTTGTTCTATGCGGTTGACTGATATATCATCCTCGAGTAAGTGTAATATCATCACCGAGGCGGATTGATATTTTGTATTATTTTATATTAAATACAAAATGGAAATTTTCCTCGCGAAGAATCTAAGCACATCGTAATTTCGTCAGTAACGAGCTAGTCTATAAAAATAGCGCTCATGTCGAGCTAGAAATTAATATTATTTAATGTGATTTATGGTAAAATATGACTATAATGTATTTTTTTTGCTATTCGTATATTATACTTTTTTACACGCATGGTTAGTAGATACTGTGCTCCATAGAAATTTCTACATCTTCCCCGGTTAAGATTAAAACCAAATGCGTTGTCAACACTGAAAATTAAGGTACAATGCGTCCTTTTAAGTAAAAAGTATCTCTGGTTTTCGTCACTTATCATAAGAAACACTTTTTTATATTCATGAGAGATATAACTTTTTAGACGTGGTAGAGCCATGCTGCAGCTATATTAATATGTAGTTGTAGCACGAATGGGTCGGCTCGACCGGGGAAGGACCACGCTCTCACAGAATACCAGCGTAAAATAGCAGCTTAACACTGCTGTGTTTCGTATTGTGAGTGTAGACAACCGGCGACCTTTTTTACTGGAAAAGAGGCATTCCATCTTAGGCCTCACGGGTGACAACGCATCTTCATTTTGATTCTTTATTGAGGATAGCCGTGGATATCTATGGGTCACAGCAACCATTTACCATCATGTGGACTGTGTGCTCGTTTGTCACACTATCCTATAAAAAAAATATAAATTGCCCAGGTCAGCACCGAAAAATCGGCTACTTATATTACTATTACGTTTAGTCTATTTTACCTAAGCACGTACTTTCCGAAAAAATCAAATCACTTATCACTTTTCCGAAAAAAGGAAAATCTTTGCCATATTAAAAAGTAAAGTTACTGCATGTATACGTCCCAATGCTGGGTCTGAGACGATAGTCTCATTTTTGAGAGGGTATGAAAATGCATACAAAGGTTCTTTGGTTAATATGAATTAATTAAAATGAATGAAAAAAATAACGCAAAATTTTTAGCTAGGTATTTAAAAATAATACTTAATTTTTTTATGATTATTTATTTTTAGTTTAAATCAATTTTTTAATGGATTTAAACTGCAGTGTCGAGTAAAACTTTGATGACAAAGTTTGCAAATGGAATTGCACTCTCGATCACAAGCTTCGGTTCAGTAAGTTTATACTAGTTGATGTTACCCGTTGGTACATACTCATATCAACAAGTATAGATGTTATTTGGAATAAGTAGAATCAATGCACCACTGTAGGAATCCGTTGTTAAGATTTTTACTTTTTTAATTTCATCCTCAAAATTGAATTGACATTGAAGACGATAACGACTAGTCAGATAAATGCAATGTTTCATTAATATTAGGTATACTGAACCTGTTAGCATTTATAAGCTAATATTCTAAGTTACAGATTGGAGATGATTATTTGATATACTTTACTTGATATACATATGTGATGAGTGAGGGTAGAAATTATAAAAGAAGTGAGGATACATTCTAAATCACTTGTTCGAGGGTTATAAAGTGCGGCACGTAAGTGGCAATATATCAGCAGCAGTATCTTCCTGACAACAATTGAAAATAATAAAATATTATAGTTGCCACCCACCTACCAAGCGTGGCAACTTTGGCAAATATTTCCCATGTGAGGCGATCTACGGGGGAAGCCTTTGTTCAGCAGCGGACTATTGATGGGCTGTAATGGTAACGGTAACAGTAATTAAAACTTGAGTAATCAGATTGTTGTTGTTTATTATTTTCTTCTTTTTTTAATTTTAAAGTATCTGCTTCTCTTTGAAAACTGTAATTTGCGAGGCAATGTAAACGTATGCCTTTGACAAGCGTCACTTAGTTACTGTCAGGTAAAACATTTTATGTCTGTTACATTTCATTCCTTCATGACCCTTACTCTCATCTTTTGGAAAAGTTACTCCTTTATATTACTTTATCCATGAGGCATATAGTGAATTTTTTTTTGTTGTTGAAACATTTTCTTTCAGCTATAGACGTTCTTCAACTCTTTCAATAATGACTAAAATAATTCAAAATTGAAGGACGAGTCGGCCAGTAATACGATTGTATATCTCTAGTAAGAAGTCTGCGTTATGTCCTTTCATTGCGATAACCAAAAATAAGATATTAGCATTTATATTAAAAGACATCGGCTTAATAATAATAACTCGATAATAATTGTATTTATTCTATCACGCCCAATATTAATTGTTCGTATCATCTGTATGCCGATGACTTGCAATTTTATGTGCAATCTGATGTTGATAACATCTATAATGCAATAAGAATATTATATATCAACCTTAAATATGTGTACTGTGGTTTGGTGTCATTGTCAATCCCAACAAATGCCAAGCAATGATTGTAGGAAGTTCGAGATTGCTTAGAGAGTCTTTACATTAAAACATAACATAACATTTATTTAACATACATTACATTATAAATTCAGTTATTTTTGAGCTCTGAAACCTGCGTTAGTTAAAACTGTGCTACAGGCCTCAGACTTCCCCATCTATTGTCTAAGAATTATAATGTACATATATTAGTATCACAAAGAAATATGTTAGTTACAAAATAATATAAAAAGTAATAATATGGTACCTACTAATTGTATTGTAAGACCAAGTTGTGTGTACACACACGTGTGTGCGTGTGTGTGTGTGTGTGTGTGTGTGTGTGTGCGTGCGCGTACGTGCGTGCGTGCGTGCGTGTGTGTGTGAGTATGTGTGTGTTATTAAGTGATCTTCGTGAACAAATCTTCAGTCGCATAGTAATTCAAGCCCTTAAGAATTGTTTTAGGATTTTCTTAACTTCGTGGTTATAAAGATTAATAACACTTTTAAAATTTCTGCTAATAACAGTTTTACTTTGTTAAATAATTTACTATAGATTAGTGCACAAAAGTTGTAGCTTCTTCTTGCAAACACAATCCTGATCCTAGGTACAGGTAGTCTTGTTACTCGCTTGTTACTTTTAGGAAGACCAGGGACAAAAAGGCAGTGATATCTACAGAGACACTAATATACAAATAATTTACGTACTGATAACATACCGCACCGCTTGTACAGGTCATATGTTGGGTATTTATATGGAAACCTCATCATAACTTTTACGACGGTTGGTTGCGCATGCTCTAGTAGTATGAGGTATGTCTTTACTGCGCACCCCCAGATGCAAATACAATATGAAATAATACTCTCAATTAAAAAAATAAATACTGTCACTGACACTGTCCCTGACTTGTATGAAGCTCACACTCTCGTTCATCATCATCTACTCGAATCACCTGCATCCATCGTCTTCCTACATCACTTACCACTCGATAACCTTTCTCTCCTATCGGTTATCGGTCTTCTAGCAATATTACCGGCCCATTGCCCCTTCAACTTACTGATTCGTTGGCTTATTTCTGTTGATCTGGTTGCACTGCGGGTAGATATCCTCATATCTAAGTTGATAACACAGAGAACACTGAGCATGTCACTCTCCATTGATCGCTGATGGACCTTGAGCTTTCTCATTAAATAAACTTAACTAAATGTACTTACCTATCAATAGAAATAACATAAGAGAAGAAAATCTTTGAGCAGAATCATACCTAAATTGAACCCATAATCTACGCTTAGTGTTATTTAATATACGTGGAAAAATATAACATTGGTAGCGATGTGATGATATCTGCATTATTTTATAATATTCTGCTATGCTAATATAATTTTCTCAAAAAAAAATATATATATATACTTATATTTTTAACCTGTTTATATATGTTCATATATGTTTTATATATGTTCTATATATTTGATGCGGGTTTTACGGGTATTGGCACATGTCTATCTTGTTAAAATGACCGACATCATCATTTTTGCATAGAGCAACACAGGCCACCGGCGGACCGTAGAGGAGTAGCTATAGCATTTTTTCCCGTTTCAGAACTGTTTGCCGGAGAAATCGGCGTACACAAAAACAATCGTCTGTCACTACAGAACCAAATCTCTTTTTGCGGCAAAAAACTTTACAATTCAGCATTTTTGTGGGACGTCGATTCAGTCTTACTGTCGCAACTTGATTTAGTCTAGTCTGCATTGCGTTTGTCTTTCAAAATTTTATCAAAAATAATGAGTACTTTCTGAAGTTATGTTAAACAATAAAATCAAAATTGTTTTCTACTCAACGTTTACATGAATATCTTAGAAGATATCGTGAATTGAAAATTTAAACTTTCAATAAATAAGTACAACGGCCACACCAACACCTCGCAAAGGGCTTTGAGTACCTGTGAATAGCGTATTACATGACACCCATTTATACTGAACTATTGGGTGCCTGCTGGTGACGAAAGTGACAACAGTTGTGAAAGCTGGACAACAATTTTAAAAATAATATAGATGCAAGGAGTATTTTTAAGATAAAATTTACATTATTTCACGTGCATCACGTCTAAGAAAATTATGATTAAAATTTTGAAATAGTTAATTTCATATTTACTTTAGACAAAAATGAAGTAAAAATTAATTAGCTAAGATCCGCTTGAAAAATAAAGTCTCACTTAGTTTCACATCATTTTTATTTTTAATTTAGTTTCAAACTTGGAAAAGCATACATTTTTTGCGCGGATCTATAAAATGGATTGCCGTAAAGTAACGCTGTTGGCGACGCGGAACAATGTTCCCTAAAATGATCAGTTAGTTTTTATGTGGTAACATCTGTATTTCAATATGAAGTTTTCTCCTTAATATAAGCTTTGAATTAACTTAAAGTTATGCATTACTTAGTAACAGGCTATATAATACGGGTTAAACGAATTGAATGTTATTATTGTTTGTATGGGCATATGGCACACCGTAACGATAAGTTAAAAAGATAGCTATAGAATGCTTGAAAGAAATAGTAATATAAACTAGATAGAGAAAGTATACATGTTTGAAAAGTTTAGGAAAAGATTCATATATAGCACTAGGGGTCGCGCAAGAATAAGTTATTCAACTCACTTAGGTTGCTAGCCTTGTTCAAATCGAGTCTTATGACCGATTATGTTGAATCGTTTAAAATCAACACTAAATTATTAATATTAACGTATATTTTTGTAACAAACAATTTAGACTGGTTTTCTAAAATAATAAGACGAAGAATATGTAAAAAGCATTTAATTCTAATAAAAAAGTTATTTATAAATTATTTAGATATTCAGTAAAAAAAACTTGATTATAAATAATTATAGCAAACAATATTCATATAATAGCATGTATTATAATAAATTAGTATCGCAGAAACTGATGACAAAGCTTGGTAATAAAATTTAAAGCTCGATCATAAACTTTGCTTTAGTAATTTGATAGTTGTTGCTCTGCCTGTCTGAGGGTAAAAGTTTGTTTTCAACTGTACAGTATCGTATACTGCACAACATTATTTAATTAAATTAAGAAATTATTTGAAGGGGTTACTCCAAGAATAAACCTATTTAAAATAACTAGTATCGCGTCTTCACATAATTCAACCATTTAGTCAGTTAGAATATATATTTATTTTTATAATTTTTTTTTTTGGAATTTGTATTAATTTATCATCAACAACTTAATATTACGTGTTGTTGACAAGGAATCCAAACGCATGCGAACTAATTAAGTTTGTATTAATCCAGACATCTTAACTCCAGTGTTTTAATATTTTCTGTGTCCAATATTAATAAATGTTTTAGACATGAATATTAATTAATAAATGAAGCACGAAATGTGAAACCACAACGCGCAGAGCTTCTAATGCAACAGTGTGAAAAGAAAAATCGTAGAGTTTTCAATGCAACAATGTGGGCGAACGAAGTTCGGATCTTCCAATACAACAGTGAGAAAGCACGAAATCACAGTTTAAATAATGGGCGAAACGCGAAAGCTGTAATGCAACACGGCCATGTCTACTCTCTCCTACGCCCCTGCGGGTGCTACATCTGATTGCAGAGATAAATTATGAGAAAAAGATGTCACTGAACTGACTCATTCACTTGTGGTAGAAAGCAACGGGATAAGATAAGCTTACAAAACCAATCATGCTATTAAAACTAATAACTCAAATCCAATCACAGTACCTTATCCTTAATAATCATAATTTCGAATAGTAACATGAAAAGGCATTGCGACTCTATCCTATCCTTCTTATCCTTCTAAAGTTCAAACAATCACCATCATGACTTAACCTTTAATATCACCATCTTCATCATTAGAGTCCTTTACAAGTCCACTCTTGAACATGGGCCTTCCCCAAGGAATGCCAAAATGCATGGTACTGAGACACCTGCATGCATTGTCTTGCTGCATGTTTTGCAAGGTCGTCACTCCATCTAGTGGGGGGACGCCTTACACTCCATCCACCTGTACGAGGCCGTCACTCGAGAACCTTTCTTCCCCGTCGGTTGTCGGTTCTTCGAGCAATATGGCCGGCCCATTGCCACTTCAGCTTACTAATCCGTTGGGCTATGTCGGTCGCTCTGGTTCTACTGCGGATATCCTCATTTCTAAGTTTATCACTCAGAGAAACTCCGAGCATAGCCCTCTCCATAGCTCGCTGAGTGACCTTGAGCTTCCTCATCCGGACAGCAGTGAAGGACCACGTCTCAGTTCCATAGGTCATCACTGGCAACACGCACTGGTTTTACAGTCTCGTTTTCAAGTTTTGAGGTATACCTGACAAGAAGATGTGTCGTAGTTTCCCGAACGCTGCCCAACCGAGTTGAATCCGTCGACTGACCTCTCGGTCGAAGTTGGACTTACCTATTCGGACTATTTATCCCAGGTAAACATACTCGTCAACAACTTCGAGCTTAGTGCTCCCAACAACTACCGGCATTGGTGTGACGTGGACATTAAACATGATCCTTGTTTTATCCATATTCATCTTAAGACCTATCCGTTGGGAAGCACTATTGAGGTCATTGAGCATAGTGCTTAGGTCTTCTAGCGATTCTGCCATAAGGACTATATCGTCGGCAAATCGAAGGTGAGTGACGTACTCGCCATTGATGTTAATACCGTATCCTTTCCAGTCCAGAAGCTTGAAAACGTCTTCCAATGCAGCGGTGAAGAGTTTCGGAGATATGACGTCACCCCGTCTTACACCTCTCTGCAATTGGATAGGTTTCGTACTCTGGTTCTGTACTCGGATAGCCATCGTAGCTCTACTTTATAAACACTTCACACTTCGATATACCGACAGTCAACTTGGCACTGCTGAAGGGACTGCAGCACCGCCTAAATTTTGACGGAATCAAAACTTGCTCATAGTCCACATACGCCAGACATAGTAGCAAATTGTAGTCCCCGGACTTCTGTACAATTTGCCGAAGGGTATGTATGTGGTCTATGGTGCTAAAACCTTTTCGGAAACCGGCTTGTTCGGGAGGCTGGAAGCCGTCAAGTCTGCGCGCGAGACGATTCGTGATGACTCTCGAAAACAGCACGTAGACGCGGCTCAGAAGGGAAATCGGTCTGTAGTTCTTCAAGAGAGCGTTGTCGCCTTTCCTGAAGAATAAGACCACCGGACTTCTGCTCCACGCCTCCGGTGTAATGCCACCATGGAGGACGGAATTAAAGAGCTTCTGAAAGACTACAAGTAACGGTTTTTCACCAGCTTTCAGAAGCTCCGCTGTAATTCCATCCTCGCCTGGGGCTTTCCCATTTTTAAGGTTCTGGAGAGCCATTCTAATCTCGCTCAGACTGACGTCCGGGATATCATCGGAATAATGTCGGATAAGACTCGTTCTTTGATCGTTACTCATACTTGCGAGTGGCTCCAACGATGATTTGTACAGCTGCCCATAGAACCTCTCAATCTTACTCAAAATCTCAGGTGTCCAGGAAATGGCGCTGCCACACTCGGTCTTCAGCTTCGACGGTTGGCTCTTTCTGGCAGACAGATCTCTAGCGAAGACTTTGGAGCCCTGGTTCCGCTCGATCGCTTCTTAAATACGTGCAGTATTAAAGTTGCGTAAGTCCCGTCGCATGCCTTTGGAGATCTGTCTGTTCAGTTGTCTGTATGCTGTCAAATCTACTGAAGACTGCAGCTTCATATTCCGTCTAACAGCCATGAGATTAAGATTGTGATCGGTGAGTTTTTGTGTTCTTCTGCGGCGGGTCTTGCAGAACTTAGCTCCGACCGCATGGACAGTTTCCACGAGCTTGTCATTCAAATCGTCGACTTCATTGCAGTCTTCTAGGCACTGAAAACGGTTTTGCAACTCGAGCTGAAAGGTTTCGGGACTTTGGATTAGAGCACGAGGGGGACGGAGCGTTGACTTCATTAGACGAGACCTCTCCAACTTAACGTTTAGGTTCAGTGTGCCTCTAACCATTCGGTGATCGCTGCCGGTTTTCACCCTCGCGATCACTGAGACATCACTGAACAGTTGTCGTCTGGTCGTCATAATGAAGTCAATCTCATTTTTTGTGGAATCGTCGGGGATCGACCAGGTGTGGGGCCACTACTGGAAGAAAGAGTTCATCATAAAGAGTCCCTCTTTCTCCATGAAGTCGACCAGCTGCTGGCCCCTTGGGTTCCATTGTCCTGTTCCGAATTTCCCTACTTTCAGCTCACCGTTCTCTCTTGTGCCTAGTTTTGCGTTGAAGTCTCCTATTAACACCGTATAGTGGGTTTTGGGGGAATGCATGGCTCTAGAGATATCCTCATACATTTCCTCCACCTCCTTATCGGGGTGTGCCGAGGTTGGTGCGTAAACCTGTATGACCTTCAGCGAATACCGTTTGGTGATTCTGAGTATAAGGTACGTAACCCTCGTCGACACACTCCCAATCTATACAACGTTGTTAACGAGAGACTTGTGGACGATAAATGCGACACCTCCTTGGGACAGATGGTCGCCCTCCAGGTGATAGAACAGTCTTTGTTTCGATAGTTGCCGGATTCGAGAATTACCGTGTCCTCCCCCTCTCTTCGGGCCTCGGATAATCCTATAATATTCCAGCGCAGCTTGTTTTTCTCTTCTTCCAGCTCCAGGATCTTCTCGTCAGTGCTCAGGGTGCGTGCGTTATAAGTTGCCAGGTCGAGTCGTCGTAGGTGGCAACCGAACCTCCACCGGAGATTCGCACCCCCTGCCCCACCGTTACCATGGTCGCCACCGTAGCCAGGAATAGCGGCGCCGCCGGGGACTGGGAGCCGTCTCTTCGTTACTCTCATGGGGGGTGTATTACCATAGTTGCCACGCTTGGCAAGCGGGTTGGCAACCGGAGTATTGTTATTGTTTTGCTATTATCAGAAAGATGCTGCTGCCAATCCTCTGCCTCAGTTTTCCTCTGTCGCCTCTTACGACACCCACTGGAAGATATGGGGTAGTGAGTATTCTTTCCCGCCACTACATGGGGTGCAACCGCAGTTTTTTTTATTGTTGTTTTGCTGTTATCAGAAATATGCTGCCGGAGTTTCCCTCTGTCGCCTCTAACGTCACCCACGGAAAGATTTGGGCTAGTTGGTATACCGGGGTTAACCCATGATAACGGATGACAAAACGATAACATTTAGCCGGAGACATTTAAAACACCGTTGCTTAGTCAGACTTAGAATAGAATAGAATTATGTTTAATACCAGCGTAAAATAGCAGCTTAACGCTGCTGTGTTTCATATGGTGAGTGTAAACAACCGGAGATCCTTTTTACTGGAAACAAGGCAAAAGAATCAGCAAGAAACCCACCGGGTCTATTTTTTTATATGGTTATCAAATTTTGCGGGAGAATCAGTTTACGCCTTCCTTGGCCATAATTGTTGGCAACTTTATTACTGGAAACATCGTCCGCCCCTCTTCGTGCACAACGGATGAGAAGTGGAAAGGGAAATGTTATAAAATAGGGTGCATCATGATTCTTAGATATTCTGTTTTGAGAACACGCGTCGAATTAGTCAAAGTGTAATTAAGTGTCGTGATTACAAAACCTGTAAATATTGAGTGCTCTGTACAAATATTAATTGAATACAATACATATATTGTGTTATAAGTGCATATTTATTTATCCCTGTTATCGTCCACATAATATAATCTTCGAATACTGTGATAGTTATTAACTTTGTGAAAGACTTCGCGTTGATGTCTTTGTTTTTATTAAATGTCGAAATGAAATTTGTTGTACTATTTACGATATTGACATACCATTAAAGTTTCGTTAGTAAAAGTTTAAAGTGAAATGTTTTAAGCCAAAAATTAAATCGTTTTGTTCAATTAAGATTCAATTGATAATAAGGTACCCGCAAGTACATTCATTATTCCTTTACGTAAAAATGTCAAAAGAAATGTTGGAGGTATTTTAAGATGAGTTGTAGTTTTGCATTCAGTGGAAATTTAACATGCTCGAGTTATGTTATAATTTGATATTTGGTGTAATTTACATGGACTAATTTTAAAGTCAACATGTTTAAATGATAAACAAAAAAAAATGCTTAACTTTAACGTGCGATGAATTAAAAACGCTAAGTAGTATTTTTGTATTCTAATGTGTTGACAAGTGTTACAGTTTAATCCAAGTGTTATGTTCGACAAAATTGGGATCTAATGTTGAGGGCATAGTGGAAGGCGTGGTGCTGTGGCGCTCGCTCTTGAGTGGAAGTATGCTGTGGGCTTATGACGCCACAGGCACATTATTTGCCGCTGCTAGCGATCACCATTTGATACACGAGGAAAGCAAGTTTATCCTAAACATTGTCTTAAAAATATTTTGTAAGAATAAGTGCTTAACTTTTTAATTAGTTGCGGAAAAACAAAGTATATCTGACGAAATCTCTGTACAAATATTAATTGAATACAATACATATATTGTGTTATAAGTGCATATTTATTTATAATAAATTATTTCATTGTGTTAACATAATACAATTTTCTACAAAGAACTCATTCACAAAGTAACATCTTGTGCCGTATTAGTCTATTATCCGATTACACACAAAATATTTTGTCATTTATATCGCCATGGTCTCTTGGATTCTAATATATACTGATTAAAGTCAATCTTTAATAATGTCTCTAAAAAGTTAATCTCTACAAGACCCAGACCTCTAATCACACCACCAACTGCCTATGGTCATTTGAACCACATAAGTGAATCACAGATACGACTATAAACAGTGTGTGTGAGTGCAGTCCTACCAAATTACACTAACAAGCGATTAAGAACACCTGGAAATATTTCCGGCGACTTCTTCAATCTGATTAGACTTCACATAAGGAAACTTTAAAGAAACTTAAAATTTCAAAGGAAATATACTTATATTAAAAAAAAGAAAATGTCTAAATACCTGTTTATAAATGTTTTCGTATATTCAAACAAATGAATACACCTTAGCAACGACATTCCATTATAAAATATTCATGGAATGCAATATAAGTTAATATACTATATCAAAATAAATGAAATATAGACACTAATAGCAACACCGCCCATCACAATGCAACACGCAGCAGCATCCCTGAAACATCATCATCAATCTTTGCGTCTTTGCTTGTAGTGTTGTGTTTTTTTTTCAGATAAGAGGGGCGAGCATGCGGATCACCTGATAGTAAGTGACTACCGTCGCCCATGAACAACTACAACACAAAATGAGTTTCGGGGCCTTTAAAATAAGTAGGATCTTTTTTTTGAAGGTCCCTAAGTCGGATCGGTCCGAATTAATCGCTGGTGGTAGTCGCTTCTATTAGGAAGTTGTGTTAGGAAGAAAACTTATAATATATCACACAATGGTGGACCGCCGGTCATCCAGATGGCATGAAAAGTATCGCAAGTTGTGTCGCGATGTACGCTGGTGAAATTGAGAGGCTGGAACTATTTCGAACAATTCCTCTGAGCGTTCCCCGTGGTAGATGAATAACGACAATGATTAAGGCTTGTAGAATATGATGCTGTTGTCCATTGACAGCTACATCTATCCTGTAAATATTCAATGATTAAGACTCGTGTCTATACTTATACTATGATTAAGACTCGTAGAATGACCGAGAGCTAGTTGTCTGCGCAGTTCTTTATACTGCTTGAATGAGTTTACACTTCTACCACACCATAACTTTTTTTTTTGTTTGTTACACGATGAAGTTATATCACTTTTTTATTACTTAATAACACGTACATTTTACTGCTACACTAACTAGCATGTTACACGATTCTACTGGTATAACTTGTCTAGTTTATAGCCTATTCAACAGTAAGTCTTTTTTAGAATTATGGTGACAAACGAGCACACAGTCCACCCGATGCTAAGTAGATGCTGTTGCCCATAAACAGCTACATTGTCCTCGATTTAAAATAAAAATCTAGACTTACGTAGAATACTTTGTAACCTGTAAAAAAGAATTTTCAGTTCTCTACACTCATTATACGATACACAGCAGTATGAAGCTGGTATTTTCGGCTGGTAATCTGTGAAAGCGTGTTTCTTCACCAATTGAGCCTACCCATTCGTGCCGTAGCTATAATATAACTGTGGCGTAGATCCATCTACGTTAAACAGAAACGTAAAAAACAAATACGAATACTCGTCAAATAATGTAATAATATAATAAAACTTACTCTTCTTAACTTCTTTTACTCCAATATATGATACATCTTTCAGCTTTGCAGAACTTAGATGCATTATTATATATATTAATATGCCGATACATTTAATTGGTACACAGGATGCAAAAAAACATACACATGCTGAACTATACTTACTTCTATAGTCACAAGATACCAGAAAATTGAAATTGTAATTTTCTTAGGTCCATTGAATAGATTTAAAATAATCTCTTAATAACAAGTAAAAGCTGACTTCAAACGACTAAAAATAATAATTTCATATTCTGCAATCTTGGCTTTAATTCTTCAATAATCTATGTCTTAGCACTGTTTTTTATAGACATAAAGGTTACAAATAAGCAGCGTTCCCCTGACGGTAAATGGATGCTGATTCCCATAGACACCCACACCATTTTTACCTACGAGAAATAAGATGGATTTCATAGTTAACAGTAAAATGAGGTTCCAGTTCTCGTCATTCACCATACGGAATTAGCAAACTAATAATAGCATTATGCATTTTACGCTGCTATTATGTGCGAGTATGGTCTTTCCACGAACTTAAAGAGAATTTAATCACTACGTTTTAGTCAATTCTTTCTTGTTTCAATTGCATAAAGTCTTAAGTGTTCATGTTGAGTTCACGTTTGAATCGCATTAAATCGCGAAATTGATGAAATACATTCACAATATTCCGTTAACATTACATAATCCGATATTACTATTCATTCCGCATATTATCCCTGAAATAAACTTAACGAAAATTTCATCTGTTGTTAATTTGATTACATTGACAAAATGTGAACGTGAGCGGTAAGCCGTACAGTTCGATGAAGCGGCAATCTATAGCAGTGCGCTCAGTCGGTACTAATGCAGGCTGAATCCAACTCATCTACACATCGGGAGTTCGACAGCAGAACTGCAGTGATATCTACTTGTACATATAAATGTATTGATACTACCGGTTACACATTATGTGCCACGAAAAAATTATAATTATCCATGAATTGATAATGATACAATACGATATACTTATAGCATAATGTACAAATATCGATGAAATTGCTTTTTCTCTATGAGCTATCAAAACACTGCAGGTTAGGAACATATTCATGATACTTATAGGTCAGTAATTTTTATTATAAATATTGTTTTCGTTGTATTTTAAATAGATCTTTTTAAGCTCCTTCGTGTACAGCTGTTGCGCAAGAGTCTGATACGAAAATATTTTTAAATCTTTATTTGTTAATTTATTATTATTTCTCAGAATTTTTTTTGCTAGCTCCAGTTGCATTTTTATGAATCAATTATTGCTTATTTCGTATTTTACTACTAATGATGACTCTTTAAATAATGTACCACATACGGGTACAATATATTTTAAGTAATGCTATATCAAAATTAATATACTGGTATAGCATTAAAATTTTGCTTTAGCGTATTAAATTCACAGCACTAATTGTTTAACAGGTTGAATACCGGTGTGCTTTAAAACGGACTCCTCATTTAGCTGAGTCTTGTTGAATCCACTGTTTTTCTCGGAATTACAGTTGGCGCAAATCTTTATTGGGGTCCCCCTAATAACGAATCTAGCTATCAAACTTAGTTTAACAGCATACACCATAAAAATATTAGAAGCCTGACGTATGTTTCAACACACGCTAGATTAGTTTATCTTAGTTATTTCCATAGCATGATGTTGTCGGATGTCGGAATCATACTAAATTATAAAGTGAATAACGTTGAAACTATCTTTGTCTTTAAAAAGAGAGCCATAAGAGCAATGTATAACCTAAGCTTTGACTCAGGTTCTCAAAGTTGAGTCCATAGAGAAAAAAAAGAGTTCTGCACTTTGCGCTTTAATATTGTCGCATTGGTAGCTCAGCGATTCGTGCTTTCCCTATTCACGTCTAAAACATTTAATCGTACTGGATACAGTTAAGATTATAACAAGAGTTAAGTTAACACTTTTTGGTGAAATGGCTGTGTCGGGATTAATATGTTCTATTCCAAATAATCGTACCTATGACTTGCTTTTACAAAACAAAATAAATTATTATGTATCACGAATTTGAGATGCAATTTATTAACACATTATACTAAAATTAATAATAAAAGTGTTCCTACACTGATTGCGAATAGTTCATAAATAATTAAAATTTAACTATGGCGGGACGAAAATAATCACATGAAAGTGATCACAATTGCCTTTTTTATAGGTCAAGGGTAACAAACAAGCACACAGTCCACCTGATGTTAAGTGATTACTATGGCCCATAGACATCTACATCTATCCCCAATTACGAATTTAAATGCAGATGCGTTGTCACCCGGACTAAGATGGAATGCCTCGTTTCCAGTAAAAAGGATCTCCGGTTCTCTGCATTCACCATACGAAACACTGCAGTGTTGAGCTGCTATTTTAGGATAGTATTCTGTGAGAACGAGGTCCTTCCCCGGTTGAGCGGACCCATTTGTGCTACAACTATGCTACTTATATAGCTGTAGCATGGCTCTACCACGTAAAAATGCTCTACCACGTGTTTGGACATAATTGGTATAGCTGAGGTTCTATTGTTAAGAGGTTTAACTTATAAATAATAAAGTGTGAGAAGAGATATTTTACGTGCTCTCTTGTATACGCAATTAATAATGTACTACAATAAAACGGCGTAACACGCTAACTACATATTCAGCGTACAACTATTATATTTCAGCCATACGTTGCGTATGTTTTTTAAATATGTTTACCGGTGTCTCGGAAACAGTTGAATTCATTTAAATGATTCTTCTTTCGTTTAATAGGAAATATTTTAGGGGTGGTCCCATATGAATTGAAAGAAAATATTCCATCTATAAGGGACATATTTAAACGACATTCTACTTGGTTTCTTGAACTAGTGATATTCTTTCTAGACCACTCAAAAGGGTAAAATAATTTAACTCTTAATAAAAAAAAATTCTAAACTACTACCACTGCAAAAACAAATAAAAAAAATACAAAATAATTTCCAAGTAATCGCTCCTGAACTCGGTGCTAAGACATATTGTATCGAAATATACGAGTAAAGCTCAGACTTCCGAAGCTATCGATTAACAATAATAATAATTTGATTTATTATACGGTTCGACAAAAAATGAGATTGACTTCATTATGACGACCAGACGACAACTGTTCAGTGATGTCTCCGTGATCGCGAGGGTGAAAACTGGTAGCGATCACCGAATGGTTAGAGGCACACTGAACCTAAACGTTAAGTTGGAGAGGTCTCGTCTAATGAAGTCAACGCTCCGTCCCCCTCGTGCTCTGTTCCAAAGTCCCGAGACCTTTCAGCTCGAGTTACAAAACCGTTTTCAGTGCCTAGAAGACTGCAATGAAGTGGACGATATGAATAACAAGCTCGTGGAAACTGTCCATGCGGTCGGAGCTAAGTTCTGCAAGACCCGCCGCAGAAGAACACAAAAACTCTCCGATCACACTCTTAATCTCATGGCTGTTAGACGGGAGATGAAGCTACATTCTTCAACAGACTTGACAGCATACAGGCATCTGAACAGACAGATCTCCAAATGCATGCGGCGGGACTTACGCAACTTCAATACAGCTCGTATTGAAGAAGCGATCGAGCGGAACCAAGGCTCCAAAGTCTTTGCCAGAGATCTGTCTGCCAGAAAGAGCCACCTGTCAAAGCTGAAGACAGAATGTGGCAGCATCGTTTCCGGGACACCTGAGATTTTGAGTGAGATTGAGAGGTTCTATGGGCAGCTGTACACGTCATCGTTGGAGCCACACGCAAGTGTGAGTAACGATCCAAGAGCGAGTCTCATCCGACACTATTCCGAAGATATCCCGGACGTCAGTCTGAGCGAGATTAGAATGGCTCTCCAGCACCTTAAAAACGGTAAGGCCCCAGGCGAGGATGGAATTACAGCGGAGCTTCTGAAAGCGGGTGGAAGACCGGTACTTGAAGTCCTTCAGAAGCTCTTTAATTCCGTCCTCCATGGTGGCATTACACCGTAGGCGTGGAGCAGAAGTGCGGTGGTCTTGTTCTTCAAGAAAGGTGACAACGCTCTCTTGAAGAACTACAGACCGATTTCCCTTCTGAGCCGCGTCTACGTGCTGTTTTCGAGAGTCATTACGAATCGTCTCGCGCGCAGACTTGACGACTTCCAGCCTCCCGAACAAGCCGGTTTCCGAAAGGGCTTTAGCACCATAGACCACATACATACCCTTCGGCAAATTGTACAGAAGTCCGAAGAGTACAATTTGCCACTATGTCTGGCGTATGTGGACTATGAGAAAGCCTTTGATTCCGTCGAAATTTGGGCGGTGCTGCAGTCCCTTCAGCGGTGCCAAGTTGACTGTCGGTATATCGAAGTGTTGAAGTGCTTGTACAGTAGGGCTACGATGGCTATCCGAGTACAGAACCAGAGTACGAAACCTATCCAATTGCAGAGAGGTGTAAGACAGGGTGACGTCATATCCCCGAAACTCTTCACCGCTGCATTGGAAGACGTTTTCAAGCTTCTGGACTGGAAAGGATACGGTATCAACATCAATGGCGAGTACATCACTCACCTTCGATTTGCCGACGATATAGTCCTTATGGCAGAATCGCTGGAGGACCTAAGCACTATGCTCAATGACCTCGATAGTGTTTCCCAACGGATAGGTCTTAAGATGAACATGGACAAAACAAAGATCATGTTCAATGTCCATGTCACACCTATGCCGGTAGTTGTTGGGAACACTAAGCTCGAAGTTGTTGACGAGTATGTTTACCTGGGACAAATAGTCCGACTAGGTAAGTCCAACTTCGACCGAGAGGTCAATCGACGGATTCAACTCGGCTGGGCAGCGTTCGGGAAGCTACGACACATCTTATCGTCAGACATACCTCAAAACCTGAAAACGAAATTGTACAACCGGTGCGTGTTGCCAGTGATGACTTATGGAACTGAGACGTGGTCCTTCACTGCTGGCCGTATGAGGAAGCTCAAGGTCGCTCAGCGAGCTATGGGGAGGGCTATGCTCGGAGTTTCTCTGCGTGATAAACTTAGGAATGAGGATATCCGCAGTAGAACCAGAGTAACCGACATAGCCAAACGGATTAGTAAGCTGAAGTGGCAGTGGGCCGGCCATATAGCTCGAAGAACCGACAACCGATGGGGAAGAAAGGTTCTCGAGTGGCAGCCTCGTACCGGTAGGCGAAGTGTAGGGCGTCCCCCCACGAGATGGAGTGACGACCTGGTAAGACATGCAGGAAGTCGATGGATGCAGGTGGCTCAGGACCGTGCTTTGTGGCATTCTTTGGGGGAGGCCTATGTTCAGCAGTGGACTTGTGAAGGGCTGTAATGATGGTGATTATGATGATTATTATACCTTGATTAACAATATAAAATAAATCAATTTAGATTTATTATATATTTGTTTCTTCATTTTTACTTTAATTTAAAAGATAAACCAAGTACATTAATTAAATTAATTACTTTTGCATAGGCAAAATTTTACACAACAGGCGAACAGGCGCGCACGGGTCGAGCACACGGCATGGCGAAAAATTTATGCAGTTACCTAGCACAAAAAATCGACACAGCTCGGCATTCAGTTCAGGAGCGTCCGTCTGTTTTTAGCACTGGTGTAACACTTTCTGCAATATCCATTGTGAAGGTTAAAATCTAACTTTTAATGACATAAAACCTTTTTAGCAGTTTTAACTATGTAAGATGGTAAGATATTCGTCCTAAGGCACTTTTCGGCCTTTACTTTCTTATACGTCGTAGAGCCATGCTGCAGCTATATTGGTAGTATAATTGTAGCACAAATGGGTCGGCTTGACCAGGGAAGGGCCACGCTCTCACAGAATACCAGCGTAAAATAGCAACTTAACACTACTGTGTTTCATATGGTATGTGTTGGGAACCGGAGACCTTTTTTACTGGAAAAGAGGCATTCCATCTTAGTCCTCACGGGTGACAACGCATCTGAATTTTGGTTCTTTATTGAGGATAGATGTAGATGTCTATAGGTCACAGCAACCACTTAAAAGCAACCACATCCAAGATGTTACATTAGCTGAATCCACTTCAGAAGTATATAATAGTTCACAAACACTGTTCTAGACCTCGAAAACATTATATTTGGTAGGTAATATTAGTTTTAGACCGCCTTTAGATCGTACACTAGAAATGTGTTGCTGAAACTGACATGGATTGACTTCTATCTGTTATAAGTATTTTCCATAGACCTAATCATTGCGGTAAGTTTTGTGGAATGCGTAAGTTTGCAATCGACATGCGGCAATTTTAATTTTAACTTTGTATTCTGAATATTTCTACTCGTGAACCAGACGGAGTATATCCTATCTATACCAGACTTTCGTTACTCTTTTGGAAAACATAAATGAAAATATCATGCATAGCATTATTAAAATTTCGAATAACGCAAAGTACATCTAGAGATTCTAAAACATCCTTTTACGAGTGCTCTGAAAGTAACTTAACCATTAATGTATAATCACACTTCTTAAAATTTCAATCATTTACTGGTGGTCATTACAAGTTGACATAAAAAATATTAAGTATGCAAACTAACAGCAAAACTGCCTCAAAAGAACAGAATCACGACAATGTAACTTATATAAAATAGTACTCTGTGAATGTAACATAAGGGTGTCAGTATCTCTAGTTCTACCCTAACTTCTATTTATCTCTTTCTATTCTATCTAACATCTCAAGAATGTATCAAGTCTGCCTTTTGTGTAAGTGCAGTTGCAGATAAAATAACGATTGAACAACAAGTTTGTGAACTTCTAGGCTTAGCTTTACATTGACTCCCTTCGAGTCGGGGGTTGATAAGTATTTTTACAGAAAAGTTACACTATTATATGCACACACACAAAGTTACAACATGCGGAAACGCGTAATTATTAAGAAAAAAGTTATTGAAAATCAATTATTCTTGCATTCTTTATATCTAATCCTACCATAAAACGTAATTATTGAGAAAAAAGTTATTGAAAATCAATTATTCTTGCATTCTTTATATCTAATCCTACCATAAAACTGACGCCATTTTGTAATGTCATTGTCGTCAGTAGGGATGTCGATTCTTTCCGTAAAGGGTCTGATGTATCAATTCAATAAAATCAATTTCTAAAATATCTATATTTTTTTATGTTTGCATTTATAATATAAATATAATTCCATTTTATGAAAAACAAGAAAGATACCATAATAAATGATCTCCTATTGAATTTTGTTTTATTTTCAAAGTACCCATTAGGGCAGATAACAAATAAAATAGGTTAGATTCAAATTATGTCAAAGAACCGTATTGATTGACCCCGAATCCACCTGGTACGAGTCTGTCCTACCCCTAGAGTGGTTTTAAAGAGCCGGAGGCGCGTAGGGGGAGCAGCCTCCGCCTGCTGTAACGTGCAATTTGTTACGCTAAAGCGTAGAGGCTGCTCTTCCCGCAGCGCCGGAGACGTAGCAGTCTCAAAATAGATACAGAAATCCTTCTGAATCAGTCCCCTATATTTTATGATGAAGGGGATTTTTTTCTCATAAAATGGATTTATATTTACATTATAAATGCAAACATGAAAAATATATAGAAATTTTAGAAATCGATTTTTTGGGAATCGATACATCAGCTTACAATTCGAAGCTATTTAAAAAATCGATCTTTTTCGGAAAGAATCAACATCCCTACTGACAATAACAATAAAAAAATGGCGTCAGTTTTATTGTAGGAGTAGACATAAACAATGCAAGGATAATTGATTTCAATAACTTTTTTCTCAAAAATTACGCGCTTCCGCATATTGAAACTTTGTGTGTGTGCTTATAATAGTGTAACTTTTCTGTAAAAATACGTATCAACCCCCAACTCGATGGGAGTCAATGGAAAGTCGTACCCATTTCTTGACTAGTACAAAATTCAATTGAATTTCCTAGCAGGCTTTACTTGACTTACCTTTATGAAGCTATCAACTTCATAAATATATTATAATTATTACAGCGTGCATAAATTGACGATTGAAAAAAAATATTGCTTCCTCACCTGAGCTTGTACTAATGTAAATGAACACCATCATCCCACACAATAATCTTAAATCACTCGGGCTTAGTGTTTCGATTACAGACAAAGGTTTATTCGGAAAACCCTCATTATGACGGTACTTAAATAATTGTATAGATAAGCAGAATCGATAGGCACTTTGAGTATCCAATGGTTACCCGCTTAGTAAAATTTATAACTTTTTAGGGTTCCCGGATCCACTTTTTAAAATGAAAATATAAATAAAAAGTAAATAATTTAAAATTCGAAATGTTCTACAACCGACTTCCATATAAAGTATTGAGAATAACTCATAAACTATTAGTCAGACCTTGATCAAATGTATATGGCACCACATGGTATGCAACAGTTTTCAAATAAAAAAGAATCATCCAAATTGGTATACCCAGAAAAAAGTTACGAGATAACACACATAAAAAAACATAATATCGAATTGAGTACACCCTCCGTTTAAAAGTCGGTAGAAAACTATATACTAATGGTTCCCGCTTCATTAACATTACATTATGTTTACATTATGTAGTAGGCCAACATTATGTTTTGCTTTGAATAATAATAAACCTTAAGCAAGATATTGAATAAGAAAAAGATAATATTTTAAACGGCATAACTTTTTTACGTAATAACTATAATATATATATCACAAATTGACTAATAAATACTTCATACAATAAAGTACTTCCAAAAATTAGGATAGAAAATATCACAAAGAAAATAGGTACAACTATACACCTAAAGGTGAGATCAGAGGAACGTGTGCGAATTCTAGAAAATAAAATGCTCGATAACCCTTTTACGATGAATTTGTTTGCTTTTCTCTTCACTTCCTATTAGTCCGTTATTCGCTCAGAAGATATCTCAATATAACTAGGTTTATTAACAGTATAGTATACATTTCTTTAATCAATTATCATTATAAGAAAAACTTTAGGATTTTTGAAAGAGCCAAAGTGTATCTACAGGACATATAATAGCGTCTGTTTTAGGTGTTCTTTTTGCGCGAAGTATCATCCATTTCTACATTTTGTAAAGGCCTTTTAATAGTTGGTCACGAGACACGTACTACGCTCGCTCGACCAGAACGCGATGAGAATTCAATAATAACTTTACTTCACATTACCTTATTTGGCAGATGTAGAGATTAGTAATTACGTTTTTTTGTAATCATGATGAATTTTGTGAATTTTGCTCAAATAAAGGTTTTTTTTTTTAATTTACCAATAAATCGGTCTTGAATCACCTCCACCTTTATCTATCAATTTCCTCCATTTAGTGGGAGCCGCCCTTTTTTCATGGGCAAATGCCTACTCATATCCGTCTTGTCGGGGCACAGACGGGTGATTTCGGTCTCGCAATATCCTCATAGTGTTCCAAATTAACGATCGATAGCGCAGTGGCTAAGCCTTTGGCTAAGGCTAGATTTGTTTGACTTTATAAAAACCAGTTTGTGATGATGTAATGATGTGTATTATTCTTAACCTTTTGTAGAAAAAATATTTACATCATCTTTTTTAAGTTAATTCTGTTCATTAGTAACAAGAGTATTCGCGGCTACTTTCTTCAGCATAACTATATAACGTAATGTCATGTTACACACATGCATTAAAACTTGTTACGAGTATTATTTAAGTGTAAAATCAATAAGTAACACACATTCCTAAATGTCGCTAACACTTTATTGCTTTATACAACTTTTCCAACGTGGATCCTGATTATTTGCATATTCCTTCAACTTTTAATAATACTAGCAAACATTTATTTTTTTATTTTGAACGATTTATATTAAATTAAATATTTAATCGTTTGTTATTTCTAAGCGGCGATAAATAGTGTAGTTACTATATTTACCAATTACTGATTGAATGTTCAAACTACTTGCTGGCGTATTTAGTAAGGGCGGGTTATACTTTTATGATAAAAAGAGCACAATAATTAGGTAATTTCATAATTTTAATGTTTTCCTCGTAGATTGTCTCGGAATAGTTTTAATATACTAATAATTAACGGAAATCATCGAAGATAAAGGTGAATTATTGATAACATTCATATTAAACTTATTAAATTGATACCAAAATTAAAGTTCATACCTGGTTTCAGTCTGATTTGAACCTTCAATGTCAGCGGTACTGATTAGCGGTATTTATTACAATATAGGTATATAAAGGAACTGTAAAATTTTCAATCTAAACTCTGATCTCAGATTAAAGTTACATATTAGCCGCAACAGAGCATGAGTATAAAACTACGACACAATAAAATTCATCCCCTCCCGACTTGTTTCGTCGCAACTTCCCACAATACGACTTTTCAAACCTTTCTCATTTCGTTTTTGTTTCGTTTCCCACCGCCGCTGACGCAGTTGTTTCTCCAGAAACGGTGGTTCATCTACGAATTAGTACTCGTTATACTTTTGTTTTGTTTACACTACATAGAATATGTAAGAATGCCCGAAAATATTTTTGACATATTTAGATTTGAAGAGGAAGAATATAATTTCTAAATTAGATGTTTTTAAATGGGCCAGGTCTATTACAAAACCTTAGGAAATTAAGAAAAATATGTGGTATACTTCAGCCGTTTATTATTAACTAGTTGTGCCCGCGACTTTATTCGCTTGGAAACTTTGTTTCTTTTGATTTTTATTACTTTGGACGTACCTAATTTATTATATTTTATAATCTACATTAGTTACAACTAAGCAGAACTCGGTTGCAACGTCAAAAGTGCGAGACGTCTTGTATTGCGAATAGCCTGCCAATCGTTACCCCTATAGTGGGAGAGGCCCATGTCATGCAGTGGACTTTTACGGACTGATAATGAATGGTAAAAAAAGAACGCTTTCAAAGAACCAAAAGAATAAAATTATTTCCACATAATAGCTTTAGATGAAAGAGAGAGACAGAAAGAGAGAGAGAGAGAGAGCTTGATTACTTCTATGCTCTATGTCTTGGCACCGACTTTTGAAGCTATTATAAGTAAATTAATCTTTTTAGTTTTTTGAAGCCAACTTTTATTTTTTATTAACAGTCTATTTTCTTATTTCCTTTACCTTTACTTTTAAGATATATCGTAAAGATATTATTTATTACTTCTTCTTAGGGTTTAGCTGAGCGTTCTTTCTTTATTAACTCATTATTAACCTCTGCAATCTCTTCTTTAGTGGCTCCAAGAAGCTGTAGTCACAGCGGCCACACCCCGAGCAAACACGTCAGTGGGCTAAACCTAGAGAAGGGGACTATATCTACGAATATCTGTAGATTAGTTAACGGATCACTCCCGTAAAAAAAAGTCTAGATCGATATGGCACACGCTATTGACTATCGATGTAGCAGAGTAGTGCGAAAAACCTCAAGGGCGTTTGTCAGAATCTATGTAGTGACTTATGGCCTTTTCGCTGCATCTCGACCTCTGCCGATCGTACCGGTTTACCAGTCCATTGGGCCACAGAGGAAGGGACGAGTAAAGTGGACTTGTACCAGCGCAACTGCTTGTCTCATCATCACCATCATTCATCATTACAGCCTTTCATAAGTCCACTGCTGAACATAGGCCTCCCCCGAGGAATGCTACAAAGCACGGTCCTGAGCCAACTGCATCCATCGACTTCCTGCATGTCTTACCAGGTCGTCACTCCACGTCTTGGGGGGTCGCCCTATACTTCGCCTACCGGTACGAGGCTGCCACTCAAGAACCTTTCTTCCCCATCGGTTGTCACGCTCATTTTTAAGTTTATCACGCAGAGACACCCCGAGCATAGCCCTCTCCATAACTCGCTGAGCGATCTTGAGCTTCCTCATACGGCCAGCAGGGAAGGACCACGTCTCAGTTCCATATGTCATCACTGGCAACACGCACTTGTTGTACAGTCTCGTTTTCAAGTTTTGAGGTATACCTGACGAGAAGATGTGCCGTAATTTCCCGAACGCTGTCCAACCGAGTTGAATCCGTCGATTGAACTCTCTTATAACGTTACCTTGTCTTACACCTCTCTGCAGTTGGATATGACTTTAGAGCCTTGGTTCCGCTCGATCGCTTCTTCAATACAAGCTGTATTGAAGTTGCGTAAGTCCTGCCAAATGCATTTGGAGATCTATCTGTTCAGTGTCCTGTATGCTATCAAATCTGCTGAAGAATGTAGCTTCATCTCCCGTCTAACAGCCATGAGATTGAGAGTGTGATTGGAGAGTTTTTGTGTTCTTCTGCGGCGGGTCTTGCAGAACTTAGCTCCGATCGCATGGACAGTTTCCACGAGCTTGTCATTGATATCGTCCACTTCATTGCAATCTTCTAGGCACTGAAAACGGTTTTGTAACTGGAGCTGAAAGGTTTCGGGACTTTGGAACAGAGCACGAGGGGGACGGAGCGTTGACTTCATTACACGAGACCTCTCCAACTTAACGTTTAGGTTCAGTGTGCCTCTGACCATTCGGTTATCGCTACCAGTTTTCACCCTCGCGATTATGGAGACATCACTGAACAGTTGTCGTCTGGTCGTCATAATGAAGTCAATCTCATTTTTTGTGGAACCGTCGGGGCTCGACCAGGTCCACTTCCTGTGGGGCCGCTTTTGGAATAAAGAATTCATCATAAAGAGTGCCTCTTTCTCCATGAAGTCGGTCAGCTGCTGGCCCCTTGGGTTCCGTTGCCCTATTCCAAATTTCCCTACTTTCAGCTCACTGTTCTCTCTTGTGCCTAGCTTTGCATTGAAGTCTCCCATTAACACTAACTGCTTGTCTACTTTAAATAAACTCACGCGCAGATGACCCTAGCTATTCTTTTCGGATTTGAGCTTCCTAGAGAAGTCCTGCGGCGATGAGGTTGAGGCGGTGGGGCTGAAGTATCGACGTACCAAGGCTTTAGCTGACATGCTGCACGTAGACGGCGAGAAGAGAGTGGTCGCTCCCGGAGTCGATTGAGGCGGGACTCTGGGTTCGGCAGCACTACTGGCAACAAAGCAGCCCTATTTAGTATCGCTCTGCTTTCCTCTGCATAGGAGAGGGGCCTAGAAAAGGTGGCCCAAACATAGTCCGTCTCGTTCTTCATCTAGGTGCCTAATAGCGGGTACTTGGATATCGACAAATGCGGTCGAAAGATTTCAAAAAATAAACAAAAGCTAAGAACCAAACAACAACTTTGCATAGCCACCTGGAATGTACGAACCTTATTAGATAATGATGGCAACTAATGTCCAGAGAGAAAAACTGCTCTCATAGCAAGAGAACTGGCCCGATACAAAATTGATAGTGCTGCTATTAGTGAAACCCACCTGAGTAACTGCGCAGAGCTTTGTGAACAACTTGGTGGCTACACATACTACTGGAGTGGACGTCCTACCGGTGTAAGGGCGGGTAACGGCGTAGGTTTTGATATTCGCAATGGTCTGGCGAGACATCTGAGTGATCTACCAAAGGATGTCAATGACCGCCTGATGACTCTGCGCTTACCAATAGCTCACATGAAATATATTCTATTTCTCTTTCAATTTTCCAAGTCAATAAAGGGGAGCAGGAACCAATTACAAGTGCTTCATTACAAATTCTGTTTTATTAAAAAATATATTAATATAAATATAAAGTTACGCAACAACTTTTGAATATGATGCCGACATATTTCCGCTTATTTCTTATGTTCCATATAATGAAAATTTAAATAACAGCGCGAGACATCTCGCCGGTGCGAATGCGCCCCCGATGTGGGCCGCATTCTTCGATAATGAGAAATATCGACATTGTATTGCCCGACAATTGCATGTGACATCCAGTTGTATGTCACCACGTTGAGTGTAAACAATGATATAAGAGAAACAGGGTCACCAGTCCTCCTCAGATCCTTTTACTTTAATTATTTTACCATTAAAGTTGCGTTTAAGCATTTATGTTTAAAAACTAAGTTCACTTTTAAAACTATCGCTTTTTAATATGTATAGGTATGATGGTTAGACTGACTTGTGTTTGATAAAGAGTGTCACAGTGACGAGCATCTATGTTAGCATAAGTAGCGAAAAATAGCTAAGTGTGTCATCGAATGAGGGCTTCTGATGAGTGATAAATGAAAGTCTAGGTTTGTAACCTTTAGCATGCAGCGTAAAATTGTGCACACTGTGTATTTTGCGTGTGCAAATGCCGTGGAATGATCGGAATAGAGTTTCATACCAAAAAATCTCGTTTCCTAATTCCGAGTATTAAAGATGCAAGATTTTTGCATAATTGATATTTAGATAAATACTTAATTGAAAGTTATCTTAAATATAAGAATTTTGTGTGAACTTTAATTTTTCTTCTAGATTTCCCATACGATGAATTAACGAAATATCCTATATAGATCTTTTGACATGTTATAATTCGTAAATAAAATGCAGAGGTATACCTCGGAAATAGATTTTAGTGTTCATTGACTTTTTAAATTGTCAAACCCAAAGCGGGAAGGGTTTATCATAAAAAAAACCATGAAAATTAAAAAATATACTGGCTGAAATATTTAGCACCTAATACTGCGATATTTTTAAGGCGTATTTTCACCTTGATTTATTAACAATAAAAACACTCTTCTTTAAAAAAAAACATGCGATACTCACGTGGGTCAAAAATGTATGAAGCGTGGGTTCAGACAGAATGTGAACACATTACTTCATATCTTTTATGTAATAACTACGCAAAGTTATATTATCAATTTAATAAGAGATCTTGCAGCAAAAAAGCTTGAAAAACGCTCGTAAACGCAGTTTTTACAAATATCTCGGAATATGCTCCCAATTTTAGAACCCCTGAGAATGAGGTGCGTTTAACTTAAAAGAGAATACGAAGAAGTGAGCGTAGAACTCTATGCTCTCATTCGTTCGAGCCGTATAAAGTACAATGACTAATGAAATGATCATTCTATGAGTATATAGGTATAATGATTCTGTCCCGGAAATTCTTTTGGTTAAAGCAAAGAGAGTTATGTTACGGAAAGGGTACCCCGAGTCACATCGAGGTAAGCAGTGTTGTTGGAGAATAGCATACTTAATCTATTTTGATGTTATCATGTAATTACGCCCATAACATTGCACTAATATGTAATTATGACAGGTACATAATGCGGAATAGTCGAATTATATCTGCACTACTCTAATGTATAGAGCGGTACGGTGTTTCATCTATAATATAAAAATGAATCGCTGAATGTGTTGTTAAGCGCAAATCTCGAGAGCAGCTGAACCGATTTCGCTAATTCTTTTTTTATAATATTCCTTGAAGTACGAAGATGGTTCTTAAGGAGAGAAAAATTTAAAAAATTGCCTGAAAATGTCTAAAAACAACACTTTTCTATATTCCCATACAAAAGATTCTTAATAATACTTAAAAGTCAATTTAATCTTTAATACCATACCATAAAGTTTAAGTGTTAGTGGAGGGGTTCCGGGAAGGCAAAACAATTGAGTGACGTTAGTATCGTATAAATATTAATGTAAATATTTGTCAATATTTATACACATTGGCAGATAGCTGATGTTATAAAGAGTAACTAGGGCTGCTTTTGTTTTAGGGTTCCGCGAAAAATAACTCCACGCGGGCGAAGTCGCGGGGAACAGCTAGTTGCTAATAATAATTAATTGCGTAACTAATAGAGTAAGTTAAACTAAAATATTTTTTACCTTCATCTTCTTCTTCTTATTTGTTTTTCTTCTATACTACTTACCTTAAGTAGAGCGTGTTAAAATAGGTGTTAATTTTGAGGTCTTTGCTTATATAACATCATCTTCATTTTGAGAGGTATCAAAAGAAATTCTATTTTACCTTTTTTATCCCTATTACTTAATACTTAATTTTCAATAAATTCAACTCAGATTTTTGTGAAAAAATGCTCCTAAATATATCGAGTATGAAACAGATATAAAGCAACTAGCTAAGGAAAGGAGTCAAAAATACGTCAACTTAGGAATAAGAGAACGTTAAACACGTCTCTTAAATTACTCATCATGAACCAGAAACAACAAGCATGAAAGCGACGCCTAAGCCCAAAAACTATCATAACCGCCACCTGCAATAGTGAGGAATGTAAAAAAGATGAGAGGAAAATGAAACAGGAGATGGGAAGCAACATCTTTCTAATAACAAACCAAAATAATAATTAAAAAATACTGCTGTTGCAAACCAGCGTGGCAACTAAGGCAGTATAAACCAAACTAAAGGGAAGGCCTATCTACAGCAGTAGCCCATCTATAGATTATAATGACGATGATGATGATGATGGTGATGATTTAAACATCTAAGTCAGTATGACTACATAAAAGCTACTTAAAATTAAATATTTTAATTAATATAGAATTAGAATAGGTAATAGAATTAGTGATTGAAGCACTTATAATTTTCTTACGATTTTTATAGACATAGCAGGCGTAAGAAATCTATTGCCCTATTTCTTCTCGAGGGTGTTGTAAGAGGCGACCATGAATGAGAAATGCCATTTAATTCATAGCCTCCGATAAACGGTGGTATATCCGGGCGGGGCTGAAACAAATGTACCTTTTGAATAAAAATCGAGGCCACCTGTTTATCCCTAAATTTTAGTATTTTTTTAAGTTTTTTTATAGAATTATATTTGTTGCATGAAATTGAAGACACCAAAAAATATTGCAAATGGAATTCACAAATCTTCAATTAACGCAATATTTTAAGTTATATAACTTTCAAACTTTTTGTTACTCCACGCAAAACTTAAATGTCCCAGGGCTGTCCGTCGACAATGCTTTAATTTTATTTTTTTAATTACGCCTTTATCTATTCACACGATCTATTTCTTTTCACATTAATTGTTAGAATCGAAACTACTTTATGGTATTTTGTCTGAAATTCTCGCAAAATCTGAAATTCTTACAAAATCACAAATTTAAACAAATGTCCCTCATAATTTTCTAGTGCGTTACGAGTAATATGTTACACGGTAACTTTCTTATTTTAGTACTAATCACATTAGAACTTGTTTTGTAGGGTAGCAATACCTTATAACAACAGCTGTCAAGTGTCAATTTAATGTCAGTCATTTTAGTCTAACTACAAAAGTGAGGGTATTTGCAGTGTCCCTTTCATTCATCGAAAATATTAGATAACAAACACAGAATTTTCAAGTTAATTGTTTATCTTTCATTATATGAATCATAGACACTAAAAACAAACCTGTTGCAGTTGTATATTATGGATTTCTTACTAAAACTTCTTTGAATATGCGGCTACCTTAATCATATAAACACAAGAATCTTCTCGCGTATTCAGTCTGGTGTGTTATGTTGTGTTAAATGGTGTGTTACATAACACACTGGATAGAATTAAGCTTAGTTCACATTCCCTTATACCGACTGCGGTAGAGCTCAAAAGCGGGTATAATTTTTTTCCTTGAATGTGAATAAACGTGTATATTATGTAATTATAATCGCGTCTTCTCTTCTGTTTCAATAGAATTAACTCAAATAAATCTTAACATACTCTAAATAAACTCTTCAAAGATATATAAAGAGGAACAAACAATTACTTGAATTATTATAACAAATAAAAATATTTTATAGAAATATTACCCCTGAAACCTATTTTTAATAATGAGCAAGAAAAACGTATAACATGCACTAGAGCTAACATGTCTATAGAAGAAAGTTTGCCAAACATTTCCCTTCAAGAACTATTGAAAACTGTAATAAAAATCTAAAAAAAGTGCTCATAGTTCCTAGTGATGTCACCAAAAAAAAATTAAAACCAAAATAAGTTCTTACCTTAGTCTTAATGGAGAAATACGTCATATTCCCTATTTTGATATAACTTTAAAATGTCTTACATTAATATGGAAACAAAATTCCGTTTTAGGTTTAATAGAACATTACAATTTGAGTGATGTTTATTTCCATTTAGGTATGAGTCAGAACAAAAACAACTAAGAATTAATGCCAATATTTATAATAATATTATTTGTACTCGTAAATATGGTAAGGTTTTTAATAATTCTGGTACAATATAGTCCTCCCGTTATAGAGTTCTAGCGTGTTACATAATTTCCAGTGTGTTGCTTATGATTTTGTGTGTTACTCTTTCTAAAGCGTTATGGTACAAATTTTATGAGCCCCACCCACTTCTTGTTTACATCAGACGTGAAATGCCCAGACTGGCGACGAGAAGCAGCGTCAAATGCATGAAACGTCTGGCATTGCGTTTGGTTATCTGCTAGCCAAGCGAGACAAATAAGGCAAATTTTTCTTATAACAATTCCAGCGATGGACTTTCAGGGGTCAATGAAGAAGAAAAGAAATGTTTTATTATTAACGCGCTTCTTATGTGTTATGGTAGGTTTGGTAGGTAGCTAAAATAAATTAGGCACAATAATTGGTAGTGAAAGTAGGTACCTGAATGGATTGTGTTCGCTGGGTTCGGCCTAGATCGGCTGGTCAACCCTGGCCGCTAAGATGGAGTGGCGGCCGTTGATTGATGCCTCGCTATACCCTCGGGATTAAGGGTAAGGAGTCATGGGGTCCTTGTGGTCACTACACCCACGAAATACACACATGGAGGTAGGACTATGGTAAAAGAACCCTGGAATATCGCAAGAGAGCGGACGTTAGGGTACAGAAAAGCAGCACCGATTCGATGAATAGCCAGCCAGTCCATCGGGTGACTCAGGGAGGCGAGGGCACGTGAAGAAGGTCGGGAGGCTCCAACATCGCAGCGGTTTACAAGCAGTAAAAAGGTGCAGCATAGTTGAGGAGCAATATGAAAAATGTTACTAATTAATTAGATTGAAATGGATGCAAACGCTAAGCTATAGCTCCAAGACGACATGCTATAATCATGCTGACAAAACATTTAACAGCCGCAGAGCTGGCAAAACAAAAGAAAAAATATTCAGATTAAATTATATTATTAACCTAATATAGAAATTGTAATTAACTAAGCAGCTAGGTGTAGTTGCCACGTGGCGTGGAGCACACAAAACAAATAATAATTATTTAATTTAATAAAACAAGATGGCTACTGGCAGCTGAAGGCCTTGAACATTATATTTTAAGCAGAGAAAGACAATATTTTTTGTAACTTAGTGGTGGTTTTTGGGTTAGCATAACCTATGTTAACATTTTACATAGCGATACAAGATAAAATTTTACACTATATTAATTCGATCTTATAAAAACACTGAACACGCTGAGCTACAAACATCGAAATAACAATTAAAAATTAGAAATTATCTCTAAAATAAGAATAAGAACTTACCCAAGTTGGGATTTACATGAGTTGTAGGCCCGCCACATATATATGGAAGTCCGTTTCAGAATTCCGTTTCGGAATTCCGAACCCAGCAAGTCCATATAAAATCAAGAACCCGTAACACACGTACTTAAGTTTTCCGTTAAAAATTTTGCGAGCAACACAGCAAAACGGGTTTTCGAATGTTTGTGGCCGACCCGTTCGGAATTCTGAAACGGAATCTCGAAACGGACTTCCGTATGTATGTGGCGGGCCTTAAGTATGGAGCAAAGTAAAGGGTTTGACTGGGCATTCTAGTTGGCTTATATACCTACGACCAGAGACTATATAGTGTTGAACAGTTTACCGATTGCATGAAGTTACACAAATTCAATTTGGTCGTACCATACTATGGATAAGATAGATCCAAGTAAGTAAATAATTTTAGAAAATTAGGCTATTTCTTGTAATATTTATTATTTTATTTAGATTTTTACTATAATAGCGTATAACGCTACAATGGAAACAAGAGTCAAGTAACCAATTAAAATTCTTATAAAATACTGCATTCTTTTGAATCAAAATATCCATAAAACGTCGTACAACTTCAGATGAACATTAACGAGAAGCATCGTGGTGGCTACAATTACAAAGTCTGACCAACGCCGAGAAAATTACGTGAAAATTTACATAATAGAGAATCCATGGGTCCCCCTAGTCCTTTGAAAGTCGGAGCTATGGTCCGCTCCGAGTGACACCGTTGCACATTAAATTAACATCTCTCTCGCTTTGTCTGTGAATTCTAAACCGCTATACATCGTTGTTACTATGTATGTTTATAAAATGTTATTAAAAAAATGGTGTAGCTCTTTTTAAAAATAATACAAAACAGTATAAAAACAGTACTTAGTATTCATATTTTCAGAATTTTCGTTCTAATTTAATTAATACTAAATTAAATTTGAATAAGAAAAGAAATGTTAAAATATTTTGTACCTAAGATCTGAATTTCTACACCTGTTGTAAATTAAGATTAGGTAAAGTGCTTCGCATCATTAAGTATTACAGTGTGAGCCATAAAACGCTGCATCTGTATAAGCTCTTACGAATTATTATAATTATATAAGTAAGACGTATTACATAAATATAATACATTGTAATTTCATTTTACTTTAGAATATACTTAATTCCGTCCATCATAGTGATATTACGCCGGAGACTTGAATAAGAAGTGTGGTAGTTTTATTCTTTATTATTATATATTACTAGCTGACCCGGCGAACTTCGTACCGCCTACCAGTCAATTCTTTAATTTTTTTTTAACACTTATTCGGCCATTTGGGACACCGGGTCAGCTAGTAAGATAAAAACAGAAAAAAGAAAGTTGATAAGTTAACAATTACATTATGTCAAAAAATAAAAATTATAATTGTTTTGCCTTCCCGGAACCCCTCCACTAACACTTAAACTTTATGGTATGGTATTAAAGTTCAAATTGACTTTTGAGTATTATTACGAATCTTTTGTATGAGAATATAGAAAAGTGTTGTTTTTATACTTTTTAAGGCATTTTTTTAATTTTTCTCTCCGTAAGTATCTCATCTTCGTACTTCAAGGTATATTATAAAAAAGAATTAGCGAAATGGTTCAGCTGCTCTCGAGATTTGCGCTTAGCAACACATTCAGCGATTCATTTTTATATTATAGATTTTTATTTATAAGATGTGTTGTGTATATTATATATATATATATATGATTGATATGTGTATAGTCCGAATACAGAAACAGGGTAAGAAGCGTATCCAATTGCAGAGAGAGGTATTAGAGATTTAAGACAAGGTGATCTCAGCAACGCAGACTCAGCTGGTCTGCGTTCTAGAAATTGCGTCAGACCCGTGAAACCCGAAGGTAGTTAATGTATGCAGGTGGCTAATGACCGTACTTTTTGGCAATCTATGGGGAAGGCCTTTAGCAGTGGACTTTATTGAGCTGTTTTGATAGTGTACGATAAATATTCTATGGAACTTTAAAAAAAATTATTATTTCGATCCTTTAATTGCTGGTTACGGATTTCTAAATCGAAAGTGCTGGGCATGGTTTTGCGATGTGCGCGAGTATCAGTTTTGGCTATTTTCGTTCGTTTTACTTACAGCTTGAACTTTGCAAACGCACGTGACCATATACAAAACAATCGAACTTTTAAACTATAAAAGTCGGGTCATAAGTATTCTGTCGTGCCGCGTAGTGGCGGTTAAGAATACCCACTACCCCATATCTTCCCGTGGGTGTCGTAAAAGGCGACAAAGGGAAACAGGCAGGAGATGGGCAGCAGCATCTTCCTGATAACAGCAAAAACACAATAAAAAAAACTGCGGTTGCCAACCCGCTCGCCAAGCGTGGCAACTATGGCAAATACCCCCCTATGAATGAATGAATGTAACAAAGAGACGGCCCCCAGTCCCCGGCGGCCCCGCTATTTCTGGCTACGGTGGCGAACATGGTAACGGCGGGGCAGGGGGTGCTAAGAATCTCCGGTGGAGGTTCGGTTGCCACCTACGACGATTCGACCTGGCAACATACAACGCACGCACCCTGAGGACTGACGAGAAGATTGTGGAGCTGGAAGAAGAGATAGACAAGTTACGCTGGCATATAATAGGATCATCCGAAGTCCGAAGAGAGGGGGAGGAAACGGTAATCCTCGAATCCGGCAACTTGTTCTATTACCGGGAGGGCGACCATCTGTCCTAAGGAGGTGTCGGATTTATCGTCCACAAGTCTCTCGTTAACAACGTTGTAAAGATTGAGAGTGTGTCGACGAGGGTTGCGTACCTTATACTCAGAATCACCAAACGGTATTCGCTGAAGGTCATACAGGTTTACACACCAACCTCGGCACACCCCGATGAGGAGGTGGAGGAAATGTATGAGGATATCTCTAGAGCCATGCATTCCTCCAAAACCCAATATACGGTGTTAATGGGAGACTTCAATGCAAAACTAGGCACAAGAGAGAATGGTGAGCTGAAAGTAGGGAAATTTGGAATATGGCAACGGAACCCAAGAGCCCAGCAGCTGGCCGACTTCATGGAGAAAGAGGGACTCTTTATGATGAACTCTTTCTTCCAGAAACGGCCCCACAGGAAGTGGACCTGGTCGAGCCCCGACGGTTCCACAAAAAATGAGATTGACTTCATTATGACGACCAGACGACAACTGTTCAGTGATGTCTCGTGATCGCGAGGGTGAAAACTGGTAGCGATCACCGAATGGTTAGAGGCACACTGAACCTAAACGTTAAGTTGGAGAGGTCTCGTCTAATGAAGTCAACGCTCCGCCCCCCTCGTGCTCTGTTCCAAAGTCCCGAAATCTTTCAGCTCGAGTTACAAAACCGTTTTCAGTGCCTAGAAGACTGCAATAAAGTGGACGATATGAATGACAAGCTCGTGGAAACTGTCCATGCGGTCGGAGCTAAGTTTTGCAAGACCCGTCGCAGAAGAACACAAAAACTCTCCGATCATACTCTTAATCTCATGGTTGTTAGACGGGATATGAAGCTAAATTCTCCAACAGATTTGACAACATACAGATAACTGAACAGACAGATCTCCAAATGCATGCGGCGGGACTTACGCAACTTCAATACAGCTCGTTTTGAAGAAGCGATCGAGCAGAACCAAGGCTCCAAAGTCTTTGCCAGAGATCTGTCTGCCAGAAAGAGCCAAATGTCAATCCTGAAGACAGAATGTGGCAGCATCGTTTCCGGGGCATCTGAGATTTTGAGTGAGATTGAGAGGTTCTACGGGCAGCTGTACACGTCATCGTTGGAGCCACACGCAAGTGTGAGAAACGATCCAAGAGCGAGTCTTATCCGACATTATTCCGATAATATCCCGGACGTCAGTCTGAGCGAGATTAGAATGGCTGTCTAGCACCTTAAAAACGGCAAGGCCCTAGGCGAGGATGGAATTACAGCGGAGCTTCTGAAAGCGGGTGGAAACCGGTACATGAAGTCCTTCAGAAGTTCTTTAATTCCGTCCTCCATGGTGGCATTACACCGGAGGCGTGGAGCAGAAGTGCGGTGGTCTTGTTCTTCAACAAAGGCGACAACGCTCTCTTGAAGAACTACAGACCGATTTCCCTTCTGAGCCGCGTCTACGTGCTGTTTTCGAGAGTCATTACGAATCGTCTCGCGCGCAGACTTGACGACTTCCAGCCTCCCGAACAAGCCGGTTTCCGAAAAGGCTTTAGCACTATTGACCACATACATATCCTTCGGCAAATTGTACAGAAGTCAGAGGAGTACAATTTACCACTATGTCTGGCGTATGTGGACTATGAGAAAGCCTTTGATTCCGTCGAAATTTGGGCGGTGCTGCAGTCCCTTCAGCGGTGCCAAGGTGACTGTCGGTATATCGAAGTGCTGAAGTGCTTGTACAGCAGAGCAAGCTACGATGGCTATCCGAGTACAGAACCAGAGTACGAAACGTATCCAATTGCAGAGAGGTGTAAGACAGGGTGACGTTATATCCCCGAAACTCTTCACCGCTGCATTGGAAGACGTTTTCAAGCTTCTGGACTGGATAGGATACGGTATCAACATCAATGACGAGTACATCACCCACCTTCAATTATATATACTCACCGACGATATAGTCCTTATGGCAGAATCGCTGGAGGACCTAAGCACTATGCTCAATGACCTCAATAGTGCTTCCCAACGGATAGGTCTTAAGATGAATATGGATAAAACAAGGATCATGTTTAATGTCCACGTCACACCTATACCGGTAGTTGTTGGGAGCACTAAGCTCGAAGTTGTTGACGAGTATGTTTACCTGGGATAAATAGTCCGAATAGGTAAGTCCAACTTCGACCGAGAGGTCAGTCGACGGATTCAACTCGGTTGGGCAGCATTCGGGAAACTACGACACATCTTCTTGTCAGGTATACCTCAAAACTTGAAAACGAGACTGTACAACCAGTGCGTGTTGCCAGTGATGACATACGGAACTGAGACGTGGTCCTTCACTGCTGGCTGTATGAGGAAGCTCAAGGTCGCTCAGCGAGCTATGGAGAGGGCTATGCTCGGAGTTTCTCTGCGTGATAAACTCAGAAATGTGTATATCCGCAGTAGATCCAGAGTGACCGACATAGCCCAACGGATTAGTAAGCTGAAGTGGCAATGGGCCGGCCATATAGCTCGAAGAACTGACAACCGATGGGGAAAAAAGGTTCTCGAGTGGCAGCCGCGTACCGGCAGGCGAAGTGTTGGGCGTCCCCCCACTAGATGGAATGACGACCTGATGAGATGTGCAGGAAGTCGATGGATGCAGGTTTCTCAGGAACGTGCTTTGTGGCATTCCTTGGGGGAGGCCTATGTTCAGCAGTGGACTTGTGAAGGGCTGTAATGATGATGATGATGATGAAGTTCTGTCAAAACCTTATTATTTAAAACTTTTGAATAGTGGCTAAATGAACTTCACCAATTTTAAAAATATAATGTTTGCGCTTGCCGAAAATAAAAAAAAGACATTAATTTTCATTCATTAGTAAATATGGAGTCGTCGATGAAGTAAGATAGAGTAACGGTTATTGCGTTGCACCGCTGTGGTTACGCGCCGAAAGATATTTTCAATATTCTACAGAAATTGAAAATAACCCTACGATTTGTTTATCGCACTATCAAACGATTCGTTGAAGATTTAAGCATCGAAGACCGTAAGAGGACCGGCTGACCTCGCGCATCTAGGACACCCGCGATCATCAAATCAGGAAGGCGCAAAACCAACGAAATTCTCTTCGTAAACAAAAACTCTTAGCTCTTCAGATGGGCCTATGCAGAACCACGGTCAAAAGAGTGATCAGTGAAGACCTAGGACTACGAGCTTATCGTAAGAAGACCGGGCATTTTTTGAACGAGCGTTTGAAAAAAATTAGGCTGGATAGATCGGCTGGAAAATATAGGCGGTACGCGGGAAAAAATTGCCGTGAAAGTTTATTTTCGGATGAAAACATTTTTAACATCGAAGTAAGTTATAATAAACGAAATATTAAGGTGTATGCCCACAGTAGTGAAGAAGCCAGCACGCGTATTACGAGGGTTCAACGAGGACATTATCCTTCGTCACTCGTGGTTTGGCTTGCAGTCTCATATTCAGGCTTAACTGAGGTGTTTTTCTGTGAAAAAGGTGTAAAAACTGTGCCAAAGTGTACCAAAATACCGTCCTAACAAACATAGTGGAGCCTCTTTCTCAAACAATGTTCAAAAACAGACATTGGATATTCCAACAGGGCTCTGCACCAGCTCATAGGGCACGAAGCACGCAAAACTGGTTGACCGCCCGTGGAATTGACTTTATCGGACATGAAGACTGGCCCTCTTCTAGTCCATATTTAAACCCACTGGATTACAAGATATGGCAACATTTGGAGGAGAAAGTATGCGCTAGAACTCATTAGAATTTGGAATCTCTCCGAGCATCTTTGGCTAAAGCAGCTGCAGAAATAGATATGAATGTGATGCGTGCTGCGATTGATGATTGGCTGCGTCGATTAAGGGCATGTATTCAAAATAGGAGAGGGCATTTTGAATAATGTAAATAAAATTGTATTCTAAATTAAATTACCTTTCATTTCATATATAATTTCTATATAATGATCAAAAAGTGTATCATTAATTTTATAAAAAAAAAAAATTGACAGAACATATGACCCGACTAAGTGTAATAATCTGAATGCAGTTTTATATCTGGTGTACGATCTTTTTTATTTTAACAACAGCAATAATTTTACTTGTATCGCCTATTTCCTATGTCTGCTAATGGGGCTGCTTACCGCTTACAATTTTTTTACTTCCTAGAAAGTGTGCTGAACTTAAGTAGGGTGCCATCAATGCTGTAGTAATTCTCCTTAATGCTGTTTTTTGTCTGAAGTTCCAGGATCCACCTAACACCTACTGATAGCCGTGAGCCAATCGGCTATTGGCCAGTCATCTAATTAATGGCCATCACCGCCGTTCGACAACAACGTTCTTTAGCTGGATCTCTGTAAGCTCACAGGAACAGCGTCTGAAAGTCAACTCTTAACTGTATGTGAGTGTAAGACAATAAATTGTAGTTCTTCTAATATTAACTTTACATTAATCACGAGGCATTAATTCCCTACGGTGTGCCCCAAGGCAGCATTCTAAGTCCCACATTATTTCTCGTCTATATAAACGATCTCACTTCTATTCAGTTTCCTTATGGACATATAATATCATATGCTGATGACACATGCCTTCTTTTTTCTACAAATTCCTGGGAAGCTGTTCAGGATGCTGCGCAGATGGGACTTTATTTGATAAATGATGGTTGCAAACTAATTTTCTTACCTTGAATTCTGAAAAAACCAAAAACATTGCTTTCACAATACGTAAAGAACGCCTTGATCATATTATCAATAAACCTCTGATCTCACACAAATGTCTCTCAAATATTAATATTAAATCATGTAAATGTAACAAAAGAGAATTAGTCCATAACATTAAGTATCTTGGTGTAATAATAGATTCCAACCTTTCTTTAAAAATCATATCGAAGTATTATCCAATAGACTATCTAAATTAATATACATATTCAAAAATGTACGCCATGTGCTAAATAAAACAGCTTTAACACGTATCTACTATGCCCTAGCGCAAAGCCTTCTTACTTATTGCATCACCTCCTGGGGCGGTGCTCCTAAAACAATTATGAAGCGCGTAGAAATATGGCCATTCTAAAAGTTTTGCGGGTTCTTCTCTTATAGACATCCAACTGAACTTCTTTATCGATACTGGCAGGTACTAACGGTACGTCAGCTGTTTATTCTCTATACATTGTTGAAGCAACACAGTGGAAATACCTATGATCCCCATAAATTTGTAGGAGTTAGACGTAAAAATACAGTTTGCGTAACATTTGCAACAAAGAAGACATATACAAAAAAATTCTTTTGCTACTTGGGTGGATTCTTATACAATAAAATAAATGAAAAATTATCTATATATTTTAATAATAAATATGATTGCAAAAAATACGTAGGTACATGACTGGTTACTGAAATTAGATTATGATTTAACGGAATCGCTCCTATCAAGATAAATGTAATGTACACACACACACACGCACACACGCACACACACGCACACACACACACACACACACAGAGAGAGAGAGAGAGAGAGAGAGAGACATACACATACACACACACGCGCACACACACACACACACACACACACACACACACACACAGGAGACACACACACAGAGAGAGACATACACACACACACACACACAGACATACACACACACACACAAACATGCGCGCGCGCGTGCGCGCATACAGTACACTACACTACACTCTTATTTAGTATTTTATCCTGGATCTTCGTTGTAATTGTATTTCATTACAATATAAGAATACATTTTTTTATCTATCTATCTATTTTATTCCTAGAATAATTTCATACAATCTCATAGCATTTGAGGGGTGAGAACCTGGTGACTTGTACTACAGGCTTATATATGCCTACTTCAGGCACCAGCTTCTCACATAATAAAATTCTGTTTATGTACTACCAGATTTACATTGTTTTACTTTATGTTATGTGAGAAGATAAATAAAGACTTTATTATTTATTTATTATTTATTATTTATGAAGCCTATAAAGGAGACAGTCGTTTTTGGGCCCACTAGAAATTTTCGCAGAGAGCAATGGTATTATTTTAAAAAAAAATATAACAATTTATTATTGTAAATAGCATAAAAAGGAGCTTTTTTTAATATTTGTGTTCATTTCATTGGTTCAGATAACGTAATATTAAAAAAAATATCCCCATGCTCCATACAAAAAGAAACTGTCTCCTTTATCTTTTAAACCATAGATATAGTTCTAACGTCAATTTATACTAAATCTATGTTTTAAACCAATAATATTTTCTTTTAACTTAAAAATTTAGTTTTTTGACACCATAGAATACTATAATACACAATAGAATGGCTGCCAACCTTATTTTGTACAACAATTGGTATACCCGGGAGCACACATACAATAAGCGTTTACGTCGTATTATCTACTAGAAACCCAATTCGCTCATTGTTCATACAAATTTCAATAAATAAATGTTACAAACGTATTTTTATATTACGTAAAATCAAACTTTATTCCAAGGTAATAACAACGGTTTCATAAAGAATCTTTACAAACCGTCTCATTCTGAAAATAAAAACAAGGAATAACTGTGTTGATATACGGAGAAATTTTAAAACGTATAATGTATTTGTAAATAATATGCAAACTAATTGCAAATACAATGGTCAGAAGTATTTTTTTTAATTGTAAACAACAAGTTATTGAACACGTATAAGATGCGGTCAAAATATTAGTATGTGCGTTTAAGCACACTGTAGATAATATATAATGGTATCACAGCTAGGGATGTAGTCTTGTTAGGTGATTTACCGGTAACCGTTAACCACCAATATATTTTGAAATATTTTAATAATGTTTGATATTGTATGTTTTAAAAGTCAAAAAAAAATTTATTATTGAAAATAGCATAAAGATTATATGAAAATATAAACGGAATCAAAAAATCTGAAAAAAAGAAATGTTTTGATATTTGTGTTCAGGTCATTGGTTCTGACAATTAAATTAAAATTAAAATTAAAAATCATTTATTTTGGAACTAGTCCATATCACACTTCATAAATGTACATCGAAATTAAAATATTAAATCTAAGTTAGGATGTCAATTTTGTATGAATTACATAAAAAAAAATATTTCGTTTAAATTAAATTATTAAAATTACTTAAATTCATATAAAATACACAAAAACAACAAAATAGGTACATACCTCTAACGTAATCCAAATTTATGTTTACATCCGGAGTGCTCGACATGCAGCCTGGTCCAATGTCGCATTATAGGGCAATCCAGATCCATCCGCCAGGCGAACAGTTGCATGTAGCTATTTGAGCCGCCCCGTATGCGGCGCATCAGGGACGCGTCTCGCTTCCGAATGATCGTTGCGAATCCGTCTATATTTACATCCACAAACATACGTAGCGTGGCAGCTTCATCAGTCCTCTGAAGGCGTTATTGTATAGAATGCGTAGTGCGCCGTAAGATTTTTTTGTGTACTTGACCCATAGGCTGCACGTGTAGAATGATTGGTAGAATGCTCTGAACAATGTAACCTTTACTTTTGCAGTACAGCGCGCAAACCTACGTGCCAACATATTGGCCCGGACAGACAACGCTCAACGGTACCTATCTATATCAATATCGTCTAAAAGCGTCTCAGTGACCCAGTGGCCCAAATATTTGAACTGCAAGACTTTTTTCAGGACCCTGCCATTTAGCGTAAATGGTGGGACCGTGTAAGTATTTTATCTCGCCTTAAACACCAAGAGCTCGCTTTTGATGGTGTTGTATCTCAACCCATGGGCCTCCGCATAATGCTCGCAGATCGAAATTAGTTTTCGAAGGGCGCTGATCGATGGACTCAGCAGCACCATGTCGTCTGCATAACTGATGTTGTTGACAAGAACGCCATCAATCGAACACTCAACACCAGCACCGCTAAGCTAAAGCATCAGACGGTAATTGTACAGGTTGAAGAGTTTCGGCGATGTTAACCCGCCTTGCCTTACACCACACTCCAATCTGTACTCGTTCGTTAGTGACCCCGACTACCGCACAAAACTGTTCTGATTCCCATACCAGTAGTTCAGGCGGCTTATATACTCAGAGGGAAGGTCCGTATCACTTGACAACTTTTGCCATAACCTGTCATATGCAAATAAGTCAAATGCTTTAGATAGATCTAAGAATAAGGCATAGACAGGTGTCCTTCTGTCAGTGTATGACTGGACGGTATGCTTAAGATTCAATATAGCCATTTCGGTTAATAAACCGGGGTGAAATCCAAACTGCTCGTCATGGAACTGTCGATGTTGTCTTAATTGAATATAAATCAGACTGTCCAGAACCTCAGCAATGACTATTGTTAGTGTAATAGGCCTGTTATTACATAATTTGGAGACGTCCCCAGTTGTTCTTTATTATAGGAATAATTACAGCTTCAGGCAGGTAAGAATGCTCCGTGGCGCAGTGGCTAAGCAATAAGTTGCTGCGCTGGGGGCCGCGGGTTCGAATCCCGCACGGAGCAAGTATTTCTATGGCCTACAAATAATTGTTCCGGGTCTGGATGTTTGTCCTTGTACAATTTATGTTTGTAAACTGGCTCCACGATACAAGAGAAAGTCCTAGTGTGAGGGTAACGTTTAAAAAAAGAAAAAAAAAGAGAATGGCTCATGCAGAAAGTAAACAACATGGTGAGCCCTCTCGACATATGGACACCTGCATTCTGCAAGGGTTCTATGCTGAGTAAGCCATGGCCAGGGGATTTTCCTCGCTTCATGTTCCTCACTACCTGAACACCCTTTTTCGCAGTGATTCAAACAATCGGTTTCGCCAAACAAGTATCTCCTACCTCTGTCGCGGTCTTCATAGGGCCCAATGTAAAATGCACCCTGAAATGCATCCTGAATAAATTGTCAACTTGTTCGGCGTCACTAACCCCCTCTACACTCACTGGAACACTCGGCTTTGGATTCAATTTATTGGTCTCCTTCCAAAATTTACTAAATTTTTTGTGGCATGCTTTGATGCATGAATGTCCATTTTTATCTGGGTTTCATTATTCTTACACCACTTAAGACGACATTTAAACAAACTTCGCGAGTCTCGCATTCGTTCATATACTTGACCATACGTAGCTTTACCTTAAGCGACACGCTCATGGAACCGAAGTCTACTCTCCTAATGTGCCTTTTTGCAATGTTTGTTCCAGCCTGGCACATACCCTCTCTTCTTGTTTATATTTATACAATTTTTAGAAAATTCTACCGCAGCTTCTCTGAGCACGCTCAATTAATTACAATAAAATAGGAAACTAGAGGAAAACAACATGCCAGCAGAATATGCAGTATAACTCAGACATTGCCTTACATCTGGCTATCTATTGTGTAGTAAAGAGGGTCTCCAGTTCTCTACACTCATCATACGAAACACAGCAGCATTAAGCTGCTATTTTACGCTGGTATTCTATGAGAGCGTGGTCCTTCCCCGGTCGAGTTGACCCATTCGTGCTACAACTATACTATTAATATAGCTGCAGCATGGCTCTAACATGTATAGTATGACTATGTAATAAGTTTACTAATAATAATTGTGTTGGATGTAAGAACAAAATAAAAAACTAATTTGTAACAAACTGGCACAGCTTCGTTCCGCCAATTCGAGTTGCGTAACTCGAGTACTATTCGAATTACGTGAATTTCAACTAAACTCGAGTCGATTTTATAAAAGCTTTTACAAAAATTTACTTCGCAAATATCCGCGTTATAAAATAAAATGATTTGTCTTACCTAGTATGAAGAAGCACCTCCCGCCCTCCCTCAATTGCGTGCACTATCCCCGTCACCACTAATCCCAGCACCGCTACTTCCAACACCACTACACTAGGCAAGACACACCACTGACGATAATACGACACGTGTTTCGCCTCTACACGAGGCATTCTCAGGTGATATAGACTCTACGGTGGCTAACCGCTAAGTGAGCGGCGAGCCAAAACAAGTGCCTTTTATACAAACCGATGATGCAACCGCTCTCTACCTAAGGAGCGAGCGACTGCGTCATGCGATAAAACATGCGAACAATCACCGCTGGACTTACGCAGCCGTTTGTAAAATTAAAAACAAACCGCCGCGCAACGCCCACATTATTAGAGAGCAGGCTTGAAGATATTTAAGAGAGGTGAGTTAGTATCATTTGTTTGTTCATTCAGCAATACAACGGTATTTTTATTACTTTTTAATATCTCTAACTGTTCCAGCACACACAGCCGCAGCCCTTTATTACACGTATGTAAGACTTTAAAGGAGTGGTCGTTGGCTAGGTTGTGTCCAGTGTCCAAAAGATGTTTGGCAAAATGGGATTTATCGGGATTGCAATTCCTGTACGCGAAATTGTTAATGAGTTTACTCATTAACAATTTAATCACAATTTAATTAAAAAGAAACAAAAGCATGTTATTCGCAACTCTCTGTACGCGGTTCAACCTCAAAGTGGTCATCGATATGTGAGCAGTTTGACCTACTTAGGCCCCATATCTGAAAAAGTAGCTAATACTCTTCGACAAAACGGCGTTCATGTGGCGTTCAAAACAAACAATTCTCTTAGAAATATCTGTAATAGTAAAGATAAGTTGGATATTCGTCAAAAGTCAGGTGTTTACAAACTTGTTTGTGACGAATGCCACGCCGTTTACGTGGGTCAGACTGGTCGCAATTTCGGGACACGTTATAAAAAGCATTTAGCCGCGTATACAGCTTGCAAGCTGCTTGAGTTGTAACTAGCCGTCTCGGCGATATCAATTGGCCGCCTCAGAGTTGCGATTTGAGTTGAGCTTTTTGTGGGTACCGTGTTAAATCGATCTTGTGTAGATAATGCACAATCGATATCAGCTCTTAAATTGAGTAGTTGCTGAGCCATTCGTCTGATGCAGTACCAATTCAGAAACCATTAACAAAGCCTTCCGAAATTGGGTTGACAGGATACGCTATGCAAAGCCTGCCGAAGCAGTCACATAAATGAAACCATGTTCCATTAATAATGGATATTCTTGCTGTATCTTATAAAACCGTAATAATAATTTAGGTAATAAATTATTTTTGTTCATTTTAATTCAGTTTCAAAAAGAAACTTTTGTTTGGCCCGATCGTTATAATTGAACTGAGACGCGCAGACTGTAGACTTCATTACTTATCCATTTTTAATATTATGCTTCTTAATACTTTTCGACTACTACTTTGAAAATTATAATGTGCACCTTTTTATAAAAATGTAGTGCATCATTATATAAAATGTACTACCGTTCCCGTCCTTCCTTCCTCAAAAACACGTGAAAGTCCACTTCTGGATATAAGCCTGTATTGTTCTACGGAGGTTTTGACAAAATTGTCAAATTTGATATCACGGAAGACTAAAATAATTTGAGTTGGCAATTCTATAACGAAATCAGCTGAATACGTGGCGTGATGTTTAAAATAATAATAATAGTAAAAAATAGTCATTCATGTTATTCAATCATGCTAAAAGCGTGATACCACAACATATATAAATAATCCATATAATATTTTATATAAAATGTTTGTGTTAATATTAGTATTATTGTACTTCGAAACAATATCGAGCTATTATTTGAAAAACAAAAATGATTGGGATGCAGTCTGTGTTGTGAAAGTTTCCGTGTCTCTGATACTACATCTAAATTATCTTCAAACTTACTGCATAATAGTTACTTTGGATTTGAGCATCTTATTAAAATAGGTGTTAGGTGAGTGACTATGTTAGCGCTTACACTTACGGTGTTATATGTCTATATGATTTTTATTCATTATTTTTATTATTCAGAACCATCCAGGATACAATAATTTGCACTATATAAATCGTTAGTCTTGCTAAAACTCAAAACTTTCTAATTATTTTTTGTGTGCGTTTGAGTGGATCCCTGGATGGTATAGATTAACAACTGGATCTATTAGGTGGAACTGTTCTCGAAATCCAGAAATCACCCGTGCGAAGATGGGGCGGATCGCTAGTATAATATATATATATATATATATATATATATATATATATATATATATATATATATATATATATAAACAGCAATGCAGTTCAATTATGTATTAAGATTATAATTTTTACAGGGAGCTTATCGGAAGTTTTTTCCGTAGCTAAGTTTTCTTGTTTGCCCATAACATTGTTCTGGCGTTTAATACTTGTACTTAGTATGCGTCGACGGGATCAAGTGCCGTTCGCCTTTGGATTACACTTATTCTAATTGCTTTATTCAACTCGATGTGCAGGATAATCCACCTGGCAAACCGTTAGTTTAAATGTATTATAACAAACAACATACAGAGCTTAAGTACGAAATATTGCTTACAAATTCTTGCTGCAGCTGAATTCAGATCGTGTAATTAATATTATTTTCATTGCTAAATAATGGCCTAATTATGAATGCAAAAAAATTATATATTAAATATATTTGTCTAATCTAATTGTAGTTTGTTCTTTTAGCCGTGGAAGTCGCTGCTGCCCATCTCCTGTTTTGTTTTCCTATATCACCTCTTAAGAAACCCACGATATGGGGTGGTGGGATATTCTAATACCGCCACTATACACTAAATAACTGCGGTTACAATTATGCGTGGCAATTATGGCGATTATCCCTCTTATGAGGTACAGCAATAGACATTGATAGGCTGTAAAGATAATAATGATGAGATGAGGAACTAATTGATATTTATAGTGAGATTTGTAAAAACATACATCCTTACAGTCATGGATAGGTGGCGACTTTTCTAGCAGCGTTCATTCAGAGCAATAATTTTCGAATTTTTCTGAGTCTATGTCTCTTCTCGTAGTAGACAGGAGAATAAGAATTTGGCTGAGGCGCTGTTTTTTATTATTTTTAGAGATAAAGATGTCAAAACTTAATATGCTAAGTGTCTTACCTAGTTTGAAGAGCACCTCCCGCCCTCTCTCGTTGCGTGCACTAATCCCAGCACCACTATTCCCAACACCACTACAAGGTTTCGCCTCTACAAGAGGCATCCTCGGGTGAAGTAGACCCTGCGGTGGCTGACCGCTAAGATCACAAGCCACCGCAGTATGACGATTAGTGGTAACGGGGATAGTGCACGCAGTTGAGGAATGGCAAGAGGTGCTCTTCAAACTAGGTAAGACGATGTGTCTTGCGTTGTTTTGATTTTTTTACGAGGATTTTAGCAAATTATGTTTTGACATCTTTAATATAATGGATTTCCGCAAGGTAACGCCTGATTCTATTATTTAGATAAACGTAACAATGTATATTGAACCTAATTTGATTTTATGAATTTTTAACACATCATATTTGAATTTTAATTCTTTGCCCTTCTTCTATAGATAAACTTTAAACTTTAATTATTCCGGATCCCATTCTCATCCGTGCGAGCAATATGCATATTTTAGGTTTTAGGAATAATATATAAGTATAGATTTTAATTTTTGCCGTGTAGTGGCGGTCAAGAATACCACTACCCCATATCCTCCCGTGGGTGTCGTAAAAGGCGACAAAGGGAAACAGGCAGGAGATGGGAAGCAGCATCTTCCTGATAATAGCCAAAATTACAATAAAAAAACTGCAGTTGCCAACCCGCTCGCCAATCGTGGCAACTATGGCAAATACCCCCCTATGAATGTAACAAAGAGACGGCCCCCAGTCCCCGGCGGCCCCGCTATTCCTGGCTACGGTGGCGACCATGGTAACGGCGGGGCAGGGGGTGCTAAGAATCTCCGGTGGAGGTTCGGTTGCCACCTTAGACGACTCGACCTGGCAACGTACAACGCACGCACCCTGAGGACTGACGAGAAGATCGTGGAGCTGGAAGAAGAAATAGACAAGTTTCGCTGGCATATTATAGGATTATCCGAAGTCCGAAGAGAGGGGGAGGACACGGTAATCCTCGAATCCGGCAACTTGCTCTATCACCGGGAGGGCGACCATCTGTCCCAAGGAGGTGTCGGATTTATCGTCCACAAGTCTCTCGTTAACAACGTTGTAAAGATTGGGAGTGTGTCGACGAGGGTTGCGTACCTTATACTCAGAATCACCAAACGGTATTCGCTGAAGGTCATACAGGTTTACGCACCAACCTCGGCACACCCCGATGGGGAGGTGGAGGAAATGTATGAGGATATCTCTAGAGCCATGCATTCCTCCAAAACCCAATATACGGTGTTAATGGGAGACTTCAATGCAAAACTAGGCACAAGAGAGAACGGTGAGCTGAAAGTAGAGAAATTTGGAATAGGGCAACGGAACCCAAGGGGCCAGCAGCTGGCCGACTTCATGGAGAAAGAGGGACTCTTTATGATGAACTCTTTCTTCCAGAAGCGGCCCCACAGGAAGTGGACCTGGTCGAGCCCCGACGGTTCGACAAAAAATGAGATTGACTTCATTATGACGACCAGACGACAACTGTTCAGTGATGTCTCCGTGATCGCGAGGGTGAAAACTGGTAGCGATCACCGAATGGTTAGAGGTACACTGAACCTAAACGTTAAGTTGGAGAGGTCTCGTCTAATGAAGTCAACGCTCCGTCCCCCTCGTGCTCTGTTCCAAAGTCCCGAAACCTTTCAGCTCGAGTTACAAAACCGTTTTCAGTGCCTAGAAGACTGCAATGAAGTGGACGATATGAATGACAAGCTCGTGGAAACTGTCCATGCGGTCGGAGCTAAGTTCTGCAAGACCCGCCGCAGAAGAACACAAAAACTCTCCGATCACACTCTTAATCTCATGGCTGTTAGACGGGAGATGAAGCTACATTGTTCAACAGACTTGACAGCATACAGGCATCTGAACAGACAGATCTCCAAATGCATGCGGCGGGACTTACGCAACTTCAATACAGCTCGTATTGAAGAAGCGACCGAGCGGAACCAAGGCTCCAAAGTCTTTGCCAGAGATCTGTCTGCCAGAAAGAGCCACCTGTCAAAGCTGAAGACAGAATGTGGCAGCATCGTTTCCGGGACACCTGAGATTTTGAGTGAGATTGAGAGGTTCTGTGGGCAGCTGTAAACGTCATCGTTGGAGCCACACGCAAGTGTGAGTAACGATCCAAGAGCGAGTCTCATCCGACACTATTCCGAAGATATCCCGGACGTCAGTCTGAGCGAGATTAGAATGGCTCTCCAGCACCTTAAAAACGGTAAGGCCCCAGGCGAGGATGGAATTACAGCGGAGCTTCTGAAAGCGGGTGGAAGACCGGTACTTGAAGTCCTTCAGAAGCTCTTTAATTCCGTCCTCCATGGTGGCATTACACCAGAGGCGTGGAGCAGAAGTGCGGTGGTCTTGTTCTTCAAGAAAGGTGACAACGCTCTCTTGAAGAACTACAGACCGATTTCCTTGCTCAGGACCGTGCTTTGTGGCATTCTTTGGGGGAGGCCTATGTTCAGCAGTGGACTTGTGAAGGGCTGTAATGATGATGATGATGATGTTAGATTTTAAAGAGTGTTTAAAGGTTTGCTTAATTTTACCAATTAGACAAGCACTAGATATTAGAGGAGTAACGTTAACCAAGCGATGTTATGTTGGCAATGTCATTGTTATAGTTGATTTAGTCCAGCAGCAGGCGTAGGCGCTGACATTAATTAGAATGCTTTACCAAAACCCACAGACAAGGTCGTGAGAGTTGTAACACATTAATTAAATAGAGTCAAGTTTAATTAAAATGATATAACGCTGATATAATTCTAATTTATGAGTAATCCCAATTGTCTCAAAAACTATTAAGGACCGCTGCCACAGGTAATTGATCAGGTACTATTGATTATATTATAAATATATATTTATATATATATATATATATATATATATATATATATATATATATATATATGCGCGTGTGTTGGGTGTGCATGTATATGTACTAGTATATATGTTATGGACCAATTAATTAATTAGAGCACTATATATAATGCAAAATAATTATATTAGCGCACCATAAAAGCGAAACGTGGTTATTACAAGAAAACTTTATTAGACGTAGATCAAGTAAAAAACTAAATATTAATATATTTAATTAAAAGATTCTAATTTTTTTTGTACCAGCAGTATGCACCGCTGCTGTGGAGAGGTGAGAGAGCTAATTTAATTACAGCTTGTGATATTCCTTTATGAACTTAGAAGGGTCAAAATTGGTATTTTAATAAAAAGTAAAAGAAAATATCAAAGAAATAAAAAGAATAAAGTAATTTCCACATAATAGTTCAGAAGTCATGGATTTAATTTTACACCCTATACAGGGTTATTTTTCAAAAACTCTCCAAATTTAATAATTAGGGTAGAAATATAAATACTACACTTTATGCAGTTTTAAAAATACCATAAATAAGGTTTCTGCATTTATTTGAAGATATCCGAAATTGAACGTGATTTATGGGCAACCCCGTGTAGTGGCGGGTAAGAATACTCACTACCCCATGTCTTCCCGTGGGTGTCGTAAAAGGCGACAGAGGGAACCTGAGACAAAAGATGGGCAGCAGCTTCTTTCTGATAACAGAAAAACAACAATAAAACACTGCAGTTGCCAACCCGCTCGCCAAACGTGGCAACTATGGCAATATACCCCCCATGAAAGTAACGAAGAGACGGCCTCCAGTCCCCGGCGGTCCCGCTATTCTTTCCTACAGTGGCGACCATAGTAACGGCGGGGCAGGGGGTGCTTAGAATCTCCGGTGGAGGTTCGGTTGCCACCTACGACGACTTGACCTGGCAACTTATAACGCACGCACCCTGAGGACTGATGAGAAGATCCTGAAGCTGGAAGAAGAGATAGGCAAGTTGCGCTGGAATGTCATAGGATTATCCGAAGTCCTAAGAGAGGGGAGAATACGGTAATCCTCGAAACCGGCAATTTGTTTTATCACCGGGAGGGCGACCATCTGTCCCAAGGAGGTGTCGGATTTATCGTCCACAAGTCTCTCGTTAACAACGTTGTAAAGATTGGGAGTGTGTCGACGAGGGTTGCGTACCTTATACTCATCAAACTCAATCACCAAACGGTATTCACTGAAGGTCATACAGGTTTACGCACCAACCTCGGCACACCCCGATAAGGAGGTGGAGGATATGTATGAGGATATCTCTAGAGCCATGCATTCCTCCAAAACTCACTATACTGTGTCAATGGGCGACTTCAACGCAAAACTAGGCAGAAGAGAGAACGGTGAGCTGAAAGTAGGGAATTTCGGAATAGGGCAACGGAACCCAAGGGGCCAGCAGCTGGCTGACTTCATGGACAAGGAGGGACTCTTTATGATAAACTCTTTCTTCCAGAAGCGGCCCCACAGGAAGTGGACCTGGTCGAGTCCCGACGGTTCGACAAAAAATGAGATTGAATTCATAATGACGATCAGACGACAACTGTTCAGTGATGTCTCAGTGATCGCGAGGGTGAAAACCGGCAGCGATCACCGAATGGTGCGAGGCACACTGAACCTAAACGTTAACTTGGAGAGGTCACGTCTAATGAAGTCAACGCTCCGTCCCCCTTGTGCTCTAATCCAAAGTCCCGAAACCTTTCAGCTCGAGCTACGAAACCGTTTTCAGTGCCTAGAAGTTTGCAATGCAGTGGATGATATGAATGACAAGCTCGTGGAAACTGTCCATGCGTTCGGAGCTAAGTTTCGCAAGACCCGCCGCAGAAGAACACAAAAACTCTCCGAGTACACTCTTAATCTCATGGCTGTTAGACGGGTTATGAAGCCTTAGTCTTCAGTAGATTTGGCAGCATACAGGCAACTGAATAGACAGATTTTGCGGCGGGACTTACGCAACTTCAATACAGCTTGTGTTGAAGAAGCGATCGAGCGGAACCAAGGCTCCAAAGTCTTTGCCAGATATCTCTCTGCTAGAAAGAGCCAACTGTCAAAGCTGAAGACCGAAAGTGACAGCACAGTTTCCGGGGCACCTGAGATTTTAAGTGAGATTGAGAGGTTCTATGGGCAGCTGTACATCGTCATTGGAGCCACACGCAAGTGTGAGTAACGATCCAAGAGCGAGTCTTATCCGACACTATTCCGAAGAATTGTCTCGCGTGCAGACTTGACGACTTCCAGCCTCCCGAACAAGCCGGTTTCCAAAAAGGCTTTAGCACCATAGACCACATACATACCCTTCGGCAAATTGTATAGAAGTCCAAGGAGTACCATTTGCTACTGTGTCTGGTGTATATGGACTATGAGAAAGCCTTTGATTCTATCGAAATTTGGGCGGTGCTGCAGTCCCTTCAGCGGTGCGAAGTTGACTGTCGGTATATCGAAGTGCTGAAGTGCTTGTACAGTAGGGCTAAGATGGCTATCCGAGTACAGAACCAGAGTACGAAACCTATCCAATTGCAGAAGTGTAAGACAGGGTGACGTTATATCCCCGAAACTCCTCACCGCTGCATTGGAAAACGTTTTCAAGCTTCTGGACTGGTCGACTGTCTGTGGCTTTGGATAGTCCAGAATAGCCTTGACCTTGTTGGGCAGGGCTCATTCCTGACGGAGTAACCTTGTATCCTAAAAAATCAACTTCGTTCACTCCATACAAACTCTTACTTAGATTTATGGTCAACCCAATACTGTGGAATCGCTCAAATACTTTTCGGACATGTTCTCGGTGGATTATTTCATTTCGCGACGCTATGATGACATCATCAATGTAACAAAAAAGTGACGACTCGTATTCGTTACCTATTTTACCGATATTTTCGATTCCATGCAGAACCGTGCTGTCCATGAATCTCTGATATGTTTGGGCTGCGTTCTTCAGGCCGAACATCATGCGTGGAAACTCATACAAACCAAAAGGAGTGGTAATGGCTATTTTCTCGACATCCTCTGGTGCAACCTCAATAAAATGGTAAACTCTATTAATATCAAGGCGTGTATATATTGTCTTACCTGCCAACCCAAAAGTGAAGTCCTGGAGCCTCGGTACCGGATACCGATCTGGTTTCGTCACTGCATTGAGTCTACGATAATCTCCGCAGGGCCGTATCTGTTCGTCTTTCTTTTGTACGACGTGTAGGGGACTAGCCCACTGGCTCCTGGATGGCCTACAAATACCTAATTCCTGCATATAGCGAAATTCATTCCTAACCTTTTGGTACCTTTCCGGCGGTAAAGGTCGCGGCTTGGCATAGACCGGCGGTCCTATGGTATCTATGTGATGCCTGACTTTGTGTGACGGCGGCGTTTCTTTAAATGAGGCGGGCCTTGTTATATCCAAAAATTCCTCTAACAAGTCACGAAACGGATGCGATTCTTGAATGCTATTTATCGTCGGCTTACTATAGTTTACGATGGTTCTTATAACGCACAAATCAGTTACATTATCTACTAATTTCCTATTATGTAAGTCTACCAATATTCGGTATGATTTTAAAAAATTGCGCCTATTATTGGTTTACTTACGTCACAAATAATGAATGGCCATTTAAAACTGCGTCGTAGCCCTAAATTTAATTCTAATGTTACGACACCGTATGTATTAATTTCCGTGCCATTTGCAGCAAATAATTTATAGTTAATTTGGACCTGATTACGATATTTTCGGTTAGTTTTAGTCACTGGTATAACCGACACATTGGCACCAGTATCGACAAGAAAATGCATACCATTTTTAGTGTCCGTGACGCACAAGCGATGGTTTTCTGTGAAGTTGATGCAGGCTACCACCGCATCGGGCTGCACCCTCTTCAGTTTTCCGGCTTGTTGGTGTTGTTCATCTTCTTCCAATTACAGGGAGACTCGCATCGTCGTGACACCTCGCGGTACCGGAAGTGGTACCAACACACACAGTTTTCACTGCGTGGCGTTCGTTGCGGTGTACGGAACCTGGGACTCGAACAAGAACGGTTACATAACCGTCGCCTACCACCATTATGACGGCGGTTGTTGATGGTGTTTAAATCACTGCGCAGTGTCTTGAGCTCCAGTGCCATGGTCTTCATCTGGGTCAGTAACTCGACGTTCACTTCTGACACGGTTGCGGTCGACGAGTAACTGTGAGCTGAACCAACGTCCAATGCCACCAGCTCCCCGTTGCGTAGATTGTCCATCACCTTGACTGCCATCTCAGTGAGATCATCAAGTTTCGTCTGCTCTGTTGGTAGCCAAGATCGCGCGGACCCATGCAGGCAGTCGCGCTAGCCACAAATTCCTGAGCCCGTTGTTGTTGGTTGATCCATCGTGGCGTGGAGTTTCGCGGCACGACGTGTATCTCTTCCACCCCTACACAAGGCCTAAGTCGGGGTCACCAATGTTGTGTTACTGTGGTTCTGGTGTTCATAAAGGCATGTGTAGAGGGGAAAATTATTATATTGTTCACATAACAGGTTGAAGTAGATTTATTTTATTGAACCCGAGACACGTGCTCGCTTAGTTCACTCCAAAGGAAATGTGTTATTCGCCTACAGGCTGCAGTCCCGTGTGTGGCGGTCGTTACCGTATTTCGCAAGAATTACACATACATTAACACGGGTGACGCCTGTGTGTGCTGTGTCAACAGCACCCACATTAGTTTTTCGGGTGTAAGATCTCTTGATAAACAATCAGCTGGGTTAGCTATTCCGAGACGTGATGAAAATTAACGGCTGGTAAATTGTCAATAATCTTGACGACGCGGTTAAATAATCAGGTTATAAGTAAAGTTTTCAATTAAACTGGCGAGCGACGAACAAATACACAATTTATTAAGGCGTCGTAAGCACTTATCTATCGCAGAAATATCAGGTAGTTTTATTAAACTGATCTTAATTTGTTTGTGAGCGAGCGGGTATGTAGACAGTGTATTATGTATTGCGGTAAGTATATGCTAAATTATATAATATAGATGAATATACGGCTTTAAATTAATGTAGTAAATATATAATGCATGTATATATGCGATATGGGGGTCATTGTAGAAGCGTGCTCGTCGCGACCCCTGCCAGCACTTTTCAGGGCTGCAATTCTACTCAGCTGCGCACCCATGCCAACGAGGGTTAGGGCGTCCCCCCAAGGCAACGCACACCAGCTCGTCCCCGTTGGTGTGGAATGCAGCGCGCAAAGCGGCGGTGGGGACCGCCACCCGTCACGCACAGCCCGACACGGGGGAAGGTGGAGGACAGAGTGCAGAGTTGGCACGTGAAATGTTAGAGGAGGCATGAGAGATAAGATGAATGAGTTGATCGAAATAATGAAAGAAAGAGAATTAGATGTCGTGTGTATGTCGGAGACCAAACGGAAAGGCAGTGGTACTGAAGAGCTAGCGGGGCGTTAGCTCTATGGTCCGGAGTCCCGGAGAGCGAGAACGCCTGCCAGGGAGTGGGGGTGCTGCTGTCTTCTCAGTTGGTCGATGTTATGACTGAATATAAGGTTGTGAACTCAAAACTTCTCTGGGTTCGCTTTAAATTGGGACTGACGAAGTTATTCCTTTTGGCTGTTTATGCGCCGGTAGCTTCGTCGTCCAGGGCTGGGCTGGAGGAGTTTTGGGAGAATGTAAGAGAAGTTCTAGATTTGGCTAGGGGAAACGAAAGAATTGTTGTATGTGGTGATCTGAATGGATGGGTTGGTACCGCTCGACCAGGGTACGAGTCGGTACTTGGAAAGTTTGGCGATAAAAGGGTTAATAATGCTGGCAAGCTTATATTGGCGGTGTGCAAGGAAAAGGGTCTTCTTGTGACAAACACTATGTTTAATCACAAGAAAATCCATATGTATACTAGAGAACGAAAGAATGAGAGAAGTATGATCGATTTGTTCCTGGTGGATGACCGACTGCGAAAACAGGTGATGGATACGCGAGTGTTCAGGGGTGCTGACCTGGGAACGGATCACTATCTAGTGATTACTAGATTTAGGGGTCTGTTCGCGGGTTGGCGCTACCGGACGGCAGTAACAGAACCACAGTCGGTCTGTCGCATCCGAAGCTGGAAGCTTCAGGAAGCGGATACTAGGGACAAATATCATGCGAGGGTAGCCGAAAAGCTTGACACCATCGATGGCAGAAAAGAATGTGTAGAAAGAACTTGGCAGAACCTTAGGGATGGAATGGTAAGTGCAGCGGAAGAAGTGTGTGGAACAATAAAAGAGGCAGTAGTAAAAGAAGAGATGCATGGTGGAATGATGAAGTAAAAGAGGCTGTAAAGAAGAAGAAGAAAGCATGGTTAGACTACTTGGCCTCTAGTAATGATAAGAATATGAGAGAGAAGATGAGAGAAAGATATAGGCTGCAGAAAGTTCACACGAAAGCACTGATTGAGGAAGTGCGTGAAAGGTGTAGAATGGAAGCGGACGAAAGGTTGTTGCACAACTTTAAGGAGAACTCCAAACTCTTCTGGAAAGAGGTTGGAAGGACCTGAAGTGGTGCGACGGCCTTAAGAATGAACAAAGTGCTTTCGAGAACTAATGACGTCCTCTCGGAAAAATCGGACGTCATGCAGCGATGGAGCGAATTTTATAGAGAAATGTATGCCTGTGATGATCTTAGTGAGGGATCCGGGGATGACGCCGTGACTGGTACGCCAGACCCGGACCTCGATGACACTGAGGTCATCAGTATGAAAAAGATTGAACGTGCGATTCGAAGTTTGAAATGTGGTAAGGCTGCGGGACTAGACAGAGTTACTGCTGAAATGGTCAAGTATGGTGGGCCTCGCGTCTGGGACAGCTTTCATCTGCTGTGCAATTTGTGCTGGCGAACGGGGGATGTCCCGGATGATTGGCGATCCGCAGTCATTGTGCCTTTATATAAAGGTAAAGGTTCACATTTTGACTGCGGGTGCTATCGGGCGATCAGCTTGACCAGTTTAGCAAGTAAAGTTTACTCGAAGGTTTTGACACGTAGGATGCAAGAGAAATCGGAAAGATTTCTATGGGAGGCACAATGCGGATTTAGACCTGGAAGAGGATGCACGGATCAAATGTTTTCTCTCCGCATGATCACGGAAAAGCTTCTGCCTGTAACCAGAAGATTTTCTGTGCTTTTGTGGATCTTGAGAAAGCATTTGATAAGGTTGTAAGGAAGAAAATGTGGGAACTGTTGCCGGGGTATGGTGTGGATGGTCGATTGCTAAGGGCTGTGCAGTCTCTTCACTGTGACTGTAAAGCCTGTGTGCGGGTAGGGTATGACCTGTCACCCATGTTTAACGTCCAAACGGGCGTAAAGCAGGGTTGTGTCATGTCTTCCTGGCTGTTCATACTGTATCTCGACAGCTGTTTACAGAAGCTGAAAGATAGCTGTTTGGGTGTGAAATTGGGTGACATAAAAGTAAATTGTCTGCTGTACGCTGATGATGCAGTGCTTATTGCACCATCAGAGGCAGAACTGCAAGCATTAGTCACGTGTATGAAAGAGGAATGTAAAATTAAAGGTCTCCGTTTGAATGCTAATAAAACTAAGGTTCTGGTATTTGAAAGGGACGAAGAGAGAACGAAGTGTGAAATATGGGTAAATCAGGAATGTCTAGAACAGGTAAATGAAATTGTATACTTGGAGAGTGCTTTTAGCCGGGATGGAAGATGTGATTTAGATGTGGACAGGCGTGTTGCTGCCGGGAACAAAGTCAATGGTGCCCTGACTGCGTTAGTCAAAAGGCAAGGCGTAGCGAAGAGTGCACGCCTTGCAATACATAACGCAGTGTTGGTACCGACTTTGTTATATGGCAGCGAAACCTGGGTATGCCAAAAGAAGCATAAAAGTAAGTTGAATGCAGTGGAGATGCGATCTCTTCGTAAAATGTGCGGCGTTACCATGGCCGATCGAAAGCGAAACGAAGAGATTCGCAATATGGCAGGTTTGAAAGATGACCTTATCACAAAAATTGATAAGGGCGTGCTTCGGTGGTTTGGACACGTTGAGCGAATGAGTGAAGACCGAATGGTGAAGAAAATATATAGCGCGAAAGTTAATATTAAAAGGTGTCGAGGTAGACCGAGACTAACTTTCGAAGACCATGTGAGCAAATTGCTCTAAGAGGGTAGGGTCAATATTACTCGGATACCTAGACGTGCATGCATGAAGAAGATAATGAATCTGAAAGAAGCGAAAGAGGTTTGTAAGGATCGTGACACTTGGCGATCTGTCCTCTCTGGCTACCCCGTCAGGGATTGTGCGTGAAGATAAGTAAGTATATATGCGAGAAATTAAGTAAAATATTATTTTTGAATGTTTGTACGTATACATATATACAGGTTGTCCCAGTAATGGTGGATCTGGTACGTACGCGTTCGATCGGCATCGATTCCCTAAAAAAAATCTATCTCGAACGGTTCTATATTAACATACCATGTACTTAATGTCATTACTTACTGAGCTATAGCCGTTAATGTGTAGAAGTAGGGATTTCATTACAAAATTACAAAATTATTGGCAGATAGTTTTTTTTTTAACATTGCATGTCTTTATTAGGTAACTACATTTGTCGCCCTTGAAATTTTTACTTTACCACCTGCTCGCCTTGTTTTGACGAATTCTAAGCTGTGTGAGCGAGACAAACGGTGCTTAGGATTAATGTGAGTAAAAAGGATAGACAGATTCTCCATTGTATGAATTCCTGTTTGGAATTTGTGTTTGGTTATTGTTAAATATGGTTAGTGCGTATCTTGACCTTCTCGAAATCGCATGTGCTCTATTATTTCTGACTTTTGGCTACAAAATACTATTTCATATTCTACTGGACTCTTGACTTGTGCATTTTGATTGGATTTTGATTGTTTGGTGATAATTGTGACAACTCGGTATTCTACTGGACTCATGATTTGTGCATAACAACAGGACTGTGTCATGTCACGAGAAATGTATACACGCCAAGAGTATGCTATCATGCCTTTTACCTATGGTGAATGTAGCGTATTTATTACAGTGCACAGCATTTATTCAGAGGGGAGAATGCCTGGTGCTGGTATTGGTGGTGCCAGTTGCAGAGGACGATACCTGACATTGACATTGAAGAAATTGTCCATGATATGGTTGAATAATTTAAAATTAAAAATTTTGTACAGCCGACTTCAATATAAGCTATTAAGAATAACTCAAAAACTATTGGTCTAACCTTGATCAAATTCATATGCGACATACACAACAAGTATCAGCTTTCATATAAAAAAAGAATAATCGAAATCGGTTTACACAGTAAAAAGTTATGAGGTAACACATATAAAAAAAAAACCGAAAAAAAACATACAGTCGAATTGAGTACCGTCTCCCTTTTGGAAGTCGACAGAAAAGATACGTCTGTTTTAATGCGAAATATCGAACAACGCACTGGAGTATCGCACTCTAGAGTACATCGGATTCTCAAGAAATGGAGACTTCACCCTTATCATGTTACTCGTGTGCAAACGCTTCAACAACGTGACTACCAAGCACGACTTACTTTTTGCAGAGAAATGCTGAGGCGAATGGATGAAGATCCCGGGTTTTTTAGAAAAAAATTTTAGAGCGACAAGTCAACGTGTAAAAGAGACGGATACTTTAACTTGCATAATCTGCACAGTTGGCAGCGAAAAAACTCATATTTGGTGAGAAAAGATAGGTCGCAATACCAGTTTAAAATAAATTATTGAACAGGAATACTAAACGGAAGAATCATAGGCCCCTAGAATTGCCGGGCAAACTGAATGGGGCCAATTATTTAGAATTTCTGCAAAATGAGCTGCCCTATTTATTAGAAGAAGAGCCACTAGCCATCCGGCGAAGAATGTGGCTCCAAAATGATGGTTGTCCGGTACATTACGCCGTCTAAGGCTGTCTCTTACGTTTATCGTTTTGTTTAATTTGTCAAGTTTGATCTATGCGCATCGGTAAATGAATTTATTTGAATTAATTCAGTAGTTGAACATTGATGCTATTGAAATTTGGTCGAAATATGAGCATAGGACTACATGTCTTAATGTCGAAGATATTTATTTTGAAAAAAAGGGAATATGGTTATCGTTTTGCTTAATTTATCTGTTTTGAGCTATGCGCATCGGGCAATAAGTTTGTTACAGTTTGTTTCAAGTTTTGCATAGTAGTTTTGAGTATCGATGCTTTGAGGCTTGGATGAAGCATAGGCATAGAACTGCATGTTTGGAAAAGCTACTCTTAAAGTATGACGGTTACGTGCGAAGCGCTCGGCCGCGTGACAAACGCCTCTTATTGATTGTCTTTCGTGCTTTAATGATTATGTGGTAGATGGCTTGGTTATGCCTACTTGTTTGAAAATGCATACTAAGGACTATATGTGCGTTTCGTCTGGCTCTCCACAGATAACGTTCATGTGGAATTTGTGGGTGCTCTCTGCACTGAAGCTTAGGAGGCCACGCTAGGCCGCTTCGTATCGCGTCACTGTTTACGGACCTGATCCGGTCGGATTGCGGAACGAATCATAGGCGCAAAGATAGGTGTTTGAAGGAGCTCGTCGGACTTCTGTCCAGTATTAGGACTTATTTAGGTGCTGCGATGTCCAGGAAGGGCATCCAGTGGAGGTTCGACCCTCCGTCTAGCCCATGTTGGGGCTGTATTTTTGAGGTTGGATCGTCATATGGTTTAGTTTGTCTAGGTTTTAAGTTTGTGACAAGAGCCTTGTATTTGACTGATTAAAGTAATTTCGTTGGAAATTAATTGCTCCAATTATATAGTGATTACGAGTTGAAGTACATTTTACAATATTTAACTTGCTCGGGTGACGTGGAATTTGACCCGCGTATTCCTTATCGAGGGCGTCGCCCGGTTGATTGTTTTAATTATACCGTCGCATTAAGAGCCTTTTGTGTGTTGACTCAGTAACTAGTTTACATGTCAGCTAGGTTGATTTTGAATTCTTATTGCGGCGTGGGGTTTAATATCGAATGAGAGAGCTTAGTTGTGTTTGTAACGCTGAACCGTGTGACTCATGAAGAGATTGCGTTAGTTCCTTATTGGTAATTTGGTGATAAATGAATCCGGGACATTGAATGTTGAACTTTGACTACTGTTCGTTACTTGTGTCGGATATCATGCGTTCGATTCTACGATGAACGTTGAATTAGTCGAGTTGAAGTTAGTTAAATGTACAATAAAGTGGATAGACTGAAATAGTGGAATGAAAAAAGAAATGGTCCAGCAGGCGTCCCCAATGGGACGCCTGCTGGAGTGATGCAGCATTGTGGGGCAGCATGGAAACCGGCCGCTGCCAGGTCACCTCAGCTGGGCCAGGTCACCCACATATACACACCACTAAACACAACTTTACATGCATCTACTCTACCTACGGCCTGACCGAGCCTTGGGGCGGTCTTAGATTCGGATCAAGGTACGTACTATTTATTTTCCTAGCCTTCTCCCTGTAGTGTTTATGTAGTATGATAGGTCAAGATGCCATATGGCCATTTGGGCCCGAACCCTCGGCTGCCCGTGGAAGTGGCTACTATGGGCCCTAGCCGAGGCAAGCTTTGCAGGGGCAGCAGTGGGCCGTAACACTAATCCTTGAGCCGTGCTCAAAGTTACATTTACAGTTTAGCTTATTGCATCTTTTACTTTTACAACAAAATTCATGTTTGCATGGTAATCCTTGCACCAATTTAATAAAGGTCCTCCAATCCCACTATCATGCGAACGATTTATAAGCTCATTATGCCTGAATGTGTCAAAAGCTTAACTGTAGTCGATGAATACTACAAATAGGTGTTTCTTATCGTTTAGATTTAAATTCTACACACACACACACACACACACACACACACACACACACACACACACACACACACACACACACACGCACACACGCACGTACACACACACGCACACACACGCACACACACACACGCGCACATGCGCGCGCACGCACACGCACACACACACGCGCACGCACACGCGCACACACACGCACACTCACGCACGCACACGCACATACACGTACACACGCACGCACGCACGCACGCACGCACGCACGCACGCACGCAGTCTCGCATTCACACACACACACACACACACACACACACACACACACACACACACACACACACACACACACACACACACACACATATATATATATAATACATACAAATATATCGTGCCGTGTAGTGGCGGTCAAGAATATCCACGACCCCATATCCTCCCGTGGGTGTCGTAAAAGGCGACAAAGGGAAACAGGCAGGAGATGGGCAGCAGCATCTTCCTGATAATAGCCAAAATTACAATAAAAAAACTGCGGTAGCCAACCCGCTCGCCAAGCGTGGCAACTATGGTAAATACCCCCCCAATGATTAAACCCACAAACAGATGGCCCCCAATCCCCGGCGGCCCCGCTATTTCTGGCTACGGTGGCGACCATGGTAACGGCGGGGCAGGGGGTGCTAAGAATCTCCGGTGGAGGTTCGGTTACCACCTTAGACGACTCGACCTGGCAACGTACAACGCACGCACCCTGAGGACTGACGAGAAGATCGTGGAGCTGGAAGAAGAGATAGACAAGTTGCGCTGGCATATTATAGGATTATCCGAAGTCCGAAGAGAGGGGGAGGACACGGTAATCCTCGAATCCGGCAACTTGCTCTATTACCGGGAGGGCGACCATCTGTCCCAAGGAGGTGTCGGATTTATCGTCCACAAGTCTCTCGTTAACAACGTTGTAAAGATCGGGAGTGTGTCGACGAGGGTTGCGTACCTTATACTCAGAATCACCGAACGGTATTCAATTAAGGTCATACAGGTTTACGCACCAACCACCACCTCCTCATCGGGGTGTGTCGAACACCCCGATGAGGAGGTGGAGGAAATGTATGAGGATATCTCAAGAGCCATGCATTCCTCCAAAACCCAATATACGGTGTTAATGGGAGACTTCAATGCAAAACTAGGCACAAGAGAGAACGGTGAGCTGAAAGTAGAGAAATTTGGAATAGGGCAACGGAACCCAAGGGGCCAGCAGCTGGCCGACTTCATGGAGAAAGACAGACTCTTTATGATGAACTCTTTCTTCCAGAAGCGGCCCCACAGGAAGTGGACCTGGTCGAGCCCCGACGGTTTGACAAAAAATGAGATTGATTTCATTATGACGACCAGACGACAACTGTTCAGTGATGTCTTCGTGATTGCGAGGGTGAAAACTGGTAGCGATCACCGAATGGTTAGAGGCACACTGAAACTAAACGTTAAGTTGGAGAGGTCTCGTCTAATGAAGTCAACGCTCCGTCCCCCTCGTGCTCTGCTCCAAAGTCGCGAAACCTTTCAGCTCGAGTTACAAAACCGTTTTCAGTGCCTAGAAGACTGCAATGAAGTGGAAGATATGAAAATGACAAGCTCGTGGAAACTGTCCATGCGGTTGGAGCTAAGTTCTGCAAGACCCGCCGCAGAAGAACACAAAAACTCTCCGATCACACTCTTAATCTCATGGCTGTTAGACGGGAGATGAAGCTACATTCTTCAACAGACTTGACAGCATACAGGCATCCGAACAGACAGATCTCCAAATGCATGCGGCGGGACTTATGCAACTTCAATACAGCTCGTATTGAAGAAGCGATCGAGCGGAACTAAGGCTCCAATGTTTTTGCCAGAGATCTGTCTGCCAGAAAGAGCCAACTGTCAAAGCTGAAGACAGAATTTGGCAGCATCGTTTCCGGGACACCTGAGATTTTGAGTGAGATTGAGAGGTTCTATGGGCAGCTGTACACGTCATCGTTGGAGCCACACGCAAGTGTGAGTAACGATCCAAGAGCGAGTCTCATCCGACACCATTCCGAAGATATCCCGGACGTCAGTCTGAGCGAGATTAGAATGGCTTTCCAGCACCTTAAAAACGGTAAGGCCCCAGGCTAGGATAGAATTACAGCGGAGCTTCTGAAAGCGGGTGGAAGACCGGTACTTGAAGTCCTTCAGAAGCTCTTTAATTCCGTCCTCCATGGTGGCATTACACCGGAGGCGTGGAGCAGAAGTGCGGTGTTCTTGTTCTTCAAGAAAGGTGACAACGCTCTCTTGAAGAACTACAGACCGATTTTCCTTCTGAGCCGCGTCTACGTGCTGTTTTCGAGAGTCATTACGAATCGTCTCGCGCGCAGACTTGACGACTTCCAGCCTCCCGAACAAGCCGGTTTCCGAAAGGCCTTTAGCACCATAGACCACATACATACCTTTCGGCAAATTGTACAGAAGTCCAAAGAGTACAATTTGCCCCTATGTCTGCCGTATGTGGACTATGAGAAAGCCTTTGATTCCGTCGAAATTTGGGCGGTGCTGCAGTCCCTTCAGCGGTGCCAAGTTGACTGTCGGTATATCGAAGTGTTGAAGTGTTTGTACAGTAGAGCTACGATGGCTATCCGAGTACAGAACCAGAGTACGAAACCTATCCAATTGCAGAGAGGTGTAAGACAGGGTGACGTCATATCCCCGAAACTCTTCACCGCTGCATTGGAAGACGTTTTCAAGCTTCTGGACTGGAAAGGATACGGTATCAACATCAATGGCGATTACATCACTCACTTTCGATTTGCCGACGATATAGTCCTTGTGGCAGAATCGTTGGAGGATCTAAGCATAGTGCTCAATGACCTCAATAGTGTCTCCCGACGGATAGGTCTTAAGATGAACATGGACAAAACAAAGATTATGTTTAATGTCCATGTCACACCTATGCCGGTAGTTGTTGGGAGCACTAAGCTCGAAGTTGTTAACGAGTATGTTTACCTGGGACAAATAGTCCGACTAGGCAAGTCCAACTTCGACCGAGAGGTCAATCGACGGATTCAACTCGGCTGGGCAGCGTTCGGGAAGCTACGACACATTTTCTCGTCAGACATACCTCAAAACCTTAAAACGAAATTGTACAACCAGTGCGTGTTGCCAGTGATGACTTACGGAACTGAGACGTGGTCCTTCACAGCTGGCCGTATGAGGAAGCTCAAGGTCGCTCAGCGAGCTATGGAGAGGGCTATGCTCGGAGTTTCTCTACGTGACAAACTTAGAAATGAGGATATCCGCAGTAGAACTAGAGTGACCGACATAGCCCAACGGATTAGTAAGCTGAAGTGGCAGTGGGCCGGCCATATAGCTCGAAGAATCGACAACCGATGGGGAAGAAAGGTTCTCGAGTGGCAGCCTCGTACCGGTAGGCGAAGTGTAAGGCGACCCCCCACGAGATGGAGTTACGACCTGGTAAGGCATGCAGGAGGTCGATGGATGCAGGTGGCTCAGGACCGTGCTTTGTGGGATTCCTTGGGGGAGGCCTATGTTCAGCAGTTGACTTATGAAAGGCTGTAATGATAATGATGATGATGATGATGATGATGATACAAATATAAATAAGTAATATTAATAGTTAAATGATTTTATTGTTGTTTATCTCTAAATCATGTTGTAGAGCAACCAATATTTTAAAGGAATATGCGTATACAAATTCTTTAAAATTTTACTGCAAATAGAATTTACAGAATGATAGTTTTCACACAAAGATTCATGGTCACTTTTAGAAACTCGTATGCGCTTTTTTAATACTTTACTTTACTTTACTTATCTTCACGCACAATCCCTGACGGGGTAGCCAGAGAGAACAGATCGCCAAGTGTCACGATCCTTACATATCTCTTTCGCTTCTTTCAGATTCATTATCTTCTTCATACATGCACGTCTAGGTATCCGAGTACTCTTGACCCTACCCTCTTCGAGCAATTTGCTCACATGGTCTTCGAAAGTTAGTCTCGGTCTACCTCGACACCTTTTAATATTAACTTTCGCGCTATATATTTTCTTCACCATTCGGTCTTCACTCATTCGCTCAACGTGCCCAAACCACCGAAGCACGCCCTTATCAATTTTTGTGATAAGGTCATCTTTCAAACCTGCCATATTGCGAATCTCTTCGTTTCGCTTTCGGTCGGCCGTAGTAACGCCGCACATTTTACGAAGAGATCGCATCTCCACTGCATTCAACTTACTTTTATGCTTCTTCTGGCATACCCAGGTTTCGCTGCCATATAACAAAGTCGGTACCAACACTGCGTTATGTATTGCAAGGCGTGCACTCTTCGCTACACCTTGCCTTTTGACTAACGCAGTCAGGGCACCATTGACTTTGTTCCCGGCAGCGACACGCCTGTCCACATCTAAATCACATCTTCCATCCCGGCTAAAAGCACTCCCCAAGTATACAATTTCATTTACCTGTTCTAGACATTCCTGATTTACCCATATTTCACACTTCGTTCTCTCTTCGTCCCTTTCAAATACCAGAACCTTAGTTTTATTAGCATTCAAACGGAGACCTTTAATTTCACATTCCTCTTTCATACACGTGACTAATGCCTGCAGTTCTGCCTCTGATGGTGCAATAAGCACTGCATCATCAGCATACAGCAGACAATTTACTTTTATGTCACCCAATTTCACACCCAAACAGCTATCTTTCAGCTTTTGTAAACAGCTGTCGAGATACAGTATGAACAGCCAGGAAGACATGACACAACCCTGTTTTACGCCCGTTTGGACGCTAAACATGGGTGACAGGTCATGCCCTACCCGCACACAGGCTTTACAGTCACAGTAAAGAGACTGCACAGCCCTTAGCAATCGGCCATCCACACCATACCCCGGCAACAGTTCCCACATTTTCTTCCTTACAACCTTATCAAATGCTTTCTCAAGATCCACAAAAGCACAGAAAATCTTCTGGTTAACAGCCAGAAGCTTTTCCGTGATCATACGGAGAGAAAACATTTGATCCGTGCATCCTCTTCCAGGTCTAAATCCGCATTGTGCCTCCCATAGAAATCTTTCCGATTTCTCTTGCATTCTACGTGTCAAAACCTTCGAGTAAACTTTACTTGCTAAACTGGTCAAGCTGATCGCCCGATAGCACCCGCAGTCAAAATGTGAACCTTTACCTTTATATAAAGGCACAATGACTACGGATCGCCAATCATCAGGGACATCCCCCGTCCGCCAGCACAAATTGCACAGCAGATGAAAGCTGTCCCAGACGCGAGGCCCACCATACTTGACCATTTCAGCAGTAACTCTGTCTAGTCCCGCAGCCTTACCACATTTCAAACTTCGAATCGCACGTTCAATCTCTTTCATACTGATGACCTCAGTGTCATCGAGGTCCGGGTCTGGCGTGCCAGTCACGGCGTCATCCCCGGATCCCTCACTAAGATCATCACACGCATACATTTCTCTATAAAATTCGCTCCATCGCTGCATGACGTCCGATTTTTCTGAGAGGACGTCATTAGTTCTCGAAAGCACTTTGTTCATTCTTAAGGCCGTCGCACCACTTCGGGTCCTTCCAACCTCTTTCCAGAAGAGTTTGGAGTTCTCCTTAAAGTTGTGCGACAACCTTTCGTCTGCTTCCATTCTACACCTTTCACGCACTTCCTCAATCAGTGCTTTCGTGTGAACTTTCTGCAGCCTATATCTTTCTTTCATCTTCTCTCTCATATCCTTATCATTACTAGAGGCCAAGTAGTCTAACCATGCTTTCTTCTTCTTCTTTACAGCTTCTTTCACTTCATCATTCCACCATGCATCTCTTCTTTTACTACTGCCTATTTTTATTGTTCCACACACTTCTTCCGCTGCACTTACCATTCCATCCCTAAGGTTCTGCCATGTTCTTTCTACACATTCGTTTCTGCCATCGATGGTGTCAAGCTTTTCGGCTACCCTCGCATGATATTTGTCCCTAGTATCCGCTTCCTGAAGCTTCCAGCTTCGGATGCGACAGACCGACTGTGGTTCTGTCACTGTCGTCCGGTAGCGCCAACCCGCGAACAGACCCCTAAATCTAGTAATCACTAGATAGTGATCCGTTCCCAGGTCAGCACCCCTGAACACTCGCGTATCCATAACCTGTTTTCGCAGTCGGTCATCCACCAGGAACAAATCGATCATACTTCTCTCATTCTTTCTTTCTCTAGTATACATATGGATTTTCTTGTGATTAAACATAGTGTTTGTCACAAGAAGACCCTTTTCCTTGCATACCGCCAGTATAAGCTTGCCAGCATCATTAACCCTTTTATCGCCAAACTTTCCAAGTACCGACTCGTACCCTGGTCGAGCGGTACCAACCCATCCATTCAAATCACCACATACAACAATCCTTTCGTTTCCCCTAGCCAAATCTAGAACTTCTCTTACATTCTCCCAAAACTCCTCCAGCTCAGCCCTGGACGACGAAGCCACCGGCGCATAAACAGCCAAAAGGAATAACTTCGTCAGTCCCAATTTAAAGCGAACCCAGAGAAGTCTTGAGTTCACAAACTTATATTCAGTCATAACATCGACCAACCGAGAAGACAGCAGCACCCCCACTCCCTGGCAGGCGTTCTCGCTCTCCGGGACTCCGGACCATAGAGCTAACGCCCCGCCAGGGAGCTCTTCAGTACCACTGCCCTTCCGTTTGGTCTCCGACATACACACGACATCTAATTCTCTTTCTTTCATTATTTCGATCAACTCATTCGTCTTATCTCTCATGCCTCCTCTAACATTCCACGTGCCAACTCTGCACTCCGTCCTCCACCTTCCGCCGTGTCGGGCTGTGCGTGACGGGTGGCGGTCCCCATCGCCGCTTTGCGCGCTGCATTCCACACCAACGGGGACGAGCTGGTGTGCGTCGCCTTGGGGGGACGCCCTAACCCTCGTTGACATGGGTGCGCAGCTGAGTAGAATTGCAGCCCTGAAAAGGGCTGGCAGGGGTCGCGACGAGCACGCTTCTACAATGCTTTTTTAATAACTCTTTAATTCAATTCCCTTCAGATAAGTGACATCCATTAGTATTGCCATAGCACCCAAAATGTTTGCAAAACTGTAAAACCGACAAACTCAGTATTCGTAAAAACAATTGAAAAAGTGAGTTTAAGAAATAACATTGTTCATGAAGGGCTAAATCGTAAATGCCGCTTTCGTAAGGACATCAACTATATTCACACATTAGTCTAAATATTAGTGATAACATTAAAATAGCAAGTAATATACTGGGAGGCGATTAGGTTATCAAATTAAATAACACAGCGGTAAATACAAGTTCCTATATTATGTCTGTTAAAATAATAAAATAAACAATTCTACCAAAATTTACTGACCTGAAGTGACCTGTAAAAGCGGCAACGGTGTGGCAGGTGTGCAGTGCTCATGTGGCAAGGTAATTATTTGCCTAAACTTTCCCATTCACAGGTAATTAAGCATAAAACGAAAAAAGGGCTACTGCGACTATAATTTTGATTTATATATATATATTTTTAGTTCTGTATGTTCAAAAAACGTTACGGAGGATAAGTCTTTTCATTTAATGTGATAACTTTATCGCCACCCCGTATAAAGAGTGAGGAGCAGCAAAAAAGTGAATTTAAACTATAAAACTCTAAATAATATAATATCAATTTTTTAAATCATTTGTTAGTTATACGTGGTAGATCCATGCTGTAGCTGTATTAATAGTATAGTTGTAGCACGTGGTAGATCCATGCTGTAGCTGTATTAATAGTATAGTTGTAGCACGAATGGGTCGGCTCGACCGGGGAAGGACCACGCTCTCACAGAATACCAGCGTAAAGAAGCAGCTTAACACTGCTGTGTTTTGTATGGTGAGTGTAGAAAACAAGCGACCGTGTTTACTGGAAAAGAGGCATTCCATCTTAGTCCTTACGGGTGACAACGCATCTGCATTTTGATTATTTATTTAGGATAGATATGGATGTCTATGGGTCACAGCAACCACTTACCATCAGGTGGACTGTGTCCTCGTTTGTCACCCTTAAACTATACTACGATAATGCTCTAGCTTTGTCACCCTATCCTATAAAAAGTCAAACAATCACTAATAGAGCAAATTTTTGAAGTGAAAACTTCTTTAGTTACGTTGAGCAATTTTAGTAAGGGAAAATCTTATGGGTTCACGTCACCAATGACCTCGACCTTCCTTGGGCGCAATAGGTCATGAGCATGTCTATATCATTGAGTTTTCACTTCTGTCGGTAATCCTTATGACTGCCACTGCTTTTTTTTTATTATGACGATATATATATATATATATATATATATATATATATATATATATATATATATATATATATATATATATTTCTTAACTTTTAAGGGCGTTCAAATTTATCGTAGGGCAGTGATTTATAAAAGTGGCAATGCACACAAATATCCTTACACATATTTTAATACAATTCCTTCGATATACTATTGTTTGCGGGATCCTATACAAAAACTTATCTAGATTCCGTCGTGTAGTTTTCTTGAGTTCCGTACCTTAAAAAGAAGAAATGGATAACTTAAAGGATCACTATATCATTGGTCCGTCTGTCTGTCTGCCAAGACTCTTTTTGTCAGGATCGGGTAGTAGTATTATTGGATTTAATATCAAATACGAATGAAAGTCTTCGGTTGGTGTTAGTAATTCAACCATCTTGATGGGCATACCTAATTAAGTTTATAGGGAACCCTCAGGGCGCGAGTCCTACTTGTTATTGTGTTATTGTTCTTTATTATACAACTTCGTGTACTGTATAATTGTTTATGAGACTTTACTAACTTTGCTATTTCGAAGAGTGTACCTGTAAGAGAGTGTAATTACTTTATTTTTATACTTGAAACACTGACTTGTATGATTTCAAAGAGGCCTTACTGAAGAGGGCTCGCAGGCTTTTCTTTTAGACTACAAAAGCTTTATAAAAGTCACAAGTATTACCACACATATGCGTTAAGGACCGTAATTCAGCCCAGAATTAACATGTCCATAACATACTGTAAGTCTAAATATAGACCTTATCCACAGCATGCTGTAAGGATTGACCTTCCAATTGCACCTTCCAATTGCAGTTTTAAACTACTTGCAATCCAAGAAATGCACATTGTTCTTTTTAATATTTTTTTCACAATTTTTATTTATATTTCACTTACCGGTACGACTCTGCCACTCGAGAATCTTTCTTCCACATTAGTTGTTGGTTATTTTTCTACGTCATGTAAGGCATCGCTCCACTAAGTAAAGTGAAGACCTGGTAAGACATGCAGAAAGATGATAGAGTGTTTCAGGATCTTGTTTTGCGGTATTCCTTGCGAGAGATAATTTTTATTACTTCTCTGAGCTTTATCATTATATGTTAGTTTAGTTTTTAGTATTAACATAAACACAATATTATTGAGTATCCACGATATGAAGCTCAATAATAGATTAGTCGCCGCGGAGTATTTCCCCATCTTAATTATCTCTAACGCTGTTGCTCGCAACTCCGTTTGAATGCTTAAAGTTACACTGGAGCAATATAAAATTGCGTAAATAGCAACACGTTTAAAGTAATGGGCGTCTTTGTTTTAATTGAACTTTAGCAATACATTTTATAAGTATTAAATTTTTGACTGAATCGTTGATCTATAGTAAATTACCAACAAATCTATTGGTCGCAAACGTCGAACGACCAAAATTATTTATTGGGCTTTTCAACACTTCACACACACACTTGGGCACACATTGGGCTTCACGCACACGCACACGCACACGCACACGCACACGCACACACACAGGCACACGCACTCGCACACGCACACGCACACGCACACGCACACGCACACGCACACGCACACGCACACGCACACGCACACGCACACGCACACGCACACGCACACGCACACGCACACGCACACGCACACGCACACGCACACGCACACGCACACGCACACGCACACGCACACGCACACGCACACGCACACGCACACGCACACGCACACGCACACGCACACGCACACGCACACGTACACGTACACGCACACGCACACGCACACGCACACGCACACGCACACGCGCACGCGCACGCACCCGCACACACACAGGCACACGCACACGCGCACGCGCACGCGCACGCACCCGCACACACACAGGCACATGCACACGCTCACGCACACGCACACGCACACGCACACGCACACGCACACGCACACGCACACGCACACGCACACGCACACTCACACGCACACGCACACGCACACGCACACGTGCACGCGCACGCGCACGCACCCGCACACACACAGGCACACGCACACGCTCACGCACACGCACACGCACACGCACACGCACACGCACACGCACACGCACACGCACACTCACACGCACACTCACACGCACACGCACACGCACACGCACACGCACACGCACACGCACACGAACACGCACACGCACACGCACACGCACACACACTAATATCGACCAAAAATATCCTTGACTGTGCCCGGTACATCAGCACAATATCAGGCTTATTCGCAAGAATAGTCCTATCTGTGATGATGGCCCGGTACCAGTAGAGCCTGGCGCGGTCATTTTCGAGCACGGCTTCCGGCAAGTACTTATATATGGCAGTTTCCGATCCACGAGACCGTATTTCAGAGAGAGCTACTGGTGTAGAATCCTGACTACTAGGTTCTGTCTGTGCAAATACTCAGAGTTAGAAGCGCCGAACAACCGGTGATAACATGCCTAAGTGACTCACCGGGATGGCGACAAGCTCGACAGATGTCGACGGCGCCATCCTTTAGGATGTATTTCCGATAATTGTTGATCTTAATAACCTTATAATTATTATTATTGTAATGAATTATGAATGAATAAAAAATTATGTTGGAATTGTTTACATGAAATAACTGTCTAGCACGTAGCGCAGAATAAATAATATGTGGGTTTCTTAATAAATTTTTGTTTCTTAAATTATTAAGTTACTAAGTCATAGATTAATGATAAGTCATCGCGGTCAGAGCGCGCAATAACTTATCATTAATCTATGTTACTAAGTATTAAAAGAATAGTAATAATTTATCATGACATTTATTTAATAATTAATTATTTATTTATTACAATTATTAAGAAATAAATTATTTATTCAAAAGCAATTGCCTACTATAACTTCTTATATTCTTATATACGAAACAAAACACATGCAGTGTTATATTTCGTAATTATAAGAAGTTATTCTTTTTTTAAATTGGCAAAGATAAAGGAGCAACGAAGTTGCGGCACGGAGTTGAGACTTCAAAGAAATTAATGAGTGTTAGGAACTCTCGACGTGCTAACGCCAACTTGATTAGTTTGGACGCAAACCGGAACATAGTTAAGAAGTGCTCTTACAGAAAATCCTCACTAATTGCAGATGGTCTCAGAACGCCATTTTGAATGTTTCATAAATTAATTAAAATGTAAAATGTAAATCGGAAAAAGTTTAATATGAATTTGTTATGGACACTCAAGCTTTACAATAAATTATATCAGAGAAATAACAATTTGCCTTGTGGTTGCAGTAGAAGAGAATCAGTTAACCTAATTCGTTGTAGGAGTCGTAAGAGGCGACTATGGAAAATGCTAGAAAAATATTATAGCTTCTGATAGATATAGGTATGACCGACCATATCGCTTACGCCAGAAGTAATATATCCAGACCGTCTACGGAAAGCAGCAAAAAAGGTGCGAAACATTTGGTACTGCGATCGTTAATCCACTTATGCAGCGTAACGATTAAGACTTTTTAAGAGGCAATGGAACATAATTTTACAAGATATAATTTTTACATTACATAAAAAGTCTTTTTAAATTACATTATATAAAAACTCTTCAAAGGTTTTATATAGGGGACAGTAAAGTCAACACATTTCATAAAAGAGTATAAATTTAGTCACAATAAATAATTAGAATCATGTTTTTGTACATTATTTACTATAATACTTTGTTACAATACTTAGAAGAATCCGCTAATAAATATCAAGATTTCATAATTCGAAAGATATCGATATACTTAGTAGTACACACATTATACATACAGACAGTATACACAGTAGAGACACGTTAACTTTGTCTTCCTCGTTGGTTCGAATCGCGGTTAGTGCCAAAATCAGTTATTGGGATTTTCTGTCAAAGAAATATTTACAAACGGACCGGTGTCAAGAAGATAGCATTTCACTCTCTCTGAAGATACGTAAAGCCGCTAAATGACCTTTTTTTAAGATTGAGGTCTGATCGGACTTTGTTAATGAGAGGGTGGACTTATAAATCTAGACTACGAAGAAAACTAGCCTTATTTAAGACTGGCCGCCGCGACCGAAATTAAATTAAATTAGAATCACGCTACAGTTGTATTTTGGCTGCAGCATGAAATAATCGAGAAATGATAGATGTCTCTATGGGCCACATTATTCACGTACCATCAGTTAGACTATGCGTTCGTTAGTCACTCAAAATTAAATTTTAGCTCTATCGTATTCAAGTTTCAAGAAATTATTTGGTATTGTTATTCAATTATTATACACGTATAAAAGGTTTAAAAATTATTCAAATAGAAGAGAATAGGCCGCATATAAGCGTTCTGCTTTTGATTTTGTCCCATTTTACCTGATCATTTAAACCATGATCATATAACTAAGTGCAGAGAAACAGATTATATTGTATATAATATTTTTTTATAGACTGAGAATGGTAAACGTGTACACAGTCCACCCAATATAAAGTTAATGCTGTAGTCCATAAATATCTTCATCTTCTGTGATAACTGCGAAACTAGGGAGGCGTCGGTCGAGGACGAACGTCATCAACTCGCTTACAGACGGTATCGAGTGACGGAGTCGCAATCATCAGTGACATAATATTACTACTGTTACGACTACTGCGTTTCATATTCACATTCTGCAACTGCGGCGAATTCACAGATGTTACATTTACATATGTGGCACAACATAGTGAGTTCTTTCCTCAGCTCAGTTGCGGCTCGTTCCGATTCTTCAAGCTTGAAACGGATATCGTTGACCAACTTTCATCGTGATAATGTCTTTGAACAATTTGGCCACATCTATGTAATCAAAAGTCACGGGCAACAGCTTGTTGAGATCACGCGCAAAGAAAGTTAGGATGTCATCAGAGTCGGTCTTATTGAACACTCTGAAGATGTCTTGCAAGTCTCTTACCACGTCTATCCCTGATACGTGTGATAAAACGGATTTGGTCACGACTAAATTTGCTAACACCTTCTTCACTTGGATGATCTGGTCTTCAGTAAAACTTGTTGTCAGTATCTGCTCCAGATACACCTAGTCTATGACGTCCAATTTTTATCGAACGTGTGGACCACGACGATATCGTAGAGTTTTAGGGTTGATGCGTCATTTCGAATTATTTTCGTATAGTCAGTTAGCTAACGCACACACGAAAATATTTTAGGTTTAGCATTAGAACCGCCACATCGTTAATAAGCGACTGCACTGACCGGTAGTAAAATCGCGACTTAAAGTCGTCATTATTTGAGATGATATTGACATAAATTAATCTAATAGCACAATTCCAAAAAAAAAAGTTGATTTGATAAGTTCATTGTACCTATTCGTATGTAGCGTGATAATTTGATAAGTATATCGTATAATTTTACGGCCCTATGGCGCAGTGGCTTAGCAATGAGTTGCAGTTCTAGGGGCCGCAGGTTCGAATCTCGCACGAAACAGATATTTGTATGGCCTATAAATAATTGTTCCGAGTGTTATGTCATAGATACCATTTACTTTATATTATATGTCCTGTATACTTTATATTGTTTATTAACTAAATTACTTTCTTAGAAGCCAAACTAATGTTATGTCATAGGATACTATTTACTTTATGTTATAAGGCCTGTTTACTTTATATTGTTTATTTACTTAAAAGCTAAATTACTTTCTTAGAAGCCAAACGAATGTTATGCCATGGGATACTATTTACTTTATGTAATAAGATCTGTATACTTTATAAATCATATTGTTTACTTTCTTAGAAGCCACACTAATTCGATTGTAATTTTATATGCTAATGTATATAGTTTACCATAAGTTAACCATAACACCAAGAACAATGTTATACCCTTATGTTTACCCCCACCTCCTAGCTTCCTACACTATTTAAATCAAATCTTTCGATCCCTCAATACAATCCTATCATCAAGTTCTCTGTATCAACTACTATATTTTAAGTTATTTTAAAAGTATTAAATAAATTTAGTTTTAAAAGAGTTTTTGTCTCTGCCACATAACAAATTTGGCGCAGTCGGTAGGATCTTGCGTGATTCATTTGCTTAAATCGCTTAAAGACGAACTAAAAGCGTAACAAATTCGACGGGACAGCATCACCCAATAAGAAGACAACGTACGGTAGCTGTATTCTTTTGATAAACTTCGCCGAACCATGCAGCTCCACATTTTATTGTTACTGTGATAAGTGGCTAAGCTTGTTTGTTCGAATTACTATTTTTCCATTTTTACCAAAATATTTTCCTACATCTACCACCTCATTCACATTTTTTTTTATATATATAATCGTACTATTCTATTAAATACTACTATATTATACTATTCTATTATATCAATTATTCATAGCCTGTGTAAAACAATCTCAAAAGACCCTAAAATGGCCTTAGACATCACTACATTACTTAAATTAATTTCCTCATTCGACACAGATAATAAAGACCAAGTGTAAAGATTCGTTAGGTCATGCAATTCAGCTTTCGATTAAGTTCAGCGGACCAGAAGTCAGTACTTTTAGTATACGATGAATAATTATCATAAATATTTAATTTGAAATCTATTTCAGGGTGGCTTGAATAACGGCACACCCTAATAAAACCCTTAGTTTAATTGAAAATCTTTTATATCTTATAAATTTACCATACATTAATTTTACTATTTGTTTGTTTTTTAATTATTACTTAACCAATATTGGAGATCAATAAATCTAGTATGTTACCTCGAATATTTTTTATGAAATTATACTTACTAGCATCATGAAGTTATACAGGTGGGTAGATAGCGGTAACAATACAACACAGTCCAAGGCTCCAATACATTAGGAACCCATGTGATCTCAGGAAAATTATAATCACCAAAAAGTGAAAAACCTACTACGGAGGTGTCCTACAGAAATGTTTTTAATAACTCTTAATACGCAGAATACGTGTCAAATGAAGTATAAGGAGGTATATAGACTGCAGCAATGATACGCTTAAAGCCACATGAGCTAAGAAGGCAAACGCACACATTCTCGATGTACATAATAGATGATTGCATACACTCACAACTTTAATATGGCGATGAAACAACTTTATTAATAACTAGCTGTTACCCGCGGCTTCGCCCGCATGGTCACTAGGAAATGAACTATCCATTGCTTTTTGAATTGAAAGAAAACTGAGTTTTATAGATTTGTCAAAGATGCAGCCATTAAAAGGAAACTGTTTTTTGGCTTTGATGATAATACCATTTAGTTTTGTTATTTTCTGGTTCTTGTGAAGTAAGTGGATAGGCTGATGAGTTTAATTTTATTTTTACCCTTCTTTCATGGCAAAATGCATATCCACTTTTTATATAATTTATTTGTTTTATTATAATTTCATATCTCTTTTTGCCGTGTTATTATTTAGTTATATTTGCAGACTTTCTATATATTTAGAGTTTTTAGAGTACAAAATATAAAAAATATATTTTATATTTTGTACTCTATTCTGTTTCTTCCTCTTGAGCTTTCTCTTTTTTATATCGTTTGCGTGAAAACTACCGTAGGTATTTCAATTAAAAGAGAGTTATTGTAATGATATTACTAATTAATTGTTATAACTACGTATATATATATATAGCTATCACATGTGTGTATACGATCAATAACTTTGAGATCGTGGCAAACAAAAGCGCGAGACGCATTTAATTAGTTTAGATATGCTCTAGATTAATTGAATATGAATAAACAGAGTTACTCAATTGTTGTAAACAGAAAATCGAAGGAGAATGTTATGTCAACTTCACCTGTACGCTGAGAACGTTAATCTAAGTCTAAATGGTATGCTGTGCTGTTAACTCTGATTGTTGGAATAGTGGTGGAGAGACCATTCACAAAAACACTGAATCTAAACTTTATAACCGGGTACAGTATGCGAACTGTTCAGCGTGGTGAGTATAGGCAAATTCATTATCGTTATCGTCACCCTGTAAACTCGCCACTGCATGTCACAGTAGTATAATTTAAATGAATTTTAAAGTACAGTAATATTTACTTTAAAGAAAATTGCAGGGTCATTATACAACGACTATGACATTGAGTCATATACTTTATTGCTTAGCAAAATATCCAGAAGTGCAGAAAAGAGTGTATAAAAAACAAATATCGGTATTTAATAATGACACTTCGAGGAAACCTACTCAACAAGATTTAAGTAAAATGAAGTATTTTGAAGCTGTCATCAAGGAAAGCATTCGCGCAATACCAACTGTTACGAAAATTGGAAGGCAGCTGAAAAATGATATTGTATTAAAAGGTAAATATTGTGTTCAAGCTGCTAAAAAAATTAATCATATACAGTTTTTATATGCAGTTCACCCGATGGTTAGTGGCTTCTGGAGGCTATGGACACCTACAGCTTTATTTCAAATAACAAGGCTACATAGGCTCTTTTGTCACCTATGAGGACTACGATGAAATGCCTTACAAGCTGTAAAAGTGCAGAGGACAACTTAACGTTTTCTTGCAAATTTAAAGGATGCACTTTTACATAGTGTTTCAATTACTAAAACTTACTTTTTTAAAGAATAAGGGTGACATGCGAGCACACTTAGTTCTCAGGGGTGACCTGAGAACTAAGTTGTAATGTCTCATTGCCAAAAAAGTTATCTGGTTACCTAAACTCACCATATGAATTAATTTGCTATCAAGCTGTTCCATTCGTAATGCAGGCATAATATAGCTGAAGCGTGATTTTATCATGTAGAATACCTGTATTAAAATTTAGAAACGTAACAATTAGTTTTTATAAAACTATTGTAAGTGTCCAAAGGACACAGTGACCGTTTTTTGCTTAGGTTGAATGCTTTTTTGAAAACTTAAATTATCTAATATAGGGAGCCTATTTCATGCATTGCGATGTTTATTAACCACCTACTTATTTAATACACGTAAACAAATGCTCGATTTTTTTAAATACAGATATTTGAATTTCGGAACTGACTTTATTGTGATTATCCCCTATGATCTTGCATTCTAACCTACCTCCAATTTTTACTACACAAACGTTACATCAAGCACAAGGAAGCTTGCTTAAATACTTTAAAGCTCAAATGCCTCCGTGTTGAAAGCTTCTGACTCAGAGAGTCATGTCAAAAAAACTTGATACCCCAAAATTGATTCCTTTTAAGTATTCACGTATACACTTTTCCAAACGTCAAAGCAACTTGGAAAAGACCTCTGGCCACTTTTCTTTAGACACCTTAGAAATTTCGAAATTAGGGTCATGTCTTTTTTTCTTTCAAAATTTTCTTTTAATTTTTTTTTCAGTTCAGAGAAATAAAATGGTTGAGGTAGGATAGGCATAGAAAATTATCATGGTGCCCGAAAAGCTATATATATATATATAAATGTTTCTTGGCTTTCTATGGCTATAACTCTTTTCAGGCTCCAAGGTATCATTCGGATTTGATCGTATTTTAATTGTCTAGTTCAGCAGTAGCAATTTTAGGCATCTTTCAGAAAAACGAGGCGAGGAGCTGTCTCTGTGTTGCTACACAATCGGCCAAATTTCATTGCAGTTGGCTCATCGTCAAAGCACTGTGTTTCGTTTTTTTTTGTGAAAGTCATATCGACTGAGGTCCATTACCGAAAGCGAATTCCCGCCAGATTCCCATGAAAAAGCAATTTCCAAATAAAAATATTTGAAATTGATGAATTTAAAACTTTTCAATGTATTGGTGATTATCCAGACTGTACGATAACTTGCTCCAAGAGCGCTTTAATAATATGTAAACTTAATTAATAATTTCTTAGCCATTGACGAATTTAAATTTTTTTTTTACTGGTTTATTAATTTTGATGATTATATTGATTTTATTTCTGTTACGTTCTATATATTTTCATCGACATCATGAAATTTCTCCATTGAGTAAAATGTATTTAATTTATTTTAAAATCATGCCCCTTGTATACGGATTTGGTGCTCTGGATGCATATCAGCTAGGCATATAGCGCAGGAGTCCTCTTTGAAATGGTTTTGATTAAACATGTTATTTATTTTCAGATGGTCGCATTATTCCTGCAGGAAGCGCAGTAATAATATTTTTCGAGGCAATGTCTGTTAATCCCAAAGTGTTTTCACAACTCGAAGACTACAACCCAGATAGGTTTTTAAATAACCTTCCCCAATTCGCTTTTGTGCCATTTAGTGCAGGACCTAGGGGTTGCATAGGTAATAAACTAATAAAAATATTATTGTGGGTATACATTTACGGCCTCACTTGTACTTGTTGATTATCGCTTATTAAAATAAGTATTAATTATTTCTTTATCTGTCTATTTCTTTTGTCATTTAGGTTTGAGAGAGACACGAAAGTGGGCAACTTTAAGCATTTCTTACTTAACTGACGTTGAATTTATATATTACATGCCTGTTTGTTATTTTTTACTCATTGGGGTTCATACCAAAAATGTATAATTTATTTTTTATGTTGCCACCAGGCATACCAAGGGTTAAAAGAAGTAAATAGCAATTATGAGATTAAAATGAGTTATATATGAAAGGTAACGGCTATATTTTTGTAAATATGACATTTTTATAGGACGTCGATTCAATCGCGCAACTAGATTAGTTACTAATGAATTATTATACTTTGACACAAGAAAAACGCATGCGTATGGCTACTCCCATTCGATCCTACAGTGGCCAGTGCTGCTCTATGATTTTTGTCGGACATTTTTCTTGAAATATATTCTATTTTAAACCTGAAATTATAAACAAATTTTTGCAACAAGGCCGAAGTTAGAATGCATCATAACACAGAATATTGAAATAAGATCTCATCTCCATGACGTGCATTTATCAATTATTTATAATTACATGTTTTGATTACTCACTTTCTAAAACCGCGACCACGCTATCACATAATATCAGTGTAAAATAGCAGCTTAATACTGCTGTATTTCGTGTGGTAAGTGTAGAGAACCGGTGACCATTTTTACTGGAAATGAGGCATACCATCTAAGTCCCCATGGGTGACAACGCATCTGCAATTTGATTTGTAATAGAGGATAGATGTAGATATCTATGGGCCGCAGCAAACACTTACCATCAGGTGGACTGTCTGCTCGTTTGTCACCCTTACCCTATAAAAAAAATCCTGTCTCATTATTAGGTGACTTCAAAAAAGGTTTGAGTTCTCGATTCAACTGCATGTTCTGTCTTTCTTTTTTTGTATGTATGCTACGCGATATTTATCATCTTGGATTATAAATCGATTTTAATCATTATTCTATTGTTATAAAGGTCCAACATAAATATGGATGAATTATTCTACCCCTATGTATGGGAAAATAAAAGACCAAGATTTTAATGTAACTATTAAGACGAAATTCTAATACTTTTTCTTTTTTATAATATAGACCCATTGACATCTAGATCATCAACGAAGGATCAAAATGCATATTCATTTTCAACCTGGAGGACTCAGATGGAATGCCTTATTTCAAGTAATAAAAGTACGGTTCTCTACACTTATCTTACGAAACACAGCAGTATTAGGGTGAGTGGGGGGAAGATGAAAAACGGGGTAAGACAAAGGGCATCAGTAAAGACAGATTTTGTGTAATTTATCCAATGCTACCTGCATTCATAAGACCGCCATTTTGTTACGTACCACACCTAAGTCGGCACTTGTCGTTTTGAGGGATCAGTTGTGTGTTATAAGAGAATATCTACGCTGTGAATTTTACGCGAGCAAGTCGGGTGGTTTAATCTTACCCCGTGTCGTGTAACTTAATTTACGAGGTAGGTACGAGTTTTTTATTTGTATACATACTTATTATTTTTAATTGGTAGTTATGTTGCTATGTCTAAATATCGCTACTTTTAGGATTTTAGGATTTATTGTAACATTCCGTCTTTACCCGCCAAAATTTGACGGGGTAAGATAAACATATAAAAGTTTCCAACTTGCCCCGTTTTCCAAAGTCATACAAATGGATCTCAAACTGTACCTAAATAAATGTTTTGTTTTGTTACAGCCATTATATAAATTGTCAACGGCACAATTTCAGCTAATATTATCTAAAGGTATTTATTTTAATATTTGTATATTATAGGAAAGGCAAAAATAGCAAACGGGTCACCTAATGGCTAAGTGATTTCACCGCTGCCCATAGACACAAGAAATAACAGGAGTGTTACTTGTACGTTGCCTTCTCATAAGGTATAGGAACAGGATTCATAGGAATGGGAGTTCGAACTTAAAGAAAGGGGAAAGACCACCAGATACTCGTTATTAAATGCAACATCACAGCTCCTAGAACAATGCAACGCCACATCGGTTTATCTAGCAAACGTTAACATTCGGGTGGCCTTAAGAAAAGGGGAAAAGGAACGGGCATCCGGAACTCCCACTCACCAGACGGAACATGGCAGCCACTAAGAAGCTAACCACTTCACGCTGATTTTCTGTGAGAGGGTAGTATCGCACCGGTCGACCCTGCTCATTTATGTATTACAGTGAACTGTAGACGTGGATCTACTACCAATTTTTTTATTAATGTTTAGATATAATTTTTTTTTGAATTTTTTCTATGTTTTTAGTTGGGGCATTTTTCTAAGATCTTATTAATTGGTTAGCTGTTTAATTTTGAAATATTTCAATTTTTACGTTTTGTGCTACATATTTTGTTGACGAAAATGGTAAATGGTACATGTACCTGTACGTGTTTAAAATTATCTTGGCATTCAAAATAAAAAAATAATATGATTGATATCTTTCATTTTCTGTATAATCTTATCCAAGTAATGTGAAAAGTTTGAGAACCTCTAGTTCAATCTTTCCCCGGCGGGTCAAGATTGAAATATAAAAAACAAATAAGTTGTGTTATCTGTGTTATTTGAAGGTATTTTGATATAATAGACAGTTCTGAAGTGTCAGGACAATTAAAATTGTAGCCTACTGACCGTCAATATCGTCTGACATTAATTTGAACGATTTTAGAAACTACTTCGATCCTTCCCCACCACCCTTTCATTATTCCCCCTTTTTTTCTTTCGATAAAAACATTGTAATTAATTTTTTTTGCATTCGAATAAATATAACAGGGATTTATCGATAAGACATAAAAATATGTTCTTTGTACTCTATTCACTATAGATATAATTTTAGCTTAAGTTAATATGTACTGTTTTACAAAACGTCAAATACAACACTGCTCATTTCATTAAAAAACCGTTCGATCTTCCCCCCACTCACCCTAAGCTGCTATTTTACGCTGATATTATGTGAGAGGGTGGTCCTTGTAACTGCACCGTGTCTCTACCACACTGCACCATACCAACCTTAAGCTTGTGATATTCCTAAGTCCACTCAAAAGGCTCAAAAAAGTCTGAAACGTCAAAGTTATAAGTAAAACTGGTCAAGTGCGTGTCTGGCCACGCACTACGTAGAGGTAGGGTTCCGTAGTTGCCCGTCACAATATGTGACTTTCTTGATGACCGCTATAACGACTAAAAATAGGCCCAAATAGGAAGATCGTAAGTGAAGGACTTATTTTCAAATCAGACGTATATAAAATATTACAAAATCTTATCGATTTTGAAAATAATACAATTTACATCAAATCAATCACATGCCAAGGTAAAAATATGATCATAGGTAACTATCTATCTATAGAGTTCTCGGCAGTGAAACCCTAATATATACATATATGACCGTAACGAACCTTCACGTAAACCACCACCGCCCTAAATTATCCTGAGGTCGCCGGCGTAAACCAAGAGTGTGACGTATGAAAATGCATTGGGCTATATGATTGTATGAATACTTTGAGTGAGGCCTACAGTAATGATTTCTTATATTTACGCGAACCCTACACATTAAATGAAACTAATTTTTACGGGTTCTACCATGTTAATTTTCTTTTTAATTCCCGACGTTTTGGGTGCTTTACAGCACCCATGGTCACTGGCGAGACTAAGGTGTCTAACCTCCAGATGTCATAGTTAGCCCGGCTACCTTCAGTTTTTAATATTAAATGAAAACCTTCAATATTAATTTTTGATCCGATCAAAGCAGAATGAGCTTATAGTATCTTGAAGTCTTGCAGTGGTATGCTTGGGATTGGATTTAATTTTATTAATTTTAGGAGTTTACTAAACCGAACAAGCCGGTTTCGGAAAAGGCTTTACCACCATGGATCACATAAATACACTTCGGCAAATTGTACAGAAGTCCGAGGAGTACAATTTGCCACTATGTCTGGCGTATGTGGACTATGAGAAAGCCTTTGATTACGTTGGAATTTGAGCGGTGCTGCCCCCTTCAGCGGTGCCAAGTTGACTGTCGGTATATCGAAGTGTTGAAGTGCTTGTACCGTAGGGCTATGATGGCTATCCGAGTACAGAACCAGAGTACGAAACTTATCCAGTTGCAGAGAGGCGTAAGACAGCGTGACGTCATATTCCCGAAACTCTTCACCGCTGCATTGGAAAACGTTTTCAAGCTTCTGGACTGGAAAAGATACGGTATCAACATCAATGGCGGGTACATCACTTACCTTCGATTTACCGACGATATAGTCCTTATGGCAGAATCGCTGGAGGACCTAAGCACTATGCTCAATGACCTCAATAGTGTCTCCCAACGGATAGGTCTTAAGATGAACATGGACAAAACAAAGATCATGTTTAATGTCCATGTCACACCTATGCCGGTAGTTGTTGGGAGCACTAAGCTCGAAGTTGTTGACGAGTATGCATACCTGAGACAAATATTCCGACTAGGTAAGTCCAACTTCGACCGAGAGGTCATTCGACGGATTCAGCTGGGCAGCGTTCGGGAAACTACGACTACTACGACGATCTTCTCGTTAGACATACCTCAAAACCTGAAAACGAAATTATACAACCAGTGCGTGTTACCAGTGATGACTTACGGATCTGAGACGTGGTCCTTCACTGCTGGCGGGATGAGGAAGCTCAAGGTCGCTCAGCGAGCTATGGAGAGGGCTATACTCGGAGTTTCTCTGCGTGATAAACTTAGAAATGAGGATAGCCGCAGTAGAACCAGAGTGACCGACATAGCCCAACGGATAAGTGAGCTGAAGTGGAAATGGGCCGCCAATATAAATCGAAGAACCGACAACCGATGAGGAAAAATGTTCTCGAGTAGCAGCCTCGCACCGGCACGCGAAGTGTAGGGCGTCCCTCCACTAGATGGAGTGACGACCTGGTAAGACATGCAGGAAGTCGATGGATGCAGGTGGCTCAGGACCGTGCTTTGTGGCATTCTTTGGGGGAGGCCTATGTTCAGCAGTGGACTTGTGAAGGGCTGTAATGATGATGGTGAATTTTAGAATCCCAAGCAGATGGCAGCACCCATCCATCTTCTCTATTAAAATTAAGATGATGTTTTTTTTTTAATTTCAATAGCCTCGCGAATCATCCTTGGTAGGAACCGGTGTTCCTTTGCAAGGATTTGTGGTCAATCAAATCTAATGTAATGGCGGGGACGATCTTGAACATGTTCACAGACTGCAGTCTTCCCGGAACTTCGGTGCTTCAAGTCAGCTATATGTTTTTATAGATCTTTTTGTTTGTACTATGTCAAAGAGACCATACTCACAAACCAACTTGTACACTCATGCATCTTGTAAAGGGATGTGGCACTTGACGGATGGTAAAAATTGACTAATCTTCTTCTGCGGCTTGAAGTATGCTTTAATGGAAGCTCGCTTCAAGATGAAGCCAACCCTGTCTGTGCCTCCTCTGACATAGGGTAGTACAGCGGGCACTCGCTCGACTGTGGCAGGCTTCACTCGGTCACTGTAATCACATGAGTAGATAAACGGAACAGAGATAAAGTTTCATTCAACTGATCGAATCGGTTGCACTACTACAAGCACGCGGGGCATGTGTGCGTTACCACATGTCGCGTACACGGCGAGACTTGAAAAAAACCGGTTACGCTGGTACAGCCAGTGGACAATCTCACAGGGTCGGTGCGGCGCACGTTGTTTGTTTTGTTAGTAGCAAGTATAAATATTTGAATGTAAAAACTTGGTATTATTAAAAATGGTTGTTTATTGTACTGTGTGTATGAACAATACTAGAAAAAATTAAAATATATCATACTTTAACTATCCCAAGGAGTACAATACGTAAGTAAATATTTGATTATTACTTTTTCAAGTAAGTACCTTTATTTTATTGTATTATCCTTTTTTTAAGAAGAAAAGGTTGCCATACGGTATGTTTTTACCTTTCTTTTGTTATTAAAAGCTTTTACTAAACATTTGTAGGTATGTGGGTGGGTTGGTATGAAATAGGTTTGTGTGTTAAGTTCACATATTACAAGTTACATTTGAACCACCTCCCAATGTCTGATTGAGTTGAAATGTTGTATACGGTAACTTCAGTTACAATGCAATAATATGATAGATATAACCTGATGCTGCAGCCAAGTTTGTCTCCTCACTAGGGAACTCTTCCACGGGTAGTAGCAGGGTGATGAGGAAATCCTGAAAAACATTTTATGTCCCAATAACGCAGAACTTCTTTCCATTAAGAGACTGAAAAGACGAAGTACATCGGGAAGTGGTTGGGTTCCTAGCGAGTCCATACAACTATGTTTCAAGGGATCGTTTCTACCAGCACATGTACATGTTAAGGGTTTGAGAATTAAAGTGGATCCATATGTGTTTCCGGTGTCATAATGTTCGCGCTGTTGGAAACTAGGTCATACAATTAAAAAATGCCCAAATAATAAAATATTATGTCTCAAGTGCGGTGAAAATCACGAGAATTGCAATATAGGTACCTACAAGTGTGTTAATTGTACAGGTAATCACATGTCCTTAAACAAGATCTGCCCAGCATATCAACGGGAGAAAAGACTGAGGGAATTGATGGCAGAGTTTAACTGCACATATAGAAAAGCGCTTACAATTTTTGTTACGCCCAACTCTCCGGTGCCAGAAACAAGCACTTCAAACAGCAAACTAACCATTTTTAACTCGGAAACTCCACAGGCTCAGTCTACCTCATATAGCCAAGGCCGCCAACACGACCAGGTTACGTTTGCCCAGGTGGTTAAGACTGAGGCAACAGTGCATAGTGAATCGGAACCGAAACATAACCCCCGGATTAAGAAAACACCACGGCAAGGCACCAGGAGAACCATCTCCCCTGAGCGTCACGTTAATTCCATGGATACGCCTACAGCAGACCATTTGGAAGCCAAGCCATCCCCAAAAAAAGAAGTAAACTTTAGTGAATTATTGTATAGATTGAGGGAGATTATTTTTTAAAGAAGTGCTTCTATGCAAGATAAGATAAAAGATGTTATAAAATGTTGTGTGGAATGGTTTATTTTAGTTGTAGTAGATAATATTTCAGATTGGCCTATTCTAAAATTATTACTGGACTATTTAAATGGATAGTACAAAAAAAGACGTTAAGATAAATATTATACAGTGGAATTGTCAAAGTCTCAGACCCAAATTAGTTGCATTTGAACAATTATTGTCACAGGAAAAAATCCACATTGCGGTCCTAAGTGAAACTTGGTTAGAGCAGGATAGCCCATTAAAAATAAGTAAGTATTACATACACCGAAAGGATCGCTTCGATTCCTACGGCGGAGTAGCAATAATTACCCACAAATCAGTTAAGTGTCGCTTACAAAATATACCAATGGTTAACCCGGGCATAGAGGTCCTATATTTAAAGATTTACAATTGTGTTGATATCGAAAATATTATGTCTGTATACTGCCCTCCCTCTGTATATACAACCGGTAGTGATTGGGATCATTTACTATCTTTTAGCAATAAAAAATCGCTTATACTTGGCGACTTCAATGCACACCATAATACTTGGTCAATGAAAACAAATACTAGAGGAGTTCAGATATTTGACACCCTAATAGGTAACTCGTTAATAATATTAAACAATGGTGGACCAACGCGCATTAGGTTAGTTAACGGTAGCTTACAGGAATACGCTTCGGATATTTCTTTAGCATCTGCGAATATAGCTCTAAAGCTCGATTGTCATATAATAAATGAAACTTTAGGCAGTGATCATCAAATGATTAAAATATCTATTATGTTGGAACTAGTAATGTGAAGGTTCGAAGAAGAAACTTTAAGAAAGCCGATTGGGTGCGGTACAAAGATGCGCTTCATAGGAAGTTTTCAGTTATGTCACTTCCTGTAGATCTATAAAATGCATATAATTTATTCACTGAATGTATAAACGAAGCGGCTAAAGAACACATCCCTCTTATAAAAATTAACCAAGACCCAAGCAATAATTTTAGATTAATTATTGCTTGGGATTTAGATTAATTATATATAATTTAGGTAGACCTTATTGGAATGCCACACTCTCTAAAGCAGTCGCTGAACGACGGTTGGCACTATGAAAATTTAGACGAAACCCTTCTCTACAAAATTAAGATATCCTAAAAGATAAAATTCATATAGCGCAGAAATCAATACGAACAGCGAAAAACAGCGCTTGGCAAGAACTTTGTTCTACAGTTGATCAATCGGCCTCTCCAAATGACTTGTGGCGTAAAATGAAATGGTTGAAGGGGTATAGGGCTCACAACCCTTTTATTGATAAAGATTAAGCTTCAGAGTTGAATAATACTTTGACATCTGATTTTGTTTCCCCCATGAAACCTGTTGTTCTATCTAAGAACCAAAAACTAGAAATGAAAATCTCATTACAAGAATTAGAAAAGAGTATTCGACCAACTGACACGTCCCCAGGGGTGGACAATATTTCATACTCAATGGTTAAAAATCTCCCATATAATGGAAAGTACTTATTGCTTGATCTGTATAGCAAGTTTTTGTCAAGTGGTTTTGTCCCTAATCAATGGAGAGATATATTAATTGTGCCAATCCCTAAACCAGAGAGAGATAATAGTTTGGTGTCAGCATTACGACCCATTTCCATGATCTCGTGTATGTGTAAAATTTTTCACACTATTATAAAAAATAGATTAGAGTGGTATATTGAAAAAAATAACATTTTATCGAATAACACAATAGGTTTTAGAAGAGGTCGTTCAACGTTAAATAACCTTTCTAATTTGGTCTCTGAAATTCAGTTAGGCTTAACAGATAGAATAGCTACAATTGGTTGTTTCATAGATATAGATAACGCATACAATAATGTGGATATTTCTAGTGTAATTCAGGCTATGGATCGTTACGGTATAGGTTCAACTATATGTAATTACCTTTGGAATTTTCTCAGACAAAGATCATTAAAAATACAAGTTGACGATGCCATAATTTGCCGAAATACAGGTCGGGGATTGGCTCAGGGGGATCCACTGTCACCATTGTTATTCAACATACTTACTGCACATATATGCAAAGAGGTACAAAATGTTCGCATATCACAATATGCAGATGACTTTGTTTTATATACAGGGCGGAAAAATTTATTGGAAGCTGTTGAGAATCTGCAGGAGGCGTTAGATTTAGTAAGTACACTACTTTTCAACATAGGTCTAAAAGTATCTCCTATAAAAAGTAAAGTGTGTGTGTTCTCCTGTGGGTTTAAACGTACGTTATTTGATTTAAAAATTAATGATTTTTCCTTACAAGTGGTTTGTGGTTGGATCGTGGTCTTAGATGGGGAAGACACATAAATGAACTTGCAGAAAAAACGCTTAAATTTTTAAATATTCTTAAATGTCTGTGTGGACCCAGGTGGGGTCTTCACCCATCACATTTGCGTCGTTTGTATATCGCAATCATAAGAAGCAGAATTGAATATGCTTGTTTCCTCTATGATAGTAGTTGTGTAACGCACCTTAAAAAATTAGAACGCGTGCAAAATCAAGCTATGAGAGTTATGGGTGGATTTTTAAGAAGCACGCCAATACATGTGATGGAGAATGAACTTTGTATTGAGCCGCTACATATACGAAGGTATTATCTGGCGGGAAAATTCTGGCTTAAAACTAAATCACTTTTACATAATGAATTAATTGTAATATTAGATAAGTTAGATGAATATTTTGTGACTCATCAATTGCGTAAGAAAAAGAAACCTCTGTTGGCAGTCGTACATAATTCTCTTAAAGATTCTGATATTCATATCTCAACGCAACTTGAAATGTTCTCCTTGGATACCTGGGTTAGCAATGTGGATCTTTGCGGCATTTTATTTCCTCTTATTGAAACAATTGATAAAGCTAAACACGGTTATAACAATGTGATTCTGAGACAAATATGTTTACAGTTTATTGATGATAAATATTTGCAATCTTATAAAATTTATACCGATGGATCTAGCGATAATGATATTAACATAGGAGTTGCATTTTTTGACCCTCAGTTAAACATATCAATGTAATTCAAAATTAATTCTAAAGTTTCAATAATGTGTGCTGAGCTAATAGCTATTTCAGAAGCTGTATCGTACATTTCATCACTCAATCACAAATATCAATATGTTATTTTGACAGACTCTAAGAGTGCTCTGCAACACTTGGCTCGATGTACTTCGAATTTTCGAGGAACACCGATAGCCTACAGTATTTTGAAGTCTATTGATAGTTTAACCAAAAAAAAATGTAACTGTTGTGTTACAATGGATCCCTGCTCATATTGGCTTAGTAGGTAATGAAGTGGTGGATAGGTTAGCGAAGGAAGCTTCCTCTGACGGTATTTTACGGCGTTATTTACCTTTTTTCGCAGACTTTCTATACAAAGTAAAAGAAAGATTTGTCACTTTGTGGAAGGAATACTTTAATGAGAGATCTTTAACAAAAGCAATATGGTATAAAACTATTCAACCAAATCTCTCCCGGTCTTCATGGGTGGATAAGGCTAATATGGGCAGGACCGATATCGTTACAGCTCTAAGGCTGCGATCGGGACACATACCAATGAACAGCTTCGCATTTTTGATGGGAAAAGTCGAATCCCCTAACTGTGTAGAATGTGATCAAATAGAAGATGTAGTGCACATTTTGGTGGAGTGTGTTCGTATCGAAGCTGAAAGAGTAAATTTTTGCAATAAATATAATGTAAATAGATTAGATATCGGATTTTGTAACAGTATTCTGGCTTCACCATTGTCTGAGGAAGCCAGAATTTTGTACAAAATGGTCCAAGTTGGACTTAAAAGAAGATAAAAAAATGTAAATATAATGAGGGTGGCATTATAATAGTTTTATAAAACCCTCTTTAAAAAATAAAAATTAAAAAAAAATGGTTGTTTATTGTACTGTGTATGAACAATACTAGAAAAAATAAAAATATATCATACTTTAACTATCCCAAGGAGTACAATACGTAAGTAAATATTTGATTATTACTTTTCCAAGTAAGTACCTTTATTTTATTGTATTATCCTTTTTTTTAAGAAGAAAAGGTTGCCATACGGTATGTTTTTACCTTTCTTTTGTTATTAAAAGCTTTTACTAAACATTTGTAGGTATGTGGGTGGGTTGGTATGAAATAGGTATGTGTGTTAAGTTCACATATTACAAGTTACATTTGAACCACCTCCCGATGTCTGATTGAGTTGAAATATTGTATACGGTAACTTCAGTCACAATGCAATAATATGATAGATATAACCTGATGCTGCAGCCAAGATTGTCTCCTCACTAGGGAACTCTTCCACGGGTAGTAGCAGGGTCACGAAATTTTGTATGTTAGTTTAATTTTGATAGTTTAACATGAACTGCTAGTGCAGCCAGCATTTCTCCTTACCAGGGAACTCTTTACTGTTAGTAGCATGGACTCGAAACTTTGTGTTTAATTTAATTTTGTTTGCAAAACATGATCTTCACCATAAACTGCTGCTGCAGACGGGATAGTCTCCTAATGAGGGAACTCCTGAACAGTTATAGTAGCATGATCATGAAAGTTTTAATACGCGTTTCCAGAGCATTTTTAATGAAAACTTATCATTAATACTTACGTCTTACGGTCTGTCTTTAAATTAAATTAATATTTAAAAAAAATATGTATAATTCACCACGCCATCACAATAAACAATAAATTATTAAAATACAAAAATTATAAAAAGAAAATTATTAGAGTACGTAATTTGTAAAGTATTCTATCATACTGAATAATTAAACTATTTAACAAATGCTTTGTTTAATTTGTCTTCACCTATTGTGACAAACCTACCAAAATAATTAACAATTTTGCACGTTCATAAGAAGCTTTGTATCTGCTCCGTTTATCTACATATGTGCGGTGACGGAAGCACGAGACCCGAAGCTTGTTGTCTTGCAATACTTGCCCGACGTGCTGAAGCTCGGTGGCCAGATGTTTTCTGTCACAGATCCCTCGTGCTCTCTGAAACATCCTCCATTTACTTGTATGGGAAGTACTCATGTTTTTATGATTTCATTTCACAGTTTTCTAGGCCTGATTAATATATATAACTATGCCAAATTACAGAAGTGTAGCACCTAGGATCTCTAAGCAAATCCGCGGACGGACGTACGGACGAACGGACATGGCGAAAATATAAGGTTTCCTTGTTGTGTAACTACGGAAACCTAAAATCCGACTTCAAAGTGCAAAAAAAAATAAAGTAATTTCCATGCAACTGCTTCTGAAGTCAGAGCTTAAACTGTTTTATACACTATGTCTTAATAGCTTAGCACCAAGCAAGAAACTGTTACTTGAATATTATTTTATCCTAGTTAGTTTTTTGAAGTCGGTCTTTACTTATTTTTATAAGTTAATTTATTCATATATTCTAGAATTCAAAGTAACTTTACATGAGTCCTTTTTTTTTAAAGAAATTTATTCTTCTTCATTAGCCCGTAAAAGTTCTCTGTTAGACATAGAGCTTTCTCGATGTAGGAAGGATATTTTTCTATAATCATTAAGTTTGGCAACCTAATTGTCGATCACACCACCTGACGTCTCAAGGTTTTTACGGTCACTGGGTCGGGTATTTTACGCTTAGCGTGAACGCTTACGATGATACCGCCATATATCAGAGGCTATAAAATATTTTTGGCATATCCCTCGGGACGTACTGGGGTGACGGATTTTCTTACGCTGCCACTACATGACTTACTTACTATGACTACATAATAAATAATAGTACGTACTACGTACTATGATGTGACACAGTCATGAAATTTCTTAATTTTATTTTTAAACAATTTTAAAAAGAAAATTAACAATCTAACAGAGTTGTTAACACAAACATTTAAAATAAGCATTATTTTAACAGACTGTTTACATTTTTCCCATGTTGGTTTAGGACTTATAGGTCCCGGGTTTACGTGACACTTATAACAAAAAAGAATATGCCAGGCAGGTGTGTTACTTGATTAATGAGATATTTAGTTTGTGATTTGTAGGCGATTTTTTATCTTTAACGATTATTTTAGGCTTAATTATTAAATCCAAGTAACTATCTGTACTTTAAACCTTCTCTAGCCCCTGGGAGATTATAGGCGTGACGATTTAAACAGCATGAAACAAAATTAAGAAAATATTGAAAATACAAAAGCAAAGTAAAAGTAAAGTAACAGCCTATATACGTGTCACTGCTGGGCACAGGCACCCTCTCACTTATGAGAGGGTTTTAGAGCAAGGAAATGTCCGCCGAACTTCCCGTGTCTTCTAAAGTTTTTTCTTATTTCTCACACATGCAGGTTTCCTCACAATGTTTTCTTGCACCAGCGGGCACGTGGTAAATCATCTCTTAAAATTTCAACTAACAATTTCATTGGTGCCGGCGTGGTCGAACCCTGGTTACCCAAATATTGTACAACTTACAGCAAGCTCTTGCCCCTGAGCTACCACGGCTCTGAAAATAAAATAACTAGAATTACTTATACCTAACAGCAACAGAAACACAAACTTTTTTATTCAATATAGATTATAAATAATAATTATTCAAAGTCATTCTTTTGTTTGATTACCACTGGTTCAAAAAACCTCTTTCCTAGGAAGAACCAGCGAGAAAGCCAGCGGGACTTTTTTTTAAATAACAGCTTACAGTCATTTATGTTAGTTAGCTAATCACACAAAACAAATTAGAAATAGCTTGGTAGCGATCACCGCATTCTCAGGGGTTATTATCATCCATAAATTCCTTTATATTATACGTGGTAGAGCCATGCTGCAGCTATATTACGGTTGTAGCGCGAATGGGTCGGCTCGACCGGGGAAGGACCACGCTCTCACAGAATACCAGCGTAAAATAGCAGCTTAACGCTGCTGTGTTTCGTATGGTGAGTGTAGAGAACCGGAGACCCTTTTTACTGGAAACGAGGCATTCAATCTTAGTCCTCACGGGTGACAATGCACTTGCATTTTTTTATTAAAGCATCACCAACATTTTTATACATTGTTAAAATTATAATTTACATACATACGTAGATAGGGTATTACTTTAAATGCTACAAACTATTATTGATTGATATAGGTGATAACAACATGCACTGGAATAAATATCAAGAATAATACATAGTTACAGCAAACTAAAACGTTAAAAAAATCCAAAAACTTAATCTATTACATTTGCATTATGCTTGAGTAGTTCTTTTCTGAGCTTGTTAGGTGAGTCGGAATTAATATCAAAAGCATGAGGAAGTTTATTGATCAATTTACTTAACCTAGAGATCGGGGAATTTGCGCCAAATACTGTTTTACGAAGAGGTGATCTAAAAGTAATTATTCTCTTACGGGGGTATCTATGAGGTACGCGAAATTTTATCTTATTCAACAATTGAGGGCAGTTAATTTTATTATTTAATAATTTGCTTACGAAGAGTAAGTCGGATATTTGTCTACGATTAGCCAAGGATGTAATTTTGAAAAAATATAGCTGTTTCTTATACGAAGAAAGTTTCTTTTTTGAAATTCGATTTGAGTATACTACTTGCAACGTGAATCTTTTTTGTTTAATAATAATATTTTAATATTTTTTTTTACTAATTTGAAAGAAAGAAAGAAAGAACTATTTATTTGATATACACATTTTACACACATTAAAAAAATATTATAAACAAAAGCAAGGGGGAAAAGAATGCATTTACCATTCTAACACTGTTTACGCATTTACAATTGAGAAGCAGTACATACACAATAATAAAACAAACAAACAAACAAAAAGGTAAAAACGAAAAAAAAATCAATATGAAAATGTGACATCAAATAGGTCTCCAACTCAGCATAATCCTGCAAATACAGCGCTGGTTTTCAGTTAGAGCCTTGTGACTTCACAGACAAGTCAGTGTGTGATCTTCCAACTAAGAGTTATATACGAGTTCATAGTTATCTATTAACAATTACGAGTTAAAAAGTAGTGCTAACATATTATATAACGTATACATACATGCACTGAGACTAAACCTAGGTAACAGGTGTGTTATATTACTATATATTTAAATAATACCCACTTATATACTTATACATACAATATTAACATGATATTTGACTATTCTATTCTATGGGGAAGAGAACTTTTACTTTTTTCATAAAAGTAGATAATTTAATCTTCTGAGTCAAAGAGACACGCCATGTTACGAGACCTGCTGGATTCTTAATTGAAGATAGATGTAGATGTCTATGGGCCACAGCAACCACTTACCATCAGATGGACTGTGTGCTCGTTTGTCACCCTTATCCTATAAAAAGAAAAAGTATAATATAACAAAAACCCTTTTATACAAACTTTGTTATTAAAGTTTTTGAACTTTAAACAGGTCAAATTTTGTATATTTTCTGGGATTTTGTTATCAAACCGTATACATCGCCCCAGGAATGAATTACTGACTCGATGTAGTCGAGTAACTGGTACTACTAGCTTGTGTCTGTTCCTCATATTTACAGAATGAATATTACTTATTTTTGTAAAATACTTTTATGTTTGTGTACGCACATTATATTTTATAAATGTATTGAGAGGCCAAATTTAATATATTAATTTCCTTAAATTTTTGTCGGAGCGGATCTTCTGTAACACAAAGAAAATTTCAGTGTTAGTCACGTATCCCTATAGCAAAATACCATACGACATTATGCTATGGAAATAGCTAAAGTAAACAAGTCTAGCTTTTTCCACACTGGCAAGATTTCTAATATTTTCTGCCGTCTTCCAAACAGGAGACGGTACTCAATTCGACTGTATTTTTTTATGTGTGTTACCTCATTATTTTTACTGGGTGAACCGATTTCGATGATTCTTTTTTATTTGAAAACTGGTACTTCTCATGGAAAGGCTGTAATGATAATGATGATGACTCCTCATGTGGTCTCATATGAATTTGATCAAGATCAGACCAATAGTTTTTGAGTTATTCTTAATAACTTATATTGAAGTCAGCTGTACAAAATTTTTAGTTTTAAATTATTTACAGCATATGCTGCAGAACTAAGTCTGCTTGCTAATTTTGTTATATTGGGGCTCCATAGAAGCTTTATAGTTATGTATACGCAAAACTCAATTTAAAAAAAAACTTTAGTATTTACTTAATAGAATAATTAGTCTCTCTGTAAAGTTTGGTATTAGTAATGGTATTGAAAAACTTGTATTCTTATTGCTTTATTCTTTAGTTCAATTTCCTTGTGTAATTAAAATGTAAGCAGCTTCCTAAACAGGAACTAATGCCAAAATCTATTTCAGGATGCTAATGGTACGGCTGTAGCATACTAGTAACCTTATTTGTACTCAGGTATACCAGCGCTCGTATGCTCGCTACACGTGCTTTGAATTAGGAAAGCTTACCTGCTCTATCGCCTTGCTTAATTGTAACTCGGCGCCCTATTAAGCACTATTTTATTATTCCTTTATGTACCTCTATTGTATTTATTGCATTTATTTCAAATTCTAAAAGTCTATTTATATTGTAATTATAATGTTTATTTTAAATTTTGCTTTCAATAGAAATTTTCTAAACTAGGATGTAATGAGTCCTTTCCAGAAAACAGAGTCTTTTTTTAAATATGCATTATGAATATATTAAAAGAAATAGGTTAATACAATATTTTGACATTCAACATAACAAATAAACTTATACTCCGCCAAATCCTTAGAGTAATTACATACATACATATGCATAGAATGAACCTACAATTCTACAATATATATAATAAACTAGCTTTTTAACCGCGGCTTCGCTCGCGTGCGCTTGAATTTCGGGACATCATTAAATGTTGTTCCGTGTCAAATTTAGAAATATTCGATCACTTTTCGAGTCACGTTGGTGTCTATGTCTCTATGTCTGTCAGAGATTTTTTTTTCATTCTAAAATACTATTAGACGTAGATGATTGCTAACATGCTACAGAAACACGTGAATATACTTATAATATGTATGGCGTGTCTTCCGATTCCGATGTATCCATAAGAAAGGTAAATAGTCTTGAAATCAAAATGTATTATTATTACTTACATTTTACTCTTTACATATATATATTCATAGTTAAAGTAAATTTAGTTTTAACAAAGTAATATAATGTTTATTTGAGACATTTTATTTATATCATTGGTCCTATTTAATATTGATTGGCACCATAAAAAGATATAGATATTTTTATTTACTTCGAGTAGACTTGAAAATTTCATAAATACAGTTCTATAATAATGAATACCACACATGGATTAAAACTAATGTTACGGGTTTTTTACGCATCTTGACTCCTCACCGAATGAAAGCACCGAAGCTCCGGGAAGTCTAAAGTATGTAAACATGTTTAGTATCGTCCCAACCATTATATACAACAAATTCTTGCAATAGAACACCGAATCCTACCAATGATGATTCGCGAGGCTATTGAAATTAAAAATATCCTAATTTTAATAGGGAAGATGGCTGAGTGCTACTATCTGCTAAGGACTCCATGATTAATAAAATTAAATTCAAACTACTACTGCATTTTAACTATTCTATTTTAACTATGACATCAGGTCGTCAAACACCTCAGTTCTCCCACCCCTCTCATGACCATGGGTGCTATAATTTGCCCAAACCATCGGGAATTTAAAAAGTTAAAATTAAACGCGAATAAAATCCTTAAAATTACTTTTATTCCTTATAAATTTTATACACAGTGAACGTGAGGAACACTACACTCATGAACGGGTGTAGAAAAATGTTCGCACTGTTTTGGCGGTGAAAGAAAATCCTACACATCATATCGTCCCGTCGTAAGAGGCGACATAGGAAAAAAACAGTAGATGGGATGATCTGCATCATCTTCTTGACAACAGATCAAAATAATAATAGCTGCGGTTGCCAACCCGCCAGTATAGCAAATATCCAGCTACTTGACAATTTATGGGGGAGGCCTACGTTCATTTCAGTGGACTTGATAGGCTGACTATAATGAGTTCTACTCATCTTTGCAAGCCTTAATATTTACGGTAGAGTGAAAACATAAATTATCATACCCGAAAACACGAATTAAATAGAAACTGTAGAGCCACGCGGCAGCTTTTGCTGTCGCATGGATGGGCCGGCTCGAAGCGGGGTGGTACCACGACCTCACAGAAAACCAGCGTGAAGTAGAGGTTTACCTCTGCGTTTCGCTTGGTGAGTGCAGGTGGCCGGAGGCCCTTTTTACTGGAAATGAGGCATTCCATCTTAGTCCTCACGGGTAACAACGCATCTACATTTTGATTTGTAATAGAGGATAGATGTAGATGTCTATGGGCCGCAGCAACCACTTACCCTCAGGTGGACTGTGTGCTCGTTTGTCACCCTTATCCTATAAAAAAAATATATTGCCCCATGAAAAGTAAAAAAGCAGCTTACATACATGCTACTACTGGGCACAGGCTGTAGAGTTTTTGGCCAAAAAAGAGTTCGCTGCAGTCATTCCAACGCGGGATGAACGTAATGTAAATGATTCAATTATTTACATCGTTTATTCAGTAGCATTGTATTATTTCATTTTATCAATGTCTTGCCATTTTAATTTATTTAGAAGTAAGTAGGTGGCGCTAATATTACATGAAATAATGAAAGCCAAAACTATACCATCTAGTACTATCAGCAATAGAAACGAACATTTATTTATTATATCAAATCAATAAGGGATAAAGTGATGTCAATTCTCTTAAAAGTTCTGTTTCTGTTAAAAATAAGCTATCAGCGCCGCTAGCGGTGAAAAACGATAATGGTATCGTCATATGACCATATTATGAAATAGCAACGTTGTGTTTAGTTACTAATAACTTCAAAAGATTTCTATTCATTGATTTGGTCAAGCTATATAATGACACGGTCATCAAATAGTGTTAAATACACATTCATTTTAGTCCTTTTTTCAGTGTTTTCACGAAATTATAGACTACTTTATGATATATGATCAATTCTATGATCTGGCCACGACTTACATAAAAATCTCTTTAATAAAACTATGATGATAATGAAAATTCTGCAAGAATTGCAGACAGACCAGTTTTTATCACTTTACATATATATTAATAATTAAAATAAATACCTTATCAATTTTCATATTTTTGATAGACATCACTATTATCTATTGAAATTATTACACTTTTAAAATAAAATAATACTAAAAAACTGAACGTTAAAATTTTTTAATAATTTTAAAATTCTAATAATTTAATCATATAGATGTGAGTTATATATATTATTTCATTTATTCATTTATTAGTAACTGAAAGCAAAATATACAACATTTTAAAAGTGGTAGAGCCACGCGGCAGCTTCTGCTATCGCACGGATGGGCCGGCTCGAACCGGGGTGGTACCACGACCTCACAGAATACCAGCGTGAAGTAGAGGTTTACCTCTGCGTTTTGATTGGTGAGTGCAGGTGGCCGGAGGCCCTTTTTACTGGAAATGAGGCATTCCATCTTAGTCCTCACGGGTGGCAACGCATCTGCATTTTGATTCGCAAACGAGGATAGATGTAGATGTCTATGGGCCGCAGCAACCACTTACCATCAGGTGGACTGTGTGCTCGTTTGTCACCCTTATCCTATAAAAATAAAAAAATAAAAAAACTTTTTCCATTTGATGATAGATGGCGCTTGTTTGAATACGAAATCGGTGTAGTTTCAAATTATTTTACCAAGATTATAACTATATTTTAAACTTTATTTACAAATATGGTAATATGGTATTTATTTGAAAAACACCCGTCATTCCGCCTATAACTAAGATACAACAGAAAATTAACATCTAAAGGAAATTAATATACTTAACCTTCCTTTTTTGAAGTTCCGTAATCGGATAAAAAGTAGCCTATAAGTTGCCCCGGGTTACTGACTACCTACATACAAAATTTCATGTAAATCGGTTCAGTAGTTTTTGCGTGAATCCGGAATACACAGACAGACAGACAGACAGAAAGACAGACAGACAGACAGACAAAAATTCTAAAAACCACTAATTTGGCTTCAGAACCCTTTACTTAGTCCCCTGGACTTGTATTTTCAAGAATATTTTAGAATTACAGACACGACTTTTCTACAGATTTATTATATGTATAGAATACAGATTGAGTAAATATACTTGCGACATCTTCGGTAGTACCGGTCGGCTTCGCTTGGGTACCAGTACCCCCGTTTAGGAGTGTTACGAACACGGAATCCGTTGCACTCTTTTGGTATTCACTCAGCAACATGATATTATTCGATATTATATTGAAATATTGGGAAAGATTGTAAGACGCTTTAAGTAAAGTTGAATTCTATTAACCATGCGATTGCATCATATGTAAGGATGAAAATTCATTATTCCACTCATTTGCTGTACGCATGAAGAATGATGTATCAAACCATTTGGTTCGAATGCGTAAGTAAACAACGAAAGGGTGGAGACTAGCCGAACGTCTGGTTGTCCGATGGTGATATTTTATCTTAACACCAATAAGCCTCTTAGGCGGTTGGTGTATTTCAGTGATACATTTTGGTAAGAAGGATCCAAGGTGAGCTGGCTCCTTTTTGCACACGCCTATGTTTTGGAGGCGTTGAATTTCACAAGATTGTCATCGCCCCATTCGGAGACTATCTGTAGTTTGAGATTCACTTTCGGACTGGATTTGACTGGCCCGAGGACTTGGTTATTATCTCTCCACAACTGTGTTGTCGTATGTATACCCATAGATACCGGGCATAAGCTGATCATTAATATGTAGCAGGAAGAAAGTTGTGGAGAGAAGGGACCCCTGCGGAACACTGGCGTTAGTCGCCACAGGATCGAATGAGCAGCCATCGACAACGACCCGGAGAGACCGTTCACTCAGAAAGTTCTTTACCACGTCAATCAAACCAGGGGATAAACCATACGCTGGCAGCTTACCCAAAAGGCTAGCCTGCCAAAATCTGTCAAAGGCCTTCGAGACATCAAGGAAAACAGCAAGTGCTTCCCCACTGTTCTCGAGTGCCTCGCCCCATACGTGTGGCATACGCTAGAAGATCCTCAGCTGACCGATTTCGGCGAAACTCGTATTGCCGGTCACTAAGAAGGTCATTCTGTTCTAGGTATGCCACTAAACGGGCGTTCAATATACGCTCCATAATCTTGCAAAGTATGAAGGTAATTGAGATTGGCCGATAATTGGCAAAGAAGACAAATCAGGTGCACAAGCTCTTACAACTATAACTAGTATACCATCTGGTCCACTAGGTTTTTTCACATCTAGACACCGCAAGGTTTTTAGAACCTCCTTATTTTTTTATTTTTTTTTATAGGAGAGGGGGCAAACGAGCATGCGGCTCACCTGATAGTAAGTGACTACCGCTGCTCATGAACAGCTGCAACACCAGGGAGGGAATCGCAGATGCGTTGCTGGCCTTTTAAAAAGGAGTACGCTCTTTTCTTGAAGGTCCCTAAGTCGCATCGGTCCGGAAAAATCGCTGATGGTAATCGATTCCACAAGGAAGTCGTGCGAGGAAGAAAACATCTTCTAAATCGCACAGTGGTGGACCGCCAATCATTCAGATGGTGTGGATGGTGTCGGGAGTTCTGCCGCGATGTGCGTTCGTGAAACTTGGCGGCTGGGATTAATCCGGACAATTCATCAGAGCACTCCCCGTGGTAGATGCGAAAGAAAATACAAAGGGATGCAACATCTTTTCGCAGTTCCAATGAATCGAGCCGATCGGAAAGGACTCGATCGTCGACGATTCGAGCCGCTCTGCGCTGGATGCGGTGAAGTGAAAGGAACTGGCACTGGGGTGCTCCTGCCCAGAGATGGGAACAGTACATGGAAATGTGAGGCCGAACCTGCGCCTTGTAAAGTTGCAGGCGGTGGGCCGGCATGAAATACTGTCCCGCTCTGCTGAGCACGCCAAGCTTTTTAGAGGCCAATTTGGCCTTCTCTTCCAAGTGACCACGAAACTGCACGTCATTCGATATGTTGACTCCGAGGATTCCGATACTGGCTGAAGCAAGAAGGGGAGTGCCTTGAAACTGAGGAGATACGACAAAGGGGTTCTTTTTAGCGGTAAACGCGCAAACTTGTGTCTTCTGAGGATTAAACTGGACTAGATTTAGTCGCCCCCAATCCGAGACTTTGTTCAGCAAAGACTCGACTTCAGACACAAGTTTTTCCGATACTCTGTGACGTTTTCCCGCGAATTATTGGCACGACCGGTGTATAGCATAGCGTTGGTGATAGCACACAGCCTTGTGGAACACCAGCGTTAATAGGCTTGTAGTCGGCGCATACACCGTCTATAACGACCTTGATGCTCCGATCTGCAAGGAAGCTGGTGATCCAATTGCGCAATTTCTCGGGAAGCACATAGGAAGGGAGCTTCGAAAGAAGCGCTTTGTGCCAAACCCGATCGATATTTGTGATACTAACCTTTTTACTAACATTGTTGCCACTGTGCAGACGTGAATTGTAGGCATAGAGAGATGCGAACACGTCCGTTTTCTCTTTAGCCGTATGCGCAAGTATGCCATCCGGTTTTACCAGCGGAGGCAGTGTAGGCCAAGAGAAATTTGTCTCGACCGCTTTAGTGAGAGACCAAAACCTCTAGTGCCGGATGGTCTGGCAGAAAGTTTTGTGCCAATGTGTTTAATGCGATCGAGACTAGCTTTCCGTAATGCTTTTTGTAGAACTTGGCGGCCTGGTTGAAAGTTGTCTTCTTGAAGCTGATATCCAGAGCTTTGCAGTTTCAAGCGTCAACCCAGAATAGGTACGCTAAATGCTTGAGCTTTTTAGCTTGGGCGCATTCAACGTTAAGCCATCGGCGAGTTTAGCTACCGGTGGGAGCGTTAGAAAAGGGGACAAATACTTGACCTAATCTGCGCAGCTAGATAGATCCGCAGAAGACAAAGAGACCTCCCACCAAGAATAGTATGCAAAAAAGTGTCGCATCTCATATTATACTCATATTTCTTGAACACCTTGAGACTCGTAGTCAGTTGGAGTATATGACGATACAGATTTCACCAGACAGTAGTCAGATGTATGCAAAGGGGAGGTAACCTCTACTTCATACCTGTCTGGTTCGGTAGTCAGCAAAACGTCCAAGCAATTAGCCGTGTGACCGTCAAAATTGGGTACCCTAATCGCTTCCTTTACCAGTTGAGAAAGACCTAGCGTCAAGGCAAAATTCTACGCTTCTGTTCCAGCATGGTCATTCTTCTGGTATGGGAACAGCCAGTCTTCGTGACAGGCGTTAACGTCCCCCAGAAAGACCAGCTGTGCAGTAGGATATCGATTTAGAGCCACGTCAGCAGCCTCTCTAAGGTGATCAAATAATGGTGTTGTCTCCTGGTCATCGCTGTGCGATCAGTAGAAACAAGCATAAAGGATTTTATCAATACTTGTATCTACCATTACCCAGAATGTCGAAAAAGTGAGGTCTTCCAGGTGACGGAGACGCTGGAAACAAATGTCATTGCTAGCGTACACTCAGACTCCGGCATGTAGGTGGAATTTGTTCTCCAGAAAGAATCCAGGATAGTCAACGTACGCCACATTCAATGGACATCCAATTTGGGTCTCCATCAAGAAAAAATAGGTGTGGCTACTCAGTCTCAAGATTGTGATGGACTGCGCTGAGATTAGAGTGCAATCCTCGAATATTAGTGAGGTGCACGTTCAATGAAAGGACGTGCAACCACTGTTTAGCCATTCTTTTCTTTTTAAGGTACATATTAAGAGTTAAGGGTAAACAGGGATGGAGAATGGCAGTTGAACGAGGCATTGCATTAGCAACCAAACGATACTACCAGAGTTATTACACCATGGGAATTTGATATGGAGACTGCAAGGACGCCCTTCCCCCTACGTCCGCTGGCCCGACCAACAGCTGACAGTGTTGATCGTGACCTCATTACGTACGCTCCGTTAACAATGACGTAACTAAAATATTCGAATCGCGGATACTATGAAACTATTAATTGGTGCGATATTAGATTTTAAGCAATAAGAATTTACGTGGTACATACAAATAAATTAAAGTGAGTCGTTACTGCGGCAAGGAATTAACGTACGTGTCGTTATTAACCTACCAATTGAAGAACAATTGACAGACAATAAAACTATTCAAGTGCAGTGAGTGATAATTTAAATAGCAAATATGAAGATAGGTGAATTGCGCACGGGTGCCCTATACTATGGGCACCTATACGTGTACGTGTACCCTATACGTGTTCCTTATTCACATCCCCGCAAGAGATACGGATTCCATTTTGAGGTACCAATATTAGATATTGGGACTACTTGCGTAATTTAGTTGTAAATATTTTATTCCATTTTTTTATATACGCCATAATAAGGACGGTCGTCGGTTACGTCGATGATAAGCAAAAAATATATTTTTTAATTTTAAAATTGGATTCACAATTCGCGTTATGTGGTTATAATCTTAAGCATTAGTAGTAAGCGTGTCACTAAGAAAGTAAACAGTAGGCGAAAACTTGAGAAACGAAATTGAATCACACACAAGGAGCGCGCGTAAGAGTAGTTGTTGCCCATAAATCACATTCAATTTGGGATATTTAATATTTAGTTGAAATTTTACACACACACGCACACACACACACACACACACACACACACACACACACACACACACACACACACACACACACAAACACTTATATATATATTATATATTTATATAGAAAGCTAAAGCTAGAAATTGTAATATTTCTAATTGTATATTTTATAAATTTGATATTCAGTGTAAACTTTTAAATAGGAAACTTAAACTCTTAAAACTATTTGTTTACAAACCATTTTCTTATTGAGAGTATCGTAAGGCTAAAAACAGAGAAAAGCCGATGCTCATACAGATAGATCAGTGTGAGAAAGCAGCATTATGTTGCTGTATTTCGCATGTTGGTTGGATTTTTAGTGGTAACTAGGCATCTCATGTTAGTCCTTAGGTCAATACACCTGTATTGATTTTATTGGAGGATGTGGTGTCGTGTAGAAAAAGCCTCAGCTTATATTATGTTCAGCCTAATATCCATATTATAGATATTTATGACATTTTAAAATATGTTCCTTTACAAAAATTTTGATGGAACTCTTAAACATAATTACACATGATTAATAATATCGAGTAAACTTGCAAATACACTACCAAGTTCATTTAAAACAACAGTTTTTCTATTCTATAGTTGTGATTCACAATAATACGTTGACTGTTAAATAATATTATATTTTTGAACTGTTTTATTTTTTGACGATGTGAGAGCGCAGTGGGATAATGTGAGATAATGCTTTCCATTAATATATTAAAAAATATATTGAAATTAAATTGATAAGTACTTACTTTTTGTAGTCGGTTAAAAATTTGTTTCTTTTTTTCAAGATTTTGGCTTAAAATCATTGCCCGTTCACACCCCTACAAATCATTCTCACACAAATCACACTCACCTTCGATTTGCCGACGATATAGTCCTTATGGCAGAATCACTGGAGAACCTAAGCACTATGCTCAATAACCTCAGTAGTGTTTCCCAACAGATAGGTCTTAAGACCCCCCTTCCCCCCGGACCGCGAAAGCGAACAGACGTGTCCTCCGTGATTGTTGTTTTTATAACTAAATAATTGGTCAAAAAGTTTCTCAAAAATAAACTAAAAAATTCGTGCGTGTACCAGGGCAACATACTCGTAATGTAGTAGCTTCCTGCTTCATCGAAGAGGTAAGCCACGCCCTTTGTATACTATCAGCGTGAATACATTTGCTGCATAATTTTTGGCTCCACCCACCGCTTTTGCTCAAAAAGCGCCTGCTGTTATAAAATAGCTAATCTTCAGAAAATTATTGCTTTGCTCGACATATTTAAAAATCAACATGCTTCGTTCACCTACTAAAGCTGGATCAGACTCCGATATCTCCAAACAACCGAAAACCCCTTCTTCGTTTGCGGTTTCAAGACAAAAAAGACGTCACGATGAACTCTCAAGGGATGACTTTATTTCGTTCAAGGAAGAAGTTATGCAAATGCTGAAATCATGGAAAACTGATCACGACAACAAACTATCTAAAATGGAAAATAGTCTTGCAAATATCAAGAAGATAAATACGGATATAGAAAAGTCACTTGAATTTATATCCCTGAAATATGAGGATATGCAAAAGAAAATAATAACGCTTGAAAAACAGTGTAAAGATAACCATAAATATATTATGTCTCTGGAAGAAAAAGTTGAGGAACTTTATCGAAACAGCAGAAGAAATGGCATAGAGATACGTAATATTCCTGAAAAAGAAAAAGAAAACAAAGATGATTTAACACAATTAGTGATGCACCTCTCGAAAACATTAAATATTAATTTGCAATCGTGTGATGTTAAGGATATATTTCGTGGCCCCGGAAAAAAGGGTTCCATTAGGCCTCTGATTGTTGAATTAGCAAACATCTCACAAAAGCAGATAATACTTAGCTCTGTGAAATCCTTTAATAAGAACAACCCCAGTAAAAAACTTAATGTGTCACATTTCGGTGTAAATACTAGTGTTGCTCCAGTTTACGTATCCGAATATCTAACCCCTAGTACGAAGAAAATATACTACTTGGCACGCCAGTATTCAAAAGAAAAAATGTACAAGTTTTGCTGGACTGCAAATGGAAAAGTTTTCATACGAAAATCAGACGGATCACCTGCGATATTAATTAGAAATGAAGCCCAATTTGAGGATATAAAATGTGAATGACTAGATATTGCTTCTTTTTGTCTTAAAACTCTCTTTGATTATTCATTACGTTACTGCATGTTAATTTTAAGGTTTATTTCTTCGTTTTTCATAACAATAATTATAAGATTAGTTTTAAAATTTAGTTTCTCAACACAAACACTACACAAACTTACAAACCAACAAATAAAACATACTACACACAAATACTTACACTCACTCATCAGACTTGTGATTATTCCCACACTATTCACAATTAAACATTCCATAAATACTTCATTATTCCTGATAATCATTCATCATAATCAACATAATATGCATAATTGCGCTATGAGATCTTGCTTTAAATTATATACGCTATTGCACGTCAAACGCTATACTAACCATTATAAAACGTATGCCCGTAAACTAGAACTTAAAAATACCTCAATTATTACATTTTTTGTTTATGTAATTAACTACACCCTTTCAATACATTATATTGTTCAAATAAACAATGCAATCTTATTCTCTTACATACACAAATTATACGTCTCAAACATTTATAATAAAAATGGCAAATAATATTAACTCATACATCGAGAATATAGACCAGTGCACTATAAGTGAAACCTATTACTGTACTCCGGAAGAGGCTAAAGATTACATTAAACAACCAAACAAATTCCTAAAGATACTAAATCAAAATATAAGATCCATAAATTGCAACTTTCTTAGTCTACAGACCTTACTTGACCGAATCTCATTTGATTGCGACGTGTTGGTTTTGACAGAGTGTTGGTTGCCCTGCTCAAGTAATCAAAATATTCCTTATATACACCACTACACTATGTACAAAACTTGTAAACATCAAAATCAAAGTGATGGGGTAATTATTTACATTAAATCATGTTTCTTGGTAAATATTGAAGAAATAAATTTTAACAATACGGCGTCTGGACTAATCGCTACGATTGACTCGGATACAGTGCTTATTTGCATTTATCGATCACCATCAAATGACAACATAAATGAGTTTCTTTCGATACTCAACGCTACACTTACACCGCTTACCAAATGTAAGACAGTCATAATAACTGGAGATATAAATCTAGATATAAAATCTTCTTCTTTAGATATACGCAGCCATGAATATCTTAATTGTCTCGCATATCATAGCCTTCTTCCTGCTCACACCCTCCCAACCAGAGGAGAAAACTGCATTGATCACTTTATCTTGCGCACCAAATACATGGCTGTAGCTTTGGTTTTCGACACTACTATCACTGACCATTATGCCTCTGTTTTGGGTATCAAGAATGAAAGACAAAATAATGTAATTTCCACTATTTCAAAAGTTGACTTTGTCAAACTTGATAAAACAGTCGAAAAACTTCACTTAACACCTATTTATTCCATGTTAGATCCTAATACCGCAACTGAAACTCTTATTAAACTTTTTTCGGATGCAATAGCTGAAAACTCATCACTTAAAAAAATATCGTCCAGAAATAGAATACTTAAACCGTGGATGACACCAGGCTTATTAAGATGTATAAGAAATAGAGATTCAATGCATAGAAAATTAAAAAAGTTTCCTGATAACTTAACACTGTCTATCACTTATAAGCGGTATAGAAACTTCTGCACTAAAATTTTAAAGAAAGCAAAAAGATATTATGATGCTCAAGAAATAAGGAAAGCAGGTAAAAACCCTAAAGCACTATGGGATACTATCAAAAAAATAACAAATACATACCACAATAAACAATCATCATGTCAGTTAGTTGCACAAGCAATTACTCTAAAGCAATCATGTAATAATGTGAACAAATTTTTTGTTGACGTTGGAAAGGAACTTGCGGACAATATAATCAAATCTAATAATTTACCTCAGTTTACTTCTTCACAATCTTTTACATGTATTTCTTCTTTTGTTCTTGAAAAAACTAGTACGGATGAAATAATCTCAATAATAAAAAGTTTAAAGACTAATGTTGCTACCGGTTGGGATGGCATATCTCCCGCCATACTAAAAAGATATTCTGCTACACTAGCACCTGTGCTATGCCATATATTTAATCTCTGTTTTGAAAATGCTATTTTTCCAAATTCTTTAAAAAAGTCTATAATACATCCTATCTTCAAGGGTGGTGACGGGACTTTAGTTACTAATTACCGCCCTATTGCTATTCTACCTGCCTTATCTAAAGTCCTAGAACGCCTAGTGAACAATAGACTAGTCCATTATCTTGAACATTTTAAATTAATTTCACCTCAACAATTCGGATTTCGTAAAAATAAATCAACTTCTGATGCAGTTCATGAATTAATAAATTTTATAATCAGTAATCTAAATAATCATAAGAAGGTTCTAACAATATTTTTAGATCTAGCAAAAGCCTTTGACACAATTCCTGTTTCCACTCTTATATCCAAGTTAGAAAAAATGGGTGTCAGAGGTTTACAGTTAGACTTTTTCAGAAGTTATCTTACAAATCGCACCCAAATGGTCAAAATATCTGACTGTGTCGGTGACGAACTTCCTGTATACTATGGTGTCCCCCAGGGAAGTATTCTTGGCCCGACTCTATTTCTTGTCTTCATCAATGACTTGTGCAATATTCACATTGATAACGCAAAAATCGTCTCTTTTGCAGACGACACAGCTATTACTTTATATGCAACATCTTGGAAAGATCTTGAAAGTAAATCCCAACGCAGTTTCAATCATATATATAATTGGCTCTTATCTCACACTCTTACTCTTAATACTTCCAAAACAAAATTTATAACTTTCTCTATCAGTCCCACCTCGCAATCAAATATTCCCATCAAGTTGAAAGCTCACTCTTGTACTCTTCAGTCTTCCTCTTGTCTGTGTCCCCACATAAATTCTGTAGATAATATAAAGTATCTCGGTATTATACTAGATAAACACCTTAATTTTAAAATGCATATAAATCTCTTAACATGTAAGGTTCGTAAATTAATATATGTTTTTAAAACACTCCGATATGTCGCCAACTCGGTAATTATACGCAACGTTTATTACGCTTTATGTCAGTCTATAATCACGTATTGCATTTCTTGCTGGGGTGGTGTTGCAAGAACAATATTAAAACCACTTGAAGTTGCGCAAAGAGCTATCTTAAAGGTTGCTACTTTTAAACCAATGTTATTTCCAACTATTCAACTATATCAAAATTGCGCTGTTCTTAGTGTGAGGCAGCTCTTTATACTGCACACAGTATTACTCCAGCATATTAAGACTCCTTTCATTGAAATTACAAAACGTCGTAAAGACAAAGTATGCACACTTCCTCTAGTCAATTTTTCATTTATAAAAAGATTTTTTTACTACTTAGGTCCTTTACTTTATAACAAAATGAATGCGAAAATAGAGATTTATGAAATGTCAACATTTAATTGTAAAACTGCTGTCCGCTCTTTCCTGCTAAATAAGTCATATGATGATACGGAACAATACTTGTTAACTTTGTTATAAAAAAAAATAAAAAAAAAAAATATTACATCGTATTGTGGTATATTTATTTTATATAATTTTCTACTTAATACATACACGCACGAGCACACACACATAAACACACACACACACACACACACACACACACACACACACACACACACACAAACACATACACACACACACACACACACACACACACACACACACACACAGAGAGAGAGAGAGAGAGAGAGAGAGAGATCAGTTTATTGTCTTTTTAAAATTTTATTTCTTTACATGCAAAAATTTAAACAATACAATTATGTATTCCTAATCAAAAGGGGGGATAGGTCTGTATCTCCTAAATACAGGTTACTAAGTAACCTAGCTAGGAGACTCAGGATTCTACCCATTTTCAAATTAGTCCTCTTGATGTATTGCATATATTTGTAAAAAGTATGTAAACTATAAAAATGTCAATAAAGATTTATTATTATTATTATTATTATTATTAAGATGAACATGGACAAAACAAAGATCATGTTTAATGTCCATGTCACACTTATGCCGGTAGTTGCTGGGAGCACTAAGCTCGAAGTTGTTGACGAGTATGTTTACCTGGGACAAATAGTCCGACTAGGTAAGTCCAACTTCGACCGAGAGGTCAATCTATGGATTCAACTCGGTTGGGCAGCGTTCGGGAAATTACGGCACATCTTCTCGTCAGATATACCTCAAAACTTGAAAACGAGACTGTGCAACCAGTGCGTGTTGCCAGTGATGACCTATGGTACTGAGACGTGGTCATTCACTGTTGGTCGGATGAGGAAGCACAAGGTCGCTCAGCGAGCTATGGAGAGGGCTATGCTCGGAATTTCTCTGCGCGATAAACTTAGAAATGAGGATATCCGCAGTAGAACCAGAGTGACCGACATAGCCCAACGGATTAGTAAGCTGAAGTGGCAGTGAGCCGGCCATATAGCTCGAAGAACCGACAACCGATGGGGAAGAAAGGTTCTCGAGTGGCGGCCTCGTACCGGCGGACGATGGGTAGGGCGTCCCCCCACGAGATGGAGTGACCTGGTAAGATATGCAGGAAGTCGATGGATGCAGGTGGCTCAGGACCGTGCTTTGTGGCATTCCTTGGGGGAGGCCTATGTTCAGCAGCGGACTTGTGAAGGGCTGTACAAATAAATATTTGTAGTGCACATAATTACTCGTACACATAAAATTATGTTTTGTCTGGTGTCTTCTCGTATAAGATGAGATTGCGAGTTTTGTTTATCAAAATACTTTCGCATTTATTGGTTTGGTTATTAATTTAATACCATATTATTTTAATAACATATATGAGAAAACTATGCCGCAGGGTCTGTTGGCATTCACTTTTATTGCGAACAATAATACATAGAATCACCTTTAAAGAGTAGAATTATTTCGGACTAGCTGTTCCCCGCGACTTTGCTCGCGTGTTAGGGTTTTTATGTTTTTGCGCGGAACCCTAATTTTTTTTTCTAAAATTAAAGTAGCCTAAGTTACTCCTTGTGAAATCAGCTATCTGCCAGTGAAAGTCCCGTCAAAATCGGTCCAGCCGTTTCGGAGATTACCCGGAACAAACAGACAGACAGACAGACAGACAAAAAATTTAAAAATTGTATTATAGTTTTAGGTACCGTATTTACTTTCATATACATTTAGTAAAAAACTGTAATTTTGACATTACAAACAGACACTCCAATTTTATTTATTTGTATAGATAAGGCCTATGATACAGGCTACTTAACACTCACTAGTCACAATTAAATCGTTTTATATTTAAATACAACAATTCGTTTTTCACATGTATTAAGACTATGCATATTTTTGATGAAGCAAAATGAGTAATGGAAATTTCTTTTTCATTCAATTAATTATTATTCAGTACAAGTCGATAGTTGAACATAGGCGTTCCTATATATTTTATATTATTAGTATCGAAACTGCTTAATATTTTTATTGTATTTGTAAGTAAAAAGAATATAGAAACATAAGGAAAAATTTAGACAAAAGAAAATAGAAATAATATTTTTGAATATACCTCTTGCAATTTTGCCTCTGATTTTCCTTCTGTATTTACTACATAGCATGGTAATGTTTTCGTGTGAAAAAATATACAATATAAGAATGTATTTGACGGACTTCAACATTTTATCCTATTTTCAAGATTGGTATAACTTTAATAGTAGAAAGGAGTTTGATGGCTAAACTTGTCTCGACTCGCAACACTGACTTGCAAACTTGGTCAATAGCGAAATAACCTTAACTGCGTAAGGTCCCTCGGCTTTACATCCAACTTCTCAAAATGTATTTATTGGCTATGAAATAAAATACAAATTAAGGTTTGGGCACGTTTGGCAGATATTAGTGTTACTAGTATTGGGTAACATAAAAAAATAAATTAACATAAGAAATAAAATGTCTATTTATGAATAGTTAAATTAGATGGTAGAGCGAAGCTGCAGCTATATTTATAGTACTGTTGTAGCATGAATGGGTCAACTTGACCAGGGTAGGACCACGATCTCACAGAAAACCAGCTTAAAACAACAGCTTAATGCTGCTGCGTTTCGTATGGTGAGTGTAGAGAACCAGTGTTCAAGTAGTGCTCAAGGCTGACAACGCATCTGCATTTTGATTCGCAAACGAGGATAGATGTAGATGTCTATGGGCCTCAGCAAACTTTTACCATCCGACAACCGATGAGGGAGGAACGTTTTCAAGTGGCAGCCTCGTACCGGTAGGCGAAGTGTAGGGTGGTCCCCCACTAGATGGAATGACGACCTGGTAAGACATGCAGGTAGTCGATGGATGCAGGTGGCTCAGAACCGTGCTTTGTGGCGTAACTTGATGGAGACTAATGTTTAGCAGTGGACTTGTGAAGGACTGTAATAACCCATCTCACACTATGAATTGAACCCAGGCCTCCAGATTCAGAGGCGGAAAATACAACCACTATGCCAACTATCAAGAAATCATAAATATATTTTATTTATATTTATATAATCACCTGTGCGAAGCTGGGGCGGGTCGCTAGTTTATAATATATTTCTTCATAAATTTCCTAATATATTGTTATTCAAACGTCTTTTACACGTAATTATTATTTAAGTGTATTAAATAAGAGTTAGATTTATTTGCTTTACCATTTACTTAAATTAGTAGAGATAATGGAATATACATTACATAATATATTAACCTATTTCATCGTTTGACTACCTCTTTGGCCAGCGTGACTGCTGATCATACGGGTTCGATTTCTGGGTGGAGCCAAACACAGTTATTGGGTTTTTTATCAAGCAAATCGCAGGGGCTACCCGGAATAAAGAAGGAAGAAAGAGAAAAAAGGTGGTGGTGTTTTAACCCGTTTTAGAAAACACGTAACGCCGTTAGTGCTACTCTTAATCTCTTTCGAGACATGTTTGATTGCCGTCCTAAGTGATAGAGACTTGCACTTGTACTTGCGCACACATTTGTGCACAATACAGTTCTGGGCTGCTAGCTAGCTAGAGCTTTCATTTAGACTGGCCGTCATGACTGAAAGAACAATGGCAGACTTTCATATATAAAATTAGTTGAGAAGGAATGGTAGCGTCTATATATCAAAAATATCTTAAAATGTTAAGCGTCAGTCCCTTAATAACTCTGTCAAAGAATTTTGTCCTGAGAAGGCGTCAAACAAAAGATATTTAGATTTGAACCTTTTAAGGTTATGTCTTATGTCACTTGGAAAAAGTCATGCGTCCTGTGGTTGTTTGATGTTAGTTTTATACATTCTCAACATAATGTACCTACCTACATAATTGAGAGCTTGTAGATTATTGTAACTCTATTATATATTTGCATACTATAAATGTATATTTCTGGCATGGCTCAAGGCATTTATATTATACAGTGACACTCTCAGAAGGACTAGAACCCAGACCTATAAAGCTAGAAAAAAAACAGTGACATTTTGTTTTAGCTGGTGTTGCCATATCATTAAATGGAATTGTTACATATTACTATGATTGAGATAATATATTATTGTAGGAAGTTCTTTGTAAGAGACTTATTTTCAACTATATCACTTTTATTTTCATTATTACTGATAGTATAGTTATTACTAATAATAACTTAATAGAAAAATATTTTGTGTTTGTGTGTTGTGTTGGTAGTCTTGCAAAGTGTATACGAAAATAGTATGAATATATTAAATGGCAACACTTGAATAGAGTTAAATGATTTAATTCATTTGATATTCCAAAAAAATTTAGTTTTTTTTTCTGTGGCGTTAATTAAAATACATTTTTATTTAAAAAATCAAAGAAAAATAATAAAACTCATTTTATATATAACTTATTTCTAGACGCAATAATTTTTGTCAACTATTTTTCTGCCATTGCCCTTTATTTTAGAGGATATTATTATTCTAGCGCCGGCTGCTGATGATGTTCCCAACGAATCACATGTGCCGGGAAATGGTAATGATTATATAGACTTGTCTCATACCATAATGCATATAAAAGAAGGAGTTAAGGCTCCAGTTAATAAATGGTTTCATTCATTCTTCAACCAAATGATTTAAAGCGAAAACTTGTTTCACTTCCAAATAATATCTATCGTGCTTACGTGGACACTGCTGAATTCTGCACCTGCTGCTGAAATATGTTATCTAACGTGTAATCTTTTATGTGAAAATACTGCTAGTAAAACGAATGCAATTGGTAAAAAGAAGGTCTTGTTAAAAAATAGGAATTATAAAGGTTTCAGAAGACAGACAATAAAGTTCTTAAAGAAATTGAAATGATAGAAATTCATGTGCTGATGTTTTAACCGCTAGCTTAAATTTTATAGATGAAGATAGGAATATTTATTATTTATTACAGAATATCATAAGGCCACTGTAAAACATAGGCCTCGTCGATATATGTCTGTATGATATGCCTCAAAGGCAGATATTTGCCATAGCTGCCTCGCTTGGCAGACGGGTAGACATCTGTATTGCATGCCTTAAGCGAAAGCGCAAGGTATGTTCTACTATCGCCTAAAAATTAAGATTCCAACATTTTATCGAATAAAATTGTATCTAGCAGTCATATTATACATATAAATGATATAAAAAGCACATTGTAAGAAAGATAAATGGGTGTTGAACTTATTAATATTTTTTTTTTAAATCGATTAATTGCTATTTTTACATAAAAAGGGGTTTTAGTAGCTTATGGTGTGGATTTATCAAGTCCGCAAGGCTTGTAAACACTCTAACTTTTGAAAATATCAATTGTTTAACTCAATCTATTTTTTAATCTCTTCATCTATCATGTGGGAAGCCACTGAATGTAAATGGCAGTGTATTTTGTTTTGTTTAGCTATAATTAATTTTTTTCGGCTCCAAAATGGCGAAATTTTCATTGATTTGGTAGCCTTGTATGTAAATTATTTCTGTAAATGGGGAGCTACAGCCACAGAGTAGTTTACTCACTCACTCAGTTCGGCGCACAGAGTACTTTTTTGGTTCGGCCTCAGTCGCCGTCGTGAGTGGACATTGTTTCGGTTGTTTGCAGCGGCTCAAAAAGATCGCTGTATAAATACACAACATTCGAATAACCAACTTTCTTATAATAATAATAAGAGATTTTTTATTACAATATTTTAAAAGCACAGAATAAATAATAGTAGTACGCACTAAAAGTAAGTAGTATAAATATTTTGTCATGGGTGACATTTTCATGGTTTTCAAGGGTGTGAAACCGATACGGTCGAAATGTAAATCCAAGATGGCGGCCGCAATAGGCATCAATTTTTTCATCATGGGTGTCATTTTTATGGTTTTCGAGGGTGCTGAAGCCGATAGTGATGTCGAAATGTAAATCCAAGGTGGCGGCTGAAGTAGGTACCAATTTTTTCATCTTGGTTCATTTTTAATGCGCTTAAGGCATGCCCAATTGGATTTACCAATTTATTTTTTATTATTTAGAATTGTTATCAGGAAGATGCTGCTGCACATTTTCCGTTTTAGTTATAGAATTCAGCTTCTTAAGATACCCACGGGATGATACGGGGTAGTAAATTGTCTAACGTTAAGCTAAGTGTTGGGAATTATAGCATATACAACTTTATGTGTACTAAAATGGCAGTCTAATATATACAAAATAAATACACGTGATTAATATGCATAACACTAAATAGGTATATATACATAAAAATACATAAATAATAACATAAGGGGAACAAAATAAACGTCGCTAATAACAATCAATAATTATAATAATACACAAGTCTTTTTCACAACGTATTTCAGGAAGAATTTTGTTTAATTAGCATATGACCTTAACCGTGAAGAAAATCTTCAAGTATTTGACTCAATGAGAATGAGGCGCGAGAATAATTTTTCCAGGTGACTGTAGAACTCTATCCGTCCTATCACGACCAAGTTTTGAATTATTATCATGAATAAAGACCATTCTTGGCATGTTCTGCCATAATTGCTACGGTTGGCTGAATAATATATCAAAGAATGCAACTTGTACAGGTACTGTAAAGCAAAAAAAGAATATATAAAAATGTATTATCAACAAAAAACGTTATGAAACGAGCTCTTTGTTTTCTATCGACAAGGTAATAAGTGTATGAACTTATATAATGCAATCACATGTAGGTAATGTAAGATTACGGACATCCTGAAATAAAATTCAGTAATATGATTTTGATATCTTTTAAAAAAAATGATGTCTTTGTTATTAAAATTTCTCAGTCAGTCATTATTCAATTGAAGAATATTAAAGTGTACACGCAGTTGCAGTATTAAAATTGAGACAGGAGCTGGTTTTACTATACATGAGGGATGTGGATGTTTATTAAATTGTATAATAAACCGTTTTTGTAAACTTCTCCATATTTAAATAAAACTTACTGATTTTATTTTATTTATATGAGCACTTTACATCACCCATGGTCACGGGGACTGAGGTGTTCGACAACCCAATGTCATAGTTAACCACGGCTACCTTTTATTTAAATGTGTACTGTTCGCGTAAATATAAGAAATCATTAACTTCCCCATACTTAACTACGGTTTAGAGGTAAGGTTAAGAGTTTAATACTTAGTGAATCTTACTATATAATTTAATATATATATAGTTTAGGTTTATAGTTTAGGATTCGCACGGCTGTCAGTAACAATGACATTAAAAGATCCCAGAACGTTTAAATATGTTGAAATGTTAGCTTACTAAAATCAAGTATTAATAGCCTCAAGCAATGTTGTAATCAACAACCTTTAAAAAGAATTCATTCAAATACGTATTTATTCTGTAAAACTGGAAATAATAAATAAATTTTGCGATATTCATGATTTTCATATGGAAATTAGAATGGAATTTACTCATGCGCGAAGGTCTATTGATAACTTGATAATCCTATTGCGGTTTGAACTTTCACTGTTTGTTCCTAAAAGTTAGCACGCTTAGATTAAAATGTTGCCTTCTCTGAAGTATTTAACAGTACATTAAGCCTTATTTTGAAATGATCGTAATTCACGCACTCATTTATAATAAAGTAGCTTTTTCCCATTGTTTTACCCGCGTCCACGTTATATTATCTAAATAGGCATAACCCACACTTATTATGAAATCACATAATACAGACAGCTCAAGCTATACATAGAAACATTGTCATGTTTCGGAATGATCACAGATTTTATGTTAGAGGCCGCTGTAATAGTGAAAATCTTTCAACAACCTGCCTCTTTTTACTTCCATACATTCATCCTCCTTCAATAAGTCATCTTCTGTTACAGCTTTACGCTTGTGGAACTCCTTGCTTGTACATAATCGCCGTGCTCAATCCCTTTTTTCCTCAAAAATCTGCTCAAAGCTTATTACGTGAAACTCTAATAAATTCGAATCACACTTCCCAACCTTTCTTGTATCTATTCTCTTTTCTACAATTGTCATCAACTTGTGCTTTTATTTTTACTTTATTTTTTAACTTAATTGTATAATTTATGTACTCCTCTTAGCCATTCGCTGTAAACAGTTCGTTGCGTAATAAAGTTGTCTGGAAGAAATCGCTTCCAGCGTAATAAGACCACCTTACTTAGTGACCTTCTAAATTAATTTTATTTGGTTTTTGTTTCAATATGTATTGTTTTACGATAAAGAATATATTGATTGATTGATATAATTCAAACAATATTTCATTTTTGCATAAATTTTACCCCGTTGACAAAAATACTGAAAAACGTTTTTCTTAGTTGACGATTATGGTAACTACGGGACACGAGGTGCTAAAAATTTCCGGCATAAGTTTGGTTGCCACTTTAAACGATCCGTCCTGATAACATATAACGCTGCGTGCGTTATATGTTAAAAACTCTGAAGACTGACGATAATTTTTTTTAAGTTGAAAGCAGAGATAGACAAGGTGTGCTGGGATTTTATGGGATTATCTAAGGTCCGAAGAGGGGGGGGGACATGGTAATCCTCGAATCCGGCAACTCGTTTCATCGACCATCTGTATCATGAAGGTTTTGGATTTATCATGTCAAATGAAGTCGACGCTGTATCCCCGTTGCGCTCCAACACAAGGCCCCGAAAACTTTCATCTCGAGTTACAATATAATTTAAAAGAATTTTATTGTAATTTATTACAAGCTGATAATACTTTCGGAGCTAAGTTCTGCAAAACCCGTTACTAAAAAACCCATAAACTCTCCGATTACACTCTTAATCTAATGGCTGTTAGATTAAGAGTGTAATCGGATAGTTAGGGAATTGAGGCTGAAGACTCTAGTAGAAACGACAGCATACAGGCAACTGAATAGACAGATCCCTACATGCATGCGGCAGAACTTACACAACTTCGATACAGCGCGTATTAAACAAGCGATTAAGCGGAATATATGCTCGAATGTCTTTACCAGACATGTAACTGCTCGAAATAGCCAAATATCGTAATTAAAGACCGACTGGGGTAGCACCGTTTCCGTGACAACTAAGATTTTGAGGGAGATTGAGAAGTTCTACGAACAACTCCACACATTACCAAGCCTCACGTAAGTGTGGGTAACGATCTAAGAGCATGAATGAATGAGATCAAAATGGATCAAATCAGCATAAGGTGCTGCAACGATAAGAGCCTAGTTGAGGATAGAATTACAACGGAGCTATTGAAAGTAGGTAAAAAACCAGTTACCTTTAGAAACTCCTTAATTCCGTTCACCTTGATGGCACTGCTTCAGAAGCATGGAACAGAAATTCGGTGGTCTTGTTCTTAAGAAAAAATGGTAACACTCTTTTGCAGAGCAACAGACCAATTTTCCTTCTGAGTCGCGTATACCTGCTGTTTTTGAGAGTATAACTAATCGTCTTGTACACGATGACTTCCAGCATCCCGAGTCCGTTTCTGAAAAGACTTTAGTATCATAGACCGCATACACACCCTTCGACAAATTATACATAAAACCGAAAAGTAAGATCGGGCACTTTGTCTTGTGACTGTGGACTAAAAAGAAGAAAGCCTTTGATTCCGTAGAAATTTGGGCGGTACTACTGTCTCTTCAGCGGTGCTAAGTTGACTGTCGAAATAAGCGCCAAGACTACGATGGCTATCTGAGTACAGTAACTAAGTACGATTCAGACAGATCCAACTGCAGGGATTGTTCACGGCTGCATTGTAAGACGTTTTCAAGCTACTTGACTGAAAAGTATACGGTATTAACATCAATGGCAAGTACATCACTCACCTTCGATTTGCCGATGATATAGTTTTTATGGGAGAATGGCTGGAGAACCTACGCACTATGCTCAATAACCGCAGTAGTGTCTCCCAACTGACAAATCTTAAATCACCTATGCTGGATTTTGTTGGTAGCACTACGCTCAAAGTTCACGATGAATATGTTTACCTAGAACAAATTGTCCAAATACTTTGTCCAACTACTTTTTCTTACTTTGGACTTAGTTCATTTTATATATATATAGACCGAGGGGTCAATCGACAGATCTATCTCACAGCTCACTCAATAGCGTTCGGGAGATTACAACACATCTTGTCACGTATACCTCAAAACCTGCATTACAGATCCATATGTCATCACGAACAACACGCACAGTTTTGCTCATGATTATTTATGATTTGTGACGTGGTCCTTTACTGCTGGCCGTTTAAGGAATCTCAAGGTCGCTCAGCAAGCTATGGAGAGGGCTATGGTTAGAGATATTGTTAGAAATGAGATTATCCCCAATTGAACTAAAGTAACTAACATAGAGCAACAGATCAATAAGTTAAAGTTGCAATGGGCCAGCCATATAGCTCGAAGAAACAAAAACCGATGGAGAAGAAAAGTTTTAGGGTAGCAGCCTCGTATCGGTAAACGAAGTGTAGGACAGCCTCTCACTAGATGCAGTAACGACCTGGAAAGGAATGCAGAAAATTGATGAAAGCAGGTGGCTCAGAAGCGTGCTGTGTGGCATTCCTTGGGGAAGGACTATGTTTGGAAGTGGACTTGTGAAGGACTGTAATAATTATGATGAACATTATAAAATGATAAACACGGATGTACAACCTGTGTTTATCTTTGTTTAATGTAACCTCTAAATCTTAGAAGCGATAATCTCATTATCAGTCATGTATTCATTAATAAACAAATTTTCAAAAAAACAGGCTTAATTCTTTTCTTGTATATAACAATAATAGCCTGAGAACAGCTTTATTGATTTGAGTTTGTTACAGCATGTATTGTAATGCATAAAAAAAGTTTGCTCGAAATTCTAATTCAAGGCTCCGGGGTGCTTTTAGACAGGCAAAAGAAAATTACTTTTCACTTCGTATTGTATTACGAATTGTTGAAAGTTCTAGTTAACTCTAGATCATTCCTGATTTTCTTGGCTTTGATACCTTTTGGCTTAGTTATTAAAAAATTCTTCATATTTGGAATATGTAAACAGTGCCAACAATGTAGTGCTCGAGCTCGGTACAAGCAAGGTTCTCTATCCTGTTTTAGCTAACCTTTTTAATGATAGCTGCAGCTATTTTAGTAGTATAGTTGTAGCAAGAATGGGTCGGTTCGACCGGGGAAGGACCACGCTCTCACAGAATACCAGCGTAAAATAGCAGCTTAATACTGCTGTGTTTGCTGTGTCTGCTGTGTGTGTTTTGTATGCTGATTGTAGAGAACTAGAGACCCTTTTTACTGGAAAAGAGGCATTCCATCTTAGTCCTCACTGCAGACAAGATACGTTGATTTGCAATTTGATTCTATATTGAAGACAAATGTAGATGTCTATGGGTCACATCAAACACTTACCATCAGGTGGACTGTGTGCTCGTTTGTCACCCTATCTTATAAAAAATGGAAAAAAATCAGGAAGTATTCCGTCTAACTCCCGTAGAGTGATGATTCAGTGTCATGATTCTTAATTGAGGATAGATTCTGTGGGCCACAACATCCACTTATTATGATGTGGGCTTTGTGCTCTTTTGTCACCCTTATATAATATAAAGAAAAGATATGAATTAAATTTACGTGAATAGCTTTTGAACTCCAAGAGTACTACGAAAAAGTAAAAAATTCTTTAGTTCATGTAAGAACCACCATAATGTTTATCATATATGCTTCTGCCGGTGAGTAAAAATTTCAATTCTCACTTATCACGAATTATTCTAAAGCTAAAGGTTCAATTCCCGAAGCTTATAGTCAATCTTTCACATGATGTGATAAATAATGTCATATATAAATTTAGGTTCAATTAGTGCAGGTATTTTTGGAAGCTACAATTATAAAATAAGTTTTAAATTTAAACAAAATTAATACTTTATTTTAACAAATTCCGCAAATTGAATTTATGAGGTAGTAGATTAGATACAGCAGGTATAATCTGTCGAGTTGAGTCCTGTGGTCACATGGTGCCATGTACGAGTTTCCGTTAATACTTAAATTGCTCTGCCTCTATTGATAATGAATATTTTAAAATTTGTGACTCTTCACGTAACCAGCTTAGTACGCCTAGACTCATAATTATTACGACGTAATTCCTTACAGAAGAACTTATTTTAGCGAGAGTTCAAGACGAGTAAATATGCATTTCCCCTGGTGTTGTGGTTTTTCATGGGCGGCAGTAGTCACTTACCATCAGGTGAGCCGTATGCTCGTTTGCCCCTTCTCCAAAAAAAAAATGGCGTGTACCTGCTCCTTTGTATTTTTTTTTGCTAATTGTCGAACTGGAAAAAGTTGTTAGTTTAGGTGGTTGGTAAAAGGTGTAGTTCAGGACTAAAATTAAATACATATTTATATTCAAAATCACGTAACTCGTCAAAAAAATAATTTTTACTTTTGTACGGTGCAACATTCCCTTAAGCGGTGCCAAGTTGACTGTCAGTATATGTCGAAGTACTGAAGTGCTTATACAGCAGGGCTACGATAGGTATCCGAGCACAAAATCTATCCAACTGCAGAGAGGTGTAAGCAAGGTGTAACGTCTTTCAATGCAGCCGTGAACGGTGCTGCAATGTGTAATAAGAGAGGTGTAACGTCTTCAAATGCAGCCGTGAACAGTTGAGTTCACGGCTGCATTGGAAGACGTTTTCAAGCTATTGGACTGGAAAGGATACCGCATAAACATCAATCAATCAATGGTCAATTTGCCGACGATATATTCCTTATGGCAAAATCGTTGGAGGACCTGAGCACTATACCTCACTAGATGCAGTAATGAATGTGAATTTAGTAAGAAAACCTCCGTGAATTTATCATTTATTTAAAACAATTATTTTAAACATATTTCTTTACCACAAAACTATTAGATTAAACATTTATTCGCGATAGACATATTAGAACTTAACAAATTAGTTTCGTATTTCCGTATTTTATACAATGATATTGGTTTAATCTATTACTCTATAACGTTATTTCTTATTTATATTGTTATTAATTTCTTCAGTATAAAAATAACTTTTATAATATATTTCATTCTTATCGTTTTATTTATCCTTTTTTGTAAACCTTAACTTGTGAACATAACAAAGGCTGGATTCTACCAGTCAACCCAAGAAATGCTGATAATTTATGGTTGTATACTTAAATGTTTGGATACATAAATATACTAAATAAACTAATATATTAAAATAACAAGAGCGGACGAACCTAATTTAATTAACAAACTGATCGACTTCACAAATACTTACGAACTCACCTCTTTAAAGATCCCTTAAAAAGAAAAAAATCGCAAAGAACTGGGTGAAATGTGTTCGAATGATATTCTTAATATCTGTTGACAAGCAAAGTACCATATCGTGAGATGATAAAGATATTAGAATTCATCCCTAAAATAATGAAGGTGAAGGCAGATTATTTAATATTGATAAAGAACAAAAAAAATTCTGGATTGATCCATTTGACGAATAGTAAGCTATTTCAGCTGTGAAGGATATTGAGAAATATGGTTATACTTTAATAAACAATAAATACTCTACTAACACACTTATTAAACAGGCGTTCCAACTTCTTGAGATGTTCTTGGGATAGGTGCGGATAGTACACATCTGTATAATCAATAATGGGTAATTCGAGCATCTGCCCCAGCATCAACTTGAATTTTAAAGGACGAAAATGTTATTAAGGATAATAACATCGTAAGATGGCAGTGACTTAACGGCAAATATCTGTAATTTGGTCCCACCTGCCCAAAGTTTTATCTATGCACAAACACAGGTTTCTGATTACGTTATTTTACGGTTTAAATTTGTTATTACAATAGAGGGAAGGTATTTTGACAGTATCAATTTTAGCCAGCATTTTCAAACTACCAACCAAGATTGATTGACATTTTAAAGGATTGAAAATAAATAAACCACCTAAAATTTTCCTCTTAAATTACGTGATGATACGATTTTAATTATATTTATTAAGATATTCAAGATAGGTAATCTTAATATCTATTTAACTTCTATTATCGGCAGTCCTGTACATTATTAATTTCTTCTAAATTCTATTAGAACTTATATTAGAGGTTTTAGGTTACTGAACAGAGTAAATCGTTTCCGGAAAAAATATCTCGTAAACGTTTTATTATTTTAATGAATAATTTAAAAATTTTGTACAAATGACTTCAATATAAATTATAATGAATAACTCTAAAACTATTGGTCTGACCTTGATCAAATGTATATGAAACCACATGAGAAGCAACAGCTTTCAAATAAAAAAAATCATCGAAATCATTTCATGCAGAAAAAAGTTATGAGGTAACAACAACACATAAAATAAAAAAGAACATTCAGTCGAATTGAGTAACTCCTCCTTTTTGAAGTCGGTAGAAACTATTTACATTGCAACAAAAAACTCGGTCATCTTATAAGTCACTATGTTCTTTTTATTAGCGATTCTTGGAAGTTAATAGAAACCAAATGTTTGAAACAGCATGATCGCTGCTTCAGTGAATAGTGAACGAAATGGTCAAGTTAATTTTCCTCAACTTACAAATTATTTGTTACGTTGTTCTTCTTGACGAACATAACTACTCTGAATATGAGAAAAATATGTCATCATACTCAGCACTCATCAGTCCCTAAACATTCTTCCATTAATCAAAAACGCATTCTAACTTTTACTACTACTACTACTACTATTCCATAGTTTACCATAACAACTTAAAATGCGCAGCACCAGACTTTACTAATGAGAAGTACTGGCAAGAGACAAATTTCTAGATTTACTTAATTCTCTTCTTCTTTTTTCTAAAGCACGAGTTAAATAAGCATAGTAAATATTATTTTTATATAAAAATACCAATAATATAAATAAATATAGCTTAGGTTTCCTTGCGAAGATAAAAATGTCACTAGCGTTTATTTTTTCAAAGTTACGAGTAAAGTCTAAAAAATCGTTATTTTAACCGAGGCTTTTACATTCTATGCAGTGTTTTGTAATCCTTCATATTGGCTACAAAACGACGCTGACTTCATTTTACAAAATTATAAAAATATTTCAAAAGAAGTATATTTTAATGTGATTTTAGTTCTTTACAAATTTCACAAGCAAATAAGAACACGGGCCCACACGGGAAATTACTACAAACATCTTGCCCACCTGCCACTGACTTTGCTTGCCTCATTTGTACTTGGTATCAATTCTCGTATCTTATCTGCATATTTTATAAAACAAACCGATTTCGCTGTATTGGAATTTTCCATTACATTTTGCCGGCGCTACACCAAAGGTCTCAGAGAGGCCTGCAAGGACCGCGGGGGGCGTGTAGATCTTAAATGATACCAAGATGAAAGGCGCCACAAAACTCGAAGGCTTGACGGTCACGCCACTCGAATTTGGCTCGCTTACACGCTACCAATATTTCTTTAATTTGTTTTACATGATATTTTCATAATATTGTTGCACATTTTTTTATAGTGTTTGTGTTACTATTTTTAACATTTTTCGTTCGATTTCATTATTTCAGGCCCTGAAAAATAACACTGAAATCATAAACAACGTGTATTTTACTCCTAAATCCTACTTTTCGGGTACGTGTAAGTAAAGAAACTTCAAAAAACTATGTGTTAATCTCCCAATCTTCTAAAATATTTACGACGTTTATTATTATATTTTTAATCCTAACTTACCAAGAATAAAATAAATAAACAATACGGTCTGTAACTTTTATAAGGCCACTCAAAACAAAACGATGCTGTTAATAATCTGTCGGAAAGAGCCAAATGTGATTGCATCGTTTCCGGGACACTTGAGATTTTGAGTGAGATTGAGAGGTTCTACGGATATCTGTGCACGTCATCGTTGGAGCCACACTCAACTATGAGTAACAATCCAAGAACAAGCCCCATCTGTTACTATTGTGATGATATTCTGGACGTTAGTCTAAGCGAAATTAGAATGGCTCTCTAACACCTTAAAAGCAAGCCGGCAAGGTTCCGGGTGAGGATGGAGCTTCTGAAAGCGGGTGAAAACCCTGCACTCAAAGTCCTTCAGAAGCTCTTTAGCTCCGTTCTCAATGGTGGCACTAATCTGAAGGCGTGGAGCAGAAATGCGGTAGTCTGTACTCAAAGAAAGGCGACAACGCTCTATTGAAGAACTACAGACTGGTTTACTTTCTGAGTCATTACGAATCGACACGCGCGCGACTTCCAGCCTCCGGAAAAAACTGGTTTCCGAAAAGACTTTGGTACCACAGAACAGATACATACCCTTCGGTATACTGTACAGAAGACCTAAGAGTACAATCTATCACGTTTTCTTGCTAATCTCTTATGGTCCACAAAAAATAAAAATAAAATAGGCATCCAGTCTGAAAGAACTTTGGAAAATACAACCCTTAAGAGTGTGAAATAAGGTGTACGTTTACGTACACCTTATTAAGTAATACGGTTTATTTTACAGCCACTCCGTTACAGCCTACGAAAGTCCACTGCTGAACATGGACGTTTCCCATAGATTGCCTCATAGAGATCCTCCCTATTTGCCATTAAGAAAGCGCTGCTGCCCATCTACAGGTCTATTCCCATCATCTGTGCCTACAGGATGATATGGGGTAGTGAATATTCTTACATTGCCACTACACGGTAATTTATTTTACGGGGCGATTTCATATTTCTTATGGTAAACAATTATTAAATGATTCATGAGCAATTTTCGGGCAAATGTTGATTACATCAGTGCTCTGTTTTAGAGCATGGAACACAAAAAAGAAAAATTATTTAATCTGTGAACTAACTAAACGTGATATAAAAAAATGATTTACTAGTTTACAAATTAAATAATTTTCCAAATATTTACAAACACGATCGAAAAATTAACATTAATAAAAATAAAAGCTGAATTAAAGCAATAAAAATAATAAAATAATTTCACATTTAGAAATATTTGCTTTAATTCTTCTATATAATATGTCTTATATTATATAAAAGTATTAGAGCTGGGTTTGTTTCATTATTTTAAAAGTCGGCTTTCAGCTTTCATAAAAGTTATTTTTATACCCTATTGAGTGGAATAAAGAATAACTCAATCTTAATGTCGCCTAAATAGTCCCATTAAAAAGTCAATCCAATAATTTGCCACCTTAGGAGTGGAAGCTTTTGTCTAAACTGAGATCACCACTGAAGTATAATCAATTTAAAACTAACTTATTGCATTTGTTATTTAGACAAAATATATATTTATGTATATTTATTATGTACACATGTAACAGTGGGTACATGTGTGCATAATAATTTATTAAGATTTTAAAGGCTTTACAAAATATTTTATATTTTTGTCATAAGTATTTTATCTAGAAACGTGTATTATAACAGTTGGCAATAAGATAATAAAACCAATTTCATACCTAACTGGCATAACTAGATCACTTATTTTTCACAATGACCGAGAACAAACTGGGGAGCTGAAGAGCTCATCTTTACTTTTGTTTGCAAGCTCGTTTCATATTTTGTACAAATATTGCTATTTATATTTAATATTTGATTTCTACAAAATAATTCAATTAAAACATATTAAAATTAAATATTTTAATAAAGACATAATAATAATAATAATAATCACAGTAAATTCGTTATAGAGCAGTGATAGCTCTGTAGGTTAGCGCTTGCTGTAAATTTAATGAAAACATCTTCGAAATCGCACCACTGTGCTTTCTTCCTTGCACAACTTCCTTGTGGAATCGATTACCATCAGCGATTTTTCTGGACCGATGCGACTTAGGGATCGTCAAGAAAAGAGCGTACTTCTTTTTAAAAGGCCGGCAACGCATCTCCAATTCCCCTGGTTTCCCTGGCGTTGCAGTTGTTCATAGGCGGCGGTAGTCACTTACCATCAGGTGAGCCGCATGCTCGTTTGCCCCCTCTCCTATAAAACAAAAAACACAGTACGCGGGCATCCCGGGCTCGAGCCCCGCCGGAACCAATGAAATTTTTAATTCCAATTTTAAGTGCTGATTTACTGTGACTGTGATACAATTTAATTGATGAATTTGATCTATGTGTCCTCAACAATGGTAGCTTCACTACTATTAATTATCCTACCCGAAATCCATCGGCTATTGATGTCAGCTTTTATAGTGCTTCAATCACTCCACTATGCGAATGGTGGGTGCATGATAATTGTAAAGGGAGCTGTCATTTTCCTACGCTTACTCGTGTTTTATTGTCAGTTGATAGATACGAAATTAATCCTCCCATTGAAAAATTCTTATACAACAAGACAGACTGGACGTAATACAATGAGCTGTCTATAACTGCTTTTTCTAATTTTGAAGTTAAGAATGAGAATCCATTACAGTCATATGACGAATTTATTGAAAGGCTTGATACACTTAGGAGGGATACTGTGCCAAAGTTTGTCAAAGCAAATAACTATCGTTGCAAACCTTCAGCACCTTGGTGGAGTGACACATGTGAACAGAGTGTTATTAAAACTTATGAAGCTTTAAAACTGTACAGAAGAGATCCAACCATTGATAATTACATTAATTACAAAAGACTTAATTCTGTTAAGAAAAAGACTATTTCAGTAAGTGAAGACATTAAGTGGTGAAGGAAAACATCGTGAGGAACCTGCATGTCTGACAAGTAAGAAAATAATATATATTTCGAAGACGTAAAGTCCGTCATGTGCATTGAACACTCTTTCAAAAATTAGGGGAGGCCTGTGCCCAGCTGTGGGACGTATATAGGCTGTTAGATTACTCAACTTTTACATTCGTTATTACAAGCCGTGATAACTCGCCGATTTAGTACAGGAGTTTTATTCTAGCCTATATCAATGAAATATTCAGTTGCAATTGTCACTGAAGTGAAGTAAAAAAAAATATAGCATAGAAACCTACATGCTTAAGAGATAAAATAAGCGGCGAGGTATTGTGCATACCCTGATCCGTAACCCTCGTAGTCGGTGAGTCCTCCGAACGTTAGATCAATGTGATGGTTAAATATTTCTATCTATCTTTGATTATTGAAACGGAAAAATGTAACTATAGATACCAATGGTAGACATTTTAACTTCCAGTATGAGATAGATAGGTTATTGAAACCGGCCGTTAGAAATTATAAACCTGTGCCAAGTAAGTAACAGGATACATGTGGATTTTGACACGCTATTATTAGCTTGGTACGAATATGTATCTATGTAACGGAATTTGGATATGATTTTCATCCCCTTCAAAATGTCGGATTGATTTGAAACTTCACACACTTATCAAGGACCGTCGACAATGCAATAATTTAAATAGTTTGTCCTATATTATTCTTGCCAGGATCCTCAGGATTAGCGATTTTTCCCTGATACCCGGTAGTGTATTTGTGCCAAGTACACGTAAAGAATAAAACTTTCCGGAGAGGGAGTCTCAGAAACGGCTACTAAATCCAAGGAAAGCAGCAGGCGCAAAAATTTTCCATCTCCCACATTAGTTACCGACTTTGAATATAATAAAATATTGTGTAATGTAGTTTACAACAAGTTATATCGCATATATTCCGATTGTAGCTAAAAACTACAAAATCTTAACTTTAACGGTGAATAAAGAAAAACCAAATAAAAAAATGAGCCAAGATTAGAGACATGCATGGTTCGACCTATGAGAAAAGGATACGGGACAGGGAGTTTTGTACGCCATATAACTACTGTTCTTAGCCGTGCATTGAGACATGCGTGGAGCGATCTTTGAGACAAGCATACGAATACTTGTGGGGGTAGTTTTTTTTATAGAAGAGGGGCAACCGAGCATGCGGCTCACCTGATAGTAAGTGACTACTGCCGCCCATGAATAGCCGCAACACCAGGGGAATTGCAGATGCATTGTCGGCATTTTAGAAAGGTGTAAGCTCTTTTCTTGAAGGTCGCTAAGTCGCATCGCCAGTGGTAATCGGAAAAATCGCCAGTGGTAACCAATTACACAGAGAAGTTGTATGAGAAAGAAAACTCCCATTAAAACGCACAGACGTGGAGCGCCAAGCATCCAGAAGGTGGGGATGGTATCGTGAATTTTGACACGTGTGCGTGTGCGTTCGTGAAATTTAGCGGTTGGAATTCATCCGAGCAATTCCTTGGAGCACTCCCCGTGGTAGATTCGATAGAAAATGCAAAGGGATGCAGCATCTCTACGCAGCGCCAATGTATCGAGCCGATCAGAAACAACTCGGTTTTCGACGATTCAAACCACTCTGCGCTGGATGCGGTCAAGTGGAAGGAGCTGGCACTGGGGTGCCCCGGCCCAGAGATGTGAACAGTATTCCATGTGGGGCCGAACTTGCACTTTGTAAAGTTGCTAACGGTGTGCCGGCATGAAATACTTTAGGTATACTAAAAACAAGGATTTTACTCTTTTTTGAGTTGTAATTCAAGCCGTGTTTCCTCCGCATATTTCTCGCAAATAGACAATAATTTTCTGGACCCACCCATAGATGGACTAAGCAGCACTATGTCGTCTGCATAGCTTATATTACTAACACATGTCTCGTCAATATGACAGCCGACTGTGGTGGACCGCCAATCATCCAGATGGTGTGGATGGTATCGGGAGTTCTGCCGCGATGTGCTTTCGTGAAATTTGGCGGCTGGGATTAATGCAAACAATTCATCAGAGCACTCCCCGTGGTAGATGCGAAATAAAATGCAAAGGGTTGCAACATCTCTTCGCAGTGCCAATGAATCGAGCCGATCGGAAAGGACTCGGTCGTCGACGATTCGAGCCGCTCTACGCTGGATGCGGTCAAGTGGAAGGAGCTGGCACTGGGGAGCCCCTGCCCAGAGATGGGAACAGTATTCCATGTGACGCCGAACCTGCGCCTTGTAAAGTTACAGGCGGTGTGCCGGCATGAAATACTGTTCCGCTCTGCTGAGCACGCCAAGCTTTTTAGAGGCCAATTTGGCCTTATCTTCCAAGTGACCACGAAACTGCACGTCACTCGATATGTCGACTCCGAGGATTCCGATACTGGCTGAGGCAAGAAGGGGAGTACCTTGAAACTGAGGAGATACGACAAAGGGGTTTTTTTTAGCGGTAAACGCGCAAACTTGTGTCTTCTGAGGATTAAACTGGACTAGATTTAGTCGCCCCCAATCCAAAACTTTGTTTAGCAAAGACTCGAATACAGACACGAATTTGTTCCGGTACTTGGCGACGTTTTCCCGAGAAATATTGGCACGGCCGGTGTATAGAGCATCACCAGTGCTGTCATCCGCATAGCAATGAATGCTACCGGTTTGCAACATATCATTGATATGCAGAAGAAACAGCGTTGGTAATAGGACGCACCCTTGTGGAACACCAGCGTTAATAGGCTTGTAATCGGAGCATGCACCGTCTATAACCTCCTTGATGCTCCGATCTGCAAGAAAGCTGGTGATCCAATTGCACAATTTCTCGGGAAGCCCATAGGAAGGGAGCTTCGAAAGAAGCGCTTTGTGCCAAACCCGATCGAAGGCCTTGGCAATGTCCAAACTAACGGCCAACGCCTCTCCCTTGGACTCTACTGCCTCTGCCCATCTATGGGTCAGGTAGACCAGAAGATCCCCAGCTGATCGACCGCGACGAAAACCGTATTGGCGGTCACTAATCAGCTGGTGATCCTCAAGGTACCGCATGAGCAGGCAGTTAATAATTGACTCCATTATTTTGGAGAACAAGGAGGTAATGACGATAGGCCTATAGTTGGACGGGTCTGAGCGGTCGCCTTTTTTAAGCATCGGGTGGACAAAAGCTGTCTTCCATGAATTCGGGACTACGCCTTGGGAGTAGGAGTACCGGAAAAGACGCGTTAGAACTCCGGATCACACGTCCTCAGCACAATTGGGGGGATTCCGTCAGGCCCACTCGACTTATGGATGTCCAGGGAGAGGAGTGCTTTGCGAACCGACCGCTGTGAGAACAACACATCCGGCATGGAGCACTCACACCGCTGGGTGGTCGGCGGTATTTTCCCCCCATCATCAAGAGTCGAGTTGGACGCAAAAAGGGAACTTAAAAGGTCGGCTTTGTCTTTTGCGTCTTGGGCCAGTGAGTGAGCCTTGGCGAGAGACCAGAATGCACGGGTTCTGGAAGGAAGGCGAACTAGTTTCTCGCCAATTCTGCCTATGTGCTCTGACTTCGCCTTCTCAATAACTCTTTTGAAGGACCTGGAGGTGAAGTTATACTTCTTTTTAAGTGTGTTGGTGTTTACATCCCGAGTCGCCGAAGCCGCAGCCCAGGCTTGATAACACTCCTGCTTGCTGCGTAATGCAGTCTCACAGGAGCCACCAACTGAGATCTGCCTTCTATGGGTACCAAAGATGATGGAATAAATAGTTCCATTCGCTGTAGCACCACATCTGTGACAGAGTCAGCAACAGCGCTGGGATCATCCGGCGAGAAGCAAACCCGCCCCCATGGGTAGGATGCAAAATTTATACGCGATAAAATCCGTAAAATTAGTTTTATTTAAAAATTATATTTTTAATTTAAAATGTTCAATACTGAGACCATCGTGACCCGAGGACTTCCCACGCTGCATTCTCTCAATAATCTGAGCCACCATTTTAGCAGGTAACTTAAGACTACGTTCCTTTACGATGGCCTCACTATCGCTCATCTCCTCACTTGGGACTTAAGAGTGAATGCATGTTGAACTGTTTCCTAAAAGTATCCGCAATGTCTTTATGGTCACAAGCACCACCGACGTCCACAGGGAGGCCACGGCCTTATATTCATTTTATTTGAGTTCTTCAGAAGTTTTTAAACTTTTTCGAGGAGTGGTCGGAAGCAAGGCGATCCATTTAAAGTTGCTCCTGCCTGTTCTGGCACCATTTAAGTTTCGCTTGAAAGTGCTTCCTTGCCTCCGACATATCGTTAAAAATTCGACCACTAACTGGCCGCCCAGCTAAATTCCACAATTTAAATTTCAGCCGTGCCTCCCGGTGGGGGCCCGCGACATGCTTATTCCATCCAATAACATAAAGTCCCTTCTTTCGACACTTAACTTTGTGTGTTTGGATAGCTACCTCTGACAATATATTTATAATATCTAAATATAGCTTATCTCCTTAGATATGCGGCTGAGTGGTGATTCTTGTTATTACAGAACTCATCACAACGTGCACTTAGTTCCTGTGGAAATTCTATGAGTCTTAACTTAGCATGACAGAGGTCATAGTACTAGTCAATTTGCTGCTGCTGTCTCTCTCTCTCCATATAACACGGTTCGTTTAGGTCGTTCTATATCCAATTTGGCTACTTTTGGCTTAAGTATACCCAGATTACGTACGACTACTAGTGAATAGTAATCAGACAAATATAGAAGCACCCGTAGACGCGGGAATGGTCGTCGCTGTCCACGCGCAGCCATAGGATGGACAGGTAGACAGGACCTTCAAGACTGCCGAGGCGTCGAAAACAGATGTCCTCTCTGACGTATACGCAAACTACAGCCCGGGGCACAAAGGAGTATTCTAATTTGTACCCCGGGTAGGAAAGATATGAAGTATCAGCCGGAGAGGACACCTGAGTCTCGGTTAAAAAGAGCAAGGCCGGCTTCGCCGTCTCTAGTTGGTAATGGACAGCTTTAAGGTTGGAATGAAGTCCCTGATGTTGCAAAAATTCACGGATAGCGTGTCAGGGGTCGCCTCGGTTTTATTGCTCCACTAACCACGAGCAGTATTAGTCGCGAGCGGAATTTTGCCCATTACAACATTACCCATTGAAACCCAGCTAACCATAGAACTGACCACCAACAGTTGATAAGGCAGAAATTTGAAAGATCTGCCGTGGGCACTACGGTTATACGGTCAGCAAAAAGTAAATACGGATACCATACAACTGTTCTATATTCTATTTATGCATAACGCAATTAAGCATATTACTCGTAAAACTCATTTCTGTATTCCAGTAGTATATTTATAAACGCCAATCATCTACGTAAAATAATCTCTGAGAAAATTGCTGTGAGAAACAGACAAAGACACAGACACCGAGGTGACTTCACATGTGATCAAATTTGCTAATATGAAGTACATTTTACCACATAAAAATCAAAATTGTTATCTTTAAGGCCTAAGAACAAATGCTTTATCAGTAAAAAGGGTCTTCGGTTCTCGTCAATCATCATAAGAAATACAGCATTATTGTACTGCTATTTTGCGCTGGCGTTTTATGCGAGTAAATCCTTCCCTGATTAAGGGACCGGGACCCATATGTGCTATTGCTGCAACCTTGATACGCTTTAACGTGGCTCTACCACTTAAGTCGTTTATCTGATAACTTTGAAACTCCCATAAATAGTTCAGATATTATTATCAGATTATCTACTAAATAACCTCGCTTCGGCTTATAAAAACATGTAAAATTGAACGGGAATTGATTCAAAGCACAAAGGAGGCAAACAAACTGTCTTTAGGTGAGCAGTGAGATTTCGGCAATAATTTCCCGAGAGGCAATGCCTTTATCTTCTGAAACTGAATACATTACGATATACGTGCAAAAGTTTTACTCAAAACCAAATGAAGTTACAAAAGTTATTCGATTGTTTGTAAATATTTTCAAAAGCAATATCGAACTTTCAAATAGACGAAACAATAAGCTATGGATAGCAATAGTTATTATGGCGTATATCACATTTTTATTTTGGCATGTTTAAAGTTTACGATATTGAGAAGTAATCATTATTGCTAAAATCCAATCTTTTTAAGTGACTTAACATAGATTAATGATAGGTCTTCGCGCGCTCAGACTAGACCCCCGGCGCTCTTGTAAAATACGGCAACAAATACTACGCAGAAATCGGCGTACCCGAGCCAGTCGTGTTGCAGGCGATATGTGATGTGGACGTACCGAATATTTTATTAAATTTTGATCATAATCCGAAGTAGTAGTAGAAGTTAACGGTGGTAGAGCCACGCAGCAGCTTTTGCTGTTGCACGTATGGGCCGGCTGGAGCCACGACCTCACAGAATACCGGCGTGAAGTGGAAGCTCTGCTTCCGCGTTTCGTCTGGTGAGTGCAGGTGACCGGAGGCCCAATTCCCCCCCCCCCCCCCCCCATCAACAGCTAGCGGAATCACATCATAAACTACCTCAGGAGGGTACCAGTACACCTGGAGAATCACTCCCTGAGCATCCATGACCATGCTATTCCACTCGTGAGCGTGGGTGCTCAGGCTGCCCCGCATATTCTGGGGGGGGGGGGCAAAATTCCGCTCAACACAATAACTGCTCGGGGCAAACTGAGCAACAAGACCAAGGCGACCCCTGCCACGCTATCCGTGAATTTCTGCAACATCAGGGGACTTCACTCGAACCTAAACGCCGTCCACTACCATCTCGAGAGCGCGAAGCCGGCCTTGCTCTTTCTGACCGAGACGCAGGTATCCTCTCCGGCTGATACTTCGTATCTCTCCTACCCGGGGTACAAATTGGAGCACTCCTTTGTGCCTCGGGCTATAGTTTGCGTGTATGTCAGAGAGGACATCTGTTCTCGACGCCTCGGCAGTCTTGAAGGTTCGGACCTGTCCATCCTTTGGCTACGCGTAGACAGCGACGACCATCCGCGCGTCTACGTGTGCCTCTATAGGTCCCATAGCGGTAATGCCGAAACAGACCGACTCATCGACCACGTCCAAATGGCTACAGATTCCTTGCTACAACAGGTCCCATCCGCAGAGATCGTAATCCTTGGCGATTTTAACGCCCACCACGCCGAATGGCTCGGTTCACGTTTAACGTCAATCATGCGGGGAGATCTGTTTATGACTTTGCCTTGGCATATGGTCTGACACAACTGGTTACATCGCCTACGCGGATTCCAGATGTTGAGGATCATACACCTTCCCTGTTGGACCTTCTGCTGACCTCTCATCCGGACGGATATCAGGTTTCCGTTGATGCCCCTCTTGGCTCCTCGGACCATTGTCTGATCCGGAGTATGGTGCCACTCACGCTCCCCTCGCGGTTGCGTTCTGCAGGTTGCCGCCGTGTTTGGCATTACAGGTCGGCAGATTGGGACGGAATGCGGTCTTTCTTTGCTTCCTACCCATGGGGGCGGGTTTGCTTCTCGTCGGATGATCCCAGCGCTGTTGCTGACTCTGTCACTGATGTGGTGCTACAGGGAATGGAACTATTTATTCCATCATCTGTGGTACCCATCGGAGGCAGATCTCAGCCTTGGTTTGGTCGCTCCTGTAAGACTGCATTACGCAGTAAGCAGGGGTGTTATCAAGCCTGGGCTGCGGCTTCGGTGACTCGGGATGTAAACACCAGCACACTTAAAAAGAAGTATAACTTCGCCTCCAGGTCCTTCAAAAGAGTTATTGCCAAGGCAAAGTCAGAGCACATAGGCAGAATTGGCGAGAAACTAGTTCGCCTTCCTTCGGGAACCCGTGCATTCTGGTCTCTCGCCAAGGCTGTCCAAGGGAATTTCTGTAAGCCATCACTACCATCTCTGCACAGGGAGGACGACTCACTGGCCCACGACGCAAAAGAGAAGGCCGACCTTTTAGGCTCCCTTTTTGCGTCCAACTCGACTGTTGATGACGGGGGGAACACACCGCCGACCATCCCGCGGTGTGAGTGCTCCATGCCGGATGTGCGGTTTTCACAGCGCTCGGTTCGCAGAGCACTCCTCTCCCTTGACATCCACAAGTCGAGTGGGCCTGACGGAATCCCCCCAATTGTGCTGAGGACGTGTACTCCGGAGTTGGCACCGGTTCTAACGCGTCTTTTCCGGTACTCCTACTCCCTAGGCGTAGTCCCGAAATCATGGAAGACAGCTTTTGTCCACCCGATCCCTAAAAAAGGCGACCGCTCAGACCCGTCCAACTACAGGCCTATCGCCATCACCCCCTTGTTCTCCAAAATAATGGAATCCGTTGTAAACTGCCACCTCATGCGGTACCTTGAGGATCACCAGCTGATTAGTGACCGCCAGTACGGTTTTCGTCGGGGTCGATCAGCTGGTGATCTTCTGGTCTACTTAACTCATAGATGGGCGTTGGCAGTAGAGTCCAAGGGGGAGGCAATGGCCGTTAGTTTGGACATTGCGAAGGCCTTCGATCGGGTTTGGCACAAAGCGCTTCTTTCGAAGCTCCCTTCCTATGGGCTTCCCGAGAAATTATGCAATTGGATCACCAGCTTTCTTGCAGATCGGAGCATCAAGGTCGTTGTAGACGGTGCATGCTCCGACTACAAGCCTATTAACGCTGGTGTTCCACAAGGCTGCGTGCTATCACCAACGCTGTTTCTTCTGCATATCAATGATATGTTGCAAGCCGGTAGCATTCATTGCTATGCGGATGACAGCACTGGTAATGGTCTATACACCGGCCGTGCCAATATTTCTCGGGAAAACGTCACCGAGTACCGGAACAAACTTGTGTCTGAAGTCGAGTCTTTGCTGGACAAAGTCTCGGATTGGGGGCGACTAAATCTAGTCCAGTTTAATCCTCAGAAGACACAAGTTTGCGCGTTTACCGCTAAAAAGAACCCCTTTGTCGTATCTCCTCAGTTTCAAGGTACTCCCCTTGTTGTCTCAGCCAGTATCGGAATCCTCGGCGTCGACATATCGAGTAGCATGCAGTTTCGTGGTCACTTAGAAGAGAAGGCCAAATTGGCCTCTAAAAAGCTTGGCGTGCTCAGCAGAGCGGGACAGTATTTCATGCCGGCTCAACGCCTGCAACTTTACAAGGCGCAGGTTCGGCCTCACATGGAATACTTACTGTTCCCATCTCTGGGCTAGGGCTCCCCAGTGCCAGCTTCTTCCACTTGACCGCATCCAGCGCAGAGCGGCTCTTGTACACACTTAAACTTGTCTTATACACACTAAAATATTGAGTTGCCGCATTCTCGGAGCGGTTTCTGTCAGGTAGCGCGGTATCTAGTCAGAGCGCTGGATGACCTCTAATTAATCTATGTGACTTAATTACGAATACTCGGTGTAGAAATGATACTAAAATTCAAAAACATGTATCCACTGTATTAAAAAGGCGAGGAAAATAATAATCGTTTATCTTTAACATTGAATATAACTACTTTTATAGATTCTATCGCGTTTAATTAATTTATTTTTATTAATTCCCAATGTTTCGGGTGCTTTACAGCACCCATGGTCACGGGGGACTGAGGTGATTGAAGTACCGATGTCAGAGTTAGCCCGGAGTATTTTCAGCTTTTTTAATTATAAATTTTGGTTCGATCTACGCAGAATTAATATAATAAATTATGTAAAAAAATTTTAATCACTAATAATATACCAAAATTAATAATTAAAAAAGCTGAGGGTATTTCGGGTTAACTCTGACATCGGGACTAAATTATTTATAGCATAGTAATGGAAAGTTTTTCACATTTCTATGTGTAACAATGTCAGTTTTTGTGTGAAACAATATCTTATTCCAACTATTCTTGTAAGGGCGAGGATAATCATAAAAAATATTTTATTAGACAATCTGAGATAAGGTGCAGTATATGACAGCTATAAATAAGAGGGTAAATGTTACTGTCTATCCTTTTTCTGTGGAATATCTTAACCTGTCTTTTTCGCGCTTCGTTGTCTTTGTGCCAATTTTCTTTTTATTAAGGTTTTGATAGGTGTTCTGTTTAGTTAATGTGTTTTAAATTATTATAGGTGTCCAATATATTTCGTAATTAAGTTTTGAAAAATGTACTTGCCTGTTTTTTTAAAATAAAATTATACTTTAAAATAAAATAAAAAGTGGTAATTCTTTAAATCATGTTTTCTAAGTTCTTTCATTGTCAAACATGAATGAAATTCAGCCCTAAAATAAAAGGTCGTTCACGATCAATGACACGACCAGAGATATTAATTGAACAATGGTTTTTAATCAAAAGATTACAAAAGTGGTCGTCTGTTTTATCGTGATCGTTATTATAAAATATTACTGAAGGTTTATATTTCATTTTATTTTCTATTTGTATTTTTTTTTCTCTTTATTTATTAAGGAATTTTTATTTGTTAACATGTCAATCCCATTATAATTAACTTAACATCTATACATTTATTTTTTATCTTGCTGTTATTGTTTAGCATTCAAAATGTGTTTCAGGCTTTCGATATAATGATGTCCTCACAGCCAGGTTTTACATAATGTCACGAAATTCTTTGCCAGGGATATGATACGCAAAGATTATGAGCATTCTATAGAATGCTGACAATCCTTCATTCAGGAAGCCTATATATAGCCCCAGCCCGGAGGGCTTCCTGAATGAACAGTTTCTACGAGAGCTTATTGAAGACTTTCTCTTTCTACTGCGCTTCAACGATCAAACCACAGCATAGTGTGGAAAAAAATCTATCGACTGCTTCGATATATTCAAGTGTCGATAAGGACCATCTATAGGAAGTAGTTTAAGAAAATCTTGATAGTACTGCGGGGTAGTAAGTGCTGCCCTATAGCTCGGTTCAAATAAGAATTTAACCACATAAAATGGTACAATTTGACTAAGAGGTGATTTTCTGCCACCTGCTGCTGCTACTAAACAAACTAGCAGCATCGGATTCAGTAAAGAGACGTGCTTGAAAAGGCTTACCAATGATCCTAAATTGTTATATACTAAATTTTTAATTGTAGACAAGCACATATAGCATTGTGGAGAGTGGGCGAAGTAATCACACGATTTAATTTCCCCAACCCCTTTCCTATATCGAATAATAAGACGCAAGGTGGATTTATAACATTTCGTAGTGTAAATACGCAGTATAAGGACTAATCCTTTTATTTCATCACTTATTATGCGTAAAGCAAAGGATTAAAATAACTTTGTATTAATTAATGATTCGGCGACGGCAGAAGAAGTATTCAGTGACTTAGTACTTAAGATCGGAATATCTGTAAAATATTTCTCAAAAATCATTGCAACGTCCTGATCTTATTCAGTTAATTTGTTGTTAAAACTTAACTGGTAGTTTGAATTGCGAGAGTTGATTTCACCAGTTTCGCTATTAATTATACTCCACGTCATTTTCATTTCATTAGAAGTCGTCTTAATTTTGTTGCTCAAATGCAAAGACTTGACTGTGGAGCACAATCTTTTAAACTCATTTTTTTCAACGGGGTAGAGCCATGCTGCAGCTTAATATATATATTAGTGGTATAGTTGTAGCACGAATGGGTCGGCTCTACCGGGGTAGGACCACGCTCTCACAGAAAACCAGCGTAAAATAGTAGCTTAACAATGCTGTGTTTCGTATGGTGAGTGTAGAGAACCGGATACCCTTTTTACTGGAAAAGAGCTATTCCATTTTAGCCGTCACGGGTGACAATGCATTTGCATTCAGATTCGCAAACGAAGAGAAAATCCTAGTGTAGGGGTAAAGTTTATAAAAAAAGTTGGATTAAATTATTTATCCGGGGCTAAAGATTGAGAAGGGACATATCAGGGGGGAACGGGGGAGTTGGTCCACGCGGTGACATGCGTGCGACTCCATCGCTGTCTTATCGGTGATTGACATCAGACTGATAGCTATTAAACACACGTTCAGTCTAGGATCAGTCTGACCAGACTGACAAAAATTATTAAAATATTTAAATAATCATCATTCTGGACCATCAGTTCATCAGTTACGCGTATACGGTCAGTTTCCCGTCATTCTGACATCTATAACGAATTGAACTGACGCCAGAATGAGCGCGTAACCTCCGTCTAATAATGTGTTGTATGTGTTACTATAAAATTAATTTATAAATACACACATATTATTTTACATAAATATTATAGATATAAAATGAATACATTTTAATATTAATAAATAAATATAATCATCATCATCATCATTACAGCCCTTCACAAGTCCACTGCTGAACATAGGCCTCCCCCAAAGAATGCCACAAAGCACGGTCCTGAGCCACCTGCATCCATCGACTTCCTGCATGTCTTACCAGGTCGTCACTCCATCTCGTGGGGGGACGCCCTACACTTCGCCTACCGGTACGAGGCTGCCACTCGAGAACCTTTCTTCCCCATTTCGGTTGTCGGTTCTTCGAGCTATATGGCCGGCCCACTGCCACTTCAGCTTACTAATCCGTTGGGCTATGTCGGTCACTCTGGTTCTACTGCGGATATCCTCATTCCTAAGTTTATCACGCAGAGAAACTCCGAGCATAGCCCTCTCCATAGCTCGCTGCGCGACCTTGAGCTTCCTCATACGGCCAGCAGTGAAGGACCACGTCTCAGTTCCGTAAGTCATCACTGGCAACACGCACTGGTTGTACAATTTCGTTTTAAGGTTTTGAGGTATGTCTGACGAGAAGATGTGTCGTAGCTTCCCGAACGCTGCCCAGCCGAGTTGAATCCGTCGATTGACCTCTCGGTCGAAGTTGGACTTACCTAATCGGACTATTTGTCCCAGGTAAACATACTCGTCAACAACTTCGAGCTTAGTGCTCCCAACAACTACCGGCATAGGTGTGACATGGACATTAAACATGATCTTTGTTTTGTCCATGTTCATCTTAAGACCTATCCGTTGGGAAACACTATTGAGGTCATTGAGCATAGTGCTTAGGTCCTCCAGCGATTCTGCCATAAGGACTATATCGTCGGCAAATCGAAGGTGAGTGATGTTTTCGCCATTGATGTTGATACCGTATCCTTTCCAGTCCAGAAGCTTGAAAACGTCTTCCAATGCAGCGGTGAAGAGTTTCGGGGATATGACGTCACCCTGTCTTACACCTCTCTGCAATTGGATAGGTTTCGTATTCTGGTTCTGTACTCGGATAGCCATCGTAGCCCTACTGTACAAGCACTTCAACACTTCGATATACCGACAGTCAACTTGGCACCGCTGAAGGGACTGCAGCACCGCCCAAATTTCGACGGAATCAAAGGCTTTCTCATAGTCCACATACGCCAGACATAGTGGCAAATTGTACTCTTCGGACTTCTGTACAACTTGCCGAAGGGTATGTATGTGGTCTATGGTGCTAAAGCCCTTTCGGAAACCGGCTTGTTCGGGAGGCTGGAAGTCGTCAAGTCTGCGCGCGAGACGATTCGTAATGACTCTCGAAAACAGCACGTAGACGCGGCTCAGAAGGGAAATCGGTCTGTAGTTCTTCAAGAGAGCGTTGTCACCTTTCTTGAAGAACAAGACCACCGCACTTCTGCTCCACGCCTCCGGTGTAATGCCACCATGGAGGACAGAATTAAAGAGCTTCTGAAGGACTTCAAGTACCGGTCTTCCACCCGCTTTCAGAAGCTCCGCTGTAATTCCATCCTCGCCTGGGGCCTTACCGTTTTTAAGGTGCTGGAGAGCCATCCTAATCTCGCTCTGACTGACATCCGGGATATCTTCGGAGTAGTGTCGGATGAGACTCGCTCTTGGATCGTTACTCACACTTGCGTGTGGCTCCAACGATGATGTGTACAGCTGCCCATAGAACCTCTCAATCTCACTCAAAATCTCAGGTGTCCCGGAAACGATGCTGCCACATTCTGTCTTCAGCTTTGACAGTTGGCTCTTTCTGGCAGACAGATCTCTGGCAAAGACTTTGGAGCCTTGTTTCCGCTCGATCGCTTCTTCAATACGAGCTGTATTGAAGTTGCGTAAGTCCGGCCGCATGCATTTGGAGATCTGTCTGTTCAGATGCCTGTATGCTGTCAAGTCTGTTGAAGAATGTAGCTTCATCTCCCGTCTAACAGCCATGAGATTAAGAGTGTGATCGGAGAGTTTTTGTGTTCTTCTGCGGCGGGTCTTGCAGAACTTAGCTCCGACCGCATGGACAGTTTCCACGAGCTTGTCATTCATATCGTCCACTTCATTGCAGTCTTCCAGGCACTGAAAACGGTTTTGTAACTCGAGCTGAAAGGTTTCGGGACTTTGGAACAGAGCACGAGGGGGACGGAGCGTTGACTTCATTAGACGAGACCTCTCCAACTTAACGTTTAGGTTCAGTGTGCCTCTAACCATTCGGTGATCGCTACCAGTTTTCACCCTCGCGATCACTGAGACATCACTGAACAGTTGTCGTCTGGTCGTCATAATGAAGTCAATCTCATTTTTTGTGGAACCGTCGGGGCTCGACCAGGTCCACTTCCTGTGGGGCCGCTTCTGGAAGAAAGAGTTCATCATAAAGAGTCCCTCTTTCTCCATGAAGTCGGCCAGCTGCTGGCCCCTTGGGTTCCGTTGCCCTATTCCAAATTTCCCTACTTTCAGCTCACCGTTCTCTCTTGTGCCTAGTTTTGCATTGAAGTCTCCCATTAACACCGTATATTGGGTTTTGGAGGAATGCATGGCTCTAGAGATATCCTCATACATTTCCTCCACCTCCTCATCGGGGTGTGCCGAAGTTGGTGCGTAAACCTGTATGACCTTCAGCGAATACCGTTTGGTGATTCTGAGTATAAGGTACGCAACCCTCGTCGACACACTCCCGATCTTTACAACGTTGTTAACGAGAGACTTGTGGACGATAAATCCGACACCTCCTTGGGACAGATGGTCGCCCTCCCGGTGATAGAGCAAGTTGCCGGATTCGAGGATTACCGTGTCCTCCCCCTCTCTTCGGACTTCGGATAATCCTATAATATGCCAGCGCAACTTGTCTATCTCTTTTTCCAGCTCCACGATCTTCTCGTCAGTCCTCAGGGTGCGTGCGTTGTACGTTGCCAGGTCGAGTCGTCTAAGGTGGCAACCGAACCTCCACCGGAGATTCTTAGCACCCCCTGCCCCGCCGTTACCATGGTCGCCACCGTAGCCAGGAATAGCGGGGCCGCCGGGGACTGGGAGCCGTTTCTTTGTTACTGTCATTCATAGGGGGGTATTTGCCATAGTTGCCACGCTTGGCGAGCGGGTTGGCAACCGCAGTTTTTTTATTGTAATTTGGCTATTATCAGGAAGATGCTGCTGCCCATCTCCTGCCTGTTTCCCTTTGTCGCCTTTTACGACACCCACGGGAGGATATGGAGTAGTGGATATTCTTGACCGCCACTACACGGCAATAAATATAATAGTGTGATGCTAAATAATAAATGCTATAAATATATAATGTTATAAATGTAGGAGAATAGCTACATCACTACATCACACTGTCGTCCCCCCCCCCCGGAGACCATCCTATGGGCGATAGTAGTCTGGAAACCGAACTCGGCGTCCAGAGCGTGTTACGCGTTGTGTTTCATTGTGTGGTGTTGGTGTGGGAATTATTGGGTCATGTGGAGGTAGAGTGTATTTGTCTGTGAGTATGTAGGCCGGTTAGAGTCGTTCTATTGATACAGTGACTTCTTTACCCTTAACCAGAAGCTTAAACACTTTGTTACCGCGTGTGAGGACTTTATGTGGACCGGTGTAAGTAGGTTGTAAAGAACCTCGTAAAGCATCTTCTAGAAGAAAAACATAGTCGCAAGAATTGAGATCCTTAGAAACAAATGTCTTTATCTTTTGTCTTCGGTCTTGTGCCGAGTTGTTGGTACCGGTTGCAAGGTCTGGGCGATATTACGGAGTCGTGCAGTGAACTCAGTGAGGTCTACGGGGTCATCTGTACTGTGTTCAAAGAATTCACCGGGCAATCGAAGAGGCTAGCCGTATACGAGTTCTGCGGAAGAAGTTTACAGATCAGCCTTAAAGGCTCTGCGTATGCCAATTAAGACCCATGACAGTGATTCAGTCCAACCCCTGTCGGCATGACACATAATATCGGCTTTTAACTGTCGATGAAATCGTTCGACTATTCCATTGGACGCAGGATGATAAGCTGTTGTGCGCTTATGTTGAAAGCCAGCAGTTCTTGATAGGTGTTGAAACAGGACTGATTCAAATTCTCGTCCTCGGTCTGTGACAATTTGTTCAGGACAACCATAGCGGGCAATCCAATGGAATAGCAAAGCTTGTGCAACAATTTCGGCTGTAATGTCGGTTATTGGTACTACCTCAGGCCATCGCGTAAAACGGTCGATTGCGGTGCGACAGTAGCGGTAGCTTTTTGACCATGGAAGTGGACCTATAAGGTCTATATGGACGTGCTTAAAACGCGTGCGAGGTAAGGTGAAAGTACCCCAAGTGGAAGTGTCGGCTTACCTTGGAACGCTGACATGCAATACAAGTTTTAGCCCAATCTCGACAGTCCTTCCTCATATCTCCAGACGTAGCGTCCTGCTACAATTTGAGCAGTGGCATTTGCTCCAGGATAGCTCAGGGAATTAAGACTGTCAAAGATTTGTTTGCGAAGGGGTTTGGGCACAAATGGTGGTCACATTTATGTATTTATGTCACAGTACAATGTATTACTGCAACTAGGAATGTTGTACTGTTCAAAGCGGAGTGACGACGAAACAGTTTTCGTAAGCTGGGCAAGTTCTAAGGCATTGGCTTGAAACTCAGCTAAGGTAGCGAGATCGACGGGCGCTTCCCAGTTCCTTAAAGCGACTTACGGTGTCGGCAACAATGTTATTTTTGGCAGATATATGCCTTATGTCGGTTGTAAACTGTGCTATGAAGTCTAACTGTCTATACTGACGAGGCGAGCAGTTATCTTCCCTTTTATGGAATGCAAAACTGATCGGTTTATGGTCAGTATAGATGGTAAAGTGTCTCGCCTCCACCATATGACGAAAGTATTTGATAGCTTTGTAAGTGCGTATGGGGAGATGATTAATTAATAGTCTGTTTTCTCACACTTATATTTTTTATTACGCTAGGCACACAGAAATGAAGTCCAATAACAGCACAATACAGAAGGTAAAAATGAGTAGATAGGAACACAGTAATATATTCAAGGAAGAATTTAGACGATACAAACTGCGTAAACGTGGGTCTTAGGCAAACAACAGATATAGGACACGTACGACGTGCAACGCGGAAGCGGACGAACTGACGATCTGCTGTCCCGAAGGCGCGGGCGCAGCAACCGAACCAGTTTTACATTACTTCATTATGCAAATACATAAAAATGCATAGCATATTTCTTTCTGGGTGAGGAGGAGTGTGTCGGTTGTTCAAAATATGTTTACTTTGTGTGCTTGACTGTGTTTGTTCAGGTTTGTCTGTAGGTTGCAGTACATAGGCAGGCTTAATTCGGTCTATTGAAACCGAGATTTTATTACCATTCATTAGTAACTTAAATATTTTGTCTCCTCTTTCTACTACTTCATATGGGCCCGTGTAAGCTGGTTTTAAGGAACCACCTATGGTGTCGTCCCTAACAAAGACGTGGGTCGCCGTAGCCACATCTTTAAAAACGAATATCGGTCGTTTTTTACTACCGTGATGTGAGGTAGAAGACGGTTGCAATTATTTGACAAAATTGCGAAGACGCGATAAATAGTCTGTTACGTCGATGGTGTCTTCGATCTGTGGGGCAAATAATTCGCCTGGAAGGCGTAAAGGTTGCCCATACACCAACTCCGCAGATGATGCCTCAAAGTCTTCCTTAAAAGAACTTCGGATACCTAATAGAACGAGTGGAAGGCAGTCAACCCAGTTTTCACTCACATGACAGATGATAGCAGCCTTCAACTGTCGGTGAAATCGCTTCACTAATCCATTGCATGCAGGGTGGTACGCTGTTGTTCATCTATGCCTAAATCCTGCGATATCAGAGAGGCGCTTAAAGAGAGCAGATTCAAATTGTCTACCACGGTCTGAAACTATATCCGTCGGGTAACAAAAGCGTGATATCCAACCACTCAGCAAAGCTTTAGCCACGGTCTCAGCTGTTATATCAGGCAGGGGTATTGCCTCGGGCCATCGCGTGAAGTGGTCAATGGCTGTAAGGCAATAGCGGTAGCCTTGGAATATAGGTAGGGTCCCGATTAAGTCAATATGCAAAAACGCGAATCTTGACTTTGGCAAGGAATAGTTACCGATGGGTGCAGATACGTGACGTGTGACTTTGGCTCGCTGGCATTGCAGGCAGGCACGTGCCCACTCTCGGCAATCTTTGCGCACTCCAGGCCAAACGTACCTTTCGGCAACGAGTTTTGCTGTGGCACTACCGCCTGGGTGGCTTAGTGAGTGCAAGTTTTCAAAAACCAGTTGACGCAAACTCTTCGAGACGAATGGTCTCATCGTCGTCATTGTCATCGTGTTGCCATCGTCGTCACAGTATATCTCCACGTCTAAGCCAGGTACTCGTACTTTTCGCAGTTGGAGGGAATTCTTGGTTTCCAGTAGTTGCTTTAATTAGCAATCAGCTTGCTGGCATTGGGCTAACTTTACTAGATTTATGGGTACTAGGTATCGGCGACCACACTATTTTTTCCTGCAATGTGCCGTACATCGGTACTGAATTGCGAGATAAAATCTAAGTGCCGAAACTGTTTCGGTGAGCAGTTTTCTTTCCTGGTTAGGAATGCATGAGTTAGGGGCTTGTAATCCGTCTTCCGACGTTTGGCTCCCAAACTGGAACGGACCGGGGCTGCCTTCAGGCGGCTCCTGCCGAACCTGGGGGGGCCAAACGCCTCCTGCCGGAGGCTCTACGCGGGGATCGTGAGGTCCATGGCCCTTTACGGGGCCCCGGTGTGGGCGCGTGGTTTGGCGCGGCTTGCCGTCCACCACCTAAACGCGCCCCAAAGGGTGGTTGCCGTAAAGACGGTTCGCGGCTACCGCACGATCTCCCGCGAGGCGGCGAGCCTCCTTGCCGGATTGCCGCCATGGGATCTGGAGGCGATAGTCCTCGCGCGCCTGCACGAATGGCGCGCGGCAGCACTATGCCGGGGGGAAACCCCGCTGCCGCGGCAAGTTGTCGCGCAGCGGACAGACTTCCGGCATGATCTCATGGCGACATGGAGAGAGCGACTGTCGCAACCCCGTGCTGGGCACGCCACTATAGCGGCGATAAGACCCCTCTTTGAGGAGTGGCTTGAGAGACGCCACGGCGTCCTCACCTTCCGCCTGACGCAGGTCCTCACCGGACACGGTGTGTTCGGGAGGTTCCTGCACCGAATCGGGCGGGAGGAAACGCCCGGGTGCTCCCACTGCGAGGATCGACCGGAGGACACGGTGGAGCACACCGTGGAGGTGTGCTCTGCTTGGGCGGAGCACCGCCGTGTCCTCGTAGCGGCGATAGGCGGCGGCGACCTCTCGCGTCCGGCTCTGGTCAAAGCCATGGTCCGGAGCGAGACGGAATGGGATGCCGTCACCACCTTCTGCGAAGCAGTGATGCTAGCGAAGGAGGTGGCGGAGCGGGAGAGGGAAAGAGCAACAGCTTTCCTTCCCGGCCGCCGCGGGAGACGCCCCGGGCGTCGGGGGCTACGTCGTGGCCCCCGACCACCGTAGGCGCGGGCCTGTGGACGGCGAGCAATGGGTAGCTCGCCGTCCGTCCGTCTAACGACGACAGGCCGTGTCGACGGCGCGTTTTGTTCCACGCGCGCCTCAAAGAGCTGTCAGCAGCGTGAAGGGGCCCGCAAGGGCCGACGCCTGCCGGGGCTGCGGGCTGTTCGAAAGAGATACCGCGGCTCCGGAACGTAAGGGCACTGAAGGAACACGGATGGTTTTTAGTCAGTAAAAGTCTGACACTCCCTTCCGCTCCACCCACAGCGAAAGGCGTCATTAGATGATTTTCCATCCGCAAAAAAAAAAAAAAGGGGCTTGTAATCCGTGTAGATCACGAAATCCCTAGCCTTAATCATATGCCGAAAGTACCTGATGCTTTTGTAAATAGCAAGCAATTCTCGGTCATAGGCTGAGTATTTCTGCTGTGCTGAGCTGAGCTTCTGAGAAAAGAATGCCAAAGGTTGCCAGTCCTTACCTTTTAGCTGCTGCAAGGTTGCGCTAATCACTTTATCTGACGCATCGCTGACCAGCGCTAATTTTGCTTCGCACTCTGGGTGCGTTAGCATGGTGGCTTGGTATAGGCTTTCCTTACAGGCATTGAAGGCTTCACACTCTTTCTTGGTGAAATTAACCGGATATGAGCTTTTGACTGATCCCGTAAGCAACTCATTGAGGGGTGTCTGATGTTTAGCAGCTTCTGGGATGAATCTACGGTAGAAATTCACCATTCCCAGAAATCTGCGTAGCTCTTTTATTACCTTTGGTGCAGGAAAATTCATAATGGCTTCAATCTTGGAAGGGAGAGGCTTAGACCCTTCGGCAGAGATGCTTTATCCAAGGAAGGTCACCTCTGGCACACCGAATACACATTTGGCTGTATTTATCACCATCCCATACTCTCTAAGGCGGTCGAACACCTGGCGGAGATGTTGTTTATGTGTCTCCTGGTGACCTCAGAGAAAATCAAAAAATCGTCTAAATATGCTTACATGAAATCCAGTCCCCGGAGCATTTCGTCCACGAAGCGCTGAAAGGTCTGCCCGGCGTTCCGAAGGCCGTACTACATAAATGGGAACTCGTAAAGCCCGAACGGTGTCGTGATGGCAGTCTTCACAATGTCCTCTTGGCTCACAGGAATCTGGTTACAAGTTTTGACCAAATCGATTATAGAGAACACCGTACAGCCTGAAAGGCTAAAAGCAAAGTCCTGAATATGACCTATCGGATACTTGTCAGGGATGGCTCGGGCATTGAGCATGCGGTTATCGCCGCATGGACGCCAACCATTCTTTTTTTGGGAGCGAGGTGTAGTGGTGATGCCCATGCCGATTCTGAAAGTCGGCAAGTACCATTCTGCAACATTGCTTCGATTTCGGCTTTAGCGATTTTCAATTTATCTGGCGCTAACCTGCGTGGCGTGCAAGAAACTGGTGGGCCTGGTGTTGTTCGTATGTGGTGTATTGTGTTGTATGTAGGTGTACGTTGAATACCTGTTGGTTTGGTAATGTCGGGATATTCTGCGAGTATTTTGTGGTAAGCTGTATTTCCTGACATTATTTTTACTGAAGAAACATCATCAAAAAATCGAGCAAGTGAAGCCGCGGTCGCGAGGGTTGTATTACTGTCTATTAAACGTTTATTGCGTACATCAACTACAACTATTATCGCCCTAGTTACATCGGCCACAAGAAATTGCCAAGGAAAGTCACGGCGTAAACCTATATTTAAAACTAAATGAGCATAACCATAGGTATTAGTTGTAGAACCGTTTGCTGCGCATAGTTCAAAATTAGTTTTTTGGCGATGTTCTTTTACAGCAGAACGCGGAAACACACAAAGATCACTTCCGGTGTCCATTAAAAACTGCATTTTGGTGTGTTTGTCCATAATAAATAAGCGACCGATGCTTGGGCAGTGGGCAGCCGCCTTTATCGACTGACCGGTGCATAACCCGCGTAGTCGCAAGGCTTAACACATTTATTTGCCTTTTCACCGTATTTATAGTAATACCAACATGTAGGGAATTTTCTATAATTCGATTGAGATCGAGTTGATGACGATCGGTTACACTTACCTCGGCTAGAGTTGCATCTTGTCCTCGAGCGCGGCATTCTGTCCAACTTTGTTTGCAAGGCGTGAACTTGACGCGTCAGCTCGGCTATTTGATTGCACATCGTACTTGAGTCGCTGGTTGATCTTGAGGTTGCTGCTACTTGCGGGCTAGGTGTGACGACGTCGTCTATCCTGTCTGCTAACTCTGCCACCTCTTCCAACGAAGCTTTCGATTGTGATGCAATGATGGACTGCGTGCTGGTTGGTAAGCGGCTGATCCAGATAGTCCTCATAAAGTTTTCCGGTACGTCAGGGCCTGCTAGCTGCTTCAGGTGTCTTAAAAATTGTGAAGGTGTTGTATCACCTAACTCTTCGCGGGTCATATTTATCATCATATCATAGTTATTGCATTACTTTTTTCTCTCGTGACGCTGTTAGCCTCTTCACGATTTCCATCTTTATCCGCTCATATTTGTTAACAATAGATGATCAATAATTATACCCAAGACTTCCGCTGCATAAACTAGGTCAAGATTGCTCATTGTGTGGTGAAATTTTGTAGTATCCGTGGTAATATTAGCCAGCACAAATTGACTTTCAAGTTGAGCAAACCACAATGCCGGTTTTTGTGGGTAAATTGGCGGCGCGTGTACGCCCACGCGGCACAAATCACCCGACGGTCTGGCATTATTTTTGGCACCGCCGGTGCTACTGCCTGCACCATCACTATTTCCCTTCTCACTCATGTCGTGTACAGTTCGAGGTCACCAATGTAAGAGCGTATGGGGAGATGATTAATTAATAGTCTGTTTTCTCACACTTATATTTTTATTGTGCTAGGCACACAGAAATGAAGTCCAATAACAGCACAATACAGAAGGTGCAAATGAGTAGATAGGAACACAGTATTGTATACAAGGAAGAATTTAGACGATACAAACTTCGTAAGCGTGGGTCTTAAGCAAACAACACATATAGGACACGTACGATGTGCAACACGGAAGCGGACGTACTGGCGATCTGCTGTCCCGAAGGCGCGGGCGCAGCGACCGAACCAGTTTTACATTACTTCATTATGCAAATACATAAAAATGCATGGCGCGTGTTTGCTTGTACATAATTTATTAATAGGTAATATCTTACAAAATTTACACATATTTATTAACAATCGAATAACCTTAATAAATAACAGAACACATTAATAATAACTTAAAATGTATGTATAAAATATCAATATTTAAAACTTTCAACATATAAAGTATAAAACTCGCCACAGCTTCATATATAGCTAATAACTCTCTGTCATATGGGGAATACCTCTGCCCAGTTGGGCTTAACCTACGTGAAAAGAACTCAAATGGTTGCCATGCTCCACCTTTCAGCTGCTGAAAGGTCAGCACCTATAGCTACGTCCGAGGCATCTGTTACTAATGCCAATTTGGCTTCGCAGTCTGGATGGGCTAATAAAGCTGCATTAGACAGACTACGTTTGCAGTCCTCAAAAGCTTTGACTTCCTTATCTGTCAAGGTTATTGGCTGGCGACCTTTGACTGTGCCAGTCAGGAAGTTGTTAAAAGGCGCTTTTTTTGGACGGCATTGGGCAGATATCACATTAATAATACCCAAAAATCTCTATTCAAATGACATACCTCCTTGGGTTGTGGGTACTCCAGAATGACATGTACCTTTTCTTCAAGGGGCTTGGTGCCACTCTCCGAAATACGGTAACCAAGGAAAGTGACTTCGTCAGCACCAAAAATACACTTAAAGGTGTTTATAAGCATCCCATATCTCTTGAGTCTGTCAAATACTTCGCGAAGATGTTTCTCGTGTACCTCTTCGTTTCGTGAAAATATTAGAAAGTTGTCAAGGTAACAGTAGCAAAATTCTAAGCCCCTGGTCATCTCATCCACGAATCGTTGGAAGGTTTGCGCTGAGTTGCATAAGCCGAACGACATGTAAGGGAACTCATAAAGTCCAAACGGTGTAGTAATTGCAGTTTTCAGGATGTCGCACTCACTGAGAGGTATCTGGTTATAAGCCTTAACCAGATGGATAGTGCTGAAGACCTTACAACCAGCTATACTATGGGTAAAGTCGTGTATATGTCTGATTGGATACCTGTCAGGGATCGTGCGAGCTTTGAGCATTCTATAATCTCCGCACGGGCGCCAACCGTTATCTTTTTTCGGTGCAAGATGAAGGGGAAGATAATATCTTGGAGTTGTTTTAATGCGCCTACCAGGGATCTATTTTTAACATATTGTAGTAACACGAATCTTGTGTAGGCTGTTTATATTATTGATGTTTTTCCCTGCGTTCATCTGCTTAAAAAAGTTTCATATGTAAGTTATGGAGAATAAAGATCGTTGTTACTTATTCTTTCCCTTATAATTTTTATTTGATTCCTCTGTTAAGGCAGCCTCATTCTTTTCATTATGCGATTTTGCAAAAGTATTTTTGTTACACCGTCAAGCTCTGTGTCTTGTCTGACCACACACAAAACAAGTTTTGCTTTGATCGCTTTTCATCTTTTATTTATTTATTTATTTAATCTTTTTTGTTGACACCTTAATAACAAGGGTAACAAAGGGCGGACTTAATGCCTAGCGGCATTCTCTACCAGTCAACCCGTGGAGTGATGAGATTTTGTGGCAGGTGCAAATACACACATATATACATATATACATACATATACACACACATACATATATGAAGGCACCTGAACCGTTGTAGATGCGGTGGCGTCTGTCTAGCTAGACAGAATTCTTGTAAACGACACGTGTACCGCACTCCTGCGGCATTGCACCTGCGTTGCCGCCCGTCCTGCTTGTATAAAACGGACTGAGCGGCCGCCGTTAAGGCAGTCTTGGCTCTGACGTGGAACGGTGCGCTTGTCGTATTCCGTTACTAGTTTATCCTCGACTCGTTGGATAATGAATTCGCGTAAACGAATTAATTATTATTCTTAACTACAAAATAATTAGTCTCTGAACTATACCCACTATACTTCCTACATCAGAAGTGGGATAAAGTCACCATTTTTGCCCACATACAATCTTCGAATAGTATGAGGATTATTACATTTGTGAAAGACTATAATGCATTCCGCATTGATGAATCTGTTTTTATGTTAAATACCGTTATGAAATTTGCTGTCCTACTTACGATATTGTCGTATCATTAAAGTGTAGAGAAAAGAAAAAGTGAAATTATTTAAGCCAAAAGATAAATCCTTTTTTTTTTCGATTAGTATTAAAAGTACCCGCAAGTATTTTCATTATTTCTTGACGTACCTAAATATGTTAACAAATGTCGAAAGAAATGTTGGAGGCTTTCTAGTAGTGATAGTTTGCATTCAATGAAAACTTAACTTGTTCAAGTTTTGCTGTGATTTGTTAGTTCACGCGAAACATGATTATCATTTGCTATACTTTGAAGTACAAAACGTTTAAGGGTGTACCAAAATAAAGGATTAACTTTAACATGCTATGAATTAAAAATAATAAGTGACATTTTTGTGTTCTAATCTGTTGACCAGTGTTGCAGTATGCTCCAAATATTATGTGGTCGACAAGATTGGGGTTTGATGTCGAAGGATTTAAAAGTCTCTACAACAATGATCAATGAGGAAGATGCTGTGACGGCTAATTGAACATGGTCACGTACGGCCGAGCGCTGGTATGATTGAGCCTACACCGCTACAGTCGGTAACTTATCGGCTGATCTTACGACGAGGCAATTCAAGCGGCCGCCGAACAAATGGTGCTTTGGCGCTGTAAATGGACGTCTGAGGCTTATACGACTTTCGTAGATTTTGCGCAGTTGCCTCCTTAAATATGTTGTAGTATTTGTCTCTACACATAGTTTCCGTTTTTTTTTGCAATGTTTTCAAATGGCATACAGTTGCCGTTTCTTAAGAGAATCTCGAAATTCCATGGTTCGCAATACATTTATCTCCATTTCTCTTAATTTTTAATTTTGCAAAGCAGAGCGACGATTCGCTAGCGCCAGTACGGCGCGACGGCTCGCTAGCGCGAATGTGGCACGAACGCAGCAGAACGGAAAGTTGGAGCGTTTGCCTGGAGGTAGCCATATCGCCGCGTCCATGATTTAAATGAAGTCTCGGATGGTCGACCGTTGTAATATTTAAGAAGAGTTAATATCTGTTAGCAGGTGGTGATAACTGATAGACCGTGTGCTGTTCACTGTCAACCGCAAGAGGACAGTCGGAGGTAGCCGTGTCTGTGCATCTAGAAAATACTAGAGACATTGCAACACTCTAACGAAGTAATTATTCTAGTGCAGGAAAGGAACATGAAGTTGCAGGGAGGCTGGTCTGTGCTGCACTGGGATATGTGTACAGTTGCTGTTAGTTTACATACTTAGGTGTTATCGTGTCACTACGTCCCTCACGATACACTTTTGTGTGATTGTGACGGGGACAGGTTTGCGGTATGGTTGGTCTGTAACTGTTCTATACTGGATTGAAAAAAAAAGAGTAAGAAAAAAAATGTGGTTCTTACTATCATTGCAGGGCGTTTGCCGGTCCAATGATATAGCTACAGGGAATAGTGATTCCGGACTAGCATAAATAGTACTGAAAAAAAGAGATTAAGAAAAAAGAATAGTTCTTACAATCATTACAGGGCTTTGTGCCGGTCCAGTGATATAGCTATAGGGAATAGTGATTCCGGACTAGCGAAAACAGTACTTGAAAAAAAAAAGAAAAATAGAAAAAGCTACAGACTAATCATTCCGATCTAGCATAAAGGTGATAAAAGTTTTGTAGGGCTTACTGCCGGAACAAAACTGATTATCACCCGAGTCTGAAGGGTCAGTATAGACCGGACCAGATGCTGTTTTGTCAGGATAATCGAACGATGTTTTACAGATTACAGTTGTTACAGATAACTAAAATTGTGATGGAGCGCGTGCGAGGACGCACGCATGTCAGTATGGCCGTGACGGCACCTGCACCGTTGTAGATGCGGTGGCGTCTGTCTAGCTAGACAGAATTCTTGTAAACGACACGTGTACCGCACACCTGCGGCATTGCACCTGCGTTGCCGCCCGTCCTGCTTGTATAAAACGGACTGAGCGGCCGCCGTTAAGGCAGTCTTGGCTCTGACGTGGAACGGTGCGCTTGTCGTATTCCGTTACTAGTTTATCCTCGACTCGTTGGATAATGAATTCGCGTAAACGAATTAATTATTATTCTTAACAACAAAATTAGTCTCTGTACTATACCCACTATACTTCCTACATATATATACATATATACATACACATTTATATATATATATATATATATATATATATACATACACATTCATACATATATAAATATATATACATATATACATACATACACACATAAACATACACATACACACATACACATACATACATACTAAAATATGCGTATAATATACAAAAACTTTACATATGTAAATATATGAACAAAATATGTATCATACATAGATATAATATATACGTTACATATAATAATAAAATACATATATTGAAATTACAAATAATAAAACATCTAAATGTGTCAAAATTAACATCACCATTCTTAACATCGAACATCACTGCGACTCAAAAAAAAGTCGCGTACCAACTTTTTAAAACAATCCTTACTTGGCGCTCTTCTTATGTTTTCGGGCAAGGAGTTCCAGAGTAGTGTTGCCTGAATATTAAAAGAATTGTTGGTGAATCCAGTGAAATGAGATGGAATACTGATCTTATGATTAGATGAGGAGCGAAGAACCTTATCATGAGTTGATAAGAGATATTGGAATTTGTCCTTCAGATATGTTGGAGAAGTTGGATTATTCAAAATTGACAAAAGAACAAGCAAAATTCTAAAGTTTCGTATTTGTTGGATAGTGAGCCATTTAAGGCGTTCACGATAATGAGAGATATGATCATATTTTCGAAGACCAAATATATATCTAATACAGCTATTGAGAAGACGTTCTAGCTTATTAAGAAGATTTTGGTTCACATCTGGGTAGCACACATCTGCATAATAAATAATGGGTATAATAAGTGTTTGCGCAAGTGTTAGCTTAGTCTTGATTGGAAGAAAGTTCTTCAGACGATAAAGGGATCGTAAGGTGGCAAAGACTTTGCTGCTAATTTCAGTGACATGCGTACACCAGTTCATTGTGTTGTATCCATATACAGGCCAAGATTTTTTACAGAGGAAGAGAACGGTATCAGTATATTGTTGTCATAGACAGCAGGTAGGCTTGTAGTCTTTTCTAGGCACATCTGTTTCAGCAGGTCAAGGGTTACGTTTACGCATAGTATTGGGTATAGAAATCAATTCAGGTACGGTATTCGACCTACTGTTTCAGAGCTCGGTACGAAGTGAGTTTCATGAGTTATGCTTCCAATGACAAATTCGACAGCATCTTGTTCAGTCGGATTTAGTTTGACTATTTTCCTAAACATCCTCCAAACATTTGATATATATTCAGAGACACTGTCAGCATCATCAATTATGTATTGCTGAACTTTAAAACATTAGAAAAGTACCTTGTATCCGGCTTGAAAGTCTGGAGCATATCATCTTTAATTTCAGCCCAGGTAGTTGTTCGATGTAAGCAGTCATCATCCCATGTTTGTGCTCAACCTTTAATAACATCAGCTGCTTTAAGTTTCACTTCATAGTCCTACAGATTACATCCTTGTTGCGTCCTGGATATTAAATCCACCCAGTGTCTTAGATCCATACCTTTATCAGGATCAAAAGACGGGAAATACACGTCGTATATACGAACTTTAGGCTGATCATCCGGTCGTATCATGGTTTTCCTGAGACATCTGTGTCATAATCTCGCACATTGCATCCGTAAGTGTTTTTGCTAAAATTGACCTCATCATATTGCTTGTTGTCAGCGAAGATTGTTGGCGTTGATACATCTCACTTCCGATGTTGAAGGAGGGTATAATTGGTTGTCGTTAAAACCACTATTGCCTTACATGCTGTTAATTTATTACAGATCACACACTTATTTGTACCAATATTAATTACACAATTCACAAAATGTTTACACAAATATTTGTTTACAGCTTAATTACACAACTCACACAATTATTTGGGCATAGATTAATTAGTTCGTTCACAATATAATCACTTCACGTTCATTGCTAAGTATTTGACTATGTTTTACTTCACTATAACACTCACAACGTTTACGCAACACAACTTTAACGCGATCAGCGCTAGAGAGTGACTGCTCGCAGCACGCAGTGCACGCCTATTTTATACTGTCGTATATATAATAAATTAAAAAATAAATAAGTCATCAGTAAACCCTTCAGCAAATTGTACAGAAGTCCGAGGAGTACAATTTGCCACTATGTCTGGCGTATGTGGACTATGAGAAAGCCTTTGATTCCGTCGAAATTTGGGCGGTGCTGCAGTCCCTTCAGCGGTGCCAAGTTGACTGTCGGTATATCGAAGTGTTGAAGTGCTTGTACAGTAGGGCTACGATGGCTATTCGAGTACAGAATCAGAGTACGAAACCTATCCAATTGCAGAGAGGTGTAAGACAGGGTGACGTCATATCCCCGAAACTCTTCACCGCTGAATTGGAAGACGTTTTCAAGCTTCTGGACTGAAAAGGATACGGTATCAACATCAATGGCGAGTACATCACTCACCTTCGATTTGCCGATATAGTCCTTATGGCAGAATCGCTGGAGGACCTAAGCACTATGCTCAATGACCTCGATAGTGTTTCCCAACGGATAGGTCTTAAGATGAACATGGACAAAACAAAGATCATGTTCAATGTCCATGTCACACCTATGCCGGTAGTTGTTGGGAGCACTAAGCACGAAGTTGTTGACGAGTATGTTTACCTGAGACAAATAGTCCGATTAGGTAAGTCCAACTTCGACCGAGAGGTCAATCGACGGATTCAACTCGGCTGGGCAGCGTTCGGGAAGCTACGACACATCTTCTCGTCAGACATACCTCAAAACCTTAAAACGATATTGTACAACCAGTGCGTGTTGCCAGTGATGACTTACGGAACTGAGACGTGGTCCTTCACTGCTGGCCGTATGAGGAAGCTCAAGGTCGCTCAGCGAGCTATGGAGAGGGCCATGCTCGGATTTTCTCTGCGTGATAAACTTAGGAATGAGTATATCCGCAGTAGAACCTGAGTAACCGACATAGCCCAACGGATTAGTAAGCTGAACTGGCAGTGGGCCGGCCATATAGCTCGAAGAACCGACAACCGATGGGGAAGAAAGGTTCTCGAGTGGCAGCCTCGTACCGGTAGGCGAAGTGTAGGGCGTCCCCCCACGAGATGGAGTGACGACCTGGTAAGACATGCAGGAAGTCTATGGATGCAGGTGGCTCAGGACCGTGCTTTGTGGCATTCTTTGGGGGAGGCCTATGTTCAGCAGTGGACTTGTGAAGGGCTGTAATGATGATGATGAATGATGAAACTACCTGCCGGCAGTATTGAAAGAAATCTATAATTAACTTAACACATACCTTACAGAAAAAAAATTATAACACTAATAATAAACATTGCAAAGAGAGATTATTAATCTTTACATTTTACTATCTAATTAACGATTAGCAATTAAAAAGAATGTAGATATATATATATATATATATATATATATATATATATATATATATATATATATATATATATATATATGTAAATAGATATATAAAAAAAATTATAACACTAAGGATTACAAAAATTTTACCGACCCTCTTAGTACGCTGTGGTGCACTTTTATCTTCGGGGGCCTTATTTGCCTCAACCACAATTGGATAAGCGGGTGAGGCAGAAGTTGACGCGTTACATATTGCGTCAAGCTCAGACAAGGTCTCAAGCTGGTGCCTTGTGCAATCAGGAGTTAAAATATTAATAACTCCATCCCTGGTCCAACATTTGGTTATGCCACACCTACGCCTAGCTTCAAGAAAAACACTGTGGCGTCTCCTTTAAGAAATTCCGACTGAGTTATACCTGTGCCCTTAAGTTTGGTTTTAAAGTACCAAACCTTGGCTCGCATCACAATACCGCTGAATTTGACAACCACAGGCCTGGAAGAATTATCGGAAGGGCGTCCCAGACGATGACAATGGCTTTTGGATGTTTTACTAAAACCTGACACTTGTAGTTTCGTGCTGATAAGTGTACTTATGACAGTGAAAGCTTCCTCAGATTTTTCTTCAGGAACTCCACGGAGCAGGATCATCTTCCTGCGGCGACGTATTTCACTACGATCTAGTTCTCTTCCCAGAACATCTACTTGGTTATGCAAAGATGTTAAAGCAGCCAAGATGAATTTTCTAAATGCATTAAAATTACCAGGTAGGGAAGATGCAGTTGAGGCAGCAGAACTAGATTGTTGCAGTTCCCGTTGAAAGTCATCCATTTGACTTTGGAATAACTTTGACATCTCAATTAGTGAACCTTTCAGTGCTTCCATGGTGCAAATAATTGTACAGTGCAGTGATGTTTGGAAATAAGTGCTGGTAGGTAGTTATTTATTACATGTAAATAATTAACATGAAATTCAAACTGTAACTATTTTTAAAATATATTTAAATCTAAGATGTCAAAAATTTGTACTACTCAAATCACCTACCCTCCGCATTTACCGGGATTTTTTTACTTCTTACGCGCTTCCCGAAAAATTGTGCATTTGCATCACCAGCTTTCTTGCAGATCGGAGCATCAAGGAGGTTATAGACGGTGCATGCTCCGATTACAAGCCTATTAACGCTGGTGTTCCACAAGGGTGCGTCCTATTACCAACGCTGTTTCTTCTGCATATCAATGATATGTTGCAAACCGGTAGCATTCATTGCTATGCGGATGACAGCACTGGTGATGCTCTATACACCGGCCGTGCCAATATTTCTCGGGAAAACGTCGCCAAGTACCGGAACAAATTCGTGTCTGTATTCGAGTCTTTGCTAAACAAAGTTTTGGATTGGGGGCGACTAAATCTAGTCCAGTTTAATCCTCAAAAGACACAAGTTTTGGCGTTTACCGCTCAAAAGAACCCCTTTGTCGTATCTCCTCAGTTTCAAAGCACTCCCCTTGTTGCCCCAGCCAGTATCGGAACCCTCGGCGTCACATATCGAGTGACGTGTAGTTTCGTGGTCACTTGGAAGAGAAGACCAAATTGGCCTTTGAAAAGCTTGGCATGCTCAGCGGGACAGTATTTCATGCCGGCACACCGCCTGCAACATTATAAGGCGCAAGTTGGGCCTCACATGGAATAATATTCCCATCTCTAGGCTGGGGCTCCATAGTGCCAGCTCCTTCCACTTAACCGCATGCAGCGCATAGCGGCTCGAATCGTCGATAACCGAGTCTTTTCCGATGAGCTCGATCCACTGGCGCTGCGAAGAGACGTTGCATCCCTTTACATTTTCTTTCACATTTACCACGGGGAGTGCTCTGAGGAATTGTTTGGATTAATCCCAGCCGCCAAATTTCACGAACTCACATCGCGGCAAAACTCCTGATACCATCCACACTATCTGGATGTTTGGCGGTACATCACTGTAGGTTTCACAAGGAGTTTTCTTCCGCGTACGACCTCTCTGTGGAATAGTTTATCACCGGCGATTTTTCCGGACCGATACGACTTAGCGACCTTCAAGAAAAGAGCATACTCCTTTTTAAAAGGCCGGCAACACACCTGCAATTCCCCAAGTGTTGCAGTTGTTCATGAGCGGCGGTATTCATTTACCATCAGGTGAGCAGTATGCTCGTTTGCCCCCTCTCCTATAAAATAGAATATTTAAGTAAAAGTCGTAATGTTTAAAACTACATTCCTCAATTACATAATCACAATCAAACATATGTATTATGTATGCATGATCACTAAAATTTAATAAACTGTTAATGGAAACTGGTGAATCTCTTTATTAATACGTAGCTAAATGGATAATATATTCATGGCGTGATCATGTGCTAGCAGAGTGTACTTGTTCGATTTATCAACCATGCGATTAGAATATGAAATAGACCGCTTTTATGTTCAAAAAAGGAAGAATTAAAAAAATAGTTGAATAAAATAATACGCACCTTAAAATGATGACACAGTCTATTGTTTTATTTTGTTAAAAAATATAGTACTAGAGGCATTAGGAAATGGTTCTCCTGAGAATGTGCGAGCCATTATATGTATATTCCTATCGTTAAACGAATATCGCGAAAATAGTGTCATTCATATTCATTTACAACAAAAAAATATGACATTTTAAAAATAATTAGCATAATAAAATACATAACGCAGTGTTGGTACCGACTTTGTTATATGGCAGCGAAACCTGGGTATGCCAGAAGAAGCATAAAAGTAAGTTGAATGCAGTGGAGATGCGATCTCTTCGTAAAATGTGCGGCGTTACTACGGCCGACCGAAAGCGAAACGAAGAGATTCGCAATATGGCAGGTTTGAAAGATGACCTTATCACAAAAATTGATAAGGGCGTGCTTCGGTGGTTTGGGCACGTTGAGCGAATGAGTGAAGACCGAATGGTGAAGAAAATATATAGCGCGAAAGTTAATATTAAAAGGTGTCGAGGTAGACCGAGACTAACTTTCGAAGACCATGTGAGCAAATTGCTCGAAGAGGGTAGGGTCAAAAGTACTCGGATACTTCGACGTGCATGCATGAAGAAGATAATGAATCGGAAAGAAGCGAAAGAGGTTTGTAAGGATCGTGACACTTGGCGATCTGTTCTCTCTAGCTACCCCGTCAGGGATTGTGCGTGAAGATAAGTAAGTAATTTTTATCATGGCAATTATTTCCAATACAATAAGTATTTACTAATCCATATTTTGCAGAGGCTCTTAAAAGACGACAGAGAGAAATAAAATAGGAGATTGGTAGTGGCATAACAACTCAAAATGATAATAAACTGCCCACATACTTGCCACGAGTAGCAACTATGTCAAACATTTCCAATGTAGTACTAACCGACCGACCGAAGAAAAAACTTATGGCAGATAGACGAAGAGTTGCAGATTAGTAAAGAAAAGGTTGAAGAAATTATGCACAGGCATTTGAATATGAGAAAAATCAGTGCGCGTTGGGTACTAAAAATACTAACGCCGTTTGACAAACGGCGGCGATTCAAGACCAGTAAAGGTAACCTCCTTTGAGTTAGTCGGGGACAATCTAGACGAAATTTGCGACCGAACTGTAGAAACCTGGGTTGGTTGTCATTACGACCCGAATTACAAGTAGGAGTCCATCCAATAGAAGAAACAAGGAGAAATGCCGCCGAAGAAATTCAAGATTTAAAATTTGGCATCAAATCTTATAGCGACTGTTCTTTGGGACAACGAACGTGTTTTGCTAATTGATTACCTGCAAAGGAGACTACACTGAATGATCAATATTAGGAAAATATTAATTCAATAGGAAAAGCAAAAGGAAATAGGTATTAATTCAGGCACGAGAAGCAGCCGTACAGAAGCGACGTGGAAAATCAGCGCGCTGAGTGCGGTTTCTGCAAAACAATGCGCTTGTCCACACGGCGTGGGTTTCTAAGCAGGCCATTATGGACACAAACTTCTCAGCAATTGATTACCCACCCTCCAGTCTTAAAGTGGCTTATAGCGACTATTTCCTTTTTTCCATGGTGATAAAAGAGTTACGAGATCGTAGATTTTTCGATGACAATGAAATAAAGGCGGCTGTTGATAGCCATTTTGAGGGCAAAGGAAAGGAATATCATTGGTGGTTTGAAAGCGTTATTCGACAAATATGAAATATATATTTCGCTTGATGGGGACTATATTGAAAATAAAATAAAATACTCATAATTTTCATTAATTTAATGTCTTAGGCCGCGGACTTGTCAGCCGCGGATTTTGATAGGATACAACGGGTGAAGAATATTTGAATACTTTTAATTTAATTTTTCCAAGAGTAACATAAGAGTAATTTGGCTGTGTCTGAGTGTGATGTTTTTCTTTATTTTCAAGTTTGTTATATTAGTTTACTGTCGTATGGATCTGAATCGTATGGATGTCTGATAGCGGGATATAACTGGGAATATTATATTTATTTTTTAGAAAGTTACTAGTTGTTAAGTATAAAAATCAATACTCGTATTAAAAATAAACTAATAAATGATATTGTGCAAAAAATAATAATAAGCTCTAGTGTCACATTGCTTAGGGAGAAAACATAGAGATGCTTTTTATGAATTCTGCGCCGCCCATATATCCTCTTAATTTGTAAAATTTAAAGTGTTAGGAGACAATTTGGACAGGGTTATGCCACATGAGTAAAGAAATCGTACAGTTTCTATACTCATGTGGTTTTACGCCGATTCCAAAATGTCATTCTGCCAAAACAAGTATTGATTCCGCTACCATTGAAAATATGAATTGTTTTTTAGTGTTTATTTACAAGCTCGACAGTAAAGGAAAACATCGGAGGTAGAATCTCGTGTCAGAGAGATAAAAAAAATCTTTGGAGGTAATTTCTTTGTGAGAAATGAAAGAATGTCTGTGCCCAGCAATGGGACATGATACACTCTACATTACTTTGCTTTTAAGAGATCTACGTTAGGAAAACGACTTTAAAGTATTCACAAGTATTACCTTATTACATGCCTTTAGTCGGTTTGCATGTTTCTTTTGTGCTTCGACTCGATACCCGAAACTTATCTGCATAAATTCATATGCAGCTAAGTTTCATGTGGTGCTGAAAATTTTCTAGGACAACGTTCAATCTGAAGAATAGGAATATCTATATTATCAGATCTTTGCCTATGAAATTTCCTTTTTGTATGGGAATATTTAATAAATACAAAAAAATATTAAATAATCAAATAATATATTTGTCTAAACTATTAACACATTTTTGCTATTTTATTTACAGTTTGTTGTTGCTTTTGTTATAGAATTATCTGATCGAGGATCGATGTACTCTTTTATGGTGATCTTTACGAAATCTTCTTCAGAATTGAAATTTTTGCCTTTCATAAAATTCATCTAAACTTGAAAAAAGTCAACATCTGTCAGGGCAAGGTCCGCAAAATATAGTAAGGTGACCTACCCTAAACTTACTCATATGGCCAGCTGTGAATGACCAAATCTCACTTCCATACATTATCACCAGAAACAGACATTGGTTGTACGCTATTATATAAGGGTTTCAAGGAATACGTACTAAGTAAAAAAAATCTGACCCAGGATGATGAGAATGTAATTTTTATTTTAAATGTAAATTCCGGAACGCTGCCCAGCCTATTTAGATACCTAGTTAGGTAAGCTAGGTACCAAACATACTCTTTAATAACTTGGAGCGTAGAGTTCTCATCAACTACCGGCATAAGTGTGATATGATCGTTACATATCATGTTCTTTATCTTATCCACTTTTATCTTAAGACCTATCCATCCATTAAGAGATACTATTGAAATCATTGAGCATGGTATGAATAGGTTCTCAAGCGATTCTGGCATAATGACTACATCATCGACAAATGGAAGGTGAGTGATATATTTATGATCGATGCTGATACTGTATCCTTAATTTTTAATGTATAACGTCATACAAAGTTCAATATAATATTCTTACGTAAGTACGTAATTACTTATTATTAGGTATTCATATTTTTTTTCAAATACTTAAATTATAACTAAGCATGAAAACATGGTTAGTATTGGCAAAGTGTGGACAGGTCTGATAAAAGATATGAACTAAATAACTCAGTCTAATCAAAGCCAAGTTCATTTTATTGTGCCAGAGCATTTATATTTTATTTGTATATTTAACGGATTTTCAACAGAAAACTTCCCTCCTTGTTGATGTCTGTCTGTTTGTTATCTCATTACGAGAAAATGACTGCACGGGTTTCAAAAAAATTTATAAAGACATAATCCCAGTTTTAACTTATTTGTAAGTTAGTTTTTAATAGTATGTGTTTCATCAAAATCGGTCAATGAATCATGAATGATAACTCCGCCATTAAATCAAGTCACGTAGAAAGTAAAGGTCTTTGTAAATTGAATATTATAGTAATATTATTGTTATCGTCTGTCTACCACAGTAATATTATCTGTTAACAAATTCTATTCTAACATTTTAATTAAATTATACTCGTGGAGCCTCTGTGTAAGTTATTTTAACATTATAAATTATCCAAGCTTAAGCTCTCATAAAAATTGTTCAACTATAAAACTTAAAAATCACCAAATATAACTTTCCAGTTACGCTGGTGTGCTGTGCATTCCCAGATCCTCCGGTTTAATTACGGTAGACTCAGAATGATGTGGTTTTGCAGTTAATTCAGGTTTACGTCCCTTTAGAAGATTATGAACGCAATTGAAGGCAAGTTACTAAAGTAATATGGTACCGGTGCCACAATGAATTTCTACTTAGCCAAGAACCAACCAGGAATATGCTTAAAAATCTGAGTATTGTGTAGCTGAAAACAACACGTTTCTTAACAATAATATTCCTAGGTTGACAATGAAACATATACTTATATTTGATTCCGTTATGAACAGACTATGTAATGGTGAGGGCACATGCTTTTCCTCGAGGTACACAGTGGAAACGGCAAGACTTTTCTTACCCCATAATATATTCTGGCAGAGAAAAGCTTTGGCAGTTGCATTAGAAAGTGTTACGACAACGCTAATTTCTGGTAGCAAAACAGCACTCACTGCCTTTCAAAGTCCCATCGTACAAGTATCGTAATCGTACAACTCACTATATCGTAATTGTACAAGATAATGTACTGTTTGTAGGAATTTTTTTCTAGACGTTATCTGTGATGAATAAGGGCACAAGAGGCGACGAACTGAACGTCTCCATGCAATATTCTGCTCTTTAGCCAAACGCAAAGAGAAAGAATACCTCAAAATTTATTGGCACAAGAGTTTTCTAATATCCTAGTAGACACCGAAGGTGGAGAGATTTCTGAAGAAATGGATAAAATAAGTTTACCACGCACTATTCTTTCCGTGGTTCGTAGCTATGAAGAGTTTATGGAACGTGTTCATAGAGATCCCTCGCATATTATATAAAATAAAACGATTGATTATTTAATATGTGTGTAATCTTAACATTTTTGAACAAACAGGCCAATGTACTGGGGGAAAATGAGCGGGGGGATGTGGTAATCAACATATCGATTAACTATCATGCGTGTCATGAGTCTACCGCTCACCTCAAGGGAATGGGGTCCCACGTTGCGCGGCTTTCGGCCGCAGTCTTGAGAGCCTCCTCAGATTCTCCCTCCAGCTACCACCCGCATGAGGTCGACACATATGCTCCACCAACCAATACATTGGCAGATATAGCCAATAGGCAGTTATAAGATAGTAGTAATAATTCGCCATCAGAAAGGGTTTGTGTCACTGACGTTAAGTATATGCATTTTTCGATCATGTTTGTCTCACCCACCAACAAGTTGCCTTCAATATTTCAAAGGTGGGAACTTTATAGAGATATATTATTATGTTGTTATATAAAACGTCATGGAGGTCAGACAGTCTGCAGCTCCGCAAAGAAGGGTTGTGAGTCAAACCAAGACGCAGGGAGCGCCATTGAGAATAGCGACCCGCCAAACAACCATCGTAGAAACACAATGCTGCAGAACGCATCAAGCATCAATACGACTATCGTCGGGCTTACACAATCCCAAGGTCCCCCATACGGTCCCAGCAGACATCACCACCCGCATACCTCCATCGACCAAAACCAAAAAATGCGTCGAATCAGGTGCAGCATACCCGCAGATCCATCACAAGACGCAATACTGCAAGTAGCAGTAAGCATCAATGCAGTTGCATCATACGGATGACGCCCCCTCACAACACAGCCACATGATCCCTATCGACTTTGGTAACAAAATTGATAATGTTGTTAACTAAAAATACCACAAACGTATTATAGTAACACGGTACTAAGACGTCAGTAGCCAAAACTCCACCGTATCATAACGCTATTGCACTAAGACATGGAGTTGAGTATGCTTGCTGCACTTGAAAGTACTAACAACAAACACACTCACCCTAATCCGAAAGATAGCAGACGTATCATAACGTTATGCGCTAAGACAACGCCCACAAATGGTAGGGGTGTGCGATGTCCACGGACAAGTCGTATTGCTACAATAAACCCGCTTACCACCGACACTAAGATGATATGTCTAGCACACATCGGTTAGCGAGTCCAAGTTTACATCGGTACAACATTACAAGAACACGTTCATCAACTTAGAAATTTTCCGATTATTACAAGAACACCTTCATCGACTTAAGAAAATTTTGATCCATTTTTTCTATTATATTACAAATGTTATTTATCTTTATGATTGCAATATAATCGACTTGTATTTATATGATTTAATACATTTTGAATATTTTAAGCAGAATTTTAATAAATTTAGAGATTTTTAGAGACAATTTATGCGTTTACTAATACAATAATATTCAATATTCCAAGTGAATATATTTGAACTTTATGCTTATTATTTGCATTTTAATTGTTCAAAATATAATTTCTATGACATTTTTAAATGTCTTTATACTGAATTTAATTATTATTTATTAATAATAAGTATGAAGCGTCACAGTATCATTATATTATACACCGATAAGAAGTCGTTGTGACATTTACAGTGTACACTATACAGTTCTCGCTTACCAAACTAAACTTGCAAGTGCTCACAGAACTAAAACACGACACAGTATAATGAATTTAGTTAGCATCACGTAGTTGAACCGTCGTTCCGCGCTCGCATACGCTGATGTAAATTTAATTATAAATATAAGAAGAACATTTCTGTAAGGTTTTTCTTGTATGGAACTGACGTTATAATTTTACTTAAATTTAGAGATTTAAAAGAATAATTGCTTAGTAGCTGAATTTATGTTGTGCATATTCTATTTTCTTAGTTTTTAAATATTTCAATATGTATGTATTATGTACACGTTATAACAACACAAATTTTTTCATAAGCACCGAGCAGAGAGTCCAGTGGCAAGTGAATGCTACGGCTCATAGACATCTGCATCTTTCCTCGATTAAGAATCCAAATGCAGATAAGTTCACCCCTGAGGATTAAGATGGAATGCCTAGTTTCCATTAAAAATAGGCTTCTGTTCTCTACGAGAAACCGGTGAGCATACATAAAGAAAACATACGCGTCGAATATTGAACATGTTTGTTAATTTTTTTGAACTCTGTTAAAATAAACGACAGTTGTTAAAAAGAATATTGACTGCAAACTAGGAAGATCGTAGGTTTGAATCCACTGTTTGAATATTGTCGTAAACCACGCAAACACAAGTTTAGAAAAAACTTTCTTCCTCGCACAACTTCCTTGTGGGATCGAATATCACCAGCAATTTTTCCGGACCGATACGACTTAAGGACCTTCAAGAAAAGAGCCTATTCTTTTTTAAATAGCTGGCAATGCATCTGCTATTTCCCTATTTCTTGCAGTTGTTCATGGGCGGCGGTAGTCACTTACCATCAGGTGAGCCTTATGCTCGTTTGCCGCCTTTACTATATTTTTTATCATAAATGATTTTATAAATATAAAACAGGCAATTAATATCTTACTTTATACAATTATACTTTTGAGTTAGAAAAATTTATAAAAATAGGTTTAAACAAATTAAAATAATTACTTACTACTAGATTTAACCTAGCGGTAGACTAGAAAATCATAAAACTGAATGTAAACGAATTAGGTCAACTAAAAATTGTATTAACAGAAAAAATTGTGTGTGTACTTATGTGCGCACTTAGGAAATTATACTTCTTTAGCGTAAGAAAACAAAACAAATAAATTACCTACTGAAGTTGTTGCTTTAAGTGTCAGTGTATCGCGTGCATCGTAACAACTTCAAGGTTTCGTTTTTAGCTGTCGGTGTGCGCGCACATCGTAAATAATTCACTCTCATCATTTTTCCCAAACTCTCCCCAAAAGAAGTATAATTTCAATAAACAATTATTTATATTAAAATAAAATTACCAGAAGTATTATTGAGTAATGAATGTCACCATAATAAAAATACTAAATACCTTAGATTTTAAACATATTCAATGGTGATTTTTTAATTGATAAATAATTTTTTCGTATATTTAGAAAACATACACGCAAACGTAGCCTAAAAAATTTTGGTATAAAAAAGACGTATAAACAAAAATAACGCTGTAGTCGGTGTATTAAAAGTAATAATTAAATAATCAAGGGTCGAGTACGAGAACGATATCAATTTATTTCTACTGGAAACAAGTGAATCAGGCATATTGAGGATGTTCCGCATTCACAACCGCTTTGTGCATTTTGGCGTGCTTCCAAACTATGCTTCTTGTAATTATTAATTAGCTTCAACACCAAAGAGAATGTTACAACTTAAATATTCATGAAAAATATCAAATAATTCTATTGAATATTATGTAGGCCGATGAAAAGGTCTCGAAATAGTTTTTTTAATGATTTTTTTTGTTTTACTGATTAATGTCGGAATCGCATCGACTAAAACTACATGACTTTTCACCTACGCTGTATTTTGGTAGGGCCTCGGAAACGCACACATCCGCGGTCCCATCAGCGTCAGCCGACGCTTGGCGGCCCCTATTCGTGGAAGGAAACTTCTGCCCAATATTTCTCCCCAGGCTAAGCGTTTCAAAACACGCGCTCTTTTCTAATGCTTTCATCTCCAACTGAGCTCAATCCTCCAATTATGTCACGCGAAGTCCATGGGGCCAGGAAGAACAAGTACACGATATTAAAAGACTTGCAGGCCCAAGTGTAAATGCCCAAGCGACGCATCGCAATAGCGTCACTCTTCTATATCTCATTTCAGTTATGTAGTATAACTTCCTATGAAATTTTGCAATAATTTGACATGAGTAATGTAAAAAGTATTTTATTTTGCAAAAAGAGAGCCATCAGAACAATTCACTACTTAAAACCGAAGAGTCTCTCAGAGCGCAGCTGGCGGCTGGCCTGTTTTTCATTTCAGCTTCTCCATCCCTTCAAAATACAGCAAATCCAAAACTAATGCTTTTAAATAAGCAAATTTACAAATATTAAAAGTAAAAAATGTAGATTAAGAGAAAATATAAGTGGTATGGCTAAATTGTGTATGAATGATTTAGACTTGGAGACTGTGTGGTATAATGTCAAGAAAGGTTTGATGGATGCAGCTACCGAAGTATGTGGTGTAAGTAAGAGAACGAATGAAAGGAAAAATAACACGTTAAGGTGGGTTGAAGAGGTACGGATGGAAGTTGAAGCAAAGAAAAAAGCATAGCTAGATTTACTAGCAACCAAGGCTAGTTATTCTATCGGTATGAATGATGATATTTAAAGGAAAAAGGCTGTCTTGAGACATCTAAATAAGAGAGTAAAAAAAGTAGTTGAAAGGAAAAAGCAATTAAGAACGTATAAGAATGTTAAAAGAATATCGGATAACTTTCAGGCAAACATGAAAATGTTCGAGAAACTCGTAAGAACTGCCAGGGGATATTCAAAACAGCCTAGAATGAGTTCTATACGAGACCAGAATGGCTGTATTCTGAATGACGAAGTTTTGAGTTTAAGGAGATGGAAGGATTTTTTTTATAGAAGAGGGGGCAAACGAGCATGCGGCTCACCTGCTGGTAAGTGACTACCGCCGCCCATGAACAACCGCAACACCAGGGGAATTGCAGATGCGTGGCTGGCCTTTTAGAAAGGTGTAAGCTCTTTTCTTGAAGGTTCCTAAGACGTATCGGTCCGGAAAAATCGCTGGTGGTAATCGATTTCACAAGGAAGTTGTGCGAGAAAGAAAAATTCTTCTAAATCGCACAGTAGTAGATTGCCAATCATCCAAATGGTATGGATGGTATTGCGAATTTTGTCGCGATGTGCGATGGTGAAATTGAGCGGCTGGAATTAATCCGAACAATTCCTCAGAGCACTCCCCATGAAAGGTGCGATAAAATATGCAAAGAGATGCAACATCTCTACGAAGTGCCTGTGTATCGAGCCGATCAAAAAGAACTCGGTCGTCGACGATTCGAACCGCTCTGCGCTGGATGCGGTCAAGTGGAAGGAGCTGGCACTGGGGTGCCCCGGCCCAGAGATGAGAACAGTATTCCATGTAAGGCCGAACTTGCGCTTTGTAAAGTAGCAAGCGATGTGCCGGTATAAAATACTGTCTCGCTCTACTGAGCACGCCAAGCTTTTAAGAGGCCAGTTTGGCCTTCCCTTCCAAATGACCGCGAAATTGCACACTATTCGATATGTCGACGCCGAGGATTCCGATGCTAGGTGAGGCAGCAAGGAAGTGTCTTGAAACTGAGGAGATACGACAAAGGGATTGTTTTTAGCTGTAAACGCGTAAACTTGTGTCTTCTGGGGATTGAATTGGACTACATTTATTCGCCCCCAATACGAGACTTTGTTCAGCAAAGGCTCGACTTCAGACACAAGTTTTTCCCGGTACTCGGCGACGTTTTCCCGAGAAATGTTAGCACGGCTGGTATATAAGGCATCACCAGTGCTGTCGTCTGCATAGGAATGAATATTACCAGTTTGCAACATATCATTGATATGCAGGAGAAACAGCGTTGGTGATAGCACGCAGCCTTGTGGAACACCAGCGTTGATAGGCTTGAAATCAGAACAAACATTGTCTACTACGACCTTGATGCTCCGATCAGCAAGGAAACTGGTGATCCATTTGCACAATTTCTCGGGAAGCCCATAGGAAGGAAGCTTCGAAAGAAGTGCTTGTCCAAGCTAACTGCCAATGCCTCTCCCTTGGACTCTCCTGCCTCCCCCATCTATGAATTAGGTAGACCAGAAAATCACCAGCTGATCGACCCCGACAAAAACCATACTGGCGGTCACTAATTAGCTGGTGATCCTCAAGGTACCTCATGAGCTGGCAGTTTATAATGGATTCCATTATTTTGGAGAACAAGGAGGTGATGGCGATAGGCCTGTAGTTGGACGGGTCTGAGCTGTCGCTTTTTTTAGTGATCGGGTGGACCAAAGCTGTCTTCCATGAATTCGGGACTACGCTTTGGGAGTGGGAGTACCGGAAAAGACGCGTTAAAATCGGTGCCAACTCCGGAGCACACATCTTAAGCACAATGGGTGGGACTTCATCGGGCGCACTCGACTTGCTGACGTCCAGAGAGAGTGCTTTGCGAACCGAGCACTGTGTAAACCGCACATCTGGTATGGAGCACTCACATCGCAGGATGGCCGGCGGTGTGTTCCCCCCGTCATCTAGAGTCGACTTGGACGCAAAGAGAGAGCTCAACGGATCGGCTTTCACCTTTGCGGCATGGGCCAGTGAGTGTTCCTCTCTGTGCAGAGATGGAAGAGATGGCTGACAGAAGTTCCCTTGGACAGCCTTGGCGAGAGATCAGAAAGCTCTAATACAGCTGCAGCATGGCTCTACGTGGTAGAGCCATGCTGCAGCTATATTATGGTTGTAGCACGAATGGGTCGGCTCGAACGGGGAAGGACCACGTTCTCACAGAAAACCAGCGTAAAATAGCAGCTTAACGCTGCTGTGTTTCGTATGGTGAGTGTAGAGAACCGGAGACCCTTTTTACTGGCAAAGAGGCATTCCATCTTAGTCCTCACGGGTGACAACGCATCTGCATCTTGAGTCTTTATTGAGGATAGATGTAGATGTCTATGGGTCACAGTAACCACTTACCATCAGGTGGACTGTGTGCTCGTTTGTCACCCGATCCTATAAAAAGAAGCACGGGTTCCCGAAGGAAGGCGAACTAGCTTCTCGCCAATTCTGCTGATGTGCTCTGACCTTGCCTTAGCAATGACGCTTTTGAAGGACCTGGAGGCGGAATTATACTTATTTTTAAGAACGCTGGTGTTTATATACTGCGACGTTGATGCGTCATCCCAGGCCCGGTGGCACTCCTGCTTATAGCGTGATGCTATTTTACAGGAGCGACCAAACCATGGCTGGGATCTGCCTCCGATGGGTACCACAGAGGATGGAATAAAAAATTTTATACCCTGAAGTACCACATCAGCAACAGAATCGGCAACAACGCTGAAATCTTCCGGCGAGAAGCAAACCCGCCCCCAAGGATAGCATGCAAAAAAAGACCGCATCCCGTCCCAATCCGCCGACCTATAGTGCCAAACACGGCGGCAAGCTGCGATTGGAGCGTGAGTGACACCGTACTCCGGATCAGGCAATGGTGCGAAGAGCCCAGAGGGGCATCAACGGAGACCTGATATCCGTCCGGATGAGAGGTCAGCAGAAAGTCCAACAGGGAAGGCACATGGTCCCCCACATCTGGGATCCGCGTAAGCGAAGTAATCAGTTGTGTTAGACCATATGCCGAGGCAAAGTCATAGACAGATCTACCCGCATGATCGGCTAAACGAGAACCAAGCCGTTCGGCGTGGTGGGCGTTAAAATCACCGAGTATCAGGATCTCTGCGGATAGGATCTGTTGTAGCACGGAGTCTGCAGCCATTTGGTGGTCGATGAGTCGGTTTGTGTCGGCATTACCGCAATGGGACCTATAAAGGCATCCGTAGACGCGGGGATGGTCGTCGCTGTCTACGCGCAGCCATAGGATGGACAGAATACTTTGAAAGCGTGTTTATGAGTGATGAGACGTTTGAATTAAATGAAATAGAAATTCCGAAAGAAGAAGAAATAGATAGAGACATAAGTATAGATGAAATAATGAAACCAATGAAAAGTATGAAAGCAGGTAAGGCAGCCGGATATGATAGAGTATCTTTCGAAATGCTAAGGGCTGGAGAAGGAGTGGTGCCAGACCTGCTGTACACCTTGTTTAATTTATGTTGGGAACTTAAGCGGGAACCGCGAGACTGGTGCAAAGCCGTGATAGTCCCAATATATAAGAGAAGAGGATCATAGCAGGACTGTAAAAATGACCGTGGTATCAGCCTTCTTAGCATTGTGGGAAGTTGTATGCTAAGGTACTAATTGAAATTGTTATGAAAGAATCTGATGGAAAAATTTGGGATGTGCAAGCGGGATTTAGAAAAGGAATGGGATGTACAGATCAGGTGTTTTCCATGCGCATGGTCGCGGAGAAGTTTGTGGCCAAAAACCAAAAAGTTTTTTGTGCGTTCTTGGACTTGGAAAAGGCTTATGACAGAGTAGACAGGGATGTGTTTTGGCAAACACTGAACTCATTTGGGTTGAGCGCCGGGTTGATACAGGCATTGAAGTATCTGTACAGGAACTCTTGTGCTTGTGTCAGGATCAACGGGACCTACTCGGAGTGGTTTGGCGTCCATAAAGGTGTCAGACAAGGCTGTGTCGCTTTCCTGTGGCTGTTCAACCTATTTATGGACAGTTGTTTGGAAATTTTTAAAGTAGATGAATGTGGGTTAAGAATGGTTGAGTAAACCGTCAAATGCCTTTTGTACGCCGATGATCAAGTCATACTTGCGTCGTCTGTAGCCGAGTTGCAATTGATGGTTACATTAATGAACAGGACATTAAAATAAAAGGGAATGAAAGTGAACGCAAGTAAGACGAAAGTTATGGTTTTTGAAAAAGAAGAAAGTAAAACGATATGTGAAATAAGAATAGAAGGGGAGTTGGCCGAGCAAGTAGATGAGTTTATGTATTTGGGATGTGTATTTAGCAGGGATGGTAGATATGATAAGGATATAGAACGACGAGTGAACGCAGGAAATAGAGTGAATGGGACTCTACATCCTGTTGTGAGAAGTCAGAATGTGTCCAAAAAGGCACGTATGGCAATTCAAAATGCTGTGTTTGTCCCTACTTTAATGTATGGTAGTGAAAGTTGGGGGTGGCAGAAGAAGCACGAGAGTAGAATAAATGCTGTAGAAATGCGGTCATTAAGGAGTATGTTAGGGATGAATCTGAATGACAGAGTGTGAAATTGTTTGATAAGAGAAGAGTTTGGTTTGCAAGATGATGTTGTGACCAGGATTAAGAATTATTATTATTTACATTGTTATAGTAAATTATAGCGCAAAAATATTACGTAGACGAAGCTCAATTGTTGAGAAGTTTTCACGACAAAAGTAATTTCAAAATTACAAAAAAAAATAGCATTAAATTTTGAAATTTATCTGTAAACATTCAGTCTTGCTAGTAACTTGCTAGTAACAAACAAATGAGTAAGGTATATCTAAATATTACGTTACTTATTTCGTAATACCTCTTGTGTACTTTGCACGTGTTTATAAATAAGCGGTCAAATTGTTGAATATAAAATAAAAAAGTTAAGGTAAGTCCAATGAGGATAACTCTAAAGGCTCCTTCAATAGCAACAATAATGAGAGACGTCCCTGGTTATTTTATAGGTAGTCAAGGGTTAAGACAACAACTTCTAAGACAACTTATAACGGCTTATAGAATTATAATAATTTAAACTAAACGGCGTCTTGCTTAGATGTCTAAGCAAGACGCCTTGATGTCACACAGGACCTGAAGAAATGAAGTCGAGATTAATTTATATTAAAAGGAATATACTAATTTACTTAAAGGTATATTCCAATCTTGTTATGATATTTATTACCTAGCAGGCCTTACTGGTACGATCACTGGGGAAGAAAATTATCAGTAGAGTACTCTAGTCCTTTACTTAAATTCTCAAGTACTTTAGTAGTTTATCTAAGGAATAGGAACTGGTCAATCATAAACTTGCAAAAGGCAGTAGGATAGTTCTGGTTTCTAGTTTTGTACACTAGTGCTAGGAAAGAAAATTCCTAGTAGTCTTACTAGAAAGACTACTTGGTAAGACTACTGGGAATACCCCAATTTAACGAATCAGTAAATTGAAGTGGTAATATGCCGACTATATAGTTAGACGGAGTGACAGCTGATGAAGAAAAAAGTTTTTATTGTGGTAACTTCGTATCGTGCAGCAGTCTCCTACTAGATGGAATGACAACCAGGTGAGACATGCAGGAAGTTGATGGATACAGATTGCTCAAGATCGTGGTATGTGACATTTTTTAGAGCATGCCTATGAACAGCTGTTAACTTGTGAAGGGCGGAAGTGGTGGTGTGTAATAATGATGATTATAATGATGATGAAAATGATGATTTCGGTTTCTGTTCATGAGGCTCACTTGTCTTGCAAGGAAGACGGTCGTCTGAACTTTGTTGTAATTTTCATTAATGTGTGTCCATAAATAATTATAATAATTGCTTTTTATTTCAGGCATTCATTGTTTTTAGCGCATCTAAGAACATAATCTACAATCCAATTGTAACAACTTGTAACAGTTGTGCAACAGAAAAAAGTTTTATGGTAATTGAAATTATAAGAGCCGATTACGGTATGAAAGAGCTGTCATATATTTTTAACCTATAAATAAAATCACACAAAATAAATTAATAAAGTAGTGATAATTCATTAGCTAAAATAATTTGCGTGTATTACATAGTTTGAACCAGTTTGTACAATCATTGCGTATTGCCAGTAACCAGTGATGACTTACGAAATTTAAACGTGGTCCTTCACTGCTGGTCATGTGAAAAAGCTTAAAGTCACTCAGCGTGCGATGGCTATGTTCGGAATAACCCTGCGGGATAAAATCCATAATGCGGTTATTCGCAGAAGGGCAATAATAATGGACCTAGCGAATCAGTAAGCTGAGGTGGCATTTAGCCGGCAATATAGCTCGAAGAACCGACAAACGATGGAGAAAAAAGATTTCCGAGTGGCAATCTCATACTAGAAAGGACAGTGATGGGCAACCCTACTTGATGGAGTGTGGAGCTGATGAAACACGCGGGTAGCCGGTGGATGCAGATGTCTCAGAACCCTCATCATCATCATTATTACTGCCCATCGCAAGTTCACCACAGCTCAGCTACAATTGTGAGCACTATGACTGCCACAACTAAATTCAAGATCATTAAATATATCTAACACCAATCTAACTAATACACTTGGACGCTATTGCGACACGTGCTAGAGGCAATTTTAAACAGGTCACAATCATAAGACTTTGCATTATTATATAGAGGACTATTTTGTGTAAATGGCCTTAAAATATTCTAGGAAAAAATACTTATTATGAATATAATATATTAAATCTCTGCATGAACAGAACACGAGTTAAATTGACAATTAATTTTGTAAATATTGAGTCAAAAGTAATAACCAAATAAGCAAGGGTCGAGTACGTGAGCGATATCGATTTGGTCCTAACAAGCGAATCAGGCATGGAGGATGTTCCGCATTTTCGTCTTATTTATAAACATTGGCAAGCTTCCAAACTAAAATTAAATGCAATCATTGCTTTTAATTATTAATTCACAAACAAACAATTCTTGCATATTTAAGTAGCGAAAAATAGTAAATAATGTTAAAAATATAATAAGAAAAAAAAAATAAAAAAATATTTTTAACGTTGCTCTTCGTTTACTCTATTGTTTTTATTGTATTTAGGTAGACTGGTTGATTAGTTTATGTATTAAATTAGCACCGTGGTGGCTCAGGACCGTGCTTTGTGGCATTCTTTGGGGGAGGCCTATGTTCAGCAGTGGACTTGTGAAGGGCTGTAATGATGATGATTAAATTAGCACACACTACATAAAGGCTGCAGCCTCTCCAGCCTAAGTCCTAATCACCTTGCGCAGGCGGGTAGTTGAGCTCAAACGATGTAGTAGCTATGAGCGTTATAACGTATAGATATTTATGGAAACGTCTATTTACTTTATAACGTATAGATAGTTATACATAACGCTCATAACTGTCTATTTCTTATAACGATGTAGGAAGAAAATTTCAGAAACTAAATTAGTATTTACATCTTAACAGTTTATATCACGAAACGAAAATAATTTTGATGATAACTGTTCTATAACTAGGTATATTATTAAGTTGCCGTTAAATGGAAAATAGACAGCTATGAATATAGGTAGTTATGATATCGTTATCCGTTGTACTACGTTATTTACAAAACACATAACGGCCCACCACTATGCAGTACCCCATCATCCGTTTGCGAAATTTGGTTAGTTCGTATTTTGGTTAAATTTTCTGGCCTCAGCCGGTAGCCAAAATCTTGTCGGTCAACAAACAAGATTCATTGAGTAAGGATGGAGGAATGGCCATAGTAGAGAATAATAATAAACAAGTTGTCATATTATTTTTATGTCAATTTAAGTTTGTAGGAGCATTACGGTGCGTACACATTATATAACATAACATGTTATAAAACTTTGTTATATAGCATGTTTCAGTAATGTGAAGGCTGAATGTTATAAAACGAGTTATATAACGTGCCACAAATGTTATATAACTTGAACGGCAAAACGGCAAACGACAATGTCATACGACAATGTCATTAAACGTTGTTATATTGCATTGTTATTCAAATGTGTACAGTATTGTTATATGTTGCAATGTTGAAAAGCAATGTTACATAATGTGGATGTGTTATAAAACAAAAGTTATACAACATGTTATTTGATCTGTACGCACCCTTAGTTAAACTTTTGGCGGCCATTGGAATAGCAAGCAGACAAAATATGCAAGAATTAGATGGATGGGTAAGTCGATATTCAAGACCAGTGATAGATTAAAATGATGTTGATTTTTGGTAATAATGTAATATATTTTAACTACAAGTAATGAAAATAAAAATTGCTAAATATATGTATACGTTTTTACGTTTGTGATTGCTGTTACTTTCTCTTAAAGACTTCATTTGTCATCCAGTTTTAATAACATTCCCTTGGTTTTGTGTGTGTTATGAAAAAATAAAATAATACGCGTGAAACAATATTAAAAGTGTGACATAATACGCAATTTACTGCTGTATAAAGCTTATTCAAATTATAGACATTAGGCCATGACGTAATGACTGTGTTTTAATAATGAAAATTATTCCCTTTGGTATCTGAAAAGAGCCTCGTAAGACTGGAAAATAATAGCTATAATCATATTCCGCAATATTTCATAATAATATCTGCTAATACTTATTTGATAAAGTTTTAGCCAATATAATCAAAGGCTTGTAGGTTTGCTAAAGATGGTCTATTTTACTAAAATCTTTATAATAATAATAATAATAATATTCCACAACTATCACACAACGCCATCTAGTCCCAAGCTAAGCAGAGCTTGTGTTATGGGTACTAGACAACTGATAAACATACTTATATATTTCTAAATACATTATAGATAAATTACACCCAGACACAGAACAAATGATCGTGCTCATCACACAAACATTTGTCCTGGGTGGGAATCGAACCCACGACCTCCGGCGTAGCAGTCAGGGTCACTAACCACTACACCAACAGGCCAGTCAAGTTATTAATGCATATTATTAGTTTAAATCAACTATTGTGTAGGAGATTTCGAACAATAGTAATTATCGATATTGCAATGCTTTAGAATGCATAATTTCCACCACATTCAATTAAAGTATGGTTATATACTAATTATTTATACAATAATATTAATTATAAATCAGTAAGTTGAAACAGTAATATGCTGGGCATGAAATCGAATGGGGGGGGGGGAGTTCTAGAGTTGTAGCCTAGTACCGTGTACCGGTCTTCCATTAGCTAGAGTGACGACCAGGTAAGATCGATCGAACATGTAAGGAAGTCATTGGACGTAGTTGGCTCAGAACCGTGCTTTCTGGCATTACTTTGGGTAGGACTATTATGTCAGTAGTCGAATTGTGAAGGCTAATTAATTATGATGTTATGATTAATAAGACAAGTAACTTAATATATTAAGGAAACCAATAATAAGAATCGCAGGTACTGTAACTTAAATTTAAAATACTCAAAAGCACATGTATTGTTGATAAATGTGAAAATAATACACATTATGGCTTATCTACTTTGACAAATAGGAAGAATAAAATAACTGCAAGTAACTTTTGAAAATAAGTATTGACGGCTTTTCTCTGTAGAGGTTTTGCATTCGGAATTGGTTATATTTTCATATTCATTATCATTCGTAAATAAAAGTAATAAGCCTGAAGTTAGTTTTCTTTACAGAAAGGTAAAAAATGTGCACACAGCCCACCAGATAGTAAGAAGACACTATGGTCCACAGACATCTAAATCTAAACTTGCTTAAGAATGAACATTTAGGTGCGTCATCATCGTTGAAGGCTAAGACGCATAACAATACCAGCAAAAAGATCGCTGATATCACTCTACATTAACTATAAAAAAACAGCAGCATAAAAAGCTGCTATATTACGCTGGTATTCTGTAAATAAAATAACTTACTAACAATTTGGCACGTTTATGACATATATCTACTCAAATATAATTTGCATCAATGTATATTTTTATGTCATCATCTTTACAGCTCTTCACAAGTACTCTGCTTAGGTGTCCCCTCAGGAGTGGCGCAAAGCACGGTCCTAAGTCAACTGAATGGGTTTAAGTGGTTCAGATGGTTTAGAGCTATCGACTTCTTCCAATGGGGGCAACGCTACAATTCATACCGGTACGAACCTACCACTCGAAAACCTTTCCTTTATAAAATTGTCGATAATGCCATATTACGTTATTATTTGAAATTAGTTTGTAGTTGTAGCTGCGGCAAAAGAATAAATTTCAACTTTCCAATCTCCACTTTTGTTTGTCCCAGAAGAAGAAGAGTGTTAAAGAAAGGTCCAGAAAACATTGTACTCCTTATAAGTTGGTCATCTCTTTAGGATAATTAATGGTGAATCGCTAAAATCTGCTAATACTGTGATCACTAATTTACCTGACAAAAATTTGACTGCTAAAATTACAACAATAATACCATTGGAGCGGCTCGTGCCCAGCAATGGACAATGCACGGAATGAGGAAAACAAGACAAGATAAGAAAAGCAAATCGCTTTTACTTATTAGAACCCTTTTAAATGACATGAATTATAAATTAATGTTATAAAATTCAGGATTTTAGAATTGTATTTTAAAAGGTCAAAAGAAATCTTTTGAAAACATACCCTTAAGATGAAAGTTTAAATTAAAGTTAAGCTACTAAATTAAATTGAAACAAATACAAAAATTATTACTGGATAACGAAACCAAAAATTAATTTTTTTTTCCATACAACTAAATTATTTTGCAATTTATTTCATAGCAGCATATTGGTAAAGAAAAGGGGTGCAGTTTGTTTGGTTCCCGATTTATTGACTTAAGACAGGAAAGTTGTCATGAAACTTAAACATGGCACAGCATAATGAATTAAGTTACCAAGATACAAAGTTAAGCTTAAAATTACTTGTTAATCACAATTTTAATACTAAATATTAACTAAGAAATGCGACTAAAAATTGATATGTACATAGTTATTTATGCTTACATGTATATAGTGTTAAGCATTTATTATAATATATTAATAATCGAAATTTGTGTAATAACGTAATTTATTTTAAACACTGAAATATACTGGGAAGAACTTATGCAGGGAGCTATGTTTCAAAGTGTTCATTCCAATAAAAATACTGAAAGGTCATTTCGACATTATAGTACTAGACTCATGTTTTTCCTCATATAAATAACTAAAGATGTTAAAATTAATTTATTAAGATCCAGGTAATAAAATAAAATGACGTGTCTTACCTAGTTTGAAGAACTCCCGCCCTCCCTCCATTGCGTGTACCTCCCCGTCACCACTAATTCCAATATTATTACGCCTAACACCACTACACACACCACCGTCGATAATGCGACACTTGTTTCACCTCCAAATATCAGGCGAAATAGAATCTGCGATGGCTGTCCGCTGAAAATATTTTATAATCGTAAAAGCTTCTAACACTGGACACTCACAGTCAAGATGGGAGCTCCCAAGGGATACGATTCAGGGGCTTTCAATTTGACAGTTGGTAACTGACTGCCCGAATTTCGACAAACAAACAAACCCCTAGCTTATAACTTCATTTCGTGAAACGTACATTGGAAGAGTTGTACTAAAAAAATAAATCAACTGAAATTGCTATTGCTATTTTATAAGGGATGCGGCTTGTGTAAATACTATTCTTCTGTAATACATGTTATTTTTCCTTTACCGCCGAGAACGTGGTAAATCAACACAACATTGCAATTAAAACTTTCAATGGTGCCGACGGGGATCAAACGCGAGTTGCTTGTGTACTGTGAAATTTACACCGTGCGCTTAGTGCGCTTTCATAAGAAAACCTGCATGTCTGAGAAATAAGAAAAAAAATATTTAACACATGTGTAGTTCTACAACACGCGTTGGGGCAGCGCGGCGGACAATTCCTTGCCCTAAAACCCTCTCAGAAATGAGAGGAGGCTTGTGCCCAGTAGTGGGACATAAATAAAGGCTGTAACTTTAACTTAACATGTTATTTTTGCAGTCTACAAATGGTGGTACGTACAGTCTCCATATACTCTAAATACACTTTATTAAATAATATTCAGTAGGTCAGTGATAGAACTCATCAGAGGTTTATTATAAGCATAAATTTACCTTACAATCATTTGTTTGTAATTTTTATTAACTATCAAAATGACGTACACAAATATCTATTATGAAAAGCACAGTCAAATAATTAATAAATTATATTGCGGTAGACCAGAGTTTTAACACCTTTAAAAATTCTTTAATGATTGTTTATGAAAGACAAAGCAGATTGATTTAATGTTCAACCTCTAGGTAAATCGGACGTCATGCAGCGATGGAGCGAATTTCATAGAGAAATGTATGCGTATGATGATCTTAGTGAGGGATCCGGGGATGACGCCGTGACTGGTACGCCAGACCCGGACCTCGATGACACTGAGGTCATCAGTATGAAAGAGATTGAACGTGGGATTCGAAGTTTGAAATGTGGTCAGGCTGCGGGACTAGACAGAGTTACTGCTGAAATGGTCAAGTATGTTGGGCCTCGCGTCTGGGACAGCTTTCATCTGCTGTGCAATTTGTGCTGGCGGACGGGGGATGTCCCGGATGATTGGCGATCCGCAGTCATTGTGCCTTTATATAAAGGTAAAGGTTCACATTTTGACTGCGGGTGCTATCGGGCGATCAGCTTGACCAGTTTAGCAAGTAAAGTTTACTCGAAGATTTTGACACGTAGGATGCAAGAGAAATCGGAAAGATTTCTATGGCAGGCACAATGCGGATTTAGACCTGGAAGAGGATGCACGGATCAAATGTTTTCTCTCCGCATGATCACGGAGAAGCTTCTGGCTGCTAACCAGAAGATTTTCTGTGCTTTTGTGGATCTTGAGAAAGCATTTGATAAGGTTGTAAGGAAGAAAATGTGGGAACTGTTGCCGGAGTATGGTGTGGATGGTCGATTGCTAAGGGCTGTGCAGTCTCTTTACTGTGACTGTAAAGCCTGTGTGCGGGTAGGGCATGACCTGTCACCCATGTTTAACGTCCAAACGGGCGTAAAGCAGGGTTGTGTCATGTCTTACTGGCTGTTCATACTGTATCTCGACAGCTGTTTACAGAAGCTGAAAGATAGTTGTTTGGGTGTGAAATTGGGTGACATTAAAGTAAATTGTCTGCTGTATGCTGATGATGCAGTGCTTATTGCACCATCAGAGGCAGAACTGCAGGAATTAGTCACGTGTATGAAAGAGGAATGTGAAATTAAAGGTCTCCGTTTGAATGCTAATAAAACTAAGGTTCTGGTATTTGAAAGGGACGAAGAGAGAACGAAGTGTGAAATATGGGTAAATCAGGAATGTCTAGAACAGGTAAATGAAATTGTATACTTGGGGAGTGCTTTTAGCCGGGATGGAAGATGTGATTTAGATGTGGACAGGCGTGTCGCTGCCGGGAACAAAGTCAATGGTGCCCTGACTGCGTTAGTCAAAAGGCAAGGCGTAGCGAAGAGTGCACGCCTTGCAATACATAACGCAGTGTTGGTACCGACTTTGTTATATGGCAGCGAAACCTGGGTATGCCAGAAGAAGCATAAAAGCAAGTTGAATGCAGTGGAGATGCGATCTCTTCGTAAAATGTGCGGCGTTACCATGGCCGACCGAAAGCGAAACGAAGAGATTCGCAATATGGCAGGTTTGAAAGATGACCTTATCACAAAAATTGATAAGGGCGTGCTTCGGTGGTTTGGGCACGTTGAGCGAATGAGTGAAGACCGAATGGTGAAGAAAATATATAGCGCGAAAGTTAATATTAAAAGGTGTCGAGGTAGACCGAGACTAACTTTCGAAGACCATGTGAGCAAATTGCTCGAAGAGGGTAGGGTCAAAAGTACTCGGATACCTAGACGTGCATGCATGAAGAAGATAATGAATCTGAAAGAAGCGAAAGAGGTTTGTAAGGATCGTGACACTTGGCGATCTGTTCTCTCTGGCCACCCCGTCAGGGATTGTGCGTGAAGATAAGTAGGTAAATGCTGAATGACGGATTTTTGGAAACTACTCAGGCTTCGACAATGTTTTTTTAGGATAAGGGTGACAAACGAGCGCACAGTCTACCTGATGGTAAGTGGTTGCTTCGGCCCATACACATCTACATTTAATCTCAATTAAGAATAAAAATGCAGGTGCGTTGTCACACCTGCGGACTAAGATGGAACGCCTCGTTTCCAGTAAAAGGGGTCTCCGGTTCTCTACACTCAGCATACGAAACACAGCAGCGTTAAGCTGCTATTTTACGCTGGTATTCTGTGAGAGCGTGGTCCTTCCCCGGTCGAGCCGACGCATTCATGCTACAACTATACTATTAATATAGCTGCAGCATGGCTATACCACGTAAACCAGTGTAAATATTCTACATCTAAAAACTGACCCTTTCCCTTCCATCTTATAAACTCAACATTCACTACACTCGTCCTCAAAATCGTATAGCTTGGAATCCGTTCGTCCCGCACTTGTTGAATTCTTTCTAGAAGTAAAGGTAGCAATATAAGGTAAGAGTAGGATACCCTGTAATATAAACAGTCAGAAAGCCAATGTCACATACATGTCCTTTGAACAATATTGTGTTAAAACCTTACCCTAAACCTAAAACTGCAATTAAAGATACTTCGAGAACATGTGATATTGTGAAGTCCGCCAATCTGCACTGGGACAGTGTTACAAACTCCGCTTCATTTCAAAAATAAGAGGTATACTTTCCTATAGCTATCAGTGGAACATCAATTCACGTATTTGATATGAAAATAAATTAAAGAATTCTAAAATTTTTATTCAAGTGACAATGTCCATAATAAGCGTGTGACAACGTATTCTTTTGTAATGCAATGAGACGTCGCAGATCTTTTTTTGTAGCAAAAGACTGAATAATTCGGCATTTCTGTAAGACGTCGTATTAGCTTCACAATTAGATTTAGTCTAGTAAACAGTGCGGCTGCAACTAGTGTTATTGTAAGCCTAGGACCGCGTGAACTTGTAATTTGACAAAGGGGAACGCCTGCGTATGGCTACTCTTTTCTAGTCTACCACGCCGGTGGCCCATGTTACTCTATAACTAACAGCAACTTACCACTGCTAATTTTATACGATTAGGGAGAAAAACGGAAAACCCTTTTAAATATAATAAAAAAAAATTCATAGTAACGACGTATTCGACTGACTACGCATTTGCATTTTGATTCTTAATCGAGAATAGATCAAGGTATCATGTGGCGGTCCACCACTGTGCGATTTAGAAGATGTTTTCTTCCTCGCACAACTTCCTTGTGGAATCGATTACCATCAGCGATTTTTCCGGACCGATACAACTTAGGGACCTTCAAGAAAAGAGCCTACTCCTTTTTAAAAGGCCGGCAACGCATCTGCAATTGGCCCCCTGGCTCCCCTAGTGTTGCCATTGTTCATGGGCGGCGGTAGTCACTAATCATTTGGTGAGCCGCGTGCCCGTTTGACCCCTCTCCTATAAAAAAAAACTGTCGATAACAGCATCCACTTACCATCGGGCGGACCGTGTAATCATTTTGCACCCATTGTTCAGTAATAAACCGCAACTCGCAAATTTTATAGTGAAGCACAAAGATTTGCTGCGATATGAAGGCCGTTTATACCTAGTGGCAACATTGCGACGCAAAACAAACTGTAAAAATCTGTAGAGAATAAAAGAAAAAAGAAGAGGTTATCGTCGTAAAAGCCGCGTACACCTCTTTATAAAATCGTGATATGAATATTTCTCCAAAAACTTTTAAAGGAAAAAAAGCTACCAGGAGCTGTCAACGTTTTGCTGAACTTGGGAGGCTGGCTAGTAAGATCTGGAGTAGTTTATTGCTGTCTTTGTGTAATTTTGTGACTGCAGTAACTAATCCTTTCAGGGGATTTTGAATCTTAATACAGTCCATTATACCTAAAAAATAATCCCAAACCACCACATTTTTGGCCTTCGAGCTGCAAAAAATTAGAGATCTTGGCATATTCACTTTCAACCCCTTATCGCGTCCCGTGAACTTTATATACTTGAGTAAACGGTTACTTTTTTAATTTATTTAATAAAACTTATTTAATAGCACTTATTTAATTCACCCGTTTTTACCTAAATTTCCAGCGATACAGTTAGAAAGTATCCACATTTTTTTTTGTAATTTATCCGATAAATTACTGATAAAAATGCAAACACTTATTTTTAAAAAGGAATACCTATTTGCTAAATAACAAAAGTTATTCGAACTGGCGAAATCCAAATGGATGATCCTGCACATATTCAAAATTTCTTTGCGAATAATTCTGAATTAGAAAGTGTCCGCTCAAAGTTTAAAGAAACAGTGTTAAATATTATTGAGATAGATATATTATCAAAACCGGAGGCAAGATTATCAACCCATGAATTAGATACATTCGATGAACTTTATTTGGTTAGGTAAACCGGGCGATCAGACTCCCCTAATTGGGTAAGATAGGAGCGATGTGACGCCATCATTACCTAAATTGCGTTTAATTGAATTCGATGGCGATATTAAGAAGTGTCTGACATAGCCCAACGGATTAGTAAGCTGAAGTGGCAATTGCCCGGCCATATGGCTCGGAGAACTGAAAAGCGATGGAAAAAAAGGTTCTCGAGTGGCAGCCTCGTACCGCTAGGCGAAGTGTAGGGCGACACCCACTAGATGGAGTTACAACCTGGTAAGACTTGCAGGAAGTCGATAGATGCAGGTGGCTCAAGACCGTGTCTTGTGGCATTCCTTGGGGGAGTCCTATGTTCAGCAGTGGACTTGTGAAGGGCTGTAATTATGTGGATGATGATTGAGAGGTGGACCAAATTATTATTGCTGTCTTGGTGTAATTGCGGCTGCGGTAACTGTTCACTATTACCAAACAACCACACCCATAATTCTATAAAAATAATCGAATTATCAACACCCCCAAACTTTTATTCTTTCAGTTTCGATTTAAATTTACAGACGCAGGTTCTCAAATGAAGAGTTTGCGGCATTTAATGGGATAGTTCTGTGTTCACCAGTGGACTTGTTGATTACACATAAGCAGAGAATTGACAACTGCTAGTCAGTCAGTTTCTTCTCATAGGAATCTATAAATAAAAATTAACTGCTGTCCGTCAGTCTCGCAAAAACTCGAAAATTGCTGGACCGATTTTGGTGAAATTTTTGATGTGTGTTTAAGTGGGTGACTGGATAGTTTAAATTCATAATTAGATCCGATAGGTGACGCTGTTGTCGAACCCAGAAATCATCCATGCGAAGCCGAGGCGGATCGCTAGTTATTAATATTTTTGGTCTTATTACAGTTAGTTTATTCTACAAATATTATTAATAAATCACAGACACAGTACTGTGTGAGTGGGATTAGAGTAGCTCTCCAGTAGCTAGATCTAGATAAAATAGTGATAAAACTGGTACATAAAATTCTCCAAAAGCTGATCATATCCGTCTTCTATGGTAGCAATATTCCGGTGGCGTGAAAAGAAAGTACAGTGATTTTGATTTATAGTAATTTAACAACGGCGATAATGCTCTATTTAAGAAACTCAGACCGACTTCTTTTTTGGGCGCATCTACGTGCTGGTTTAGAGAGTCATCATCTCACACGAAGAGTTGACAACTTCCAACTTTCAGAACAAACGGGTTTTAAGACAAGGTTACTATTATAGACCACGTCTACATAGGCAAGTTATACAGAAGACCGAAGAGTATAATCTGTTTCTTTATCTTGCACATGTGGTCTATGAGAAAGGTTTTGTTTTCGTCAAAATTCGGTTGGAGCTACAGTACCTTTGAGGGCACCAGATTGACCACTCAAATAATGACCGGAGTGCTTATGCAGTATACAGATATCTAAATATAAAACCAGAGCACGTACCATTCCAACTAATAAAATAGGTTGACGTTACATATCCAAAACTTATTACTGAACTCCATTGGTTTTCAAGATTTTGGTCTACGAGTATAAGAGATACGGTATCAACATCAATGGCGTATAAGTTACTCTCCTTCGACTTACTAACGATATATTCATAATAGTAACATATGCAGTGCCTCTCAACGGATAGATCTTTAGATGAATATAGACAGGACAAAGGTCATGTAAATGCCCTATGCCTGTAGTTTACAACACTATGCTCAAAATTGCTGCCGAATATGTTAAGTTAGGTCATATTGTCCGACTAGAAGTGAGATACGCGCAGGAATGAGCACTAAATAATGTAAATACTGTGAATCTGTGACATGCTCCTTCGCTACTAGCCGAATGAGGAAACTTAAGATTTCTCGGTGAGTTATGGTAGGGCTTTATTCGGAGTTTCTTGTTTGATGATATCCGCGGTAGAACCAGAGTAACCGACATAGCCCTACGGATCAGTAACTTTAAGTGGCTACTGGACGGAAATATAGCCGAAATAATCGAAAAGCAATGAGGGAGAAAGGATTTTGATTGACAGCCTCGTTCCATTATAGACATGGATGCCCCCCACCCTCTATTAGTAAGAGTGACGACCTGGTAAAATATTCAGGAAATCGATGGATGCAAGTGGCTCAGGACCATATTTTACCAGGAAATTTTGGAGGCCCATGTACAGCAGTTGACTTGTGATGGACTGTCATGATGATTGGTAAGGAGGAGGAGGAGGAGATATAATACATTTCTGTTCGATTGACTTCCTCTGTATTTTTAATTTTCTCTTTTTTAATATTAGAATACTCAAAATGATAAAAAATTGCGATGTACAATATCAAACACATTTATAGATGCAAAAACTTTATATTTACAACAAGGAAATTCAATCTAAGTTAAGTGCAGTCAACACACAGAAAGTTCGACAGTTCAAAGACTACTATGTGCTATCTGAGTATCGATATCTAGGCAAGGATATAATATAAGATCGCAAACCTAAAACGATAAACGTTGACATTTAGGATATAAAAATAGATTATTTTATTTAAAATTATTAAAATAGACACATGATATATAAATATGCTAGGTTTTATATACATATATATATATATATATATATATATATATATATATGTGTATGTATGTATGTATTTAAAACCTGGCACTTTATTTCACCACGCTATAAGTTATCTGGCAGGGAATGCCAACTGCCGCTTAACTTAAGTCCGCCCTTTCATACCTTATTACGGGATACACCATAAAAGTTTTACGTAAATAAATAGAGACTTAACTAGGTATAAATAATATAGTGAAATACAGTCTCCAAGACATGAAAGTAAGGACCTTCGGAATAAAATAATTAAGTGAAATAATTGCCTTTTGTGATGGGTGTACGGCTGAGCTGCGTCCGATTCAATACATCATGTGGTTCGGATGGATGTGGGTATGCGGTTGGCGATGACTGCTAGGATCGAATAGGGCACCTTGAAGTGGCTTGTCCACGGCAATAGTTGTATGGTTTTTGCATTACATGGCATTGCGTGTCTTAAAAGATAGGGTAGCTCACTGAGAGCTCATATCTGGATCAGTGTGGCTATAATTCAACGAGTGCTAAAATTAAATCAATAAATACTTTAAAATTTATGCGTAAATCAATAATATTTCTATATAATCGAATATTTATTAAAAATATTTTTAATGTCAACAAAAATTACAAAATTCTAAATTTTTTGTCGCACAAGCAGTGAAGTTAGCCCGGCAATTCCTAAAATAATTAGAACAATCGTACGACTGCCGCTTACCATCAGGGGTTGCGTTGAATTATTAAAGGGCTTCTATTTCTGCATGATAGAATTCATGGAGGGATTTTTTTTTGTTTCAATATTATAAACATTTTGTTAGGGATTTGAAAATTAAGTAACATTTTTAATGTTATTCATGTTATTTAATATCCTGTACCCTTCATGGTTGTATAAACATTTAATTCCCATTTGCAAGTATTGAAATAGGCTCCGTTTTTAGAGGTCTAATTTTGTACTTATCTCCACGTCCTATGTTCCCTAGAAGCCGATTCTGCTTTTATTAAATAACTGTATGTTTGTTTGTAGTAGTTTTTACGTTAGTTTCGACAATAAATAATGACATCTTCAAACTTTCAATCAATATCATCAGAGTCAAGCGGAAGCTTCACACAAACGTCCCGAAATACACACACAAACGCGGGGTTACCTTCAATAACAGATGGAAAAATTAATGCGATATTTAGTACTACCATTTATGTGTAATAAATGTACACATATGGTATTACTGACGCGCACATCGTGTTATATCTTTTCTACTACTACTATAGGTGCACCCGAGCTTGTGTTGCGAGATGCTTTATAAAGCTATCGTACTCATGTTCACGTTGATATCATCAAAATAAAAAGTAATTTAATACGAAACTAAACATTGAATATATGATGATGTCTTCAACAAATTCAATTAGATATTTGTTTTAACAAAAAAGGAACTTTTAGCTATAGCAAAATTTTCACTATCAACTCTCAGCAAAAATGCCTCCCATTTAGTGGTAAGTAATATAGATATGTTTGAATTACCAAAAATGTAATTATACATACCCAGTGTTAAACAAGTAAATACTAGTGTGCTTTTAGAAGGGTAGTTGTCTTTTGTTGAATTTCTCGAAATTACAGTTGAAACCAAGCTTAAGTAGGACCCTTTAATATCTAAAGTAGCTATGAAACTTTATTATGCATCATATGCTGTCAAAAAAATTAGAAGCCTTACATGTGTTGAAACAGCTAGATTATTTTAGTTATTATATTATTTTAGTTATTACAGCATATCTTATAATGTCTTATGGAATCTTGCTATGAGGTAATGCGACTGACATTGGACCTGTCTTTGTTCATCAGCCAAAGAAAAATATTTTATAATTAAAATATCATAATATGCAATAATATAATTACGCATATACAAACTTCAATAATTTATATAAATTTTTTTGTTTGGCGACATTTTAATGACAACCCTAAAAGAGAGAGACAGAGAGAGACAGAGAGAGATAGCGAGAGAGAGAGAGAGTGAGAGAGAGAGTGAGAGTGAGAGAGAGAGCGAGAGAAAACTCAGAAAATCTTGTAGTGCCTTTTTTAAAGTTACATCAAAATTAAGGATCTAATCTAGTTTTGGTATAGTAATAGTAATACGCGGAAATAACTGTCTCAACTTAAATTGAACTGAGACCATTTTTTTTTTAATTTTGACCGCTTGTACTAGTTAATTTTTGAAGTTGCTGAGCTGATTGCAATGAAACATCATAATCAGATCTTCTCAGACTTCAGAATCATATTAACGTGGTAGAGCCATGCTGCAGCTATATTACTGGTATAGTTGTAGCACGAATGGGTCGGCTCGACCGGGGAAGGACCACGCTCTCACAGAATACCAGCGTAAAATAGCAGCTTAATGCTGTTGTGTTTCGTATGGTGAGTGTAGGGAACCGGAGACACTTTTTACTGGAAAAGAGGCATTCCATCTTAGTCCTTACGGGTGACAACGCATCTGCATTTTGATTCGTAATCGAGGATAAAGGCAGATGTCTATGGGCCACAGCAACCACTTACCATCAGGTGGACTGTGTGCTCGTTTGTCACCCTTATTCTATAAAAAAAATATAGAGAACACGAGTGATCTAGGCTATATTTTGTGCAAAAAAACTTGATTTTTTTGAGATAACGAAAAATTTATAAAAATAATGGTATTCGATTATCTTAAATCTAAATAACGCCATGGTAATAGATAAATTATGTCAGTCGTATTGATCAATTGAGCCACAAGAAATAAATAATTTATACATCATAATATCTAGAGGGGACTATGACGGATCCCTACCATGGGAGAGGCTTGTGTCCACCCGGGAACTCCTTACGAGTTGAGGAGCAGAAGTACAATATTTGCGTCTCTGCTAATTAACATAGCTACGCACTGTATTTCAACTCAGAAATTCAGTGGGTTAATATTTAATAAAATTCAATGCTTTTAGAAATGAAACATTTTCACATTTTAAGATGAAAACAGCATAAAATTTGATCCACTAATTGTCATTTTCTATTATGTTTTATATGCATATAAAAACACATAATTTACGAGTTGCCCATAAGTAAATCATTAAAAATGAAATGAAAAATTTGAATTAATACAAATTTACATATTTTCTATAAGGGCACGACCAACTAATAGCTACTTAATATGCATAGAGATTATCTCTTTGGTAGGCAGTCAACTCAAAAGAGTGATTGAGCCTAAACAAAATGTTTGTAAACATCACGGAGTAAATGTAAATACAAATTATAGCTAGCTTGGATTAATTTGTCAACTTAAAGTTCATAAGGGTGGTATATTTTCATTGATGTGTAAATTACACTATCATAAGTCGGCGCATTACGCGCCTATACCTCGGTTTTGTGGTATGCGATCAGCATAGATATTTAATTTTAAGTTGTTTAATTAGTTCTGTCCTGGATATTTTGGAAATGTGAAGTCATAATGTTAATTGCAATGATAGTTGATCTGCTTTGGAATTTGGCACCCACTCACCGCCATTGTAGCCCATGTACACCTGTAATTAACTAAAAACTAAAAGCCCACAGATGCTTTGCGAGAGAACTAAAAAGTAATTCCTGTTATGTAATAAAAATATTGGCTCTCTATATTCTTTAAATTGGAATCCACTAGTAGATACATTGCTACTTAGCGGTAGAAATATGTAAATGGGTGTTACTATCCAAACGGACGTTTTAGTCAAATGGAGTACAAGTGAGCCCAAGATCATAGCAGTACCCATGGACATATTTTTATAAATCTGAAGTGACAAAGGTACTATCATAAATCATAAATAGCTCAGTAGCTATTTATCATCAGGTCAGGTATCACAAATTAGAACAATGAAAGAAGACAAAATTTGCATTATCATCTCTGAAGACCAGAGGTTAGGAGTAGGGATGTCCGATCTGATTGAATTTTCTGGAAGATCGATTTACCGCCATACGATTTACCGATTTTTGAATCGATTCAAGGGAATGCCAAGTTTACCCGGATCGAATCGTATGCATATAACATCGTATGAAAAAATCGTATCAAAAACTAAAACCTACACATCAACCGAACCGTAACGTACTAACGTAAGAACCGATCTGGGCATACCTATCGTATTGCCGGGGGGGGGGGGGGACAGAATAACTAAAGCAAAGTAAGATTACCTGCCTACACATTGAATAAGAGTAGCTTCGAGTTACATCAAAAGCGGTAATGTAAGAAACATGAAGGAAGTTATGATAATATTTTGTTTATTTAATTATCGGGTACATATGTTAGTGGCCTTTGATCTTTCATTCTTTGTATTATTGCGATAGAAAAGTTGAGTTGTTCTGTGAGCGTAAACTATTATTTTAAAATACTTTCTAATATGGCCCCGTCAACCAAATCAACTGTTTAGCATTGAAGTATCTGACACTTGTTGCAACATCGGTCCCTTCAGAACGGCTGTTTTCCCTAGCTGGAAATACATTAACAGATAACCGTAATAGGCTGGATCCAGTGCGTCCGTCAAAAATTAATATTATTGAAGAGTTTAAATGTAGATAGCTGGAATATACTTTTCAAAATTAATAATTTGGAAAAACTCACAGGATACCATAATAGGCATTGTTAAAATAAATAATTTTGCGAGGTCGAATAAGATTGATTCAATGCAATATGATTAAATCATGAACCAATTCACGTGGTTGCGATTCAATACTATCCAGAAGATCGATTCAAAACAAAAAATCGGGCATCCCTGGTTAGGAAAGAGACTAAGGTTAAATACTTCACTGTCTATAATTATACTGGCTCTGTATACCCTTTATACAAAGGTCACTAGTAAACTTTTGCAACACATTTGTTGTATTAATTGAAAGCACAACCGAAACCAGATATACCGACATAGCTTAGAACGATTGTTATTGTGAGGAAATGGATAGGTACAAGTCGAGTTCCCATATAAGCATAATATTGCTTGTAGGCATATTGTAAACAACTATCGGATATAGCGTTTTGACGGCTCAGTAGCTTGGCAATGAGTTGTAGCGCTGGTAGCAACAGGTTCGAATCCAGTACGGAAACACAATTATTTGTATAGCCTACAAATATTTGATCCGGGTCTAGATGTTTACCCTTGTGCAATATATGTTTGTAAACTGGCTCCACGATACAGGACAAAATCCTAGTGTCGGGCTAACTTTTATTTTTAAATAAAGAATAAATAGAATGTAGCTACCTTAATGAGATGTTGGTGATTTCTATATTAGTTGATTTTTTTTCTGAATTAACTTAATTCCGTTACAAGTCGCTTTAGATAGTTATAATTTTTTTTTAAATTGTGCTAATTATTCTCACGTGTTTTTGAAGAACAAGAAATTTTGAACAAACTCAGAAACAATAAGAGTTCTTTTACTACAAGGGAGCGGTAAATGTGCAAACTTGTTTCTTCTAAGGATAGAATAGAATAGAATATTTTTTTAGAATACAATAGAATATTTTTAATCAATATAGATCAAATGTCTAATTCTTATTGAAAGTCATGTTTTACTCTACCACTGGTTAGAAAAAAAACCTCTGTCCTGGGAAGCACCAGCAAGAAACCCAGCGGTACTTTTTTTAAATATATTTTTATTAATGGTTGTGCAAACTATTTACAAAATTTATTTTAGATATCGCTTGGAAGCAACCGCCTCATTCCCAGGGGTTATCATCAACCATGTATTAATCTGGGGGCACGGCAGTGCCCCCGCCAAGTCGAGCAAAAAAGCGGCACGGCCGTACCATCCTTTTCTCGAAGCAGTTTAGGCCATTTTCGAAGCCTTATAACTTCGTTGTGGATAAAAATAGAAGCCTTAATTTTCAGTAACCAAGTAGGAATTGTATAAACACGGTATATTTCAAATTTGATTAAATTTGAAACAGTAGTTTAATAATTATAACTAGTCAAAGTTTCTTAATTTTGTCACTCACTGACTGACCGATCATCAAAACTCTTAGGCACTTTTAGCACACGTAGAAGCTTAAAATTTGGAATACAATTATTTATGGGGACCCCACTGAAATAAATATTATATCATGATTATCCCCTACAAGGGAAGGTTAGTCTTAATATACATTAGAAATCAGAACGGGTTATGAATCGAGCCCTGAGGGACACACATTAGTACAGGTGACCCAGAAAAACTTTTACCATTGATGATAACTTTCTGCGTTATATTACTTAAATTTGAAATAATAAGTTTATGCGCTGTGTTCTTAACACCACAGTCATGTTGAACACAATCGAAGGCCTTGGAAAGGTCACAAAATATACCCAATGCATCCTCTGAATTCTCCCATGCACAAAAAATATGTTTAATAAGCTCAACTCCAGCGTCAGTTGTCGAGCGACCCCTTGTAAAAACTAATTTGTTTTTATGAAGCAATCTATACAAATCAAATCAAATCAAATCCTTTTATTTTGTGAACATAGGTTAATTTACAGATATGTACATAATATATATAAGGTAGGTTCTCTATGTAGAAGGTACCAGTAGGCATACAAAATATAAAATTAATAATTGCATCATTAATTATTAGTAACATTCATAAAAAAATCTCTTCTGATGTCAGGCTCTAATTGAAATCATTATATAATATATTAACAATTACGAAAATTTTAAAGATAATAAAGTGTACATATAATAATTGATATAATTTTGTCTAATTGTCATCTAGTATTAATAGGCACATGTCATGATAATTATGTAGTCAATGCAGTTTAATAATATGATATTTTATTGTCAAAATGTATCATTAAGGAATTCATCTATAGAATAATATGCTTTATCATTTAGTAGATCAAAAAGTTTACGTTTATAAATATTTGTCGTAGTTCTGTTCGTTGTTGTAATTCTTCTAGTGCAGGCAAGGAGAATTGGTGTTGCTGAGAGGCTGCCCAGTCTTACATTGAGATAAGTAGTGTTGCTGTTGGTTTACATAGTTTGGTGTTATCATGTAATTACGTACCTCACGTTACACTGGTGTGTGATTGTGGCGGAGACGTGTTACGGTGTGGTCGAACTGTAATTTCACTATACCGAATGTATAGTGCGTTACGTTGTCTTATTACTGATAATGATAAATTGCGTAATCAAGAGAGCAAGTTGAACATCCGCTCTCACACTTTTATTATTTTTAACAGTTAACGCTATCCTGATGTATCTCAGAGATCAAAATTGCGATCCTCTATTGTAATCTCCGACATCAGAAGTGGGATAAAGTTCCTGTTACTGCCCACCTATAAACTTAGAATAGTGTGAGGGTTATTACGTTGGTGAAATACTATGATACGCCTCGCGTTTCGTTTTTGTGTTTAATTTCTTAAATCAAGTTTGTTATCGTATTTACAACATTGACGAATCATTAAAGTGTAGAGTAAAAGTTTAAAGTGAAATGTTTTAAGCTAAAAGTTAAATCTTTTTGTTCGATTAATGATAAAAAAAAACCGCAAGTACTTTCATTATTTCTAAACGTACCCAAACATGATAACAAATGTCGAAAGAAATGTTGAAGGTATTCTAAATGAGTTATAGTTCGCATTCTGTGGAAGTTTAACTTGCTCGAGTTATGTTATAATTTGATACACGAGGTGTGATTTACATGGGCTAATTTTAAAGTTTAAAATGTTTAAACGATGTACCGAAAAATGTTTAACTTTAACGTGCTATTAATTAAAAACACTAAGTTGTACTTCTGTGTTTTAATGTGTTGATAAGTGTTACAGTTTACTGCGAGTATTACGTAGTCGATAAAATTGGGATTTGATGTTGAGGGTTTAGTGGCGCTCGCTCTTGAGTGGAAATATACTGTCGGCTTACGACGCCGCGACCACGTTAATTGCCGCTGCTACCGATCACCATTTGATACACGAGGAAAGTAAATTTATTCCTAACATTGTCTTAAAAATATTTTGTAAGAATAGGTAAGTGTTTACATTTTTAATTGGTTGCGAAAAATGCCGGAAAACCAAAGTATAACTGATGAAAGTTAAATAGAGCAAATTAGTTCTGACATTGAAGAGAGTATTTAAGTTTACATGAGGATCGGACCATACCAGAGGTTGTCGTGTAGCCGCAGCTCAGTATTTGGTGCCCTAGAAAGGCGAAAGGTGTCCCGAGAATAGTGCTGCATTTAAAAAAAAGTTTTTACTGGATATTTTAATGTTTGCTTTTGTATTACAGTAGCACATGCTATATGCGTATGTGTATGCGCGTATACGCAAGCGCCTTCCCGGGGCGCGCGTATGCTATACATGACGATGCCTCTGAAGTCGTGTACTCTGTATGCGCGGAAGTCATACACTGTGTGCGCGGAAGTCGTATACTCTGTATGCTCAGTAGTGTTTTCTAAACATGTATCAGGCTCTGTCCTGGCAGGCGCTGTCCTGGTCAACGTTTTTAACGTGGTTCACGTGGTTAACGTGAGATCTCGCAAGTTCAAGAGTATGTGTGAGATACTTCGTATGGAGATGTATGCTTACTTGTGAAAGCGAAGTGTTTTATTATAGTCCACGGTATGAGAGCGTATTTCTGTTTGAGGGCCTGTTATGCGTGATGGATAAGAGGATAGGCAACTGTGTACGTTGTCCTGATTACTAACAACTTGTTTTAACGCAGATCCCGATGACGGCAACCCCGACGATTCCTGTGAACCCTCAGGTTCTCCTGCTACTCCCGTTAACGTTTCGAGTGCGTGGTACGGTGCAGCGTCTCGCTGGCGCTGGTGAGATGCGACGGCTCGCTGTGCGAGTGCGGCACGCCCTGTGCTGTTGTTTTGACCACATGAGCTGGCTTCAAGGCAGCTAATTATGGTGTGAACTGTTGTTTTAGTAGCCACGTGCGCTAGCCCTATGCCTGCCGCAGCGGCGAGCAGTGAGCGATGTGTTTTCGTCTGCTATGTAAGCAATCACAGTGGTGTGCTGATGAATACTGGTGAGTCGTACCCATTTTATTACGATTCTGGTGCCGAATGAGAGAGCCTCATCAAAGATTGTGTTGCGCCAAAGTTTAGTGCAGCAGCATAATGCTGTTGTGTTTCGTATGGTGAGTGTAGGGAACCGGAGACACTTTTTACTGGAAAAGAGGCATTCCATCTTAATCCTTACGGGTGACAACGCATCGGCATTTTGATTCGTAATCGAGGATAAATGCAGATGTCTATGGGCCACAGCAACCACTTACCATCAGGTGGACTGTGTGCTCGTTTGTCACCCTTATTCTATAAAAAAATATAGAGAACACGAGTGATCTAGGCTATATTTTGTGCAAAAAAAATTGATTTTTTTGAGATAACGAAAAATTTATAAAAATAATGGTATTCGATTATCTTAAATCTAAATAACGCCATGGTAATAGATAAATTATGTCAGTCGTATTGATCAATTGAGTCACAAGAAATAAATAATTTATACATCATAATATCTAGAGGGACTATGACGTATCCCTACCATGGGAGAGGCTTGTGTCCACCCGGGAACTCCTTACGAGTTGAGGAGGAGAAGTACGAGTACAATATTTGCGTCTCTGCTAATTAACATAGCTACGCATTGTATTCAATGCTTTTAGAAATGAAACATTTTCACATTTTAAGATGAAAACAGCATAAAATTTGATCCACTAATTGTCATTTTCTATTATGTTTTATATGCATATAAAAACACATAATTTACGAGTTGCCCATAAGTAAATCATTAAAAATGAAATGAAAAATTTGAATTAATACAAATTTACATATTTTCTATAAGGGCACGACCAACTAATAGCTACTTAATATGCATAGAGATTATCTCTTTGGTAGGCAGTCAACTCAAAAGAGTGATTGAGCCTAAATAAAATGTTTGAAAACATCACGGGGTAAATGTAAATACAAATTATAGCTAGATTGGATGAATTTGTCAATTTAAAGTTCATAAGGGCGGTATATATATTTTCATTGATGTGTAAATTCTTACACTATCATAATCAGTTGGCGCATTACGCGCCTGTACATCGGTTTCGTGGTGTGCGATCAAAATAGATATTTAATTTTAAGTTTTTTGATCAGTTCTGTCCTGGATATTTTTGAAATGTAAAGGCATAATGTTTATCGCAATGATAGTTGATCTGCTTTGGACTTTGGCACCCGCTCACCGCCATTGTAGCCCACGTACACCTGTAATTAACTAAAAACTAAAAGCCCACAGATACCTTGCGAGAGAACTAAAAAGTAATTCCTGTCATGTAATTATATTGGCTCTCCATATTCTTTAAATTGGAACCCACTAGTAGATACATTGCTACTTAGCGGTAGAAATATGTAAATGGGTGTTACTATCCAAACGGACGTTTTAGTCAAATGGAGTACAAGTGAGCGCAAGATCATAGCAGTATCTATGGACATATATTCTGGAAGATCGATTTACCGCCATACGATCTACCGATTTTTGAATCGATTCAAGGGAATGCGAACTTCATCCAGATCGAATCGTATGCATATAACATCGTATGAAAAAATCGTATCAAAAACTAAAACCTACACATCAACCGAACCGTAACGTACTAACGTAAGAACCGATCTTTGCATACCTATCGTATTGCTGGGGAGGGGACAGAATAACTAAAGCAAAATAAGATTACCTGCCTACACATTGAATAAGAGTAGCTTCGAGTTACATCAAAAGCGGTAATGTATGAAACATGAAGGAAGTTATGATAATATTGTGTTTATTTAATTATCGGGTACCTATGTTAGTGGCCTTTGATCTTTCATTCTTTGTATTATTGCGATAGAAAAGTTGAGTTGTTCTGTGAGCGTAAACTATTATTTTAAAATACTTTTTAATATGGCCCCGTCAACCAAATCAACTGTTTGGCATTGAAGTATCTGACAATTGTTGCAACATCGGTCCCTTCAGAACGGCTGTTTTCCCTAGCTGGAAATACATTAACAGATAGCCGTAATAGGCTGGATCCAGTGCGTCCGTCAAAAATTAATATTTTTGAAGAGTTTAAATGTAGATAGCTGGAATATACCTTTCAAAATTAATAATTTAGAAAAACTCACAGGATACCATAATAGGCATTGTTAAAATAAATAATTTTGTTTGCATACTGTGCTTTTCTTTATTTTTATAAAATTACGTTACGATTTTCCGAGATCGAATAAGATTGATTCAATGCAATATGATTAAATCATGAACCAATTTACGTGGTTACGATTCATTACGATCCAGAAGATTGATTCAAAACAAAAAATCGGGCATCCCTGGTTAGGAAAGAGACTAAGGTTAAACGCTTCACTGTCTATAATTATACTGGCTCTGTATACCCTTTACCAAAACAGTGCAAGCTTTTCTATTTGGCGGTGTAAATAGGTAAGTGATTGGTTCCTACTCCGGCGGGCTACAAGGCAGAAAAGGAGTCCTATCACCTAGTAATAATCTTATGTTCAAAATTCGACTTGTAGTGGCTCTAATAATGGTACTATTAACATCTAAAAATTACCTAAAAATGAAAGCGTAAGCGTTCTTAGAAATATTGACGTAATTTTATTTTATACAAAGATCACTATTAAACTTTTGCAACACATTTGTTGTTTTAATTGAAAGCACAACCGAAACCAGATATACCGACATAGCTTAGAACGATTGTTATTGCGAGGAAATGGATAGGTACAAGTCGAGTTCCCATATAAGCATAATATTGCTTGTAGGCATATTGTAAACAACTATCGGATATAGCGTTTTGACGGCTCAGTAGCTTGGCAATGAGTTGTAGCGCTGGTAGCAACAGGTTCGAATCTAGCACGGAAACACAATTATTTGTTTAGCCTACAAATATTTGATCCGGGTCTAGATGTTTACCCTTGTGCAATATATGTTTGTAAACTGGCTCCACGATACAGGACAAAATCCTAGTGTCGGGCTAACGTTTTTTTTTTTTAAATAAAGAATAAATAGAATGTAGCTACCTTAATGGGATGGTGGTTATTTCTATATTAGCTGATTTTTTTCTGAAATAACTTAATTCCGTTTCAAGAGGCTTTAGATTTTTTTTTAAATTGTGCTAATTATTCTCACGTGTTTTTGAAGAACAAGAAATTTTGAACAAACTCAGAAACAATAAGAGTTCTTTTTAGCGGTAAATGTGCAAACTTGTTTCTTCTAAGGATAGAATATAATAGAATATTTTTTAATCAATATAGATCACATGTCTAATTCTTATTGAAAGTCATGTACCACTCTATCACTGGTTAGAAAAAAACCCTCTGTCCTGGGAAGCACCAGCAAGAAACCCAGCGGTACGTTTTTTAAATATATTTTTATTAATGGATGTGCAAACTATTTACAAAATTTATTTTAGATACCGCTTGGAAGCTACCGCCTCATTCCCAGGGGTTATTATCAACCATGTATTAATCTAGGGGCACGACAGTGCCCCCGCCAAGTCGAGCAAAAAAGCGGCACGGCCGTAACATCCATTTCTCGAAGCAGTTTAGGCAATTTTCGAAGCCCTATAACTTCGTTGTGGATAAAACTAGAAGCCTTAATTTTCAGTAACCAAGTAGGAATCGTATAAACACGGTATTTAATTACAAATTTCATTAAATTTGAACCAGTAGTCTAATAATCATAACTAGTCAAAGTTTCTTAATTTTGTCACTCACTGACTGACCGATCATCAAAACTCTAGGCACTTCTAGCACACATAGAAGTTTAAAATTTGGAATACAATTATTTATGGGGTCCCCACTGAAGCTTTGCATCGAGAGTGATGCCAAGAAAATAGTGAATTCTACAGGGCTCAGTTCTTCACCATTTAAAAACACATTTGTATTCAGATTTTTAACATTCGATGAATTTAATACATTTAGTTTTATTCCCATTTAAATGTAGATTATTAATGTTAAACCAATGCACTAATTTTGATATAGTATTATTCACTTCGTCACATTTAAATGATTGACGTTTAAGTGTAAAAATCAAGGAAACATCATCAGCAAATAAATATTATATCATGATTATCCCCTACAAGGGAAGGTCTTAATATACATTAGAAATCGGAACGGGTTATGAATCGAGCACTGAGGGACAACTTTCTTATTTTTCTGTTTTTTATGTATGTAAGGTAAGGAGACCAAGTCCACTGTGATCCGAAAAATTGAAAAATTGATTTATGCAAGGGCTTAACATCTGTAAATATGTTATCTATACAGGTCGCACTAGGCTCAGCAATACGTGTTGGCTAAAAGAATAAATTAACAAGATTATACGATTTAAGCAATGAGCTAAACTTAATACTAATGGAAGAAGTTTCAAGGAGATTGATGTTAAAGTTTCCACATATTACAACAAAATTTTTCTGTTTACTAAGTTCAGAGCAAGACTTCTTCAAGAATCCTTTCAAAATAGTCATACACATGCACACACATAGGGGTCTGTAAACAATTACAACAATGAGGTGCTCGAACTCTACACAAGCAATTTCTACAATTCACTCAACAGAGAGGCTATTAAGGAGTCACTGCGTAATTTTTTTTTCTATAGAAGGAACTGGTGATTTCTGAAAAGGTTTTTTTTAAATAGATATCCAATTAATAATAACTTTATGTAAAAATAAATAATTCTTAATTGGCTATCTAAAATTGTAAATTTTGCCCCAAAGTTATCAAATTTATTGCACCAGTATGGTGGTTACTTTTATACGAATATGTAGAGAACGCCTGCTAAGCATAATTTAGGCAGGCTATAGTTCAAAACTTTCGGGAGTTTGGTATATCGAAGGGGTAAAATCCAAATCTAAAGCCTTTAGATTTGGCTGAAAATTTTACTATTCAATAATTAATGATCGAATTGAGATTTTTAAGCCATATAATCAAATTCAAAATGGTTGCCGTTTCATCGACGAAGATTAAAATGACTATAACCAATTCTATGTAATTTTTTTTGTCAGTAATAGTATTATCTTTTATTAGATTGAGTATGGTAGCTTAGGGGCTAATCACGCGATGTAAATTTCGCAGTACGCCAGCAACCCATGATCGATAACAACCTACGACAAATGAATTCTTAATTGCGATTTTAAATGATGATACCACGAGTTTGACGATGAAAAACAAAATCATGAAGTAATTGCATATCTGAGAAATTAAAAAAAAACCAAGGGACATCGGAGTAGCGAAGTGGATTCACTCTTTGGATTCCCAAACACAGTCTCAAAAATGAAAAAACAAAACGTTTAAAGATTGTAACTAACTTTAAATTGATGAGTGCATTGGTCGATGTGGCCTTACGCTGTGAAAATTCAGTAATAATAATAATAATAATAAATCATTTATTTGCAAGAAATATGGTTGTTACACAAGATGTTAAATTAATTATAGCACAGGACATATTTCACCCTCATTACGGGCATGCAAAATCATAGTAAATTTACAACAATTATTTGAATACAATTACAATTATTAGAACTATTTGAATAACAATTTATAAGAACTATTTTAATTACAATTATTACAATCTTTTAAATTTCAATTATTTGAATTACATGATTACAATTACATAAATTATTGAATTATTATAATAGACTAAGTTACAGGAAATAAAAAGAAAGATCTGATATCTTAGTGGGCACCAAAACGGCAAGTACTTTTATTCAAAAAATCTTTAATAGTATAGAAACTCTCCTGGATCAACCACTTTCGCAAGGCACAACAGAACCCTTTATATGGCAGGTCAATCATTCCTTTGGGCAAAGAGTTATATATTAGAGGTGCCATATAAGCACAGTTTTTTTTTAAACAGTTCTACCTTAGGCACAGGCATTTTTAAGGGCACGTGGTTAATTTTTCGTTTAAATGTATTGTCGTTAGCGGTGAAGAGATAACTGTTGTATTTCACAAATTTAGCTGTTTCGTAGATGTATATGCAGGGAACAGTTAGTAGATTATTTGATTTAAAGGTCGGTTTACACGATTCCGACCAACCCATGCCGTACAGAGTCCGAATGCATTTTTTCTGTGCTATAAACACCCTCGTGATGTCACAGGAATTTCCCCAGACAACTATGCCATATCGTATAATGGAGCAAATGTAAGCGTGATATACCATAATAGAGGTATGTCTGCTTGTCACGTCTTTTACCTTTCGAAGTGCAAAAACAAACTTATTTATTTTTATGCATAATTTATTAATATGTTCTTTCCATGAGAGATGTGTATCCAGAATAATGCCTAAGAATTTAGCGGTGTTTATCTGTTGTATAACTGAATTGTTGTAACTAATATTTAATTACATGTTTTTACTCTAATAAGTTTTGAAGTTAATTAGTTTCGTTTTATCAATGTTTATTTTCAATTTGTTTATGTTTAACCATTGGATAACATCTTCTAACGTTTTATATATTTCCGTCTCATAGGTATCTATATTTTTACAGCCCATAATGATAGTCGTGTCGTCTGCAAATAAGACACAATCATGTGTGAGTGCACGTGGAAGGTCATTGACGTAAATAAGAAATAAAAGGGGCCCTAAGATGCTACCTTGTGGCACCCCGGTACAATTAATCCTTTGTTTCGAGTCAAACTTAACTACATTATTTGTTTCAGTATCAAATTTTGTAATCCTAGCGAATTGTTTCCTATTTTTTAAATATGACTGAAACCATAACAATGAAGATCCCCTTATTCCACATTTCTCAAGTTTCGAGATGAGTATTGAATGATCAACAAAATCGAATGCTTTGCTGAGGTCTAATAGTAGAGCTAGTGTTGAGATTTTATGGTTGATATTATTAACGATGCTGTTTATTAGGGTGAAGGTAGCTAATTGCGTTGACCGATATTTCCTGAAACCAAATTGTTCCGGTGCCAAAATGTCATATTTATCTAGGAAGCTTATTATTCTTTTGAGCATAACTTTTTCAAAGATTTTAGATAGGACCGGAGTTAAAGCAATAGGCCTATAATTGTTTTTGTCAGATTTTGACCCTTTCTTATGTAGTGGCTTTATTATTGACAACTTAAGTTTGTCTGGAAAGCATCCTTGCTCGAAAGATAGATTTATAATATGAGCCAAAGGTTCCGATATAAATAGAGCAATATGTTTCAATAAGTCGGAATTAATTTCGTCATACCCCGCCGACTTTGAATTTTTCAATGAAATTATTGTGTAAAAAACTTCATTTGGATCCGTGGGTTTTATAAAAATACTGAAGTCGTTACTTTTAAAATTTGACGTGGGATACTTATCTTCATTATTGGCAGATGTAGAACTTGTAGAGTTTTGAACTACATCAATAAAAAAATTATTAAATATGTTTGCTATGTCAGATCCAGATGTAACTGTACTTCCATTGTCGACAATATTATCAACGAATGGACCAGTCCTAGGTACAGTACCGTCAACACATCGTTTCACTACGTCCCAAGTTGCTTTACCTTTATTGCGAGAATTGGTTATGTACCTTTGGTTACAAAGCGATTGAGTGCTTTTTATACATTTCCTTAACAATTTGGAATATTTTATATACGCAAATTTATTATTATTGCTTCTATTTAAGTAGTAGTTGTATCTTAGTGTTCTTTTGGTTCTGCAACTAATTTTAAGACCTTTTGTTATCCAAGATATTTCGCCGGCTCTAAAACTATTTTTCCGTCTTATTATGGGAAAGCAAAGTTTAAAGAATAATGTTAATTCTTCGTGAAATTCATTAAAAGCCTCATTTGTATTTAATCTATTGAATATTTCAGAAAAAGTTATACAGCTAATGCACTCGACAAATTTACTTAGGTTATTTTTGCTGTAGTCACGTGTAGTTGTGAAGTAATGTTTAGATATTTTTTCTAATTGTTTGGTTTCAAATTCAATTGTTTGAGCTGTGTCGTGATCCGAGAGACAGAAGTTGTGCGTTCTACCTATCGTAGTTGAAATATTACTAAGGATGTTGTCGATACATTTATCAATTCGTGTTGGTTCGTGAATATGACACTGGAGTCCGAAATTGTATATAAGTTCTAGGAACTGAGTACTTGCGCTATTGTGAGCCAGTATATCAATATTAAAATCGCCGCAAATAATTAATTTACGTTGTTTGTGTTTGTGGCGTAGTTTAGATAGCGCTTCATTGATTTTGTGAAAAAATATATTTATATTGGAATTAGGAGTTCTATAAATACATATAATAATTAGTTTTATTTGAGGAATTTCTAGGGCACAAATTTCAAAATGTTTTTCAATACATAGTTCATTGATCTCATGCAATTCCACGCCTTTGAAGTCATTTCGTAATAAAATACAAGAACCCCCTCTCCGTTGCAATTGCCTAGAAAAAATGGTTGACACATGAAAATTACTTAGTGCTAAAAATTGCTCCTCACCTTTAATTATAAAATGTTCAGTGAGACATACGGCGATAACACGTTTATTTGATTCATGTAGTTCATTGAGGGCTAATTCTAGATCATCCATTTTACTTAGTGCGCCTGCGATATTTTGGTGCATAATACTGCACAATGAGGTATTAATGCGCTTACTTACGAAAAAGCTGCTCTTTGTCCTTATTAGTTAATACCGAAGAAATATTTACAGAATGATTATTATTTGTGACTGCTGCGAAATAAAAGGGTATTGTGCCTTTACGAGGTTTAAGTTTAGATGGCAGGATCGTAGCGGAAAGACTTTTGGCGTCTTGGAAAATATAGTGCTTTAAAGTATTAAAGATGTTTTTCATGCCATGTCTATTTAGTACTCCACTTTGCTTATAAAACATTGTGTTGTCGTATTTTAGATTTAAATTGGAATCAAATAATATTGCATAATTATATTTACATATATCTTGGTATAATAAGGTATTAAAAGTCTCAACTCTTGAGTTAAAAATGTTGTTGTAACCATTGAATTTATAGGTAGGCAAACACAGTACTAGGTTAGTGTAGCTAATTGACATTAATGTTTCGCGTATACTTATAACTAGATCATAATAATTTGCAGTTGTCTCAAAGTCATGTTCTCCTATAAAAATCAAACAGTAGTCCTGTTTATTGAAGTTGACAAGCTTGTTGTTAATCTTTTTGAGTAGCTGTTTAATTCCACAGTTTGTCGAAATATAATGGCATATATCATAATTAGGAAACGTATTTAGCGCCAAGGTGAGAATATTATTTACTTTGTTACTACTAATAATACAAAGTTTTTGACTTGGACGATTAACTGCTATCTGACCGGGATTAAATGGGGAGTGCGTGGGTACCTCTGGTTGTAGAATGTTGTTTACCACTTTGGGCTTTATATATGAAGATGTGCCACAATTTTCATTCTCCCGTAAAGTATCGTTTAATGGACTGGCGGCGCCATCTATTGGCGGGTCGCTGGTTAATGAATTCTGCCCAAGATCAATCAAACTCGTGTTGTCTTCGACATCTAATGTCAGCCTCAAGTTTCTTGACATCCTCTTCCTTGGCGTTATCGCTCTCGTCCTGGGTTCTGAACAAATTCTATGATATATTTGTGATTTTTGTTTATTTAGAGCGTCTTTTAACGACAAGTTCTCTTCTCTTAGTTTTATTATTTCTAAATGTGCGCTTTCGAGTTTGTTTCTAAGTAGTAATAATTCTTTCTTTCTTGAGTTTTATCAAAGATGTAAAAGATTTTTATCTATGATCCACATAAAAAATTAAATTGTGTATCATACAAGACCGTCTTATAACTACTCTTACTTATTGTTCTCGTGGATTATAAATTTATAATTAATCAATCCATCTCTCATGTGAGACGACTTAGGCAATCTTTCCTACAACGGTAGGGGCTAATGTCCAGTCGTGAATTTTTACAGACTGATAAAGAAAATGTAACACATAATAATGTTAAGCTATTTATTAGTAATGTATTTTTGCATTATGTTAAAAAGTATTTAATTTTTTTTTACAAAAAACCTTATCACTGTAAATCTTATGTTAATTTCATGATAAATTATTTTATTTTACTCTAACTATATTCTCATTGAAAAATATGGTGCGTGATATGAGCCCTCAGAACCAACGAATCATTTTTACTTCACATTTTTGAGAATTTAAAACAATTGTGTCACAACCGACTACTGTCAGGAGCACCGGTTCCTTTTTGAACACGCCACAGAGAACAATATTCACTAAAATCTGTTGCAGTGGAAAAACATTTTAATTTTAAGCGTAGTTTAAAGAAGCTCTTTATTTGTAATAGGATCGTACTCAAAAAGAAATTAATTGTCATTTTTGACGTAAGCTGTCGTTAGAAAAAAAAACTCTCTTCTTCTCAATTTTTACACCATACAAGACGTTTTATTTTAATATTCTAAAACTGGATATAAGTAGGTGTGAATTGGGACTTCTGCGTCACTCGCATTCGCTCGAACTACATGCCGCTGAAGACCCCAATTCTCTTCAGAGAGGTACAACATTTTTAGTTTAACCAAATTAACGTCTACATACTCACAGTTCTATCCTGCGGGAACAAGTGTACTTCCACTTCCAGTTGAGTTATTGAGCATTATATTCAGAGCATTTGCAAGATACTGATGTTATTGCCGCATCTATATGATTAATTTCTAATAATACAACTTGTTTAGCCTAACTTCATTGTGGTTAGTGCTAATAAACGTTTTTAAGCTATTGCATAGTTTTTATCTAGGGCTTTGAGCGCGGCGACCGAATCAAGAAATTCCGTAACGAAAAAAAAACCTAAGACCCGAAACCTAACATCGTAAATCCATTACAATAAAGATATTAATTAATTTGCATCCATCCACTAACTAAATAAAATGATGTGTCTTACCTGGATTGAAGAGCGTCTCCCACCTTCCGTCAATTTTTTAATTATTGTTTTATTCTCATAGCAAGTGCACGTTAATTACAACGCTAGTCAAATATCATCTATATTGGTGAGTTTAATCATTTTTTTTACTATTTAGAAATTCAGCCACCATTACCTTTTTTTCTGACTTCATACTTGTTTTTGTTAATTGCATATCATGGTCAACACTGAGGAACACAATGATTCTAAACCTATCACTAATCCGTATTACTATGCACAGGATGCGGATAAATTTACACTAAATTATTATAACCGAAAGGAGCAGCTTCACGATTTACCACCAAATAGAATAGCTATTAATGAGAAGCCGCAATCGAAATCAAAGTAATGTTACAGGAAGAGAAACCATTCTCAAGAATCATCATCATCATCATCATACAATATCCGCCGAGATAAAGATAAACGAGGTCATCGTCTGATTAAAATCAGCATTTGCGAACTTAGCGAGCAAGAAGAAAATGTGCGCGTTTAATTCGCTATTTAATTTGTGGTTCGTGAGGACCGCCTCGGATTAGTTTGTCTAAGTTGTACGTTTGTGACAAGAGGCTTGTATTCAATTTGACTGATTAAAGTAATTTCGTTTGAAAGTAATTGCGCCAATTATATAGTGATTGCGTGTTGAAGTGCATTTTGCAATATTTAACATGCTTGTGTGACGTGGAACCTTGCCCGTGCGCCGAATAGAGATACGGTCTGGAATTTGAAGCTCGCATTCCATTTCGAGGGCGTGGCCCGATTAATTGTTTTTGGAAGTCATTGTTTAATTGTACCGTCGCGTTAAAAGCCTTTTGTGTGTTGACTCTGTAGTTAGTTTGCGTGTCAGCTAGGTTCATTTTGAATTCTTATTGCGGCGTAGTATTTAAAATCGTACGAAGGAATTTAGTTGTTGTTTGTAACGCTGATCTTTGTGACTCGTGAAGAGATCGCGTTAGTTCCCTATTTGTAATTTGGTGATAAATGAATCCGGAACATTGAATATTGAACTATGAACTACTGTTCGTTACTTGTGTCGGGTGTCACGTGTTTGATTTTACGATGAACGTTGAATTAGTTGAGTTTGAAGTTAGTTAAATGTACAATAAAGTTGATAGACTGAAAATGGTGAAAGGAAGAAAAAAGTTGTCATTTGATGACGCCTGCTGGAGTGATGCAGCATTGTGGGGCAGCATGGGAACAGGCCGCTGTCCGATCACCCCAGTTGCTTCAGGTCACATATATAAACACTACGACACACCACTTACATGTACCTACACCTACCTACGGCCTGACCGAGCCTTAGGGTGATCTTAGCTTCGGAATCAGGTACGTACTATTTATTTACCTAGCCTTATCTCTATTGTGTAGGTTAAGTCTCCATAGGCAACTTTGAGCCCCACCCTTGGTTGTTCGTCGAATCTACAGCTATGGGCCCCTGTATGGTCGAACTTTGTTGGGGCAGCTAGGGGCGTATACAGCAAGATTAAAAGAACTGCAAACTCCTGAAAAAGAGGATGAGGCCGTGAATAAAGAATATGTGGATAAATGTGTTCAGGAACTTAAAAATGAAATGAAAACAATTCACGATAATGTCAAAAAGTACCTTAACAATTTAGAAAAATTAACTACTATCAATTTCAAGACAATGTATTACACTAATAAGGAAATTGACCTCATGATTGCATCAAAACCTGCACAAAATGAGTAAACAAGATATAGTTAATGAGCTTCACAAAGCAGCAAGAAGAAATTTTTCTCGTCAACATACGATTATTAAAGGAATAGATGATTTATGGCAAGCTGAAATGATTGATTTTCAAAAATATTCCACGTTTAATAAAGGATATAAATATGTTCTAGTAGTAATCGATGCTCTATCAAAATACGTATGGAGTAGAATACTGAAAACGAAACATAAAAATTGTGTCAAAAATGCGATGCAAAGTTTATTATATGAATCAAAACGAAAACCTAAAAATTTACAAACAGATCTTGGTCCAGAGTTTTATAATGATTCTTTTAAGAATTTAATGAAAAATTATAATGTAAATCATTATTCCACGTACTCCGTTAAAAAGGCCTCCATTGTAGAACGAGTAATAAGAACTTTAAAAACTCACCTTTACAAAATATTCAGTCTATGCGGACGATATCAATGGTTCAAAAATAATTTAGATTTTGTTGTAAAGTGGTATAATAATACATCGCATTACAAAATTCAAGCCTATCAACGTTAATGATTCAAATGCGATTTTAGTTATGTCAAACATCAAGAAGTCTCAAAAGCCTAAGATACGAGTACGTCAAGGACCGGCGTTTCACGCTGGCGATTACATTCGTATAAGCAAATACAAAGGAGATTTTTCAAAGGTTATACCCCTAATTGGTCTACAGAAATATTTCGTATCGTTAAAGTCAACCAAACCAATCCTCAAACCTATCAAATAGAAGACAAACACAATCAAAAAATTCTAGGTTCTTTTTACGGTTACGAATTACAAATAACTAAATTTTACAGACCTTTATCTTATTGAAAAAGTCATTAAAAGAAAAGGAAATAAGCTTTTAGTAAAATGGTTAGATTTGAGTGATGAAGAAAATAGTTGGGTGGATAAAAGTGAATTAGTGGTTTAGGTATATAAATAACGTATTATTACTTAATAATTTCATTTTATACTTATCGATGAAGGAAGGCAGTGGTATAATTAATAAAGTAATAGACAATTTACCGTTTGAGCTGCATTTACCCGGCTATCAATATTGCGGAACTAAACTTCAAAAACGGTTACTCAAAGGCAATCGTGGGATAAACAAATTGGATGAAGCGTGCATGCTCCAGACAAAAAGCGGATTTAGAACTTTTGAAAATAGGTAAGAGGAGGTTGAAATCAGAAGATGCTAGGAAAGGAATATAAATTGCCTCATGGATAATCAGAAATGCGATGAAAACGAAAATCCGGGCGGGGAGCGGTATAAAAGCATTTAAGAAGGGGATAAAGAAATACAGTCTCAGTTGAACAAACTAAAATCCAAAGACAGTCACTCGGCTATAAAATATGCCTATGAAGCTGCAAAGAAAATATTTAGTAATAAAAGAGGAATAATTTTACCCCGTTGTATTCCTCTTCCAAAGTGTGGAGGATTTTTATCACTTATTCCCATATTTGCAGGATTGTCAGCTTTAGTATTCGGCGGAGCAGCGGGTATAGCAAAAGCTGTTAATGATTCAAAAGCAGCACAAAAGAGTCTTCAGGAATATAAAAGACACAACAGAATGATGGAAGCCGCTGCTCTAGGAAAAGGATTATATATTAAACCTCGTAAACAAGGAGCAGGTTTATATCTTAACCCCTCAAAAAACTAATGAAACGGCTACCCAGACGGGCGCTCACTAATCTAGACATATTAGAACATGCAAGGGACATTCCATACTTTTGCGGCGTTTACATGAGAGATAATTTACCTTTGAAACCGAGAAAGATAGAATGTGGAATACTGAATTTGGATAGCTACAGAAATCCTGGAACGCATTGGGAAGCTTTTGTAAAGTACAATAAATACGTAGAATATTATGATCGTTTTGGTAATTTAAAGCCCCCGTTAGAATTCGTTAAATATATGTATAACTTACCTTACTTACCTTACCAATAACTACTATAACTTATCTAACTTACCTTCAAGACATACGATATTAACTATAATTATGCGCGACATCAAGCGTTTGGTGCTACAAACTGTGGACATCTTTGTCTAAAATTTTTAAGAAATTACTGGAAAAAGCATTTATTTAGTGTATGAAATAAATAAACGTATCAGTATAAAAATGTCTTTCAATTTGTCTATAACTGGGACAGGACCGTCTTTATCAACGAACTATTCACCGACAATAGAAATACGAGGAGACTACGAATGTGGTCTTTTGTATTTTTCAACTTTCAATTCTATTCCCAATATAGATGAAAGAAACAATAAATTTTATTATGGTGAAAGAGAAATGATTGAAATTCCTGAAGGGTCTTACGAGCTTCTAGATATTTGTGATTATCTAAAAAATAATATTAATAACACTGTACTAAAATTAACTTGTAACAATAATACATTGAAAACAAATATTTTTTGCTCTGAAGATGTGCACTTTAATAGAAGCTTCACTGGAGAATCACTGGGTAAAATTTTAGGATTTGGTATAGAAACAATAAAAGCAAATATAAGTACTGAATCAAAGTATCCTGTCAGTATTATATCGACAACCATCCTGCGGATTGAATGCGATGTAGTTAGTGGTTCATTTGTCAATGGGAAAGCAAGCCATATAATTTTTGAATTTGCACCTGATGTACCATCTGGTTATCGAATAATTGAAATGCCCAGAAACTTGTTTTATTTTCATGTTAACCAAAGTTCCATAAGTGCTATCAATATAAAGTTATTGAACGCTGAGAATAAAGAGATAAATTTACGAGGTGATGAAGTACAACTGTATTTACATTTCCGAAAAAAAATGATAAATTTCAATAAAAGCCCGTCTACTTCGTGTACCCAAGTCAGTTTAAAAAAAACATCTCATAAAGGCACACCTCTTTAGCTAAAAAAGAAACTTACCATGTCTAAAAAAGAATTTTTTAAGCTAGTTGGCTTGATAAAATGAATATTTTAAAGGTATCTCAAGAAACATCATACGATAACAGCATTGAAAGTTTTGAGTATCATTCATACAAACCATATGTAACTAGTTTTAACAAGAATGACGAAATACGTATTCCTATTAATAAACAAGACGTGTACGTACTACCTTCACTCAGTAGTTTATATATGTAGGGAAAGGTGAACGTTTATAACAGCAGCACAAAAGAAAAGGTATCAAACGTACATTTTGTCAATAATCCCGTGCTATTTCTTTTTCAAGACATACGATATGAACCTAATGGAGTAGAAATAGATAAAATTAAGAATGCTGGTGTCATTACTACAATAAAATCTTATCTATCCTTAAATGAAAATGAATCCAAATGTGCTCGAGTTTGGGGCTGGTCAACTGGCAGAACAAGCAATACTAGTAGTGGAACGTTTTCCACGTCTGTACCATTGAACTAGATATTAGGATTTGCAGAAGATTATGAAAAAATTATAATGAATTGTAAACATGAGTTAGTATTATTACGAAGTAATACAAATCTTAATGCGATCAAGTTAAATACAGGTGAAGTTGTAGAAGATATAATAATAAATGAAATCGTTTGGCGAGTTCCACACATCAAAGTATCAGATCGTGAAAGAATCAGCCTATTAAAACTTTTAGAGAAAGATAGATATATTCCATTGGCATTCCGTTCCTGGGACTTATATGAATATCCATTGCTACCCAATACAATTTTGGTCCTTTATAAATAGTCGCATAAACAAAACGGGTATACCTAATACAATGATTTACAGTAACGAAGAGTCCAGCGGTCCTCTGGATGTGTGTAAATTATTTTCAAGGTTTTTTAGTTCAGTGTACGAAAATAGTAAATACATAAATCAGCCTAATGCTGTTGTAATTAGTTCTAACTCAAATAGTCAAGTAATTATATGTGACTTAACATTCTTAAAAGATGAGATAACAAAGATTTTTAAAGCCTTGGACGTGACAAAGGGATCTGGACCAGATGGTATCTCGCCCTTTTTTGTAAAATATACCGACGAATCCATTAGTAGACCATTGTTTATTTATTTAATCGCAGTTTGAGGGAGGGAGTAGTACCGCAGGCATGGAAATCGGCAAACATCACACCTGTGTATAAAAATGGCCAAAAAAAGGCATCACCAACTATAGTCCGATATCTATTTTGTCCACGTTGTCAAAAGTGCTGGAAAGTTTGGTCCACAATGCTGTCTATCCATATCTGCATAGTTTTATTATTCCTGAACAACATGGTTTTGTCCGAAATCGCTCTATCTAAGTAATTTGGCTTTATACGCTACGATAATATGGACTCCAAGTTGACACCATTTACACTGATTTCTGTAAAGCTTTTGACAAGGTGGACCATACCATACTACTACAAAAAATCGCATTTAATGGTATACGTGGGAATTTGTTACGCTGGTTTGCTTCTTATGTAAAAAATAGAACCCAAAAGGTCGTGGTCAATGGCTTTTCTTCAAATGTGATAGATGTGACATCTGGTGTACCGCAGGGATCAATTTTGGGGCCTTTGCTTTTCGTTCTCTTCATAAATGACATTAGTACCTGCTTCAAAAACACCCATTTTCTATTATATGCTGGCGACCTTAAAATATTTCGGAAAATAAACACAACTGAAGATTGTTATAAATTGCAAAGTGATCTGGATCGTTTGTCTGCTTATTGTGCTGGTAATAATTTACAGTTGAGTTTATCAAAATGTAAATCTATCACATTTACTAAAAATATTAATGTCATCCATTTCACATACTTTCTTTGTAACACTCCCTTACAAAAAGTCTCCATAATAAAAGACCTGGGAATACTATTTGACTCGAAGCTACATTTTGATGCTCATATTAGTCACATTACGGCTAAAGGCTTTCAGCTTAGTGCTTTCGTAAGAAGGATCTGTAATCTGTTTAAAAGGCCTGCGACGTATTTGTTACTATATAAGGCACTCATTAGGCCACAACTCGAATACGCCACTTGTGTTTGGAACCCTTATTATGAAAAATATAGTGATCAGCTGGAATTGGTACAACGTAAATATCTTCGGTTTTTAAACTATAAATGCTTTAAAAAATGATCATCATATCTCACTCATTTAGATATATTCTCAATTTCCACTCTAAAAATGAAAAGATTATATTTCGATCAGTTATTCTTATACAAAATCTGTCCTAATAAATTAGATTGTAATCAACTCATAAATCAAATATATCTAAGCATACCTAGTCGGTCCCAACGTATTCGTAATACGTATAGTCATCGTTTATTTGCTCCTAAGATGTGCCGAACAAACGCGGGAGAGAGAGCTCCACTACGGCGTATCATGAAATCATATAATGATAACTTTACTGATCTTGACAAACGAGTATTTGCTTTATCATTTGTAATGTTCAAAAAGTGTATTTAAAAAAAATTACTACTAAGTAAAGTATTGCCTTATGGTTTAAACAGTTTATTAATGGTTTAACTGTTGTTTCTCGAGGCAAGTTTTGGCTAGCATAGCCACTACAGTGGTTGTGTTGGCTGGGATTTGCTCAGGGAACGCTCGAATTATTCATCTTTTGTGGTATCATACAACGTGTTCGCTGTGCATTATTATATTACTTTTATTGTGATATTACTTTGTGGATAACGGGGCTGGTTGTGTAATTACTTTTATTTCCCTTTTTATAAGACCTGTATTTTGTATTATGTTTTATTACACAATTGTTTGTTGTCCTGAAGATAATAAAAAAAATACACGTAAACATACTTGGTCTTTAAAAACTTCATCGCAAATAGAGAAACCACGATTTGTGGTCATTGCCTTGCAAACCAACCGCAAACATAACGCGAAATTATCAATGGCAGAGTTTGATCATTGTCACGTACGAGATGTAAGAGTCTTTTTAAATTCATCATATTATCCTTATGAGGGGCTGAATGTCAGTTTTTCAGAAGATAAGTTTACTTTATTATACGATCAGTATGCGAGATTTCAACAGTCGTATCATGGCCGCCGGTCAGTGCCGTTGATGGGTTTAAAGGAGTTTAGAGACGTGGCTCCATTATTTGTAATTGATTGTTCAAGACAACACGAAACTTTAAAAGGTTCGATTGACGTGAGAGTTGAAATCGAGACAGATCAAGAAATACCAGATCAGACAACCGCTTATTGCTTGATATTAAACGACTGTATATTCGAATACAAACCACTGAGTAATATCGTTAAGAAAATATCATCTATAGCAATAGAATAATCGTCGATCTTCAAGGCTTCAAAAATAGCAAAAATAAATTTATAGTAAAGGAGTTTGCTATAGCCACTCTAGAGTACACCAATATATTCCTAATTAAACCTCCCTACCCATTCACTTCACTATCTCCTGAAGAGAAAAAACAAATTGGCTGGATTGAAAAGCACAGAGGGTATCGATGCAGTGAGGTATTTGTTGATTATAGAGAGTTTCACAGAATTATAAAGACATATTTAAAAGATAAAAAGATTTTTTTAAAAGGATGTGAAAAAATTAAATGGGTGCAAGATATTTGTGATGAAAATAATACTATCATAGATGTAAGTAACAAAGGTTGTCGGGACTAGGGCCCATGAGTAATCCCATCGACGGGCAACAAGGACGGTGCCCAACGGCCTATGGAGAATTAACCTACACAATATAGATAAGGCTAGGTAAATAAATAGTACGTACCTGGTTCCGAAGCTAAGACCGCCCAAGGTTAAGTGGTGTGGTAGTAGTGTTTATAATGTTTGACCTGACTCAACCGTTGAAGTCGGACCGCAGATCCATCGTTGCTTCTCTCGAAAGGTGGTAGTTCACTTTATCCGACCTCAAGTCTGATGTCACTTCACTATTTCAGTTTATCAACTTTATTGTACATTTAATTAACTTCAAACTTAACTAAATCCCCGTTAATCGTAATCAAAAACATAACACACGGCACGACTTATAAACGGCGGATCAAAGTTCATTTCCGTTTCACATAGCAACAAGTTATAACCATGAACAAGAACGCGATCTCTTCTCGAGTCACAAAGTTCAGCGTTACAACCGACAAACTAAATTCCTTCGTACGATATTAAATATTACGCCCGCATTAAGACTCAAAATCAGCCTAGCGGACACGCAAACTAACTACATAGACAACACACAAAAGGCACTTAACGCGACGGTACAATTAAACATTAGCTTCCAAACAATTAATCGACCTGGCGTCTATTTTTCTAGACTCAAAACTCCTCGTCGTTGCATAAATTTGCTAACAAAACCGACACTAAACTAGAGGTTATACGGGACGACCACGCCGTTACAGTCAATGCACTACCGTGAATCGCTTCCGACCCGCCCCGCTAGCAACCAATCCGATCTCGCGCGAACGTCAACCGGTAGGGAATCACCGCGCTGCGCGCCCCCTGACGTAGATTCTTGAAATTAGCGTTTGGCGCGAACAAACCCCCGTCCCGGACATAAGGACGCGAGGTCCGCGAGAAAACCGGCAAGCGGAACAGGGTCGCGACGGCACGTTGCAAGATCGAATCTACAACCGAAACCTAGGCCACCTTAGGCACCCTATCAGATCTTGCAACCTTAAGCGCCGCCTCAAAAGTACCGCCCCAATGTGGGCAAGCCGGAGGGTCAAACCTCCACTGGATGCCCTTCCTGGACATCGCAGCACCTAAGCAAGTCCTGTTACTGGACGGAAATTCGACGACCTCTTTCAAATATCTATCCGTGCCCCCCACAGACCGGATCAGGTCCGCAAACCGCGACGCGATACGAAGCGGCCCAGCAAGGCCACAAAGGCTTCAGTGCTAAGGGCACTTACAAGTTCCAAATGAACGGCCTCGGGCACACGAAACGCACAGATAGGCCTTCGTATAATTTTTCACTCAAGTAGGCATAATCAAGCCAGGTACCATATAGCCACAACAACAACAAACAACTAGCTAGCCTTTTAGACATGTAGTCATATGCTTATATTTCAACCAAGTTTCAAAAGCATCTATGTTCAACTACTGAATTAATTCAAACAAATTAATTTACCGATGCGCATATATCAAAACAGACGAATTAAGCAACATGATAAACGTAAGAGAAAGCCCTATTTCTCTTTCCAAATAAATATCTTCAACAGTGCCAACAAAAATATGAAAACAAAGAGAGGATTAATTTTTATTCCATTCGACACAAATAGTGTTATTCAATTTCAATGTTCTTTTCAACAAAGCAAACACAATGATCAAATACATTTACAAAAACATATGTACACGTATTCAAAGAGCACATTAAATTCGCCTTTTTACTAACAACCGCTACAACTTTGAAACATTTCGCGGAAAACCCAAAGCATTTTTATTTTTAATTTAAAGCATTTTTAATTAGTTGCTCGACCAAAACCAAATCTAATACTCCAGGGGAGCCCTAGTCTTCCCGCCAACCAAATGGAGGCCACACAGCGTTGTGAACCCGAATCCAATGAGCGCGAACCGCTAACAGTCGCCACTCGTATTGTACGCCTTCACCGAGATCGTCGGCAACAGAACAGTTTGACAAATGGACTGTTGACGGCTCAAAAGCTCAGTGGAGGCGGCCGTGGTGGGAGCTAGGGCTGCCTCCATCAAAGGGGGACGGCGATACCCCAGCCGCGGCCACTCAGCTAACGGGGGTGAGAAGGGTCTAGCTGACTGCTGAGTGACCATGCAGTTCTTCTCCACACGCTGAGGGGGGCGATGACACCCCCGCCCCTGAGGGAATCACCCCCCGACTGTTCGGGGGAGGGAGCCCTTTCAAACCTAGGGGCTCGGTGGCTGGCAGGCGAGCGCCGAGCGTCGCCCGACAGAGAGCGCGGCTGAGCGCCCCCGCCTGTGGGGGTCGAGGGCCCCGCAGAGCCCCGAGAGGTGCCGCCGTTCGCACCCAGGCACAAAACGTCATGGTGATTCCCTGGCAATGCGGACAGGACCGTTGGTGCAGGCAGTCTCGCTGGAGGTGCCTTTCCAAACAAGAGTAGCACCAGCGGCGCTCCTTGGCGATAGTTAGCCTAGCCGGAACCGGCTTACCTAATAACTTCGGGCATGACGTCACCCGGTGATCGGAAGCTCGGCAATAGGAACAGGGGGGCGCCTCCCTGGCCACTAGGCCACTGTAAGATGGTAGGGAGCGGCGCCCTCTTGCGGGAGCTCTGATCGGCTTTAGGGAGGTTGACGACGACTTGCCCGGCGGATCCCGCCTTTCACTGGGCACGGCTCGTAAGTCGTCAACGGTGCCCGCCGCGTTCTCAATCTGCCAGCACTGCTCCTCCAAGAACCGCAGCAGATCACTAAAGGGCGGAATATAGGAGGCGCCGTCCCCGCCATACCTCTCCTCAAAATGTATCCTAAGGTCGAGAAGCAGGCGGGACAGCACGATGTGGAGCAACAAGAAGGACCATTCATCCACCGGCAAATCCAGCCGCCTCAACGCATTACAGGCCACCAAGACTGGATTCACTAGGTCCGGCGTAGTCTGGCCCGGTCCCTAAGCAGTGGGAGGCTTAGCAGCTGCCTGACGTATTCGTCCGCAATTCGCCGGACGTTGGCATATCTTCCAGCGATGAGGTGCCGAGCAGTCTGGTAGGCGTCGTCCGACAATCTCAAATGGCCGACGACGCCCAGGGCCTCACCCTCCAGTGAGGCTAAGAGGTACGCCATCTTCTGGCTTGGTGTCAAGTCCCTCCGGGCGTCCACCAGGCTATCAAAAAGCCCTACAAAAGTCATCTTGTCGGAGAAGACCCCGGAGAACCTTGGCAGGTCCAGAGTTGGCAGTCGTCCCAACAGCTGCGACTGAGTAGGCTGCTTCCGAGGGGACTCGAGCAGGCCACTCAGCCGATTTTTACGCGTTTCATTAGCATACTTGGCCCCAGCCTCGATCAAGTTGTCCGTGAGGGAAAAGAACTGCTCGTAGTCCGCGAGGCAGGAGTCCAGGACTCCCTTTGCCGCATCCGAGGCCTCGAGCTCCGCGTAAGCCTCCTCTACTACGGCCCTTCGAGCATCGACCTGCTCGAGCCGCTTCCCCAAACTATAGACCCTATCTGGTCAACCTATCAAAGCATGGGCGCTAGCGGCCCATTGCAGCTCCGCCCGCAGGCGAAGCGCCGGTTGCTTGTGTGATGGCATCTCTATAAAATACAAATTACTACGCGCCACAAATACAAATCAAATTAACAAATAACAAATAAAATTACTATCAAATTAAGTTAAATACAAATACAAATTACTATTTATTAAATTAAATACAAATTACACTACAAATAAAGGTACACACTACAATCGATCAGCAAAGATGCCTCGTGGTAGCGACCGACCCTTCGACAATTAATCTACTATAATTATACGATAACGATAATTATCCGATTACGTGATAACAATTATTTACCTACTCAAAATACTTGACGCGTACCTAGCCCTAACAAACTACTGCTTGCGCAGCTTAACGGCGTGGTTTTTTTTATTTTATTTTTTTATTCTTTTTTATTTAAGGGACTTTCGTTATTATTAATATATCAGTCCCATTGTACCTTATAACTGAATAGCACAAAAAATACTTAATTACTTATACAATACTTAATAAATGATAAACCATTTGAGCAGCATCTGACAGTGGTTCAGAGAGTATACTTTGATATTCCCCCATGTTGTACATATGTAGTACAATGTCAGTTTTGTCGACCAGCAGTTTCCTCTCGTGATGGTTTTTAGAACATTCCGCGAGCAGGTGTTGTATGTCTTCGATCGTGTTGCATGTTTCGCAATTTAGAGATTGTTTTTTTTTTTCATGAAAGCAAACTTGTTGCACGGAATGTATCCGGAGCGAAGCTGCATTGCTAATACAACAGATTTTCTGTTCAATAGACATTGATAGAACAAAGACACTTTCGGAGGCTGACTCTGGATAGTTTTATACCAAATCCTTTTTCCTTGCGACCTTTTATCAAAATATTCTTTCCAAAGTGCATAACATTTCTCTTTGTATTTAATTAAAATTTCTGTATAATCTGGATCAATATTACATTCTCTTCCTTGTGTAATTGCCAATTTAGCCAGTTTGTCAGCCTCCTCATTGCCTTGTAAACCGATGTGTGATGGTACCCACTGCAATAATAAATTACGGTTTTTACATTGAAGTTTAAATATTTCATTTAATATATAGTATGCTATCGATACACCTCTGAGACCAGAGGCGCATCGAGCAATATGTTGAAGAGCACTCTTGCTATCAGTTAATACGACTGTTTTTTGAAAATCTGTTTTACCATCATATGCCCTAGTCATCATTTATAGCAATTAAATCAGCTGACATTATCGTCAAATTATTAGGAATTTTAATCTTACATTTATGACCCAGTAATGAATCTACATAAATGGCACCTACCCCACATTTATCCTTCGATCCATCACAAAAAAGCTTGTGCCATCCAAAATATTTAACATTCAATTCATTGATCACATTTGACTTTAAAGAATTTATCTCCTGACATCTTTTAGCACTCTTGATACAATCTAAGTCTAACGGCGTGGTTAATCCACCCATCTATGCTAACAAACAAAAGAAGCAAAAAACAAAAGAAAATATTTTTATTATAACGTATTACGGCCGGGCGTGATTGTAGAAACAATCAACCACGCTCTGCTACCAAGAAATGTACACGCCCCTAGGTGCCCCAACAAAGGTTGACGGGACTAGGGCCCATGAGTAATCCCATCGACGGACAACAAGGACGGGGCCCAACGGCCTATGGAGACTTAACCTACACAATAGAGCTAAGGCTAGGTAAATAAATAGTACGTAGCTGGTTCCAAAGCTAAGACCGCCCCAAGGCTCGGTCGAGCCGTAGGTAGGTGTAGGTGCATGTAAGTGGTGTGGTAGTAGTGTTTATAATGTTTGATCTGACTTAACCGTTGAAGTTGGACTGCAGATCCAGCGTTGCTTCTCTCGAAAGGTGGTAGTTCACTTTATCCGACCTCAAGTCTGACGTCACTTCACTATTTCAGTTTATCAACTTTATTGTACATTTAATTAACTTCAAACTCAACTAAATCCCCGTTAATCGTAATCAAAAACGTAACACACGGCACGACTTATAAACGGTGGATCAAAGTTCACTTCCGTTTCACGTAGCAACAAGTTATAACCATGAACAAGAACGCGATCTCTTCTCGAGTCACAAAATTCAGCGTTACAACTGACAAACTAAATTCCTTCGTACGATATTAAATACTACGCCCACATTAAGACTCAAAATCAGCCTAGCGGACACGCAAACTAACTACATAGATAACACACAAAAGGCACTTAACGCGACTGTACAATTAAAGATTAGCTTCCAAACAATTAATCGACCCGGCGTCTATTTTTCGAGACTCAAAACTCCTCGTCGTTGCATAAATTTGCTAACAAAACCGACACTAAACTAGAGGTTATACGGGACGACCACGCCGTTACAGTCAATGCACTACCGTGAATCACTTCCGACCCGCCCCGCTAGCAACCAATCCGATCTCGCACGAACGTCAACCGGTAGGGAATCACCGCGCTGCGCGCCCCCTGGCGTCGATTCTTGAAATTAGCGTTTGGCGCGAACAGTACTTATTATTAAAGTAACTGTTTTTTTGTACCACCTTGCATTTTTAACGATGAAATAGATTAGCCTTTATATTTTGTTGTTATATTATTGAACCATTTGTATTTGAGATTCCGAATGAAACGGTATTAGAAATGGAGCAAAGATAAAAAAAAGCGGATCGAGAATTAGACTAAAATTTATACCTCTAATGGAGAGAATTGGGACCTTCAGCGGCATCTAGCTCGAGCAAAGCGAGAGCAAGTGACGCAGAAGCCCCAATTCACATCTACTGATATATGTAACATTGGCCCTTGTTGTTGTTTTCTTCCTCGCACGACTTCCTTGTGGAATCGATTACCATCAGCGATTTTTCCGGACTGATACGACTTAGGGACCTTCAAGAAAAGAGCATACTCCTTTTTAAAAGGCCGGCAAAAGCAATTCCCCTGGTGTTGCGGTTGTTCATGGGCGGCGGTAGTCACTTACCATCAGGTGAGCCGCATGCTCGTTTGCCCCCTCTCCTATAAAAAAAACCGGATTTTTACTGCTGAAAACTGCAAGGAACTTCGAAAATATATCAAAAAATCAACCGAGTTCAAAAATGATTGAATCTGTTTTTAAATAAATACCGGCGAAAGAAGGGAAGCATTTTCGAGGCAGCCATTAGCCGAAAATGAAAACTTTTATGGTGTATTGTCAACAAAGCAAAAGCGCGAAAGCATCGGATGACTCAATAATTGAGTGGCACGTGAAAAATAACAACGGTGTTTGCTCTAATTTTATTGTGTCCTGTTAGCTGAACTACATGTACCTAACTACTAACTACCTATTGCATGCACGATGAGTTGTCATGGTGGTGGTTGCTTCGTTTGCCGGCGTTTAAATACTGTGACGTGAAGTGGAGACTGCTGCTTGGTAAAGTGTGGTGCTATAACTGAGTTGGACCAACTAGTTGGTATTTAATGCGCAAAAATAATAGAAAACTTTGTGCTATTTGATAATTTGTTTAAACCTACTGTGTTGCGTATGTATAAGTAACATAGTTAACCACGGCTACCTCCAGTTTAAAAATTATTAATATTTTTGTTCCGATCTACGCAGTATGAACGTGGTTAACTATGACATTGGGACGTCAAACACCTCAGTCTTTCCCGTGACCATGGGTGCTGTAAAGTGCTCGAAACGTGGGGAATATAAAATAAGTTATCATACGCGATAAAATCCGTAAAATTAGTTTTATTTAAAAAGTTAACAAATATTCAAAATCAACTAGCAGATGTAAGTGTTCCCCAGCAGCATCTGAAAATGTTAAATCAGAGGGCAAAAGAAATTTTTAAAATTTTAGAACCAATCATGATGGAAATCCAGGAGCTGGATAGTATGCAAGAATCAGAGCGTATGTGACTGGTGAAAAAATATTTTAATATTTTTAAGAAAATAGAAGATAGAAATTCTTAAGAAAATAGAAATTGTAGAACCAGTCATACGTTTGATCATTAACCTAAGGATTATCTGCCTTGTTTGATAGAAATTACAACAATTGGTTAAATTTCAAGGATCTGTTTAAATTTTTGTGCACAAACACAGACTTATCCGATGCCCGAAAATTGTATTATTACAAATGTAGTGTTAAGGGTGAATTTACTCAGTCAATTACAATGTTGGACTGTGTCGGTGATAATTATGTAAAAGCATGGAATTCTTTATGACATGATAACAAGATCTTAACGGCAAATGATCACATAACTGTCATATTCCATTTGAACAAATTGCCAAAAAGCAACAGTCAAAACTAGAGACTGTCATTAAGTGATTTTCAGCAACACTACAACTCAATCTCATCTCTGAAATTATAAAACCTATGTGACATAATACTTATACATGCTTTATCTCATAGATTGGATTTGCAGATTCTGAGTGACTTCGAATTACAGCGGGATGGGAAAGTCAGACCATCGCTCGATTAATTCGTTACTTATCTACAGCATTGCGGTCAGGCTCTTGAAATTATTGCTCCAGATACTAATCCAACTGGTTCTCCTGTTAAAATTCAGAGAGTAACAACCCATCCCTGGTACACCTTAAAAGAAAGATTTGATGTGTTCAATTTGTAATATGGGCCATTTCACAAAAAAGTGCTTCAAGTACATAAAAATGTCTGTTGATCAAAGATTGCATACTATAGAGTCCTTGAATCTTTGTACTTTGTGTTTTAGTCCAAATCATGATAATGTCAACTGTAATAAAAACTATTTTAAATGTCGGAAATGTAGAGGGCAACATCATACCACTATGCATGTGCCGACTACCCAAAATTGTATGACGTGCACTTCAGGAGGTGAGTCTTGTGCTGCCTCTCAGTTGTCAAAAATGTCCAGTGCTCATCTAGCAGTCAGCACCGCTCAAATCCAGAGGTGTCTCACAACGTGTTGTCAAATAATTGTTAGCAAGTAAGAGTTTCATTACTTGTCACCGCTGTAATAAATGTCCATTATGCGCAAGGACGGAGTCACGAGGCTCGCGTTTTGTTGGACATATAGAATGAGCAATTATTTTTCCACAAACTTTGTAGAAAAAGGTGTCACTACATCTACTGTAAATGTGACTGTGTCCGGTATTGGTGGTCAAAGTAAAAACATAAAAGAAAAAACTACTCCTCAGTTTGATTCTCGCGGTTCTGCTTATAGTAACAGTGCAGAATTTAACATTATAAGTAAGATTACTGAAAAATTACCGACAATGTCCTACGATAGGAACATTGTAAACTTGACAAACAAGTACGAATTAGCTGACCTAGACTACAACTTATCGGGGCCCATAGATATGGTTTAAGGGGCCAATGAATTTAGTTTGTGCTTGCGTCAGTCAGTTAAGGAATTAGGTAAGGGTCTTCCTGGTCTTATAAGTACTGCTTTTGGTTGGCTTGTATGTGGCCACTGAACCCTGTCTTCGTCCGAAATATCCAATAGATATCATCGGGAAGTGGCTTGTCATGCTTTACTACACGATGCGATATCTAAGTTTTGGCGATTGAAAGAAATGGTATTATCCCCATAGGATGAAGGGTGTGAAAAACTGTATTGCAACTCTGTCTCAAGAACTGATGATGATCGTTATGAGGTAGATTTACCTGTTAAAACTGAGCTTCTAGATCAGCTAAGCAATTCGTTTAATAAGACGTTAGGCTGTTTCCTAAATCTAGAAAAGGGTTTTCAACCTGATCCTAAATTGTAAAAAAGTACGCTGAATTTATTCAAAAAATTGTTGATTTAGGTCATAATCATTGGGTTTCAGACTTTCATCGCGCAGAATATGAACAGCCTACCCGCTACATGCCAACGCTAGGTGTTCTGCTGCCAGACACTATTCAGACCGGTTTTCAATTGTTATTTCCCCTCGTCGTCAGTTTTGAGTCTTAATGATATACTTTACGTAGGGCCTGTTGTACAACCTGATCTAGTGACGATCCTCATTCGATTAAGATGTCACAAATACGCATTCATATGCGAAATTAAGAAAATGTACCGACAAATTAACATTAAAAAGTATCAGTCGCTGCAAAGAGTTCTCTGGCGCGACTGTCCGCAGGATGAATTAAAGTGCCTTCAGTTAAGCACTGTCACATACGGGACTGCCCCCGCTAGTTTTCTGGCCACTCGTACATTGATGAAGTTGGTGAAACATGAAGGGCACCGTTACCCCCTGGCAGCCGATACAATTAAATCAAACATCTACATGGACGGTTGTCTTAATGGTCATTATGATTTCACGATTGCACAGTCTCTTATCAATGATTTAGTGGTGTCAATGGGACGTGGTTGTTTCGAACTGCAGAGGCTTTATTCTAATCCAAACACAATGCTTAATCATATTCCACTTAAACAGAGAGGCGAAGGCTAGTTTGTATAGTATTAACGCTCAGGGCGGTTTGAGCTTGCTTTTTTTTTATAGGAGAGGGGGCAAACGAGCATGCGGCTCACCTGATGGTAAGTGACTACCGCCGCCCATGAACAACTGCAACACCAGGGGAATCGCAGATGCGTTGCCGGCCCTTTAAAAAGGAGTACGCTCTTTTCTTGAAGGTCCCTAAGTCGTATCGGTCCGGAAAAATCGCTGATGGTAATCGATTCCACAAGGAGGTCGTGCGAGGAAGAAAACATCTTCTAAATCGCACAGTGGTGGACCGCCAATCATCCAGATGATGTGGATGGTATCGGGAGTTCTGTCGCGATGTGCGTTCGTGAAATTTGGCGGCTGGGATTAATCCGAACAATTCCTCAGAGCACTCCCCATGGTTGATGCGAAAGAAAATGCAAAGGGATGCAACATCTCTTCGCAGTGCCAATGAATCGAGCTGATCGGAAAGGGCTCGGTCGTCGACAATTCGAGCCGCTCTGCGTTGGATGCGGTCAAGTGGAAGGAGCTGGCACTGGGGAGCCCCTGCCCAGAGATGGGAACAGTATTCCATGTGAGGCCAAACTTGCGCCTTGTAAAGTAGCAGGCGGTGTGCCGGCATGAAATACTGTCCCGCTCTGCTGAGCACGCCAAGCTTTTTAGAGGCCAATTTGGCCTTCCCTTCCAAGTGACCACGAAACTGCACGTCACTCGATATGTCGACTCCGAGGATACCGATACTGGCTGAGGCAAGAAGGGGAGTGCCTTGAAACTGAGGAGATACGACAAAGGGGTTCTTTTTAGCGGTAAACGCGCAAACTTGTGTCTTCTGAGGATCAAACTGGACTAGATTTAGTCGCCCCCAATCCGAGACTTTGTTCAGCAAAGACTCGACTTCAGACACAAGTTTGTTCCGGTACTCAGCGACATTTTCCCGAGAAATATTGGCACGGCCGGTGTATAGAGCATCACCAGTGCTGTCATCCGCATAGCAATGAATGTTACCAGTTAGCAACATATCATTGATATGCAGAAGAAACAGCGTTGGTGATAGCACACAGCCTTGTGGAACACACACCGTCTACAACGACCTTGATGCTCCGATCTGCAAGGAAGCTGGTGATCCAATTGCACAATTTCTCGGGAAGCCCATAGGAAGGGAGCTTCGAAAGAAGCGCTTTGTGCCAAAACCGATCGAAGGCCTTCGCAATGTCCAGACTAACGGCCAACGCCTCCCCCTTGGACTCTACTGCCTCCGCCCATCTATGGGTCAGGTAGACCAGAAGATCACCAGCTGATCGACCCCGACGAAAACCGTATTGGCGGTCACTAATCAGCTGGTGATCCTCAAGGTACCGGATGAGCTGGCAGTTAATAATGGATTCCATTATTTTGGAGAACAAGGAGGTGATCGCGATAGGCCTATAGTTGGATGGGTCTGAGCGGTCGCCTTTTTTAGGGATCGGGTGGACAAAAGCTGTCTTCCATGAATTCGGGACTACGCCTTGGGAGTAGGAGTACCGGAAAAGACGCGTTAGGACCGGTGCCAACTCCGGAGCACACGTCCTCAGCACAATTGGGGGGATTCCGTCAGGCCCACTCGACTTCTGGATGTCCAGGGAGAGCAGTGATTTGCGAACCGAGCGCTGTGAGAACAGCACATTCGGCATGGAGCACTCACACCGCGGGATTGTCGGTGGTGTTATTATTCCTATAGATTAAGATCCATGCTCGACTTAATCAAGGAAACACTGGTCTTGTCTTTGATCTCAGATATCATGCGTCCACTATATACTTTTAACAAAAAGTATACAGTGGAACTACCCTCCAGAAAAGACTGGCTGAGTGGACAAGATATCTGTGAAGTCGGTAGCCTTATATGGTATACTGATAGGTCAGAAATGGGCCTCAAGGTGTGTTTTAGAATTTATGGGGAACGCCCCAAATTTAAACTTTGTATGAATTTGAGTAGATTCACCTCTATCTTTCAGGCAGAAATTTTCGCCATACTTCAGCGTGCGGAAATCAATCTGCAAAAACACTACGTTTACCATATAATCTATATTAACTCTGATAGTCAAGCAGCACTGCTAGTGCTGAGATCAAACTTGGGAACTCGAAGCTAGTTGGAGACTGCGTGAACCGTCTAAACTCCCTGGGAGGTAACAACAAGGTCGTTTTAAGATGGGTTCCGGGTCATGCGGGTATTGTAGGCAATGAAACTGCCGACAAGCTCGCACGAGGGGGCTCAAACAGTACACAATTTTGACACGAGCCATTTTGTGGAATCTCAAAAATCCTCGCCCAATTGACACTAAAAACTCTTTACCACAATAAATCACTTAAGATCTGGTCTGATACACCAGAATTAAAACATTCTAAAACCTTAATCCGGGCTTTCGGTCGTAAATTCGCTTCAGAAGCCCTGGGATTAGGTAAAAATAAATTGCGCATTCTAGTAAGAACCCTGACTGTACACTGTTGTCTTAAAAAGCAAATGTCCATCTTGGGACGAAGCAATTCAAGGATGTTCTGGTTTTGCCGGTAGTGAGTTCTCAAAATTTTTTAACACTAATAACACAAAGTACAATTTCCTTGCATGTATAACCAAAATAAATGATCCCATGGGATTCATAGGTCCTGTGACTCTGCAAGCCAAATCATGCAAGCGATTTGGCGTGAAAACATCGGTTGAAATAATAATGTTCCAGATTAAATACTCACATCCTGGAAAGATTCTTGCAGTAAGTTGCACCATCTCAGCAGTATATCTATCTCCCGATTGATATTAGATCCTGAACGTTCATACGTCAAGCCGACCGTCATAATTCAAAGTCTTAAAAGTATCGTGCGTTCGTTAATATTGATTGAAAACCTGTGTCTTAAATATTTTTCTAATATTGTGTTATAAAGGGTTTTAAAGCTTATTTAATAAGCTATCGGTTGGTGTTATTTTGATTTCCATATAGTGAGAAGTGGTGGATTACTAAGCAAAATTAATTGTTAAAATTTTTACTACCAGCCGCCACCTTGACCTTTGACAACTGGCGTTGCGCTCGCTGTGTTGTTGCTGTTTGCTGATAGGTGATTGCCGTCGAGCATTATAACTTTTTACACTAAATTGTGAAGTGCAAATATTTCACTGAAAGAGATTGTTTAATGACTCAAACAAAATCGTATTAAATACATATAAATTAAGCGTAGTATATATGGAAATGGAGGTCATCAAGTGCAGTGGTTGTAAAGCTGTAATACAAAACAAAGAATGTATGTATTGTCCTAGTTGTAAGAATGTTTATGACCTGCAGTGTGCTAATCTTTCAACAAAAAAATATCAGTCGATGAAAAAAGATGCAAAACTAAAGTGGAGATGTCTTGCATGCAAGAGTAAGCGACAAAAACCGGAAAACACCAACTCACCTGTTTGTTCAACTGCCCAGCTAAAACGTACAACTACAACGGCCGAGGGTTCAGAAGGCGAGAGTGATTGTTTGTCTTACGGAAGTAGTGTAGTGTTACGAAGAAAACCAAAGTCCAAAGAAAACTTCGTCACGAAGGTAAAGTTGAAAGAACTTTGAAGGCTGATAGGATGGAGATGAGATCTATAATTGAATCATATATGAATACTCTGTCTGATCAGATTAAGGCCTTGAATACACAATGCACAGACTTCCAGGAATCAATAAAGTATGTCAGTTATCAATATGATAATCTGAGAAAAGACATCACCGATCTGAAAAACATCTGGGTACTACTTCTTCTGAATTGAAGAGCCTAAAGGTGAAGAACAAAAGTTTAAAAGAAAATTTAAATACTTGTTCTAGGAAAGTTAAGTTGCTTGAAGAAGAGAACTCGAAACAGCAACAATAAGGCTGCAAAATTTTGAGATTTTTGGAGTTCCAGAAAATACAAATGAAAACATATCTGAGGCAGTAATGAAGATCACACAAAGCATTGGCGCTACTATCCAGCTAGCAGACATAGATTTCGCCCACTGGGTACAGCCACGATGAAAAGTTCATTGTTCTATTGATCAGTTATTAGCTGCAGTCCGTAAGCATCGTAACATATCAGATAGGAATGTTGGAATTGGAAGTGATATAGTAAAATTTAGATTAATGAGCATGTGAGTTAGCCCTTATCGTCGCCTATAGGTGCTAAATAATCCAAAGTCTATTTGTATATTACTGTATTTATTTCCACTCGGCAACAACTATCGATCTATCCATCGAATGAAATTTTTTTATCTCGGTAAGTATCTGAGAAACCTGACGAACATCTTGAAATTTCCTTTTTAACTAAAGATTCTCTACTATTTGAAAATAATACGGATGGGGTAAAATGAAAATATTTAAGGTCACAAATTTCCCCAAATGTCAACCATAGCAATCTCATGCGGTGCTTTTGAATTCAAGGCTTTAATTTTTCCTAACAACGAGAATGTCATCTAGTTACATTAAAAACTTCATCCCTTATTTTTCCATCCTTAGGGTGGTTTTTACTTATTTTATAAGGTATGTTTATGGGTTAAACTCATTTCCGATAAATCAGTGAACAGTATTTAAAAAAAAACATATATTTATATAATTCTGTTTTCTCGTTTTTGAAGTCGATTAAAATATATTTTTAAATATATAGATAGCACACTGTAAACTACCAAACCAATCGTAATGAATGTTAAACTCTGAGATATATTTGGATATATTATGAAAGTAGATTAAGCTCATCAGCTTCAAATAGTTAACAGCTATTTAAAATTCGGGTTACGTTTCACTTCAGTAAATTTGTATGAATACAGTGCTTTTGGTTTTAAAAATGCGTAGAAATTCTTAATGTGTTTTTGATTTCATTCATTTGTTAAATAACAAAGAAAAGGAATACAGTGTTAGTCTATTGAAAAATAATAAACGAAGTTTTTCTTAAAAATTTTAGCTGTAGTGGAGCCATGCAGCAGCTTATACTGTTGCCCAAATGAACCGAATTGACCGGGGTAATATATACACTTCTTTCTATGTTTTGCCTGGTTAGTAGGTTAAAAGTAGGTTTGAATAAGTTTAGGATTCCAAAAGTACACCAGCACCGATGATCGATATCTAATGATTCCGTTTTACAACATATCTCATCCGCAGAGAATGTGCTCCTTAGAGATTTTAAAGCCTACCGCGCTGAATCGCTGAATGGGGGGGGGGGTTCTTAGGCTGGTGATCTTCTGGTTTACCTGACTCATAGATGGGTGGAAGCAGTCGAGTCGTAGTAAAGATTTAATTGTAGGCAGTTTTGCTAGTGTTGCAGATGGTGAGCCGTATGCTCGTTTGCTCCTCTTCCGTTAAAAATAAATTACACCTATAAACTAGAAACCATGTACACATATACATCATAAAAGTTTAGAAGTTCTTGTGCATTAAAAATAGTACGATTATTTTTGTTCTGTATTCAAGATCCCGCTATTAGATTTGCAATAAAACTCAGCCAAGAATTACTTTCCGAGAGTTGCAGCTGCGCTACCTTCTGTTATTTCCTTATTCAACTATCAAATGGCTAAATCACTTTAGTTTGTTTGGCAGTCTCGATTTTACATTAAAAAGAAACAATGAAAAATACTATTCAATCTTTTCCTTAAAAATATTACGTTGTCACATAAAGAAATGCCAGAAAAATAATTATTTGATTCTGTTTATAATCTGAACATTCATATTACCTTGTATTCAATGTTATACTACTTTACTTAGTTGACGTTTGCAAAAGATATTTTATCAAGCATTTAAATTTAAGAAACAAAATACTGATACAATATGACGACTCTTCTATAAAATTCCGTTTTTTTTATAGTATAAGAGTGACAAACGGTCACACAGTCCACCTGATGGTAAGTGGTTACTGTGGCCCATAGACATTTACATATGTCTATGGGCCACATAGATATAATATGTAAATACATACACATACGTTTACGAATCAAAATATAGATGCGTTGTCACCCGTGAAGACTAAGATGGAATGCCTCGTTTTCAGTAAAAAGGGTCTCCGGTTCTCTATACTCACCATGCGAAAGACAGCAGCTTTAAGTTGCTATTTTACGCTGGTATTCTGTGAGAGCGTGGTCCTTCTCCGGTGGAGCTGACCCATTCGTGCTACAACTATACTATTAATAAAGCTGCAGCATGGTTCTACCACGTATAAACGGTATTATCGAGAGTGAGCGAGAGATTCCGCCTGAGTCATTATACGAGTACTAAGACTCATAGAATGACAGTATCGTGGTTCTGTCCTCTGTCCAAGGAAGATAGTGTTACTGAGGGACTGTCTTGTGTTACATTGAGAGTGTTACTGTTGGTTTGCATACTTTGGTGTTATAACTACTGTGTGATTGTGATTGTGTGACATATTACGGTATGGTCGAACTGTAATTGCTCTATACTGTATGTATTGTACAGTACGCTTTTTTATTAGTGTTAATGATTAATTGTGTAAGCAGGGAGCAAGTTGAACATCCACTCTCACACTTTTATTATTTTTAACAATTTACTTCTGATGTATTTCCGACAAATATGTATTCCCCATAAAAATAAACACACTGCGATAATCCACAGCAAAGCTAGCATTTTATGCATGCACAAACTAGTGATGGAAAGCAGCATCATAAGTGCAAGGATGTAAGCAATGTTCTCATGAACACTGTTGGACAGTTTTCTTTTCTGCAGTTTTTTTATGTTTACTTAAATATATTATTTTGATATTACAACATATTTGATATAACGAGATTTGTGTTTATGAATGGACATCGCTTCGTCAAATTTCCTATTTCTACTTGAGTGAACATCCAACAGATAACGCAAACTGATATAAAAGATAAAATATAATGTTTCGAAATGAAAAATGTCTTTTGTGGGAGTAAATATTACCACTTCGGTGCTTTTCGTTTTTTTTTTTCGATGGTATTTTCGGATTTTCCTAGCATTGTAAAATAGCTACATAACAATGTTGGAGATATAAATTCTAGTAGTGAACTGAGTAACAAGAAGCAAGACGTTTTTGATATAAATTGTTATTAGGCATAAATATCTTAGCTATCTACAGACACACATCGTCAGTTGTTATTTTTTATCGTTTCTTCTACAAACGCTGGGACATGGTAAAATTATGTATCATCTCGTGATACCATATACTCTTCTCGTAGTTTGGCTAGCGCAACTCAAGTACCAAATAATACAACCCATGAAAAATACACAGACCGGTGGCAACATAAATCATGGTGAGGGTGGCATTTATGGTGGCAACTTATTTTGCATGCAATTTAAAAATCTCCCTCGCATCTTATGAACCTTTTTATTTACCATATTGATTTACATTTTCTTAATTAGTCTTAGTATTGTCTGTAGTACTGTTGTACTTTTAGTCCTTATATAACCAAGAGGGATTATTATATAAGTATCATCTATCTTATAATATTCATCATCATCATCATCATCATTACAGCCCTTCACAAGTCCACTGCTGAACATAGGCCTCCCCCAAATAATGCCACAAATCACGGTCCTGAGCCACCTGCATCCATCGAATTCCTACACAGGGACGCCCTACACTTCGTCCGCCGGTATGAGGCCGCCACTTGAGAACCTTTCTTCCCCATCGGTTGTCTATGGAAACGTAATGAAACCGAACCATTTCTAAAAAAAAGTTGATCACTGGTGATGAAAAATGGATCACTTAATACAAAAACGTGCGAAAAAGATAATGGTCAAAAGGTAGTCAAGCTCCACAGACTGTAGTGAAACCCGAATTTACGCCCAATAAATTGATGCTGTGTGTATGGTGGGATTGGAAAGGCATCGTTTATTATGAGCTTTTACCGCCGGACAAAACCATTAATTCGGATTTTTTGGGCAGTTCGTCTGCTTCCGCGTTGCTTTAAAATATATAACGGACGTTTTATTGAATATCGTAATATCACGCTTATATTTGACTCACTTATTTTTTTAAATTGTAATGCAGGCGTCGAAATTAATGTTGGATCGTCAAGTGCTTTATGGCGCGTTGGTACCGCCATTTTACCTACATAAACCAATATTATTGCATTCGCATCTCAAAAACCATTTAATTTTGGCAAATATTACCACAATACCACAAAGTTTCAATACGCAATAAGCAGTCTTGAACCAGCATACGCAGCGGACGTCGAAGATACCATCGACTTCCGACAGCCGAAAGTAATATACATTATTGCATCAAAATAAATAATATCCAAAACGAAACAGTGTACACTATTTCCGTTTTTGAACATTTTGTATTTCAATATTGATTTCGCGGTTGCTTAACGCCTGTCATTGTTTTGCAAACTGCATTACAATGTAACGAAATAACTTCAGAACACTGCACCATGTTGGATTTACATAGACGCGTTTGAACGTTCTTTATAAAAATACACAAAAACTTCGTATGTATTCCTAACAATTTGTTATTCACAAGGCTAACGTCAATTTTTGTATTACATAAGGAATTAAGATTTATTTCTTTCCATGGAAAAATTTATATTTTTTTTATAGAAGAGGGGGCAAACGAGCATGCGGCTCACCTGGTGGTGAGCGACTACCGCCGCCCATAAACAACCGCAACACCAAGGGAATTGCAGCTGCGTTGCCGGCCTTTTAGAAGGGTGTAAGTTCTTTTATTGAAGGTTCCTAAGTCGTATCGGACCAGAAAAATCGCCGGTGGTAAACAATTCCACAGAGAAGTTGTACGAGGAAGAAAATTCCTAGTAAAATTCCGAATTTGCGCTTTGTAAAGTTGCAAGCAAGGTACCGGCATGAAATACTGTCTCGCTTTGCTGAGCACGCCACGCTTTTTAGAAGCCAATTCGGCCTTTCCTTCTAAGAGACCACGAAACTGCACACTATTCGATATGTCGACGAAGAGAATTACAATGCTACCTGCGGAAGCCAGACCAGATCGAAGGCCTTCACTATGTCCAAACTAACGGTGAATTCCTCCCCCTTGGACTCACTGCCTCTAACCTATCTATGAGACCATTAGACCAGAAAATCACCAGCGGATCGACCCCGACGAAAACCGTATTGGCGGTCAATAATCAGCTTGTGATCCACAAGGTACCTCATGAGCTGGCAGCTTATAATAGACTTCATTATTTTGGAGAACAAGGAGGTGATGGCGATAGGCCTTTACTTGGATGGTTCTGAGCGGACGCCTTTTTAGGGATCGCGTGGATCGAAGCTGTCTTCCATGAATTCGGGACAACGCCTTGGGAGTAGGAGTACCGGAAAAGATGCGTTAAAACCGTTGCCAACGCCGGAGCACACGTCTTCAGCACAATGGGAGGGACTTCATCAGGCCCACTCGACTTGCTGACATCAAAGGAGAAAAACACTTACACTTAGAAAATGGAGAGCGTGTATATTTCACCGAAAGAAATTTCAAAGAAAGAATTGCATCACCGCCAAAAACTACACTAACAGCCTTCTTTCAACTTTGTCAAACCGACCCCTTTGCAAAAACGTTGTTATGTTCTTAAGTCCCCCGCTATTATACTTGGAACTCATCTAGGAAGGAGTGGAAACGCCGTATTCAAGGCGCGCCTGTTGCAAATTGGCCCGGTGTAAAGTTATCAGATGCCCTTGGTCGTGCGTATACCGTCCATGTAACTAATTTTAAATGTTTCTGTTTACGTTATTTTTGTTGTTAAAGGTTGTTAAAGGTTTCTACAGGATAAAAAGACCTTAAAACTGTCAACGGTCAGGAATGCGCAACTTATAGAGAAGCATGTGAAGCTCTGCATTTTTTAGAAAACGATAATCACTGGGATGAAACCATGGAGGAAGCTGTGCAGTGCCAGTCACCAGCCAAAATTAGGGATCTTTATGCAACTCTCATATCATCTTGCGGACTATCTAATGCACATGAATTGTGGGACAAATATAAAGAGTATATGGCGGAAGATATTTTGCGAAGGTTACAGCAGACACACGCGAACATGACATACAATGAACACATTTATAATGAAGCATTTGGAAAAATTGAAGATAAAGTAATGGCAATGGTAGGCAAAAAATTAAGCGACTTTGGAATGAAAAGCCCTCAGCAAACAACCGAAAATGAACTAAGTGATAAAATTATACGTGAAACAAACTACGATATACCAGCTTTGCAGCAGCAAGTAGCCGAATTTGTACCCCGCTTGCTTCCCGAACAAAAACGATTTTTGACAAAGTATTAGGACAAATTGAATCTGGAAATGGTGCACTTTTCTTTTTAGATGCCCCTGGAGGAACTGGGAAGACATTTTTGTTTAATTTATTATTAGCGCAAGTACGGAAAGATAAAAACATTGCTGTGTCCGTAGCTTCTTCCGGTATAGCCGCCACGCTGCTAAGCGGGGGCGCACTGCACATTCTGTTTTAAAACTCCCTCTAAATATAGCCCTGGAAGAATCGCCGATCTGCATCTTTAGCAAAAATAGTGCACGAGGTATAATGCTACGATAATGCAAACTTTTAGGGTGGGACGAAAGTACAATGTCGCATAAAAATGCTGTAGAAGCACTAAATCGAACGCTCCAGGATTTGCGCAGCAATACCGATGTAATGGGAGGAATGGTGGTTTTACTGGCTGGAGACTTTCGCCAAACTTTACCTCTCATTCAAGAGGGCACACCTGCAGATGAAATTAAATCAAGCCTCAAGTCGTCTATTTTATGGAACATGGTGACAAATTTCAGTTTAACTACGAATATGAGAGTGCATTTGTATAATGATATCAATGCTGGAAACTATGCTGACACATTATTAAAAATTGGCGATGGGCGGTTGGAAACGGATGCTGAGGGCTGCCTTAAATTGACGAGAGATTTTTGTAATTTAGTACAGAGTCATTCCGAATTAATTGTGAGCGTTTATTCAGATTTAACGAACAACATACATGAAGACAAATGGTTATGTGAAAGGGCGATTCTTGCACCAAAAAATGAGAGCGTTAACAAAATAAATTCAGATATATTAAGCGAAGTAGCAGGAGAAATAACAGAGTATTTGTCAGTAGACACAGTTATGAACATAGAACGGAGCACTTCATATCCCGTAGAGTTTCTAAATTCTCTAGAGTTGTCAGGTGTGCCCTCACATAAGTTTCAATTAAAATTAGGCATCCCAGTCATGCTAATGCGAAATTTAGATGCTCCTCGGTTATGTAACGGGACAAGGCTGCATGTGACACATCTTGGACGGAACATAATCGGTGCTACAATTTTGACAGGCGTAGAAAAAGGTGAAAATGTTATTATACCACGGATCCCTATAATTCCCACAGATCTTCCTTTTCAATTCAAAAGGTTGCAGTTCCCTATTAAGCTCAGTTTTACAATGACAATTAATAAAGCGCAAGGGCAAACGTTACAGGTAGCGGGGGTCAACTTAGAAAACCGTGCTTCTCTCATGGTCAGCTGTATGTAGCATGTTCGCGTGTGTCAAATGCCCAGAATCTCCACATTCTTATCCCGGATGGAAAAACATATAACACTGTGTACAGTAGTGTCTTAAAATAGTGTTCAGTTAGTTTTTTTCCAAAATTCCCACAATCAATTAATCAGAATTCCCACAGATCTTCCCTTTCAATTAAAAATTTCCTATTTAGCTCAGTTTCTTTTCAATTCCAAATGCTGCACCTCTGACGGACCTATTAAGCTCAGTTTCCTTTCAACTCAAAAGGCTGCATCTCTGACGGATCTTTTATTTGGCTCAGTTTCCTTTCAATACAGAAAACTGCATCTCTGACGAATCAATTTAGCTTAGTTACTTTTCAAAAGTCTGCATCCCTGACGGATAATTATGATCAGTTTCCTTTAATTAAAAAAATATCCCATTTCCATTTGGAATAAACAGGCTATTTTCATGCTTTCCTATACGCTGCGTTTCAAAACATTTAAATAGGCTAACGAATCAATTTTGCTCAGTTTCCTTTTAATGGCTGCATCTCTGACAAATCTATAAAACTCAGTTTTCTTTCAATTCAAAAAGCAATGGATAGTTCATTTCCCAGTGACCATGTGGGCGAAGCCGCGGGTAACAGCTAGTAATTCCTATAAATGACCAACCGAACTACCCACGATATTTAGATTTCAATTATTTTTGACCAGGACTAAAATTTTTAGATTTTGTACATTAAACAAATAAAAACTAGATAATTCTTACTATTTTACTAAGGTCTTAAAACAAGAAGTAAGCAAGGTGCATTATTCAGTTATTTCAAAATAAACAGAAATTATTGTAATGATTTCTTATAAGACTCAAAAGGACAAGTATTAGGTCTTGCAGAGAGCGAATAAAATAGGCAAAAACAATGATAACACTGCGACACATCTATGTTCATGCCTTATCTTCAGTTCCTTTTTGTGTAGTATGGTCGTCTATCGGTAGATGGCGCCGAAGTACCAAATATTAGTTGCGGGACCAAACATTCAAGTACATCGGGCGAGGTAATAAATACCCTTAAACTGATCAGTTTAACTGACTGTGTGTGGCGAACTTTCTTTGTTTTACATCCGTATCGGCCATAATTGATATAATTTGCTTTGAATCAGAAGCCATAAGATTTTAACTGTATGTAAAGAAAAGCCATAGACATAGAATTGAGAAGAAAATTCCTTATGACAAAAATGCAAGATAGAAAAGGATACCAAATCTCATGACTCTGTAACCGATTCTGAATGACAGGTCGGCACAAGCCGGCTTGCAAGAAATAAGCCCCTAGATATTTTGTAATCATTTAGAGTGTAATAGTGGTTATTTTTAGTAACTTTTTTCCAAAATTTTAGTTATTTGTTCTGTAAGTGACTGTGGTGTTAATAATAGAAATAATCCTGATAATTGCACATTTCACAGGTAAATTCTCAAGACGTCTTCAAATGTTTATATTCTCCTGGTGTTGTAGAATTATAATATTACAATTTAAAAAAAGGCTATCTTGTTGACTGGTTGTACTGGCTGACATAGATGTTTCATGTTAAAACCAACAACCGAGTGCCCCGACACAGGCACAGCCGTTTTCTTTATTGGTACCGGTAGAGTATCGTTTACTGTTTCACCTCCTTTTTTTTATAGAATTAGGGTGACAAACTAGCACACAGTCCACCTGATGGTAAGTGGTTGCTGTGGCCCATAGACATCTGCATCTATCCTCGTTTGTGAATTAAAATGCAGATGCGTTGTCAGCCTTGAGGACTAAGATAGAATGCCTCTTTTCTAGTAAAATGGGTCTCCGGTTCTCTACACTCACCATACGAAACACAGCAGCATTAAGCTGCTATTTTACGCTGGTATTCTGTGAGAGCGTGGTCCTTTCCCGTTCGAGCCGACCCATCCGTGCTACAACTATACTATTAATATAGCTGCAGCATGGCTCTACCACGTAAAAAAAATTACCCTTAAATATTGTAGATGATTAAATCGGCATCCGGTATATTTTATTATCGATAACAATGATCGATAAACGTTGTCAATCACTAAGGTTTGGTAAAAAAGTCATGACAATACTGGATAACAGAGGGCGCTTATTACATTAATGATAAATATTCTAGAACAATCTACCAGAAATAATGAAATTTAAAAATTATTTGGTAAATATACATTATTCTTGCGATAATAAATCGAAATCACATTCAGTTTTTGCTCTATATCGGGACTCACAATACCCTTAAGAGGCCGGTCTTTAAGAAATGCGCAAATAGGCAGTTACGGTTTTAAAAATATTAAAGAACTGACTTCATTGCAAGACACCATAAAAATCTCAATTAGTTAATAGATGAGAGCTGAGCTAATGAGATGAGAGATTTTTTAATATTTTTATATGGTGATCTTCACTTTTACCGCGTGATATTTAAAAAAAATCGTCAACAATGGTAATAACTCTTAAAACAGCCTTTTCTATTTCAAATCTCTAGGCTATTTCATTATTATTTTAGAAAATATTTTTGATAAAAACGTGAGATAAAGGTATAAATTATACATTCACCGTTCGTTTTTTTTACTAATTCAAATCATAAAGCAATAATCTAAGCCATTTAGGCTTTCATTTTTTAGCAGAAATCGTTCCCCGTTTTCCATACATTATAGTATGAAGCGATAGCTTTCCGTAATTCGCTTTATATTAGAGAACACGCGTGAAAAAATTCAGTAGCGTCTCAATTTTCGAGGTGACTGCATGTCCGTTTGTAGTCCGATTTTGACGAGTCGAGTCGATACATCTATTGTTTGACATGACATAAGGGTGGGTCGCGAGTGTCGGACACAACTGCTAAAATTATTTGTATTCTTCGAGTAAGTAGAGTATGAGTAGGAGTAACTAGGTATGTGACTTTCAATTATGTATTGTTTCTTGTAATTATCGGACATTAATGTACTCAATAAAATAGTAATTTATTTTAATATCCATTTCAGGTAGATAATATGGAAAACGTAAATACGTCAGTTGCCAATTTGGCATAAACTGGACGATACTTTCGCGATTACTCGAAGTACGTGTAAATTTTGGGGATTTTCCTATACTAAAGTCCTACGATGAAGAGCGGGTAACGGGTTTGAGTTTGAGGAGTACGCGAAACGCCGCTTATTTTATATTATTTATTACATTCTTTACTTTCATACATATTATTTATCGAATAAAGTTTCACATGAAAAATGCATTATACATTTATCCAACAAATAGTTGCAAGTTTGAAATAATCACGACAATTTATACTTGAAACAAACTTTTTTAAATATTTTTCTCAAATGTCTAATTAGTAATAACATGGTTACTTATGTTATAAGTATTTTTTAATGTTATAAATTACATTGTTATTTAATACTTATAACATAAGTATTTAATAACAATGTAATTTATAACATTATAAATTATATAATTAATATGAACGTACTAAATATTAATAATTATAAAATAGATATGAACATATTTAATGTTATTAGGTATTCAAGAAAGGATATTGAATTTTACCAACTGCCAGTACATAATAAAAAATATTTTCATTATTTCTATTATTTTTAAATTAAAAATTTCTGAGAAAAACTGTTTATAGAAAAAAATATTGTAAATATCTATTATATTTTTTTTTTTTTGATTTGAATGACAAGCTCGTGGAAACTGTCCATGCGGTCGGAGCTAAGTTCTGCAAGACCCGCCGCAGAAGAACACAAAAACTCTCCGATCACACTCTTAATCTCATGGCTGTTAGACGGGAGATGAAGCTACATTCTTCAACAGACTTGACAGCATACAGGCATCTGAACAGACAGATCTCCAAATGCATGCGGCGGGACTTACGCAACTTCAATACAGCTCGTATTGAAGAAGCGATCGAGCGGAACCAAGGCTCCAAAGTCTTTGCCAGAGATCTGTCTGCCAGAAAGAGCCAACTGTCAAAGCTGAAGACCGAATGTGGCACCATCGTTTCCGGGGCACCTGAGATTTTGAGTGAGATTGAGAGGTTCTATGGGCAGCTGTACACGTCATCGTTGGAGCCACACGCAAGTGTGAGTAACGATCCAAGAGCGAGTCTTATCCGACATTATTCCGATGATATCCCGGACGTCAGTCTGAGCGAGATTAGAATGGCTCTCCAGCACCTTAAAAACGGCAAGGCCCCAGGCCAGGATGGAATTACAGCGGAGCTTCTGAAAGCGGGTGGAAAACCGGTACTTGAAGTCCTTCAGAAGCTCTTTAATTCCGTCCTCCATGGTGGCATTACACCGGAGGCGTGGAGCAGAAGTGCGGTGGTCTTGTTCTTCAAGAAAGGCGACAACGCTCTCTTGAAGAACTACAGACCGATTTCCCTTCTGAGCCGCGTCTACGTGCTGTTTTCGAGAGTCATTACGAATCGTCTCGCGCGCAGACTTGACGACTTCCAGCCTCCCGAACAAGCCGGTTTCCGAAAAGGCTTTAGCACCATAGACCACATACATACCCTTCGGCAAATTGTACAGAAGTCCGAGGAGTACAATTTGCCACTATGTCTGGCGTATGTGGACTATGAGAAAGCCTTTGATTCCGTCGAAATTTGGGCGGTGCTGCAGTCCCTTCAGCGATGCCAAGTTGACTGTCGGTATATCGAAGTGTTGAAGTGCTTGTACAGTAGGGCTACGATGGCTATCCGAGTACAGAACCAGAGTACGAAACCTATCCAATTGCAGAGAGGTGTAAGACAGGGTGACGTCATATCCCCGAAACTCTTCACCGCTGCATTGGAAGATGTTTTCAAGCTTCTGGACTGGAAAGGATACGGTATCAACATCAATGGCGAGTACATCACTCACCTTCGATTTGCCGACGATATAGTCCTTATGGCAGAATCGCTGGAGGACCTAAGCACTATGCTCAATGACCTCAATAGTGTTTCCCAACGGATAGGTCTTAAGATGAACATGGACAAAACAGAGATCATGTTTAATGTCCATGTCACACCTATGCCGGTAGTTGTTGGGAACACTAAGCTCGAAGTTGTTGACGAGTATGTTTACCTGGGACAAATAGTCCGACTAGGTAAGTCCAACTTCAACCGAGAGGTCAATCGACGGATTCAACTCGGTTGGGCAGCGTTCGGGAAATTACGGCACATCTTCTCGTCAGGTATACCTCAAAACTTGAAAACGAGACTGTACACCCAGTGCGTGTTGCCAGTGATGACATACGGAACTGAGACGTGGTCCTTCACTGCTGGCCGGATGAGGAAGCTCAAGGTCGCTCAGCGAGCTATGGAGAGGGCTATGCTCGGAGTTTCTCTGCGTGATAAACTCAGAAATGAGAATATCCGCAGTAGAACCAGAGTGACCGACATAGCCCAACGGATTAGTAAGCTGAAGTGGCAATGGGCCGGCCATATAGCTCGAAGAACCGACAACCGATGGGGAAGAAAGGTTCTCGAGTGGCAGCCTCGTACCGGCAGGCGAAGTGTAGGGCGTCCCCCCACGAGATGGAGTGACGACCTGGTAAGATTTGCAGGAAGTCGATGGATGCAGGTGGCTCAGGACCGTGCTTTGTGGCATTCTTTGGGGGAGGCCTATGTTCAGCAGTGGACTTGTGAAGGGCTGTAATGATGATGATGATGATGATTATATTTCGCTTTTAGTTTTAATAATTTATGAATATAGACGAAAAATTATTATATATATTATATTATATTATTGTATAAACCATGACGTACCCTTTATTTAAAAAAAAACACGAATTAAGTAAATTATTTCTCCTTGGTAGTTAAATATAGCCGCAATGGTTGCAACATATAAAATATATTTTTTTTATAGGAGAGGAGCAAACGAGCACGCGGCTCACCTGATGGTAAGTGACTACCATACCAGGGGTATTGAAGATGCGTTGCCGGTCTATTAAAAATGAATAGGCTGAGGAATCGTTCGGATTAATCCCAGCCGCCAAATTTCACGAAAGCACATCGCGGCAAAACTCCCGATACCATCCACACCATCCGGATGATTGGCGCTCCACCACTGTGCGATTTAGAAGATGTTTTCTTCTCGCACGACCTCCTTGTGGAATCGATTACCATCAGCGATTTTTCCGGACCGATACGACTTAGGGACCTTCAAGAAAAGAGCCTACTCCTTTTTAAAAGGCCGGCAACGCATCTGCAATTCCCATGGTTTCCCTGGTGTTACATTGTTCATGGGCGGCGGTAGTCAATTACCATCAGGTGAGCCGCATGCCCGTTTGCTCCCTCTCCTATATATAAAAAATAGGCTCTTTTCTTGAATGTCCCTAAGTCGTATCGGTCCGGAAAAATTGCTGGTGGTAATCGATTCCACAAAGAAGTTGTGCGAAGAAGAAAATTTCTTTTGAATCGTTCAGATGGCATAGACCATCTATGCCTGTTATCTATGGATGGTATCGCGAGATTAGTTGTGATGTGCGATGGTAAAATCAGCAGCTGGAATTAATCCGAACAATTTCTCAGAGCACTCCCCGTGGTAGATACGATAAAATACGCAAAGAGATGCAACATCTCTACGCAATGCCAGTGAGTCAAGCCGATCGAAAAGAGCGGTTTAAGTCGATGATTTAAACCGCTCTGAGCTGAAGCCCCTGCCCAGAGATTAGAACAGTATTCCATGTGGGGTTGAACCTGCGCCTTTTAAAATTGCACGCGGTGTGCCGGCATGAAATACTGTCACGCTCTGCTGAGCACGCCAAGCTTTTTAGAGGCCAATTTGGCCTTTTCTTCCAAGCGACCACGAAACTGCACATCACTCGATATGTTGAGAGCGATCCGATACTGGCTGAGGCAACAAGGGAAGTGCCTTGAAACTGTGGAGATACGACAAAAGGATTCTTTTTAGCGGTAAACGCATAAAGTCGTGTCTTCTGGGGATTGAACTGGACTAGATTTAGCCGCTCCCGAAGTCGTGAAGTCGAGACTTTGTTCAACAAAGTCTCGACTTCAGACACGTGTTTGTTCCGGTACTCGGCGATATTTTCCCGAGATATATTGGCATGGTCAGTGTATAAAGCACCATCAGTGCTGTAAAGTTGTTGTTGTTTTTAAAGTTATGTTTAATGTTACCAGTTTGCAACATATAATTGATATGCAGAAGAAACAAAATGAAAATGTAATTCTGTATCGGCCGTGTCAGAAACCTGACAGTGACCGTAAGTCAGCACGTGTCGTGTAGTTCAGATGCAAATAACATTTTTAGAAATATTAAATTTAGTAAGTTACTTGATTAGAAACGCTAAAATCCCATTCATAGTACAACGATACGTCCCTGACACGAGCAACAGGTTGTTTGTTACTACTTGTTTGATACTGTATAAATAGTTTAAACCACTGTGATTGTTTAAATCTGTATTAACCTTTGTTTTTTAATAAAAGATCATTTATGAAAACACATTTCCTATATTATACAAAACATTAATAATATTTAAAAAAAATTCATAATTAAAAAATTAGAGTTAATTTAATACCTAGAAAGCGTACACTCTGACCCCACCTTTTGCCGTCAGCTTTGCATTACGAACTCGCGGATTTCGCTATGCGACAAGCAAATGGCACAAAATAAATTGCAAATGGCTTCATACAATGTGCGTTTTTTGTGACATTTATGAACATACTACGAAGATGAACGCGTGATCATTGTGTAACTTGTACGAAGCACTAAAAGTAATTTATTCATGTCCAGGGTGTCTATAATAACATTGCGCGATGCGTCTGTGTGATTAGAAAATATCAATGTAGGTGTTCTATTCGAAGTTCCCGCGCTCAAAACTTAAGGCACAATCGGGGATATTTTCTACAAAAATATTTTTTAAACTTTGGAAACAAATGGGTCTTGAGCTTTTGACGATGTCACTAAGACTAAATTACACAAATCCGAAATATATCCTATTGGATATAAGTAGGAGGTGACAATTTTGTTACCGATGTCCGGTCTAATACTACTACTTAAATGTCTTTGCAAAACACCTAGTCGCTTCTCACAACATTCGAGGAACGAAATAGAGTAATGGATTGTCATACGCCGCCACCACATAGAATTACTAGACGTTATGTACATTACTGCGTCAAAATAAATAATATGCAAAACAAAACAGTGTACTCTATTTTTCATCTTTCTAACGTTTCACAATTCAAATATGAATTTTGCGGTTGCTAAACACCTGTCATTGGTTTGCAAACTGCATTACAATATAACAAAATAACTTCAAAACACTGCATATTTGATTTTGAGATATGCATTATAAAATACTTTATCCATTTGGGGGGTATTTGCCATAGTTGCCACGCTTGGCGAGCGGGTTGGCAACCGCAGTTTTTTTATTGTATTTTTGCTGTTATCAGGAAGATGCTGCTGCCCATCTCCTGCCTGTTTCCCTTTGTCGCCTTTGTTTTACTTACGCTAGTATACTACTTAAGTGTAGATTACTTTTTGGTAGGCAAACATTTCAATTCCAAAAAAGCAAATACGAACGTTTTTACAGATTTAAATGATTTAGGTAAATCTAAATCCTATAGCATCAACAAAGTGCTCTTAAAATGGCAAGAATGTAATATTAGCTTAGGCGAATATTTTAATTGATAAAGTATATTTTTGTAAAATAAAAATATTTCGATGTGTTCATACCAGACGGCTATTTTAAAGGTAAAGATGTAATATTCAAAATCAAAAGACGACATAATATAATTAGGCAGCTTTTATGGTTATTTACAATTTATAGTTTGGAACGTGATTCATATATGTTTGACATAGCATAGATGAATATTCATCACATAATGAATGAATTTTGGAATGCAAAACTAGGCACAAGAGAGAACGGTGAGCTGAAAGTAGGGAAATTTAAAATAGGGCAACGGAACCCAAGGGGCCAGCAGCTGGCCGACTTCATGGAGAAAGAGGGACTCTTTATGATGAACTCTTTCTTCCAGAAGCGGCCCCACAGGAAGTGGACCTGGTCGAGCCCCGACGGTTCGACAAAAAATGAGATTGACTTCATTATGACGACCAGACGACAACTGTTCAGTGATGTCTCCGTGATCGCGAGGCTGAAAACTGGTAGCGATCACCGAATGGTTAGAGGCACACTGAACCTAAACTTTAAGTTGGAGAGGTCTCGTCTAATGAAGTCAACGCTCCGTCCCCCTCGTGCTCTGTTCCAAAGTCCCGAAACCTTTCAGCTCGAGTTACAAAACCGTTTTCAGTGCCTAGAAGACTGCAATGAAGTGGACGATATGAATGACAAGCTCGTGGAAACTGTCCATGCGGTCGGAGCTAAGTTCTGCAAGACCCGCCGCAGAAGAACACAAAAACTCTCCGATCACACTCTTAATCTCATGGCTGTTAGACGGGAGATGAAGCTACATTCTTCAACAGACTTGACAGCATACAGGCATCTGAACAGACAGATCTCCAAATGCATGCGGCGGGACTTACGCAACTTCAATACAGCTCGTATTGAAGAAGCGATCGAGCGGAACCAAGGCTCCAAAGTCTTTGCCAGAGATCTGTCTGCCAGAAAGAGCCACCTGTCAAAGCTGAAGACAGAATGTGGCAGCATCGTTTCCGGGACACCTGAGATTTTGAGTGAGATTGCGAGGTTCTATGGGCAGCTGTACACGTCATCGTTGGAGCCACACGCAAGTGTGAGTAACGATCCAAGAGCGAGTCTCATCCGACACCATTCCGAAGATATCCCGGACGTCAGTCTGAGCGAGATTAGAATGGCTCTCCAGCACCTTAAAAACGGTAAGGCCCCAGGCGAGGATGGAATTACAGCGGAGCTTCTGAAAGCGGGTGGAAGACCGGTACTTGAAGTCCTACAGAAGCTCTTTAATTCCGTCCTCCATGGTGGCATTACACCAGAGGCGTGGAGCAGAAGTGCGGTGGTCTTGTTCTTCAAGAAAGGTGACATCGCTCTCTTGAAGAACTACAGACCGATTTCCCTTCTGAGCCGCGTCTACGTGCTGTTTTCGAGAGTCATTACGAATCGTCTTGCGCGCAGACTTGACGACTTCCAGCCTCCCGAACAAGCCGGTTTTCGAAAGGGCTTTAGCACCATAGACCACATACATACCCTTCGGCAAATTGTACAGAAGTCCGAAGAGTACAATTTGCCATTATGTCTGGCGTATGTAGACTATGAGAAAGCCTTTGATTCCGTCGAAATTTGGGCGGTGCTGCAGTCCCTTCAGCGGTGCCAATTTGACTGTCGATATATCGAAGTATATAAGGTGGGGGGCAAAAGACCACGCGGCCGATCATCTAGCCGCTGGTCAGACCAGGTCAAATCACTCACTGGCCTCTCACTCACGACTGCAATGCAAAAAGCCGAGGACCGGACAGAATGGAGGGCTATAGTGAACAACGCTACGAAGGCACTAAAATACGGACACGACCTTCAGTTTTGAAGAACACGACCAAGAAGAAGATATCGAAGTGTTGAAGTGCTTGTACAGTAGGGCTACGATGGCTATCCGAGTACAGAACCATAGTACGAAACCTATCCAATTGCAGAGAGGTGTAAGACAGGGTGACGTCATATCCCCGAAACTCTTCACCGCTGCATTGGAAGACGTTTTCAAGCTTCTGGACTGGAAAGGATACGGTATCAACATCAATGGCGAGTACATCACTCACCTTCGATTTGCCGACGATATAGTCCTTATGGCAGAATCGCTGGAGGACCTAAGCAGTATGCTCAATGACCTCGATAGTGTTTCCCAACGGATAGGTCTTAAGATGAACATGGACAAAACAAAGATCATGTTCAATGTCCATGTCACACCTATGCCGGTAGTTGTTGGGAGCACTAAGCTCGAAGTTGTTGACGAGTATGTTTACCTGGGTCAAATAGTCCGACCAGGTAAGTCCAACTTCGACCGAGAGGTCAATCGAAGGATTCAACTCGGCTGGGCAGCGTTCGGGAAGCTACGACACATCTTCTCGTCAGACATACCTCAAAACCTGAAAACGAAATTGTACAACCAGTGCGTGTTGCCAGTGATGACTTATGGAACTGAGACGTGGTCCTTCACTGCTGGCCGTATGAGGAAGCTCAAGGTCGCTCAGCGAACTATGGAGAGGGCTATGATCGGAGTTTCTCTGCGTGATAAACTTAGGAATGAGGATATCCGCAGTAGAACCAGAGTAACCGACATAGCCCAACGGATTAGTAAGCTGAAGTGGCAGTGGGCCGGCCATATAGCTCGAAGAACCGACAACCGATGGGGAAGAAAGGTTCTCGAGTGGCAGCCTCGTACCGGTAGGCGAAGTGTAGGGCGTCCCCCCACGAGATGGAGTGACGACCTGGTAAGACATGCAGGAAGTCGATGGATGCAGGTGGCTCAGGACCGTGCTTTGTGGCATTCTTTGGGGGAGGCCTATGTTCAGCAGTGGACTTGTGAAGGGCTGTAATGATGATGATGATGAATGCGTAATTCCTAGTTTCCGTCCTCATGGTCAAAATGTATATTATGATAATATACAAGCACCATAATTTTATTTTATTTAAAATTATATAGTAATGAGTTTCAAGCTTATCACAATAACGACAGCAACCATCACTCTCAAAAGTCGTTATTTGAAACGGACAATGTTTAATTATACTTACAAGCTGTTCTTATTTTTTTCATAGTAATGGCATAAATATTTCACCGGTTTAAGTTATGTGATCTACTTAAAAGTTTTGCTTCATGGAATGAATTTCAATTTACTTTAGTTCGACTTTGCTAACTGTATCAAGATTAAAATGCAACAATGACACTAGAAAATCGAAAAAATAAGACTTCTTTTGTGTAGCAACATCTTAGAAATAAAATGCGAACTGCAAAGAAAACATCTTTTTATTCACTCTATAAAGTAAGGATGACCAGAAAGTTACAATTTAGTAATTGTTCCAAGTCATTCTGTTTATTCCTTGAGCAATATATAGGTACAGAAGGAATATGTGCTTAAAAATTCCTGTATAGTGTATATACTCGTATTATTGTACCCCTGTGTTTATACACTCTTAGGAGTAGGGGCCATCATTTTAAAAAAATGACGATTATGAGTGTAAAACACTTTCGTGCCAACATCGTAGGAAGCGTTAAAATTAAAATAATAATAGAGTTAAAATAATAAGTCCTATTGCGCATCAGCAGATAGCAGAAGTATTTTAAATTCTTTCATTTTTGGCGAAATGAGTGATTGAGTTTTTTTGTCAAGAAATTTTCAGTTGCAATCCAGTTACAGGAAGTTAATTAATTAAAAATTACTTTGAAATAAAAATGTATTTCAATTGATTAAAATTCGTTCATAAGGAAGGGATGTAGTGTTTGTATCTATTTAATATATTGAATACACTGTCTCATACACACAAGTAGTGTGGTATCACGTTATTGATAATCTGATGCAGCTCACCCGCAGATCCGTCACAAGATGCAATTATTTCACTTTATTACTTTTAATCCAAAGGTACTTACTTTCATGTCTTGTCTTGTGGACTATATGTCACTATATTATTCCTTGTTAAGTCCTAATTTATTTATTTACAACTTTTATTGTGTTAACCGTAATAAGGTAACAAAGGGCGGACTTATGTCAAGTGTCAGTTAGCATTCTCTGTCAGTCAACTTATTGTGTGGTGGAAATAAGGCAGCAGGTATAATCTTTATATATAAAAATTACGTGTCACGTTGTTTGTCCGCGATGAACTCCTAAACTACTGAACTGATTTCAATGAAATTTCGCACACTCTGTGCAGTTTGGTCCAACTTGAGAGATAGGATAGTTTTTATCCTGATAAGTGACACTCAATATTTTTTTATTACGAATTTAAGGATTTTTTATATGAAGGGTCGTCGAAAAGGGCAGAACAACGTTTGCCTGGTTAGCTAGTATACATATATATTCATGTATCAATGCGTGTGTCTATTTTTAATAAGCTTCAGATGCGTTGCGCCCTTGATCACAATTATATTCGCGATTATATTTAAATCCTAAACGACTTTTATCATTTTAGGTTTGTGGTCTTGTATATTCGTCGAGATACCAATACTCAGATAGCTCATAGTAGTCTATGAACTTTCGAACTCGATGTTTGTTGATTGCACTTAACATAGATTGGATTTCCTTGTTGTAGTTATAAAGTTTTTGCATTTATAAATGCGTTTGACATTTTTAATTGCACCGTTTTTACCATTTTAAACATTTTAATATAATGAGTATATTATTTATAAAAATTCATAATTTTAAATAAGTGAAAATTAAAAATACAGAAGAAGTCGATCGGACAGAAATATATTATATCTCTTCCTCTTCCATACCAATCATCATTACAGTCCTACAAGTCAACTGCTGAACAAATAAAGTTTTGGTTTTCTCGACCATTCACCGATAATATTACCTTTTATTGAACTTCCTCTGCTACATAGTTTACAAAATAACCCTGTAAATAATAGTAAGAGGAGAGAAAACATTAAATTTACTGGTACCAAATAATCGGTTACGATAGATCTATATACACCTGCTTACAAACTGCAACCCACAGACAAACCTGTATAAACACAATCATATACATAGTTTTACATATCACCTCATGCACATCTACAGGTAAATAAACTGGATATAATTTTAAACTTATTAATGTAAAATTAAACATGTATTAATAATTTGAGTTTGATAATTAATTGTAATAATTATAATTCCACTTATTTGAATTAATTATTTCCATTGAAAGTTATGCCCACATTTAAATTTTAGTACTGTTTCATGGAGATAGTTTTCTTAAATAAATTCTACAAGAACAACAGGCAACAGGTGACAAACTGTAGAAACAACATGCGTTAAGCTTATGCATCTCATTGTTGTCACCCTCAAAAGCTTTAAAAGACACATAAAAGACACATGACAACAAGACAACATGAACAGATAACATTTTTACAAATGTGAAGCCGTTGCATATATTTACAATTTAAAAGTTAAACACTGATCACTGTGGACTGGAGATTTTATTACCGTATGTTCACAAGAACAAGTAAATGAGAAAGTTGTGTTTGTTCTTGTTCGGAGAAGTTTACAAGTAACATAATGAAAAAACTTCCATCAGTTTCATATCAAAATAATACTGATTTTATAGAAACATCATTATAGAGTATTAACGAACCCATAAAAAGGGCGGCCTATCGGAAATCATTCTACGTCATTCCTTTTCAGTTATGCGGCCTCTCAGAGGATGTGTTACATAATACCGGGATAATTAATTTCTTTCCTTGTCATTTTTATTTTGCTTCGATGTTCTAACTTTACCAGAAAGTATAGTGATTACAGTATAGTATAATGACGCGAGCGCTAGAACAGTGACCGAACCGTGTAGTCGCACGATCTAAGATCACCTGTTTCCACCTCCAAAAATGAACTAGTTCTTTCAGAAAAAATGTAAGAAAGAAAGAACTATTATTTTTTACACACTAAAAAAATATACAAACGTAAGGGACAAAAACATGCATGCACCAGTCTAAAACTGCTTACGCATTCACAATTAAGAAGCAGTACATACACATGAATATTAATCAATTAATTAATAATAAAAGAAAAAAAAATTAAATATAAATCAAAACGTGACATCAAATAGGTCTCCAACTTGGCATAATGCTGCAAAGGCAGCGCTAGTTATCAGTTAGAGCCTTGTGACTTCACTGTCAAGTCGGTGTGAAAAGGAATATGTATGAATAATTTTTTTATTGTATGTTCATAAACTTTGTTTGTTGAATGTCTAATAACGGCGGTATAACTGGGAATTTTAGTGATAGTAGATACTTAATTTTTATAGTAATGAGTTTCGAGCGGGGAAGGAACACGCTCTCACAGAATAAAATGACAGCTGCTGTGTTTCGTATGATTAGTGTAGAGAACCGGAGACCCATTTTACTGGAAAACAGGCATACCATCCTAATCCTTACGGATGATCTACATTTTGATACTTTATTGAGGATAAATGTAGATGTCTATGGGTCACAGCATCCACTTACCATCAGGTGGACTGTGTGCTCGTTTGTCACCCTATCCTATAAAAAAATGGAAGAGAGAAAACATAACACAAGAAGAAACGCATTAGTAACCGATATGGATTTTTTCATAAAATATTTTCTCTAGTGTCATTATCCCCGGAGAAAACACAGAAATATGTTTGTATGCACTAAATGCCGCCGGGATATCTTTCGAACATGATATTGACGACAAAAAAGTATTGATAGATTTGTTCTTTCCCCAATAGAAATGTTTCAAACGTTATATGAATATTAAATGCAAAATCTATAGATTATATTACAGATCCCTCGGCACCCACTTATTATTATTACCTTCGTGAGTCAGAAGTTGATTTTTGAATCTAATATATTGCGATTACTCCTACGTTTCTGACATTTTAAGCTCCTCTTACTCTCATAACTATAATAACTAAGTTCCAATAAAACCTAATTAATTAATAAATAAAATCCATAAAATAGGTTTACATTCTTCTTCATTATCAGTTCGTAAAAGCTCACAGCTGGTCATTTTTTCCTCATTTGTCACGTTTGGCAGGCGGAATGACGATTCCAATACCAAAAGTCTCTCACATTTGACACTGCTCCTCGTCGCCGTTTTAGATATTTTACGTCTGGCGTAAGTGAGGTATACCGCCTTCAATCAGAAGCCATAATATTTTAATGGTATGTAAACCAAACTACTTCACTCATATACGAGCATTTTTCTTAAGTGTTTATTTGCTGTGCTATAAAAAAATCTAACAGTTGTGACATTAAACGAAATATAACAATAATAATAATAATTTGGAGCAAAACACTTTTCTCATGGATAATATTTTTTATATTTGTAAAATATAAGAAGACCTGAAATAAAGGCTTTACATGTTGTTTCTTTTGTTTTTACAAGTAAATGATTTATTTTAACAGATATGTAATTGGTTAAACGTTGTAAATATTATATTATACCTTTGTTTTACAGAGAAACGCAATTACGTCTTTATTTTCTTATTCTCAATCATACCACAATATAATAACATTATAAAACGCATAGTCGCTTCTCACAACACCCAAGGAACGAAATAGAGTAATGGATTGTTTTACGCCGCCACCACATAGAATTACTACACCTTATATACATTACTGCGTCAAAATAAATAATATACAAAACAAAAAAGTGTACTCTATTTCATCTTCTTCTTCTATTTGGCCGTCGAGCTTCAGCACGTCGAGCAAGTATTGCAATCAACAAGCTTCGGGTCCCGCGCCTACGTCACAGTGATAGAGTGAAGTTGGCCACAGTCGAGCGTGTGCCTGCTGTACTACCCTACGTCAGAGGAGTCACAGACAAGGTTGGCTACATCTTGAAGCGAGCTTCCATTAAAACATACTTCAAGCCGCCGAAGAAGATTAGTCAATTTTTACTATCGCGCCAAACACTAATTTTAAGAGTTGACGCCAGAGGCCGCTCGGCGCGGTGCATTCGTGCCGGTTTGACGTTCGCGCGAGCAGATTCTGTTTTGGGCGTGGCGCGTCGGAAGTCGAAACAATGCAGCGCAGTCACTAGAACGGCGTAGTCGCGTAACGTATAACCTCTAAATAGTGTCGGTTTTTGTTAGCAAATTTATGCAACGACGAGGAGTTTGTTGAGTCTAGAAAAATAGATTGTTTGCGCGGACGCCGGTTCTTCGCTAGACTCGTGAGGTCGCTTTAAGATCGCTTCTATTTTGAGTTATCATTTTAGTGCATTTACGCGATAACGCGGTCTGTCTAAGTGTTTTGTGATTAAATTAACTTACCTTTGTTTGCAAGTAATTTACGTCAATTTGTATAGTGATTGCATTTTGAAGCACATTTGCAATATTTCATTTGCTTGTGTGGCCTGTTAATATCGTACGAAAGAATCTTAGTTTGTTGTGTGGAACGCGGAACTTTGTGACCCGAGAGAAGGTCACGTTCGGTTTCTAGAAATAATTTGTTGCTAAGTAAAAACGGAAGTTGAACTTTGATCAACCATTCATTAGTTGTGCCGTGTGTCACGTGTTTGATTACGATTAACGGGGATTTAGTTGAGTTTGATGTTAATTAAATGTACAATAAAGTTGATAGATTGAAATAGTGTACAATAAAGTTTATAAACTGAAATAGTGAAATGAATTCAGCAGTTTTCAATTGGTGACGTCCGCTGAAGTGTACCACTTCAGCGGACGTCACACACATCGTGGGGCAGCATCGGACCAGGCCGCTGCCCGATCACCTCGGTTAAGTCAGGTCACACATACTCACCTTCTAACACAAACTTACATGCAGCTACCTACCGCCTGACCGAGCCTTGTGGTCAGTCTTAGCTTCGGAACCGGGTACGTCCTATTTATCTACCTAGCCTTAGATACTACATATCCATTGGCCATTTGAGCCCCGTCCTCTGTTGCGCGTCGATTGGATTACTCATGGGCTCTAGTCCAGTCAACCTTTGTCGGGGCAACTCAGGGCGTGAACAATCCGTAAAGTGACATATGCCTCTACAAGATGCAGGAGTGTACAAGCTAGATTGTGAATGTGGTCTCTCTTACATAGGACGACCAAAAAGATCTATAAAAACTCGCGTAAAAGAACATATAGCCGACTTGACTTACTGACGTTCCGAGAAGTCTGCAGTCTGTGAACATGTTCAAGATAGCACCCGAAGCGTAGGGCATTAAAATAAGTAAATTAAACATGATAAAATCCGTAAATATAGTTTTATTCAATACAAGCTGTTCTTTTTTGTATCATAGTAATGGTTTAAATATTTCACCGGCTTAAGTTATGTGATCTCCTACTTAAAAGTTTTGCTTCGTGGAATGCATTTCAATTTACTTTAGTTCGACTTTGCCAACTGTATCAAGATTAGAATGCAACAATGTCACAACAAAATCGAAAAATAAGACTTCTTTTGAATAGAAACATTTTTGAAATAAAATGCGATGAGCACGAAAATGTATTGGTCAAACAAAGATATACTTTAAAAAAAAATAAACATGGCAATCTACTTTAAATACAACTGCAAAGAAGGCATCTTTTTATTCAATCTATAAGGTAAATATGATCAGAAAGTTACAAATTAGTAATTTTTCTAGGTCATTATATAAGTGAAGGAGTCATCATTTCTTTAAAAGAAGTTAAAATATATGAGTTATGAGTGTAAAACACTTTTTTGCGTTAAAATTAAAGTAACAGTCGAGGTAATAAGAGTAGAGTCTGCCGCGCTGTACTAATGCGCATCATTCTGCTGATGCGCATTAGGAGACGTACTTTCAATTCTTTCATTTTTGGCAAAATGACTGATTGAGTTTTTCTGCCAAGAAATTTTCAGTAGCACTCCGGCTACAGGAAGTTGGCGGGGATTCAATTGAAGAACCTTGAAGAACGCGTAAAGCTGTTGGTCTGGCGCTTAATTTCTCTTAGGTCTTGTCAAATTGCCGTCACTACGGACTATGACAGTAAGGGAATAGGGAGTGCACCTGTGCTTGCACACTTGTGCAATATAATCCTGTCCTACGCAGATAGCGTGTCTCCGTTGAGACTGACCACCTTGACTGAATTTTGGTTTGTAGAACATTATACAATTCATAACGATAGATTCAAATTATATCTAAAATCATTATCTATATACATTATATAATACAAAACATAAGAGGCTTAATTTAAACCCATTACGCTATATCTATCGTGTTGTGAATTTGTTACGCTAACCAGTAAAAGCGACCATACTAGTGTTTAATTATTAACCTTCCTGCAACCAAACATTTTGTTGTCGTATGCTTTATGTGTACAAATGTTCATCCAAATACGAGTATGTTCATCTCGCCGTATAAAGCGCTTATCATTTCCCTGCGGCCCTGCTATTTTTGACTACGATGGCAACCGTTGTAACAGCGGTGCAGGGGGTATTATGTATATAACATAAATGTGGTTAATGTGTAGTTGAAAGGAAAAACAGCTTGAACTGGATGTCCAATATTACGTATAAATATTTTTCGAAATTCCCGTGTAGTGGCGAGTAAGAATACTCACTACCCCATATCTTTCCTTGGGTGTCGTAATAGGTGACAGAGGGAAACTGAGGCAGAGGATGGGTAGCAGCAACTTTCTGACCTTGAACAGCAAAAAAACAATAAAAAATCTGCGGTTGCCAACACGCTCGCCAAGCGTGGCAACTATGGCAATATACCCACATGTTAGTAACGAAGAGACAGCGCCCAGTCCCCGTCGGACCCGCTATTCCTGGCTACGATGGCGACCATGGTAACGGCAGGATAGGGGGTGCTAAGAATCTCCGGTGGAGGTTCGATTGCCACCTATAACGACTCGACCTGGAAATTTATAACGCACGCACCCTCAGGACTGAAGAGAAGATCGTGGAGCTGGAAGAAGAGATAGACTGTCCGAGGTCCGAAGAGAGGGGGAGGACACGGTAATCCTCGAATCCGGCAACTTGTTTTATCACCGAGAGGGGGACCATATGTCTCAAGAAGGTGTCGGATTTATCGTCCACAAGATTGGGAATGTGTCGACGAGGGTTGCGTACCTTATACTCAAAATAACCAAACGGTATTCGCTGAAGGTCATACAGGTTTACGCACCAATCTCGGCACACCCCGATGAGGAGGTGGAGGAAATGTACGAGGATATCTCTACAGCCATGCATTCCTCCAAAATACACTATATAGTGTTAATGGGAGACTTCAACGCAAATCTAGGCACAAGAGAGAACGGTGAGCCGAAAGTAGGGAAATTCGGAATAAAGCAACGGAACACAAGAGGCCAGCAGCTGGCCGACTTCATGGAGAAAGAGGGACTCTGATGAACTCTTTCTTCCAAAAGCGGCCCCACAGGAAGTGGACCTGGATCGAGTCCCGACGGTTCGACAAAAAATGAGATTGAATTCATTATGACGACCAGACGACAACTGTTCAGTGATGTCTCAGTGATCGCGAGGTTGAAAACCGATAGCGATCACCGAATGGTGAGAGGCACACTGAACCTAAACGTTAAGTTGGAGAGGTCACGTCTAATGAAGTCAACGGTCCGTCCCCCTCGTGCTCTAATCCAAAGTCCCGATACCTTTCAGCTCGAGCTACGAAATCGTTTTCAGTGCCTAGAAGATTGCAATGCAGTGGACGATATGAATGACATGTTCGTGGAAACTGTCCATGCGGTAGGAGCTAAGTTTTGCAAGACCCGCCGCAGAAGAACACAAAAACTCTCCGATCACACTCTTAATATCATGGCTCATCTAACAGATAGGATATTAAGCTGCAGTCTTCAGTAGATTTGACAGCATACAGGCGACTGAACAGACAGATCTCCAAATGCATGCGGCGGGACTTACGCAACTATAATACTGCTCGTATTGAAGCAGCGATCGAGCGGAACCAGGGCTCCAAAGTCTTTGCTAGAGATCTGTCTGCCAGAAAGAACCAACTGTCGAAGCTGAAGACCGTGTGTGGCTGCGTCGTTTACGGGACACCTGAGATTTTGAGTGAGATTGAGAGGTTCTATGGGCAGCTGTACACATCATCTTTGGAGCCACACGCAAGTGTGCGTAACGATACGGTATTAACACCAATGGCGAGTACATCACTCACCTTCGATTTGCCGACGATATATTTCTTATAGCAGAATCGCTTGAGAACTTAAACACTATGCTCAATGACCTTAATAGTGTTTCCCAATGGATAGGTCTTACGATGAACATGGACGAAACAAAGATCATGTTTAATGTCTATGTCACACCTATGCCGGTAGTTGTTGGGAGCACTAAGCTCGAAGTTGTTGATAAGTATGTTAACCTGGGCCAAATAGTCCGACTAGGTAAGTCCAACTTCAACCAAGTGGTCAATCGACGGATTCGACTCGGTTGGGCAGCGTTCGGAAAATTACGGCACATCTTCTGGGGTACATCTTATTCTTCAGAAGTGATTGCTTTATCGCAATCTTATAGCTTCGCCTAGTATATATTGAAGAGGCGTTATTTAAATTTTAGATCATCAAAGAAGTTTTATTTTAATTATAATTCACACACACAAACACTCATGCCTGTCACCCAGAGGGGTAGGCAGAGACTACGGACTTCCAATTGGCGCAATCCTGACACATCTCTCTCGCCTCCTTTACATCCATATATCTACGCATACACGCTCGTCGGTTAAGGGTACCCCTAATTTGGCCCATTTTTAATGTATCGCCGATTTGCTCGATAAACTTTAGTCTAGGGCGTCCCTTCCCGACTCTGCCTTTCACTTCTGCAACATAAGTTTGCTTTGTCACTCTTTCCTCGTTCATTCTTTCTACTTGACCAAATCACCGAAGCATACCTTTCTTAATCCTGGTCACAACGTCATCTTGCAAACGAGACTGCACAACTAGTGCATGTTGCCAGTGATGACCTGTGGAACTGAAACGTGGTCCTTCACTGCTGACCGGATGAGGAAGCTCAAGTTCGCTCAGCGAGCTATGGAGAGGGCTATGCTCGGAGTTTCTCTGCGTGATAAACTTAGAAATGAGGATATCCGCAGTAGAACCAGAGTGACCGACATAGTTCAACTGATTAGTAAGCTGAAGTGGCAATGGACCGGCCATATATTTCGAAGAACCGACAACCGATGGGGCAAAGAGGTTCTCGAGTGGCGGCCTCGTACCGGCGGACGAAGTGTTGGGCGTCCCCCCACTAGATGGAGTGATGACCTGGTAAGATATGCAGGAAGTCTATGGATGCAGGTGTCTCATGACCGTGCTTTATGGCATTGCTTGGGAGAGGCCTATGTTCAGCAGTGGACTTGTGAAGGGCTGCAATGATGAAGATGATGATGGTTAATAAATGATTTTCGGTTATACGTACAGCTACGCTTGTGAAACTTCTCAATAAACTCGGTGAAACTACTTAGATCCGAAATAAGAATTTATTCGTTATCAGATCAAATTAGATTTTAATAATATAGAAGGAAAGAGAATAAATACTTTTACATAATACAAGATAAACTGGTTCAGTTTATCTTTTTTTAACTTTGTCTAGCAATCAGACTAGAAATAAGCTCAGGCCTTTATGTTATATAAACATCACAACTTACAGGTAACTGGGATGACTCATTATTTTACACAGAAATTGAAGAAATTTCAAAAGAATAATAGATATTTCCTCTAGCTCTAGCTGACTAACAAATAAAAATTACATTACGAGTATAAATTTTCACTTTTTGTTAGACGGTTATTACAAAGTATTTCACTACCACTAACTAATGTTGACTTATACAATCTAATAAACTTTTCCTTTGAGAGGCGGTAAAGACCCTGTCAATCTTCACGTAAAATGCGCAAAGCAAAGTTCTTAGATACATAAATTATCCTTGCTCCGTCGGTAACGCTGTCTTTACTGACAATGAAAAAGCTGTCGCATCCTAATCTGTGACACTGATATTTAATATACCGTAAAATAACGTCACCTCCTTTTTTATCAAAACCTAAAACAATAATTCATTTTATTATTTCGCGTTAACTATTAATTTTACTTTTAATTAGATTCATATTTAAAATAGAATAGAATAGAATAGAATGATTTTTATTCAATATGGATTATTACATAATACTTATTGAAAGTCATTATTTTATTTACCACTGGTTCGGAAAATACCTCTGTCCTGGGAAGAACCAGCAAGAAACCCAGCGGGACTTTTTTTTTTAAACATAATTTCACTTAACAATAATTTTGATTATACAATTTTAAATGAATTTTCATAGAACCAGCATGGTGGCGATCACCTTATTCCCAGGGGTTATTTTCACTCATGTATTCCTTGATATTATAATAACCCTTTTTGTACAGTTTTTCTTTAATAAAACTTTTAAACTTGTTTATTGACAAACTTTGAACATGTTCTGGGATTCTGTTGTAAAAGCGTATACATTGCCCCATAAATGAATTACTAATTCTGTGGAGTCTTGTAAGTGGCATTACAAGCTTATGTTTGTTCCTAGTGTTTAAGGTATGAACATCCTTATTCTTATTAAAGCTATTTATGTTTTTATGTACATACATTACATTTTCATAAATATATTGCGATGCCAAAGTTAATATGTTTATTTCTTTAAATTTTTCTCTAAGGGACTCTTTACAATTTAGATTATAAATCGCCCGTACGGCTCTCTTTTGCAAAACAAATATAGCTTCAATATCAGTCGCATTACCCCATAGCAAAATTCCATAAGACATTACGCTATGAAAGTAACTAAAATACACTAACCTAGCTGTCTCAACATCTGTGAGACTTCTAATCTTTCTTACAGCATATGCTGCAGAACTAAGTCTGCTTGCTAATTTAGATATATGGGGGCCCCATTGAAGTTTCGCGTCAATAGTAATACCGAGAAAAACAGTGGTATCCACAAGACTCAACTCCTCCCCATTTAAGAGCACATTGGTTTTCGAATGTTTTACATTAGGTATTGTAAATTTAATACATTTTGTCTTATTGCCGTTTAAGAGCAAATTGTTGGCGTTAAACCAATGTACTAGTTTCGATAGAGCATTATTTACATCGTCATATTTAATTGACTGCCGTTTCAGTTTGAAAATTAAAGAGGTATCGTCAGCAAATAATACTATATCGTGATTGTCCCCTACAAGATAAGGTAAGTCATTAATATAGATTAAGAACAGGAATGGGCCAAGAATCGAGCCCTGAGGAACGCCCATTGATACTACCGATCCGGAGGAACATTTACCATTAATGACGACTTTTTGAGTTCTGTTACTTAAATATGAAGTAATAAGTTTAAGCGCCAAATTTTTTACACCGTAATGTTGTAGTTTCCTGATTAATGTATCATAATGAACACAATCGAAAGCCTTGGAAAGGTCACAGAAAATACCTAAGGCATCTTGTGAATTCTCCCAGGCATTAAAAATATATTTCATAAGCTCAACACCGGCGTCAGACGTCGAGCGACCCCTTGTAAAACCAAATTGATTTTTATGAAGTAATTTATTTGTATTAAAAAAAATTAACAATTGATCCAAAATTATTTTTTCAAAAATTTTACTGAGAGTTGGTAGTACAGAAATAGGTCTATAATTAGCGGGGTCCAATGTACTACCAGATTTAAATAAAGGTATTACTTTACTATACTTCATTAAATCAGGAAACACACCAGAATCGATACAAGTATTAAAAATAATAGCAAGATGAGGTGCAATTAAATCTATTATGGACGTAATCACTGTAACGGAAATCCCCCACAAATCTGCGGTTTTCTTTACATCAATGGTTTTGAAGTATTTTACAATATTATGCGGTAATACTTTTTCAAATCTAAATTCTTTTAAACAGGTATTAACATTCTGTTTAAGTAATGATTCGGCGACAGTTGGAGAAGCATTCAATGACTCTGTTGTCAAGATAGGAACATCAGTGAAATATTTCTCAAACACCGCTGCAACTTCTTGATTTGATTTAGTCAATTCATTATTAATTTTTAATTGATAGTTTGAATAACGAGGTTTCTCATTACCGGTTTCGCTGTTAATTATACTCCACGTCATTTTAATTTTATTCTTAGCTGCCTTAATTTTGTTACTAATATGTAATGATTTGGCTGTGGAGCAAACTCTTTTAAACATTTTAGAATAATTTTTTACATATTCTTTAAAAGCATCGGAAAGATTATACGATCTTTCATGGTAAAGGTCATATAACCTTCGTCTGCTTTTATAAATTCCTACTGTCGCCCACTCATTAAATGCCTTGCGACTGTTTCTGGAGAATGTTTTAGAAGTGAATGTTTTATTAAATTCATTGTTTATAAAGGTAAATAATTCTCTATATAAATAGTCTGCATTGTTCTTATAAGAAAGGGATGGAAGGATTTTTAACATATTACTTCTAAATCTCTCCAGGCGTTTTGCATTAATAGGAACAAACACAATTTTCTCATTTACCTGTTTTTTGTGCATATAAGGTAACGAAACCAGTTGTCCACAGTGATCTGAACTAAGTTTTTGAATTATTGATTTGTTGATTGGTACAACACCTGTAAAAATATTATCAATACAAGTTGCACTACACCCTGCAATACGTGTAGCTTCAAAGAATAAATTATTAAGATTATAGGATTTGAACAAAGAACAGAATTTAATACTGATGGAAGAAGTTTCCAGGAGATTGATATTAAAGTCTCCACACACTACAAGAGATTTATTCTGTTTATTAAGCTTAACTAAAACTTCTTCCATAATTGAAAAATATTATCTTCATTAACATAATGCAGTTTTTGTGACGATTTGATTTTTGATATATTTCTAAAATAATGGGTTCTAAGCATCACATACCACTTGTCCGAACATTTAATTTTTATATAATGATTTTGTTTTTGATCAAAACATAGCTTTCAATTGATTTACAAAGATGCAAAAAAGTTATGCAACGTTGCCAAAGTATTGACCGCGATTTTAACAGTTCGTGGATTCAAATCCGCCATTCGACCACATTTAATAACACATTTTAAGATTACTTGAAGTAGTTAAGGATAATATTAATATTTTTATAGCAATGCTATTATTTTATCGAAAAAACATACCACTATTTATTTAAACACTGACTTTATCAGATGATCTTAACTAGGCACCTCTTTTGTAAAAAATATACGAACATGTTGATAAATTAGGCCCAAATTCACCTTTAAAGGGGTGAAATATTTTGTAAGGCTCCTCACGTCCGCGGCTCCAACGGTAGGAAATTGAAACTTTATATTTTAACCCACTTTATCTCATTGTTGAAGCTGGTACCTTAGAAGCGAAAAATCTTCTAAGAAATAAAATAGAACACGAGTGTTTTCTTTATGTTGTTAACACAAAATGTATATAAGTTCTACACTATTCATTTTGCGAAATGCTTATTATTTTAAACACACTGTTTTACTAGTCATTATTTAGTGCAATCCATAGATTACTGTATATACACTAGGCGCAACCGTAGCTCTGTTTCAGTTTAAAAGTAAAGTGAGAGGTATTCCACTTCTTATTTGTTTGTAATCTCAATTCTCAGTGGTGATAACGCATGTATGGCCTTCTCTGTTTAAATTTGTTTGCGCTACTGCAACTAAAATAAAAATTGTTACTATTACTTAAATCACGTCACCGAGTACCGGAACCAACTTGTGTCTGAAGTCGAGTCTTTGCTGGACAAAGTCTCGGATCGGGGGCGACTAAATCTAGTCCAGTTTAATCCTCAGAAGACACGCGTTTACCGCTAAAAAGAACCCCTTTGTCGTATCTCCTCAGTTTCAAGGTACTCCCCTTGTTGCCTCAGCCAGTATCGGAATCCTTGGCGTCGACATATCGAGTAGCGTGCAGTTTCGTGGTCACTTGGAAGAAAAGGCCAAATTGGCCTCTAAAAAGCTTGGCGTGCTCAGCAGAGCGGGACAGTATTTCATGCCGGCTCAACGCCTGCAACTTTACAAGGCGCAGGTTCGGCCTCACATGGAATACTGTTCCCATCTCTGGGCTGGGGCTCCCCAGTGCCAGCTTCTTCCACTTGACCGCATCCAGCGCAGAGTGTCTCGAATCGTCGACGACCGAGTCCTTTCCGATCGGCTCGACTCATTAGCACTGCGACGAGATGTTGCATCTCTTAGCATTTTCTTTCGCATTTACCATGGGGAGTGCTCTGAGGAATTGTTCGGATTAATCCCAGCCGCCAAATTTCACGAACGCACATCGCGGCAGAACTCCCGATACCATCCACACCATCTGGATGATTGGCGGTCCACCACTGTGCGATTTAGAAGATGTTTTCTTCCTCGCACAACTTCCTTGTGGAATAGTTTACCACCAGCGATTTTTCCGGACCGATACGACTTAGGCACCTTCAAGAAAAGAGCCTACTCCTTTATAAAAGGCCGGCAACGCATCTGCAATTCCCCTGGTGTTGCGGTTGTTCATGGGCGGCGGTAGTCACTTACCATCAGGTGAGCCGCATGCTCGTTTGCCCCCTCTCCTATAAAAAAAAATCAAATATTTTAAAAAGTTACTTCGCAAAAATCCGCGTTATAAAATAAAATGATGTGTCTTACCTAGTATGAAGAGCACCTCCCGCCCTCCCTCAATTGCGTGCACTATCCCCGTCACCACTAATCCCTGCACCATTACACCCAACACCACTACACTAGGAAAGACACACCACTGACAACAATACGACACGTAAGACACGACACGTCAGCAGTCTGTATAAAAGGCAGTTGTTTTGGCTCACCGCTCACTTAACGGTCAGCCACCGCAGAGTCTACATCACCTGAGAATGCCTCATGTAGAGGCGAATAACGTGTCGTATTGTCGTCAGTGGTGTGTCTTTCCTAGTTTAGTCGTGTTGGGAGTAGCGGTGCTGGGATTAATGGTGACGGGGATAGTGCACGCAATTGAGGGAGGGCTGGAGGTGCTCTTCATACTAGGTAAGACATCATTTTATTTTATAAAGGAGATTTTTGCGAAGTAACTTTTAAAAGCTTTAATATAATGGATTTACGCAAAGTAACGCCTAATTTTATTAATTATTACTTAAATGGTAGATTTACAGCAGATCCTTAAAGATTCGTCGACTTTAAAGAGAATCATCATCCAAAGATAAGTGATAACTTTTGGTAAGACAGCTTGATTAATTAATTGCTTCAGTAGAATGGAATAGAATAATTTTATTCAATATTGATTATTACATAATACTTATTGAAAGTTATTTTTTATTTACCACTGTTTCGGAAAATACCTCTGTCCTGGGAAGAACCAGCAAGAAACCCAGCGGGACCTTTTTTTTAGTCATTTGTAATTGTGTTATTTTAATACAAACCTACAAATAATTCAATCGCAATTATCTCCACTACATTTACATAAAAATTACTCAATAACTTATTATAAAATAACCATTTAAAAAAGATTTATTAAGTTTCATCAATGACAGATTCTATTAAACGAGTGAACATTGCAACACGGCCGATTTTCGACAGTAATTAGAATAATTTTAGTTTAGTTTCATTATTTGTATTCTGGCTTCATTGAATGAATGTGGAGTAGTGAATGATAAGATGGATGAATAATTCGAAATGTTGTATGATAGAGGAATAGATGTGTTATGTGTAAATGAGACGAAACGGAAGGAAAAGGATTCAATTGCACATGGCATGTACGCCGCTTACTGATCCGGTGTAATATGATCCGAAATAATCTGACGTTTAAAATACTTAATGGACTCCTATAACACGTTATTGTTATTTCTAACAAGTAGCCTCGCTAGTAAGTAAAGGTTACCTAAAGGTTCATTCAAGTGTTTTTGATTGAATTCATTATGTACCTTACTCTACTCCAATGAAAATCAGCGTCAAGCACTGTTCAATTCGTGACTAAAAATTAAGTGGAAACCATTTTGGTGCATATTTAGTAATTTATTTATTATATGATAAAGATTAGGATTGGAATTATGTTGTTTTTTTTGTGTTATTTGTTATGTAGTATGTACCAAATAAACTTATTTATTTATGTCTTTTAAAAGAAAATAAAATTATTCTGGTTTTACACTAACCAGAATAATTACATAACGTTTGGAATTACTTGATTAGCTAAGAACTTTAAAAAATAAAATTTCTACTTTTGCTGTTCTCGCAGCTACGTGCATTCTTTATTTAACAATGCACTCTTTGCTACTAAATGATGCTTAACTTAGAATCTCTTTAAATATTGAAATTATATAAAACTGCACATTAATTTTAAGCATAACTACATGTACATGTAGTATGCCATGTAGAGGCGGCGTAGCGTAAGAGAATTCACTATCCCATATATACCGCGCGTGACTTAAGGCTTTAACAGTGGTTGAAATGCCTAAATCTTGGATATTTAAGTAAAAAAATCTCAATAACTGTTCATTTAATCCACAAAGAAAAAATTTAGGGTAACAGAAAAGGATTTGGTAAATGTTTTTAATTAAACAAAATTGTATTTTTGTCAAGCCCTTATTAGAAAAAAATCCCCAAAGAGTACCTATCTTTGTAGTATTTTGCAAAATTTCTCCAAAACGGCACAAGCTTTTTAAAGTTCTTACACTAAAAAAAGGTCTTAAAAATATTAATATTTTTAATTGAGAGTTTTATTTTTAATACCCGTTTTATAAGAGAATATATAATTTTTCCCTGAAATTGAATATATTTACGCGAGCGCGCATGCTCGTTGCCATGTAAGCTCTGTCACAGTCCGTTTTCGGACATCGTCGAGGGAGGACCGCACGTCGGTGTTGGAGCGACTTCGTTCAAGTATATATTAGTTTATTAAAAGTTTATACTCAATTATAAATATTTTTATGACTAGAAATATTTAATTTAGTTAATATCTGTACACTGGTAACTGTAAATATTATTTTCTAAATAAATGAATTTTTAAAGTGCCCAAAGAAGAAGAAATTTTCGAGGCGACGTTGATAAGTGAAATTGAAAAATGCATTTTTATATTATTTAGATGTGGAAAGACGAACATGGTATCGTTACTTAGATTTCGATAGTTTTTAATAGCTATGTAATTTTATTGTTGCATATTTTTATGAGTTTTATAATTATTTATTACTATAAAACGCTGTTTTTATGAGTATGACTTTATAAAATATTATTGGGGAGGGAAATAAAGATACAGATACTTACATTTAGGTACAGTGTTATCAAATTAAATCAAACAATTTAAATAAATAAAAGAATCATGCTTACCTAAGTATAAATAACTATATAAAGACATTCTTGGGTTTATGGTTTTTTTTATGTTAGACAAACTATCATCTAAAAAATGTAAAAATTTTAAATTGGAGAGGGGGTTCTCTACGTGATAAAGTTAGAAATGAAGATATTTGCAATAGAACTAGATTAACTGACATAGCCCAACGGAATATTACAGTGAAATGACAATCGATTTTCTTCACACATGCACACACACACACACACACACACACACGCACACAAACGCGCACACACACACATACACACACACACACACACACACACACACACACACACACAAATAGGTCGCAAATAATACTTACCTAGTATTATTTGCGACCTATTTGTGTGTGTGTGTGTGTATTTTTTGCGTGGTAGAGCCATGCTGCAGCTATATTAATAGTATAGTTGTAGCACGAATGGGTCGGCTCCACCGGGGAAGGACCACGCTCTCACAGAATACCAGCGTAAAATAGCAGCTTAATGCTGCTGTGTTTCGTATGGGGAGTGTAGAGAACCGGAGACCCATTTTACTGGAAAAGAGGCATTCTATCTTAGTCCTCAAGGCTGACAACGCATCTGCATTTTAATTCACAAACGAGGATAGATGCATGTCTATGGGCCACAGCAACCACTTACCATCAGGTGGTGTGCTCGTTTGTCACCCTAATTCTATAAAAAAAAAAACTATTAGGCAAGAGTGAATAGGTTTTTGTTAAGTCAGTGCAATTCACCATCTTAGCCTACATAACCACTTACCGATGGGATTGTAGTTGCTTTACTACTTGCTGGGTAAAAATAGTAAAAAAAAATTTACCCTGTGAAAGTTTGCATTTAGATATAATTTTTCTAACCAACCATAAAAATATGATGAGAATATGTATATAAGTATAAAGGTTGCCTCACACGGGACAGTAATAATATAATATTATATCTGTCATTATCTACGCATGAAAACTTTTAAAATCTCTGAATCCCGAGGTATGTTCATATTAAAAGACTGAATAGAACATTGATATGCATGGGGATCGTTTTGTAATTTCACGCCATTATCGAAAAAAAAAAATTGTACGTATTTCAGGTGGCTGTTTGCAAAACACGATTCCACATAAATTAACTCAATAGAAAATAATTGCAAAGTTGCTTCTAAAAATACTTAAATTTTCAACGTCAATGTCTTCTTACGTGGTAGAGCCATGCTGCAACTATATTAGTAGTAGGTATAGTTGTAGCACGAATGGGTCGGCTTGACCGGGGAAGGGCCACGGAATAACATGTAAAATAGCAGTTTAACCCTGCTGTGTTTCGTATGGTGAGTGTAGAGAACCGGGGAAACTTTTTACTGGAAACAAGGTATTACATCTTAGTTCTCACGGGTGACAGCGCATCTACATTTTGATACGTAATCGAGAATAGATGTAGATGTGTATGGGCCGTAGCAACTACTTTGCTACGGCCCATACACATCTAAATGGTAAGTGTACCATCAGGTGGCCTGTGTGCTCGTTTGTCACCCTTATTCTATTAAAAAAAACTTTCTGAGATTTAACGTAAGCACTCGTACAATTATGTCTCATGTAAATAAAGCTATTGGGCTATTTTGATTTTTTAATAAAGTGATTTTACTTTATAGGTTAAATAATTTATTTACCTATCTATGTCAAGAACCGTTTTTTTGTCACTCCTATTGAATTTGACAGTGCTTACTGAAATTTAGCATCTTTAGATGGATCAGAATCGCGCGCTGATCCGGCTGTTAGATATTGCAAAAATAATCGAAAATATTTATTTTTCCTTGCATGCCGAAGACTACCTTGTTTTATTTTATTACGGTCAAATAATATTTATTAGGTTATAAAGCAAGTATTTTTGTAAATGTTGTGTATGTAAATTTTAAATTTTAAATTTAAATTTTCTTGATGTAATCTTTAAACTTACGTTTAAAGATTACATCAAGAAAACTATTACGAAATAGAGCAGTTGAAGTTAAAATCACATAAAATCATATATTCTCTCATCTATTTCTTCTATATGTATTTTTGACGCTACTAATATAAATATAAGTACTTAAGTTATTTTATTTAATATATATTATAATTAATTATTTGTATTATGTTTATATATTTAAACATTTAATATGTATATATACATAAGTAAATATATATGTATGTATATATATATATATATATATATATCTTATATGTTTATATATATATATATTTATATATATATATAAAGGTAATGTAATATATCATTCTACCTGACTATCTCTCCTGATCTGTAAACTTATGACCACCTTCATTACATTGAATTGCTTATAATTTTGCTTATAATTTATCTATTAGATTGTTCTTTTTCCTTTTCTTCTAACAACAATACACCTACCATCAAACAATATAAGGGAAACCTGTTATTGGCCATACTTTTAGTTTGTTACATTAATGTTAATATTTTCTACATACGCTGTTGGTTTTCTAAATAAATAACTAACTAAATAATTAAATGTAAATGTTTTCATTATTTTGTTATTCTATTGTTTATAGTTATTATCACGTCTTAGCTTTACACAAAGAATTACATTAGAAATTCTTGATGGGATGCGATGTAAAGCGCATACATTATTTTCATCAAGAACTATAATATATATATTTGTATTTTTTTTTTTACCAGTAGAGTTTCAACAAAATCTTAAAAAAGTTCAATGAATTTAAAAAAATGCCAATAATTATATAATTTCAAGTCAGTGTTTTACATTTAAAGATCAGTTATAAAGAGCCAAATTTATTATTTTCATTTTGATTCGAGACTAAAATAAATGTGAAAGGGCTTTTATCTGCAATAATAATTTTCATCAAAAATAACATAGACTTATAAAAGTCATATGCACGGTCAATCATACTGAAGATTATCACTTGTACTACAAAATATTTAAAAGACTATTTCCAGTATAATGACCCGAATATCATCATTAATGTTTGACTGGCCCACTTAAAAGTTTTATCACATGGCTAAATGATTGACTTTTATATTATGATAAGGTCATGCTTTTCTATAAAAGTTGCAAGAAATTTTAAATCACGGACCTCTTGGTTTGTTTTACTTTTTAATTAGTGAAAAACAAGATGGACTGATCTAAAAGTTTACTTTCTTGTGTAAATAGTGCTATTTAGAATTTTATGGAAATGATAATTAAAGTTTCTATGTAAATAAGTGTAACATAGCGGGTATTATATTTAATGGTAGCGGCCATCCATATTTGCAAAGCCAGCATCATTTTCTGTACAGAAACCGGCTAAGTGTTGCTCAAGGTACTATAAACAAAGCAGCTGATAAAATGTTACACTCATAACTGTTAACAAAAACTGTTTCCGCAAATGGTCTTATAGATAATAATAACTATTCCGTCGTGTTAGGTGCAGGAGCTATTATTAGAGGGAGAAGAGGTAAAATTTTGTTTAAGAAATGCGCAATCAATATTGTTTTGTCTGCAATTGAGCATAAAATAAAAAATAACTTCAGCCAAAGAGCATAACTGGCATTATACTCAGGCCCATCAATTGGTATGGTAAAAAATAATTTTACCAGGTTTGAAAAAATCAATTAAAATTCAAAAAAACATAAATATTAAAATCAAAAAATGTATATATGTATGTCTATACATACATATAATGATTTATGGCCGCTTAGTAACTGACGGTGACTCACTATAACATCCTACAGTCACGCCGAAACTAAGAGGAGAGAATCACTGTAGAAAAGGTAAAAATTTATTGCGGAAATTTTGTGATAAAATTAAAAAAATTATAAACTTATCCAAGTTAATCTAACTTAGTCTAACTTATCCTTATGCGTTACAAAAAAAAACAAATAATAAAATAGTGAGATGACGTCAGTTTTTAAGAAGATATAACAAAAATAAACAAAAAAATAAATTTCAAAAAGTTCAGTATTAAATTGATTATATACCGCTGACACTTAATCACGCTTTTCGTAACCACGCCAGTTGTAAACAATACTTGTGTGAAAAGACAAAATCTTCTTTTCAAATTTCCGGCGAGTTGTAAGTAGAAGGCCAAATAGGTCACGTGTCAATTTTAATTAAACATATTTTATATGAAGTGATATTAACTACGTTTCATCAATTAACCATTGGTAAAAATTAAAACAGGAATTTTACGATTGTGTTTACAAAAAACATTATTAGTTGAACCTTGCAGCTTGTTCATTAATTTTATTATAAATACCTATAAATGTATATATTATTAATAAATAGTTCCCATAATATTTTGGATTATTTTTTATTTTGCCCTATCTGCAATGTTCTACGCTCTATAGAAAATGTGGCGTATGACATGACTGACAATCTTTTGAACGTTTAATTTTACGTTTTCGTCGCCTCCACATGATATTTTTGTCAGCATAAGGTACCCTTCTATATCTGAAACGAATATAAATATTGCTACAAAGTAAAGTAATAGGCTATACAAGTCCCTGTACTGGGCACAAGACTCTTTTTTTATTTCTGAGAGGGTTTTAGGGCAAGGAAATGCCCGCCGTGCTTCCCCAATGCGTGTTGACGAAAATTGCAACTACAAATTTCATTCGTGCTGTCGGGGATCAAACCTGGGAAAATTTACAGCGAACGCTTTGACCCAGATCTACTAATACGATACAAATAAAAACGATTTAACATATATAATAAAAAACTCTTACGTACTTGAAACTTGAACACTTGATAGCTCGTGATGCCTACCGGACAAAGCTACAGCACCACACCGTGCAATGTAATTGAAGATGCGTAACCGCGACATAATTCTCAGTGATGTGCAAGCATAACCGGCAGTATGTCACTTATATAATTGTCATCTCTGCAGTCTATTAATCTTTGCACTTTTATAAGTAATACAGAACGTAGTTGCTAGACAGTGTTGACGTCGGCTAAAATCTCTGCGATCGCCGTTTCGTCAAGGTCATTCAGGCTAGTTAAAGCCTTAATAGACGAGAGACGGAAATTAAACTTGAATAGTAATGAATAGTAATGAAAAATTAATATTATCGTCCTGGTAACAACTCAAAATAATAAATTTGTGGCTGCAAACCGAAGTCAAGATGATGATGATAAAATTAATATATTCCCAGCACCGTAGTAGCTCAAGGACTTACTTAATGCTTGTCCTAAATTTCACAGTATTAATTTGTTCCGTGCACCGTCCGTTGCACCGTGTAGTGGCGGTTAAGAATATCCACTACCCCATATCTTCCCGTGGGTGTCGTAAAAGGCAACAAAGGTAAACAAGCAGGAGATGGGCAACAGCATCTTCCTGATAACAGAAAATTAAAATAAAAAACTGCGGTTGCCAACCCGCTTGCCAAGCGTAGGAACTATGGCAAATACCCCCCAATTATGAGAGTAACAAAGAGACGGCCACCAGTCCGTCTCTTTGTTACTCTCATAATTACGTCCAGAGGTCCGAAGAGAGGGGGAGGACACGGTAATCCTCGAATCCGGCAACTTGCTCTCTCACCGGGTGGGCGACCATCTGTCCCCAGGAGGTGTCGGATTTATCGTCCACAAGTCTCTCGTTAACAACGTTGTAAAGATTGAGAGTGTGTCGACGAGGGTTGCGTATCTTATACTCAAAATCACCAAACGGTATTCGCTGAAGGTCATATAGGTTTACGCACCAATCTCGGCACACCCCGATGAGGAGGTGGAGGAAATGTATGAGGATATCTCTAGAGCCATGCATTCCTCCAAAACCCTCTATACGGTGTTAATGGGAAACTTTAACGCAGAACTAGGCACAAGAGAGAACGGTGAGCTGAAAATAGGGAATTTCGGAATAGGGCAACGGAAAACAAGGGGCCAGCAGCTGGCCGACTTCAACGAGAAAGAGGGACTCTTTATGATGAACTCTTTCTTCCAGAAGCGGCCCCACAGGAAGTGGACCTGGTCGAGCCCCGACGGTTCGATAAAAAATGAGATTGACTTCATTATGACAACTCTTCATTGATGTCTCAATGATCGCCAGGGTGAAAACTGGTAGCGATCACCGAATGGTTAGAGGCACACTGAACCTAAACGTTAAGTTGGAGAGGTCTCGTCTAATGAAGTCAACGTGCCCTCGTGCTCTGTTTCAGAGTCCCGAAACCTTTCAGCTCGAGTTATAAAACCGTTTTACAAGTGCCTAGAAGACAGCAATGAAGTGGACGATATGAACGACAAGCTCGTGGAAACTGTCCATGCGTTCGGAGCTAAGTTTTGCAAGACCCGCTGCAGAAGAACACAAAAACTCTCCGATCACACTCTCGATACCACGGCTGTTAAACGGGACATGAAGTTACATTCTTCAACAGATTTGACAGCATACAGGCAACTGAACTGATCTCTAAATGCATGCGGCGAGACTTACATAACTTCAATACAGCTTGTATTGAAGAAGCGATCGAGCGAAACCAAGGCTCCAAAGTCTTTGCCAGAGATCTGTCTGCCAGAAAGAGCCAACTGTCAAAGCTGAAGACCGAGTGTGGCAGCATCGTTTCCGGGGCACCTGAGATTTTGAGTGAGATTAAGAGGTTCTATGAGCAGCTGTACACGACATCGGTGGAGCCACACGTAAGTTTTTCTACGTGGTAGAGCCATGCTGCAGCTATATTATGGTTGTAGCACGAATGGGTCGGCTCGACCGGGGAAGGACCACGCTCTCACAGCAAACCAGCGTAAAATAGCAGCTTAACGCTGCTGTGTTTCGTATAGTGAGTGTAGAGAACCGGAGACCCTTTTTACTGGCAAAGAGGAATTCCATCTTAGTCCTCACGGGTGACAACGCATCTGTATCTTGAGTCTTTATTGAGGATAGATGTAGATGTCTATGGGTCACAGTAACCACTTACCATCAGGTGGACTGTGTGATCGTTTGTCACCCGATCCTATAAAAAAAAAGTGTGAGTAACGATCCAAGAGCGAATCTTATCCGACGTCCCGATATCCCGGACGTCAGTCTGAGCGAGATTATAATGGCTCTACAGGACCATAAAAACGGCAAGTCCCCGGGCGAGGATGGAATTACAGCGGAGCTTCTGAAAGCGGGTGGAAAACCGGTACTTGAAGTCCTTCAGAAGTTCTTTAATTCCGTCCTCCATGGTGGCACTACTCCGGAGGCGTGGAGCAGAAGTGCGGTGGTCTTGTTCTTCAAGAAAGGAGACAACGCTCTCTTGAAGAACCACAGACCGATTTACCTTCTGAGCCGCGTCTACGTGCTGTTTTCGAGAGTCATTACGAATCGTCTCGCACGCAGACTTGACGACTTCCAGCCTCCCGAACAAGCCGGTTTCCGAAAAGGCTTTAGTACCATGGACTAGATACACACCCTTCGGCAAATTGTACAGAAGTCCGAGGAGTACAATTTGCCACTATGTCTAGCGTATGTGGACTATTATAAAGTCTTTGATTCCGTCGAAATTTGGGCGGTGCTGCAGTCCCTTCAGCGATGCCTAGTTGACTGTCGATATATCGAAGTGCTGAAGTGTTTGTACGGTAGAGCTACGATGGCTATCCGAGTATAGAATCAGAGTACGAAACCTATCCAACTGCAGAGAGGTGTAAAACAGGGTGACGTTATATCCTGGACTGGAAAGGATACGATATTAACATCAATGGCGAGTACATCACTCACCTTCGATTTGCCGACGATATAGTCCTTATGGCAGAATCGCTGGAGGATCTAAGCACCATGCTCAATGACCTCAATAGTGTCTCTTAACGGATAGGTCTTAAGATGAACATGGACAAAACAAAAATCACGTTTAACGTCAATGTCATACCTATGCCGGTAGTTGTTGGGAGCAGTAAGCTCGAAGTTGTTGACGAGTATGTTTACCTGGGACTAATAGTCTGATTAGGTAAGTCCAACTTCGACCGAGAGGTCAATCGACGGATTCAACTCGGCTGGGCAGCGTTCGGGAAACTACGACACATCTTCTCGTTAGACATAACGAGATTGTTACTAATATACTTACACTTAATGTGGACTAATTATGTCTGAAATAAAGTTATATTATTATAACTCAAAACCTGAAAACGAAACTGTACAACCAGTGCGTGTTGGCAGTGATGACTTACGGATCTGACACGTGGTCCTTCACTGCTGGCCGTATGAGGAAACTCAAGGTCGCTCAGCAAGCTATGGAGAGGGCTATGCTTGGGGTTTCTCTGCGTGATAAACGTAGAAATGAGGATATCCGCAGTAGAACCAGAGGGACCGACATAGCCCAACGGATTAGTAAGCTGAAATGGTAGTGGGCCGGCCATATAGCTCGAAAAACCGACAACCGATGGGGAAGAAAGGTTCTCGAGTGGCAGCCTCGTACCGGTAGGCGAAGTGTAGGGTAACCCCCCAATAGATGGAGTGACGACCTGGTAAGACATGCAGGAAGTCGATGTATGCAGGTGGCTCAGGACCGTGCTTTGTGGCATTCCTTGGGGGAGGCCTATGTTCAGCAGTGGATTTATGAAAGGCTGTAATGATGATGATGAATTTGTTCCCCGCTGACACCAATGAAATTGTTTCTTGATTTTTTTATAGGATAGGGTGACAATCGAGCACACATTCCACCTGGTGGTAAGTTGTTGCTGTGGCCCATAGACATCTACATCTATCCTCGTTTGCGAATCAAAAGCAGATGCGTTGTCACCCATGAGGACTAAGATGCAATGCCTCTTTTTCAGTAAAAGGGTCTCCGGTTTTCTACTGTCAACATACGAAGCACAGCAGCATTAAGCTGCTATTTTACGCTGGTATTCTGTAAGAGCGTGGTCCTTACCCGATCGAGCCGACCCATTTGTGCTACAACTACTACTAGCTGCAGCATGGCTCTACCACGTAAAAATTGAATTTGATTGTTTTTTAATTTTCATGTTTTATTATATAAATTGGGATATAAAAATTTGGGGGATGAGTCCCTCGCGTCCGCAGACTTCGGCCACTTAATCCTAGGCCCACCCTACCCGTGTCCTCCGGATGGTACTAAACGACTGAAAAAACCGAAAGAACAGACAGGGTTCCTCACCGTGTGGTAGCGGCGTAAAATATACACCATGAAGCAAGAAATTAAAGAAATAGTCCCGAATTTTCGGCGCACCTTTTTTGGGGCAGGGGTGCGAAGAATTTCCGGGAGGAAAACTGGCGACGAGGTTCGCCACCCACCACGTTCTGTCTCCCGGAGGGGCGAAAAGTTATTTGCGGAAGCCAGTCTTGCAACGCTGAATGTATGTGGAGCAATGAATGATAAGATGGATGAAGTATGCGAAATGGTATATGATTGAATAATAGATGTGTTATGTGTAAATGAGACGAAACGGAAGGGAAAGGATGCCATTGCACATGGCATGTACACCGCTTACTGGTCCATATCTGGGAGTCGGTATCATCTTTTCAGAAAGAATGGGACAATTTGTGAAGGAGTATTAATGTGCAAGCGCGAGGATACTATGGATACGAATGAAAGCGGGGTTAAAGTAGTTGTTTGTTCTAAAATTTACACCCAGACATGTCTAAGCCCACTTATATTCGAGAGCAGTTTTTAGAAATGATAAGGATGTTGTTAATAACAAAACAAAAGGAATTGAAAATATTGCTATGTTAAGAGATTGTAATGAAAGGGTTGAAGTGAAGAGACTTTGTTATGAAAGGATATTGGAAACGTTTGGTGACGAAAGTATAAATGAGAATGGTGAGGGTCTCTTTGACGTTGGCGGCATCGGACATCTGTCTCTACAACTGCGTTACAACTTATAAGAAAAGGGACGGTAGAAGATAAAGGTACGAAAGAGAAGTATAAATGTAGACTAGAGAAAATATAAGTGATTTGCATGAATTGTGCATGAATGATTTGGAATAGAAGACTGTGTAGCATAACGTTAAGAGAGATTTGGTGGACGCAGCTACCGAAGAATGTGGTATAAGTAAGAAAACGAATGAAAGGAAAAATAATACGTTATAGTGGGATGATGGGGTACGGATGGAAGTTGAAGCAAAGAAGAGAGCATGGTTAGATTTACTAGCAACTAAACCTGGTAATTCTGGCGGTATGAAGATGAGATTAAAAAAAAAGGCAGTTATTAGACGTCTAAATAAAAAAAAGCGAGAAAGAACGGATAAGAAAATACACCCATACAGATAGATATTTAAACAGTGATTCTGACCACCTTCCTTCACAGTTAGCTACCGTGGGTAAATCCTTGTTTCAGAGAGCACGTAGGATCCTTGACAGTAAATACCTGGCCGCTGAGCTCCAACACGTCAAGCAAGTTTCGCACGACAAGAAGCTTCGGGACCCGCGCCTACGTCACAGTGAACGAGTGAAGCCGACCACAGTCAAGCGAGTGCCTGTTGTACTGCCGTATATCAAAGGTGTCACTGACAAGATCGGCTACATCATGAAGCGTGCTTCTATTAAAACATACTTCACACTGCGGAAGAAGATTAGTCAGTTTTACCACCAGTCAAGTGTAGTGTCCCTTCTTAATATAGGTCAAACTAAAAGATTAATAAAACACGCGTTAAAAAAGACGTAACTGATGTGAAGAATCAACACTCCGAGAAGTCTGCAGTCTGTAAACACGTATAATAGGATTGCCCCCGTCACTACATTAGATTTGATTGACCACAAATCCACGCAAAAGAACACCGATTCCTTCCAAGGATGATTCAGGAGGCTATTGAAATCAAAAAACATCATTATTGCAATAGCGAAGATGGCTGGGTGTTACCCATCTGCTTGGGTTCCTATAGTTAATAAAATCAAATTTCTTTTCTTAAACCTGAAATCCAAACCCAAGCATACAACTGCAAGACTTCAAGATATTATAAGTTAATACTGCTTAGATCAGAACAAAAATTAATAATTTTAATGTGGAGGTAATTGTGGTTAACTTTGACATTGGGACGTCAAACACCTCAGTCCCCCCGTGACCATGGGTACTTCAAAATGCTTCAAACGTCGGGAATATAAAATATGTTAATATTTGTAATAAAATCTGTAAAAACTAGTTTTATTAAAACGGATTAAGTCTTTTACATGCGCATGATCGCGTAGAAGTTTTTGGCGAAAAACTAAAAAGTTTTTGTGCGTTCATGGACTTGAAAAAGGGTTGGAAAGGGATAAAAGAAAGGGTAATGAAAGTGAACGTAAGTAAGACGAAAGTGATGGTTTTTGAAAGAGAAAATAGTGTGAAATAAGAATAGAAGGGGAGTTAGATGAGCAAGTCCATGAATTTGTATTTTGTCCAGTATCCTAATGCCCAAAAGCTTCCCCATCTCCATCCTAAAACCCAAAACGTTCAATTGCTTTTCCTTCTTTTATAGTTTAAAAAATAAAAAGTAAAGTACTAAAATAAAAATCGGCGAAGCGCGTGTCAGGCCATGCACAGCGTAGGGTTCCGTAGTTGCCCGCACAATACACGAACTCGAAAAAGCTATCTAGTGATACACGAACCCCACGCTTTAACTGTAGGAGAGTTATAAAAAAAATATTTTCAACAATTTTGTAGGGGTGATTAATATCTATAACACATTTGCCCAACCTATACCAACATATTTGCTATAATTACCACACCTGGAAAGCGTGTTTAAAATCGCAGTTTTTTAATTTTACTCGCGAAACTATCCATACCATCTGCATGATTGGCGGTCCACCGCTGTGCGATTTAGAAGATGTTTTCTTCCTCGCACAACTTCCTTGTGGAATGGATTACCACCAGCGATTTTTCCGGACCGATGTACTTTCAAGAAAAGAGCCACCTTCTTTTTAAAAGGCCGGCAACGCATCTGCAATTCCCCTGGTGTACATAAACAACTGCATTGTTTATGGGCGGCGGTAGTCACATACCATAAGGTGAGCCGCATGCTCGTTTGCCTCCACTCTTAAAAAAACTGCTATAAGTAAGATGCTGCTGTCCACCTCCGGGTTCAGATTACTTCTGTCAACTCTTACGACTTTGTAATAATTATATACACGGCTGGTGATAATAGCCATATCTGTTCAGATACAAAATAATGTGATTTCTTCGTATAACTACTATTCTATTTTATTAAATTTTTATAACAAAAATGTTTACAAAATTTTTGCAAATCGTTCTGTTCATGTCCACTTTATCCGGCCTCGCTTGGTTAGGATATATTAATGTGGCGTTATTAAGATTTAAAATATTCATGAAACCATTTTATCAATGTCTCAATAAAAACACTCCAAATTTTTCGAATAAAACAAAGTGTTAATCGATTCAGAATTCACGAAGATTGGCCCGGTCAGATAGATAGACAGATAGAAATACGAGTACAAATATTTTAAATATGGTTATTCATGACTTTCTTAATGGCATGAAAAAAATATTTCGATATCACCACAGAATAAATAATAGTTATTACAGACAGACTGTTCAGTTTTATCACTATTATATATTTATTGACTAAGCTATGATAAAATAGCTTAGGCTACTTATGTTTATGTAATAAAAAATTAAAAAGAAATGAATTACTAAGAAAAACTATGCGAACAAAGTCGCGGTCACAACTAGCTATATATAGTTCAAACATTCATTTCCCCAATTTTTATATCAAACTAAATTTTAATGTGAAGTTTTTCTTTAATATCCGGCTACAAGTAAAACTTATTTTCAAATTAAAAACCAGCTCTTCCTTTTTAAATATAAAGATTATCAATAGCTTAATAACAAAAACTACACAATGAACCTACGTTGTACTTGGTTATACGAGGTAGGGCCATGCTGCAGCTTTATTATGTATGTACCATAAATGGTTGGACTCCACTTGATAGGAGCACGCTGTCACATAAAACCAGCGTAAAGAACATGTTGTGCTGCTGTGTTTTGTAAGGTGGGTGTAGAGATCTAGACACCTTTTTACTGGAATGATCAATTCAATTTTAGTCCTCAAGGGTGAAAACGCATCTGCATTTTGATTCGAAAAGGAGGATAGATGTAGATGTCTATAGAACACAGCATCTAGCTACCATCATGTGTGCTGGATTGTCACTTTTAGTCCATAAAAAAAAACCTACACCCCTCACGATCACTCACAAAGATGAGCCCTAACTTGATGATATAAAGATCTTCAATTCTCGGCTGTCACATCGAATTCTAGTATATTATATATCGAGTCTTAGTAGGGAACAAAAAAAAACCTGCTGAGGGCAGTTTTGCATAGCTTTTAATATAATTGAAAAACTAAATTAGTTGTACAAAAGCCTTAAGATAACGATTACTTTAAAAATTTTAGGCACTTATTGTAGATCATGATATTGAAGATATTTATTTACCACGGCCAACGATATCACGCTTGGCAAGCGGGGTGGTAATCGCAATTTTTTTTTATAAATTTTGGGTTGTTATCAGGAAGATTCTGTTACCCTTATCCTGTTTCATTTCCCTCTGTTGACCTGTACGACACCCACGGCATGATTTAGCGTAGGTGGTTCTCTTCTTACGCCGCCACTGCTTGACTTGACACTAATTTAAGAAGATTTTTATAGTTAATTTGATACGGTCTTGTACTTCATTATACGATTTTGATAAGTATTCTATATTCCATTTTTGAGTATTTTACATTATATAATTATTATAATTTTTATATTTATTAAAATATTTGTACATTATTTTATTTTACTTTATTTTAATTCTATCAAGTCCTTTAAATGAGAATTTATAGGGTAATAATGTTAAAATATCCAACCACAATTTCATAACGTAACAAAGGAAAACAACAATAATTTATTTGTAAATAGGCTACATATCAATCTTTTAAAAAGCATTGCACGTCTGTTGAACTGAGGAAATTGAATCTTTGTATTAGAACGCAATTTATTTACCTGACGAACCTTGAACGTTATAAAGCAAAAGAAAATCTTATATTGATATAGGAGTGGGTATTCGTTTTATAAGTTTAATACTATTGCAGACATCATATTTCATATGCCTTGGATAAATAGTAAAAGTAGAGTATTTTATTTCAAAGTATTTTGTTTAACCTTTAAAACCCTTCTGTTTACGATTGTTTTATTTTTCGTTTACCTTAAATAATCGTTCAGGTTTTCTTCAATACCTTATAATAAAAGCCTGAGAACATAAAACTATATTTAATGTTAGTTTTAATTTTTGTACATATTAGTCTAGTAAGCCAATTGATATTAAATATAATACAAACCGTATTCAAATTAATTACATTATTTATTTAAAAAAATACAATTCATAAATATATATTTATGTGATAAACGTCCAAATTTTAATGAAACATTTAGTCCATTAAGAATAAATTTATACTATAGTACACTTTGCCTCCTAAATAGTTTCTTAGCCTTTTCTTAAATAATGATGTGTTGAGATCTCTCCAACACTTGAGTAATTTATAGTAAATAGCCGGCCCCATACAGCAGGCAGTGTTGCGCATTAGTGCTGTTTTTCCACTAGGAATGTAAACTCTATTAGTTGTGAAATGGTTCACAGATTTAACGGAGGTGACTCAAATGCTGTGTTCGACATACATACGGGTGACGAAAACTGGATTTACTGTTATAATCCTGAAACTAAGAGAGAGTCTATTGTCTGGGTGTTTCCTTTCGAGAAGTTGCCAACTAAAGTGAAGAGAGGTCGAAGCGTGGGAAAAAGTTGGTGGGCTCGTTCTTTGGAAGAACAGATCATTGCGCAACAATTGTTTTAGAGGATCGAAAAATAGTTACTGCAGAGTGGTACACTAACATTGGTTTGCCACTTGTCTTGGTAAATGTTCGGAAGAAACGACCTCGCAGTAGGACCCTCCTAAACCACAACAACGCCTCGCCAAGCAAACAATCGAGTACTTAGCGACGTCAGACGTGGAATTACTGGGTCACCCGCGGTATAGCCCCGACCTCGCGATTTTTATTTATTTCCGAAAATAAAAGAAAAACTTCAAGAAAACTCTTTTGGACGCCGAGGAAGCAGGGGCTGCCTTTCAAAATGCCGTCGATGAGACCCCTAAGGACGAGTGGGCAAAGTGCTTTTCTCAGTGGTTCCATCGGATGCAGCGATGTATTTATGTATATGTACACTATTTTGAAAATATATAATAAAACTAATGGTAAAAATAGAACCCAAAAAGGTTGTGTAGTGGCGGTCAAGAATATCCACTACCCCATATCCTCCCGTGGGTGTCGTAAAAGGCGACAAAGGGAAACAGGCAGGAGATGGGCAGCAGCATCTTCCTGATAATAGCCAAAATTACAATAAAAAAACTGCGGTTGCCAACCCGCTCGCCAAGCGTGGCAACTATGGCAAATACCCCCAATGACTAAAGCAACAAACAGACGGCCCCCAGTCCCCGGCGGCCCCGCTATTCCTGGCTACGGTGGCGACCATGGTAACGGCGGGGCAGGGGGTGCTAAGAATCTCCGGTGGAGGTTCGGTTGCCACCTTAGACGACTCGACCTGGCAACGTACAACGCACGCACCCTGAGGACTGACGAGAAGATCGTGGAGCTGGAAGAAGAGATAGACAAGTTGCGCTGGCATATTATAGGATTATCCGAAGTCCGAAGAGAGGGAGAGGACACGGTAATCCTCGAATCCGGCAACTTGCTCTATCACCGGGAGGGCGACCATCTGTCCCAGGGAGGTGTCGGATTTATCGTCCACAAGTCTCTCGTTAACAACGTTGTAAAGATCGGCAGTGTGTCGACGAGGGTTGCGTACCATATACTCATAATCACCAAACGGTATTCGCTGAAGGTCATACAGGTTTACGCACCAACCTCGGCACACCCCGATGAGGAGGTGGAGGAAATGTATGAGGATATCTCTAGAGCCATGCATTCCTCCAAAACCCAATATACGGTGTTAATGGGAGACTTCAATGCAAAACTAGGCACAAGAGAAAACGGTGAGCTGAAAGTAGGGAAATTTGGAATAGGGCAACGGAACCCAAGGGGCCAGCAGCTGGTCGACTTCATGGAGAAAGAGGGACTCTTTATGATGAACCCTTTCTTCGACCAGACGACAACTGTTCAGTGATGTCTCCGTGATCGCGAGGGTGAAAACTGGTAGCGATCACCGAATGGCTAACCATTCGGTGATCGCTACCAGTTTTGTTTTACCAGTTAAGTTGGAGAGGTCTCGTCTAATGAAGTCAACGCTCCGTCCCCCTCGTGCTCTGTTCCAAAGTCCCGAAACCTTTCAGCTCGAGTTACAAAACCGTTTTCAGTGAACTTTTAAATTTTAAAGAAATATCGAATTAATAATTTAAAATTTTACAAAACAAACTACCTTTGTCGTTTTCTTAGCAATATTTTTCTTAGTAAATTCATAGAGGGAATTTTTAAGAGATAATTCATGATCCCGGGTTCGATTCCCCGGTTGAATTACGTTTCGTTGTTTTCTTAACAATTTAGATAAATATTAAGATAATGTTTTAGAAACCAGGGTTCATTCCCCGGTCGCAACGATCACTTTTTGTCTTTTTGAGATTAATTTAAAGTGTAAAATAAATGCAAATTTTGTATAAAATAAATGCTTATTTTCGATGTTTAATACATGAAAATATTTTTTTTGTGTTATCAGATAAGAAACATGATAACTGATAAGGATAGTGTTTGTGAACCTTGTTGTTTCATAATGAACAGAGATAGGTGCTATCTGACCAAGGATTTCACTAGCATTCTACCGAGTTGACGAGAGTCGTGTAAAAATTGGTTGTTCACATAGCGCGAGTTAATAACCGCGCGCTGATTTGTAATATAGGAGGCCTAATAGATGGAAATTTAATTATTTGCAAATTTCACAAATTTATGTAAAATTGATGACAGATTACAGATGTTTTAGTGTGACTGTATAAGCAAATAGGTGAGTTTTGTATTATATTCATGCATAAAGAGCAATGGCAGACTTTCATACATAAAATTAGTTGAGAAGAAATGGTAGCGTCTATATACCAAAAATATCTTAAAATGTTAAGCGTCAGTCCCTTAATAACTTTGTCAAAGAATTTTGTACTGAGAAGGCGTCAAAAAAAAGATATTTGCATTTGAACCTTTTTAGGTTATGTCCTATGTCGCTTGGAAAAAGTCATGCTTCCTGTGGTTGTTTGATGTTAGCTTAATACATAATACATAAATGAAAGTTTTTAGATTATTGTATCTCTATTATATATTTGCATACTATAAATGTATATTTCTGGCATGGCTCCAGGGCGTGTATACCATAGTGACATTCTCAGAAGGGCTAGAACCCAGAGCCGTAAATCCAGTAAAAAAAACAGTGACATTTTATTTTAGCTAGTGTTGGCATAACATTAAATGGAATTGTTACATAGTACTATGATTGAGATAATGTATTACCGTAGGAAATTCTTTGTAAGAGACTTATTCTCAGCCATATTACTTTTATTTTTGTTATTACCGATAGTACAGTTATTACTAATAATAACTTAATATAAAAATATTTTGTGTGTTGTGTTGGTAGTGTTACAAAGTGTATACGAAAATAGTAGGAATATACTAAATGGCAACATTTGAATAGAGTAAAATGATTTCAGTCATTTGATATTCCCAAAAATGTTTGTTTTTTTCTGTGGCTTTGATTAAAATACATTTTTATTTGAAAAATCATAGAAAAATAATAAAACTCATTTTATATATAACTTATTTCTAGACGCTATAATTTTTGTCAACTATTTTTCTGCCATTGCTCTTTACTTATAATAGTGAAATTTTGATTGTTTTGTATAAGAAATTTTTAAGAGTTTTTCAAAAGTAAATATATGTATAAAAATGTGAATTAAACTATTTTATTAGTAAAGATATTTGTATTTTCAAATAAAGAACATTGTTCCAAACTCATATGTTAGATATTTAAGAAATCTAACTTAGTACATATGTTGTAAAATAGGTGTATTTTGTTGAATAAATACAAAGTTTTTTGTGATATTAAAATGTAATGTATATCATAGTATAGAAATTTTGTTGCTATCATTATAAGTAAATTGTATAAATGTATGTCTTATACAAATAAAGATATTGGGCAAACTGTGGGAGTGCAATAGTAAAAGTTTAACGTAATTGTGTTGTGAAATCGCATAGGGGGCGCGGCTCTCTTTCGAGTATAGCATTGAAGTACCTTATTACCTTAGTACCCTTACCAGTAATAAATATAATCAAGAAAGAAGACATATAGGGAAGTGATAGGGAAAGTAATTGCACTCTTACGGAGCAGTTTTAAGGCAATTGCTGTTTTATTCCTGAGGGATCCTTCACCTTTAAATATTAATACAGTCCACAATCAAAACAAAGGACGACTGGACCGGGACTACTACAAGAAGACCCGTTGCCTGACCTTTTGATTTTAGATTTCTTTTGAGAACGGGTACCCCACCAAGGATCTCCTAAGTGTGTGTTGTTTGTGGATTATACAGTGGTCCCAATCAACCGCCGGTACGACATACTCCGCTAAGCGTCGAGTCCGCATACTCCGCGAGGCGTCGAGGTCACCGGCCCTTAGGCAGATTCTTGGCACTCAAGTGCGTTCCGTGCCTTGCAGTGTCGAGTCGCGTATTTGAGTGCTATCTAGCACTTCCCCCAACCCTTTCGTTGTGAAAGGGGTAGGCAGTGCGCCCAAGTGTTGCGGTCATCATCATCTTCGCTCCCATCTTTACCTCGCGGCGCGCATCAGCTGTCAACCTGCTAGGTAAAGTATATAGACGTAAGACACGCGTACACCAACCAAACAAAACAGTAGTAACCAAATAGCGTAACATGTCGGACAAGGGGAAGGGGGAACCCCCCCCCACCCCCCCGCGTTAGGAAACCCCCGGATCGCCCGGGAATATTGGATCGGCCTTTATTCGTAAGGAATCTACAATATCCGGAGCGGTCAACGGTAGTGGCATCATTTAGCCAGATTCCCAAGAAGAAGCCAACGTCGCCCCAAGGACCCGCGTCGAGCGTCGCGCTCACTCCCACCGCACCTGAGCGTGCGAGTGGGAAGGAACCGTCGCCCCTGCCTCAGCGGGCGAAGAAAGCGGCCAGGCGTCATACCCCCCCGGAAACGGAAGACTCACTACACGAGAAGCGGCAGTGTGTTGAAGTACCACAATCGGATTATGCAACGTCATCGTCAGACGAAGATGAAGCACAAACGAGTCACACCACACATAGATCGCCACCGAAATCGCCAAGTCCGCGTAAACCGACCCCCCCCCCCCCCCCGCATCGCCGGACCGTAGAAGCACTGTGGATACGGCCGACTACGAGGAGGGAGGTGAAGAATCTTATGGGTGGGGGTCAACTAAGTCGACGACGTACGCGACCCTCCCCCCGTTCGCCGGAGGATCCCCCCCCGCGCCTGCTACCAACCCCTCTGGACTCTCTACGGATGACGGACAGAGGCCATCAACAAGTTACGCCCAACTGGCGGCTGCCCCGGCAGTACCACGACCCAAGTCGCCGGAAACAGCCACCACCCAACCGGACAAAGAAAAGGCACGCTACCCGCCAATAGTAGCAGAATGCCTCCCGGACTGGACAAAGCATTTCGAAGTGCTTAATAGGAAATTAGGCCACCCGCCGAATGCTCGTCCGTTCGGGAAGGGTGTCAGATTTACCCCACAAAGTCCGGAAGAATTCCGGACAATACAAAAATATTTGATTGAAATATCCAAGGAGCTGCCATCAATGTCGTGGTACTGTTATACCCCTGAAGAAGACAAGCCCACCAAAGTGGGCATCCGGGGGCTACCAGTGGGCACGGACGCAAGCCAGATAGGAGAGGCCATCAGGGCAAAGGGATTTCCTCTTAAGTACGTGAAGGAAATCCCTCCTCGTAGAGGCAGGCCTGGATGCCTCTACTTCGCCCAGCTGGACCACCTGAACCTGGAGCAGCTGAAGGAGCTCTATGCAATAGATGAACTACTATTTATGAAAGGCGTAACCATAGAAGCCTGGCAGAGAAGAGTAGGCCCAGCACAGTGCCACCGCTGCCAGGCCTTCGGACACGCATCAGCGAACTGCTTCAGGCCAGTGAAGTGTGTCCGCTGTGGAGATAACCACATTGCAAGCGAATGCCCTAGGGGTAGAGAGGTAGAGCCAAGATGTGCCAACTGTGGTAATAACCACACAGCGAATGATCGCCGCTGCCCGGTCCTGAGGAGGATCGCAAGGAAGCAAGGGATCACCCTACCGGGGCTACAACCGGAAGCCCCTAGGGGGGTCCCGCAGAGTCGCCCCCGAACAGTGGAAATTCAAGAAGACGGGTGGGCAACAGTTAGAGGGAGGGGAAGACAACCACCCCCCCCACCCCCCGCACAGCAACCACAAGTAGAGACGTACGAGGCTCCAAAAGCAACCACCGGGACGACTCTACAGCCACCCGCTAACGATGCCACAGAGAGGCAACAGCCAAAGAAGAAGAAGCGGGTGCGCAGTAAGAAGAAGAAAGAGCAACCTCCTCAGGTAGCGGCAGCCACCTCTACCCCTACCCCAGCGGTAACGATGGCACAGGCGCAGGTTACAGAAAGGATAACCACCAAGAGTAGAGCCCCAGGAAGGGCTCTATCAGAAAATAGAGCCCGCTCTACACAAAGAGCACGCTCTACCCAAGGTAGAGAAGGTAGAGCAGAATTACCGACACCACACCCGAGGACAGTACCAGCAACAACAAGCGCAAGAAGAACACCAACAGCTGCCCCAGACATGACAGATGCCATCCAGAGACTGGTTGGCATCGCTATAGAAGTGGGCAGCCAAGTCCTGGCGGACATAAGAGCCGGGACGGATCCGATTACAGCAATTATGAAGGCTTTGGCGCAGCTACTGGCTCGACACTACAGTGGTGTCGTGTAACCCGGATAACCTGCGCCTCCTATACTGGAACCCAGACGGAATCCAGCAGAAGATACATGAACTCCGCACTATCGCCCAACAGCAGGACATACACGTAATACTGTTGGGCGAAACGAAGCTGAGACCTGCGACGCGCATAAAGCTGCCGAACTACTTTATATACAGGAGGGACGAGGTCAACGCTCAAGGAGTCGCCTACAGAGGTACGGCGGCTCTAGTAAGAAGAGACATCGTCCACCTAGAGCTGGAACCACCTCAGTACCAAACTATGCGCTCAATCGGCATAAAAATGGAGGCGGCGGGCGAGGAACTAAGGATCTACGCAGCATACCGCCCGCCAGGGACTCCATTTTGCTCCTCAGACATCCGGACAATAATGGAAGGTGAAACACCAACCATTATAGCAGGGGACCTAAACGCGAAACACCCGGCATGGGGATCAAGAATGATCACCCCGCCGGGTCGTGCTCTTTACGATGATGCGGAATTAAACAACTACGACGTATTAGGTCCCGAAGAGCCGACGCATATTCCAGCCGATCACCGGAAGAGTCCGGATGTGCTGGACATCGTGCTCACTAGGAACATCAACTGCCCGATAGTGGTAGAGGTGCTGTACGACGCGGACACACAGCACCTCCCGCTATTAATCACCTTAGGCCTCAGGGCAGTGACGTCGCCTCCCAGAGCCTTCAAGACTAAGATCAACTGGAGGCTCTACCAACAACATCTACTGGAGAGACCTCCAGTAACAACACCGATCAACACAGCGGACGACGTAGAGGCCGCTGCAACCAGAATTACTAAGACGATCACAGAAGCTCTCAACGCAGCCTCTACGATCGTCCCACTTACCAAAAAGAAAGAAGAGCTGCCACAAAAACTACAAATTCAGCTGAGGAAAAAGAGAGCATTAAGGAGGCTTTGGGCGCGTACGCGCTGTCCAAAAATCAAGTCGCAACTCAACACCTTATCAGAAGAGCTGTCGGTTGCAATCCAGGCCCACAGAGGAGAGGCCTGGGAGCGGCGCATATGGAAAGCAGAGGAGGAAGATGCGTCGCTCTACAAATTGAACCGGCAGCTGACAAAAACAAGATCACCTGTATGCGCACTATTAAGTAGTACTGGAGAGAGATGCTATGAGGCCAAGGAAAGAGCGGATATCCTAGCTGAGCACTTCGAGGAGCAGTTTATGCCGAATCCAGCAAGTGCGGAGTTCATGGAGCTTCATACCCAAAAGGAGAGCCGCGTACAGGAGTTCCTGTCGTCGCCCTCGCCAACGCTTGCAGGAGAATGGTTTATTTCTCCCACAGAATTGCGGAGGACGATTAACCGCCTGCAAGTGAGGAAGGCGCCGGGGCACGACCGGATCACGAACGCAGCACTCAGACAGCTGCCAAACAGAACCACCGTAGAGTTAGGAAAACTCTACAATGGCATTCTGCGGACTTCCCACTTCCCGGAGAGCTGGAAAATCGGCAAAATCATCGTCTTGCCAAAACCCGGGAAGGACAGGCGTAGAGCAGCTAGCTACAGGCCGATTACGCTGCTACCGCACATAGCCAAATTGTTCGAGCGCATTATATTAAGAAGAGTCCGCCCGTGCATACAACTGCGGGCGGAAAAACACGGATTTCGGAGCGGACACTCTACAGCTACACAGCTGACCAGAGTGCTGCACCTATTATCGACGGAGTACAACTACGAGAGAACGTCTGTGGGCGTCTTCTTGGACATAGAGAAGGCGTTCGACAGGGTGTGGCACTCTGGACTACTCTTCAAGATGAAACAACAAACGAGTGTCCCTCCTGCTATGCTGCGGCTAGTGGCGTCATTTCTAGCTGACATAAGCTTCTACGTCTGTGTAGAGGATGCCGAGTCCGCAGTCAAGCCAATTAGAGCCGGCGTACCACAGGGCAGCTGTCTCTCGCCGATCCTGTACGCGGCATATACCAATGATATACCGACGCTGGCTGGACAACTGCAGGAATGGGAGTACGACGTAGAGCTGGCGCTATACGCGGACGATAGTGCCTACTTCACGTCGTCCAGAAGAGCCCACATCGCGGTTGCCAAGATGCAGCGCCTGCTGGACCTGCTGCCACCATGGCTGGATGAGTGGAGGATGGCTGTCAACGTGGGAAAGACGGCCGCTCTACTCACCCGCCGTTACAGAAATCTACCACCACCATTGAAGCTAAGAGGCCAAGAGATCGCGTATCAGAAGGCCGTAACCTACCTTGGATGCCGGATCGACAGGATGCTGCGCAAGACTGCGCACGTCGACATCGTCGTCCGCAATGCCAGATGTGCGCGGGCGATGCTCCGTCCAGTCCTGGCATCCAAGCTGCCGATGAAAACAAAGATTACTCTATATAAGACGTATATTCGTCCGAGGCTAACATACGCCGCTCCAGCCTGGTACGCGCTCTTGAGCAGCAGACAGAGGCAGCGGTTGCAGGTCCAGCAGAATCAATCACTAAGGACCATTGTCGGTGCAGGTCGCTACGTCCGGAATGACGTCATAGCGGCCAACCTGAAAATGGAGACAATCGAAGAGTTTGTGGTCCGGTTGACGCGCGGTATGTTCGACCGCGCAGACAACGGGCCACATCCACACCTTAACAACTTTGCGCCGCTACACACTCGCCCCCCGGACGGGCGACCTCTACCAAGAGAACTCCTCTCTACAAGAGATTAGAGAGTCGAGTAAAGCCCGCAATGCCACTGATAGGCCAACTTTGATGCCTAGGTCGAAGCAGCCGCCTATACGGCGACTTACCCGACCTAGCTAAACTAATAAACAGGACAACCAACAATGCCGGATTACCGGCTCCCAATGACCGGCCCATAGAAATGGGCCGTGAGGAATACCCGGGTAATGGGGAAGATGCCCCGAGGCCCGAGACCTGCTGGGTGTAGTACACACACCGCAGCAGACGACAACGTAGTGAGAACGGGTTTTCAGACGCTCTCTTGTGATACTCCTTCACAGGGTTCACATACGCCTCGTTGACCGCCCGAAACCAGTGTAGGTGTCCTTGGAGTTTCGGATCAAGACCAAAGGCAAGGAAGATCTGTCAGTTGGCTCTTGACTGCCGGAATTATTGGAGGGAGTGGTCTGGATACCTTTTAATGGTCCTTTGAGCCGGATCAAGATCAAGATCAAGACCAGCCGAAGGAAGCCGGAGATTTGAGTAGTAGGCCCACCAGGGCTGAGGCAACAGGACTAAAGGTAAAGAAGACCAGGCCAGCGTAGTAGGTTCATCAGGGCTGAGGCAGGACCGGACCTGGAACACTGGTAGCCACCGGAAGAAAGAAAACCGGGATAATAACCTATTGCGAAAGAGAAATAGTTTTATATATAAAGCAAGTAGGAAGCAGCTTGCGTACTTAATAATTAACATAACACTACTTAATAGAAATTGGCCAGTTACTTGTTGTTTACTTTATGTGAACCTGAAGAAATAATGAACGCTCTCGAAAGAAGATTCGGTAGAGTTGAGATGCTCATTCTAGCCGAGATCGAGAATGTAAAGCGTATGCCAAGATTGGCAAAAGATTGCAGAAACATAGGTTCTTTTAGTCGCATTACGAACATGGTTGCTTCAATACAAGCGTTGAATGAACCACATTATTTATACTCACCGAAGATAGTGAGCCGTATTGTGGAGATGCTCGGAACTATGATTAAATTTAAATGGTTCGAATATTGAGCTCAACATCCCATGGAGCCAGAGCTGCAGAAGATGGCCAAATTTTTGAATTCATTGAGTGAACAATTTGGAGCATCTTTAAGCAATGAAAAAGTGCCTGAAAAACGGAAAAGTCCTGAAATCGGGAAGCGAACCGGACACACCGCAAAGGGGTCTGTACGCAACCGTTTTAAGAGTAAGCGTTGTGAATGTCGAGATAATAAGGGGCACGACCGACAAGTGGTTATGATAACCCATGACACACACATCTCACAGTATACAAGCGTAAAATAGCAGCTTAACGCTGCTGTGTTTCGTATGGTGAGTGTAGAGAACCGGAGACCTTTTTTACTGGAAACGAGGCATTCCATCTTAGTCCTCACGGGTGACAACGCATGTGCATTTTGATTCTTAATCAGTCGATCATTATGGCCTATTACTCCTCACAAGGATTTAGTTTTTTTTGCGACTTTCCCACACACTATAATCTTACCAGTACTTACGTTCGTGTAAGATTATAGTGTGTGGGAGGTTTATAAGTTAAATGTTATAAGTTAGGACGAGTTGGTACCTGTTATTTGCATGCAAATTACTTCGCGTACATCCGCTCGATAAAATAAAATGATGTGTCTTACCTAGTTTGCCGATTTGTTTTTAATTTTACAAACGGTGGCGTAAGTCCAGCGGTGATTGGTAGCATATTTTATCGCATGACGCAGTCGCTCGCTCCTTAAGTAGGGAGCGGTTGTGTCAGCAGTCTGTATAAATAGGAGTTGTATTGGCTCGTCGCTCACTTAGCGGTCAGCCACCGCAGAGTTAAGATATCCTGAAGATGCCTCGTGTAAAGGCAAAACACGTGTCACATCATTTTATTTCATCGAGCGAAGTAAGTTTTTGCCAACTTTAATATAATGGACTTCCGCAATGTAACGCCTGATTCTATTAATTATTTTATTAGAATGCTTCTTTTTTTTTATTTTACCTAAGCTTAGTGAACCTGCAAGGGAGCATACTGGAAATCTATGCAATATGTATAAACAAAAACACGTATCCTCAAAAGTTGTAACTATTCTGTTTAATGATTGATATTTAATAGTTTGGAAACATTTCGGGCACACCGTTGAAGGGAAGATTTATTTTAATCGTGTCGCTAGGTTTGACGATCACAGTACCAGATGTCGAGAACCTCTGACGCTGCGCCTCCTCGCCAGTCTGAGTTGTTATACAGTACACTATCTCTTACAGAGAACTTTAGTCTAACAATGAGAACGAACTCAGGTGATGAACTTGAACTAGGGTAATCGATTATCTTATACCGCCACCACGTTGTGTATAAATTACAAAAAATTTAATCAAAAATATGTTTTGAAATAAATTTATAACATAAATAAATATGAAATTATGACGTCACGTGGGTAAAACAGCAAATTCACAGTTAGAAGTAACCCGTTAACCAGCGACTAGAACAATTAGGACTAGTGATCTCCCTAGGAAATAACTTCACAAATTGCAATTTATTACATTATTGATGATGTCTATACGTATATTATGTATATCATACAATATTAAAATATTAAAAAATAATCATTGCAGTTACTAGCGAATCTTTTAGACATTATGGTTAACAATAGTTGTAAGTGATTGTTACTTTCTTCCTTTTTATGAATCATTACAAATCAGGTTAAATCAGGTGAAGGCGAATTGCGCTCTATAGAAAGAAAGAAAGAAAAACATAAAGAAATAAAAAAACATTTATTTGCACAGAATAGAAGTGGTACTGGTACCTGATGTATTAGGCATTCAAATATTTATAATTATATAAAGCAATTGAAACACTTTCATATTTCTAACAAAATATCAAGCTATATTATTATTTACTCTCTTATCTCGTAGCTTTAAGGATAATGATACCTAACAATTATTTATAGTAACTTTTAATCAGTTAGGGGTAGAGTCATTGTAGAAGCGTGCTCGTCGCAACCTCTGCCAGCCCTTTTCAGGGCTGCAATTCTACTCAGCTGCGCACCCATGCCAACGAGGGTTAGGGCGTCCCTCAAGGCGACGCACACCAACTCGTCCCCGTTGGTGTGGAATGCAGCGCGCAAAGCGGCGATGGGGACCGCCACCCGTCACGCACAGCCCGACACGGCGGAAGGTGGAGGACAGAGTGCAGAGTTGGCACGTGGAATGTTAGGCATGAGAGATAAGACGAATGAGTTGATTGAAATAATGAAAGAAAGAGAATTAGATGTCGTGTGTATGTCGGAGACCAAACGGAAGGGCAGTGGTACTGAAGAGCTCCCTGGCGGGGCGTTAGCTCTATGGTCCGGAGTCCCGGAGAGCGAGAACGCCTGCCAGGGAGTGGGGATGCTGCTGTCTTCTCGGTTGGTCGATGTTATGACTGAATATAAGGTTGTGAACTCAAGACTTCTCTGGGTTCGCTTTAAATTGGGACTGACGAAGTTATTCCTTTTGGCTGTTTATGCGCCGGTAGCTTCGTCGTCCAGGACTGAGCTGGAGGAGTTTTGGGAGAATGTAAGAGAAGTTCTAGATTTGGCTAGGGGAAACGAAAGAATTGTTGTATGTGGTGATTTGAATGGATGGGTTGGTACCGCGCGACCAGGGTACAGTCGGTACTTGGAAAGTTTGGCGATAAAAGGGTTAATGATGCTGGCAAGCTTATACTGGCGGTGTGCAAGGAAAAGGGTCTTCTTGTGACAAACACTATGTTTTATCACAAGAAAATCCATATGTATACTAGAGAACGAAAGAATGAGAGAAGTATGATGGATTTGTTCCTGGTGGATGACCGACTGCGAAAACAGGTGATGGATACGCGAGTGTTCAGGGGTGCTGACCTGGGAACGGATCACTATCTAGTGATTACTAGATTTAGGGGTCTGTTCGCGGGTTGGCGCTACCGGACGGCAGTGACGGAACCACAGTCGGTCTGTCGCATCCGAAGCTGGAAGCTTCAGGAAGCGGATACTAGGGACAAATATCATGCGAGGGTAGGCGAAAAGCTTGACACCATCGATGGCAGAAAAGAATGTGTAGAAAGAACATGGCAGAACCTTAGGGATGGAATGGTAAGTGCAGCGGAAGAAGTGTGTGGAACAATAAAAAGAGGCAGTAGTAAAAGAAGAGATGCATGGTGGAATGATGAAGTGAAAGAAGCTGTAAAGAAGAAGAAGAAAGCATGGTTAGGCTACTTGGCCTCTAGTAATAATAAGGATATGAGAGAGAAGGTGAAAGAAAGATATGGGCTGCAGAAAGTTCACACGAAAGCATTGATTGAGGAAGTGCGTGAAAGGTGTAGAATGGAAGCGGAAGAAAGGTTGTCGCACAACTTTAAGGAGAACTCCAAACTCTTCTGGAAAGAGGTTGGAAGGACCCGAAGTGGTGCGACGCCCTTAAGAATGAACAAAGTGCTTGCAAAGCGAGAACTAATGACGTCCTCTCAGAAAAATCGGACGTCATGCAGCGATGGAGCGAATTTTATAGAGAAATGTATGCGTGTGATGATCTTAGTGAGGGATCCGGGGAAGTCGCCGTGACTGGTACGCCAGACCCGGACCTCGATGATACTGAGGTCATCAGTAGAGATTGAACGTGCGATTCGAAGTTTGAAATGTGGTAAGGCTGCGGGACTAGACAGAGTTACTGCTGAAATGGTCAAGTATGGTGGGCCTCGCGTCTGGGACAGCTTTCATCTGCTGTGCAATTTGTGCTGGCGGACGGGGGATGTCCCGGATGATTGGCGATCCGCAGTCATTGTGCCTTTATATAAAGGTAAAGGTTCACATTTTGACTGCGGGTGCTATCGGGCGATCAGTTTGACCAGTTTAGCAGGTAAAGTTTACTCGAAGGTTTTGACACGTAGGATGCAAGAGAAATCGGAAAGATTTCTATGGGAGGCACAATGCAATGCGGATTTAGGCCTAGAAGAGGATGCACGGATCAAATGTTTTCTCTCCGCATGATCACGGAAAAGTTTCTGGACCAGAGGATTTTCTGTGCTTTTGTGGATCTTGAGAAAGCATTTGATAAGGTTGTAAGGAAGAAAATGTGGGAATTGTTGCCGGGGTATGGTGTGGATGGTCGGTTGCTAAGGGCTGTGCAGTCTCTTTACTGTGACTGTAAAGCCTGTGTGCGGGTAGAGCATGACCTGTCACCCATGTTTAGCGTCCAGACGGGCGTAAAGCAGGGTTGTGTCATGTCTTACTGGCTGTTCATACTGTATCTCGACAGCTGTTTACAGAAGCTGAAAGATAGCTGTTTGGGTGTGAAATTGGGTGACATAAAAGTAAATTGTCTGCTGTATGCTGATGATGCAGTGCTTATTGCACCATCAGCGGCAAAACTGCAGGCATAAGTCATGTGTATGAAAGAAAAATGTGAAATTAAAGGTCTCCGTTTGAATGCTAATAAAACTAAGGTTCTGGTATTTGAAAGGGAAGAAGAGAGAACGAAGTGTGAAATATGGGTAAATTAGGAATTTCTAGAACAGGTAAATGAAATTGTATACTTGGGGAGTGCTTTTAGCCGGGATGGAAGATGTGATTTAGATGTGGACAGGCGTGTCGCTGCCGGGAACAAAGTCAATGGCGCCCTGACTGCGTTAGTCAAAAGGCAAGGCGTAGTGAAGAGTGCACGCCTTGCAATACATAACGCAGTGTTGGTACCGACTTTGTTATATGGCAGCGAAACCTGGGTATGCCAGAAGAAGCATAAAAGCAAGTTGAATGCAGTGGAGATGCGATCTCTTCGTAAAATGTGCGGCGTTACCATGGCCGACCGAAAGCGAAACGAAGAGATTCGCTACATGGCAGGTTTGAAAGATGACCTTATCCCAAAAATTGATAAGGGCATGCTTCGGTGGTTTGGGCACATTGAGCGAATGAGTGAAGACCGAATGTTGAAGAAAATATATAGCGCGAAAGTTAATATTAAAAGGTGTCGAGGTAGACCGAGACTAACTTTCGAAGACCATGTGAGCAAATTGCTCGAAGAGGGTAGGGTCAAGAGTACTCGGATACCTAGACGTGCATGTATGAAGAAGATAATGAATCTGAAAGAAGTGAAAGAGGTTTGTAAGGATCGTAACACTTGGCGATCTGTTCTCTCTGGCTACCCCGTCAGGGATTGTGCGTGAAGATAAGTAAGTTAACTTTTAATCAGTGAATAAAGAGTTGTGAAATTATAATAAATATGTCGCAATAAACTGTGTGGTGATTTTATTTATTGTATGACACGAAAATTCAAAATTTACGCCGAAGAACCCTACTGAAACGTAAAACAGTCATTACAAAGGGCACCCAACGTGGGGCGTAAAAGTAAATAATATTCGTGCATTCACTAATCATAAAAACTTATCAACATGGCCCGTGTACGCCGCAGCGTAGACAACGCTAACCTTGATGAAGAACCTGGTCATGGCCAATCAGAACCGTAGTGCTGGCCTCCCTGCAGCATCTGCTCGAGACATTCGCAGATCGTTTAAAACCGCCTTCAACAACGTCGGTTTCTACTACCATTACCACCAAACATGGAGGGAATTTAGCTAATTGCAAAGCAAGGTTCAGCGGCGCACCCAACGAGTCATTGCAAGTATTTCTCGATGCTGTTGAAACGTACAAAGACTGTGTAAAAGTGTCAGATGCCAACGCCCCTCGCGGTTCCTCGATGCTGCTGTCCCATGAAGCAGCTACCTGGTGGCAAGCTATAAAGCCCCAGGTCACCGGCTGGCATGACGCCGTCCATGACATTCGATGTGCATTTGAAGACCGGCGTCCACCACACAAAATTTATCGAGAGTTATTCTCTCAGACACAACAAGAGAATGAAAAGACTGATTTATTTGTATCAAAGGCTCAGGCGCTTCTAGCGAAATTACCATACGACTATCTCACCAAAAAGTTAAATTAGATATGATTGTCAAATACAATCTTTGAATAGCGCATCCGACGAGAAGAAATTTGCTCTTTCCTAGAACTACTAGAACGTGCCCGCCAAATAGAAGATTCTATGGACACACAGACTCGACATGTCACGGGTCCAGCCGTGTGCCGAACTCGACCCGTACCGTTTTCTGGTCATCAGCGCAACACACAAACTACTCTAAATCTTATTATTTATATTTTTACTCAGCCAATGATTTGGCTATCTTGACACCTGCTTCTTTTGAGCAACAAAATAATTTTACATTTGATTTGGAACCAGTTCCAAATAATTTAAATTAGATAATAAGACAATAGAGGTAATCTCTAGCCAAGATAATTTAAATAGCTTAGAATGCAACTTACCAATACATAATTATGCAATTTTACAAAATAACAATAATAAAAACTGTATCAACCTGGTGCATCAAAATATACAAGGTATGTTAGGCAAATAATTAGAAATTGAATTATTTTTAAATAGTAACAGTATACATATTTTATGTATTACAGAACATTGGTTGAAAGAATACAACTCCATATTTAATTTCAGTAATCACCAGGTGGTCAGTTCGTTCAATAGAAATACTAAATTACGTGGTGGCTCCTTAATATTAGCTAATAAGTCCTTATCATGTAAAGAACGTAAAGACATTGTGAGCCTCTCTGTTGAGCGTACTGTAGAACTGGCATATGTTGAGCTTGAGCACCTTATTGTTGTCAGTGTTTACAGACCCCCATGTTCAAGTTATGATACTTTTGAAAAAATTATGGAAGAAGTTTTAGTTAAGCTTAATAAACAGAATAAATCTCTTGTAGTGTGTGGAGACTTTAATATCAATCTCCTAGAAACTTCTTCCATCAGTATTAAATTTTGTTCTTTGTTCAAATCCTACAATCTTAATAATTTATCCTTTGAAGCTACACGTATTGCAGGGTGTAGTGCAACTTGTATTGTGTTGTACCAATCAACAAATCAATAATTCAAAAACTTAGTTCAGATCACTGTGGACAACTGGTTTCGTTACCTTATATACACAAAAACAGGCGATTGAAAAAATTGTGTTTGTTCCTATTAATGCAAAACGCCTGGAGAGATTTAGAAGTAATATGGTAAAAAACCTTCCATCCCTTTCTTATAAGAACAATGCAGACTATTTATATAGAAAATTATTTACCTTTATAAATAACGAATTTAATAAAACATTCACTTCTAAAACATTCTCCAGAAATAGTCGCAAGGCATTTAATGAGTGGGCGACAGTAGGAATTCATAAAAGCAAACGAAGGTTATATGACCTTTACCATGAAAGATCGTATAATCTTTTCCGATGCCTTTAAAGAATATGTAAAAAAATATTCTAAAATGTTTAAAAGAGTTTGCTCCACAGCCAAATCATTACATATTAGTAACAAAATTAAGACGGCTAAGAATAAAATTAAAATGACGTGGAGTATAATTAACAGCGAAACCGGTAAAGAGAAACCTCGTAACTCAAACTATCAATTAAAAATTAATAATGAATTGACTAAATCAAATCAAGAAGTTGCAGCGGTGTTTGAGAAATATTTCACTGATGTTCCTATCTTGACAACAGAGTCATTGAATACTTCTCCAACTGTCGCCGAGTCATTACTTAAACAGAATGTTAATACCTGTTTAAAAGAATTTAGATTTGAAAAAGTATTACCGCATAATATTGTAAAATACTTCAAAACCATTGACGTAAAGAAAACCGCAGATTTTTGGGGGATTTCCGTTACAGTGATTGCGTCCATAATAGATTTAATTGCACCTCATCTTGCTATTATTTTTAATACTTGTATCGATTCTGGTGTGTTTTCTGATTTAATGAAGTATAGTAAAGTAATACCTTTATTTAAATCTGGTAGTACATTGGACCTCGCTAATTTAAGACCTATTTCTGTACTACCAACTCTCAGTAAAATTTTTGAAAAAATAATTTGGGATCAATTGTTAATTTTTTTTTAATACAAATAAATTACTTCATAAAAATCTATTTGGTTTTACAAGGGGTCGCTCGACGTCTAACGCCGGTGTTGAGCTTATGAAATATATTTTTAATTCCTGGGAGAATTCACAAGACGCCTTAGGTATTTTCTGTGACCTTTCCAAGGCTTTTGATTGTGTTCATCATGATACATTAATCAGGAAACTACAACATTACGGTGTAAAAAATTTGGCGCTTAAACTTATTACTTCATATTTAAGTAACAGAACTCAAAAAGTCGTCATTAATGGTAAATGTTCCTCCGGATCCGTAGTATCAATGAGCGTTCCTCAGGGCTGTTCTTAATCTATATTAATGACTTACCTTATCTTGTAGGGGACAATCACGATATAGTATTATTTGCTGACGATACCTCTTTAATTTTCAAACTGAAACGGCAGTCAATTAAATATGACGATGTAAATAATGCTCTATCGAAACTAGTACATTGGTTTAACGCCAACAATTTGCTCTTAAACGGCAATAAGACAAAATGTATTAAATTTACAATACCTAATGTAAAACATTCGAAAACCAATGTACTCATAAATGGGGAGGAGTTGAGTCTTGTGGATACCACTGTTTTTCTCGGTATTACTATTGACGCGAAACTTCAATGGGCCCCCATATATCTAAATTAGCAAGCAGACTTAGTTCTGCAGCATATGCTGTAAGAAAGATTAGAAGTCTCACAGATGTTGAGACAGCTGAGTTAGTGTATTTTAGTTACTTTCATAGCGTAATGTCTTATGGAATTTTGCTATGGGCGACTGATATTGAAGCTATATTTGTTTTGCAAAAGAGAGCCGTAGGGGCGATTTATAATCAAAATTGTAAAGAGTCCCTTAGAGAAAAATTTAAAGAAATAAACATATTAATTTTAGCATCGCAATATATTTATGAAAATGTAATGTATGTACATAAAAACATAAATAGCTTTAATAAGAATAAGGATGTTCATACCTTAAACACTAGGAACAAACATAAGCTTGTAATGCCACTTACTAGACTCCACAGAATTAGTAATTCATTTATGGGGCAATGTATACGCTTTTACAACAGAATCCCAGAACATGTTCAAAGTTTGTCAATAAACAAGTTTAAAAGTTTTATTAAAGAAAAACTGTACAAAAAGGGTTATTATAATATCAAGGAATACATGAATGAAAATAACCCCTGGAAATAAGGTGATCGCCACCATGGTGGTTCTATGAAAATTCATTTAAAATTGTATAAACAAAATTATTGTTAAGTGAAATTATGTTTAAAAAAAAGTCCCGCTGGGTTTCTTGCTGGTTCTTCCCAGGACAGAGGTATTTTCCGAACCAGTGGTAAATAAAATAATGACTTTCAATAAGTATTATGTAATAATCCATATTGAATAAAAATCATTCTATTCTATTCTATTCTACTCGTGTCACAAACACAAATACGTCTTCGATCTTCCCAGTGGAACCCAAACCACCTATGATCGAAAACCCGAATGAAAATAAGCAATTCAAAGTCTCGAGAAAGTATTGTATTTGTTGTAAAAACTATGGACATAGACGTGAGGAATGTCGTAAATTGAGAAAACAAGATTGTAATAAGGACATTGTTTCGTCTACGGCTAATATAAAGTGTTACGGTTGCGGAGAGAAAGGAGTGATCCGTTCAGAATGTACAAAATGTAACTCAATTTAACTCTGTCGAGGTAAACTATTTCGCCCACAAAGATAATAAGTACCAGTAATCCACAAATTTGGTACGAATAAAAGTAAACGCCCTGATAATAACATTAACATAAAAATAGAAAATGACAATATAGAAGAAGCTGACAGCATTAAATTTTTGGGTATAACTTTGGACAGATTTTGTAATTGGAAACAACATGTAAATGATGCTTGTCTCAAACTAAACAGATTTTCTTATGCCCTTAGAAAGCTTCGGACCGTATCAGATGAAAAGACTGTAGGTATAGCGTATAAAGGCTATGTAGAATCAATCCTTAGATATGGGTTAATAATATGGGGGAATTCGACTGATGTTGGTCAAGCATTCATTGCACAAAATAAATGTTTAAGAGCTATTTGTGGAGCAAGTCCACTTGACTCCTGTAAACCTTTATTTAAAAAACTTAATTTACTGACATTAACCTGCATGTATGTTCTTGAGGTATCAGTCTTTGTAAGGAAGTATAACGATTTTTTTAAATTCAAGGGGGATCATTTTAGTAAATACAGACCAAGAGATCCAACTAGAATAATGATTCCATCTTGTAGAACAGCTTTAAATAAACGGAATGTATATCATATTTGCATATCAGTTTTTAATTAATTGCCTAAGAGTCTACGGGAACTTCCATTAAAATATTTTAAAATTAAGTTAAGAAAATGGCTAGTGGATAAGTGTTTTTATACGATACAAGAGTTCATGCAACATAAAACTAATGTATATGATTATTTGTAATATTGAATAAAATGTAATATAATAATAGCAATATATAATAATAATTAAATGTAATATAATAAAAAAATATAATATAATAATAATAATATATAATAATAATAATATTTTGTATATCATTTATGATAAATACTAACATAACTTCACATTTTTGTAAGTAACATAATAGTATTTTAATTGTTTTATATAATTATAAATATTTGCATGCCTATTAAAGGCAGAATATAGCATGAACTATGCACCGCTCTTAAATCTAGTACCACCTATATTCTGTGCAAATAAATGTTTCTTTCTTTCTTTCTTCTTTCTTTCTAACTCAGGTGAGTCATTGTAATCTTAATTTTAATAGCTTTAATTGTTCGTTACATGTATCTACACCGTATATCCTTTCCTCTCCAAGTGATAATTACGATATAAAATCGCAGTCGTATTTTAAAAAGATTGAAAAATTTAATAATGATAATAATAACAATACTGTGTACTGTGCCCACAAAATTTAAAAATTGTCTTCCTATACGTTTTTTCTCACTAAACCATTTTAAACGTAAAGTTTCTTATCATATATATATATATATATATATATATATATATATATATATATATATATATATATATATATTTCTACCTAAACAGTTTATGTCAGTTTTCTGCCGACTTTCAAAAAGGAGACGGTACTCAATTCGACTGTATGTTTTTTTATGTGTGTTACCTCATAAGATTTTGTGTCCGTATTACCTAAATGCTTCTTTAGTGCACCAGTCGTAGTACGTTCGAATAATTAGGTGACCATGGGTTTTAACCCTAAAAGTGGGACAAATTTTAACAAGAATAGGGGTACCATGATTTCAGAAATTGAAAAATATTCACTGTTATATCCAAGCAAAGAATTTACTTCATCCCATGTTTTAAATGGTAATAATAATAAATCGAAGGAGGTATGTTTATTTTCGATAGATTCTTTTGCACATAATTTAAATGCCAGTCTATCGCATGATCTTAATAAAGAATCTAATACTACGCTTCCGTATGATATTGGAAATTGTTATAATTCACAAACCAACATTTCATTGTTGCCCTAATCACACCCTAGGCCGATTTTAGGCATCCAGAATCATGGAGTTCGAGGTCGTGCATTAATAGATACTACAGCGAAGAGAAGTATAGCCGATTGTCAGCTGTACTCTCTACTAATACAAACAGCACTTCACTAGTACTTCAATGCGTGTTAAACTTCGGGTTTGATTAAAATACGCCAGGTACTAATTACGAATTTACAGGTAAAACCTGGAAAGCAAGTCGCACTCGATTTTGTTGTTTTACCAGACGCTGAAAATAATCAAAACTTGTTAGGAATAGATTTCCTTACAGCTGCAGGTATTTGTATAGATTTTTCTGTCTATACAAATATTTGTGTCGAAAATCTTCACCTGGAAATTTTCGGACGACCCAAAATTGTATTCACTGGAGTTCGAACCTTTAAGCTATTTTGAGTCTTGTGCCTCTGCAGATTTTCTTCGTGGGAATGAAGCTACAATGTTTAACCCTGAAGACCGTCATAAATTAGGTAACCTGCTGAAAGAGAATTCAGACACCATTAGTCTATGAGGAGCGTGAACAACATATGCCGAACATTATATTGATACTGGTGATCATCCACCTATATCAGTCCCGCCTTACCGGCAAAGAAAGAAATTATCAAAGCAGAATTGGAGAAAATGTTTCAAGAAAGGATAATCGAAGAATGCGAATCCGCGTGGTCCTCACCCGCCGTCTTGATACCAAAAAAAAGGTAACAATGTTAGGTATTGTGTGGATCACCGCAAACTTAATAGTATTAATAATACCGATACTTATCCTCTTCCTTCTATTGACGAGCTATTTCAATGCACCAAACGTCATTGTTTTATCAGCACTATTGACCTAAAGCCAGGATACTGGCAAGTAAGTGTGGCTCCAAAAGATCGATACAAAACATGTTTTATTACTCCGTTTGGTACCTTTCGTTTTACGCGCATACCTTTTGGCTTAAAAATGGTTCATCCACCTTTTAGAGATTGATGGACAGATTTTGATATGGAGGTACTTTAAAGAACACTGTCGTCTTGGCGTACTTAGACAACCTCCTTGTAATGTCGAAAAGAAATCTAGATCTACATATGAAAGATGTACAATTGGTATTTGATCGTCTTCGGCAATTTGGTCTTCGAGCAAATCATGAGAAATGCTCCTTTGCCTGTACAGAGTAAAATATCTTGGTCACCTCTTGATTCCTGAAGGAATTAAGCCTAATGAGACCAAGGTACAAGCGATACTCACTATGAAGGAACCAACTAATGTCAAACAGCTCAAAACCTTATTAAAGACCTGCACTTGGTTTCGCAAATGTGTACAAAACTTCTCAGGGATTGTTCACCCTCTTACTAAGCTCACCAGAAAACATGAACCATGGTCATGGGGTGAAGACCAGCGCAAGGTGTTCGATGAACTGAAGATAAAGCTTACGTCTTCACCTATTTTAATACAAGTCGACTATCTTCAATTTTTGGTACGAACTGATGCCAGCAATCATGCTCTTGGTGCAGCTCTCATGCAGGTTCAAAGCGAGCATCCTGACGAACGCGTAATAGAGTACGCCAGCAGACTTTTAACACCTGCAGAACAACGATACTCAACGACTGAGTGAGAGGCCCTTGCTGTTGTATAGGCAATTGAAAAGTTTCGACCATATATTTAAGGTCATCCAGTTATAGTAAAAAGTGAACATCAACCCTTAAAATGTCTCCCGTCTTTTAAATTACCTAGTGGCTGACTCGTACTCTAGATGGGCTTTACAACCCTACGATATTCGTTTTGAATAACACACCAGGAAAAGCAAATATCATTGCAGATACACTCAGTCGCCCTGTGCATGACGACTGCAATGCTTTTAGTACCTGTTCAGTGATCATAGATGTACCTCGGGTAAGCCTATCAGAACTACGTGCTTCCCAACTGGCTGACACAGAAATTAAGAAACAAATTTAGCAAGAAATAAAATTAACAAGAAAAAATTAAGAACAGTCCAGGATCTAGAGAACACAGATATTCTAATTTCTAGTCGATTGCTGAAACGCGGTTATTTAATGTCACAAGGTGTTCTCTATCGTTTAAGTCCTGAATCAGACGCCGAGGAGCCCCAATTAGTCATTCCCGCTGCGATGAGAACGAGCATTCTGCAAGAGGTACATGATGTACCGACTGCGGGTCATCAGCGTCTGAAACGAATGCTACAACGTCTGAAACAGAGGTAATACTTTATTTCAATGACAAAATTTGTTACAGAATATCTTAAAAATTGTGAAGAATGTCAAAGATATTATATCTCCTTATAGAAGACACCGCTACTCGATGGGTGGAACTGTTTGCATTTAAAGTAGCTACTACAGAAGTAACAGCTAAAATACTTATCGAACAATACTTCCTTAGATATAGGTTTCCTAGGAGAATTGTCTCTAATAATGGAGTACAGTTTGTATCAGCTGTTATGCAACAAACTATGCACCTCCTTGATATTAAGCAAAATCTTATTCCTCTCTATCATCCGGAAGTAAACCCGACCGAACGAAAAAACAGAGCTCAAAACACAGCTTTCGATTCTGGTCCAGAACAATCATAGAGCGTGGCCAAAGTATCTGCCCGAAATTAGATTTTCTATTAATTCTGCAAAGTGCTCCACTACTGGCTGTAGCCCTGCTTTTTTAATGTTTACTCGAGAGATGCAAACGCCTTACGACTCACAGCGTGATTTGAGGGCTCTCTAAAGAAAACTTCGTTCCTCAGAGTACGCCATATCTAGGTAATTTTATTAAACGACTCGATGAAGTCCGTGATAAATCGGAACTAAATCAAGATAGGGCAAAAGCAGTACAAGACAATCGGCGTCAATTATCACCTCAGTACCAAATAGATAACATGGTATTGGTAAAAACTCATCTCACTAGCAATTCATCCCAAGGCTTAACGCAAAAATTTCTTCCATAAAGAGACGGTCCTTGCAAAATCTCTCGACAAATAAGTCCAAGTACATATTTAATTAGTGATATATCATCCGGTGCTAGTGTAGGAAAATTCCATTCTTCCGATCTCACTTTGTTCCACAATGACGTAAGAAGTGATGCTGTACCGGTTAGACCAAGACGTCCCTGAGGACGTCCGCGTTAGTTTGGAAGCTGCGAATTGTCTTTGCCAAGTCACAAACGAAACGCACTTGTAACTAGGAGGAGGAGAGTATAACGCGGCAATACTTTACTCCTTTCTCTCTGCCTGTACTTGGTCCGTTAGCCAATGAGAACGACGGAAAAAGATCCGTCGTCGAGTTGTCCTTCCCGCGGGTCTGCCGAGATTAACCTCTCTTTGATCATAGCTTTAAGGAGAATGATACCTAACAATTATTAATAGTAACTTTAAACCAGTAAATAAAGAGTTGTGAAATTATAATAAATATGTCTGTGTGGTGATATTATTTATTTTATGAGACGAAAATTTTAAGTTTACGCCGAAGAACCCTACTGAAATGTAAAACACTCATGATAAACATTATTTTTATTTAAAGTTGTTCTACAAAATTAAACCATTATTGTAGTAGGATCTCTTGGTCTGTATTTAGTAACATGATCCCCCTTGAATTTGTAAATATCGTTATACTTCCTTACAAAGACTGATACTTCAAGAATGAAAAGAAAGTCAATGACAGCAAATTAAGTTTTATTAACAGAAGTTTACAGAAGTCAAGTGGGCTTACTCTACAAATATCTCTTAAACATTTATTTATTGATTCCCCCTTATTATTAACCCATATTTAAGGATTGAATTTACATCGCCTTTATATGCTCTACCTGCGGTCTTTTCATCTGATGTCGTGAAGCGACAATTAAAAAAAAAAATAGAACCTAACCTAAGTACAACAAAACAACAAAAGTAGAGCCAGAAAACAATATATTTAAATTTATAAAAGGTATTTACAATTTTATAAAAAAAATGGAATGAGGATGATGATGAATGAAGTGAGAGTACAATTAGATTATAAAAAAAATAAATAAAGGTGAGAGAATAGGGGAATATAGTGTTGTAGTGGGGCCTAAAAGTCGAAGCGACACACGTTGCGTTTGTAGAAGTAGGTTTCTTAGCAGCGACGGCACGCAGCGCCTGAAGCCAGCACACGCCGTTTGCGCTTGTAGAGGTAGGTTTTCTTAGCAGCGACGGCGCGCAGCGCCTGGAGCCAGTACACGCAGCGTCCGGAGCCGGCGCACGTAGCGCCTGGAGAAGGGGCGCTCAACGCTTAGAACCAGCAGTTGCAGCACCCAAAGGTAGCGCCGGCGGTAGGTGCACTCGGCGCCTGGAGTAAGTAGTAATAGTGCCCGGAGTAGTGTGGCCCCCGCGCTTGTAGTAGACTCGAAGCGACTTCCGAGGTAGATGGAGGCTTGTAGGATTCCGGAGTGGCGCGGCCCGAGTTTTAAGAAGGCTTCGCCGAAGACTTCACGTGTAAATGGAGGCTTGCAGGATCCCGGGGCAGTGCGGCCCCGGGATAAGGCCTTTAGGAGATACTTCTAATTCGCGAACTGAAGCGAGACTGCCTTTCTTCACCGATTGTTCGGCTTTTATACCTTTCTAGAGAGAACGGAAAAATTATTTAAATTATACGCAAATTTTTTGTAAATGGTCAAGAGAAAAGAGGATTTATGTGAAATTATCGAAATAGGAATAACAGATCGGTAGCAAATTTGAATATAATCACCATGGAAACGATATAAATAAGAAAGACAAAACATGTCAAATTTTTGTTTTTGGTTTATAATAAGAAAACGGTAAGATTTAAGTGGAAAATGAGATAATATTGATATAGTGTAGTGAAAAAGGTAGCGCAGCTGCCCACACTAAGCCCAAGATTGTAGAGTTACGGAAAACTAGCTAAAAGATCGAAAAAAGGTAGACTCCATTGACACCAATTTAAAAGTGCTGATAATGTGATAATTCGAAGTAGAAATGATTTGTTATTGTGTTCTTATGGTTTAAAATCGTTACAGGATCCTATGGAAATAAAGGTGATGTAGAATATACAGTTTTGAAGTGAATGCAGAAAATCGAAACAGAATGGAAAAATGAATTTAAAATAATGTAAAATGATATATGTAAGTAGTATAACACTACATTTTCCCCCCGACCCTGGAAAATTTTTGACTCAGCAAAAATTTTGATATATACATTCTAAAATAAACCATAAAAACACAGCTTTGCAGAAACAGACATCACCAGGCAAAATCAGATATACTATCTCTTACATACATCATCTGCCATTCAGGTAAGGGTGGAGTTCACATTCAATGACTACCACTCTAAAAGTGTGTTTTCGAAACGACATTAAGGCTTATTTAAGGAGTAGTCATCCGCTCCTGCGTGGAAAAAAAAATAAATTAGTCGAAAAAACACCACTCTTAAAAGTGTGTTTTCGAAAGGACATTCAGGCTTATTTAAGGAGTTGTCATCCGCTCCTGCGTGAAGATAAAAAAAAATTATTAAGGGAGTAATCAGCCGCTCCCAAGTGAAGATAAAGATAAAGAAATACCTCAAGTAAGCTTTAGTCGCTATGACTTAAGTAAAGATTAAGAACGGCCAGAGCGGTAGGGCTCAAAGCCAGAAAACAGCAACATCACCAACGAGATGTGTCTGAAATAAAAATAAAAAGTGACGATTAACCAACGAAAGTTCGAGGTCCTAAAGCAAGATGTGTTGAAGAACACTGGATCATCAAACAAACAAACAAATTAAAAGAAATAAAAATAATAAGGTGAGAATGATGGTGATATTTATACATATATACAAATTAATAGTTAATAAAAGTTAAGAAAATTTATGATTTTACATCTTTGATGTGCCACTTGCCTCTAACTCCATTAGGGTCTTCAAGTACATAGACTATTGGTGACAGTTTAGCTATCACTTTGCACTTGATGAACTTAGGGGCAAGTTTAGCATTAAAGTATGCGCCGGCATTGCTTAAAACATGATTTTTACGCCAAACAGTATCTCCCACATTAAATTCTTTACAAGCCCGGCGAAGATCATAGCGAGCGCTATTTTTAGCGTGCGCTATGTGAAGTTTAGTTTGAACTTTGTGAAAGATAGATGAGAGGAGACCAGCATTAGACGCGTAAATATCACGAGGCATAAATATTAATTCCTCGAGGTTCTGAGATGGAGTATAGAAGGAACCACAAGGTATTGTTTCCCTACCAAAGACTAAAAAGTTTGGAGTAAAGCCAGTAGCTACATTTGTAGCGCTGTTCATTGCGTACTGAATTTTAGTAAGATGGTTGTCCCATGATCTATGATCGTCTCCTACTAGAGATGCTAGAGCTGTAATAATTGTACTATTAAACTTCTCCGTAGGATTAACCTGAGGACAATATAAAGCTGTGTGAAAAATAAAAGGAACGTTATAAGAATTTAAGAATGAGTGGAATTCTCGCGACTGAAATTGAACAGCATTGTCCATTATAATAGTTTGGGGAATGCCATGAACTAGAAAAACTGAATTTTCCAAAACATTAATAATATTAGCTGTAGTAGCACGTTTAAGGGGAAAAATCATAGTAAATTTAGTAAGATTGCAGTTAATTACTAGAATATACTGATTTCGTCTTCGAGTCATAGGCAATGGACCCATAAGATCTAAGGATATAGTTTGAAAAGGTCTGGAGCAAAGTTTAGGTTTACCCATAAGACCATAGGGAGAATGATTAGGGTGTTTGTAGGTTAAGCAGGTTTCACAAGTTGAGATTAAGTTGGCAATATCCTTAAACATACCAGGCCAATAGTATTTTAAAGATATTTTCTTGAATGTCTTGAAGATACCAAGATGGAGTTCTGAAGGGGAACCATGGTTAACTTCAATAATTGCATGTCTATCTTGAGGAAGTGGAACTTCTTTCCAAATAAAGTCATCGTTTAGACGATCGGGAGAATGGATGCAGCGGTAAAGTTTGTTATCCCTGATAGTATAGTTGGGATATGAGTCTGGGTTGTTGGAGCATCCGAGAAAAATCTTGTTGTAGTGCTCAAGTTTACGATCAGGTGGTTCTTCAATCGTAATAGGGTGTACGCCTTGAGGTGAAATTTCTCGTGTATCAGGACGTTCTTGATTCTTATGTCTTGATAATAAATCTGGAACAACGTTATCCTTTCCTTTTTTATGTTTCAGGACAAAGTTAAAGCAAGATAAGCGTAAAGTCCAGCGAGCAAGTCTTCCTGATGGATTCGATAAGTTCTGAAACCATTTAAGTGCAGCATGGTCAGTATATATTGTAAATTCTTTACCATTGTCTAGGTAACATCGCCAATGTTCTAACGCAGTTATTACAGCCAATGTTTCTCTTTCAGTAGTTGAGTAGTTCTGTTGATTTTTGTTTAGTGCTTTACTCATGTAAGCAATCACGACTTCTTTGTCATCTTGATGTTGAGTAAGCATTGCTCCTATGCCATAGTTTGATGCATCACAATGTACAGAGAAGGGTAGTTCGAAGTTAGGACAAGCAAGGACAGGAGCAGTTACCAAAGCTTCTTTAAGTTTCTGGAAAGCAGCTGCAGCTTGAGAATTCCAAAGAAATTTAGGAGCGTTCTTCCCGGAACAGGTTAGTTGATTGAGTGGAGAGGCAATAGTGCTAAAGTTTGGAATGAATCTTCTGAACCAGCTGCAGGTGCCTATGAATCTTCGCACTTCTTTTCTACAAGTAGGTACAGGATATTCTAATATAGCTTTTATTTTATCTGGATCAGCACGTAGACCGTACTCGTCCACTAGAAAACCAAGGTATTTCAGTTCTTTCCTGAAGAATTGACTCTTCTCAAAGTTAATAGTCAGATTAGCATATGAAAGTTTTTCATGGACTTTCATGAGGAGTGATATGTGTTCATCAAAAGTCTCGCTAATGATAACGATGTCGTCCAGATAGCAAAATACCTTGTTCTCAAATTCAGGGGTAAAAAGCATATCCATTAATCTTTGTAGAGTTGCAGGTGAGTTAGAAAGACCAAAAGGCATTACCTTGAATCTAAACATACCTCTTCCAGGTACATAAAATGCAGTTTTATCCTTATCAGCAGGATTCAAGGGAATCTCCCAAAATGCTTTCGCAATGTCGATGCTTGATAAGTATTTGGCATTCCTCAAGTTGTCCAAAATTTCGCTTATTAGTGGCAGACTATAAGCATCACGACGTGTAACTGAGTTAAGCTTCCTGCTGTCTACGCAGAAACGCCATTCACCATTCTTCTTCGGAGTGATGAGAACTGGAGATAACCAAGGACTTTCGCATTGTTCAATGACGTTACATCGCAGCATCTTGTCAACTTCATTAATTAACGCCTTTTGTTTTTCAGGAGACAGTCTGTAACATCTTTGTTTGACTGGGAGAGAATCACCAGTGTCAATCTTGTGGGTGATTAAGTGTGTGCATCCCAGGATATCTTTTTCTTCAAAAGAAATTGTCTTGAAGCGTTGGATGATGTCATTAGCGATGTTCTTTTGATTAGGAGTTAAATGCTCATAAGGTAAAACTTTAGTATCTTTAGTTTCGATAGCAGAACATTTAGATTCTGTAAAGTTAAGAGAAGATAAAACACTAGGTAAAAGATTAAATTTTCTCCAAAAGTCAATACCTAATATTAGCGAAGGAAAAATTTCAGGGAAAACGTAAGCTTTAATTAAATGAGTTTGATTATTGAAATGAATAGGTAAGTCAAAATAACCCAAGGAATTAACTTTTTGATTATTAGCAGTAGAGACAGTAATAAGATCTGACTTGAAAAGTTTGCAGCCCAGTTTAAGAATTTCCAAATGAGAATTATTACCCAGAATAGTTACTGAACTGCCAGAATCTAGTAAACCAGATAAAGTTAAGTTATAAATTTTGACATTAACGAATGGACGATTAAGATCTTGTTCCTTGGAGTAGAGTGTAGAAGAGATTCTGTAACAAGAAAAGAAGTTTTGAATTGTTTTAATCCAATTAGTCCAATCGTCGTTATCAAAGTTTAAGTTACTTTTCAAGTCAGTAGTTAGTTTTTTGAACTAGCATTAGGTTTGGGAGAACAAGTAGGGCAATCTGCAGTTTTAAAACCCTTAAGACCACATTTGAAACAAATCACGAATCGTGGTTGAGTACAAGTGTTCAAAGAATGTCCTTGTTTACGACAGCGAACACAAAAGGAGGTTTGTTGAGGAGCTTTAGTTTGAGAGAGACTATTAACTTGTCTAGAAGGGTATTTGTAGGATGGAGTGAATTTATTCATGAGGGGAGGAGAGGGTCGTGAGTTATTAGAAGAATTTGGAGAGTCAACTGAACTTGAAGTGGAATGCTTGTAGTTGAATTCAGAAATAAGAGGACTTTGTTGTACATTTGGTTCTTTAAATTGTTTGTCTCTGTCTAGGAATTTTTCATAGTTTTGGCAAGTAGCCAGAAGAGAGTCGATAGAGTCAATGTCTTTTAGAGCTACGAAGACTGAATAACATGGGCGAATATTCCTTAAAATAATCTCCAATTGTTCTGTTTCAGAAAGTTTCTTTGAAAGACGAGAAAACATTCCAGACATGATGGAAATATAGATGACAATAGGTTCATCTCGACCTTGAGTTCGATTCCTAATCGCTTCTAAAAGTTTGTGATCATAATCAAAACCACCAAAGTCTTTGATTAATAACGAAGAAAGTTCGTTCCACGTTAAGTTTGGATTCTGATTATATTTAAATCTGAACCAATGAAGAGCATTGTCAGTGAAAATTTCAAACGCTTGTGAAATCAACAAGTCTTTGGACAAGCCACGAGCTATACAGTATTCTTCCAGTTTTTGAAGAAAGGATCTTGGACAGCTTTTACCATTGAAGGTGTGTCTTTTCAGATCTTTGAAGACGTTGATTGGAGAAAAAGATTGAGGTGGTGGTGGAGGATACGGGGTATGGACCTGAATAGAATTTTGAGAAACAAGAGGGAGTTCCGTGACAGTCGGGTCAACCGTGACAGTCGGGTCAACAGGAGGGTCATTTTCAGTTGGAGCTGGAGTCAAGGATTCAAATTGTTTAGTAATATCGTCATATTTCATCTTCAAAGTATCGAAAATAGCTTTAAAGTCTGGATATAAGTCAGTATCTATTCGTTCCAATCTGTAAAAGATATGATTAATAAAAGTTTCTATTAGTCGCAAGTATTTGGTTTCGCCTTGTAAAAATTTTTTAATTTTACAGTCCAAGTAGGTCAAGGTAGAATCAATTTGAGACAAGTCATCCTCAATCGGAATTGTAGAAGTCAGAATATCTTCAGGGTGAGAATTCGCAACTAAACGCAAAACCTGTTTTTTTAGAAGTAAAAGAGTATTAGCTGGTTCCTCACATCTAATCTTCACTTCGTATTCGAGTTCGGCCTTGTTAAGAAATTCGTACTTAATAACCCTTTTCATTGTTATAATTATGTGTAAAGTTAAGTTTAAGAAATAAAAATTTAATTAAAAATTATACCTCTTTAAGTTATCTAGAATAAAAATATTAAAGTGATGGATGTAAGTAAGGTGTTAAATGTAGGTCTAAATATAATCTAGATAAGTTGAAAAACTAGATGAAGTTTTGTTCTAGAATAAAAATATTAAAGTGATGAATGTAAGTGTTGTGTGAAATGTAGGTCTAAATATAATCCAGATAAGTTGAAACACTAGATGAAGTGTTGTTTTAGAATTTGGAAGGTATGAAAAGGATGAATAAATGAATGATGAATAATGAGTTAAGAACGAAAGGGAGAGCAATTAAATCAAAAGGGAATGGACAAGGCGCAGTAAAGGTGAAGAATTAAGAGAGAAGGAGGACTTTTACGTTGGGCGCCAAATGTCGTGAAGCGACAATTAAAAAAAAAATAGAACCTAACCTAAGTACAACAAAACAACAAAAGTAGAGCCAGAAAACAATATATTTAAATTTATAAAAGGTATTTACAATTTTATAAAAAAATGGAATGAGGATGATGATGAATGAAGTGAGAGTACAATTAGATTATAAAAAAAAAAAATAAAGGTGAGAGAATAGGGGAATATAGTGTTGTAGTGGGGCCTAAAAGTCGAAGCGACACACGTTGCGTTTGTAGAAGTAGGTTTCTTAGCAGCGACGGCACGCAGCGCCTGAAGCCAGCACACGCCGTTTGCGCTTGTAGAGGTAGGTTTTCTTAGCAGCGACGGCGCGCAGCGCCTGGAGCCAGTACACGCAGCGTCCGGAGCCGGCGCACGTAGCGCCTGGAGAAGGGGCGCTCAACGCTTAGAACCAGCAGTTGCAGCACCCAAAGGTAGCGCCGGCGGTAGGTGCACTCGGCGCCTGGAGTAAGTAGTAATAGTGCCCGGAGTAGTGTGGCCCCCGCGCTTGTAGTAGACTCGAAGCGACTTCCGAGGTAGATGGAGGCTTGTAGGATTCCGGAGTGGCGCGGCCCGAGTTTTAAGAAGGCTTCGCCGAAGACTTCACGTGTAAATGGAGGCTTGCAGGATCCCGGGGCAGTGCGGCCCCGGGATAAGGCCTTTAGGAGATACTTCTAATTCGCGAACTGAAGCGAGACTGCCTTTCTTCACCGATTGTTCGGCTTTTATACCTTTCTAGAGAGAACGGAAAAATTATTTAAATTATACGCAAATTTTTTGTAAATGGTCAAGAGAAAAGAGGATTTATGTGAAATTATCGAAATAGGAATAACAGATTGGTAGCAAATTTGAATATAATCACCATGGAAACGATATAAATAAGAAAGACAAAACATGTCAAATTTTTGTTTTTGGTTTATAATAAGAAAACGGTAAGATTTAAGTGGAAAATGAGATAATATTGATATAGTGTAGTGAAAAAGGTAGCGCAGCTGCCCACACTAAGCCCAAGATTGTAGAGTTACGGAAAACTAGCTAAAAGATCGAAAAAAGGTAGACTCCATTGACACCAATTTAAAAGTGCTGATAATGTGAAAATACGAAGTAGAAATGATTTGTTATTGTGTTCTTATGGTTTAAAATCGTTACAGGATCCTATGGAAATAAAGGTGATGTAGAATATACAGTTTTGAAGTGAATGCAGAAAATCGAAACAGAATGGAAAAATGAATTTAAAATAATGTAAAATGATATATGTAAGTAGTATAACACTACACTGAAAGGTCTGAAACTTTCTAACATCGTCTAACGTCATTTATCTGAGGGCGCGGCAGTGCCCCTGCCAAGTCGAGCAATAAAGCGGCACGGCCGTACCATCCTTTTCTCGAAGCAGTTCAGGCCAATTTCGACCCCCTATAACTTCGTTGGGGATAAAACTAGAAGCCTGAATTTTCAGTAACCAAGCAGGCATTGCATAGACACGGTATATTTCAAATTTCATTCAATTTGAACCAGTAGTTTAAGAATTATAACTGGTGAAAGTTTCTTAATTTTGTCACTCACTCACTGACAGATCATCAAAACTCTAAGGCACTTATAGCAGACATGAAAGTTTCAAATTTAGAAAACAATTATTGTTTAGTGTATAAATCAAGGAAAAATTAAAATATTTTGCAATTTTGGTGCAGTTCTCTAGATACATCAACTGCATAACTAACTTTGTAATCCCATACAAAAATATAGGATTACAAAGTTACATTTGCAGAGAATAAATCAGTGTACCTGTATATGTATAATGCCATCAAAAACATTACTTGTTAAAAAAAAAACCAAGTCTCGCAACTCAGTTCTTCTAACGTACAAAAATTGTGAGATCCATGTAATACCAAGCCGGTTAAATTATTCAGTCCCTACTTAAGGGTCCTTCTGTCTCAAGTTATTACGTAATTAGCTAACCTAACAACATCTTATAGTGACCATATCAATATTAAATTTTTTTATGTTTTAAATAAATAGATTGACTTGGTCATCGCATAAAAACGCAATGTATCTCTCAAGTAATACATATTATATTAAATTAGATTGTTTAGTGCGATTGCCAAGTCAATTTATTTATTTAAAATATAAAAGATTTTTAATATTGATATGGTCACTATAAGATCCCCCCCCCCCCCTGAACGTGTTCCCGCCTTGTCGTGGCGGGGGGGCTTAGTAGCCATGGCTTGGTCAACCGCGGTGAACAAAGAGGAACCCCTTGGCTTGCCCGAGGTGTAGGGCCGGCCGGAGGTAGCCACTCCGAGCGGGCTTGACGAGCCCGCTTCGGATGTGTGTTGCTGCAGCCGAGGTGGAGTCGCGGAGGAAGAGGAGTGCTGGTATGTCGATGCGCCACTATTCTCCGCGACTCTGACGGGGCCGCACCGTTAAATGATGCGGTGGTGGTGGGGCTGCGGGGGGAGAGGAGTGTCGGTATTGCGAGGCGCCGTTCTCCCTACCCTCCGCAGCCGAATCTAGGTTGGCGGCGGAGCCATAGACCAGATCCGCCGCTGGGGTCAGGAAGGCTGGTGCTTCTGAATGCTAGTTTTTCCTGGTTCCATAGCCTTCGCGCATCGAACACGGGGGCGTCCGTTGCGCATGTGAAATTGAAGGCCGAGGAGGAGGGCGCGCCATGCGTTCTGGTGCGCCTTACCGGAGAAGGAGATGGGGGAAGAGTGGTCCTCTCCCGAAGAGGGGCCGCCATGGGGTGGCCAGCGCAGGTGGGGCCGCGGAAGTGTGCGAAAGCGTTCCCGTGGTCCTGTCAATATGCGAAGAGGGTGGAACACCATGGGGTTTTAGTCGGTGCGAGTCCGACATAACCCGTCCTTGCCCCCGCGAGGCGTGTATGCGTAGGCATTTCCCCATGTAAAAAAAATGGTCACTATAAGATGTTGTTAGGTTAGCTAATTACGTAATGACTTAAGAGAGAAGGACCCTTAAGTAGGGACTGAATAAATTAACCGACTTGGTATAACATGGATCTCACTACTATTAAGACGGTAGAAGAACTGAGTTGCGAGACTTGGTTTTTTTTAGAAGTTATGTTTTTGATAGCATATGTTGTTTCCAGTTACAAAATAGAAAAACTAGACATACCTACATTTTGATTATTTGCGTCTATTTCCAAAAAGTCGACAGGAGAAACAACTATATTCTGATTATTATAAACTAATTAGGAAGTTTAGTGCTGATCGTCGTATGAAAGGTTCATCAGAAATAGTAAAAGAACCCACAGATATAATTTTAGTATTTAACAAACCTTGTAGACTTACAACTGACCGAAGTATAGTTTTGTCAAGCGCTATTTTAAAACTTTTGTATTTGATTGTATTTGACAAACACATTACGAACGCTATATCTACACCTCGTGCAAATGGCCACATAAAACGAGTTAATAAAACCATTCAGGATAGGAGATCTCCAAAGTAGCTCAATAGGAATACCCCAGTAATCAAGAAAAAATTTCAAAAGAGCTGAATCCAAATATATTATAATGTTTTTTCATGACTTCTCAATGGAATGGCATTTTTAATTAATTCACTTATCAGTAATATTTATAAAAGTGTTTTACTTATTTTCTTAATATAAACATATTTGTATGGTATAATTCTTAGACATTCAATTTGTTGCTGTTCAGTTTTGATAGGTATTAGGGTTATGTATTATACTCGCTCTATATTCGTGTTATGAACTTGTAAAGCTAACCAGTAAAAGCGACCATACTAGTGTTTAAGAGTATGATTACCCTTCCTGCAACTCCTGTAATACTCTTCTATTAATTAAGCAGCTCATACAAGCATACATAGTGTAACGAACCCCCCCCCCCCCATCTTTTTTTTCTCTTCTACTATATATCCACTTATACTTGTATTTCTTTAGAATCTATATCTGTAAGATATATAAATATATCTAATTTACGTGACCAGTATAACTTGATCTTTCTAAAGGTTTAAATATAGGCCGTTTAATAAATTTATGGCGTGATCGTCTTAGTTAGGACCCTTTTTTACGTTGTGTTTGTATAGTAACTTAGTTCTTTTAGGTGTATCTTGGAAGAATGAATATTCACGAGAGCAATCGAAAGCTGTTGGTAGAGTCTTATAAGCTAGAGAACCCCGTTCACGAAGACAGAGCTCAAAAAGGTTAAGAACAATAAATTGTCCCTATTCCACTTGTATCTGGTTCACAACAGTCAATTCCTTATTAATTAATCCCTTCCCGCTTGGAAAAGGCTCACAATATTTATATCAAATACCAGTTACAAGGGCTTCGCTCTCCCACATTTTAAAAAAAAAATGTGGAGGAGGTACACGGCCCCACACACGCCGCGCACGGTGAGCGCCAACCATTTTAATGCGCTCCCCCCGAAGGGTACGCAAAGTTGGGAACTGGACCGTAGTCCACAGCAAAATAACTGGCGAACCAGTAAAAGAGGACTTGGCCCCTTGATAGTGCGTAAGCACAAACATCGACCGAAGTCGCGCATGTCAATGCGTGTAAACGCCATACAGAATACGATCAAATCCAGTCACAGTGAATGTACGTCACACGGGTTAGGCAACAATAGGCACACTGACCATAAAAAGCCTTCCGTGAGCGCCACCACCTGCCAGACCGCCGTTCCTGCAGACGTGATGTAAGTGTAAGGCATCACCACCAATTGCATGGTCAGCACGGCCAATTGGCCGCAGAGCGTGTCATGAGTCTACCGCTCACCTCAAGGGAATGGGGTCCCACGTTGCGCGGCTTTCGGCCGCAGCCTTGAGAGCCTCCTCAGATTCTCCCTCCAGCTACCACCCGCATGAGGTCAACACATATGCTCCACCAACCAATACAATGGCAGATATAGCCAATAGGCAGTTATAAGATAATATTAATAATTCGCCATCAGAAAGGGTTTGTGTCACTGACGTTGAGTATATGCATTTTTCGATCATGTTTGTCTCACCCACCAACAAGTTGCCTTCAATCTCTCAAAGGTGGGAACTTTATAGAGATATATTATTAAGTTGTTATATAAAACATCATGGAGGGCAGACAGTCTGCAGCCCCGCTATGAAGGGACCCGACTTGGGCAAAGCTACTTAGGTTGTGAGTCAAACCAAGACGCAGAGAGCGCCATTGAGAATAGCGACCCGCCAAACAACCATCGTAGAGACGCAATGCTACAGAATGCAACAAGCATCAATACGACTATCGTCGGGCTTACACCATCCCAAGGTCCCCCATACAGTCCCAGCAGACATCACCACCCGCATACCTCCATCGACCAGAACCACAAGATGCATCGAATCAGGTGCAGCACACCCGCAGATCCATCACAAGACACAATACTGCAAGTAGCAGTAAGCATCAATGCAACTATCATACGGATGGCGCCCCCTCACAACACACCCACATGATCCCTATCGACTTTGGTAACAAAATTTGATAATGTTGTTAACTAAAAATACCACTAACGTATCATAGTAGTACAGTACTAAGACGTCAGTAGCCAAAACTCCACGTATCATAGCGCTATTGCACTAAGACATGAAGTTGAGTATGCTTGCTGCACTTAAAAGTACTACCAAACACACTCACCTTAATCCGAAAGATAGCCGACGTATCATAACGCTATGCGCTAAGACGCCGCCCACAACCGGTAGGGGTGTGCGATGTCCACGGGCAAGTCGTATTGCTACAACAAACCCGCTTACCACCGGCACTAAGATGATATGTCTAGGACACATCGGTTAGTGAGTCCAAGTTTACCTCGGTCTCAGAGGCTGCGAAGCAACCTACACGCCACTATAATAATCCTTTTCAAGTCCCATTTCTTTCAATATAATGCTTTTACATATTTGAGACCTTCCACATATTTGCTTTATTTCATAGACCATACTACTGTATGTCTTATTCATATGGGACTTCAAGTCATAACTCTGCTATCATAATGCTTATGCATCATAGAGACCTTCTATATTAATGCTTTGGTTCGTCAGACCTTACTATGTTAAGTCCCTAATATAGGACTAGTCATTGTGCAACCTTAGTACTAGCAGTCGGTCAGCCGACCACCCCATATATATGTACAACCTTGGGTATGTGTCTCCGACAACGCCCCAATATAAGGGAACATTACAAGAACACGTTCATTAACTTAGAAATTTTCCAATTATTACACGAACTCCTTCATCAACTTAGAAAATTTTAATCCATTTTTTCTATTATATTACAAATGTTATTTATCTTTGTTATTGCAATATAATCGCCTTGTATTTATATGATTTGATATATTTTGAACATTTTAAGCAGGTTTTTAATAAATTTAGAGATTTTTTGAGACATTTTATGCGTTTACTAATATATATAATATTCAATTTTCCAAATGGATATTTTTGAACTCTATGCTTATTATTTGCATTTTATTGTTTAAATTATAATTTCTCAGACATTTTTAAATGTCTGTATAATGAATATAATTATTATTTATTAATAATAATTATGAGGCGTCACAATCCACCCCCAAATTTTATGTTAATGATCCACATAGTGGAGTCGTTAATATAAAATTTTAGTATTTTGAGAGCATATACACTACACTCAAATAATTGTTTATATATCTGTTCTTTCCTCTTTTAATCTGTTACAATACGGCATATGTTATCAAATCCCCCTGCCCCAGAGAATGGCCGCCACCAACACCCCTTCAACCACAATTATCACAATGTGATAACACCATAATTTAAGTTATTGTATATCGTGTTGTTAATAAAGTTTGCAGTCAATTGTCGATTTCTTATTTTATTAATTTATCTTTAAATCTTTGAAACATTATTTCGATAGTGTCACACTTTATGTGCATACAATCCAGTTTGATATTTGTTGAGGTCAGTTCGATACCACATAGGATAAATGTGTTTGAGCCATTCGCCCTGACCCAACTCCCATATTTATTTAATAAAATTGATTACAAAATTATCTTACAATCTATATTTACAACTCTTCATTATATATTAATAACGTTCTACTATCATATAACAAATCTCTAGCTCATAACTTTAATAATTTTAGACCTTTAACTTAAACAATTATTTCCATGGGCCACCCACAAAACCCTTTTATGTTACAATATTTATTTAATTACTCTAATTTATACAAAAAGAAATTATTATTTAAAATATTTTAATAAGTGAATAGCATTGAAAATTCCTCTAATTTCGTTTGTCTCTGGATTTGCTAAGGTATATACATTGTCAAATGGTACGGCTGCTATTACATAAGGTCCTTCATATGCCAAATTGAACTTACTCATAACTTTATTATCAGCGTCTGATCTACTAGATCTTGAAATTTTTACTAAGTCACCAATATTATATTTTATTAATCTATTTCGCTTATCAAATTTTGTGTTTCTTATTCGACTTGCCTCTTTTAAATTTTTACGCACTTGTTGTCTAATTTGTTCGACATTATGTTTGTCTTTACTTTTGAAAATTACTTTGTCAAAAGACATCTCATTAGACTCACCATAAAGAATCTCACAAGGCGTGAAGCCTGTACTATTGTGATAAGAATTATTATACAATTCTTCTAATTTCGGCAATATTAACGCCCAATCTTTGTGGTTAGTATGACAAAGCGTCCTAAATAATCTGCTCAACTCTTTATTTACTCGCTCTGTTGTATTTGGTCTAGGATTTCTAACTGTGGTATATATTGGCTTTATATTTAATTCACTCATTGATTGTTTCCAGTGATTACTTACGAACTGTTTTCCATTATCTGTCATTATTGCCTTGGGCTTTATAATCTCAACAAAATGCTTTACTTTTGTTACAACAGACTTTGCTGTTGACTGTTTTAAAGGATATAATTTGATAAATTTACTGAATGAATCTTGAATGACAAATATGAAAGTGTACCCAAAGGTACCTGATACAAGTGGTCCATATAAGTCTGCCATGACTATATCGCCAATGTTTTCTGTTATTATAGATTTGCAGGGACCCACATATGTTATATTACTTTTCTTAGATAACTGACATAAATGACAAGCCCTTAATTGGTTTTTAATATCTTTTGTTAAACCTTTCCAAAAGAATCTGTCTCTCACATATTTAATTACCTTATAGGGTCCTTGATGACCCATTTCGACATGCACTTGATTTATAATATCTTGTCTCAATGCTTTAGGTAAATATATTACTTCTTGTAAATTCGTTTTGTAATATAATACATCATTTTTCAAACTATACCTTTTAAATTTATTGTTTTGTTTTATTATGGAAGTATTTAATATCTTTAACTTTTCAATAATAGCCAACGACTCTGAATCTTGTAATTGATATACTGATAAGGATTTTAATTTTTCTATCAACTCAATATTCGGTTCGCTCTCTGTGTAAGCAATTTCTAAACTATTATTTTTATCCTCTTGTATTAAATCGCCATCAGGAGGATAACGTGATAGCACATCTGCAACAATATTACGTCTACCCGATATATGCTGTACTTCATAATTAAATTGTTCTATATACAAAATCCATCGGGTTACTCTACCATTGAATAACTTCATATTATTAAGAAACAATAATGCTTTATGATCAGTTAGTATTATTACTTTACTGCCCCGCAAATATGTTTCAAATTTCTTTAGGCAGCTTATTACAGCATAAAACTCTTGTTCAGTAACAGACCAATTTAATTCGGGGCCTTTTAAGGCTTTACTATGATAGCCTAAAATTCTCATTTCATTATTATCATCTATCTGATATAGTACTCCGGCCATACCCACACCGGAACAATCTGTTTGTAAATAATACGGCTTATTAAAGTCTGGATGATGCAATTGTATTGTATTAATAAATTGTTGTTTTATAAAATCAAATGCCTTCTGTTCTTTACCGCTCCATTGGAACTTTCGTCCCTTTTTAAGTAATTCACAGAGCGGTATTATGCTCTCGCTGTAATTTGGTATAAACCTTCTATAAAAATTGCATAGACCTAAAAAGGCCCTTAATTGTTTAATCTTTTTAGGTGCTGGAAACTCTTGGATCGCTCGAATCTTATCGGGGTCTGTCTTTATGCCTTCTGTTGAAATTATAAAACCCAGCATTTTAATTTCTTTACAAATAAATTCACATTTCTGCAAGTTACACGTTAAGCCAGCTTTGTTCAATTTACTTAAAACAATATCAATGTGCTCCAAATGTTTATCTAACGTTCCTGTTGTAATAATGGCTAGATCATCTAAATAGTTCACACAAAATTCTTGGACTTCTGGTCCTAATATTAAATTCATGGCTCTGCTAAAGCTTCCTACTGATGTTTTTAATCCTTGCGGCAAAACATTATATACATATGACTTTCCATTGAATGTGAATCCAGTATATTTTCTACCGTCTTTATTTATCGGAATTTGAAAATATGCATTATTTAAGTCAATGGTAGTGATATAATTCGCTCCGTGAAATGAATTCAAAACATCTAATTGTATAGGTGGTTTCTCTGTTTCTGCAACCATTTTCTTATTTATGCTTCTGGCATCAAGCAGAACTCTAATTGAGCCGTCTTTTTTAAGAGTGAATGTCAATGGACTACTGTAAGGCGTTGATGTCCTTGTGATGATACCAGCTTGTTCCATTTCATTTAACTTTTCTTCCATTTTCGATCTATATGCATATGGAATGGGATAGGACCTAGTAACTATAGGTTCATCATCGATCATTTCAATTTTATGCTCATAGCAATTGGCTCTTCCCAATTTGCTCGAAAACATATTCTTATGCTTTTCCAAAACCTTACTAAGTTTTGCCCTTTCAGAGACCTCCAATGTAAATCCTATTTTTATATTTATTAAGGGATCATCTGTACATTGTTTGATGCAGTTATTATGTAATACAGATTTATTATTATATTTGAAAGGTATAAAGTAGTCTTTGTTTTTCACTTTAAATTCTATTCCAACAGTAGTATTTCTCAAATCAATCAATATTTTATTTCTCTTGAGCCAGTCAAAGCCTAATATTAAAGGTCTTATTAAATTACCTATAATTAAAGTTTGTGTTTCAAAGACTACTTCATCTATCTTTATAGGCAATATGATCATCTGTTGTATTTTTGTGCTGCGCTGCCCAACAGCACCTTTTATTTGCATTGCTTTAACTGGCATTATTGATATTTTACGATTATTTTCTTTAATTTGTAAATATAAACTTTCTGAAATGCATGTAACATCGCTCCCAGTGTCGAGGAGCGCGTCTATTTCTTTGTCAAATATTGAAACTTTAATTTCAGATCTCATATTCCCTATAAATTCCCTTTGATATTTATCTTCGTCTTCCTCGAAGACGGTTTGCACGAATAACTCCGTTATGGGCAAGTCCGACCTGGCTTTTAAGGTATTTAATATGCTATTTACATTATCGTTATAACCAAGGCCTTCTCTGTTAAAATTTGCTTTTAAAGTAATAGGTTTTCGCAACCCTCTATTGTTTTTACCCAATGTTTGACCAGGTCGCCAACCCAGTTTTAATAACATATTTAATGCTTTGTTCCCTTTTACATTGTAAGGGGTCGAATCGGGAACTAGTTCGACCTCTACAGATCTAAATTTGGCTCAGGAGCCGTAACATCAGGTTGGTCATTAGTGAAATGTATTTCATGTACTTCATTAACCTTCTTTTTTCCCTCTTCGGGTTTACGCCATGTTTTGTATGATTGTTGTATTTCTTTATGTTTTTGCTCCGTATTATTATTAAACTTCCTCCTTTTCTCATTATAGTAAGGTTCACGACCTTCATCTTGTTTGTCGATGTCATCTAAGTTTCTTAAGAAATCTGTTGTGTCTATTATTGTCTCAATTTTAGCTATTCTCCATAATTGCTGCACAGTTTTAGGATAATGTCTAATGACATCAGTTACTAATTGTTTTTCAGGTATCGGATATGATAATGTTTGTGCCTTCTCAACCACATAAAGAAAATAACTAACCATGGTGGGGTGTGTACTTCTATTCCATTTATTTTGCACAAGGAATCTCTTTACTTTATTTTGTTCTTCTTCACCCCAAAACACTCTTAGGAAGTCAGCTTTAAAATCATCAAAAGTTGTCCAACGCACATTATTAATGCGAGCCCAACACTTGGCTTCACCTACTAAGCACTCTTGTGCTATCGAAATTTCGAGACCATTAGATGGAACTTTCTTTAAATAATTGGTGAGATCTTCCAAAAATGATACTGGATGAGTATTTCCATTTCCAAATTTCGGCTTTTCTATTGTTACATTATGTACATTATATACAATATTTTGTCTAGGATCATTTACATGAGAGGTGCTCGCCCCGGACACCTCTCCTTGATTTATTTTAATTTGGTAATCTATCGTTTGGTTAATAAATTTTTCCTCAAGATCCTTTATTTTAACCTCAAAGGTTTTCACTGCATTCTTAATTAATTTCTGAAGCATTTTCATCTCATCTTTAGGCTTAGCCTTAATTGAGGTTGATTTTTTCTTATTTTTAGCCATTTTTAATTTTTATTACCACTTTTTAATTTTTTTTTTTTTTTACACTTTTTGTGTCCTTCACTTACTTTAGTTGAGTTTTTCCACTTATTTCACTTTATAATATATAGTATTGCAGTTTTTTTTTTTTTTTTTTTTTTTTTTTTTTTTTTTTTTTACACCTGTTATGTCCTTCACTTAGTTTAATTGAGTCTTTCCACTTATTTCACTTTTTATTATTTCGCTCCGTTATGCACACACCTCCTATATTATTACTCCATTTTAATATTTAAGCCCCACCCCCAGACTCTCAACCACCCCCAGCAAACACCACTCTCCAAGACACCTCTCCATTTCACGGACAACAAATTGTAGGCATATAGCCTACCTCATAATTTTATATTACCGGCCTCCTATTTAAAATTTAACCTCTATCCTGGTCACGGCACCAAATTGTAACGAACCCCCCCCCCCCCATCTTTTTTTTCTCTTCTACTATATATCCACTTATACTTGTATTTCTTTAGAATCTATATCTGTAAGATATATAAATATATCTAATTTACGTGACCAGTATAACTTGATCTTTCTAAAGGTTTAAATATAGGCCGTTTAATAAATTTATGGCGTGATCGTCTTAGTTAGGACCCTTTTTTACGTTGTGTTTGTATAGTAACTTAGTTCTTTTAGGTGTATCTTGGAAGAATGAATATTCACGAGAGCAATCGAAAGCTGTTGGTAGAGTCTTATAAGCTAGAGAACCCCGTTCACGAAGACAGAGCTCAAAAAGGTTAAGAACAATAAATTGTCCCTATTCCACTTGTATCTGGTTCACAACAGTCAATTCCTTATTAATTAATCCCTTCCCGCTTGGAAAAGGCTCACAATATTTATATCAAATACCAGTTACAAGGGCTTCGCTCTCCCACATTTTAAAAAAAAAATGTGGAGGAGGTACACGGCCCCACACACGCCGCGCACGGTGAGCGCCAACCATTTTAATGCGCTCCCCCCGAAGGGTACGCAAAGTTGGGAACTGGACCGTAGTCCACAGCAAAATAACTGGCGAACCAGTAAAAGAGGACTTGGCCCCTTGATAGTGCGTAAGCACAAACATCGACCGAAGTCGCGCATGTCAATGCGTGTAAACGCCATACAGAATACGATCAAATCCAGTCACAGTGAATGTACGTCACACGGGTTAGGCAACAATAGGCACACTGACCATAAAAAGCCTTCCGTGAGCGCCACCACCTGCCAGACCGCCGTTCCTGCAGACGTGATGTAAGTGTAAGGCATCACCACCAATTGCATGGTCAGCACGGCCAATTGGCCGCAGAGCGTGTCATGAGTCTACCGCTCACCTCAAGGGAATGGGGTCCCACGTTGCGCGGCTTTCGGCCGCAGCCTTGAGAGCCTCCTCAGATTCTCCCTCCAGCTACCACCCGCATGAGGTCAACACATATGCTCCACCAACCAATACAATGGCAGATATAGCCAATAGGCAGTTATAAGATAATATTAATAATTCGCCATCAGAAAGGGTTTGTGTCACTGACGTTGAGTATATGCATTTTTCGATCATGTTTGTCTCACCCACCAACAAGTTGCCTTCAATCTCTCAAAGGTGGGAACTTTATAGAGATATATTATTAAGTTGTTATATAAAACATCATGGAGGGCAGACAGTCTGCAGCCCCGCTATGAAGGGACCCGACTTGGGCAAAGCTACTTAGGTTGTGAGTCAAACCAAGACGCAGAGAGCGCCATTGAGAATAGCGACCCGCCAAACAACCATCGTAGAGACGCAATGCTACAGAATGCAACAAGCATCAATACGACTATCGTCGGGCTTACACCATCCCAAGGTCCCCCATACAGTCCCAGCAGACATCACCACCCGCATACCTCCATCGACCAGAACCACAAGATGCATCGAATCAGGTGCAGCACACCCGCAGATCCATCACAAGACACAATACTGCAAGTAGCAGTAAGCATCAATGCAACTATCATACGGATGGCGCCCCCTCACAACACACCCACATGATCCCTATCGACTTTGGTAACAAAATTTGATAATGTTGTTAACTAAAAATACCACTAACGTATCATAGTAGTACAGTACTAAGACGTCAGTAGCCAAAACTCCACGTATCATAGCGCTATTGCACTAAGACATGAAGTTGAGTATGCTTGCTGCACTTAAAAGTACTACCAAACACACTCACCTTAATCCGAAAGATAGCCGACGTATCATAACGCTATGCGCTAAGACGCCGCCCACAACCGGTAGGGGTGTGCGATGTCCACGGGCAAGTCGTATTGCTACAACAAACCCGCTTACCACCGGCACTAAGATGATATGTCTAGGACACATCGGTTAGTGAGTCCAAGTTTACCTCGGTCTCAGAGGCTGCGAAGCAACCTACACGCCACTATAATAATCCTTTTCAAGTCCCATTTCTTTCAATATAATGCTTTTACATATTTGAGACCTTCCACATATTTGCTTTATTTCATAGACCATACTACTGTATGTCTTATTCATATGGGACTTCAAGTCATAACTCTGCTATCATAATGCTTATGCATCATAGAGACCTTCTATATTAATGCTTTGGTTCGTCAGACCTTACTATGTTAAGTCCCTAATATAGGACTAGTCATTGTGCAACCTTAGTACTAGCAGTCGGTCAGCCGACCACCCCATATATATGTACAACCTTGGGTATGTGTCTCCGACAACGCCCCAATATAAGGGAACATTACAAGAACACGTTCATTAACTTAGAAATTTTCCAATTATTACACGAACTCCTTCATCAACTTAGAAAATTTTAATCCATTTTTTCTATTATATTACAAATGTTATTTATCTTTGTTATTGCAATATAATCGCCTTGTATTTATATGATTTGATATATTTTGAACATTTTAAGCAGGTTTTTAATAAATTTAGAGATTTTTTGAGACATTTTATGCGTTTACTAATATATATAATATTCAATTTTCCAAATGGATATTTTTGAACTCTATGCTTATTATTTGCATTTTATTGTTTAAATTATAATTTCTCAGACATTTTTAAATGTCTGTATAATGAATATAATTATTATTTATTAATAATAATTATGAGGCGTCACAATAGGAATGATGTAATCAGATTCAAATGATTACATTATTCCTATTTCATATGTCAGCTGTGTACGATACTAATTGAAATATTCCTTCTAGCTCTACATTCATACTACAAAAGAGAAAATGATTAAGATATTACCAAACATTTTGCAGTCGTATACTTTATGTGTACAAATGTACATCCAAATATGTTCTCAACCCTTCTACCAATCTAGCATCTTTCTGATAACAGCTGTATAAAAAATAAAAAGCTGCGGTTGCAAATCGCTTTCCAAACTTGGCAACTATTGCAAATATCCCATGAGCAGCGACATAAATAAAAGGCTTTCATTTCCCAGCGGCCCTTCTAGTTTTGGCTACGATGGCAACTGTGGTAACAGCGGTGCAGGGGGTGCTAAGAATCTACGGTGGAGGTTTGATTGCCACCTACAACGCATTTAAAAAGTATAAGCGTTTATTTGATAACATTATGTATAATATATAAATGTGGTTAATGTGTAGTTGAAAGGAAAAACAGCTTGAACTGGACGCCCACTAAGTACGTATAAATATATTTCAAAATTACAGTGTACAAAAGTAAGTGCATATTGTGTCTTCTTCTTCTTCTACCTATCGTTTATCCCGGTTGCTCATCCCGCCCAGCGCGGGAGAACCCAGGGTCCGCTTTCCAACACTTCCTCCTCCACTTAGCTCGGTCTTCGGCTTCCCTCACAACTAGCCCATTGGCGCGCATGTCATCCTGCACGACATCAAGCCAGCGTTTCTTGGGCCGTCCTCTACTCCTGGTACCAGGTAAGGTCATGTCCAGGCATTTGTTTCCCACGTAGCTTGCTGGTCGTCGTAAGACGTGGCCGTACCAGCGGAGGCGATAAAGGCGACTTTCCTGCAGCTTGTAAGCAATGTCAGAATTGTAATTAAATTGTGTCTGAAGTTTACTTTAATTAGCGCGTACCGGTAATTGAAGTGTAGGGCCACTTCTACTGGATGGAATGAAGATCTGGTAAGAAATACAGGAAGTCGATGGATGCATGTGACTTAGGACCACCTGCATCAATCGTGTTGTTTATTTTCTCAGAGGAGGCCCATGTTCTGAGGGGGACTTGTGTGTTGTAATAATGATGATGATAATGATGATTCATTAATTATTTAACACTTTTTTACCCTTACTTCTTCTTTCTTTTTCTTCTCTTTTCTTTATATTCTTCTCTTTTATGACGATTAAAAATCTTTTTACCTTAAATACCGTAAATATTTAAAAAGCCTTTTGTTAGCTAAATATATAAAACTCTATTATAGTTTATCATAAATAATACATCTATCTCTGATTTTTCTGTCTATGAGTTTTATTATAATACATAATAATATTTTAAGTTATAAAGTTTTATGGAAGCACTTAAATTTTTATAGTCACTATAATGTTTGTATGTTAAGCATAAGATATTTTATTATATGTTTTAAGTCTGTATTAAAATTTGCAAATAATTTATACCAAATATTTAAAATAAATAACCTTCATTTTTATCGCTGTAAGCATTACACAGTGGTTAATAATTTGGGCATTAAATTTTGTACAGCAAAAAAAAAATACACACAACATCAAGCTCTCTGTGGAGGTATAGACATTTTCATCCTACGGGCACTAAAGTTGCGCTTGCTCAATCCCTACTTCTGCCAATTCTTGACTATGCTGGTGTTTGCTCTCTGGACGTTACCGAAGCGCAGTTAAATAAAGTTGAGCGAATTCAAAATGTATGCTTAAGATTCATACTTGAATTGCGTAAATATGACCACATTTCGGAATTTCATATACGTTTCAAGTGGCTGCCGATTTGCCTTTGCAGGATTGAGTATTATATCCTCCTGCTTTATAGTGCTTACTGGATTGTTGAATCCCTTCATTTCGCGTTATCTAAAAGACCGATTTGAATTACTCTCACTAATAATCTTTCTCTTCGTATTCCGGCACATTCATTCTCCTTGTTTAATAAATGATTTTCGGTTACACGTACAGCTATGCTTGTGAAACTCCTCAATAAACTCGGTGAAACTGCTTAAACCCGAAATAAGAATTTATTCGTTCTCAAATCAAATTATATCTTAATAGTATAGAAAAAAAAGAGAATATATACCTTTACAATAAGCTTTGACAAGATAAACCGGTTCAGTTTTTCTTTTCTTTAACTTTGTCTAGTAATCAGACTTGAAATAAGCTCAGGCCTTTAATTTATATAAACATCACAAATTACAGGTAACTGGGATGACTAATAAGTTTACATAGAAATTGAAGAAATTTCAAAGGAATAATAGCTATTTCTTCTAGCTCTAGCCAACTAACAAATTATAATTACATTAAGAATTTCGTTTTCCACTTTTGTTAGACGGTTATCACAAAGCATTTCACTGCCACTAACTAATGTTGATTTATACAATCTAATAAACTTTTCCTTTGAGAGGCGGTAAAGACCCTGTCAATCTTCACGCAAAATGCGCAAAGCAAAGTTCTTAGACACATAAATTATCCTTGCTCCGTCGTTAACGCTGTCTTCACTGACAATGAAAAAGCTTTCGCATCCTAATCTGTGACACTGATATTTAATATACCGTAAAATAACGTTAACTAGCTTTTTATCAAAACCTAAAACAATAATTCATTTTATTACTTCTCATTAACTATTAAAGCAATTTTAATTAGATTCATATCTAAAATATTATCGTCATTGACATAATTCAGTTTTTTTGACGTTATGATTTTTCAAATATTTTCTTCTAAGGGTTCTAAGCATCACATGCTACTTGTTCGAACAATCAATTTTTGTATAATGATTTTGTTTTTGAGCAAAAAATAGATTTCAATAGATATATAAAGATTCAAAAGTTATGAAACGCGATTTTAACAATTCGTGGATTCAAATCCTCCATTCGACTACATTTAAAAACACATTTTAAGATTACTTGAAGTAGTTAACGATAATATTAGTATTTTTATAGTATTGATATTATTTTATCGAAAAAACCTTCCACTATTTATTGAAACACGGACTTTATCAGATTATCTTAACTAGGCATCTCTTTTGTAAAAAATATACAAGCATTATTACAAGTTGATAAATCAGGGCCAAATACACCTTGAAATTGAAACATTACATTTAAACCCACTTTATCTCATTGTTGAAGCTGATAAATCTTCTAAGAAATAAAATAGAACACGAGTGTTTTCTTTATGTTCTTAACACAAAATGTATATAAGTTCCACATTGTTCATTTTGCGAAATGTTTATTATTTTAAACACACTGTTTTACTAGTCATTATTCAGTGGAACCGTTGCTCTGTTTCAGTTTAAAAGCAAAGTGCATTCCAATTCTTATTTGTTTGTGATCTCAATTCTCAGTGGTGATATCGCATCTGTGGCCTTCTCTGATTAAATTTGTTTGCGCTACTGCTAAAAATAAAACTAAAATAAAAATTGTTACTATTACTTAAATGGTAGATTTACAGCAGATTCTTAAAAAAAATCATCGGCTTTCAATAGAATCATCATCCAAGTGTATGTGTCAATAAGTGATAACTTTTGATAAGTCAGCTTGATTGATTAATTGCTTCAGTCATTTGTAATTGTGTTATTTTAATACCCACATACAAATAATTTAACCGCAATTTTTCTACACTACCTTTACATAAAAATTACTCAATAATTTATTTCTACAATTATAGAAATTGGAATTTCGACTTTATCAAACCACCCATTTAAAAAAGATTTATTAAGTTTTATCAATGATAGATTCAATTAAACGAGTGAAAATTGCGGCACAATTAGAATAATTAAGTACAATGTCATTAATATTATTTGACTATTATTTTATATTTGACTTATTTTTTTATTTATGTATTTTTTTTTTACTTTTTCACTTGGTGTGCATATGAATAGGCATTGCCTTATCTACCTATATTTCTGCACCCACGCAAGACCCAGTAAATCCACTGTTCCTGTTTAAAGAGTATGGAGAGATAACTAAGAATCATCTTAGAAAATCATAATGTTGCTTCATAATATTTTAGTATTGAAATGTATATGCCACATATCAACATTCTTCTTCAGGGAAACAGTTTGGTATTGACAGCTTTTTAAATTTAATTCAAAAACTATACAGGGTATTTTTGGAACGCTCCCGAAAACTAAGACAGGCGACAGCACCAAGTATACCTTTGATCATGGGTTACAAATAAAGTCGATCCTGATGAAAAAAAAATCATCTTTTAACAACGTTTTATTAGCTTTACTTACGCGCCATCATGTTAGTACAGCTAAATGAAACGATAATTTCATAAAAAATATCATGAAAATACTGAAACATAAAACCAGCAGTGGAAACTGAATTGATATCACCTGACTAATGGAGGTTAATGTACGCGCGAACGGTGAAAAACAAACGCTGGCCTTGAACTTGGGCACTGAGCGATTTATCACATATTGGTACGAAAGGCGCGCGACGGGGGAACAATCCGCCAGTATTAGTGTGCCTGCATGCTATTGGTTCCCGCGCTTTGTTCGCTCCAAAAATACAGTCGCATACACAGCTTACTTTGCGACTCGCGACGATGTTTTAAAAAGGAAGGAAAGAAAAATTATTTATATCTATTGTTTTATGACTAAACTAGTGATCGAAAAGTTAAATATGATAGGAGAAGGTGAATGGGGAAAATTGTGCAGTAAAGTTAAAAGTGTGGAGGAAGAATACCGAAAAAATTACCATGTGATCGACCTGATGACGGAAGCTCAAGCGAAGATGAAAGTGATGATCAAGTAGCATCCAGTAACACCAACACACCATTAACATCTGGCTTCCATGTGACCCAAGACGTCATAATGGACGGCGTGTTACCCTTAGCTAAAGTTTTCTTGTTACAAACTACTTTATATTTTACGATAGAAATAACAAATAATGCTCATGTAAACATTATCCATTTTTAATTCCCACCTCTTCCAAAGTTCTAAGTAGCTAGTAAAACACCTATTATGATTCTAGTAAGAATTTTAGACGTAACTGTTGATCACAGATGACTTTTTTTAGTAGAAAAGACTTATACAAATTCAACATAAAAGAAAAGACTTATTTAACCAGTTGCTACGTCATCTTTAACAATATTTGCATCGATTACTTAAATTTCAATTATTCTTGGTCTTGTCTTATTATTCTATATCTTATTATTAAGAGCTTATATCTTATTGTTAAGAGCTGGTGTTTCACATGTGGTCCCATATAAATTTGATCGAGGTCAGACCAATAGTTTTTGAGTTATCCTTAATTATTTATATTAAAGTCGGTTGTACAAAATTTTTAATTTTTAATTATTATCGTAGTAAGTCTTGTATGATATCCCCTTTAAAATCATTACTTTTTAAAATTATTATTTTTTGTGTCTCACTACCAATGCTTTTCTAATATTTATTAAAAAAAAAGTAGTAAATTACTATTAGCGTCCTTTCAACTTCAAATGACTTTTCCAAAATATGTAAAATTGTTAAATGAATGGCAGTTTTTTTTTAATTTATTAGGTTGGAAAGACGCAAATAGTTATATGCGTCTTTCCTTCGATGTTTTTGTGTTGCCAGGTGTATTTTTTAAGCTAAGATGAAAAGGAAAATTCGTTTTATTTAAATAAATAAACAAATTATCAAAAAATTTGTTCGTCCTTAAAATCTTCATGTCTCTTCTTACGTATTTTCATATAGATACCTTTTAATATAGGTACTTTAGACACAGGTCTGAAAGAAAAATTCATCAATTTATTTTTTATTTCCATTTTACGTTTTTGTTAGTTGCGTCCTTCTTTATGTAACCCGACGACGGCAGAATGTAACCCGGCCGGCTCGTGTCGCCTCACGCTGTGACGCAGTAGACAAAGCAAGGAGTAAAGTATTCTGTGAGACAAAGAGTATAATAACTGTCCTAGCAGTAGGTTTCAGTTTTGTTGGGGTTCGTTATTAATTGTAGTTTTTGAAACAGTTCCGTGTTGATTTTGTACACGCGTGCGTGAGCGACAGCTCAATCGTATTGTTATTACTTGTGATTACGTGTTGGTATTATTCCTGTTGTTACGTTTTTTGTTTTAATAATGCTTAACGCGTACTTTTATAGTGATTGTGAATACAGCAACATGTTATCCGAACCCAGGTACACGAAGTATCGCCAAATAAATTGTTAAGACGTCGGGATGCGTTTGTGCAGTGCACAAAGTGTTGAAGCGTAACCGAATGCGCCCATACGAATTGCACAAAGTGCAAGCTTTAGTTCCCGGCGATCACGTCCGCCGACGAGTTTTCTGCCGTTGGTTATTATACCAGCGACAACGTGTGCCTGGTTCCATTGAGCACATTATCTGGACGGATGAGTCGACATTTACCAGAAACGGCCTGTGGAACCGAAGAAATACACACGTGTATTCAGAGGTTAACCCGCACGCTGTTCGACAAACCGGGCACCAAACCCGATGGTCGGTTAACGTATGGGCAGGTTTATTTAAGGATCGCATACTGGGACCAGTGTTTCTGCCACAGCGACTGAACAGACAGCGATACCATGTCGTGAGGTTCGTCCGTGAGCGCCTCAATGAGCTATTTGATGATCGCTGGATCGGCAGACTAGGACCACACGCTTGGCCACCTCGCTCACCAGATCTGACCCCGTTAGACTTCTTTTTGGTATGTGAAAGAAAGGGTTTTTAATCGTGAGTGTGATAGTGCTGACAAAATGCGCCAAAGGATCGTGGATGCTTTCGAGAAACTATGTACGGACTGTGTCGAAGACCACACGATGATGCCCCGCCTGCACCCAAATCTACCTTGAAATGAATGGAGCACAATTTGAGCTGCATCTCATAAGACCACGGAGGATTTAGAGCGGTAAGCTGTTTCATAACTATTTTTTTTAAATAACTTAGTACTGAACTAATCTGAATAGGTTCATAACTGAATACATGAGAATAATAAACATACCTACACGATGAATAAAAACGCATGACTCCAACCTTGGTTACATTTCATTTAAGTATTTTTTCATTAGCGTATGTAGTGGTATGGCCCGCTAGTTGCGGGCCGCGCGAATTTGCGTTCGCGAGTACATTAACCTTTAGTCAGGTGATACAATTCAGTCATTCCACTGCTGGTTTTATGTTTCAGTATTTTCATGATATTTTTTATGAAATTATCGTTTCATTTAGCTGTACTAACATGATGGCGCGTGAATAAAGCTAATAAAACGTTGTTAAAAGATGATTTTTTTTTTTATCAGGATCGAATTTATTTGTGACCCGTGATCAAAGGTATACTTGGTGCTGTCGCCTGTCTTAGTTTTCGGGAGCGTTCCAAAAATACCCTGTATAGCATAATAGCAGTCCTATAAAATATATAAATAGTCCTAAGGATATCGCATATTCCAATAAAAATAAACTTCCACCTTTTTTGTTTGTTTCAACCGACTTAAGAAAAGGAGGAGGTTCTCAATTCAACTGTTTTTTAAATGTGTTTAAGAATGTCAAGGTTGACAAACTTAATTATTGAACGAAATTTTTGAGACCAAGAAGAAATTTTGTGTATATCAGTATTGAAATCACCCATGATTATGCAGTGTTTTTTCTATTTTGTTTGTATTATTTGTGATACAGTAAATTATGAATGTCGCCGCCGCAGGACCCAAAAAAATTAATTTTATTAAATTTAATTTAAAAGATATTACAATTAAAATAACTAATACTAATTAAATCTACACCCCGCCCGTTGTTAGAAACTAAGTGTGGTGGCATCGTTGAGTTTCGTATATATAATGCTGTCGGATGACGCCGCGGGCGTCGCTGTAAATCCACGGCAGCTAAATTTCCCATCAGGTTAACAGAATTGCCTCGCTGTGTTGGGTTTCTGGTAAGGTGCTATGTCGGTTGACATCGCGTGCGTCATTGTGAGTCCACGGCGACCGAGTTTCCCATCAAGTTAGCAAAACTGACTCGTGGAAGCAATGTTGAAATGTTGTGTGAGAAAATAAGGTTCCCGCGTAGTTCGCGGTTTTGTAAGGGGCATCCATATATGTAACATCTCCCCCCTGAGAACAGCAACTATTTCTGAGTTTAGAGATGATGAAATATGATATATATATATATATATATATATATATATATATATATATATATATATATAGATGTCTTTTTTGGATGGGAGTTGCGATGCTTTTCTAGTGCACTTCAATAGTCCGTAAGATTTTAAAGTAACAAGGGTCGTAATTACCAGTATACTTAATATCATTATAGTGTAAAGTGGGATGGTCGTACGGTATAGGTATTTCGACGAAATTTGGTCAACTTGTAAAATCGGTTGTGACATCAGATTATGTTGAATTTCTTGTAATCTCTTTAAGTCACGGTTTATCACGGTTTCGAAGAATCAGTGTTAAGGTATGGTGTCGTCTTTTAGGGTAACTCTGTAGACAATGAAATGATATTTACAGCCCAAAAGAGATGTGTAAGGGCCATTGTGATGTTAAAACAGACGGTTACTGGTAACTGTTAACACTTCCATGCCTTTATATATATATATATATATATATATATATATATATATATATATATATATATGAGGTAGCCGTCTTTGTTATTACGCATTTATTTGTCTACACAGTAAACGTAATAATCACAAAATATGTTTTCCATCACACAAAACAGCCCAATTTAACAACAGTATATTTTGTATGGCCCCTCGAATTTATAACTATTTACCATTACACATTTTTAAATGCTCCAAAATAGATAAATTTAAGATACTATTGAAGCAATTTCTTGTGAAAGAATATCTCGAAGACAAATATGAAATTCAATAATTGACTGTTACATGACTCAGACTAACTAAATTGATTTAACTTATATAATATTATCTAAATTGAATTATCGCTATTATTTTTAATTATGTATTATGTGAACTCCAATTATAACTAGAGCATTTTTAAGTAATTTTATGTAAAATAATAAAATATGATTAATATTACATGCCAAATGGCTGAATATAGCTGTACTAAATGTTTGTTCTATAAGTGAAAACTACGTAAACACAAACTGTATCAACCTATATTCGCAATAAACGTTATGAATTTGAATTTAAAAACTGACTTATCTTCTTTAGCGGCTTGAAGTATATTTTAATTGATATGTAGCCAATCTTATCAGTGACACCTCTGACATATGGCGATACAACAGGCACTCGCTCGACTGTGGCTGGCTTCAATCGTTCACTGTGACGTAGGCGCGGGACCCAAAGCTTATTGTCGTGCAAAACTTACTTGACGTGTAGGATCTTCTGACCATCTACTTGCTTGTAGGAATCGTCCTTCTACAATAGGTAGTGAGATGTAATGCATTGTCTAATTAATTTTGCATATTTTACGGGTATATTGTTTACTTCCAGCCTTCTAGTTACAATTGAGATGCAGTTCTCAATAGGTAAACAGTGACAGTTTTTTCCATCAGTCAAGTGTAATGTCCTTCTGGAAGATGCTTGAATGTAGAAGTTTGATTGTAAATGTTGTCTCTATTATATAGGTCAAACGAAAAGATTAATAAACACCCGCGTTAAAGAATATAGAGCTGATGTGAAGAATCGTCACTCCGCGAAGACTGCAGACTTTGAACACGTGCAGGATCGCCCCCTTCACTATTTGATAGACCACAAATCGTCGCAAAAGAACACCGATTCCATTCAAGGAGGCTATTGAAATCCAAAAACATCCTAATTTCAATAGAAAAGATGGCTGGGTGCTACCATCTGCTTGGGATCTTATAATTAACAAAATGAAATCCCAACAACCTAAGCATACAACTGCAAGACTTCAAAATACTATAAACTCAATCTACGTAAATCGGACCAAACATTAATAATTTTAATCTGGATTTAGTCGTGGTTAACTATGATATTGGGACGTTAAACACCTCAGTCACCCCGTGACCATGGGTGCTGTAAAGTGCTCGTGGTGTCGGGAACATCAAATAAGTTAATATACGCGATAAAAGATGGTTTTATTTAAACGGTTTAAGTCTTTTCCATGCACATGATCGCGGAGAAGTTTTTGACGAAAAACCAAAAAAGTTTTTTGTGCGTTCATGGACTTCAAAAATCTTTATGATGGAGTGGACAAAGATGTGTTATGGCAAACACTAAACTTATTTGGGTTGAGCGCTGAGTTTATACAAGCATAAAAATATCTTTATAGTGACTCTAGTGCTTGTGTCAGGATCAACGGGTCTTACTCAGATTAGTTTGGCATCCACTACTTAAGGTGTCAGACAAGGCTGTGTGGCTTCTTCGTGGCTGTTCACCATATTTATGAACAGTTGTTTAGAAATTTTTAAAGTTGAAGAATGCGGGTTAAGAATGGGTGAGTAAACCATCAAATGCCTTTTGTAAGCCGATGATCAAGTCATATTTACGTCTTCGGTGGCCGAGTTGCAAATAATGGTTACATTAATGAACAGGTCATTAAAAGAAAAGGAAATGAAAGTGAACGCAAGTAAGCCGAAAGTGATGGTTTTTGAAAGAGAAGAAAGTAAAACGACATGTGAAATAAGAATAGAATTTGTTGAGCACGTGGATGAGTTTGTATTTTTATCCAGTATCCTAATCCATGGAGACTCCCCATCCCAAAGCCCAAAACGTTCAATTGCTTTTTATTTTTTAATAGTTTATGTATATTCTAGGGATCTTCTTCGGACATCTTTTTATTATTGAAGGATCAAATCAGGTTCCCATAAGTGCGGATAGCATAAACAAAATAATATGCACTGAATTTTTATAAAATAAATATTTTTCATTTTATCAAATATATCTAGAATTAAAAGGAATTATAACAACATTAAACGGAACATTAACAATGAAATGCTCCGCACGTAGTTCGCTTTACCTGTACGAGAGGTACGCAAAAAATGTTTTTCAACATTTTATTTCAAAATTTTGTTGGGGTGATTAATATCTTTTTTTTTTTATAGGATAGGGTGACAAACGAGCACACAGTCCACCTGATGGTAAATGGTTACTGTGACCGATAGACATCTACATCTATCCTCAATAAAGACTCAAGATGCAGATGTGTTGTCACCCGTGAGGACTAAGATGGAATGCCTCTTTGCCAGTAAAAAGGGTCTCCGGTTCTCTACACTCACCATACGAAACACAGCAGCATTAAGCTACTATTTTACGCTGGTATTCTGTGAGAGCGTGGTCCTTCCCCGGTCCAGCCGACCCATTCGTGCTACAACTATACTACTAATATAGCTGCAGCATGGCTCTACCACGTAAATGACCTATGATTGACCAACACATTTAGTATACTGGCCACACCTGGCAAGCGGTTTTACAACCGCAGTTTTTTATTTTATATTTAGCTGTTATCAGGAAGATGATGTTTTCATCTCCGGGTTCATATTACTTCCGCCAACTCTTAAGACACCCACATGATGGTTTGGGGTAGTGGATAATAATTATATACACAGATGAAAATTTTTGTAAGTCCGAATTTCAATTTTTAAGATTCCCGAATATAAAAAAATGACTGAACTAAACTGAACTCCTATTTTGAAAGTTTTTTTTTTATATTGCATATTATGCATAAATTATTCTGCAATTTATGATTTTCATTATCAAATATATCCCATAAAAGTTTTTCATTTGTGTTACTTTCCGAACGTTACTTAATATTATATAGGGCATTGTTACGATATTGTACAAGAAAATCTTAAAAGTACACAAAATCTTTATTATTTAACAAAAGTCTTATATTTTCAAAAGTAATCACATATGATATCGTGTTTAAATCGGACAAAATTTTTCTTTCAATTAAGTTAGACGTAGATTTTGTTTTTATTTTACTCTTTTAACATTTATCGACAGCTCAACATGATAATTTTTACAATGTTATTCTGCTTCAGTTAGTTATTTCTTAAGAGAACATGATAGATACAGATATTGCCACCGGATATGGTGATCTCATTTTTGAGAGTTTTAGAGCAAGGAAATTCCCGCTGCGCTGACTCAGTGTGTTAGCGGTCTTGACATGATGTCTTCAAAATATTTATTTTCATTTCTGAGACATGCAGGTTTTCTCACGATGTTTTCCTTCACCGCCAAGCACCTGGTAAATCAGCACTTAAAATTCAGTTAACAACTTTAATGGTGCCTATATCAACTAGCGAGTTTATCCGGCTTCGCCTGCGTAGGGTCTATTAATGTGGCGTTATTAAGATTTAACATATTCACAAAAACCCATTTATTTTATTAGCGTCTCAAAAACTACGTACTGCATTTTGATTCTTTATCGAGGCTAGGTGTATATGTCTATAGGCCACAGCATCTAGCTACCATCAAGTGGACAGTTTGCTCGTTTGTCACTTTTAGTCTATAAAAAAAACTACACTATGCACGATCACTCACAAGGTCGAGTCCTAACCAGATAGTTGATCTTGAACTTTCGGCTCTCACATCGAATTCGAGTATATTATATATCGAGTCTTAGTTGCGAAAAAAAAGCCTACTGAGGGCTCTGTTTTACTTGCGCTCGAAAAATAATTGTAAAAACTAAACTAGTTGCACAAAAGGCTTAGGGTAACGATTACTTTAATCGAGATAAAATTCGTAAAGAAAATAATTCATTCATTTATCACAGCCTATAAAAATTCCTGAACATTGGCTTCCCCCATTATATTGTAGATAATAATATTGGAGATATTTACCAGGGCCATCGTTATCGCGCTTGGCAGGCGGTGGTAATCGCATTTTTTTATAAATTTTGTGTGGTTATCACGAAGATGCTGCTATCCAAATCCTGTTTCATTTTCTTATGTTGCCGTCGTAGAGGGTCTACGGCATGATATCGGGTAGTTGGTTGTCTTACGCCGCCCCTGCCTGGTACATAATTTAAGAGGATTTTTATAATTAATTTGATACGGTTTTGTAATTCATTGTACGATATAGATAAGTATTCTATGTTCCAACATTATATAATTATTATAATTTTGATATTTATTTAAATACTCGTATTTGATAAATTTTTATATTACTTTATTTGAATTATATTAAGTCCTTTATATGAGAATTTATGGGGTAATAATGTTAGAATATCCTACAAAAATTTCATACCATAAGGAACACAACAAAACTTTATTTGTAAATAGACTACATACCATATCTTTTAAAAAGCATTGCACGTCTCTTGAACTGAGGAAATTGAATCTTTGTATTTGAACGTAATTTATCTATCTGACGAACCTTGAACGCTATAAAGCAAAAGAAAATCTTATATTGAAATAGGAGTGGTGATTCCTATTATAAGTTTTAATACTACTTGCAGACATCATACTTCATATGCCTTGGAGAAATAGTGAAAGTAGAGTATTTTATTTCAAAGTATTTTGTTTCACCTAAAAGAACCTTCTGTTTACGATTGTTTAATTTTTCACTATCTTAAATAATCGTTCAGGCTTTCTTCAATACCATATGATAAAAATCACAAATGACCATAGTTTCATTGTCAGCAAGATTTAGGTCTCCTATCGCACTAAAAATGGTACGGATCCTTTGTAAAGTTGTCTTAGCAGTGACAGTATTTTTACCTATTTTTGAGCCAACTTATTATTTGGTGCATCGATCTGGCTCACTATGGAACATAGTGAAGCATTTAATTTGTGTATCTTCGGCGTTATTGATGATATTATTATAATATAAATGTTTTAGTAATGAAATAGTTAGGCTCTTTTTCTTAATTATTATTTTATTAATATATTCTAATTATTCTAACCAGCACAGCAGCTTTATTTACCTTGTGTGCTTACTAAGTCCTGTGGAAATATCGTAAGACTGTGAGAGTGTTTACGTAGCGGTTTAGACCAATCTTAACAAACTACTACTAAATATCGCTCTGATAATTAGCCGCATTTATTTTATTTGTCTATCTACCGACAGATGTCCATAGTATGTCGTTGCCACATTTCTTATAAAATACTACTACCTCCACACTAGGAATTTCTTCAATAATGTGAAGGTATTTTACATTCATAAATTATGCATGGAGAGACAAACATACCCGGAATAATTATAGGCCCTACACGTACTTATGATGTACCGAAAACAAACCTGCGTAGCACAAAGCCGCAGCCAAACGTTTAATCACTTTGCAACCGAGTCGTCAAGCTGTCCCCTGTAGATGAGTGATCCCTTCAGCAGCAAAATGTTCCTGATAAAAACACGAAATAATAAAAAACTGCGGTCGCCACCTCACTTGCCACGCGAGGAATCTATGTTATCCCCTATAATGCAATCTTTGGGCAAGGCCTATGTTCAACAGTGTAATACGAGAGGCTGATTTGAATTGATGTAAAAATAACTTCATTAAAAAGTTGTGAAATATCTATTGAATCTATATCTTCTTTGCTGTGGTTATTTCAGAATTATTTATCTAAAATTATAAACGATACATAAACAAAGGAAACCAAATGGCATTTCATTTACTTTATTCATATTTAAAATATAACGCGAAATTTCCGGCCTGAATATGTAAGTAATCACAACCACGAATATGCAACTGAAGTATTAAGAGATACAAAGAATAAGCGCTTAATCATTTTCTTTTTACAAATCGGCGAGCTCATTGAGGTTTTCCATTGTAGTCCTTGCTATTGTTCCAGATTCCTTTCAGAAGTTAGAAAACGTATTAGTTTTTTTGTTTTATTTATCGATCTCTAAGATTAATATATATACATAAACACAAATTGTTCTTCGTCCCGACATAAATTTATAGCGCGTTACAGGGAATTATTATATTTAATTTATAATATATAAAATATTGCAATATTTAAATAACCGTTACCGCTACAGCCCTTCAAAAGATTAATCGGAAACGGCTGAACGGGTTTACTAATAATTATTGTATTTTGTTATACTTCCGGTGTGGTCCCATATAAATTTACCGAAAATATTTACACATTGGTGTGGGGAGGAACCCCCCAATGCAACGATAATATAGGGTTAATTTGCAATAACTGACCAAATTTATAGCTAAGTTTCAGAATAAGTATAGGTAAACGGATAAGCAAAATTAATTTAAAAAAAACTCAAACATTCTGTCCTTTTTATCTTTTAAATTCTAAATGCTTGGAAATGCATTATTTCAAATATAGATATAGTAGTAACTAAATCTATGATTTTAACTGGTTATCATTCATAAATATCTATTTTACTACGCATGCACACATGCTTAAGGGTCGATCGGTCGGCAAAAATGTTGCGAATTAAATCGCACACAGAGGAGCGCGCGTACGCGTAGTTGTTGCCCATAAAACATTCAATTTTGAGTAATCTCAAATAAAAGTAAAAGCCTTATTTGCTCGTATTTTCAAAAACTACAATAATGGCAATATGGTATATATATATATATATATATATATATATATATATATATATAACTTTATATACTCGAGCACGATGTACATTGCTGGAGATGGCTGGGCATTCAATATGATAATTTCACACGCGTAAACACTTACGAATAAGATTTAATTTTTGCCTTACTTTGTTAAGGTTTTTCATTTAAAAAAATATATTATCTCATAGTTTTTTCAAAACAAAACTTGACGCGAAATTGCTTAAGTACGAAGACTTTAAATAGAATGTTTTATTGATAAAACTGAAGATAACCATGAGTGGACATAGGTTTTAATAAGGTTGCCAACCCGACGGCCAAGTGTGCCAACTATGAAAAATACCCACTTCTTTCTTGGTCTAGTGGTCGTAAACGTGGCTGCTAATCATGAGGTCGAGGGTTGGAATTCCGGGTCGGCTTAAAAAATCACTCTTATTCAGTTGTTTTTATCAATAATTTCTCAGTCCGAAGCTGGTGGTGCTCTTTTATATAGTAAGGGTAACAAACAAGCACACCGTCCTCCTGATGGTAAATGGATGCTGGGATCCATAGACATTTATGTACATTTATACTCGATTAAGAACCAAAATGCAGATGCGTTGTCGTCCCTGAGGACTAAAATAGAATACCTCGTTTCCAGTAAAAAAGGTTTTCGTTTCTATACACTCACCATACCAAACACAGAAGCATTACGCTGGTATTCTGTGAGAGCATGGTTCTACCTCGGTCAAGTCAATCCATTCGTGCTACAAAAACAGAAACAGAAACTGTCTTATTCAATATAGATTGTAAATAACTTATTGAAAGTCATTACATATTTTGTTTAGTTACCACTGATTCGACAAAAGCCTCTGTCCTGGGAAGAACCAGCAAGAAACCTAGCGAGACTTTTTTTTTAAATAATACCTTACAAGCGTGTATGTTACACAATTAACAACTTAAAACAAATTAGAAATAGCTTGGTGGCGATCACCTCATTCCCAGAGGTTATTATCATCCATAAATTCCTTAATATTATAATAACCCTTTTTATACAAACTAAGTTTAATAAAGTTTTTGAGCAGGTCAAATTTTGTATATTTTCTGGGAGTTTGTTGTAAAAGCGTATACATCGCCCCAAGAATAAATTACTGACTCAGTGGAGTCGAGTAACTAGTACTTTTTTTATAGGATAGGGTGACAAACGAGCACAAGTCCACCTGATGGTAAGTGGTTGCTGTGACCCATAGACATCGACATTTATCCTCAATAAAGAATCAAAACGCAGATGCGTCGTCACCCGTGAGGACTAAGATGGAATGCCTCTTTTCCAGTAAACTGGGTCTCCAGTTTTCTACACTCACCATACGAAACACAGCAGTGTCAATCTGCCATTTTTCGCTGGTATTCTGTGAGAGCATGGTCCTTCCCCGGTCGATCCGACCCAGTCGTGCTACACCTATACTACTAATATAGCTGCAGCATGGCTCTACCACATAAAACTACTCGTACTACTGACTATTCATTGTTCCTAGTACTTAAAGAATGAATATCACTTATTTTTGTAAAACTACCTTTATTTTTGTGCACGGACATTAAAGAACAATAGCAGACTTTCATATATAAAATTAGTTGAGAAGAATTGGTAGCGTCTATATATCTGTAGGCACCTATTTATTTATTTATTTATTTACATGTCATTTATTTAATAATAATAATATTAACAGATCATTTATCTAATATATATTATTTATTAATATACGTGCCATATATATTAACACACGTACACTACTTTACACATTCATAAAAATATACGGAACACCACGCATTTAACCAGTTCGCCGTGCAATCGTATCGTCGAGCAAAAAATCCGAATCTTTTGTTCATAGCGATGACGTAGTGGTGGCGCGATGAACTCCGGCGCAGTGACCGCGATCAACGACGCGCCCGGCAGTCGGAACCTACTCTCGACGCGAAGCGCATGTCGCTCAATGCTTTACGCCTTATATCATAACTGTTGCTACTTACGCGCTGCTTATTTTATGTTTATTGTTTTTCATATCTGCTCGGACTTTCATAATTGTATTCATCTTCATTCTTCAACGCTTCCTTCCTTCTGTACTGTGAGCCTTAAACTTTGTTAGTGTCATGTGTGTAAGTGAATATATTCCTTATAAACTTTGGTGAGCAACTTTATTTCTACACACCTTTCTGATCTACATTGGTGACCCCTGAACTGAACACTATGGACCGCGGTGATTATTTTGAAGATGAAAGCAGTGGCAGCAATAATAAAAATGCAAAAGGACGGGTAGGCAGCGGCGAGACCCATACAACCGAAGCGGCCGACATTTCAACGGAAATTTTTAAAGTAGGCGTTAGGGTTCCTCCGTTTTGGCCCGAAGAACCCGAAATATGGTTCGCGCAAGGCGAGGGACAATTTGCGATTTCTGGAATCACGAACGACTCGACGAAATTCAGTTATGTCATCGGCCAATTAGACCATCAATTTTCAAAAGAGATAAAATATATAATTATTAACCCTCCTCTCAATGACAAATACTTAAAATTGAAGACAGAGTTAATAAAACGGTTGAGTACCTCACATGAAAAGAAGGTAAAACAGCTTCTGATGCATGAGGAGCTAGGCGACAGAAAGCCTTCGCAGTTCCTGCGACATCTCCAGAGCCTTGCTGGACCTCAAGTTCCTGATGACTTCCTGCAAACTATTTGGACAAGCAGACTTCCAAGGAACATCCAAACAATTTTAGCGGCTCAACCTAGCGCGTCGCTGGAGGTGCTGGCGGACTTGGCAGACCGCATTCAGGATATCGTTCCAGCGTCACCACAGGTAGCTGCAGCCGCCTCAACAGCTACCGCAACACCTGGTTCCAGCTTCGACGCTCTTACCCATGAAGTCGCCGAGCTACGGAAACAACTACACAAATTGACCACACAGGTAAACTGTAGAGCTCGTTCCCGAACACGTAATCCACCTAGAGGGCGGTCGAAATCTCGATCGCAGTCGCGTTATAGGAAATTCCACGCGAAATTTGGTAACCGCGCGAACAAATGCGTGGCACCATGTGACTACAAGACGGGAAACTGCAAGGACAGTCCTTAATGGCGACTGATGACTGTCCTAGTAAAACTGGTCGCCTGTTCGTCACGGACCGTTCGTCGAAAATACAATTTTTAATTGACACAGGCAGCGACCTTTGTGTGTATCCTCGTTCATTACTTCGAGATCGGCGGACACCCACAAATTATGAACTCTGCGCAGCAAATGGGAGTCCCATAAAAACTTATGGCTTCGCACATCTAAGTCTCGACCTTGGATTGCGTCGGAACTTTAAGTGGCGTTTTGTGGTGGCTGATGTCACCAAAGCAATAATTGGTGTCGATTTCCTATCGTTTTATAACCTTATTGTAGACTGTAGAAATCAATGCTTAATAGATAATGTTACTACTTTAAGAACTAATGTATGTTTAATTTCTTGTTCAGATTATGTAACATCTGTAAAGGTTTCGACTGGCTGCACGCGGTACCATAAAATTTTGGGTGAGTTCCCTGAGATTACACGGCCAGCTGGTACACAACACACTATACCTCACAACACTGTTCACCACATTCGCACGACACCAGGTCCACCGGTGACTTCTTCACCCAGGCGTTTAGCACCAGACAAACTTAAAATTGCCAAACAAGAATTCGACTCCATGATCGCCAATGGCATAGCCCGCCCCTCCGCAAGCCCGTGGTCATCACCTCTTTACCTCACCCCTAAGAAGGATAACGGGTGGCGTCCGTGTGGAGACTATAGGATGCTCAATGTCCGGACCATTCCTGACAGGTATCCAATCAGGCACATCCACGATTTTACCCATAGCATAACCGGATGCAAAGTGTTTAGTACCATTGACCTTGTAAAAGCATATAACCAAATACCTGTCAGTGAGAGCGACATCCCTAAGACCGCAATAACAACGCCGTTCGGGTTGTATGAGTTTCCCTTTATGGGCTACGGCCTCCGTAACGCAGGACAAACTTTTCAACGCTTCGTGGACGAGATGATCAGAGGATTAGAATTCTGCTATTCTTACCTTGACGACTTCCTGATCTTCTCACGAAACGAAGCGGAGCATGAGGAACACATTCGCCAAGTGTTTAGCAGACTTAAAAGCTACGGTATACTCATCAACACTTCCAAGTGTACTTTCGGCGAAAAGGAGGTAACATTTTTAGGGTCCCGTATCTCCGAAAACGGAATCAAACCTTTGGCTGATAAGGGCCAAACTATTTTAGATTTCCCTCAACCTAAGGAGGTGCGACAGCTAAGAAGGTTTTTGGGCATCATAAATTTTTATCGGCGTTTTTTGCCGAATGCTGCTCAAAAACAAGCTCCCCCAACCTTCTGACAGGGGCTGTTAAAGGTAGGCAACCTATTAGTTTAAACGGTGAGGCAGCAAAAGCTTTTGAGGAGTGCAAGCGTAGTCTCGCGAATGCAACCTTGCTTGCCCACCCAGACTGCGAAGCTAAATTGGCACTCGTGACTGATGCATCTGACGTCGCCATAGGTGCCGTACTCCAGCAGCTCAAAGACGGAGTCTGGCAACCACTTGCCTTCTTTTCCAGGAAGTTAAGCCCAAGTCAACAGAGATATTCCCCATATGATCGAGAGCTTTTAGCTATATACGAAGCTATTAAATATTTTCGTCATATGGTGGAAGCAAGGCACTTCACTATCTATACTGACCATAAACCGATCAGTTTCTCATTCCACAAAAGGAAGGACAACTGCTCGCCACGTCAGTATAGACATTTAGATTTCATTGCCCAGTTCACCACCGATATTAGGCATATCTCCGGCAAAGACAATGTCGTGGCCGACACTTTAAGCCGCATCGAAGAACTGGAGGCACCTGTTGACTTGACTGCTATAGCTGAATCCCAAGCCTCCGACCTAGAGCTTGCTCAATTTATGAAGAGTGGAGCATCATCCCTCCGCCTAGAACAGTTCAATATACCTGGAAGTCATACCAAATTGTACTGTGATATAAGTACGCCGACTTCCAGGCCATTCGTACCCGCTCCCCTTCGCAGGCAGGTTTTCAACAGCCTGCACTGCCTGAGCCACCCAGGTGTGAACGCTACTGCTCAACTAGTAGCGGAACGGTACGTCTGGCCCGGCATCAGGAAAGATTGCCGAGACTGGGCTAAATCTTGCCTCGCCTGTCAACGTACAAAGGTAACCCGACATGTGTCTTCTCCTTGGGGCACTTTCGCGTTGCCTCGTACGCGATTCAGGCAAATACACATCGACCTTATTGGTCCTCTCCCTCCGTCCAAGGGTTACCAATACTGCCTGACTGTTATCGACCGATTTACTAGATGGCCAGAAGTTGTGCCTTTAGTTGACATAACGGCGGAATCAGTTGCACAAGCTTTGCTGTTTCAATGGATTGCACGCTACGGTTGTCCTGAAGAAATTGTCACAGATCGCGGACGACAATTTGAGTCCGCATTGTTTCAATTTCTGTCTAGGATAACCGGATTTAAGCACAAGCGTACCACAGCATATCATCCAGCTTGCAACGGAATTATTGAGCGTTTTCACCGTCAACTAAAGGCATCGATAATGTGCCACGCCGATAGCAGTTGGACTGAATCCCTACCGTGGGTTCTACTTGGTATCCGTAGTGCGTTTAAAGCGGACTTACATATATATTAAATATTTTTTTAACATTACCCATTATTTTATTTATATTTAATAACTATTAATTTAACAACCAAATTACATTAGTGATTTCTAATTTAACATGAACGTACAGAAACCGTGCTTGTTTTTAGTTTAATTAATTTTATAAGTTTTTTAGTATTATTTATCGGAAAAGTTTTGTATATCATAAATATGAATCATACAAATAACAGATATTTCATAATATTATTAAGGTAAAGTAATAATAACAATGTAAAATAACAAACTGCCAATTTATTCACAAACTCTGCACGAAACTCCACAAAACAAAATAAATGGAAATTTCATATTTTGAAAGTTCTTAGCTGACCGTCCAACTTCATATCCATTGGGATCCGGAAGAGCGAAATCTTTACTTGAAATATAATAAAACATCACCAGTTTTGCTTTTCTGAGTTCAATTTGATTTACAGAAACAAAACGGCAAGGTTTGAGTGATTTATAAAATCATTATAGGATTTTCATTTCATATTAAGAAAAAATAAATATAGCTAAATTTTTATAACAAATTTTAGATGATTGTTTTGGAGCAAAACATTTTTTGACCCCCGAAGAACTGAGGCCTTAGTCGTCATAGGCTCGAATGAGCATCCCATAATGCCTACTCAGAATGATCATTTGTTCCAAATTTCTTCAATCAGTCGATCAGATTATGGGATAAGCCGTACGTTGGAAGCTGTGTTCAAAAAAAAAGCTGTGTTGAAAATACTAGTGTTCCACCCTATTAAAGGCTTTCGCCACAGAAAGTGTTTCACCACTGTTTTTGAGGGCCTCGCTCCATAAGTATGTTGCATATACTAAGAGCTCTCCACTCACCAGTTCCGGTGAAACCTATTCTAATAGTTGCTGAAGAGATCATTCTGTTCTAGGTATGCCATGAAGAAGGCGTTAAATATACGTCGCATAATATTGTGGAACATTGAGGTAACTGATTTATATGCACGTTTTGAAGGCAATTCAGTTGATTTTATTGCTTTCTGAGCGTCTTAGCTCTAAATAGACGGTCAATATCTATACCTATTCCGAAAGTGTTATATAATTACAAAGAGGAGGCACTGGCTACATAAATTTATAGCATATTACATATATTCACACTTAGCACAAAAGTGGTTAATACGTAACACATTCATTTTTAGCAGAGGCTTTTAGATGACAACTGTGTGATCAAAGTGCCTGGCAATTAAGTCGGTAGCCCTGAATTTAAAGCTGCCAGCTCATCTGAAGCCAAAATTCAAATCAAACAAAAAAAAATTTATTATATAATATGATGAAAAACTAAATTTGTGACTGTCCGCTATACTGTATTCTAGCCTACACTCAATCGTATCGAAGACTACCAAATTATCTTAGCAGTAGTAGCTGTATTTAATCCTTACTGATACTCTTAATTAAATCGATCATACCATTTCGGATATTGGTATTGACTCATCTTAAAGCAAAAATACAGTCTCGCGTCTGACGTCAGGCGAGTAGCACGCGTTCACGCGCATTGTTAAGTGTTTACGTATAGATTGCTGTTCATTGTTTACTCACGCGTGTAGGTAGGGCCGCGCGCCTGCTTCCGCGCAGGCTTACCCGTAGCACTTGCGAGTATAAACGAAAATGACGGACGAAAATGAAGAATTTAACAATAATATTATATATAACCAAGACGATATTACAGAATTAGAAGTGGAAGAGCGGGATAGTATTGATATAAATACGCCTAGGATTATAAAAAGAATCAGAGAAACGGAGGAGAGTGATGAGGAGTGGAGTATTGTGAAGGGAAAGGGGAAGAAAAAACGACTGCTCGAGGATGAGAACTTACGTAGAGAAACGGTTATCGAGGTATATATTACATGCATTGAAATGCTGCCCAAGCAATTTGCTTTGGCACGGTTATTCAAAGAAAACGGAATAACTGATATAATTAGAGTTAAATATTTAAATCCTTTTAAAGTAAGGTTGCAATTGCCGAACGAGGAAAGCGTTAAGAAATTAAGTACCTGTGCGACATTTATTTCTATGGGATGGAGAATTCAAAAGGCAATGGAGGTTAACTACTCTTATGGAATTATAAGAGACGTGAAGTTAGAAATATCTGAAGAAGAAATTATGAAAAATATATCTTGCTCAGATTCTACAGAATTAATATCCGTAAAAAGGCTTAGGCGACGAAGTAACACGAAACAGGAAGGTTGGTGTCCAAGTGAAACCATACGGCTTTGTTTCAAAGGGTCTTCCCTACCTTCATACGTATATATTTTCGATATGAAAATAATTGTTCAGCCTTATGTATATCCTGTTACACAATGCTCACAATGTTGGAGGTTGGGTCACATTCGCAAGTTATGCCCATTCAAGAAAACAATCTGCCCCAAGTGTGGGGGGACACGAGAATTGTGATACCAAAACATTCAAATGTATCAATTGCTCTGGTGCTCACATGGCTTTAGCTAGGTCTTGCCCTGCTTATCTTAAAGAAAGGAAGTTGCGAGAACTAATGGCCGAGTTCAATTGCACATACAGGAGGGCTTTAACAATCTATGTTGCGCCAACACCACATAGAGATATGGACGTAAAACTTACAGGACATAATAGCATCCAGCAGGAGATGTATAATTATAACACACCGAAGAGGGAAGCGGCTACAACCCAGAATGTTCCTACTTTTGCAGAAGTGACAGCCAATGTTATTATGCATAACGAAGATAATATTAGTCAATGTGAAATTAATGTATCTTCGTCCCTCCGACACCAAACAAAAAAGGAGAAAAGAAATACAGAGCGTGACACGTCATTACAAAGTAATAGATTTGAACCTAATACTAGCTATAGTGAGGAAAATAACAACAAATCTTCTGGTAAAATATCTTTTAGTGAGCTACTTGTGAGGTTAAAGGAAGTAATATTTTTTAATAATTTTAGTTTGCAAGAGAATGTTTACAAAGTGATAAAATTAGGTGTTGAGTGGTTAATTTTGGTAACTGTAGACAATATCTCGGAATGGCCAATGTTGAAAACTGTTTTAAACTTATTTAATGGATAGAAACCTTAAATGTAATACAGTAAACCTTAATATCTTACAGTGGAATGCTCAAAGTGTTAAGCCTAAACTAATATCTTTATAGCCTTTGTTAACTCAGGAAAAAATACATATCGTAGCCTTAAGCGAAACATGGTTAAATTCTGAAACTTATATTAAAATTAAAGATTATAATATTTACCGTAATGATAGAAATGACTCTTATGGGGGTGTTGCTGTTTTAGCACACAAATCTATTAAAACGGTTAGGGGACAGTTGCAATTAAGTAATGATGGCATAGAAGCTATTTACGTAAAAATTTTTAACTGTCAGGGTTTAGAAAATATTGTTTCTATTTATTGTCCATCGTCGGTGCGTACCTGCCAAAGAGATTGGGATGAATTATTTTCGACATTTAGTTGTAAAACCTTGATCATTGGGAATTTCAACGCTCATCACTCAAGCTGGTCGTACAAGACTGATAACAGAGGTTCACAAATATTTGATGCTCTTTTAGATGCTAACTTTGCTGTATTAAATAATGGAGAAAGCACTCGAATTAGAGTTGTGAATGGAGTCTTACAAGCGTCATCCCCTGATTTATCGCTCATTACGTCTGATATCGTCTATAAATTTAATTGGAAGGTACTTCGAGAGACTTTAGGTAGTGATCATCTTATGATTAAAATATCAGCTCTATATCAAAAGCGGTTAGCGTATGATCTTAAAAGAAATTTTAAAAAAGCAAATTGGGACGGATACATGAATACTCTTGAAAAACTTTTTCACCAATTCCCAATATATACTACTGACCTTCATGTTACAATATATTTTTAGAATATTTGAATTTAGCAGCTGACATTCATATCCCTTTTATTAAAATAAATCAAAACCCAGAGTCTAAATTTGTACCTAAGCCTTACTGGGATGTAGAAATATCGAAGTCAGTAGCCATTCGTAGACAAGCACTGGCCAGGTTTAGACGTAACTCAACACCTCAGAATTTAGCTATACTCCAAGACAAAATTAGAGACACACAGAAGTTAATTCGTCAGGCTAAATTACGTAATTGGGAGAGGTTTTGTGATTCGTTAAATGAAACAACAACTATTAGGGATATGTGGCAAAAGATGAGATGGATGAAAGGTTTTAGATCACATAATAGCCACCATATAGATAGAGAAAAAGCGGAAATACTTCTTCGCAGTCTAACGCCAGATTTTTCTTCACCAGAACCGGCTAGTTTTAGTTCTAGTAACATGTTACTAGAGGAAGAGGTCTCAATTCAGGAGCTTGATACATGTATTAAATTAAAGGATACATCTCCTGGATGCGATGGCATAGCGTATACAATGTTGAAACACCTTCCATTTAATGGCAAACGCATTTTAATCAAGCTGTATAATGCTTTTCTCGAAAACAGTTTCGTACCATCACAATGGAGAGATATTGGTATTATAGCGATCCCAAAGCCAGGAACAGACATTAATGATGTATCGTCCTTGCGCCCGATATCACTTATGTCTTGCTTATGCAAAATCTTTCATTTAATTATTAAAGGGAGACTAGAGTGGTTTCTGGAAAAAAACAAAGTCTTTTCTCCTAATACGTTCGGTTTTAGGTGAACCCGATCCTGCTTAGATAGTCTTAGTAGTTTGGTATCAAGGATACAAATAGGTTTTACAGAGAGTCAGTCCACGATAGGATGCTTCTTAGATTTAGACAATGCGTATAATAATGTTGACATAAATGCATTAATGCACACCTTAGATCAACTTAATGTAGGAACGAAAATTTGTCAATATCTTAGTACTTTCCTTAATGAACGACATCTTAAAATATATGTGGATAACATGTGTATCAGTAGATTTACAGGGCGAGGTTTAGCCCAAGGAGATCCGTTATCTCCTCTTTTGTTTAATGTAGCTACTCTTAATATATGTAAAACCGTGAAGAACGTTTATATCTCTCAATATGCGGATGATTTTGTTATATATAAGAATTGTGATAGTATTAGTAACGGAGTTATTGATATACAGTTAGCTCTGAATACTCTTAATAGTTTATTTTTCAAGTTAGGACTAGAAATATCTTCATCAAAGAGTAAAGTATGCATATTTAGGAATGGACGCGTAAAAGAACACATAAATATAACGGTTAACAAAAGAAGCCTTAAAATCGTTGAAAGCATTAAATATTTAGGGTTATGGTTAGATCGATCTCTTCGATGGGCCAAGCACATAAATGAAATAAAAGAGAAAGCCCTTAAGTTTGTAAATATTAAGTAATATTGTAATATTAAGCTTATACTGGCGGTATGCAAGGAAAAGGGTCTTCTTGTGACAAACACTATGTTTAATCACAAGAAAATCCATATGTTTACTAGAGAAAGAAAGAATGAGAGAAGTATGATCGATTTGTTCCTGGTGGATGATCGACTGCGAAAACAGGTTATGAATACGCGAGTATTCAGGGGTGCTGACCTGGGAACGGATCACTATCTAGTGATTACTAGATTTAGGGGTCTGTTCGCGGGTTGGCGCTACCGGACGATAGTGACAGAACCACAGTCGGTCTGTCGCATCCGAAGCTGGAAGCTTCAGGAAGCGGATACTAGGGACAAATATCATGCGAGGGTAGCCGAAAAGCTTGACACCATCGATGGCAGAAACGAATGTGTAGAAAGAACATGGCAGAACCTTAGGGATGGAATGGTAAATGCAGCGGAAGAAGTGTGTGGAACAATAAAAAGAGGCAGTAGTAAAAGAAGAGATGCATGGTGGAATGATGAAGTGAAAGAAGCTGTAAAGAAGAAGAAGAAAGCATGGTTAGACTACTTGGCCTCTAGTAATGATAAGGATATGAGAGAGAAGATGAAAGAAAGATATAGGCTGCAGAAAGTTCACACGAAAGCACTGATTGAGGAAGTGCGTGAAAGGTGTAGAATGGAAGCGGACGAAAGGTTGTCGCACAACTTTAAGGAGAACTCCAAACTCTTCTGGAAAGAGGTTGGAAGGGCCCGAAGTGGTGCGACGGCCTTAAGAATGAACAAAGTGCTTTCGAGAACTAATGACGTCCTCACAGAAAAATCGGACGTCATGCAGCGATGGAGCGAATTTTATAGAGAAATGTATGCCTGTGATGATCTTAGTGAGGGATCCGGGGATGACGCCGTGACTGGTACGCCAGACCCGGACCTCGATGACACTGAGGTCATCAGTATGAAAGAGATTGAACGTGCGATTCGAAGTTTGAAATGTGGTAAGGCTGCGGGACTAGACAGAGTTACTGCTGAAATGGTCAAGTATGGTGGGCCTCGCGTCTGGGACAGCTTTCATCTGCTGTGCAATTTGTGCTGGCGGACGGGGGATGTCCCGGATGATTGGCGATCCGCAGTCATTGTGCCTTTATATAAAGGTAAAGGTTCACATTTTGACTGCGGGTGCTATCGGGCGATCAGCTTGACCAGTTTAGCAAGTAAAGTTTACTCGAAGGTTTTGACACGTAGGATGCAAGAGAAATCGGAAAGATTTCTATGGGAGGCACAATGCGGATTTAGACCTGGAAGAGGATGCACGGATCAAATGTTTTCTCTCCGTATGATCACGGAAAAGCTTCTGGCTGTTAACCAGAAGATTTTCTGTGCTTTTGTGGATCTTGAGAAAGCATTTGATAAGGTTGTAAGGAAGAAAATGTGGGAACTGTTGCCGGGGTATGGTGTGGATGGCCGATTGCTAAGGGCTGTGCAGTCTCTTTACTGTGACTGTAAAGCCTGTGTGCGGGTAGGGCATGACCTGTCACCCATGTTTGGCGTCCAAACGGGCGTAAAATAGGGTTACTGACTGCGTTAGTCAAAAGGCAAGGCGTAGCGAAGAGTGCACGCCTTGCAATACATAACGCAGTGTTGGTACCGACTTTGTTATATGGCAGCGAAACCTGGGTATGCCAGAAGAAGCATAAAAGTAAGTTGAATGCAGTGGAGATGCGATCTCTTCGTAAAATGTGCGGCGTTACTATGGCCGACCGAAAGCGAAACGAAGAGATTCGCAATATGGCAGGTTTGAAAGATGACCTTATCACAAAAATTGATAAGGGCGTGCTTCGGTGGTTTGGGCACGTTGAGCGAATGAGTGAAGACCGAATGGTGAAGAAAATATATAGCGCGAAGGTTAATATTTAAAGGTGTCGAGGTAGACCGAGACTAACTTTCGAAGACCATGTGAGCAAATTGCTCGAAGAGGGTAGGGTCAAGAGTACTCGGATACCTAGACGTGCATGTATGAAGAAGATAATGAATCTGAAAGAAGCGAAAGAGATATGTAAGGATTGTGACACTTGGCGATCTGTTCTCTCTGGCTACCCCGTCAGGGATTGTGCGTGAAGATAAGTAAGTAAGTAAGTAAGTAGATATAATACAAAATCAGTATATGCGGATAATTGGTGGGTTTGTCAAGAGTACTCCTATCCATGTAATGGAATCTTAAAGAAGATATTTAGCAGGTAAATTTTGGTTAAAGTGTAAGTCTATTGATGAACATATTGCTACAAATTTATTATGTATCCTTGATGAACGTAAAGAAAGCTTCTATTGGCGACGTAGGAAAACCCCACTGCTAGTTGCAACCCATAGACTATTTAAAGAAACTCGTATATTTTCAAGTCCTTACTTAGAAATGTTTTCACTCAATTCGTGGATTAGCAAGTTGGATTTATCTGATTCTATAATCCCTCAAATAGAATTTGTTAACGCACCTAAACATAAGTACAATCCCCTTTACTTACAAACTTTATGTCGAAAACATTTAACTGAAAACTTTACAAATTACTATAAAATATATACCGATGGCTCTAAAGATAAAGAAGGATCGGTTTTTAGACATTCAAACCAAAGAATAGATTAAGCTTTGCTTAGGTAAGGAAATTTCAGTTATGCATGCGGAACTCATTGCAATTGCGGAAGCCTTATCTTATGTCAAGTCACTTACATATGATAAATTGTTGATATTAACTGATTCTCGCAGTGCCCTTCAACATTTAAAAAGATGTACTTTACTGTGTCGCGGTTTTCCATTGGCTTACGACATATTAAGTAATATTTTAACATTAAAATCGAACCATAAAAGGATAGTCTTACAATGGGTGCCTTCCCATATTGGTTTAGAGGGAAATGAGGCGGTAGACATTCTTGCTAAAGAGGCGATAAGTGATGGGGATAATTTCGATTGTGTTCCTTATTTCTCCGAACTCTTATCTAAAGTCCGAGAAAACTGTACAGAAAAGTGGTCCGAATACTTTGATGAAAGGTCACTGTCAAAAGGTATTTGGTACAAGACGATACAACCGCATCTTTCCCGCTTCCTTTGGTTTGAAGGATGCAATATGGGAAGGCAAGACATTATTACAGCAATGAGGCTTCGTTCTGGACATATTCCATTAAACAAATTTGCGTTTATAATGAAAAAAGTGAATTCACCAAATTGTGTCAAATGTGGAGTTCTGGAAGATACTATCCATATTATGATGGAATGTGAACGGAACGAAGCATTTAGAAAACTATTAGGTTTTGACAAAAATGGTGTTGGATTGTGTAATAGTATTTTAGCTTTTCCATTGTCGGATAAGGCTAGAAAACTATATAAACTAATATTGTTAGGTATTAAGAACAGATAATTTTTTATTATTGTTTACGTGAATTTATCATTGTTGATTATATGTATTTGATTGTGTACTTATGAGGGTGACATGATCTAATAGATCAAACCCTCTATAATCAATAAAGATTAAAAAAAAAGCAAAAATAGAGCTGGATTTATGTATCTGTATATATTTAGATAGTTCTTTTGCTGTATAAACATACTAGCTAAAAAGAAACTGCACGCTAAAGAAAACCGTAAAAAAAAAAGTAACAAAGAGGAACAACTGGCGCTATCGATTGCGTGCACACCCACATAATATTTTTAAAACAACAACATTTATTTTTCATAAAATTTTGTAAAATAGCACTTTATTTTTTGGATATAATATCATGATCCTATCGAATTATAGTTTTATTAGTCCTAACAGATATTTTGATGATGTTTTTAAGGCATTACCATATGGCATTATGTACTGAAATTACTATATATAATGACAAGTTAAAAATAACCATCCGCATCAGCATTTTCGATTTCAAAATTCACAATTAATATACCTAACTTAGCAATCCCAAATTTTTGTTATATTTATTGAAAAACCTCTTCAATTTCACTCCTGGGTCGGTGGGATGGGAAGTGTGTAACCTATTGCCTTGCACTAAGGATTTTTGAATAGATTTACCGTCAGCCTCTTTCTTTCTTTATCAGGAAACACTTCTACAAATTGCCAATATTCTCTCTTACATCACATTTTATAACAATTCATAATATTATGCAAGTATTATTCAAGAATGTAATTTTTTTTTACGGATTTATTGCTGGCGAAGCGGGTCTTTGTTTATACGTACAAGTTGGGCTGGAAACATAATGTTGCGCTAGGGACTAGCGCCAAGAATCTTTTCACAACATTTCTTAAACATACAGCAATTTAAAATTTTTACCAAACGACTGTAACATTACTCGAAGTGATGTTTTACGCAAAAAAGAGAATCGAGGCCGCCTAAATATTATTCGTAGTATGATTTTACATACCATGTTTGTGTCTTCATTAAATACTTTTAATAGTTTTCTAGTAGTTTTGTCTTAAATATTTTATATATAGTAACCGCAAAATAATTTGGTGAAGGTAAAATTACAGCCTAACGCTTCCGAATGCTGGGCGCATACTTCCTTTAATCCCTAATAGAGTTATTGATCAGTTAGTCCACTGTGTTCCTCTCACTGCTGGATTGTTCGGTTATTATGAAATCACTGGCGAGTGTTTAGCTCCTGAGCTACCAGGTTCATACAATGGGATGTAAGGAGGAATTTCAGAAAGTTTATACTAAATGAATAGAATAAGGCGTTACTATTCTAAAAGCAATTATATTACAGTTAGCTACATAATTTTTAACATAATAAGTTCCACGTAATAAAATAAAATGATGAATCTTACCTAATTTGAAGCTTCTTTAAATTAATTAATTACGATCCGCGTAATAAATTAAAATTATGTCTTAAATGAGAGAAGCTACATTATTTTAACACGTGGATTTTAGCCAATAAATTTTTGACATCTTAAATGTATACCTGTTTATTTTCAGTTATCAACCTCACCGCCTCGCGGTGCACTCATCTGTTAGACGGAAAAGCTGTAACGGTGGCGGAAAATTTATTCAAAAACTGAATCCATATCCTAATGGATGCCATACACGATCAAGTTTACCGTCAAATGTGCAGCGCGCTTGAAGCGGCATCCAGTTTGCAGTGCATCCATATAGACCACTCACGTTCAAATTTGCATGATGCCGCCTCAGTTGACACCATGGCGTCACTAGTGACGGACGACGATGCGTTATCCATCCTAGGTTTATTGCTCGCAATTACTTTGCAAAAACTGGTTAATGAAACGAAAAAAATTTTCTCAATAGTAAATAGCATAAAATGTGAAACAGACAGGTGACGGCTCCGTGGCGCAGTGGCTTAGTAATGAGTTGCAGCGCTAAGAACCGCGGGTTCGAATCCCGGACGGAACAAGTATTTGTATGACCTACCTAATTGTTCTGGGCCTGTTTTATGTATGTAAACTGTACCTGCGATACAGAAGAAAATCCTAGTGTAACGTTTTTTAAAAAGAGAGGAAGAGAGACAACTAATGAAATTATAATTTTTGTAAAACCGACTTCAATACGAATACGCATTATTACGGATAATTTCGAAAACTACTAGTCAGATCTTGATCAAATTTATATGTGATGCTTAAATTATAAGCACCAGCGTTCAAATAAAATAGAATCATCAGAATCGATTCAACTATAAAAAAGTTCTGAGGTTACACACATTAAAAACAGTCGAATTGAGTACCTCCTCCTTTCTTAAAGTCGGTTAAAATGGTAAGTAGGTAAATTATCTGAGTTTCAAAGACGTTCATGTTGTTATAATATTAATTTTCCTCGATGTTGCATATTAACCTTCCTCTCATTGAACAATAAAGTTTTGGCTTAGCAATGAGTTGCAACGCTGGGGACGCTGTTCGAATCCCGCACGGAACAAGTATTTGTATGGCCTACAAATAATTATTCCGGGTAAAGATGTTTGTCCTCGTGCAATTTATGTTTGTTAACTGCCTCCACGATACAAGAGAAAAACCTAGTGCGGAGGTAACGATTTTTAACAAAATAAAAAAAAATTATACTTTGCATAACACTTCAGTGTATTCTACTATATACCGCATGCGCGCGTCTTCGCTTACCGAAGCTGACTAACATCATGCATACTTGACCGCTCATTCACACGTTCAAGTTTACATGACGCTGCAAGCTTGATCAAGTCGGCAGAATCGAAATTCAATTTTTTCTTCAAGTAGACTTGTCATGCACACCGATAGCCATACACCGTCAAGTTTACCGGACGCCGCTTCAAGTGCACTGCAAAATTGACGGTAGACTTGACCGGGTATGGCTGCCATAAGTACTAGTGACAGGCGTAACCAAAGCAGAGCTCTTGATCGCGGCTCGTCACTCTCGTATCAGATACGGTAACATAATGCCTTATTACATTATCGCGTATAATTTCATATCCAAACTAGCGATCATGATACACGTCGGTGCCACGTGGTGAACGACACGGTACGATCATTAAAATATGGACCCGGCCTAACATATTTAAGTTAATAATTAAGACGGAAACATAAGTATTAAAGTACTAAAGTTTTAAAATTTATGACTTTCACTTGTTAATATTATGTACAAAATGTTCGGGTTCTAATTTATCTTGCTAAAGGTTCTTCTGTCCAGTGCAGTAGACAACTTTAATTACTTTTCAGGCGGCGAATAATCAATCATAGAAGTGGTGAACCGTGTCAGCACAGCTAACAGGACTAAGCTATGGTAAATAACTTTGGCATGGAACATTCAAATGTTTTGTTTTATTTTTATTTCATAAAGGTAAGAAATAATAATGCCATCAAAAACTTCAGTTCTTCTACCGTAATAAGTTGTGAGATCCATGTAATATCAAGTCGGTTAATTTATTCAGTCCCTACTTAAGGGTCCTTCTGTCTTAAGTTATTACGTAATTAGCTAACCTATCAACATCTTATAGTGACCATATCAATATTAAAAATCTTTTATGTTTTAAATAAATAGATTGACTTGTTTATCGCATGAAAACACAATATATCTCTCAAATAATACATATTTTATTAAATTACATTGTTTAGTGCGATTGCAATGTAACGTATCGTACATGCCAGATGTAAAATGCTTTGATGAAGACATGAGAAGTGTGTATAAGACACTGGTGGGTTATTTTTTTGGAAAAAACGATTAAACAAACACCAGTAAAAATACGACTGTTTCTATTTCAAATATTCATATTTTTACGAACTTAATTGCATTATCGCGTTCACTAATCGTGTTTCATTAAAAAATGGATCTACGTCGGGTAACTTTTGCGCGATGATTTCTTACGATTTCAAATGTTGCTTATGAGATATAATATGAAGTCATGTATGCTACGTGAACGGACTGCTGACGTCTACAAAGATAAGATGAAAACCACTCCAAGACTGACAGTGTAAATGTATTTATTAATTTAATATTTATTGTAAGGGTTACAATGAGCATACTTAATATCTTACAGCATTCTCTACCGTCAACATTTGGAGAAATAGATAAATAAAAATTGGTAAGTGCTAAAAAAACTAAGAGCCGGTAAGTCAGGGGCTAAGCGCTGTAAATTACACAGTACACGAACAACTTGGTTTCGATCTCCGCCGGCATCAATGAAATTGTTAATTACTATTTTAAGGGCTGATTTACCATGTAATCATCGGTGAAGGAAAACATCATGAAAAATACTGCATGTCTGAGAAATAAGGGAAAAATATATTTCGAAGATATGTGAAGTTTGCCAACACGCATTGGGGTAGCGCGCGGACATTTCCTTGTTTTAAAACCCTCTCACAAATGAGAGGAGGCCTGTGTCCAGCAATAGAACGTATATAGGCTGTAACTTTAACTTACAAAACTGTTAAAAATAACTTTAAATGTAAGACAGAAAAGAATTGCAAGATGGATATCATGGTCGACTGTGTGAAAAGCATTAGAAAAGTTAACAAGCACCATAACTGTAACTTTCTTGTTTGACCAGGATGTAATAGTACTGAAAAATGTTCAGCGGGCTAGTCTGTATTTAAAACTTTTGAACACAAGCTTCAAAAACTTTGGATAGAACAAGTAATATTAATATGGGACGAAAGCGTCGTCAGGAAAAGATGGACGACAATCCAGAGAAAATGTTTCATCCGCACCTAGAGAACTGAGAAATTTCCACACATCAGCTGGCAAAGAATTACTTATATTGCTATATATATAAATCGGCGTTTGGTGCAAGGTACCATCTCACCTATTTCTATGCAACGTACCATCTCATTGCACCTATTTCTGTCCACCATGAAGGACTTCTATTTCCTTCCGTACTTCAATCATCCAGGGAGCAGGTGTATGTTTCAGAAAGACTCTGCGAATCGAATATGAATTATGTCTTTAAAAATGTTTACATTATCATCTATAAGTCTAAAGCGAGTGCTTAGCCCCTGAGCCGTGGTAGCTCAGGGGTTAATCGCTTGCTGTAAATTTCAGAGTATGCGAGCAACCCGGGTTCAAACCCCTCTCAGAAATGAGAGGAATCGAATATGAATTATGTCATTAAGAATGTTTACTTTATCATCTATAAGTCGAAAGCGAGTGCTTAGCCCCTGAGCCGTGGTAGCTCAGGGGTTAATCGCTTGCTGTAAATTTCAGAGAATGCGAGCAACCCGGGTTCGAACTCCTCTCAGAAATGAGAGGAGGCCCGTTCCCAATAGTGAAACGTATATAGGCTGTAACGTCATCTTACTTTCTTTTATCATCTGTGGTATATGCAGCTACTAATCGAGTAAAATCTAAGATTGATGAGTCCGTCTTAAGCTTGTTCATATTAATTATTATGGAATAATTTAGGTACAATACAGTAGGACGATAATTCGATATTTTAAAAATTGTATTAGTTATAAATAAAGTCATTGTGGGAATAATCAGTTGCGTATATGGTAGCACTTTGTCGGAAGAGTCAGCTATAATCAGATTAATCAAATAATTATCAATGTCGGTATTATGTTGTTACAGTTATCTTTAAAAAAAATTGAGATTGACAGACTCGAAATAAGTCCGTGTTAATATCCTCAATGATTATACAGGGAGGGTACTCAGAATATTATCGAAAGCCACTTCTATATTGGTGAAGTAATAAGACGAAGGAGGCCAACACACTACTCCAACAATCATCCTTGTACCCTTGACATCTTATTCTACAAATAGTAATTCAACGAAAGCGGTGTAAGAAGGGGATGCTAATATGATTTTTTAGAACTAAATTGAAGCGTTGAGAGTTGTTTTTGCAACTCCATCTCCTCCTTTATCTATGTAATCCTTCCTTATAAACACTAACCCAGGAAGAGGATATAACGGTGAATGTGAATTCGACAGCTGAGTTTCTGAAACTAAGATAGAGTTTACATTGTTGCGAGAAAATGATGCTTTCCAGCTCAGTTGTTGCGAGAAAATGATGCTTTCCAGCTCAGAAAAGTAGTTCGGAATGCTTTGTGTATTGTGCGACTGTGCAAAATATGCAATTATTTGCCTTATCAACGCAAACGTTTACCATTTTACCACACGAGTGAAGAATGTTATTGAATTAACTACTTAAGATTCAGCGGATATTACATGCTTGATCGGGCTTTCATAAGATTTTACGCGAATACGAAATCGCGTGAGGAGGATAGTTTTTTGTTGGGTTCCGTACAACCCCAGGTTCGTCTCCGCGTGTTCATTATTGTTCGTTTGTGTTTTCTTTTTGTGTCATTACCTGTAATGCATGTGATTAATCCTGCAATTATAATAACGAACCAGGAACGAAGCGCTAATAGACGGTTTGACTGTTTCAAAATGTACCAACCTCTACCAAAGTAAATAAATCGAGACTAAAGAGATATCTGGTGTCAGTTCCATTTTTAAGGTGTCTTTCCTTTATTAAGGTGCTTGAGAGCCATTCTAATCTTGCTCAGATTAACGTCCAGGATACCATCGGAATAGTGTCGGATAAGGGAAATAGTGTCATTTCCTTTACGAAACCCAAATTGCATAAATGCTGAATGGTATATTACTCAATGCTGGCCAGGAGTGTGTACTGCTATAAGCCACAAGCGACCGAAGATGTGGCTCCGCGGGCTTTTGCTTGACCATGACAATACGCTCGGACACTCAGTGGTCAAAACGAGAGATTTTCCTGTTCTGCGCACCGAGTAAGCTTTTTGGTAACCTCCTTACAGGCCTGGACTGGCACCTTGTGGCTTCTTTTTATTCAATTTAATTAAAATTAGCTGAAAGTTGTACGGTTTTCTTAAGGGAGGTATCTGAGGCGGAATGGGAAAATATTTTAAGAATTTGTTCAGACGCAATAGAAACCTTTAGAATTTTTCCTGTAAGTTTACAGAAATGCTAATTAAATGAGGTACTTACGACCGCGAATAATCAATTAATTTTCGTAAGATGCTTGAAGGAAGTGAAATAATGATCTATGATATCATTGCTTTCTTTGTGATACATATGCTTTTTCAAATTAACAAGCAACAAGAACTACAAACATCTAGTGACAGCCAAATCAACGTTGTCGTCGAAAAAAATATTTGTATAGATAATGGTACAGAGTTATTTGAAAATAAATTATAAAACTATTCATAGAACGTCTTTCCTAGTGTTGCAAAACTTTCTTATCCATGAAAATATAAACCAAATCTAATGATAACTTATAAGCAGTTTAAATATACATACATCCATTACATTTCTTTAGAAGGCTGCTGATGAACATAGCTAGTTTATATTTTTATTTATTCCATTGTAAAATGATGGGATGACTACAGTGAAAGTATCAAGTTAATATTAATTAAGTTTTTTGAAAAAATATGCTGAAAGGAAGTGTATCATTATAAAATTTCTGGATTTCTAAAATTCTTTAATTAGACTAGCTTTAATTTAGAATTAAAAAGGTTTATTAAATAGGTTATAATTAAATTTTGTAACACAATTAAATACTTTTCTAATCAATAATAAAATTTAACATTAGTTATTTTACGATCTTCAAGTCTCTTTTATTAGTTCAATACATTGTAAGACTTCTTTTCTACCAAGGAGTTCGTTTGGGTAGTTTATCACCTCTTACCTATTTCTACAGCCATATATCGAAAGCAGCAAGATCATCCGACCGTATCCAAATAACACACAATTGACTTTTATAACTTTCGCAAGACGAGTAAAGTTACTTATTTAATTTACATCAATAAAATCTAAATTAAATCAATAAAATCAAATTTTCTCGCTTCGCGGTGTGAAAATAATTCGCGTACTTCCCAAGCGTGCTATTAATTACCTTCCCAAGCACACGTGTCTAAAGGAGACTCTGAAACAACTACGAAAATGTTGCAAAATAAATTTACATATTTATAATATCCTTATGAATATTAATAAAGAAAATGAGAAAATTAAGTAATTCGTTAACAATAAAAGCAGAAGTGATATATATTCAGGAGACAGAGCCAAACCAAATATTAAAACATTATTAAATTATAGGGCATTGTATCTTATAAATAATAAAAAACATCATGATTTAACAGTGGTAGAGCCACGCAGCAGCTTTTGCTGTCGCACGGATGGGCCGGCTCGAACCGGGGTGGTACCACGACCTCACAGAATACCAGCGTGAAGTAGAGGTTTACCTCTGCGTTTCGCTTGGTGAGTGCAGGTGGCCGGAGGCCCTTTTTACTGGAAATGAGGCATTCCATCTTAATCCTCACGGGTGGCAACGCATCTGCATTTTGATTCGCAAACGAGGATAGATGTAGATGTCTATGGGCCGCAGCAACCACTTACCATCAGGTGGACTGTGTGCTCGTTTGTCACCCTTATCCTATAAAAAAAAAAAATCATGAGTTATTAATTTAACACTTGTTAAATGAAATTTAATTTTTACGGATTCTATCACATTTAATTTAAGTTTTTAATTCCCGTTGTTTAGGGTGCTTTACAGTACCCATGGTCACGGGGGGGGACTGAGGTGTTTTACGTCCCGATGTCATAGTTAGCCCAGCTACCTTCAGTTTTTGAATATAAATTTTTGGTTCGATCTACGCAGAATGAGCTTATAGTATCTTAAAGTCTTGCAGTGGTACGCTTAGGTTTGAATTTAATTTTATTCATTATAGGATCCCAAGCAGATGGCAGTACAGGCCGCCGGAAGATACGCCAACGTCCGGCGAATTGCGGACTAATACGTTAGGCAGCTACTAAACCTCCCACTGCTTAGGAACCGGGCCAGACTACGTGCGTACATCGTAAATCCAGTCGTGGTGGCCTGTTTTTTTGATTATTTCGTGAAATGTTGATCTAGCAATACCTCAAGCTGCTGAACGTGCTCTTAGTGACATCCGTGGATTTTGCAAAACTGTACTGTACTGCAAAATCCATCTTCTCTGTTGATATCAGGGTGTTTTTTTTTTTTTAATTTCAATAGCTTCTCATATCATCCTTGGTAGGAATCGGTGTTCTTTTGCGAGAATTTGTGGTCTATCAAATCTAATGAAATGGCGGGGACGATCTTAAACATGCTTACAGACTGTAGATTTCCCGGAAAGTCGGTGCTTGAAGTCAGCTGTATGTTCTTTTACGCGGGTGTTTATAGATATTTTGTTTGTACTATGTAGAAGAGACCACATTCATAATCCAGCGTATGCACTCATGCATCTTGTAAAGGCCTATGACACTTGACGGATGGTAAAAATTAACTAATCTTCTTCGGCGGCTTGAAGTATATTTTAATGGAAGCTCGCCTCAAGATGTAGCCAACCTTATCTGTGACTCCTATGACATAGGGTAGTACAGTAGGCACACGCTCGACTGTGGCTGGCTTCTCACGATCACTGTGACGTAGGCGCGGTACCAAAAACTTGTTGTCTTGCAATACTTGCTCAACGTGCTGAAGCTCGGCGGCCAAATGTTTTCTGTCATAGTTCCCTCGTGCTCTTTGGAACAAAGATTTTTCCACGGTCGCTAACTGTGATGGATGTTGGTGAGATTTGTACTTTTGTTTTATTATCTATACCTGTATTAGGTCGTCACCCCATCAGTTGGAGGCCTACGCTCCGTTACCCACTAGGCTTCCACTTAAAAACCTTTCAACCCCATTGTTTGTCGGTTTTTTGAGCTTATGGCCAGTTCATAGAATCTTCAGCTCGCTAATCAGTTTGGCTTTAATAATAATAATAACAATAAATTGATTTCTATTTTCTCCGACATATTTTGATCGGTATATCACAAAAAACTAAGTAGCAATGAAGTACATATACAGCTAAATAACAGCTACAAATACTAGCTAAATAAGATCTAGGTGGAAGAGTGGTGCCCAAACTAGGTTGCCCTGTGCTAAGGAATCACCAATCCCTCAACAGAAGCGATATTGCTGTAAAACACTTATTAAATAGTACAGCTACGTGTAATAAAATTACATGTGTGTGTGTGTTTAATCAATATGTTTACAAATTTTGTCTGTCTTATAGTTAACGGATATATATTTAATAATTTTAGCAAGATTATATAGGACTGGATGTCTGTAATTGAAAAATCTTTGAGGAAATAATAAATTGGTAACAGGTACTGTGCATACAATATTAGGAAGTCTTATGTTTAATATAGGACCAATCCTATCCAAAATCCAAATTAATTAGATTTCGTTTTTGAATGATTTGAATAATATTGTCGCAAGCATATAGAGCTGACGTATGGTGTGCAATTCACAGAATTTGTAAAGTTCGTTTGTTGAAAATGATCTATGTTTTTATAAGAAATTTTAAGTATAAGTCTTTGTGCACGCTCTTTGATGCACCACCACAAGACGTTATGCTATAGTTAATAATACACTCACGTAAGGCAGTATAAACAAATTTTATCCTACTGGTATCAGCAAGATGACGAAGCTGCTTAATAATGTATGTTAGTTTACGAACACTGAAAGAAATGTGGTTTGTATGATCTTCGAATGAAAGTCTGTGGTCTATTATAACATCTAAGTATTTTGTATTAGTGGTCTTTTCAAGAGAGTGACACGTACAGGAACTAAACGGTGGTATATGTCGGCGATACGCCAGGGTTTTCACGCTCAGAGTCCATCACAATGATATAGCACACTAAATATTACGTAGTTTATTTTCGCACAATTGCTAGTATAGAACAGAAGAGTCTTTACATAAATCAACCGCTTTTATAGCACATGAGTAAATAAACGGAACAGAAATAAAGCTTTATACAACCGCATGAATCGGTTGCACTACTACAAGCACGCGGGTTATGTGTGTGTATGACCACTGGCCGCTTGTCGCGTACGCGGCGAGACTAGAAAAAACCGGTTACGTTGGCACAGCCAGTGGACAACAATCTCAGGGTCAATACGACGCACGTTGTTTGTTTTGTTAGTTGTAAGTTTGAATATTTTTATGTAAAAACGTGGTGTAATTAATAATGGTTGTTTACTATACTGTGTGTATCAATAATACTTGATAAAATAAAAATATATCATACGTAAGTAAATATTTGATTATTACTTTTTTAAGTAACTGTCTTTATTTTATTTTATGATCCTTTTTAAGAAGAAGAGGGTACTACACGGTGTGTTTTTACCTTTTTATTGTTATTATAAGCTATTACTAAACATTTGGATAGGTTGGTTGGCAAGTAATATTTGAACCACTTCCCGATGTCTGATTGACTTAAAATTTTGTGAACCGTAATTTCAGTGATAATTTAATAATATGGTAGATATAAACTGATGCTGCAACCAGGATTGTCTCCTCACTAGGGAACTCTTCAACGGATAGTAGCAGGGGCACGAAATTTTGTATGTTAGTTTAATTTTTATAGCTTAACAAGATTTTTATCATGAACTGCTGCTGCAGCCAGCCTTGCCTCCTTATCAGGAAACTCTTTGATGGTTGGTAGCACGGACTCAAATTTAAATTAAAACTTGGTATTTAAATTTAATTTTGATAGCTAAACATGATCTTCACCATAAACTTCTGCTGCAAACATCATAGTCTTCTCACGAGTGAACAGTTATAGTAGCATGATCATGAAAGTTTGAATACGCGTTTAAAAAGCATTTTAATGAAAACTTATCAATAATACCTACATTTTATTTATAGGAGACGCGGCAAACGAGTGTGCGGGTCGCTATTTACTGAATGTGTAAATTAGAGCGTCCCTGCATCAAATTAGGCCGATAAATAAAAGTCACTGGTTTATCGACGATGTTTATTTTACGAATCCGACACGTTTACATATATGACTGAAATCTGCACTTAAGAGGATTGTGAAGCTGTAAATTTTCATACAAAAAGCGATAAAGTTCCCCCCCGTAAATATAGTACAATTTTAATAATTTTTGGAAATATTGTAGATATGATAAAACTATGCTCGTACGTTTTTATTATAAAGAAATATTGTATACAATATAAGTTAATAGCATCTAAATATCTATATTTTTTACTTAACAACTTATTTGAGCGTTTTTTTTTTAAATTAAACAAAACTGATTACTAAAAAAGTAAAACGTACAGACATACATTAAAGTGTATTAAATCTAATAAGACCAAAATTGTCTTATTTTGTATAGGTTTAAGGGGGTAAAAACGTTATCGCCGGAAACAATAATTCAAAAAGAAAATGTAGGCAATTGCCTTCAAGACTTGCAACTCTCTCTATCGCACGATACGGGTCGGGGGCAGGGGCATATTGTAGCGATGTTAGAGTTGTTATCGATATTATTATCGCCTAGGGAGGAGAAAATAATATCGATAACCTAACAAGATAATACCTATCATGAAAAAGTATCTGTGATTATTCAGTGTTTATCGATTATTTAGTAATTAATTTAGAGCCTTTATTGAATAAGGACATTAAAATAAAAAGATTTCGAGTTTACCATAAAGTAGGTAGGCAAATAAATAAAAAGCCGGCCAAGTGCGAGTCGGACTCGCGCACCGAGAGTTCCGAACAAATCCGTAGGTATATAAGTTTAAAATTAATAAAAATATTTTTATTATATGATGTAACTAAAAATTTATGCTTTTAGCAATTTTTCCTTTATCTGTGCTGTAATACGTTGCTTCGTACCAAATTTTAAGAATCTGAGTTCACGGAAAGTACCCTGTAGGTTTTGATTCCCTTGCGAATGTCGAAAATTTGCGGCATAAACGGCTGTATCTTTTGATTGCGTAGGCTTAGAAGTTTGATTTTTTCACAGTTCTAAGGGACAGTAGATTTGAGTATTTGTTATGAATATCAGCGTGATACCTTTACGCGTTCCTGAGAAAAAGGGTCTTGACAGACAGAGAGACGGACAACAAAGTGATCCTATAAGGGTTCCGTTTTTTCCTTTTGAGGTACGGAACCCTAAAAAATAACAACTTGAGGAAATTATTATTGTTTATTATTACATATATACTTTATTACACTTTTTCTCGAACTGCCATTTTTCTAGGAACTCTAGGAATCATTTCTGGTAATAAACATTAAAAATAAATAAGTAAAGCCTTGGCTGCATTTTTGCTGTCCAAAAGTGCTCATAGTACTTATTTTTTCCTACGCCAAACCACATGGTTTATTAAATTAAGTACGAAAACATGAAAAAGTTGTGTCCATATTACGATAAATCAAAATTGCATACCAGTGATACGTAGTTATGCCTGGATCTGATAATTTGAGTACAGGTAAGCCATCGTAACAACGCATAATGTTCGCGATATTAATTTCACAATGGAAGGAGAAACGTCACGGGCGCACCAAAGGCCACTGACGCACAGAACACTATTACTCCTACGGAGAGACTCCTACTGGACTGACGACACAGGTAATTAGGTCAAGTTCAAATGAGCAAGCGCCGCCTCCTACACCTCTGCACCCCTACCCCGCCATGCGCTTTATTTTGCTATTTAGGACTATTGCCGTCTAGAAGGTGCAATTAAAATATTTTTATTTTTGTATGAAAATAAAAATTGAAGAAATATATATTTCTTTTACAGATGTTGTTGTTATGATGTAAATAATATATTCCCAAAAGGTCTTCAGTAAATTAAAAATTATCCTGTATATTAATTACATGACTTATTATTATTATTGTATTTTTTTCATTCTCTTTGTCAGATTCGATTCCTTCGCCAAGTGGACATCGTCCTTGCACTTTACTGTCCGGTAATTATTTGTCTATCTCTAATAGTTTAAATTATATTTTACGGCTAACTAACGTGGGCGAAGTCGTGGGTGAAAAGCTAGTTTACCTATATAATTAGGTTAATCGTTTAAATTTCTGTGAGAGCGTAGTCCTTCCCCGGTCGAGCCGACCCACTCGTGCTACAACTATACTACTAATATAGCTGCAGCATGGCTATACCACGTATAGAAATTTTACTAATCAAATTATTGTATCTCGAAAATTTTAGACGAACAACTTCTTCTAGCGTACTAATATTATTACTGGACTGGAAAATTAAAAAAATTGTACAACCGATTTCAATAAAACTCAATTGCAACATAATATATGTCATGGTTCAAATGATTTCTATTGAAATTTGAAAATAAGTTTGAAAATACTCTATATCCTTTGAAAAATATATAATCCTTTGAAAATACTCGTGCCGCGTATCTGCACTTCACAATCCTCTTAATTACAAACGGGCGCATCGGCGAGGCGCTAGAGACGACTGCATGCGAGGGGGTTGCGCAGGTGCAGTTAGTCTCAGGTTACATATTATCATTGTCATGTCGCTACATCCACAGCCCTTCTTACAAAAATATTTTTTTACGTGAAATTACAAAAAAAAAATGAAAAAGAAAGTTATTTACTCTTAATATCTAACACAACATTATTGAGATTTAAAACTGCATTTGAAAAAATACGGAATACAGAATACGTAGTACGGAACCTTATTACGCAATTTTGATATCCCATTACACAACACTATTCACTACACCACATTCCTTTGCATGGTGGGCGCGGCGGCGTGCATCGCGGATGCAGGCTGCTACACCTGCACGCCGACCGGCGGCGACGTGCCGCTAAGCACCATGTTGTGGGGACGACCAGTATTTCCCAATATTTTTTGTTGCAGCCATCGTTTGATACGACATTTTAACTGCTTCCACCAAAAGTAAAATAATATTATGAGTAACATGGCTGTTATGGCAACCAATAGCATGTTTTGAGTAGACATGTGGGTATCAACTTCGCCAACACTACATCCGCTTTGGACAATCACAACCTGTTCCTTACTAACTGCCTTGTCCATCTCGTTAGACTTCCAAAATTATAATGATTGAATTTGTAAAATTATTTAATAACTCTATTGTTATTTCGTAATAAGTTCCGTTTACTATATGTTGATGTAAAAATTTGACATCAGCTATTGGAATTGTATTACATTACGCTCATATCTAGTGCAGTTTAAAATGCATTTAGAATAAATACAAAGTTACTAAACTTGATACCTAGTCAAAGATTAACTAGTACAGAAATTACAATTACTTAACAAACCTTACTTCCATACTGTAAGTAGCTTGTAGGCTTAAAACTGTCATAGACTAAGTAAGTATATTAAGTAGAATACAAAGTTATGACAAAAATATAATATACTTTATTGTAAGCATACATCAAGTTATCAGTAATGCGTACAAAATGTAAAGATACAAAATTTTGCAAAAATAGAATAAAATATAATGGATTCACATAAAAATTGTATAGCTATAGTTAAATGTGTATAATTAAAATGTCTATAAAAATGTTAGAGAATTATTTTTGTATATGGAGATAATTATTAAAAACTATCAAATCAAATCATTTATTGGCAATCCAAGTGCACATAATTGTTCGTAAATTAAAAATGTGCTTACAACTTAGACGCCCTTTTCAGGCACTGCAAATTTTACAAGGGCACTGCTTATATACTATTACATACATAAAATATAATTAAAAGCTATAAAAATATAAAAATATATAATAATGTTATTTTATATCTAAATACTCTTCTACTGAGTAGAAGGGGTTTTGTTTTAAATATTTACCGAGTCTTGATTTAAATTTGGTTAATTCTGATATATTTTTTATTTCCCGTGGTAATTTATTATATACTTTTATTGCCATATAGTAGGGGCTTGTATTTAACATTTTTGTTCGTGACTGTGGTAGGTATAATTTATTTTTGTTACGTGTATTTATGTAATGTTTTTTTTTTTCTTTAAAAAATCGTTACCCCCACACTAGGATTTTCTCCTGTGTCGTGGAGGCAGTTTACAAACATCCAGACCCGGACCATTCTGCGTGTGGTGCGTATGCCGGGATGACTTAAATCGTGGTCGAATATGTTCGGTTGAAACGTCACAATATACTTGTTTATTATAATTACGTATGCCAAACCTTTCAAGCGAACATTGTCATTCGATCCAGAGTTGATGTACTCATCGTGCGATAGCGCTTCTGCTAACGCAGTGTAGTCGATTGTTGTTGGACACACTATTGTCTCTACGCGTAATAATGCATCAGCTACGATGTTATTAGAACCATCTATAAGTCGAATGTCAGTAGTAAATTCGCTAATGAACATTAACTGCCTAGTACGTCTAGGGGACTCATTATTTGTATATATTTTAGAAAAGGCATAAACTAAAGGTTTGTGATCTGTATAAATAATTAATGGACGCCCCTCATGTAGATTGCTAAATTGCTTGAGTGACATAAAAATAGCAAAATTAGCGATCATAAGTTGAATATTTTTGTTGAACAGTGGACAAAGCCTTTGAGTAATATGCAATGGGTTTCAAGAATGGTCTACGTGCTGCTGTAATAGGTGCAGGTGTCCGACGCGTCGCAGCAAAGTGCAAGCGGTGCATTGGTTACCGGATGAAACAATGTACATGCCTTATAGGCTAATCTTACATTGTTTGAATGACCTATCTGCCGTCTCTGTCCATTGTATGACCGTTTTATCTACCTTTTTAGCACCGTGTAAATACTTATTTAACTCTGCTTGATGTAATGCGGCTTGAGGTAGGTGACTACGATAGAAATTTACCATCCCTAGAAATCTACGCAGCTCGTCAATAGTTTGCGGTTTGGGAAATGTTTTAATTGCTTCTATGCTATCTTCCAGAGGACGTTTACCTTCGGGCAGAGAAATTCGACTTTTTTCTGCCCGAAACAACATTTATAAATATTTATAAATTTTTTTTTTTTTATTTATCTAAAAAAAAATACCCCCACACTAGGATATTCTCCTGTGTCGTGGAGGCAGTTTACAAACATAAATTGCACAAGGACAAACATCCAGACCCGGAACAATTATTTGTAGGCCATATAAATACTTGTTCCGTGCGGGATTCGAACCCCCGGCCCCCAGCGCAACAACTGATTGCTAAGCCACTGCGCCACGGAGCCGTCATACCACCATACTTATTAAAACGTTCAAAAACTTGTTCTAGGTGACTCTTATAGTCTTCAATAGAACTAGGCTATAATGACGTAATCAATATAACAGAATAAGAAATTTAAGTATTCATTAACCGTTGGTACGTTTATGCTATTTTCCAAACCGAATCCCATGCGGTTAAATTCAAACTAGCCAAACGGAGTGATAATGGCAGTTTTTTCCACATCCTCACGTGCAATCTCAATATAGTGATAGGCTCTATTAACATCTAGCCTACTAAAAATTTGTTTACCAGCCAGTAGGTAGGTAAAGTTCTGCAGCCGTTGAGCTGATGGTAATCACCACAGGGCCGTAGATCACCATTTTTCTTAGGCACCACATGTAAGGGGCTGGCCCATGCAGATTTTGAGGGTCGGCATATGCCAAGCTCCTGCATAATGCGAAATTCCTCACGTACCTTATTGTATCGGTCTGGTGAAAGAGGCCTGGTACGTGTAAATAACGGCGAGCCTGTGGTCTCGATGTGGTGATAAACGCCGTGATGCGTAGGTTCCTTATACGATACTGGCTTGGTGATGTCCGGGTACTTACGTAGAAGATCGTAATATGGGTGATCACAGTCCATAGTATGGATAGGCGGTTCCCGGTGATTCGACTAAAGGCACTAACTACACTTAAATTGGTTAATTTATCGACAAATTTGCGCTCACTTAGGTCCACCAAAAGCTTGTTATGTTTAAGAAAATCGGCTCCTATTATTGGTTGTTTGACGTCGGCAACTATGAAAGTCCACCGATACGGCCTTCTTAATTTTAAATTTAGAACAAGCGTTTGTGTACCATTTGTATTAATTTGTGATCCGTTAGCTGCGTAAAGTTTATAGTCCGAACACTTAATTTCACCAAATAACTTTTTGTACGGTATAACTGAAACGTTGGCACGAGTGTCCACTAGGAATCGCAATCCACTGTTGAGGTCTTTGACGCTGTGATGGTGAGATGGTAAGACTGTACAGACATCCGCCATTGGCTACACACCGCTTAGTTTCCCTCATCCTCCGGAGCCACCCATGCGCAGGGCTTCACGCACCTGTGAGCTCTGATCTTGAATCTCGCATGATAAAAGCATAACTTCAGCCTATTATTACTTGGGCTTCGATGGGACTGGTTACGGCCACGCGAGAGTGATCGGTTTCTGTCAAACTGCCGCTGTTTTGACCTTGAGCGCTCCAAAGCATCAAGGCTTCTTCCGATCTCGGCAATCTCTTCGAGGATTTTATCGTTGGAGATCTGCGGAACCTCGTTTATATGTGCAGACCGAGTCGTCTCTAGTACCTTGTACAGTTACACCGAGGAGGGCCATGGAGCGGGTACGGGCATTGGTTGGTTTTTTTTATTGATTCATTATCGTATATCGTAGAGATGGTTAAAAGAAGTTCCCTTGGACAGCCTTAGGGAGAGACCAGAATTCACATATTATTCTCGAAGTGAGGTAAACTAGTTTCTCGCCAATTCTGCCGATGTACTCTGACTTTGGCTTGGCAATGACACTTGAAGGACCTGGAGGCGGAATTATACTTCCTTTTAAAAGTCCATACCACGGCTGAGTTCTGCCTCCGATAGGCACCACAGATGATGGAGTTAATAATTCCATTCCCTGAGTTACCACATAAGTGATGCAACAACGTTAGGATCATGCCGCCAAGAAGCAAACCCTGGTGCAAGAGCTTGATGCAAGAAAAGACCGCATCCCTTCCCAATCGGCTGACCTATAGTGCCAAACACGGCGGCAAGGTCCAGATCGCAACTGTGATGGGAGCGGAAGTGGCACCGTATGCCGGATCAGACAATGGTCCGAAGAGTCAAGAGGGGCATCGATGGAGACCTGATATCTGTCCGGATGAGAGGTCAGCAGAAGGTCCAACAGGGAAGGTACATGATCCTTAACATCTGGTATCCGCGTAGGCGAAGTAACCAGTTGTGTCAAACCATATGCCAAGGCAAAGTCATAAACAGATCTACCCGCATGAGCGGTTAAACGAGAACCAAGCCATTTAGCGTGGTGGGCGTTAAGATCACTGAGCATCACGATTTCTGCGGATGGGACCTGCTGTAGCACGGAATTTCCAGCCATTAGTACGAGGTCGATGAGTCGATCTGTGTCAGCACTACCGCTATGTGACCTATAGAGGCACCCGTAGACGTGGGGATGGTCGTTGCTATCTACGCGCAGCCACAGGATTGACAGGTCCGTACCTTTAAGACTGCCGAGGCGTCAAAACAGGTGTCCTCTCTGACGGACACGCAAACTCCAGCCCTGGGCACAAAGGAGTGTTCTAATTTCTATCCCGGGTAGGAGAGATACGAATTATCAGCCGGAGAGGACATCTGTGTCTTGGATAGAAAGAGCAAGGCCGGCTTGACCGTCTCCAGATGGTAGTGGACGGCGTTAAAGTTTGAATGAATTCCCCACATATTGCAGAAATTCACGGAAAGCATGGCAGGGGTCGCACTACTAAAATAAGCTACTACTAAAGGAATTCTGTCTTGTCTTTGAATCAGTACGGTACCATAACCAATTAAGCTGGCATCTGTATGTAGCTCAGTTGGCAGTTTTCGGTCAAATATAGTTAAAACTGGGGAAGATGTGAGTATGTTAATTATTTCTTATCGAGCAAGTTTATGATATTCATTCCAATTACAAGAAACATTTGCTTTAGTAAGATTGTATAAAGAGCCATGATTTTAGAGAAATTGGGTACAAATTTTCGAAAATAGCCTGCTAAACCATTAAATTGCCTAACTTGTTTTATGTTTTTAGGTGTTGAATAGTCAGTAAGAGCCTGACTTTTTCTTGGGCTTAGCCTAGTTAATTAAAGTTTCAATAATGTTACCAAGATATTAAATGTTACTTTTTAGAAAAGAACATTTGGAAATATTTAGTGAAAATCCAACCCGAGTTAATCAAGTCAAAATAAAATTCTAATTTATCAAACCCTGCTGCACAGATTCAGATTCAACCAAAATATCGTCAACATAAACTAAAGCAATATTATGTTTATAATCACCAAGGCGGCATTTATGGCGCGTTGGTATACAGACGGAGCGTTGCAAAGACCGAATGACATTCAAAGATATTCAAACTGTCAAGTTGTTTCTAAATAACTCAGAACGAATAAATTTGGAATAAATACCTGTGATCAGTGCTTCCACTACCTCAGCATCCGCAGCTTCTGATCAAACCCTCCTGAAGAGCGTCCAAGCCGTTGTAGCATATTCAGTGTAGCTGCTCGATTATTTGGCCTTCATTCGTGCTTTATGGGGCGAAATATGACTGTGTAATAGTTTCGTCCACGTTAGCACACCAGTCTCTGATGTCATGTGATCTCTCATCAGGGTTGCACGGCGGTAGATAAAAGTCATGCTGGTGCCGTAAAGGTGAAATCTCCGTAGATAACGTCGCTCTCGCAGCGATTGTCGCGGGTCGTGGCAGTTTTTCTTATGAAGGTTAGGAGACCCATTACTTGTTCCATTATAAAGGTCGTCCCATCTGGAGGCTTTAACCCCTTACCGCATGAATTATTAAAGGGTGAAATAAAAATTATTTTATTACGAAATAATGTTTAATTAGGCTTACATATTGAGATCAAATTGAAATAAAAAATAATAAACTTATATATTAGAAGTTATTACTCGAAGCCATGTATGGCTTCGTATGCAGTCTAGTCATATAATGGGAATCCAAATATGGCTTCGTATGTGTTTAGGAAAAATATGAATTATATTTGTTGGAACCCCTTAAAATAATTGTGTTTGTACTTATAACATAAATAAACATTACAATTTTCACATTTAATGAAAGAACGATATTTTGTACATTACTGGCATACCTGTCGGGTATTTTTCACCCAAATGGGAAAATTAAAATTCTATCACGACGTACTAAATTCAAAGGAAGCTTTTGATGTTTAGCAGGAGTCTTTCGAAGCTTTTAGTAGGTAGAAAAATCAGACAAGACGATGGGAGTGCCACCTCAGCTTGATTTCGGTGTTTCCAGAATACTAGATGGACGACTACATTTTTTTGTGTTGGAGCTTTGTTTGCTTTACGCAAGTATCTAGAACCCGCAAGTTAGAAATTAAATAAAGGCATTGGCAGTAAATTTCTCTTTTTTTTTCTCTCGAATTCCTACTGGTTTGTTTATATTATCCTGAATAAACTTTAGATTAGATTGCTCAGTAATAACATCCATAATTTCTGATGTGAATAAAAATTAAAGAACTCTGTTGGTGTGTCTAGCTGCATTATCTCCGGTAATTCTGAGCTACCTTTGAATTCAAAGTCAGCTCAGAAAGCTCTTTATCTAAATAACTCGCTCCTTTCTATCCTGCCCCCCCCCCACCTTAGCTTTAGATATAGATACAGTCTGTAACTAAATATGTCGTTTTTGAGGTTAGCGAATAGAGTTAGGTTCAAAATCATCACCATTGGTAGAAGAAACATCATCTTCGCTCAAGTTGCCATCACCAGGAATTTTTTTAACATGCTTGAATCTTCCATAAAAGTGAAAAGGATCAATTTTTTAAATACTCGTAAGCAATCAATAATCTTGAACGCATACGTAGCCAAATATGACAGCAGTATTTTTACAGTAACGCATAAGCTAGGCATTAAAATAAACAAACTAGTTTTATATTTTAGAGGGTATAAAGCATATACAGTAAAACCCACTTAAGACAATTTTGAAGGGACCCAGCCAAAATCACGACTTATGCGAAAATAAGACATCATTTACAAATATTGTGTAGGTATTTAATTATATATATATGTATTTATAAAGAGCTATGGCAGACTTTCATACATAAAATTAGTTGAGAAGTAGTTGAAAAATATCTTAAAATGTTAAGCGTCAGTCCCTTAATAACTCTGTCAAAGAATTTTGTACTGAGAAGGCGTCAAAAAAAGATATTTACATTTGAACCTTTTTAGGTTATGTCCTATGTCACTTGGAAAAGTCATGCTTCCTGTGGTTGTTTGATGTTAGCTTAATACATAATACATAATTGAGAGTTTTTAGATTATTGTATCTCTATTATATATTTGCATACTATAAATGTATATTTCAAGCACGGCTCCAGGGTTTTTGTACCATAGTGACATTCTCAGAAGGGCTAGAACCCAGAGCCGTAAAGCCAGTAAAAAAAATAGTGACATTTTATTTTAGCTAGTGTTGGCATAACATTAAATGTGATTGTTACATAGTATTATGATTGAGATAATGTATTATTGTAGAAAATTCTTTGTAAGAGACTTATTCTCAGCCATATTACTTTTATTTTTGTTGTTACTGATAGTACAGTTATTACTAATAATAACTTAATATAAAAATATTTTGTGTGTCGTGTTGGTAGTGTTACAAAGTGTATACGAGAATAGTAGGAATGTACTAAATGGCAACATTTGAATAGAGTAAAATGATTTAAGTCATTTGATATTCCCAAAAATGTTTGCTTTTTCTGTAGCTTTAATTAAAATACATTTTTATTAGAAAAATCATAGAATAATAATAAAACTCATTTTATATACCTATAACTTATTTCTAGACGCTATAATTTTTGTCAACTATTTTTCTGCCATTGCTCTTTGTTAGAAAGGTATAATGTTGTACATATGTATATGTCTTTAAATACGATACATCATAGTCAATTATTATTTATAATGACATTACTTAAAATAATCACTTATTTTGGTTTGACAAAAAGATTTTGATGCATTAATGACAAGGTTTTCAATATAATTTAACTTTTGTAGTGCGTCTTCAATTTTCCCGAAAGAAGATACATAGCACCTTAAATCTTTTGCTGTTGATAATGACTCTGCGTTTGACAAAATTGGAATTGACTCTCCTTCATCTTCATCGTCATAACTTAGGGCCTTTTTTGGGTGTTATTCATATCTTGAATAAGATTTTCGATCGAACAGGTTTCGTAGGGAGCAATATTGTCATCAATGGAATATTGTATGTATTTTCCGACCCAGATGGCATATTAGACGGGATGACGAATCGTATTAAGCGTGTTAAAATGTATGAAAACATGCCCCAAGTTACAGGGACTGACATAAAATGGCGTATTAAACGTGAAATCGTATTGAATGTGATCGTATTAAGCGAGTTTTACTGTATTTTTAATGCATGTTACTTACCGTTGAATATTTGATTTAGAGTTCCAAACGTTGCACTTGTTTTTCTGACACCGGCCGCCCACACGCGTTACGAATAACCTCAAAAATAGTTAACAAAATGTCGATTATCATGGACTAATGATTTACGTTCGAAAATACGACAAATATGTTTCTTCTAATTAAAGGTATTTTTAGAGATCAACTTTTTCATCAGGCTAGAAAAAAATCATAAACTTTTGTGTCCATATATGGCTCGGTATGCGATAAAATGGATATAGCAAATACAATATCTTTTAAATCAAACAAATAAAATTAAGTACTACAAAATAATTCTTAAAATACAGCTTTATATTTATAATAAATATTTTAATGAATTTAATTAACTTCAAATAACTTATGTTATATAAATGTTTGTTCATTTGATTTGAACAAATATTAGTTTTACATAGTCCGTCAATAAATGGCGCTGCAAGCAAGATTTGAATGAAATTAAGCAAGACTTCAATAATTATATAAATATATACTATTTTACTGTAATTAACTGTGTAATTTTATATTATTTTACTGTTCTAAATCTAAATCTAAATCATAAAATAATCAAATTTCATACAGAATAATGATATTAAATCTAATAGGTATTAATTTGAACATTTAGATTAGATTAAGATTTTCAAATAGTCAAAACAGTGTCTACCAAATATCAGACCTTAATAAATAACGGTTTTATGTTTACAAATAACTATTTAAATTTAAATCTTATATATTTCAGATATTTCTATACTAATATATTCACTTAAACGAAAAATAAAAACATAAATATTTGCCAATTATTGCCGATAGATGGCGGTTAGCGCCCATATATTTAGCAATCATGGGCATATAAGCTTAAGTTCTCTTGGCCTTTTAATGCTGATGTGCTAATACAAAAGAGAATGTATGTAGTTTTAGTTGCATTTAAAGATAGGTAGTATGTAGCAGAGACTTTGTTCGCTACTATAGTTCTACTGCGGATACCAACTATCCGCATTTTACGGTTTATATCACAATAAACATCCTTATACGGCCACAAGTGATGGACCAAGACTCAGTTCCATATGTCATCACTGGCATCACACACTATTCATTTAAGGTTTTAGTACGTGACGAGAAGATGTGTAGTAATCTTCCTAACGCTGCCAAACCGAGCTTGATCCGTCGATTGACCTTTTGATCGAAGTTGGACATCGAACGTAATGCTCTCAATAACTACTGGCATATTCTCTACTGGCATACTCTTTAATTACATTATGTCCTATTACTAACAAGCTAAGATTTTTGTCTTATCCATGTTAAAAATGAGTATAGTTCATTAACATTAGAATCACACAAAATACTGCAGTATAAAAATACAGTAAAGAAGAAAGTAAAATAAAATCCAACGAAACGCCGCAAATAATAGCAAAACTTAATGCCAAAATTTTAAAACTATTGTTGGTTCTGTATATAAAATGAGACTTTTCCCTAGTGGACTACATTGTACCTTCACTTGACTCTCACAATTGTGTCACTTTGTTAAAATGTGATCTACTTTAATTTTATCTCTTTAATACTTTGTATCTTTTTTAAATTTAGAAAATATTTTATGACAAACAAAACATTTTGCGAAATATCCTATATCATATCAACTTTATTAGAACTTTTAATTATAGTATAAATACGTTCAGAACTAATATTAAATTAAATATCTTATTGAATTGCAGTATGAAGTCCTCCACTCCAATCCTCACTGCAATACCACAACCGACAAACTAACTCATGAATCATGCTTCAAAAATGAGAGAAGACGTGTACCTCGGATGTATAATGACTTTAACCTTACATTTTTAAGTTAATTGTAGTTACATTGTGGAATAAATTTACAGAAAAACGCACGGTGATGGACTTCCAACCGTCAAGATCTGATTCTGAGAGATCTGAAGAATCTGGTTTTTAGTTGCATGTTGATGAAATTTGATGGCTGGAATTATTAAAACTATTTCTCGTAACACCCCGTGATAAAGAAGACAAAAAATACAAAGAGATGCAATGTCTCTTTCCAAGACCAGTCATTCGAGCCAACCCGAACGATTCGTCGTCAACTATTCGAACTAGCTTTCTTTAGATGCGGTCAAAGAAAGAACCTGGTACTTGGGTGCGGTGGCCTCTAATTTAAATATTTGGTGTAAAATGTTGACCCGAAAACCGAATATTAAATTATAAATTCAGTTAAATTATTTTTAATTGGCCTAACATGTTGGGTGTTATTAGTTAGAGCTCGTTGAGCAGAGTATGATTATATTTTGGTCTTTTACATCTTCATAAATTAAGAAATGGAGGACGCCAAAGTTGTCAGTATTAGATCCGTCCGCCGATATTGTCAGTATAGCGGCTAAAGTTTACGTGCAACGTTACAAACGCTACGGTGCTTTTACTAAATCATTGGATTTGCTAAAATCATGGATGACGTAATAAATAAACGAGATCAATCCTAACACTCAGACGTGATATTTCCCCATATTCGTGGCTTATTAAACCACTCTTTTATTAAGAAACTTTGATCTACGATTGTCATACGAGAGATCTTAATACGTCCCGTTGGTGACATATAGGCTACTGATGGCAAGTTTCAGAATACCCGAAGGAAAACAGCGTCAAAGAATCGAGACATTTGGCACCGCGATTGCCAATCCTATGCCGACAGTGGTTATTACGCCATATTCTTCCTACACCAGGAGAGGCAAATAAAAAGAGTATATAATAAGAACAACATAGATCTTTTTCCACATATTACGGACGCTATGGAATAGGTAATGTTAGTTAACAAATTTTAACGCTTGATTAAGGACATTCGGATGACAGGCGTACGCGGTTTACACGGAGTAAAGAGCGATACACGAAAGAGTTCCTTTCGCCGTAATATTGATAGCACAGACATCTGATTTATTTTATTTTGAGCAATGAAATTACTTAATATTAGTAAGATTTGCCGACTACATTTGAAGGGGTCGCAGCCTGTCGCTCGGCGTCAATCATTCAACTGAAAGGGTCCAACAGACAGAGGTCAATCGGTCAGTAACCTCCTACCCCAACAAACTGATATCACACCACGTGGGGTTCGGGAGCAACAAGATGGACGTGACCTCCGAGAAGGAGTGCCACACAAGGACGTCTGTCGCCCTTTCTTGAAAGAAAGATTAGACGACTAAGATTACGGGTGGCCCTGGTCTTAACGTTGATATAGTGGACTGTATAATTAGCAGGTGCAGTAGGAAACGAGACATCAATTTTATCTTCGTAATTTCCCCATAAGAGTGCAGCGTTGATAATTTCCCTACTTTTCCTACCACTTTCCCTACTGATCTTCTCTCTTGATTTAAACTTAAAACTGGTAGCTGGTCCCGAACTAACTTCCAGGTAATGTTCTTCTCCTTGTGTGGAGGTTTTCATGTCTCGAGAAGACCCTCTTTACATGGGCTGCATCTCAGGGGGGCACAGCTCCCCTAGTGCTGAGTGCTGCGTTGGCAGCTTTTTGGTTGGTGTATTGCGCTCTTCGCGCCATCCAATCAGGTGTCGGGATGCTTACTCGTCCCTGGCGTCCCCGGCGCCGGGCGGTGGGCGTAAGAGTTCCCGTGGGAGTGGTCGCCCGTCAGGCGGACGCGCGTGGAGTGGAGCTAAGTTTTGAAGATGTGGATGTGGCCCAATATCTGCGCGGTCAAACAACCGTCTAGCAGTACGGGCCACAAACTCTTGAATGGTTTTGATCTTGAGATCACGTGTGATAACGTCATTCGCCAGGCCTGCAACTTCCTGCGCTGAGTGGCTGAGGTCAACGCGTACCAGGCTGGTGCTGCGTAGGTCAGCCGCGAGCAAACGTAGGTTTTGTAAATGCCGATTTTAGTTTGTTGGAAGTTTGGATGCCAGTATAGGATATAATTTCGCTCGCGAAGCTCTGGCCTGTCCCACAACGTGGTTGACCATCGGGGTATGTGATTTTTCTACTCCATCCTACATCCTGCCCGCGGAGTTGCAGAGTTGGTGGTGTTCTAGTCAGCCTGGTCATGAAGGCGGTAGTCTTCCCGACGTTGACCGCCAGCCTCCATTGGTCCAGCCACTCGGGCAACGGGTCGAGTAGCTGCTGCAACTTTCTGGCAGCTGTCCACCCGACGAGATGACGCGACCTACGCACTGTCGTCGGCATATAAAGCTAGCACGATATATTCTTCCCATTATTGATGGCCATGGAGTGTGGGGATGTCGTAAGTGTAAACCACGTGCAGGTGGAGTGATAGGCAGCTGCCCTCTGTCACTCCCACTTCAATCGGTCGTGCTACCGAGATAGCCTCTTATAGGTTGATATAGAAGCTCCGCCCCTCTAGGAATGACGCTATTAGCCGCACAAGCATTGGCGGAAAGGTGGTATGTTCTATTAGCTTGTATACTAGCCCTGCGTGCCATACTCTGTCGGAGGCCTTCTCTTTATCGAGAAGGACCCCCACACATATGCGGCCGCGGTTGTATTCGGCCACAAGATAGCGCAGTACGCGGGCCAGTTGCAATGTGGTGGAATGTCCCCTACGGAAGCCGAATTGTTCCTCACGTAGGGTAACGTGCGGCAGTAACCTCTTGAGTGAAAGTTGAAAGTGAGTTTTTCGAAGAGTTTAGCTGTGTGCGGTAATAGCGTTGAGGGGCGATAGCTGGCCGGGAACTTCCTGTCTTTTCCCGTCTTCGGCAGCACGATGATCTTGCCCTGCTTCCAGATGGTCGGAAAGTGGCCAGTTCTCATGATGCCGTTATAGAGTCTGGTGAATGCCACTATTCCCCTTCTGGGTAGCTGCTTAATGGCCATGGTGATGATTTCGTTGTATCCCGGCGCTTTGCGGGTGGGTAGGCGCATGATGGCGTACCTTACCCCCGCTGGCGAGATAAAGTCGTCCCGATGCCGGGTTCGACAGGTATTCCTGTACGCGGTTTTCTATGCTTACTGTAAGCTAAGCGTACACTACGGGGTACTACGCTGTTGGGTTTGAACTGCTGTTCTAGGTGGTGTGCATCATCTCCGCCCTCTTTTGGGCGTCATAGATTCTCCTCCCCGTGCTGTCCATTGGTGGGCAGACAGTGTAGGTGTCTTGTGAGTTGCCGGTTGAGGAGATGTAAAGAGGTGGGTGTCTCCGAAGCTTCGTCGACTCGCCTCTCCCATTCTTCTCCCCTGTGCGCTCTCATTGCTTCCGACAGCTCTTCCGTCAGGGAGTTAAGTTTTGTTTTTAGCCGTGGGCATCGTGTCCGTGCTCAAGGTCTCCTCAGCTTCCGCTTCTCGGACAGCTGTATTTGTAGTTTGCGTGAGAGTTCCTCCTTCCTGCGACCCGTGGAGACACGGTGGGAAGAGAATTGCAATTGGGCTTTTACAGTCTTGTGAAAATGTAGGGCCGCTGTTTCCACATCTTGTTGGGTGGCAATAGTGGCGCAGAGTCGGAGATCCTCCAGCGCACTGCGGAAGCGTGTCCAGTTAGTCTTCATTTTGAGGCTTCTGGGCACGAGGTACTGAGTGTCAAAGTCATACAGAACTTCTAACCGTATTGGGTACGGCAGTAGGTGGCACAGCGCTATTTCGAGGACATCGAGCTGGTGTTCGGGTTTGATGTGGATGTGGGTGGGCTCATTTGGACCCAACACCTCGTATCCCCACTCCTCGGTGTCGTCGTAAAGTTTTTCCCCGGAGGAGTTATTATCGCGGATCCCCAAGCAGGATGTTTCGTATTGAGGTTTTCAGCAATAATTGAAGGTGTTGATGCATTAAGGATGGTTCTTATATCCTGGGGGGCAAACGAGGTACTGGGAGGTACTATATGCAGCGAAGATCCTCGTGTCATTGGTCCCCACCTTCAACCTTATACCCTTTGTTCTCGTTGATGTGAATTCTGTGTTTGTTTCAACTTCTTCGTGCATGACATCTCTCCTTACAAGGACCGCAGTGCCTCCTTCCGGGGCAACCTCGTCATGTCGATACACAAAGAAGTTGGGGAGCTTTAGTTGTGCAGAGGGGCGAAGCTTTGTTTCCCCCAGCAATACAACCTGGATATTGTGTTGCTGGACGAACGTCCTTAAGTCGGCGACCTTCCCTGAGATGCCGCCGGGGTTCCAATAGCACAATCTAAGTTGTTGGCCCTCTGCTTACAGTTGAAAGTTGGGCTAAGGCGCTAAGTATCACCGAAAGGTGGTTGGCGTCGGTTATCATGGCTGTTAAGACTTCTCCCAGTATCTTTCTTACCACCCCCACCAATTGTGCGAGGGCCTCCTTGATGGTGTTTGGTTCCTGGGCCTGTGGTTGGGATGTGACTATTTCAGTCCTTCTTTGTGGGCGTTGTTCTCAGGGTTGGATTGCAGGAGTTTGCTCTCTTTGTTTATGTACCGAGGGGAAAGTTGTGTGGCGTGGTTTTTGATGCCGCTGCTTTATGGTGGCAGTGAGTGGGGGAAGTGGAGTGGACGTACCTCTCACTTGTGCTACTTGAGTGGTAGCCTTCTTCTTTTTCCTCCTCTTTCGTTTTCTTTTGAGGCACACTGTGCGCTCCGTGGGGGCGGGGCATTCCCCGGCGGAGCTAAGGCAGCCCCGGTCGTTGCAAATGTGGTTAGCACTGGTGCTACGAGTATTATCACCTGCCGCTGTTGCGGTTGCGGCGCCTGGTGTTGTGGTTGCTGCTCTTGTTGTCACTGCTGTTGAGATTGTTGCTGTTGTAGCACTAGTGGTGGTGGTTGCAGTTGCAGCGTTTGTGTTGCTTGCATGGGGCATCAACACACAACCTCCCATGGGGGCATGGAATGCAGTTCTCTGCAACACTGGGCACCGTCTATCGTTTGCCGAGTGGTCTGACGCGGGGTAGTCACCCGCACAACGGACGCATTTTAAGGGCCGGTAGCAGTATACGGACGCATGCATGAACCCTTGGCATATATGATATTGTGCGGGGCCCATTCTTCCTTGCCAGCATTCGATTGTAACCTTTGGCATGTTTAGCAGCTTGTCGATCTGGTAGAGCCTATTTAGCTCCTCGGGGCTCAGATGATTCATTTTGATATGAAAGAGACAGCCAGGCCTGTCTGATTTTGGTGGAATAGATCGAACGAAGGTAACTGGGGAGTCCTTCTCTATGAGGGCCTCTTGTATATCCTTTGGGTCGGTATCAGCTGAGAGCCTTCTTAACCCCACCTTCGTGGGTTGCTCCTCCTGTGGTGCGTAGCAGTACCACACGAAGGCGTCTTTCTTGCTGCGGTCTATTAAGGTATTTCTGGACCTTGCGGTACTTGACATCGGATTGGGGCCGAAAACGAACCCCCTTCCCAAATGGGCGAGCGTTCGGCGCATGGCCTAGAAGCTGATGGGTGGTTTTGAAGTGCTTCACCCAATTTGAGAAGCATTCAACTATTAAGGGGAGGGGGGGGGGTACTTGGTCGCTTGCCTTTCTGTGATTTGTTGGGGCCTTTGTGCAGGTGGTGGTGGAGATGGCGGCGCCATCATTGATGCCGTCGCAATGTGCGCGTAAGAATCCAGCGCCGTGGTGCTAGGGTAGCATAAGACGTATTGTCCCATTCCCTATATAGGTTGGTGACGGTGAGTCAGGTGGAGTATTACGCCTCGTCACGGGTGGCATGTCTTTTTTTTCAGGTGTTGGTGTTGTTTCTGAGATAGATGGCGATGCCGATTCAGATAATGAGTCTGAGCTGGTCCTCAGCCTTTTCTCCTCATGGAGTTGGTCTTGGTCAATTTCTGGAGGTGTCGTCCTCCTCAAGGCTAAGTTCCGGCTAGGTAGTAGAGCCGGTTCGACGTTAGGTGAAGACTCAGCTTCACCAGTGCCAAGCACGGCGTCAGTGGCCGGTGGGCTACATTTCCGCCTCGGGATCTGGCTGTACGGTGGGAGTACTAGGGACTTCTCTGTAGTGAAGAGGTCTCGCTCCATGGGGGGTCTGTCCAGTACTCCTGAACGCCTATCAGGTGGTTTTCGGCGTAATGGGGGAGGGAGGGGGGTTCCCCCTTATACGACATCTCTTTGAGTGTACGTGCTCAGACCTTTAGCTTTCACACACACCTTACTGTACTACCTTTTATTAATAAAAGTAGAGTACAGTGTAAAAAAAGATAAAAACGCAAAGTAGGACACAGCGAAGGTAGTGTCCTTTGCGCTTACCTTGTTAAGTCCGTCGCAGGAAAGTGCCAGCGACGCCTCTACGCCTTACGGAGTGATTTCAACGTCGGTGGAGTCGTCAACTGGCACAACACTTACACACAAAACTGGGAGCGCGATCGACACGTCTGTATCGTAGCACGGCCCGCGGCAGTCTGAACGAATTTCCACTAAGTTATCATCTGCATGTGTGCTGTTTAGCACACAGCAGATCATGGGCCACGGAGCATCCCCCATTACCCGGGATCACCTCGCGGTGCATCACTATGCACCGGTCGTGGGAGCCGTCATGGCATTGTAAGTAAAAGCTGCGGTCGGGGTTCGATTCCCCGGTCGCTGCGAGTTGGTTTTAATAGGGTGTCAAAGTTGGCCTATCTGCGGCATTGAGGGTTATTACTCGACTCTCTAATCCGTCCGGGGGCCGAGCATGTAATAGTGCGAAGTTGTTCAGGTGGTCATGTGGCCCGTTATCAGCGCGGTCAAACATGCCGCGTACCAGTCGGGCCACGAATTCTTCGATACTCTCCATCTTCAGATTGGCCGCGATGAAGTAATTCCGGACGTAGCGAACTGCACCGTCGATGATCCGTAGTGATGAGTTCTGCTGGATCTGTAGTCGCTGCTTCTGTCGATCGCTCAAGAGCGCGTACCGGATCAGCGAGTGTGAATCTGGATCTTATATACATTTTATAGAGTTTCAGCTTGGTCTGCAGCGGAAGCTTGGATGCCAAGACGGGACGGAGCGCCGCCCGCGCACATCTGGCGTTGGGGACGAAAAGATAGACGTGCGCGGTCATGGGCACCATCCTGTCGATCCGGCATCCAAGGTAGGTCACGGCCTTCTCGTATTTGATTTCCAGGCCTCTGAGCGTGAAAGGTGGTGGGAAGTTCCTAAAGCGGCGAGTGAGCAGAGAGATCGTCTTGCCAACATTGACGGCCATCCTCCACTCATCCAGCCATGGTGGCAGCAGATCCAGCAGGCGCTGCATCCTGGCAATGGCTACGTGGCCTATTCTAGACCGGGGCTAGAGAGTCGCCCCGGTGGTCTGCGTGGGTTCCATTGTACCGCTTGCCTCCCCTTCTTTCTTATCGTTGCCCACCCGTCTTCCTGGATTTCGACGGTCCTCGGGCGACTCTCTGGGATCAGCTTCGGGGCTTCCGGGAATAGACCCGGAAGTTTAATTCCTTGTTTCCGTGCGATCCTCCTCAAGACCGAGCATCGGCGATCGTTAGCCGTATGATTTTTAGCGCAATTTGCCCATTTGGGCTCTTCGTCCCTACCCCTCGGGCAGACGCTAGCGACGTGATCCCCTGCGCAACAGACGCATTTGATTGTTCGAAAATAGTTCTATGAGGCGTGTCCAAAAGCCTGGCAGCGGTGGCATTGTGCTGGGCCCACTCGTCCTTGCCAGTCTTCTATTACACTCCACCTCATGTAGAGGAGCTCGTTAATTTTATATAGATCGTTGAGCCTTTCTTGGCTTAAATGGTCCAATTGCGCAAAGTACTGGCACCCCGGCCTGCCTCTGCGGGGTAAGGGAGGGGGGAGGGAATGCCTTCACGTAGCGAATAGGGCATTCTAGTGCCCGTATAGCCTCCCCTACTGCTTTGGTATCCATTTCAACTGGCAGCCCCCTGATGCCCACTTTTGTGGGTTTCTCCTCTTTGGGGGTGTAGCAGTACCAGGACATGGTTGGTACTTTTTCGCTCGTCTCGATTAAGTACTTTTGGATGACCCGGAATTCTTCCGGGCTCTGAATCCAGAAGGCATTCCGCAACTATGGGTGTGTATCTAGCTTTTTCGGCCTCCTCCGTTGGTTTAGGCGCTTCAGCCGCCTTAGGCCTTGGTACTGCCGGGGCTGCTGCCAGTTGAGCGTAGCTGGTCGATGGTCTTTGGCCATCATCCGATGGTAAGCGTGATAGGTTGGTCATTTGCGCGGATGTAGATTTCCGGCAGAGGGCGCTAGGGTAGCGTACGTAGTGCTATCCCAGCCAAACGATTCTTTCCCTCCTTGCTTATACTCGGCCGCGTTGCTACGTCGGTCCGGTGAGAAGGGGGGGGGGGGGGGTTGGCTTCCTCGGTGATGATGATTTCGGTGGTGAAGTGTGAGTTCTACGTCCGGTCGCTGGTTGGTATTCTTCTTCATAATGATTCTGTTGATGGCGACGATGATATAGGTGAGAACGAATTTCCAAATTACCAGTTTACTATCCTAGTACGCGAGCTATACACGAAAGAAAACCGCGCGCCATTTCGACCTATTTCAGCATTGGCTTTCATTATTGCACCCTAGTATTTTACCCCATATCTTTATTTATTTAAAACATATGGTTACACAATTTTATTTATAAAAAACACATATAATAACACAGCCTTATCATTAAGTTACATATTACATCGTTTTCACATAAAAACATATTAAGATATTCAACAAAATATTCCTATTTTACAGAACATTAAATCCTAAATATCTGACACAAATGGTCAAAACAACAATCTTTATTAATAAACATGAATATCTTCACTAATACAATAGCCTAATTCACAAATTACATGCATTAATACACTTTAATTCGATTTTAACTTTCTTATATCAATCTATAATTATTTCACTGTTTTAAGCAGAAATTTAGGCACTTTTAACACAGCACTGTTTAATACACAGAATAATCCTGAAACATTTATTTCTTATTTATACACATATTACTGAAATTTTCACAAATTGATGAAGTTTATTTTTTATTTTTATGAACATCCAATATAAACATGACCCCTATCATATCAGTAGGAGGCTAGTGCTCTCTTTGTCTAAATTACAACTGTCTCTGTTTATTATGAAACATTATTTGTTTGTCTTATCTAGCCATTATGTATCTTATCACAAGAATAAAGTATGTTTCTATCTAAAATAAGTATCTAACCCAATGCAAGACTTTTATGCATATTGCATGGCCGATTACTATGTAACACACGATTCTAAATTAATCTATAAATAAACTTTTGTGGAATTAACTCTCAACCGGGAAATCGAACCATGAACTTTCCTTTGAATCTATTTACTTTTAACGTAGATTATCTTATTATTCGGAATGCCTTATATAATTTAATAGCAATAATTTAAATACGAATTCATTTATATTTTATGAAATGAAAAGTGACAAACTATTTTTAAAGCGCGTCGCCAACAACCATAGATTAATGATAATTCATCGCGTGCTCTGACTAGATACCGCCGGCGCTCATGTAAAATACGGCAACAAATACGAGTACTACGCCGAAATCGGCGTACCCGAGCCAGTTGCGTTGCAGACAACGTGTGAAGTGAACGTACCGAATGTTTTATTAAATTTTGATCATAATCCGAAGTAAAATACCAGTTTACGTATTGAAACTGGGTAAAAATAATACTACAAGAAATAAGAAAGACACTGGAATCACATACTATCATTAAGTATCATACAATTTCGAAATTTTAACATAGAATAACACGAGCCCTAAATAAGTAACAAAAAGTCAATGACACTATGTAATATTGCCGCGAATGCAAAAATAAAGTTCCCCGTGGCTGAGATTTTTATATGTCAATTTATTGTTACTATATTTAACTTATTATAATATAACCTTATTCTATATTATTTAATGTTTATTTCTGTAGTATTGCCCAAATGACATAATTGCCGTTTATTAGGGTTCCGTACCCAAAGAGTATCAACGGGACCCAAGTCTCCACTATCATCCCGTCTGTCTGTCAGTAGGCTGTATCTTATGAACCGTAATATGTAGAATTTTCACAGCATGTGTATTTATATTGCTGCTATAACAACATAAAATAAAAAAGAAAAGAAGTAAAATAATAAAGGACCAAAAAAATCACGTTTCTTGTATGAAGACCATACAAGACACGTGATTTTTTTCTGTATTGATATGTGTTTTGTTTAAACACTAAAGCGAAACCTGGATTAACACACAATAAAATGTTGCTGTGTGTATGGTGGGATTGAAAGTTTATCATGAGCTTTTACCGCCGGGTAAAACCATCGATTCGGATCTCTACTACCAATAAATAATGAGAGAAGCAAGAAATAGAAAAAAAACGGCGGGCATTGATAATCAGAAAAAGAGTGGTCTTTCATCATGATAACGCCAGATCACAAGATTAATTATCTGTTTGAGACTTTCAATACACACTAACATTCCTAAAAATCCACTTGTGTTACTGCCCTCAGCTGCCCCGGCAAAAGTCGACTGGGCTAGGGCCCACAGTAGCCTCCTCGACGAGCAGCCGAGGGCTCGGGCCCAATGGCCTATGGACAATTATTCCAAAACGGCTGACAAGAAAACAAAACTTACCAAGCTCCGGAGGTAGGGTTGACCACAGGGTACCAGTCAGGTGGTAAGTGAGGTGTATATAAAGTGGTGTGCGAAAGTGTGTTATATTTGCTTGAGTGCTTAAAACTGGTTTAAAATTTTTAGTCATTATTTTCTTTTGTTGCTTGCGTTCTTTAAAAGAAGGCTTTCTGGAGGTTTTAATATTTAAGTTTTTAATTTTTTTTCCATTATAAATGGGATGACTAAATCCATGTTCCTTCAAATCTCTGGTATTGAATATATCAAATAAAACTACTTGTCGCATTTTCTTTAATCAAAACTCCAAGATTTCTACAGCAACGTTTATTTTTTATTATGTCACTATCTACAAGATGGTAACAAATTATCGAACAGAATGGACCCATATATATTATAATTAAATGTAATAAAACTAAAACAAAAACGTCTTGAATTTGTAAACAATATACGAAGAAACTTTTTCCCCAGTCTTATATACTATCTAAAGGTGTAACAAAATAGTACTTAATAACTTAGGGAATGATTCTGCCCGTCAACATGAATATTTTTTACTATGGGATCATCTTCGAAATTTTTAATTTATACGTGATATACCCATACTGCAGCTATATTACTGCTATAGTTGTAGCACGAATCGGTCAGCTCGACCGGGGACGGACCACGCTCTCACAGAATACCAGTGTAAAATAGGAGCTTAACGCTGCTGTGTTTCCTACAGTGAGTGTAGAGAACCGGAGACCCTTTTTACTGGAAACGAGGCATTCCATCTTAGTCCTCAGGGGTTTCAACGCATCTGCAATTTGATTCTTAACCGAAGATAAATGTACATATCTATGGGCCACAGCAACCACTTACCATCAGGTGGACTGAGTGCTCGTTTGTCACTCTGACACACCCTGACAAACGGCCTATAAAAAATATCTCAAAGCCAGATATTTCATACAAAATTTCGTACAAACTTGCTCAAAATGTATGGAAGACCTATTTTTTCTTGCGATTGGGAAGATAGATCTATAGTAAAATTTGTTCATATTGACGCGTAGAATAGAAAGCCCTATTTTGATAACACCATATATATAACAATTTTTTTAAATAATTCGTGAATATTAGTTAGATATGTAAATAAAATAATTAAACTGATAAAAAGGAGGCCTTATCATTTATATGTCATTTATTCAGTAGAAAAACCTATACATAATATACACAAATATATTGATACATTCGTTATTAATAAACTATTCATTTTTAAGTATTTCTGGAATACATTCATAACTATGAACTTAACTACTAAGCCATAACATAAAACAAATTTTCCCGTTAATCGAGTAATAGTTAAGCTGCTGGCATATACAATTTTTCGCGCACATCATCATCATGACATCATGCATATTGTCTTATACACACTACAATATTAAGATGCCGCACTCACGGAGCTGTTACTTGCAGGGAGCGCGGTATCTAGTCAGAGCGCGCGATGACTTATCATTAATCTATGCCAACAACATTATTTTTACAAATTGCCTACTAATTATGATTTTTTTAAAGGATAAGGGGAACAAGCGAGAACACAGTCCACCACAGTGATGGTAGGTGGTTGCTGTGGCCCATAGACATTTACACCTATCCTCGTTTGCGAATCAAAATGCAGATGCGTCGTCAGCCGTGAGGACTAAGATGGAATGCCTCTTTTCCAGTAAAAATGGTGGAGACCCTTTTTACTGGGAACCGGAGAGTTCCCTACACTCACCATACGAAACACATCAGCATTAAGCTGCTATTTTACGCTGGTATTCTTTTAGAGCGTGGTCTTATCTGCGTGTCCCCAAGCATTAAGAAAAGATTTCAAAGTGTTAAATTATTATCCATTTATACAACATTTTGATATAATTCACTCAAAGAATAATACTTTAATTGTTTTACTTTTAAGTGAAACTTATTGCAAAAACTAAGCATACCGTATAATAAACTCGAGCAGTCGCACAAAATCGGTTTATACTAACAACCGTGCTAATAACACCTACGGCAAAAGCACTGTTACTTATTTAGTTCCCCGATTAATTTCCAACTTACTCTCTAATTTACGTAATAACATTACACGAAAAAATATTAAGACAAAATTTAAAATCGTACGTGCTGTGTAATTAAGTAATTAATTAATTACGTAATTCATCAAAATTACAAATTTAGCCCGATTTTAACACTATTTGCAACGCAATGTAATATAACGTAACCCTTATGGAAATATCGATATACGAGTACGAGTACAGTGCGAGTCTTTATAATGTGCACATATCGAAATGAGGGAATCTATGCTTAATTTTATCGAGGGAAAAAATATTTAAACAATCTAAAACATTTTTGTTTATTTTTTTTAAACTAAATGATCTATCGCAATCAAACATAATAAAAAAATCAAAGTAATTAGGGGTCCTTCTAAAATAAAAATTATAGGAAAAAACTACCCTCAATTAAAAATAAACACGTTTTTTTTTAGCAAAAACCTGGTTTTTTTTTTCATCTATTTTTACAATAATCGTAAAATATGTCAATAAAAACGGTAGGTAATGTCGGAGTCTTATTGAGAAATTTTACGGTTATTAATAAACCATCCGTAATAGATAAATGAATGGCGCGTTCGTAGTGCTCTTTTAACACTTAAAAGAAAATGGTATGATTGAATTATACCCATCATTACAGCCCTTCACAAGTCCACTGCTGAACATAGGCCTCCCCCAAAGAATGCCACAAAACACGGTCCTGAGCCACCTGCATCCATCGACTTCCTGCATGTCTTACCAGGTCGTCACTCCATCTCGTGGGGGGACGCCCTACACTTCGCCTACCGGTACGAGGCTGCCACTCGAGAACCTTTCTTCCCCATCGGTTGTCGGTTCTTCGAGCTATATGGCCGGCCCACTGCCACTTCAGCTTACTAATCCGTTGGGCTATGTCGGTCACTCTGGTTCTACTGCGGATATCCTCATTCCTAAATTTATCACGCAGAGAAACTCCGAGCATAGCCCTCTCCATAGCTCGCTGAGCGACCTTGAGCTTCCTCATACGGCCAGCAGTGAAGGACCACGTCTCAGTTCCGTAAGTCATCACTGGCAACACGCACTGGTTGTACAACTTCGTTTTAAGGTTTTGAGGTATGTCTGACGAGAAGATGTGTCGTAGCTTCCCGAACGCTGCCCAGCCGAGTTGAATCCGTCGATTGACCTCTCGGTCGAAGTTGGACTTACCTAGTCGGACTATTTGTCCCAGGTAAACATACTCGTCAACAACTTCGAGCTTAGTGCTCCCAACAACTACCGGCATAGGTGTGACATGGACATTAAACATGATCTTTGTTTTGTCCATGTTCATCTTAAGACCTATCCGTTGGGAAACACTATTGAGGTCATTGAGCATAGTACTTAGGTCCTCCAGCGATTCTGCCATAAGGACTATATCGTCGGCAAATCGAAGGTGAGTGATGTACTCGCCATTGATGCTGATACCGTATCCTTTCCAGTCCAGAAGCTTGAAAACGTCTTCCAATGCAGCGGTGAAGAGTTTCGGGGATATGACGTCACCCTGTCTTACACCTCTCTGCAATTGGATAGGTTTCGTACTCTGGTTTTGTACTCGGATAGCCATCGTAGCCCTACTGTACAAGCACTTCAACACTTCGATATACCGACAGTCAACTTGGCACCGCTGAAGGGACTGCAGCACCGCCCAAATTTCGACGGAATCAAAGGCTTTCTCATAGTCCACATACGCCAGACATAGTGGCAAATTGTACTCTTCGGACTTCTGTACAACTTGCCGAAGGGTATGTATGTGGTCTATGGTGCTAAAGCCCTTTCGGAAACCGGCTTGTTCGGGAGGCTGGAAGTCGTCAAGTCTGCGCGCGAGACGATTCGTAATGACTCTAGAAAACAGCACGTAGACGCGGCTCAGAAGGGAAATCGGTCTGTAGTTCTTCAAGAGAGCGTTGTCACCTTTCTTGAGGAACAAGACCACCGCACTTCTGCTACACGCCTCCGGTGTAATGCCACCATGGAGGACGGAATTAAAGAGCTTCTGAAGGACTTCAAGTATCGGTCTTCCACCCGCTTTCAGAAGCTCCGCTGTAATTCCATCCTCGCCTGGGGCCTTACCGTTTTTAAGGTGCTGGAGAGCCATCCTAATCTCGCTCAGACTGACATCCGGGATATCTTCGGAATAGTGTGGGATGAGACTCGCTCTTGGATCGTTACTCACACTTGCGTGTGGCTCCAACGATGATGTGTACAGCTGCCCATAGAACCTCTCAATCTCACTCAAAATCTCAGGTGTCCCGGAAACGATGCTGCCACATTCTGTCTTCAGCTTTGACAGTTGGCTCTTTCTGGCAGACAGATCTCTGGCAAAGACTTTGGAGCCTTGGTTCCGCTCGATCGCTTCTTCAATACGAGCTGTATTGAAGTTGCGTAAGTCCCGCCGCATGCATTTGGAGATCCGTCTGTTCAGATGCCTGTATGCTGTCAAGTCTGTTGAAGAATGTAGCTTCATCTCCCGTCTAACAGCCATGAGATTAAGAGTGTGATCGGAGAGTTTTTGTGTTCTTCTGCGGCGGGTCTTGCAGAACTTAGCTCCGACCGCATGGACAGTTTCCACGAGCTTGTCATTCATATCGTCCACTTCATTGCAGTCTTCCAGGCACTGAAAACGGTTTTGTAGTTCGAGCTGAAAGGTTTCGGGACTTTGGAACAGAGCACGAGGGGGACGGAGCGTTGACTTCATTAGACGAGACCTCTCCAACTTAACGTTTAGGTTCAGTGTGCCTCTAACCATTCGGTGATCGCTACCAGTTTTCACCCTCGCGATCACGGAGACATTACTGAACAGTTGTCGTCTGGTCGTCATAATGAAGTCAATCTCATTTTTTGTGGAACCGTCGGGGCTCGACCAGGTCCACTTCCTGTGGGGCTGCTTCTGGACGAAAAAGTTCATCATAAAGAGTCCCTCTTTCACCATGAAGTCGGCCAGCTGCTGGCCCTTTGGGTTCCGTTGCCCTATTCCGGAAATTCCCTACTTTCAGCTCACCGTTCTCTCTTGTGCCTAGTTTTGCATTGAAGTCTCCCATTAACACCGTATATTGGGTTTTGGAGGAATGCATGGCTCTAGAGATATCCTCATACATTTCCTCGACCTCCTCATCGGGGTGTGCCGAGGTTGGTGCGTAAGCCTGTATGACCTTCAGTGAATACCGTTTGGTGATTCTGAGTATAAGGTACGCAACCCTCGTCGACACACTCCCGATCTTTACAACGTTGTTAACGAGAGACTTGTGGACGATAAATCCGACACCTCCTTGGGACAGATGGTCGCCCTCCCGGTGATAGGGCAAGTTGCCGGATTCGAGGATTACCGTGTCCTCCCCCTCTCTTCGGACTTCGGATAATCCTATAATATGCCAGCGCAACATGTCTATCTCTTCTTCCAGCTCCACGATCTTCTCGTCAGTCCTCAGGGTGCGTGCGTTGTACGTTGCCAGGTCGAGTCGTCTAAGGTGGCAACCGAACCTCCACCGGAGATTCTTAGCACCCCCTGCCCCGCCGTTACCATGGTCGCCACCGTAGCCAGGAATAGCGGGGCCGCCGGGGACTGGGGACCGTTTTTTTGTTACTGTCATTCATAGGGGGGGGGAGGGGGGGGAATTATACCCATGCAATTTTTATTATTGGGTAGCTAATAGGATGAAAAATAACTTAAAGTAATAAAAACGGTAACTGTTCAATTACATATCATTCGATGAGACATAATTTACGTCATTGAATAATGATGATAATATGATGGCGTTTGTGAATTACTTCGAAAAAACATGGCTCAAGGACGAAAATTATGTCGCTGTTTGGAATTCGTTCGGAGTGTCTCACAGAACTACAAATTCATCGAAATCTTGGCATAAGACAATATTAAATGAAATTACAGACAGTAAAGTTTTTGGATTGCTTGTAGTTTTTGGCTAACACTTCTGTTATAACAAAGAAATTTAGAAAACGATTGTAAATGTACATAACAGACGAATTTATACAATTTATACAATAATGAAATAAGTGTTGATCATTTCCTGGACATATTGCAGAATTTATAATATTATTTAAAACGAGAAATTTTAATTTGGTTTAATTGCAATACGTAACACGATTTTTTTAAGATTGTGGTTATTCAAAATTAATCAATATCATATATATATATATATATATATATATATATAAACAATAACCAAAACATGAATTCCAGCTATTCACACCGTCTAGGGTGGATAAACGAACACACGCATCTGAGTGTCCAACCCAGGGTGGATAAACGGAATAACCCCTGCCAAGCGATACGAATAAGCCAACGCCTATTTGCAACAATAAAAGGTTCTGAAAAAGATTTTTATAACTGATTATAAAATAAAGTAAAAATGGAAGTGGAATAAAAATTCCACAAATATAACTTTTTATAATTGCATTCATTGTCATGTATCATCCTGAGGGTATCATCACATGTAACCGAGGGAAACAAAAAGGAGATTAACAGCAGCATTTTCCTGATTAAACGTCAATAATAATAACAAAAATCTTCTGCTGTCAAAACGCTTGCCACGCATGGCAACTAAGGTTGAGCGAGGTGTCTAGAGGTTTGTACATTGGTCGCGTTCATTCTCACGTCGCAATTAAGTGTTAACTTTTATTAAAACCAAGATACGAGTCTTTCACTTTTTCAGAATGAGTTAGATACAAAATATGCTTGTAATTATTTGCCAAGCGTTTGGGATGTGTATGTAATAAGAGCCTCTGTAAACCTCTTGTGCAATGACAATTTTTATAGAAGTTAAAAAGGAAACGAGGAAACTATGACAAAATTCTCATACCGAATCTACGGAAGAGACCTATGATTAGCATTAGAATTTATAGGTTGTAATGGATGGATGAACGTTTTATCTAAGTAGCATAGCTCAACGGATCAGTAAGCTGAAGTAACCAAAACAAAAAAGCAACAAACAACCGATGGGGAAAAATGATTCTCGAGTGGCAGCTTAGTACCGGTAAGCACACTTGATGGTGTAACAACCTGGCAAGATATTCAGGCAGTCGATAGATGCAGATACTCGTAGCTCCGGACCATGTTTTGTGGCATTGGTTGGAAAACCTATGTTAATCAGTGCTCTTGTGAAAGGTTTAAAAATGATGATGATGATTATAAGAAATGGTTATATTATCACCGTGTATTTTTTCTGGTATTTCCTATTGTCGCATCTGTCGCTGCTGTGTTTCATATGGTGAGTGTAGAGAACCGTAGACCCTTATAACTGGATGTGAGGGAATCCACTTTAATCCTCAGAGGTGATAACGCATATGCATTTTGATTCTTAATCGAGGATAGATATCTATGGGCCACATCATACACTTACCATCATGTGGACTGTGGGCTCGTTTGTCACTCTTATCCTATAAAATAAAATAAGTAACTAAATACCTACTTAAGGAACGAAATGAGTCGATGAATTCTCTAAAGCCATTATACAATTTTTCGATTCTGGACATTAAAAATTACGAATAGCCGTTTTTTACAATGAACTTTGTCCGGTAGCGTAGCATATGCTTGCGTGTACTACAGCATGCTGTAACGTGCTGTAAGTGTAATGCCAACGAAAATGTAAGAGAAATGCGATCAGCCAAAAAATTATGTGTGAATGATGAGTTCACCTGTAATAATTTTGGTTCGATGTTTTCACTTTGCCACAATCAATAATTATTTTTAAAAAAAAGTGATTTCAAATTGAAAAAGGTGATCCGTTATAGTAATTCGGTAATTAAAAAATTGGGGCTCCAGCACAATGTAAAAGGTTGAAAAAAAATGAAAAAATTCTAACAGTAGCATAACTAAAGAAACATCTTCATTTCTTGTTCGTAACAATAAATCTAACTGTCATCATCTGTGACGATTCTAAAACTAGATTTGATTCGACGATGGCGGCGGTGGTGGCGGTGGTGGCATTCAATATATTTATCTCTTTATTTTGGAGGCACTCCTCTTACCACAACCAGTATCGAAATCCTTGACGTTGACATATCAAATAACGTAACGGAATTAAGATGTTCTAAAAATGCAGTTACTTTGTCTGATGGTAAAATATAAGAAGGTTTAGTAAAAATAGAATTAGACGGCCCCCGCCAGTACATTAAATTTGATAAACAACTAATTCTCGCGAAAGAACATCGATTCCTCCCAAGAATGATACGTGAGGCTATTGAAATTAAAAAACATCCTAAATTCAATAGAGAGGGAGGCTGGGTACTACCACCTGCTTGGGAGCCTGCAATTAATAAAATTAAAACTAAACCCAAGCATACCACTGCAAGACTTCAAGATACAGTAAGTTCATTCTGCGTAGATCGGACCAAAATTAATAATTACAAAAACTGAAGGCACTCGGGATTAACTCTGACATCGGGACGTCAATCATCTCAGTCCCCCGTGACCATGGGTGCTGGAAAGCACCCGAAACGTCGGGAATTAATAAAACTAAGAAAAATAAGTTCATTAAGCGCGATAAAATCCGTAAAAGTAGTTTTATTCAATGTGTAGTGTTGCGTAAATATAAGAAATCATTATGATATATATATAAAACAATTACTAATATTTTTTTGAAAAAAAAACTACCTTTAGAGATTTTATAACGTTTAATTTTACGCATTTTTAACTCCCGATGTTTGGGATTTCGGGTACTTTACAGCATATAAAAGTTAAATTAAACGCTATAAAATCCTTTAACGTTTTATATTTAATGTGCAGTGTTTGCGTAAATATTTGAAATCAATACTTAAATTCAAAATCGAATGCAACATAACGACTACAACTTCAAATAAAATGAATATATAAGGTATAAGATAAATATATATTATATATTATGTATCTGATATGATCGTTGTTATACCAACCAATCCCTGCTCGATACAGGCAAAGTTAATCCTATACATTATCTGTGATTAGTTCAGCCTACAAACAATTCAAGCGTAATTGAATGTGCTCAGAGTGCTTGTCTCGCCACTAAAATTAATCCTGTCCCGAAAATCCCTATTAACGCGTGTAATAGTATAATAGAAAAAAGTATATTAAATTTATATTCAATTCACAATTCTAATTTCAATATATTACATCTAACCTCGGATAATAATGCATATAGATGCGTTGTCACCCCTGAGGATAAACATAAAATGCCTCGTTATTAGTAAAAATGGTCACCGATTTTCGTCACTCACCATACTAAACACAGCAGCATAATGCTTCTATTACTATATTACACTAAGACATGTAGTTGAGTAATCTTACTGCACTAAAAAGTTCTACCAAACACACTCTTTCAAATATGAAAGATAACCGACGTATTATATCGCTAGTTCTAATACGCCGCCCATAATCCACAGTCAACCGACAAACCGTATTGCTACAATAAACCATCTCACCACCGGATGTCAGATGATATGCTTTGAGCATATCGGTTATCGAGTCCACGTTAACCTTGGTGTCGTATTTGGAAGTCTATGCGATACTAATAATTATTTTCTATCATTAATTTGCTTTTACATATTCAAGACCTTCAATATATTTTGATTGTTTTTATTCCATAGACCATTACATTCATACATCCTTTATATATAGGACTTCAAGGTCAAACTTTATTCTTATAATTGCTTTATAATATATCGTTATGACCTTAAATATTACTGCATTTTTATATAAAAGAGAAGTAACAAAAGAATTTCCTGTCCACCTGATGGTAAATCGCTATTGCATGTCATGGAAACCTGCAGCCAACCTAAGATGTTTTTAAAAGTATAGATACGTCATACTCGCTCTAAAATGGCAATACGAAAGTCAGGTAATTGCCAGACTCGCATTCAGTCGGGCACGCTCTCGCGTCGCGGCTATACCTTCGCTACAGTGCTTAAATCTTCCAGTTATTCGTGGCAAAAATGCCGTCCTATGTATAGGTTATGCACAAATCACACGCCAACTGTTAGGGACAAGAAAAACGTCTCATTAATATTTTGAACATAGATGTTTTGTTCATAATTAGTTTTATTATTGTTAAGGCCTACGGCTGCTCCTCCAAAAGTTCAAATCCTCTGGGGCCCATTCAGCAGAGTTTCAACGAACAGACGTAGGGCGGGCCTCAGTACGGCCTTGTGGAATTTCTATAATTACAATAAACAATAAGGAGGAGCGTTCTATACTACTGCCATTCAACAGGGAGAATATTAAACGGAGCTTACTTACCTATATCCAAGGCGACTGGTCCCTCAGGATTCGGTCAGGTCGCATGTGGTTGTGTGGTGCAAGGGAAATAAGGTGCTTTGATGTATATCTGGGTGTGACTGGTGGTGATTGACCTTATTAGACCTTTGCCGTCGGCAGCAGCCCGGACGCCAGCACCGCTCCAAATTGAGGTAATCTTCCGCGGCGCCGTCCACAGTCACTTTCTTCGTTAGTCACGATGACAGTCCGTTAACTCTATCGTACGATTAACTAACTTACAGAAGCCACTAACTCTCGTTTGTTATAAAGCTTAACACACAAAACGAACACGGAGTGTCCGGATTAAAGGTCACTACCGTTTCGCGTGTCAACAGTTATTTCTAGAATATCAAAGGCCGCACTAGCTAATATTGTCGAATGCACTTATACAGATTCTGAGTCGGATCCAATAAGTCCCGGGAAAGGCTATCCAACAAGGAATGCGCGTTACAAATCCTAGACAGTATATTTACTAGACGCCTAAACTATTTCGGGGTTCCCGCACAAAAATTGACAGCGTGCTGACGTTAGCACAGCTGGCAGATGACTCGTGCGCTCGCGCGCTCTCGCGACACCCAAGCTAGCCCGAACGTCAAACCGGTATCGCCGAGCCGCGTGCCCCTTGATGTCAATCCCGAAGTCAGCGTTCGGGCGTAAACAAACCCCCGTCCCGAACATAAGGATTTAGGTCCGCGAGCAAACCGGTCAGTGGGACAGGGTCGCGACGGCAAGTTGCAACACCGAATCTACAACCAAACTAGGCCACCTTAGGTACCCCATCAGATCTTGCAACCCTAACCAACGCCTCAAAATTACAGCCCCAACGTGGGCAAGCTGGAGGGTTGAACTGGATGCCCTTCCTGGACATTGCAGCCCATAAACCTATTCCTAGACAGAAGTCCGACGACCTCCTTCAAACACCTATCTGTGCTCCTATGATTAGTTCCGCAATCCGACCGGATCAGGTCTGCAAACAGCGACGCGACACGAAGCGGCCCAGAGTGACCTCCTAACCTTCAGAGCAAAGAGCACCCCAAATTCCCCATGAACGTCGTCTGTGGAGAGCCGAACGAACGCACAGATAGTCCCTAGTATGAATTTTCTAACAAGTAGGCATAGCCAAGCCATCCACCATATAATCATTTACCGAAAGGTGCGACAGCTGATTTCCATCTGATAATCTACAAACTAGCCAGCCTGTTAGACAAGTAGTCCTATGCTCATATTTCAACTAAGGAAAGGAAAGTTTGAATTCATTTGAAATTGAATGAATTTCACGAAAATCACACAAATCAAATGAATTCAAACTTTCCTTTCAGCAAACAGACGCAACAATCAAATACAATTACAAAGCATATGCAGCAGCATTTAAAGGAGTAGATTAAATTCAATTCTTTTAATCACAACCGCTACAAATATGAAAATTTCGCGGAAAACGCAAAAGCATTTTTAATTTTAATTTAAAGAATTTTTAACTAAGTGCTCGACCAAACCAAATCTAATACCCCTTGACAGCGTGATTCAACGCTCCAGGGGGGCCGTAATCTTTCCACCATCAAGTGGAGGCCACACGGCGTGAACCCGAGACCAATAGAGCGCGAACCGCTAACAGTCGCCACTCGGGTTGTACGCCTTCACTGAGGCCGTTGGCAACAGAACATTTTGACAAGTGAACAGTTGATGGCTTAAGGCTCAGTGGAGGCGGCCGTGGTGGGAACTAAGGTGGCAGCTAGCTAGGGCCGCCTCCATCAAATGGGGAACAGTGGTACACCAGTCGCGGCCACTCAGCTAACGGGAGTGAGAAGGGTCTAGCGATCTGATGAGTGAAGTTCCTCTCCACACGCTGAGGGCGGGTGATGACACACCCTCCCCAGAGGAAATTACCCCCCGACTGGTCGGTGGAGGGACCCCTTTCAAACCTAGGGGTCTGGTGGCTGGCCGGCGGGCGCCGATAGTCGCCCGTCAGAGGTCGTGGCTGAGCGCCCCCGCCCGTGGGGGTCGAGGGCCTGGCAGAGCCCCGAGAGGAGACGCCGTTCGCACCCAGGCACAAAACTGCAAGGTGATTGCCCTGGCAATGCAGACAGGGCCGCCGATGCGGACAGTCTCGCTGGAGGTGCCCTTCCAAACATGAGCAGCACCAGCTGCGCTTCTTGGCGATAGCTCGCCTCGCCGGAACCGACTTACCTAATAATTTCGGGCACGACGTTACCCGGTGATCAGACGCTTGACAATAGGAGCGGGGGGGGGGGGGGGGAGTTGACGACGACTTGCCTGGTGGATTCAGCCTCTCACTGGGCACGGCTCGTAAGTCGTCACCGGTGCCCGCCGCGTTCTCGATCTGCCGGCACTGCTCCTCCAAAAACCGCAGCAGGTCATAGAAGGGCGGAATATAGGCGGCCTCGTCCCCGCCGTACCTCTCCTCAAAATGGATTCGAAGGTCGAGAGATAGACGGGACAGCACGATGCGAAGCAACAAAAAAGCCCATTCGTCCACTGGTAAATCCAGCCGCCTCAACGTATTACAGGCCACCAAGACTGGATCCAACCGGTTCGGACGTAGTCTGGCCCGTTCACTAAGCAGCGGGAGGCTTAGAAGCTGCTTAACATGTTCGTCCGCAATTCGCCGGACGTTGGCGTATATTCTGGCTAGGAGGTCCCGAGCAGTCTGGTAGGCGCCGTCTGACAGTCTCAATTGGCCGACGACGCCCAGTGCCTCCCCCTCCAGTGAGGCCAGGAGGTATGCCAGTTTTTGGCTCGGGGTCAAGTCACTCCAGGCGTCCACTAGGCTGTCGAATACGAATACGATACAAATACGAATTACTACTTATCAAACCAAATACAAGTTAGCACAAAAGAAAAGACACAAAACAAATTAATAAATAACAAATGCTAGTGCGATCAAATTAAGTTAAATTCAAATTGCGCAAATACAAATTACTACACATCACGGTCGATCAACAAAAAATGCCTAGCTCGAAAATCGACCCTTCGATAAGTAATCCGCTACAACTATCCGACAACGATAATTAACCAATTACGTGATAATAACCATCTACCTACATGACGTATACCTCTAGAAAAACTCCCGCTTGCGCAACCTAAGGCGTGGCAATCGCAACTACCCACTAACAACAAAAAAAGGCAAGCAACAAAGCAACAAAAGAAAAGAATATCAATTTTACGTATTACGGCCGGGCGTGATTGTAGACACAAATTAAACCAATTAAACAAACGCTCCCTGCCACCAAAATTGTTTAATTTTTATCAAACACTATGGTCGGGATCGACCGGGGAATCGAACCCGGAACCACGCTCTGCTACCAGCTTGTTACGGCCTACGGCTGCTCCTCCAAAAGTTCAAATCCTCTAAGGCCCATTCAGCAGAGTTTCAACAAACAGACGTAGGTCGGGCCTCAATATGGCCGCGTAGAATTTCTCTAATTACAATAAACAATAAGGGGGAGCGTTCTATACTACTGCCATTCAACAGGGAGAATATTAAACGGAGCTTACTTACCTATATCCAAGGCGACTGGTCCCTCAGGATTCGGTCAGGTCGCATGTGGTTGTGTGGTGCAAGGGAAATAAGGTGCTGTGATGTGTATCTGGGTGTGACTGGTGGTGATTGACCTTATTAGACCTTTGCCGTCGGCAGCAGCCCGGACACCAGCACCGCTCCAAATTGAGGTAATCTTCCGCGGCGCCGTCCACAGTCACTTTCTTCGTTAGTCACGATGACAGTCCATTAACTCTATCGTACGATTAACTAACTTACAGAAGCCACTAACTCTCGTTTGTTATAAAGCTTAACACACAAAACGAACACGGAGTGTCCGGATCAAAGGTCACTACCGTTTCGCGTGGCAACAGTTATTTCTAGAATATCAAAGGCCGCACTAGCTAATATTGTCGAATGCACTTATACAGATTCTGAGTCGGACCCAATAAGTCCCGGGAAAGGCTATCCAACAAGGAATGCGCGTTACAAATCCTAGACAATATATTTACTAGACGCCTAAACTATTCCGGTGTTCCCGCACAAAAATTGACAGCGTGCTGACCTTAGCACAGCTGGCAGACGACTCGTGCGCTCGCGTGCTCTCGCGACGCCCAAGCTAGCCTGAACTGTATCGCCGAGCCGTGCGCCCTCTGACGTCAATCCCGAAGTCAGCGTTCGGGTGTAAACAATTAATTTAACACTAACCGCTAGTGTAAACCTTGACGCTAGCTAGTGTGTTCATTTTCCATATCGGTATGTCACGCGCTCGCGCTAATGAGCGCTCGGCAGCAATCAATACGCAACTAATGATATATCTCATATATTCATCTCTTTCTAACGATAGGTATGCCCTATCATTTGTCTTTTTTTGTTAGCGCAACGTGTCATAATAAAAAACTGTACGTAGATATAGTACTACCTGCGCCACTTTAAAATACAATTATGTGAGTGTGTAACCTGTCTATCTTTTTTAATACGTCTTTGCAGCCAACTTCATTTTTTTATAGGAGACAATTGAGCCACATAGCCCACATCATGGTAAGTGCATGCTGTGGCCCATAGACAACGATATATAGATATAGATATATATATATATATATATATATATATATATATATATATATGTGTGTGTGTAAAAAGACTGTATAAGCGCTTATACAGCTCTTATAAGTAAAAAATTGGCACAAATTATACAGCTTTATTATTTATTAGTAGCGCTGTACAGTAGCTGCACTAGCATAAAAGGGGCTGTATAATAGCTGTATTATAACTGTTATTTTGGTGTACAAGGAAACGATTACACTACAAATACTATCTTATAAGTATCTTATAAAGGTAAACGTTCTAAATTGGTGTTTGAACGGTACCACAAATAAATTTGTGATTGATATAACTTAATAGATTTATTTCAATACTTTATTGAATGATGGCGACATTTAGTGAGTGAAAGATTATATTACATATTAATATAACTTGGATTGGAGTTGAGTTTTGACGGTAATACCTGGTGAACAGAAAGTGCAAAATTAGATTTACGGTAAACTTGTATATGATTTCTATCAAAAAATTGCCGCGCCGGCAAAATAACGAAATAATTTAAGGACAAAATACTAAATACGGTAATTAAATATTAATTGTATAGGTTAGAATAAGAAAATAATTAAATTAGTGAATATGAATGCACATTGGGGCACAGTGATCATTAGTCAAATTAAAAATAATGATTTAGGCAAAAACTAATATCTCATATTCCTAAATTTACAATTTAAATTTTGTTTTTATAGGTCCTACAATGGCGACAATTTGCTAAACAGCCTACATATACAACAAGAAGCGACTTTAGCTGCCATCAGACTCAAGACCCTAAATCTTTTTAGTAAAAATAGTGTTAATTTTTAGTAAGAATAGTAAATTGCTCGAAGAGGGAAGGGTCAAGAGTACCCGGATACCTAGACGTGCATGTATGAAGAAGATAATGAATCTGAAAGAAGCGAAATAGGTATGTAAGGATCGTGACACTTGGCTATCTGTTCTCTCTGGCTACCCCGTCAGGGATTGTGCGTGAAGATAAGTTAGTGTCCCTCATACAGGCATAATTGATAGAATTCACTCAAAAATTCCTATCCTACAAGCCAAATACGATAAGATTCCTAAACAATTTGTTTTCGATAAGAAGTACAAGATACAATTAAATGAAAACAGCCAGCCGAAAGGATTAAGCCCAAAAAAGCTTAGAGTTTTCACCGATGGTTCTAAAACAAATGAAGGTGTAGGTTCTGGAGCTTTCTCTGAATACCTCAATATTCACATATGTACACCGCTGGGTACCTATAACACGGTCTTTCAGGCGGAATGTATGGGTATCATTCAAGCGGCCATAGCAATAGATGCTAGGAAGGTTAATGACTTCCCCATCAGAATACTGACCGACAGTAGGGTGGTACTACAAGCTCTGAGTTCCAATGTGGTGAACTCGGGACTAATATATGAATGCCATCAACGATTAAATGAAGTATGTAAAAACAACAATGTGACTATGCAATGGATATAGGGACACAGTGGATCCAGAGGCAACGATGCAGCAGATGAACTGGCCAGAAGAGGATCGGCTCTGGCCACTATAGGGCCGGAACCAATCATACCAAACTCCTTTGGTAATGTTCGTTCACTGGTACGTAGACACCTCACTAATCTACACGCTCAGCTTTGGAAAAATCTAGTAGACTGTAGACAACCTAGGAAGGCCCTGCCTGAAATAAACAGTCGCTTAACCAAAGTTTTAATGAGACTGAACAAGCCGCAGATCAGGATAGTAACAAGTGCTATCACAGGACACGGCACCTTTAACAAACATATATTTACTATAGGTGTTACAGATAGTCCCCTGTGCAGGGCATGTATGGGGGAGGAAGAAACGGCGGCCCACGTGCTACTGAAATGTACGGAGGTCGCTACGTACAGGGCTAAACATCTCGGCACGCCGGGATCACTCCCCGAAGTTGCATGCAACATCAAGGGACTGTTGAGCTTCTTCGGGGAGATCTCATGGCTCGAATAATCACATTATTCCTGCCCACACGCAAAATATGCGCATAGACGTGTAGTTACGGAAAACAGCCCGTCGTAAACTAAACTAAAAAGATTACCGTTTTTTAATAATTTTGTTGTTTTATTTTATGGACAAGGACAAAAAAGTGTTTACTTCCTTCACTTCTTTTAAGACGGATACTATATAAAGCCACACAGATAAAGTTAATAATCATTTTTGTACCAACCTAAATCCATCGATTTAATCAAAACGATTGTATTTATTGGCAATAAATTACTACCCCTTTGATTCAGTTAAATTCACAAAGCAAACCTGTCTCTAGTAGCAAAAAATATAACTACCTTTTAGAGATGAGTCCGATATCATGTCACAAGTTAAAAACATCGATATTTTAAAATCATTTCATCGTTCAATGACAACGACAAATTCATCAATGCTTTTTTCCAACAGCATCGCAACGACAAATTCATCAATGCTTTTTGTTCAAATAAAGAGTACAATTTTATTCTCTTACATACACAAATTATACGTCTCAAACATTTATAATAAAAATGCCGAATAATATTAACTCATACATCGACAATATAGACCAGTGCACTATAAGTGAAACCTATTACTGTACTCCGGAAGAGCCTTAACATTACATTAAACAACCAAACAAATTCCTAAAGATGCTAAATCAAAATATAAGATCGATAAATTGCAACTTTCTTAGTCTACAGACCTTACTTGACCGAATCTCGTTTGACTGCGATGTGTTGGTTTTAAGAGAGTATTGGTTGCCCTGCTCAAGTAATCAAAATATTCCTTATATACAGCACTATACTATGTACAAAACTTGTAAACACCAAAATCAAAGTGATGGGGTAATTGTTTACATTAAATCATGTTTCTTGGTAAATATTGTAGAAATAAATTTTAACAATACGGCGTCTGGACTAATCGCTACGATTGACTCGGATAGAGTACTTATTTGCATTTATCGATCACCATCAAATGAAAACATAAATGAGTTTCTTTCGATACTCAACGATACACTTACACCGCTTTCCAAATGTAAGACGGTCATAATAACTGGAGATATAAATCTAGATATAAAATCTTCTTCTTTAGATACACGCAGCCATGAATATCTTAATTGTCTCGTATATCATAGCCTTCTTCCTGCTCACACCCTCCCAACCAGAGAAGAAAACTGCATTGATCACTTTACCTTGCACACCAAATACATGGCTGTAGCTTTGGTCTTTGACACCACTATCACTGACCATTATGCTTCTGTTTTGGGTATCAAGAATGAAAGACAAAATAATGTAATTTCCACTTTTTCAAAAGTTGACTTTGCCAACCTTGATAAAACAGTCGAAAAACTTCACTTAACACCTATTTATTCCATGTTAGATCCTAATACCGCAACTGAAACTCTTATTAAACTATTTTCGGGTGCAATAGCTGAAAACTCATCGCTTAAAAAAATATCGTCCAGAAATAGAATACTTAAACCGTGGATGACACCAGGCTTATTAAGGTGTATAAGAAATAGATTGTTGCATAGAAAATTAAAAAAATCTCCTAATAACTTAACGCTGTCTATCACTTATAAGCGGTATAGAAACTTCTGCACTAAAATTTTAAAGAAAGCAAAAAGATATTATGATGCTCAAGAAATAAGGAAAGCAGGTAAAAACCCTAAAGCACTATGGGATACTATCAAAAAAATAACACATACCGCAATTAACAATCATCATGTCAGTTAGTTGCACAAGCAATGTCTCTAAAGCAATCATGTAATAATGTTAACAAATTTTTTGTTGACGTTGGAAAGGAACTTGCGGACAATATAATCAAATCTAATAATATACCTCAGTTTACTTCTTCACAATCTTTTACATGTATTTCTTCTTTTGTGCTTGAAAAACCTAATGCGGATGAAATAATTTCAATAATAAAAAGTTTAAAGAATAATGTTGCTACCGGTTGGGATGGCATATCTCCCTCCATACTAAAAAGATACTCTGCTACACTATCACCTGTGCTAAGCCATATATTTAATCTCTGTTTTGAAAATACTATTTTTCAAAATTCTTTAAAAAAGTCTATAATTAATACATCCTATATTCAAAGGTGGTGACGGGACTTTAGTTACTTATTACCGCCCTTTTGCTATTCTACCTGCCTTATCTAAAGTCCTAGAACGTCTAGTGAACAATAGACTAGTCCATTATCTTGAACACTTTAAATTGATTTCCCCTCAACAATTCGGATTTCGAAAAAATAAATCAGCTTCTGATGCAGTTCATGAATTAATAAATTTTATAGTCAGTAATCTAAGTAGTCATAAGAAGGTCCTAACAATATTTTTAGATCTAGCAAAAGCCTTTGACACAATTCCTGTTTCCACTCTTTTATACAAATTAGAAAAAATGGGTGTCAGAGGTTTACAGTTAGACTTTTTCAGAAGTTATCTTACAAATCGCACCCAAATGGTCAAAATATCTGACTGCGTCGGTGACGAACTTCCTGTATACTATGGTGTCCCCCAGGTAAGTTTTCTTGGCCCGACTCTATTTCTTGTCTTCATCAATGACTTGTGCAATATTCACATTGATAACGCAAAAATCGTTTTTTTTACAAACGACACAGCTATTACTTTATATGCAACATCTTGGAAAGATCTTGAAAGTAAAACCCAACGCAGTTTCAATCAAATATATAATTGGCTTTTATCTCACACTCTTACTCCTAATACTTCCAACACAAAATTTATAACTTTCTCTATCAGTCCCACCTCGCAATCAAATATTCCCATCAAGTTGAAAGCTCACTCTTGTACTCTTCAGTCTTCCTCTTGTCTGTGTCCCCAGATAAATTCTGTAGATAATACAAAGTATCTCGGTATTATACTATATAAACAACTTAATTTTAAAATACATATAAATCTACACGCTAAACGCTAAACGCTAACACACAATCACAGATCAGTTTATTGACTTTTTAAAATTTTACTTCATTACATGCAAAAATTTAAACAATACAACTATGTATTCATAATCAAAAGGGGGGATAGGTCGGTATCTCCTAAATACAGGTTACTAAGTAACCTAGCTAGGAGACTCAGGATTCTACCCATTTCATATTAGTCCTCTTGATGTATTGCATATATTTGTAAAAACGAGCAATGGCAAGACCCGGCAGTACAGAGCATTTCCGACCGGGAGACCGTATGGAAGGAGAAGGAGCTTTACGAGAGGTTCTACAAGGCTCTACGTGAGCCTTGCGTAGACACAGTCACCTCCCTCCGCTGGCTACATTTCGGTGACCTCTTTGGGGAAACCGAGGGTTTTGTCTGTGCGATACAGGATCAGGTTATTAAGACCAACAATTATCGGAAATACATCCTAAAGGATGGGGCCGTTGACATCTGGCGAGCTTGTCGCCATCCGGTGAGTCACTTAGGCATGTCATCTCCGGTTGTTCGGCGCTTTCTAACTCTGAGTATTTGCACAGACACAACCTAGTAGCCAGGATTCTACACCAGGAGATCGCTCTAAAATACGGTCTCGTGGATCGGAAACTGCCATATTATAATTACTTGCCGGAAGCTGTGCTCGAAAATGACCGCGCCAGGCTCTACTGGGACCAGGCCATCATCACAGACAGGACTATTCTTGCGAATAAGCCTGATATTGTGCTGATGGAGCGGGCACATTCAAGGATATTTTTGGTCGACATTACCATTCCTTATGACGAGAACCTCGTGAAAGCCGAAACAGATAAGCTGACAAAATATCTGGACCTGGCTCACGAGGTGGCCTGCTGTGGGGTGGTCTGCCGGCCGAAATTATTCCTGTGGTCGTTTCTGCGAACGGGTTAATCCCAGTCAGCCTCTCGGGTCATCTGAGGCGACAGGGACTCCGTGACGGATCGCTCCAAGCTCAAATGCAGAACGCGATGCTCCTCGATACCGTCCGCATCGTCCGCCGGTTTCTTTCCCTTTCCCCCAACCCTCGGCCGTTTGGTCTCCCCTGTCGAGGGCTTCCATCTGGTTGGGTTTTTATATATTTATGTATTTATTTTATTTTATTGATATTTATGTAAGTTTATCATTTTCATTTTCAATTATATATTTATACAGTCCAACCAGATGAGAAAACTATACAGATACCCCATAATAATCTTTATTTCGGATATTTATTTTATATATAGATATTTATTTATTTAATAGTTTGTCGTTTGTTAACATTCATATTGCCAAAGTCAAACACTTAGTAGTCTGTAGTCAAACAGTGGCAATGATTAGGGATTATCGCCAAATAATTTTAAAATGTTGCCATAATAATTACCGACAGATTGACTGAATGAGGTGTTAATTTTGTGTGATTTCAAATGTAAATCAAATAAAGCGTTTATTTTATATTTTTACAAAGGCAGTTTACAAACATAAATTGCACATGGACACACCTACAAATCACTGGTCCAGACCCGGACCAGTTATTTGTAGGCCATAGAAATTCTATTTTCGTGCGGGATTTCCCCAGCGCTGCAGCTCATTCCTAAGCCACTTCGCCACAGAGCCGTCAAAATAATTGGGTTTTATTATTTATTATTGCAGTTGAAAGTAAAATATAGTTTGCTTAGTTTCAAACTTAATATTTTTATGACTTTCGATCGAATTTTGAATACTAGGCGAGCACAAGTAAAGTTTTATTGAACACCGATTATGAGAATTTTACGTACTATGAAAAATTTTACGACTCGATAAAACCTTATCTTTGAAATATGCTTAGGCATTATAAAAAATATTGATAAAAATACGGATAGTATTTAGTTCAAATTACTATAAGTCTTACCTTAATAAGACACATTATATTACTATTGAAATTATTATTATATATAAAATAAAAATCATTCAATTTGTCCGCTCTAAATATGAGGTACTAAAGGTGAGCACTAAGATAGAACGCCATGCTGCCAGTAAAAACAGTCTATAGGATGGAATAAAAATTATAATATTAATATTTCACAGTTAAGTAACAATTTTAAAGTAAATATAACTGAATTTAACTGAATCAACCTCAAACGCAAAACACACAATCGACGTTCGAAAGGCTTTATCGATTTTCTTCTTTTACACAAATGAATCGCCGTTTTCATCGTCTTGTACGTATCGGCTATTGTATTTTACCGTTCCCAGAGCTTCTCGTAGTTTCGCATTAGTTTTCTTTTGTTTAAATTTTACCATGGATATTTATTTTAGCCTTTATTCCATAGGAAGTGTTACAATTTTAAACAATGGCTACCGCTATGATAATTTCCTAATTTCTTACTACAGATAGCGCGCGAGTTGAATGCAGAGCTCAGGAATGCGATAGTGCTGTGACCTAATTAGAATTAATGATGACAATATGTCGATAAATTTCAACATTGTTTTAAATTTAGAAAAAACAAGGTAATAATTATCACACATTTTTTATTATTTTATAAAAAAAATATAATTTATGCAGCATCAGATTCTGAAATGGCAGACTTGGTTGAATCGGTGTCACTATCCTCACCATCGCTGACCTCAATTACGAATCGATCTATGGTATCTTCCATTAATCCATCTCTTTGCCAATAATTTTTTTCTAAAATTATGACGTGATCGTCAAAGCCACGTCAATCTTCCTCTGTGAACTGAGAGAGAGCCAGCTCCGTAACTTCTTTTAACCTTTTTAGGGAGAAATCAGAAGTAACATTGTGATGCCTTACAATTCTTTTTACTTTTGTCCAAGCCAACTCAATAGGGTTGAGGTCGCACATGTACGGTGGTAGTCTTACTATGATATGGCCTGACTTCTGATGAATTCATCGATTTTGAAAGATTTTTCCGTAGGTTTATACTCGTATAACTGAACCAAGTGAAAGAGCTGATCTTTTCTCATAGTAAGTGAAGCTTCGATATTGCTCTTGGTTAACCATTCCAATATTACTGATTTGGTGCTGGACTTTGTTGGGACTTTATTTTCTTGTACACTATGATACGGTGCGTTGTCCATCACAACAACGCTGGTTTGTGGTAGAATAGGGATTAAAATATCAGTGGCCCACTTCTCAAAATTAACACTGTTAATCTGTCCGTGATAATCACCTGACATAGTACCAGCCTAAAAAGTAACTTTGCATCATTTAAAAACCCTCCTTTCGATTCTGCGTGGACAAGAATGAGCCTGTTCGTGGAGCTTGTATCCGTCAACACGGCGTCGATCATTTCATTTCTCCAGCATATTTTAAATGTGAGGTTGTTGTCTACCCATGTTTCATCGAGAAAAAAAATATTTCGATCTTCTTGCCTATATTGACGAATTTTCCGCAAATAATATTATAAATAAATTGACCGTGCATATGCGACAGCTGGCCTCTCCACCAAAATTCTACTTTTATTATGACATTTAAGCCAACTATATCCCATGTCTTTTAACAATTTTCTTAAACTCGTCACTCCCCATAGAAACTCGATTTTTGCTCGAATAGCTGCGAGGAGTTTAATGCAGGTCGGAACAATTTTTTTAGTTAAATAAAATTCTTCAATAATTCTGTGTATAACATCTCGATCAAAATCATCGACGTTTAAATCTGTCTAAAGGCGAACAAAGAGGCCCTTTTTTGGCTTCATTTTAAATTGCAGACAATGTTCTCTTCGAAATTCCAGTGTAACGGCTTGCGCGATCGTAAGCATTATTTAATGTGAATGTTAAATTGTTGTTCTGCCTTTCTTTAACACACATGTCTAGAACATTTTTTGCCATTTCCCGTGCTTGGCAATGAATAAAAACTCGTTTTTTTTTTAACAGAAATTGACGTACACGGATCAGACATCATTAAAAACAAAAATAACACGCAGCTGCAACTTTATATTAACACAACACAGTAAGCGTATGATAGTTGTCAAGGACAGCACAGCACTACACTGCAGGCGCGCGAGACTCGGCGTGCGGACGTCGGGGGAGATGCTCCCGCTCTTCACCTTAGGCTCGACGGCATTCAACTCGCGTGCTATCTGTAGTTGTCCCCCGCGAATTCGCCCGCGTGGAGTTTATTACGATTGGATTTCATAGGTTTTAATTTTTTTGCGCAGAACCCTAATTCTTTTTTTTAATAAAAGTAGCCTTATTTACTTCTTATAACATCAGCTATCTACCAGTGAAAGTTCCGTCAAAGTCGGTCCAGCCGTTTCGGACATTAGCCTGAACAAACAGACAGACATAAAAATTTTATAAATCGTTTTTTTTTTGTTATTAATGTGTGATTCGGTTTTTAAAATTATTTAAAAATTCTAACGTTTAGTTTTTAGTATTTTTGTTATTTTATTTTAAAAGTGTAACAATTTTAATAGATAAGAGTGACGTCTATCAAAAATAAGAAAATTGATAAGGTTTTTATTTCAATTACTAATCTATATGTAAACTTGTGGCGGCGCTGTCATCGCGCCACAAGCTAAATACATCGAAGCATAAATCGCGCTTACTAAGTTCCGAATTAAAAGCAGCATATATAGACTAGCTCCGAACTACCAACCGGAGCATTGGCCGCTCCCCGGGCAGAACACCTTGCCCGGCGGGAGATCTCCCCTTTTCCTTCCACCGGCTACATTGGTGACCAACCGACATGATATGAACACGCAACCTTCGGAAACTACAACTTCAAACCTTCGTCATCATCCTCAAGTACCCCATTCATTCGCTCCCGAGCAGATATTGTCTGCAGTCTTCCCATTCTGCAAGCCATCTAGCTTTACAAAGGTTCATCGCAGCACTGGAATAATAATGCTTCCTGTTCCTTCAAGCTACTCTCTGTGCTACAGTGTTCGGCATGGCTCTGAGCCTTACTGCTCGCCTCTGTTTCACGGCACTCTCGCAGATTACTTGTCTTCTTCTCGACTCACCGCAGACTACAAGACAATCCCTGGCACTTGCAATTGGACTGCATTATCGACCTCCGGCCTGGGCAGGGGGGTGATGTGGCGGCGCTGTCATCACGCCACAATCTAAACACATCGAAGCCTAAACCGTGCTTACAAAGTTCCGAAGTTAAAGCAACATATATAGACTAGCTCCGAACTACCATTCGGAGCGTTGGCTGCTCCCCGGGCAGAACACTTTGGCCGGCGGGAGATCTCCCATTTTCCTTCCACCCGCCATAAACTGATTAAAACTGGTCTGGTGACAAACGAGGACACAGTCCACCTGATCGTAAATGTAGATGTCTACTTACCTAATGGTAAGTAGACATCTACATTTATCCTCAATTAAGAATCAAAATGTAGATGCGCCGCCACCCCTGAGAACTGAGATGGAGTGCCTCGTTTCCAATAAAAACGGTCTCCGATTCTCTACACTCACCATACGAAATACAGCAGCATTGAGCTATGATTTATTCTGTGAGAGCGCGGTCCTACCCCGATTCTACTCGTGATGCAACCACAATATAGCTACAGCATGGCTCTACCTCGTAAGAAAACGTCTGTGTGCAATTATTGCAAAATTTTCATTATCATTATAGTTTTATTAAAAACACTTTTGTATATGTCGTATCCAGATCGTGGAATTGATCATATATCATAAAGTATTCGTGAAATGGTTTGTTCATTTCACGATATTTAACACTTGTTGACCATCTCATGATATAGCTTGAAGAAATCAATGAATAGAAATCGTTTGAAGATATTAATAATTAAACACAACGTTGCTATTTCATTATATGGCCATATGATGATATTATTAAATCGTTTTTCACCGCTAGCAGCGCTGATAGTGTGTTTTTAACAGAAACAGAACTTTAAAAACTTGTATACTCGAATTTTTTTAAAATCTGGACCTACATCTATTTTATGGTGCCAATTAATATTAAATAGGACCAATGATATGAATAAAATATCTCAAATGAACATGGACACTCTGGGGTGGTACCTCGTTTGGAGCCGGGGCGGTATCTGAGGCAGCTGAACTGATATGAGTCTCTGAAAGATGACTACATATTTGTGCCATTTGCTGTAGAGACTATGGGCCCGTAGGTCCACGTGCGGTGGAGTTCTTAAAGGAACTCCATCCGTGGCTGGTTGTTGCTGCTGGTGATAGGAGGGCTGGTTCTTTTTTCGCTCAAAGGCTAAGTATAGCCATTCAGCGGGGAAACGCAGCCTGCGTTCTTGACACGATACCGCGGGTGTGGGACTGTATAAAAATTAAGTTACTAGTTTTAGTTTTTTTTATTATAGTTTTAATATTTTATATAGTAAAATATTGTATATTATGTTATGTAAATAAAAAAAATCAAATTCAATAATTTATATCACAATATATTAGTATTGTAATTTCAATGAACATTAGGCCGTAAATTGATATAAAACCATGAAATTCATCATTATTTTGTTGAAACTAAATTAACTTTAATTATGAATAAAATTTTAATAAAAATAATAAATTTTGATTCCAAGACAATTTACCTTTCTTATGGATACATCGGAAAACTAAGACTAAGAAAAATAGTAGGTAACATGTATATTCACTTGTTTCTGTAGCATATTATATCTTTGCCAAATACCAATCATCTACGTCTAATAGTCTTTTAGAATACAAAAAAAACAGGCACCGAGGTGATTCTAAAAGTGATCGAATTTTGGTAAATTTGGCATTTTAATGATGCTCCTAAATTCCAGCTCATGCGAGCGAAGCCGCGGGTAATAAGCTAGTTTATAATATTATTATAACAGCGATCTTGGTTATAATATAGTGAGTGTGTAATTTATTTTATAGAAATTATAAAAAACTTCTTTTTTGGGCATGTTCACGTCGCCATTTTTCGAAAGGCAATGTGAATATCCAATAAAAAGAGGCAGAAGTAAGAATATTACCGGATCGGTAATGAACATTCTTAAACCTTCTGACGTGTAGCTTCAGAGTTTTTTTTTTATAGGATCGAGTGACAATCGAGCACACAGTCCACCTGATGGTAAGTGGTTGCTGTGGCCCATAGACATCTACATTTATCTTCGTTTGCGAATCAAAACTTAGATGCGTTGTCACTCGTGAGGACTAAGATGGAATGCCTCTTTTCCAGTAAAAAGGGTATCCGGTTCTCTACACTCACCATACGAAACACAGCAGTGTTAAACTGTTATTTGACGCTGGTATTCTGTGAGAGCGTGGTCCTTCCCCGGTCGAGCCGACCCATTTGTGCTATAACTATACTACTAATATAGCTGCAGTGTGGCTTAACCACGTAAAAAATTCCAATTTTAATGCCGTTTACTTGTTGTAATTTCGATATACGTTAGAGCTTTAAATTTTTTTTTATACTGACCATATATTTGAGATAATTGAGGATATGCTCAATAACCTGCACTCTGTGTGAAGGTCAGGTCATAGGCTTAGAATCAGGGGCGTAGCTACCGCCGTATCAGCCGTATCAATGATACGGGGCCCCCGGGCTACAGGGGCCCCAAACGTGTGTGAGCAAAAATTCCAAGGACTTCTATGGGACAGGAAAGGCTATCACTATTGTCTCTAGAAGTAAAGAATTTAGTAAAACTAAAATCGTCTTCAGCTATGAATGCAGCCGAATCTTCTTCAGCTGTGTTCGCCGAACAAAAGGCACGAAAAGTATATATTTGATTTGAATTGTTTGGCTAGCTTAGTTCCTAGGAGTATTAATTGTAAGTAATAACTCAAAAACCCGTGTAGTGGTGCGGGTGGCAGTGGAGAACACTCACTACCCTATATCTTCCCGTGGGTGTCGTAAAAGGCGACAGAGGGAAACTGAGGCAGAGGATGGGCAGCAGCATCTTTCTGATAACAGCAAAACAACAATAAAAAAACTGCGGTTGCCAACCCGCTCGCCAAGTGTGGCAACTATAGCAATATACCCCCCATGAAAGTAACGAAGAGATGGCCCTAAGTCCCCGGCGGTCCCGCTATTCCTGGCTACGGTGGCGACCATGGTAACTGCGGGGCAGAAGGTGCTAAGAATCTCCGGTAGAGGTTCTGTTGCCACCTGCGACGACTCGACCTGCCAACTTATAACGCACGCACCCTGAGGACTGACGAGAAGATTGTGAAGCTGGAAGGAGAGATAGACAACGCACCTTTAGGATGAAACCGACCTAACTCAAAAAAATGGTAAAATGAGTTATGATCATTGAATGACTCAAAAAAACTTTGTCTATCTATTTGTACATAAAAAACCGCCGTATTCGGGTGGGAACGGGACAAATCAGTTCAATCGGTCTCTTTCTTACTCGCAAAACTTCGGGACCGCGTCGTTGCGGAAACGACGCTTTTAGTATTGTGTTGACAGTGTCGTGCATGTGACGTTACGCAGATAGGCAAAGATTGACCGAAAACTGATTGGGGCGATTTAATTCCGAAACCAGCGGTAGGTTCACTTTAGTTTCTTAGGTAATAAAACGACAAACTTCGCTTTGTGCTTTTTTTATTCAGATAATTTTGTCACTTTAAGTGACTTATTTAAGTTTTAGTCATTTTTATGCTAAAATTAATAATAATCTTAGTGTCTCACTTAAGTTTGTCTTTTCGTTAATACACTAATCCTAATATTTCTTGACTCAATATGACAGACTTAAAATTAGGTCGTTATTTTTTTTATCGAAGTATGTTCTATCACCAGGAGGGCGACCATCTGTCCCAAGGAGGTGTCGGATTTATCGTCCACAAGTCTCTTGTTAACAACGTTGTAAAGATTGGGAGTGTGTCGACGAGGGTTGCGTACCTTATACTCACAATCACCAAACGGTATTCGCTGAAGGTGATACAGGTTTACGCACCAACCTCGGAACACCCCGATGAGGAGGTGGAGGACATGTATAAGGATATCTCTAGAGCCATGCATTCCTCCAAAACCTACTATACGGTATTAATGGGAGACTTCAACGCAAAACAAGGCACAAGAGAGAACGGTGAGCTGAAAGTAGGGAATTTCCGGAATAGGGCAACGGAACCCAAAGGGCCAGCAGCTGGCCGACTTCATGGTGAAAGAGGGACTCTTTATGATGAACTTTTTCGACCAGAAGCAGCCCCACAGGAAGTGGACCTGGTCGAGCCCCGACGGTTCGACAAAAAATGAGATTGACTTCATTATGACGACCAGACGACAACTGTTCAGTGATGTCTCAGTGATCGCGAGGGTGAAAACCGGTAGCGATCACCGAATGGTGGGAGGCACACTGAACCTAACCGTTGAGTTGGAGAGGTCACGTCTAATGAAGTCAATGCTCCGTCCTCCTCGTGCTCTTATCCAAAGTCCCGAAACCTTTCAGTTCGAGCTACGAAAGAGTTTTCAGTGCCTAGAAGATTGCAATGCAGTGGACGATATGAATGACAAGCTCGTGGAAACTGTCCATGCGGTCGGAGCTAAGTTTTGCAAGACCCGCCGCAGAAGAACACAAAAAAACTCCGATTACACTCTTGATCTCATGGCTGTTAGACGGGATATGAAGCTGCAGTCTTCAGTAAATTTGACAGCATACAGGCAACTGGACAGATCTCCAAATGCATGCGGTGGGAATTACGCAACTTTAATACTGCTCGTATTAAACAAGGGATCGAGCGGAACCAGGACTCAAAAGTCTTTGCTAGAGATCTGTCTGCCAGAAAGAACCAACTGTCAAAGCTGAAGACCGAGTGTGGCAGTGTCGTTTCCGGAACACCTGAGATTTTGAGTGAGATTGAGAGGTTCTATGGGTAGCTGTACATATCATGCTTGGAGCCACACGTAAGTGTGAGTAACGATCCAAGAGCGAGTTTTATCCGACACTATTCCGACGATATCCCGGACGTCAGTCTGAGCGAGATTAGAATGGCTCTCCAGCACATTAAAAACGGCAAGGCCCCAGGCGAGGATGGAATTACAGCGGAGCTTCTGAAAGCGGGTGGAAAACCGGTATTTGAAGTCCTCCATGGTGGCATTACACCGGAGGCGTGGAGCAGAGGTGAGGTGGTCTTGTTCTTCAAGAAAGGTGACAACGCTCTCTTGAAAAGCTACAGACCGATTTCCTTTCTGAGCCGCGTCTACGTGCTGTTTTCGAGAGTCATTACGAATCGTCTCGCGCGCAGACTTGACGACTTCCAGCCTCCCGAACAAGCCGATTTCCGAAAAGGCTTTAGCACCATAGACCACATACACACCTTTCGGCAAATTGTACAAAAGTCAGAGGAGTACAATTTTCCACTATGTCTGGCGTATGTGGACTATTCCGATTCCGTCGAAATTTGGGCGGTGCTGCAGTCCCTTCAGCGATGCCAAGTTGACTGTCGGTATATCGAAGTGCTGAAGTGCTTGTACAGTAGGGCTACGATGGCTATCCGAGTACAGAACCAGAGTACGAAACCTATCCAATTGCAGAGAGGTGTAAGACAGGGTGACGTTATATCCCCGAAACTCTTCACCGCTGCATTGGAAGACGTTTTCAAGCTTCTGGACTGGAAAGTATACGGTATTAACATCAATGACGAGTACATCACTCACCTTCGATTTGCCGACGATATAGTTCTTATGGCAGAATCGCTGGAGGACCTAAGCACTATGCTTAATGACCTCAATAGTGTTTCCCAACGGATAGGTCTTAAGATGAACATGGACAAAACAAAGATCATGATTAATGTCCATGTCACACCTATGCCGGTATTTGTTGGGAGCACTAAGCTCGAAGTTATTGACGAGTATGTTTACCTGGGACAAATAGTCCGACTAGGTAAGTTCAACTTCGACTGAGAGGTCAATCGACGGATTCAACTCGGCTGGGCAGCGTTCGGGAAATTACGGCACATCTTCTCGTAAGGTATACCTCAAAACTTGAAAACGAGACTGTCAACCAGTGCGTGTTGCCAGTGATGACCTATGGTACTGTGACGTGGTCCTTCACTGCTGCTTCAATGAGGAAGCTCAAGGTCGCTCAGCGAGCTATGGAGAGGGCTCGGAGTTTCTCTGCGTGATAAACTTAGAAATGAGGATATCTGCAGTAGAACCAGAGTGATCGACATAGCCCAACGGATTAGTAAGCTGAAGTGGCAATGGGCCGGCCATATAGCTCGAAGAACCGACAACCGATGGGGAAAAAAGGTTCTCGAGTGGTGGCCTCGTACCGGCGGACGAAGTGTAGGGCATCCCCCCACTATATGGAGTGACGACCTGGTAAGATATGCAGGAAGTCGATGGATGCAGGTGGCTCAGGACCGTGCTTCGTGGCATTCCTTGGGGGAGGCCTATGTTCAGCAGTGGACTTGTGAAGGACTGTAATGATGATGAACTTAAAATCAATATATAATAATTTGAATTCAATGCAAGCGTTTCTGTTCCTTTTATGAAATCTTTATTCTTCATTGGGGCCCCCCAACAAATTTTGATACAGGGCCCATCTAAGGCACGCTACGCCACTGCTTAGAATATACTGGCATATAGACTGACATAGTGTGCAATGGAGAAGAAAATTCCTTATGGCAAAAATGCGTGATAGAAAAGGATACCAAATCTCATGACTCTGTAACCGATTTTGAATGACAGATCGGCACAAGTCGGCACGCAAGAAATAAGCTCCTAGATGTTGTTATTTTTTTAAAGTTATTTATACACACAACAAGATACAGAAACGGTTAATAGTGAGTTTGTACAAAGGTTCTACTTATTCCGTAATTTGCTGAAATATCTTCCAGTAGACCCACAAAGAAAAATATGTTAAAAGTACAAACTTAGTGCGTACAATACTAATACTACTGTAAATAATATACAAAATGTTACGTAAATTATATTAAATGATACTATAAATAAAAATAACACATACAATAGCTACATATAATGTATATAAAGAAATACTCATATAATATAATAATATATATGAGTTAACAGGATGCAAAGAAATTAATTCTCACACGTTTTTTAAATACCAATAATATTTGAGAATTTCTTATATTAGGCGGTAGTGAGTTCCACAACCTAACCGTGTGGACAGAAAAGGAGCAGGAGCAAAAACCGTAGTTATGGACGGGAAAGTTAAGAGTTTTAACAAGGGATCGGCATGGTTCATCCGGAGAATGGGTGAAGGAAAATCGGCTCCTGAGGTATGAGGGAGAAGATGGATTGTGCAGGATGTTATAGAGGAGACATAACTATCGAGCGTCCCAACGAAGTCGAATTGGGAGCCACTTGAAATGCTGGCAAAACTGATATATTTGATCAAATTTTTGGGCCCAAATATGAAACGGATACACTGATTTTGCAAGCGCTCGAGTTTATTAAGGAGCTCCTCTGTAGCATCCAAATAACAGGCGTCAGAATAATCAAGCAGTGATAGGATAAGAGTGAGCACGAGTGATATTTTAGTTTTTAGGGGTAAGACATTTTGAAGACATTTAAATAAATGCAAGGTAAAGTAGACCTTACGACTAACCTCAGCCATGTGTGTGGGCCATGATAAATGGTGATCAAATATGACGCCTAAGTTTTTCACACTACCGGCATAGCCTATAGGAACGCCAGTAAAGCAAACGTGAGGTAATGATGTAAATTTTAATATACTACGCAAATGCCTGCTGCCTATTATGATGGCCTGCGATTTCATGGGATTAACTAATAGTTCAAAGGATGCAGACCATTAACAGGTGTGGCTCAGATCCGCATACATGGCTTCAATTGCATTATTTGTATCACACCGTGGAAAATGACGATACAGCTGTAAGTCGTCCGTGTATATATGGAAATTAGATGTGATAACTGTCGTAATAGAGTTAATAAATATAGAAAATAAAAGAGGAGAAACAACGCCACCCTGAAGTACGACCATAGTGGTACCAGACCAATCCGAAAGAGTGTCATTAAGACGTACACAGTGCGAGCGATATCGAAGATACGAATCAAACCACGTAATGGCAGATGGAGAAATGTTTATAGACACTAAGATCCCGAGAAGAATATCGAATACCACTGAGGTAAAATCACTGCTAAAGTCAAGTAAAACTAGAAGTGTAAGAGATTTGCTGTCCATGGCCCAACGGATATCATCGGTTACTTTAAGTAAAGCAGTGACAGTGCTGTGACCAGGACGAAAGCCCGACTGATATGTAGAAAGCAAAGAGTTAGGCAATTAGAAGAAAGTAAGTTGCTTATTGATAATGTGTTCGAGAACTTTAGAAAGAAAGGGTAAAATAGGTATGGGACGAAAGTGTGAAAGACTTTTGTAATTTTTAGAGTTCATAGTGGATATTTATCTTGAATGTTTATATTGAATCGATAGACTTGCCCACACAACAAGAAAATAAATCCTCGGTTTGCGTTTTATAAATGTAATTTTAATTTGCCATTTGTCAAACAGATAAGAAATTATTTAGATTACTGGAAACGAGGCATTCCATCTTAGTCCTCTCGGGTGACAACGCAACTGTATTTTCATTGGCAAACATGGATAGATGTAGATGTCTATGGACCACGGCAACCGCTTACCATTAGGTGGACTGTGTGCTCGCTTGTTACCTTTATACTATAAAAAAATCAAAATCTTTTATTTTATGAAATCAGTAAGTATACATATTTTCATCATTTTTGTGTTTTTTCTTATCTGTTTTACTAAAAGCTTCACACACAATATTATCAATATTAAAGAAATATTTTTGGTATAGTTCCGTTATTGCAAAGACATATTATGTCGTTGTGTTTTGTAGTGCTTATTTATCATCATCATTACTGCCACTTACAAGTCCACTACTGAACAGTTCTGTACTGGCTGTTCTTATTATTATATATCAATTCTAATATAAAATTATATAACGGCAACATAGGTCAAATTTCTTCCGCTTTCTTTTTATTTATAGATTTGCATTTGATTTCTTTTAATTTTACTTTACCCTTTCCTTTGCCATCACTTTTTTTTGAACTAATGTTAGTGTAACTGCTTCCTCTCCCATTGAGTATTTATCAAGCGTTTAATTCAGTTGGTCCTTTTTAATGTAGCTACTTTAACTCCAAAATGTGTTGGTAGCTAATATAAAATTCAGAGCGTCGGCGTAATTCAACATAATGGAATTTGTATGATCTAGTTTTTTTGCGGACGAACTTAAAATATGTCTCAATGTGAAGAACTTCATACATATTACTTTTTGTACTTTTCTATAACAAGCAATTCAATTGTTTGACTTTCAAATTTATGGCAGTCTTAAGGAATTGGTTCACAGTGGCCAGTATATATTATATTATTCAGGCCACTTCTTGAGTCACAATATAATCAATGATTAAGCGAACTTTCCTTAAGGGAAGTTCTATCATAATTATACGAGGTGGTTCGTCCGAAGAAATTAGTAACCGGAACTTATTAAACACATGTAGTATCTAGTCTAGGATTCACCACTCACACTATAGTTGCGAATCTAAAAATTATAACTCTTCGTTTCCTCTTCTTCTTGCAGCCACGGGTGTAGGGAGGGTCCCACTCCGCTTGGATAATCGGGTACCAGAAGGGCGGGCGGAACACCTCGTATAATTATGATAGAACTTCACTTAAGGTAAGTCCGTTTAATTATTAATTGTACTTCGTGCTTCGTCCTCGAGAGCGAGAACAGTAAATATCAAAAAGCTTACTTTTGTATTGGCATATTACAGGGAGGGAAAATTTTAAGCAAAAGTTAGCTTCGTTTACCCTGAAAGTCAATTGAACAACACAAACAATAAAAAACACAAACAATAAAAAAATATTTTACTAGGAAAAAATCTCTATGAATAATAAAGAAATCAATATAACCTCCACACACAGGGGGGTGATAATTTTAAAAAATTGACACTAGAAGACTTCTTTGACAATTAACATTTTAAATTTTGTATAAAACCCACACCCACACATAAAGCGTATGCTTATGTAAATTTTTGAATTAATCTATCTGATTATAAAGTCGAAGTATAATATTTTTGCCACAAAATAACCATCTAATGTTAGCTACAAGTCCCATTACGAATAGCCGTACAAGAGTATGAAGATTACGTAATTGTTAAATAACACAATGTACTCAACATTGTATTATTTTATAAGTGATTTCATTAGTTTCGGACGACACTTATGAACGTTAACTTATCGGCGTTGTTTAACGTATTCCTATTATAAAATTTGTGAAAGGTTTCCAAAGTACTAGTCCAACCGGCCGTCTTACTAATCAGCGGTAATCCTGGAGATACTGGTGCGAGATGTGGCGGCGTTTTCGCGTACTATATGGCGTAAATATGGACAAATCAAAACCCAAATACTTTAATGGAAAACTGATCCCGTTTAGAATGTGCATAGAGACTGGCCGGTGTGGCTTCTTGAATGTCAAGAATGGCATTATGTTGACGAAACTGGGAAATTTTCCTTTTTTTTCACGTAGTTATTTTAGTATTTGAGCTGGACAAATTATGGATGTTTCATCGAAATTAAATATGACTTGTATGGGCTCGTTTTTTCAAACTCTCAGAGATATTATGTAGATCAGGACTTTTTATAATAATTTTATGACTTTAATATTTATTAATATATACATATATTTATTATTAAATATAAGAGTCAAAATGAAACACATTTTTTGTCAACTTTCGCAACCGAGTTAATGTTATTTACAGCATTTAAATAATTTAGAACGACTGATGTCAACGATGATGATTTTGGTAGAGTTGATGTTCATCTGTAGACACCCTTAAAATATCGCATTACTACGAGTATAGTCCTAATAAGCCTAATAGGCCTAATAACAAAGCGAATACAAATGCAGATGCTATGTGTATAAATTAAAAGTACTATACTGTGCACCATTTTCATATTGCTTACCATAGTAAAAGAACGAGTAATTCTAGGAATTTAAATCTAAAATTAATTAATTAAATTATTTTTACATAACTCCGTTATTCGTATTAGTTACACATTGCATAGCCTTTCAGAACTATCTGACAACGATTCTGCCATGATTTCTGCAACGGCACAATTTTTTAAAGGCCAAGTTTGTTAGTGCGTCTTCATTATATGGGCGATTCAGAGTTTGCTACTTTATTATCACTAAATTTAATAAAGTATGCATAAGTCATTATATAATTTCCTAAATTCACACCGTTGCGGAATGATTCTTGAAATTTTATTTAATCGAGGATATCGTACACCACCCATTCGGTTATTTTATCTATTTGCGGTAGAGTTATCGGTGCGCAATAACAATTGACCATTTTGCAAATCTTTTGCAAACACTAAAACAAAATGTGCTGCTAGTAGTCCTCAATAGCTAATATACATTCTTCGTCAGAAAACTTTCCACTATTTAAGATCACAGACGTGTTTAGATAAGGATGTGATCCATTGTCAGTGAGTCAGAGGGTCACAAACCCTTCCATTCCATCAGGTCGCACGCTATCACGTCATTCCGGATGATATGTTCTGTTGGACCTGCAGCTTCTTTTTCCGAGTGCTTTTTTTATAGGAGAGGGGGCAAACAAGCATGCGGCTCACCTGATGGTAAGTGACTACCGCCGCCCATGAACAACCGCAACATCAGGGGAATTGCAGAAGCGTTGCCGGCCTTTTAAAAAGGAGTAGGCTCTTTTCTTGAGGGTCCCTAAGTCGTATCGGTCCGGAAAAATCGCTGGTGATAAACTATTCCACAAGGAAGTTGTGCGAGGAAGAAAACATCTTCTAAATCGCACAGTGGTGGACCGCCAGTCATCCAAATGGTGTGGATGGTATCGGGAGTTCTGCCGCGATGTGCGTTCGTGAAATTTGGCAGATGGGATTAATTCGAACTTGATCAGTGGATAGTGAGGATTTTTCCCAGCCCGTAGTTGAGGCGTCAAAAACATTTCAATGTAATAACTGTCGTCTCCGATATTGCGGACAGAGTTATCTACTGTCCTAACCGCCAGTGAATGTCACCTTGAAGAGTCTGAGGAATTGTCTAATATAATCATCATGACCTCATAAGTAAAAAGATTTGCATAAGGTATACCATATTCTGTCCCAGGAAAAGCTGAAAGCAACAACCGGACAGGCTCCACGAGTTGCTGTACTTTTACCTTTTAAATTTTATTAATGTTGTATTTTATTAAACTCAATATTGAAACCGAAAAATTTGTAATGTTAATGCGCTTTTATCAAAATTAATTTTGAAAACAAGCGAAGTTAACAGTTTAAATGTAACAATATTTTCTCATTACGCTTGCAGTAACCTCGACATACGAGACCCGTCATAAAGAATTACGGTGGACATTCGGCTGTACTTGGTAATTTAGTTACGGGTTTCATTATTTTATCAAATCATTCCCAATTATAAAAAAACAAAGGTACTTTCGAAAATATTTTACATTTTATTGTTAAAATAAGCATCTTTAATAAAGATAGACGGATAGACGGCTCCGAGCGCAGTGGGCCAGCACCGAGCCGTGGCACAAAGGGCCGCTAGCTGGTATCCAGCACAGAACTAGTATTTTGCATGGCCCACAATGAATGCATGTAAACTCCTGTAACCCTCCTCAGTAAACCTCCGCAATACAGGAGAAAATCCCAGTGTGGGGGCAATGTTATCTATACAAATAAATAAAATTGAAGTGTCTGTTTGTAATGTCAAAATACCAGCTTTTTACTAAATGAATATGAAAGTATGTACGGTACTATAACAAAAACACAATTTTTAAATTTTTTGTCTGTCTGTCTGTCTGTTTGTTCCGGCTAATCTCCAAAACGGCTGGACTGATTTCGACGGGACTTTCACTGGCAGATAGCTGATGTTATAAGGAGTAACTTAGGCTACTTATATTTTAGAAAAAAATTAGGTGTTGTGGATCGCTGTGGACTGTATGATTTTACTATGGCGAGTGGACTGTATTAAACTGACTACGCTAGGGAACTGCTCAAAGAAAAGATGGTACTAAGAAAACTATACTGTATTCACTTATTTACAAATTAACACTATTAACTATCCTATATACATCTTCTGGAGTCTTCTGGAGTCTTGATTTCTTCCTGATTTCTTCTCTTGCCGCTTCCGAGGTGAAATGAACGACTCACAGACCAAAACGCCCTTCTTATATGCCTCAAGAGAGCGTCTTGGTTCGTGAGTAGCGTCGTAAGGCGATGCCGCGCGCTGATTGGTCGGCGACATCGCGTGATCCTCTGCCGGTGTGCGGGGTGCGCGGGGCGCACCGGGGTGTGACGGGGCGGTGGCCTCCTCGCTGTCCGCTACATCCTCCCCTCGGCGTAGCCTGCGAGCCTAAGCTTCTCTCGGGAGGACGGCGATCTTCCTGACGGGCCGCCGCAGCACTCCTCCCTTGGTCCGGACCTCGACGTTGCGCACCACGCCGTCTGGTCCAGGAAACGTCTTCGTTACGATGCCCCACGGCCACACATTCCTTGGTAGGTTGCCGCCCGCAACCACGACGAGGTCCTCTTCCTGTATTTGGCGCTGCCGAGCATCTCGGGAGTCCCCGCACGCAACCAGCGTCGGGCAGGTATTCCTTCACCCAGCGCCTCCAGTACTCGTCGGCGAGCCACTGCGCCGCTCTCCACGCCCGACGATCCATGGGTGTGCAAGGCGCGGTGACTGGCAGGCCCGATGGTCCCAACAGCAGGAAGTGGTTGGGTGTCAGCACCTCTTCATCGTTGATGTCGACCGGTACGTGCGTCAACGGTCGAGAATTCACAGTATTTTCGGCTTCAGTCAGAAGCGTTGCCAACGTCTCTTCTCGTGGGCTCTTCTGATGGAGAGTGGCTTCGAGTGCGGTTTTCACTGAGCGCACGAGACGCTCCCATGCGCCTCCCTGGTTAGGCGCACCCGGTGCGATGAACTTCCAATCGACGCGCCGAGTCAGCGCGAAATCCTTTAATTGCGGTGCCCACTCTTCCATCGCCCGTTGTAGTTCTGTATTCGCCCCATGAAAGTTGGTCCCATTATCCGAGTAAATAACCCGTGGCCACCCACGCCTAGCCGCCATGCGCCGCAATGCCGATACCGCCGAGTCCGCGGTCAGAGAGTAGACTATTTCTAGATGTACTGCGCGCGTCGTTAGGCACGTGAACAGTGCCACCCACCGTTTTTCGTGCCGTCGTCCTATCGTAACCGTCCGAGGCCCGAAGTAATCAATCCCGGTGTACGTAAATGGTCGCGCAAACGCCCCTAACCGTTCAGGTGGTAGGTCTCCTGTAACAGCAGGTCGTGGTGTCGCCTTCCGTACTCTGCATCGTAGGCATCTCCGCTCCGCTTCTCGTACTGTGGGTCGTAATCGGAGGATATGATACCTAGTGCGCAGGTCGTTCACCACTCTCTCTCTGTTGGCGTGGCTTGCTTCCTGAAACGCCTTCTTCACAAGCAGCTTTACAAATTGATGACGTCCGTTCAGGATAATGGGTCTCTTCATTTGACCGTCCACGTCGGCTACGTCGATCCTTCCCCTGTCTCGTAGCACTCCATCCTCCAATATGTGGTCGAGCTTCCTTAGTGCGCTGCCGGTGGCCAAATTCCTTCCCCGCTGAAGGCGGCTAATGTCTTCAGCGAAGCTTTCCTGCTGGCTATGTTGTATCCACATCCGTTCTGCTCTCTGGATGTGCTGTAATGTCAGTCCTTGTGCTCTTCCTCGTGCCGCATCGATGAACTGTAGTACTCTCGCTGTGGCCCTGATTAACCTCTCGTAGGCAGAGAATCTCCCTATGTCTGGCAGGTGTGGAGCTTCCTGGGTGTCGCTCTGGTGCGTCACGATTTCCTCCAACTCTTCATCATCTCCCGCCTTCTCTTCCTGTCGGTGAGGCCATCTGTCTTCATTCTCGTAGAGGAAGGGTGGTCCTGTAAACCACTTATCGCTCTCTTCCTTGGTTGTGAAATTCATACGCGTCGCTTGATCCGCTACGTTTTCCGCAGTCGGTATCCACCTCCATTGCCCGGGTGATGTCTTCTCAGCTATCTCCCCTAACCGGTGAGCCACGTATGGAGTGTAACGCGCCGTATCATTCTGTATCCAGTGGAGCGCCGTAGTAGAGTCCGTCCAATATACGACCCTATCTGCTACCACTCTGTTTTCGCCCTGTACGAATTCCGCGAGTTGCACGCCTATTAAGTTCGCCTGCAACTCTAATCGCGGTATACTTTGCCCTTTAATTGGAGCGACTTTCGCCTTAGCCGCCACTAATCGTACCCTAATCGTTACGTCGCGATATCGTATACGCCAATATGCCGCGGATGCGTAGGCACGTTCGATTGCATCATTGAACACGTGAAGTTGTCGCTCTACCACTCCCCCCGTAGGAGCATAGCACCTTGGCAGTCGTAGTCGTGATACTTCCTCGACGACTCGCAGCCACCTCTGAAATTCTTCTGCTGCCTCCTCGGGTAGTTCATCATCCCATCCGACCTTCTTCATGCGCCATAGGTCTTGTAGCAGGATCTTGGCGGTGATGGTGAGGTAACTTAGCAGTCCAAGCGGGTCAAAAACGGACATGACTGCGCTTAATGCTTCCCTTTTGGTCGGTGGTCGCTGTAGCGCCTTTACTTCTTGCGGCACCCTATTCGTTGACGTGTTGAATGTTAGGGCGTCTTCATCAGCCATCCATAATAACCATAAGGTTCTGCCTGGGCTGTCTTGCCTTAAGCCTATTTCCTTAGGCTTACGCGCCAGTAAGTTCTCCGGGTTGTCTTCCAACAGGGCTGCGTGGTTAGAGTTCCATCCTGCCAAGGTGAAACCGGTCTGCTGGTGCACTTCCGATACCTGCTTCGCCGTATTTACCGCTCCCTCTACCGTGGCATAACTGTCTAAATAGTCATCCATATAATGGCTCCGTACGATAGCGTTAAGTGCCAACGGGTGTGTCTCTGCGTGTGCGCGCGCGTTATGATCCCTAACACTATGTGCGAGAAACGGCGAGCTCCTCGCGCCGAAAATCATAGACGTCATAACGTACTCCCGCGGTGGGCTGTGTCGCTCGTTTCCTCGCCAAAGAAACAACTGCGCGGGCTGATCGCAACGGTCGATTTTTACACGCAAGAACATTTCCCTAATATCCGGGGGCACCGCTATCTCGTTTTCCCTAAATCGAAACAGTATGCCCGGTAAGTTCCGTAATAAGTCGGGGCCGTCGAGTAAATAATCATTAAGGCATCTGCCGGATGCGCGCGCTGCCGCGTCGAACACTACTCTCGTCTTCCCCGGCTTGTTCGGATTCCGTACTGCGAAGTGTGGCAGGTACCAGCTCTTGGGATCCTCTCGCTCTGTCCCCTCGGCTTCCCTTGCGTATCTTTTCGCCAGGAGGTTGTCTATCTGGGCTGTGTAGGCGTCACGAAACTCCGGCGACTGGTCCATCTTCCTTTCAATCGTCCGTAGTCTTCGAGCTGCCATCTCGTAGCTGGGTGGCATCAGCACGTTGTCGTCCTTCCATGGCAGTCCAACTTGGTATTGCTCGCCGACCTTCTTGACGGTGCGCTGGAATATGTCGACAGCGCGCTCCTCATCCCGTCGCGGCCTACTCTTTAGCGAGATACCTATAGAGTCTATCTCGTACTGCTGTTTGAGCAGTTCTGTTAGCTCCTCGTCCTGACTGGCAAACGTTCGGATGTTCCTATCTGACCGTCCGCTAGTGCTCTCTACCTGTAATACGGTCTCGCCGTCTTCCCTACACGTTAACCGCGGCACGGTTCCCTGGATTGCCCATCCTAATAACGTACGTGCAGCTATAGGCTGCCTTCGACGTCCTATCCTTAAACTACGGGTAATTATCAAATGCCCATTGTCGGCGCCTAATAGCAATCTCGGCTTCGCGTCTTCGTAACACACCGAACTCGGTAAGTCACGTCACTCACTGACTGCGAGCCTATCTTTAAGTCGGTTATTGTTCGCGCGTTTATGTTAAACATCTCGCTGCGCGTCTTGCCACGTATCCCTATATTGACTAATCTACTATTAGCCTCGCGTTGACTGTTACCTACGCCTTTAATATTGAGCGGCTTTACTGGTCCTTCCGCTCCTAACTCGCGAGCTAAGTCGTCGTCGATTAGCGATATCGTAGAGCCTTCGTCAAGTAGCGCGTACGTATTTACTTCCTTTCCGCGTGGTCCGCGCACGGTTATCGGGCACACTTTTAACAGTACGGACGCACTACTGCTAACACTTGACGCGACGAGCACGGTTTCGTCTGATTTAACCGACGCTGCAGGCGTACGGGCCTTGCGGGTGTGAAGGAGAGCGTGGTGGGGGGAGTTGCAGCCGTCGACGCCGCACTTCCTAGCTTTGCAGCGTATACGTCGGTGCTTGCTGCTCAAGCACTTGAAACACACCCCATCTTCCCTAACCCACTTCCACCGGTCGTCCGAGCCCATTTGCTCTAACTTCTTACACTTGACGATAGGGTGTTCACCCCCGCAACACATACATGAGGCACTACCGGTGTCCTCCTCGGCGGTGAACGTCTTTACGTCGCGGGCCCTATCTTCTACGCGGCGTGTTAACACTATTCTTTTCGACGGCGGCGCCTCTTGTCTTACGGGCGATTCCTTAGTCGACGTTACGGACGTATAAGCATAACTTAACGCACGGTCAGCCTCTCTCATCATGAACCGGGATAACGTAACGATGTCCGGTTCGTCCGCACTTCCGTAGTGCTCCGCATAATCGCACCAACGCGACCGTAAGTGAGGGCTAAGTTTGCTAGTAACCTCCCTAGTCAGCATCGGATTACGCAAATATCCCTTGCCGTCGACGTTCTGCATAATGCACACTATATTTTGTAATTTAATCGCGAACGAGTTTAATTCCTGGGCGGTTTGACCCGGGCGCGGAAGGCGTTTTAATTCTTCTAACGCACGATCTATAATTACTTCCGGGCGGCTGAAACACTGCTCCAGTGTCCGCATAATGTCTGCCGGATCCTTCGCGGTAAACAGCAGAGCCGATACTACCTCTCTAGCCTCACCGCGTAAACAGTTCCTTAATCTTGCCATATTTTCCGTATTTGTGAATCCATATAAACGCGTGGATTTATTCTTCGCGGCTTTAAATGCTAACCATTCCGCGGCCGAACCGTTAAAAATAGGCAAGTCCTGCGTCTGCTTCGCGGAGGCTGGTCTAACCCTAACCATGCTTTCTAAAGCTTCCGCTAGCCGTTCTATACCCCTATCCTTCCCTCGCGGGGTAAGCGACCTATCTCTATCCCTATTTCCTTCTAGCCTACGCTGTGGCGCTGGCGACCTATGTACACCTACATCCCTATGACACGGCGACGGTAATCTACGATCCGCAAGGCGATGTGGCGATTTATCTCTGCCTACATCATTACACGGCGACGGTGATCTACGATCCGCGTGGTGATGTGGCGATGGCGATCTACGTGCACCTACATCCTTATGACACGGCGACGGTAATCTACGATCCGCGTGGCGATGTGGCGATCTATGTGTAGGCGATAGAGTGCGGCGTTGGACGCGCGACGGCGACGTAACCCGTACACGACGATCCACCTGGTTCATTTCTACGGCGACTCCATTATCCCTCTGTGTCGTGTTTACGCGGCGCGGTTGAACGTCATTCGCAACCAACCTCCCCTGGGCATCTTCAGCGTGGTCGCAACCGGTTCCCCTACTCGGCGGGGCCTGCTCTATCTCGATGCGGGGCGCGGGCTGAGACGGGCGGTAGGGTGGCTACCCCCGCACAGTCTCTACGTTTTCTAACCACCTATCAACGTACCGTATTTTTTACTTTTTTACTAATTTTTACTAATTCGTCCTCGTTTAGACTTTCCCTATCTGTTTCTTCTTGCAGTTGAGCGATATCCCTAGCTTCCTCGATTTTCAATTGCTACCTCCTAATTGCAGCTAGTTCCTCCGCGGCATTATATTCGATTTGTTTTAATCTTGCTACTGCGCTAGCTGTCGACCGGGCTGAACGGACTGAACGGACGGCGCTTGTGCCAACGCGAGATAATCGGACGGGGACGCGGGTGCTTCCTCGAATATCCGCATTCCTACTGGCGTTTCGTCGTCGTTCCGTCTCTTCTGGCTTCTTGTCTTCCGCATGATGGTGTCCCTCGTTGCGACCTCCGATCGTCTTCAAAAAGACGCACGTATTGGACGCCGTTCCCGCCTCAAGAGCGTTACCAGATGGTCAAAGTTTGGCTCCGTTAGGGAGCAGCCACCCGGGCGCGTAAACGCGGTTTAAAAAACAAGAATTGTCTGGAAACAGACAATATATATGACGTAGATGTAAGCAAGAAACGAGGAAGGAGTTAGCACCGACGATCTTCTCTCTTCGTCGACGTACTTCTTTCTTCCTCGAAGATCTTCTGTAATGATCTTCTTTCTTCTGTAATTATGTTCTCTCTTCTATAATTATGTTCTCTCTTCTATAATTATGTCTTTCTTCTCTCTTCTGGCTTGAATCCGGCTCGAAGGACCAAGAACTTGTTGTGGATCGCAGTGGACTGTATGATTTTACTATGGCGAGTGGACTGTATTAAACTGACTACGCTAGGGAACTGCTCAAAGAAAAGATGGTACTAAGAAAACTATACTGCATTCACTTATTTACAAATTAACACTATTAACTATCCTATATACAGAGGGGAGTCTTCTGGAGTCTTCTGGAGTCTTGATTTCTTCCTGATTTCTTCTCTTGCCGCTTCCGAGGTGAAATGAACGACTCACAGACCAAAACGCCCTTCTTATATGCCTCAAGAGAGCGTCTTGGTTCGTGAGTAGCGTCGTAAGGCGATGCCGCGCGCTGATTGGTCGGCGACATCGCGTGATCCTCTGCCGGTGTGCGGGGTGCGCGGGGGCGCACCGGGGTGTGACGGGGCGGCGGCCTCCTCGCTGTCCGCTACATTAGGGTTCCGCCTAACACAATTAAAACCCTAAATTACACGCGGGCGAAGTCGCGGAGAACAGCTAGTTTAAAAATATAATTAAAAAATATTGAAGCCATTTAACAGTTACGGAATTTAATTTAAATGCCGTTCGCAAGTCCTTAGTATTAACGTTTCATTGAACTGCAAGAGTGAAGGCTTGGCTGTTGTTCTTGAGATGAGTATGAGTATGAGTATTCCACGACAATATGATGCGATTATTGGTAATAAGCGACCGTTGTTTTATATGCAACGCCAGTTGTCCTGCGTACTTGGCTCTAGGTAGATATCGCAATAATCTCGAAAAGATTGTGAACGGTGCACTGGCTTTCATTTGTGGGGCGGTGCCAATGTGAGTATGAGTGCAGCCAAAAGATTTTGATGTAATATCTTGTATCTTTTGTATGTGACTTTTTTCTCTTTTATATGGTGGTTCAACAGCATTTTATCGTATTTTCGGTAATAAGATGAGATTGTAACACTTAAAATGAAGAATAATTTGTATGATTTGAGGTAGTAAAGCACAACTTTGTTACTTTTTTAAATATTTTTAGATTTTAAAGGACAATTTAAAAAAACGCGTTTTACACGGGCAGTTCAACAGCTATTTTATCGTATTTTCGGATAGTAAGATGAGATTTTAACACTTAAAACGAAGAATAATTTGTATGATTTGAGGTAGTAAAGCACAACTTTTATACTTTTTTAAATATTTTTAGATTTTAAAGGACAATTTTAAAAAACGCGTTTTACACATTACATATTGATTATTGCAATATGGAGTTGTCATTTACAACCCCATTTTTTCTACAAACCGTTTTTAGCAACTTAAACAATATGAGTAGTAAGGGACATTTTTGTTTGTTGTGAACTTTGAATATACCAGAGGAACGCTGTATCTGTACAAAAATATTTAATTTACAAAAAGAGAGATGAGATTAGTGTCCTAATGTAATCAGGAAGTACTTTACGGTTGAATCAGGATTAGAAAGTCCTTGTAGCTTGATGAGTAATGAAATTGAACGAAGTTGACGCACGTGAGAATCAGGGAGGAATGGAATTTTATTATTTTTTATTAAATTAGGTCACATAATTATTCTTTAACTTGTTAACTATATGTATATATATATATATATATATATATATATGTATATATATATATGTATATATATATATGTATGTATATATATATATATATACAGAATGGGGTCCAACATATATGCAATAAATTAAACCACAAGTAATACTAGTCCATAGAAGTGTAGAAAAATCAAATATTAAATTAAAACCCGTAAAATAAAAAAGTGAAATTTTCAAACAAAATAAATATTAAAATAAATTCAGTAAAAGTAAACACTCTGTTTAGACAACGTACCTTGACCCCTTGGAAGAGTGACAACGTTGCACGCGGGTGGCATGGCGGTTGGCGGCAGGCAGCGTTATTGTTTGTCGGCACGACCTATGGTTCGTTGGACAATGTCCGACGAAATAAAAACTTACTCACTAAACTGTTTAGGTATTTTACCGCCACTTTTTTATTTCGCGAAAATGGAACTGAACGAAATAAATAATATTGCATATTAGTAGCAAAATTTAATGAAACCCTAAATTTTAAAAATTTCAAAATCGTTCTTGAATGCACAAGTTACATCGCCGCATAATGTTGTCCTGAAGCTTGCTCAAAAAATTTCATTCAGGATCCAGAGCCAGGGCTTTTAATTTATTAAAGGCGGCAACAATACGATTGCGCAGTTCATCTTCGGTTTCGAAAATCCAAGAGTACACTTCATTTTTAATAAAGCCCCATAAAAAGAAGTCTAGAGGAGTGAGGTCAAAAAAGTAAAGTAGTGTCAATATCACAGTGAAAAAATAAACGTACTTAAAACACTATTTACACACACAAAGTCAATTAACTAATAAGTGTCTATTTCACCGTAAAAGAATTGTTTGACTAATTGTATTTATGTTACGATAAATAATTACGATGCGCGTAGGCAGCGAAACGCACCTGTATCCTGGAACAATTGCGCGTGAACTGGAAGCTAAACTTCCAAATTCCAAAATGGCGAAAATAATAAAAGTAATAAATAGGGCAGCCACAAGGTGCAATAATCGTTTATCGATACTTTTCTTTTTACGCTTACTTACCTACTACATTTGAATACAAGTAATTTTGATTTTTGATTTGATAACAATCGACAAGTTATTGATTGTTAAAAAAAAGTTTATTTTTGGACAATTGAACTTACGAAACTACCGATTTGTGACTTCCTGGGAAACGGGTAAGTATGTATGACTTTTTAATTGGTTGTTTTTATGGGCTTTTTTATCATGTTAAAATAATTTATTATCTCTAAATCTACAAGAACACACTTATACAAAAAAAAAGCTTTAAAGATTAGCTTTAAATACTTAGGTCGTAGTGTTTTTAGGATTATCATAACAACACGATAATTCTAAAAAAAACATACTCTAAGTGTTTAAAGCTAAACATTTTTTTTTGTTTATCGATTATTACTTACTCCCTTTGAAATAAGCTAATCGTCGATAACAGGTGTCCTACTCTACGACAAAGGCGCGCGCGCAGTTGCGCCGTCGCCTTTGAAGTACGCCGCGTGCCTCGTGCCGCTTGTTTATGCACGCCGACAAAAGACACCGCTGTCGATACGTCGCAATACCAATAGTTTGCACTGCGTGGCAACGTCGCTTTTTAATGTTCAAGGATTCAAGTTCATTAAATCATTGACTTAGTGACCCAATTCTATAGAGGGTTCAAATTTGCTTAAAATTAAAACTCTACTTTTTGACCTAATTACTGGGCCGATTAAGTTCATTTTTTGTATACCGTCAGCAAAGGCGATAACAAGTATGTGGTTTCATTTATTGCATATATGTGGGACCCCATTCTGTATATATATATTCCTTCTATATAGATTACGATATATTTGGATAAAAACAAAACCTAATTTATACTCATTACCTCAGCCAGCAACCTTCAGCAGGAACAGGGCTGCTTACGATTTAGGAGGTAATGAGTTTCGTTTTTTTTTTATAATTTTTAAATTGATAAACCAATTTTAAGTTTCAGAGAAATCAGGCTTTTTACACGTAAATATATCCAAAAGCATGATTAGAAATGAGCCTGAGCATAAAACCTCCACAGTTATTTTTATGTGGTTCTTTGACTATCTATGAACGTTTTGACTTGAAATACAAAAACTAAGTTATTTAACCCACGATATGTATACTGAAAACTAAGTCCAGTTTTTTTATAGGATAAGATGACAAACGAGCACACAGTCCACCTGATGTTAAGTGGTTGCTGAGACCCATAGACATCTACATCTAACTTCAATAAAGAATCAAAATGCAAATGTGTTGTCAGCCGTGAGGACTAAGATGGAATGTCTCTTTTTCAGTAAAAAGGGTCTCCGGATCTCTACACTCATGATACGTAACACAGCAGTGTTAAGCTGCTATTTTAAGCTGGTTATTCTGTGAGAGCGTGTTCCTTCCCCGGTCGAGCCGACCCATTCGTGCCACAACTATAGTACTAATATAGCTGCAGCATGCCTAAACCACGTATAAAACGTTAACAGTATAACACATCGTGAAAATTATTGTATAAGTATTAATTATAACGTCAGACTTGAAATTAAAATGTAAAAAAATGCTGGTTATATCAACTGATCTTTCCATAGTTTATTGTCACACAGTTTGTAACAAAGATAAAGTAAAGTTGAAAAAAGAAAGTGACGACTGGTCTGGTCTTCAATTGATCGAACAAAATTTTATAAATCTTCACGTGTTCCACAATAAAAAAGCTTTCATTAGTACGACTAAATAAAAAGTATCTTTGAAAATCCCAATCAAAAAACTCGTCAGTTGCACGGATCATTTATTGTTATTTTTATTTTCGTTCCAATTTGGAAAGAATTTCGGCTTTAATGCCTTTGTAAGTAAAGAAATAAGTTATCTCGACATCTTTTGTTAGCTTAGGAAAATAATTTTCATTCGTGATATTACTTAAAACGTTGATTACTTTCTGCCGTCATGAAAATAAAAATCTATTTGATATTATGTCTGTATTTTTATATTATATATAATATACTTAAACCAATCATTGTATCATGTGTTTAATATGTAGAAGTATATAACCATAATTAACTTAACTTAATCCCGTTTACTTTATAATGATTTTATAAAAGAAGAGATTCAGTTATTAGAGTGAACAATATTAAGCTTTCAATGTATCTCCGCAAAATATGCACATTAACCATCTATAAATAGAACATGTACAAGTCAAGTAGCAATTGCCCATAGCAAGCGATGCCACTTGCAATAAAATACTGTCGTTTTTTTTTAAACGTTACCTCGACACTAGGATTTTCTCCTGTATCGTGGCAGTTTACATACATTAATTTCAAAAGAACAAACATCCAGACCCGGAACAAAATCGTTGGAAGGTAATTAGAGCAGTAATGTCATAGAATTTAAGTTTTAAAAACTCAGTTTAGTCTTTTGAAAAAGACTTTATTTTGAGAAATTAAACCCGACAGATAAAACATGTGAAAATTATAATTATACACTTATTTTTATTGTTATTTCAATATTATTCCAACTTATGCATTTAAAACCATTTATTTAAATTTACGGATATGATAAATTAAAAAAAATTGTATTTTTTTGATATAAATATTTAACATGACCTATCATTATTAAGATAAATTTCTGTAATATCATTAGTTTCTCGCTTGTTCGTTATCATGTAATCATATAACTAAATAATATTTGTGTTGAAAAAGCGTAGAATATCCAATTAATACGAAACTTACTTGAAACAAGCTTTACGTTTGACAAAACAAACTTCAAACTGAATTTTTAGGAAGTAAAATTTCTAGTTTTTAGAAACATACACAAGAGCTAAAGTATGCATGATCTCAGATATATGCGTCTAATTTTAATAAAAAGTACATAGTGAAGCTACCTTTCAAATAAGACTGGCTGAATAGTTATCTGTAACTTGGTAGCCTCATATGGTATACCGATGGATCGAAAATGGGCCTCGACGTAGACTTTGGAATTTATGGGGAACACCCCAAATTGAAGCTTAGTATGTATGAATTTGGGGAAATTCATCTCTATCTCCCAGGCAGCAATTTTTGCCATACTTCAGTGTGTAGAAATTAACCTGCATAAACACTATTTTCACCATCTCATCTATATAAACTCTTATAGTCAAGCAGCACTGCTAGCGCTGAGATCAAACTTAGTGACCTCGAGGCTAGTTGGAAATCCCGTGAACCGTCTAAGCTCCCTGGGGTCTAACAGCAGAGTTGTTCTGGGGTAGGTTCCGGGTCACGCGGGTATTGTAGGCAATGAATTTGCCGACAAACTTGCATGGGAGGGCTCAAAGAGTACACAATTTTGACTCGAGCCATTTTGTGGAATTTCAAAAATCCTGGTCGGATTGAACCTTGAAACTCTTTGTCATAATAAATTACTTAAGACCTAGTCTGATACATCGGGCTTAAAACATTCTAAAACGTTAATCTGGGCTTATGAACGTAAATTCTCGTCAGAAGCCCTAGGATTAAGAAAGAATAAACCGTGTAATCTGGCAAGAGCTCTAAATGAACACTTTTGTCTAAAAAAACACATGTCCATCCTGGCACTAAGCAACTTAAGGATGTGCCGACTATATTCCTTAACAGAAGAAGGGAAGAAACACCTCTGCACATCCTAACTGATTGCGGACCCTTAATGCACAAACAACACTCATCTGGTAAACTATGTTATGTATGTAATACCATTGTAATAATAATAATAATATATGTGTACAGGCAAGCCATCGTACATTCAACGTTATTTTGCTTTCACGTTTCCGACCTACTTTCGGAGCGCATGTTTAATTAGTAACAATTTTATCATATTTAACTTCAAACCAGTACATCAACAACCGTTCTACTAAACACTAACTACTCAAGGAAATATTTGCCACAATAACCTTGTAACTACTTTATTTTTTAATAAACCTTTTAAAGTTTGGTGATCTTTTCCTTTCGACGTGCTCGTCAACTAACTTCTTGAAGGTAAAAAGGAAGAGGAAAAGCAGACCGAAAGTTGAAAGCAAACTGAAAGGAAAGGTAGACCATACATTTTTTGGTCCTTCGAGTGATAAATCAGTAAGTAGTGAATCGGTTGACTGGCCTCCCGGAAGAGGGAATTACCAGAACAATGGAGAGTGCGCACATATCGCAGAGGAATCCTATCACGAACTACACAAAAACTAAGACAAACCAACACCAAGCTCCACATCTGCCAGCGTCAACTACGTGCTAGAACACCGAGCTACGAACTTCGTATTTTCTTTTTCTAACTTTTTACTACAATCAACTAACTACTTCAACTATAACATAATGCTGCAACTTTAACAACAGTGTTTTAATAACATCAAAGCTCACTGCTCTAACTACAAGAAAGGTAGTCAAGACAGAAAAAATTAAGAATACTTGTTGAAACGACTGGGGTCTCTCGAGGCGCAGTGGAGCGACTTCAGTGAACGACACTAAATAATAGGTGATATTTGACCTAAAATATCTTTGAAAATACGAAATAAATTTACGAAACTACTAAGAAAAGCATGGAACATCTATTACAATAACTACGTGAACCAAAATCTGTAGAATTCGACTTAATTGATATGTTGCAGGATAGCTCCGACGAAACTTCATCTTCAAACTCACTACTGGAGATACAAATGCGCAACTTTAAAGCTCTCGACCATGCTATGTCAAAAATTGACCTCAAAACTATCACCGAGAAAAGAGAGGTTCAAGATCATCTTTTCATATTAAAAACTAAGTGGCAAGTCATTGACAAACTACATTGGGATTTAAAAGCTAAGTACAAAGGCTCTAACGTCAAATACTAAAACATGTTTGTCGAGATGGAAGACAAGTATGACGAATTTCAACGAATTTTAAACTCGAGAATCTGGTTAACTATTAATTACGAAACATTTGCGCCAAAAATGGAAATTCCTGAATTTTCTAGCAACTATACTCAATGGGTTTCTTTCAAAGACCTCTTCATGGAAGCCATTCACAACAATCCAATGATAAATAATGCGCAAAAGATGCAACATTTCAAGTCTAAGGTGAGGGGTGAGGCTGAGCTCATAGTGCAGCATCTCAGTATCAATGCTGACATCTATAACACATGGTGGGGTATACTAACGCAACGCTATGGGAACCGACGCCACCAGTTCACATATTTCATCAACACAATGCTCAATCTGCCTGTCATACAAAATCCCGTCAGCTACAATCTAAAAATCATGCATGACGTCATCACAGAATGTTTGAATGGAATCACAAACATTGGCATCGATACTTCTACGTGGGATCCACTCATTGTCCGCCTGATGTCACTAAAACTTGATAAAGCTACCTACTCAAAATACATGACAGAACTACAAGACCACAGAGAGTTACAACCATTGAACGATGTTCTATACTTTTAGAGTGCAAGTTCATGACATACGAAGCAATGAAAATTGCAAAGAAAGAAACTATGGCTACTCAAAATCAGAAACGAACTTTTGCGAGAACTGCAAACAAGAACATTTCATCACGGAACAATACGGAGAGTAATTATGAAAACAACGACAACGATGTGATTCAAGACGAGTGGACATTGCTTATGTACTACAACATAACTAATTATTGGAATAGAGTAGACCGGGTTAAAACATACCTTAATGACTTGAACAACCTATGTGATAAAACTGACCCGAGATACTGCAAAACTACTTTAGAGTACTTATCACATGAAATGAAACTACTTGACTACTACAACATCATCCTACTGGCACCTCACAAGCACTTATATGAGCGGAGAAAACGCGGCTTAATCAACGGCATTGGCAGCATCGCTAACAGCTTGTTTGGAATTTTGGATCAACAATTCGCAGACAAGTACCAAAGGACATTGAAGCAATACAAAACAACGAAAACTATTTACTAACTCTACTAAAAAATTAAACTTCGATTGTTGAACTATATACTCGTGATAATCTAAGAAGCCCGATTTGATAGCTATAAAAATACTTTGTGTAATGATGGGACAAAAATTGGTTGCTTTAAAAACCGATTCTCGAGACATAAATAATCGATTTTGAGTTTTTAATGTACAGTTTATCTACTTCGTTTAAAATTGATTTTAAAGGCATATCGCTTTAATACATGTACAAGTTTGTAATATTTAACAATTATTACATAAATCCAAACTAAGTTTAATATTGGGCCAGTTTCAAAGCCAAGACATAAACTGAAACTCGACATACCTATTGACCTTACGTTATACGTAAACCTTCCGGATGAAATCAATAGGTATGTCGTAAAAGTCGTAAGTAGTTATGCACCCGTACGAAGCCGAGGTGGGTCGCTAGTTAAGAATAAAACTAACAGTAAATAAGTTTGGTTGGGTCATGTAAATAAATAAAATCACTGAATTCGTAACATTTTTATTCACTTTCGTCGCTGGATGATCCAGAAAAATTATCATCAGTAGTACTGTCATCATTGGCTAACCTTATAATAAATTCATTTTCAATTTAATTGTCAAAATGTACGTCTCTTCTAAAGCCCTTTCCACTACATTGATCCAATCATCTCTTGTGACGTGTGCACATGCATCTTTAAGAAGATCAAGCCTTATTTTTTTGGTGAATGAAAGTTTTGTATTTTGACGTGCAGCATAGCCTGTAAAAGAGGTAAAGTTATAATGACTACATTCTTTATTCCCTTGTGCAGTCAAACGGCTAGATGGGGTTCTAATAAATATGCCATTCAATTAACTATGAAAATACGTCAGCAGTCAGCCGCTATATTAGACGAAAAATAACTGCTAATATTATAATGTTCCTAGATTATTTTTTTATAAATACGTATACAGTCGTCCCTTTTAGATTAAAATATTTAAATAATAACCTTTAACTTGAGCTCAAATCATCTCTATAGCATTGTATTGACAGTGGTATGGTGGGGTCCTTATAATTTTATGCCCATGTTCCTGTACCAACTAATCGATGGCGTATTTTGGCCTCACAGGTTTATTTTGGTTGACTAATTTTAACAGTTCTGCTTTCAATAAATTTATATCAGCATCCACATCACGATTTTGTACCCATACCACTAGATCCGCCTTTTTGTTAGCTTTTGTGGGAGGTTTATCTAATTGGATAAAGTGATAGGGAGCATTGTCCATTATTATCGTACACTCTTCTTGAAGATTTTGCATAAGGGTCGTAAACCACTCTTAAAATTTTTCAGCATTCATTTCTTCATGGTACTCTTTTGCACTTTTTGATTCAAATGCCAACAATCCATTTTTTATAAAACTTTCCCCGGCAGATCCAGCATGACAAATAATGAGGCGTCCACCCTTTCCCATTGGTACTTTTGAGCTGGATGCTTGCGTATCATCTGTCCAAAGTTAAACCCTACAAAGTCTGTGGCACAGTATGATTGGCATTTAACCATGTATCACCAATAATTATTACCTTGTCCCAGTTGGTTATTTTATTAACTTCTATAAGAAGGATACTCTTTGTATTATTATGTCATACCTTTCCATCAATATTTTCCGTTTGTCGGTTTTTTTGTATTAAACCCGATATTTTTAGAATCGTTTTAATGGATGTTGCACTGCCATCATATAAGTTTTCAAATTTAAGGGACACAAGTAATTTACTTACGGTGGGGTATTCTTGTCTTGTGTAGTAGCCGTAAACATGAGATCTAATACCATCAGCGTCAAATCGATACCTGTCATAGGTTTTTGTGTTTTGCGCTTTTTGGGTGTGTGCAGTACATTATCTTCAGCTAGAAGGCCCATACTTTTCCTTTATAATATTTTGGACTGTTTTTATGCCAATTCCAAGCACTTGTGTGACCAGTTCTTGTACTTGGATAACTTCTAAAAGAGGCCCTCTATTTGCTGACTCTCGTTCAAAGTACTCGTGCAACTTCAAAACCAAGTTACGAGACTGGCTGTTAAGAGTACGACCTCTTTTATACACGTTGTCTAGTTCACACGATAACACCAAAATCACATAATGTAAATCAAAGTCCGGAATTAGCAAGCCAAGGTCAACCAATATAGCAGAAACAGTCCAAGAGTGATAGCCGAGTCAGAAAATATAATAATAGCCAATAACACAAAAAATTCCAACAGATAGCGAGAGACCGCGCTAAGCATTAACGAATCAATGAATGTGGAATGAAGGAAAAAATAGAAGTTAAAATACATTTTTTCAAAATCAAAGGAGAATTTCGGCCTTTTTAGCCAAACTATTTCCAATATTAACATATTAAATATCAAAATCAAGCTAGAAATATATGTGGTCAGATTTTGTTTTTTTATGTTTAAACATTAAATAATACATTTCTCTCTTTTCTAAATGTAAAAGTATCGATTTTTCAGAATATCGATTTTATTTAGCCTAAAAATGGTTTATAACGAACGTTATAAACCTGTCGGAATATTAGTCAATGAAAAATTCGTGTTTTTGAGTGCATTTTTCCAATATAAAGTGAATCTTGGTGCTTACGAATAATACTCATTGTTATACTGTATGGATAACATAGTAATTATTTAGGATTATGAATTTGATTTTTTGATTTCTTACGTAGACGTTCATACAAAGTTATCGCGGCAAGTGTAATGAGAAACGTCAAATCGGGCTTCTTAGATTGTCGCGAGTACAAAGTGCTAAAGAAAACTGAAGACAACATAAACCGACAGTTTACCATGATGTCAGGCTTTATAAATCAAACTGACACCAATTTAGCTGAGGTTGAATCAACTATGGAAGCCATGATGGCCACAAGTTATTTAAATTCTGCATCACTAACAGCATACTTACATATCAAGAATATGAGGGTAATGCAAGATATGATATTTGACGCTCTCTCAGACGTCTATAAAGGACATATGTACGTGCATTAACTTACTCCCGTAAACCTGATCGACCGACTGGATGTCATTTCTGAAAAATTGCCAAAATCATTGACTTTACCAGTGGAAAACGTGAGAGAAGACATCAAAACTCTCTATAAACTACTGTACGCGAAGGTGCTAGTTACTTCAGATTACTTCTTGTTTGAAGTTCACATTCCACTTACTTCAGATGAAGATTTTCTGATCTACAAAATGATTCCACAGCCTGTTAAAACTGAGAAAGGAACGACTAATATTATAAACCTACAACCTGAATACATTGCAGTTAACTTTCAAAATAACAGCTATATATATGTGACAGAAACTGACATGAAGCTGTGCACTCAAATGAAACAAGATACTTTTCTCTGTTACAAAATCTTACCAGTGTTCAACTTACATTACAACAATAATCCGTGTGAAGCTAAGTTATTGAGTCACAGTTCGGGGACATCCTGTGACTTCAAGCCGGCAACATGCAATGACACGTGGATCGCATGCACACGATGTGCAACTTTGACCTGACGTTGCACTATAAGACGTCGTCTGGCATAGTTAAACTCGCGCAAGGGTATGTACTTAAATCCAAAGACTTCACTATTCACTCACACAATGAGTACAATACCAAAATGAAAATCGACAACTACTACTTCGATATCCCAACTCTGAACACTACAGTGAACAACATTATGGGGTTACCTCGCCATTATTTATCATGAAAAGTAATCCTAGAAACACATGATATTGAATTTCAAGAAATTGACAGGCGATTGGTTACATCCACTACATGAAAACGACATCTTATCCTCGTCAATTACGAATCACGACTTGCACCAATACCTGATCTGCTACATACTTCTCAGCGTTGCAATTCTTGGAATGACTGTATGGATCGCAAGAAAGATTTACAGCCATTATTGCACTCAACACAAAGACATGACATCACTTACAAATTAAGCATTGGAACTAGAAGATACGGAAAAACACTCCACTGCGGAACGCGAACCTGCATCACCGAGTCCAGCGCAGCCACCCGCGCCGTAGCCGCGCGATCAGGGGCCACAAACACCTACTACGGCGACTACAGCGAAAAACCACATTACTTTTAATTTTGACGATTAATACTTACATTATTTGCTTTGTACTGGCATTACTTTACCTTAATAGATTTTCTAGTTTATCTTATTTTTCTTTCGGGTTACCAATATGTACGTGTAAACCATCGCAACTTTATTTTGCGCTCACGTTTGATACCTATTTTCGTGGCGCATGTTTAATTAGTAATAATTTTATCATATTTAACTTCAAATCAGTACATCAACAACCGTCCTACTAAACACTAACTACTCAAGGAAAGATTTGCGACAATAACCTTGTAACTACTTTACTTTTTAATAAACCTTTTAAACTTTGGTGATCTTTTTCTTTCGACGTGCTCATCAACTAACTTCAACTATACTTCTTGAAGGTGTAAAAAAAATCTTGGTCTTATTGCAGTGTGTGAGTAAGTGCAGCGAACCTGGTAATCGTCGTGTTGGTGCGGGTCGCTGATGAGGCGCCCGCGCTGCGAGCGGCAGCGGCAGGGCGGCGCCCAGCAGCACGGGTGCGCGCGTATATATCGACAGCATGCTGAATTAAAGAACGCAGCCTACAGAAGTAAGTCATTATCGCGTTACGTTCTCTGAATCGTTTAAAACATTTTCTTCCGACAAAATCTAAGATCATGCTTGTCCTACCTCGTTATCGCTCATATTACCCATAATTGTTTATGCAGATGTGTGTTACGCTGATCTGTTCCAAGATCTATCGAACAAGCCGAAGCGCCCTCATAATTTATTTATTTATTTAAAAAAGGTCTACCTACAATTGTTACAATTTAACATACTAAATCTAAATGTATAATAAAGTCTTATACTAATTGCACAATTACTTACAGGTAAACACCGCTAAACCATACCAACCATACCATAATAACTTTATAAGATTTATTTTCGGGCTTTCCAAGTTTTACCATATTTCGCAATATGACTAGGTATATTAAAGCTTAAGATCCGGCATATGCGTAATTCCAGAATCTTCGCTTTCTTATCTTAATAGTAAATTTCACTATCTCTCCTCATCTCATTATAGGGTTATACGTTCTTCTTCTACAACAAAATCTATATTCCTGTTCAATTCACCGAGTTCTATGGTGACTCACAGGACAAGGTCTTTGGAACTCCTTGAAAAATGACATCAGAAAGGCACCCAAAATTATGCTTTTAAAAAGTTGGTTCATAATCATCTAGTAAAATCAACGCCTTTTACACGAATCGTCCATGTTATATGATGTATTGCTAAACAGACGTATATATTCATGCGTGTGTGTATGCGTGTGCGTGCGCGCGCGTGCTTGTGTGTGTGTGTGTGTGTGTGTGTGTGTGTGTGTGTGTGTGTGTGCGTGCGTTCGTGCGTGCGTGCGTGCGTGCGAGCGTGCGTGCGTGCGTGCGTGCGTGCGTGCGTGCGTGCGTGCGTTCGTGCGTGCGTGCGTGCGTGCGTGCGTGCGAGCGTGCGCGCGTGCGTGCGTGCGTACGTGCGTGCGTGCGTGCGTGCGTGCGTGCGAGCGTGCGTGCGTGCATGCGTGCGTGCGTGCGTGCGTGCGTGCGTGCGTGCGTGCGTGCGTGCGAACGTGCGTGCGTGCGTGCATGTGTGTATGTGTGTGTGTGTGTGTGTGTGCATGTGCGTGCGTGTGTGTGTGTGTGTGTGTGTGTGTGTGTGTGTGTGTGTGTGTGTGTGTGTGTGTGTGTGTGTGTGTGTGTGTGTGTGTAGGATATATTTGTATAGTGTATTTATTTGTAAAATGTATATAATACTACGTAGTTAATTATCATTTTTATTACCTACGTCAAATTCTATCTCTATATCCTTCAGAACACACAACAATGTGGCACTCGGCAGGAAAAAATTAAGAGGCTAGTACATACCCCGACAGACCCTTAGGCATAAAAGAAGTCCCACATCCGATTAAAGTATGTAATGTTATAGAGTTTTTAAAGAAAAGAAACGACATTTTAAGAAGGAAAATGACATTATTATGAATTACAATATAATTTTAAGTATATTACCATTAGAAGTATAGTACCATTCGAACGTTTTTCTTTAGAATCTTTCGGAATAAGAATTCACGTATATGAAGAGTCTCTAAGTTTAAATTGCCGAAAATGCCATCTATTTATCATTGAGCTATTCCAACGTGGCAGTGTGTCAGTCATGTTCGGAAAAGGAAAGGCGACGCACCAACAGTGTGTACATTTACATAAACTATTTCGAGACACTTTCAAACACCTCTAACTCAAGGGTGGATTGAAAAGTACTCGGCCTAACCAAGAAAATAAACACATACTAAATCAGGTTTAAACAGAAGGTTATTATCAATGGTAAAAGTTCTTCCGGGTCACCTGTACTAATGGGTGTACCTCAGGGCTCGATTCTCGGCCCATTCCTGTTTCTGGTGTATATTAATGACTTACCTCACCTTGTAGGGGATAGTCATGATATGGTATTATTTGCTGATGATACTTCCTTGATTTTTAAACTTAAACGTCAATCATTTAAATGTGACGAAGTGAATAATGCTATATCAAAATTAGTGCATTGGTTTAACGTTAATAATCTGCATTTGAACGGAAATAAAACTAATTGTGTTAAATTTACAACAACGAATGTTCAAAATCTGAATACCAATGTGTTTTTAAATGGGGAGGAATTGAGCCCTGTTGTATCCACTGTTTTTCTTGGCATCACTCTTGACGCAAAGCTCCAGTGGGGCCCCCATATATCCAAATTAGCATGCAGACTAAGTTCTGCAGCCTATGCTGTAAAAAAGATTAGAGGTCTCACTAGTGTCGAGACAGCTAGATTAGTTTATTTTAGTTATTTTCATAGCATAATGTCTTATGGGATTTTGCTATGGGGAAATGCGGCTGATTCAGAAACTATTTTTGTTTTACAGAAGAGGGCCATTAGAGCTATTTACAATCTAAAACCGAGAGAGTCTCTTAGAGATAAATTTAAAGAAATTAATATATTAACTTTGGCCTCTCAGTATATTTACGAAAATTTAATGTATGTTCACAAAAACAAAGATAGTTTTAGTAAAAGAAGTGATATACATTCTGTAAACACTAGGAACAAACACAAGCTAGTGATACCAGTTTCTCGACTCCACAGAGTCAGTAATTCATTCTTGGGGCAATGTATACGCTATTACAACAAGGTCCCGGAAAGTGTACAGGTTCTCTCTATTACCAAGTTTAAATGTTTTATTAAGCTGAAACTGTATAAAAAGGGTTATTATAGTATAAATGAATACATGGTTGATAATAACCCCTGGGAATGAGGTGGTCGCTTCCAAGCAGTTTCTAAAATAAATTTTGTAAATAGTTCGTAATCATTTATATTGTAAAATTTATTTTAAAAAAAAAGTCCCGCTGGGTTTCTTGCTGGTTCTTCCCAGGACAGAGGGTTTTTTCGAACCAGTGGTAAAGTAAAAAATGACTTTCAATAAGAATTACATATGTAATGTATATTGAATAAAAAAATATTCTATTCTATTCTATTCTATTCAGTTATATTTTTATTTTTCTACATAATCACCATCAAGTTCAATACACTTTTGCCACCTCCCCTTCCAAGCATTTAGACCGTTGAAAAAAAATGATTCTTCCTTAGAGTCAAAATATGCGTCTACAGCTGCTTTGACCTCGTCGTTTGTCGAAAATCTTTGACCTCCCAAGTGCTTTTTTAGGTTAGGGAACAGAAAGAAGTCTGATGATGCCAGATCAGGTGAATACGGCGGATGCGGTAACAGTTCAAAGCCACAGTTGTGAATTTCAGCCATTGACTGTACTGACGTGTGAACACGGGCGTTGTCTTGATGAAACAGGACTTTTCTTCTGAGCATTCCTCGACGTTTTTCTTTTATTTCCTCTCGTAAACGACGTAGTAAGGTGCAGTAGTAATCAGAGTTTATATTCTGACCCCTTTCAAGATAATCAATCATAATCACACCTTTCGAGTCCCAGAATACTGAAGCCATCACCTTATTTGCCGACAAAATCGACTTAGCCTTTTTAGGGGGTGGTGAACCAGGTCTTCTCCACTGTTTTGATTGTTGTTTTGTTTCCGGTGTACAGTAATGAACCCATGTTTCGTCCATAGTACAAAACGATTCAAAAAATCATCTGCATCGGCTTCAAGTAACTCCAAACAGTCGCGTGAAATAGTCAATCGCGTCCTTTTTTGTTCAACTGAAAGCAGTCGCGGAACCCACCTCGCAGACACCTTGTGGAAACCCAACTCGTTGACAATGATGTTTTGAGTTCGTTCATAAGAGATGCCTATAATCTCGGCTATCTCTCTAATTTTTAATCTGCGGTCTCCCATTATTAAATCAAGTACTTTTTTAATATTTTCGTCAGTAGTTGACGTCGAAGGCCTTCCAGAGCGGGGTTCATCTTTCACACTCTCTCTACCACGCTTAAATTCTGCTATCCATTTTTTGACGGATGAATATGACAGAGCACAATCGCCTAATGTACTGATCATGTCATCATGGATGGCTTTTGATGATAGCCCCTTCTTATGGAGGTACTTAATGACGGCACGCTGCTCGATTTGCTCCATTCGCGGAAATTATGTCCGATTACTTTGTTAATAAATTTATAAAATCACAACTAATTATCGCACACGTTTCGAACTTCACACAATGAACTAGTCTGAACTGAACTAAATAATGTGGGTAGATATGATTTTTAGAATTGAATGGATCTGTGTTAGGCCGAGTACTTTTCAATCCACCCTCGTATTACTCATTTGTCATTTTACTTTATTTTGCTTCAAAAACCAGTAAAGAAGACTTACGACTAATATAAGAACTAAACTGAATTCATTCGGTTTTATAACATAACGTGGTTAGTAGTCTTAGGCATAAAGAAGATCTTCTATTCAAGAGTTTTTGTCACGAAACAAGTCTCTTAACCGCTGCGATTTTCGCAAAATAAGACATTAATTTGTTGTCGAATTCCATACTTTACATTTTAGTTAGCATATTATACGCGGGGCTTCTTTATTGAAACTAACGCTAGTTTAAGCCTTAGCCTAGATGCGTAGCTACCGCCGTATCAGCCGTATCAATGATACGGGGCCCCGAGGCTACAGGGGCCCCGAGAGAATTTAAGCAAAAATTCTAAGGATTTCTATGCGACAGCATGTTGGTTTGAACTGTTTGGCTAACTTAGTTTTTAGGAGTATTAATTGTAAGTAATAACTTATAATCAATATATAATTATTTTAATTCAATGCAAGAATTTTTTTTTCCTTTTGTGAAAAATCTTTACGCTTCATTTGGGCCCCCCGACAAATTTTGATACAGGGCCCCTCTAAGGCACGCTACTCCACTGCCTTAGACTAATTATAAACTATACTATACTATACTAGCCAAGTCGTAAGATAACTTATGTTTAACAAGGTTTCACCTTTTTCTCAAATGAATAACTAGAATTTTTAAATTACTTAATTCTACTTAATATGTTGGAAAGGAACTAATGAAATAACAAAGCTCTTTGTATACTAAAACACGTACGTAATTTAATCTGTTTATACAATTTTAATGTAGTGCAGACATTTTCGTTTCATTTCATTTAGCTTTTTCGTCTTGCTTTCCTATCTCGTGTATTGCAAGGAGAAAATTTAATATTATGTGTTGTTGTATATATAAATATAATAAGTAAATAACGTCCTTCCAACTTTACTCCGTTGGGCACAGAATTGTCATTAGTAAAAAGTGTTTGGGGAAAGCAATACTCCACCACAAGACATGCATGAGAGTTAACGGACTACACAGGTTTACTTAAAATTAGTAATTTCATTCGTATCTGCGGGCTTACCCGCGTACTATAAAGTTGTAACGGCTCGTACACATTATATAACATAACATGTTATAAAATTTGTATAACGTGACACAAATGTTATGTAACTCGAACGGCAGAACGACAAACGACAATGTCATACGACAATGTCATATAGCATTGTTATATTGCATTGTTATTCTAATGTGTACAATATTGTTATATGTTGCAATGTTGAAAAACAATGTTACATAAAGTGGACGTGTTATAAAACAAAAGTTATACAACATGTTACTTGATCTGTACGCACACTAAGAGGAACGCACAAGGTGTTTCAGGATTTGATGTCTAGTTAGTTTTCAGCATTGTAATTTTTTAATTTTGTTTGGTTGTGTCCAAGAAAAAAAGTACTGGTCGACTTCCTTGGCTTAGCCAAAGCGTCTGACAGTCTCATACCCCCATAATAAAAAAAAAAACAAGAAAACCTTGACTTTCGAGATTTCCGGCTGAGACTCTTGTGTGATTATTTGTAGAATGTAACTCAGTGTTGTGATACTCGTAATAATATGTATGTCTCAAATAATAGGACTCAACTTTATTTAAGGTTAGGAATATGAGTTTAGGTATTTATTTAAAAAAAACACTTTTTTATACATTTTATCTGTCTTCAATAATATTAAAATATCGTGAAGATGGGTGGCACTATATTGTCCTGGTACCGTGCTCAACTAAGGTACCATATAATTGACATTGGGGTCTTTACGTTGTTTATCAATCGGTATGCCACAGTTAACACAACGGCCCATGATGTCAATATTTCATCGATAGACTCGTGCCATATCCCAAAATAACAAAGCCGTCAAGGTCCAATAACGAAGTAAAGGTCAAATAAAAAGCAGGATCAATGTGTAAAAACACGAAAGAAAAGCTGTGGTTACCAAGGAAACGAAATGGTAAAAGAAACGATTAACTAAAGTCAAAACTCGAAACAACGACAAATGAGAGTTACAAGTGAAATTTACTTCAGGCGTTACGTAAGTGTCGATCTGAGATCATTTATTTGAAAAATCGATCAAACGGAGTTAAGAGATTGATTTCTTAGATCGCCCCGAAACATTGCACTGGATCAATTTACTGTATCGATCCAAAAACTTACCGAATTGGACCAATTCACATTGTAGCTACTTTAATAAGATTTTTATTTATTATATATATTTATTTATTTTTACGTGGTAGAGCCATGCTGCAGCTATATTATGGTTGTAGCATGAATGGGTCGGCTCGACCGGGGAAGGACCACGCTCTCACAGGAAAACAGCGTAAAATAGCAGCTTAACGCTGCTGTGTTTCGTATGGTGAGTGTAGAGAAGCGGAGCCCCTTTTTACTGGCAAAGAGGCATTCCATCTTAGTCCTCACGGGCGACAACGCATCTGCATCTTGAGTCTTTATTGAGGATAGATGTAGATGTCTATGGGTCACAGTAACTAACTTACCATCAGGTGGACTGTGTGCTCGTTTGTCACTCGATCCTATAAGAAAAGACTCTGCTATCATATATATTTCGAACACATCATCTTTATTCAAGGCGTGTGATAATATTTCATTAAATTAAACGCATCGATACTTAATAATATCCACAAATTTAACTTATTCGTCAAATAACAGCATAGAGCAACACGGGCCACCAGCGGAACGGAGGAAAGCAGCCATATGCAGGCGTTTTCAGCTCTATAAAGTTAGCAGTGAAAAGTCAGCAGAAACCTTAAAATAGTATCTAGGGATTTGTAACTAATTTGTTGCTAATTAGTTACAAAAATCGCGATTTTGTTGCTCCAATCGGTTTTGAGAAAATTTACTTACTGCTATCTTTATATTAAGATAGCAGTAAAAACTTTCCATCAACCCCGCCTAGCGGATAGATAGATAATTTTTTGCTAATTAGTTGCTGAAATATAATGCTAAAAAAATATTAAAAAAATCAAAAACAAAAAAATAAAAAAAATTATAAGATTCAAGTTATGTTTTAATACTGGTTCTGAAGTTCTAAATTAATAAAAATTTTGCAGCTGATTAATAAACAGATCAATAACTCCCAGACAGCCTACAACAACATAAAATCGGTCGATAAGCTGTATCAAGTAATAAGTTACAAATAAATGTGTACATGCTGTTCAGTTATGGAAGCAGCAAGTCATAAAGATCCAGTAACAAAATCAAATCGATCTATGAGCTGCACCAAGTAATTAGTTAGTTATTTTTTGTGTACGTGCTATACTTACGTAAAAATCTTAGGAAAAAAATTTACAGAATTCTGTTGCTCCTCAGTAGTGGTAGCAGCAAGTCATAATGAGCCAATAACAAAATAAAATCGATCTATGAGCTGCACCAAGTAATTCGTTAGTAATTTTTTCTGTACATGCTATACTTACGTGAAAATTTTAGGAAAAAGTTAGCAGAATTTTTGTTGCTGCTCAGTAATGGTAGCAGCAAATCAAAAAGAGCCAGTAACAAAACAAAATCGATTGATGAGCTGACCAAGTAATTCGTTAGTAATTTTTTCTGTACATGCTATACTTACGTGAAAATTTTAGGAAAAAGTTAGCAGAATTTTTGTTGCTGCTCAGTAATGGTAGCAGCAAATCAAAAAGAGCCAGTAACAAAACAAAATCGATTGATGAGCTGACCAAGTAATTAGTTAGTAATTTTTTATGCACATTCTATACTTACGTGAAAATTTGAGGGAAAAAGTTAGCAGAATTTTTGTTGCTGCTCAGTAATGGTAGCAGCAAGTCATAAAGAACCAGAAACAAAATAAAATCAATCGATAAGCTGCACCAAGTAAGTAGTTAATAATTATTTGTGTACAAGCTATATTTACATGTAAATTTTAGGAAAAAATACAGTAGGTAGTTTGTTGCCGGTCAGTTATGGAAGCAGCAATTCATAAAGAGCCTGCAAAAAATAAAATAGATCGATAAGCTGCACCAAGTAATAAGTTAGTAATTACTAATATACATACTATATTTTTATGAAAATTTTAGGAATAAAGATGGCAGATATTTTGTTACTGGTCAGTAATGGAGGCAGGAAGTTATAAAGAGCCAGCAACAAAATAAAATAGATCGATAGCTGCACCAAGTAATTGGTTAGCAATTAATTGTGTACATGCTATATTTACATGAAAATTATAGGAAAAAAGATAGCAGATATTTTGTTGCTGGTCAGTTATGTTAGCAGCAAGTCATAAAGAGCCACCAAAAAATAAAATCGATCGATAAGCTGCACCAAGTAATAAGTTAATAATTATTTGCTTACAAGCTATATTTACAAGAAAATTTTAGGAATAAATATGGCAGATATTTTTTGCTGGTCACTAATGAAGACAGCAAGTCATGAAGAGCCAGCAACAAAATAAAATCGATGGATAAGCTGCACTAAGTAATAAGTTAATAATTATTTGTGTACATATTTTCATGTATAAAAAAGGAGCAGATAATTTGTTGCACATGGTGCAGCTTATTGATTGATTTTATTTTGTTGCTGGCTCTTAATGAGTTGCTGCTTTGGTTACTGACCAGCAACAAAATATCTGCTATCTTTTTTCCTATAATTTTGATGTGAATATAGCATGTACACAAATAATTATTAATTTATCACTTGGTACAGCTTAACGATTAATTTTATTTTGTTACTGGCTTTATATGACTTACTGCTTCCATTGCTGACCAGCAACAAAATATCTGCTATATTTTTTCCTATAATTTTCATGTAAATATAGCATGTACACAAATAATTATTAACTAATTACTTGGTGCGGCTTATCGATTTATTTTATTTTGTTGCTGGCTCCTTATGACTTGCTGCTTTCATTACTGGCCAGCAACAAAATATCTGCTATATTTTTTCCTAATATTTTCATAAAAATATAGCATGTGCATTAATATTTACTAACTTATTACTTGGTGCAGCTTATCGATCTATTTTGTTTTGTTGCTGGCTCTTACTTTCATTATTGGCCAGCAACAAAATATCTGCTATATTTTTTCCTAATATTTTCATGAAAATATTGCATGTACACAAATATTTACTAACTAATTACTTGGTGCAGCTTGTCGATCTATTTTATTTTGTTGCTGGCTCCTTATGACTTGCTGCTTTTATAACTAGCCAGCAACAAAATATGTGCTAAATTTTTTCCTAATATTTTCATAAAAATATAGTATGTATATAAGTAATCACTAACTAATTACTTGGTGCAGCTTATCAACCTATTTTATTTTGTTGCTGGCTCTTTATAACTTGCTGCTTCCATTACTGACCAGCAACAAAATATCTGATTTATTTATTCCTAAAATTTTCATGTAAATATAGCTTGTACATAAATATCTATTAACTTATTAGTTAGTGCAGCTTATCGATCGACTTTATTTTTTTCTAGCTCTTTATGAGTTGCTGCTTCAGTTATTGACCAGCAACAAAATATCTTCTGTCTTTTTTCCTAAAATTTTCATGATATAACTTGTACACAAAAAATTATTAACTAATTACTTGGTGCCGCTTATTGATCAATTTTACTTTGTTGCTGGCTCTTTGTGACTTACTGCTTCCGTTACTGACCAGCAAAAAAATATCATTGTACACAAATAATTACAAACTAATTACTTGGTCAACTCATCGATCGATTTTATTTTAATACTGGCTCTTTATAACTTGCTGCTTTCGTAACTGAACAGCACTAATATATCTGTTGTTCTGTTTTTGAATCTCCCGTATAGGCAGTATGTACACATTTATTTGTAACTTATTACATATACTTGATACAGCTTATCGACCGATTTTATGTTGTTGCAGGCTGTGTGGGAGTTATTGATCTATTTATTATTCATCAGCAAAATTTTCATTAATTTGGAACTTCAAAACCTGTATTAAAACGTAACTTGATTTTTTAATTTTTGATTTTTAAATATTTATTGCATTATATTTCAGCAACTAATTAGCAACAAATTATCCCGTTTTATCCGAGATGGCGGGGTTGATTGAAAGTTTTTACGGCTATCTTTATATAAAGATAGCAGTAAATCAATTTTCTCAAAACCGGTTGGAGCAACAAAATCGCGATTTTGGCAACTAATTAGCTACAAATTCCTAGATACAGTTTGAAGGTTTCTGCTTGCTTTTCACTGCTAAGTACAAAAAACACCATATTGTTTTCCAGACGGAAAAAAGTCACAAAGTATAAATATTCCTTAAATATAATACTATTGTTATTTGCCAAAAACCTAAGGCAAACTTCATGTATAAACTCTGAAGATGGACCTCGTTTGAAAATGCCGTAATAGAGACCGAGAGAAGTTACACTACCACGTTGCATCGACAGGATTGCAGACTCCTTTAAAAAAAGCTGTTATTTTATTTTTTCTACCACCCACGTTAACATGGTATTCTCAGTTCAGCACGGATAATATTTGACATTCCCTCACTATCAGCGCGGGTACTAAGGGCTAATGTTTGAAATTTTATATATTTACTATATCATACTATTTCTAATATCTAACGACGTATTCCTTCTCAGGGGTCACAGCTCATCCGCATTTTGATTCTTAATCAAGGATAGATGTAAATTCCCAAGAGCCACAACATCCCCTCACCATTGGTTGGACTGTGCGTTTGTTGTTCTTATTTTATAAAAAGAATACCATTGACCTAAATTAGATGTTTAAGCAAATAAAAAATTAAATAAATATTAAGAATGGAAGCAATAAATGACGATTATCTCAAAAAACGTGCCAAAGTAAACTGAGATTATTATCGTACTTTATAACGCCGTGTACGTGAGCTAACAAGTCGATGCGATCCAAAAGTTTCCGTCACGACGGATATTTACAATTGTGGATTAAATGTCTTCCTCTATTCGTAATTCTTTTTCATAATGTATTAATCTTCTTTATTTCTTACGCAATCATCCAAGCTACGTGATAAACTTATACAATCATATTGCAAATGACATAGCTTTTTTGTGTACTCTTTCCACTAGTACACAAGGTAAGTAAGGTATAGTGGCGGTGTAAGAGAATCCACTAACCCTTTTCATCTCGTGGGAAGAGACGAAAAAGGGAAACATAACAGGAGATGGGCAGCAGCATCTTTCTGGTAATAACTCAAAATAATAAAGAACTGCGCTTGCCAACAACTACGGCAAATATCCAGCCTATTTGGCAGTCTGTGGGGAGACCTGGTCAGGACTGGACATTTGATATGATGTATGATGACGAAGATGCGATGTAATGATGACGAAGATTTGTTCTACTCATCTTCTCTACTCTTAATATTTACGGTAGTATTGAAAACAAAAATGTAATTTCTAAGATAAGAATTAAAACCTGTGTGGCCGTAGGAAGGAAAAGGAGAGATCTCCCGCCGGGCAAGGTGTTCTGCCCGGGGAGCGGCCAACGCTCCTAGTGGTAGTTCGGAGCTATTCTATATATATTGCTTTAATTTCGGAACTTTGTTAGCGTGATTTAGGCTTCGGTGTGTTTCGCTTGTGACGCGACGGCAGCGCCGCCACATCACCCCCCTGCTCAGACCGGAGGTCGATAGTGCAGTCTAGATGTCGACGAATTTGCAAGTGCCAGGGATTGCCTTGTAGTCTGCAGTGAGTCGAGAAGAAGGCAAGTGATCTGCGAGAGTGCCGTGAAGCAGAGGCGAGCAGTAAGGCTCAGAGCCGTGCCGAATACTGTAGCGCAGAGAGTAGCTTGAAGGAACAGAAAGCATTATTATTCCAGTGCTGCGATGAACCTTTTTAAAGTTAGATGGCTTGCAGAATGTGAAGACTACAGACAATATCTGCTCGGGAGCGAATGAATGGGGTACTTGAGGACGATGTCGAAGGTTTTGAAGTTGTAGTTTTCTGAAGTTTGTTGGTTGCGTGTTCATATCACGTCGGTTGGTCACCACTGTAGCGGGTGGAAGGAAAAGGGGAGATCTCCCACCGGGCAAGGTGTTCTGCCCGGCGAGCAGCCAACGCTCCGATTAGTAGTTCGGAGATAATCTATATATATATATTGCTTTAATTTCGGAACTTTGTTAGCGCGATTTAGGCTTCGGTGTGTTTCGCTTGTGGCCCGACGGCAGCGCCGCCACACCTGCATCATAGATTCCACAACTCGGCAGGGAACGCAGAGGGTATTGGGCTAAAAAGAGTTTGCTGCGCTGACCCCAACGCGAGATGACTAACTTCACATATAAAAATATTTTTTCAAATATTTTATAACTTCTCATATATGCAGGTTTCCTGGCGATGTATACCTTTACGGCCGATAACTTGGTAAAACGACACTTCATATTTCATTTAAAATTGAGTGGTGTCAGCGTAGATCAAGTTTGGGTTGCTTACTTACTATAACAATAAAATAATATGTAAAATATAAATATTACAATAAAAAATAACAAAAATTTGCTTTTTCATAGTATTCTTTCTCAAGAGCATGATGATTTATGTGAGCTATGAAATCTGATCTGTTATAAAAACCTTAAATTTTATAAGTCGCATTAAAAGTAAAATAAGTAAATTAGCAGGTTACATACGTCTCACGACTGTTTAGAAGGCTCCTAACTACCTACAGTATTTTGTGGGCAGGGAAAAGTCCGCTGCAAAACTCCAACGCGTATTGCGGTTTTCGCATGTCCACGATTATTTTTAGCTTCCCGGGCATCCAGGCTTCCCCACAAAGTTATTCTTCACCACTTTACTACCGAACAAATGGTTAATCAGCACATAGTTTCCAATAATAGATTCATTAGTCCTTGCCGCCATCGTACACGTTTTTCCCCCGTGCAATTAAATCATTCGGCGAGCTACGTAATTCAAAAAACTGAAAATAAGGTTATACATTATTGTGAACCACATAAAAAAGTAATTAAGCATCCAACGATCCAACGAGATATTCCATCAAATAGACATACTCGTAAAAATCTCATAGTCCACTTAGTTTTTAATTACTTACATCGGATTACTTAATACCAAATGAAGATTGTAAAACTATTTCTATGCCGATAGACCAAATATATTCATCTTAAGAAACTACTCTCTTAATCACCATTTTTTGTACACAGTATCCAGTATAACAATTCAGATACTTATTTTGCTAAACGTAGGTAGCAATTACGGTAAATCATCCCAATAACGGCCATCGGCCTGAATATTCTGAGTGTGACAATTTTTATTCTGTAAGAATAAGTATTCTAAATAATTGTATTCAGTTACTTATTATTAGTTTATTTGGCAGTAAATAGATAGCTGTATTATTAGATTAAAACTTTGAATACCAAAACTGTAAAGTTATTTTAATATATGTATGTGGTGGTCAGATCGTAGAATTGGTCATATCATGAAATGTCCGATCATTTCTGCCTAGAAGCAAGTTCCACAGATCCGGTCCTCCTATGGAGCCCTATACGCACCCCTGTGTAGTTATCTGTGTTTGTTCCAGCCCCGCGTACCTCACTCTAACTCTTCTGTCCTGGAGATAAGTTTCAACCAATTTCCTGATGTTTATGGGGCATCTTTCCTCAGCCAACCGACATCTAATTGCGGGCCACCAAGCACTATCGAATGCTCCCTCTATGTCAAGGGATATTATGGTAACTATCTTCTTATTTCGTAAATGTGTACGTATGTATTCCATCATGTCATAAAGGGAATCTTCAGTGCTTCTGTGGTGTGAAGCTGTATTGGCGAGTACTAACCCCTGAGTGAATGTGCCATCTTATCCTTCTAATAACCATCTTCTCCAGGACTTTTCCCATAACTGATAGCAGACCTTTAGGTCTGTACGCCTTCGGTTGCGTATAGTCCTACTTTCCCGGCTTTCGCAGGACCACAGTTTTACAAGCGGCTGCGCAGGTGGTGATTGGTCGCATGTTTTATCGCATGACGCAGTCGCTCGCTACTTAAGTAAGGACGGTTGCATCAGCGGGCTTTATAAATAGCAGTTTTTTTGGCTCGCCGCTCACTTAGCTGTCAGCCACCGCAGAGTCTACATCATCTGAAGATGCCTCCTGTAGAGGCGAAACACCTGTCGTATTTTCGTCAGTAGTGTGTCTTCCCTGGTGTAGTAGTGTTGGGAGTAGTGGTGGTGGGATTAGTGGTGACAGGGATAGTGCACGCAATTGAGGGAGGGCGGAAGGTGCTCTTGAGACTAGGTAAGACACATCATTTTATTTTATCGAGCGGAAGTACGCAAGGTAATTCTTACCAACTTTAATATCTTCAGCCATTTCTCATATGCTATGTGTTCTGCGTCGTCAGCTTCAACTAAATCCTCCGGGTAAAGGATTTCGGCTAGTAATCTAGCCGATTCTAAATTATGAAACCTTTCTTCCCCATCGGTTATCGGTTATTCGAGCGATATGGCCCGCCCATTGCCACTTCAGCTTACTAATCTGTTGGGCTTTGTCGTTTACTTTGGTTCTGCTGCAGATATTCTAGTTCTAAAAAACTATCACGTAGAGAAACCCCAAACAAAGCCCTCTTCATAGCTCGCTGAGCTACCTTGAGTTTTCTCATACGGCTACGTCATCACTGCCAACACACAGTGGTTGAACAATCTTATTTAGAGGTGTTGAGGTATGCCTGATGAGAAGATGAGTCGTAATCTCCGAACGCTAACCAGCAGAGTTGAATCCGTCGATTGACCTCTCGGGCGGAGTTGGACTTATCTAGTCGGACTACATGTACAGACACGTCCGGAGTCTACAGATCCCAAGCGCAGAATCTGAACCTGAACCTGACAACAACTGAGAACCGATGAATAAGGGTTTTTAAGTAGTAACTATAGTACTGGCAAGCACAGTGTGGCCCTACATGAAGTAACGACCTGCAACACGTAAGGAAACTCAGGCCGTACTTTGTTGTAATATATAAGGGAGGTTTATGTTCAGCTATGGACTTATGGTGGGCTGTAATGACGATCATAACGAGAGATGCAATACTGACGAGATACTCGAGAAATGCCTACCGCAGCTCAATTTAAATCCTCAACTTATCTAGAAATGCTTTCACGTTTTATTTGCGTTCACTGATCGATAATAACACTTTTAATTTTTTAAATTTCCCTTTACAAAGCCAATTTACATCCATTCGAATAATCTAACTCCCACACACGATTGACTCATTAGGGAGATGTTGATCAAAGCTTAATTATGCGAATTTCCCAGGCTCCAGTTTAGTTAATTTTAGCTTCACTAATTATTACACCGACCCCCTGAGACAATATAACCAATAAAATATACATTATTTTTTACTAAATTCGATAATGTAACTTCCACTTATATTTCAATTTACGATAGCAATTGTCATCGTCGTCCTTATCATCATCATTATCGTTACAGCCTAACAATAATATTTGCCATAGCCATAGCAGATGCTGCTGCATCTCCTGTTTCAGTTTTAGTCCGTCGTCTGTAGGACACCCACAGGATGATAGGCGGTAGTAGATTATCTTATGCTGCCACTTAGCTTTATATTATTAAATAGTTTGGAAAACTCAAAAATGCACGCCCCATGAGCGTTTCATTTAATTTTGATTAAATAAATAAAAATAGTGACGATAACTTTTACAAAAAGAAAAAAACGTAAAATCTGATCGACTTTCCTTAATAATTTTTAAACCGTGTTGAGTACAATAATAAAAATCAAAAACTATTTGTAAATCCAATTGTGCATGCCTTTAGCGCATTAAAAAATTACGCATAAGATAATTATACGTAATTTTTTAAACTAGTTTAAATACACACAAGTTTTCACTAATAACCTTTTTATTATACTTCCAATTTTTCAATAATTTTATCTCAAACTTCAATTTAAAAGAATGTTTGGTAAATCCAAAACTCCACGACTCATAATGCTCATATGTGATTATCATATCATCATTCAGGTCACTCCATAAAGTCCAAGACGTATTTAAGTATAAATATACTTAAATATATACGTCCTACTTACTTTTAGTACTATTATTTACTATTATTTATTCTGTGCTTTTAGAATATTGTAATAAAAATCTTTGATTATTATAATAATCAAGTATGTATGAAATTAGATTTTTCGAATATTTTATATTTGTACAGTGATCTTTTTAAGCCGCTGTAAACAACCGATACAGTATCCACTCATGACGGCGGTTGACGGTGAGTGAGTGAGGCAGTCTATTTAGTAAAATAAATGATTACCAGGCTACTAAAACACCGAATATTTCCTGATTTCTGCACCGAAAAAAAAATTATTTCTGCAAAAAAAATAATTAAAACTTAACAAAAACAAATTAAACTGCCATTTACATTCTATGGTTTCCCACATGATAGATGAAGAGATTAAAAAATAGATTAAGTTAAACAATTAATATTTTTAAAAGTTATCGTGTTTACCACTCCATGCGGACTTGATAAATCTACACCATAATCCACTAAAATCACTTTTTATGTAAAAATAGCAATTAATCGATTTAAAAAAAATATAAATAAGTTGAACTATTTATTTATCTTTCTGAAAATGTGCTTTTTTATCATTTACATGTTCAATATGATTGAACATATAAATGATAAAAAAGCACAAAACGTTGGAATCTTGATTTTTAGGCGCTAGTAGAACATACCTATGCGCTTTGCGCTTAAGGCATGCAATAGGGATCATCCTTAGAATAAATGGAATTTTATCTAATACTATATATCTCAATCTATTGCTTACAGAACGGCTTCGTGGCGCAGTGGCTTAGCAATGAGTTGCTGCGCTGGGGGCCGCAGGTTCGAATCCCGCACGGAACAAGTATTGGTATGGCCTACAAATAATTGTTCCGGGTCTGAATGTTTGTCTTTGTGCAATTTGTGTTTTTGTAAACTTCTTCCACGATACAGGAGAAAATCCTAGTGTGGTAACGTTTAAAAAAAAGAAAAAATTAAAACATATCTTTAAGCAATAGATTGAGATTATTAATTATTAAATACAAATTTCTATCTGTTACTCAATATATAGAAATTTCTATTAAGCGAAAAGTCTTACTGACGCACAGACCAACGGACGGCAGTCTATATATTTTTTCAATTACATTTATTGTTATTTAATCTAAAGTAAATAAATTAGAAAATAAATTAACCTCATAATTCAATGTCTGTAGTTATTGTAACGTTAATAATTATATCAATTTGATGTCTAGCTAAAAGTATAAGAACGTTTTTTGTAGCGAAACTGACGTACAGCCACATATCGAGAGTAGAGCGCTCCTCACGTTGTGAGGCGTGCAATAAGTTGTTTACTATTTCTTACTGCTTGAGGAAGCAGATAATATTTTTCTGGTATACGCTGTTTATATGAGTATGTAGGAAGTATAATGGGTATAGTACAGAGACTAATTTTGTAGTTAGGAATAATAATTAATTCGTTTACACGAATTAATTATCCAATGAGTCGAGGATAAACTAGTAACGGAATACGACAAGTGTACCGTTCCACGTCAGAGCCAAGACTGTCTTAACGGCGGCCGATCAGTCCGTTTTATACAAGCAGGACGGGCGGCAACGCAGGTCCAATGCCGCAGATGTGCGGTACACGTGTCGTTTACAAGAATTCTGTCTAGCTAGACCGACGCCACCGCATCTAAAACGGTGCAGGTGCCGTCACGGCCATACTGACATGCGTGCGTCCTCGCACGCGCTCCATCACAATTTTAGTTATCTGCAACAACTGTAATCTGTAAAACATCGTTCGATTATCCTGACAAAACAGCGTCTGGTCCGGTCTATACTGACCCTTCAGACTCGGGTGATAATCAGTTTTGTTCCGGCAGTAAGCCCTACAAAACTTTAATCATCTTTATGTTAGATCGTAATGATTAGTCTGTAGCTTTTTCTATTTTCTCTTTTTTTTTTCAAGTACTGTTTTCGCTAGTCCGGAATAACAAGTATTCCCTATAGCCATATCATTGGACCGGCACAAAGCCCTGCAATGACAGTAAGAACTATTTTTTTTTCTTACTCTTTTTTTTTCTAGTACTATTTATGCTAGTCCGGAATCACTATTCCCTTTAGCTATATCATTGGACCGGCAAACGCCCTGCAATGATAGTAAGAACCACATTTTTTTTCTTACTCTCTTTTTTTTTCAATTCAGTATAGAACAGTTACAGACCAACCATACCGCAAACATGTCCCCGTCACAATCACACAAAAGTGTATTGTGAGGGACGTAGTGACACACGATAACACCTAAGTATGTAAACCAACAGCAACTCTACACATATCCCAGTGCAGCACAGCCCAGCCTCCCTGCAACTTCATGTTCCTTTCCTGCACTGGAATAATTACTTCGCTAGAGTGTTGCAACGTCTCTAGTATTTTCTAGATGCACAGACACGGCTACCTCGGACTGTCGCACGTCCTCGTGCGGTTGACAGTGAACAGCATACGGTCTATCAGTTATCACCACCTGCTAACAGATATTAACACTTGTTAAATATTACAACGGTCGACCATCCCAGACTTCATTTAAGTCATGTACGCGCCGATATGGCTACCTCCAGGCAAACGCACTCCAACTTTTCGTTCTGCTGAGTTCGTGCCACATTCGCGCCAGCAAGCCGTCGCGCCGTACTAGCGATAGCGAATCGTCGCACTGCTTTGCAAAATTAAAAGAAATCGAGATAAATGTATTGCGAACCATGAAATTCCGAGCTTCCAAAATTCATCACATATTCTCTTAAGAAACGGCAACTGTATGACATTTGAAAACATTGCAAAAAAAGAAATGGAAACTATGTGTAGAGACAGATACCACAACATATTTCGAAGCGAAGGGGGCAACTGCGCAAAATCTACGAAAGCCGTCCATTTACAGTGCCAAAGCACCATTTGATCGGCAGCTGCTTGAATTGCCCTGCCGTAAGATCAGACGATAAGTAACCGACTGTAGCGGTGTAGGCTCAATCTAACCAGCGCTCGGCCGTACCTGACCATATTCGATTAGCCATCACAAAGTCTTCCTCATTGATCATTGCTGTAGAGAATTCTACGAATCCCTCGATATCAAACCCCAATCTTGTCAACGACACAATATTCGGAGCAAACTGCAACACTGATCAACACATTAGAACACAAAAATGTCACTTATTATTTTTAATTCATAGCGTGTTAAAGTTAATCCTTTATTGTAGTACAACCCTTAAAAGTTTTGAACTTCAAAATATAGCAAATGATAATCATGTTTCGCGTGAACTATCAAATTGCAACAAAACGAGAGCAGCAGGAGCACCTGAGGGTTTACAAGCATTGTCGGGGTTGTAGTCATCATGATCTGCGTGAAAAACAAATTGTTAACTATAAGGACAACATACACAGTTGCCTGTTCTCTCATCTATCACACATACGAGGCCCTAAAACAGAAATACGTTCTCATACCTTGGACTATAATAAAGCACTTCGCATTCACAAGTAAACATAGGTCTTCATACGAAGTATCTGACACATACTCTTACTTGAACTTGCGAGTTCCCACGTTAACTACGTGAACCACATTAAAAACGTGAACCAGGACAGCGCCTGCCAGGACAGAGCTTAATACATGTTCAGAAAACATTACAGTGCACACAGCATACGACTTCCGCGCACACAGTGTGACTCCTACGCATACAGAGTACACGACTTCCGAGGCATCGCCATGTACAGCATACGCGCGCTCCGGGATGGCGCATGCGTATACGCGCATACGCATCTGCCAAAACCAGGCCATGTTACAGCTGAACCTGGCAGTCCGTTACGACCAGCAAGGCACCCACTCACGCACTTGTAATCACATCACACGCGCTACTGTAACACATAAAATAAAACATTAAAAATACTCAGTCGGAACTTGATTTCAAGAAATGCAGCACTACTCTTGGTACACCATTCGCCTTTCTAGGGCACCAAATACTGAGCTGCGGCTACACGACAACCTCTGGTATGGTCCGGTCTTCATGTAAACTTAAATACTCTCTTCAATGTCAGAACTAATTGGCTCTACTTCACTTTCATCAGTTATACTTCGGTTTTCCGGCATTTTTCGCAACCAATTAAAAATGTAAACACTCATTCTTACAAAATAGTTTCTGAGCCAATGTTTAGGATAAATTTACTTTCCTCATGTATCTAATGGTGATCAGTAGCAGCGACAAATAATAAGTCCGCGGCGTCATAAGCCGACAGCATACTCAAAGCGAGCGCTACAGCTCCACGCTTTCCACTAAACCATTCCAAGTTTGTAGACTACGTAATACTCGGAGAAAACTGTAACACTTATCATCACATTAGATCACAAAAATACTACTTAGTGTTTTTAAGTCATAGCACGTTAAAGTAATCATGTGCTTTTTTTCGGTACATCGTTAAAACATTTTGAACTTTAAAACTAGGCCATGTAAATCACACCTCGTGTATCAAATTATAACATTACTTGAGCAAGTTAAACTTCCACTGAATGCAAACTATAACTCATTCAGAATATCTCCAACATTTCTTTCGACATTTGTTATCATATTTGGGTACGTTAAGAAATAATGAAATTACTTGGGGGTACTTTTTATTATAAATTGAATAAAAATATTTAACTTTTGACTTAAATAATTTCACTTTATCTTTTCTCTACACTTTAATGATACGACAATATCGTAAGTAGGACAGCAAATTTCATTACGGTATTTAACATAAAAATAGAATCATCAATGCAGAATGCATTATAGTCTTTCACAAATGTAATAATCCTCATACTATTCGAAGATTGTATGTGGGCAAAAATGGGGACTTTATCCCACTTCTGATGTAGGAAGTATAATGGGTATAGTACAGAGACTAATTTTGTAGTTAGGAATAATAATTAATTCGTTTACACGAATTAATTATCCAATGAGTCGAGGATAAACTAGTAACGGAATACGACAAGTGTACCGTTCCACGTCAGAGCCAAGACTGTCTTAACGGCGGCCGATCAGTCCGTTTTATACAAGCAGGACGGGCGGCAACGCAGGTCCAATGCCGCAGGTGTGCGGTACACGTGTCGTTTACAAGAATTCTGTCTAGCTAGACCGACGCCACCGCATCTAAAACGGTGCAGGTGCCGTCAAGTATAATAGCATCAAGACAAGCTAACTGGCAAACAACACAAACATCACAGAATATAGAATGACGGGTGTTATGTCATAGGATACTATTTACTTTATAAGTCATGTACACCTTATATTGTTTATTTAATAAATTACTTTCTTAGAAGCCAAACTTAGGGGGTGCTAAGAATCTCCGGTGGAGGTTCGGTTGCCACCTTAGACGACTCGACCTGGCAACGTACAACGCACGCACCCTGAGGACTGACGAGAAGATCGTGGAGCTGGAAGAAGAGATGGACAAGTTGCGCTGGCATATTATAGGATTATCCGAGGTCCGAAGAGAGGTGGAGGACACGGTAATCCTCGAATCCGGCAACTTGCTCTATCACCGGGAGGGCGACCATCTGTCCCAAGGAGGTGTCGGATTTATCGTCCACAAGTCTCTCGTTAACAACGTTGTAAAGATCGGGAGTGTGTCGACGAGGGTTGCGTACCTTATACTCAGAATCACCAAACGGTATTCGCTGAAGGTCATACAGGTTTACGCACCAACCTCGGCACACCCCGATGAGGAGGTGGAGGAAATGTATGAGGATATCTCTAGAGCCATGCATTCCTCCAAAACCCAATATACGGTGTTAATGGGAGACTTTAATGCAAAACTAGGCACAAGAGAGAACGGTGAGCTGAAAGTAGGGAAATTTGGAATAGGGCAACGGAACCCAAGGGGCCAGCAGCTGGCCGACTTCATGGAGAAAGAGGGACTCTTTATGATGAACTCTTTCTTCCAGAAGCGGCCCCACAGAAGTGGACCTGGTCGAGCCCCGACGGTTCGACAAAAAATGAGATTGACTTCATTATGACGACCAGACGACAACTGTTCAGCGATGTCTCCGTGATCGCGAGGGTGAAAACTGATAGCGATCACCGAATGGTTAGAGGCACACTGAACCTAAACGTTAAGTTGGAGAGGTCTCGTCTAATGAAGTCAACGCTCTGTCCCCCTCGTGCTCTAATCCAAAGTCCCGAAACCTTTCAGCTCGAGTTACAAAACCGTTTTCAGTGCCTAGAAGACTGCAATGAAGTGGACGATATGAATGACAAGCTCGTGGAAACTGTCCATGCGGTCGGAGCTAAGTTCTGCAAGACCCGCCGCAGAAGAACACAAAAACTCTCCGATCACACTCTTAATCTCATGGCTATTAGACGGGAGATGAAGCTACATTCTTCAACAGACTTGACAGCATACAGGCATCTGAACAGACAGATCTCCAAATGCATGCGGCGGGACTTACGCAACTTCAATACAGCTCGTATTGAAGAAGCGATCGAGCGGAACCAAGGCTCCAAAGTCTTTGCCAGAGATCTGTCTGCCAGAAAGAGCCAACTGTCAAAGCTGAAGACAGAATGTGGCAGCATCGTTTCCGGGACACCTGAGATTTTGAGTGAGATTGAGAGGTTCTATGGACAGTTGTACACGTCATCGTTGGAGGCACACGCAAGTGTGAGTAACGATCCAAGAGCGAGTCTCATCCGACACTATTCCGAAGATATCCCGGACGTCAGTCTGAGAGAGATTATAATGGCTCTACAGGACCATAAAAACGGCAAGTCCCCGGGCGAGGATGGAATTACAGCGGAGCTTCTGAAAGCGGGTGGAAAACCGGTACTTGAAGTCCTTCAGAAGTTCTTTAATTCCGTCCTCCATGGTGGCACTACTCCGGAGGCGTGGAGCAGAAGTGCGGTGGTCTTGTTCTTCAAGAAAGGTGACAACGCTCTCTTGAAGAACTACAGACCGATTTCCCTTCTGAGCCGCGTCTACGTGCTGTTTTCGAGAGTCATTACGAATCGTCTTGCGCGCAGACTTGAAGACTTCCAGCCTCCCGAACAAGCCGGTTTCCGAAAGGGCTTTAGCACCATAGACCACATACATACCCTTCGGCAAATTGTACAGAAGTCCGAAGAGTACAATTTGCCACTATGTCTGACGTATGTGGACTATGAGAAAGCCTTTGATTCCGTCGAAATTTGGGCGGTGCTGCAGTCCCTTCAGCAGTGCCAAGTTGACTGTCGGTATATCGAAGTGTTGTAGTGCTTGTACAGTAAGGCTACGATGACTATCCGAGTACAGAACCAGAGTAAGAAACCTATCCAATTGCAGAGAGGTGTAAGACAGGGTGACGTCATATCCCCGAAACTCTTCACCGCTGCATTGGAAGACGTTTTCAAGCTTCTGGACTGGAAAGGATACGGTATCAACATCAATGGCGAGTACATCACTCACCTTCGATTTGCCGACGATATAGTCCTTATGGCAGAATCGCTGGAGGACCTAAGCACTATGCTTAATGACCTCAATAGTGTTTCCCAACGGATAGGTCTTAAGATGAACATGGACAAAACTAAGATCATGTTTAATGTCCATGTCACACCTATGCCGGTAGTTGTTGGTAACACTAAGCTCGAAGTTGTTGACGAATATGTTTATCTGGGACAAATAGTCCGACTAGGTAAGTCCAACTTCGACCGAGAGGTCAATCGACGGATTCAACTCGGTTGGGCAGCGTTCGGGAAATTACGGCACATCTTCTCGTCAGGTATACCTCAAACCTTGAAAACGAGACTGTACACCCAGTGCGTGTTGCCAGTGATGACATACGGAACTGAGACGTGGTCCTTCACTGCTGGCCGGATGAGGAAGCTTAAGGTCGCTCAGCGAGCTATGGAGAGGGCAATGCTCGGAGTTTCTCTGCGTGATAAACTTAGGAATGAGGATATCCGCAGTAGAACCAGAGTAATCGACATAGCCTAACGGATTAGTAAGCTGAAGTGGCAATGGGCCGGCCATATAGCTCGAAGAACCGACAACCGATGGGGAAGAAAGGTTCTCGAGTGGCAGCCTCGTACCGGTAGGCGAAGTGTAGGGCGTCCCCCCACGAGATGGAGTGACGACCTGGTAAGACATGCAGGAAGTCGATGGATGCAGGTGGCTCAGGACCGTGCTTTGTGGCATTCTTTGGGGGAGGCCTATGTTCAGCAGTGGACTTGTGAAGGGCTGTAATGATGATGATAGTTTATATTGTTTATTTACTTAAAAGCTAAATTACTTTCTTAGAAGCCAAACGAATGTTATGTCATAGGATACTATTTACTTTATGTAATAAGACTTGTATGCTTTATAAATCATATTCTTTACTTCCTTAGAAGTCACACTAATTCGATTGTAATATTATAAGCTAATGTTTATAGTTTACCATAAGTTAAGCATAAAACCAAGAACAATGTTGTGCCCTTATGCTTACCCCCACCTCCTAGCTTACTACGTATACTTACGTATACTTACTATTCCAATTATAAATGACACCTCCACTATATCCACTTTATCCAGCCGACTCAACCGACAGGGTAACCAGCCCCAAACTGACAAGTCGAATATCACTGTATCCACTGTATCCAATCGACTTAACCAACAGCGCAACCAGCCCCAAACTGACAAGTCAAATATCACTGTATCCACTGTAAATCTACTTAACCGACAGGGTAACCAGCCCCAAACTGACAAGTCGAATATCACTGTATCCACTGTATCTAATCGACTTAACCGACAGGGTAACCAGCCCACTTAATTAAATCTCCATAAAGAAAACGAAACCTATCCAACTGCAGAGAGGTGTAAGACAGGGTGACGTTATGTCCCCGAAACTCTTAACCGCTGCATTGGAAGACGTTTTCAAGCTACTGGACTGGAAAGGATACGGTATTAACATCAATGGCGAGTACATCACTCACCATCAATTTGCCGACGATATAGTCCTTATAGCAGTATCGCTGGAGGATATAAGCACTATGTTCAAAGACCTCAATAGTGTCTCCCAAGGGACAGGTCTTAAGATGAACATGGGCAAAACAAAGATCATGTTTAACATCCATGTCACACCTATGCTGGTAGTTGTTGGGAGCACTAAGCTCGAAGTTGTTGACGAGTATATTTACCTGGGACAAATAGTCCGACTAGGTAAGTCCAACTTCGACCGAGAGGTCAATCGACGGATTCAACTCGGCTGGGCAGTGTTCTGGAAACTACGACACATCTTCTCGTTAGACATACCTCAAAACCTTAAAACGAGATTGTACAACCAGTGCGTGTTGCCAGTGAGGACTTACGGATCTGAGACGTGGTCCTTCACTGCTGGCCGTAAGAGGAAGCTCAAAGTCACTCAGCGAGCTATGGAGAGGGCTATGCTTGGGGTGTCTCTGCGTGATAAACTTAGAAATGAGTATATCCGCAGTAAAACCAGAGTAACCGACATAGCCCAACGGATTAGTAAGCTGAAGTGGCAGTGGGCCGGCCATATAGCTCGAAGAACCAACAACCGATGGGGAAGAAAGGTACTCGAGTGACAGCCTCGTATCGGTAGGCGAAGTGTAGGACGACCCCCCACTAGATGGAGTGACTACCTGGTAAGACTGCATGTCTTACCAGGTAGTCACTCCAGGAAGTCGATGGATGCAGGTGGCTCAGGACCGTGCTTTGTGGCATTCCTTGGGGGAGGCCTATGTTCAGCAGTGGACTTATGAAAGGCTGTAATGATGATGATGAAGCATAACACCAAGAACAATGTTGTTCCCTTATGTTTACCCCCACCTCCTGACTTCATACACTATTTAAACCAAAGCTTTCGATCCCTCAATATAATTCCATTACCAAGTTCTCTGTATCACCTACTATATTTTAAGTTAGTTCAAAAGTATTTAATAAATTTATTTTTAAAAGTCTTTTTGTCTCTGCTACATAAAACGAGGTCATTCCGCTAAAGACGGCTAAAGACATTTGATTGGTTATCATTTTTGTCGTGATTTTGTTTCTTTGTGGCCAGTGCGATAAAGTAATTCACTCAATTATCTTGTATTTGCTTCTATCTGCTAATCGTGTTTCCCATTTTATAACGTACAGGCGTTTCTGATATATATTCCTTTTATTTATATAAATAGTGAGAAACTTCCGATAATTTGTATATATATAGGTGTGGATGATAAGTATATGCACATTATATAATATATTTTACTTTATCTTTGGTTCTGTAGACTTGGCGCATTTTGAAGTGCGAGATATCTCATCAGATACGTTTTCATTAAGCATCACTAAAAAGTCATTAGAAATAGTTATACTAAAAAAAATTAAATATGTTGTGCGTAATGTGTCATTTAAAAAGATAATTAAATATCTCATATTGTGGTTTTTGTATAATTATTTCCATACTTTGATAAGTACTATCCATTGATTTAATATCAGATATTAGATGGTATTACATTTTAACCGCTATAAATATTATTTTACAAGTAAATGTGTTTTATGTTTGCGATTAATCTCTTTGATATAAATTCACAATATACCTCTAAATTCTAAATGTCTATTTAAACGTATTTTTTCATGATTCAAAGAAATTAAATAGACTATTTTGTTATTCACCAGTACATTAAGGAATGTAGACGTACACGCCTACGCTAAATTTCAATTTGAGATCCATTCCGGCTTTTACCTTGCCATTAAGTTTGAATATGTTAAAATTACGAGTATAACAGATACCTAACTGTGAACAAAACAGTTACATACAACTGCTTTCATTTAATACTTTTCATCGTGACTGTAAAAGGCAGTAAGCACCCTTCTCTATACATGCTGCGATTATTATATCTTTATTATCATATAGTTATACACGATGCACTATACCATCAAGGATCGCTTTCCACCACTTGGGGTAGTCAAGCACATACTTATAATATGTAAAGTATATTTTCATCCGAATCACCTCGTTTGGTTTGCGAATTAGCGACTGATTAATCATAAACAAATTGACCTATAAAAATAAATAGGGTCAGGTTAAAATATATTTATATATTTATTTTAATATATTTATTAATGAAAGATCTGAAATAGAAGCCCTATTTCAGATCTGTCATAAATAAATTTATAGAAGTTTTTTTTAATAATGAAAATGATTACGCAATAATGATAAATTGTACCCTTCGATTTAAATTCAGAGGAAATACGCAAGTAAGTACATTGGCTTACGAGCCTTTTTATAGAGTAAGGGTGACAAACGAACACACAGTCCAACTGATGGTAAGTGGATGCTGACCCATAGACATAGACATTTATCCTTGATTAAGAATAAAAAGCCAGATGCGTTTTCACCCCTAAGAACTAAGATGGGATGCCTGGTTTCCAGTAAAAAGGGTCTCCGGTTCTGTACACTCACCGTACGAAACACAGCAGCGTTAAGCTGCTATTTAACGTTGGTATTCTGTGAGAGCGTGGTCCTCCCCCGGTCGAGCCGACCCATTCAAGCTACAACTATACTACTAATAGTTGCAGCATGGCTTTACCACATATGAAATAAAAAAAATATACTCATTTCATTTCATTTCAATATATTCAAATTCATTTTTATAATGTACATTATCAACATCTAACAAGTATAATTATCAATAACTAGATTATGTGTCATGGTGGCGTTCCCCCCACTTGGTCCCGTGGGTGTCGACTACAGAATATGTAAAAAGAAGCGTAAAATATTCAGAGTAACAACAAGAAACAAATAGTATTATCACCTCGTCAAGCGTGGCGATTAAGGCGGATCATCCGTAAATGTGAAGAGGCCCATATACAGCAATGGACTTTAACGGGCTAATAAGGAAGAAGAAAATAATCTTTTTTTTTAGAATGTTACAGTATAATTCAATTCAATAATTATATAACATAATATACAACTTTTTTTTTATTGGATAAGGGTGACAAACGAACACACAGTCCACCTGATGGTAAGTGGTTGCTGTGGCCCATAGACATCTACATCTATCCTCGTTTGCGAATCAAAATGCAGATGCGTTGCCACCCGTGAGGACTAAGATGAAATGCCTCATTTCCAGTAAAAAGGGCCTCCGGCCACCTGCACTCACCAAGCGAAACGCAGAGGTAAACCTCTACTTCACGCTGGTATTCTGTGAGGTCGTGGTACCACCCCGGTTCGATCCGGCCCATCCGTGCGACAGCAAAAGCTGCCACGTGGCTCTACCACTGTTAAATTGCATGCCTTAAGCGAAAGCGCAAGGTATGTTCTACTATCGCCTAAAAATTAATATTCCAACGTTTTATCGAATAAAATCGTATCTCGCAATCATATTATACATATAAATGATATAAAAAGCACATTATTAGAAAGATAAATGATTGTTGAACTTATTAATATTTTTTTAAATCGATTAATTGCTATTTTTAAATAAAAAAGGGGTTTTAGTGGCTTATGGTGTGGATTTATCACGATAAAAGGCTTGTAAACACGATAACTTTGAAAATATCAATTGTTTAACTCAATCTATTTTTTAATCTCTTCATCTATAATGTGGGAAGCCACTGAATGTAAATGGCAGTGTAATGTTGTTTTGTTTAGCTATAATTAATTTTTTTCGGCTCCAAAATGGCGAAATTTTCGTTGATTTGGTAGCCTTGTATGTAAATTATTTCTGTAAATAGGGCTACAGCCACAGAGTAGTTTACTCATTCACTCAGTTCAGCGCGTCAGTCGCCGTCGTGAGTGGACATTGTTTCGGTTGTTTGCAACGGCTCAAAAAGATCGCTGTACAAATACACAATATTCGAATAACCAAATTTCTTAAATACTTGATTATAATAATAATAAGAGATTTTTTATTACAATATTTTAAAAGCACAGAATAAATAATAGTAATACGTACAAAGTAAGTAGTATCAATTTTTTTTGTCATAGGTGACATTTTCATGGTTTCCGAGGGTGTTGAAACCCATAGGATTGTCGAAATGTAAATCCAAGATGGCGGCCGCAATAGGTATCAATTTTTTCATCATGGGTGTCCTTTTCATGGTTTTCGAGGGTGCTGAAGCCGATAGTGCTGTCGAAATGTATTTAAATTACTTTAAAAAATTCCGTATAATCATATTATATGTAATTTTTTAATGCGCTTAAGGCATACCCAATTGCATTTACCAATTTTTTAATTTTTTTTTATTTAATAACCATATTAAAAACTATAATTAAAAAAAAACTAAAACTAATAACTTAATTATCATACAGTCCTACTCCCCGCGGTTACGTGCCAAGAACGCTAGCTGCGATTCCCCGCTGAATGACTATACTTAGCCTTTGAGCGAGAAAAAAACTAGTCCACTTGTCACCGTGTCACTTGTGGAACTTCACCGCACGTGGACCCCATGGACCGATAGTCTCCACCGCAAATGGCACAAATATGTAGTCATCTTTTTTTTTTTTTTTATAGGAGAGGGGGCAAACGAGCATGCGGCTCACCTGATGGTAAGTGACCACCGCCGCCCATGAACAACCGCAACACCAGGGGAATTGCAGATGCGTTGCCGGCCTTTTAAAAAGGAGTAGGCTCTTTTCTTGAAGGTCCCTAAGTCGTATCGGTCCGGAAAAATCGCTGATGGTAATCGATTCCACAAGGAAGTCGTGCGAGGAAGAAAACATCTTCTAAATCGCACAGTGGTGGACCGCCAATCATCCAGATGGTGTAGATGGTATCGGGAGTTCTGCCGCGATGTGCGTTCATGAAATTTGGCGGCTGGGATTAATCCGAACAATTCCTCAGAGCACTCCCCATGGTAGATGCGAAAGAAAATGCAAAGAGATGCAACATCTCTTCGCAGTGCCAATGAATCGAGCCGATCGGAAAGGGCTCGGTCGTCGACGATTCGAGCCGCTCTGCGCTGGATGCGGTCAAGTGGAAGGAGCTGGCACTGGGGAGCCCCTGCCCAGAGATGGGAACAGTATTCCATGTGAGGCCGAACCTGCGCCTTATAAAGTTGCAGGCGGTGTGCCGGCATGAAATACTGTCCCGCTCTGCTGAGCACGCCAAGCTTTTTAGAGGCCAATTTGGCCTTCTCTTCCAAGTGACCACGAAACTGCACGTCACTCGATATGTCGACTCCGAGGATACCGATACTGGCTGAGGCAAGAAGGGGAGTGCCTTGAAACTGAGGAGATACGACAAAGGGGTTCTTTTTAGCGGTAAACGCGCAAACTTGTGTCTTCTGAGGATTAAACTGGACTAGATTTAGTCGCCCCCAATCCGAGACTTTGTCCAGCAAAGACTCGACTTCAGACACAAGTTTGTTCCGGTACTCGGCGACGTTTTCCCGAGAAATATTGGCCCGGCCGGTGTATAGAGCATCACCAGTGCTGTCATCCGCATAGCAATGAATGTTACCAGTTAGCAACATATCATTGATATGCAGAAGAAACAGCGTTGGTGATAGCACACAGCCTTGTGGAACACCAGCGTTAATAGGCTTGTAGTCAGAACATGCACCGTCTACAACGACCTTGATGCTCCGATCTGCAAGGAAGCTGGTGATCCAATTGCACAATTTCTCGGGAAGCCCATAGGAAGGGAGCTTCGAAAGAAGCGCTTTGTGCCAAACCCGATCGAAGGCCTTCGCAATGTCCAGACTAACGGCCAACGCCTCCCCCTTGGACTCTACTGCCTCCGCCCATCTATGGGTCAGGTAGACTAGAAGATCACCAGCTGATCGACCCCGACGAAAACCGTATTGGCGGTCACTGATCAGCTGGTGATCCTCAAGGTACCGGATGAGCTGGCAGTTAATAATGGATTCCATTATTTTGGAGAACAAGGAGGTGATCGCGATAGGCCTATAGTTGGACGGGTCTGAGCGGTCGCCTTTTTTAGGGATCGGGTGGACAAAAGCTGTCTTCCATGAGTTCGGGACAACGCCATGGGAGTAGGAGTACCGGAAAAGACGCGTTAGAACCGGTGCCAACTCCGGAGCACACGTCCTCAGCACAATTGGTGGGATTCCGTCAGGCCCACTCGACTTGTGGATGTCAAGGGAGAGGAGTGCTCTGCGAACCAAGCGCTGTGAGAATAGCACATCCGGCATAGAGCACTCACACCGCGGGATGGTCGGATCTCTCAGAGACTCATATTTGCGCCACTTAGTACAGCTGCCTTTAATGCCGCCCTGACTCTAAACGAGGTACCCCTAAAATGAGAGGCTAATAAAGTATCTACGCAAAGTAGCATCCCACACTAGGGCTTTACCTGTCTCCCAAGGTACCAATGTCATACCGTCGGGTCTCTTTCCATCGTCTCTAAATATTCCACAAGGCTCTAAGACCGAGGGAACATTTATAGAGACAAGAGCCCTTTACTTAATTAACGTTATTTTATTTCAATTTTGGATTACTTGATATGATACTTAGTCCTTACAATATGGTATGTACTGGGAATATTAGAAACCCCTGTCCAGTTTACGCCATATAAACATATGAAACGGAGCATAACAAGCGACTTTCAATTTGTTTTATGTAAATAGTAAAAAAAAATTAAAACCTATACGGCCGGGCACAGGTCCGCTCTCTCCGCTCTCCAGGTTTTTGTTAGCACATTATAATATCACTTTTGAGTTAAATAATCACAATATCATTTAACTCAAAAGTTAGCATTAAATAAAACTATTTCGCTTTCAGTTTCAGTTAGTCTTAAATTTTTTTTTTGCACATTTTAACTAAAGTATAAAAAATTAAAAAGATTTTTTTATACTTTTGTGAAAATCTGAGGTGTGGAACATTTATGTTTTCTTTTCTCATACATGTAGGTTTCCTCGCGATGTTTTTTTCAGCGCTGAGAACATGGCAAATCAACACTTAAAATTGCAGTTATCAATTTTTTAGCGCCGACAGAGATTGAACTCGAGTTGATTACCTACTGTAAAATTTACAGTGAGCGCTTACCGCCTGAATTACCACTAAAGATTTTGCAAATGTTTTTTTTTTAAATAAAAATCAATATCAAACAGTCCTTACGGGAATATGGGAGCTATATTAAATCATAATATTCTTAAAAAAATACCACCGATTCATTTCAGCATTCCTTTCTGTTTGCAGTCAAAAATCTTCCATAGAGAAGTCTTTATCGCTGAAATTTTCAATTTAAATAAAAAAAATCAGTTGTAATTTCAGTAAGGACATAATATATGTCCCTTTAAAATGCTAATAAGGATCCCTTTACTTTACTGAAAACAACATTATGCCGCCTCTTTTATCCCATTTGCGATGAAAAACCTGCGTAAATACCTCTTCATATGTAAAGTTGCTGTTGCCAACCCGCTTGCCAAGCGTGGCAACTGTGGCAAAATCCCCCCATGAGGCAATATATGAGGGAGGCCTATGTTCAGTAGTGCACTTTTATAAGCTGTTTTAATGTGTAGACAGGTAGGTAGGTTGGTAAGAGAAACAAATTAAATAATAAGAATACTGTAATTAAATACCATTTCTACTGAGAACTATATTTGAGACTTTATTCGATGTAATTCGAGGATTTATCCATATAAGGGAAACAGGATTGTAATAGGATCATACCATGTAACTTGAAGATGGTCATTGGAAACCGTCACTTGAAACCAATCTACAAACCAACGTGATCATTAACCTTTCTTTGTAGAATTATGTACATAAGCAGTGTAAAATTTTAATAAAGCAGTCTTATTTCAACCATCACCACGAGACTTTCATTTAGCCCACGGTCCCTACATCGCACTGTAATGGATGGTTAATGGATATTAAAGCTAATTTTAACCTGCTGAATGGAAAATTAGTTCTAGAGTATCGTATAGTCGTATCTGCCGTACATTTTCTTCGGGTAAAAAGGAACATTTTCTTCAAAGAATAGCACTCTAGTGTTACAGTTTCAAACGTCTGACTGTCTCACGTGCTTGTTTCTACCTACCATAGTAGAACAAATTATGACAGTGACAGAGTGGACTTGTTTCGGCATTTTTTCCTTTTTTTGCGTAGCATTAATTTGTAAATATGGTTATGTTGCATATTAATCTATTGCTAAATAGATGATAATATAATGTAAATCGGCCAAAATAATCAATTCCATATTAAAAGCATACATTATTTAATACGAAGTAAGTTTTACGTTTACCTATTTTTTACCACTAAAACAGTTTTTTATACACGGATGGACCGGCTCGAACCGGGGTGGTACCACAACCTCACAGAACACCAGCATGAAGTAGAAGTTGACCTCTGCGATGCGTGCAGGTGACCGGAGGCCGAACCCCCCCCCCCATTAACATGGTAGTGGAATTAAACAAAAGACTACCCCAGGAGGGTACCAGCACCCTTGGAGAATCCCTCGCTGAGCATCCACGGCCAAACTATTCCACTCCTGAGCGCGAGTGCTCAGGCTGCCCCGCGTATTCTGGGGGAGGGGAGGCAAAATTCCGCTCGCGATTAATACTGCTCGGAGCAAGCGTTGCAATAAGACCAAGGCGACCCCTGTCACGCTATCCGTGAATTTTCGCAACATCACGGGACTTCATTCTAACCTTAACGCCGTCCATTACCATCTAGAGACGGCGAAGGCGGCCTTACTCTTTTTAACCCTTCTCCGGCTGATACTTCATATAGAGTGGAGTTTGCGTATACGTCAGAGAGGACATCTGTTTTCGACGCCTCGGCAGTCTTGAAGGTACGGACCTGTCCATCCTATGGCTCCGCGTAGACAGCGATGACCATCCCCGCGTCTACGGTTGCCTTTATAAGTCCCAAAGCGGTAATGCCGACATAGACCACGTTGAAATGGCTGCAGACTCCGTACTACAACAGATCCCATCCGCCGAGATCGTGATACTCGGTGATTTTAACGCCCACCACGCTGAATGGCTTGGTTTTCGTTTAACCGATCATGCGGTTAGATTTTTCTATGACTTTTCCTTGGCATATGATCTAACACAACTGGTTACTTTGCCTACGCGGATCCCAGATGTGGAGGATCATGTACCTTCCCTGTTGAATCTTCTGCTGACCTCTCATCCGGACGAATATGAGGTCTCCGTAGATTCCCCTCTGGGCTCTTCAGACCATTGTCTGATTCGGAGTACGGTGCCACTCACGCTCCCATCGCAGTTGCGTTCTGCAGCTTGCCGCCGTGTTTGGCACTATAGGTCGGCTGATTGGGACGGGATGCGGTATTTTTTTGCATCCTACCCTTGGCCCCCAAAGGTTTGCTTTTCGCCGAAAGATCCCAGCGTTGTTGCCGATTCTGTTGCTTATGTGGTACTTCAATGTATGGAACTTTTTCTTCCATCCTCTGTGGTGCCCATCGGAGACAGATCCCAGCCATGGTTTGGTCGCTCCTGTAAAATAGCATCAGGAGGAGTGCTACCGGGCCTGGGCTGACGCATCAACGTCTCGGGATGTAAACATCAGCGCTCTAAAAAAGAAGTATAATTCCGCCTCCAGGTCTTTCAAAAGCGTCATTGCCAAGGCAAGGTCTGAGCACATCGGCAGAATTGGCGAGAAGCTAGTTGACCTTCCTTCGGGAACCCGTGCATTCTGGTCTCTTGCCAAGGCTGTCTAAGCGAATTTCTGTCAGCCATCTCTTTCATCTCTGCACAGAGAGGACGACTCACTGGCCCATGCCGCAAAGGAGAAAGTCGATCTGTTAAGTGTGTCTCTCTTTGTGTCCAACTCGTTCTAGATACGAAGGGGTGTGTGTAGTGCCCCATGACGGATTTGCGGTTTACACAGCGCTCGGTTCGCAAAGCACTCTTCTCCCTGGACGTCAGCAAGTCGATTGGGCCTGATGGAGTGCCTCCCATCGCGCTGAAGACGTGTACTCCGCAGTTGGCACCGGTTTTAACGCGTCTTTTCCAGTACTCCTACTCCCAAGGCGTAGTCCCCAATTCACGGAAGACAGATTTGGTTTACCCAATCCCTAAAAAAGGCGACTGCTCAAACTCGTCCAACTACAGGCCTATCACCATCACCCCCTTGTTCTCCAAAATAATAAAATCCATTATAAACTGCCAGCTCATGAGGTACCTTGAGTATCACCAGCTGATTAGTAACCGCCAATACGCTTTTAGTCGGGGTCAATCAGCTGGTGATCTTCTAGTCTACCTGACTCTTAGATGGGCGGAGATGGTAAAGTCCAAGAGGGAGGCTGTGGCAGTTAATTAGGACATAGCGAAGGCCTTCGATCGGATATGGCACAAAGCGTTCCTTTCGAAGCTGCCTTCCTATGGGATTCCCGAGGAATCGTGCAAATCGATCACCAGTTTCAAGGTCGTAGTAGACGGTGCATGCTGTGATTAAAAGCCTATAGACGCTGGTGCTCCACAAGGCTGCGTGCTATCACCAACGCTGTTTCTCCTGCATATCAATGATATGTTGCAAACTGGTAACATTCGTTGCTATGCAGACGACAGCACTGGTGAGGCCTTATATACCTACCGTGCCAATATTTCACAAGAAAACGTCGCCCACGTACCGGGACAAACTTGTTTTTGAAGTTGAGTCTTTGCTGAACAAAGTCTCAGATTGGGGGCGACTAAATATAGTCCAGTTCATATAATATATAGTATAACAGTGGTAGAGCCACGCGGCAGCTTTTGCTGTCGCACGGATGGGCCGGCTTGAACCGGGGTGGTACCACGACCTCACAGAATACCAGCGTGAAGTAGAGGTTTACCTCTGTGTTTCGCTTGGTGAGTGCAGGTGGCCGGAGGCCCTTTTTACTGGAAATGAGGCATTCCATCTTAGTCCTCATGGGTGACAACGCATCTGCATTTTGATTCGCAAGCGAGGATAGATGTAGATGTCTATGGGCCGCAACAACCACTTACCATCAGGTGGACTGTGTGCTCGTTTGTCACCCTTATCCTATAAAAAAAAAATTCAATCCCCAGAAGACACAAGTTTGCGCGTTTACCGCTAAAAAGAAACCCTTTGTCGTATCTCCTCAGTTTCAAGGCACTCCCCTTGCAGTTTCGTGGTCACTTGGAAGGCAAGGCCAAATTGGCCTCTAAAAAGCTTGGCGTGCTCAGCAGAGCGAGACAGTATTTCATGCCGGCACACCGCCTGCAACTTTACAACGCAAGTTCGGCCTCACATGGAATACTATTCTCATCTCTGGGCCGGGGCAACCCAGTGCCAACTCCTTCCACTTGACCGCATCCAGGGCAGAGCGGTTCGAATCGTCGACGACCGAGTTCTTTATGATCGGCTCGATACACTGGCACTGCGTAGGGATGTTGCATCCCTTTGCATTTTCTATCGAATTTACCACGGGGAGTGATCTGAGGAATTGATCGGATTAATTCCAACCACCAAATTTCACGGACGCACATTGCGTCAAAATTTACGATACCATCCTCACCATCTGGATGCATGGCGATCCACGACTGTGCGTTTTATTAGGAGTTTTCTTCCTCGTACAACTTCTCTGTGGAATTGTTTACCACCGGCGATTTTTCCCGACCTATACGACTTAGGGCCCTTCAAGAAAAGAGCTTACACCTTTCTAAAAGGCCGGCAACGCATCTGCAATTCCCTTGGTATTGCGGTTGTTCATGGGCGGCGGTAGTTACTTACCATCAGGTGAGCTGCATGTTCGTTTGCCCGCTCTTCTATAAAAAAAATATACATATAAATAGATTATTAATTATAGATTCGCCGTGTAGTGGCGGTTAAGAATATCCACTACCCCATATCTTACCGTGGGTGTCGTAAAAGGCGACAAAGGGAAACAAGCAGGAGATGGGCAACAGCATCTTTCTGATAACAGCAAAATTACAATAAAAAACTGCGGTTGCCAACCCGCTCGCCGAGCGTGCCAACTATGGCAAATACCCCCCTGTGATGAGAGTAACAAAGAGACGGCCCCCAGACCCCGGCGGCTCCGCTATTCCTGGCTACGGTAGCGACCATGGTAACGGCAGGGCAGGGGGTCCTAAGAATCTCCGGTGGAGGTTCGGTTGCCACCTAAAACGACTCGACCTGGCAACATTCAACGCATGCACCCTGAGGACTGACGAGAAGATCGTGGAGCTGGAAGAAGAGATAGACAAGTTACGCTGGCATATTATAAGATTATCCGAGATCCAAAGAGAGGGGTCGGACACGGTAATCCTCGAATCTGGCAACTTGCTCTATCACCGGGAGGGCGACCATCTGTCCCAAGGAGGTGTCGGCTTTATCGTCCACATGTCTCTCGTTAACAACGTTGTTAAGATTGAGAGTGTGTCGACAAGGATTGCGTACCTTTTACTCAACGGTATTCGCTGAAGATCATACAGGTTAACGCACTAACCTCGGCACATCCCGAAGAGGAGGTGGAGGAAATGTATGAAGATATCTCTAGAGCCATGCATTCCTCCAAAACCCACTATACGGTGTTAATGGGAGACTTCAATGCAAAACTAGGCACAAGAGAGAACAGTGAGCTGAAAGTAAGGAAATTTGGAAAAGGACAACGGAATTCAAGGGACCAGCAGCTGGCCGACTTCATGGAGAAAGAGGGACTCTTTATGATGAACTCTTTCTTCCAGAAGCGGCCCCACAGGAAGTGGACCTGGTCGAGCCCCAATGGTTCGACAAAAAATGATATTGAATTCATTGTGACGACCAGACGACAACTGTTCAGTGGTGTCTCCGTGATCGCGAGGGTGAAAACTGGTAGCGATCACCGAATGGTTAGAGGCACACTGTACCTAAACGTTAAGTTGGAGAGGTCTCGTCTAATGAAGTCAACGCTCCGTCCTACTTGTGCTCTGTTCCAAAGCCCGAAACCTTTCAGCTCGAGTTACGAAACCGTTTTCAGTGTCTAGAAGACTGCAATGAAGTGGATGATATGAATGACAAACACGTGGAAAGTGTCCATATGGTCGGAGCTATGTTCTGTTCTGCAAGACCCGCCGCAGAAGAACACAAAAACTCTCCGATCACACTCTTATTCTCATGGCTGTTAGACGGCAGATGAAGCTACATTCTTCAACAGATTTGACAGCATACAGGCAACTGAACAGACAGATCTCCAAGTGCATGTGGCGGGACTTACGCAACTTCAATACAGCTTGTATTGAAGAAGCGATCAAGCGCAACCAGTACTTTAAAAACAGCAAGTCCCCGGGGATGGAATTAGAGCAGAGCTTTTCTAAGCGGGTGGAAAACCGGTACTTGAAGTCCTTCAGAAGCTCTTTAAATCCGTCCTCCATGGCGGCACTACTCCGGAGGCATGGAGCAGAAGTGCGGTGGTCTTGTTCTTTAAGAAAGGCGAGAACGCTCTTTTGAAGAACTACAGACCGATTTCCCTGCTGAGCCGCGTCTACGTGTTGTTTTCAAGAATCATTACGAATCGTCTCACATGCAGACTTGACGTCTTCCAGCCTCCCGAACAAGCCGGTTTCCGAAGAGGCTTTAGTACCATAGACCACATACACACCCTTCGGCAAATTGTACAGAAGACAGACGAGTACAATCTGCCACTTTGCCTTGCGTATGTGGACTATGAGAAATCCTTTGATTCCGTCGAAATTTGGACGGTGCTGTAGTCCCTTCAGCGGTGCCAAGTTGACTGTCGGTATATCGAAGTGCTGAAGTGTTTGTACACTAGAGCTACGATGGCTATCTGAATACATAATCAGAAAACGAAACCTATCCAACTGCAGAGAGGTGTAAGACAGGGTGACGTTATATCCCCGAAACTCTTCATCGCTGCATTGGAAGACGTTTTCAAGCTGCTGGACTAGAAAGGATGCGGTATCAACATCAATGGCGAGTACATCACTCACCTTTGATTTGCCGACGATATAGTCCTTATGGCAGAATCCCTGGAGGACCTAAGCACTATGTTCAATGACCTCAATAGTGCCTCCCAACGGATAGGTCTTAAGATGAACATGGACAAAACAAAAATCATGTTTAACGTCCATGTCACATCTATGCCGGTAGTTGTTGGGAGCACTAAGCCAAAGTTGTTGACGAGTATGTCTACCTTGGACAAATAGTCCGACTAGGTAAGTCCAACTTCGACCGAGAGGTCAATAGACGGATTAAACTCGGCTGGGCAGCGTTCGGGAAACTACGACACATCTTCTCGTTAGACATACCTCAAAACCTTAAAACGAGATTGTACAACCAGTGCGTGTTGCCAGTGATGACTTACGGATCTGAGACGTCGTCCTTCACTCCTGGCCGTATGAGGAAGCTCAAGGTCGCTCAGCGAGCTATGGAGAGGGCTATGCTCGGAGTTTCTCTGCGTGATAAACTTAGAAATGAGGATATCCGCAGTAGAACCAGAGTAACCGACATAGCCCAACGGATTATTAAGCTGAAGTGGCAGTGGGCCGGCCATATAGCTCGAAGAACCGACAACCGATGGGGAAGAAAGGTTCTCGAGTGGCAGGCTCGTATCGGTAGGCGAAGTGTACGGCGACCCCCAACGAGATGGAGTGACGACCTGGTAAGACATGCAGAAAGTCGATGGATGCAGGTGGCGCAGGACCGTGCTTTGTGGCATTCCTTGGGGGAGGCCTATGTTCAGCAGTGGACTTATGAAAGGCTGTAATGATGATGATGAAGCATGTTGAAGAACAATGTTGTTCCCTTTTGTTTACCTCCACCTTCTGGCTTCCTACACTATTTAAACCATATGAATGATGAAAATAGATTAAGCTTTTGGTATATTTTAGAAACTAGCTGGCCCTGCAGACGTTATTGTGCCCTTACTGATTGGTGGCGCGATGAGTTTATTTTCACACACACTTTTCTATAGATTTATCAAACACATAGCTAAATCCTCTTTAGAACTAATAGAACTATCAGCAGCCATAATAACAATAAATTAAAAAATATGGAAAACATAACCCTTTTTTTACTCTTCCGTAAGCGGATAAAAATTGTCTATATGTTATATGCGGTCATTTACTGTCTACATACAACATTTCATGGAAATCTGTTCAGTAGTTTTTGTTGAATCGTGAACACACAATTTTTGTACAGATTTATTATATTATTATGGAGGAAATTTTCATGTTAGACTTGAGTTTCAATTTAATTTATATTCCCTTAAGCTGTGTGTGTTGAAATTCGCAAGAATTCAATCTATATATGGAACTACGACTCTATTCGTTGATAGGGATATTGGAAAGGGATTAATTTTGTTGACAAAACAATCAGGCTGAACTGTTTAATATCATTCGAATTGTTCCTAAGCGTAACTGATTGTAATTTAAATTATTCAGATTTCTTTCAATTTAAACATTATTATTCGGATCTTCAGTTAACTCGACAGTAGAACATAATTTATTGCTGACATTGTTTAGAGATATTACCTGCCACCTTCCCAACCGAAGATTCTCGTGTCCAGCAGTACACTTTCACTGGCTTGGAATCCTTTCCTATAGTAAAAGTGTTTTTGTATGTAATTTATTACTCATCATAAATTTTAAGCGTACTTAAAATCTTCTTGAAAATATATATTTTTACTGATTCACTAATAATCAGCTGCTTGATTCAACATCGCAATGAAATAGAAAACTGTTTGGACTAAATCAGATCAGCAAATAATTTAATTTGAAGTTAGCATTATACGAGTAACCGGTAGCAAACTTAATTTAATATGCTTGACAAATATTATCACGTAGAAAATTCACACAAATACATTTTTCTCAACAACTGGTAGGTAATAAAGTGTCGCCTACGTTAAAGCGACTGTCATAAAAACCGACATATAAATAATGGTATGCAGACATCATGTTCACGCAACAACACAAAAGATCATTTTAAATAATTGCAGTACGCTTTTGCGTCGTCGTACATAAAATGCTTCAAACTCAAATTTTAAAAATAAAATAGCCTAAAATTTTAATATGGCTAAACTAAAATTATAGCCTTACATTCACACCCAATTTGAACCATTGTCGGTGAGTTACATTACCAAGTTTTTTTTTATAAGAAAAAAGGTAATGAGTCTGATGGTAAGTGAATGTTGGGGCTCATAGATGTATCCTTGAGAATCAAAATGTAGATACGTCGTCACAACTGATACGTAAGATTGAAAGCCTCGTTTCCAGGTATAAGGGTCTTTGATTCCCTGCACTCACCATACCAAACACAGCAGCATTAGGCTGCTATTTTGGTATGGTGACATTCTATGAGAGTGTGGTCCTTCCCCGGTCCAGCCGGTGGCAGTGTGGCTTCTTTACCACGTATGACATATTATCACTGTCTTTTTGTGTAAAGTATGTCACTGTTTTATTTATTATAATACAATAAGTATAATTTTCTTACCTTATTTCCGCAGTTTTGTAACCATTTTAAAATAATCAGTTTCCACTGACTTAGCCGTCTACTATAGCTCCGTTCAACATTAATCAGCCACTATCTGATATCATTTGTTAATGTAACAGAAAAATAGATAAAAGTCATTTTTCTTTAAGAAAAGATATTAATAGTATCCATTTAGATATTTCATTATTGATAACTGCTTGGCATAGCAGTTAGTTTCCCTCTGTTGCCTCTTACGACACCCACGAGATGAAATGGGGTAGTGGATATTCTTAAACCTACGCGTTGTCATTAGAGGCCATGGAGTGAAACTGAACCAGGAGATGGGCAGCAACGTCTTCCTGATGACAGCTGAACAATAACATAAAATTTCGGTTGCCAACCCACTTGCCACGCGCGTCAAATATAGCAAATATCTCTTCTATGAATAATCTAGGAGGGACTTAGGGATTATGTTCAGCTGGATTTTTGACTGGCTGAAATGGTGATGGTAATAATGCCATGGCTTTGGACCTAGTATCAGTCCCTACGAATTATTATTAAATTGTGAATCGATTCTTAATATCGATATGAAGACAGCAAATTACTTTTCTGTTGTAATTTAACATATTTTATTTTATTTTATTTCAATACAATATATACAACAGCTAAATTAGTCTGCTTTACTTAGTTTCACAGTATCATGTCATGTAGTGTATTTACTGTGCGGATCTGCAGCCAGAATGGAAATGATAGTGTAAACTAGACTAAGATGGTGGGACTCCTTTTCTGTCTATGAGTCCGTCTGGATAGGCACCACCTTCTAACGTATTTTGCCGTCAAGCAGCAGTGTGTTCCGGTTTAATGGGTAAAGAGAGCTAGCATTATTACAGGGTATCCCAACGTAGACCTAAGACGTGACAACGTATCTGAAACCTTCTTTATTTGAAGTTGTTACAGGAGTCCATGGACTGCTTACCATCAGATTGACTATAAGTTCATGTGTCATTTCAATTTTATAAAAGAAATTTATGACTGGCCTCACGAATCGCATCTCGACTTTTACAAATTTATTTTTAAACTACCGTTGTTGTTTATTTTTGTAAATTATGTACTTAGGGAGAAAACATACGCAAAATTCTGTTAAAAAAGGCATATTATAAAATAGGTCTCTATATTGATGACAATGATGCATCTGTCGTAAGAGGCGACAGAGGGAAACAAATAGGAGATGGGCAGCAGCATCTTCCTAATAACAACTATATAAAAACTGCACTTGCCAGCCCTCTTGCCAAGCGTGACAACTATGGCAAATATCCCCCCTATGAGGCAATCTATGGGGAGGACTATGTTCAGCAGTACACTTTAATAGGCTGAAACGGTAACGGTATCGATAACGGATCGGTATGTGATAAAAAAAACTCGTTTACTGAAATCGAACATACGTTTTTAATTTTAAGATATATAAGTCAATGTATGAAGGTATGAGATAGGCCATTGTTTGATAGTCAAACTGAAATCTGACATCTGTTAAAATGGTTTGTTTTGTCTCTGAAATAGCTTAAAGGTCGAATATAAATAGTCTCCTAGGGAATCTCCCCATCTTGATTACGAATTCCAGAATTCCAGTGTTAATATGCACTTACAAATCTGTTGGCTACTGGTTGGATAATACATTGTTAAAAATTGGCATTTAAAAATAATAATATACATTTGACATTGATTCGGCAATGAAATTGTAACATGACGTTTGAAAAAATTAAAGATCCAGAGTTTGTTGTCGGTTCTTCTCTGAGGTGTTGTTTTTCAAACCAATATAAATTTGAGACGTTCTTAAGAGCTTTAAAGTTAGAGTATTTATATTGAGGCTTTAAACAAGCCTAAATTGACGTATCAAGAAATACAAATTTAGTAAAAATTATTGACTTTACGAGTAATTTTTGAACTTTAAACCAAAAAATATATTCCATTTTCGAATATTCGTATAATATTTTTTATTTAAACTTATCTCAGCTTATAAGCAAAGCTCAGTTTTCCTTCAAAGACTCTTTTGAATAAACTTTCAAATAAAACACAATTTTCCAAAGGTAAGTTTTAATCATGGTCCATCGTATACTGAATGAACGGACCCATTCAATGTTAATTTTGGCATTACTATAATCATTTATCATACAATATTTACAGACCCATAAACACAAATATAATTGTACACCGAGGGCGGTTAGCTGTTAGTAAGAAAAGCGATCGTAGCTATTGTGAGGGTTAACCGTGGCGGAGCGAGTGGATATACGGAGCGGGCTGCATGCCCTGCACCAACAGCGGCGCGAGCACGTGCACTTCCACCACCTTCGCCACGGCACACTGCACCTGCTGCACTAGATAAACTACGCCCACGCACTTTCAAAGGCGATATACAATAATTTTCATCGGCAAAATCTTGTGTTAAAGCTAACGGATTTGCCAGGGGATCGCGACCGCACTCACATGGCAAATGGTTCCCGCGTATTACAATATTGTCTACTTCCAGAACAACCGCCTCTGGAGATTCCAACATATGATTGCCGGTTACTTTAAATGTACGCACGCTATTATTCCGTACTAACGACAATTCTTCTACGCCGTCAATTTTATTATTACAGACCTCTAGAATATCTACATATCGTAAACCGTCGAAGGCACCGGCCCTTATTACTCCAAGGTCCGATTCTCGTAGAGCAAGTCGTCCAATGCGCGTCATGCCAAAGAAAGTATCTGGAAGTAGTGAAGGTAAGTCCATATATGCCAGCTCTAAAACACCTACACCTTCGAGGCCGGCGAACGCCTGTGGCTCTAGTGATCTTATACCAGAAGGAAATTCTATTTGATTCACGTCATTCAAACCTGAGAAGGCATGTGCAAGGATCCGCTTAATTGGGTTATTACGGAGGGAAATTAGTTTTATGAAATTGGTTCCTGCAAAAGCATACCCCTCGATTTGAGCGATCTTATTATATGTTAGAACTATCGAGCTGATATTTTGCAGCGCGGCAAAGGCAAATGCATCAACTGTAGTTAGTGGCGAGTGTTGTATATAGAGCTCGTTGAGTCGCGGTAGACCACGAAATGCGAACGGTTTGATTCTTGTGAGATTACAAGCGTCCAGAGAAAGACGGCGCAATTGCCTTAGATGTGCAAAGGCGTCAGAACGCAGGACACGTAGGTCAGCTCGTGATAATGATAGTTGCATCACACTAGGACTCAACGCAGCAGGTACTCCGCGAAGTGTTGCACTGTTACACACGACCTGCAACAAAAAGATACAGCTTTATATGACGTTATACAATTAATTTTGGATATACAACGCATACCGCAAATCGCTTGACGTAGAAATCCGAAATTGTGACAGTAGGTTATCTGAATTTTATAACGTAAACATCCATTAAGAAAAGATTTTTGATGATTCAACCCAAAGTTAAAAAGCTTGTATGAAAAATATTATATTAAGGCGCATAGCCCAAACAGCTGGACTTAGAAGAAATTGGGACAATAACTTCCTTTTGTGAACATGGTGAAATAGGGTTGTTACAATTTGTATGAAACTTTTTATTTTACGGCGAGTTTTTTTTTTAATAGGATAAGGGTGACGAACGAGCACATAGTCCACCTGATGCTAAGTAGCTGCTGCGGCTCATAGACATCTACATCTATACTCTATTATAAATCAAAATGCAGATGCGTTGTCACCCATGAGGACTAAGATGGAATGCCTCATTTCCAGTAAAAAGGATCTCCGGTTCTCTACGCTCATCATACGAAACACAGCAGCGTTAAGCTGCTATTTTACGCTCGTACTCTGTGAAAGCGTGGTCCTTCCACGGTCGAGCCGACCCATTCGCGCTACAACTATACTACTAATATAGCTGCAGCATGGATCTACCACGTAAAACAGTTTTGAGATTGATTCAAATATATTTCAATAAATAAAGAAAATAAATATTTTCTCAGAAACAAATCTACGCAATCGTGTTTTGCTGCTTTTGCTCGCGACTTAGTTCGCGTAGTAGTAGGAAATAATATTTTTATTGCCACAACCCAGCACTGTCATCGTTTCAAAAAGTTTGTATCGTGGACTCCCTTCGCGTAGATTTCAATTTGTTTATAACATGACACCTATATCGTACTGTCACAGTAACTAACACCTAAACTATGTGTCTTATTTATCACTAACTTCAGAAAAGTTTATACTTTTAACTAACAACTGCCAGCATAACTGTCTATTTAAGGACGCAATTTCAAGTTGCCCACACTGCAGTAAATGTAAGGAAACATTTATTGCGGTGTGGGCAACATTGTCGTTTCTTCGGTTGCAAGATCAAGTGACAGTCTAAACACTGATAACTGTTATTTTAACTGCAGTCTATCGATCGTTGAGCAACGTTGGAGCGATGCCCTACACATGAAGTTATATTTACGACTATACAGCCAAGAGAAGACTATACAGCCCCTTTGTCGTATCTCCTCAGTTTCAAGGCACAGCCTTCTTGCCTCAGCCAGTATCGGTATCCTCGGAGTCGACATATCGAGTGACGTACAGTTTCGTGGTCACTTGGAAGACAAGGCCAAATTGGCCTCTAAAAAGCTTGGCGTGCTCAGCAGAGCGGGACAGTATTTCATGCCGGCACACCGCCTGCAACTTTACAAGGCGCAGGTTCGGCCTCACATGGAATACTGTTCCCATCTTTGGGCAGGGGCTCCCCAGTGCCAGCTCCTTCCACTTGACCGCATCCAGCGCAGAGCGGCTCGAATCGTCGACGACCGAGCCCTTTCCGATCGGCTCGATTCATTGGCACTGCGATGAGATGTTGCATCCCTTTGCATTTTCTTTCGCATCTACCATGGGGAGTGCTCTGAGGAATTGTTCGGATTAATCCCAGCCGCCAAATTTCACGAACGCACATCGCGGCAGAACTCCCGATACCATCCACACCATCTGGATGATTGGCGGTCCACCACTGTGCGATTTAGAAGATGTTTTCTTCCTCGCACGACTTCCTTGTGGAATTGATTACCATCAGCGATTTTTCCGGACCGATACGACTGAGGGACCTTCAAGAAAAGAGCGTACTCCTTTTTAAAAGGCCGGCAACGTATCTGCAATTCCCTCCCTGGTGTTGCAGTTGTTCATGGGCGGCGGTAGTCACTTACCATCAGGTGAGCCGCATGCTCGTTTGCCCCCTCTCCTATAAAAAAAATACACATTCTGTGAAATGACATTGTTCTGCGTCCATACAATGTTCGCCTAAGAACCAACAGTGAAAAAAATGCCTTTTTAAGTTCGAAATTACACTTAATTGTATGTCAGAGCAATAACTCCTGACGGACACTTCTGAAAACATAGATATTAGCTGTTATCATAGAGATTTTGAGGTTATGTTTTATTTTTATGAAACATTACGTTATTGCAGTACTGTACTGTACTGTAAGCAGTTCAGTCTTAGCCTAGAACTATACGGTAAATAAACCTCAGGTTGTGATTAGGTAAACTTATCGCATAACAAACCGTGCCCAGTGCACAGTGCACTTAGATTCCGAAAATATTTGCAGAAATGTATTTTTTCAAACGAAAAAATACATTTCTGCAAATATTTTCGGTACGATCGCACGTCTGACGTCTATCTATTTTAACGTCTTGTCATCTGTCAACTTTATGAACTTTTTTTTTTTGCGTGGCACAATGCTGATTTGGCCAATAAGAAATCATTTTTTTTTATTTGATTTGATTTGATTTGGCCAATGAGAGTACAATAATATTGTTATTTTAAATGAAAACAGATGATTTTACTGTATCCCAGTTCCTTGTGGCAAATATTAATCTGAAGTATATTTTAAAATATTAACGTTTTCATAATATATTTGGGTTTATAACAATTTCTGAAATATGTTAGTGAAGGTATTGTACGATTGGCCAAACCACAGGGGTCCATATATTAATCTGAAGTATATTTTAAAATATTAACGTTTTCATAATATATTTGGGTTTATAACAATTTCTGAAATATGTTAGTGAAGGTATTGTACGATTGGCCAAACCACAGGGGTCCATATATCCATATCAAGTCCTATTTATTTTGATTTCACGATTCAGAAGTGTCCGTCACTATCTATTGAAAGTTATCTAATGAAAAATTAAGGATAAAAATTTTGGTAATTGTCAAATATATGTTGCTTCTTAGGCGAGTTTTTACAATGTCCTTTCAAATATCTACCTGTTACGGATCATGAGATACAGCCCGCTGACAGACAGACAGACGGACGGACGGACGAACGGACAGCGGAGGCTCAATAATAGAGTCCCGTTGGTTACCGTTAGGGTACGGAACCCTATAAACCAATAAACACACTTTCGTAATCATAATATTAGTAAGAACTTAGAAGTAAATACAATATAACACCAAAATAAATGAGGCATGCTAACCAACAGTAGCACTACCTATCACGATATGTCATAGGGCAGCCTTCCCGTAATATAACCTTCTTTTACAGTTACTAAAAGAGTAACCAGACAGAAACCGGTTAAGATTCGTAGAAAAACTCATCCATAGAACTGATCCACGGTAAGTTACAAACAAGTAGGGATTTCAAGTTCTACCCTCAGTACATTGTACTTTTTTATTTTTTTACTCTCATTCATATTTGTTTCCATAATTTTTTTAAATCATTCTCTAATAATAATTTAGAGATGAAATAGCTAGTACCTTTGAGGTAGCTCATAGACACACATATTTCCTCTATCTTGAAAATCCAAATACCAATAAAACGTTACTCAACATTAAATTAAACTGGTAACTGTAAAGTACTATAGCTACACTGCTTAAATAACAGTATCAAAGCAGAACACAATTATTTTTTACCTGTGATTGTGAAAGACAGATGCACTGTGGCGGACATGACGGCACCAGCGTCGACGCAAGCAGTTCAGCGTGTGTGGGTACGTGGAGGAGGACAGTCCATACTGCAACTACAACCAACGAGCGCAGCACCAACCTAATGTAAAATTTTACTTAGTGAGCACATATAAATCACGATAGACAACATTTTATGGTCTTCAATTAACAAAAGTTATTGCTCCACCAGCATTTGTTTATAAGCTTTTTCTGGAGGAGATTTAAAAATCGTTCAGCAAATTTCCCGTAACCTATAATATAAATTGTTCATTATGAATATATCTAGAGTTATATTACAGAGTTATACTTGTATCGTAACCGTTTGTCCAGTATTTATCAAACTAATAACTCTTTTATTTCCTTCCGGGTCAGGGAATAAGTATTATAAACTTTTGCCACCATATTTCTATAACGCCAATTTATTTCACGATATCCTTCTCCTCATCATCATTATCATCATTACAGCCTGTCGTTGCTTCGTACGGAATATAGTTTTCGTTGTTTTTTTTTTCATATTTTAAGGTTTTGTCAGAAAGTTGCTGCTTTTCATCTCCTAATTCAGATTTAAACTATCGCCTTTTACGACTCATAAGATGATATTGGGTAGTAAATTATCTTGCGCCACCAGTACATGACGAATCCTTGCCCTATTTTCCTTATTTTCCTTCCCATCAAGTGAAAGCGGTGTAACCATCCAACAAAGTGGGGTTTTTTTATATAGAATTAGGGTGACAAACGAGCACACAGTCCACCTGATGGTAAGTGGTTGCTGTGACCCATAGACATCTCCATCTATCCTCGGTTACGTATCAAAATGTAGATGCGTTGTCACCCCTGAGGACTAAGATGGAATGCCTCGTTTCCAGTATGAAGAGTCTCCGGTTCTCTACACTCACCATACGAAACACAGCAGCGTTAAGCTTCTACTTTACGCTGGTATTATGTGAGAGCGTGGTCCTTCCGCGTTCGAGCCGACCCATTCGTGCTACAACTATAATATCATTAATATAGCTACAGCATGGCTTTACCACGTCTAAATATATAATGCAGAATATAAGCCATATACCAATATAACAATACCAATACGCCAGCTAAAGGTGACGATCATGGGCCAACTGCACTTATGGTGGAATCCCTCTTCCAGCAGTGGACTCTTACAGTATTTTCCTCCAACACGCAGCGTTATGGAAACTGCTAAATATCTTAAGAGTCAACTAAGCAATAGGTATTCATTATTACAATCTCGTATAGTGCCTGATGTAAATTACCTAGTGTTAGAGGCACAAGATCTCCTACTTACGTTACGCTTTACTTACGCTACTTTGTTTTAAAGTTAATTTAATAAAATGAGCCCTATTGCGCGCGTTAGAAGTTAAAAAAAAAGAAAGGCGAAACAAAGAAAATGGCCAAATTTCTATAGGAGCTGGACTTCACTTTTATTTTTCATGTCCCAAAATAAAGTATAGCTAGATTGGTTTGTTTTTATGTTGTAAACACCATCCCGTTTAAAAATCACATCTAAATAGCCACAATTTTTATAATAACGTCAACAATACTTTTGAGGTTAACATCACATATGTAATCTTCTTCAGTGATCTAAAATAAGAATTAGATTTGTACTATAATGTCCGATTGTGTGTGATGGTTTATGTCAGTGTAATAAAATAAGTAAGTATGTACATATGTACTATTATTGAAGAATTCCACTCGCGGATTTTAGATATTACTCTGGTATCAAGCTCAAAAATTAGATGGCGGCGAAGTGTATCAATGCATAAGTTACAATTAACACATAGCAATCGCAGAGCTAGTTGTCGTTGTTGTGTAGCTGTAGTCTGCATGATGTCTTTCACAAATATTCAAGATGCATAATCGATGTCCAGAAATCAAAATCACAGACTATAAGTGGTAGTTATTAGTCCGTAAAACAATGCCGAGGTCTAAACAACATAAGGAAATCTAAAATAGTACAGTACGTATCACAATCCATAACAACGAGTGAAGCAAATAAGATATATAGATGATTACCGGGTGACAATCAATGTCGATCGATGACCACAGATTGTGCACCTTGACGAGTTGACGATGACAAATGATGTTCCGTTGTACGTAATTGAACAAAACGCATAGCTTACTATGAAGCTACATATTCATTTTTATGACATGAATCTAGTACATAATAAATCAGTATAGTAGTTGATTTGATACCTACATACAAATTGAATTGAATTACAATTAACAACTATTCAGAAAAACTTGAATAATTAGTCTTTAAATACAAAGTCCTTTCATACGTGAAATGAATCATTATTAGGAACGTTTAGAAACCATTATCTATAGGTACTTATAATAAATCTGTAGAGAGGTCAATTCTGTACATGAAATATATTTCCAAAATAACTATCAGGGGGTGATTAGTGATCGATACTGATGCCAAAAATGCAAACAGTAAAATTTTTGTCTGTCTGTCTGTATGTTCGTTATAGAAACAAAAACTACTCGACGAATTTTAACGAAACTTAGTACAATCATTCTTCATACTCCTGGGCAGGTTATAGTATACTTTTCATTACGCTACAATCAATAGGAGCAGAGCAGTGAAGGTAAATGTTGGAGAAACGGGAGAAATTACTCCATTTTTTAAGCTTCCGTCGCGTGTGCAGCCTTAATGGTTAAAGCTACACAGAAATCATGTATAACGGAAATATTTTTCTTAAAATTATATAAAAAATATCCCAGGACAGCATATTTCTATCTTTTATGGTTGACTCACAATAACACGTGTAACTCCCGATAGCATAGCAGTTCGGAGCTTTCTGATTATATTTGTCTACTCTTACGTTTATAACACTCTCACTCATCCCTAATTAAAAAAACTTAACATTATTATCTATTCAATAAAAAAAAAATCATAGAAATCGGTATAGAAATACCAAAGTTATACATGAAATACGCTAATAAGCCATCGCGCGTGAATACTGAATCATGCTATAAGGATTATTTTTGTGTAACGGTCGCCGCGCTCGACGCGGCTCGCGGCGGGAGGTATAAAAAGGCGGGGGGTCCGAGTGCAAGCTTCATAATTAATTTGCCTTCCCAGGCACTCCCTCAGCGGCTTATAGCCGCCTGCGCCCTCTTTTCCCAAAAGAGGGTCGCTTTACGATACGGCATGTGAAGCTTTCAACAGCTGGTTGCCAGTCCCCAAAGGCAGTTTTTAGAGGGTATCACTTAGGTTCCCCTTGTAGGTAGTGAGTCCCTCATAACCACGATGGACCGGCCATCGTGGTATGCGTAATGCATTTTCTGCCTCCCTTCGGGGTAGCCCTTTTCCAATTGCTTCGGGCGCAAAAAAAAAAAAAGAGTGCAAGCTTCATACAATATTTGGCTGTTGATACGAATAGACGTTCAGAGTGTTCGACCTTATTGACAGACAATAATTGATTTTAACAAGCCGTGCTTATTAATTTAATCATTTGGGATGAATGTACGATGGCCCACCGAAAAAGAGTAGAAGCGGTAGACAGACAAACCTTACCGGTAATACCACGGGGAACCCGAGCTGATGAGGTTAGGTCTTGCCTAAAAAGCTCTTATTTGTGGCGTGATTTACAATCGGTACATCTGACTATAAACATGCGAGTGAGAACTGGAGATAACCCGGATGATCGTCAATTTTCTGATAAATTATTAAAGATTGGGGAAGGTACCTATCCACAACTACACCAAGGAAAACTTATTCTGACGCCTGAGTTATGTTGTATAGTGCAATCCCAACCACATCTTATATCGTCGGTTTACGGTGACGTAACAATTATATTAAATATGGACAATTTTTAGCTATGCGAAAGATCCTTTTTAACTCCTCGCAATGACCAGGCATCTGAGATTAATAACAAAATACTGTCGAATATACAGGGGAAAGCAAAGTTTATAGTTCAATAAATAGAATGGTCGATAAACAAGAAGCCACTATTTACCCGATAGAATTTTTAAATTTTTGAAATATGCCCGGACTTCCTTCTCATGAAATTTGTTTAAAAATTGGCATTCCGATTATTCTGCTCCGAAATTTAAGACCACCAGAACTTTGCAATGGAACTCGGCTAAAAGTAACCCAGTTGCAACAAAATATAATCGAGGCTCAAATTTTAACAGGTTGCGGTGCAGGAGAAACCGTCTTTATTCCCAGACTTCCCATAATACCAAATAATTTTCCATTCCAATTTAAAAGAACGCAATTTCCAGTATCATTGTGTTAAGTAATGACAATTAATAAGGCTCAAGGGCAGATTTTTCGTGTTGCTGGAGTAGATCTCGGTGTGAGTTGTTTCTCGCATGGTCAGTTGTACGTCGCTCTTTCCCGGGTTAGCAGTTCTAGAAATCTTTATGTTCATGTGCCGGACGGGTCAACTTTGAACATAGTTTACCCGGAAGCTTTGCGCTGAAGTATTTTTGTTCTATAAGTACTTAAGCCTCATGTGAACGTGATCTAAACAATATTACCAATATATTAACTTAATAACACACAAGGAGTTACACTCCATCCACAGCCCAGCGACACTATAACATATATAGGAATGACGTCTTAGCAAAAGTTGTTTAGTCTGACGGGCATTTCCTGTTGACTTACAAAAATGAAAGATCTAGAACGTCTCGAATCGTCTCGCGAATCAGGTTGTTTTCCCGTCCCCGGGCTCTTAGAATTCAACATCAGACGTTTCAGATCTTCGATTTTGACGACCCCGTAGTCGCTGACATAAGCAACAGGATTCGCGTACGAAGTCGCGGGCTGAAGCTAGTTTTAAATAATTTCGCAACAGTTACAAAAACAAAAATAAAAGGATAACTTTTTTTGTGGCTACTTAGAGATGTATTTTTCGTGTTTTTAAGACCTTAAAAAATAAGGATATTTTTCATAAATATGGCATATAGTGACGCCATCGTTTCATCGTCTGGTAGGATTTGGCCAACCTTCTTTATGCAGGGAAAGTGAGTGCCTACCACGTGTAAAAACTGAATGTACTAAACCGAACAAAATCTAAGACTTTAATTACAAAGTAATGTATCCCGGATATAATAATTTTAATTTATTGAAGTCAAAATATTTTTCTCTACTCGTAGAGGCAATTTACTGTTCGGAACATAGATATAATATACAATAAACCTGCTTAATAATGTGGAGGCCATTGGCGGGCGCAGGCGGTGCGCGGCGCCCGCCTTGCGCCCTCACCTATATGTCTCCATTAGAACCACCACGCGAACCTGTGAACAAACAACCCAACTAAATATGTAAATTAAAAAATTTATATACGGTCAGATGGGCTAGATAGAATTCTACAATTATAACTCTAGAAAATTAGAATGTATATGACGGCACGTGCACCATTGCACGTGCGGCGGCGTCGGTGTAGCTAGACAGAATTCTTGTAAATAACACGTACTCCGTACACCTGCACCATTGCACCTGCGGTGGCGCCCGTTTAGCTTGTATAAAACGGACGGAGCTGCCGCCGTTAGGACTGTCTTGGCTCTGACGTGGAACGAAAACGGTGCGCTTGTCGTATTCCGTTACTAGTTTATCCTCGACTCGTTGGAGAATTAATTCGTGTAAACGAATTAATTATTATTCCTAACTAATTCTGATGTAGGAAGTATAGTGGGTATAGTCTCCCATTATACTTCCTACATCAGAAGTGGGATAAAGTCCCCATTTTCACCCACATACAATCTTCGAATAGTATGAGGATTATTACATTTGTGAAAGACTATAATGCATTCTGCATTGATGATTATATTTTTATGTTAAATACCGTAATGAAAATTGCTATCCTACTTACGATATTGTCGTATCATTAAAGTGTAGAGAAACGATAAAGTGAAATTATTTAAGCAAAATTTTTTTAATTTGTTCGATTTGTATTAAGAAATAATGAAAATACTTGCGGGTACAAAGTACCCGCAAGGAAGTACCCGCAAGTATTTTCATTATTTCTTGACTTACATAAAAATATGTTAACAAATGTCAAAAGAAATGTTGGAGGCTTTCTAATTAACTTGTTCAAGTTTTGTTGTAATTTGATAGTTCACGCGAAACATGATTATCATTTGCTATATTTTAAAGTTGAAAACGTTTAAGGGTTGTACTACAATAAAGGATTAACTTTAACACGCTATAGATTGAAAATAATAAGTAACATTTTTGTGTTCTAATGTGTTGATCAGTGTTACAGTTTGCTCCGAATATTGTGTCGTTGACAAGATTGGGGTTTGATGTCGAGGGGTTCGTAGAAGTCTTTACAACAATGATCAATGAGGAAGACGTTGTCATGTCTAATCGAACATGGTTAGGTACGGCCGAGCGCTGGTTAGATTGAGCCTACACCGCTACAGTCGGTTACTTATCGCCTGATCTTACGGCAGGGCAATTCGAGCGGCCGCCGAACAAATGGTGCTTTGGCGCTGTAAATGGACGGCTTTCGAAGATTTTGCGCAGTTGCCTCCTTCGCTTCGAAATATGTTGTGGTATCTGTCTCTACACATAGTTTCCATTTTTTTTTGCAATGTTTTCAAATGTCATACAGTTGCCGTTTCTTAAGAGAATATGTGATGAATTTTGGAAGCTCAGAATTCCATGGTTTGCAATACATTTATCTCACTTTCTTTTAATTTTGCAAAGCAGTGCGACGATTCGCTAGCGCTAGTACGGCGCGACGGCTTGCTGGCGCGAATGTGGCACGAACGCAGCAGAACGAAAAGCTGTAGTGCGTTTGCCTGGAGGTAGCCATATCGGCGTGTTCCAGACTTAAAAGAAGTCTGGGATGGTCGACCGTTGTAATATTTAACAATAGTTAATATCTGTTAGCAGGTGGTGATAACTGATAGACCGTATGCTGTTCACTGTCAACCGCACGAGGACGTGCGACAGTCAGAGGTAGCCGTGTAGCATCTAGAAAATACTAGAGACGTTGCAACACTCTAGCGAAGTAATTATTCTAGTGCAGGAAAGGAACATGAAGTTGCAGGGAGGCTGGTCTGTGCTGCACTGGGATATGTGTCGAGTTGCTGTTGGTTTACATACTTAGGTGTTATCGTGTCACTACGTCCCTCACAATACACTTTTGTGTGATTGTGATGGGGACATGTTTACGGTATGATTGGTCTGTAACTGTTCTATACTGAATTTAAAAAAAGAGAGTAAGAAAAAAATGTGGTTCTTACTATCATTGCAGGGCGTTTGCCGGTCCAATAATATAGCTACACGGAATAGTGATTCCGGACTAGCATAAATAGTACTGAAAAAAAAGAGAGATTAAGAAAAAAGACTAGTTCTTACAATCATTGCAGGGCTTTGTGCCGGTCCAGTGATACAGCTATAGGTAATAGCGAAAACAGTACTCGAAAAAAAAAAAAGAGAAAATAGAAAAAGCTACAGACTAATCATTCCGATCTAACATAAAGATGATTAAAGTTTTGTAGGGCTTACTGCCAGAACAAAACTGACTGTCACCCGAGTCTGAAGGGTCAATATAGACCGGACCAGACGCTGTTTTGTCAGGAGAATCGAACGATGTTTTTCTGTCTACAGATAACTACGATTGTGATGGAGCTCGTGCGAGGACGCACGCATGTCAGTATGGCCATGTCGGCACGTGCACCATTGCACGTGCGGCGGTGTCGGTGTAGCTAGACAGAATTCTTGTAAATAACACTTGCTCCGCACAACTGCACCATTGCACCTGCGGTGGCGCCCGTTTAGTTTGTATAAAACGGACGGAGCTGCCGCCGTTAGGACATTCTTGGCTCTGACGTGGAACGGTGCGCTTGTCGTATTCCGTTACTAGTTTATCCTCGACTCGTTGGATAATTAATTCGTGTAAACGAATTAATTATTATTCCTAACTACAAAATCAGTCTCTGTACTATACCCACTATACTTTCTACATATACAAAAGTGTTTTCGCGTGTGATTTTCCCGCATATATACGTAAACTATCAGCGATAGTAACACATATCGCCTGTTACATTAGTAATAAATTAGTCTAAACGATATCACCATTAACTAAGCAAGAGGAAATTTACCATCTTGACCTGACCCTTGATAAAAGAGGAAAATTCTAAAAGGGTTTCCTAACACCAAAATTTCATATTTCTGTATTCTTTACATTCTTCGTAGTTAAGTATAATTTTAACCTTATAATAAGTTAAAATAAGTTAAGGGTAAAATATCCATCCTGGCTGTATTGGAATAATAATATAAAAGTTCACTGCTGATCATTGGCCTTCCCCATACATTGCTTCATAGGGCAGGTTTTGCCATAGTTGCCACGCTTGGCAGGCGGATTAGCAACCACAGTTTTTTATAGTTTTATCCTTCTTCTCCTGTTTTTGATAGAGGAGGGGGGTGGATATTGGACACCGCTTCTACACGCTTAAATTAAGGTCAAATATGACATATATTATTTGAAAACGTTAGACTCGCTATATCATTATTTTGCTACGATTTGTTATTGATTAAAATTTATGTCAAGTAGTAAAGTTGTGAAATAATTCTTTCCAAAAATATTAAACATTTAATATTAACATACAAACTTTAAAAACCCCCGAAACAAAAAGAGCTGATGGTCTTCAAACAATTAAAAAGAGCTTCTGGAATCATACCTAAGAACACTTTCGATCAAGTCACCTATCAAAAAGAACTATAAAAGAAAAACTAAATCTAAATCGGTTCAACCGTTGGGGAGCTACGACACCACAGACAGACACACAGATACACACGTTAAACATACGTATAACACCCCTCTTTTTGCGTCGGGTTTTAAAAACACAAAACACAGCACAATTTTTTTAGTTATAAAATCCTTTTAAAGAATCTGCTCTCGTTACTCAGACTATTCGTAATAAACGTAGTGTGACGTGCTTGAAATATAACAAATGTATGCTTTCATGGGAATCCTAGTAAAGTTATACGAATACGTTTATGTTTAATTTTTAGTGAGTATTACATTCGCAACAAAATATTTCTACGTTAAAAGGGCTACCATAAATTTCGACGCATAAATAATGCATGTATGCAGATGTTATTTTTCCCAGACTACGAAACGTCGCATCGTGTTGAATAAAGGGAATTCATAGGTACTTGATAGGGAACTTAAAATTGCAATATTTTACCTACGGTCTATAAAATATTTGCTTACGATCACATAACGTAATCTAACATTTTAATGCCAGTTAAAAACACAGACGGTATTTTTTTATTGCACGCCTTAAGCGATAACAGCGTAGGTATGTATATTCTACTAGCGCAAAAACCCAACGTTTTGTCGCATGAAATCGTATCTAACAATCATATTGAACATATAAATGATATAAAAAGCACATTATCAGAAAGATAAATGATTGTTGAACTTATTTTAATCTACTAGCCAAGCCAGCCTGCCCGCCAAGCGTGTGAACTGTGGCAAATATCCATTCTAAGAAGCAATTCATGGAAGACAGCATTCAGCATTGCACTTTTGAATAATCTAATCATAGATTAAGTCTTCCTGGCTTCCTCATTTTCCTCATTCCTCAGAGAATTTAAGGGCAAGGAAAAAACCGCCGGCCAACTACGTACCCATATACACTTTGTTGGATTTCACATAAATTCGATTTTCTTTTAATTCATTAATAGACTTGAAGGTTTCCTCATGACGTTTTTTTTCATCAGCGGTCAAGTGTTAAATCAACACTTAAAATTGAAATCACCAAATTAAATAGGTGCCGGTGGTGATTGAACTTGGTTTGCTTGAGTACAATGAAATAATGCGGCATGCGCCTATTCCCTAAGCCACCGTTTCATAATGGTTACAGTGTTAAAGAATTCATTTCCCTATTTTACTCTAATAGAGGGGGTGTTGTAAAGAGATAGGATGCCACCAATTAATAACGACATCGATCGAGTGCGTGAATAATATATGAAACGTCTCATTAGACTTATGAAGCGTAGCGCTAGACTTAGGCCGGACTCATGCATCCGGAATGCCTCACTGAATTCAGAGTCGGAATTCATAATTTGAATTCCGGCAAGCTGCTTCACACATATCTTAAAAATTCAGATAAATCAGTGGTCTCGTGTTTCTCGGGTTATAATGTAGAAGCTGACTTCCCTTACTCTGGTCACATTAAGAAGATGAATCCAGCGTATTCGCTTGCGTCTCTCTTTTATTATTATTTAAAGCTAAAAGTAGTGCGATGAGTGTTAATTCCTCTTCCATATCCGAGATGTGTGCCTGAGCTGAGAAACACGAAACGACTGGTTTATCTGAATTTTTAAAACATGTGTGAGGCAGCTTGCTGGAATTCAAATTATGAATCCCGACTCTGAATTCAGAGCGGCATTCCCGTTGTGTGAGTCCAGCCTTAAAGATCGATCTAAGAAAATCATAATCTGCAAATGCATAAAATGAAAACAGTATGTGTCCACACACATACTGTTTTTTTTTTCAGATTATGTATATTTTAATTTTAATTGGTATAATTAAATTGTGCGCAATTCTGGGCTTTCTTAATTAATAATATATATTCATTTTATGAATTGAGAGAGGCACTCCGGATGTGTGAGTCCAGCCTTACTGACAGACAAACAAATATGCAGTTAACTAATAACGAGGATGATAATTATCTATATTAGAAATAATTAGAAAGTAATTTACGTTTTTATTTAAAAAAATCTAATAACATGAACTCACAATACGTGACCTTCCATCGCTAAATCACTTTTTTCATCCCATTATTAAGCCTACATTTCTAGAACAAAAGCACATTATAACATTTATGGAAAAATATGGTACTACTCTGGTATAAAGGTTAGCCAGCTTGTTTATAGAAAAGGGATCAAATGAGCATGTGGCTGACTTGAGAGTAACGACCGCCGCCCATGAATAACTGCAAATCCACTGCCTAGGTCTCAGTCGCCGTAAATTTGCCGTTGGCGTGCGGGTTGGCGATCGTAGACCATCTCGCGCCTTTGACGCTACTTGCCGATCAAAGCATATTGCGTCAGGTGGAAACGAGATGGTTATGCCACCATCTGCCGAACGTTATAAGATCTTTCTGGTGTTTCATATATTGCCTATTAAGACAACCATATGACGAAATGAAGTGAAGAAATTTATTTTCAAAATACAAATATATTCGACTTAAGTACCTATGTAAGAGAATAAACCATGGTCATAATAAAGAGTCGCGCCCCCGTTCGATAACTATAAATAGTTATTAATTCGAGTCTGTCACTGTGAATATTTGAGTTGAGGAGACGTTTTCTCAACTCTTTTCTAGTTATTTTATTAAGTAATTTAAGGACTAATACCTACTCATAAATGGATTAATCTATGATAAATCCATATCTACTACCCCATACCATCCCACGGGTGTTGTAATGGTGACGGGGATAGTGCACACACTTGTGGGAGGACGGGAGGTGTTCTTGAAACTAGGTAAGAAACATCATTTTATTTTTTACGCTGATCCTAGCTAATTAATTTTCAAGATTCTTAATTTAATTGATTTCTGCAAAAAAACGCCTAATTCTATTAATTATATTTTCGTTAAATTTCTGCTGAGCTGTACGATATAAAAGCAAGTCGCCGGGATTTTTCAGTTTTTAATTATTTATTATATATTATATTTTAGTAGCATTTATTAGAGATGTTAAAATTATTGATGTGTCTTTTCTTATTTTTAATAGGATAAGGGAGACAAACGAGCACATCATCTACCTAACAGTAAGTAGATGCTGTGGCACATAGACATCTAGATCTTTCCTCGATTAAAAATCTAAATTCAGATGCGTTGTCACCTCTGAGGACTAAGATGGAATGCCTCGTTTCTAGTAAAAAGGGCCTCCGGTTCTCTACACTCCCTGTCCAAACCACAGCAATGCAGTAGCAGCATTAAGCTGCTATTTTACGCTGGTGTTATGTGAGAGCGTGGTCTGTCTCCGTTCGAGCCAATCCGTTCGTGCTACAACCATAATATAGTAGCAGCATGGCTCTACCACGTAAATTTAAGTTGTCCTGTGAAATGACAATGCATCATAACCGGCAACATCCTCACATTCTAAATTATCGCATCATATCAGAACTGCATGTGGCACGGATAGCTTAGAACAAATTAAATTCTCTAAGTTTACGTACTTATTAGGAAGATGTTGTCGAACTTCAAATCATTTAGTTATTGTTATCGTGTAAATATACTAATACAACATAAAAAATCTAAAAAAAAAACAATAAAAGCGCTAGAACTTTTGGCTAAGAAACGTGTGGCTAAGATATATGATATTGCTGTTCTCTATATTCAAATTTCTTATTCTTCTTTCATTACTCCATCCTCATACTTATCATCGTTATTCTGTCATCTTTCTCCAACACTACCACTATCCTCTTATGCCAATCGCATTCGAACGAAATTAAACGCAGTATAGCGATGGAAATAAAATTTGATATTAATTGATACAGAATTTAGAACATCAAAAACAAAGTTTCGTAAACTACCATATCGTATTATTATTATCTTATTTTCAATTTCAAGTATATTTTGCTTTACCTCGACTAAACAGCCTAAATTGGAGATATAAGAATTTGAGTTTTTTTTTAGAATAAGGGTGACAATCGAGCGCATAATCTACCTGATGGTAAATAGATGTTGTGACCCATAGATAGCTATATATGTATATCTATCCTTTTTAAGTGTCAAAATGCAGATGCGTTGTCACCCCTGAAATCTAAGTTAGAATGCTTTATGTCAGCCGTAAGAACTAAACACAATAGGCACTTGAGTTGCTATATCCATATGTAATTAGTGAAAAATATTAAACCAACTTAAATTATTAGAATCGAAAGTGTTTGAAATCTACATCCACTGTGAAAGTATAATCTTTCGACAAATAATTTAAAATTAAAATTTTGTACAACCGACTTCAATATAAATTATTAAGTATAACTCAATAACAGTTGGTCAGACCTTGATAAAATTTATATGAGACCACATGTGAAGTACCAGCTTTCAAATAAAAACTTTCAAAGAATCATCGAAATTGGTTCATCCAGTAAAAAGTTATGAGGTAACATAAAAAAACATACAGTCATTTTTGAAGTCGGTACAAGAAAAAACAAAAGTTTAACTCACATCGTAAATATTATTGTATATATATGAATAAAGATCCTCAAAATGAAATTTTAAAATGTACTTATAAGCGATACAGAAATGTTTGTAATGATATATTAAAAAAACAAAAGAATAATTATGAAAGAAATGAATTGAAAGCTGCTGGAAATGATAATAAAAAAATTTGGAATGTTATTAAAAATATAAATAACTTAAATAAACCAAAAGAGCTACCAGCTTAACTTCTCAAGATTGAAAATAACCCGCTTAGTTCCGTCACCTTTATAAACACTTTTTTTGCAAATATAGGCTCTAACTTGTCAAATAAACTTAAAACAGATCTTATTAAACATTTTTGCCTAATAAAAATTTTTAACATTTTATAGATAGGTCCAGCATATTTTCTGGGACATCGTTGTAAAAGCGTCGGCCTCGGCATACAATCCCCCAACCAACAACAATACAATTTCCAATCAAGCGATCATTGTCTCTTGTTTATTCATATTGTGTGGGCGCAATAATAATACAAACAACAGTTTCATAGTTGAGATTCATATTTTTATTATGTGTACTCTTCAGTAGTATAATAACTCAATTAGTATGTTTTGCTTAATAGAAATTTTGCTCACGCCTGGTTGTCGACCCGCCCGTCAAGCGTGGCAACTATGGCAAATCTCCTTACGGGGCATAGTGTAGAGGCCCCCCCCCCCCCCCTATCTAGAAATTAGGAATTTCACTCGCCAATATATTCATTAAAATACACTAAAAGTGGTTAAAAACGCGATACACACATCCTTTGATATTTATTTTCTACCGACTTCAAAAAGGAGGAGGCATGTGTTAGTTCTAAACTTTTTTCTGGGTGAACCGATTTCGATGATTCTTTTTTATTTGAAAGCTCATGCGTCTCACATGGTCCCATATAAATTTGATCAAGGTCTCGCCAATATTTTTGGAGTTATTCTTAATAATTTATATTGTAGTCGGTTGTACATTTTTAATTTTAAATTATGTACTAATTATGCAGGAAGTCAATGGATGCAGGTGGAAGAATGGCATTCTTTGGGGTAGGACTATGTTCAGCAGTGGATTTGTGAAGGGCTTTAATTATGATGATGATGATGGTGATGATATACCGACAAGGAGTAGTGCTCAAAGCTTTAAAAACGAAGAGACAGCGTACAACTGGTTTAATCACAAGAAGTTTAATTTTGAATTAACCTCCTTTCGAAATCACCATCTTACTTATCAAAAATATTAAAAACATAGAACGTTTTTATTAGTTTAGAGGAACACAATCCAAATCATTATCAACACTATTATTGGATTCGGATTTGCTCGGGTGGTCCTACAGATTTATGTTACCTATGTTCTTGATTACAAATTAAATTACCAAAGTGAACCCTCCTAATCCTCTTGGATAGTTTTCTTAGATTTTGTGACTACTGAGGAAAGAGTGACAAAACAAATTTATGTTGCAGAGGTACACGGCGGAGTCGGGAAGAGACGCCCTAGGCGAAAGTTTATCGACCAAATTGGCGATATATTAAAAATGGGCCAAATCAAGAGTACCTTTAACCGACGACCGTGTATGAGTAGGTATATGGATGTAGAGGAAGCGAGAGAGGTGTGTCAGGATCGTGCCAAATGGAAGTCCATAGTCTCTGCCTACCCCTCTGGGTGACAGGCGTGAGTGTTTATGTATGTATGTTTATGTTGTGACTACTTCCTTTCAATGCTCCGACGTATTATCATCGCATGCATTGTATAATGAATTTAACGTTTTATTTTCCGTATTATGTCTGGCTACGTAACCTAGAAAGAAAAAAAAATATTCTGTGAGAGCAAGGTTCTACCCCAGTCGAGCCGAGCCATTTGTGCTACGACTAATATAGTTGCAACGTGGAACGTGCAGGTGTTTTTGCGTTAAGCCATATTTCATAGAAGAAAAACGATTTGTTCCATTTTTAAACGTTTTTAACTTTGCGCAAACAATCAATCCGGGCAAGCGCAATCCATTCGCTCCTTTACAATTTTCTTTTATATCTTTTTTTTTATGCGAAGCCATTTTTTCAGAATTTCGTACAGGAATGATTAACTTCCTTTTAATAAATCTGCATCTTTAAGGAGGAACACGGTTAATTGTTTCAGCGGTGGAACTTCGCCGCTCGCGTAATATGCATAAATATTTTGGTGAAAAACTTTCTTTCTTTATTTACACATTTAACGTCATTAGTTTTTTTCCGCGTCACCTTCAGTCATGCAATACTTTTCTTTGCTGATTCAAGACACTGTAGCTCGTGCGATACCAATCGCATCCATTGTGACAAACTTGCGCCATATCTATACTATGTTAATAGTATAGATGTAGCACGAATGGGTCAGCTCGACCGGGGAAGGACCAGTGGCTTAGCTACCCAGGGGCTAGGCGGGGCAGTGCCTCGGGACCCTCAAGCTAAAGAGACCCCTCGGCCTCCAAGAACAATGTTCGAAAAATTATGTACTATCCTAGTTGTGTAAAAAATTTTCGAGACTTTTTGGCCCCTGACCGCGAACGGTACGAACCAAGAATTTTACCCACTTCCAAAAAATAAATATAACATTGTTAAAGATAATTGTCTACTTCGTTTTATTGTCTTTCTTTATGTTGTCTGCCTATATTATTAACTGTAATCTACTTCGTCATTGTTTATGCGTTACACATAATACTTAGTAGTATAGTAGTACCTATGCTTTATTATGGCCTGCAATGGGCGACAAGAAGCTGACGATGAAGTAGTTTTGCACCTTTAAAGTATTTAGTTTAGTTTAAATAGGGTCCCAATTTCATTTTTGCCCCGGGGCCCTTGGTTACATTGCTACGCTACTGGGAAGGACCACGCTCTCACAAAATACCAGCGTAAAATAGCAGCTTAATGCTGCTGTGTTTCGTATGGTGAGTGTAGAGAATTGAACCGTTTTTACTGGAAAAGAGGCATTCCATCTTAGTGACCTCACAGGTGACAACGCATCTGCATTTTGATTCGTAATCGAGGATAGATGTAGATTCTATGGGCCACAGCAACTACTTACCATCGGGTGGACTGTGTGCTCGTTTGTCACCCTAATTCTATAATAAAAAATGGTAGAAGCGATCAGCCATGGTTTCTGCACTCAACATATTAACGCAAGTAAACCGCAAACTAGCGACGTTTACTATTAAAAAAAGGTCCTCTTCATTACTCTAAGTATTATAGAACCAAAATCAACAAACAAGTAACAACAACACAGCAATGGAATTGAAATGGAAAACAACAAAGAAATGAAAACTGGAAACACGTAGCGTATATAAGGCGTCGCCATTGGTTCTATGTCAGACAAGTAACATAGCTCCACCGCACAATCGCCGAGCTCAGAGTTAGAGTTAGCCTTAGAAATACAAAATTTACTTACAGTCATTTCATGTTAATCGCACCTGATATGGGTTTTTTACAATTAATCACTTTCTTAATCTTCTGAACTTAAAAAGGAGAGTTAAGTATTTTCCCTCCTCAAGATGTTAATTTCTATTTTATATTATTGATTATTGATTTGTTTTTTTTTTATAAATAACATATTTTACGTACGTGGTAGAGCCATGCTGCAGCTATAGCAGTATAGTTGTAGCACGAATAGGTCGGCTCGACCGGGGAAGGACCACGATCTCACAGAATACCAGCGTAAAATAGCAGCTTAACGCTCCTGTGTATCTTATGGTGAGTGTAGAGAACCGGAGACTCTTTTTCTTTTATGGTAAGTGGTTGCTGTGGCCCATAGACATCTGCATCTATTCTCGATTACGAATCAAAAGGCAGATGGGTTGTCACCCGTGCGGACTAAGATGGAATGCCTCGTTTACGGTAAAAAAGGTCTCCAGTTATATACACTCACCATACGAAACACAGCAGCGTTAAGCTGCTATTTTGCGCTGGTATTCTGTGAGATTCGGCCTTCCCCGGTCGAGCCGACCCATTCGTGCTGCAACTATACCAATAATATAGCTGCAGCATGGCTCTACCACGTATATCGTAAAACAATTTCATTACACACCGCTAGCAGCGCTGATAGCGCATTTTTGACAGAAGCAGAATTTTCAATAGAGTCTACATCACTTTATTCCTAATTTATGTATTATCATATATAAATGTTGGCGGCTTTGTTGTGTGATTGGGCCACCTCAGTCATACCTCATCTTATTTTCGCTGAGTACTAGAGGGTACAATTTTTTAGTTTTAATAGCGCTATCTATTTACTGCTAAATAAACTAATAATAAGTAACTGAAATTAATGAGAATTCTATTGAATAATTATTCTTCCAGCATCAAAAATTGTCAGACTTAAAATATTCCAACCGGTGTCGGGATGATTTATCGTAATTGTAACTTTTAGCAAAATGACTAACAGAACTGTGTACAATAAATTGTAATTGAGACAGAATGCCTTTAGTTGAATATGTTGGGTATGTGGTTTGGTATCAGCACAGCAATATTTCACCAACTTCTTTTTGTATCAAATCCAATGTAAGTAATTGAAAATTAAGTGGACTGTAAGATATTATCTCCAAATAATGGAATAGTTTGAATAACTAATTACTAGGTAGATGGGATTCACAATAGTATATTTTTTCAGTTTTTACAAGTTTTATTGAAGGAAATACGAGTAGCTCGCCGTATGATTTCTAAGCACAGGAACAAAAGTGTTCGATTCCCGCGAGAACTAATGAAACTGGTAGGAAAATTTTATTTGCTTATTTTCCACGTGCTCAGTGAAGTGGTAAAGAATAACTTGGCGGTGAAAACTCGATGTCTAAATAGTTTAAAAAAATCGAGCATCTGCGAAACCAGTATTTTGCACATGGGTAATTAGCAGCCCTGTACACATTCGTAAGACATATGTAAGTTGCTTCTTTAGTTTTTTTACTTTCAATGAGACTTATAAAACAGTTTGTCATATATTAAGTAATAGCTTAAATATTTTCAGACATACCTATTACCTACCTATTGAGATTTTTATGACAGTCTCGGTTTCATAGCTGACATGAGTAAATAAATGAACAGGCTCTTCCGAAAAAGTACTAAAAATATCAAAGACAGCAAATTTAAACACATGTTTATTTTTATTTTAACTATGAGTTTGTTGCCACGCCTGGCAGGCGGGTTGCCAACTGCATCTTTTTATTATTTTGAGCTGTAATCAGAAAGACGCTGCTGCTCATCTTCTCTATATTTCTACTACCGTTCATGAATATAGTTCCTCTCACACGTTCATTGTAAATAGAACTCCATTTATGAAATTTTAACTTTAATTGGTAATTAATGATTATGGGGTATTAATGATATTTCTAAATTGAAGCCAACGCGAGCGAAGCCGCGGGTAAAATACTAGTCATCAATATAGGTAATAATGTACGGACAAAAGTCAAACTTGCCTGTGTAACGAGGACATCTGCAACCAACTATGAACAAAGTGACATTCTATAAGTATCTCTGTTCGTTATATCAATAAATATTCCGGATTGCTCTCCATTTGATTACATATCAGTTCATTTGCAACCGTATCTGCTAGCTGAATCGAGTAGTGTAAGTGTTGGCTTAGAGAAAAGTTTCTCCGCCCCTCTGCCTCCCTTAAATGCCACCAGGTAAAACATCAATAAATGTTAAACGAACTGAGTCTTTTATTTCGCAAGTCTACAAATTTCTGTTATGATTTTCCGTAGCTTTATTAAAGCGTGCTCCTTTCTAATGAACAATGTCTAATTGATTAGTACAAAACTTGTTGATGAAAATTTCGTGTAACATTTAATTTTAGAAACTGTCCGCGCCAATTTAGCACTGTTAGAAATTAGGACAATTTGCTCAAGTTTGACCAAAGGTTATACTGATTTCAATTTATGATTTTAGTGTTTCGACCCTTTGCAAAGTTGCTTTAACTATTTATAACAAAAAATTCATACTCATTGTTAGAGCGAAAATTGTAAATAGTTTAAAATTTATTTTAAAACGTATATAGCGACCAATTTTAAAATACATTGTATTATCAACCTACCATCAACTGCATAAGGCAGAGCTGGTAACAGTAAAAACACAATGGCACTATCTCTACCATAAATTAACTCACTAAAAATGATCCTGTCCGATACACTATTTCAATTGTTGAGCAAGAAATTGACCAATTTATTTTTTATTTTATAACGTTAAAAAAAACTCCCCATGTAGTGGCGGGTAAGAATACCCACTACCCCATATCTTCCCGTGGGTGTCGTAGGAGGCGAAAGTGGGAAACTGAGGCAGAAGATGATCAGCAGTATCTTTCTGATAACAGCAAAACAACATTAAAAAAACAGCGGTTGCCAACCCGCTCGCCAAGCGTGGCAACTATGGCAATATACCCCCCCAATGAATCAAGTTACGAAGAGACGGCCCCCTGTCCCCGGCGGCCCTGCTATTCCTGGCTACGGTGGCGACCATGGTAATGGCGGGGCATAGGGTACTAAGAATCTCTGATGGAGGTTCGGTTGCCACCTATGACGTTTCGACCTGGCAACTTATATCGCACGCACTGTAAGGACTGACGAGAAGATCCTGGAGCTGGAAGAAGACATAGACTGGTTGCGTTGGAATATTATATATAGGATTATCCTAGGTCCGAAAAGAGTACACGGTAATCTTCGAATCCGACAACTTATTCTATCACCAGGAGAGCGACCATCTGTCTTAAAGAGGTGTCGGATTTATCGTCCACAAGTCCCTTGTTAACAACGTTGTAAAGATTGGGAGTGTGTCGACGAGGGTTGCCTACCTTGTACTCAGAATCACCAAACGGTATTCGCTGAAGGTCATACAGGTTTACGCACCAACCTCAGCACATCCCGGTGGAGGAAATGTATGAGGATATTCGTACAGCCATGCATTACTCCAAAACCCACTATACGGTGTTAATGGTTCTCTAGCACCTTAAAAAAGGCAAAGCCCTAGGCGAGGATGTAATTACAGCGGAGCTTCTGAAAACGGGTGGAAAACCGGTACTTTTAGTCCTTCAGAAGCTCTTTAATTCCGTCCTCCATGGTGACACTACACCGGAGGCGTGTAGAAGAAGTGCGGTGGTCTTGTTCTTTATGAAAGGCGACAACGCTCTCTTGAAGAACTAAAGACTGACTTCCTTTCTGAGCCGCGTCTACGTGCTGTTTTCGAGAGTCATTACATAAAGGTTCTCGAGTGGCGGCCTTATACCGGCGGACGAAATGTAGGGCGTCTCCCCATTAGATGGAGTGACGACCTGGTAAGACGTGCAGGAAGCCGATGGCTGCAGGTGGCTCAGGACCGTGTTTTTGGCATTCCTTGGGGAAGGCCTATGTTTAGCAGTGAACTTGTGAAAGGCTGTAATGATGATGATGATCAACGTTAAATCGTTTTATGTTCAACTAGCTGACCCGAATATAAAATATTATTTAAACAAGCCACTTTCCTTGTTAAGTATTTCTTAGTCATTGAGAACGTAAACATCAGTGCTTGAAAATCAAAATGCCAATAACAAATTCAGTTGTGCTTGTATCCATGCTATCTTGCGGCAATAGGCATCAGGGCAACGCAACAGACTTTTACATACTTCAAACCTCTTCTCATAAATCAGGGAGCCCTATGCAAAGCAGTGAAAAATTTAGAGACTTAACCCACCCAATATTACCTAAAATCACGTGCCCCATTTTAAAATTTAAATAAGACGATATATTATTCTTTATTAGAAAAAATAATATTTTATACAATATCAATGCAAACCGAATAATTTAGTCCAGCCAAGCCAGTATGTTCAAATGATAAAAATGAAAAAATTATTTGATCCCAAATTCATAACTTTTCTTCAATATCTCATAACACAAGACAAGCGCGAAGCTTACCTGACACAAACGTGTAATCCTATACACAGCAGGTGTTAAACGTGTCAACTAACAGCTCATAATGTGTTTTGCAAATATTCCTTCACCTTACGTTCATTTATCCCTTACGCTTATATATTTTAAACAGGATTTTGCCTCGTAATATACACATGACACTACAATTTTAAAATGTTATGAATTTAAATTGTAAAGTAATGTTAATTAGACATCTTCTTCTTTATCGATATTGAAAAGTCCACTACCGTACAATGGCATCTCCTGTTCTAAGTAGACGTTGCCTAAATCGTCACGCTTGGGAAGCGTATTGATGATCGCAGTACCAAACGATTTGCACCTCTGACGCTGTTGCCCCTCGCCAGTCTGGGTATTTAACGTCTGATGGTAACGAAATGTTTAAACCTCTATCAACCAAAAGCCTTAACATGTTTCTGGTATTTTCCAGAGCCGCCTTGTAAGAAACCCACGGCATCCAATGGCGTGATGGATTTTACGCTACTACCAAATGACACAAATAAAATTATCAATAGACTATTATCGTCCTAATGATATTCTTTTCGTTTGTGTTAACTGAAAATATCAAATTAACGTAAACGGTTCAGAGCTGTTATCTGAATCTTTTCATTCTTTTTTTTTGTTTTTTCTTTAACAGCCTGTATCAATTCACTCCTCGCCTTTTCGAGAATGCGCCATCTGAACTACAAAACTTTAAAAATTTCCAATACTCATTACACTGGGCGGGCTGGGTGGTGAGCGAAGAACCGACACATTTGCCTTTACGAATATATGCTACTTTACTACGTGTACATGCTATTAGCCATAACAAGTTCTTACTTGTTATGGCTAATAGTTAGAGTTAGTTTAAAGGTTAGAGTTAGTTTAAAGGATATAGACTTTTCGTCATTAGTCAATCACCATGGATACAAGTGGCTCAGTATCGTGCTTCGTGGCAATCTATGGTTAAGTCTTATATTCAGCAGTTGAATTGGAATGAGCTGTAAAAATACGATATAAGTTCTTAAAACTAATAAATAAAACCCTTTAAAGAGGTCAACATAATGAAAATAATTATTATAAGATAGATTTTTTGTAAATTTAAAATTTAGTTCAAATTGTGCCATATAAAGTCAGGAAAAAAGTTATTTCATATTTTGTATCCAAATTGAAGATATTTTTCAAGTTACACTTCTTTTGGGGCGTTTGGGGAAAATGATGAGAGTAAATTTTTACAATGCGCGCACACATCGATACCTCAAAACGACACCATGAAGTTGTTACGATGCGCGTGCACACTGAAAGCGACAACTTCAGTGGGTAACTGTCTCTCAAGTTCTCGTGGGAATTGATAACTATATTTTAGGTAGTTATTTTTGTTTTGGTACGCTAAAGAAGTATAACTTCATACGTGATTTCTTGTAAATAACACGTGCTCCGCACACCTGCACCATTGCACCTGCGATGGCGTCCGTTTAGCTTGTATAAAACGGACGGAGCTGCCGCCGTTAGGAGTTAGGACAGTCTTGGCTCTAACGTGGAACGGTGCGCTTGTCGTATTCCGTTACTAGTTTATCCTCGACTCGTTGGATAATTAATTCGTGTAAACGAATTAATTATTATTCGTAACTACAAAATCAGTCTCTGTACTATACCCACTATACTTCCTACATCAGAAGTTGGGATAAAGTCCCCATTTTTGCCCACATACAATCTTCGAATAGTATGAGGATTATTACATTTGTGAAAGACTATAATGCATTCTGCATTGATGATTCTGTTTTTATGTTAAATACCGTAATGAAATTTGCTGTCCTACTTACGATATTGTTGTATCATTAAAGTGTAGAGAAAAGATAATGTGAAATTATTTAAGCAAATTTTTTTTAATTTGTTCGATTTGTATTAAAAAGTACCCGCAAGTATTTTCATTATTTCTTGACGTACCTAAATATGTTAACAAATGTCAAAAGAAATGTTGGAGGCTTTCTAATTAACTTAATCAAGTTTTGTTGTAATTTGATAGTTCACGCGAAACATTATTATCATTTGCTATATTTTGAAGTTCAAAACGTTTAAGGGTTGTACTACAATAAATGATTAACTTTAACACGCTATGGATTTAAAATAATAAGTGACATTTTTGTGTTCTAATGTGTTGTTCAGTGTTGCAGTTTGCTCCGATTATTGTGTCGTAGACAAGATTGGGGTTTGATGTCGAGGGATTCTTAGAAGTCTCTACAACAATGATCAATGAGGAAGACGTTGTGATGGCTAATCGAACATGGTCAGGTACGGCCGAGCGCTGGTTAGATTGAGCCTACACCGCTACAGTCGATTACTTATCGACTGATCTTACGGCAGGGCAATTCAAGCGGCCGCCGAACAAATGGTGCTTTGGCGCTGTAAATGGACGGCTTTCGTAGATTTTGCGCAGTTGCCTCCTTCGCTTCGAAATATGTTGTGGTATCTGTCTCCTACACATAGTTTCCATTTTTTTGCAATGTTTTCAAATGTCATACAGTTGCCGTTTCTTAAGAGAATATGTGATGAATTTTGGAAGCTCGGAATTCCATGGTTCGCAATACATTTATCTCGATTTCTTTTAATTTTGCAAAGCAGTGCGACGATTCGCTAGCGCTAGTACGACGCGACGGCTTGCTGGCGCGAATGTGGCACGAACGCAGCAGAACGAAAAGCTGTAGTGCGTTTGCCTGGAGGTAGCCATATCGGCGTGTTCCAGACTTAAATGAAGTCTGGGATGGTCGACCGTTGTAATATTTAACAAGAGTTAATATCTGTTAGCAGGTGGTCATAACTGATAGACCCTATGCTGTTCATTGTCAACCACACGAGGACGTGAGACAGTCAGAGGTAGCCGTGTCTGTGCATCTAGAAAATACTAGAGACGTTGCAACACTCTAGCGAAGTAATTATTCTAGTGCAGGAAAGGAACATGAAGTTGCAGGGGGCTGGTCTGTGCTGCACTGGGATATGTGTCGAGTTGCTGTTGGTTTACATACTTAGGTGTTATCGTGTCACTACGTCCCTCACGATACGCTTTTGTGTGATTGTGACGGGGACATGTTTGCGGTATGGTTGGTCTGTAACTGTTCTATACTGAATTGAAAAAAAAGAGAGTAAGAAAGAAAATGTGGTTCTTACTATCATTGCAGGGCGTTTGCCGGTCCAATGATATAGCTACAGGGAATAGTGATTCCGGACTAGCATAAATAGTACTGAAAAAAAGAGATTAAGAAAAAAGAATAGTTCTTACTATCATTGCAGGACTTTGTGCCGGTCCAGTAATATAGCTATAGGGAATAGTGATTCCGGACTAGCGAAAACAGTACTTGCAAAAGAAAGAGAAAATACAAAAGCTACAGACTAATCATTCCGATCTAACATAAAGATGATTAAAGTTTTGTAGGGCTTACTGCCGGAACAAAACTGACTGTCACCCGAATCTGAAGGGTCAATATAGACCGGAACAGACGCTGTTTTGTCAGGAGAATCGAATGATTTTTTTCTGTCTACAGATAACTAAGATTATGATGGAGCGCGTGCGAGGACACACGCATGTCAGTATGGCCGTGAGGGCACGTGCACCATTGCACGTGCGGCGGCGTCGGTGTAGCTAGACAGAATTCTTGTAAATAACACGTGTGCCGCACACCTGCACCATTGCACCTACGGTGGCGCCCGTTTAGCTTGTATAAAACGGACGGAGCTGCCGCCGTTAGGACAGTCTTGGCTCTGCCGTGGAACGGTTCGCTTGTCGTATTCCGTTACTAGTTTATCCTCGACTCGTTGGAGAATTAATTCGTGTAAACGAATTAATTATTATTCCTAACTACAAAATCAGTCTCTGTACTATAGCCACTATACTTCCTACATATATATAATATATTATATATAATGTATTATATATATGTGTGTGTGTGTGTGTGTGTGTGTGTGTGTGTGTGTGTGTGTGTGTGTGTGTGTATGTGTGTATTTTTTCGATAATTACTTGAAGGGAAAACAATTGTAGTTAATAAATATATTGCTAAATCCAATTGTGCATACCTTAAGCGTATTAAAAAAATTACGTATGACATATATACATATATACGTAATTTTTGAAAGTAGTTTAATCACACACAAGTTTTCACTAAATACCTTATAATAAAATTTTTATAAAGGATGCAAATTTAATCATCTACAATATTTAAGGAGGTGAAACAATAAACGGTATCCCTCATCATCATCATCATTACAGCCCTTCACAAGTCCACTGCTGAACATAGGCCTCCCCCAAAGAATGCCACAAAGCACGGTCCTAAGCCACCTGTATCCATCGACTTCCTGCATATCTTACCAGGTCGTCACTCCATCTAGTGGGGGGACGCCCTACACTTCGCCTGCCGGTACGAGGCTGCCACTCGAGAACCTTTCTTCCCCATCGGTTGTCGGTTCTTCGAGCTATATGGCCGGCCCATTGCCACTTCAGCTTACTAATCCGTTGGGCTATGTCGGTCACTCTAGTTCTACTGCGGATATCCTCATTTCTGAGTTTATCACGCAGAGAAACTCCGAGCATAGCCCTCTCCATAGCTCGCTGAGCGACCTTGAGTTTCCTCATCCGGCCAGCAGTGAAGGACCACGTGTCAGTTCCGTATGTCATCACTGGCAACACGCACTGGGTGTACAGTCTCGTTTTCAAGTTTTGAGGTATACCTGACGAGAAGATGTGCCGTAATTTCCCGAACGCTGCCCAACCGAGTTGAATCCGTCGATTGACCTCTCGGTCGAAGGTGGACTTACCTAGTCGGACTATTTGTCCCAGGTAAACATACTCGTCAACAACTTCGAGCTTAGTGTTCCCAACAACTACCGGCATAGGTGTGACATGGACATTAAACATGATCTTTGTTTTGTCCATGTTCATCTTAAGACCTATCCGTTGGGAAACACTATTGAGGTCATTGAGCATAGTGCTTAGGTCCTCCAGCGATTCTGCCATAAGGACTATATCGTCGGCAAATCGAAGGTGAGTGATGTACTCGCCATTGATGTTGATACCGTATCCTTTCCAGTCCAGAAGCTTGAAAACATCTTCCAATGCAGCGGTAAAGAGTTTCGGGGATATGACGTCACCCTGTCTTACACCTCTCTGCAATTGGATAGGTTTCGTACTCTGGTTCTGTACTCGGATAGCCATCGTAGCCCTACTGTACAAGCACTTCAACACTTCGATATACCGACAGTCAACTTGGCATCGCTGAAGGGACTGCAGCACCGCCCAAATTTCGACGGAATCAAAGGCTTTCTCATAGTCCACATACGCCAGACATAGTGGCAAATTGTACTCCTCGGACTTCTGTACAATTTGCCGAAGGGTATGTATGTGGTCTATGGTGCTAAAGCCTTTTCGGAAACCGGCTTGTTCGGGAGGCTGGAAGTCGTCAAGTCTGCGCGCGAGACGATTCGTAATGACTCTCGAAAACAGCACGTAGACGCGGCTCAGAAGGGAAATCGGTCTGTAGTTCTTCAAGAGAGCGTTGTCGCCTTTCTTGAAGAACAAGACCACCGCACTTCTGCTCCACGCCTCCGGTGTAATGCCACCATGGAGGACGGAATTAAAGAGCTTCTGAAGGACTTCAAGTACCGGTTTTCCACCCGCTTTCAGAAGCTCCGCTGTAATTCCATCCTCGCCTGGGGCCTTGCCGTTTTTAAGGTGCTGGAGAGCCATTCTAATCTCGCTCAGACTGACGTCCGGGATATCATCGGAATAATGTCGGATAAGACTCGCTCTTGAATCGTTACTCACACTTGCGTGCGGCTCCAACGATGACGTGTACAGCTGCCCATAGAACCTCTCAATCTCACTCAAAATCTCAGGTGCCCCGGAAACGATGCAGCCACATTCTGTCTTCAGCTTTGACAGTTGGCGCTTTCTGGCAGACAGATCTCTGGCAAAGACTTTGGAGCCTTGGTTCCGCTCGATCGCTTCTTCAATACGAGCTGTATTGAAGTTGCGTAAGTCCCGCCGCATGCATTTGGAGATCTGTCTGTTCAGTTGCCTGTATGCTGCTAAATCTGTTGAAGAATGTAGCTTCATCTCCCGTCTAACAGCCATGAGATTAAGAGTGTGATCGGAGAGTTTTTGTGTTCTTCTGCGGCGGGTCTTGCAGAACTTAGCTCCGACCGCATGGACAGTTTCCACGAGCTTGTCATTCAAATCGTCCACTTCATTGCACTCTTCTAGGCACTGAAAACGGTTTTGTAACTCGAGCTGAAAGGTTTCGGGACTTTGGATTAGAGCACGAGGGGGACGGAGCGTTGACTTCATTAGACGAGACCTCTCCAACTTAACGTTTAGGTTCAGTGTGCCTCTAACCATTCGGTGATCGCTGCCGGTTTTCACCCTCGCGATCACTGAGACATCACTGAACAGTTGTCGTCTGGTCGTCATAATGAAGTCAATCTCATTTTTTGTCGAACCGTCGGGGCTCGACCAGGTCCACTTCTTGTGGAACGGTATCCCTACCAATAAAGAAATCGGGTGGGCCTGTGTCGGGGCACACGGCCGTTGATTTTAACGTGACAAGTCTATGTCAGCCAGTACAACCAGTCAACAAGATAGCCTTCTTTATAAAATTTTAATATAATTCTACAACACCAGGAGAAGTGCAGATGCGTTGCTGTTTTTTTCAAAAAGATTAAGCTCGTTTCTTGAAGGTTCCTTAGTTGTATCGGTCCATAAAAATCGCCGATAGTAAACAATTCCTAAGATAACTCCTAATAAATCGCACGTTAGTAGACCGCCAAGCATGCAAATGATTGTAACATAAGTTTTGTCGCAATTTGTATTGGTGAAATTTGGTGACTGGAATTAATCGGAATAATTCCTCAGAGCACTCCCCGTGGTAAATACGATAGAAAATGCAAAGGGATGCAACAACTCTACGCAGCGCCAGTGAATCTAGCCAATCAAAGAGAACTCGGTCGTCGACGATTCAAACCGCTGTGCTCTCTATGCGATCAAGTGGAAGGAGCTCGCACTGGGGAGCCCCGGCCCAAAGATGACAACAGCATTTCATGTGAGGCCGAACCTGGGCTTGTAAAGTTGCAATTGGTGTGCAGGCATGAAATACTGTCTTACTCTACTAAGTACGCCAAGCTTTTTAGAAGCCAATTTAGCTTTCTCTTCCAAATGACCATGCTACTGTAGGTCGTTCGATATGCCGACGCCAAAGATTTCACTACTGGCTGCGGCAACATGGGAAGTGCTCTGAAATTGAGGAGATATGGCAAAGGTGTTATTTTAAGCGGTAAACGCGCAAACTTGTGAATTTGTGTAATAATTTATCGTGTACCGACTTTTTCAGTTCAGTACTTATCTAAAATATGTTAGGTTTAAACTGTATTTTTGTAAAAGTAACAACTTTGAAAAACATGGAGGCGCTCTCTTATTGGATTTGACGTTTTGCGATGTGCTTCCGATGCCGACCGACCAATCATATGCTATTATTATAGGGTCTAATGTGACTGCTGTTTGAATTGATTTTTAGTAATTCGGAATTAAATATTTTATTTCATGACATTTCATTTCATCATGACGTTATTCATGACTTAAAAAGTTTATATGATTTTTTTGGTGTGATGGGAGTCATAATAAATAGATTCATACAATAAAAAAGCATGCATATTTCTTATTATTATATCGTAAACCATTACAAACTTCAACAACATTATCGATAATTTGATGTCGAAACGGTAACATTCCTTAAACAGATTTTCACCTTACATTTATTAGTATCATCTACTGGGAAATAGCTGAAATGTTTTCTTAATAAATATTCAGCGTAGTTTTGCTATGTTTAACTAGAGGGCGTCACACACACGCGAGCTCAAAGTTTTTGTATGCAAATGTTCCCTATGTCTGCTGTATAGTATACCTATATATTTAAATCTCTTTTGATTCAGGATTTTTTTTAAAACATTCAAAAACAATCATACTATTTATTGTTTATCTATCAGTTTAGTTAACATAAAACACTATAATATAAAAAGTGATGAAATTCATTAATTTGTGATCGTTATGGACAAGAATGTAAAATAAAGTAAAAAATATAATTTTAGCCAAAAAAACTCATTTCTTAGATACTACTTGGGATGATAAGTTTTTGTATTTTTATTCTGAATAACCATACGTTCTGCCAAGTTCCAATTCAGGGTTATCCATAAATTACCGGACACCCGATATGTCTACCAAGCCATAGTCCTTATGTTTTACTTTAATATACTATAGGAAACAGAGGAATATGGAATGATGGTTTCGTAAATTTGAAGGAACCAAGATGGCTGGCTCAAGGTCAAAGTCAGGCTCGAAATGGCCACTCTGAGTGGGTTTGCCGAGCCCACTTCAGATGTGAGTTTGGTGAACTGCGGTGGACAGGGTGTCCTCTTCTTCTACCGTCGCAGCCGATATGAAGTTGCGGGCGAAGAGATGGAATAGCGATGCGCCATTTGCCATACCTCCGCGATTATGGCGGGGTCGTACCGTTAATGCGGTTGTGAGTATTGTGGCCGTGTGGGGAGGGGAGTGTCGGTATTTGTTTATGCAGTTGGTGGTTAGTTGGAGATGGAGCCTATGTCTGCTACTGTGGTCAGGAAGACTGGTGCTTGCGATTGTCCGTTTTTCCTGGTCCCATGACCTCCGCGTATCGGCTCGGGGGAGTCCATTGCGTAGGTAAAGTTAGAGGCTGTGAAGGAAGGCGCACTTTGTAAGCGCCTTACCTGAGAAGGACAAAGAGGAGGAGATGTCCTCTCCCAAGGAGCTGTTTTCATAGACATGGAGTGCTAGCCACTCCATGTCTATGAAAACAGCCGATACGCGGAGGTCCATCGCTGGTAAGGCCTTGCATAAGCGAGCTCGTGACTCTGTCATTAACCTTACGAGACATCAAGTACGACAATCGCTGATCCACCTGCCGAATGTGGTGATCTGGTGATTGTGGCAAACAGGAAAAGCCGTGTCTAGAACTGTCACGCACTGGTAAAAAAGTATAAGGTTTATTTATTCCCTCTGTATCCATTAACCACTCTCACAGAACGAGATGAAATGATTAATTGTCGTATATATCCACCAAATGTAATATATCTACTATAATTTATATCTGCCGAGTAATGAGCGATTGTCAATATGAGATTAATTCATGAAACATTAAATTTGCTACGTTGAATTCAGATAATTAATTTGAAAACTAAATTTATATATATATTTATGACTAATGAAGAACTACAGATGATTTCTGTTATAAACTGCATCTACATGCTGTTTTCGAGTCTTTACGAACCCATGAGCACATTTCTCAAATACTCACTTTAAGTTGCATTCGTGTCTGCGAACTGTAAGGTTTCCAACCATTAAGTCGTCAGAAAAAGATTTTGTTTATGTCACATCTATACGGGGGTTGTTGGGAAACTATGCTCAAATTATTAAAGAATATAACTCAAACAAAAATTGAAGGAAAATATGGTGCCTATAAATTTAATATAATAAATATCGTTGATATCTTCATCCCCGGGATACCATGTGAAAGGGCATATATTTTGTTAGTTATATACTTCGTCTTTATTTAAAATTACAATGATTTTAATATGAGCGCTATCATGTAAACAATTTATATCACAACAGTGTTTTCAGTGTATTTTTTACGAAGGACGCAGAAACTAACCCACTAGGCTCCACCTTCGATCAAGTAGTCAACCGACGAATCGAACTTAACTAAATTATATAGTAGACCTTAAATTCTCAAAACAAGCGTACATTCAGTGAACGAAGACATGGTTCTTTACTTTTGGATGCATGAGAATACTTAAAGTCGTTCTGCAAGCTATGGAGAGGGCTGTGCTTGGAGTTACCATACCTAACAAAATCCGTATTAAAAATATCCGCAGCAGAAGAGGAGTTACCGCCATCGTCCAATATATGAGTAAAGAATGCGTATGGATATGAACCTGCCATAGTTTGAATAACAGATTACCTATGAAGAAGAAAGGTTCCCCACTAAATGGAGGCCAAGTAAATACCTCTAACGTGGGAACCGAATCACCACCGAGATTCTTAGCCACGTCATTGCTATGGACGTTACCACAGTCAAAAATAGCGGGACCGCCGAAAACTGGGATCTGTCTCTTTATTCATTATATAAATAATAAATAACAAATTTACTTATGGAATACAACCGTATTGATACATATAGTTATGATACATTCAGTTGTTTTTCATACTCTTTAATCAGACTAAGGTCACAAAATAAGTAAAGAACTTTTACAAATTAAAGAAAAATAAAAAATAAAATTATTATCGGTGCGTATGTATGTTGCATCTATGTTGCATACATATTGTGCGTGTATATGTGTATATATGTGTTTGTGTGTATATGTGTACGCGCGTGTCCGTGCATGCATACGTGTTGTGTGTGGGTGTGTGTGTGTGTGTGTGTGTGTGTGTGTGTGTGTGTGTGTGTGTGTGTGTGTGTGTGTGTGTGTGCGTACTATTGAGTGATTTTAATAAATTTTCCACCTCGTTGTATGTCAATTTACGCAACCATAATACAACTTTAGATTTTAGTTGGTAGATAGACAGGTTTCTCATTTTATTATTTACACGATATAACGACAGAGGGTCATCTCTTGCGATGCACTTTTACGAACTGATGAAACAGAGGAAGAAGACGATTCTATTCATAATAATTACAATCCGTGCGGATGGTAATATACATTTAAAAACATGTGAGTGCAGCTTTCGAATTTTTTTACTGGCAGAATCTCAACAGTCTCAGACAGCATGTGACCAACAATGTAGCGAACATAGTTACATTAATCTTTATGTATTTTTGTTAATATATAACGTATAAGTGACGATGCGAGTAAAAGGTGCCCAAAACTTCTAAACACAAAAAAATGAATCTGTAGAGTGTATGCTTCGTCGTGTCAAACTTTATGGTATTCACATAAAATCCGGAAATGTTTTATAAATACTTTTTCTTCCCGTTACTTTATTGACTGATAAAAATGGTATTTACTTATATATACATATTAATCAAATACCAAAGACTGCCGTACTAACAAGTAAGCTTCTCTGGTAAGTATATTAGAATGTATGTATGTATATGTTAGAATGTATCAGAACGTGGTAACCTATATATTTCGAATGGTTTTATAAAACCATTCATAACTGTATTATGGTTCTGTTAGCCTAGAATTCTGGAAAAAAACATTCTTTCACACTTTAAAAATACCTTTTACTTACCCTACTGTAGTACTAACTATACTCAATACAACTTTCCCGACAATCAATGCAAAACCACAACAAGTGATATCTTTCAGGAACTTTTACAGAAATACAAAAACCTAGTTGCATACAGAATTTCAGTAATACGTCTATAGTCATACATTGCTGTACTATATTGTATAACTTTAAATTTTTTTATAATAAACAGTTGTTTCAAATTAAAATCTGATTACATTTTGTTATTTTTCTTTCAATATCAAACATAATAATATTATAGCAAAGTAAACACAACCGTCCTTTGAATACGCCTTAATTAAAAATTCTATAAAATAAACAGCTAAAAAAGAACAGTCACGCTTTCATTATACTTCAACCTAAATAAAAAACGAACACATAAATTCAGCAGGAGAATAGCTTCAATTTACCAAAATGTTTTCGTGTCCAATTGCTCATTCGCCTTCCAAAAACCTTTCGTACAAAAGGTTTTTTTCTAAATATTTCGTATATTAATGAAATACGTTACCAATTAACATTTTTTAAATACCTTAAAAATATAACAATAATATTTTTATGAGTAACTAATTTAAAATATCGATGAATGTGCGAAGCATTATTATATCTGTATTTTTACTGCGCAATATTATTAAAAAAAAAATAAGAGCATTTCGATCTTACTCTGCAGCCACAATACAGCTGTAGCATGAAACTCACTTCTCAGCAACTACCTCGCAAAAATATTTCTGTACAGCATAATTATGAAAAATTACAAAAACAAAATAAAAGAATATCGCTCAAACAGTCCGTAATATTAATTATGCACACTTTTAATGTTCAATATCTGATTGGACAGTTCAATATAATCAGTAAAAGAAATGGAAATACAGGAAAAAATAATCCGAATTTAACAATTTTATAAATATATTTTTTTATGTGAAAGTCCCACTATTCAGTAAAATTAATTATTAGACGTTATTAGACCAGCTTTATCCGAAGATAAGCGGCTACACCTACTTTTAGCCATGAATCTAAAGGCGATTGCGATGTAAATACAGTACTTCGCAATCGACTCTATATAGTATGATAAATAAAATATATTATTCGCCTTTTTATCGGATTATTAACCACTTTTTCTCACGCACCGTCCACTTTACCGTAAAAATACCCCTTTCCAATAAAATTACGTCCGAATTTGTGGGTACGCCTAGAACTGACGAATTAGTTATCGTACTTCCCCATCACACATTTTACTAATTTAGTTAAATATTTATTTAAAGTACGAATATAATATTTTGTATTGCTACTGAGAGCCTAAGCTACTAACCTATTTGCTTAGTTTGATCATCGATCATATGAGACTTGAATTAGTGAATTTATTTTGCAACTCTACACGGAAAAGAAAAGTCCACCACTGAAGACAGGCCGCCACCAATGATTACCTTATAGGGGAAATGTGCCATAGTTTGCCATTGCTTGACAAGCGGGTTGGTAACCGCAATTTTTTTATTGTTTTTACCTGATATTAGGAAGATGCTACTATCCATCTCCGTTTTCAATTTTTCTTTTTTTTTTATAGGATAGGATGATAAACAAGCACATAGTCCACCTGATGGTAAGTGGTTGCTGTGGCCTATAGACATCTACATTTATCCTCGTTTGCGAATCAAAATGCAGATGCGTTGTCACCCGTGAGGGCTAAGACGGAATGCCTCTTTTCCAGTAAAACGGGTCTCCGGTACTTCACTCACCATACGAAACACAGCAGTGTTAAGCTGCTATTTGACGCTGCTATTCTGTGAGAGCGTGGTCCATCCCCGGTCGAGCCGACCCATTCGTGCTACAACTGTACTACTAATATAGCTACAGCATGTCTATCACGTAAATCTAATAACGCTTCGCGTTATGGGACGTGCAATAAATAATAATGTAAAAATTATTTTCACATAACGGCTTCTGAAGTCGAGTTCTAAATACTTCGATACACTATATCTTAGCACCGACTTGTGACGTTATTATGTGGAGATTATTTAATTTCGCACGGATGGGCCGGCTCGAACCGGGGTGGTACCACGACCTCACAGAAAACCAGCGTGAAGTAGAGGTTTACCTCTGCGTTTCGCTTGGCGAGTGCAGGTGGCCGGAGGCCCTTTTAACTGGAAATGAGACATTCCATCTTAGTCCTCACGGGTGACAACGCATCTACATTTTGATTTGTAATGGAGGATAGATGTAGATTATCTTTTTTTTTTATAAGTTACAAACGAGCACACAGTCCACCTGATGGTAAGTGGTTGCTGCGCCCCATAGACATCTACATCCATCCTCCATTACAAATCAAAATGTAGATGCGTCGTCACCCGTGAGGACTAAGATGGAATGCCTCCATCTTAGTCCTCACGGGTGACGACGCATCTGCATTTTGATTTGTAATCGAGAACAGATGTAGATGTCTGTAGGCCGCAGCAACAACTTACCATCACGTGGACTGTGCGCTCGTTTGTAACTTATAAAAAAAAAAGATAATGCGTTACTCTCGACACGTCAAGTTCAAGCAATTTTGTGTTCTTAAATTGCCACTATCATAACCATATTGCACTTATACAATATTATGAGCAGCCGTATATCAAGAAAACACTCAAATTAATCTATTTTATATTTTCTATAAAATCATGTAATGTTGCTACTTTGAAAAAACGGCTTGGAAAAAAATTTTACGTGGACATCAGGTGTTGATTTTGTATGTGGTCACGGTAACTCCAGAAAAGATTGAGATATCTAGACCGGGTTTCTTTTATTAGCTTCAGAATTACATAAACTGGTTCAATAACTCTTATCAATAGACTAGTACGCGTAGTTTCTTAATAAAATTATTTTCAACTTTTATATGTTTTATTGCTATTCTAATAGTGGTAGAGCCACGCGGCAGCTTTTGCTGTCGCACGGATGGGCCGGCTCGAACCGGAGTGGTACCACGACCTCCCAGAATACCAGCGTGAAGTAGAAGTTTACCTCTGCGTTTCGCTTGGTGAGTGCAGGTGGCCGGAGGCCCTTTTTACTGGAAATGAGGCATTCCATCTTAGTCCTCACGGGTGACAACGCATCTGCATTTTGATTCGCAAACGAAGATAGATGTAGATGTCTATGAGCCTCAGCAAGCACTTACTATCAGGTGGACTGTGTGCTCGTTTGTCACACTTATCCTATAAAAAAAAAATTAAAAATTGAAAGGCGCGTTCATATTTTTTTAGCCCTTGAAAGACTTTATATCGATTTTATACTCTGTGTAATCGATTTATTCTGGTGTACATTACTGATATTTTCCCTGTAAGTGACACTACCTATTAAAATAATAGAGCGCTAAATTTAAAACACGTAAATAATTTATTTTAAAGGTCAGGAATACAATTTTTTTTCATCAATATTAAATGAAACGCTCATGAGGTGTGCACTTTTGGATTTTCCAAACTATTTTACTTTTCACTAAGTCTAATTTTTTACACTTTTTAATGGACTAAGGAATATCACAAGGTCAAATTTTATCTAAATAGTTGTATTAAAAATTTCATACCCTATTTAACCACCTCCAAATAGAATTTTTTCTTCAAATTTATATTATGACCATCCTAAGTATAACCTATTAAATAAAATAGAATCATTAAAGTCGGTTTATAATTGACAAAGATATAACATAACAACGTACATACATACAAAAACATACGGTCGTATTGAGAAACTCCCCCTTTTTTAAATCTGCTATCAACTATTAAAAAATTTCTACCAAATCAAGAGAGTAGGTATGTCATAATCGCTAAACTTGATAACTGAAATGGAAATGGCAAGATCCTATAATTGTTGAGATATTTTCACAGTGATTGGCTAGATTCTCTATCATTGTTTTCAATCCACTTTTATTAAACGTTGTGTTACGAAGGTTCTCTGACTAATATTATACCGATGAAACGTCAGATAAAAATTTTATTTAATAACATGATCTCCTTGTAGTTATAACCATAACATATGTATTTTGTTACATCAGTGTGTGTTAAGTGTAAACACACTAACACCCGCTTCACAATTCACAACAGAGTAAATATTCAACGGATGCGCTATAGTGACGTCACATTTTGCTAAATTAATTACAATTCGTTAACCTAAAACACAATTTGAATATGTAACTTCGATTACCCGTCCAAAGCTCAATCGAATTGTACATTTCACAACAGAACAAACATTTGTTATTAAATTTAAAATAAAGAAAATCATTGAAGAAATCATCAAATATTCATTTGGGGTCAGGTTACCCTGCCTGCATAAGAATTAATTTATACGCAAACAGTCTATGTTCTCGTTAGTACGAATTCAAAGGTTATTTTAAGTATTTTGTTAATGTTTTGTTTAGTAAGAATGCTGAATATTTGTGTATAAGGGCCTCTAAAAAAATATTAAGACGTGAAAACCTAAACCATTATACTGTTGGGCGGTTTTAATTCTGAAATCCTCCCGCAGGCCAAGTGAACTGTCGACAGCACTGATTCGCATGACAACCGCGCTCCCATTATTATTCAGTTGCAAAAACCTTTTAAAACATTTTAATTTCATTAGACCTTTTTCGTGAATTTTGTTTGGAAACTGGAAAAGGCAATTTCCAATTCAAAATATTATAAAAAAGGCCTAAATTTATTTTCTTTTAATACTCCGTGTCAAAGTTAGAATGGTACACTATGGAGTTATGATTTCTGTGTGCCAGTTTCATACGTATTTTTTAAAGAATTTTTTACATTGCTAAAGAAAGTAAAGCAATTTAAATCATTAATTAAAGTAAAAAAAGTGTAGCTTAAAATTTAAATTTTCCACTTCGGTTAATTTTGGTCGATGTAATACAAAATTGGTGCACAGGTGCACGCTCTAATCCCTAACTTTCATAGTCCGATGCCACGCAAAGGATTTATCGTAGTTTCTTGGCTAGGCAGGAGACGTGGCAGTCACAACACTAGATATTAAGAACAGGCATTATTCAATATTGGTCTTAATTGAAATACATTTTAGACAGCAAAAGACCATTTATAACAGACATAGGATATTTTAATTAAATTTAAAATAGCACATAAAGAAAAGCTGATACAGATTTCTTTATGTCCTGTTTCATTTCTACACTACACTTTGCATCATCCATTCATCGCTCGTTTAACATTCAGTGCGATTCTCGGTTATAAGCTTAGTATTTTTGTAACAATACTTCGGGTGCAAAATAGAAGCGTCGCACGTACTGTAGTTGAAGAGCTGGACGTCCTCTACTTACTTTATTCTAGCTTCGCGATATGATAATCTTTTTAAGATAATTAATAGAATCAGGCGTTACTTTGCGGAAATCCATTATATTAAACTTGGTAAAAATTACCTCACGTACATCCGCACGATAAAATAAAATGATGTGTTTTACCTAGCTTGAAGAGCACTTGACGCCCTCCCTCATTTGCGTGCACTATCCCCGTCACCACTAATCCAGGAGTAAACTACTAAAGGAGTAGTGGTGCTCGGATAAGGGAGTAGTGGTGGGGTAATTTTTACCAATTTTAAGCTAAAGTTTTTAATTTTTAGAACACTTAAAACGCACAAAAAGTATTTCTGGTAAAATATTCAAACTACAAGCATTTTGTGTATCGCAAAGTTTTATAAACTTTGCTTAGAATTCAAAACTTAGGAAAAAATTGTGTCTGCGGAGGCGAAAAATGCAAGTAAATAAGAATTTTATTACTAGAATGAATTTTCTATTCTACTCTGACAAATGCTCTCATACTGAATATAAATTCGAATTGCAATTCGGACGTTGAATCGAGTGCACATTTCTTTTTCTTTGGCACTAAAGAAGTGAGGGGCTTTATTATAGCTATTTTCGTGCTGGTTTAGAATTCTAGTGACGAAATTTTTTGATCGTGCCATGAACAATATTATTCAACAATAAGTGCTATATTTTTGTTACACCGTGTTTTAGATATTAGATATCTTATGGAACACTAGCGTAAAATAGCCGCTTGACGCTGCTGTGTTTCGTATGGTGAGTGTAGAGAACAGGAGACCCTTTTTACTGGAAACGAGGCATTCCATCTTAGTCCTCAGGGATGACAACGCAAACACATTTTGATCCTTAATCGAAGATAGACCTAAATGTCTAAGGGCCACAGCATCCATTTACCATTAGGTGAACTGTGTGATCGTTGTCACCCTTATTATAAAAAAATGGGCTGGTAAAAAAGAGAAAAGACTCAGTGGTGAATTTTTTTCTCCAAATCCCCAAAGGTATAGCCACAAACAAAATAATCCTGTTCGAAAAAAGAACCATTAAGATCGATTCACAATAGTCGAAGACATCGCGTAACATACATGCACAGAAACATATAGTTGAATTGAAAATCTCTTCCTTTTTGAATACGGATAAAAACACTTAAAACAAATCGTTTAGATGTCTTACATACAAATTTTTGTAAATGTGTTAAAGATGCTTCAGATTGATTTTGAGCGTTTAGACTACAAAGTTACAAATATTTCTTGACTACATTGTAAACTGTAAGGGTACAGGTCGACGCCTAGTTAGAGCAGAATATTTAATAAGTAAGAGTAATAAAGAAGTGATTATAACTTCAGCCGGGAAAGGGTCCAAGATAAGGCTGAAATTAATAAGAAGCGTGCCAATAAATTATTTCGTGCGCATTACAACAAACTGTTTGTCGAATTAACGTAATTACTTAATTTTATGTATAGAATATACACAAAGAAAATCGATCTTCTTATGGCTTAAACACCTTGCTGATGCGTACTCATTAATGCTAACTTGTCTTTTGTAAACTCCATTAAGCAAAACAGTGAAACGCCTATTCTATATCTTAATACATATAAACGGGGAATGCTCGGCGTTTTCATTAAATACTTGAAGTATTATTTATACGATGTAGCTATATATACATTAATATGTTGGTATTATATATAATTTATTATTTATTATTTATTAATTTTAAATTAAATTTTATTAAATTTGAGTGCTCCGTGGCTCAGCGGCTTAGCAATTAGCTGCAGCGCGAAGGTCCGTGGATTCGAATTCGCACGGAACGGAACGGCCTACAAATAATTTTTCCGGGTCTGGATGTTTGTCCTTGTGAAATTTTATTTTTTACGTCATATTTTGATTTTCGTAATGATTTATATTTATATATAAAGTTCTGATGTGGAGGAGAAGAATTACGAACACATGCGTTCGTAATTCGTCTCCTCCTAAACACCTTGACCAACTTTGATGACATTTTGTGAGATACTGAGTTATATTTATGGGGTACAGGTAACTCCTTAAATCGAAGAGACGATGAACAAGTGGTAAAATTAAAAATGTTGTACAACCGACTTCAATATAAACTATTAAGGATAACTCAAAAACAACTGGTCAGACCTTGATCAAATTTATATGGAACCACATGAGAAGCACCAGCTTTCAAATAAAAAAAAGAATTATCGAAATCGGTTCAACTTAAAAAAAGTTACGAGGTAACATATAAAAAAACATACAGTCGTCCTTCTTGAAGTCGATTAAATAGAAAAAGAAGAATGGTCAAAATTTACAACATAGTTATCTTCACGGATGTTTTTACGTCATAATCAACATAATTTTAATCGTTCAAATAAACAACTTCAAATCGTTAAAAACCACCATAATCCTAACAAGGAGCATTACAAAATGCTTATTCAACCAGATGCCGTAATATTATGGTAACAGTGAGCAATATTCATAACATTTTCTATTCGGTAGTCCCTTACCGCTACCTTTTACGCATTTAGCGTCCTCATTGTCATCTAAAAGCTTATTAGATGTCATTACCTTCCTAGTCTCGTACATTTATATTTTAATTAAGATCCCCGCAAAAATAAAATCATTAAGCAAGGGTCTTTCTGTATGTATTGGGCGCTTTTAAGTCTAACAATAGCAAATACAATTTACTTATATAAAAAATGTTCTCTAGTTTTATTTATTTATTTATTTGCTTTTTTAGTGTGTATGTTACAAAAGATATTGTTAAATACTATGTATACATACTAAGTCCCTAATGGAGACATGCAAATTTATTTATTCTTGAAATTTATAAAATTATACAAAATTTACACATCAAAATCAATCATTATTAAATCGTTGAATTAGCGACAAACAATCCATCCAATTAACCTAATTATATCAAAAGTAAAATTATAAAATATATATATATATAATTAACTAACAAAGAAAAATAAATTAAACAATATTATATACCATGTCAGTTAATAACAAAAAATGTCAATTATGAGCTATAGTCCTATGAAAAGTTGTCATCAGTAATTTAAAAACTCATTTACTGAGTAAAATGTATTTTGAGGAAGCCACTGGTATAATTTTTTTTTTTTAATTTTTGCATAGGAAAATCTTTAGTTATGTTTGGTATTTTATTATATATTGTTTTACCCATCCAGTAACAACTTTTTCTAAAGCGTTTACTTTTTAAAAATAAGTAATAATAATAATATTTTTTTTATAAATAAGTATTTTTGTAAAAATAGCCTATTTTAGTTTCGATTCGATATATTATTTAATAAGAACACGGATATTCTCCTTTATTATCAATCCGTAAACGTTTTCGGTTAAAAATGAGTGCCTTCCGGTGTAGGGAGAATATACGAAGGAACTTTATTAGAAACTACTTTTGGCTTATTACATACAATTAAACCTTTTGTAATGTGATATTTATTGAGACGTATCTAACACCCTATTAACTGTCTGTTACTGGATATACTGCCATTTTATCGATTGCCATTTTTATTTCTTATTTTATAAACTGCGGTTGCCAGACCGCCTGTTAAGCGTTACAACTACGGCAAATATCTCTCCTATGAGGCAATCTACCGGGGAGACGTTTGTTCAGCAGTAGACCTTTGATAGATTTAGATTGCAACGGTAACGATATTGTAATATAACGATATTGTAATATAACGATATTGTAATAGTAACGATACTACGTTTTATAATCCAGTGATTGACTACAATCCAAAGGCGAATAAATAGGTAGAACTCAGGGGGCTAAGAAAAAATACATGTGTGCAATCCACACGCGGTAGACGTGAAACCTTAGAAAAGGAGACCGATATAATAGGAAACACTGTATACTGTACTTTACTCAATCTTTGCAAGCTAGATGTATATGTTTGTCTCTTTTTAGTGTAGCTTTTTTGCTTCATCGAGTTTTCAAATCACAACGGTTCTAAAGATGTTTTCACTTCAAGATCGGCTGTCTGTACGTAGTCAAGAATCAGAAGGGAAGTCGGTCTGTAGTTTTTTAATAGAGCATTGTTGCCTTTTTTAATGAACATGGCCACCACACTTTCGCTACGCGCTTCCATAGTCTTCAGATCATTCTTATGCCTAATTTTGCGTTTAAATCTACGATCTTATGCACTATAGTAGTTTTTGGAGGAATGCGTGAGGTTGTGTTATGTGTGAGAATGGCTCTAAAGATATCCTCACACATAGCCTCCACCTCATCATTGGGTTGTGCCAAGGTTGGTGCCAAAGCCTGTATGATCTTCAACGTATACTGTTTAGTGATTCTGAGTATAAGGTACATAACACTCGTCGACACACTCTCGATCTTGAATAAGTTGTTAATGAGAGATTTACAGACGATAAAGCCACTTTGGGACAGATGGTCACCCAGCCGGTGTCACTGTGATGTAGGCGCGGGACCCGAAGCTTGTCGTGCAAAACATGTTTATTGTGCTGATGTTTGGCGAATAGATGTTTTTGCTGTCATAAATCCCTTGTGCCCTCTTTCACAAAGATTTGCCCACGGTAGATAACTGTGAAGCATGATGGTGAGATTCAACGTTTAAATATTGGTTATAACTGGTTTTTTTTTCCAATTGAAAAAAATAAAGACTTTTCTTTTAATATTCCCATTTTTAAGATTTATTTTCAGGCTTTATTTTTAATTTGACTAATTTTCTTTTAACAAAATAAAATTTTGAATTCTTTGAGTCGTTTTTGTTAAGACTGTCTCGGTCGAAAAAATAGTGACATTTAATTCGCGGACAGGTCAGGCGAGAATCACTCGCGCGGGGCGGTCTGTTGAGTGGTTATTATTATTATTATTATCAAATTATATATGTAGCATCGTATCACCTTTATCTGCACGGAGAATCATGTGCACCAGTCTATTGCGTAAGTTATTGAATGATTTAAATTCGTCTTTATTAGAATTTAGTTTTGGATATTCTTGGCACTCCTGTCCCGCCATTACCTTGATCACCACCAAAGCCAGTAATAGCGGGACTGCCAGGAAAAACGGAGCTGCCAGAAATCGGGCATCGTTTACATGGTTACCGCGCTAGCAGGTGGATTGACAAAGCGTAGTTTTCTGCCGACTTCCACAAAGGAGACGGTACTCAATTCGACGTGTATGTTTTTTTTTATGTGTGTTACCTCATAACTTTTTACTGGGTGGACCGATTTCGATAATTCTTTTTTTATATGAAAGCTGATACTTCTCGTGTGGTCCCATATGATTTTTTCATCATCATTCATGCAATATTTCATCAAGGTCAGACCAATAGTTTTTGAGTTATTTGAGTTATTCTTAATAACTTATATTGAAGTCGGCTGTACAAAATTTTTAATTTTTAATTATTCATTATTGAGTTATCAGTAAAGTGCTGCTGCCCATCTCCTAATTAAGTTTCTGTCGCCCTTTACGACACCCACGGGATGATATAGGGTAGTGGATTCTTTTACGCCAAAATTTATTTTACGTAAAATGTTTTGTTGTGTTAAAATGTGAACTATATGTGAAATTACACCAAAAATATAAAATAAACATACTTCAAAATCTGCTTGGTTGTGTAATTGTCTTAGTTTAATTAATGCCTGTGCCTCTAACTTTAAGGTCCTTTAAAAATCTTGTATTGAGGCTCGAGAACCTCTTCTCCAAATTGAAATCCTACATCCGCCTCTGCTACAATCCGACCTACTGGTTGGTGGTGGTGTGATGGCTTTAGATAATATAATTTAAAATTTAAAATTTTGTACAGCCGACTTCAATAAAAGTTATTTAGGAATAACTCAAAAACTATTGGCCTTACCTTGATCAAATTCATATGGGACCACACGAGAAGTATCATACAAAGTTATGAGGTAACACACATAAAAAAAACATACAGTCGAATTGAGTACCGTCTCCTGTTTGAAAGTCGACAGAAAAAGCACTTTCTTGGCGCAACAAAATATATTAGTACGTAAATGTAATCATTATCGGCCTTACTCATATAAATCAATTAAGCAAATACTTTAAAGTTACTCTCTCCCCCTTCTCACTTAATGGTAATAGAAAGAGACAGGTATAAAGATAATTAATTCTTAATTTAAGTAAACGACCAAAGAGTATATACCTATAGTTACTAAGCGACAATCAACGAACGCGTAATTACATTTTCTGTTAGAGTGTGTTATCTTTGTATTACATTACGAGTAGATCCGCGCCAGCTTCACACGGGTGATTTCTGGATCTCCAGAACAGCGCCACTTACCGGGTCCAATTGTAAATCTAAACCATCAAAGATCCCCACACAAACACACAAAAAAAATTATCAAAATCAGGCGAGCCATTTTCGTGTTTATTTATAAGTAATTTAAATGATAGACTAGTGGTGTGATCTTAGTATACTATTAACTAACCGTGTATTGGTGGTGTAAGAATATCCACTACCCAATATCATCGTGGGATCGAAGGTGTAATAAAAGGTGACAGCGGGAAAATTAAACAGGAGATGAGCAGCAGCATCTTCCTTATAACAACTCAGAATAATAAAAAAAACTACGGTTGCCAAATCGCCTGCCAAATATGGCAAATCCAAATGCATTCCAATATGGCAATATGAAGCAATCTATGAGAGATGCCTATGTTCAGCATTGGGCTTTTATAGGCTGTAATTGTAATGGATACGACTAACGGCCGATTTTTAAATCCCCAGAACTAAAAAATACCGTTTATTTGACTGTTAGTGAATAAACGAATTTTTCAATTGTCAGGTAGGCTTTATTCCACGAACAACTTGACTGCCGGGGGAATAACCCTGTCTGTCCCTTTGACGATAACCGCTTATTCAACTTCATGCGATGACGGAGGATGCAAAGCAAATTTTACTTTTACATGATTTTTTTTATTTTGTATTTATTATAACATAGAAATGATAATCTAAATATTGTAATAAAAAAGAAGAGGGAAGAAGCCGAATGCATTTGAAGGTCTCCTTCTAGTTTTGTACACTTTCTATCTGAGAGAGGATACCTTATTGTGCCTTTTTTTTAATTCTCACTAATTCAAATTTAAGTTTCTTCAATTGATCGAAATTTGCTGGAATTCTACATTAATTAAAGAACTCTATGTTTCCAATACATATTCATTATCTTTATTGGTCACTTAATTAATTCTGTCATTTTTATAAAATTAAAATCGAATAAACTCACGAGTGCTTTCTTTTCTTTGATTTACTTGCGGTCATATATTGAATTACAATTCAAATAATACGAGCTTAAAACATACTACAAAAATAAATAATTGCTATCCAAACATAAATGAAAGTGACAGTTGACAGTTTGTCCCACTCCAACGTTTGTTTTGTAATATTTTTGTTTCATCTTCCAGAAGTTAAAGTTGCTATTTTCCTGTAAATCGGCTGAATTGCTATTTATGAGATAAATCACGATTGAATATACAACTAATTAATTAATCAGATATAATTTTATTGGTTAGTTAGTTATTAAACATTTTATCTGAGAATTGATAAATCGGTCATGAGAAACGCAACGCATCGCTGCTAAACTGCAACTATCTAAGCGTAATTCTTCCCTGGCATAATAAAGCCGTGGTAGTTCAGATGGTTAGCGCCCGCTGTAGATTTCACAGTACACGAGCAACCCGGGTTCGATCTCCATCAATATGGTCAAAAATAAGAGGAGGCCTGTGCCCAGCAGTGGGACGTATATAGGCTGTAACATTAACTTTATAGAAATTTCATCAAAAGGGTACAAATTCTCCCAATATGCAAAAATTATTCATGCTTAAGCAATTAATTTTTTATCAAAATTATAAAAATGGCAACGTTAAATGTATATATTTTTTATTTATGCACAGTACAGAGCCTATAAAAATTAACATACATCATACACGAATGACCGCTCGCAGTTCCCGACACGGGTCACCCTTTTCCAAGCAAATTATCAGCCTTCTGCATATACTAAATGCAACGAGAGAGCTGAAATTATTAATTTTTTATAACCCACTTTAATATTTTTATAAGCCACTTTAATATTCATGCAAAAATTTACAGATCATGAACTGTTTGATTTCGAAAATGCATTTGCTTGTTACAATACGTGAGACACCGAGGTTAAGCAATAAATAAAATTATATTTTCCGACATCACTTTGTTTCCGTATTAAAACCAACCGTACGATTTTATACAAAGTAATATTCCATTTAAATTATTCCATTTTATAAAGGCTAGCCGATGGAATGCATTGATGCATTTATGAAGCATTTTTAGCCTCACCTAATGAAATATATGCTAAAACTTATTACGGCTTTAAGCATAGAATTATCTAAGATTGAAATAATTAATAAACTATTAGGTAAATAAACCGCGAAAATGAATTTGAGTTCTATTATGGAAATGAGGGGTGCTTCAGACAACACTCATTGGGTTGTCACTCCAAGGTTGTTGGACCCATACGAAAGTGTAAGAAGTGACCCAAGAGCCATTCCTATATGACTCCTTCCGTTGACATTCCGGACGTCAGAATGAGATTAAAATAAAGTAAAAAAAAAAGTATAGTGACACATATATATGGCCCACAGCTGGTCACAAGCTTTATCTCATCTTTGAATGGGTTTTTACGCTGCACTGCTCCATTGTTGCATGCATTGGAATAGTACAGTGTCGAAATTCACATGACCTCAAAGCTTTAGTTTACTAATAATACAGTCAATACGGCAGAATCTCTAAAGTTCGTTAGCATTATGCTCAATAACACAAATAGTGTTTTCAGGCTGATAGGTCTTAACATGAACATGGAATAAGACGAAGATCTTGGAAAAACACATGCCCATGTCACATCTAAATCGATATTTGTGTGAACACTACGGTCGAAGTTATGCGACTAGGTTAGACCCGCTTAGTTTTATGCCCGATTCCTAATTTGTAAGGGTCATAAATTTTAACTAAGTTTCGTTCTCAGTTACAATCAGTTTTTAGCCGATTTCGAAAAGGAAGAGGTTCACAATTCGACTGCATCCGTTTTATTACAAACTAAACTATTTACTCGACATGAACACCTTACGACAACCAAAAATAAAACAACTTCAGGCTGTCGTAAGCTTTAAACCAGTTATTTGTTTTATAAATAATTTTTCTCACGCACTTTCAGCATATAAAAAACAATAACACTTATTTAGATTTAGAAACCAATTATAAAAGATTGATTGTCTAAAAAATTCAATCCAACTCAGCTTAGACTTAAACAATTGCGACTCATCAACTTTTCATCTAGAAATCCACAAAAGTTGAAAACAAAGGTATGCAATCATTGTGTTAAGTCATGATATAATATTATGGAATTGCGACCTGTTCCTTCACAAGTGATCGTATAAGGAAACTCATAGTCGCTCATCGTTTTTTGTACGTTAATTCTTTGAGTCTCACTACGTGGTGGAATCCGGATCATTAAGCTAAAGTGACAATAGCCTGGTCACATTACTCGAAAGACCGTCATTCGTTGCGAAGTAAAAGTTTCTCGAGTAGCAGCATTATACCGTCAAATATAGCAGCCCCCTACTGGATGAAGTAGCATCCTTCAGACTGAATTTCGTTGATGGCGACTAATATTAAAGCAGAGTAGTCATCTGCGCAGGACAGGGTTATATTGCAATAGTGGATGCGGAAGCACAGGGACACTCCCAAACTGCTTACTCTCAAAGTCTGATGGGATGACAATCCGACCGAAGAGAAATCAAGCGCCGCCAACTTCCTGGCTCAAGGCTGCTTCTGCGAAATTCTTGGCGAAAAAATCCAATAACTTGCATGCATGATAACACATATATGATCAGCAGTTCCGTTTACGACCACTAGACCAGTAAGGCATGGTGGTGATGGAGGTAATGGATGCGATTAGCTGAGGAGGTTATTGTTAATTTGGTTCAATCACGGTATGTCTTTCGGTAACTAAGAAAAAGATTAATGAAAGTCGTTCATATATGTAAATGATTGGGCAATTCCTGCAAATAAATGTTTTCTCTCGCTGCTGCACAATACCTGACAAATGATAGCTACTGGTGCTCGCGAAAATACGAAACGATAAAACTTTACGTCATTCAATGTTGCACGAATAAAATATAAAAATGCAATACAATACTATCCGTTACAAACTTTCCGGTAACATTAAATGATAAATGGGTAGTAAATAAATTCATCGCTCAAATTTGTAAAATTAATATTTATTTTTTTTAAATTACAAAGCCACGCAATAATCCTGTTACCGTAACGAAAATTCGAAGCCTGTTGACTTTGACGTCTCGTGTCTTTCAAAATAAGTTATTTATTGACTGCTTTGTAAGGAGGCTTTGATATATTAAAATTATAATCTAAAATCATTATACACACCCGAAGACGTCTTAGAATTGTATACATATTTCCACTTTATGTTTAGGAAGTTTTAATAATTGTAACTTTTGAATTTTCTTACACGTATTTACAAATTCCATTGAATCTGCTACATATTGGGTAGAAACACAAAAATCTATCCATTAAATAAATGATAAAATTACTAAATACGATCTAAAAATTTTGTTTCTACAACTCTCATTTTTAATTTGTTTAAGTAGTGTTTTCAAATGAACTATGAAATTTTTCTAAGAATTGAAAAATTTGCCCTTAGTGTTTAAAATCTTACTTGGATCACCAAAATTAACGGTTACGGGGCGTTAACACGTTTCAATGTATACGGGGTTATATTGCAGATTTTATCCAAATTTACAGAGGAGTTTCAGAATAGGTAATATAGGCGAAAGGTAAAAAAATAACTCTATCCTTTTAATCTTTTAAATTTAAAATGCGTGGAAATGCATGTTGAGTGCAGAGAACCGGGAACCCTTTTTACTGGAAAAGGGGCATTCCATTTTAGTCCTCACGGGTGATAATGCATCTGCATTTTGATTATTTATTGAGTATAAATGTAGATGTGTATGGGTCACAGCAACCACTTACCATCAGGTGGACTGTATGCTCGTTTGTCACCCTGCCCTATAAAAAATGCATTATTTTTACTGTCTTTCATAAATATCTAACGTCTACTATTTTACTACGCACACATTCATAAGGGTATGGTTAACGGAAGGACACGCTACACGCACGTTACACCGCTAGGTACTACTAGGCAAACAAAGCGATCGATCAAAACCCGCGTAAAAGAACACATAGCTGACGTGAAACACCAACGTTCCGGGAGGTCTGCAGGTTGTCATCATATCCTAGACGGCCCCCGCCATTACATTAGATTTGATAAACCACAAATCCTCGCAAAAGAACATCGATTCCTGCCAAAGATAATACGTAAGGCTTTCAATAGAGAGGGAGGCTGGGTACTATCATCTTAAACCATTTTACCACCTAATTAAAACTAAACCCAAACATACCACTTCAAAATACAGTAAGTTCATTTTGCGCAGATCGGACCAAAATTAATAACAAAAAAGCTGAAGGTATTCCGTGTTAACTCTGATATTGGGACGTCAATCACCTCAGTCCCCAGTGACCATGGGTGTAGTAAAGTACCCGAATACATCAGGAATCAACAAAAAAGAAGTTAATTAAACGCGACAGAATCCGTAAAAATAGTTTTATTCAATGTGTAGTGTTCGCGTAAATATAAGAAAGAAGATTATAGATACCAATAAATTGGTTATTGGGACTGCTTGCGTGATTTACTCATGTAAATAATTTATGCCAATTTGTAAATAAGCCATAATAATGACAGTTATCGGTTACGTCGTTAATATGCACAGATATTTTTTAAATTAACAGGTAAATGAAATTGTATACTTGGAGAGTGCTTTTAGCCGGGATGGAAGATGTGATTTAGATGTGGACAGGCGTGTCGCTGCTGGTGCCCTGACTGCGTTAGTCAAAAGGCAAGGCGTAGCGAAGAGTGCACGCCTTGCAATACATAACGCAGTGTTGGTACCGACTTTGTTATATGGCAGCAAAACCTGGGTATGCCAGAAGAAGCATAAAAGTAAGTTGAATGCAGTGGAGATGCGATCTCTTCGTAAAATGTGCGGCGTTACTATGGCCGACCGAAAGCGAAACGAAGAGATTCGCAATATGGCAGGTTTGAAATATGAAATGTTTGAAATTAAAATGTTCTGGAAACTCGTAAGAACTACCAGGGGACATTCACAACAGCCTAGAATGAATGCTATACGAGACCAGAATGGCTGTATTCTGAATGACGAAGTTTTGAGTTTAAGGAGATGGAAGGAATACTTTGAAAGCGTGTTTATGAGTGATGAGACGTTTGAAATAAATGAAATAGAAATTCCGAAAGAAGAGGAAACAGATAGAGATATAAGTATAGATGAAATAATAAAAGCAATGAAAAGTATGAAAGCAGGTAAGGCAGCCGGTTATGATAGAGTATCTCTCGAAATGCTAAGGGCTGGAGAAGGAGTGGTGGCAGACCTGCTGTACACCTTGTTTAATTTATCTTGGGAACTTAAGCGGGTACCGGGAGACTGGTGCAAAGCCGTGATAGTCCCAATATATAAGGGAAAAGGATCACAACAGGACTGTAAAAACTACCGTGGTATCAGCCTTCTTAGCATTGTGGGAAAACTATATGCTAAGGTACTAATTGAAAGAGTTATGGAAGAAACTGACGGAAAAATTTGGGATGTGCAAGCGGGATTTAGAAAGGGAATGGGATGTACGGATCAGGTCTTTTCCATGCGCATGATCGCCGAGAAGTTTTTAGCCAAAAACCAAAAAGTTTTTTGTGCGTTCGTGAACTTGGAATAGGATTATTACAGAGTGGACAGGGATGTGTTATGGCAAACACTGAACTCATTTGGGTTGAGCGCTGGTCTGATACAGGCATTGAAGTCTCTATATAGGGACTCTAGTGCTTGTGTCAGGATCAACGGGGCCTACTCGGACTGGTTTGACATCCATAAAGGTGTCAGACAGGGCTGTGTGGCTTCCCCGTGGTTGTTCAACCTATTTATGGACAGCTGTTTGGAAAATTTGAAAGTAGAAGAATGCGGGTTAAGAATGGGTGAGTTAACCGTCAAATGCCTTTTGTACGCCGATGATCAAGTCATACTTGCGTCGTCGGCAGCCGAGTTGCAAATGATGGTTACATTAATGAACAGGACATTAAAAGAAAAGGGAATGAAAGTGAACGCAAGTAAGACGAAAGTTATGGTTTTTGAAAGAGAAGAAAGTAAAACGATATGTGAAATAAGAATAGAAGGGGAGTTGGTAGAGCAAGTAGATGAGTTTGTATATTTGGGATGTGTGTTTAGCAGGGATGGTAGATATGATAGGGATATAGAACGACGAGTGAATGCAGGAAATAGAGTGAATGGGGCTCTACACTCTATTGTGAAAAGTCAGAATGTGTCCAAAAAGGCACGTATAGCAATTCACAATGCTGTGTTAGTACCTACATTAATGTATGGTAGTGAAAGTTGGGTGTGGCAGAAGAAGCATGAGAGTAGAATAAATGCTGCAGAAATGCGATCATTAAGGAGTATGTTAGGGATGAAGCTGAATGACAGAGTGAGAAATTGTTTAATAAGAGAAGAGTGTGGTTTGCAAGATGATGTTGTGACCAGGATTAAGAAAGGAATGCTTCGGTGGTTTGGCCATGTAGAAAGAATGAATGAGGAAAGAGTGACAAAGCAAATTTATGTTGCAGAGGTGAACGGCATAGTCGGGAAGGGTCGCCCTAGGCGAAAGTTTATCGACCAAATTGGCGATATATTAAAAATGGGCCAAATCAAGAGTATCTTTAACCGACGAGCGTGTATGCGTAGGTATATGGATGTGGAGGAAGCGAGAGAGGTGTGTCAGGATCGTGCCAAATGGAAGTCCATAATCTCTGCCTACCCCTCTGGGTGACAGGCGTGAGTGTTTATGTATGTTATGAAATATGACCTTATCACAAAAATTGATAAGGGCGTGCTTCGGTGGTTTGGGCACGTTGAGCGAATGAGTGAAGACCGAATGGTGAAGAAAATATATAGCGCGAAAGTTAATATTAAAAGGTGTCGAGGTAGACCGAGACTAACTTTTGAAGACCATGTGAGCAAATTGCTCGAAGAGGGTAGGGTCAAGAGTACTCGGATACCTAGAGGTGCATGCATGAAGAAGATAATGAATCTGAAAGAAGCGAAAGAGGTTTGTAAGGATCGTGACACTTGGCGATCTGTTCTCTCTGGCTACCCCGTCAGGGATTGTGCGTGAAGATAAGTAAGTAAGTATATTTTTTTATTATGATGATTATAATCGCATTGAAAGTATGAAGGAAAAATTTTAATAATAATTCGTGTCGTGTAGTTATCACTTACGCATTAGTACCTAGTGAGCATGTCATTAAGAAAGTAAATTAAATGTAAGTAAGCAAAAACTTTGTGAATTGAATCGTACACACAGGAGTGCGCGTACGGTGTAGTTGTGGCCCATAATATATATATAAGAATATGATTCCATTTGGGATAATTTCAAATTAAAGTAGAAGTCTTTTACTCATATTTTGAAAAACTGCAAAAACGGTATATCAGTATTTATACATTGGAATTTAAATATTAAATTTGGATATACTTAGGAAAACATGTATAAGTCTTTACAGTTTTATTTCAAAGAATCAGATAGGAAAAAGGGAAACGCTTTATTTTAATTTCCCTCGCTGCTCAGTAGTCTCCTTGACACACAACAGGAATTGCCATCTCCATTATACTTTTATCAACTTAACATTTTAATTACCACACCAAGTGTATACTATATTTTTATATGTTTCCAACCAATAACGTGAGATCAACAAAGAAAAATAAAAAGATCACCACGTAGATTTTAAGTGACGCCTAAAGTATAGATACTCAAATTCTTGACACGCATTCACGCACACATTTTTTGGTCCGAGAGCTCATGACGCATTTTTCATGAAGTGTTTGATGCATCATGAAACTTTGTTTAAAGGTATCAGTCGACTCAATAAGCAGGTATATGACTGTCTGCCTGGCCTACCTGGGTACACCTGGTACTGCGCATACAGTTAAGTCGAAAAAAAATTTGCCCAAAAAAAAGTGTTTGATTCAAATAATAATAATGACTATCCGTTAGCTAAGTTTATAAACAATTAAGAAAAAAAATGGCAGACACTTCTGAAGGGGTTTACATAGGGGCAGACGACCACAAAGTTGTATTTTCAAAAATTCCAAAAAAAGTGTTTGATTCAGTCTGCCATTTTTACAGCGTGTTTATTATGTATAATAAAATATTCTCACAAAAAGGCAGACAGTTTCTCCGGGGGTTACTAATTTAAAAATCTATACAAATAAATAAAATTTAAATGTCTGTTTTTAATTTCAAAATAACAATTTTTTACTAAACGCATAAGACATTATATACGATATTTATAACAAAAACACAATTTTTAAAATTTTTGTCTGTCTGTTTGTTCCGACTAATCTCCGAAATGGCTGGACCGATTTTGACGGGACTTTCACTGGCAGATAATTGATGTTATAACGAGTATTTTAGGCTGCTTTTAAATTTAAAAAAAATTATTAGGGTACCGCGCAAAAAAAATAAAACCCTAAATTACATGCGGGCGAAGTCGCGGGGAACAGCTTTTTATTTTATCAGCAGCTATTTAAATAATCTTAAAAAAGTATAATTATTTTCATGTTTGTCAATTGGAATCGGATTCTGCTGTCAATGTACTTATCAAATCATGTGATACAGATGTACTAATTATTATGATAGGAAATATGGACCATTTAAAAAGTGATTATTTATTTGTATAGATTTTTAAATTAGTAACCCCCGGAGAAACTGTCTGCCTTTTTGTGAGAATATTTTATTATACATAATAAACACGCTGTAAAAATGGCAGACTGAATCAAACACTTTTTTTGGAATTTTTGAAAATACAACTTTGTGGTCGTCTGCCCCTATGTAAACCCCTTCAGAAGTGTCTGCCATTTTTTTTCTTAATTGTTTATAAACTTAGCTAACGGATAGTCATTATTATTATTTGAATCAAACACTTTTTTTTGGGCAAATTTTTTTTCGACTTAACTGTATGCGCAGTACCAGGTGTACCCAGGTAGGCTAGGCAGACAGTCATATACCTGCTTATTGAGTCGACTGATACCTTTAAACAAAGTTTCATGATGCATCAAACACTTCATGAAAAATGCGTCATGAGCTCTCGGACCATTTCTTCATTCTATCTTTAACAGCCCACTGTCAACTGCTGAACGCAAATTTAAGCTCTTTAAATTTGTTGTTATTATGGTTTTCAAATTATTTTATAATGTAAGCGTGAATGCGTGTTATTACAATAAGTTGAACAAGGTTTTGGTTTAGTTTCGGCGTTAGTAAAAGTGTATACAACGCTTCATCTATCCTGTTGTCTGTGTAGGTCTGAGTACATCTTTCAATGTATATGAGTAAACCAGTTTTAGATTAAAAATGCATACAAATTACAAAGTTTGCAAAGGTTCTAATCTATTATATTCTATTCATGGAAGACAGCTTTGATGCAAATCAAACAAGTCTATAATCATTACCTCCCTGTTCACCAAAAATAAAAATGGAATCAATTATAAACTGTCAGCTCATTAGGTACCTCTAGGACCACCAGCTAATCAGAGACTGCCAATATGGTTTCCTTCGGGGTCGCTCAGCTGGTGATCTTCTAGTTTACCTGACTCATAGATGAGCGTAGACTGCCTCGTTGGTCTAGTGGTTGTAGTAGTGCGACTGCTGATCATGAGGTCCCGGGTTCGAATCCCAGGTCGGGCCAAAAAAATCACTTATTGAGTTTTTCCATCAAGAAATTCTCAGTAGCTGCCCGGTGTCAGGAAGTTGGCGGTATCTCACCCCCGTGCCTCGGAAAGCACCTGCGCCTGATCTCTTTCCGGTCGTGTCGGTTTACCGTTCCATCGGACTATAAGAGTGAGGGAATAGAGAGTGCACCTGTGCTTGCACATACACTTGGGTACTATAATGCTGTCCCACGCCTATGGCTAGCCTCCGTTGAGACTCAAATTCGGTCTGGAGGACATTATTATTAGATGAGCGTAAGTAGTAGAGTCCAATATGAAGGCCTTGGTGGTTAAGCGTTTCTTTGATGCAAATGGATCACCAGTTTTCTTACAGATCACATCTTTATGTCACACAGTCACAGTCAGTGCATGCTACAAGCCCAATAGGCTGCGCTTCTTGTGCATATTGCGACGACGCAATATTATTAATAATTAAACTCTATATAAAGTCTTATTAAAAATCATAGAAGTAAAATTAAAAATAAATGAAATGCAATAATAAGTGTAAAGTTAAAATACATTTATTTCGAACATTACGTATTATCTATTAAATTAAAAATAAGATTAAATATTTCAATATACTTATTTAATATACCAACAGTCAATTGTCTTCATAATATTCTGATGAGGTTTAATTAGTGTACGTTTATTATACTACTTTTCAACATATTGTAGGACATAATATATTAAATCAGTATATAAGACGAATGACTAGCAGCATGAATGAATAAGATTAAAATAAAAAAAACATTATTTTTCGAGTTTAAACTAAAGATAGGCGAAATTAAGAGTACCCTTAATCAACGAGCATGTACATGTAGATATATGGATGTGAAACAAACGAGAGAGGTAGGTAACGAATTCCAAATTAAATTTCGTAGTCCCTGCCTACTCCTCTGGGTGGCGGGCTTGAGAGTTTATGCTTTATTTATGTAGTGTACTAGTGCTAGTGGTCAAAATTCGACCATAATTCATTAAACTTTCAGATTTTTATATGAATAAATAAAATACAGTGAAGTACAGCGTGCTTATAATAGCAAGCTGCATTTTATTTTTAACAGCAAATGAATATATAAAACACAGATATCTAATACATAAAATATACAAAATAAACGCTTTCTTGCCCTGACGTGATAAGTAGTATAAGCCAGACTAACGACGCGTAATATAGCGGCCTGTGTACATGTATACGCATATATCATTGAGTTTTCACTTCTGTCCGCAGTTGTTATGACTGCCTCTGCTTTTTTTTTGACTCGATAGCCTCCGATAGTATTCGATTATAACTACATCACATAAATGTGTATTGACTTGAGACGCCTCTTTATAAAGAAACCTTAATGATTTTATTACTTATTATTGGTTCCGTTGACTTTAATATGCATTTCTAGAGAGCAAGAGTATGTACGAAATGGCAAACTGAAACGGATTGGTTGACCAATGAATCGTTGATTACGGAACGAATTACTAAATAAGTTCTACCGAGTTACGAAAGATTCTTGTACAGTGGAAACGGTTATTGTAACACGTTATAAATACTTTTATCGTTACAAATGTTTACACAACGATAAAATGCAAACAAAAAATAAATTGTCACGTTTTTCATTTACTTTATTTGAAATTTTAATGGGTCGGCTCGACCGAGGAAAAACCATACTCTCACAGAATGCCAGCATAAAATAGTAGCTCAATGCTGCTTGTGTTTCGTATCGTGAATGAAGATAATCGGAGATTCTTTTTACCGAAAATGAGCCATTCCATCTTAGTACTGAAGGGTGGTAAAGCGTCTGAATTTAAATTCTATATCGAGAATAGAAATGTGGATGTGTATGGGTCACGGCATCCACTTACCGTCAGGTGGACTGTATGCTCGTTTGTCTCCCTTGTTCTATAAAAAAGGCATAATTTAGGAGAATCTGATCCACATATAGAAAGTAATAATACTTTCAATTAATTAGTACTTTTAACAGAATAAACATAAGAGAACTGTTAACATGTTGTGTGTGTAAATTGTCCTTCTTATTTTTTCTTCTTCCACGACAGAACTTAGGTCATTACTTTAAAGTGTGTAGAATAGCATAGTGTACATATCCCGGGGATTCGTCAATATGGCAGATATGAAAGAATAAGACATATTAAACTGTTCAATTTTCCTGGAGTTTTAAGTAGTCCACACCCTCAGGACATGATAAGGTGATAGATTAATTCCCACTATAACTACGTGGTAATTAAGGAGTAAGAACCCTGTAGTCAAAGTAAATTTAATCAGGCTAAAACGTTGACAAAAATGTTATTTTTTTTCTAAGCCCAATAAAGCAATGCTAAATATAATTACAAAAACTCAGTAAATACGGAGTGACTAAGAAAATTTCGGGTCAATACATTTTGCGCGCAATAATATAAAAAGTACATAATGAACGTTACCAGAAAGAAAAAAATATATCCATTTTGTAACAACTGTTACTTTACCGTGTTTTTGATGTGAATAAAATTGTAAGAGAAAACCAAGGCCGAAATTTATTAAGCTGCGAGTATTTCCACAAATATTAATTGTAACATTGTTCCCTTTTGCCTGAGAAAAACTGAGTTGCTTTCAAATAATAATATCAAATGAGATTTTATTTCGGATGATTAAATTTATAATGAAACGTGAATTGATATAACATATTTTTATTCTTAAATTTTACTGATTTGTAAAATAAAGGTATTTGCGCATTCGAAAATAAAGCCGAGTTAAAATTTAAACAGGGAATGAATGGGCGATAACTGCAAGAGGGGAATAAAAGGGCGGGCACCGCATAAGTCACTGTCGTGACCCGCACCCGACGACACTTTTTATTATTTCGTAGCATTTAAGACTAAACATGAGCAACACGGGCCACCTCCAATCCGCCGGTGGCGTTTGTTGCTCTTTAGACTAAAATGATTAAAGAACTTAGCATTATAAAGATGAAGTATCCGGAAAAATAAATAAAAATAAATAAATAAATTTTCTTTTTAGACACAGACGTGCATACAACTCACCAAAAATGATTAAGTTTATAGTACAGTTTATAGTGTTGTTATACGTGGTAGAGCCATGCTGCAGCTATATTACTGGTATAGTTTTAGCACGAATGGGTCGGCTCGACCTGGAAAGGACCACGCTCTCACAGAATATCAGCGTAAAATAGCAGCTAAACACTGCTGTGTTTCGTATGGTGAGTGTAGAGAACCGGAGACCCCTTTTACTGGAAAAGAGGCATCTCATCTTAGTCCTCACGGGTGATAACGCATCTTCATTTTGATTCTTTATTGAGGATATATGTAGATGTCTATGGGTCACAGCAACCACTTACCATCAGGTGGACTGTGTGCTCGTTTATGTAGCACGAATGGGTCGGCTCAACCTGGAAAGGACCACGCTCTTACAGAATATCAGCGTAAAATAGCAGCTAAACACTGCTGTATTTCGTATGGTGAGTGTAGAGAACCGGAGACCCCTTTTACTGGAAAAGAGGCATCCCATCTTAGTCCTCACGGGTGATAACGCATCTTCATTTTGATTCTTTATTGAGGATGTATGTAGATGTCTATGGGTCACAGCAACCACTTACCATCAGGTGGACTGTGTGCTCGTTTTCTTGGTGGTTCTTCCCAGGACAGAGGTATTTTCCGAACCAGTGGTAAATAAAAAATGACTTTCAATAAGTATTATGTAATAATCAATATTGAATAAAAAAATATTCTATTCTATTCTATTCAGCAGTGGACTTGTGAAGGGCTATAATGATGATGATCAAGTTATTTTAACTTATTAAAATTTAATTCCAACGAGCTCAAATTTCTTTTATTTTATTATAAACTAATTCCAACTTTTCACTCTTCCTATTCTTTCTTAAATGTCTTCCTCTTCAACATATTTCTGTAAAATATCGTTTTAATTTATTAGTTAATCATTAAGTTAGTCGGTTATTTCCCAGACACATTATGTGCACACTTTTCTTGAACCCCTCCCGGACGGTTAGCCCAGCTTCTGAGCCGCGTAGTGGTGTCCTTGTAATAGCGATGTGAGAATATCCACCGCCCTATATCATCCCGTGGTGTCGTTAGAGGCGACAGAGGAGTACAAACCAAGAGATAGGCAGCGTCTTCTTCATAACAACTAAAAATAAAAAACTGTGGTTGCCAACCCGTGTTTATTACGTGGTAGAGCCATGCTGCAGCTATATTAGTAGTATAGTTGTAGCACGAATGGGTCGTCTCGACCGGGGAAGACCCACGCTCTCACAGAAAACCAGCGTAAAATAGCAGCTTAACGCTGCTGTGTTTCGTATGGTGAGTGTAGAGAACCGGAGACCCTTTTTACTGGCAAAGAGGCATTCCATCTTAGACCTCACGGGTGACAACGCATCTGCATCTTGTGTCTTTATTGAGGATAGATTTAGATGTCTATAGGTCACAGTAACCACTTACCATCAGGTGGACTGTGTGCTCGTTCGTCACCCTATCCTATAAAAAAAACCATGCGTGTAATGTAATTTCTCCCGCATGAGGCAATCTATCGGGAAGGCCTATGCTTAGCAGTAAACTTTTAATAGGTTGTAATGGTATTGTAAAAGGTCCTTAGTAAATTCGGAGTGAAACTCATTACGCCACTTATTGGTCAAAGTCAGTGGCGGATTATCCTAAAGGGAAACTAGGCACGTGCCTAGGGGTGCAAGGTTGAAAAAGGGGTATGCGGCGAAATTTTTTATGAAAAAAAATATTAAGTAAGTGAGGCTCACCTAATGGTAAGTAATCACTGTCGCCCATGAACATCTGCCACCCAGGGAATTGCCGGCTTTTTAAGAAAGATTAAACTCTTCTCTTGAAGGTTCCTAAGTCGTATCGGTCCGAAAAACCTTTAGCGACAGTAAATTCCATAGTAGCGTCGTGCTAGGCAGAAAACTCCGTATAAATCGCACAATAGTGGATCGCCAGCCATCGAGATGATGAGGATCGAATTTCGAGTTCTGTTGCAGTGTTAGATATTGGAATTCAGCAGTTGAAATTGACCCGAATAATTCCTCAGAGCACTCCCCGTGTCATATGTGGTAGAAGATGCATAGAGATACAAGATCTCTTCGCAAGGCCAGTGGATCAAGCTGATCGGAAAGAACTTGGTCGTCGATGATTCCGGTCGCGTCGTTGGACGGGTCCGAACGGTCACATTTTTAAGGATCGAGTGCACTAAGGCTGTTTTTCATGAGCTTGGAACGACGCCCAAAGAGTAAGAAAACCGGGAAAGACGCAAATAAGTTGCGGTGCTAACACTGGAGCACACGTCTGCAGCACAATTGGAGGATTGACTGGGACTGGGTACACTGGGTGGTACTTTAAAAAATCAATATTTAAAGTGTTTAATTAACATTGAAAATTACTTTAAAAAAGTTTGAGGAACACGATTCGACTGTATGTTGTTTCATTTATTTATTAATGTATATTACGCTATATCTTCGCTTATTCAATCCAGATTTTGAACAATTCTTTTATTAAATAGGTGACACTTCCCAGGGTACTAGGGGTGGTCCCATATAAATTTGGAGAAAAAGAAAAAAAATAGGGTATGTAGTTTTTAAAATAACTATTTCGGCGACATTGATATTGTGATATTACTTACTTCACTCAAAATGGTAAAAAAAAATAAGAAATAGGTTTACTTTTGCCAACTTCAAAGAACTGAAAAGAATCAAATAATATTACATTCTGAAGTCGGGCTTTAATTCTTCTATACACCATGGATTAGCACCGTATATAGATATACATATTAACTGACACTGACGCGGACACGTATACAAGTGCAAACTCGCACAGCTTACCCATTATTTTTATTAGTTAATGATGATAAGATCACTGCAGTCAGGTGCCTTATTTTAATAATAATTTGTTAAAAATATCTTAATAATAATTTTATATTATAAAATGTATGCGATGAGTGATAACTGCTATAAAATTCTATGGTTCGAATGCCTCGCTACTATTATAACGGTCGTTTCTCTACACTCACCATACGAAACACAGCAGTATTATGCTACTATTTCGCGAGTGTTTTCGCATAGACCTTCTTTTTTGTCCTATCAGCAAGTCCACGAGGGTATATTTCTCGTCGCTCTACTGCTTCTTTACATAGTATAAAACTTTTAAACTACGCAACAGATTTTGATGCGATTTTCATCAATAGATTCAAGAGGAAGGTTTATATGTATAATACATGTATATATATATATATATATATATATATATATATAATTCTTCTGTTCGTGTGTAAGTGATTGAACTCCTCCTACATACATACTACATACATACAGCTGGATCGATTTTGAATGAAATTTTGTGTGAGTAATTAATTCGGGAAAGTTACATTAAAGTCGGAAACATTTAGCCTTCACACGGGGACGTGTGAATCGTCAGGAGAGGCCGTGTTAGAAATGACGGTAAAATAATAGAAGAAAATAATAAGAATTGAGGGTGGAACTGTAATTTCCCACTTGTTCTAGCAGTATAAAGTATCGCGCAGTCAACTAAGAGGGATCAGTCTGTAATTCTACGAGTCTCATGTTGTTATTGTTTAGATTCATAATCACGTCAATTCATATAGCTAAAAATAAAGAAAAATGACAATTGTTTTTTCGTGGCTTACTAAAAAATACAAACCTTAATTACTGATTTATGGATTTTTGACACCTGTCTAGGTATTCCGCCTTTTTAGTTATTTTAAGAGATAACTTAAAATTTATAAAAATAAATGACATTTAAAGTCAAGTCATATTTCCTAGGAATCAATAGGATATCGTTGGAATAGTGTGGAGTGTGACTTGCTCTTGGATCTTTATTCATTACTCACACTTGCATGTGGTTTGGCTACAACGACAAGGTGCATAGAGATCGTTTCGTAGGACACCTTATTTTAATTGAACTTCTGAAAATCAATTAAAATAAGGTGTCCTTTAATGTCCCGGGAATGACGATGCCATAGTCGGTCTAACTTTGACTATTGGCTCGCTATCTTTAGTGTCAAAAGTGCGAAACGTTTAGCACTGTTATCACAATACCGTCTACATGCGATCGTCCGCTTCGCTAAATGTCACACGGATGGGTACAGACCGCCTACCATTTCTGAGAAGGATTAGAGCAGTTACCACGCTGGTCTGAAATGTAGCCGGCCAGTCACATACAAACACTACACAATCACATAGAGCTACAAACACTATTAGGACAACAACGGATGGGACGCAGCGAGTCCGCAGACGGGTGCACCGCACACCCCTCCACACCGCGTACACACCGTACACCCGTGTCCCTGAGCGGTTCTAACCGCCCAGAACATCGAACAATACGAGTTAGCCGTCAGAGCCTGGATCCTCCACCCCCTGTTCGGACGGCCGTTACATAACTCACCCATGTCATGTTGTGATTTTCGGCGGCATCAAGGAGTATTTGATGTTGATGTGATGATAATGTGATCACTTAACACAATAAATCCTACCCGCCATATTATCGATTTTAATGCAACTTCGCTTTCGCGACGTTGCACTAAAATAAATAAACCCCTCCCCCTTTTTTTATAGCCCTGAGTGAAGTTGTAAGAGCCTTCACATGTACAACATAAATAGTATTTATCGTCGATTGACAGTTCCAGCATCTTACAACTCCCTCACTACAATTGTGTATTTTAGTATACATGTATATTCATGTTTGTCTGTTCTTTTGTGACCTTCTATGTTTAATGGCTTGACGGATATCGGAGTGCGAATTGAGTGATTCGTCAATCTAGGGTGCGTCACAAGGTATAATTTTTCTGAAAAAGAATACTGGCAATGCTATAAATTCTACTAAGTCCCACCACATACATACGGAATTCCGTTTCGGGATTCCGTTTCGATATTCCGATTCGGAATTCCGAACGCAGCAAGTCCATATTAAATCTATGACCCGTCACACACGTACGGTAGTTTTCTGTTCGAAATTTTGCGGACAAAACGAGATTCCGTTTATGTGTGGCCGACCCGTTCGGAATTCCTTCTTATTATTCCTTCTTCTGTGGTGCCCAACGGAGGCAGATCTCAGCCATGGTTTAGTCGCTCCTGTAAAATAGTATCACGCTACAAGCAAGAGTGCTACCGGGCCCGGGCTGACGCATCAACGTATCAATCGTAAAAATCAATCCTGAGATGTAAACTCAGCCCTTACCAGCGCCCTTACAAAGAAGTATAATTCTACCTCCAGGTACTTCAAAAGCGTCATTGCCAGGGCAAAATCAGAACACATAGGCAGAATTAGCGAGAAACTAGTTCACCTTCCTTCGGGAACCCGTGGATTCTGGTCTCTCACCAAGGCGGTCCAAGGGAACTTCTGCCATCTCTTCCACAGGGAGGACAACTCACTGGCCCATGCCGCAAAGAAGAAAGTCGATCTGCTAGGCTCTTTCTTTGCGTCCAACTCGACGGGGGAACACACCGCCTAACATCTTGCGATGTGATTGCTCCACGCCGGATGTGTGGTTCACTAAGCGCTATGTTCGCGAAGCACTCCTCTCCCTGGACATCAATAAGTCGAGTGGGCCTGACGGAATCTTCTAATTGTGCTGAGAACGTGTACTCCCGAGTTGGCACCCCACATATCGGTCACTTCGTGAGCCAGGTTCAGATATTTTGTCAGCTTATCTGTTTTGGCTTTCACCATCTATTATAAACTGCCAGCTTATGCGGTACCTTGAGGATCACCACCTCATTAGTGACCGCCAATAGGGAAATTTTGCGGACAAAACGAAATTCCGTATGTATGCGGCCAGCCTGTTGGAATTGTTAACTAGGCTATATGGCCCGCCACATACATACGGAATTCCTTTCCGGGATTTCGTTTCGATATTCCGATTCGGAATTCCGAACGCAGCAAGTCCATATAAAATCTATGACCCGCCACACACGTACGGTAATTTTCTCGGATTCGAGATTCCGTATGACCGTCTGTGCGTTAGGAATCCCGAACGGAAAAAAGCCGGTCCGAACGCAAGTCTTCCATAGATTTTGTATGAGTCGCAACACACATTCGTAAATTCCGTACGGAAAGCGCTCAGTGTTCTTCGCACGACCGAAGCGAGGTGTGTTAATGTATGTTTTTACATATAATATTATATGTGTATATCTTTTCGTAATCTTTCATCTTATTTTATTTAATAATTCGTGGAAAGAGTTTACAGACATCCATATTTAAAAATATCTCTGGTAAGATAGATCTTTTTACATAATATTGACTATATTGCAAGCTTAAGGTGTTAAGGGGATGCACCTAGTAAGAATGATACTGCAACAATCGTGTCGCAATCAGAAAATCGTCGTCATTATTCGCTGGCACAATGTCTAGACTCAATGACTCTCAACTGGCCCTTGTTATTCCGAACGGAAATGAACGTATTTGTGTAATACATTCACGGAATCCTGAATCGGAATTCTGTAACGGAACCCCGAAACGGAATTCCGTATGTATGTGACCGGCCTAAGCTTGTGTAAAATGTTCAATTTTGTCAATCAACAAGTTTCAAAATTTTATTAAACAGAAACTGTATTGAAAGCGTTATTATAATATTAAGAATACTTGCTCGTTCTATTTTAATTCATTATTTATAATTGTATATTTACTATTATTATAAAATCTTATGTTGAAAAAACATTTCGTTGGGTTTCTTGCTGATTCTTTTCAGGACAGAGATATTTTCCGAACCAGTGGTAAGTAGAAAATTAAATTCCAATAAGTATGAAGTAATAATTTAAAAAAAATATATTCTTTTATATTCGTCAAATGTTATTGTTAGAAATGTTTCACGGCAGGAGCTGGAACCCACGTCCTTTTAAATTCTCATTCCGCTTATTCTAAAGGAATAATACCAACATGACCCTCACAAAAACATTTCGTTTGGTGGTGAACGTCATTAAGTTCATTAATAATACTTACTGCAGTTGGAAACTTTTTTTTAATATAAATTAGGTACTATTTCCCTATTTAACGCTAAATTTACTTTTTTATTAGAATATTTGCGCCTTTTAATAATCAAAAGGCTTATACGCAGCAAGTAACTTAAAGGCTAGGCTACAAAAGCACTGATACGAGTAGCGTACTCACCACGTGGGACAGGCGGGTTTGTGAGCGCAGTGTTGATAAATTCACGCTAGTGATGTATCACTCCACATTCAGGACACATAATATATGATATGTTGTAAAGTAGCGCGTAGTACTACGCTAAGTAAAACGTAGTCGCGACGGCTGATCATGTGGTCCCGGGTTCGAAACCCAGGCCAAAATCATTTATTAGGTCAGGAAATAAAGCCGTTGGCCCTGCACCTAATCTCCCTTGTGCACTATAATCGTGTCCTGCGCTGTGCTGTCTCCGTTGTGACTAGCCGTCGTGGCCGAAATTGGGTCAGGAGGACTAATGTTAAAAAAGTTGTAATAGTCGATAATAATTTATTGACTATTACAACATATACCATACAAATAACCAAGTAGCAACATAAACTTAATATAATATTAATGCGTAATATCAAAATATGCAAAATAATTAAAAATTCTTTTGAAAAGCTATCTAATAACCGTTATAAAATGATAATATACATTTTGACGCAATCATTGGGCTTTCGTCGAAGCAAAGTTTATAATGAAATCAGGCTCTGTTATAAACGATTTTCACCCGAAATCCTATTTGACTAATTATGTTTGGTTGTCCTGTTTTCTTTGAACATCGGATTTATGATGTGATATTTTGCCAAAGTAAGTTATTGCATAAATAATTTTATATTTACTGTTAATGATCGGTGTTATGTATTCTTAGCTCTGTTTACATAACATATATTTCAATTTTCAGACAAAAGTTATTCTTGGGATGAAATACAATACAATAAAAAAATTCTTTTTCTTTTTTTTCTTATTTTAATAAAACGTTTTAATTAAAAATTAAAAAAATACAGCTCTATGAATAAAATAGTTTAATTCATTTAATGGACAACTTGAATTTGATGATTGAAAAGTTGGCCTTTAGAAAAGCTAAAGATTACTGTAAAATATAATATCACATAGTCTCACTCCTCAGGATGTAATGTAATATCAAGAACTCTAACTTTGTTTCTCGATGAATGGCTGTGAGCAAGAATACAACCAGCCCTCTTATCACAAGTGGACGACTTCTCTTGGATACAGTTTCCTTAGAAACTGCATTAAACGTAAAGTACACGAAATAATAGTCTCTACAGCAAATGTTCCAAATGCATATCATCGCTCATACATTTTTTTTATATGAGAGAATCAAACGAGCATGCGGCTCACCTGATGGTAAGTGACTATCGCCGCCCATGAACAACTGCAACACCAGGGAAACCAGGGGAATTGCAAATGCGTTGCCGGCCTTCTAAAAAGGAGTAGGCTCTTTTCTTGAAGGTCCCTAAGTCGTATCTCTCCGGAAAAATCGCTGATGGTAATCGATTCCACAAGGAAGTCGTGCGAGGAAGAAAACATGTGGTGGACCGCCAATCATCCAGATGGTGTGGATGGTATCGGGAGTTCTGCCGCGATGTGCGTTTGTGAAATTTGGCGGCTGGGATTAATTCGAACAATTCCTCAGAGCACTTCCCGTGGTACATTCGAAAGAAAATGCAAAGGAATGTAACGTTTCTTCGCAGCGCCAATGAATCGAGCCGATCGGAAAGGACTCGGTTGTCGACGATTCGAGCCGCTCTGCGCTGGATGCGGTCAAGTGGAAGGAGTTGGCACTGGTGAGCCCCAGAACAGAGATGGGAACAGTATTCCATGTGAGGCCGAACCTGCACCTTGTGCATATGTGCATTCACTCATTTCAGCCGCCTCCGAAAATGATGCCACTATATGTGTCTGTGCAATTAAGATGGGAGGCCCAGATCCGAATCCAGAATACTATGGTTATGTGCAATCTATCATCAAGAAATTATGTGGCCAGATTAGTATCACAGTGAGAATAGTAAAACATGTAACTTAGATTCCTCAATCAAAATAACGAAAAAGCTTAATCTGCGCCATTACGGAAATTTTACATGAAATCTTATTAACAGTTCAAATAAATATAATAATGAAACTGTGAAGTTTGTTTGGTACGTATTTTGCCCTATTTATTACCAAGTGTCAGGCATAATGACTATTTATTTTCAAAAATAATACACCTTGAAAACTACAAAGCTATTACAAAGCCATTAGTGTACAACTCACTGTAAGTTTTATCGTTTTACTCTACAATATTGTATTAAAAAAATCACGCGAATTTAATCGTACATACAGTTCATGTATGTTGTTAATTATATGTCATACAATTTCTGTATTATATTATGTATAAATGATAATATCTCCCCAGACGATTTCTACCAAGGCAATAACTTAAGTACTATCGAAAATCATATAACCACAATAATGCATGAACCCTTATATCCTAATCTAGCATTTTCCGATATAATTTTATGCGATAACATCGAAGATTAGCTAGGATGCAATGTGTAGTAAGTAATTTTTTGTGATTTTCCTCGTATCTCTACTAGTGTTGCCCAAAATGAGTCTTGGTCCTGCCGTCTTGGTCTTGTTCTAGCATTTTTGCAAGACCAAGACCAAGGCCAAGACCGCCTAATTTTAGCAAGACCAAGATCAAGACTGACCCTGCAAGATTTGAGCAAGAACGAGACTAAGCCTGCGAGACTCTTGCGTCTTGCTGTTAGGACTGAGTGTCGTTTCAGGGAGTATAGGAGTTCGGGTATACTCTTAAGGACTCTATGAGACGCAAAAAATATATTAAAAAATTTTGGAAAATTGGACTTATGCGCATTACGAACAATACCATAAACATACATAGCGAATGAAACTATCCATTAAAAGAAAAAAAAGTTCATCCCTAGTTTTGACCATCGGCACTTTGATAGTGCGCGGCGTCTTGTTGTCGGCATCATCAAAGGTCGGTTACTACCTGGCACAGAAATTTTACAGCTATTCGGAAGTACAAGGTCAAGATACACTCGCCGGCAGCTTTTATTGATATCGCATACAATCGTCGCCGCCGTACCGCACGTACAACATTTGACACTGTTTGATTGCCGCCACAGTGTACATGTTCAAAAGAATAAAATAAGTTTCCGGGTGCTCAGAATGAACACGAATACATTATGCTGATCTCGCAAGAAATATTGTAATTAGATAGTGGTTATGATAGGTAGACATCATAATAATTTATTCTAGTAAGTAATTATTATAATATTAACTATATGAGTTTATAATAATTACTTAATATTATTATTATTAAGCATGTTCAATAAGTTCACTGCAAATCTCGATTTTTGGAAATGTGTTTTTAAAACACAAAGTGCTTGAATATGTCGTCACCCATTTGATAAATATTGTAGATACTTTTAACACATTTGAAACGTGTAAAAATTTTCTACAATGCTAATCGAATAACATAAAAAGTGTGCATATAAAATAAAAAGCGTGCAATAAGATCTATGTACTTACTGCTTAGGAGCCGAGTATATCTGAGAGAACTGTTTAAAGAAATTGATATCTTGATTGTTGCATCACAATATATTTTTGCAAATATCACGTATGTATGACAAAACAATCACATACATGTAAAGAATAGTGATTATCACAATTTTAATAGTAGAAATAAAATTAAAATCACATTACCTACTTTCTGGTTACACAAAGTATACAATTCATTCTTGGGTAGCGGTATACGCTTTTTACAACAAGATTCCAAAAGAAATAAGGCGGTAGTCACTTACCATCAGGTGAGCCGCATGCTCGTTTGCCCCCTCTCTTATAAAAAAAAAAAAAAAAAAAAAAGAAATGTTAGATCTTTCACGTTTTCAATTAAAGTCGCGCATTAAAGCTTGTTTAGCTAAAAAAGCATATTGTTCTGTAAATGATTATCTTAATGATAAAAATGCTTGGAACTGACCTCTCGTACTACACAGGACTAACTAGAAATTTGTATACCGATTTAATATTTTATGTTTGACTTATCGCGTTTTTTACATAATTATAGTACTATTGTAAAAATATTTTGAAAAGAGCAACTACTGAGTCTCTTACTTTCTTCCACGATTCTTCTCAGTAGAATCAGCACCCCTGAACATGGAAAAGAAAAAAATTGGGGAGAACAGTGATTATATGACTATTCAAAAGTGTATTTATAATGACCACGTGATTAAAAAATATTTAAATTTTGAATTTCGAAGGAGTGAAATCATAATCGCGCATTTTGTGTTTTAAAATCAAACACTTCCAAAAATTGATTAACAGTGTCGGTTTATTAACTTCTGTCCTACTCTAGTAGTTAGTAAGTACCTAGATAAATACAGTAAGTAACGTACCTAGGCAAATTTAATTTATTTAACGTAGTATAAAGTAACAGTGATGTCAAAGCTATTGTATACTGTTATGTAATTTGTATTGTATTGTATTTTATTTTTTATTTAAATAAGAGGTAAATTGTATAAACTGTATAACTCTGTTATTCCATTTCATATAAGATGAGTGTCTATCAAGCTCTTTCTAGACAGATAATGTTCTTTAAAATACAGTCAAATTAATGTCATTAATTTGATTTTATATATTTTAACCATGTTTTAGCACATGTAAGCTCTTATTAAATGTAAAAGTTTATTAAGAAACAGACTGACATCCGTCGCCGTGGGACACGGTAGATAGCTCAGTTGGTTAGCGCATCGACACGGATCGCTTAGGTCGTGGGTTCAAACCCCACCTGGTGTAAGTTGATTTTTCGAATTTCTCATTAAATATTTAGACGTTAAATAATTTGGTTGGTCAAGTAACGTTTAATAAATATCAATAAGCTAATAGGTAATTGCGAGACTTGCGAGACTCTTGCTGCAAGACCAAGACCAAGACCTAGACTGGGAGCGCAATACCAAGCCCAAGACTAATACCAGATGTATTGGCGCAAGACCAAGACCAAGACTGGCTAAGTCTCGTCTTGTTCTTGCATTTGGGCAACACTAATCTCTACACGAGGACAATCTCAACAAAATAAAATCTGAAACAGAAAGTGAACAAAAAATGCGTATTGATTTACACGTGGTAGAGCTGCAGCTATATTACTGGTATAGTTGTAGCGCAAATAGGTCGACTTGACCGGGGAAGGACCACGCTCTCACGTAATACCTGCGTAAAATAGCAGCTTAACGCTGCTGTGTTTCGTATGGTGAGTGTAGAGAACCGGAAACCCTTTTTACTGGAAACGAGACATTCCATCTTAGTCCTCATGGATGACAACGCATCTGCATTTTGGTTCATAATCGAGGATGTATGTTTATGGGCCACAGCAACCACTTACCTTCACGTGGGTTGTGTGCTCGTTTGTCACCGTTATCCTATAAATAAAATCCAGATTCTAGTAGTAAGTAGTCAGTAACTCTGATTATTAAGCTACCCGTTTGCCAAAACATAAATATTGAATAGTATTTATAATTATTTAATACGTCATATGAAATAATTATCTAATTAATTTGATATCCGGCGCCGTTAAAGCGGATATTGTAAACTGATACATGCTGCTTGCCAGTTGCTTGTCGGTCAAAGCAAATATTCTTAAAAAACGTTTTAATTTAATAATAATATAATAAATAATTAATTAATCTTGCTCCATTTATTAGCTTCAGATTCATAAACCACTGTAGGCTTGTTGAAAATGTGCCAGGTGGCAAGCACATAATGTGCATAGCGTTTAATGCTTAAAGCCACAGATTCCAAAGAAAAATTATACGCCTTCAAACATATTCAACCGGGCTTTCTGAGTAATTAAATTTTTATATATTTAGTTTAATTTTTCGTAAATAAATACCTGGGAATTCGATGGATGCAGTTGACTTAGAACCGTTCTTTGTGGCATTTCTTGGGGATCATGATGATGATATGAAATATGTAATTTATTCTGTTTCTTTGAAATATACATATTTCTATTATTTTTTAACATGTAACATATTACCTCTATATTCACCACGTACTAAATGTTGAAGCTATGAGAAAACCTTTAATAATGATGTTTTTCGAAGGCATGTAGCCTCTTCATAAGATATATCTTTATCGTTTAAAATAATTGTTATGCAAACTTTCAAAGGATGCGGGCTTGAAGCATGAAACGTAACTGAAACTATTTAGGTACATAACTGGTGATGTTGAGAAGATTTTGTAAATTTGTTGTTTACCTAAATTAAATGGCATTAATAAACACAAATTGTATTTGCGTTGTTAATATTACATTTTTTACAGATAATTACTTTAATAACAGAAAGTATATTAATCATATTATGGAATAATTTCTGATAAATAATAATTTTACAGAAACGCAAACAATTTAACATAATTACGCTATTAGAAACTCATTATACGAATAACGTAAAAAGTTCGTAAGGAGCAACAAACATACCAAAACTTTGAATCCCTAAGATCTAAATTTTCTATTACACAAATTGCAGCCATTCGGGTAACGATTGATGTAAAACTCTTTAACTTTAAGAAACAAAGTTCACCTTTTTAGTGTTATTAATCACTTTAGCTTTCACCGTTAAATAAAAAAAATACATGCAATCACGCGCGTGTTCGTATTGCGATGATCATGAACCGCGTAGGCGGCCACGACGAAGCTATTGCGTAGCCTACAGCCTCGGAATCCCGACTGAAGTATGTAGCTCTGTTCTACAGGCTACGTGCTCTATTCTCCAACGGTTTGCGCAGTCGCGTCGCTTGTAAGCCTTCATCTATCTCGGCGCTCTATTAAGTGTTATACAGGCACATCCATTTCATCTTGCTACGTTAGTAGAAATAAAAACGTATAATATTATGTTTTGTTTATGTACATATATACAGTATCTTCTTTATAGTTAATCTATAAACAGTGTAACAAATGAACACACAGTTCACCTGATGATAAGTAGATACTATGGGCCTATAGATATCTACATCTAAGCTCGGTTAACACTCAAAATGCAGATACGTTGTCAGTTGTCACCCCTGAGCACTAAATTTCAATGTCACATGTCCAGTTAAAAGATCACCATACGATACACAACAGCATTGAGCTGCTATTTATGCTGGTATTCTGTGAGACCGTGGCGATTCCCCGATTGAGCTGACCCATTCGTGCTAAAACCATAATATAGCTGCAACGTCGCTCTATCACATAGCAAGTTATTAACAAATTCTATATTTATGTACAGAATATATAATGTATTATATAGCATTTGTTTTATGTTTATAAAAACAACATAATCTTTATAATTATAATTAATTTTAGAAATTTACTATGTACTTCAGACTTTTACAAGAATAACACCCGTATTTGTATAATATATAATTAGCTATAATATTATAATAAGTAAATAAATTAAATATAATATCATTATCGTATTCAATATTCAACACAACACAGCAGCCTTGCGCTTCGCGCTACAGCTAATTCTCCAACTTTATCGAGCCCAATCAATACCAATGATAGCTGTGAAAATAGTACATTCCAGGAACGATATGATTAACATTTATTATACTCGTAACGATGTCTAAACTTAGCACAGACAGAGAGAATTCTTGCAAGATTTATGTAAAAGTTAAAAATTTATACAAATAAATATTACCAGTGATTTCTGGATACCGACAACAGCGCCACCTACCGGGTCTAATTATGAATCTAAACCATTATCAAATCAACTTAATCACACAGGAATTCAGTCACATACACACTTACAGAAGAATTATATATATACTAGCTAACCAAGCAGACGTTGGTTCTTCCCCGGTCAAGCCGACCTATTTGCGCTACGACTATACCAGTAGTATAGCTGCAACTCTACATATTTATTGACGTAGTATTTAATTTAAATTCATATTAGTTGTAAAAACAAATAATAGGAATTTCTATTACATGTTATAATAGGAATTCCTATTATTTGTTTTTACAACTAATATGAATTTAAATTAAATACTACGTATCTTGTATCTCAGCAAAATGTTACTTTTAATTTATTAAATATTAATAGTCCTTATCGAAAATGTACAAAAATATAAATAGTGTTTCTCGTTTTCACATACAGTACGGCATTTTAGAATGTATTAAGTCGGTGGACAAAACGAAGACTGGCGCGCAATTGGAGTTTGGGGCTATTTTTGCATTTTGGAACTCTTTTGGCTCGGACACTTTTGAGCGCAGAGCCGAGGTCCATTTAGTAGTAGGTCAATGTTTATGATATTATTTTAAATGATTTTAATAGAAAAAAAGAAAGAAAGAGAATAAAACTCCATTTTTTTATAAATTTTAAGTATTTGACTGTTGTACACATTAACCGCACTGATCGGCATTTTTTCAAAAAGCACCTACTTCGGCGGAAACGATTCTTGTACTGATAAAATCGATTCCGTAAACAGTTTTATAAACGCACAAGATTTTCATATCCCATACCTTGGCAGAGGGGAATAATCATGCGAGGCACACAGTTTAGCTGATGGTAAGTGGATACTGTGGCCCATAGACATGGGTGTCTATGGGCCACAGTTTCTACTTACCGTGCATTAATTAGTTGTTTTATCAATAAGTATGGGTACTTATTGATAAAACAACTAATTAATTAATAATTACAACGATAACATAGTCCTTAAAAGCTGGAGCATGACTCTACCACGTTTAAAAACGATACAATTTTCAAATAACGTTATTACTGCGGTGCTACTGCAAAACAAAACAAAAAGGAGATACTGGGTGAAGAAACCGCTCTTTATACACCTTTCAGTGTCCAAATTTCACATTTTTTATAGGTATACGTTGTGACGTGTGCTGTGCGCGAAATTCGCTAACGAACTGATTGAAATTGCAGTTGTGGCAGCGGTAGCTATGATCTAGGGAACAAGGAAGGTCTTGCGCCCCTGCCGCCCTGCCATAGGATCGACTTAGATAATGGCCCCTGCTTTCATACACACGTCAAAATTAAGGAGGCTATTAAGCATCATCCACACTCCTACACCTTAGATTGCTCCTACGGCAGGCAAGTGAGTAGCCGCCTTACCATCGAGATAGACCAGACGTTTTTTTTTTTAAATTCTCTTTAGCATAGTATTGCCAATCTATCTCAATTTCTTGATTCCGCTTAAAGGACTGACAGCTGCCAACTAGCGCCACTAAGAGGTTTAATATTATATCTTCTAAATTAGAGCATGTTTTAGTTTTTCTGATTTAGAAGTTATAATATTAATAGTGATAAGTAAGTATACCTTTTTACCATTGGCCGGTTATCACTGATTCGATGTTTTTGAAAATACATCGATATCGTCGTCGTATCGTTTAATTACCACTGTTTCGAAAAAAAACCTCTGTCCTGGGAAGAACCAGTGAGAAACCCAGCGGGACTTTTTTTAGTACAAAACAAATTAGAAATAGCTTGGTAGCGATCACCTCATTCCCGGGGCTTATTATCATCTATGAATTCCTTAATATTATAATAACCCTTTCTAAACAAACTTAGATTAATAAAGTTTTTGGACTTTGAGCAGGTCAAATTTTGTATATTTTCTGGGATTTTGTTGCAAAAGCGTATACATCGCCCCAAGAATTAATTATTGACTCGGTGAAGTCGAGTAACTATCACTACTAGCTTGTGTCTGTTCCTAGAACCTAAAACTACTTTTATTTTTGTGTACGTACAATGCATTTTCAAAATGTATTGCGAGGCCAAAGTTAATATATTAATTTCCTTAAATTTTTGTCGCAGCGACTCTTTAGGCTTTAAATCATAAATTGCTCTTATAGCCCTCTTTTGTAAAACAAATATAATTTCAGTGTCAACCGCGTGTACCCATAGCAAAATACTATACGAAATTATGTCATGGAAATAGCTAAAGTAAACTAGTCTAGTTGTTTCAGCACTGCTAAGATTTCTAATTTTTTTACAGCGTATGCTGCAGAATTAATTCTGCTTGCTAGTTTTGATATATGGGGGCTCCATTAAAGTTTCGCGTCTAGTGTGATTCCAAGAAATATGGTGGTATAGACAAGACTCAATTCCTACCTATTTAAAATTAGGTACATTAGTATTTAATTGTTTGACATTTGGAGTCATGAATTTCATACATTTCGTTTTAGTGCCATTTAAATGCAAATTATTAACATAAATACATAATAGTATATTAATTACCAAACTCTCAATATTCTTCTAGATACATTTTTATACATTTACCTGTACAGGTTTAACTTTCGTAATTTAATATAATAATAGCGCATCTACTAACTTTTAAATAAACTAATAATAAGTAAGTAATTAATGAAAGTAAAAAAGAATGATACATTTTCTTTTTTTTAAAAAACGAAATCTCCACACTAGAATTTCCTCCTGGATCGTGGGGGCAGTTTACATACATAAAATTTACGAACGCAAACATTCAGACCCGGAACAACTGTTTGTAGGCCATACAAATACTTATTCCGAGCGCAATGCGAACCCGCGGCCCTTAGCGCTGCAACTCATTGCTAAGCCACTGAGCTACGGAGTCGTCAATATTGAATACTTATTCGTGCAGAATCAAAAATTGTCAGATTCCAAATATCCAGACCGGCGCGGCGGCTATTATCGGGATGATTTATCGCAATGATGGGCGTCCACGACTTTTTCTGCGTGGTGACACCAGGGCGGTGCCATTTAATAATAAGGTGAAATATTTGACAGATTTCATGGCGGGGAACGTTATTTTGTTAGAAAGGTGTAGAGATTAATGTTTCTTTCTTAAATATTAGTTATATGTTATATTAATTAGATTATAAATGGATAAAACAAAATACGGATATTCCTAGAAGTAGAAAAATTAAAAAAAGTTAAAACGTGTAAAAAAAAATAAAGAACACAGCATTGTTTTGTGTCTGTACTCGTACACATACGTGGTAGAGCCATGCTGCAGCTATATTATGGTTGTAGCACGAATGGGTCGGCTCAACCGGGGAAGAACCACGCTCTCACAGAATACCAGCGTAAAATAGCAGCTTAACGCTGCTGTGTTTCGTATGGTGAGTGTAGAGAACCGGAGACCCTTTTTACTGGAAATGAGGCATTCCATCTTAGTCCTCACGGGTGACAACGCATCTGCATTTTGATTCGTAATCGAAGATAGATGTAGATGTCTATGGGCCGCAGCAACCACTTACCATCAGGTGGACTGTGTGCTCGTTTGTCACCCTTATGCTATAAAAAAAAACACATCATAGCATTGTTTTTATACGTCGTAGAGCCATGCTGCAGCTATATTAGTAGTATAGTTGTAGCACGAATAGGTCGGCTTGACCGGAGAAGGACCACGCTCTCACAGAATACCAGCGTAAAATAGCAGCTTAACACTGCTGTTTTTCATATGGTGAGTGTAGAGAACCGGAGAGCCTTTTTACTGGAAACGAGGCGTTCCATCTTAGTTTTCAAGGCTGACAACGCATCTACATTTTGATTCGTAATCAAGGACAGATGTAGATGTCTATGCGCCACAGCAACCACTTACCATCAGGTGGACTGCGTGCTCATTTGTCCCCCTTATAATAGACTTTGTTTTATTTAACACGCAAATTTTTAATGATGATGACATTGTGACCATCTGCTAATAAGTTCACCTCAGTCCCAACTAGCGACGTCTGGTGAGCGTAAGATTATTAGCTCTCATTGCCACGTTTGTAAAATGACAAACTAAACCATTATACTGGATACTGTGTACGAAAAATTGTGATTACATATAAGGGAGAAACTCTTTAGTTGAATGTATTCCACATCTCTATGTATGTATCAAGTTATCCGATGTAAGTTATTGAAAATAAAGTGCACCATGAGGTCTTTATCTCTATTTGACGGAATAGTTCGTTGCATCGTTGTAAAGCTAATTACCAGGTATAATATAATTCATAATCGTGGAAATGCTGCCTTTCACCGCAGTTTTTTTTTCAGTCGTTATTAGTGTCGTCTCTTACTACACCCACGGAATGATAAGGGATAGTGAATACTCTTACGCTGCCACTATAAGGCGAATATATTTTTACTCACGTTAATGAATGTAGTTTTTCTTACGTTCACTGTGAGTTGCTCTAAATTTATAAAAGTTTGAAGTATACTCAAACAATAAAAATAATTGTATATATTCAATGTTCAATTCAATATTCAATGGGGCGAATGATATGAATCAAATATCGCCAATAAACGTTATATCGTAAATTAAAAGAAGACTATACCAAATTTCAATCTACGCCAATAGTCTTAAAGAGTTCAAAAACAATCTTGTAACAGACATACATGGAGACACAGATACCGAGGTAATAACACAATTTGATCCAATTTGCTAATTTTGGCATGGATCAGTAATGGCGTTCCTAAATCGAAGCTGACATGAGTGAAGCCGCGGGTAAAAAACTATTAAATAATATAATGAAGGAATTTAACTGTAATAGTGTATTAATTTAATTTTACCGATAATTATACCAATAATATTTGTATACCTAAGCGTAATTGTTTCAAAGATCTATTCTGTCTCATTACCAGTATAAAAATTAAAGTTACAGCCTATATACGTCCCATTGCTGGGCAGAGGCCTCCTCGCATTTCTGAGAGAGTTTTATTTGGCAAGGAAATGTCCGCCGCGCTGTCAAAATGCTTCGCATCATGTCAAATATATTTCTTTTCTTATTTCTCAACCATTCTTATTTCTCAATCACTTTCCTCACGATGTTTTCCTTCACCGCCGAGTACATGATAAATTAGCGTTTCAAATTGCAATTAACAATTTTATTTGTACTGGCGGGGATCGAACCCGGGTTGCTCGCGTATAAAAAAAATTCATCATCAAAAACCCAATTTACCTATGTGTATAATATGATTTAGAATATAATATTATATTTTCATCTATATTACTCTTTAAATTAATTTATGCATCATTTCATAACAGCTTTTTCAATTCTAATTTTGCTATTAGAATTTTAAAAAAGCTTTTTTAATATTCTTATAGCTTTTTCAAAACAGGGTTTTCTGAAATAAGTTCCTCTAGGGATCAAAGGATTAAAAATATTTCATCAAACGGGCGCCTGCATATTCAGCATGCAAATAACATAAGTTTTTTTCTTATGAAAGTATGATCCTTACACCCTGTTAAACCTCTCTAAATTATATAGGCATAAAAATATATAAATTTATTTATTACAAAATTTCTAACGCGTAAAATCTATAACATTATAATATAAGTTTATAATTAATATATTTATATTCAGTGTTCCTAGCATAGTGTTTTTACACAAGATCAAGCTCTAAATCAACTTATTTAGCTTGAAAAAGTTTAGTATCATTGTTTGCTCGCAAACGTATTCTTTCCTAATTTCGTTTCAGATTGCGTTTTTCATGTACGGGACACCAACAATGCACGCATTCCACACCGAATATACACACTGTATACGCTCGTAATATTTCCACACGGAAACAGAATAAATAATAGTACTACGACGGAAATAATTCCTCACGGAATCACAGAATAAATAAAAGCCATTGGTAAATCGTGCATGTGCATGCCCTAAGCGCACACAAGTTTTCACTAATAACTTTATTATTATACTTTCAATTTTACAATAATTTTATGTCAAAATTCAATTTTAAATAATACTAAACTGACGCGCTTCGTTTAAATTAATACCAACCAATATTTCAACCAATAGCGTAACAACAAAGTACATAAAATTAACATCAGCCACTAATAAATTCAGCCAATTATTACATATTATACGTGTTAAAAATATCATTTCGTACAATTTAATACAAATAACACTTCAAAAGATTTAACGGCAAACAATTTATTTAATATGATAATCATAATTTTCAACCACAATTTGAGCATAACGGGCTATATCATTGTCAAAGATATGCAGACATTAGCTGCCATACGATAGGTTTATTTATTTTTGATTTTCGTTTGGACTTTAAGCATGCATATATAATTTTAATTTATAAAATTCACATTACAAATATACTATCAAAACACTAGAGGGTTAAGAACTAAAACTAATATATTTTTTAAAAATATGTCACTGTGCAATTTTGATATTATTGTGTTAACTGAAACTTGGCTATGTAGCAATATATTGAATACAGAATTATTTGATGATCGATACATTGTGTTTCGAAGAGACAGAAAGTCTACTGGTTTGTTTTCCGAGGGAGTAGGGGTGTGTACTGATCGTAGTGTCAAAAAAGATTCAAGCCAAGGAAGTCACTTGTTGGAATACCTCATGCGAGGATTTGTGGGTAATGGTAAATATACCATTAGCTGGTACAATAAAACAAATTGCTTATTGTGATGTATACCTTCCCCCACCGGTTACCCATCGCTTATTGGATAGTTTTGTAGATCACTGAGGTTTGATATTAGAGAAATTTGAGGGCCATGTTTGTATTATCGGTGATTTCAATCTACGCAATATTAATTGGAAACTGGTATATGATGCCGATGTAAAATATCAGGCAATGTAATACAATCGTAAATCATCATAATAAAACGTTAGATCTGCTATTCACCGACGTGATTAATTGCAAAGTGTATGAATCGTTAGATGTTCTTAGTAAAACGGATCTTTATTACCCACCACTACATATCGATATACATTTTGAGAACGTTTGTCAACTGCAATATAATACAAATTTCACTAAACATAATTTTGAAAGAGCTGATTATTCTTTCATCAATGAATATCTTTCCAAAATTGACTGGGTAGCTAAATTTTCTCAGTAGAAAGATATAAATCAAATAGTTGAACATTTTTATATCTTTACCATACATATTATATTGAAATGTGTGCTCCAAAAAAGAATAGTCAACCATGTTTATTATCCGCCATGGTTCAGTAACAGTTTAATCTGCAGACTTCGCGAAAAGAACAAGATTCTAAAAAGATACAAAAAGTATAGAAATCTTTTCGATAAGATTGAGTTGAGTATTTTGTCTAAAAGGTGTCAAAAACTTGGTACTACCTTTTACAACACATACCTTAATAACGTTGAGGATAGAATATCTAGGAATACAAAAGCATTCTGGTCCTTTGTTAAAAGTAAACGTAGTGGCTGTAGTTCATACCCAACCAGTATAACGAATGGAGATATGATTGCAAATGATGGGTCGAGCATTTGTAATCTTTTTGCTAGTTACTTTGCCGAAGTTTATACCAATTTTACCTTTACCTTTAACAGTGGTTCCACGCGGCAGCTTTTGCTGTTGCACGGATGAGCCGGCTCAAACCAGGGTTGCTGGTGGCTCCAGCGTGAAGTAGAGGTTTGCAAAATTCCGCTCGCGACTAATGCTGCTCGGGGCAAGCGGAGCAATAAAACCAAGGCGACCCCTGTCACGCTATCCGTGAATTTTTGCAACATCAGTGGACTTCATTCCAACCTTAACGCTGTCCATTACCATCTAGAGACGGCGAAGCCGGCCTTACTCTTTTTAACCGAGACTCAGGTGTCCTCTCCGGCTGATACTTCACATCTCTCCTACCCGGGGTACAAATTAGAACACTCCTTTGTGCCCCGGGCTGGAATCTGCGTATACGTCAGAGAGGACATCTGTTTTCGACGCCTCGGCAGTCTTGAAGGTACGGACCTGTCCATCCTATGGCTGCGCGTAGACAGCGACGACCATCCCCACGTCTACGGGTGCCTCTATAGGTCCCATAGCGGTAATGCCTACACAGAACGACTCATTGACGACGTCCAAATGGCTGCAGACTTTGTGCTACAACAGGTCCCATCCGCAGAGATCGTAATACTCGGTGATTTTAACGCCCACCACGCTGTATGGCTTGGTTCTCGTTTAACTTATCATGCAGGTAGATCTGTCTATGACTTTGCCTTGGCATATGGTCTAGCACAACTGGTTACTTCGCCTACGTGGATCCCAGATGTAGAAGACCACGTACCTTCCCTGTTGGACCTTCTGCTGTCCTCTCATCTGGACGGATATCAGGTCTCCGTCGATGCCCCTCTGGGCTCTTAGGACCAATGTCTGATCCGGAGTACGGTGCCACTCACGCTCCAATCGCAATTGCGATCTGCAAATTGCCGCCGTTTTTGGCACTATCGGTCAGCTGATTAGGACGGGATGCGGTCTTTTTTTGCATCCTCCCTTGGGGGCGGGTATGCTTCTCGCCGGAAGATCCCAGCGTTGTTGCCGATTCTGTTGCTGATGTGGTACTTCAGGGTATGGAACTTTTTATTCCATCCTCCGTGGTGCCCATCGGAGGCAGATCCCAGCCATGGTTTGGTCGCTCCTGTAAAATAGTATCACGCTATAAGCAGGAGTGCTACCAGGCCTGGGCTGACGCATCAACGTCTTGGGATGTAAACACCAGCGCACTTAAAAAGAAGTATAATTCCGCCTCCAGGTCCTTCAAAAGTGTCATAGCCAAGGCAAGGTCTGAGCACATCGGCAGAATTGGTGAAAAGCTAGTTCGCCTTCCTTCGGGAACCCGTGCATTCTGGTCTCTCGCCAAGACTGTCCAAGGGAACTTCTGTCAGCTATCTCTTCCATCTTTGCACAAAGAGAATGACTCACTGGCTCATGCCGCAAAGGAGATCCGATCTGTTGAGCTCTCTCTTTGCGTCCAACTCGACTCTAGACGACGGGAGGAACACACCGCCGACCATCCCGCGATGTGAGTGCTCCATGCCGGATATGCGGTTTACACAGCGCTCCTTTCGCAAAGCACTCTTCTCCCTGGACGTCAGCAAGTCGAGTGGGCCCGATGGAGTCCCTCCCATTGTGCTGAAGACGTGTGCTCTGGAGTTGGCACCAGTTTTAATACGTCTTTACCGGTACTCCTACTCCCAAGGCGTAGTCCCAATTTCATGGAAGACAGCTTTAGTTCACCCTAACCCTTAAAAAAGGCGACCGCTCAGACCCGTCCAACTACAGGCCTATCGCAATCACCTGCTTGTTCTCCAAAATAATGGCATCCATTATAAACTGCCAGCTCATGGGGTACCTTGAGGATCACCAGCTGATTAGTGACCGCCAGTACGGTTTTCGTCGGGGTCGATCAGCTGGTGATTTTCTGGTCTATCTGACTCATAGATGGGCGGTGGCAGTAGAATCCAAGGGGAAGGCATTGGCCGTTAGTTGGGACATAGCGAAGGCCTTAGATCGGGTCTGGCACAAAGGGCTTCTTCGAAGCTTCCTTCCTATGGGCTTCCCGAGACGTTGTGCAAATGGATCACCAGTTTCCTTGCTGATCGGAGCATCATGGTCGTAGTAGACGGTGCATGCTCTGATTTCAAGCCTATCAACGCTGGTGTTCCACAAGGCTACGTGCTATCACTAACGCTGTTTCTCCTACATATCAATTATATGTTGCAAACTGGTAGCATTCATTGCTATGGAGACGACAGCACTGGTGATGCCTTATATACCGGCCGTGCCAATATTTCTCGGGAAAACGTCGCCGAGTACCGGGACAAACTTGTGTCTGAAGTCGAATCTTTGCTTAACAAAGTCTCGGATTGGGGGCGACTAAATCTAGTCCAGTTCAATCCCCAGAAGACATAAGTTTGTGCGTTTACCGCTAAATAGAACCCCTTTGTCGTATCTCCTCAGTTTCAAGGCACTCCCTTTGCTTCCTCAGCTAGCATCGGAATCCTTAGCGTCGACATATCGAATAGTGTGCAGTTTCGTTGTCACTTGGAAGGGAAGGCCAAATTAGCCTCTAAAAAGCTTGACGTGCTCTGCAGAGCAAGACAGTATTTCATGCCGGCACATCGCTTGCAACTTTACAAAGCGCAAGTTCGGCCTCACATGGAATACTGTTCTCATCTCTGGGCCGGGGCACCCCAGTGCCAGCTCCTTCCACTTGAACGCATCCAGCGCAGAGCGGTTCGAATCGTCGACGACCGAGTTCTTTCTGATCGGCTCGATATACTGGCAATGCGTAGAGATGTTGCATCTCTTTGCGTATTTTATCGCATCTATCACGGTGAGTGCTCTGAGGAATTGTTCGGACGAATTCATTAATAAAAAAAATTAATTGATTTAAAAAAATATATTAGTAAGTTCAACAATAATTTATCTTTCTAAGAATGTGATTTTTATAACATTTATATGTATGATGTGATTGCTAGATACGATTTCATGCGACAAAACGTTGGAATCTTAATTTTTAGGCCCTAGCAGAATATACCTGCGCACTTGCACTTAAGACATGCAATAGTACTACGCGGAATATTAAAAACAAAAGGAAGCCCAAAGGGAGCGGAGCAGGCGGGTCACAATTAAGTACAGTAGATCCTAATTGACTGTCAGTCGCAGGCGCAAATTTTCGTGAGTTAACAGGTCGCTGCTTAAGTAATATATGCGAAAATATATAAAAATAGCATGTACAGAAATAATTACTAACTATTTACTTCGTGCAGCTTATCGATCGATTTTATTTTGTTGCTGGCTCTTTATTTCCTTCTGGTTTCATTGCTGATCAGTAACAAAATATCTGCCGTTTTTTTTTAAATCTTCGGTAAAGATAGCATGTATACAAATAATTACTGACTTATTACTTGGTGCAGCTTATCGATCGATTTTATTTTGTTGCTGGCTCTTTATGAGTTGCTGGTTCCATTACTGACCAGCACCAAAATATCTTCTCTATATTTATTTAAAAAAACATCTTGTAACCATAGCATGTACACATAAGTGACTTATTACTTGGTGCAACATTTCGATCGATTTTATTTTGTGCTGGCTCTTTATGACTTGCTGCTCCCATTACTGACCAGTAACAAAATACGAGTATCAACTGTCTGTTTTTTTTTTTCAAATAATCTGTAAATATAGCTAGTACACATATTATTTGTAACTTATGACTTGGTACAGATTATCGGTCGATTTTATGTTGGTGTAGGCTTTCTAGGAGTTTTTGATCTATTTACGAGTATTGACCACCAGTAAAATACTCGTTCATTTAAAACTTCAGAAACCAGTGTTAAAACATAACTTGATTTCTAGTATTTAAATTTTTTATAAAGAAAAATTTGAATTTTTATATACTTTTTTCATTATATTCCAGAAACAAATTTTCTCGTTTTATCCGCTACGGCCGGTAAGCCGGTATAGCTGGTTTGATTTAAAGTTATTACTGCTATCTTAATGTTAAGACAGCAGTAAATTAATCTAATCAATCGTAAAACGCGATTTTGGTGACTAATTAGCAACAAATTAGCTACAAATTCGTGGGAAAACCTTAAAATAGTACAATATTAAAGTTTCTGCTGACTTTTCACTGCTAGCTATATAGGGCTCAGGGATGGCAGGCAGTTTAAATTTAAGAAAAAATTTTTTAAGTAAATAAAATGTTTGGATTCCTTAAACGTAACACCAAATGCTTTTGACGTCCACAAACCAAATTGCTTCTCTATAAATTTTCTAGTCCGTAGTAACCTAGAATATGCTTCTATATCGTGGGGTCAATTTTATGCTTTATACTCCCAGCATATCGGACATATCTGAATAGCGGTCGTCAGTAATCAGCGGTCATCGGTCAATCAGCGGTCGTTTACACGTTCTGTAGCATTTACCACCCATGGCGTATAACATAAATAGATGCCCCTATAACCAACAAAATTATAAATTTTTAAACTAACTTCACTGCATGGTCGACGTTCAATGATTGGTTTTATTTCATTATTTATTTCATTCTAATCACTGGAAAAAGTCACCATTTTACCCAGATTCCATAGACAATACCACGAGTATGTCTGTCTATCATACTAATATTGATTTAGTTTGTTAATATTTTTGTATAACATATTTACTTAGATGCCATTGAGACATGAGTAACCATTTTAAAATTTTCGTTTGTCTGCTGCCCGAGCTATTCTGAACCGATTGTAATACAACTTCACGAACAAAAAGATAGTAATAACAGGAGTGATCTAGACTAAATTTATGACTTTATTAAAATAGAAATATTGATAAAATTAAATAAATGGTTTTTAATGATTGTTTATCTTAAGTCTAAATAACGCCACATTAATAGATCCCACCTAAGCGAAGTCAGAGTGGGTAGCTAGTTATAAATGTCATTTTAAAATTCGTGTCATCATCATCATCATCATCATCATCATTACACATTTCATAAGTCCACTGCTGAACATAGGCCTCCCCCAAGGAATGCCACAAAGCACGGTCCTGAGCCACCTGCATCCATCGACTTCCTGCATGTCTTACCAGGTCGTCACTCCATCTCGTGGGGGGTCGCCCTACACTTCGCCTACCGGTACGAGGCTGCCACTCGAGAACCTTTCTTCCCCATCGGTTGTCGGTTCTTCGAGCTATATGACCGGCCCACTGTCACTTCAGCTTACTAATCCGTTGGGCTATGTCGGTTACTCTGGTTCTACTGCGGATATACTCATTTCTAAGTTTATCACGCAGAGAAACTCCGAGCATAGCCCTCTCCATAGCTCGCTGAGCGACCTTGAGCTTCCTCATACGGCCAGCAGTGAAGGACCACGTCTCAGTTCCGTAAGTCATCACTGGCAAAATTCATGTACCTACTTGCAAATATAATTATTTTCAAATATCTTCCCATTAATAAAAAATTTCCAATTAATCGAATAATATCAAGTTATAACGATATACCGTTATTAGCCGGTTTTCGCTATTGGTCCTGTGCATGTTGATGGTACGGGCCCGATTGTTCACCAGTTTTAATCCCATTCTTTATCCGTACGCACTGTAGTAATATTACCATATGCGTATCTCACCCTTCAGCCGCTATCGATAAAATAAGAAGATCAATAAACACCGATATCGACTATTTGTATGATATAATGCTTGCCATCACTAAGTTATACATAGCTTTCACCATAGACTTAGAATATACTGGCGTATAGACCAACATAGTATGCAAGGGAGAAGAAAATTCCTACTTATACTTATACTTATACTTATCTTCACGCACAATCCCTGACGGGGTAGCCAGAGAGAACAGATCGCCAAGTGTCACGATCCTTACGTACCTCTTTCGCTTCTTTCAGATTCATTATCTTCTTCATACATGCACGTCTAGGTATCCGAGTACTCTTGACCCTACCCTCTTCGAGCAATTTGCTCACATGGTCTTCGAAAGTTAGTCTCGGTCTACCTCGACACCTTTTAATATTAACTTTCGCGCTATATATTTTCTTCACCATTCGGTCTTCACTCATTCGCTCAACGTGCCCAAACCACCGAAGCACGCCCTTATCAATTTTTGTGATAAGGTCATCTTTCAAACCTGCCATATTGCGAATCTCTTCGTTTCGCTTTCGGTCGGCCATGGTAACGCCGCACATTTTACGAAGAGATCGCATCTCCACTGCATTCAACTTGCTTTTATGCTTCTTCTGGCATACCCAGGTTTCGCTGCCATATAACAAAGTCGGTACCAACACTGCGTTATGTATTGCAAGGCGTGCACTCTTCACTACGCCTTGCCTTTTGACTAACGCAGTCAGGGCGCCATTGACTTTGTTCCCGGCAGCGACACGCCTGTCCACATCTAAATCACATCTACCATCCCGGCTAAAAGCACTCCCCAAGTATACAATTTCATTTACTTGTTCTAGACATTCCTGATTTACCCATATTTCACACTTCGTTCTCTCTTCGTCCCTTTCAAATACCAGAACCTTAGTTTTATTAGCGTTCAAACGGAGACCTTTAATTTCACATTCCTCTTTCATACACGTGACTAATGACTGCAGTTCTGCCTCTGATGGTGCAATAAGCACTGCATCATCAGCATACAGCAGACAATTTACTGTTATGTCACCCAATTTCACACCCAAATCTTTCAGCTTTTGTAAACAGCTGTCGAGATACAGTATGAACAGCCAGGAAGACATGACACAACCCTGTTTTACGCCCGTTTGGACGCTAAACATGGGTGACAGGTCATGCCCTACCCGCACACAGGCTTTACAGTCACAGTAAAGAGACTGCACAGCCCTTAGCAATCGGCCATCCACACCATACCTCGGCAACAGTTCCCACATTTTCTTCCTTACAACCTTGTCAAATGCTTTCTCAAGATCCACAAAAGCACAGAAAATCTTCTGGTTAGCAGCCAGAAGCTTTTCCGTGATCATACGGAGAGAAAACATTTGATCCGTGCATCCTCTTCCAGGTTTAAATCCGCATTGTGCCTCCCATAGAAATCTTTCCGATTTCTCTTGCATCCTACGTGTCAAAACCTTCGAGTAAACTTTACTTGCTAAACTGGTCAAGCTGATCGCCCGATAGCACCCGCAGTCAAAATGTGAACCTTTACCTTTATATAAAGGCACAATGACTGCGGATCGCCAATCATCCGGGACATCCCCCGTCCGCCAGCACAAATTGCACAGCAGATGAAAGCTGTCCCAGACGCGAGGCCCACCATACTTGACCATTTCAGCAGTAACTCTGTCTAGTCCCGCAGCCTTACCACATTTCAAACTTCGAATTGCACGTTCAATCTCTTTCATACTGATGACCTCAGTGTCATCGAGGTCCGGGTCTGGCGTACCAGTCACGGCGTCATCCCCGGATCCCTCACTAAGATCATCACACGCATACATTTCTCTATAAAATTCGCTCCATCGCTGCATGACGTCCGATTTTTCTGAGAGGACGTCATTAGTTCTCGAAAGCACTTTGTTCATTCTTAAGGCCGTCGCACCACTTCGGGTCCTTCCAACCTCTTTCCAGAAGAGTTTGGAGTTTTCCTTAAAGTTGTGCGACAACCTTTCATCCGCTTCCATTCTACACCTTTCACGCACTTCCTCAATCAATGCTTTCGTGTGAACTTTCTGCAGCTTATATCTTTCTTTCATCTTCTCTCTCATATCCTTATCATTACTAGAGGCCAAGTAGTCTAACCATGCTTTCTTCTTCTTCTTTACAGCTTCTTTCACTTCATTATTCCACCATGCATCTCTTCTTTTACTACTGCCTCTTTTTATTGTTCCACACACTTCTTCCGCTGCACTTACCATTCCATCCCTAAGGTTCTGCCATGTTCTTTCTACACATTCGTTTCTGCCATCGATGGTGTCAAGCTTTTCGGCTACCCTCGCATGATATTTGTCCCTAGTATCCGCTTCCTGAAGCTTCCAGCTTCCGATGCGACAGACCGACTGTGGTTCTGTCACTGTCGTCCGGTAGCGCCAACCCGCGAACAGACCCCTAAATCTAATAATCACTAGATAGTGATCCGTTCCCAGGTCAGCACCCCTGAACACTCGCGTATCCATAACCTGTTTTCGCAGTCGGTCATCCACCAGGAACATTAAAATTATTATTATTATTATTATTATTGTATTCTTGTCATAAAATTCCTTATGAGAAAAATACAAGATAGAAAAGGATACCAAATCTCATAACTCTGTAACCGATTCAACAAGTCAGCACGCAAGAAGTAGCTCCTAGATATTTTGTAATATTTTACAGTGTAATAGTAGTAATTTTTAGTAAGTAACTTTTCCAAAATAGTTACTTGTTCGGTGCGAGACTGTGGTGTTAATAACAGATTTAATTCTGATAACTTCACATTCCACAGGTAAATTCTCAAGACGTCCTCAATGTTATGACGCGTTTATTTTTGGTTCAAATTCATGTTATATACTGTTTAAAATATAGAATACTTTCAATTGTTTTGTTAATTTTGATATTTTGTAAATACATTTACACAATTTGGTAAATACATTTTTATACAAAATATTTTACATATACGCTAGGGATTGACTCAGCTATACCAAAATTAATGTCGATATTTATCTTGAATGTTTATAATGAATCGATAGACTTGCCCACACAACAAGAAAATAAGTCCTCAGCTTGTAGTCTAAAATGTAATTTTATTTTGCCGTTTTTCAAACAGATTCCCTCCGGATTCTGTAATTAAAAAAAAATAATGATTAAGGTTAATTGGATGAGTTGGTTGGAATCCAAAGAAGAACTCAGAATTTACAGCAAACATTTTCTTGCAAAATATAAATGAAAATTTAAAAAAAAAAGAATTTTATTAAAAAGGAGTAATTTTTACCAGTAAGTATAATGTGGTTATAATAAAACTTTAAAAATTTAACTTTTAAAAATTTAAATAAAAATACAGACAGATTTTTGTACATTATAAAACTGTAGTACATGAAAGATAAAAAAATCTTGAGATTATTCTCTTTAAGCCATTATGAACCCAACTAAGTATCTATTTATCAACCGAAATAAATTTATAGCCTTACTTAACAAACCTCACAGCCTCACGGTTACACTGGTACAATATTCATAGCATCACGCTATTTTCCCCTAGAGGCTGAGCGGAACTTCGGATTATATTCCTAATTCACAATGATAAAACTTTTAGCGTAGTTTGGTATAGATATTTAGTAATGCTCCTGAAGCGCGAAGAGACGCTATAGTATAAATTCCATTGTATTTGATACACTTAACGTACGATACCCGATTCATGCTTGATGGCCGACGACATTGTGCCAAGGGCTTTAATAGTTCATCCCCTACAGCGATAGTTGCAGAGAAGAGCAGCTCGTGGTTAAGTAATAGCCGCACGTATCAATATATCTGCGAGATTAAGTTGCGCTTACCGCGGTCAGTCCATGAATGAGTAACCATTTTCTTAACATACCGATATTGAGAGAATAGAGGGTGCATCTATATCCTCAGACACTGGGTGCACTTTACTCTGTTAAGATAATTATGTCTTTAAAATTTATGCATCTAAAATGACAACAAGTTTATTATTACTTTATACTTTTCAGGGCAGATGAAAGAATATTAACATGAAGCATGATGATGCCTCATAAACAAATTAGCCTTTAAACAGAGCAATCTTATTTAACTGATTCCTACAAGTTTCCTTACTTGAATTATTAAGTTTACATTCATATTTAAGTCAAATTTTAAAATAAACTTCTATAATTTATTTAATTATTGTTAAATGTTTGTAATTATCAAAATTAATATTATATGAAAAAGAAAGCATCATTAAGTACTTCGTGTTCGTTTTTTTATTTTCCCATCAAAATATTTTATAGAATATATAAAATATAAATAGATATATACTAATTAAGAATCTACCTATTTATATTAACAATATGTTAAAAAATAAATTCCGGGGAAACTGTCCATGGTAGTAAATATTTTTGTTCAAAGCTCGAAAATACAACTTTCCGATCTGATACTTGGGGAGTTTTTTTAAGTTTATCGAAAGAGTCACCTGTGATTTTTTACATTTGGATTAAAATCCAACAAAAGGCAGTTAGGTTCAGTTTATTCCTAGGAACATGTTATATGTGTGGCGGCGCTGTCGTCGCGCCACAAGCGAAACACATCGAAGCCTAAATCGCACTAACAAAGTTCCGAAGTTAAAGCAGCATATATAGAATAGCTCCGAACTAACACTCGGAGCTTTGGCCACTCCCCGGGCAGAACATCTTGTCCGGCGGGAGATCTCCCCTTTCCTTCCACCCGCCACAGTGGTGACCCCAACGTGATATGAACACGCAACCAATAACCTTCGGAAACTACAACTTCAAACTTTCGTCATCATCCTCAAGTACCCCATTCATTCGCTCCCAAGCAGATATTGTCTGCAGTTTTCACATTCTGCAAGCCATCTAGCTTTACAAAAAGGTTCATCGCAGTATTGGAGTAATAATGCTTCCTGTTCCTTCAAGCTACTCTCTACGCTACAGTGTTCGGCACTGCTCTGAGCCTTACTGCTCGCCTCTGCTTCACGGCACTCTCGCAGATTACTTGCCTTCTTCTCGACTCACTGCAGACTACAAGGCAATCCCTAGGACTTGCAATCGGACTGCACTATCGACCTCCGGTCTGAGCAGGGGCGTGATGTGGAGGCGCTGTCGTCGCGCCACAAGCGAAACGAATCGAAGCCTAAATCGCACTAACAAAGTTCCGAAGTTAAAGCAGCATATATAGAATAGCTTCGAACTACCAATCGGAGTGTTGGCCGCTCCCCGGGCAGAACACCTAGCCCGGCAGTTAATTCTTGAAGTTAACTATTTTTTTTAAATCATTTTACCGCATCCTTAACAATCATTTTTCGATAGTCCTTGTTAGTTAAATGTACATCACTAGCTAACGCACACAATGATAAATCAAAATTAGTCACACGTTTTAGGGCTGTCAGGTCGTCTATACGCCAGTGTATTCTAAGTCTATGGCTTTCACTGAATTTGTATAGCCCTCAGAGTAATTACTAGTATAGAGGGAATACTAAAATATAAACAAAATTCTTGTATTTTTTCTCCCTCTAACACTTTATTCATATGAAGTTTTACGTGGTACAAAATAAGATCTTTCTTTTACAAGGTTTTTACCGTTTTCGCATTCCATAGACACCTTAATTAATGCGCCATTAGCGAAACAAAAAACGATGTCATTAAATTCATTTAGTGTATGACTAATAAAATTAAGATGCATTTCGATCAATCTGGTTCGTGTAATACTTATTAATATCAATGAACGTTAATAGAGGCTTCAACTGACTTCTTACACCAAAACGTGGTCCCTCTCTCTCTCTCTCTCTCTCTCTCTCTCTCTCTCTCTCTCTCTAACCGTAAACATGAAACAGGGGGAATATATGCCATAGTTCCATCGCTTAGCAAGTGGGTTGGCAACCGCAATGTTTTTATTATTTTGAGGTTTTAAATGAAACTAATTTTTACAAATTTTATCGCGTTTAATTTTTTAATGCCCGATTTAGTCACGGGGGGGGACTGAGGTGTTTGACGTTTTATCGGACGTAAGTACATACAAAAAGGTCAAAATAGACCCTATAACTAATGCACTCAAAAGAACTACCGACTTAATAAAGGAATACTCCAAAAAATTTAATCTCGACGTGAATTCGACAGTACCATGATGTGCCTATTCACATGCTTAGCTATTGAAGACTGCATCTCATTTGTAACTAAAAAGCTAGAAGATAACAACATGCCTACAGAATATGCAGTATTACTCAAACACTGCTTCACATCTGGCTATCTATTGTGAAGGAAGAGTTCTACAAGCAAATAGGTGGTGTGGCGATGGGCTCACCGTATCTCCCGTAGTCGCCGACATATTCATGGAGGACTTTGAGGGGAAAGCCCTTCTTACTGCTCCTGTAAATCCAAGATTCTACAAGCGATACGTAGACGATACTTTCACAATTTTACCATCTGACAAAGTAACTGCATTTTTAGACCACCTTAATTCTATAAACTCTAAAATACAATTCACAATGGAGTTAGAGGCAAGCAATTCTCAAGATTTCTTAGATTTTTTAGTCATCCGAAATCGCGATTACACTATTGGTCAAACTGTGTATAGGAAAAACTCCCATACCAATTACCAACCGATATTTAAATGGTTATTCGCATCATCATCCATCACAGTTAGCTACCGGAAAAATCTTTGTTTCAGAGAGCACGAGGGATCTGTGACAGAAAACATCTGCCCGCCGAGGTTCAGCACGTCTAGCGAGTATTGCAAAACAACAAGCTTCGGGTCCCGCGCCTATGTCACAGTGACCGAGTGAAGCCGGCCACAGTCGAGCGTGTGCCTGCTGTACTACCCTATGTCAGAGGAGTCACAGACAAGGTTGGCTACATCTTGAAGCGAGCTGCCATTAGAACATACTTTAAGTTGCCGAAGAAGATTAGTCAATTTTTACCATCCGTCAAGTGTCATATCCCTCTACAAGATGCAGGAGTGTACAAGCTGGATTGTGAATGTGGTCTTTCTTACATAGGACAAACAAAAAGATCTATAAAAACTCGCATGAAAGAACAATGGCTGACTTAAAGCACCGACGTTCCGTGAATTCTTTTGACGGCTCGATTGACGATATTTGTCCTTGTGAAATTTATGTTTTTAAACTGCCTCCACGATGCAGGAGAAAATCCTACTGTAGGGGTAACGTTTTAAAAAAAAGAATTCTGCAGTGTGTGAACATGTTCAAGATCATCCCCGCCGTAACGTTAGATTTGATAGACCACAAATCCTCGCAAAAGAACACCGATTCCTACCAAGTATAATTCGTGAGGCTATTGAAATTAAAAAACATCCTAATTTCAATAAAGAAGATGAAGAGGATGGGTGCTGCTACCTGCTTGGGATCCTAGAATTAATAAAATTAAATCCAAACCCAAGCATACCACTGCAACACTTCAAGAAACTGTAAGTTCATTTTGCGTAGATCGTATCAAAAATTAATATTCAAATACTGAAGATAGCCGGGCTAACTATGACATAATCACTTTGTAATAATACTACTGATCAATTACTAAATAGGGTAACCATGAGTTCTGGAAACAATAATTGTATCCCAAACAAGGAGTTAAATAATTATTGTGTCCAAAATATTAATTCATCGAGTTTTGACTCTATTGAAATTGATAGTATACAATATCAAGTAATTAGTCGTCCTATCTTATGTATAGAAATATTAGGAATGTCCTGCATAGGTCTTATTGATACAGCAGCTAAACGTAGTGTGGCTGGTAGTTCATTATATTATGCTTTACTTCAAAAGCATAGTTCAAACTTTATTGAGTCCACTATGCATGTCAAGCTTGCCGATGGGTCAGTTCATGTACGTAGAGTACTTAGTATTAATCTTAAAGTGGAAATAAAACAAAGTAAATGTGTATCAATTGATTTTATTATATTTCCTGATGCTGTTAATAATGAAACTTTGTTTCTATCCAATAAACTATCCAATATTTAATTTAGTTTAAAACTATAAGTTAAGGAAAATAAAGAGGCTTATTATTATTTATTATTAAATGTATTCCTTTATAATTTACCTGAGGATTTAATTCGTATCGTGCGTCTTAGACAGTGTACTAGTTGAGAATCCGCTTTAAGTGTCGTAACCGAGGAAGTAAACTTCATGAACCAATATAATGCTAAAAATAAAACGAAACAGAATACAGCATCCCAAAGTTTCAAACCCCAACAAAGTGTTAATATTTTACCTAATAATAATCAATCGTATTTTAAATTTGCAAATCCACAATTTGGACCACCGAATAAATTTAAATTTGGTATCCCAAATCAGCAACAAGGTCAAAGATTTGTTGCTCAAAATAATTTTAATAACAGCCCAAGATTTAATAATAGCCAAGCCAGCAATCTAAATTTAAATTTGGCATTCCTCAACAACACCAGGGCTTTAAGCCACCCATGAATAATTATTAGGTATTCTAAATCCTCTCGGATCTCTTATTAAAATTGTGACAGATAATTTGGACAATGATGATACCATAAGGTACGATGCTTTAATAAATGATGTAAAAGTAAATCAAGGTCAGCTAAATAGACAAATAACAGTGGTCGCCGAAATGATGAAAACCTATAGTAATGTTACAAATAGTACAAAATTCAATTTCATACAGCTGGATAAAACTCTTTGGGAATTGAGAAAACAAATTAATATAACAAACAACTCTCAAACGGAACTTAAAATAGCTAACGTATATAACCTGTTTCTACATAACTTTCAAACTATATTATCAAACTGGATGAAATTGAAACAGCGATAGCTTTTAGTAAACTAGGAACATTGCATCAGTTTATTATTGACACCGATGAACTCTTGTCATTGTTAAAAATTATTGAACGAAGAAATAATCTTGTATTTCCTGTAAAATTAGAAAACATTTTAAAATTAGAGCAAAGTATAGATTTAAAGGTATATGCAAAGGAAAATCAAATAACCTTTATTCTAGATATAGCCCTAGTTGATGCGAATACATACGTATATTACAAAATTCTTCCTTTACCTACCGCTTTACCTATCACTAACTCCATGAACCAAACATCTCTTATTGTACCCAAATACCCCTACCTTCTGTTGAAAGGGTTGAAAGCGCTGTCACTTCTTCACCCATGTAAAGAAATTGATGACTCACTGTTTCTGTGTGAAGAGGATTATTCATCCATGTTAATTAAAGATAATTGTGTTACCAGCCTAATGAGTTTTGCAGCTAACACCACCCACTGCCGGCCCCTATTGGTAGAGTTTGATGATGTAAAGATAATGAAGATAGAAACCGATCGATGGATGTTCTATTCAAAAATTACAGTGTTACTTACCAAAAAATGTGGAAAGGAAATATCATACTATAATTTAATTGGGACATACATAATCTCAGCGAACGATAACTGCGAAGCTAAAATGAAGGTATTCAGTCTGAAAGACATCATGAAAATATAGAGGGATACCCGTTAACTCCCTTACCAATAATAAATCTTCAAGAAACATCACAGCTGTTAATGAAGACATCTTCAAATCCAGCAGCAGTAAACCTGAATGACGTGGACCTGACCAATCTACAGCAGTTAAGCCACATATTAACCAGTGATAGTGTAAAAAGTGAGCAAAGTGAAAGTATCATAAATGTGAAGGACATACGTATCGGGACATTAATTTTATATGTAATTTTAGTTATAATAATTGTAATCCTTTGTAAAAAATATTTGTATCGAAATTATCGGACTCGGAAAACTTCACCCGGTAATTTCGAATCTGAGGGGGGAAGAGTTATGCATCCCGTTATCCCCGGAACTGCACCGGAGTACATCACAATTCAAGCGTAATCGTGGGTGTAGATTGGTGAATTGCGTCTGGAAGACGCACGGTGGTCTTCGTGTGAATACTGATAACTACTCTTTAGCTTAAAGATCTAGAATAAGAATTAGTATAGTCGTAGTTAGGCTGTCACATGTATCGGACATGTAGCTTTATGTTAGAATCCATCGCGAATTAATTAAGTAGTATATAAGTAATGTATCGCACATTAATAGTAATACGTTTAAAATAAACTCTTTTTAAAAACGTCCTGAGTCAATTTCGAATCTTGACTACTTTTTACGTTCGTTAATTTGTGATAAACACAGAATGGAGTGATGGCAGTAATACAAAAACGAACAATTTCGATAATATAACTGGTATCGAAGTTATGGATGCGTAAATATCTACCTACCAGTTTTTGCTCGCGGCTTCTGAAATAACTCATTTAAAATGTATAATAAAACTATATTAAAATATTTTATTTTACCGGACACGTTTCTATTCAGTGTTATTATTTTACTTTACTAAATAAATAGATTACTCAATAATATGCATTTTATCTACTTCCTGCCCTCCTAGTACAGAGCGTATCGTCAGCTGTGATGTCATATCGATCGACGATGGCAAACTCGAAATGAACGCGTAGTAAGTCTGTGGTCCGTGCTATGACCAGTGATACCAAGTTAGGCGATTTTTCACCTTTTAGGCTACCTTTGGGGCGACCGAAAATTGCGATTGGCGACTGGTAGCAATTTAGGCTACTTCGGAAAAACACAAGGGCGATTTTCGGCCATATAATTCTCTCTCTTACTTAGTCTATTAGCATAAATAATAAAAAAAACACTTTTTATTATCACACTGTTTTTGACACAGAAATATCAAAGAAGACTAGATTTTAAGGTACGAGTAGGTATCAATGACCTAAGAAAATATCTTTTAAATATATATATATATATATATATATATATATTATATGTATGTAATTTTATAATCTCTTTAATTGTAATTAAAATATTTTGCTTCAATTTTGTGAACTGATAAAACACATATTTTATATGTTGATATTTTCTTGCATAAATGCATATTAAAGTATAATCGGTACTTATAACAAAATCACATTTTTTTTTAATTTTTGTCTGTCTGTTTGTTCCGGCTAATCTAATAATAATAAGTCCAGTGTTCGTGTTTTTCTGGATGTTGAAGGTACGTTTGATAATGTAGATCCTGGCATTTTGATTCAAGTTCTTTCTGACACTGGTATACCAGGCATACTTTGCCATTGGTTATTTAATATTTTAACAGATAGAACTTTGTATATAAGGCATAATAACATTCTCCATGGTCCCAGAAGGGTCTCCAAAGGTACAATGCAGTGGGCTACATTATCTCCATTGTTGTACAATATATATACTAGTCAAATTCATAATTTTGTAAATATAGAAGGTGTGAATATTTTAGAATTTGCGGATGATCCTGTAATTATTGTACAGACCATAATGTAGATAGAGCAGTAGTATAAATAATGCTTTAGATCAATTGTACATATATTATAATGACAAGTTGGCTCTACAGATTAACCCCAACAAAAGCAAGGCCATGATTTTTAGTAAAAATTTTCCCTCTAATGGCATACTCTACAATAAACATCTAATTTCAGTTGCATCTAACCATAAATTCCTGGGTGTTGTCATTGATAACAAACTTAGTTTTGATTTGCACATCAATCAAATTATAACTAACTCTCTTAAGGGCTTAAATATTATAAGATGTTTAGCTGGTGTGACTTGGGGTGCAGACCCCAAAGTTTTAAGTATGCTATATAAATCTATAGTCAGAAGCCATTTCGACTACAGTTATTTAGCCTACTCAAATAGTAGTTGAGTAAAAAAACTAGACATAATTCAAAACAAAGCTCTGCCAATTATTTCTGGGGCTGTGTTCAACTCCTATACGAGCTATGGAAGTTGAAACCAAAATAATGCCACTGTGTCTTAGAAGACTTCTGCTAAGAGAGAGATATTTACTAAAGCTGTTATCTGGTAATGATAATGTTCTCAAAAAAATAGTACCTTTTCCTGTACAATGCTCGGCCCAGCAGACTTCGGGAGGTGAGCTTTTACGAGGTTATTTTCCAGTTCTGCCTCTCATTGTACAGCAAATGAATGAAGATTTTAAAAATGTAATTAAACAATCAAAGTGGACATGCTACACATACCCATATTCCTGTATTATATTTGAGACCAATATTGTAACCAAAAAATTTTTTAATAATTGTGAATTATTAAGTTATCTTTCCGACAATAACTTCTATACTTTGTATACAGATGGTAGCAAAAGTGAGCTCTTTGTGCGCAGTGCTGTTTATGATCCCCAATCCAAGTTTGGTCAAAGTTTTCTTCTGGACCCTAAATGCAGTGTTTTCACTGCAGAGGTATATGCAGCCCTGGAGGCCCTGAAGAGAATTGCACATATAAATAGTTTTAATATTTTTTTTTATTTTAACAGACAGTTTAAGTATGGTCCAAAGTTTAACCAATCCCAGATTTGACTTTAGCAAAAATTATATTTTGCATGATATTAAAAAATTGTTATTTATTTATGCACAAAAGGGTATACAGGTCTCTTTCATGTGGATTCCATCACATAGGGGCATAACAGAAAATGAGATAGTAGATAAAATTGCACGTGATGGAACCAACATGTTGGATGTTAGCTCTATAGTAAAAGTACCTTTGACCGACTGTTATAAATCTATTGACAACCAAGTCAATAGTTTATGGGTCGAATTTTGGAAACAAGATCAAGAACAGAAGGGTAAATGGTATGAAACTGTTTAAGAAAACCTAACCGTAGCACCATGGTATAACAAACTGAAAATGGCCGTCGGGACTTTATTACGACTATAAACAGATTGCGTTTTGGTCACTCCACCGTCCCGGCCCACCTGGTTCGGTTGAGCATAGTGGAGAACAGCTACTGCACCTTCTGCAATAATTCTGTTGGTGATATCGAACATTTCATATTTACATGTGAGTGCTTTTCATTTGACAGATTGATTCTTATCAGTGAAATTAGTGATATAGTGCAAAATCATGTGACAGTGCAAGATCCCTCCCGCCGCCTGAGTCATATGTTAAAAAATAGATCCTATTACGTGCCTCTATATAAATTTATCAAAAATACAGTTGGGAAATTATAATAAACCGAATAAAAATACTCAAGACTTGGCTTAAAGGTCTAGATACCAGGCCATAAACTCCAAAAAAAAATGATGACAGTTGGAGCCACTGTTACCAACACTACTGTTTTAACAGTAGATTTGCTGTTTTCACATTGATTTCAATGTTTTCTGTTTTATTCCTATTTTCTACTGTTTTTCAACTAGCGTTCAGCGCCACCTATTACACTGCTATGCAAACATTTTTTGTTAACCACTACGTAATAAAACGCAATGACACTAGATGGCAGTATCTTCTAGTTACTACTAGCTAGCTTACTAGTTTACTTTAGCTATTTCATGAAGCTAATACAAAGGGGAGACGGCATAAGCAACTGTGCACTATGATTCTGAGTAGGTCCTGACGTCATCATAGTGGGCGTGGCTTTAGTTAGTATACTGTCAGCATTCGTCCTGTGCGCTTATGTGTTGAAAAAATCGCAAATCGGTGTATTTTCGTAGTATTAAGAAGAAAAGGATGAAGTGTTGTGTTTTATTGTGTAAAAACTACTCAGATAGACGCTCCGATGCTATGGATGGCATCACATTTCATTTGTAAGTAATTTTACACCTAATTTATTAAAATAGTTCTAGAAAAATCTCTTTGCGTCGGCTTTCAAATATAATTAAATATATTCCACACTAGATGGCGACACTTTGTGTCCTGTGAACTAAAAATATAAAGGTACGTAGAGCTCAGTAATGATAAAATAATCATACGAAGGTGCTGAAATTTCTTTGCATTCAGACATAAAGAAATTTTAATCGCCAAATTGTTATTTTTAAAGTTTATAACATTTTGTGGACATGCCGCCATCTACCGTCAAAGTAGCTAAGCTACATTGCAACATCGATATGGAAAGATTCGAGTAGTTTTACTATTTATCGGTAGATGTAGATAGTGTAGTGGACGGGGCTTTGCATCCCCTCACCCCGCAAATTGTGACGCGTTGTTACATAGTGAAATTTTATTACAACGTCTCCTCTTTGTATTTGCTTCATGAGCTATTTCCATAGCATAATGTCGTATGGTATTTTGCTATGGAGACACGCAGCTGACACTGAAATTATATTTGTTTTACAGAAGAGGGCCATAAGAGCAATTTATGATTTAAAGCCTAAAGAGTCGCTGCGACAAAAATCTAAGGAAATTCATATATTAACTTAGGCCTCTCAATACATTTATGAAAATGTAATGTACGTACACAAAAATAAAAGTAGTTTTACAAAAATAAGTGATATTCGTTCTGTAAATACTAGGAACAGACACAAGCTAGTAGTACCAGTTACTCGACTCCATCGAGTCAGTAATTCATTCTTGGGGCGATGTATACGCTTTTACAACAAAATTCCAGAAAATATACAAATTTTGACCTGCTCAAAGTTCAAAATTTTTATTAAACTAAGTTTGTATAAAAAGGGTTATTATAATATTAAGGAATTTATGGATGATAATAACCCCTGGAAATGAGGTGATCGCTACCAAGCTATTTCTAATTTGTTGTGTTGTTAATTTGTGTAACATCATGATTGTAAACTGCTATTTAAAAAAAAAGTCCCGCTGGGTTTCTTGCTGGTTCTTCCCAGGACAGAGGTTTTTTCCGAACCAGTGGTAATCAAACAAAAGAGTGACTTTCAATATGTATTATTTATAATCTATATTGAATAAAAAAGTTTCTGTTTCTGTTTCTTCTTTAGTCGGGATTCGAGGGAATTCCCGGCCACATTATATGTGTTTGACAATCATATTTTTATGCACGGGGAAATCCCAATTTATGAATGACAGCTACACGCCTATTGTATTGCGTATTGTTTTATAGTCACAACACCTTGAACAGTCTCTTTGAATTGCGGCGTCTATTTAAATAATAATTACAACGTTTTTGATAAAAAGAGGAGTGATTCGTCGACAGGTAAAAGTCTTCCTAAGAAGAAAAATGTGAAATATGAACAGAAATTCTTAAATTTATGGTTAAAAGATGATAGGTTCAATGGCTGGTTAAAGAAAAGCACTAAAGATTAGACTTATTTCTTTTGTTCTGCGTGTAATTGTGACAGAAAATGTGGTATACACGAACTGTTACGACACAAAGATTCAACAAAACACGCGAAGAATAGTTTGAAATTACAAAAACAACAAAAACTGACATCAATGTTTACCTCAGCTTCCAACTCACAAGATACAAAAATTATAGCTAAAGCGGGTGAAGTAAAAATGGCCTGCTTTATTGCTGAGCATAATCTGTCTTTTAACATAGCATCTCATTTAAATAAATCGATTTGCGCTGTATGTCCAGATTCGAAAATTGCGGAACAATTATCAATGAGCCGCACAAAAGCTAGAGCTATTATTGTTAATGTAACTGGGCAGACAGCAGAAGAAAATATAATAGAGATGTTACAGAACAATTGCTTTGCATTATTTGTTGACGAAAGCACAGATAAGTCTACGATAAAACATTTAGCGCTTGTCGTAAGAATAGCAAAATTAGATTTCAGCGTTGAAGATAGATTTCTGACTTTAATATCAATCGTAGATGGTACAGCAACAGCGTTGTATGGCAAAATAGTAGAATATTTTGTTGAAAAAAATATTCCTTACAAATCAAACATGATAGGCTTTACTTCTGATGGCGCTAACGTTATGTTTGGAGATAAACATTCATTGCTCACTTTGTTTAAAAATGAAATACCTCACCTTTTTACTATGAAGTGCATTTGTCATTCTTTTAACCTTTGCCAAGGGGCGTGGAAGATTTCTGTAGAGACGTATATAATCATATACAAAATTCTCCAAAACGTATTGGAGATTTCAAAACATTTCAAGCATTCACAAATATTAAACCACACAAATTGCTCCACCCTAGCCAAACCAGATGGTTGTAACTTATTGAGGTAGTAAATAGGCTTCTGGAACAATTACCAGCTATAAAATTGTATTTTCAAGCTGCAGTTCATAGATTACTTTCTGCGCAATCAATTCTCTCCAAGGCTCTCGAACCGACAACTGAATTGTACCTAGAGTTTATGAAATTTGCATTACCTATATTTACCGATCTCAATAAAGAAATGCAATCCGAGACTCCGAAATTATATTTACTATACGACAAAATATTGACCGCATACACAACTATCTTGGAATGCTTTGTACAAACTGAATATTTGAATCTCACTGAACAAGAAAAAAATGAAGCACAAAATATTTTAGACGCAAAGGGAACTAAAATATTAAACCTTGACTTCTCGAGTGAGCAGAAACATTTACCGTTGCAACATATATACGTTGGTGGAATGGTGCCAAATCTGATCAGAAGAAAGAGAGAAATAGGAGAACTAGAGGAAGAACAGCTGAAAATTTTCTACTTAAAGTGTAAGGAGTTTTATATGGACGCTGTAAAACAGATATTAAAAAGATTTCCTTTTCACGACAAAGACCGTCAAGCATTAAAATGTCTGAAGTTGTTAAATCCTACAGCAATTCTGGATCCTGAAATAAAAAAGAAATTCCCTTCCATTGCAGATTTACATTATTTCTTCCCAAAGATTTGTCCAAATAATATAACGGAACTTGATAGAGAATGGCGAATGTTAAGAAATGTCGATTTTTCTTTCAAGCAAAACAAAACTCCCGATATTATCGACTTTTGGAATCATGTACAAGAATTAAGAAATGGAGACGAATCTCAAACATTCCCTACATTGGGTGAATTGGTAAAAAAAGCTTTTTTGCCTACCACATAGCAGCGCCGCCGTGGAAAGGTTATTTTCAGCTATAAATATTATGAAAACCAAATTACGCAACAGAATATCGACTACAGCTATTAAAGGAGTATTACACACTAAATCCGAAATAACCGGTTGCTATTCATTTGAAGCCACAGAAAAGCACATGAACAAATTCAACAAAAATATGTATGATTTTAAAAATAAAAATGAGTGTAAAAATATTGAAAATGAGGCAATTGAAAATGAAAATGAAAAATAATTTTACTTTGATTTTTGTTTTTTTTTTTTTGTTGTGATTTTAAAGATATCAATGTATGTGAGTTATAGTAACTAAGAAAATTGTTTATTATTTAATTATATGAGCAAAATTATGAAATCTGCCTTTTTTGTCTTTACCTACTGCTTTCTACTGTTTTTTTTTTAGGCGAGTTGTTGTTTTTTAGTTTTTGAGCTTGGTAACACCTTGGAGCTGTGTTTCTATATATAGTTTGATGAGCTATCACAAAACTCGTTACTCGATCGTACAGTCGTACTCGATAAAATAACAATAAAAAAAAACAATACGCCTGTCTTATTGTTTAGAAGACTCACGTCCTGATCCAAGGAATATAGTAATTATTGTGTAATTACTCTAAGGTAATTATATACTTATGGGATCCCAATACTGATCCCTGTTAATATATGAAAACGAATCATACGTTTATATGTTGAAAGCATAGAATTATTACGCAATTTTATTAATGCGTAATAATTTTATGGTTGAAAGGTAGCTTCATCAAAGTTTGCATTTACAGAAATAATTTTATTCAATATGAAACAAAAGTCCGGTTTAACAAGATTCCTTAACTGCAATATTCTTCGTGAGGGCAAAATAATTAAAGAGGATTTGTGGATACGGGACGGTAAAATAGTAAACCCTGAACAAGTTTTTTACGATGAGCAACAAGAAGCAGACGTTAGTATAAATTGTAATGACTTACTTATTACTCCAGGATATATCGACTTGCAAATAAACGGTAAATATTATTTAAACATAGTATATACTAATATTGATTACATTAAAAATTGCACGGCTTAGCTTTCCATTGACGTCAGTGGAGTTTGGTGTTGATACGTATTTTTACAGAAAGATTACACTATTATAAGCACACACACAATGTCTCAATATACGAAAACGCGTAATTTTTGAGAAAAGAATAATTGAAAATCAATTATTCTTGCAATGTTTACGTCTAATTTGCTAATAAACTGGCGCCATTTTGTAATGTCATTGTCGACGTCAATAGGGATGTCGATTCTTTCCGAAAAAGGTCGATTTTTAAATCGATTCAAATCGTAAGCTGATGTATCGGTTCACAAAAAATCGATTTCTAAAATGTCCATATTTTTTTAATGTTTCTATTTATAATGTAAATATAAACCCATTTTATGAAAAACAAGAAAGATACCATGATAAATGATCTCTTATTGAAATTTGTTTTATTTAACAGTACCTATTAGGGCAGATAAATAAAATAGGTTAGGTTCAACTTATGTCAAAGAACCGAATTGATTGACCCCGACTCCACCTGGTACGAGTCTGTCCTACCCCTAGAGTGGTTTTATAGAGCCGGAGGCGCGTAGGGGGAGCAGCCTCCGCCTGCTGTGACAAATCGTTGGCATCGGACGAGCCGGAGCGGCTGAGGCTGGTCGCCGAAGGCGACCAACAAGCCGAAGCTGCGGAGGCGAGGAGGGATGCCTGCGATTTGTTACGCTAAGGCGTAGAGGTTGCTCTTCCCGCAGCGCCGGAGACGTAGCAGTCTCAAAATAGATACAGAAATCCGTATGAATCAGTTCCCTTATTTTTTTATGATGAAGGGGATTTTTTTCTCATAAAATGGATTTATATTTACATTATAAATGTAAACATGAAAAAAAAATCGATATTTTAGAAATCGATTTTTTAGGAATCGATACATCAGCTTACGATTTGAATCGATTTAAAAAGCGACCTTTTTCGGAAAGAATCGACATCCCTATTGACGTCGACAATGACATTACAAAATGGCGCCAGTTTATTAGCAGATTAGACATAAACATTGCAAGAATAATTGATTTTCAATTATTCTTTTCTCAAAAATTACGCGTTTCCGTATATTGAGACTTTGTGTGTGTGCTTATAATAGTGTAATCTTTCTGTAAAAATACGTATCAACACCAAACTCCACTGACGTCAATGGAAAGTCGTACCAATTGCACTTTTGTTACAAAAACTTAAGTAATTTTTTTATAAAACAAGTGACAAACGCACTTAGAGCCCACCTGATGGTAAGTGACTACTGTAAGCCATGGACATCTGCAGCTAAATGTAAACAAATAAGTCTAGAAGGTGTTATCACCTATGAAGGCTAAGATCGAATGCTTCACAGCCTATAATTAATCTGGCTCTGCACCCTTCCAACCGAAACGGCAGTGCCAGTACTGCTACTTCATGGCAGAAATAGCTGAGAGGGTGGTGGAAGCTACCCAGGCAGACTAGTAAATAAAAAAGGAGTCCTACCACTTAGTAATACCACCTTTTACTTTTAACATTGAAGATAATGTACCTTAGCACATATTATCTTAATGATTTTACTGTTTTATTTGTTCAAAATGAAGTATATTATTTTTACAAATAAATTTTAGCCAATTAATATTAAAGTATTCTAATGTATACTGATATAATTAAACAATTACTTAGTACAGAACCTTAAAGACTTTATTATTCGTAGCCCTTTACAAGTCTACTGTGGAATATAGGTCTTCCCCAAGGAATGCCGCTAAACTGTTCTTTCTTATGGGAAGTTTTCACGCAGGCAAGTTTTGGCAGACAGGTTAGGATTTTGCAATTTTTATTATTAAGTTGTTTTAAAAGAATGCTGCTTCCCATCTCTGACTTAGTCTCCTCTTTTGTTATATAATTAATGTCAAAATACTTAATAATATATACCCAGAGAGGTGGACGGGAGCAGTGTCAAAGATGTAAGGTATTTAGTACTGTAACCACCAATCTGTTGCCAAACTTGTTGTTACTGATTATATAAAATATTCCTAAGTATCAATGCACTGTTACAGCTGGTTACGAAGTGAACATCATTGTCAACATTATAAATTATCTCTACTGGTACTTTTATATGTTTTTAATTTTGTAGTACATATGACTTTATATATTTTCTTAACTTAGGTGGTTGGGGTGTTGACTTTTCAATTGATACTGAAAATGTTGAAGAAGGTGTACGTAAGGTAGCAAAAGAACTTTTAGCACATGGTGTCACATCATTCTGTCCAACAATGGTGACATCAGAGAAGGAGAAATATTCTATTATTCTTCCTCAAATAAAAGAATTACAAGGCGGGAAACATGGAGCAACTGTTCTTGGAGTCCACCTAGAAGGTCCATTCATAAGTTTAGCTAAAAAAGGCGCTCATTCACATGAGTTTATCATGAATCCAGAGAAGGTAAATTGTTTTTCTCTATTACTTATTTTTACACCATAATAAAAAGGTAGCGATCACCTCATTCCCAGGGGTTATTATCAGTCATGTACTCTTAGTAGTATAATAACCCTTACTAGACAATTTATGCGTAATGAATAATTTAAACCTTTTGATAGATAACGTCTGCATATTTTCTGGGACTTTGTTGTAATAGTGTATACATTGCCCCATGAAGGAATCACTGACTCTTTGGAGTCGGGTAATTGATATAACTAACTTGTGCTTGTTTCTAGTATTTACAGAATGTACAGCACTATTTTTAATAAAACTTGTAGTGTTATGCTACTTACATATCATTTTACACTATTTTAAATTTATTTTTCCATTCTGTTTTGATTTTCTGCATTCACCTCAAAACTGGATATTTTGCATCACCTTTATTTCCATAGGATCCTGTAACGTTTTTAAACCATAAGAACACAATAACAAATCATTTTCACATCGTATTTTCACGCTATCAGCACTTTTTAAATCGGTGTCGATGGAGTCTACCTTTTTCGATCTTTTATTTAGTTCTCCATAACTCTGCAATTTCGGGCTTCGTGCGCGCTGGTTCGCTACCTTTTTTCCCATATCAATAATATCTCATTTTTCACTTAAATCTTGCCGTTTCTCTATTACGAGCCTGAAACCAAAATTTGACATGTTTTGACATCGTTGTTTATCTGGTTGTCATGGCAATTTTTATTCAAATTCATTACCGGTCTAATGTTTTTACTTCAATACTTCCACAAAAATACTCTTTTCCTCTTGGCCATTTACAAAAATTTGCTTTTAATTTAAATAATTTCCCGTCGAACGCGGAGCTCTCTAAAAAAGTATAAAAGCCGAACAATCGGCCAATAAAGGCAGTCTCGCTTCAGCTTTCAAACTTGAAGCATCTCCTAAAGGCCTTATCCCGGGGCCGCACTGCCCCGGGATCCTGCAAGCCTCTGCCTTCATTTGAGGTCGTCGCCTAGCCACGCCCACGCCTCCACCTACTAGTGCCCGCGTTATCTTTAGCCGCTGTGTGTGCCTACTCCAGGCGCAGCGTGTGCCTACTCCAAGCGCAGCGTGTGCCTACTCCAGGCGCTGCGTGTGCCTACTCCAAGCGCTGCGTGTGCCTACTCCAGGCGCTGCGTGTGCCTAGACCAGGCGCTGCGTGTGCCTACTCCAAGTGCTGCGTGTGCCTACTCCAGGCGCTGTGTGTGCCTAGACCAGGCGCTGCGCGCCTACCACAGGCACAGCCTGTACATACTCCGTGAGCGGTGAGCACCACCGCCAAGCGCGGTGTGCCACTTTGGTGTTCGGGCTCCGCTTCAGTACTCATACTTTATTATCTTTTTTAAAATAATTGTAATTCACGTCATCCATCATCATCATCATACTTCATTTTTTTATATAAAACTGTAAATATCTTTTTAAATTTTAAATAAATTATTCGTTTTTGTTCTATTTTTGTTGTTTCGTTGTTGTTAGGTTAGGTTCTTTTGTTCTTAATTGTCGCTTCACGACATTTTGGCGCCCAACGTAAAAGTTCTTTTTCTCTCTTAATTTTTTTTTCTCTTTTCTTCACCTTTACTGCGCCTTGTCCATTTCCTTTTGATTTAATTGCTTTCTCTTTCGTTCTTAACTCTTTATTTATTCATCCTTTTCATATCTTCCAAATTCTAAAACAAAACTTCATCTAGTTTTTCAACTTATCTGGATTATATTTAGACCTACATTTAACACTTCACTTACATTCATCACTTTAATATTTTTATTGTAGATAACTTAAAGAGGTATAATTTTTAATTAAATTTTATTTCTTAAACTTAACTTTGCACTTAATTATAACAATGAAAAGGGTTATTAAGTACGAATTCCTTAACAAGGCCGAGCTCGAATACGAAGTGAAGATTAGATGTAAGGAACCAGCTAATACTGTTTTGCTTCTAAAAAAACAGGTTTTGCGTTTAGTTGCGAATTCTCACCCTGAAGATATTCTGACTTCTCCAATTCCGATCGAGGATGACTTGTCTCAAATTGGTTCTACTTTGACCTACCTGGACTGTAAAGTGGCACATCAAAGATGTAAAAACATAAATTTTCTTAACTTTTATTAACTGTTAATCTGTATATATGTATAAATATCACCATTTTCACCTTATTATTTTTATTTCTTTTAATTTGTTTGTTTGTTTGGTGATCCAGTGTTCTTCAACACATCTGGCTTTAGGACCTCGAATTTTCGTTGTTTAATCTTCACTTTTTATTTTTATTTCAGACACATCTCGTTAGTGATGTTGCTGATCTCTGGCTTTGAGCCCTACCGCTCTGGCCGTTCTTAATCTTTACTTAAGTCATAGCGACTAAAGCTTACTTAAGATTAATTTCTTTATCTTTATCTTCACTTGGGAGCGGCTGACTACTCCCTTAATAATTTTTTTTCCACGCAGGAGCGGATGACAACTCCTTAAATAAGCCTGAATGTCCTTTCGAAAACACACTTTTAGAGTGGTAGTCATTGAATGTGAACTCCACCCTTACCTGAATGCAGATGATGAATGTAAGAGATAGTATATCTGATTTTGCCTGGTGATGTCTGTTTCTGCAAAGCTGTGTTTTTTACGGTTTATTTTAGAATGTACATATCAAAATTTTTGCTGATTCAAAAATTTTCCAGGGTCGAGGGGAAAATGTAGTGTTATGCTACTTACATATCATTTTACACTATTTTAAATTTATTTTTCCATTCTGTTTTGATTTTCTGCATTCACCTCAAAACTGGATATTTTGCATCACCTTTATTTCCATAGGATCCCGTAACGTTTTTAAACCATAAGAACACAATAACAAATCATTTTCACTTCGTATTTTCACGCTATCAGCACTTTTTAAATCGGTGTCGATGGAGTCTACCTTTTTCGATCTTTTATTTAGTTCTCCGTAACTCTGCAATTTCGGGCTTCGTGCGCGCTGGTGCGCTACCTTTTTTCCTATATCAATAATATCTCATTTTTCACTTAAATCTTGCCGTTTCTCTATTACGAGCCTGAAACCAAAATTTGACATGTTTTGACATCGTTGTTTATCTGGTTGTCATGGCAATTTTTATTCAAATTCGTTACCGGTCTAATGTTTTTACTTCAATACTTCCACAAAAATACTCTTTTCCTCTTGGCCATTTACAAAAATTTGCTTTTAATTTAAATAATTTCCCGTTGAACGCGGAGCTCTCTAAAAAAGTATAAAAGCCGAACAATCGGCCAATAAAGGCAGTCTCGCTTCAGCTTTCAAACTTGAAGCATCTCCTAAAGGCCTTATCCCGGGGCCGCACTGCCCCGGGATCCTGCAAGCCTCTGCCTTCATTTGAGGTCGTCGCCTAGCCACGCCCACGCCTCCACCTACTAGTGCCCGCGTTATCTTTAGCCGCTGTGTGTGCCTACTCCAGGCGCAGCGTGTGCCTACTCCAAGCGCTGCGTGTGCCTACTCCAGGCGCAGCGTGTGCCTACTCCAGGCGCAGCGTGTGCCTACTCCAGGCGCAGCGTGTGCCTACTCCAGGCGCTGCGTGTGCCCACTCCAGGCGCTGTGTGTGCCCACTCCAGGCGCTGTGTGTGCCTACTCCAGGCGCTGCGTGTGCCTACTCCAAGCGCTGCGTGTGCCTACTCCAGGCGCTGCGTGTGCCTAGACCAGGCGCTGCGTGTGCCTACTCCAAGTGCTGCGTGTGCCTACTCCAGGCGCTGTGTGTGCCTAGACCAGGCGCTGCGCGCCTACCACAGGCACAGCCTGTACATACTCCGTGAGCGGTGAGCACCACCGCCAAGCGCGGTGTGCCACTTTGGTCTTCGGGCTCCGCTTCAGTACTCATACTTTATTATCTTTTTTAAAATAATTGTAATTCACGTCATCCATCATCATCATCATACTTCATTTTTTTATATAAAACTGTAAATATCTTTTTAAATTTGAAATAAATTATTCGTTTTTGTTCTATTTTTGTTGTTTCGTTGTTGTTAGGTTAGGTTCTTTTGTTCTTAATTGTCGCTTCACGACAAACTATTTTTGTTTTTGTGTACATACATTAAATTCTCGTAAATATATTGAGAGGCCAAAGTTAATATATTTATTTCTTTAAATTTTTCTCTAAGGGATTCCTTAGGACCTAGATTATAAATTGCTGTTATGGCTCTCTTTTGCAAAACAAAGATAGTTCCAATGTCAGTCGCATTACCCTGTAGCAAAATTCCATATGACATTATGCTATGGAAATATCTAAAATAAACTAATTTAGCTGTTTCAACACATGTAAGGCATCTAATCTTTTGTACAGCATATGCTGCAGTACTAAGTTTCCTAGCTAGTTTGGATATATGAGGGCCCCATTGAAGCTTCCTTCCCTTACTTTGTTGTTTGCTTAATAAAGCTAAAGGCTACATTTTTTCTGTCCGTTAATCAGATTGGATAAAATTGAATGTTTGGGGATGATGTAAGGGAATATATTCAAATTTTTCTTTAGGTGCCTTTCATCAAATCAGCCTCTGGCAACTGTTTCATATTTTTTTTATTTTATAGGATAGGGTGACAAACGAGCACACTGTCCACCTGATGGTAAGTGGTAGCTGCGGCCCATAGACATCTACATTTATCCTCAACAAAGGATCAAAATGCAGATGCGTCATCAACCGTGAGGACTAAGATGAAATGCCTCTTTTCAAGTAAAATGGGTCTCCGGTTCTCTACACTCACCATACGAAACAGCAGCGTCAAGCTGCTATTTTACGCTGATATTCTGTGAGAGCGTGATACATCCCCAGTCGAGCCGACCCATTCGTGCTACAACTATACTACAAATATAGCTGCAGCATGGCTCTACCACGTATAAAATTTCATGATGACAGATTGGTGACAGGGGGAAGCTTTACCTTTGTGTGAGGTTCTACACTCACCAACCTACCAGACTAGCATGGTGAATATAGGCATGTCTTTCAAGAAAAGCCTTATTAAATGCCTTCTTAAAAAGATGTATCTCCAGCAATAGATTCAAATAACTGATAAAGAAAAACAAGAAATGTTTTTAATTAAGATAAATTCCTAATCATGATCTATTAACATCAAGACTGAAGTTAAAAAATTAACCTTACTTTAAATGCCTTAAACAATTATTATTTATAATGTCAGACATGAAATATAATACATATTTTATGGTCAGAAGATAACTAAAGGCACCATCATGAAACAAACTATCTCAGTCAGCGTATAAATTGAGACCTGAGCTTTGTTATGCAGTTGACAATTTTAAGATCTTAAGAATATAAGTAGTGCCAGGATAACAATATTCCCGTTGTCCAATTGGTCCATAATTTATTGGATAGTCGGTTATTGGTGCAAACTATTATCTTCATGTGATGTAAACAATTTTCTTATAGTTTAAAAATTGATCTGATTAAACAAGCCCTTACCACAAGTGTCCGGGTCTCATTTGACAAGTAATCAAAATTACAATCAATAAAGAAGGACAATCTTATTCTTAATTATTCCCTTATTATTTTGGAGAGACTTGCTCTATATTTTAAATAAGCACTTTCATGCTATTTCGCAATGTTTACTAATAACATAATTTATAGATATTATTTTTCTTGACCCACTTTAATTATTTGCTATCAGGGTTATGTTATCATTAACCTGATAGCAAATAATTAGTTAACTTGTTATCATTATCGTGCAATGTACATATTTACATAAAGCATAAATAAGTATTCTTATACAAACAAAGTTTAAATGATGATGGGTTTCGAAGAACTATGTAAACTCTTTTCTTTCATTGTCATCATCAAACAGGCAATTGTCTTCTGCTGACACTGAAACTAGAATTGGATATAGGCTCACATCATTACACCTTAAGTTACAATGGTTTGCCATGATAGCTACACTTGCCAGATGCTTCATGGTCACATTACCCATCCTCTCAAACCTTAGATTTCTCTAAACAGTGGGTGCCAGGCTCCGACCATGAACCTGAACCTGAAGTATGAAGCGCCAGTTTATAATCCTGTTGTTCGCCTCTACCTTAGCTGCTGCGTAGATTGTGCGCCGAAGCTGTGCAAAAAGTTGTCACCAAATGTACCGCTCGCATGGAAAGCCACAGGTGCATATCACTACGTATCGCTTATGTATTGAGCTATTTATTGTGACTACGAGCAGTTCAAAGTAGTCAATGGCCTTATATGAAAATCGGTATTGATAGTGTGCTAACCTTCTAAACGGATGATCACCGGACCGGACAATCACGAGCTTAGGCGCTTAGGATCTTTTTAAAGCAAATTATGCAGGCGTATTACGAATTGCCTCATCGGTCGCAAATGCAGTAGCCAATAGTATTGACGATATTTTTTTATGTTTATGCTAAATATAGTTTTGTTATATAATGATTTCCGTCAATAATCAGTAGGCTTTTTTGAGTGCCGAGATATATTTTGTCGCACTTATACGGATCTCCAGAGTTAATACTACGTCGATTACCATACGGATTCTGTCCAGTTTCGTTGCGTGTGCACCACAGTGTGGTAGATACCACGTTGTACACATTTCTTTGTGCTGTATACAGCTATTCGAGTTTCGGATCTTAGTTATCTGATATTGAGGCTTCTTCTTTCGTTCACAGTGGCAGTGTCTCATAGGCATTGTACATACAATGTATCATAGCGCTATTGCATTAGGACATGGAATTGAGTATGCTTGCTGTACTTAAAATTACTACTAAACACACCCATCCTAATCCGAAAGATGGCCGACGTATAATAACGTTATGCGCTAAAACGCCGTCGTTAGAGGTGTGCGATGTCCACGGGCAAGTCTTATTGCTAAAACAAACCCGCTTACCACCGGCACTAAAATACATCGGTTAGTATGATACTCGAAGACTCGAAGCTGCTGTATTGAGAGAAAACCTAATAACTGAATTTTGCTTGGACCGGGATTTGAACCCGGGACCATATGATCAGCAATTGCGTTTACGACTACAAGACCCAACGAGGCAGTCAATGACAATTCAAGTATTGACTTGAATTGTGCCAGTGCCAAATATAGGCAATAACTGTAGATTATCTGGTGTACAAACATTTTTAAAATAAAAGTTTTTTAAATGTTACAATAAAATTATACATTGTAATGGATGGATACCTTTTTCTATTATCAGTTGCATGTTTCATTAATATAACCAAAAAGATTATGTACATTCATTAATATAGTGTCACGCATGGTAAAAGACGACGCGGGCGCAGATCGTTATTAAAAGGCGCCCAATATTACTTTGTTTTCAGGGATTAGAATCCATTCGTGAGGTCTATGGGCCGTTGGACAATGTAATTATTGTCACACTAGCCCCTGAATTACCGGGAGCATTAGATGCAATAAAGGGATTAACTAATCTTGGAATTAAAGTAGCGCTCGGACATTCCTCCGCTAGCTTGGCAGATGGAGAAGAGGCCGTCAAGTGTGGAGCGAACCTGATAACCCATCTATTTAACGCTATGCTTCCAGTAAGTAACTTAAGAAAACATGTTACGTCCTCTTGTTGAGCAAGTGCAAATAATTGTTAAGTCTCGTTATCTCGAACACGAGGACGAGTGCTGTAAGGTGTTATACTTAGTACTTTTATAGCTAAACTAACCCGTTTGCAATGCGAAAACTGTATACCCTCCCAACTAAACACAGACCCCATTGCGCCAGTAACGGAATATAATATACTAAAAGTATACTATGGTGTCACTAAAAGTTTTTAGATACTAGTCAGAGCAGCAATGCCTAAGAAAAAATTAGTTTTTTTTTGTTGTAAAAACGTTAATGATAAAGATTGCTTTGTTATATGAAAGTTGTTTCTCATTTCTTTTAAGAACTAATTTTTAAGTTTTTTTTTTTATTCAATATCATTGAAATATATAAAATAATAAAAATACTAATGAAAATAATCTAAAAAAAATTTAATTATCATACAGTCCTACTGAAAGTGGTATTTTGCCAAGATCGCTGGCTGCGTTTCCTCGCTGAATGACTATACTTAGCCTTTGATCGAGAAAACAACCAACCCTCTTATTACCAGCAGCCTTCAACGGCAAAAACGCATGGTAGAAACTGATAAAAGAATAACATACTCGTAGATTGGGTAAGCTTGGTAGTATGAGTCAAGTACAAAAAAATATAAATAAACATTTCGGCGTCATTCCATCATATGATCTAAGAATCGGATACGCACATTTTTTTTATAGGATAGGGTGACAAACGAGCACACAGCCCACCTGATGGTAATTGGTTGCTGTTACCCATATACATCTACATTTATCCTCAATAAAGAATCAAAATGCAGATTCGTCGTTACCCGTGAGGACTAAGATGGAATGCCTTTTTTTCCAGTAAAATGGGTCTCTGGTTCTCTACACTCATCATACGAAACAGCAGTGTCAAGCTGTCATTTTACGCTGGTATTCTGTGAGAGCGTGGTCCTTCCCCGGTCGAGCCGACCCATTCGTGTTACAACTATACTACTAATATAGCTGCAGCATGGCTCTACCACGTATAACAAACATATTAATGAAGGAAAATACTAGAAAAAATTTTAGGCGCTAGTAGAATATACGTATGCGCTTTGCGCTCGGCATGCAATATTAACATTACGAGATTATAAGTTATAAATCGTACAATCGATAGGCTGTTGCCTGTGCGAGTTTGTTAGTATGGCCACGCAGCAGCTGCACTATGGCTGCAAGTGTCGGCTCAATCGACGAAGAGCAACACTCAATACCGGCGTAAAATATCAGTTTAACAGAATAGGAGATTTTTACTAGGTATTCCGTGAGCCAACAAAACATCATTCTAGTCGTCAGATGCTCAATTTTCACTCTTACAAGTATATAAGGGTGAAAGTACAGTAGTACTACTTAAGTTTTATCGTATGAACACTTTTTGCTTAGTAAAAGTGTACATGAAGGTTAATTATTGGTCCTCACGCAAGCAGAAGTCGTATGACCCTCTCTACGCCTTATTCAACCCCGTGTTATTTTCATGTTTTCTAACTGCGCATCATGTGAACTTGTCCGTGACTGTCTACTAGCCCTACCCAAGGCAGATGAGAAATGATCGACCACGTTCAAATACTGGCGGAAGTATAAATAATTTTACTTGCATAAACTACTATCTTCTATCACAGGCATTACTGCAGACTAGAATATTATTATCATTTACATGTCACTTGTGTTGGCTAGGACAGGTGTAGAGATAATGAGTTATCGACCATTCAGCCCTGGTCTAGCATCTTTCGATTCTGTTTTTGTAAAAACTTTCAGTGACGCTACATAGATGACGATATAAACCACTTTAGTGAAATCTCATCAAAACGCTCAGTCTCGACACAAGTTATTCTTGGAAGTAGAAGAGAATGCATCTTAATTCCACGCAGGCATGAAAAACGTAATATAAATTAGGAAAGTAAAAACAAATAGTTTTATTGAATAGTGTTACTTCTAGTTCCACCATCGTGATCCCGGCCTTGTGGGACTCTTGGCTTCTACGACCGATAAACAAGTGTTCTATGGTATTATTTCTGACGGCATCCATACTCATCCAGCGGCAGTACGAATAGCGTGCAGAATAAATTCAGAAGGTACTAGATTTTTTTTGAAAATTTTGAAACCTACTTAATATAATTATTTCTTATATGCTTTTATGCATATTATGTAGGTATATGTTAATCTCAAATCTCAACCCGCCTGGTCTCAGTCTAATCAAAAAACAAAATTCCTTAGCACTTTTATAATAAATCTGTGTCTTGACTTTTTAAATATACACGGAAAATTATTGAGTTGTGGTTCATAAAAGAATTGATTACGGTGCAATGTTTGATAAATTAAACGATTATATAGCCATGATAACGCTATGTTAATTTGATGGTCGGTCAATACGAGAGTAGGTCAATAAGTTCGCAGAGCGAGGGGTTAGCGGGAGGTGGGATTAATAAGTTCACTTTTTTATATAGTTCATTTCAAATAGGATGGCAGGATTCCACTTGAGACTTAGCAATTACAGCTGTAATGTTAATCTATTGTTGTGTGATTATTTTATTGCTTTAACACTTGAAGTTAAGCATCTGTTGATAATAATGAACCAGTATAGCTGGAATGACGAATTTTGGTACTTGAACATTAAAACAAATTAAATTGTAGATAAAAAACCTTTATTACTTTTAACTTAACTATTTTAAATACTTATAACAACTTGTTAATATTTTGTTTAATCAATCACTCTGAAGAACATTCATCGGTATCTGTGTCCTCACACGTATTTATTATAAATGGTTGTATCCGATCCCTCGAAAATTCGTTTTCCACTCTTATGACATGGTCACAAACATTCTTCCAAAAAATTTTTATAAAGATTTTTTATCTACAATTTAATTTGTTTTAATGTTCAAGTACCAAAATTCGTCATTCCAGCTATACTGGTTCAGTATTATCAACAGATGCTTAACTTCAAGTGTTAAAGCAATAAAATAATCACACAACAATAGATTAACATTACAGCTGTAATTGCTAAGTCTCAAGTGGAATCCTGCCATCCTATTTGAAATGAACTATACCTACACAGTACAAAACAAAGTCAAAACTACTATTCATTGAACTATGGTTACGTAAATCATGAAAACAATTTTTAAAATAAACAAAACTGACTTTAGTGTCGTTATTAAGTTAAGCGGCTTACTAAGCACCAAAGCACTTTTTAAAAGTTCTTGATTAGCTACGCTATTGCTTCAACAAGTACATTCTTCGAGAAACCTTGTGAGAAGGAGCGGCAAGAACCTCATAAGTACAATATTTTTTCTGTCATAAGTTACAAAGGGATTTTTGAAAAAAAAGCATCATTTTTTTTATGTATTTTAAAACATTATAAATAATTATGATAGCCGATGCGAAGAACTTTTAAAAAATTTTTTTTCAATTTGTTATAACTTTTTAATTACGGCGAAAAAAAAGAAATACTTTTGTTTTATAAAACTATGGACTAAATAACTATTAACACTAATTTGGGTTTTTGAAAATAAAAATTCTTCACAGAAAATTTTTCTCTTCATAGAAACTTTTCCTGTTCATAGAAAAGCCCAATTTAACCTAAAAATTCTAAAGAAGCTTATTATGCTCACGCATTCTTATTTTATGAATCATTACCCAATTAAAAATATTTTTTCTTCATAAGAAAGTAGAAAGTCATAAACATGCGTTTTGAATTTATGCAAAGACAAATCAGTAAATTACAGGTACCGGCCAAGTGCGAGTATATATATATTTTTTTAATTTAATAAATCAACATAAAAAAAAGCTTAAATTAATCAAACACGGTGCTGCTTAACCTACGTACGGACATGGTCTCTTACATATTACAGTAAATATTTATAACATGCTTTAAAATCGTAGCGAAGATCCACACGCTCACAATACGTATATTCACGGGTAGTAGAAATATGTCATTACTCAGACGCACAAAACCGGCTAGCAAATGAACGTACACAGGATGTTTACAAGCGGTAGATTTTAACTGTACTATGGTTGCTAGTTAATCTCAGTTTTGATAATGTAGTATTATAATACATAGAATATCATCGATATTCATGTATAATATGTACATTTTTTACTTACATAAATATGATATAGTTATTTAGTAAGATGCTTTTTTATTTCATCTAAATAATGTAGTTTTAATTTTCTTTTTATATTTTGCATAGTAATATTATTTTTAAGTGTAAAGTGTAATTCATTTATTAGTTTGGGTATAATATAGGCAAGTCGTTGTCTTCCGTAATAATTTTGAGATCGTGGTATTGTCAGCAAAGCCTTTGACACACTGCGAGTGTGTTTTTTATGATCAATTAAGTGTTGTATATCTTTATTAAAATACTGTTCGTTAAGTAAAGTTAATTTAACTTTCTCATGGACGGGAATAATTTTACAGTAACTAAATAGACCATCATAATTGTTTCTGTACTTATCATTTACGTAAGGTGATACGATGGCTTTAAGAATTCTTAGCTGGAGTTGATAAATTAGGTCTAGGTGCGATTTGTATGTCCGTCCATAACTACTCAGCCCGTAGGATATACCAGATTCTCCTAATACTTTGTACAGCAGCATTTTCGTTGAAAAGAGTATTTTCCATTTAATTAGTAAAAATTTTGCCAAAATTGCTCTCAATTTATCGCAAACAGAGTTAATGTGATCGGTGCATTTAAAGCGGTCATCAATGACTAGTCCAAGATATTTTTGCGTTTTTACTGCTTCTACGGGTTCACATGCGCAGTTGATATGGTCTGAGTGAAGGCAAGCGTGATCGTGGACGATTAATTGAGGAGTTGTATTAATCCTATTTTGGCTGGAGCTTATATACATAACCTCAGTTTTGTTGGCGTTAAGAACAAGCCCACTTTGTTTCATGGGACCACTTTGTTAGAAGGGTGAAGTCCGTTTGGAGCCGATGTCGTGCGACATTTATATTAACGTCTGCGGATACTAAACATGTGTCGTCTGCAAATTGATAGATTTCACAATTGTTAATCAGGTTAATCAGATCGTTAACATATGTGATGTAGTGCACCGGCCCCAAAACAGAGCCCTGTGCTGTGCCCTCTGATACTCTCACCATAGAGCTGAGTTCCTCTCCAACCTTGATATATAGGGTTCTGTCTTGCATATAATTCTGACACCATTTGTTGGGAGGGCCTCTTACTCCACAGTCATTAAGTTTTTCTATAAGCGTACTGTGCCACAAGGTATCAAAAGCCTTGCTGTAATCGACGAATACAACTAGGACATGTTTTTTATTATTAAGATGTGTGTAGATGGAATCTGAAAATTTACTTAATAGTTGTGTAGTGCTTTTTTTAGGTTGGAAGCCAAACTGTTTTTCTGTTATGATACTTGTCTGAATAGAAGTTTAGTATTTGTCGAGTGATAAATGTTTCAATAATTTTATCAATTATTGGCAGTATCGTGATTGGACGATAGTTATCATAATCTTTAGGACTACCTTTTTTATAGATTGGACGTACTATACCTGTTTTTAGCTCTGCTGGATATGTGCCATTTTGCACAGATATATTTATAAGATTAGCTATAATGGGTGCAATTTTATCACTTATATTTTTAAAATCAATAATTCTTATTTCATCAAAACCAGTAGCTTTTTTAGTGCTTAATGAATGGATAATTTTGTTAACAGATCCTGCAGTAGCTTTTTGAAATCTAATAGAGAGGTTAGCTGGACGGCGGTAATTAGCTGAATCCAGAATATTAATGTTACATTTGGGTGTAATATTTTTTACGGTATCATTAAATGTTTTCGCAAAATTATTTGCGATGTCGGCAGTTTTTATGGTGTTCGTTTCCATAGCATTTCTTATAACGTTATCTACTGAAGCAACGACTTTGCCTGTAATTTTATTTAGAATGACCCATAGATTTCTTATCTTTTTTGTTGTTAATAATTTCAGATTTTATATATTTGTTTTTATATTCTTGTATAATTTTACTAGCGTAATTTCTAGCTTTATTGTATTCCAATTTTAATATTTTATTATTTGTATCTTTAAGCCATTTTATAAATAATTTGTGTCTATAGTTGCATGCCGTATGTATTTTTTTATTCATCCAATTATTGTTATTACGTCTGTAATCATTTTTAATTTTAATTTGTATTAGCGATTTATTATAAGATGTCTTAATGTTTTTTAATATCAAAGATTACTATTTCAAAGGACAAAAGATATGTTTAGTATTTTGCCAGTCGATATCCTGTAATTGCGAAACAAGTACTTTATTATTATATTTTACCTTAAAAGTTTGAACAGCCTGTGTACGCACTCTGTCAGTTCCGATGCATGCTAAAACTATTGCACGGTGGTCAGCCAGTTGAGTACCGAGAGCCGCTGTATACACGCCTTGTGTGCGGGATCTCACATAGATATGATCGATACAAGTCTTGCTTAATTTGCAGTTAGCGATTTCAATTCTTGTATATTGTGAGATTCCGCACATTAGACCATAGTTGTACAATGCAGTATTATATTTATGTTTTATAGGACTACTTATTTTAAGATCTATGTTTACATCACCTAACATAAATAAGTCGTGATTCTTATTGACAGTTTTAAGTGTGCAGTGTAATTCATTTATAAATAAGTGTTTACTAAATAAGGGTGGGCGGTATATTGCTAACAGAGTTGCGGAATATTTATTTTGGGGTGGTTATTTGGCCTAAAATGCATTCAAAGTAGCGTGTTTTTTTTATTTTGAACTCTAATTTTTTTTTATGAATGTACATAATAATACCTCCTTTACGATTATTTCGCAACTCTGTGTACATATTATACCCTTCCATCTGGTACAAAGAGCTGAGTGATGATGATATATTTGCTTCAGTAACAATACATCTATCAATTTCGTACATGAAATAATTATTTCCTCAAGAGCAGAAAAGTTTTTTTTTATTAGTAAACGTATGTTAATATGTAAACAAGATAGATTAATATTACTAGGTAAATTATATATAAAGGTTTGGACATCGATACAGTTTTTAATCTCTGTTATATCGGAGTGTAAGCTATTCATTAAGGAAAAAGTACTCATACACAATTTTTAACGTATTATTAGCTTGTAATATATAAATACCTATTTATTCTCTCAGCTGTTTAATATCATTTATAGAGTGGATGATGATAGGTTTTTCATTCTGCCCTTCTTTGCGTACACGAAGAACTCCCTTCTTCATCCATATATATTTAAAGGTACTCTTAAGTTCTTGCTTCGCGTTCCATAGTAAGTGATTGCTGCTTTCAAACTGCTTAGACAGAGGCTGTCAAAGCTTCTCTGACTTTTATTGAATTAAATCCTAGCGAAGTAGTTTCGACATCGCTTTTAGCTTGCTCTGTTATGACTCCCTTGGCAGCAGGGACAGGGATTTTTTTGGTTATTTCTTTGTATGTCTCCAACCATTTATCTTGAGTGATTTGTGATTTTAATTGAACCCTTATTGGTCCTGGATGTTCTTTCTTGCCAGGTAAACGTTCAGCATGAATGACGTCGCTAGTAGGTTGTTTTAGCTTACCTGCTATCTCTTGAGCAATCACTATAGGATCTTCATTGTCTGTTTGGGTTAAATTAACAATTTCAACAAACATAGCAAGCTTGTGTTGCTCCATATCTTGCATGCGTTGCTCGATGGCTGCTAACCTAGTTTCCAAATTATTATCTTTATTCGTAAGTTCGATATTTTTCTTTTTCAGTTCAATAATTGTTTTTTGGCTAGATTCTAGGTTCTCCATGGCTTCGTCTACTTTTTCTGTATGGAACTGGAGTGTCTGATGTATGTATTTTATTTGCCTTCTTATAGTTTTTTGCATTTCTTTCGAAATGTCCTCCAGCAGATTTTTAATGTCAATTTGAAAATTACAAGCAGACGAAGCTACTCGAGGTTCATCATCGTCATCTTCTGGGACTACGATTGAACGTCTTTTTGGCGATTGATTGTGGCAGTCCTGGCACGTCCATTCTAGGCTGTCATGCTGCCATGTAGTGCAGATACCTGCTTGTTGGTAAGACCAGCACATGCTATGCTCAGATGTACAAATTTTTTCATAGCGATTGCACTCCACGCCAGGCCTTGTTTTGGTAATATTCTTATTACATTGAGTCATATTGACCATATCTGTGGGTACTTAGAAAAAAAAAAATAATAGATCACTTAGGTACGTGTTACTACGTGTACGTGTTACTTTCATAGATGCCTTACCTAAGATCACAGAACACAATTATTACTTGATATATATATATATATATATATTTCTGTGAAAAATAATGACTTAACTATAATATCTCAAAATATAAGAAGTGTTTATAGTAACATAGATGACCTAAATTTAACTCTATCTTTTTTGAAATTTAAACCTGATATTTTGATTTTGACCGAATGCCGACTAAGCCTCCAAAAAACAATTCCATGTATTTCTAACTATACTCATTTTGCTACAACATGTCATCTTAACCAGAGTGATGGAGTAGTAGTGTATATCAAAAATACTATAAATGCTAAGGTTAAAGAAATAATGTTAGAACACGCTTCATGCTTACAAATAGAGATATATAATAACACTATTTTAGCAATATACCGCTCTCCTTCAAACACAAATGCCAACAAATTCATTGATTCATTAAGTTTATACCTAGAAAACATTAAATCAAAAGAAATCATAATTCTAGCTGGTGACATAAACATTAACATTGCACCTAAAATAAATGAAAATTCGTATGAACGTAGTAACAGAGAGAATTATTTAAATATGTTAAGTATGCGCGGCTTAATACCTGGTCATTACTCACCGACAAGAGAAAGTAGTTGCCTAGATCATTTTATTCTAAAGCTAATACAGGGTAAGGTCTATGCTCAAATTGCTATCTTACTTACAACAATTACTGATCACTCAATGATACTACTAAACCTATCCAACTTAAAATTATTAAATGAATGCACAAAGACAAAAACAATCACAGATTTTAAAAATGCTCTTAACAGTTTATTACAAAAGAATATCAATGATTTACTTTTTTGTGAAAATCCCCATACAGTTATAGAAACATTAGTTAATAAATTGAGTGAATCCTTACAAGAAAATACAAAGATTGTGCATCTTCCAAAAAATAAACGCATATTAAAACCTTGGATAACTCCTGGCATTGTGCGTTGTATTAGAAATCGCAACAATTTGCAAAAAAAGTTACGTTCCGATCCTCACAATGAAATTAAAATAATTATATATAAAAGATATCGTAACAATTGTAATAAAATAATAAAAAAAGCAAAACAAAGCTATGAAAGACAGGTCCTGAGGATGTCCCTCAATAACAGTAAAAGTCTTTGGAATAATATTAAAAGGATAGCACATCTAAATCAAACAAAAGTAAATAATACAAATTTACTACATATAAAAGCAACACCATTAGATTCGGTAAACTATGTTAATAACTTTTTTGCTAATATAGGTAAAAATCTTGCCAAAAATATTATAACTAGAAATAATGATAGTAAATATACAACAGTATTAGGGCAGCCCCAGTTTTCTTCCTTTGTCTTGCTAGATACGGATCCTCAAGAGGTTCATGATATCATTATGAACCTAAAATCAAACAGTGCTCCTGGATGGGATAATATTCCAGTGCACTTTCTAAAACTTACAGTAACTCAAATCACTCCTGTAATCTGCCACTTTGTAAATCTTTGTTTTAAGCATGGCGTTTTTCCTTAACCTTTAAAACGAGCTGTTATAACACCAGTCTATAAGAATGGGGATAGATGTGATGCTAGCAACTATAGACCAATTTCAGTACTACCTTCGATTTCCAAATATTAGAAAAGCTTATCAACACAAGACTTAAGTTATCTTACTAAGTTCGATATTTTGTCTAACTGTCAGTATGGTTTCAGACATGGTAAATCCACAGAAGATGCAATCTTAGCTCTTAGCTCGTTCATAGTTAACAACTTGGATCAGGGTAAAAAATGTCTTGCAGTCTTTCTAGACCTCAAAAAGGCCTTTGATGCTATCTGTGTCCCCATCCTTTTACAAAAATTAGAAAATATTGGCATAAGGGATACAACCTTGACAGTGTTTAAAAATTACTTATTAAACCGTACACAAAAAGTTAAAATAGATCAGTTTATTAGTGAAGACACATATACTACCTACGGTATACCACAAGGCAGTATTTTAGGCCCAACTTTGTTTTTAATTTATATCAATGATCTTTGTAATCTGAAAATTGATGGTGCCCGAGTGTTCACATATGCCGATGATACTGCTGTAGTTTTTACTGGAACATCATGGGATGACATCCGTAAGGGTACAGAATCTGGCCTCACTAAAATTGCAAGCTGGCTTCAATCCCATTGTCTGACTATTAATGCACTTAAAACTAATTATATTTGTTTTACTATTAAAAATGGTACCCAACCGGGAAATAACTTCAACATAAAGATTCACACTTGCAGCATTGACAAATCTCAAAACTGTAACTGCTCTGTCATTACGAAAGTTTCTTCAACCAAGTACCTAGGAATCATTATAGATCAACGCTTAACTTGGCATGAACATATTGATATAATAACATGTAGATTTAGAAAAATAACCTGGATTTTTAAAAAGCTTAGACATATTACTTCAGATAATCTTATTAACAAAATTTATGTAGCTTTAGCCCAATCGTTATTAACTTACTGCCTTCCGATATGGGGTGCAGCAACAAAAACAAAATTATTGCAATTGGAAAGAACTCAGCGTGCCTTAGTAAAGACAATGTACTTTTTGCCTTATAAATTCCCAACAGTGAGCCTATATTTAAAATCTGATGTACTAAGTGTAAGAAAATTATATATTTTACACACAATATTAAAAAAGCATAAAGATTTGTTTTATGACCCAAATATTTTGCATAAAAGAAGAAAAGACATTGTACTTAACTCTTTTCGTGTTAAAACTGCATTTGCTAGACGTCAGTTCATTAACCAATCTATCTATCTGTATAATTCTGTCAACAAAAATCTTAATATTTACTGTACAAATACCAAGGACTGCAAGTTATTAATTATAAATTGGCTGAAAACCCTGTCTTACGAAAGCACAGAAAAACTTTTATGTTTCAACACATAAGGTGAAAATAATATTTCCCAAAAAACACACATACACACAAACAAACACGCACATACACACACACTCACACACATTTATTGTTGAATAATTTTAAACTACTTTTGTTTTTTTAGTTTTTTTTTTCTTTGTATAATATGTAATTATATGTTTCTAGAAAGTTTTGTATAGCTATGGAAGAGCGGGAGTCTCTGACACAAGTGCCTTAAGGTGCTTAAAAGACGCTCCCTACCTTATGCAAATTGTGAAATGCTTAATGAAATAAATATATATATATATATATATATATATATATATATATATATATATATATATATATATACACACGCACTTGGCTGGTTTTTATTTAAATTTTGACTGCAAGTTTATTTGCCACGCTAGTGTCGTAAAATTAATTAGAACCTTCATTTTGATCTCTGCAGGTTTAGTTTTAGTTAGCGACGCAGTTCCAGCGCTAGGGTTAGCCGATGGCTCTTCCACCATCGGCCCACAAGCTGTCAGCGTCGATAAAGGACGAGCGTACATCGCCGGTACTAAGGTCCTCTGCGGAAGTACCAGCGCTTTAGACGAGTGTATTATTAAGTTTAAGGAAGCTACTGGTACGTGAAAGTTTACATTAAATATTATTTTTATCACTCAACAACATTATTTCTATCACGGAACATAAAATAGAAAATACACCAATTTTGTTTAGGCACTATACAAAATCAATAAAACCCAATTTAATTTCAATCCTGTATGCTTACGGCATCATAGTTTCGTGCCGAGACGGTATTAGAAATCACACGGGACAAATTCTAATTAGCTTTCTTTGAAAGTAGGGTAGGTATATCAAAAAAAGCATTTCAGAAAGTAGACCGTTTTATCCACGAGGATTTTGGGACTTCTATCGACTAAAATCGGTGTTCCACCGCCATATCAGCAGGGCAACTGGAATGCTTTCGGTCACATATTATCACGATTTAAACCACTATAATCTAAACTAGAAGGTATTTCGCAATTTCCCTAACGTGGCCAAGTCAAGTTAAATTTTGTCGAGCACAGTGGCACATTTCCTACTTTAGACCTTTATCTTATAAAACGTTAAGACCTGTCCTGTGTGTCTGATACATAATAAATTAATATTAATCGTGGTAACTAACGTACAGAGTATTCCCCTTACATTTCATAGCATACTAGTAACCCAGAGTTTCATTGTTAGTTCATTTCGGTAGTAACGGAAAACATCGTGAAGAAACCTGCATATCTGAGAAATAATAATTTAAAATTAAAAAATTGTATAACCGACCTCAATATAAATTATTAAGGATAACTCAAAAATTACTGGTCAAGGCCTTGATCAAATTTATATGTGACCACATGATAAGCACCAGCTTTCAAATAAAAAAAGAATCATCGAAATCGGTCCACGCGTAAAAAAGTTATGCGGTAACACACATAATAAAATAAAAGAAAAAAAAGAACATACAGTCGAATTGAGTACCCCCTTCTTTCATGGACATGATGTAAAGTTCCCCAACACACATTAAGGCAGCGTGAATGACACCAATACCCCTCTCAGATGTGCGAGGTGGCCTGTGCCCAGCAAAGGCACGTATATAAGCTGTAACTTTATCTTATTTTTCACGTGGTAGAGCCATGCTGCAGCTATATTAGTAATATAATTGTAGCATGAATGGGTCGGCTTGACCGGGAAAGAACCACGCGAAAATACCAGCGTCAAATAGCAGCTTCATGCTGCTGTGTTTCGTATGGTGAGTGTAGAGAACCGGAGACCCTTTTTACTGGAAAAGAGGCATTCTATCTTAGTCCTCACGGGTGACAACGTATCTGCATTTTGATTCGCAAACGAGGATAAATGTAGATGTCTATGGGCCACAGCAACCATTTACCATCAGGTGGACTGTGTGCTCGTTTGTCACCCTATCCTATAAAAAAAAATCTTAACTGGAATTTATCTTGTTCAATCGCGTTCATCTGCTATTGTCGCCATTGGTTGACGACTACAGTTACCTATGCCGTAGTCGAAGTGTAGCTCGTCCATACACGCTATTCGGTTAACATAAAGCTTCTTGGTTATACTTGGAAGAAGATTTACATAGAAGTACAACATAAGAGATTTATAGGGCTAACATCCGAAGCTAATTAACCAATGTTACTGTAACTGTTATTGTATCACTGCCGCAGCATGAATGGATTGGATCGCCCCCTGAAGAAGCACGGCCTCACGTAATACCAACGTATTAGTTGCTGTGTCTTATAAGGTGTGTGTAGAAAATCGGAGACCTTTTTTACTGATAACGAGGCACTCCGTATCCATCTTAGTCGTCAGGGATGACAACGCATCTACATTCCGATTCTAAATCGATGATAGATGCAGGTGTTTTGAGCAAAGCATCCACTTACGCTTACCATCAGGTGAACTTTATGCTCGTTTGTCTCCCTTATCCCTATAGAAAAAAAGTATCTTATTTCCCAGTTGACTTATAAATATATAAAATCATTTATTGCATATTTTTCAGATTGTTCTCTCGAATACGCGCTGGAGGCAGCGTCTTTACATCCAGCTAAAGCTCTCGGCATAGACAATTGTAAAGGCAGATTAAATTATCAGTGTGATGCAGATTTTGTTATATTGGACCCTAAAACTTTAAATGTTTTGTCAACTTGGATAGCAGGTGAATGTGTTTATACTGCGCCCAAATAAATTAAATAATTGTGTATTTTATTTACTTACATACTTTTATACATCGATCACTAATAAAAAACTAGATGCACAATTCCATACAAAAGTTCTCTAAAAACTGTCACCAAATGTTTTGACGTAATTCTAGTTGATATAAATATACATTAATGTAAATTCAACCTTAAACGCATTGCCTAAAGTTGTATTGACAAAGCTACGTGCAAAAAGCAATGAAATTTTACGACCGACGCTTGTCGCTTGAACAAGGATAGTGGAGTCGAACTGCACAATATTTTTTGTTACTGTAATTTTAATTTTATAATTTTGTTAAACTTGTTTTAAATAATTGGTCTACTTAATAAAGCATATTCTATTCTATCCTATGGTGTATATGTGTAATGGTTATATTATTACCTGAATGTAAATATGCTTTTGGATAGGGCACTACATTAATTTAGTAATGAAAGTAATTGAAACAGTAATAATTATTTATTTATTCTTTATCTTGTGTGAAAAATTTAAAGATATTGCTTGACGAACAACTAAAATCTAAATATAATAGTTACTAAGTATAAAAAATAAGTACAGAAAGTTCTTGTAAAATCTAAGAATATTATTGTCCCAATTTTTGATGTAATGTTCATATTTTCAGATATTTAAAAAAACGGATAAGATGGAATAATTATAATGATTTCTTATATACTAATAAAACTAGTTTACGGTTTAGTAAACGGGTTTTATCGCGTATATTAACTTATTTTATATTCCCGACGTTTCGAGTACTATAATATTTAGAGAAATAGTAAAGAACTCTCATTAAAAAGAAAAAAATCATACTTTAATAATAAAAAAAACAATAGCGTCTCCACAAGTGGAACAGAATCAACGCATATACCTCGAACAATGACGACTCATTTTATTACGATTTAATTTAAAAAATACTTTTACGATGATTTCCTGACAAAATATCAGTATTTACAATACAGTGATAACAATTAAATAATGTTAATATTAATACTTACCGAAAATATGAAATTCCATCCTTTTTAAGCGTCCTGGTTGTGTGATTTTTACACGTTTTAAACGAGCACTGAGGCATGTTTACCGTCGGAGCATTTGAATGCTACTAGATCAAAAGTGCACCCATATGTTCGAGTGGGTGCACATTCGGTTACGCCATTTTTTGTCACTGATTGTGTATCTAGTTTTTTATTAGTGATCGATGCTTTTATATCATAATATATTGTGACACGAAGTGTTAAGCCTTTTTTAATTTATTTATAAGATTATGGATGTTTACAAAACGTGTAAACTAGTGATTCTATGTGATTACCTGCTTAATGTCCTGTAAGTTATATAAAATTGATAAGGTGTTGTTGATGAGGTGGTGCCTAAAATATTTTATGTACCTTTTGTTACGTAGATAAAATATTCTAATATTATATTTTTGTAAGGATATGTCGTTATGTGTTTAATTTAGTACAAATAAACCAATTTATTTTGATAAACCTATCAAAATAAATTGGTTAAAAGACCTGTATTATAAATTAGCTAGAAAATGTAAATCAACGTTACTTTATGTAACTTTCAAATACAATCACTCAGTAACTTTACCAAGTTTCAAGTATAAAAAATTCGTAAATTGGTTTCTCGCTATGGAATGCAATTAAACCATTCAATTTTCTTTACTATTAACTATATTTAATCAAAATAAATGTTGATGCAATATATTCTTTGTGAAATAACCAATAGTATTTAGAGCGATGGCACACAATGCGTCGACGGTGCATTGAGACGCTTGAGCGGTGTCAGTACGTGTTTCTATAGATGAATCTTCGGGATTGTTATTCAAAATATGAAAGAAGTACTACCATGATTAAAATGGAAAATTTTTTTTTTGGGGCATGTAATGACAATTGTAAGTAGTGTTGCCAGGTCCAGTCATTGCCTGATTTACAGTTCCGACAGCCCTAGGCTAACTATGAATATATAGCCCCCTCTCCTCTTCCCCTACCGACCTGTTCTGTCTGTGCCTGCCCAGCCTTATAATACTTTTTATCCATTCTGTTGTTTTACTAGCTTTCCACTCCGCGATTTCACCCACATTAAAACAAATTTTCCTGATAGTAAGTGTGGACCATCGTCTATGAACAACTGCTGATCAGAACAAGAGCCGACCAGAAAAAATTCGGTCGTCGACGATTCGAGCCACTCTTCGCTGGCTGTTGTCAAACGGAAGGAGCTGGCACTCCACTGGGGTGTTCTCTATGTGGGGCGAACTTACTCTTTGTAAAGTTGCAAGCGGTGTGCCGGCAAGAAATACTGTCCTGCTCTGCTGAGCGCGCCAAGCATTTTAGATGCCAATTTAGCCTTCCCTTGCAATTGACCGCGGAAATGTACGTTATTCGATATGTCGATGCCGAGAATGCCGATGCCAGCTGAAGCAGCATGGAGTGCCCTAAAATTGATGGGGTTCTTTTTAGCGGTAAACACGCAAACCTATGTCTTCTGAAGTTTAAACTGGATTAGAGTTGTCACCAATCCGAGACCTTGTTTATTAAAGACTCGAGATTAGATACACGTTTGTTCCGATACTCGATGAAATGTTTCCGAGAAAAAGTATTACTAGTGTTACAACCAGTAACAGAAACAAATAATTGATATAGACAAATAAATGACATCGAAAGTCATAAAAAATCATTGTACGAAAATTTTCTCGCGTTAAATTAATGCTGACGTGTCACAGACAATTTTCAATTTGCCGCCAAATCGTAAACAAATGACAAATTAAAATACATACACAATTATATTGGCAGAGTTACATTTCCAAAATATAAACTTATTTTTTAATTATATTGTTTACAAGAGTGGCCAGTTTTAAAAACTTTCAGTGTTGCCCTCGTATATAAAAAAGGCAGATACTTTACTACTACGCCAAAACTGAAGCGTTGGAAAGTTGGAAAGTGGTCAGTTAGCCACTCCGACCATTGGCTAACAAATAATATACCATGATTACGTAAGCTTAAAGAAAAAAAACAACAATAGACGTTCCAGAACCGGTGCGATAAGAACACGAAGAGCGAGAGAGAATGTAAGCAAAATATGTGTTCAGCCGAGTTCGGAACATTTTTTCGGTGGTTTTGTGGGCATATAACGTATCTATAAAAATATCATTGAATATGCAATGCTAGAATGCGAACTTACGGAAGTGTTTACCGCTATTTTATTATATTATAAAATACCTGTCACTTCTGCAACAAATTATTTTTAATTTGCTGAAGATCATTCAGCAAGTTAAAAATAATCAAAACTTAGTTAAGAAATAGTATGGATGGGCAAGCTTGGCTCGGACTTTTGACACTCATAGCAATCGAAAACAAGGCCGCATCAAGTCTACATTTAACGGAAGTTATTGATGATTTTGCAAAAAAACTAAATCGAGAAAAAATTAAAATCTATACTTATAGTAAATCTGTAGAGACGTCAATTCTGTACATGAAATATATTTCCAGAATAACTATCAGGGGGTGATTAGTGATCGATACTGATGCCAAATATGCAAACAGTAAAAAATTTTTCTGTCTGTCTGTCTGTATGTTCCTTATAGAAACAAAAACTACTCGACGGATTTTAAGGAAACTTGGTACAATCATTCTTCATACTCCTGGGCAGGGTATAGTATACTTTTCATCACGCTACGATCAATAGGAGCAGAGCAGTGAAGGTAAATGTTGGGGAAACGGGAGAAATTATTCCATTTTTTAAGCTTCCGCCGCGTGTGCAGCCTTAATGGTTAAAGCTACACAGAAATCATGTATAACGGAAATGTTCTCCTTAAAATTATATAAAAAATATCCCACGACAGCATATGTCTATCTTTTATGGTTGACTCACAATAACACGTGTAACTCCCAATAGCTTAGCAGTTCGAAGCTCTCTGATTATATTTGTCTACTCTTACGTTTATAACACTATCACTCATCCCTAATTAAAAAAAGTTAACATTATTATCTATTCAATAAAAGAGAGTCATATAAATCGGTATAGAAACACCAAAGTTATACATGAAATACGCTAATAAGCCATCGCGCGTGATTACTGAAGCATGCTATAAAGATTATTTTTGTGTAACGATCGCCGCGCTCGACGCGGCTCGCGGCGGGTGTTATAAAAAGGCGGAGGGTCCGAGTGCGAGCTTAAGAAGCTTTAAACAGCTGGTTGCCAGTCCCCAAAGGCGGTTTTAGAGGGCAGGGGTGTCACTTCCACTATGGAAGGTATGGAGCACTCCATACCTCAAGTTTTTCAAGGTATGGAATTCCATAGCTGAAATTAGGAAATAAATCGCATATTACTACAAACCCCATATAAATAAATCGCAAGCCCTTAAACCTCAATACCCCACATCTTATAGTTCAATAAATAAGTTGAGTATATACACTGCAAACTCTTAAACCTTAATACCCCACGAGTAATGCGAACAAATTTGAAAATCGCGCCACCATTTTCCATACCTCAGATTTTTACAAAGTGACACGCCTGTTAGAGGGTATCACTTAGGTTCCCCCGGTAGGCAGTGAGTTCCTTATAACCACGATAGACCGGCTGTCGTGGTATGCGTAATGCATTTCCGCCTCCCTACATAAAGGGTAGCCCTTTTCCAATTGCTTCGGGCGCAAAAAAAGAAAAGTGCGAGCTTCATACAATATTTGGCTGTTGATGCGAATAAGACGTTCAGAATGTTCGACCTTATTGACAGACAATAATTGATTTTAACAAACCGTGCTTATCAGCGCGACTTTAAGTCTACTCTTACGTTTAATAATTTATTTTTAGATTTCTTTGGTTGTTATTTTATAAAATAGGTATTAGTTATTTTGGTAGTGTTTAAATATTTCTTAGTATTAGCTTAATTATACCTAGTCAGGTCATAAGTATTGTCACACAGTAAAAACTTTTCTTTTAGAATACTGGCCACAAAAAAGTTTATTGAATTCGAATTTCGAATTGTTCATGAAAATAAAACTGTATACTTTTTAGAATTTCACTCATTTTTAAATATGGAGTGAACGCTTAAAGAAGACCGTGTTGCAGTTATTGCGTTGCATGGTTGCGGTTACTATTGTATTGTATTGTATCAATTTGTATATACCCAAAAGATTCGTTTATCGTACCATCAAACGATACAATGAAGACTCTAGTGTAGATGACAGGTCAAGAAGTGGTCGCCCTCGGTCTGTTAGGACTCCAGCAGTGATAAAAGCTGTGAAGGCGCGAATTCAAAGAAATCTCAAACGTAAGCAGAAACTGTTGGCCCTTCAGATGGGGTTAAGCAGAACCACGGTGAAAAGGGTGTTAAATGAAGACTTAGGGCTTCGGGCATATCGAAGAAAAACAGGACATCGTTTGAATGCTCGTCTAATGGACCTGAGACTGAAGAGATGCCGCGCTTTGTTGAAGCGGTGCGCGGGAAAAAAATATCGGGAAATTCTTTTTTCGGATGACAAAATTTTTACCGTAGAAGAGAGCTAAAACAAACAAAATGATAAGGTGTACGCACACAGTAGTGAAGAAGCGAGCAACCGTATTCCGCGTGTCCAACGAGGTCATTTTCCATCCTCGCTCATGGTATGGTTGGGAGTTTCTTATTGGGGCTTAACAGAGGTACATTTTTGTGAGAAAGGTGTAAAAACGAATGCAGTTGTGTATCAAAATACAGTCCTGACGAACCTTGTGGAACCTGTTTCTCATACCATGTTCAATAACAGGCACTGGGTATTCCAACAAGATTCGGCGCCAGCTCATAGAGCGAAGAGCACACAAGACTGGCTGGTGGCGCGTGAAATCGACTTCACCCGGCACGAAGACTGGCCCTCCTCCAGTCCAGATTTGAATCCGTTAGATTACAAGATATGGCAACACTCGGAGGAAAAGGCGTGCTCAAAGCCTCAACCCAATTTGGAGTCACTCAAGACATCCTTGATTAAGGCAGCCGCCGATATTGACATGGACCTCGTTCGTGCTGCGATAGAAGACTGGCCGCGCAGATTGAAGGCCTGTATTCAAAATCACGGAGGTCATTTTGAATAAACTTTAGTGTCATAAGAATCTATGTTTTGTTAAGTTCATTTTGGTATATAAATGGTTACATAATTAATAAACTTGTTTCAATTATTTTATATTAAACATGTGACAGAATTTATGACCTGGCTAGGTAAATTAAACTTTTTTATTTATTTAGCTGTAGTTTTAAATAGGTACCTAGGTATCAAATAGGTTATTTCATTCTATTAGACGTAGTTTATGTACCTACTTATATATTTTTAAGAATTTAATTTTGGATTTAAGGATTTATTTAGGATCCGTTTTATTATTTAAGTAGGCATTTAGATTTTTAAGTGTATGGTAGCTATAGTTAGGACCTCTAACGTAGATTATTTTGATAGGTAACTGAATGCCGTCGATTAAAAATAAAATACACAATGCCATTTTTAAATAAAACTAATTTTACGGATTTTATCGCGTATATTAATCTATTTTTATATTCCCGACGTTTCGGGTGCTGGAAAGCACCCGTGGTCACGGGGGACTGAGGTGTTTGACGTCCTGCTGTCATAGTTAGCCCGGCTACCTTCAGTTTTTTAATATTAATTTTTGGTCCGATTTACGCAGAATGAGCTTACAGTATCTTGAAGTCTAGCAGTGGTTTACTTGGGTTTGGATTTGATTTTATTAATTATGGGATCCCAAGCAGATGGTAGCACCCATCCATCTTCTCGGCGGGACCCGAAGCTTGTTGTCTTGCAGTACTTGCTCGACGTTCTGAAGCTCGGCGGCCAGATGTTTTCTGTCACAGATCCCTCGTGCTCTCTGAAACAAGGATTTTCCCACGGTAGCTAACTGTGAAGGATGATGGTGAGATTCACCATTTAGATATCGGTTGGTATGGGTATTTTTTCTGTACACAGTATGACTAATAGTGTTATCAGGATTTCGGATGACTAAAACATCTAGGAAAGCTAAAGTATTGTTTGCCTCTAACTCCATTGTGAATTGTATTTTAGGGTTTATGGAATTAAGGTGGTTTAAAAATGCAGTTACTTAGTCAGATGGTAAAATTGTGAAAGTATCGTCTACGTACCGCTTGTAGAATCTTGGATTTACAGGAGCAGTAAGAAGGGCTTTCTCCTCAAAGTCCTCCATGAATATGTCGGCGACTACGGGAGATACAGGTGAGCCCATTGCCACTCCGTCTACTTGCATGTAGAACTCTTCTTTCCACAATAAATAGCCAGATGTGAGGCAGTGTTTGAGTAATACTGCATATTCTGTAGGCATGTTGTTATCTTCTAGCTTTCTAGTAACAATTGAGATGCAGTCTTCAATATAGTATACCATAGTTTCATTGTCAGCGAGATGTAGGTCTTTAATCTCACTAACAAAATAGTATGAATCCTTTGTGTGTGCTCTGGTATGTCCTCTTAGTGGTGACAGTATTTTAGCCAAGTGTTGAGCCAACTTATAAGTTGGTGAATCGATCTGGCTTACTATAGGACGTAGTGGAGCGTTTGGTTTGTGTATTTTCGGTAACCCATACAACCGCGGTGGTTTGGCACATGATGGTATTGTCGAATTCACGTCGAGATCTAATTTTTCGGAGTTGTAGGGTCTATTTTGACCTTTTTGTATGTACTTACGTCCGATAAAAGTTGTTGTATTTTGAAATTATACTCTGACGTGTCCATTATTACCGTAGCATTTCCTTTATCCGCGCGGAGAATCGTGAGCTCTGGTCTGTTGCGTAAGTTGTACAACGCTTTAAATTCGTCTTTGGGGAGGTTTAATTTCGGCGCTGAACTTCGACGTAACAAGGACGAAATGTCTTGACGTATAGCCTCTAAATCCTCTTTACCGATATTATTCTTAAACAGACAATCCTCAACACTACAGATAATTTCCCCGTACGGGATTTTTTGCGGCGTTATAGCAAAATTCAAGCCTTTCGACAATACTTTTATTGTAGGTTCGTCCAGTGTTTCTTTTGACAAATTATAGACCGTGCGTTGTTTATTGTTTGCGTCTGTGGTCAACGGTTGTTGCGTTTCCACGCGAGCCACGCGGTAGCTTTTGCCGTCGTGCAGATGGGCCGGCTCAACTGGGATGGTACCACGACCTCACAGAATACTAGCGTGAAGTAGAAGTTTCATTCTGCGTTTCGCCTGGTAAGTGCAGGTGGACGGTGGCCCAGGATAATACCAGCACCCCTGGTGACGAACAATCCCTCGTTGAGCATTGACACCATACCCAAGCTACCTTACTCTTCCTGAGCTTGGGCCTGATGTTGCAGAAGGCAACCTGAGCAGGTTGCCTTCTGCAGCAACATCAGGGGACTTCATTCAAACCACTACCATCTAGAGACGACGAAGCTGGCCTTGCTCTTTCTAACCGAGACACAGGTGTCCTCTCCGGCTGATACTTCGTATCTCTCCTACCCGGGGTACAAATTAGAACACTCCTTTGTGCCCCGGGCTAGAGTTGTATACATCACAGAGGACATCCGTTTTCGACGCCTCGGCAGTCTTGAAGGTACGGACCTGTCCATACTAATGCTTCGCGTAGACAGCGACGACCATCCCCGCGTATACCTGTACCTCTATAGATCCCATAGCGGTAATGCCGACACAGACCGATTCTTCGACTACGTCCAAATGGCTGCAGACTCCGTGCAGGGCCGCGCCGACCCCCCACAGCGCCTGTGTGCGAAACCTATGAAGCGCCTCTTTTTTTCACGAATCTTCATGCTCCAACTTGTTTTTTTTTTTTTGTTATTTGTTAATTTCGACCGAAATAAATGTTCTCCAGTTTTATATACTTAGATAATATTTTCCTTAATAGGTAAAACCAGTTCGCTTCCGCTTGCCAATTACGGCGAAAAATAAAACACGAATTTAATTTTTACATACTTTACGAGTATTTATGATGTTATGTCTAATTGTATACTTAGATATTAATAACAAAATAGCTGACTTTTCTAATAATAATGATTTAACTATTACGTATGCTATGTTTAAAAAAAACAACAAGAGTCTAAAATATGTAAGAATATAAACATACTTAAATTATATTATTTCCATTCTTCTCGCTTTTCTGTTTGCGAAATCCTTAATAATCTCGTGTATGTCTATATGGTCTAATATGGCGTCCTCTATGGATATTGTTGCTAAACTTGTTAATCTTTCCTGGCTCATTGTTGAACGCAGGTAATTTTTTATAAGTTTTAATTTATAAAAGGACCTTTCCGCACTTGCTGCGGTAACTGGCATAGTTAGCAAAATTCGTAATGCTTTGGTGAAGTTAGGGCAAACAGCTGTCAAATTGTTTAAATATATAAATTCGAGAATTTCCACCACATCATTATTTAAGCGTCTCCCACACACAAGCGGCTTGCGGTGGCGGCTAACCGCGAGCCGCGGCTCCAGCCGCTGCAACAACACACCACCGCGGTTGCAACGGCCGCCTAAAGCGTCTCCCACACAGAAGCGGCTTGCGGTGGTGGCCGCGGTGGTGGCCGCGGTGGTGGTCAGTTGTATTCGCTTGCAATGTAAGAGAGTCTGCAAGCCCGTGCGGCCATGGCGCGATCTGCAAGCGGCTGGCCGCGGCCGCATGCTCCGCCCCTTCCGCTAACGCGTGTGTGTTAGCGAGTACGCGGCCAGTCGGTGGCCACAGCGCGGTCAGTTGCAAATTTTTACAACAGGCCGCGTGTACCGCGTGAAAAATGGTGCTAAATTAAGAGATTGTAATAGAAACAGAGCAAAATTATCCAGTACTTTATGAAAATTCGCATCGTGATTACAAAAGCATTAGGATTAAAAACAAAATATATGATAATATTGCTGAATATAACAATACTTCATCATGGTTAGCCATGTTTACTGACCTCTAATCGTAGCACAGACACCACAGCGAATGGCGCTTCAGGCCGTCGTTGCGACAGTTCCCATATTACAAATTTTGTTACTTAGTCAAATTTTTTCCTTTTCTACATTAATGGCAATAAGTCACTATTTATGGAAGATACATTTATGAATTATGCCACTATAAAATCTATACGAAACCGACATTATTGTAAAATTATTGGTCACCCATACATTTATACATTTTTTTCATACCCAAGAGGTTTGAACTTCGCTTAAATAATATTTTTTGCATGTTTTTCAAAAATAAATAGATTTGCGAATTTTTAAATAAAAACTGCAAAAGCTATTTATACTATTTACTTTTTATCTATCAGCACAGTTAGTGTATAATAATAAAACAACAAAAAACCAATAGAAATCATTCGTTTTTGGTCATAGTGTTCAAGGCAGTAAAAATCGACTTTTCTTTAAAAAAATATATCAAAGATACTACTTGTGACATATTATGTTTCGTATTTTTTTTTCGGAACGGCCATAAGTTGTACTATAAGACATTTCAAGGTTATCTATTCATTACCGGACACCTTGTATAATACTTGCACAATACTAAAAAATTCAGTCATATGATGATTGAGATTGGCAGCGTCGTTTACTATTAAATTTAAGCTACGAGGGCGGCACTGAAAATTTCGGGAATCAAGGAAGTGACACAATATTACTATTTAAAAATGTATTTATTGCTTTTCGAAGTATTCTCCGCGAAATTTGACACATTTTTCCATACGATGGAACCAATCATTGAAGCAACCATTCCATTCGGAAGTTGGGGTCTCCAAAATGGCCGTTTTGTAGCCAGTGAAATTAGTGACATAGTGCAAAACTGCAAAATCAAGTGACAGTGCAAGATCCCTCCCGCCGCCTGAGTGATATTTTTAAAAAAATATCCTATTACGTGCCTCTATATAAATTCATCAAAAACATAGTTGGGAAATTATAATAAACCGAATAAAAATACTCAAGACTTGGCCTAAAGGTCTAGATACCAGGCCATAAGCTCCAAAAAAAAAAATTGATGACAGTTGAAGCTATCACAAAACTCGTTACTATAGTCACAAATTATAAAGTTGTATCACAAACTATATAGAAACACTAAGTTGTATGTGCAAGAACTATAGTGTGTGCTCGTATGTAGTCGTACTCGATAAAATAACAATAAAAAAAACAATACGCCTGTCTTATTGTTTAGAAGACTCACGTCCTGATCCAAGGAATATAGTAATTATATACTTATGGGATCCCAATACTGATCCCTGTTAATATATGAAAACGAAGCATACGTGTATATGTTGAAAGGTAGCTTCATCAAAGTGCATTTACAGAAATAATTTTATTCAATATGAAACAAAAGTCCGGTTTAACAAGATTCCTTAACTGCAATATTCTTCGTGATGGCAAAATAATTAAAGAGGATTTGTGGATACGGGACGGTAAAATAATAAACCCTGAACAAGTTTTTTACGATGAGCAACAAGAAGCAGACGTTAGTATAAATTGTAATGACTTACTTATTACTCCAGGATATATCGACTTGCAAATAAACGGTAAATATTATTTAAACATAGTATATACTAATATTAATTACATTAAAAATTGCACTTTTGTTACAAAAACTTAAGTAATTTTTTTATAAAACTAAAGTGACAAATGCACTTAGAGCCCACCTGATGGTAAGTGACTACTGTAGGCCATGGACATCTGCAGCTAAATGTAAACAAATAAGTCTAGAAGGTGTTATCACCTCTGAAGACTAAGATCGAATGCTTCACAACCTGTAATTAATCTGGCTCTGCACCCTTCCAACCGAAACAGCAGTGCCAGCACTGCTACTTCACGGCAGAAATAGCTGAGAGGGTGGTGGAAGCTACCCAGGCAGACTAGTAAATAAAAAAGGAGTCCCAACACTTAGTAATACCACCTTTTACTTTTAACATTGAAGATAATGTACCTTAGCACATATTATCTTAATGGTTTTATTTGTTCAAAATGAAGTATATTATTTTTACAAATAAATTTTAGCCAATTAATATTAAAGTATTCTAATGTATACTGATATAATTAAACAATTACTTAGTACAGAACCTTAAAGACTTTATTATTCATAGCCCTTTACAAGTCTACTGCAGAATATAGGTCTTTCCCAAGGATTGCCACTAAACTGTTCTTTCTTATGGGAAGTTTTCATGCAGGCAAGTTTTGGCAGACAGGTTAGCATTTACAATTTTTATTATTAAGTTGTTTTAGAAGAATGCTGCTTCCCATCTCTGACTAAGTCTCCTCTTTTGTTATATAATTAATGTCAAAATACATAATAATATATACCCAGAGAGGTGGACGGGAGCAGTGTCAAAGATGTAAGGTATTTAGTACTGTAACCACCAATCAGTTGCCAAACTTGTTGTTAGTGATAATCACTAACAACAAGTTTAATTAATAAAATATTCCTAAGTATCAATGCACTGTTACAGCTGGTTACGAAGTGAACATCATTGTCAACATTATAAATTATCTCTACTGGTACTTTTATGTTTTTAATTTTGTAGTACACATGATTTTATATATTTTCTTAACTTAGGTGGTTGGGGTGTTGACTTTTCATTTGATACTGAAAATGTTGAAGAAGGTGTACGTAAGGTAGCAAAAGAACTCTTAGCACATGGTGTCACATCATTCTGTCCAACAATGGTGACATCAGAGAAGGAGAAATATTCTATTATTCTTCCCCAAATAAAAAAATTACAAGGCGGGAAACATGGAGCAACTGTTCTTGGAGTCCACCTAGAAGGTCCATTCATAAGTTTAGCTAAAAAAGGTGCTCATTCACATGAGTTTATCATGAATCCAGACAAGGTAAATTGTTTTTCTCTATTACTTATTTTTACACCATAATAAAAAGGTAGAGATCACCTATTTCCCAGGGGTTATTATCAGTCATGTACTCTTAGTAGTATAATAACCCTTACTAGACAATTTTTCCTTAATGAATAATTTAAACCTTTTGATAGATAACGTCTGCATACTTTCTGGGACTTTGTTGTAATAGCGTATATATATATATATTGCCCCATGAAGGAATCTCTGACTCTTTAGAGTCGGGTAACTGATATAACTAAATTATGCTTGTTTCTTGTATTTACAGAATGTACAGCACTATTTTTAATAAAACTATTTTTGTTTTTGTGTACATACATTAAATTTTCGTAAATATATTGAGAGGCCAAAGTTAATATATTTATTTCTTTAAATTTTTTGCTAAGGGATTCCTTAGGAGCTAGGTTATAAATTGCTGTTATGGCTCTCTTTTGCAAAACAAAGGTAGTTCCAATGTCAGTCGCATTACCCTGTAGCAAAATTCCATATGACATTATGCTATGGAAATATAAAAACTAATTTAGCTGTTTCAACACATATAAGGCATCTAATATTTTGTACAGCATATGCTGCAGAACTAAGTTTCCTAGCTAGTTTGGATATATGAGGGCCCCATTGAAGCTTCCTTCTCTTACTTTGTTGTTTGCTTAATAAAGCCAAAGGCTACATTTTTTCTGTCCGTTAATCAGATTCGATAAAATTGAATGTTTGGGGATGGTGTAAGGGAATATATTCAACTTTTTCTTTAAATGTCTTTCATCAAATCAGCCTCTGGCAACTGTTTCATATTTTATTTTTCATTTTTTTATTTTATAGGATAGGGTGACAAACGAGCACACTGTCCACCTGATGGTAAGTGGTAGCTGCGGCCCATAGACATCTACATTTATCCTCAACAAAGGATCAAAATGCAGAAACGTCGTCACCCTAAGATGAAATGTCTCTTTTCAAGTAAAATGGGTCTCCGGTTCTCTACACTCACCATAGGAAACACAGCAGTGTCAAGCTACTATTTTACCCTGATATTCTGTGAGAGCGTGGTCCGTCCCCAGTCGAGCCGACCCATTCGTGCTACAACTATACTACAAATATAGCTGCAGCATGGCTCTACCACGTATAAAATTTCATGATGATAGATTGGTGATAGGGGGAAGCTTTACCTTTGTGTGAGGTTCTACACTCACCAACCTACCAGACTAGCATGGTGAATATAGGCAAGTGTTTCAAGAAAAGCCTCATTAAATGCCTTCTTAAAAAGATGTATCTCCAGCAATAGATTCAAATAACTGATAAAGAAAAACAAGAAATGTTTTTAATTAAGATAAATTCCTAATCATGATCTATTAACATCAAGACTGAAGTTAAAAAATTAACCTTACTTTAAATGCCTTAAACAATTATTATTTATAATGTCAGACATGAAAAGATGTATATAAAAAGATGTATCTCCAGCAATAGATTCAAATAACTGATAAAGAAAAACAAGAAATGTTTTTAATTAAGATAAATTCCTAATCATGATCTATTAACATCAAGACTGAAGTTAAAAAATTAACCTTACTTTAAATGCCTTAAACAATTATTATTTATAATGTCAGACATGAAATATAATACATATTTTATGGTCAGAAGATAACTAAAGGCACCATCATGAAACAAACTATCTCAGTCAGCGTATAAATTGAGACCTGAGCTTTGTTATGCAGTTGACAATTTTAAGATCTTAAGAATATAAGTAGTGCCAGGATAACAATATTCCCACTGTCCAATTGGTCCATAATTTATTGAATAGTCGGTTACTGGTGCAAACTATTATCTTCATGTGATGTAAACAATTTTCTTATAGTTTAAAAATTGATCTGATTAAACAAGCCCTTACCACAAGTGTCCAGGTCTCATTTGACAAGTCAACTGTAATCAAAATTCCAATCAATAAAGAAGGATAATCTTATTCTTAATTATTCCCTTATTATTTTGGAGAGACTTGCTCTATTTTTTAAATAAGCACTTTCATGCTATTTCGCAATGTTTACTAATAACATAATTTATAGATATCATTTTTCTTGACCCACTTTAATTATTTGCTATCAGGGTTATTAAACTTGTTATCATTGTCATGCAATGTACATATTTACATAAAGCATAAATAAGTATTCTTATACAAACAAAGTTTAAATGATGATGGGTTTCGAAGAAATATGTAAACTCTTTTCTTTCATTGTCATCATCAAACAGGCAATTGTCTTCTGCTGACACTGAAACTAGAATTTGATATAGGCTCACTTCATTACACCTAAAGTTACAATGGTTTGCCATGATAGCTACACTTGCCAGATGCTTCATGGTCACATTACCCATCCTCTCAAACCTTAGATTTCTCTAAACAGTGGGTGCCAGGCTCCGACCATGAACCTGAACCTGAAATATGAAGCGCCAGTTTATAATCCTGTTGTTCGCTTCTACCTTAGCTGCTGCGTAGATTGTGCGCCGAAGCTGTGCAAAAAGTTGTCACCAAATGTACCGTTCGCATGGAAAACCACAGTTGCATATCACTACGTATCGCTTATGTATTGAGCTATTTATTGTGACTGCGAGCAGTTCAAAGTAGTCGATGGCCTTATATGAAAATCGGTATTGATAGTGTGCTAACCTTCTAAACGGATGATCACCGGACCGGACAATCACGAGCTTAGGCGCTTAGGATCTTTTTAAAGCAAATTATGCAGGCGTATTACGAATTGCCTCATCGGTCGCAAATGCAGTAGCCAATAGTATTGACGATATTCATTAACTGTCGTTTGGATATCAGTGTATCGGAGTTTTTTTTTATGTTTATGCTGAATATAGTTTTGTTATATAATGATTTCCGTCAATAATCAGTAGGCTTTTTTGAGTGCCGAGATATATCTTGTCGCACTTATACGGATCTCCAGAGTTAATACTACATCGATTACCATACAGATTCCGTCCAGTTTCGTTGCGTGTGCACCACAGTGTGGTAGATACCACGTTGTACACATTTCTTTGCGCTGTATACAGCTATTCGAGTTTCGTATCTTAGTTATCTGATATTGAGGCTTCTTCTTTCGTTCACAGTGGTAGTGTCTCATAGGCATTGTACATACAATGTATCATACGCTATTGCATTAGGACATGGAATTGAGTATGCTTGCTGCACTTAAAATTACTACTAAACACACCCATCCTAATCCGAAATATGGCCGACGTATCATAACGCTATGCGCTAAAACGCCGTCGTTAGAGGTGTGCGATGTCCACGGGCAAGTCGTATTACTAAAACAAACCCGCTTACCACCGGCACTAAGATACATCGGTTAGTATGATATGATACTCGAAGACTCGAAGCTGCTGTATTGAGAGAAAACCTAATAACTGAATTTGGCTTGGACCGGGATTTGAACCCGGGACCATATGATCAGCAATTGCGTTTACGACTACAAGACCCAACGAGGCAGTCAATGACAATTCAAGTATTGACTTGAATTGTGCCAGTGCCAAATATAGGCAATAACTGTAGATTATCTGGTGTACAAACATTTTTAAAATAAAAGTTTTTTAAATGTTACAATAAAATTATACATTGTAATGGATGGATACCTTTTTCTATTATATATACCATCCGCCCAATCAATAAATGAATCGTTACACGATAGTATGCGACATCCACTATTTTTTTTTTTTAGTAATGCGCCAACATCCAACAACAATATCCGAGTGAAGTCTCAGATTAACTTTGACGAGTTAGTATTTATGAATCCAAATAATTTTTGTGTTTGTACAAATGTTGGCTTCGATTTTGAAACCAGGACATATCAGTTGCGTTTTTCATTAATAGAACCAAAAAGATTATGTACATTCATTAATATAGTGCCACGCATGGTAAAAGTCGACGCGGGCGCAGATCGTTATTAAAAGGCGCCCAATATTACTTTGTTTTCAGGGATTAGAATCCATTCGTGAGGTCTATGGGCCGTTGGGCAATGTAATTATTGTCACACTAGCCCCTGAATTACCGGGAGCATTAGATGCAATAAAGGGATTAACTAATCTTGGAATTAAAGTAGCGCTCGGACATTCCTCCGCTAGCTTGGCAGATGGAGAAGAGGCCGTCAAGTGTGGAGCGAACCTGATAACCCATCTATTTAACGCTATGCTTCCAGTAAGTAACTTAAGAAAACATGTTACGTCCTCTTGTTGAGCAAGTGCAAATAATTGTTAAGTCTCGTTAGCTTGAACACGAGGACGAGTGCTGTAAGGTGTTGTAGTACTTTTATAGCTAAACTGACCCGTTTGCAATGCGAAAATTGTATACCCTCCCAACTAAACACATACCCCATTGCGCCAGTAACGGAATATAATATACTAAAAGTATACTATGGTGTCACTAAAAGTTTTTAGATACTCGTACTAGTCAAAGCAGCAATGCCTAAGAAAAAATTAGTTTTTCTTTTTTTGTTGTAAAAACGTTAATGATAAAGATTGCTTTGTTATATGAAAGTTGTTTCTCATTCAATATCGGAATATCAGTAAAATATTTCTCAAAAACCATTGCAACGTCCTGATCTGATTCAGTTAATTTGTTACTAACACTTAACTGGTAGTTTGAATTGCGAGAGTTGATCTTACCAGTTTCGCTATTAATTATACTCCATGTCATTTTAATTTTATTAGAAGCCGTCTTAATTTTGTTGCTCAAATGCAAAGACTTGGCTGTGGAGCACACTCTTTTAAATATTTTTGAATATTTTTTCACATATTCCCTAAATTCGACGCTATGATTATATGAACTTTCATGGTAAAGATCATATAACCTATGTCTGCTCTTATGGACTCCTACTGTCGCCCATTCATTAAATGACTTCCGACTGTTCAAGGAGAATGTTTTAGAAGTAAAAGTATTATTAAATTCATTGCAAATAAGCTTAAATAATGTTCCATACAAAAAATTTGGATCATTTTGGTATGAAAGTGATGGAAGTTTTTTCACTATGTTACTTCTAAATTTCTCCAAGCGACGTGCATTTACGGGAACAAACACAACTTTCTCATCTACTTACTTTTTGTGAACATAAGGTAACGAAACTACCTCACACAGTGATCATAACTTAATTTTTGAATTATACATTTATGCATGATTATACAATTATACATTACGTGCTTTGCGCTCGGCATGCAATATTAACATTACGAGATTATAAGTTATAGATCGTACAATCGATAGGCTGTTGCTTGTGCGAGTTTATTAGTACGGCCACGCAGCAGCTGCACTATGGCTGCAAATGCTTCACATTTGTAAAAATGTTATCTATACATGTTGCACTAGATTGAGCAATACGCGTTGGCTCTAAAAATAAATTAAAAAGACCATATGATTTAAATTTAATATTGATTGAGGAAGCTTCTAGGAGATTGATATTAAAGTCTCCACATATTACAACAGATTTATTCTGTTTATTAAGCTTAGCAAAAACTTCCTCGACACCTTTTAATATTAACTTTCGCGCTATATATTTTCTTCACCATTCGGTCTTCACTCATTCGCTCAACGTGCCCAAATCACCGAAGCACGCCCTTATCAATTTTTGTGATAAGGTCATCTTTCAAACCTGCCATATTGCCAATCTCTTCGTTTCGCTTTCGGTCGGCCATAGTAACGCCGCACATTTTACGAAGAGATCGCATCTCCACTGCATTCAACTTACTTTTATGCTTCTTCTGGCATACCCAGGTTTCGCTGCCAAATAACAAAGTCGGTACCAACACTGCGTTATGTATTGCAAGGCGTGCACTCTTCGCTACGCCTTGCCTTTTGACTAACGCAGTCAGGGCACCATTGACTTTGTTCCCGGCAGCAACACGTCTGTCCACATCTAAATCACATCTTCCATCCCGGCTAAAAGCACTCCCCAAGTATACTAACTTTCGAAGACCATGTGAGCAAATTGCTCGAAGAGGGTAGGGTCAAGAGTACTCGGATACCTAGACGTGCATGCATGAAGAAGATAATGAATCTGAAAGAAGCGAAAGAGGTTTGTAAGGATCGTGACACTTGGCGATCTGTTCTCTCTGGCTACCCCGTCAGGGATTGTGCGTGAAGATAAGTAAGTAAGTAAAAACTTCCTCCATAATTTTTTCAAAAGTATCGTATATAGAACATGGGGGTCTGTAGACGCTCACAACAATGAGGTGCTCAAACTCAACACATGCCATTTCTACAGCTCGCTCAATAGAGAGACTCACAATATCTTTACGTTCTTTACATGACAATAATTTACTAGCTAATATTAAGGAGCCACCTCTTACAACCGTTTCTCTATTGAAAGAACTGACCACCTGGTGATTACTGAAGTTAAACATTAAGTTGCAAGCTTTTAACCAATGTTCAGTAATACATAAAATATGAATATTGTTGCTATTTAAGAACAACTCAATTTCTAGCTCTTTGCCTATCATGCCTTGTATATTTTGATGCACCAGGTGTAAACAATTTTCATTATCACTTTGTGGAGTCATACAATTAAAGATTTGTAAGCTACATTCTAAATTATTTAACCGGTTCAAAAATGCAGATTCGTCGTCACCCGTGAGGACTAAGATGGAATGCTTTTTTTCCAGTAAAATGGGTCTCCGGTTCTCTACACTCACCATACGAAACACAGCAGTGTCAAGCTGCCATTTTACGCTGGTATTCTGTGAGAGCGTGGTCCTTCCCGGTCGAGCCGACCCATTCGTGCTAATACTATACTACTATTATAGCTGCAGCATGGCTCTACCACGTATAAAAAACATATTAATGACGGAAAATACTAGAAAAAATTTGAGGCGGTAGTAGAATATACATATGCGCTTTGCGCTCGGCATGCAATATTAACATTACGAGATTATAAGTTATAAATCGTACAACCGATAGGCTATTGCTTGTGCGAGTTTATTAGTACGGCCACGCAGCAGCTGCACTATGGCTGCAAGTGTCGGCTCAATCGACGAAGAGCAACACTCAATACCGGCGTAAAATATCACTTTAACAGAATAGGAGATTTTTACTAGTTATTCTCAATTTTCACTCTTACAAGTATATAAGGGTGAAAGTACAGTAGTACTACTTAAGTTTTATCGTATGAACACTATTTGCTTAGTAAAAGTGTACATGAAGGTTAATTATTGGCCTCACGCAAGCAAAAGTCGTATGACCCTCTCTACGCCTTATTCAACCTCGTGTTATTTTCATGTTTGCTAACTGCGCATCATGTGAACTTGTCCGTGACTGTCTACTAGCCCTACCAAAGGCAGATGAGAAATGATCGACAACGTTCAAATACTGGCGGAAGTATAAATAATTTTGCTTGCATAAACTACTATCTTCTATCACAGGCATTACTGCAGACTAGAATATTATTATCATTTATATGTCACTTGTGTTGGCTAGGACAGGTGTAGAGATAATGAGTTATCGACCATTCAGCCCTGGTCTAGCATCTTACGATTCTGTTTTTGTAAAAACTTTCAGTGACACTACATAGATGACGATATTAACCACTTTAGTGAAATCTCATCAAAACGCTCAGTCTCGACACAAGTTATTCTACGAAGTAGAAGAGAATGCATCTTAATTCCACGCAGGCATGAAAAACGTAATATAAATTAGGAAAATAAAAACAAATCATTTTATTGAATAGTGTTACTTCTAGTTCCACCATCGTGATCCCGGCCTTGTGGGACTCTTGGCCTCTACGACCGATAAACAAGTGTTCTATGGTATTATTTCTGACGGCATCCATACTCATCCAGCGGCACTACGAATAGCGTGCAGAACAAATTCAGAAGGTACTAGATTTTTTTGAAAATTTTGAAACCTACTTAATATAATTATTTCTTATATGCTTTTATGCATATTATGTAGGTATATGTTAATCTCAAATCTCAACCCGCCTGGTCTCAGTCTAATCAAAAAACAAAATTCCTTAGCACTTTTATAATAAATCTGTGTCTCGACTTTTTAACCGCTTCAGTGCGGGTGACACGCCAGGCATGCCATCGATTACTTTTGTGTGTCGTATGACACGCGAGTCGTGTCTTTTTTAAAATCGTTATAACTCGCTCAAATTCCTTGTTTGGAAAATTTATCCAGAACAAAATATTCATTATTTTGCGAGTAGTTCATCCATGCAGCTTCGTTTCTTGATATTTTGAAAATTTTAAATTTTTAGGGGTTGACAACCTTTTTTTAACGTGTACATGGTACTATTTTTACTTTGTGGGTTTTAAATCATGTTATGGAAAAATTGTCTAATAAGTAACAAATAATAGCACTCATTGCGATCGCTCACAAACTCAAGTTGTAAATAAATTTCTGGAAATCAAGTCTCCTGTTAAAAAAAACAATGCGTTTGTCTTATTGTTTAATTTTGCTTAAAATGGTTGAACTGCCGTCTTATTACTATCATATGGCCGCAACGAATCTGTTAAATATACACGGAAAATTATTGAGTTGTGGTTCATAAAAGAATTGATTACGGTGCAATGTTTGATAAATTAAACGATTATATAGCCATGATAACGCTATGTTAATTTGATGGTCGGTCAATACGAGGGTAGGTCAATAAGTTCGCAGAGCGAGGGGTTAGCGGGAGGTGGGATTAATAAGTTCACTTTTTTATACCTACACAGTACAAAACAAAGTCAAAACTACTATTCATTGAACTATGGTTAAGTAAATCATGAAAATAATTTTTAAAATAAACAAACTTGACTTTAGTATCGTTATTAAATTAAGCGGCTTACTAAGCACCAAAGCACTTTTTAAAAGTTCTTGACTAGCTACGCTATTGCTTCAACAAGTACATACTTCGAGAAACCTTGTGAGAAGGAGCGGCAAGAACCTCATAAGTACAATATTTTTCCTCTCATAAGTTACAAAGGGATTTTTGAAAAAAAAAACATCAATTTTTTTATGTAATTTTAAAACATAAATAATTATGATAGCCGATGCGAAGAACTTAAATTTTTTTTTTCAATTTGTTAAACATAACACACAAACTTTTTAATTACGGCGAAAAAAAAAGAAATACTTTTGTTTTATAAAACTTTAGACTAAATAACTATTAACACTAATTTGGGTTTTTGAAAATAAAAATTCTTAACAGAAAATTTTTCTCTTCGTAGAAACTTTTCCTGTTCATAGAAAAGCCCAATTTAACCTAAAAATTCTAAAGAAGCTTATTATGCTCACGCATTCTTATTTTATGAATCATTAGTCAATTAAAAATATTCTTTCTTCATAAGAAAGTAAAAAGTCACAAACATGTGTTTTGCATTTATTTATTGCAAAGAGAAATCAGTAAATTACAGGTACTGGCCAAGTGCGAGTATATATATATACTCGCACTTGGCTGGTTTTTTATTTAAATTTTGACTGCAAGTTTATTTGCCACGCTACTGTCATAAAATTAATTAGAACCTTCATATTGATCCCTGCAGGTTTAGTTTTAGTTAGCGACGCAGTTCCAGCGCAAGGGTTACCCGATGGCACTTACACCATCGGCCCACAAGCTGTCAGCGTCGATAAAGGACGAGCGTACATCGCCGGTACTAAGGTCCTCTGCGGAAGTACCAGCGCTTTAGACGAGTGTATTATTAAGTTTAAGGAAGCTACTGGTACGTGAAAATTTACATTAAATATTATTTTTATTTTATTGCCGTGTAGTGGCGGTCAAGAATATCCACTACCCCATATCCTCCCGTGGGTGTCGTAAAAGGCGACAAAGGGAAACAGGCAGGAGATGGGCAGCAGCATCTTCCTGATAATAGCCAAAATTACAATAAAAAAACTGCGGTTGCCAACCCGCTTGCCAAGCGTGGCAACTATGGCAAATACCCCCCAATGAATAAAGCAACAAACAGACGGCCCCCAGTCCCCGGCGGCCCCGCTATTCCTGGCTACGGTGGCAACCATGGTAACGGCGGGGCAGGGGGTGCTAAGAATCTCCGGTGGAGGTTCGGTTGCCACCTTAGACGACTCGACCTGGCAACGTACAACGCACGCACCCTGAGGACTGATGAGAAGATTGTGGAGCTGGAAGAAGAGATACAAGTTGCGCTGGCATATTATAGGATTATCCGAAGTTCGAAGAGAGGGGGAGGACACGGTAATCCTCGAATCCGGCAACTTGCTCTATCACCGGGAGGGCGACCATCTGTCCCAAGGAGGTGTCGGATTTATCGTCCACAAATCTCTCGTTAACAACGTTGTAAAGATCGGGAGTGTCTCGACGAGGGTTGCGTACCTTATACTCAGAATCGCCAAACGGTATTCACTGAAGGTCATACAGGTTTACGCACCAACCTCGGCACACCCCGATCAGGAGGTGGAGGAAATGTATGAGGATATCTCTAGAGCCATGCATTCCTCCAAAACCAAATATACGGTGTTAATGGGAGACTTCAATGCAAAACTAGGCACAAGAGAGAACGGCGAGCTGAAAGTAGGGAAATTTGGAATAGGACAACGGAACCCAAGGGGCCAGCAGCTGGCCGAATTCATGGAGAAAGAGGGACTCTTTATGATGAACTCTTTCTTCCAGAAGCGGCCCCACAGGAAGTGGACCTGGTCAAGCCCCGACGGTTCGACAAAAAATGAGATCGACTTCATTATGACGACTAGACGACAACTGTTCAGTGATGTCTCCGTGATCGCGAGGGTGAAAACTGGTCGCGATCACCGAATGGTTAGAGGCACACTGAACCTAAACGTTAAGTTGGAGAGGTCTCGTCTAATGAAGTCAACGCTCCGTCCCCCTCGTGCTCTGTTCCAAAGTCCCGAAACCTTTCAGCTCGAGTTACAAAACCGTTTTCAGTGCCTAGAAGACTGCAATGAAGTGGACGATATGAATGACAAGCTCGTGGAAACTGTCCATGCGGTCGGAGCTAAGTTCTGCAAGACCCGCCGCAGAAGAACACAAAAAACTCTCCGATCACAATCTTAATCTCATGGCTGTTAGACGGGAGATGAAGCTACATTCTTCAACAGACTTGACAGCATACAGGCATCTGAACAGACAGATCTCCAAATGCATGCGGCGGGACTTACGCAACTTCAATACAGCTCGTATTGAAGAAGCGATCGAGCGGAACCAAGGCTCCAAAGTCTTTGCCAGAGATCTGTCTGCCAGAAAGAGCCAACTGTCAAAGCTGAAGACAGAATGTGGCAGCATCGTTTTCGGGACACCTGAGATTTTGAGTGAGATTGAGAGGTTCTATGGGCAGCTGTACACATCATCGTTGGAGCCACACGCAAGTGTGAGTAACGATCCAAGAGCGAGTCTCATCCGACACTATTCCGAAGATATCCCGGACGTCAGTCTGAGCGAGATTAGAATGGCTCTCCAGCACCTTAAAAACGGTAAAGCCCCAGGCGAGGATGGAATTACAGCGGAGCTTCTGAAAGCGGGTGGAAGACCGGTACTTGAAGTCCTTCAGAAGCTCTTTAATTCCGTCCTCCATGGTGGCATTACACCGGAGGCGTGGAGCAGAAGTGCGGTGGTCTTGTTCTTCAAGAAAGGTGACAACGCTCTCTTGAAGAACTACAGACCGATTTCCCTCCTGAGCCGCGTCTACGTGCTGTTTTCGAGAGTCATTACGAATCGTCTCGCGCGCAGACTTGATGACTTCCAGCCTCCCGAACAAGCCGGTTTCCGAAAGGGCTTTAGCACCATAGACCACATACATACCCTTCGGCAAATTGTACAGAAGTCCGAAGAGTACAATTTGCCACTATGTCTGGCGTATGTGGACTATGAAAAAGCCTTTGATTCCGTCGAAATTTGGGCGGTGCTGCAGTCCCTTCAGCGGTGCCAAGTTGACTGTCGATATATCGAAGTGTTGAAGTGCTTGTACAGTAGGGCTACGATGGCTATCCGAGTACAAAACCAGAGTACGAAACCTATCCAATTGCAGAGAGGTGTAAGACAGGGTGACGTCATATCCCCGAAACTCTTCACCGCTGCATTGGAAGACGTTTTCAAGCTTCTGGACTGGAAAGGATACGGTATCAACATCAATGGCGAGTATATCACTCACCTTCGATTTGCCGACGATATAGTCCTTATGGCAGAATCGCTGGAGGACCTAAGCACTATGCTCAATGACCTCAATAGTGTTTCCCAACGGATAGGTCTTAAGATGAACATGGACAAAACAAAGATCATGTTTAATGTCCATGTCACACCTATGCCGGTAGTTGTTGGGAGCACTAAGCTCGAAGTTGTTGACGAGTATGTTTATCTGGGACAAATAGTCCGACTAGGTAAGTCCAACTTCGACCGAGAGGTCAATCGACGGATTCAACTCGGCTGGGCAGCGTTCGGGAAGCTACGACACATCTTCTCGTCAGACATACCTCAAAACCTTAAAACGAAATTGTACAACCAGTGCGTGTTGCCAGTGATGACTTACGGAACTGAGACGTGGTCCTTCACTGCTGGCCGTATGAGGAAGCTCAAGGTCGCTCAGCGAGCTATGGAGAGGGCTATGCTCGGAGTTTCTCTGCGTGATAAACTTAGGAATGAGGATATCCGCAGTAGAACCAGAGTAACCGACATAGCCCAACGGATTAGTAAGCTGAAGTGGCAGTGGGCCGGCCATATAGCTCGAAGAACCGACAACCGATGGGGAAGAAAGGTTCTCGAGTGGCAGCCTCGTACCGGTAGGCGAAGTGTAGGGCGTCCCCCCACGAGATGGAGTGACGACCTGGTAAGACATGCAGGAAGTCGATGGATGCAGAAGGCTCAGGACCGTGCTTTGTGGCATTCTTTGGGGGAGGCCTATGTTCAGCAGTGGACTTGTGAAGGGCTGTAATGAATGAATGAATTATTTTATTCACTCTGAACATAAAATAGAAAATACACCAATTTTGTTTAGGCACTATACAAAATCAATAAAACCCAATTTAATTTCAATCCTGTATGCTTACGGCATCATAGTTTCGTGCCGAGACGGTGTTAGAAATCACACGGGACAAATTCTAATTAGCTTTCTTTGAAAGTAGGGTAGGTATATCAAAAAAAGCATTTGACAAAGTAGACCGTTTTTTCCACGAGGATTTTGGGACTTTTATCGACTAAAATCGGTGTTCCACCACCATATCAGCAGGGCAACTGGAATGCTTTCGGTCACATATTATCACGATTTAAACCACTATAATCTAAACTAGAAGGTATTTCGCAATTTCCCTAACGTGGCCAAGTCAAGTTAAATTTTGTCGAGCACAGTGGCACATTTCCTACTTTAGACCTTTATCTTATAAAACGTTAAGACCTGTCCTGTGTGTGTGATACATAATAAATTAATATTAATCGTGGTAACTAACGTACAGAGTATTCCCCTTACATTTCATAGTATGCTAGTAACCCAGAGTTCCATCGTAGTTCAATTCGGTAGTAACGGAAAACATCGTGAAGAAACCTGCATGTCTGAGAAATAATAATTTAAAATTAAAAAAAATTGTATAACCGACCTCAATATAAATTATTAAGGTTAACTCAAAAATTACTGGTCAAGGCCTTGATCAAATTTATATGTGACCACATGATACCCTATCCTATAAAAAAAATCTTAACTGGAATTCATCTTGTTCAATCGCGTTCATCTGCTATTGTCGCCATTGGTTGACGACTACAGTTACCTATGTCGAAGTGTAGCTCGTCCATACACGCTATTCGGTTAACATAAAGCTTCTTGGTTATACTTGGAAGAAGATTTACATAGAAGTACAACATAAGAGATTTATAGGGCTAACATCCGAAGCTAATTAACCAATGTTACTGTAACTGTTATTGTATCACTGCCGCAACATGAATTAATTGGATCGCCCCCTGAAGAAGCACGGCCTCACGTAATACCAACGTAAACAGTTGCTGTGTCTCATAAGGTGTGTGTAGAAAACCGGAGACCTTTTTTACTGATAACGAGGCACTCCGTATCCATCTTAGTCGTCAGGGATGACAACGCATCTACATTCCGATTCTAGATCGATGATAGATGCAGGTGTTTTGAGCAAAGCATCCACTTACGCTTACCATCAGGTGAACTTTATGGTCGTTTGTCTCCCTTATCCCTATAGAAAAAAAGTATCTTATTTCCCAGTCGACTTATAAATATGTAGGAAGTATATAGGGTATAGTACAGAGACTGATTTTGTAGTTAGTAATAATAATTAATTCGTTTACACGAATTAATTATCCAACGAGTCGAGGATAGACTAGTAACGGAATACGACAAGCGCACCGTTCCACGTCAGAGCCAAGACTGTCTTAATGGCGGCCGCTCCGTCCGTTTTTAACAAGCAGGACGGGTGGCAACGCAGATGCAATGCTGCAGGTGTGCGGTACACGTGTCGTTTACGAGAATTCTGTCTAACTAGACCGACGCCACTGCACCTACAACGGTGCAGGTGCCGTCAAATATATAAAATCATTTATTGCATATTTTTCAGATTGTTCTCTCGAATACGCGCTGGAGGCAGCGTCTTTACATCCAGCTAAAGCTCTCGGCATAGACAATTGTAAAGGCAGATTAAATTATCAGTGTGATGCAGATTTTGTTATATTGGACCCTAAAACTTTAAATGTTTTGTCAACTTGGATAGCAGGTGAATGTGTTTATACTGCGCCCAAATAAATTAAATAATTGTGTATTTTATTTACTTACATACTTTTATATCATAATATATTGTGACACGAAGTGTTAAGCCTTTTTTAATTTATTTATAAGATTATGTATGTTTACAAAATGTGTAAACTAGTGATTCTATGTGATTACCTGCTTAATGTCCTGTAAGTTATATAAAATTGATAAGGTGTTGTTGATGAGGTGGTGCCTAAAATATTTTATGTACCTTTTGTTACATAGATAAAATATTTTAATATTATATTTTTGTAAGGATATGTCGTTATGTGTTTAATGTAGCACAAATAAACCAATTTATTTTGATAAACCTATCAAAATAAATTGGTTAAAAGACCTGTATTATAAATTAGCTAGAAAATGTAATTCAACGTTACTTTATGTAACATTCAAATACATCACTTTAAGTAACTTTACCAAGTTTCAAGTATAAAAAATTCGAAAATTGGTTTCTCACTATGGAATGCAATTATCAGATAGCACCGCCGTTCGATAGTTGCATTCTCCCATTCAATTTTCTTTACTATTAACTATATTTAATCAAAATAAATGTTGATGCAATATATTCTTTGCGAAATAACCAATAGTATTTAGAGCGATGGCACACAATGCGTCGACGGTGCATTGAGACGCTTGAGCGGTGTCAGTGCGTGTTTCTATGGATAAAACTTCGGGATTGTTATTCAAAATATGAAAGAAGTACTACCATGATTAAAATGGAAAAGAAAATTTTTTTTGGGGCATGTAATGACAGTTGTAAGTAGTGTTGCCAGGTCCAGTCATTGCCTGATTTACAGTTCCGACAGCCCTAGGCTAACTATGAATATATAGCCCCCCCCCCCCCCTTCTCTTCACCTACCTGCCTGTTCTGTCTGTGCCTGCCCAGCCCACGAATATATTTACTAGAATTTTATGTTTTACTTCGTAATACTATTATCCATTCTGTTGTTTTACTAGCTTTCCACTCCGCGATGTCACCCACATTAAAACAAATTTTCCTGATAGTAAGTGTGGACCATCGTCTATGAACAACTGCGGCTCTTGCAGTTGCTGATCAACTGCAAGAGCCGACCAGAAAAAATTCGATCGTCGACGATTCGAGCCACTCTTCGCTGGCTGTTGTCAAACGGAAGGAGCTGGCACTCCACTGAGGTGTTTACAAAGAGCAAGTTCACCCCACATAGAGAAGTTGCAAGCGGTGTGCTGGCAAGAAATACTGTCCTGCTCTGCTGAGCACGCCAAGCATTTTAGATGCCAATTTAGCCTTCCCTTGCAAGTGACCGCGGAAATGTACGTTTTTTTTTATTCTATTATAATTTAAAGGACATTTACCGCTTAGCGTATGTCAGAAACAGAAACAGAAACTTTTTTATTCAATATAGATTATAAATAATACTTATTGAAAGTCACTCTTTTGTTTGGTTACCACTGGTTCGGAATAAACCTCTGTCCTGGGAAGAACCAGCAAGAAACCCAGCGGGACTTTTTTTTAAATAACAGCTTACAATCATGATGTTACACAAATTAACAACACAACAAATTAGAAATAGCTTGGTAGCGATCACCTCATTTCCAGGGATTATTATCATCCATAAATTCCTTAATATTATAATAACCCTTTTTATACAAACTTAGTTTAATAAAGTTTTTGAACTTTGAACAGGTCAAACTTTGTATATTTTCTGGAATTTTGTTGTAAAAGCGTATACATCGCCCCAAGAATGAATTACTGACTCGATGGAGTCGAGTAACTGGTACTACTAGCTTGTGTCTGTTCCTAGTATTTACAGAATGAATATCACTTATTTTTGTAAAACTACTTTTATTTTTGTGTACGTACATTACATTTTCATAAATGTATTGAGAGGCCAAAGTTAATATATTAATTTCCTTAAATTTTTGTCGCAGCGACTCTTTAGGCTTTAAATCATAAATTGCTCTTATGGCCCTCTTCTGCAAAACAAATATAATTTCAGTGTCAGCTGCGTGTCCCCATAGCAAAATACCATACGACATTATGCTATGGAAGTAGCTGAAGTAAACTAGTCTAGCTGTTTCAACACTGGTTAGACTTCTAATCTTTTTTACAGCATATGCTGCAGAACAAGTCTGCTTGCTAGTTTTGACATATGGGGGCTCCATTGAAGATTCGCGTCTAGTGTCATTCCAAGAAAAATGGTGGTATCTACAAGACTCAGTTTCTCCCCATTTAAAATTACATTAGTATTTAATTGTTTGACATTTGGAGTCATAAATTTCATACATTTCGTTTTAGTGCCATTTAAATGCAAATTATTAACATTGAACCAATTTACTAATTTAGATATAGCATTATTTACTTCGTCATATTTTAGCAATTCTCGACTTAATTTGAAAATTAAAGAAGTGTCATCTACAAATAATACTATATCATGGTTATCTCCTACTATGTAAGGTAAGTCATTAATGTATACAAGAAACAGAAAGGGGCCGAGAATTGAGCCTTGAGGCACGCCCATTTGTACCATCTACCCGGAAGAACTCATATTGTTAATGACAACTTTTTGCGTTCTCTTACTTAAATATGAAATAATTAATTTAAGAGCATCACTTCTTACACCGTAGTGTTGAAGTTTCCTGATTAATGTTTCATGGTGAACACAATCGAAGGCCTTGGATAGGTCACAAAATATACCCAAAGCATCCTGTGAATTCTCCCATGCATTAAAGATATATTTAATCAGCTCAACACCGGCATCAGTTGTCGAGCGACCCCTTGTGAAACCAAATTGATTTTTATGAAGTAAATTATTTTACTTATCGATACTCCACCACAAATAATATGTTGCTGTGTAAGTGTAATGCCTCATCCACACGCTTGGCAAACAACGGCGAACAGCAATCATCAAACGGCAATCACGAACGTGTGGATGGTTGTTCGCCTGTTTGTTTGTTTGTTTGTATGTGATTGCCGGTGATCGGCGTTGGTGTCGGTTTTTATGCACCGATCAAAGGGTGTTCGACAAACGTGTTTGCGATGTATCCACACGTTTGGCGATCAGTCAGTAGTACGCGCGAGCTTGCGGCTTGCGGGCGGCGGAAGGAGTTACTAGTGGCTATTATTATTACATTCTACGCTAATGTTACCAATCCGAAATTTGTCGCGGAGGTAAATATGATTTCAGAAGTTGAGTTTCCTAACGATTCTACTTCGAAAAGTTAGTAGATCTACCACCTATATTTTTTAAGTTTTCTAGAGACCTATTAGATTTATTTTATTAGACTATTGGGTAACAAATATTTCACCTCTTTTTATAAGGAGCCCCGTGTGAAAGCAGGATCATTGATCATTAATTCCCAAAATAAAATCCGAAAAAATTATATAAGATTAGTACATGCTATGTATCGATAAGTTTAGTATCATCATCATCACCATCATTACAGCCCTTCACAAGTCCACTGCTGAACATAGGCCTCCCCCAAAGAATGCCACAAAGCACGGTCCTGAGCCACCTGCATCCATCGACTTCCTGCATGTCTTACCAGGTCGTCACTCCATCTCGTGGGGGGACGCCCTACACTTCGCCTACCGGTACGAGGTTGCCACTCGAGAACCTTTCTTCCCCATCGGTTGTCGGTTCTTCGAGCTATATGGCCGGCCCACTGCCACTTCAGCTTACTAATTCGTTGGGCTATGTCGGTTATTCTGGTTCTACTGCGGATATCCTCATTCCTAAGTTTATCACGCAGAGAAACTCCGAGCATAGCCCTCTCCATAGCCCGCTGAGCGACCTTGAGCTTCCTCATACGGCCAGCAGTGAAGGACCACGTCTCAGTTCCGTAAGTCATCACTGGCAACACGCACTGGTTGTACAATTTCGTTTTAAGGTTTTGAGGTATGTCTGACGAGAAGATGTGTCGTAGCTTCCCGAACGCTGCCCAGCCGAGTTGAATCCGTCGATTGACCTCTCGGTCGAAGTTGGACTTACCTAGTCGGACTATTTGTCCCAGGTAAACATACTCGTCAACAACTTCGAGCTTAGTGCTCCCAACAACTACCGGCATAGGTGTGACATGGACATTAAACATAATCTTTGTTTTGTCCATGTTCATCTTAAGACCTATCCGTTGGGAAACACTATTGAGGTCATTGAGCATAGTGCTCAGGCCCTCCAGCGATTCTGCCATAAGGACTATATCGTCGGCAAATCGAAGGTGAGTGATGTACTCGCCATTGATGTTGATACCGTATCCTTTCCAGTCCAGAAGCTTGAAAACGTCTTCCAATGCAGCGGTGAAGAGTTTCGGGGATATGACGTCACCCTGTCTTACACCTCTCTGCAATTGGATAGGTTTCGTACTCTGGTTCTGTACTCGGATAGCCATCGTAGCCCTACTGTACAAGCACTTCAACACTTCGATATACCGACAGTCAATTTGGCACCGCTGAAGGGACTGCAGCACCGCCCAAATTTCGACGGAATCAAAGGCTTTCTCATAGTCCACATACGCCAGACATAGTGGCAAATTGTACTCTTCGGACTTCTGTACAACTTGCCGAAGGGTATGTATGTGGTCTATGGTGCTAAAGCCCTTTCGGAAACCGGCTTGTTCGGGAGGCTGGAAGTCGTCAAGTCTGCGCGCGAGACGATTCGTAATGACTCTCGAAAACAGCACGTAGACGCGGCTCAGAAGGGAAATCGGTCTGTAGTTCTTCAAGAGAGCGTTGTCACCTTTCTTGAAGAACAAGACCACCGCACTTCTGCTCCACGCCTCCGGTGTAATGCCACCATGGAGGACGGAATTAAAGAGCTTCTGAAGGACTTCAAGTACCGGTCTTCCACCCGCTTTCAGAAGCTCCGCTGTAATTCCATCCTCGCCTGGGGCCTTACCGTTTTTAAGGTGCTGGAGAGCCATTCTAATCTCGCTCAGACTGACGTCCGGGATATCTTCGGAATAGTGTCGGATGAGACTCGCTCTTGGATCGTTACTCACACTTGCGTGTGGCTCCAACGATGACGTGTACAGCTGCCCATAGAACCTCTCAATCTCACTCAAAATCTCAGGTGTCCCGGAAACGATGCTGCCACATTCCGTCTTCAGCTTTGACAGTTGGCTCTTTCTGGCAGACAGATCTCTGGCAAAGACTTTGGAGCCTTGGTTCCGCTCTATCGCTTCTTCAATACGAGCTGTATTGAAGTTGCGTAAGTCCCGCCGCATGCATTTGGAGATCTGTCTGTTCAGATGCCTGTATGCTGTCAAGTCTGTTGAAGAATGTAGCTTCATCTCCCGTCTAACAGCCATGAGATTAAGAGTGTGATCGGAGAGTTTTTGTGTTCTTCTGCGGCGGGTCTTGCAGAACTTAGCTCCGACCGCATGGACAGTTTCCACGAGCTTGTCATTTATATCGTCCACTTCATTGCAGTCTTCTAGGCACTGAAATCGGTTTTGTAACTCGAGCTGAAAGGTTTCGGGACTTTGGAACAGAGCACGAGGGGGACGGAGCGTTGACTTCATTAGACGAGACCTCTCCAACTTAACGTTTAGGTTCAGTGTGCCTCTAACCATTCGGTGATCGCTACCAGTTTTCACCCTCCTGATCACGGAGACATCACTGAACAGTTGTCGTCTGGTCGTCATAATGAAGTCAATCTCATTTTTTGTCGAACCGTCGGGGCTCGACCAGGTCCACTTCCTGTGGGGCCGCTTCTGGAAGAAAGAGTTCATCATAAAGAGTCCCTCTTTCTCCATGAAGTCGGCCAGCTGCTGGCCCCTTGGGTTCCGTTGCCCTATTCCAAATTTCCCTACTTTCAGCTCACCGTTCTCTCTTGTGCCTAGTTTTGCATTGAAGTCTCCCATTAACACCGTATATTGGGTTTTGGAGGAATGCATGGCTCTAGAGATATCCTCATACATTTCCTCCACCTCCTGATCGGGGTGTGCCGAGGTTGGTGCGTAAACCTGTATGACCTTCAGCGAATACCGTTTGGTGATTCTGAGTATAAGGTACGCAACCCTCGTCGACACACTCCCGATCTTTACAACGTTGTTAACGAGAGACTTGTGGACGATAAATCCGACACCTCCTTGAGACAGATGGTCGCCCTCCCGGTGATAGAGCAAGTTGCCGGATTCGAGGATTACCGTGTCCTCCCCCTCTCTTCGGACTTCGGATAATCCTATAATATGCCAGCGCAACTTGTCTATCTCTTCTTCCAGCTCCACGATCTTCTCGTCAGTCCTCAGGGTGCGTGCGTTGTACGTTGCCAGGTCGAGTCGTCTAAGGTGGCAACCGAACCTCCACCGGAGATTCTTAGCACCCCCTGCCCCGCCGTTACCATGGTCGCCACCGTAGCCAGGAATAGCGGGGCCGCCGGGGACTGGGGGCCGTCTGTTTGTTGCTTTAGTCATTGGGGGGTATTTGCCATAGTTGCCACGCTTGGCGAGCGGGTTGGCAACCGCAGTTTTTTTATTATAATTTTGGCTATTATCAGGAAGATGCTGCTGCCCATCTTCTGCCTGTTTCCCTTTGTCGCCTTTTACGACACCCACGGGAGGATATGGGGTAGTGGATATTCTTAAGTAAGTTAATAAGTTTAGTATATCTTGATTTAATAGTTTTTAGACTTTCGTAGTTACACAACAAGGAACCCTTATAGTTTCGCTATGTCCGTCCGCAGTTTTGCTCAGACCCTAGGTGCTACAAATCTGTAATTTGCCACAGTTATAAATATTAATCACGCCTAGAAAACTGTGAAATAATAGCTTAAAAACATTTTTATTTTGGGTACTTCCCATACAAGTAAATGGAGGATGATTTTTTACGTGTCTATTCTATCATGTGGGGTATCGTTGGATAGGTCTTTCAAAAACATTGGGGGTGTTCAACAACATCATTTCGATTCAGGGGTCCGTTTGTGAAATATTTAGCTTTAAAATGGTATTTTTCATTAGAGTTATGTCCCCCCCCCCCCCCCTCTACCAACTTAACCGATGTTTATCGAAATGTGAAAAGTATACCCAATAGTAGTTTATATAATGCAGTTAAAAGGAAAACTATCACAGCTAAGTAGAATCAAGAAGTTAACGAGTAATAGTTGACCAACTTATAAAATACACTTGGATTAGTAAAAATTTCTTTACATTTTCATAGAAAAGACCTAAAACTAGCTGCATTAATAACTTTGTAATGTTATTGTAAGCTGTTAAAAATAAACATTTTATGAAGATAATGGCGCATATGCATTACTACTATTAGTTTTGGCGAAGCGCTTTAAAATAGTATATCATTTTCATTCCATAAAAAATAAACAATTGTGCGTCTTGAAAATATTGCTATTAAAGTGTATAAGGCGCTTCGAATAAAGAGATAATCTATGTTAAAAGTAAATAGATTCAATATAATGTCAAACGAAAGTTCGGGGTTCGATTCCCCGGTCAAGCATTAATTTCATAAAAGTTTGTTTTTAGATTAATTTAGAGTAACGTGTTACATAATAATCAGCTATGCAATACGAATAAAAACGTTCAAACCAAACTTATTTCAACCAGAAGACAATTTATAGCGGTGATAATTAACAATTCATTTGAGATTCTATGGTAAATAAATTCTTTAATACAATAACCTTGAGAGCAATTCATATTGCCTTATTTTTAAATAAAAATAGGTCAAACCGAAATTAATCGCTGCCACAAGCTCGTCATCCGTCATGTTTGCCTATCCGGAATATACTAGCACGTTCGCCAAGCGTGTGGATGCCGTGTTTGTGTTGGGTGAACGTGGTCGGTGTTTGTTCGTGAATGGTGTTTGTGGCAAACACCAAGCGTTTGAAGGCGGCATAACAGTGTGTCTTGGCGCCTGTGTGCGCCGCACACTTCGCACACAGGGGCGGCGTGGTCCTGACTTCATGCTACAACAGGTCCTATCCGCAGAGATCGTGATGCTCGATGATTTTAACGCCCACCACGCTGAATGGCTTGGTTCTAGTTTAACCGATCATGCGGGTAGATCTGTTTATGACTTTACCTTGGCATATGGTCTGACACAACTGGTTACTTCGCCTACGCGGATCCCAGATGTGGAGGACCATGTACCTTCCCTGTTGGACCTTCGGCTGACCTCTCATCCGGACGGATATTAGGTCTTCGTAGATACCCCTCTTGGCTCTTCAGACCATTATCTAATCCGGATTACGGTGCCACTCACGCTCTCATCTTGCGTTCTCATGTTGCGTTCTACAGGTTGCCGCCGTGTTTGTCACTATAGGTCGACCGATTAGGACGGGATGCGGTATTTATTGCATCCTACACTGGGGTTTGGTTCTCGCCGGATAATACAAACGTTCTATCGCTGATGTGGTACCGAAGTGCGGTTACACCTAGTTGTAGCCGGCTAGAACTAAGTGCGGCCAACAATAGTTGGTTAAATTTAGATGTACTGTTAAATTTGTAAAAATATGTTACGACTAAAAGCCGAAGTGCGGTTACACCTAGTTGTAGCCGGCTAGAACTAGGTGCGGCCAAAAATAGTTGGTTAAATTTAGTTGTACTAGCCGGCTAGAACCGTAAGTACTGAGAATTTTTTGATAGAAAACTCATCTGGTTTTGGGCCCGATCCAACCTATTACTTAAAGGTTAGAAGAGGGACTTTCCTAGGTGGGGGCGCCCCTACCGTTGGGTACGGGGCAAGTTGCGTCCCTGGGCGCCTCCACTAACACAAACGATGCAACCCCAGTTGCTAGAGGCGGTGGTATCGGCTCTCTTCCCTGAGCGAGTGGGACACGTTCCCCCGGCGATGGCTTCGCCCTCAGCCACAGACTCTCCAGAAGAGGAGAGCACCGATGTCCCCGAGGTGACGCAAACAGAGACGAGAGCGGCCGTGTCGCGACTCCGGGCTAAGAACACAGCGCCCGGACCCGACGGAGTTCCTGGTCGAGCTCTCATCCTGGCTCTGAAGGAGCTAGAGCCCCAGCTGAGAGGGCTCTTCACGGCATGTCTCGAGCAGGGTCAGTTTCCCAGTGTGTGGAAGGAGGGGAGGCTGGTCCTGCTCAGGAAGGAGGGGCGCCCCGCGGACTCACCGTCCGCGTACCGGCCCATAGTGCTGCTCGACGAGGCGGGCAAACTTCTTGAGCGCATCATCGCAGATCGCCTCGTCAGCCACTTGTGCAGAGACGGGCCGGACCTGGACGAGAACCAGTTTGGTTTTCGTCGCGGGCGCTCCACCATAGACGCTATTACGCGCGTGAGGGCCCTGGCGGAGGAGACAGTATCCCGGGGTGGGGTGGTGCTGGCGGTGTCCTTAGACATCTCCAACGCCTTCAACACCCTACCCTGGAGTTGTATTCGGGAGGCGCTGAATTACCATCGCGTGCCTCCCTACCTCCGCCGCACAATAGGGGCTTACCTTGAGGAGAGATGCGTTACCTATTGGGGACGTGACGGCGCTGGTCGGCGCGTCATGTCGTGCGGTGTTCCGCAGGGCTCGGTCTTGGGACCGCTCCTGTGGAACATCGGCTACGACTGGGTGCTGAGAGGTGAACTCCCGTCGGGCGCCGACTTGACGTGTTATGCGGACGACACGCTCGTCACTGCCCGGGGGAGTTCACACAGGGAAGCAGCGTTGGTTGCCACGGCTGCGGTGTCACAAGTGGTGAACCGCATCCGGCGCCTGGGCCTGGAGGTGGCCCTAAATAAGTCGGAGGCCATGGTGTTCCATGGCCCTCGACGCGCGCCGCCGCCGGGCTCACACATCGTGGTCAGCGGGGCCCGGATAGCTGTCGAGTCCACCATGAAGTATCTGGGATTGGTGCTCGACAGCCGATGGGAATTCGGACCCCACTTCCGGCGGCTGGCGCCCAAGCTGATGGGTGCAGCGGGCGCGCTATCAACGTTGCTTCCCAACTTGAGGGGCCCGAGCGCCGCCTGTAGGCGGTTGTACGTGGGAATCGTGCGGTCCATGGCCCTGTATGGGGCCCCTGTGTGGGCGATGGACATGACGGCCAGCACTCTCGCCATTCTGCGTAAACCGCAGAGGGCGATGGCCGTCAGAGTCGCCCGCGGGTATCGCACGATTTCCTACGAGGCGGCTTGCGTCCTGGCCGGATCCCCGCCCTGGGACCTAGAGGCGAAAGTACTCGCGTCATTATATCGATGGCGCGAGGAAGAGCGGGCACGGGGCTCGATGCCGGTGCAGCGGCAGATCGCGCTGCGCCGAGAGGAGCTCCGTCAGGTCTTGGTGGCGGAATGGCGGCAAAGGCTTCTGCGCCCTACCGCAGGCCTCGCTACCGTCGAGGCGATCCGGCCAGTACTCGACGACTGGCTCGGGAGAAGGCACGGCTCCCTGTCGTTTAGGGTGACGCAGGTGCTGTCGGGGCATGGCTGCTTCGGCAAGTACCTGCGCCGCATAGACAGGGAGCCGGACGCTCGGTGCCACCACTGCGTCCATTGCGGGGAGGACACGGCGCAACACACGCTCGCCGAGTGTGTAGCTTGGGAGGAGCAGCGCCGTGTCCTCACAAATAAAGTAGGAGGCGATCTGTCGCTGCCGGCCTTAGTGCAGAAGATGGTCGGTAGCGCAGAGTCGTGGGATGCAGTGGTGTCCTTCTGCGAGGACGTGATGTCGCAGAAGGAAACTGCGGAACGGGAAAGGGAGATCTCGACTCCCTTCCCCGGCCGCAGAAGGCGCACCGGGCGCAGGAGAAGGGCGGACAACGCCCTTTTCCGCCCCCCATAAATGGGTCCAGGGGCGAGGGACTTGGGGAAGCCCCCGCCACCCCTACTCGATGGACCCGAGGCGGAGGCGCGCGCGGGTGTCGGCGCGCGCCCCTGAGGCGATACACGGGGTAGTTTAACACCTCACTACCCCGTGCAGGAGACGAGGCCTGGACGGACCGGGCCAGCACTAGTGTGGGGCTGCGGAAGAATTTGGATTCCCGCGGCCCCACGCGCACGTGTGAGGAGACACCGGGGTGGTTTTAGCCGGTAAGAGTCCGGCACGCCCCTCCGCCTTTCCCCAGGCGGAGGTAGTCCATGAGGATTTCCCCCCGTAAAAAAAAAAAAAAAAAAAAAAAAAAAGGGACTTTCCTAGGTTGAGTGTAGTTTTATTTTTCGTTTCTTTGCATGTAGATACTTAATTTCATTCATTTAGCTATTGTATTTAGGAACTCAATTTAAGGTAAGGCATTAAATTGCAGTTTTAATTTCAAATATTTTTTACTCCTTGAACATATGGTCACCGCGATGATATAACAAGTTACCCTATTCGAGGATAATGTGTCCTCGCCCTCTCTGCGGGCCTCAGATAATCCTATAATAGCTCAACTTGTCTATCTTCTTCCAGCTCCAGGATCCTTTCATCAATCCTTAGGGTGTGCGCGTTAAATGTGGCCAGGTTGAGTTGTCAAAGGTGGCTACCTAATCTTTACCAGAGATTTCAATTACCTGCTGCCTCGCCGTTACAAAGTTCGCCACCGTAATCAAGAATAGCCGGACCGCCGGGAACTTGTGACCGTTTCTTTATGTTGTTGCTCATATTTGTGACAGTTGACACTCTTGGCAGGTGAATTGTCAACCGCAATCCAGCTAGCCAAATCTACAATATGTCATGAAAATCGAACGTGGAATATTATATAGCTTATTTTTGATTAGATTAACCTTTTGAAATACAATCATCTTTGCATAGAAGTATTAGGCTTAGAACCGCAGTAGGCGCACGCAAAGTGAAGCCATTTCAAGTTAGCCTTTAAAGGCTAAGTACGACTTTTGACGCGTTAGTACTCGAGTCCACGTAGTCATGTAAACAGCTCGCACATTTTTTCAAAATAATGACGTATTGTACTGTGAAAGGGTGTCACAACCCATCACATAATCACGAAAAAAATGTAAAAATCTCATTTCACGGTTAACTACTGCCTAGCATCTTATATTTTTGTAAAAAACATTCATCAACAGAAAATAATAAATAATAAATTTGACAGACGCCAATATAATGAAAATGTTGCTAGGCATAGTAAAATATTTTACCCCACTTTTTTCTTATTATTATAATTATCAAAAAATGCATATTGAAAAAATACATACATACTGCCAATAGTCTCATTCACATATAAATAGGTATTTTTATGTGCCAAATATTATTAGGGTTCCCCTTTGCCACGAAAAAAATATGTTGATTTTATTTTGTTTTGATAATGTGCAGTTGTTTTTACCTTTTTATGGTATGTGTTTTAGGATAAATAACATAGCCTATGATTATTTTTTTTTATTCTAATTTACATATATTTAACATTTTTAGTTCGATTCTTTTATGAATATAAAAAAGATAACATTTCGAGGATAGCGTCATCAAAGCGGCAGTTGTTTAGAAAATATTTGCAGTTTCAGGGTCATTAAGAGATATTTTTTTAAATACTTGGGTATATTTCATTTTATATTTTTTAATAAACATTTTTAATTTCATGTTTTATTTGAATAGTTATCTCCTTCCGATTCTTATTTTGTTTTAATGCAAAACATAATATCCAATAAAGTAATAATAATAATCACTTGAAGTTGACCGCACTCTTAAGTCTCGTGATTCCTTCTAATATTATATCCATTCTGTGAAAGTTGTATGTTGTAACCTTTACGTTGAAACCGATTTAAATTAAATATATCACGTAGATTCTTAGAATGGCAAGAATTGAAATCAGTGTATGCTTTAATATGCGGGTGAAGACGCGGGCCACAGCCAAATTTAGTACGGAATTACTAATGAAAAAATATCTGACAGCTAAAATGATTATCTGACAACTATTCACTTGTTAAATTTAAGTGGGACTGGATTGGAAAAACTGGAAGAAATAGACGTAGGCATTTGCCTCCTCCATTTCTTCCACTTCTCTATTTATATCATAGAATAAGGCCATTGAGTATTATATAAAAATTAATATTTACAAATAGTATAACATTTTATGGAAGATAAATAACAAATATTTATATAAATATACCGCTTCTAACAGAATGATATCATTACATAATAGATTTGTTAATATAACACAAGATATTACGTATATAAATAATTTAAATATTACACAAGTTAACAAAAATAAATAATGTTACATTTTTCTCTTTGCAAATAGTTAATAAATAATTATAAACGCAACCTAAATATTAATTCTATAACGATGTCTACTATTACATTTTTCCCACTTTTTGGGGAAAATGTCATTAACTTGCAAACATTACTGATTTGCTTATGTGCGTGTGGGCAAACGTAATTACAGGCCGCTTATGCACACATTCATTGTGTTGTAGCTTCAACTTTGAACGGAATTTTGAATGTCACTATCACTCTATGTGTAATTACTCTAAGCATCTTTGTTTAACGAATGTAACTTTTAAACTCAACTAAGAAACTATTTCTGTAGTCATGCTTGTTATTTAAAAAAATATATATAAGCATCGGTAGCCCTGCTGAAATAATAAGAAATGCCCAATTGTTCAAATTTAGCGGCGCTTTTGAAAAATCAGAGCGTTACATAGGTATATTATTTACCAAATATTATTTATTTTGTCGGGTTTTGGATGTGTATCTTTTATTATTTTATTTTCACAGAAAATTTTTGATCACTGGCTGCTACCCACATCATTTTTTCATTTATTATTACCAATTCACAATATCTGTTGCTGGTACATTTATGGTAATAATAGTGTATATCCCATAGGAAGATGAAGATTTTTTAAGTTACACAGGGCTGTGCTTAAAGCATTTGGCTGGCATGCGACAACCTTGGGGTTACATTTTTTTTTAAAGTAGATTTACTCGTACATTGATAAAGAAAGCGGTATAATAACGATTTACCTCTTGGTTGAATTTTTCTCTAAAAACAGACGTACATTACAAAAAGAAAGCGGCTCAGATACTTCCTAGACTAGTAAGTACATTGGATTATTGCTCATCCAAATGCTAATTCAGGGTGGTCAGGGTGGTCGAGCCAGGGAAAAAATACTGGGAATAAGCCGAATTTCAGTATACATCGACCTCAATTCTTCTCGGTCTAGCCTAGTCATACAGAATTTCACAAAAAGTATTAATTTCTTTCGAATGGTTGTAGGTAGGTTGGTACACTAAAGATACTGACGAATATGAATAAACCGGATCATTCCAAAACGGTATTTATAGATTTTTTAATAGATTCTAATAACTTTTAATAAAAAAAGGTTCTTTAGTGGCATGGAAAATCTTTATTGAAGTAAATATATTTATAAAGTCAGTACAATTTAAGTTCAATAGTTTCCAAAAATATTAAAGTGCAGGTTGCTGATCACCTGGCAATGTTAAATATGATTATTTCTTAATTAAAATACAAGCTAATATTGAGAAAACTGTAATATGTGAATAATAACATGTATATACCTAAATAAAACCATGACAAAAATATATTTTAGGCAGGCTCTGAATTATACTGCTCTGTGCTGTTGTTGTTAACCTGGCCACAGTACACGACGAAAAACTTAATAATTAATTCCGCCAATTTACGTGAAAATTTGTATGTATCGCCAAACAACTGCCACGAATTCTCACATAACTTAGGCGGATAATGAATTTGGTCAAATTAAGGTGTACAACTAGTTAAAAATAACTTTCTGTCCACAATCTGATAATAAGGCATTGTCTGAGAAGATGACAAAATCAATTCCCCAATTGCACTTTCAACTGCGGACCAAATCAGTGATAACCAGTTGGGCATCTTATTTTACAATAAAATCAAGTTACAAACTACGCAATGTATAATATTAATATATACAATATTACTAAATGTATGTATGTATATAATGTAAATACACTTTCATGAAAAACAAAATAATATCATGGAATATTCAAAGAGCCAAAATATTTGAGATTAAACTCTACCTCGTTACCATTAACTTCTAAGATCTAGGCACAATGCAGCAGAGACTCCTGTATTGAATAACAATTTTCGTTGAATGTGGGAAAATACTTATTAACTCAGTCAACACCATCACATAAAGTATACTAAAGACATTATCTAATCTGCACTTTCATTTATTGCTATTATTGTGTCTATGTTAGAGATATGCAAGAGTAATTATTCCAAGATTTATTGTAGACAAGTCACAACATCGCAAGTAAGATGAGCAGAATAGAATAATGATGTCAGAGCCTGTTATTCATGTGGTGATGCTGCTGGCGCCCCGTGCATCTCACTCGCGATAAGATGCCTACAAGGCTATCAACTACATCTAATAAACTTTAACATTTACAATGTTCAAATCTTCACGGAGGGTATTGTCTGTAAGATTATATTTTCGTGTCACTGCAGTCCACAGTCATACATACGTACACTTATGCGTGGACTACTTACTAAGTTTTAAAATACTTTTAACAGAATTAAATTATTGAGCAATATATATTATTCTTACGAGAATATAGTAGACATTTGCTCGGCTGCACCAATTCTATAGAAAATTCACGTAATCTACGATCAAAAACCAATGCACACACCACAAATGTCATTTCGTATCTTGAATTAAATATTAATTAAAATTAAAATCAATAAAAGAAATCTTTGGATCAAAATAAAAATATGCATTTGGAACATGCACCTTCCACGCAAATTACAATAGATTTCAATGTTTAAAATTGAAAGAAAAAACGAGTAACTTAAATGTGTAACCTAAAATATACTTAAAACTAATTTAAAAACAAAAGCCATTTACTGTATATCCAAAACCAATTGGGGAAAATCACTGGGAGCAGCAATTTAAGCGAAAACAAACACCATTCTCACATTTCTCGTGTATGTATGCAAAATATACATTGTAATTACTAATTTGATTTGGGTTATTACGCTCGTATTATATATGTATTTGTGTTAATATGAAGGAAAGCTTAGTGACTTTCAAAGACACTATGAATAATACTTAACGCGATGAATATTTGCTATAGGTACACAATCTAGTAATACAAATGTACATTTTGTTAACACCGTGTGGTAAAGTATGAGCGCAAGATGTATACAATTGGTATGATATGTTTTTATACTGAACAATTTGCGAGATGAAAAATTCTAAATGGCCGCGACAATGAAAAAATATGCTTATAGTAATAGAATCAAATGAATTAAAAAAGACACTACAATACGTAAAATACCAAGAATCGTATATTAAAATATTTGTACTTTTACTGACTAAAGGAAAACATTGGCAACTGCTAATAATCCTACAATTGTAAAAAAAATAACTTGTATAATGTAGATTGAAAATGGTCATCTCAAATTCGTTCACTCTAGATGTGGAATGCAATTAGAATTCTTTAACAATATTAAAAGGTATAATAATATATTAAATTTTTATAATCAGCTCAACAATGTATATAATCTATAATAATTTAAAAGCCTAGATCCAAACTGTGATATTTATTGCACAAGCACTCATGTGGCTTATAATTCCAACGGGAATAGAGCTCACAACCTCATGTTAATGTTGTTTTAAAATAGTGGAGATAAAAATAAATGATAGTGAGGTGGGTGAAAAATTGCTACATACGAGTATGATTATCTAAAACATTTTTGTAAAGAAACTAAAATATGTTTTAATTTAAATTACAATATAACGGCAATTTCTTTCTCATACAATTTTTTTAATAAATAAACTGGGATATAATATAGTGTAAGTATCTATTACAGAGATCACTATACTTGTCAGGCAAGCAGGTGATCAGCTTACTGTGCCCTAACCAGACCATATATGCTTAAATGAGTCTAAATTATAATCGCTGAAACCCACCAAAGTCTTGTAATGCGGTCCGAAATATAGTTTATATATATTGAAATTTACTGCCACAAACTTCACCAAAATTATCGAGCTGTGCTTGGTGCCACAAACATAGGCAATACGCCCACCTCCAATAGGGAGGGTAACTTTAAGAGCTCACCTTGTGCGCTGCGAACCCTACGACTATCTCATTAATTGGCACTGAATATATCTATCTACAAGCGAATATTTTCAAAACTATCCGATATTCATTAAAACTCTTTTGAATTAACTGCAAAATGACAAGTAAGTACAAGTTTCAAACGGATTACTCTGCAGTTTTCAGTGCCATATAATGTGATAACTACAACTACTGAAGTAATTTATTGCTGGATACATAAGGGAATATAGATTCAAGAGAAATATATTTACCAAAAATTGCTTTAAAGTGTATATAGGTAACTTTTAAAGATTCCCGAGAAAGGCTACTGTAATGTACTCTAATGATACAATTATTATCAAGTAATGTCAATGGACAATAGATACCATTTGACCTGCCATTACCCCATGACTAAGTGCTTACTTGCTACAGCAAGAATATACAGCCAGGCGGACGCGGCGAATAACCGCCACTCCCCGCACCACCCACTAATAAACATATCTAAACAACACCACTTAGGCAAAATTGGGATACTGTTTTGTATATCATTTGAAAATTACTAACGCCTAAACAAGTTCTACACTGACTCCTACATAAGATACATGGCAAGAACAAAGGAAACGTTGTCAATGAGGTATCACCAAAATATAGAATATAATTAAAGTGTAATGTTAATTAAATTATACAAAAGAATAATACTTTCAAATATACGGCTGAATAATAAATGCCGACGATAATATTTGAAAAATTACATATATAAATATGATATTTAAACTTGAAATTTATTCATATTGAATTTCACACATAAAATAGTATAATTTGTAAAATTATCCAAAACTTATCACACCACTTTTTAATAATTTTATGCAATCCTAAGCAATATAATTAATAGCGTCAAACGCTCCCTTTGGGGCTTTCTTTAAGTTTTATTTCGGTTAATTTACGTCACTAACACACAATAATTTTGATCATTGGACAACAAATAAAAAATTGAACATTATATAATATTAAAACCCTGAATTATTAATAAAACAAAAAAAATTGGCAACAATTACTAACTAATCTTTACACATAATATATAATAAAATAATTACTATGTGCATGCACAAATATCATATGAAAATAATTTGGCAGTAAAAGTAAACTCTAAAGGCCTAAAACACACTGGCCAAAATACTATTTAAATATAGGCCCGAAACATATTTAAACAAAACAGTAAAACGACAAAATCAGAGTATTAATCACACCTATCGTCCGCGAAGGGTATGTACAGACTCATTTTAACCTAGTTAAAATAAAGAAAATAAAATTCCCTAATACTATCGGGACAAAAATCCTGAAACAAATAACTTAAAAAACAATATGAAAAATAAACCCAAAAGTTACTCACTAATAAATAGAGGATTCAGACTCAACCTAAAATTCGAAGTGTAGTTCGAATTATCACCGGCACGTGGACTGACAAACTCCACTTGCCTCTTTACGATTTACCACATGTCTTTGCATATGTTGAAGTCTTCATTTGTAATTTGTTTGTTCATTGTCTCTCTAATATTGCTCATATCACATTGAATGTCGCTTATGTATTGAATATTTTAGAATTGTTTCAATACACAACATTTAAAACAAATATTACTAATTAAGTACGTAGGTTAGTTCAATAATAATGTATTTATAATGTATTACTACAAATAGAGCTTTTCGAATGATAATAATATGGCTCAGCAACACACTATTCGCGTTACGAATATGTAATGGAGATTTAAGGTTCTCTTAAAGCAAGTTAAATTATGATGCTTCCATTTCTTTACATTATATAGCTTACAAAACAGGAACTTAAATTGTTCAAAATATTTTTAATGCTTATTATCTTTTAAAGGCAACATAATTTGCTTTCAATTAAATTTCTGAACAGAAATTAGAGAGCATGGCATAATAAAATATAATATTAATAAAATATCACACAAAATTTTCAGGTGGTCTGGTTAAGTACTATATTTTTGAAAACTCGAAACTTAATATTTTATATTGTAGAACCAAATAATGGCCAAAGGCAAAAAAAATTAAAATACCCAAAATATGATGTAGTGACAAGTAAAGTTAAACAATGATTCGAGAACATTTTTATAGCTACAACATTTAGCTCAGAGTTGGAAGACTGACTCACCAATCACTAATTAGATGTAATTGACCATTATTTAGAATTACAATACAAATCCATACCATATTATTATCAACAATTTTCTTTCCGCACACCCCCGATTTTTTTTAAAACAAATCTTAGGGAAATGACGTAAATTTAAAATATCGCATTTTATAAATGACGCTGTGTTCTAAAAATTATGAATCTCAATTTGGAATAAATTTGGATAGCTAGAAAAATATATAATTTTGGCGAACTGTATACACTTTCCGAATATACATAGAAATAAAATGTTTATGTTGATGGCACATTCATGAATATACTCATAGTTTTTACTTCTCACGCGTAATTACATATTCAATTAATTTAAGTGGACTGACTTTTAATACTTTATTGTTAAAGACGTTGCTAAGTAAATATGTTTTAACATTATATTACACAATAGCTATGTTATGGTAGTAGTAGCACATTAAAATCTATTAAAAAGAATCCTACACAAGTCAACACATTGATTTAATTATTTTTATGTATGTAATAAATTTTATACATATATATTTATATTAAATTTTTATGTTTCTCAGCCCACTCATTTGAAATCGCGTCTAACTATAAATTTGCGAAGTAAAATGTTCACGAAAATGCCACATAAACTCAGTTTCAATATTTATATTCTTTAACTATACCAAAATTACGTTGTACAAAATTATTGCAATGTTATTGAATTGTGGCCTTGTGATCTTAATAATAGCTCAGCATATATTTATAAATCACCAATGTAGTTTTATTTATATCAACCAAACCCTAAAATATCATCATTAAATAGCCTAACCAGGACAAACCCTTCAAGTATAGGCTCTCAAAACAAGAGTACATGGAAAACATTTTGTATAGACACAAGAATTCTGTAAATGGTAAATATATTTTAACGGACAATATATAATATTGTATACGCAATTAACCTAAACTAGATGGCACGTTTTTACAGTGTCGCCTCCTTTGGTCGTAATAAGACTAAATTTTTTTTAACAATAAACTCAATTGTGCGTTAAAATGTAAAGTCACATAATGATTACCCATGCATAGACGTTTTGCGAGTAATTATTAAGTGTGGTTGTTTTACAAACGTCGAAGTAATTTTGGAGCAACGCAACATTTATAAGGCGACACTCCTACGCGGAACCCTAATTGACATGTATTATTAACTTCACTCGAACTAGGAACCATACCAGCTGCTAAATTTAGAAAGAAAAACTAACTCCAGTCAGTCAGCGGCAAATTTTCGAGTTTTCTATTTATCAGCAGTATTTGGTAGGATGCCAGAAAACTGTACCTAACTAGTTTCTGAACTTCTTTTTAAGCATTATTTTTATAAATATTACCTAGGTACAGTATGTAAGATGCTGAAACTATTATTTGGCGTCTTAAGATAATTCAATATAAATTTAACAGTTATGGCAGATAATAAGGTGTAAAATAATAGATCCCACCAAATAATAAAAATAACTTTTGACTGGAACATAAAGTGAAAAGTAAAAGGAATATTATTAGCCTAAACTTTGGATTTTCTGTTACTATAACTAAATGCAACTGCAATATAAATGAAGGCATGAATATATGTATACCAAAAAAAGTATTCAGTGCTTTGGGAATAAATATATCAAATCCACAAGCAGTGATACCAATTTAATCTTAACATTCTAGAATTCAACAACTTAAACAATATAATAATCATGAAATAGGAAAAATTGGGATCACTGTAGTTCACTGCATTTATGGACAATATTATATATAATCAGACTAATGTGAATTTAACACAAAATAACAAAAATAAGTAGTCAAATACTGCTTTAGCAAAAAAGTTAAGCTTTGTAAAATCAGCAATTAAATATAAAAATAAAGGGAATAAATGTGAGATCTTGTCGTATGCAGACTTACTGTCGCCGAGTTATGCCTCAGACAATATATAGGGTGTTGAGGACTAGAACGTGGTGATTATTCTTAGCCAGAGTGACGATATAACCTTCCGATGTAATTTTCAAACCGCAACAACGAGAAACCTGTACAAATAAACTCTGATAAAATCAAAACAAATTACAACAAGTATTTGTAATTACAACAGTTTCTACGACACATGTTATTATCTCCAATAAAATATATGTTGGTTGATTTTTAGCACTTTATACTTTGATTTTCAGTTTTACTTCTAATATGACATTGTCTATAATTAAAACATTCTACCCAAATGATATAATTAGAGTGAAAAAAGCCCAACCATGAAATCATGACAACTCCCATTAACAGACATTGCCGTGTGGTGGTGAGGAATTCATCACCACATTTCATCCTGTGTCGTTAGAGGCAAATATGGAATAAGTCAAAAACATCCTATGGCTCCTGAGGGATGGCGGTATAACCATAACTTTATGTCAGGATTAAAATACCCAAACTAACAGCCTCATTGGTGAGAGAGATATGACTCTGCGATTGTAATCCGCCTTCAAGCATGAAGAATATGGCAAATCATCACTACAACAGTAGAGGCCACGGTCTAACAGTGGACTTTTACAGGCTGATGATGATATAAAACGTAAATAATACATACCTTGACATAAGGGCACTCAAATTCAGTAACAAGAACGCCATCTCGAGAGAACACAGCAACATGAAACTTATTTCCATGAGAATCACCAATGAGGACATCACCAGCGTCGGACACATCTATGCCATTTGGGAAATTAGTGACATTCTCACATCCAATACGACGTAGGAACCTGCCCTCATCGTCAAAGACAACCACACAGTGTCCTTTGAAATCGCAGACGTAAAATTCTTTACCTAAAATTAATAATGACAAATAAATATTTATTAATTTATAGTTATTGCTGATATTAGAGTCATGATATAATTTATAGAGACTGCACAGAACTGACTAACCCCAAAATTGATATTAATGCAATATGTGTACAATAATTATTAAATATTTAATTTTTTTTTTAGGCAAGTGTATGGGCAAACACAAAGGTAATTTTTATCTCTAACATAAATACTTAAAAAGAAAAAATCATTTGACAATTTTTATTCTCTTACCACTAATAGCAATATCGGACGGCTCCCTCATACACTCACTGCAATCAAACCAGCTCATGAGATCGCCTTCCTCAGATAAGATGAAAACTGTAGGCGTAACACTGTCCACAGCTACTATCAGACCTTCGGCGGTGACGGCCAACCCAGCAACAATGTCAATAAAGCGTACCTTAAATATTGTAATGGTTAATTTTTTAAGTAAAAAGGCTAACAAGTAAAGTTATATAGTTAATAGGAAAATTACTTACAGCAATTTTTTTCAAGAAATGACCATTTTTGGTAAATATTTGCATACGAGATCTCTCGTTTCCCCGATCGCAAACAACAAACTTCCCCGTAGCTCGAACAACGGCCACTTTACGCGGGTACCAGAGCTGGCCTTCCTCTTTACCAGCTACACCAAAGTTAAACTTGTGAGTACCCGATTTGTCAAAAACCTGTCAAGAATACAATAGATTATTATATCTCATTTATCATTAAAAGTAACCAAGTTTATTGGATTCAAGATCCGTTTAAAACTTAGTTGTACCATAACATAAAAAGCTCGTAATTTTTACATGTTCCGATGCTAGTAATATGGGTGCAGATAATAAAAACTAATATATCACACGAGTAAAGAAATCGTACCGTACAGAGGCAAAGCTTAATACAACCGCGCTGTGATAGGTACTCTACTACAAGCTTGAGGCGCGTGTGTACGTGAGCACTGGCAGCTCGTCACGTCCGGAGAGAAACTTCTTAAATCCGGCTCGGCCAGTGCTCAAACTCAGGGTTGTGTAAAAAACAATAAATTTCAAATTTTGTTTTTTTAGAGAATAATTCGTTTTAAATGAAATATAAAAAAATGTAAATAAGCTTTACGTAGATTTAAATCTTATCGAAGTTAACCGGTTCAGTGATGGTGACACGCCAGGCGTGCCATCGATTACTTTTGTATGTGGCGTATGACACGCGAGTCGTGTCTTTTTAAAAATCGTTATAACTCGCTGTAATTGCTTTTTTGGAAAATTTATCCAGAACAAAATTTTCATTATTTTGCGAGTAGTTCATGCATGCAGCTTCGTTTCTGGATATTTTGAAAATTTGAAATTTTTAGGGGTTGACAACCTTTTTTTTAACATGGTACTATTTTTACTTTGTGGGTTTTAAATCATCATGTTATGGAAAAATTGTCTAATAAGTAACAAATAATAGCACTCACTGCGATCGCTCACAAACTCAAGTTGTAAATAAATTTCTGGAAAACAAGTCTCCTGTTAAAAAAAACAATGCGTTTGTCTTATTGTTTAATTTTGCTTAAAATGGTTGAACTGCCGTCTTATTACTATCATATGGCCGAATAGACCTACGAAGTACCATGTGCTCTTGTGATATGTTATAAGGTTTATTTTTGCTTGAAACAGTTCATGCATAAAAAGTTCGCTAATAAATAGTCTTTTGTCAATCCGCCGCCGTATAGCGCCGGCGTTTTTTTCCTTTTGAAAACACTTGTTTTGCTATTCTTACTAATTAGACGTTCTCAGATCGACTTTACTTTTACATTTGTATAACATTAAATAATATTTAACATTTGTAAATATCAATGAATGATATACCTTTTTTTTTTCAAATTAAGGTTCTTCATTGTTTGATATTTACAAATGTTATTATTAGGTGAAAATTTAATTTAATAAAAACCAAGGTTTCCAGGGTGATTTAGCTGTACCTACTTATATAAATGATTTTTTTATAACAACAAAAAATAGTACAAAAGGTTTGTAATCTCTTCATAAAAAAAGTCACTTTCTCTCAATTTCAAAGAAAACGCGTAAAAAAACACGTAGTTACCCACTAAAAACAAGTATCCTTCCATTTGTAACATATGTTTGATGTCAAATAAACTTAATTAGGTCTAAAGTAAAAAAAGCGTAAAAAAGCATAAAAAAGAACATTACTTTTACACATGGCGCGCCCGGCGTGTCATGAAATATTTAAATTTTTACAATAAAAAAAAACTTCACATCAAATTTAGAATTTACCATTTAATTAAAAGCCACAACAAATTGTCGAAGAACAATAATGATAAAACATTTAGAATACGTAGTTTGTAAAAAAATATTAAATCTTAATTGTCTATTAAAATGCTGATAAACATTTGTTTATTTAGTTTTATCCTCCTGTGCAAACTCTACCAATAATAAGTAAAAGTTTTGACATCTCTTTAGAAGCTTTGCCTTTGTAGTTTCTTTACTCGTGGTTATATAGCCTCATATAGCCCATAGAAAATCATCTACATCTACCATCAATGATAGATGTAGATCTCAAAGTGCTCATTTGTCACCCTTATTCTATAAAAAACCAATTAATTTGATCTTCCACCTCCATATTTTAAATAATGTACATATTAAAAATAATGTGCACTTCTGAAGGTTATTAAAGTTATTAAGTAAGTTGTTATTTGAAGTAGTATTTTTAGAAAATGGTTTATAGAATTTGGTATAATTAAGGTATAGAACAAAGTGATTACTAACAGTAATACGGTGATTGTTGGTATCAGCAACAATGATATCTTCATCATTTCCAAGGCAGAATCCATGAGGCGAATTAAATTGGCCTTTGCCACCGCCAAGTTGGCCAAATTTAAACCTTATATGCATAGGAGTAGCTTTAGTAGCACGGACAAGAGGAGCTGGGGGCGCAACTAACGCAGCCTCCTCTGCAGCTGTAAGAAGTGGCCTTCCCGGAGATACACCGCGCGGTCCTACTCCCCCTACACCACCGATTCCACCTACGCCACCGACACCACCAAATCCATTCACTTCTGAAAAATAAAACAGTGTAATAAATATGATGCCGTGAATTAATAAATTGTAATCTATTCAGAAAGAGAACTGTCGTAGGATTATTATTTAATATAATTTCTAATAACATAATATAGCACTTCAGTGCCCTCAAACCACCAGAGTTCTCTTTCCAAAAAGACTTTAAATAACAAAATGTCTTTACTATTTACCAGTATTTAGCCCGAGCTTAGCAAGAGCTTGAAGATTATTAAAAGCTTGGGGCGAATTAAGATCACCAGCCAGTAACTCAGCAAGTGTAAACGGCGGGGCTGGAGAAGCGTGTGGTGGAGGTGGCACATCCTTTTCTGCAATGCTGGCTAACTGTTGTAAATTATATTCCACCATTGATGGCAAGGCAGGTACACCACCCACGCCAGGGACAGTGCCGACTCCAGGTACACTATTAACGTTGACCACGCCAGGCATAACGCTGGTATTGGTAACCCCTGGTAAAGGTACACCCGGCACACCGATAGGTGGCACAACCCCTACGCCAGGCACACCAACTAAACTTCCAGGCCCTGACACACCAGTCACTCTTCGAACATTCCCCAGGGGAAAATCATCAAACACCGACGCATTTGTTACGGAAACAGCTGGAGAATGTGTGTTTGATGCCACCGACACAATTGCTGATGATTCACTAGCCCGCTTTCTCTCTTCGGCGCGTGTCGCTTCAGTCCGGAATGTACCAAACGTCTCTTCTGTAACTGCATCAAACTTTTCTAATTTGGTAACAAATTCCAAAGAGTAATCGATATCAAACTCTGGAGCTCCTTCCAATAGACGTGCAAATTGTGAAGCAACGGTTTTCTTTAACATAACTATCTCTGTGCCATCACCGCGCCTTAGCAGCCTTGTTGCAAATTTGCAAGCACAATCAATTCGTTGGACAGTCTTGTCAACGCGATCAAATAAATCCATTACTTTTAATTCTCGTTCTTTATGTAAGCGTTCAAGTTCTTCAAGAGCTTTTTCACGGCGTCTTTCAAGGGCAGCTTTATACGCACGAAAAGCTTCGTTGATAACACCTTCAGCTTCGTCTCGCTGGCGCTGAAGATCGCCTAAGGCATCATCCAGTTTTGCAGATGCACTACCAGCAGCCTCTGCTCGAGCATTAGCTTGCACAATAAAATTTCTTAATTCAGCTCGAAGATTTGGTTCAGCATCAACTATTCTTTCACAACGATGTTCTCCAACCTTATGATCCACAGTAAGACATTCAGTGCAAGCGCCAACTTCACATTCACAACAATAAAATTTAAGGCTTTCACCAACATGGCGAGTGCAAAAGATTGGCTTATGAACAGCAGATTTCTCTTTAGAAGACCTGAGAGCATCAAAAGGTACAACTCTGTGGTTTTCAAAGCACCTCATAAACTCATGAGCTGAGTTGCAATTAGAACAAAGAAAATGAGAACAATCAGTACATCTAGCGACTGCTGGTTCCTTACTCTTGCAGCAGGTACAAACAACAGATTGATCCATAGAAGAAACATCAAGAATATTGGTGAGAACATAATCAGAGGGAAGTGATGCAGCCCCTCCACCAGGCATCTGGGAATAAAGTGAAATAGACATTTATTAACATGTAACAATAAAGTAAAGAAAACCCTTTCATAAAATATTGTTACCTTAGTTTCCTGCTTGCACAAGGGGCATTCCACAGCCAGATCATACTTTAGGGAATCACCTGCTTCATTTACCATCAACTTGTCAATACAAGCTTCACAAAATACATGAAGACAAGATAAAACTCGAGGACTGCATAGTTTATTGCTGCAAAAATTACAAAAAAGAAATTAAAATTACTCAAAGAGAATTCTGAAATTTACTAGGTTAGACAATTAAACACAAAAAATTTTAAATTTGTTAAATTATTATTTATTTAGAAAAAAATCTTAAATTTGATAAATTATTATTCCACACACAACTTGCAACAACCTTAAAGCAAAGACTAAATGCCATTTAATAAAAGGTGCCAATTACCAAATGAAAATGGAGGTCATTATAGACCCTATTTTAATGTATGGCAATTTGCTACTCATATAAAAGTGAAAAAATACTTGAATCAGTAATTCAATTTTTTTTTAGTATCACTGTAGACTTGTCTAGAGTAGAGTCCTCATATTGTTGATCACTTAAAGGATAAGAATACTTATGTAATTGTAACTGTTGGAAGTAAAAGTCTACTAGTGAATTTTTCGCTCCATCTTTCATAAGGTGTTTTGAAAGAAGCTTTACACCCACAGCAGGGACTTATTGAAATGATGGCAGTTGTTTAGACTATCAAAAAGTGCTATCGGCAATTTTAAATAAAAAATTCTGACTTTGATTTTAAAGGCTGAAGTTCTCAACTTCAAACCATTACCAATGACTTTTTTATTGACGTTTTTTATAATTACAAAAATTTAAATGAAAACTAAATTGCTTACTTAACAAATTCTTAAAGATTTTTGAATAACTTACTCGCAAATTTTACAGTTTTGTTCCTGTTTGCCATTTTCAGTAGGTTCTAAAGAACCTTCACCTCCAAGACTAACTAATCCATCACCATAAAGATCTCCATTAATTTCTTCCATTTTCACTTAAAATTAAGATGATATAGAATGTAAACTATGGACTCAACAACAATCTGTAACAATTGTAACTAACAATGAAAAACACAAGTTACAAATGAAATTTAATTATTAAAATTAAGAATGGATACCTGCTAATTTTTATAGTAGCATACTTAAAATGATGGTATAAACAAATAACTTATTCAACATCATTGTTATTGGCTAGTAGTAATCTTAGAAATTTTGAGGCAAAAAAAATCTGGGGGCACTGCCGTGCCCCCTGCCAAGTCGAGCAAAAAAGCGGCACGGCCATACCATCATATTCTCGAAGCAGTTCAGGCCATTTTAGAAACCCTGTAACTTCGTTGTGAATAAAACTAGTAGCCTGAATTTTCAGTAACCAAGTAGGCATTGTATAAACTCGGTATATTTCAAATTTCATTAAATTTGAACCAGTAGTTTAAGAATTATAACTAATCAAAGTTTCTTAATTTTGTCACTCACTGACTGACCGATCATCAAAACTCTAAGGCACTTCTAGCAGACGTAGAAGCTTCAAATTTGGAATACAATTATTGTTTAGTATATAAATCAAGGAAAAATTAAAATATTTTGCAATTTTGGTCCAGTTTTCGAGATACACCAACTGCATAAATAATTTTGTAATCCCATATAAATATATAGGATTACAAAGTTACATTTGCAGTGAATGAATCAGTGTACCTATATATGTATAGTATAATGGAATAATAGGTGTAGATAGGTACGTAGATATAACTATCTACAAAAAGAAATAGATGCCATCAAAAACATAATTTGTAAAAAAACCAAGTCTTGCAACTCAGTTCTTCTACTGTAAAAAGTTGTATGATCCATGTAATACCAAGTCTGTTAATTTATTCAGTCCCTACTTAAGGGCCCTTCTGTCTTAAGTTATTATGTAATTAGCTAACTAAATAACATCTTATAGTGACCATATCAATATTAAAATCTATTTATTTATAACATAAAAAAATTTAATAGTGATATGGTCACTATAAGATGTTAGTAAGTTAGCTAATAACGGAATAACTTAAGAAATAAGAACCCTTAAGTAGGGACTGAATAAATTAACCGACTTGGTATTTACATGGATCTCACAATCTTTTACGGTAGAAGAACTGAGTTGAGAGACTTGCTTTTTTTACAAGTTATGTTTTTGATGGCATCTGATATGACAGTTTAGCAATATATTCATTTACAAATAAAACAAATCTTTATTTTTTTATTTGTCTGCATATCAATATGATTAATAGAATCAAAAATGAATTTGATTTGTCAATTTTATTAATTATTTCAACTTTACTTATAAGTCCAGGGTCTTAATGTAAAATAAGCCAAACTTACTATTATATTTTTCAATGTCACATGACTTAACATTTAGATATGTCAGTCTCATTCATATTTATAATATGCCACAGAATTAACAATTGTAGAAAGTCATCTTGGCTAACCCCACTGGCTATTTTATATACAGCATAAATACAAAATGACAATACCATCAATAAGTATCAATATACTCAAAGTCACAAGAACTCTCTAGAATTTCCTAATGTCATTTTTATTACTGTTGCTGTCTTAAGACACAACTTACTTTCTATTGCTAACATAAAGATAATCCATCAAGAATAAGATAAGTACTTTGATTTAACCATATTGGCAATGAAATGTTGAAAAATTAATTTTAGTTTTAACTTTTATTACACAATTAACTCAAATGTTTAATTTATTCAAAGAATTTCCAGTTTCATTGAGTCCTCTAAAAGGAAGTTCTTGTTGTGTCAAATCATACTTATAAGTATTACTTTCAAATGCAGAATTAATGTTGTCCAAGCACAATTTATACAATGAGATATTTATGTTTTTAGGATTTCATGTATCTTTTTATGATATCTAGCATAATTTGATAAGTTATTTTGCTATAACCAGGACTATTCCAAACTTTCTTCAAATCATAGGTCTCCACATCTTTCCCTCACTATAGTCCAAACTTGTATTTTGAACAGTGTTTTGTGTGGGAGTAAAAAAATATATTTAATTCATGGATTGCAGAATTTTTATTTACATAGCATCTAGTCCACAAGCCGTTAAAATGTATTTTTTTTAAATTTATTATGACATACCTAAGCCCGCTTAAAGTATGAAGGAAAAATTGGAATCATAGTATTGTGTCATTAAGGAAGTAAATAGTAGGCAAAAGCTCCGAGCGTTGCCTCATACACACATGACCATGCACTTTTGCGCATAAATCACATACAATTTCGGATATTTGCAATAAATGTAGAAACCTTAGTTATGCATATTTTTAAAAATTAATAAGTAACACAAACATGATAAGAACAAAATAGGATGAGAACAATCAACAGTCCTACGTGTTTACATGGGTCTATTAAATTGTCTTTCATGAATTTTACAAATTTAAAATACAATACATGCACAGGTTAGATTAATTTAAAAAAAATTACTTACTTGTCAATTTAAATTTGTGCACATTTTTTTTATAAGATAAGGGTGACAAACGAGTACACAGTCCACCTGATGTTAAGTGGTTGCTGTGGCCCATAAACATCTACATTTATCCTCGATTACGAATCAAAATGCAGATGCGTTGTCACCCGTGAGGACCAAGATGGAATGCCTCGTTTCCAGTAAAAAGGGTCTCCAGTTCTCTACACTCACCATACGAAACACAGGAGCATTAAGCTGCTATTTTACGCTGGTATTCTGTGAGAGCGTGGTCCATTCCAGGTCGAGCCGACCCATTAGTGCTACAACTATACTATTAATATAGCTGCGGCATGGCTCTACCACGTACAAAACCTAGTATCAAAACTTGTATAAATTATTAAAATGCAGTTTTAATAATTTATACAAGTTTTAATACAAATTGAACACCAAATTCAATTCGGTAATTCATTCAAGAATCATGGAAAACAAATAAATAAAGTTTACATTTATTGCCATCGATGCGGTTCCACCAGATTGCAAAACCCTCTTTAGTACTTTCTTTGTGTTGAATATTAATCCTGTATAAACCAACCACAGTGATTGTTTATTTGTACAATTTTTCATTGATTAGGAAGATAGGGATATGCATACATCAAATTTATTCGTTTGCAAAGGCCGATATGAAGTCAACAAATGCAAGCGATCTTGCTTCCATCTGTATCTAGAATGACCTGGTGGAGTATGCTTCAATACATTGTCAGATCCTTGCATTTACACATCATTGGCATTTCAGATGGAGTAACACTCCAATAAGAGATCTGGGAAGATTGACAGAAGCAAGTGACTTAGGATTATGCTTTGTGGTGTTGTTTGGGAGAAGAGCTACATTCAGCAGTGGATTTGTAAGGGCTGTAATAATGATGATAAATTGTTCCCAATAAAATTATACATATAAAAGTACATGAAAATTGAAATATCATAATCAATTTGTGTTTCTTAACAGGGCACACCAGGATTTTTGGTTTGTATAGATTTACCTCCACTGATTTATTTTTAATTAAAACATACAATTAAAGAAATACATTCTTTATATTTATATTTTAAGTATTCTTTATATTTTAAGTACTAAGGGTAGGGTAGTTTTATGTCTAGCAGTCCTTGTGCTATGTTGTTTTGGGTTTCATAGGTAAGACAGCAGTACAAGACATTTCAACTTAACATCAAAGGTGACAACTCATCTGTCAGTATTTTACTATCTCTGTTGGTTGTAAGTTTTCATGGGCTTGAGACTTACCCTATATATTTAGTGTTTAGGAGCATTTAGGCATTATAATCTATGGTTTAACTTTGGATCTCTTTACAAAATGTATTTTATTCAAAATTTAAAATCACAACTGCACTCATGACCTAATTTTAAATTTAATTGGATGCAATTCTTTAGAATCAAATAGTTTCTCAATTTAAATCCAGATGTACAATGAAATGATAACCATTCAACCTATGGCCTAAGTTCAGCAGTGGACTTTCATAGGCTGTAATGAAAGCATAAATATTATTAATAAAACTATTATAAAGGAAAAAATATCTCCTCATGACTTTCATCAAATGAAGACCTTAAGTTTGAGCCATGATATTCACATTTCTTGCCATATTTTTTTTAGTATAGGCTTCACTATAACATTACATAAAATATAAATGAATTTTAAGTGTTATGCCACTATAAGTATGAAATTATTACACATTAATTTATTGTGCTAATTTTAAAAATACAACAGGACACATTGAGTACATACATTAGCCTACTTCATTCCTAGTAATCCTTTATGTGCACATACATTTTTAAGCAATTATATTAGTTATTAAATAAATTCTATTATTATTACACAAATCAATAACTTAGTCATATTATGCCACTGCATTCATATTGAAAATTTAACTTTCACTATACAAAGCAATTCACTGCTGGACTTAATTTTAACAATGTGAAGAAAATTTCATTCTATGATTTGGTCTTACCTAAAATGAAAATTTGATTAATAACAATTCCCAAATACTGTTCACATAGGAACAGTATTTGGGCAAACTTTTCCATCATTACACATAGGTACCCAATTATTCCTAATATATATTGACAATGTAAAAGCGAAAAAATAATTTTAAAGGTTCCAATATACATACCTACGACTTAGGTACACATCAAAAACGCAATGCACCATGCACGATGCAGACAATGGCGAAAGTCGATATTTCACATTCATATGTAATCTATTGAAAATATTCATGAAAAACTTAGCTTAAATAATAATATTGCAATAATTTACTAACCTTTAATAGATATTATACGATATAGCCTGATAATGAAACCCGCAGACCGTTCTACCACGCCGTAACTAAGGAAATATTTATCGCTGTGTAAATAAATAAAAAATGAGCATCAAGCTTCAACAGATATTTTTTAAATAAAATGGTTTTTTCGATGAATTAAAAGTAATGTTTTGTCAAGTTCTCATTTTAAAAAGACATCACTGTTGTATTGATTTTCTTTACGCTCAAGTGTAGCAGTATTGCCATAACTAAAGGCGAAGAGTATTTAAATCACTAGAGCTTTTGCAAAAAAACACAGATACAGGTAGATACCTATTATTTTATGATATCCATGGGTCCATGCACAGACTATGATGCTTACGCATGGTCCATGACCCTTAAAGCATTTCAATACCTACTCTTTGCCATTCGCATAAAAAAAACTAAAAAACATTTGATCTGAATCAAATTCGGTGATCTGCATAGATATAGTATATACTCTCTGATCTCTATTATACAAGGACGTTGGACTGGCAGAGGACACAGTGATATAATGAGACGATTTAATTGTCGCCATTTTGTCGGTTCTGTTTATGTTCAGGGTATAATCAGGCCTGTCTCACTCCGCGCTTTAGGCATGAAAATATACCTACGTTGCGTGACCCCGTATACGGGGCAAATTCCGTGAGGTAGTCACGCATCCGCTCAAGCTGACGAGCGCACTACTTTTACATAAAAATCACTTTTCTCTTATACGTATTTAGGTACTTTTGATATTTATTTTTGAGCTTTTACTCAAGTATGGCCTCTCAAAAAGCCAAAAGCTTAAATAACAATAGGTATGTCGACTTTTCATTCTTTACTGTTCCTAAAGATGTGGAAAGGTAATATATTATTATTTATAGGTAGATCTACATAATTAGGCAATTAGTTACTGACGTCATAATTACAGATATATTCGATTTTTTCGCGTATAATGCCAATGACCTTAAAAAATTGTTCAGTGTAAGTAGACCTCCCAGTACTAATGGCTGCCTACTAATGCAAGATCAGCATATACTGGATATTAGTTCAACACTTGGTCGATAAAAGAAAGAGATTGAAAGTAGCAGCACTTCTCATTGCCACTTTTTCATTAATAATGAAGTCGCGTGTCACATGTTTGTAAATAGCAAAAAATGTGAAACAGACAAGTGACGGCTTAGTGATGAGTTGCAGCGCTAAGGGCCGCAGGTTCAAATCCCGGACGGAACAAGTATTTGTAAGGCCTACAAATAATTGTTCTGGGTGTGTTCTATGTATGGAAACTGTCCCTGCGATACAAAAGAAAATCCTAGTGTGGAGGTAACGTTTTTTAAAAAGAGAGGAAGAGAGACAACTAATGAAATTAAAAATTTTGTACAACCAACTTCAATATTAACACTTTCACTGTCCGGTTTGGAGACACAATAGTAAGACAATAGCAATGACCTATATGTAGTTCACGGGACAGCGAAAGGGTTAATACGCATTATTCAGGATAACTCCAAAACTACTGGTCAGATTTTGATCAAATTTAAATGGGATGTATAAATTATAAGCACCAGCTTTCAAATAAAAATGGAACCATCAAAATAGATTCACCGTGAAATAAGTTCTGAGGAAACACATAAAAAATACAGTCGAATTGAGTACCTCCTCCTTAATGTTTTCTTCTATTTATGCGAAGACTATACATTAAATGAAACTAATTTTTAAGTCGGAATGAAACGTCGGGAATTAAAAAAGTTAAAATTAAACGCGATATAATCCGTAAAAAATTAGTTTCATTTAATACCTCCTCCTTTTTTGAAGTCGATTAAAAATGGTAAGTAATTAAATATACTGAGTTTCAAAGACGTTCACGTTGTTATAATCTTAATTTTCCTCGATGTTGCATATTAACCTTCCTCACATTGAACAATAAAGTTTTTATTATCAGCAAATTGATTACTCCGTGGCGCAGTGGCTTAGCAATGAGTTGCAACGCTGGGGCCGTGGGTTCAAATCCTGAACGGAACAAGTATCCGGGTCGACATCATGTTTGTCCTTCTGCAATTTATGTTTGTTAACTGCCTCCACGATACAGAAGAAAATCCTAGTGAGAGGGTAACGTTTTTTTAACATAATAAAAAAAATAAAAGAAATACTAATACATTGCATAACACTACTATATACCAATTAATATCAAAGGATTCAATTTGTTTTCTCCCAACACCTAACCCTAAAATAGAAGCGATCTTAACAAAGACGTGTAACGGGCTAAGTGATACAGACAAGAATTTTGATTTAATTCGCGGGCCACATTATTTTTTTCGACGGTATAAACGGTAGGCTAATTTCACGAAGGTCACTTCCAATTCCGAGGCGTGCAAAGTACTATGAACATTAGCGACGTTGTAACTAAGTTTAAACTCGCAAGTTTGCTATCAGAAAGTGATCCTTCTGTTCTTGTACTATTATTTATTCTGTGGTATAATGCTAAAACCTAGTGATATATGGACTCTTTGCTTTATTAAAATAATGTATGATTCTATAATAGCTGCGTGACCAGCAGCAACTGTTAGATCAGGGAATCTCCTTTGCAGAGCTATAAGAACTTTTAAATTACTTAATTGAACGGAAATTACAGGTAGAAGTAGAACTGCCGGGCTATTCACAATCGTCTCGGAAAGCGAAATCGACTCGGATTCGGTAACTTCTCGCACCGAAACTAATAAACGATATTCACATTTAACGTTCGGATTCTAAGATACGAAAAATAAAATGTATACGAGCAATCCAGTAGATCTCAAACTTTGTTGTTTCAATCATCTTTTTCCCATCAATTTTAAACATTTCCGTTGCTCTTTTACGACATATTCAATGCACTTTTTCTAACTTTCAACAATTGTATTCTTAATTGCATCGGCTTACAATATTTTAATCGCATTTAATTTAAAAGATTTATCATATCAGTTTAAATGCATTTAGCTTACAGTGAGAAGGTCGTCTTATTACTTACTCGCACCTTTTAATGTCTAACTTAGCACTACGTTTTAGCACTTTTTAGTGTTTGAAGTCTGTTTCATCATCATCATCATTACAGCCCTTCACAAGTCCACTGCTGAACATAGGCCTCCCCCAAAGAATGCCACAAAGCACGGTACTGAGCCACCTGCATCCATCGACTTCCTGCATGTCTTACCAGGTCGTCACTCCATCTCGTGGGGGGACGCCCTACACTTCGCCTACCGGTACGAGGCTGCCACTCGAGAACCTTTCTTCCCCATCGGTTGTCGGTTCTTCGAGCTATATGGCCGGCCCACTGCCGCTTCAGCTTACTAATCCGTTGGGCTATGTCGGTCACTCTAGTTCTACTGCGAATATCCTCATTCCTAAGTTTATCACGCAGAGAAACTCCGAGCATAGCCCTCTCTATAGCTCGCTGAGCGACCTTGAGCTTCCTCATCCGGCCAGCAGTGAAGGACCACGTCTCAGTTCCGTAAGTCATCACTGGCAACACGCACTGGTTGTACAATTTCGTTTTAAGGTTTTGAGGTATGTCTGACGAGAAGATGTGTCGTAGCTTCCCGAACGCTGCCCAGCCGAGTTGAATCCGTCTATTGACCTTTCGGTCGAAGTTGGACTTACCTAGTCGGACTATTTGTCCCAGGTAAACATACTCGTCAACAACTTCGAGCTTAGTGCTCCCAACAACTACCGGCATAGGTGTGACATGGACATTAAACATGATCTTTGTTTTGTCCATGTTCATCTTAAGACCTATCCGTTGGGAAACACTATTGAGGTCATTGAGCATAGTGCTTAGGTCCTCCAGCGATTCTGCCATAAGGACTATATCGTCGGCAAATCGAAGGTGAGTGATGTACTCGCCATTGATGTTGATACCGTATCCTTTCCAGTCCAGAAGCTTGAAAACGTCTTCCAATGCAGCGGTGAAGAGTTTCGGGGATATGACGTCACCCTGTCTTACACCTCTCTGCAATTGGATAGGTTTCGTACTCTGGTTCTGTACTCGGATAGCCATCGTAGCCCTACTGTACAAGCACTTCAACACTTCGATATACCGACAGTCAACTTGGCACCGCTGAAGGGACTGCAGCACCGCCCAAATTTCGACGGAATCAAAGGCTTTCTCATAGTCCACATACGCCAGACATAGTGGCAAATTGTACTCTTCGGACTTCTGTACAACTTGCCGAAGGGTATGTATGTGGTCTATGGTGCTAAAGCCCTTTCGGAAACCGGCTTGTACGGGAGGCTGGAAGTCGTCAAGTCTGCGCGCGAGACGATTCGTAATGACTCTCGAAAACAGCACGTAGACGCGGCTCAGAAGGGAAATCGGTCTGTAGTTCTTCAAGAGAGCGTTGTCACCTTTCTTGAAGAACAAGACCACCGCACTTCTGCTCCACGCCTCCGGTGTAATGCCACCATGCAGGACGGAATTAAAGAGCTTCTGAAGGACCTCAAGTACCGGTCTTCCACCCGCTTTCAGAAGCTCCGCTGTAATTCCATCCTCGCCTGGGGCCTTACCGTTTTTAAGGTGCTGGAGAGCCATCCTAATCTCGCTCAGACTGATATCCGGGATATCTTCGGAATAATGTCGGATGAGACTCGCTCTTGGATCGTTACTCACACTTGCGTGTGGCTCCAACGATGATGTGTACAGCTGCCCATAGAACCTCTCAATCTCACTCAAAATCTCAGGTGTCCCGGAAACGATGCTGCCACATTCTGTCTTCAGCTTTGACAGTTGGCTATTTCTGGCAGACAGATCTCTGGCAAAGACTTTGGAGCCTTGGTTCCGCTCGATCGCTTCTTCAATACGAGCTGTATTGAAGTTGCGTAAGTCCCGCCGCATGCATTTGGAGATCTGTCTGTTCAGATGCCTGTATGCTGTCAAGTCTGTTGAAGAATGTAGCTTCATCTCCCGTCTAACAGCCATGAGATTAAGAGTCTGATCGGAGAGTTTTTGTGTTCTTCTGCGGCGGGTCTTGCAGAACTTAGCTCCGACCGCATGGACAGTTTCCACGAGCTTGTCATTCATATCGTCCACTTCATTGCAGTCTTCCAGGCACTGAAAACGGTTTTGTAACTCGAGCTGAAAGGTTTCGGGACTTTGGAACAGAGCACGAGGGGGACGGAGCGCTGACTTCATTAGACGAGACCTCTCCAACTTAACGTTTAGGTTCAGTGTGCCTCTAACCATTCGGTGATCGCTACCAGTTTTCACCCTCGCGATCACGGAGACATCACTGAACAGTTGTCGTCTGGTCGTCATAATGAAGTCAATCTCATTTTTTGTGGAACCGTCGGGGCTCGACCAGGTCCACTTCCTGTGGGGCCGCTTCTGGAAGAAAGAGTTCATCATAAAGAGTCCCTCTTTCTCCATGAAGTCGGCCAGCTGCTGGCCCCTTGGGTTCCGTTGCCCTATTCCAAATTTCCCTACTTTTAGCTCACCGTTCTCTCTTGTGCCTAGTTTTGCATTGAAGTCTCCCATTAACACCGTATATTGGGTTTTGGAGGAATGCATGGCTCTAGAGATATCCTCATACATTTCCTCCACCTCCTCATCGGGGTGTGCCGAGGTTGGTGCGTAAACCTGTATGACCTTCAGCGAATACCGTTTGGTGATTCTGAGTATAAGGTACGCAACCCTCGTCGACACACTCCCGATCTTTACAACGTTGTTAACGAGAGACTTGTGGACGATAAATCCGACACCTCCTTGGGACAGATGGTCGCCCTCCCGGTGATAGAGCAAGTTGCCGGATTCAAGGATTACCGTGTCCTCCCCCTCTCTTCGGACTTCGGATAATCCTATAATATGCCAGCGCAACTTGTCTATCTCTTCTTCCAGCTCCACAATCTTCTCGTCAGTCCTCAGGGTGCGTGCGTTGTACGTTGTCAGGTCGAGTCGTCTAAGGTGGCAACTGAACCCCCACCGGAGATTCTTAGCACCCCCTGCCCCGCCGTTACCATGGTCGCCACCGTAGCCAGGAATAGCGGGGCCGCCGGGGACTGGTGGCCGTTTCTTTGTTACTGTCATTCATAGGGGGGTATTTGCCATAGTTGCCACGCTTGGCGAGCGGGTTGGCAACCGCAGTTTTTTTATTGTAATTTGGCTATTATCAGGAAGATGCTGCTGCCCATCTCCTGCCTGTTTCCCTTTGTCGCCTTTTACGACACCCACGGGAGGATATGGGGTAGTGGATATTCTTGACCGCCACTACACGGAAGTCTGTTTAAGCTTATTCAAAGTTTCATTTTCTATCCTTTTGACAAGCGTCTATAGAGTTACAATATAAACCTTTTTCACTATTTTCACCATTATAGCTAAAAGTTTTTCTTCAAATTGAAATGGGACCATCTTTGAGGTTTAGTTTATTTAATAAAATAGAATAATTTAAATCGCTTCGACGGTTTCCAAGAAATCGGCGAACATTCTTTAAAAAAACATATGCAAACATTGCACCGGTACCTAATATTTTTATTATATATGATAGGGTGACAAAACAGCACACAGTCCACCTGATAGTAAGTGGTTGCTGTGATCCATAGACATCTACATTTATTCTTAATATAGAATCAAAATCAGATCTACCACATATAAATGTGTAATGTAATGGGGTTGTTATAAACTAATTTGCTTAATTCCGCGTAAAGAAAGAAAATGATGTGTCCTGCCCAGTCTTAAGGGGACCTCCCACCCTCCCTCAACCGCGCGCACTGTACCCGTCGCCGTCAATCCCAGCACTTAGTTTATAACAACCCCATTATAATGGATTTCCGCAAAGTAACGCCTGATTCTATCAATTATAATGTGTAATGTGTTTATCACATAATAAAAATGTACATTTTTTTTTCAGTACGTACTTAAGTACCTTTAATCATAATTTTATGTACTTTCTTTTACTTCATTAATTGATACAGTTCTCGTTTGTTACGTTTTGATATCGCATACTAATAAACTGATATTGATAAAATAATTATGTAAATATCGTTTTTAAGCCATTGGGATACTTTTATTTTTTGTTTTATGAGTATTTTATATTGTATTTAACAAATAACAAACAAGATTTTGCGATGCAGTAAAGTTTTATGTATAATGTATATTAATGAGCCCAACCAGTAGCTAAAATTTTGGCATTCAAATATATCTATTACAAAAGCTTATTTTACGTACATCACACTTGTTTTTGTCTCACGTCAATACATGCAGTAATACCGAAGTTATTACACCGAGAATTTCGGAGCGGCTTTTCAAGTTCCCGAGCATTGAGTTATATGTAGACGTACTAGAGAAGCCATTCCAAACAAAAATTGTGTCCTACTCTATGTCTTCGCGCATGCGCGGGAGTAGTAGTCACGCATGCGCGAAGACTTTAATTTAATATAAAATAAGATATTAATAAAAAATAAATATAAGAATTTAATATAAAATATCTTAATTTAATCTAAACCAACCTATTTCTAAATAAAATGTAATAATAATTATTTTATGGAATTCACAAATCTTCAATTTACGCAATATTTAGTTTGTATGGATTGAACTACAGTTCAGTTGAACATAGTCAAAATTCGGAATGCCTTCTCTAGTACGTAGTACATATAACTCAATGTTCCCGAGATTTCGCGCGCTCATAGAGTGACGTCATCTCTCGCGTCTCTCACTGCTCAGCCATTCTACGTACGTACGCTTGCTTAATGCTTGTTTTTCCGCTACTTTTTTCCTGTCTAATGTCAAAAGTTGTAAGAGTTAATGTAACAATTTCAACAGAAGTTTTAACAATTATAATAGAAGTCGGGTATGAAAAAGGTCATTTTGACAATTTACCTAAAGTAATGATTTCTTATATTTAAGCGAACACTACACATTTAAAAAAAAACTAATTTTACGGATTTTATCGCGTATATTAACTTATTTTACATTCCCGACGTTTCAAGCACTTAACAGCGCCCATGGTCCCCCCCGTGACCATGGGTGCTGTAAAGTGGTAAATGCTTTTATGATAACTCCATATTTCTTTTTTTTAAATAATGACTATGGCAGCAAGTAACTTATCTATGAAGTAGGTTTGTTATAATAATACATGTTATGTCCTATGTAAATCAGGGCTGTTCTAATAGCGCTAACTAAAGGCTGCATTAGTCGAAAAGTTTGGTAAGAACTAAACTTATATGAAAATGAAATAGTCGTAACATCTCCCTCACAACTTCACTCAAAATATTCTTAATAATTTCTGCCTTTTTTACGTTTTTATACAACGGACCGGACCAACGGACGTATCTTACCAGGTCGTCACTCCATCTAGTAGGGGGGACGCCCTACACTTCGCCTGCCGGTACGAGGCTGCCACTCGAGAACCTTTCTTCCCCATCGGTTGTCGGTTCTTCGAGCTATATGGCCGGCCCATTGCCACTTCAGCTTACTAATCCGTTGGGCTATGACGGTCACTCTGGTTCTACTGCGGATATCCTCATTTCTGAGTTTATCACGCAGAGAAACTCCGAGCATAGCCCTCTCCATAGCTCGCTGAGCGACCTTGAGCTTCCTCATCCGGCCAGCAGTGAAGGACCACGTCTCAGTTCCGTATGTCATCACTGCCAACACGCACTGGGTGTACAGTCTCGTTTTCAAGTTTTGAGGTATACCTGACGAGAAGATGTGCCGTAATTTCCCGAACGCTGCCCAACCGAGTTGAATCCGTCGATTGACCTCTCGGTCGAAGTTGGACTTACCTAGTCGGACTATTTGTCCCAGGTAAACATACTCGTCAACAACTTCGAGCTTAGTATTCCCAACAACTACCGGCATAGGTGTGACATGGACATTAAACATGATCTTTGTTTTGTCCATGTTCATCTTAAGACCTATCCGTTGGGAAACACTATTGAGGTCATTGAGCATAGTGCTTAGGTCCTCCAGCGATTCTGCTATAAGGACTATATCGTCGGCAAATCGAAGGTGAGTTATGTACTCGCCATTGATGTTGATACCGTATCCTTTCCAGTCCAAAAGCTTGAAAACATCTTCCAATGCAGCGGTAAAGAGTTTCGGGGATATGACGTCACCCTGTCTTATACCTCTCTGCAATCGGATAGGTTTCGTACTCTGGTTCTGTACTCGGATAGCCATCGTAGCCCTACTGTACAAGCACTTCAACACTTCGATATACCGACAGTCAACTTGGCATCGCTGAAGGGACTGCAGCACCGCCCAAATTTCGACGGAATCAAAGACTTTCTCATAGTCCACATACGCCAGACATAGTGGCAAATTATACTCCTCGGACTTCTGTAGAATTTGCGGAAGGGTATGTATGTGGTCTATGGTGTTAAAGCCTTTTCGGAAACCGGCTTGTTCGGGAGGCTGGAAGTCGTCAAGTCTGCGCGCGAGACGATTCGTAATGACTCTCGAAAACAGCACGTAGTCGCGGCTCAGAAGGGAAATCAGTCTGTAGTTCTTCAAGAAAGCGTTGTCGCCTTTCTTGAAGAACAAGACCACCGCACTTCTGCTCCACGCCTCCGGTGTAATGCCACCACAGAGGACGGAATTAAAGAGCTTCTGAAGGACTTCAAGTACCGGTCTTCTGCAAACTTGGTGCTTATTATTGTGATTACTTTAGAAGTTAATTCCTAATTCCCATAAGTACTAATTATTTATTTGTTTTTTCAAGATAAAAGAAAGAGACCTTCAGGTGCGAAGTTTCGCGAGCAAAAGAAACTGAGACTACAAGGAAGGGAAAAAATGGCTGGATCTTTAAATCACTTCTTGCAAAACAATGAAGATTCCACGGAGACTATCGATGCGACCGAATCTCAAGATTCTAAATCCGTAATATCAGTAACCGTGAGTGGACCATCTGAAATTTCAACAGAGGCGACTACGGTAACTTTAGGTCCTGAAACAATTGGCGGTGGTTGTAGCAGCAAAACAGCTTCTACTGCTGCAGAGCCCGATGAAGCGATGACACCATCCTCCTCTACAGCACTTGAACAATCCACTTCAGGGTATTCAGCTTGTGAAAGAAGTTCGGTAATGTCAGCTGTCGAAATACCTGCTGCAAGTGACACTTTCGATGAAGACTTTAATAAGGCTAGCATCGATATAATTTCATCCGACCCCAGTTTGTGGCCCGAAATAATCACCAATGAGATAGCTAGAATATTGGTTAAACGTGGTCCGCCCTTGATAGACATCAGTTTTAGCTTTCCTAGTAATAAAGATAAGAGAAAGTTTTCATGCAAATACTTTGTATGAAGTCTAGCAAATGGAGAAAAAGTCGAAAGGACTTGGCTTATTTACTATATTTCTAAAGATACTGTATTTTGTTTTTGTTGTAAGTTGTTTTGTAAAACTCCCAACACTTTTTGTGATACAAATGGAGTATCTGATTGGCAACACTTGTCTTTGTTAATAAAGAGACACGAAACGTCAATATTACACAAAAGTTATATTAACAATGGGGTAAAATTAAAAAAAATGTTGGAGACATCTACGACTGTTAATGCTGATCACCTGCAGATTTTAGAAACGGAAAAAAAATATTGGCGCAACGTGTTTCAACACAATGCTTGGCATTTCAAGGTTCTTCGAAATTACTTTTCGAACATGATAATGGAAATTTTGTAGAAGCTGTTGAGGTGATTGACTCTTTTGATTCAGTGATGAGACAGCACGTTAGCCGAGTGTGTAACTCCCAAACAAAATGTGTCAAAATGACTCATTATTTAGGCTTGCACATACAGAATGAAATAATTCAATTATTGTCGTCTAAAGTAAGAAATAATATTTTAGAAATGGTTCGCAGTTCAAGATATTTTTCAATAATATTAGATTGTACACCAGACACTAGTCATTCTGAGCAAATTTGTCTTGTTCTGAGCTGAGATCTAGTTTGCTTGATCCGACCAATCGTTTGAAGAAATTCTTGTACAAGCGAAAGAAGATGCACTCTCTCTCGAAATTGAAGAAGACTTTCCACCATTACCAACGGTCAGGAGGAAATTTAAATCAAAACTGTTTGACTATGAACACCAAAAACTGCCTTTAATATTAGTTTTTTCTTAAAAATTATAGATCAAACATTAAGCTCTCCAAAAATCCGATTCGACTTATTAAATAACTATGATAATATTTTTGGATTTTTAGCGACATATTCAAATTAAGTGACAGCGATATTTTAAAACATTGTTCTGTTCTGAAGAACAACTGACAGATCAGGATAATAAGGATATAGACTCCAATGATTTGTTTAATGAAATTAAAGCGTTAAAGTTGTTTTCATTACCTGATGATACTGACCCCTTAAGTAATTTACAATATATATATTTGAAAACAATTTAATCTCCACCTTTCCAAACATAAGCATTTCACTAAGAATTCTTCTGACATTACCTGTACCTGTAGCTTCTGGCGAGCGATCTTTTTCAAAGTTAAAAATCATTAAAAATTATTTAAGATCGACAATGCTTCAAGAAAGATTGTCTGGGCTAGCGATATTAGCAATTGAACAAGAAATTTTTGATGGTATAAATTTTAGCGATGTAATTAATGAATTTGCAGTAGCAAAGTCTCGGAAAATATCGCTGCTACAATAGCTATTTTGTATTTTTATATTGTACCTAGCTATCATTTTTGATTTTATAACGAATTTACCTAGGTATTTTTATCAGAAGTATCTGCATAGCATATTGCATATTTTTTTAAATATCTAAGTATTAGTAGAAAGTAGTACTTATATACGTGTAGACATCCGCCATTATTCTACCCATAAGCTTCGCCTTAAGCGCAACAAAAAAGATTTTTATGGCATCTTGCCCTTTCAACACGAAAAGTATATAAAAATGCATCATATGTAGACAGATTAAAGACATTTAAAATGGTTTCACTGTCAAAACGCCGGAACATTCTGGATTTGCAACTTTTATATAAAATATTCAGAAATAACTTAGATTGCCCTTTATTACGACGTAAATTTAATTTTTGTATCCCAAGTAGATATCCTCTTAAATTCATTACTCCTCTTTCGCTGCCTCTTCGTAGAACTGTACTAGGATTTAATTCCCCAATACCCAGACTTTGCAGACTTTTAAATACATAATATAATAATGTAGTAGGTATACACCGCGACTCTTTTAAACGTTTTTCGGCACATAATTTATCAAAATATTAACGTTTGTTTGTAGTAATTTTTTTTTTTGTATTAATTTAATAATTTTGTTTTATATTTTTATTTTAAGTTTATATCGTATATTTTTAAACTCTCTCTATATCTAAGCATGCGGTGTTTACTTATTATTGAATGTGCACTTAGTTTATATTACTTTCTTAGTACTAAGCATATGTATTAGTGTAACATTTGTTGGTGAACCAAATAAATATATAAAATAAAATAAAATAAATAATGGTTTGAAGTAGATTTTGATATGTAAAAGTGGTGCGATTTTGTGTATTAAGTGTCCGCGCATGTGAACTATTAGTGGAAACGGTGAAACAAGTGCTCCGATAGTGATGTAATTCCCATGATAAAGAGTCTTTCTGCTAAGGCGCCTTGAGATACCATAGCCAAATGTCAACTGTCTGCTAGCTCAAGTTGCAGTCGAAATCTCCCAAGGGCTGCACAATGTGACGCATCAACATATTGTGAAGCAGTGTACTATGAAGAACAATTATACATTCTAACTTCAGGCTCAGAACAGCTAGAACCCGGAGACGTAAAGCCAGTTATAAAAAAATGGCTAGGATGGACAGTTACTATACTCTTTGGCTAGCAGTAACGTAGATAGTAAGATACTATCTATGAGGAGTAATAGTTTTCCGCAGCTTGCTACGTATCATAGATTATTACTGTGTATACTAGCTACATAATATGCTAAATATCTATTTATCTAAATGTATGAAAGTACGCCAAGCTACCCTACCAACATCACGATATGCCATTTAGTTTTTGACAAACAATGCTGACAACATTGACGAATAACAATAATGCTGTAAATGTCTATACTCGAATAATTTTATCGAAATAACCTTTATCGATATATTGTTTATGGATATTTTTACATAATAAAAGTTAGATCTCTATACTGAATTATTTATGACAAATAAATTTTATAACGGGATTGAGTAAAATGCCGATGAGGTTAAGAAATAAATGTATTTTACTCACAGCAATTTGTAATTATATGTCTACATTTATTGGGTACAAAAATATGTATAACGAAAATATAAAATAAAAACGCACTATTATACTAGTAATTAATTAAGTAAAAAATAAATGAAGACTCGTGGCGCAGTGGTTAAGCGTTTGGCTGCGGCATTGCAGGACCGAGGCTTCGTTCCCGCACTGAACAAGTGTTGCTATAGTGTAAAATACGTTTTTAACGCTAGTTTTTTTTAAAGGGTAAAAATATTAGGTGTTTTATAACACTGATTGGATTAAATTGCTTTTAAGTGTAACAAATACTATGTACAAATTGCTTGGCTTCTTCACAAAGGTAACTATGTACATGCTACTCGCAGAGATTGTTTACTAATTGTCGCTTTCAATATGACTGCTCATTATAGCTTATGTTTGTAGATGAATCTATAATTTTTTTTTATTTATAACCAGGTAATTACAAATAACTTTGAGTTTAATTATATAATCGAATTGTTACCAAAATGTGACTTTAGAGGGATATTATCTTTTGCTACATGTAAATGAAACCTAATTAACATACACATAATTGTGTAAGTTTAAATTAAGTCCAATGATGAAATAACAGTTCCTTTTAGTTGGGTTAAAATGCAAGGCTTGCCACAAATATGTTTTAACATGTGAATCTTTTCAATTGGTGCATGTACCAGCTATTGCACTCATTGCTTGCATCTGAAAAGATAATGTTAGCAGTCACAATTTATAATGTAGTTTCTAAGTATAGTTCGTTTCGGATTGCCATCCCATCGAACTATCAGATTTAGAAATAGTGTGTTTGTATTTGTGCATACAAACGTACACTATAAAAACGTAAATGGCTAGTCCAAAAATGTACTCGCGTTAATTATCATATTACAATTAAAGTTGAAATCACCACATAACTTTCATCATCTAAGGGAAATATTGCTAGAATAGCCTTTTCTTGTTATCATTTTTTCCGCTTCTTGCACAATTTAAATGGAAAGTTTTATAATGCATATTTAATTTTTTAACAATTCTGTAAATTAACAACGGCTCGTATAGCAAAATTAAAAACAATCTTAATACATAAATAAAATGTATACAAAAGTAATTCTTTAATTTGACATTTGGTTTGACAATTTCGTTATTAGACATATTACGAAAAGCAGAAAGAAGAGATAACCGTCATTAAAATTTGACCCCTGTACCCCTATAGTACATACAGGGCCCCCGTAAGGGCTACTGGCGCCTGTGTGCAAAATAGGATTTTGGCGCCCCTTAAGGCATTTTGGATCATGTTTTTTTATTTATTTTTTTGAAGGTAGGTAGGTGCTTGAAATAAAGCAAAAAACTGAACTTTACAAGTCATATTTATTTGCAGACTCAAATACCAAAATGAAACAAACAGAATAAAATTATAACAAAATAAATTAAAATAAATTCTTGTTCACACCCATTTTAAACCATTTACTTAACTAATGGGGTACAGACACGTTGTTTATTAATACTAGAAAATAACCCAAAATTAAAAATCACATCTTTTTTAGGAACAAATAACAGAAATATTGCCTAATGTCTACATATATATAAGTACTACTTTCTACTAATACTTAGATTTTTTAAAAAATATGCAATATGCTATGCAGATACTTGTGATAAAAATACCTAGGTAAATTCGTTATAAAATCAAAAATGATAGCTAGGTACAATATAAAAATACAAAATAGCTATTGTAGCAGCGATATTTTCCGAGACTTTGCTACTGCAAATTCATTAATTACATCGCTAAAATTTATACCATCAAAAATTTCTTGTTCAATTGCTAATATCGCTAGCCCAGACAATCTTTCTTGAAGCATTGTCGATCTTAAATAATTTTTAATGATTTTTAACTTTGAAAAAGATCGCTCGCCAGAAGCTACAGGTACAGGTAATGTCAGAAGAATTCTTAGTGAAATGCTTATGTTTGGAAAGGTGGAAATTAAATTGTTTTCAAATATATATATTGTACATTACTTAAGGGGTCAGTATCATCAGGTAATGAAAACAACTTTAACGCTTTAATTTCATTAAACAAATCATTGGAGTCTATATCCTTATTATCCTGATCTGTCAGTCGTTTTTCAGAACAGAACAATGTTTTAAAATATCGCTGTCACTTAATTTGAATATGTCGCTATAAATCCGAAAATATTATCATACTCATTTAATAAGTCGAATCGGATTTTTAGAGAGCTTAATGTTTGATCTATAATTTTTAAGAAAAAACTAATTTTAAAGGCAGTTTTTGGATCATGAGGGGTCTCATCTCGGTGTTCGTAGTCAAACAGTTTTGATTTAAATTTCCTCCTGATCGTTGGTAACGGTGGAAAGTCTTCTTCAATTTCGAGAGAGAGTGCTACTTCTTTCGCTTGTACAAGATTTTCTTCAAACGATTGGTCAGATCTATACTGCTGGAAGTGATCAACTAAATTTTTTAGGTAGGTTTGGCATACTTTAATATTAATTGTAGCACTTTGCATTTGTTTGCTGACAATATTTATGTGAAATAAAACGTCATGCCAAATAATAATTCCGCAAATAAATTGAAATTTTTGTACAGACGTTAAGAGGGAACTCGCTTTATGTCTTGCATCATGAAAGGAATTATCTTCAGCTACTTCTAGAAGACTTTCGCAAAACATAATTAAATAAAGTTTAAATGGCTTCACTGAATCAATTCTGCTGGATCATCTTGTCTCACTTAGAGGCTTTAAACTTAACCCAGGGATATTTTTTTCTCAGAATATCCCACCTTTTTGTAGATGACGAAAAAAATTATATAACTCTTGCACAAGATTAAAAAAGTTTATTGTAGCATCTGACACTTTAGAAGCGTCATTTACTGTTAAGTTCAAAGTATGAGCCGCACAAAGTATAAAAAGGGCTCTCGGATTCACGTCAAGAATGCGTTTTTGAAGCCCAACATGCTGTCCCTTCATGTTTGCCCCATTATCAAAACCTTGTCCCCTAATATATTTTATATCTAAATTTAATTTTTTTTAAATTCCTGTCACAAATATATATATACCCCTTTTCCCTTTAGAGTCCAGTATTGGGTAAACGTAATAAAACTTTCCTTAACTTCAACCTTTTTTGAAGTTGTGTTAAGGACAACATAACTCAGAACAAGACTAATTTGCTCAATATGACTAGTGTCTGGTATACAATCTAATATTATTGAAAAATATCTTGAACTGCGAACCATTTCTAAAATATTGTTTCTTACTTTAGACGACAATAATTCAATTATTTCATTCTGTATGTGCACGCCTAAATAATGAGTCATTTTAACACATTTTATTTGAAATTACACACTCGGCTAACGTGCTGTCTCATCACTGAATCAAAAGAGGCAATCACCTCAATAGCTTTTACAAAGGACATCGGTCAAATACGACCTGACCAAAATATGAAACGACCACCAATGAAATACGTCATACGTCAAAAAATAGTGACATAGGTGTATATTAAATTACGGGGTCCAACTTATTTTATTGGAGCCAGTAAAATAATTTAGCTCTTTAATAAAAAGCCCCATTTCCTTACAACTTTTTATAGGTTTTGAACGCATCTAAACCTGTCCCGTTTTTATCTGTGGTACACGTTTCATCATAACACTAAAATCACACTACCATTATGCGTTATTTTTTTTTAAATACTAGATTTTATTGCTGATTTTTTATATATTTTTGTAGTGTATTATCAATAATATCATTTTTATATGGGGAAATGGTAAGTATTTCGAAATAAGTTGCAAATGATAGGTTGACAGTAAATATAGAATGCACTAATACTTAGGACGGAACGTATTATGAGTGTCTCTATGCATGGATTATGACACGAGAGCTGTCAAAGCGTGAGCAAAAGTCAAAGCACCTGTGTCTCAGATACTTAGCAGTGAAAAGATTAGAAAGGTTATTGATTCATTTTTGTGGTTTTAGTCATTGACTTGTTCTATTTAGTTAAGTATATATTACTGCATAGTTTTCATATCAATTGTTTTAGCTGAGGTTGTAGTCATGGCTGCAGTCATGGCTACATCATAACCTCAAAAGTGACGAAATAAATAAGTGTAACGTTCTATGATCCTCGGCTTTTAAATAATATATTTTTAATTTAGGATTGAGATTGTGCCCAGGTGGAACGGATTAATCCATGCACTAGTCATGTTCGCGATATTTTATAGCCAGGTCACTGCATGTATGGGCCGTGATCGATGTTCTTTCCATTATCATGTTCGAAAAGTTATTTCGAAGAACCTTGATATGCCAAGCATTGTGTAGATAAATACTTAACAATCCCAATAATTCTTTCCAACACGTTGCGCCAATATTTTTTTCCGTTTCTAAAATCCGCAGGTGATGAGAATTAATATAACTATTGTGTAAAATTGACGTTTCGTGTCTCTTTATTAGCAAAGACAAGTGTTGCCAATCAGATACTCCATCTGTATCACAAAAAGTGTTAGGAGTTTTACAAAACAACTTACAACAAAAACAAAATACAGTATTTTTTCTCCATTTGCGAGACTTCTTACAAAGTATTTGCACGAAAACTTTCTCTTATCCTTATTACTAGGAAAGCTAAAACTGACAAGGGTGGACCACGTTTAACCAATATTCTAGCTATCTCATTGGTGATTATTTCGGGCCACAAACTGGGGTTGGATGGAATTATATCGACGCTAACCTTATTAAAGCCTTCATCGAATGTGTCACTTGCAGCAGGTATTTCGGTAGCTGACATTACCGAACTTCTTACACAAGCTGAATAACCTGAAGTGGATTGTTCAAGTGCTGTAGACGAGGGTGGTGTCATCGCTTCATCGGGCTCTGCATCAGTAGAAGCTAGAAGCTGTTTGGCTACTACAACCGCCGCCACTTTTTGTAGGACCTGATGTTACCGTAGTCACTTCTGTTGAAATTTCAGATGGTCCACTCATGGTTACTGATATTACGGATTTAGAATCATGAGATTCGGTCGTATCGATAGTCTCCGTGGAATCTTGATTGTTTTGCAAGAAGTGATTTAAAGATCCAGCCATTTTTGCCTTTCTTGTAGTCTCAGTTTCTTTTGCTCGCGAAACTTCGCACCTGAAGGTCTCTTTCTTTTATCTGGAAAAAAAGAAATAAATAATTAGTACTTATGGGAATTAAGAATTCACTTCTAAAGTAATCATCACAATAATAAGCACCAAGTTTGCATACTGCATATTTATGTAAAAAGCAATTTGTTCGAGCCCTTTCAGCTTAAACCCTTTCAAAAATAAAGGCAGAAATAGTATTAAACTAATTTGATCGTATAGCCCTTAAAAATCAACAAAATGGTTTTTTAAAAAGATCGTTAGAATCGAAGAGTTATGGATAAAAAACCAATTACTTTTTTGAACTCGTACAGGGTCTTTGACTATATTTACGTGCTTCCTAGAGCCTTTATTACGCCAGATAGAAAAAAATGTGTCGTATCTGTAGCTTGCTACATATTTATTAGGGATGGGTAAGGGAAAAAATGTCTATATATATCGAATCGATATATTTAAACAGTATATATCCCGTGATAAATATCGATATATCCTCATCATTTGCATGATATAAAGATAAAGTCCAAAACTTTATATTACTGACGGGTGGACGACAAAAAAAAACGACAACCAACCACACATGAATACTTATGTACCTCCTTTTATTGTTACATGTTTTGTCATTTATACAACATTTTAAAATATATCGAAAGTGATACGAATTCGATACTCCAAAATAAATATCGCTATTTAAAATATTGACGTTATATATCGACATTTTTATTAAAAAATATCGATATTTCAATATATCAATATTTTTGCCCAAGCCTAATGTTTATTTATCTATGGTAGGGATGAATGATTTTGCCAAAACATCGATGATGACATCGATGTTGGCATCGGTAGCTCAACATCGATGTTAGATGTTTAGTCTACTCAAAACATCGATGTTGACCATTATCGATGTTTCTTGAATATGTGTAGATACTTACATATTGCTTCAAAATTATGTGGGTAAACAAAGCAATGGAAAAAGTAACAATTAGCTTGAATATTAATTTACGTAGAATAGTTATTATGCGACAACCGACAACGACACTCCAAAATAAAGCGAAAGCAGTGACCACTGTGACATTACAGGTGACACTTGACAATTAAGTTTGACACACCATAATGATATTTTTTGGGTTAGCGATGCGTTCAGGAATTGTGAATTATTCAAAATTTTAAATCTTCAGAGGAGATGCTAGATTTGGTTGATATTAATTTCGCGGGTTCGCATTGTTCGCAATTTCACAATAATCGATTATGGGTTCATTAAAATCGATGTTTCGATGTTTGACATATGTCAACATCGATGGATTAATTTTTAACATCGATGATCATCGAACATCCCTAATCTATGGATAATTCAGTGCAATTATAGTAAATCGTGGGGAGAAAATCAAAGATTCGATTTAGAATATTTAGATAAAAGTATTGTAACTGTTTCATTAATTTACAACTAATCAAAATATTAAACAGTATACATAGGACACATAGTGATTATAGGCTCTTTATAGAAGAACACCAATATGACTTTTATACCAAACTGGGAAGAATTTGAGAAGTCTGCAGAAATGTTATACTTACGTGATCCTATAAATACTCGATATAGTATGAAATACTCACATTCAAAGGGAGTATTTTTAGTTAAAATAACAGACAACAAAAAGGTAAGAGTGCAAAGTTATCGTAATGTCTATCTAGAATGGGCAATAACTATTTTAATTTTATTTACTCACTAGTGATCCGCCCCAACTTGTACCTATAATGTCAGTAATATATATATATAATTTAACCTATAATTTGTAATGCAATATTATGGTAAAGACCATATAAATTCTCCAAGTTATTCAAATAAAATATAGCCTTCATCACTCCTGGCATTGCTCTGTATCTGTTGGTAAAATTTCATTAAAATCTATTCAGCTATTCTGAAGTTTAGCCCGGACAAACAGATATTTAAAAAAAATGTTGATTAATGTTTTAATGGCATGCAAATAACCTCTTGAGCTCATGATAAGATGAAGTTATTTCAGTATTACAGACAGACACTTAAAGTTTATTTATATGTTTATACTAGAAGCCTGCCCAGGCTCCGCATGGTTGATTTCAGGATCTTAACAACAGTGCATCGTAACAGATCCAACTATTGCTATGAAACCCAAAAGTACTATTAGCCCATTTTAGAAGTAGAATTAATAATAAATGCACATTGGGATTTTTAAATATAGAAAGATAACTTCTTTATCCATTCTTTAGTTAAACTTTCTAATTTTCTTATGTAAATTAGCATTAATATGCTCTTTTCTGTAATCCAAATTTGATGAATTTTGTTTATGCTATATTAAACAACATGAAGAGCCAAAACTACAAAGATTTTATGTTAAAAATATTTTTGTTGCAGTGTCTTCAATACAAAACAGAGGTGCAGCAAGATGTTCGGAAAATAGACAAATTTATATCTAATTTAATAAGGCATATGGCATCTGATGACAATTAACATTTTGTATTTTGTTTCAAGAAATATATTTTGCATAAAGAATAGTGATAATTATTGTGAATTTGCATAGCTCAGTTTAAGACTATGAAGGACAGTACTGATAGTTGACCCTGCCTTGACACTACAAATTTTCTTGCATTGCTAAAGGGTAGTGTCACAAGACATGAGATAGTATATGTCAGGACATCTCTGGGTGTGTATGTCGTCAGGCATACAGTTACTTATTGTGGTTCAGTATGTACTTGAACAAAGTATCATACTGGACATAGTCATAAGACTGCCATTCTTATATCTGTATTTCTAACTGTTGGTTGTGTATCTTTGTCTATTCTACAGAGTCTAGCTATGAGTAAAAGAGATCTTCCATATAAGTTTGACAATGGCGTACTGGCTGTGTAAACTGTATCAGTTCATAACCAAATAGTTGATCAAAACATTGCAGTAAAGTTTAGCTAAAATTAATTTAAAATAGTGAAAATATGTCATGTTGAGTAAAAGATCTGGAATTGTTATTTAATAAGTCTTAACAACATTTTGTATACCCCAATAAACCTACGACCCTTGAATAAATTTATTGGGGTCCCAGTTATAACGTCTTATTTCTGGGCATTTTGAAAATCTAAAAAATAATAAAAGTTGGTGAAGGTACATTACCAGCAAAATTAATTACTACAATGCATGTAGTTTTAGAACTAGTGGTTTTACACTTAATTTTAGCATTCGAAATATATATGACATAATATCTAATATATAAAAATTAATTTTTGTTTGTTCATATTTTATGCACAACCATACTGTTCATCAGATTGACGTAAAACTTTGTCAACATATTGCTTGCACTTGCACAAAGGTTATAGCCATAGTACTTATAGAAGGTGGCGGGGACATAAATGTCAATAACAATAAGTATGTGCCACCGCTGTGCACCACTCGCTACCTGAGTCTATCTTATTGCAGCGGATAAAGCTACCCACCCTCATTGAATTTGCCGTTACTTGATTATGTTTAGTTACTTTTTACGTGGTATAGCCATGCTGCAGCTATATTAATTGTATACTAGTCGTTCACTTCAAGAATGTTACGTTACCTCCCACCGCGCCTCAAGCGTCGCCCTTTTAGTACCGATAGCAACGTCGAAGTGTACTTATGTCCGTTTTTTATGCTCCCGTACGTTCTCTAGTTTGTTACTGTTTTTGCTGTTGTTTTTGTTACTGTTGATTTTTTGTTTTTGTTTCTGTTGATATTCGTTAATTTGTTTTGTTATAATGAGTAAAAGAGGAAAGGTCTTGCACAGTGGCGAACGCAATTTACTATATAAGATAATGACATTCTTTGAACAAGAAAAGGTTGAAAAGCAGTTGATAACGTCTTATGATGTTCAAGATGTCGTAGCTATGAAAAGTATTGCCAAATTAAAAAATGAAAACTCACGTGATACTTGTGCCAGCACACTGCCCACTCAGCCTGATGCACCGTCGGAAATAGAAATTAAGTTTTTGGAAAATGAAAAGAACCCAGTACTTCAAGTACACAAGAAATAAAATTGACGTCACCGAGAAAAAGGAAAATAGCCACAAATAGGTTGGAAATAGATGATTTCATGGTGTGTTTGATTCGAAACATAATTGACCGTTCCTACACAGTTAAAAAGGAAGTTCCCACGCTGCGCAAAATATTAGCAGAAGCAAAGAAAGATTTCAATTTTCCTGGGCAAAAAGTCACTCTCTGGAAAATTATAAAAACGAGACTTGGATATAAGTTTACAAAATGTAAAAACATAAGACAATATCTTATTCAGAAACCGGAGATAGTAGCATGGAGAGCACGTTACTTGCGGAGATTACGTGAAAATGATGAACAGGGAGTCTATAAAAAACCAGTCATATATTGGGATTAAACGTGGATACACATGGTCCATGCTGGCAGCGAGAATGGTTTTGTCAAAGGTGCCGAACTCCTTTATAAATGCAAAAGCACTGCAGGGGACTACCATAATGAAATGGACGCAAATAATTTCAAAAAGTATGTACAGGAAAAACTCCTACCCAACTTACCTCCCAATAGCATTCTTGTACTTGATAATGCACCGTATCACAGCCGCCAGATTGATAAACCACCGACTTCAGTGGCACGCAAAGAATCTATGTAAAAATGGTTGCAGGAAAATGGTTGTTACGGATCGCCGTAACGCCGTTCGAAAAATGAATGAAAGGCGTTGGTCTTGCTTAAACAGGAGGCAAGCGCCGGTTAGGAGGAACTTGTACTTTTTCTTGATGTATTTTCTTTTCGGTGGCTGGAGAGCGACTGCCGACCGTACCGGCCGGCCCGTCTTTTATATGGTTTGGCCGTTGCTGGCCAGCGGACCCTTGCCTCACCCCCGCGCCTTTCTTTATTGGAATATATCTCTTACGAACTAACAAACAGAATTAAATATATAATATTCTTATAACTACTTATTATGTACACAACAATTTTTTTACATATTAAAAAGGTTAAAACTTTGCTTTTGACAACTTTAGGCTGAGGACCCTGCCCCCCGCCTCAGCACTATAAATATAAAAAGTCGTGGCGCGGTGCGCGTAGCCTCATTTGCTTCGCGGCCGCGTCACGATAACATGCCCTGTTGATAACATCTTATTTTACGTGCCTAAGGGCTTAATATACAAGAAAGGTAAGTTAGATATAAGAACAAATACAATTTATATTAACTAATTACAATAATTAATTTACATTTTAAATCTATGCTAACTCTCGCTATTCATTCGGTGTCTTTATTTGGAGAGTTAGTGTATAGTTACAATACTATTCTTTTTATCATTAAATACAAAGTTATATATTTTTTAACATTCTGAATAAGGCTGCGCTTGTTTTTTCCGCGTTGCTGTGTGCAACCATCGCTAGTTGTCGAACCGTGAGTGCGGCCCGACGATCGTAACACCCCACTGGTGGGCTCCGCCCACCGCCCCTAGGTTGTTCAACTAGCGTCGGTTACGACAAGCACGTATTTCGTTCGACGTATCACGTTGTTTGCGTCGTGCACATTCTCCCGCCGTCGCCACGCTGCGATCCCTTTGGTAGCACGACGATCATTTTTGTCGGTCTTCGTAGTACATGCCCACTGCCAGTGGTTACGTCCACTACTCGTACCTCTCATTATTTTCTTATTTTTCCCCTGGGCCAGATGTTGCGTGGTAGATTGGAGTCACAAATGATGACTAGGTCTCCAATCTTCGGCGATACGCCTATGCTGCTGGGCTCCCGCCGGTGTTGGAGTAGGGGCAGGTATTCTTTTACCCATCTTCTCCAAAACACGTCGGCTAGGGATTGAGCTTGTTTCCACTGCTGGCGGGCCGTCACATCGCTCTCGCTGAAGTGTCCCGGCGCAGGTATGTGCGAGTTGGGAGCGATGATAATGTGATTCGGCGTGATGGCTTCTGGGTCTCCTGGGTCGACTGAGACGTGTGTGAGAGGTCTTGAGTTAACCGTGTTTTCGACCTCGGCGAGCAGGGTCACCAATGTCTCGTCACTGGGATAGCGCTCGTTGAGGGTGACGCGTAGAGCTTCTTTCACGGAGCGAACCATTCGCTCCCGTGCGCCGCCCATGAACGGTGCTGATGGTGGTATGTACTTCCACACAATTTGTCGACATGTGGTTTCGTGCTCGAGGGCTGCAAGTGCTGATTCGGCCAGCTCCTTGTCTGTTGTCTTGAAGTACGTAGCGTTGTCACTCCAGATTTCTTTTGGGCATCCTCTTCTGCTCATAAAACGCCTGAGCGCCGACACGGCTGAGTCGGCGCTTAACGAGTGGGCTACCTCTATATGTATTGCTTGTGATGTCATGCAGGTAAATAACGCGCCATAGCGCTTTTCACGATGTCGTCCCACTGTGACCTCTATTGGCCCGAAGTAGTCCAGTCCGGTGTATGTGACGGACGTGCGTGATGAGCGAGGCGTGCGGACGGCAGATTTCCTGTAGACGGTGATGCAGGCTTGGCTTTTTTTTGACGGCACGGTAGGCAGCCTTTGACGACAGTTTTCACTACTGGACGTATTTTCCTTATGTACAATCTCTGTCTTAATTCGTTCACGACTGTTTCCACGCCTCCGTGCTGCAACCTCTCGTGTACGTGTGCTATGTACAGACGAGTGTATGCGTGCTTCCCGTCTAGTATGGGAGGGTCGTACGTGTCCTCCTCCACTTCTGATGCTGCTTATATTCGACCTCTGAGGCGTAGGGTCCCCTCTTCATCGACGTATGTGCTCAGGTGGTCTAATTTGTCGTCGCCTCCCGGAACACTTCCGTTGGCGATCCTCTTGAGCTCCTTCGTCAAGCTTTCCCGCTGACTGGCTTGCACCCACAGTTGTTCGGCTTTTATGTGATAAGCGGCCGGTATTCCTACAAGCGATGAGACAGTAGGAGTTGCATTTTTCTCATTGGCGGGGATGTTGTGTCTGTTTGTTCTTTGCCAGCCAGGGTCGCTGTCTTGTCTTGCTCTGTTGCGTTTACGCCCAGCCTTCACCACGTGCTTGTTTGGTCTGCACATGTCGATGAATAGGAGGACTCTCGCTGTCGCCCTTATGAGGCGAATCCATTTTGAAAATCTTTCTATTTGTGGCAGATGTGTTGTTGGCTAGTCTTAACTTTTAACTGCGATGCTACATACTTCTCGTTCTTCCCCGGTGTCGTTTTCTCTTCGTTCGATGTCCACCCGCTGAGTACGAATCCCGCTTGTTTGTGGACGTGATCGACTGCTTTTACCGTTTGCTGAGCTTCCGTGACAGAGTGGAAGCTCTGCAAGTAGTCGTCCATATAGTGATTTCTTTTTATGGCGACCGCAGCTTCTGGGTATGCCTCTGCATGTTCTTCAGCATTTTTATTTTTGATGTATAATGCTGTACATGGTGATGATGTCGCTCCAAAGATGATTGACGTCATCCTATATTCTTCCGGTTGATCCTCCCGCCGCTTGCCTCTCCACAAGAAACGTAAAACGTCTCTATCTTCTTTGTGCACTTTGATCTGCATGAACATTTCTTTTATGTCGGCGCTCACTGCATACGGATACTGTCGGAACCTCATGATTACTCCGGGCAATGATTGTAACAAGTCGGGCCCCGAGTGAAGCATATCGTTGAGACATATTCCGGCTGTCTTCGCTGCGGCGTCGTGCACCAATCTCGGCGGCTTGTTTGGTTTCGCAGGGTTGATGACTGGGACGTGTGGTAGATACCATGTCCTTCCTTGTGGCGGTGGCATGGGCGCGCGCTCTGCGTAACAAGAGTTGAAAAGGTTCTGTATGCGTCCTTCGTACTGTAGCTTGAGATTGCTGTCTCGGTCGAGCCTCTTCTCTAAGGTGTGCAGGCGCCTTTCCGCGTCCTTGTAATTATTTGGTATTTGGAAATCCTTTTGTTTCCACAACAACCCTGTCTCGAATCTGCCGTCCGCCGACCTCTGGCTGGTTTCCCTCAATATTTGCATAGCTCGCTGCTCGGGATCTTCTTTCGGTCTTCTTGGTTCGATGCACAGCGGTTCTAATTTGAAATAATTTTTTAATTCCTCTTCTATCGGCTGTGTATCTACCCTCTGATGTAGTCTGCCGCAGAAGGTGACCTTCGACGTCAATGAGCTATGACAGCCATACAGAATCCAGCCCAGGTTGGTGTGTGAGGCGACTGGTTGGTCTCTACAACCGACGCGCAGTTTTCTAGACACTATGAGGTGCCAGTTATCTTGTCCGATTAGTATTTTCGGTGAGGTGCGTTCGTAGGTGATATCCTCTTTGATATCCAACAGATGTTGGCAATTCTCCAAGTGATTTTCATTCACGGATTCTGGCGCGAAGTTCAACCGCTCTACCGTACGCCGTCGTCCGAATCTCCTTTCCAAAGCTTCTATTATCATTCTGGGATCTGGTTGGAAGTAGGCAACCTGCGGCTTCTTTGCTGTCCCCTTTAAGCTTCGGCGTATTCTCGCTATGTTTTCGTTCATCGTGAAGTACTTTGAAGATTTTTCGTACGTTGTTTTGAAGCTGAGCCATTCTTTGCTGCTACCATTGAATGTGAGCAGCTCTTGCACATATTTCGGCGGCTCCCTTGTGCTTCGTACTGCTTGTGATAGAGCAGCGGCTAAGGTAGCGACGTCGATTTGTTGCTCCGCCTGTCCATAGTCTTCTTTCTACGGCGCGGGTTGTGATGCAAACTGCGGAGCGGGTTGCGATGCGAAGTGCGACGTGGGTTGCGGCGCGGGCTGCGGCGCGGGTTGCGGCGCGGGTTGCGGTGTAGGTTTTTCTTGCAACCATGTACTAATGCGCACTGATGCTAAATCGTCTTCTATTTCTTAATCTTCGTCATCGGTTGATCCGACTTCTGCTTGTAGTCGCTGCACGTGAATTTCTTGCAATTCCGTTCTTGCTTGCAACTGAGCCTGCTCGAGCTTGAGTTCGGCTAACCGCTCTTTCGCCTCTAACTCCGCGAGGAGTCTCTTGCGTGAGACTATGGAGCGGCGCGACCTAGTTTCGTCGGGCTTTAATGTGCGTGCGATCTTCGATCCTTCTCTTGCTGGGTTTCTTCCGTTGCGGCCGTTTTATCGGTCGCAGAGGTAGCGGTTGTATCGCAGACCGTTGTGGTTTCGCTCGTGGTGTTTGATGAACCACTAGCGGTTGAGTCGCCCCCGGAGGCCTCTTCTGTGGCCCCCTGGGTTATCTGTTCATCCTTGCGACGCTTCGATCATTCTCCGTTGTTACTACGCGTAATCACCATTTTTCTTCAAAATAATATTTTTTCGTTCTTGCGGTTTGCTTCTTTCTTCCGGCAATACCAAGACCGATATTGTCTTTTTCTTCTGGTAATCCGGCTTCTCGAAGGACCATTAATGTTACGGATCGTCGTAACGCCGTTCGAAAAATGAATGAAAGGCGTTGGTCTTGCTTAAACAGGAGGCAAGCGCCGGTGAGGAGGAACTTGTACTTTTTCTTGCTGTATTTTCTTTTCGGTGGCTGGAGAGCGACTGCCAACCGTACCAGCCGGCCCGTCTTTTATATGGTTTGGCCGTTGCTGGCCAGCGGACCCTTGCCTCACCCCCGCGCCTTTCTTTATTGGAATATATCTCTTACGAACTAACAAACAGAATTAAATATATAATATTCTTATAACTACTTATTATACTAATATGTACACAACAATTTTTTTACATATTAAAAAGGTTTAAACTTTGCTTTTGACAACTTTAGGCTGAGGACCCTGCCCCCCGCCTCAGCACTATAAATATAAAACGTCGTGGCGCGGTGCGCGTAGCCTCATTTGCTTCGCGGCCGCGTCACGATAACATGCCCTGTTGATAACATCTTATTTTACGTGCCTAAGGGCTTAATATACAAGAAAGGTAAGTTAGATATAAGGACAAATACAATTTACATTAACTAATTACAATAATTAATTTACATTTTAAATCTATGCTAACTCTCGCTATTCATTCGGTGTCTTTATTGGGAGAGTTAGTGCATAGTTACAATACTATTCTTTTTATCATTAAATACAAAGTTATATATTTTTTAACATTCTGAATAAGGCTGCGCTTGTTTTTTCCGCGTTGCTGTGTGCAACCATCGCTAGTTGTCGAACCGTGAGTGCGGCCCGACGATCGTAACACCCCACTGGTGGGCTCCGCCCACCGCCCCTAGGTTGTTCAACTAGCGTCGGTTACGACAAGCACGTATTTCGTTCGACGTATCACGTTGTTTGCATCGTGCACAATGGTATATCCTTTGACCCAAAGATGACGAAGCGAGCTATGTAGTATGTCGTTCGAAACCTACCAAAAAATATGAAAATGACGAAATTGTCCAGTCATGGACACGGAGTCTTACGCCTACCACCGTACCAATGTGATTTGAATCCCATCGAGTACGTGTGGAATCTAGTGAAGCAAAAAGTAGCCGATAAAAATGTAAGCCAGTCTGAAAAAGAAATACAAAAACTCACTGGAAGCTATTAATAGTATCTCTGTAGAGGACTGGAAAAAAGAGGACATGTGTGAGTACAAGTTACTATGGACAACAATAAAGAGCGTGAAGTTTGGACACGGATGATAGAAGTGTATAAAGAGTGGCTTCTTCACCCAGTATATCCATTTTTTGTTGCAGTAGCACCGCAGAAAGAACATTATTTGAATGTTGTAACTTACAGGTAACATTACTGGGATTTGTTACTGAGTAGATATCTACCTAACTATCCATAAGGGCCAGTGTGGGAGAGAAAATATTCCTCCAATAGTATTAGAATTGCTGGGATATAAATAAAATGTCATTAACTAAATAATTAAATAATAATACAAATTTTAGTAATTAAATTTATTAAAACTCATCATTAGAAAATTATCCTGGCTATTTGTAACACTAGTTAAATTATAGTAACTAAGCAATAGTTAAGTTATATCACAGAATAAATTGGTTATATTAAATTATAACGAGTGAAGTTAGTCACATTTAATAGCGTGGCAGAGCTATGTACGCTGCAGCTTGTAAGCACTATATTATGATTGTAATGATTAATTAGTTGTTTTATTGATAAATGTGGGTGTCTATGGGCCATAGTGTCCACTTACCATCAGGTAGACTGTGCTCATTTGTCACCCTTATTCTATATAAAAAAGAGCCAAGGCTATATATACCGATTCATTGATATTTCGATATAACTGGCGCCATTCTCAACGCGTGCGTCCAGCGAGACGTACATCGTACACTCTCATACTGAACGGCAGGCGTGTGTGCAGAGATAGCTCCGATATTTCCCCATTCGCTGTTCACCCTAGATTGCACTTATGAACTGAGTAGTGGCGGCTACCAAGTGAGTAGTCGCCATTAGTCAGGTCATAAGCTCTGTCAAAAACTTTATAAAATTAATGATACACATACATAATTGAGATCCCACGAGATGGAGTGACGACCTGGTAAAACATGCAGGAAGTCGATGGATGCAGGTGGCTCAGGGCCGTGCTTTGTGGCATTCTTTGGGGGAGGCCTATGTTCAGCAGTGGACTTGTGAAGGGCTGTAATGATGATAATGATGATGATGATACATAATTATGTATGAAATGAAAGGTAATTTAATTTAGAATACAATTTTATTTACATTATTCAAAATTAAATGCCCTCCCCTATTTTGAATACATGCCCTTGATCGACGCGGCCAATCATTAATCGCAGCACGCACCACATTCATATCTATTTCTGCCGCTGCTTTAGACAAAGATGCTCGGAGGGATTCCAAATGACGGCTACGTGGTGCAGTGGCTTAGCAATGAGTTGTTGCGATAGGGGCCGCGGGTTCAAATCCCGCACAGACAAGTATTTGTATGGCCTACAAATAATTGTTCCGGGGCTGGATGTTTGTTCTCGTGCAATTTATATTTGTAAACTGCCTCCACGATACAGGAGAAAATCCTAGTGTGGTGGTTACGTTTTTTTAAAGAATAAAAATAAATACTGATGAGGTTTAGCGCAGACTTTCTCCTCCAAATGTTGCCATATCTTGTAATCCAGTGGGTTTAAATCTGTACTAGAAGAGGGCCAGTCTTCATGTTCAATAAAGACAACCAGTTTTGCGTGCTTGGTGCCCTATGAGTTGGTGCAGAGTCCTATTGGAATATCCAATGTCTGTTTTAGAACAAAACTTTTTTACGGGAAAATATTACTGTATTACTTTTTTTTGGAGAAAGTTCTAGTCCATAATCATCTAGCCACGTGGCCATAGAGAGGAGATCTTGTTCTATCGCATTAGCACAGGATTCTATACATTTATTTACTTCATTGTGGAATCGATTACCATCACCGATTTTTCCGGACCGATACGACTTAGGGACCTTCAATAATAGACCCTACTCCTTTTTAAAAGGCCGGAAACGCATCTGCGATTCCCCTGGTGTTGCAGTTGTTCATGGGCGGCAGTAGTCACTTACCATCAGGTGAGACGCATGCTCGTTTGCCCCCTCTCCTTTTAAAAAAAGTTTATCATTTACATAATCTAAGATATCATCAGCATATTGCAAAATTCTACACTTTGAAATGGACTGGTCTAAATCTGACGTATAAATATTGTATACTAAAGGACTTAAAACGGAACCTTGCGGAAGGCCTTTGAAAACCTTGCGAGTATATTTTAAATCATCATCAATTTTAATATGTATATACCGATCTAGAAATAAATTGATAATTTAATTTGTGACTTTTTTGGATATATTAAGCTTAAACATCTTTTCTCTAATGGTCCCCACACATGGCCAGTTAAACTGACATCAGTTCAACAGATCATTTCAAACGGATTTAATCCAAAACAAGTTCGACACACACGGCCAGTTCAACTGATCAGTTCAAACTAGGACTGTTGATATTTTTAAAATATCGGATTTTCAATACATATAACAATAATAGGGTATTTTACACCATGTAAAAAAATCAAAGAATATATATTTATGATAGTTTTTGTAAAAAAATAAACGAGAAATATTGATTTCTATTTATAAAAATGCATTATAAATTTTATATTTCAATTTAAAGAATATTTTTTTTACATGTGGCTCAAATCTGCAAGACGATGTCCGCCATATTAGATAGTGTCGTGACGTCACTAGGTCAAATAACTAAGTTATGTGCTGTGTACTAACTAGCTAATTTCGAAAATTTTCAAGATATCATTACGATTGTTGACTTTTATTCCGAATTTTATTGAAAAGGCATCATGGAAGAAGAATTCGTAAAAGCGAGTTTATTACTTCGCTTTTATAGATATTATAATATAAGCTTAGGTGAGAAAAACTTTTTGTTATATTTTTTTGTACAAGCCCTCAGACGAAATAAAAAGTCACTTTTTTATTTGGTCTGAGTACAAACCATGTCTTTATTCCCATATAATAGAAGAAAACAGGAATTAAGTAAAACACTGCACTGCACTTGCAAGGGCTATCAAAATGGTCCCACAAAGGCGGGACAGACGAGCGATTACCCTAATCTATTACAAAATTTGACTTGCAATAGGTACCTATCATGTCATGATGTTTTGTTTTGTTTAAAGTCATACTTACATCAAAGTGATCTTCACAGAAGTATAGTTTAGATTTTGTAGACAATGCCTTCGGGTCTCTTCTTGCCAGTTTTAACCAAGTATTTCTCATATTTAAATTAGTTGGCACTTTAATCCATAATTTCCCCAGCGTTCTTGTGCTCGTATTTTTGCAATTAGGCACAACACAACAATGATATAAATGATAATTCATTATTAAACATTTAAAAGTATCTTATTCCTTTGCAAAATAGTAAAATTGCCAGTGACGTCACGAGTTGAACAGTATGGCGGCTAGCGTTTTCACACGAAAATTGAAAATGATAGATTAAAAGTAATTTTATGTCACTATTCGGTTTTAAAAAAATTATATAAAAATTATAGTGGTTCATTATCACCCTAGGATTCATTTAAAACACTTTTTGAAAATGGGTGTAATATTACCTATTATAAATATATCAATATCGGAGTTTTATATGTATATCGAAAACATAAGCGATATATCGATTGCTTAAAAATGATTTACACAGTTTATAATTTAGTATATTTATTAAACAAATTAAATTATAAATGTATGAAAATGTTAGCGTCTTAGTAATTATTAATGAGTCGTGGTAGCTCAGATGGTTAGCGCTCGCTGTAAATTTCACAGTACGCGAGCAACCCGGGTTCGATCCCCGTCGGCACCAATGAAATTGTTAATTGTAATTTTAAGTGCTGATTTACCACGTGCTCGGCGATGAAGGAAAACATCGTGAGGAAACCGGCATGTCTGAAAAATAAAATAAAAATTTCAAAAACGTGAAATTCGCCAACACGCATTGGGGTAGCGCGGCAGACGTTTCCTGGCCCTAAAACCCTCTCAGAAATGAGGAGAGGCCTGTGCCCAGCATTGGGACGTATATAGGCTGTAACTTTAACTTTAATTATTGTTTAATTTAAATAAGAACTATGTTTACCAATATTTTTCAGTAATAGTTTACAAATATACTTGTTGTTTTATATGTTCAGCTGTTTCAATACTGCGATTATTGGGGACTAAAAGATTGATTGTAGAAGTAATCCCAGCATTGGGACGTATATAGGCTGTAACTTTAACTTTAATTATTGTTTAATTTAAATAAGAACTATGTTTACCAATATTTTTCAGTAATAGTTTACAAATATACTTGTTGTTTTATATGTTCAGCTGTTTCAATACTGCGATTATTGTGCACTAAAAGATTGATTGTAGAAGTAATCCCAGCATTGGGACGTATATAGGCTGTAACTTTAACTTTAATTATTGTTTAATTTAAATAAGAACTATGTTTACCAATATTTTTCAGTAATAGTTTACAAATATACTTGTTGTTTTATATGTTCAGCTGTTTCAATACTGCGATTATTGGGCACTAAAAGATTGATTGTAGAAGTAATTCGTTCAGATGCTACGGATGTAGCTGAAGAAATCAAATATTTAACAGCTATTTCCGATAGCACGGAAGTAAATCATAAGACGCCTAAGCGATCAAAATAACTTGAGACTTATACCAACATTGAAGCACTTGTTTCGTCGTTTTCTCTAATAGTTCACATGCGCAGACACATAATCGCATCACTTTGATAAAAATGCTTTTCAAACGATTATTTAAACGATAAAAAAGGAGCAACCATCCGTCGATGGTTAAGTTCCTGCCAAAGCTCACAGTAAGTAAAGTAGTACTAAGTTTCATAGATTATAGTAATTTTAATATCACAGAGATATACTATACAAAATTATTTCATATATCAAGTAAATAAGTAAATGAAAAACATAATACATATAGTGTAAATAAAGTATAGGAGATTGGGTCCATTAAGGGTTAGGATTTAAGTTTACGATGGTATTGTAGATAAAATGATTTACGTGAAATAATAAAAAATAAATTATTTAAAAAAAATATATGGACTGTCGAATATCTATATTTCAATATCAAACTTATATTTCAATATGTGTCGTCCAAAAATATTAAAAATAAATATCGATATTTCTAAATAATAAAATAGATTTTTCGATATATCGATATTTTATCAACAGTCCTAGTTCAAACGAAACGGATTTCATTTCTCGATCGACGGAGACGTAGCTGTGCACGTTTGGTTTGGTATATAAAACGTCGTGGCGCGGTGCGCGTAGCCTCATTTGCTTCGCGGCCGCGTCACGATAACATGCCCTGTTGATAACATCTTATTTTACGTGCCTAAGGGCTTAATATACAAGAAAGGTAAGTTAGATATAAGGACAAATACAATTTACATTAACTAATTACAATAATTAATTTACATTTTAAATCTATGCTAACTCTCGCTATTCATTCGGTGTCTTTATTGGGAGAGTTAGTGCATAGTTACAATACTATTCTTTTTATCATTAAATACAAAGTTATATATTTTTTAACATTCTGAATAAGGCTGCGCTTGTTTTTTCCGCGTTGCTGTGTGCAACCATCGCTAGTTGTCGAACCGTGAGTGCGGCCCGACGATCGTAACACCCCACTGGTGGGCTCCGCCCACCGCCCCTAGGTTGTTCAACTAGCGTCGGTTACGACAAGCACGTATTTCGTTCGACGTATCACGTTGTTTGCATCGTGCACAATGGTATATCCTTTGACCCAAAGATGACGAAGCGAGCTATGTAGTATGTCGTTCGAAACCTACCAAAAAATATGAAAATGACGAAATTGTCCAGTCATGGACACGGAGTCTTACGCCTACCACCGTACCAATGTGATTTGAATCCCATCGAGTACGTGTGGAATCTAGTGAAGCAAAAAGTAGCCGATAAAAATGTAAGCCAGTCTGAAAAAGAAATACAAAAACTCACTGGAAGCTATTAATAGTATCTCTGTAGAGGACTGGAAAAAAGAGGACATGTGTGAGTACAAGTTACTATGGACAACAATAAAGAGCGTGAAGTTTGGACACGGATGATAGAAGTGTATAAAGAGTGGCTTCTTCACCCAGTATATCCATTTTTTGTTGCAGTAGCACCGCAGAAAGAACATTATTTGAATGTTGTAACTTACAGGTAACATTACTGGGATTTGTTACTGAGTAGATATCTACCTAACTATCCATAAGGGCCAGTGTGGGAGAGAAAATATTCCTCCAATAGTATTAGAATTGCTGGGATATAAATAAAATGTCATTAACTAAATAATTAAATAATAATACAAATTTTAGTAATTAAATTTATTAAAACTCATCATTAGAAAATTATCCTGGCTATTTGTAACACTAGTTAAATTATAGTAACTAAGCAATAGTTAAGTTATATCACAGAATAAATTGGTTATATTAAATTATAACGAGTGAAGTTAGTCACATTTAATAGCGTGGCAGAGCTATGTACGCTGCAGCTTGTAAGCACTATATTATGGTTGTAATGATTAATTAGTTGTTTTATTGATAAATGTGGGTGTCTATGGGCCATAGTGTCCACTTACCATCAGGTAGACTGTGCTCATTTGTCACCCTTATTCTATATAAAAAAGAGCCAAGGCTATATATACCGATTCATTGATATTTCGATATAACTGGCGCCATTCTCAACGCGTGCGTCCAGCGAGACGTACATCGTACACTCTCATACTGAACGGCAGGCGTGTGTGCAGAGATAGCTCCGATATTTCCCCATTCGCTGTTCACCCTAGATTGCACTTATGAACTGAGTAGTGGCGGCTACCAAGTGAGTAGTCGCCATTAGTCAGGTCATAAGCTCTGTCAAAAACTTTATAAAATTAATGATACACATACATAATTATGTATGAAATGAAAGGTAATTTAATTTAGAATACAATTTTATTTACATTATTCAAAATTAAATGCCCTCCCCTATTTTGAATACATGCCCTTGATCGACGCGGCCAATCATTAATCGCAGCACGCACCACATTCATATCTATTTCTGCCGCTGCTTTAGACAAAGATGCTCGGAGGGATTCCAAATGACGGCTACGTGGTGCAGTGGCTTAGCAATGAGTTGTTGCGATAGGGGCCGCGGGTTCAAATCCCGCACAGACAAGTATTTGTATGGCCTACAAATAATTGTTCCGGGGCTGGATGTTTGTTCTCGTGCAATTTATATTTGTAAACTGCCTCCACGATACAGGAGAAAATCCTAGTGTGGTGGTTACGTTTTTTTAAAGAATAAAAATAAATACTGATGAGGTTTAGCGCAGACTTTCTCCTCCAAATGTTGCCATATCTTGTAATCCAGTGGGTTTAAATCTGTACTAGAAGAGGGCCAGTCTTCATGTTCAATAAAGACAACCAGTTTTGCGTGCTTGGTGCCCTATGAGTTGGTGCAGAGTCCTATTGGAATATCCAATGTCTGTTTTAGAACAAAACTTTTTTACGGGAAAATATTACTGTATTACTTTTTTTTGGAGAAAGTTCTAGTCCATAATCATCTAGCCACGTGGCCATAGAGAGGAGATCTTGTTCTATCGCATTAGCACAGGATTCTATACATTTATTTACTTCATTGTGGAATCGATTACCATCACCGATTTTTCCGGACCGATACGACTTAGGGACCTTCAATAATAGACCCTACTCCTTTTTAAAAGGCCGGAAACGCATCTGCGATTCCCCTGGTGTTGCAGTTGTTCATGGGCGGCAGTAGTCACTTACCATCAGGTGAGACGCATGCTCGTTTGCCCCCTCTCCTTTTAAAAAAAGTTTATCATTTACATAATCTAAGATATCATCAGCATATTGCAAAATTCTACACTTTGAAATGGACTGGTCTAAATCTGACGTATAAATATTGTATACTAAAGGACTTAAAACGGAACCTTGCGGAAGGCCTTTGAAAACCTTGCGAGTATATTTTAAATCATCATCAATTTTAATATGTATATACCGATCTAGAAATAAATTGATAATTTAATTTGTGACTTTTTTGGATATATTAAGCTTAAACATCTTTTCTCTAATGGTCCCCACACATGGCCAGTTAAACTGACATCAGTTCAACAGATCATTTCAAACGGATTTAATCCAAAACAAGTTCGACACACACGGCCAGTTCAACTGATCAGTTCAAACTAGGACTGTTGATATTTTTAAAATATCGGATTTTCAATACATATAACAATAATAGGGTATTTTACACCATGTAAAAAAATCAAAGAATATATATTTATGATAGTTTTTGTAAAAAAATAAACGAGAAATATTGATTTCTATTTATAAAAATGCATTATAAATTTTATATTTCAATTTAAAGAATATTTTTTTTACATGTGGCTCAAATCTGCAAGACGATGTCCGCCATATTAGATAGTGTCGTGACGTCACTAGGTCAAATAACTAAGTTATGTGCTGTGTACTAACTAGCTAATTTCGAAAATTTTCAAGATATCATTACGATTGTTGACTTTTATTCCGAATTTTATTGAAAAGGCATCATGGAAGAAGAATTCGTAAAAGCGAGTTTATTACTTCGCTTTTATAGATATTATAATATAAGCTTAGGTGAGAAAAACTTTTTGTTATATTTTTTTGTACAAGCCCTCAGACGAAATAAAAAGTCACTTTTTTATTTGGTCTGAGTACAAACCATGTCTTTATTCCCATATAATAGAAGAAAACAGGAATTAAGTAAAACACTGCACTGCACTTGCAAGGGCTATCAAAATGGTCCCACAAAGGCGGGACAGACGAGCGATTACCCTAATCTATTACAAAATTTGACTTGCAATAGGTACCTATCATGTCATGATGTTTTGTTTTGTTTAAAGTCATACTTACATCAAAGTGATCTTCACAGAAGTATAGTTTAGATTTTGTAGACAATGCCTTCGGGTCTCTTCTTGCCAGTTTTAACCAAGTATTTCTCATATTTAAATTAGTTGGCACTTTAATCCATAATTTCCCCAGCGTTCTTGTGCTCGTATTTTTGCAATTAGGCACAACACAACAATGATATAAATGATAATTCATTATTAAACATTTAAAAGTATCTTATTCCTTTGCAAAATAGTAAAATTGCCAGTGACGTCACGAGTTGAACAGTATGGCGGCTAGCGTTTTCACACGAAAATTGAAAATGATAGATTAAAAGTAATTTTATGTCACTATTCGGTTTTAAAAAAATTATATAAAAATTATAGTGGTTCATTATCACCCTAGGATTCATTTAAAACACTTTTTGAAAATGGGTGTAATATTACCTATTATAAATATATCAATATCGGAGTTTTATATGTATATCGAAAACATAAGCGATATATCGATTGCTTAAAAATGATTTACACAGTTTATAATTTAGTATATTTATTAAACAAATTAAATTATAAATGTATGAAAATGTTAGCGTCTTAGTAATTATTAATGAGTCGTGGTAGCTCAGATGGTTAGCGCTCGCTGTAAATTTCACAGTACGCGAGCAACCCGGGTTCGATCCCCGTCGGCACCAATGAAATTGTTAATTGTAATTTTAAGTGCTGATTTACCACGTGCTCGGCGATGAAGGAAAACATCGTGAGGAAACCGGCATGTCTGAAAAATAAAATAAAAATTTCAAAAACGTGAAATTCGCCAACACGCATTGGGGTAGCGCGGCAGACGTTTCCTGGCCCTAAAACCCTCTCAGAAATGAGGAGAGGCCTGTGCCCAGCATTGGGACGTATATAGGCTGTAACTTTAACTTTAATTATTGTTTAATTTAAATAAGAACTATGTTTACCAATATTTTTCAGTAATAGTTTACAAATATACTTGTTGTTTTATATGTTCAGCTGTTTCAATACTGCGATTATTGGGGACTAAAAGATTGATTGTAGAAGTAATCCCAGCATTGGGACGTATATAGGCTGTAACTTTAACTTTAATTATTGTTTAATTTAAATAAGAACTATGTTTACCAATATTTTTCAGTAATAGTTTACAAATATACTTGTTGTTTTATATGTTCAGCTGTTTCAATACTGCGATTATTGTGCACTAAAAGATTGATTGTAGAAGTAATCCCAGCATTGGGACGTATATAGGCTGTAACTTTAACTTTAATTATTGTTTAATTTAAATAAGAACTATGTTTACCAATATTTTTCAGTAATAGTTTACAAATATACTTGTTGTTTTATATGTTCAGCTGTTTCAATACTGCGATTATTGGGCACTAAAAGATTGATTGTAGAAGTAATTCGTTCAGATGCTACGGATGTAGCTGAAGAAATCAAATATTTAACAGCTATTTCCGATAGCACGGAAGTAAATCATAAGACGCCTAAGCGATCAAAATAACTTGAGACTTATACCAACATTGAAGCACTTGTTTCGTCGTTTTCTCTAATAGTTCACATGCGCAGACACATAATCGCATCACTTTGATAAAAATGCTTTTCAAACGATTATTTAAACGATAAAAAAGGAGCAACCATCCGTCGATGGTTAAGTTCCTGCCAAAGCTCACAGTAAGTAAAGTAGTACTAAGTTTCATAGATTATAGTAATTTTAATATCACAGAGATATACTATACAAAATTATTTCATATATCAAGTAAATAAGTAAATGAAAAACATAATACATATAGTGTAAATAAAGTATAGGAGATTGGGTCCATTAAGGGTTAGGATTTAACTTTACGATGGTATTGTAGATAAAATGATTTACGTGAAATAATAAAAAATAAATTATTTAAAAAAAATATATGGACTGTCGAATATCTATATTTCAATATCAAACTTATATTTCAATATGTGTCGTCCAAAAATATTAAAAATAAATATCGATATTTCTAAATAATAAAATAGATTTTTCGATATATCGATATTTTATCAACAGTCCTAGTTCAAACGAAACGGATTTCATTTCTCGATCGACGGAGACGTAGCTGTGCACGTTTGGTTTGGTATATAAAACGTCGTGGCGCGGTGCGCGTAGCCTCATTTGCTTCGCGGCCGCGTCACGATAACATGCCCTGTTGATAACATCTTATTTTACGTGCCTAAGGGCTTAATATACAAGAAAGGTAAGTTAGATATAAGGACAAATACAATTTACATTAACTAATTACAATAATTAATTTACATTTTAAATCTATGCTAACTCTCGCTATTCATTCGGTGTCTTTATTGGGAGAGTTAGTGCATAGTTACAATACTATTCTTTTTATCATTAAATACTAAGTTATATATTTTTTAACATTCTGAATAAGGCTGCGCTTGTTTTTTCCGCGTTGCTGTGTGCAACCATCGCTAGTTGTCGAACCGTGAGTGCGGCCCGACGATCGTAACACCCCACTGGTGGGCTCCGCCCACCGCCCCTAGGTTGTTCAACTAGCGTCGGTTACGACAAGCACGTATTTCGTTCGACGTATCACGTTGTTTGCGTCGTGCACAATGGTATATCCTTTGACCCAAAGATGACGAAGCGAGCTATGTAGTATGTCGTTCGAAACCTACCAAAAAATATGAAAATGACGAAATTGTCCAGTCATGGACACGGAGTCTTACGCCTACCACCGTACCAATGTGATTTGAATCCCATCGAGTACGTGTGGAATCTAGTGAAGCAAAAAGTAGCCGATAAAAATGTAAGCCAGTCTGAAAAAGAAATACAAAAACTCACTGGAAGCTATTAATAGTATCTCTGTAGAGGACTGGAAAAAAGAGGACATGTGTGAGTACAAGTTACTATGGACAACAATAAAGAGCGTGAAGTTTGGACACGGATGATAGAAGTGTATAAAGAGTGGCTTCTTCACCCAGTATATCCATTTTTTGTTGCAGTAGCACCGCAGAAAGAACATTATTTGAATGTTGTAACTTACAGGTAACATTACTGGGATTTGTTACTGAGTAGATATCTACCTAACTATCCATAAGGGCCAGTGTGGGAGAGAAAATATTCCTCCAATAGTATTAGAATTGCTGGGATATAAATAAAATGTCATTAACTAAATAATTAAATAATAATACAAATTTTAGTAATTAAATTTATTAAAACTCATCATTAGAAAATTATCCTGGCTATTTGTAACACTAGTTAAATTATAGTAACTAAGCAATAGTTAAGTTATATCACAGAATAAATTGGTTATATTAAATTATAACGAGTGAAGTTAGTCACATTTAATAGCGTGGCAGAGCTATGTACGCTGCAGCTTGTAAGCACTATATTATGGTTGTAATGATTAATTAGTTGTTTTATTGATAAATGTGGGTGTCTATGGGCCATAGTGTCCACTTACCATCAGGTAGACTGTGCTCATTTGTCACCCTTATTCTATATAAAAAAGAGCCAAGGCTATATATACCGATTCATTGATATTTCGATATAACTGGCGCCATTCTCAACGCGTGCGTCCAGCGAGACGTACATCGTACACTCTCATACTGAACGGCAGGCGTGTGTGCAGAGATAACTCCGATATTTCCCCATTCGCTGTTCACCCTAGATTGCACTTATGAACTGAGTAGTGGCGGCTACCAAGTGAGTAGTCGCCATTAGTCAGGTCATAAGCTCTGTCAAAAACTTTATAAAATTAATGATACACATACATAATTGAGATCCCACGAGATGGAGTGACGACCTGGTAAAACATGCAGGAAGTCGATGGATGCAGGTGGCTCAGGGCCGTGCTTTGTGGCATTCTTTGGGGGAGGCCTATGTTCAGCAGTGGACTTGTGAAGGGCTGTAATGATGATAATGATGATGATGATACATAATTATGTATGAAATGAAAGGTAATTTAATTTAGAATACAATTTTATTTACATTATTCAAAATTAAATGCCCTCCCCTATTTTGAATACATGCCCTTGATCGACGCGGCCAATCATTAATCGCAGCACGCACCACATTCATATCTATTTCTGCCGCTGCTTTAGACAAAGATGCTCGGAGGGATTCCAAATGACGGCTACGTGGTGCAGTGGCTTAGCAATGAGTTGTTGCGATAGGGGCCGCGGGTTCAAATCCCGCACAGACAAGTATTTGTATGGCCTACAAATAATTGTTCCGGGGCTGGATGTTTGTTCTCGTGCAATTTATATTTGTAAACTGCCTCCACGATACAGGAGAAAATCCTAGTGTGGTGGTTACGTTTTTTTAAAGAATAAAAATAAATACTGATGAGGTTTAGCGCAGACTTTCTCCTCCAAATGTTGCCATATCTTGTAATCCAGTGGGTTTAAATCTGTACTAGAAGAGGGCCAGTCTTCATGTTCAATAAAGACAACCAGTTTTGCGTGCTTGGTGCCCTATGAGTTGGTGCAGAGTCCTATTGGAATATCCAATGTCTGTTTTAGAACAAAACTTTTTTACGGGAAAATATTACTGTATTACTTTTTTTTGGAGAAAGTTCTAGTCCATAATCATCTAGCCACGTGGCCATAGAGAGGAGATCTTGTTCTATCGCATTAGCACAGGATTCTATACATTTATTTACTTCATTGTGGAATCGATTACCATCACCGATTTTTCCGGACCGATACGACTTAGGGACCTTCAATAATAGACCCTACTCCTTTTTAAAAGGCCGGAAACGCATCTGCGATTCCCCTGGTGTTGCAGTTGTTCATGGGCGGCAGTAGTCACTTACCATCAGGTGAGACGCATGCTCGTTTGCCCCCTCTCCTTTTAAAAAAAGTTTATCATTTACATAATCTAAGATATCATCAGCATATTGCAAAATTCTACACTTTGAAATGGACTGGTCTAAATCTGACGTATAAATATTGTATACTAAAGGACTTAAAACGGAACCTTGCGGAAGGCCTTTGAAAACCTTGCGAGTATATTTTAAATCATCATCAATTTTAATATGTATATACCGATCTAGAAATAAATTGATAATTTAATTTGTGACTTTTTGGATATATTAAGCTTAAACATCTTTTCTCTAATGGTCCCCACACATGGCCAGTTAAACTGACATCAGTTCAACAGATCATTTCAAACGGATTTAATCCAAAACAAGTTCCGACACACACGGCCAGTTCAACTGATCAGTTCAAACTAGGACTGTTGATATTTTTAAAATATCGGATTTTCAATACATATAACAATAATAGGGTATTTTACACCATGTAAAAAAATCAAAGAATATATATTTATGATAGTTTTTGTAAAAAAATAAACGAGAAATATTGATTTCTATTTATAAAAATGCATTATAAATTTTATATTTCAATTTAAAGAATATTTTTTTTACATGTGGCTCAAATCTGCAAGACGATGTCCGCCATATTAGATAGTGTCGTGACGTCACTAGGTCAAATAACTAAGTTATGTGCTGTGTACTAACTAGCTAATTTCGAAAATTTTCAAGATATCATTACGATTGTTGACTTTTATTCCGAATTTTATTGAAAAGGCATCATGGAAGACGAATTCGTAAAAGCGAGTTTATTACTTCGCTTTTATAGATATTATAATATAAGCTTAGGTGAGAAAAACTTTTTGTTATATTTTTTTGTACAAGCCCTCAGACGAAATAAAAAGTCACTTTTTTATTTGGTCTGAGTACAAACCATGTCTTCATTCCCATATAATAGAAGAAAACAGGAATTAAGTAAAACACTGCACTGCACTTGCAAGGGCTATCAAAATGGCCCACAAAGGCGGGACAGACGAGCGATTACCCTAATCTATTACAAAATTTGACTTGCAATAGGTACCTATCATGTCATGATGTTTTGTTTTGTTTAAAGTCATACTTACATCAAAGTGATCTTCACAGAAGTATAGTTTAGATTTTGTAGACAATGCCTTCGGGTCTCTTCTTGCCAGTTTTAACCAAGTATTTCTCATATTTAAATTAGTTGGCACTTTAATCCATAATTTCCCCAGCGTTCTTGTGCTCGTATTTTTGCAATTAGGCACAACACAACAATGATATAAATGATAATTCATTATTAAACATTTAAAAGTATCTTATTCCTTTGCAAAATAGTAAAATTGCCAGTGACGTCACGAGTTGAACAGTATGGCGGCTAGCGTTTTCACACGAAAATTGAAAATGATAGATTAAAAGTAATTTTATGTCACTATTCGGTTTTAAAAAAATTATATAAAAATTATAGTGGTTCATTATCACCCTAGGATTCATTTAAAACACTTTTTGAAAATGGGTGTAATATTACCTATTATAAATATATCAATATCGGAGTTTTATATGTATATCGAAAACATAAGCGATATATCGATTGCTTAAAAATGATTTACACAGTTTATAATTTAGTATATTTATTAAACAAATTAAATTATAAATGTATGAAAATGTTAGCGTCTTAGTATTTATTAATGAGTCGTGGTAGCTCAGATGGTTAGCGCTCGCTGTAAATTTCACAGTACGCGAGCAACCCGGGTTCGATCCCCGTCGGCACCAATGAAATTGTTAATTGTAATTTTAAGTGCTGATTTACCACGTGCTCGGCGATGAAGGAAAACATCGTGAGGAAACCGGCATGTCTGAAAACTAAAATAAAAATTTCAAAAACGTGAAATTCGCCAACACGCATTGGGGTAGCGCGGCAGACGTTTCCTGGCCCTAAAACCCTCTCAGAAATGAGGAGAGGCCTGTGCCCAGCATTGGGACGTATATAGGCTGTAACTTTAACTTTAATTATTGTTTAATTTAAATAAGAACTATGTTTACCAATATTTTTCAGTAATAGTTTACAAATATACTTGTTGTTTTATATGTTCAGCTGTTTCAATACTGCGATTATTGGGGACTAAAAGATTGATTGTAGAAGTAATCCCAGCATTGGGACGTATATAGGCTGTAACTTTAACTTTAATTATTGTTTAATTTAAATAAGAACTATGTTTACCAATATTTTTCAGTAATAGTTTACAAATATACTTGTTGTTTTATATGTTCAGCTGTTTCAATACTGCGATTATTGGGGACTAAAAGATTGATTGTAGAAGTAATCCCAGCATCGGGACGTATATAGGCTGTAACTTTAACTTTAATTATTGTTTAATTTAAATAAGAACTATGTTTACCAATATTTTTCAGTAATAGTTTACAAATATACTTGTTGTTTTATATGTTCAGCTGTTTCAATACTGCGATTATTGGGCACTAAAAGATTGATTGTAGAAGTAATTCGTTCAGATGCTACGGATGTAGCTGAAGAAATCAAATATTTAACAGCTATTTCCGATAGCACGGAAGTAAATCATAAGACGCCTAAGCGATCAAAATAACTTGAGACTTATACCAACATTGAAGCACTTGTTTCGTCGTTTTCTCTAATAGTTCACATGCGCAGACACATAATCGCATCACTTTGATAAAAATGCTTTTCAAACGATTATTTAAACGATAAAAAAGGAGCAACCATCCGTCGATGGTTAAGTTCCTGCCAAAGCTCACAGTAAGTAAAGTAGTACTAAGTTTCACAGATTATAGTAATTTTAATATCACAGAGATATACTATACAAAATTATTTCATATATCAAGTAAATAAGTAAATGAAAAACATAATACATATAGTGTAAATAAATTATAGGAGATTGGGTCCATTAAGGGTTAGGATTTAAGTTTACGATGGTATTGTAGATAAAATGATTTACGTGAAATAATAAAAAATAAATTATTTAAAAAAAAATATATGGACTGTCGAATATCTATATTTCAATATCAAACTTATATTTCAATATGTGTCGTCCAAAAATATTAAAAATAAATATCGATATTTCTAAATAATAAAATAGATTTTTCGATATATCGATATTTTATCAACAGTCCTAGTTCAAACGAAACGGATTTCATTTCTCGATCGACGGAGACGTAGCTGTGCACGTTTGGTTTGCGTGACTCCTATAAAATATCATATATATAGATAAATTAAATGATATTTAATAATATCTAAATCTTATTTAATATCATTTCTTGTCTATTAATATATATCTATACAAATAAATAAAATTATCTTTTTGTAATGTCAAAATAACAGTTTTTTACTAAATGCATATGAAAGTACACACTACACACTTACTTATAACAAAAACACAATTTTTAAAATTTTTGTCTGTCTTTCTGTCTGTCTGATTGTTCTGGCTAATCTCCGCAACGGCTGAACCGATTTTGACGAGACTCAGTGGCAGATAGCTGATATTACAAGGAGTAATTTAGGCCACTTTTAATTTAGAAAAAGAATTAGGGTTACGCGCAAGAAAATTAAAACCCGTGAAATCCAATCGTAATAAATTACACGCGGGCGAAGTCGCGGGGAACAGCTGGTTAATAGATAGGAAATTATATTTTTAATTTTAGGAGTCACGCCAACCAAATGCACAACAAAAAATAAATAAAATTTACCAACCATAATTAATAAAACTATCATAATATGTGACCCATTTCTTAAAAGTTAAGACACTTTTAAGAAATGGGTCAGATATTATGATAATTTTATTAATTATGGTAAATTTTATATATTTAACAAATGTGTTATTCATTTTTATCTGTTTATTAAATTATCTATCTGTAGAGCGGGCGACACTCCAATGATACTAACTTGCACTCCTGTTACGGTGAGCCCAAAAAAATCCGTGGGTCTTATGATAACCAGATAGCGCTTATCGGTGTTCAGTAACGGAAATAGTTAGGATGGCCTAGCTTTCAATGTTTATCTAATTGAGCTCTCGACGTGTTACATACTAAAATAAAGTTGGAGCACCCAAACGTCACGAATTAAAATAAGTTAAGCAAAATAAAATCCGAAAAGTTTGTTTCATTAAATGTGTAGTATGCGTATAATAAATTAGTCAAAAGTCATTGAATTCTAAATACTGAGTACAGGTAACTTGGTCATTTATAGGAATTGGTGTTAATAATGCTTGTAGGTTTTCTTGAAGTACGCAGATATTTTCGGCTTCTGGTTGTAGTTGGTTATGCTTCTTCCGTTGTGCCTTGTTTACTATTGCCTGTGAAATATATGGCCGATTTCTAATGTACCTACTTGGGAGTTTTGCTGATTTTTTAATTGTGTGAAAACATTATAAAGTGAGTAATAATACTGTTTGTAGGTACTATTTATTATATTTATATTATTTGTGTAGTTACTTCTTGAGCCCTTTCAGAGGAGCCCAAACACGATTGGTGTTTCGTAGTGGCATAACTGAGATCTTTTACCCTACCTTCTTAGTCCACCATCATGAAAGTAATATAATCACAGTGAACTAGGTCTTTATAAACCCTTTCAAATGAGTTCAAACACGATCGTTCTACCTAGTGCCGCCATTGAGATCCTATACCCACCTTCGGATTGCACCATCTGAAAAGTGAGGTCATAACAGTCACCTAGGTCTTTATGAGCCCTTTCAAATGAGTTCAAACACGATCGTCGAGGTGAGATCATAACAGTCACCTAGGTCTTTATGAGCCCATTCAAATGAGTTCAAACACGATCCTTCTATCTAGTGCCGTCACTGAGATCCTATATCCACCTTCGGATTGCACTATCAGAAAGGTGAGGTCATAACAGTCACCTAGGTCTTTATGAGCCCTTTCAAATGAGTTCAAACACGATCCTTCTATCTATAGTCTATGCGTTATAGCATGGTGCGGGTGACGGCTCACGCCCATGAAGTTTTAGTATTTATTTAGGTAAACTCTCAAATTCTCTATTATTTTTACGTTCCGTCCCGATATTTAGTCCATTGGACCTGGCACAACTAATATACATATAGCAAAAGGTGCTAGCCCTCGTACCTAGAAAAGCTGCCGGTGCAGTCTACGCCGTACTTTCTGTAAATTACAGATGCTATGCTGGTTGAAATGTTGTTGCAATCAACATGAAATAGAAGACGATTTTTATTTTTTAATTAATACATAGTATAATTTATACATTGTAGTGCATATTTGTAATATCAAAATAACAGCCTTTTACTAAATACATATGAAAGTATATACGGTATTTATAACAAAAAGACAAAAACAAATTTTAAAATCTTTGTCTTACTGTCTGTTTGTTCCGGCTTATAGCTGGTACTGACAGATAGCTGATGTTCACAAGGGGTCGCTCGACAACTGATGCCGGTGTTGAGCTGATTAAATATATCTTTAATGCATGGGAGAATTCACAGGATGCTTTGGGTATATTTTGTGACCTATCCAAGGCCTTCGATTGTGTTCACCATGAAACATTAATCAGGAAACTTCAACACTACGGTGTAAGAAGTGATGCCCTTAAATTAATTATTTCATATTTAAGTGAGAGAACGCAAAAAGTTGTCATTAACAATATGAGCTCTTCCGGATCGATGGTACAAATGGGCGTGCCTCAAGGCTCAATTCTCGGCCCCTTTCTGTTTCTTGTATACATTAATGACTTACCTTACATAGTAGGGGATAACCATGATATAGTATTATTTGCAGATGACACTTCTTTAATTTTCAAATTAAGTCGACAGTTACTAAAATATGACGAAGTAAATAATGCTATATCTAAATTAGTAAATTGGTTCGATGTTAATAATTTGCATTTAAATGGCACTAAAACAAAATGTATGAAATTCGTGACTCCAAATGTCAAACAATTAAATACTAATGTAATTTTAAATGGGGAGAAACTGAGTCTTGTAGATACCACCATTTTTCTTGGAATCACACTAGACGCGAAGCTTCAATGGAGCCCCCATATATCAAAGCTAGCAAGCAGACTTAGTTCTGCAGCATATGCAGTAAAAAAGATTAGAAGTCTAACCAGTGTTGAAACAGCTAGACTAGTTTACTTCAGCTATTTCCATAGCATAATGTCGTATGGTATTTTGCTATGGGGACACGCAGCTGACACTGAAATTATATTTGTTTTGCAGAAGAGGGCCATAAGAGCAATTTATGATTTAAAGCCTAAAGAGTCGCTGCGACAAAAATTTAAGGAAATTAATATATTAACTTTGGCCTCTCAATACATTTATGAAAATGTAATGTACGTACACAAAAATAAAAGTAGTTTTATAAAAATAAGTGATATTCATTCTGTAAATACTAGGAACAGACACAAGCTAGTAGTACCAGTTACTCGACTCCATCGAGTCAGTAATTCATTCTTGGGGCGATGTATACGCTTTTACAACAAAATTCCAGAAAATATACAAAGTTTGGCCTGTTCAAAGTTCAAAAACTTTATTAAACTAAGTTTGTATAAAAAGGGTTATTATAATATTAAGGAATTTATGGATGATAATAACCCCTGGAAATGAGGTGATCGCTACCAAGCTATTTCTAATTTGTTGTGTTGTTAATTTGTGTAACATCATGATTGTAAGCTGTTATTTAAAAAAAAGTCCCACTGGGTTTCTTGCTGGTTCTTCCCAGGACAGAGGTTTTTTCCGAACCAGTGGTAATCAAACAAAAGAGTGACTTTCAATAAGTATTATTTATAATCTATATTGAATAAAAAAGTTTCTGTTTCTGTTTCTGTTTCTGTTATAAGGAGTAACACAGGCTAATTTTATTTTAGAAAAAGAATTAGGATTCCGCGCAGAAAAATTAAAACCCATGAAATCCAATCGTAATAAATACCAAGCGGTTGAGGTCCGGGAACAGCTATTATGTAACTATTATATATATTATTATAACTTAATTTTACATGCATTGTAGTTTATAAAGAAATATATGTTTCGGTTTTAATTTTTATATCGATAGTTAATCGATAATTTTTGCATTGGTTTGTGTATCGTTAATCGCCTTTTTAAATCGATTTAACAATGTTCCATCTCTAGACACGCCAAAAGTGTAAGCTGTCACCCGCACCATGCTATAACTCAAAGACTATAGTGTCGTCACTGAGTTTCTATATCCACCTTCGGATTGCACCATCACAAAGGTGAGATCATAACAGTCACCTAGGTCTTTATGAGCCCATTAAAATGAGTTCAAACACGGTCGTTCTATCTAGTGCCGTCACTGAGATCCTATACCCACCTTCGGATTGCACCATCAAAAAGGTGAGATCATAACAATTACCTAGGTCTTTATGAGCCCATTCAAAAGAGTTCAAACACGCTCGTTCTATCTAGTGCCATCACTGAGATTCTATACCCACCTTCGGATTGCACCATCATAAAGGTGATATCATCACAGTCATCTAGTTCTCCATTTACCTATTTGAAAATGAGTCCAAATACGATGGTTCTACGTAGTAGCATCACTGAAAATCCTTTACCCACCTTCTGAGTCCGACATAAGGAAGGTGCCATCATTACAATCACCTTCGTCTCCATCCTCCGTCAAACCAACTTCTCTAAATATGTAAAATAATATAAAATCTATACATCATATGAATAAACCTAGCAAGCTAACAGCATAGCAAAGTGGCGAAGCAATCAGCTTTGTAGCGGTTTCTAACGGTTGCCGTAGAGCAATCAGTTTCAAAATAGGAGGTTCAGATGCCTGGGTGATCAGTAATCGATTGCTGAAAACAGAATTTCAAAATTCGAAACCGTTCTCGAGATAATCGTGGGACAGACGGACAGACGAACAGACGGACAGACATCGTGAAATCAATAAGTGACTTCGCAAGCTTCGCCACTTAATAATGTACTACTAATAAAGTATGTACTTTATTAGTAGCTACTTACATACTTACATCTCTTAGAAATATCTGTAATAGTAAAGATAAGTTGGATATTCGTCAGAAGTCAGATGTTTACAAACTTGTTTGTGACGAATGCCACGCCGTTTACGTGGGTCAGACTGGTCGCAATTTCGAGACACGTTATAAAGAGCATTTAGCCGCGTACAGGAATTGCAATCCCGATAAATCCCATTTTGCCAAACATCTTTTGGACACTGGACACAACCTAACGACCACTCCTTTAAAGTCTTACATACGTGTAATAAAGGGCTGCGGCTGTGTGTGCTGGAACAGTTAGAGATATTAAAAAGTAATAATAATACCGTTGCATTGCTGAATGAACAAACAAATGTTACTAACTCACCTCTTAAATATCTTCAAGACTGCTCTCTAATAATAGAGAGCCTCGCAATATGGTCGTTTGTCACCCTCACGGTGATCGGCGATTGGTTGCGTGGTTGGAGGGTGGGCGTTGCGCGGCGGTTTGTTTTTAATTTTACAAACGGCTGCGTAAGTCCAGCGGTGATTGGTCGCATGTTTTACCGCATGACGCAGTCGCTCGCTCCTTAGGTAGAGAGCGGTTGCATCATCGGTTTGTATAAAAGGCATTTGTTTTGGCTCGCCGCTCACTTAGCGGTTAGCCACCGTAGAGTCTATATCACCTGAGGATGCCTCGTGTAGAGGCGAAACACGTGTCGTATTATCGTCAGTGGTGTGTCTTGCCTAGTGTAGTGGTGTTGGGAGTAGCGGTGCTGGGATTAGTGGTGACGGGGATAGTGCACGCAATTGAGGGAGAGCGGGAGGTGCTTCTTCATACTAGGTAAAACACATCATTTTATTTTATAACGCGGATATTTGCGAAGTAAATTTTTGTAAAAGCTTTTATATAATGGATTTCCGCAAAGTAACGCCTGATTCTACTAATTAAAGTATGTACTTACCAATAATGGGTCTGGCCATCCAATTTTGTTAAGATTTTGGTGTCGAGGCCAATGATTACCCTTCTGCCCTTAAGGCAACTCAGGGCGACCTCTAAGTGGTGCAGGTAGTCATCGATGGTGTCGACATGAGAACAGTATTCCAAGTGAGGCCGGATTTGCGCTTTGTAAAGTTGCAAGCGATGTGCCGGCATGAAATACTGTCCCGCTCTGCTGAGCACGCCAAGCTTTTTAAAGGCCAATTTAGCCTTCTCTTTCAAGTAACCACGAAACTGCACGTCACTCGATATGTCGACACCGAGGATACCGATACTGGCTGAGGCAACAAAGGGAGTGCCTTGAAACAGGAGATACGACAAAGGGGTTCTTTTTAGCGGTAAACGCGCAAACTTGTGTCTTCTGGGATTGAACTGGACTAGATTTAGTCGCCCCCAGTCTGAGACTTTGTTTAATAAAGTCTTGACTTCAGACACAAGTTTGTTCCGGTACTCGGCGACGTTTTCCCGAGAAATATTGGCACGGCCGGTGTATAAGGCATCACTAGTGCTGTCATCTGCATAGCAATGAATGTTACTGGTTTGCAACATATCATTGATATGCAGAAGAAACAGCGTTGGTGATAGCACGCAGCCTTGTGGAACACCAGCGTTAATGGGCTTGTAATCGGAGCACGCAACGTCTACTACGACCTTGATGCTCCGATCTGCAAGGAAGCTGGTGATCCAATTGCACAATTTCTCGGGAAGCCCATAGGAAGGCAGCTTCGAAAGAAGCGCTTTGTGCCAAACCCGATCGAAAGCCTTCGCTACGTCCAAACTAACGGCCAACGCGTCCCCCTTGGACTCCACTCCCTCCGCCCATTTATGAATTAGGTAACCTAGAAGATCACCAGTTGACCGACCTCGACGGAAACCGTACTGGTGGTCACTAATCAGCTGGTGATCCTCAAGGTACCGCATGAGCTGGCTGTTAATAACGGTTTCCATTACTTTCGAGAACAAGGAGGTGATAGCGATAGGCCTGTAGTTGGACGGATCTGAGCGGTCGCCTTTTTTAGGGATCGGGTGCACCAAAGCTGTCTTCTATGAGTTCGGGACTTCTAAGGAGTTGGAGTATCGAAAAAGACGCGTTAAAACCGGTGCCAACTCCGGAGCACACGTCTTGAGTACAATAGGTGGGACTCCATCAGGCCTACTCGACTTGTTGACGTCCAGGGAGAGGAGTGCTTTGCGCACTGAGCGCTGTGTAAACAGCACTTTCCGCATGGAGCTCTCACACCGCGGAATGGTCGGCGGTGTGTTGCCCCCGTCATCTAGAGTCGAGTTGGAAGCCAAAAAGAGAGCCTAGCAGATCGGCTTTCTTCTTTGCGTCATGGGCCAGTGAGTCATCCACCCTGTGCAGAGATGGCAGAGATGGCTGACAGATGTTCCCTTGGACAGCCTTGGCGAGAAACCAGAATGCACGTGTTCCCGAAGGGAGGCGACCTAATTTCTCGCCAATTCTGCCGATGTGCTCTGACTTTGCCTTGGCAATGACGCTTTTGAAGGACCTGGAGGCGGAATTATACTTCTTTTTAAGAGCGCTGGTGTTTACATTCCGGGAAGTTCATGCGTCAGCCCAGGCCCTCTAGCACTCCTGCTTATAGCGTGATGCTATTTTACAGGAGCGACCAAACCATGGCTGGGATCTGCCTCCGATGGGCACAACAGAAGGATGGAATAAAAAATTCCATACTCTGAAGTACCACATCAGCAACAGAATCGGCAACAACGCTGGGATCTTCCGGCGAGAAGCAAACCCGCTTCCAAAGGTAGGATGCGAAAAAAGACCGCATCCCGTCTTAATCGGCCGACCTATAGTGCCAAACACGGCGGCAAGCTGCAGATCGCAACTGCGATGGGAGCGTGCGTGTCACCGTACTCCGGATCAGACAATGGTCCGAAGAGCCCAGAGGGGCATCGACGAAGACCTGATATCCGTCCGGATGAGAGGTCAGCAGAAGGTCCAACAGGGAAGGTACATGATTCTCCACATCTGGGATCCGCGAAGTAACCAGTTGTGTTAGACCATATGCCAAGGCAAAGTTATACACAGATCTACCCGCATGATCGGTTAAACGGGAACCAAGCCATTCAGCGTGGTGGGCGTTAAAATCACCGAGTATCACGATCTCTGCGGATGGGACCTGTTCTTGCACGGAGTCTGCAGCCATTCGGACGTGGTCGATGAGACGGTCTGTGTCGGCATTACCGCTATGGGACCTATAGAAGCACCCGTAGACGCGGGGATGGTCGTCGCTGTCTACGCGCAGCCAAAGGATGGACAGGTCCGTACCTTCAAGACTGCCGAGGCGTCGAAAACAGATGTCTTCTCTGACGTATACGCAAACTCCAGCCCGGGCACAAAGGAGTATTCAAATTTGTACCCCGGGTAGGAGAGATATGAAGTATTAGCCGGAGAGGACACCTGAGTCTCGGTTAAAAAGAGCAAGGCCGGCTTCGCCGTTCTAGATGGTAATGGACAGTGTTAACTACCTGACTAACCCTGATGTTGCAAAAATTCACGGATAGCGTGAAAGGGGTCGCCTTGGCCGTATTGCTCCGCTTGCCCCGAACAGTATTAGTCGCGAGCGGAATTTTGCCCCTCCCCCCCCCCAGAATACGCGGGGCAGCCTGAGCACCCACGCTCAGGAGTGGAGTAATTTGGTCGTGGATGCTCAGCGAGGGATTCTCCAGGGGTGCTGGTACCTTCCTGGGGTAGTCTTCTGTTCAATTCCGCTACCATGTTGATGGGGGGGGGGGGAGGGAGGATTGGGCCTCCGGCCACCTGCACTCACCAAGAGGAGCGCACAGGTATACCTCTACTTCACGTTGGTATTCTGTGAGGTCGTGGTACCACCCCGGTTCGAGCCGGCCCATCCATGCGACAGCAAAAGCTGCCGCGTTGCTCTACCATCGTCGTGTGTGTTTAGGGCATCTAGAATCTGTGGTTTTGTGGTTACCTGAGCAGAATAATCAACGAAAGGTCCCATTATCTTTGTCGCAAGAAGAAGGAGAGTGATCATCGCCACATTTTGAGCATCTTGGCTTGGAACGACCTACCCTTTTAGTGTGTCCAAATCTGCAGCACTGAAAACATTGAATCGTTGGAAGTTTATAAATTTCAACAAGGATGGAAGAATAGCAAAAATAAACCTTCGAGCGAAGAATTTGACCGTCAAATGTGATTACGATACTTTCAAAGCTTTTATATCTGACTTTGTCTTCTCGGTAATTAAATCTTCTTACTATTAATACAGGTATAGTATTTGGATACGTAGATAATTCAGAAATAATATTATCTTCTGGTGTCCAATCTTTTGGTGTACCTACCAAAAGATTGGACACCAGAAGATAATATTTTACCTTTTATAACACCCATACGAGATACGTGGAAGGATGAAATGAACGTTTTGTATTTATCGTTTACTACATTATATTTATTTTCTAAAAATAGATTTGCACCTATAAATTTAGAGAATTCAATCGTTATTCTTTTCCTCCCGATACGTTTTAGGCATCCATTAACTATATTTGGAATATTTAATTTTTTCAAAAAGTAACCAAATGAAATAGCTTAAGGTCTTACCAGAATTTTCATTTACTTGATCATGGACGATAAAAGGACCTGAATCTGCAGAATTATAAGGCGAAGAGATTGAAATTTGACACTTCAATTTTATTTATTTGTATAAATAACTCAGAAACTACTGGTCAGACCTTGATCAAATTCATATGGGACCATCTAAGAAGCAACAGCTTCCAAATAAAAAAATCATTAAAAAATATACAGTCGAATTGAGTACCTTCTCCTTTTAGAAGTCGGTTAAAAATAAAGATATTCAGGAGTGTTTAACGAAAAACAACATCATATTTACAAATATAAATAAAACCTCTATACAAATAAATAAATAAAATTGAAGTGTCTGTTTTTAAAATAACAACTTTTGATTAAATGCATATGAAAGTATATACGGTACTTATAAGAAAAACAAAATTTTTAAAATTTTTGTCAGTCTGTTTGTTCCGGTTAATCTCGGAAACGGCTAGATCGATTTTGACAAGGCTTTCTCTGGCAGATTGCTGATTTTATTGGGAGTAACTTAGGCTACCTTTATTTTAGAAAAAGAATTAGGGATCCGCGCAGAAAACTTAAAACCCATGAAATCCAATCGTAATAAATTACACGCGGGTGAAGTCGAGGGGAACAGCTAGTAATGAAATAAAAGAATGTTACGAAAAGTTAAAGAGAGTAGGCCTAAAAAAATTTGGAAATACATCAGCTGGCAATGAACATGGTCAGAGGCGTAGCGTGGGATAATATAGACGTGGGCGAAGTCGCATCTAGCTAGGCCACTTTTCTTTCGTTCCCAAGATCTACCCAATAGTTCTGTCCTACCAAACATGATTTGACACGACATACCTATTCCGTCAATTTAACAGTCGTGGTCTTTGAAGGTAGTTACAACAGCCTCGCAGTCGCACTTAAGAGGGGCTTCTTGCGAGGCCCCAAACAAACAAGCTTTTAAATTTCTGACGTTCTTTTTGGAGCGTAAAAGTGATTAAATTAATCAGTCATCCGTGGTAAAGTCGGGGCCATCACATTTTAATGGGCCTCGCAAGGCCCCATTTAAGTGCGAGGCCGTGGGCGAGGGCCCACTTCGCCCACGCCTAGCTACGCCACTGAACATGGTTATTAGGTGATACGACTGCCAGCGTATCAATGTCAATATAATTCTATTAAGCTCACATGGGCTCATGTAAAAGGAGAAATTGCAGAACAAATCCATACTTTTAAAATAGCCGATGTGGAATTTCTACTGTATAAGGCAATAGGAAACGTAACCAGGGAATACTGGGTTAAATGTGTAAAAGGATCAACTTGATCTTTAAAAAAAAAGCTTTTTTTTAAGATCAAGTTGATCCTTCGATTAAAAATCTATAGGAGACGATGTTGACACATAAGACTCGGATGAAGAAGATAATTTGTAATGTAATAAAATATTTATAAATGTAATTAATATTTTATTTACTTTATTGTGTTATTTTATAATTTCCAATCTTAAAAAATCCATTCTTGTCGTAATCGACTATCTGCTGTTATGCTTATCATTATGACGCCCAATGAGTGCGAGCTAGATAGACTGATTACAATGATTGATTGCACATCTCATTTGATAACGCGAGCACTATAGTAATTAATAATATGTAATTACTACAAGTTTTTCTGGTATAAAACTCATTCTTTAAGCATTTTAAATGATTTAATTGATTCGTTGAAGTTGATGATCGCGAGCGCAGGACATCCCATACCATAAAGTATATAATAATATAATTTCAAACCCTTTTCCCAGCCTACAAATCATCATTAAAACATTGTTCAAAATGCATAAAGAGCAATGGCAGAAAAATAGTTGACAAAAATTATAGCGTCTAGAAATAAGTTATATATAAAATGAGTTTTATTATTTTTCTATGATTTTTCAAATAAAAATGTATTTTAATCAAAGCCACAGAAAAAAACAAACATTTTTGGGAATATCAAATGACTGAAATCATTTTACTCTATTCAAATGTTGCCATTTAGTATATTCCTACTATTTTCGTATACACTTTGTAACACTACCAACACAACACACAAAATATTTTTATATTAAGTTATTATTAGTAATAACTGTACTACTGTAATATGGCTGAGAATAAGTCTCTTACAAAGAATTTCCTACGGTAATACATTATCTCAATCATAGTACTATGTAACAATTCCATTTAATGTTATGCCAACACTAGCTAAAATAAAATGTCACTGTTTTTTTTACTGGATTTACGGCTCTGGGTTCTAGCCCTTCTGAGAATGTCACTATGGTACAAAAGCCCTGGAGCCATGCCACAAATATACATTTATAGTATGCAAATATATAATAGAGATACAATAATCTAAAAACTTTCATTTATGTATTATGTATTAAGCTAACATCAAACAACCACAGGAAGCATGACTTTTTCCAAGCGACATAGGACATAACCTAAAAATGTTCAAATGCAAATATCTTTTTTTTGACGCCTTCTCAGTACAAAATTCTTTGACAAAGTTATTAAGGGACTGACGCTTAACATTTTAAGATATTTTTGGTATATAGACGCTACCATTTCTTCTCAACTAATTTTATGTATGAAAGTCTGCCATTGCTCATTCAATATTAACTGCAAAAAGTAATTAAAACTAAATGTGTTAAGTGTCGAATGCACCTCCCCTACCCCTATCTCTTTTACTCGTAGTAAAATAGTATCCACACGGTGGTCTGTGCGCTAGCACTTCTTAGGCCCGCCATATACATACGGAATTCCGTTTCGAGATTCCGTTTCGGAATTTCGAACGGTCGGCCACACACAAACGGAATCCCGTTTTGCCCGCAAAATATCGAACGGAAAACTACCGTACGTGTGTGGCGGGTCGTAGATTTTATATGGACTTGCTGCGTTCGGGATTCCGAATCGGAATATCGAAACGGAATTCCGTATGTATGTGGCCGGCCTTAATAGTTGTACCACAGACTAATATGAGACTGACTTGACCATAGATATAGTATTATAAACGTAGTAGAGCCACGCTACAGGTATATTATGATTGTAGCACGAATGTGTCGGCTCGAACGAGGTAGGACCACGCTCTCACAGAACCAACGTAAAATAACAGTTTAATGCTGCTGTTTCGTATTGTTAGTGTAGAGAACAGGAGACCATTCTTACTGGAAACTATAGTAAAATTATTTTGTCCGTGCAGTTGGGGTCATAAATCATAGCTCGGCCTCAGCCCGGCTATGGTGGTGAGCATGTTGCGCGGGCACAACGCCATTATCGATAACAATAAATGAATCATTGAAGGCAGGTACACGGCGGCGGTGCGGTATACAAAGGGTGGTGCGACATTGTTATGTTATGAGTTTCCTTCATTACTCCCGCCTAATACCTGCAAATTAGTGCAATGATAATTTAGTACATATATCGAAGAGAAATTTGTTTTTGCGCATTCGCTCTCTGAATTTCTTTAATGACACAATGGCGACTCCTTTATTTTGTACCAAAACGGCAGAATTAATTCAAAATAATATTTTGCCTGTTGGCACCAATATACCAGCACAAGCACGTGTTGTTATCAACAATGTTTTAACATTTTTCACTGAAATGAAAACAGATCCCGAAAGTTACAAAGTGTTAATTTCTGGCGTTCTCGTGAACTTGCTGCGGCGATATGTGGTGTGAGTGTTAGAGCGGTCGACAAAATTAAAAAAGAGTGTATAAAGGGAGAAGTTAGCTCTCCGCGAGAAAGCGTCTATCGGCCTTGTACGGTAACTGCGTTCGACGACTTTGACAAAAGTGTAATTAAACAAATAGTGTCATCGTTTTATCGCGACCGGTGAATATCCTTCCACGGCTAAAATTTTGAGTACAGCAAAAGAAAGAATTGACGGATTCCATTGTTCTATTTCTTCTATGCGTAAAATACTCATAGAACTTGGGTACAAGTACACACAAGCTCCAGATGATCGTAAACTATTGATGGAAAGGACTGACATCGTTTGTGCGCAGCTACAATTCCCGAGAAAACTCAAGACCCTGAGAGATAGTGAAGACACTCGACCAATAATTTATTTAGATGAGACTTGGGTAAACCAAAATCACAGCCGTAAATGAATTTGGCTAGACAAGGATGGACAAGGCGGCTTAAACACAAAAACGGGCAAGGGAGGCAGACTAAGTGGTAAATATTCTTTCATCTTTTATGTAAGAAATACGACTTAATAATAATTTAATACAAAATATGATATTCATTTAATTATGTTGTTTCAGTTTGTCATGCAGGTTGCGCAAAATATGGTTTTATACGCGAAGCCAGATGGGTATTCCGTGCTGTGAAGTCTCAGAACGAGGACTACCATTCAGAAATGAATGCCGAAGGCTTCACAGACTGGTTTACAAATCAGTCACCGTAATGGACAACGCACCCTACCACTCCCAGCAAATAAATCGGGCACCGACATCAGCTAACAAAAAGTGTGAAATTCAGGAGTGGCTCCGCCAACACGGAATTGAGTTTAGTGATAGTGAGCTAAAGCCGGAACTAAGCCGCTAAATTACAAGAGGTATTTCAGATTTTATTATTTAAGGTTTGCAGTACATTTGTTTTCTTTTAAGTATTTAGTTGAATATACAAACAACATTATATTTACAGGTGCAACGGAACCGACCAGAAAAAATATACAAACTGCATCAGTTAGCTTTGGAGTCAGAACACAAAAAGATTCGCTTACCACCTTACCATTGCCAATATAACCCAATTGAGTTGGTATGGGCTCAAGCAAAAAATGAAGTTGCCACCAAAACCAGCACTTTTAAAATTGCAGACGTCGAAGTGTTACTGCATGAAGCAATTTCAAACGTTTCGCAAAAGAACTGGGAAGATTGTGTGAAGCATGCAGAAAAACTTCAAGAGGAAGACTTGAAGAAATCTCATCTGGCAGAAGATATCGTAATTCACGTGGATGACGATGACTGATGATTCTGATGTAGAATTTTAATGTAAATAGTTTTAGATTTAATTTTAGATATAAGTTTTATCTTTATATTTATATTTATTTTTAATATAACTTGTTGCATTCCAAACATTAGTACTTTTAGTTTTTTTAATACATAGATACCTAATTAATAATTTATTTTAAATCATTATTATTATTATTTTAATAAATACGTTGTTTTATCTTTTTTTTTCATTTTTATCACTAACCCACATAATGACAAAACTAAATACACTATCGATAACAGTAATGCGCGTCACTATGCTCGTCCCTGCCCAAGGCCCTTGAGTGGGAGAGAGAGCGAAATACTCCGATGATTTATGACCCAAACTGCACGGACCAAATAATTCTAGTATAGGCATCCCATCTCAGTCCTCAGGAGTGACAGCGCATCTGCATTTTGATTCTTATTCGAGAATAAATGTAGATGTCTATGGGCCACAGCATCCACTTACCATCAGTTGGACTGTATACTCGTTTGTCACCCTTATTCTATAAAAAAAATAGATTTAGCGTAGACAGAGAAATATGGGTGGTAAAAGTCTAAGTATGGCAATTTAAATTGCATGCAATTGTAGTAATGTACTTATGGCGAACTATCGCTATCTCTTTTACTGAGACACGCTGGGGTCTTGTCTATCTATATTTCTCTGTCTACGAGATTTAGTATGGTATAAATTGTCGATGCAGCGATTAGGGCAAGACCAAAATTAAAACACACCAGTGTGCGTGTAATATGCATGTTTGGGAGACGAATAGTGTTGCACTATGCATTGCGGTATGTCCGTGTCTTCTAATTTGACACAGATGTTGTAAGTGAATATTTTTACCCGACCATGACGAAACGAAAAGGATGGTAACGTTTCTGGAAGGCTGTGTATTTATGTATGCTCTTCTGTTCCCTCAGATCTTCTAAACTACTCGTCGTATTTTGATAAATTAGATATCTTTAGAAGCATTGTGTCCTTTTGCGGTTTTTAGGGTACATGAAGTTACATAAAAACCAACATGGCGTATGACATGATAAGTATTCCCAAAAATGAAATAAATATTGTACATAGGCTACATTAAAAGTATCGGGAATGGAATATTTCCACTGTTCCTGTCATATTAAAATCTTTTTAATTGAAAAGTCCTTGGTTTTAAAAATTGAATACCATTTATTTATTTAAAAAAAGATTCTTGGTCTTGTCAAAAGGTTTTATCAAACTTGTTTAGTCGTTGAGAAAATGGAATTGACTCGAGAACATTCAAGAGCGATGATTTATTATGACTTTCGAAGTGGTTTAACACAAAAACAGTGTGTTGACCGGATGATTTCTGCATTTCGTGATGATCCCATCCAAACCCACAATTTATTGCTAGTTTGCTGAATTTCAACGTGGACGTGTCAAGTTCAGTGATGATCCCCGTCAAGATCGTCCAAAAACTGCAGTCACCCTAGAAAACGTTGATGCTGTGCGTAAGCTGATTGAGGAAGATCGACATGTGACATACCGCGAAATTCAGGCAACTTTAGACATTGGCATGAGTCAAATAAAAATAATCTTGCATGAACAATTAGGTGTAAAAAAGTTGTTTTCCCGATGGATACCGCATTCGCTCTGTGAAGAGCAAAAAGCGGCTCGCGTTACTTGGTGCTTCAGAACTCTCGAAAAATTCCACGCATGATCCTCAAATGCTATATACAATATCGTATCAGGTGACGAATCCTGGATGTACGCGTACGAACCCGAAACAAATAACCAGTCACGAGTTTGGGTGTACGAAAATGAGTTAAAGCCAACAAAAATTGTTCGTTCATGGAGTGTTGCAAAAAAATGGTGGCCACGTTTGTCTCCAAAACCGGCCATGTTACGACTATTCCTCTTGAGGGACAAAGAACGGTTAATGCAGAATAGTATGCTAGCATTTGTTTGCCACAGGTCGTTTCTGAACTCCGTAAAGAGAACTGCAACCGCCGCATCATTCTCCATCACGACAATGCGAGTTCTCACACCGCACACAGAACAAAAGAGTTTTTAGAGCAAGAAAACATAGAATTATTAGACCATCAGCCATGCAGCCCCGACCTAAGCCCTAATGATTTCTATACTTTCCCTAAAATAAAGAATAAATTGCGTGGACAGAGATTTTCATCACCTGAAGAAGTTGTGGACGCCTACAAAACGGCCATTTTGGAGACCCCAACTTCGTATGGAAAAATTATATATCGTGTCTGGGTATCCAATAAAAGGTGTAATTCAGAATATTCTCAACATTCCGGAAATACATGTTATATTTTTTTAACTAGGTATATATTAATATTTATTAGTTAAAGTTTTTTTTAAATAAAACTGAAGTAACCAACGAAGCTACAGTCCACCTGAAGATGGTATGTGGCTACTGCAGCCCATGAAAACTTGCAGCTAACTTCAAACAAAGAAGGCTATGTCGTTGTCACGTCTACGGACTGAGATCGAATGCCTCACAGCCTATATCTATACCGGTACTAGGTAAGAGAGTTATACCTTTTTTTTTGTTTTACATGGGAAAATGCCTACGCATACCCGCCTCGCGGGGGCAAGGACGGAGTATGTCGGACTCGCACCGTCTAAAATGCCATCGTGTTCCACTTTCGCCACATATTGGCAGGGCCACGGGAACGCTTTCGCACACATCTGCGGGTCCACCAGTGCCGGTCGCCCCATAGCGGCCCCTCCTCAAGAGAGGACTACTCCTCACTCATCTCCTTCTCAGGTAAGGCGCACCATAACACATGATGCGGCTTTCCCCTCGGTCTCCAACTACATCTGCGCAACGTACGCACTCTTATCCGATGCGCGAAGGCCATGGAGCCAGGAACTCCAAAGTGGACTTGCCAAGCGCGCTCGGAGTGACTACTTCGGGCCGGCCCTTCACCTCGGACCAGCCGAGTGGGTTCCTCTTTGTTAACCTCGGGTGACCAAGCCACAGTTACGGTTCAATATACATGGTCATTAAAACGGTTACTCATGTTTCAGTGTCATGTAAATATTTTATACAAAAATATTAACAATCAAAATCAACAATAATTATAAAGAAGACTCTCAAAACGCGTCGTAGCTCACAAATTAGCAAAACCGGACTGATTTCTTTTTTGTAGTTTATGTCATTTTGTTATCATTGACTTCAATGACAAGTTATATACCGTACGAAAAACGCTTATCGCAGCGTATTTTTTATGTAGTCTTTACCAGCGGGTGTATAGCGGTGATAGTGACAAAATGTGAGCGAGAGGTATAGTTAGAGTTGACGCCGTTTTCAACCTCAATTTTTAACCGCACGGATAGTACGAAAAGAGCTATTAGACCGAGTAACAATCAGCTTTTGGAAACGTTTCATCTAGTACAGTGTTAAGATAAATTTCCTATTCGTTCATCGTTCGCGAACTATACAAGACTATATGATTCAGTTGATAACGCGGGCACTATAATGAGTCGACAGTTGCATTTGACCGTTTAATGATAGACCAGACAAGTTCACGACACGCGGACATTGACGAATTAAACTACTTTGTTATTCAATTTTAACGAATGTTGGTAACGCAACTTCACTCCTTTTAAACTTGTCATCGATACGAACTGTTGAATTACAGTGCGATTGAAATAAGAATAAGAACGTTAATGATCTCGAATGACCGCGATCTGTCAACTGCCTTGCAAAGAAAATTAATTTGAGTATTAATAAGGTATTTCTTTCGCTTTATTTAACTGTGTCGAAATTGAAATTCTAGATTCAGATTAATTATTTTTCTTAAATAACTGTTTTGCTCATCCTACCTAACTGGCTTCAATTGACAGCTATGACGTCACATTATGGCGCCAGTCAGTCCTATTCTTATTTGAATCGCATAGTAAGTGACTTTAAACTCTATATCCCGCGTGTGATTACCTATATTACCTACATATATTGAGCCGCTTAGATCACCACCACCCCTCATTAGTTGCAGATGTAAATTTTGTTGAAATAAACTCAAATAACTTTTAGAACAAAAACCTAAAACGACCTAATTTTTTCAAAAGTAATTTTCCAAAAATAAAACTTGAATTAAAATCAGTTGAATGGCATAATATATTGTCAACTCATGAAGATATTGATAGCATGACTGACGCATTTTATGCAGAGGTCAGGAATATTATTACAAAACATACACCTATGACGAAGTGACACAAATAATTATCCAGTATGGTTCACACCTGATTTGAAGCAAAGCTTAAAAGAAAAGCGAAAATATCATCGTCGTTTCAAAAAATATAAGAATCCTCGGGATTATGATACTTTTCCATGTTACGCAACAGATGTAAAAAACTTATTAGTAATGACTATAAAAATTTTGTTTCGTCTGTCGAATCTTCTTTAGATGATGACATAAAATTCTTTTGGCGTTTTGTTAACGATAAGAAAAATAATTCTAATAGCATTCCCAAAACGATGAAATATGGTAATCACATCTGTTCCGATGAAAAAGAAATATGTGAGCTTTTCTCTAATTATTTCAGTTCCGTCTTTGTAAATCCAGTGGAACCTAGTTTATATTCTCATAATGATTCATCCAATCGTAGTAATTGTATCTTAAGTGATATTGTAATCACACAAGAAGAAATACAGCAAAAGATTTTGAAACTAGACCAAAGAAAAGGCCCTGGGCCGGATGGTCTTCCTCCTTTATTTATTAAGAAATGCGGTAAGGAATTAAGTAATCCCTTATGTATTCTTTTAAATGCATCCATTAAGACAGGTGTTTTTCCTTCAGTATGGAAAATAGCTCATATCGTTCCGATTTATAAATCCGGCGACAGGTCTAATTGCGAAAATTATCGACCCATTAGCATCTTGTCTTGCCTCGGTAAATTGTTTGAATCATTGGTGTATGATTCTCTTTACCACCATATTCAACCCTTCCTGTCGCTCAGACAACATGGCTTTATTAAGAACAGATCGACAACTCCTAATTTACTTGAATATAAACACTATCTTTGTAGTGCCTTCGCCAAGAGAAAACAGGTTGATAGTATATATACCGATTTCTCGAAAGCATTTGATAAAGTAAATCATAATATTTTATGTATCAAATTAGCATGTTACGGAATACATAGGAATCTGTTGAGATGCACTGAATCATACCTCAACAGGAGGAGTCAGTTAGTTACTATAAAAGGTTTCAAATCCTCACCCGCCCCTGTGACATCAGGTGTGCCACAAGGGTCCCATTTAGGTCCTTTATTTTTTATAACATTTATCAACGATCTTATTGATAAATTAACATGTCCATGCCTGTTGTATGCAGATGATTTGAAGCTCTTTTCTGTTATCGATACACCCAGCGATTTGTCCAATCTTCAGTCGAATTTAGACTCCATTCATAATTGGTGTAAAGAAAACTACATGCATCTAAATACAAGAAAATGCTTTGTCATATCATTTAGCAATACAGGCTTACTTTTGATTACAAAATAAATGGACAGGTACTTGATAGAAAATCCGTAGTTAGGGATCTTGGAATACTGTTTGATGAAAAGCTTACGTTCCGCGATCATTACGATCATGTGGTATCTAAAAGTACAAAACTTCTTGGTTTTATATTCAGAACTGCCAAGACTTTTAAAAATCCGCGAAGCTTTCTCATTTTGTACTGTTCTCTAGTACGCAGTATTTTAGAGTACAACGTAATTATTTGGTTTCCATACTACGCTGTCCACATAGATCGTATCGAACGTGTTCAAAAAAAATTTCTATCAATCTTGTGCTATAGGTATGGTTTAAATAGAAGTCTGCTCTCGTGTGAAGACAAACTTAAGAAGTTTAACATTATGTCACTACAAACCCGGTGTAAATATCAGGATATGACTTACCTTTTCAAAATTATTCATTCCCTTATTGATTCCCCCACCCTCCTTTCATTTGTCAAGATTAATACTAAGCCCCATCGTCGCTATACTTTCCTAAACACTTTTGTTTTGCAAGTTTACAGAAATAATACGTCCTATTATAATCCTTTAGTAAGAATGTGTCGCCTCTACAATGACTTATTGATTAATAATAGTAAAAATATCGACATATTTAATGGTAAAGTAAACAATTTCAAAAAATCTGTATTAGATATACTTTGTAAATAAGGCAATATTTTTAATAAAGAATTAATTTTTCTAAATTTTCCACAACTTAAGTTTATAAGTAAGATTATAAGTATTTGCGCTGTAAACTCGTTACTGTAACCTAATATCATGTTGTGTGCACATGTTTTGGAATACCATCCAGATTGTTATTTTGCATTTATTATGTTCAATTGTTTATGTTTTGATGTTATTCTGTTTTGTGTACCTAAATAAATAAATAAATAAATATATACGTCGTTTCTTTAGGGCAAGTTCGATTTGTCGTGGTGAAAATAAAATTTCCCTAATACTGTAAGTGCTAGTCACCACTGGAGGGGAGAACCACTTGTCTTTTTTTTATATATAGACGAGGGGGCAAACGAGCATGCGGCTCACCTGATGGTAAGTGAGTAAGTGACTACCGCAGCCCATGAACAACCGCAACACTGCAGATCGCAACTGCGATGGGAGCGTGAGTGGCACCGTACTCCGGATCAGACAATGGTCCGAAGAGCCCAGAGGGGCATCGACGGAGACCTGATATCTGTCTGGATGAGAGGTCAGCAGAAGGTCCAACAGGGAAGGTACATGATTCTCCACATCTGGGATCCGCGTAGGCGAAGTAACCAGTTGTGTTAGACCATATGCATACCATCGCGAGCGGAATTTTGCCCCCCTCTCAGAATACGCGCGGCAGCCTGAGCACCCACGCTCAGGAGTGGAGTAGTTTGGTCGTGGATGCTCAGCGAGAGATTCTCCAGGGGTGCACGTACCCAGTAGTAGTCGTAGGGGTAGTCTTTACTTTAATTCCGCTACCATGTTGATGAAGGGTAGGGGGGAAGGGGGAATTGGGCCTCCGGAAACCTGCACTTACCAAGCGCAACGCAGATGTAAACCTCTATTTCACGCTGGTATTCTGTGAGGTCGTGCAACCACCCCGATTCGAGCCGGCCCATCCGTGCGTTAGAAAAAGCTGCCGCGTGGCTATACTACTGTTAAGCAGTCTTGTAGCAGGTGAGGGCACACTATAAGCTATCATGAGTGGCAAACAGATTAGCTATATCCCTTCCTGAATCAACCGTCTCGCCATCATAGTGTATTATAGAGTGGAAATTACTATTATTCGATTTTTTATGTTTCATGAACGACCAGAACAGTATGGGATTCTTAGAGAGTGAGTTTTCTATGTCACATAAATATTTTTTATATGACAATGTGATTGAAGAGTCACACCTCTTCTTCAAGGATTGCAAGTACAACAGGTCAAGAGGGTTATTGTATTTTTTAAATTTCATTCGGTACTTTTGTTTTTCACGAAGAAGTTGAATTAAGCTTTTCGGATACCAAATATGATATTTCGTGTTTTTCGGTTTGCACAATGGAACATGACTAGTTATAACCTCTCTCAGTATGTCATAGAAACGTTTAACTTTGTCTTCTAGATCTAGAACAGCTTCGAAATTATTGGTCCGACGAGGCATCCATAAGATTCCAAACAATTCCTTCATAGTCCGCCTTGTAGAAATTATGTCGGGTGCACAACTTTTATCTTTAAGTTTCGTGCCAGTTCGCATTGATAGGGAGGAACTCTAAAATTGGGTGTAATGGGTCTATAACGCTAAGGCTGCATGTGCTGTTTGTAAATTTAGCAACCTCAAGGTTAGATAATATCAGATCCAGGATTTTATTTTTACAGTTAGGGATGTCATTATATTTTTTTAAGTCATTTAAATTAATAAAATAGATTAACATACTATTTAGAGTGCCTGCAGTACTCGAGTTACATGGTAAGTTATTGTTCCAAACTAAGGAGTTCATGTTGAAGTCACCTACAATAATTGTATTCGTATGTGCCTCCATATTACGATTAGAGTTATTGATAAATTCAGCTAACATTTCTTTTTGTACAGGAGGAGGTATATATACTGAACAAATGTGTATTGTTTCAGTTTTGAACGGCGATTTAAAAATCAGGGCTACCCATACATTCTCGGACAGGCTTTCATAGGACGTAAGTCTATAAAAGGTGACATGTTTTGCAACGGCAATAAGTACCCCGCCGTCCTCTTTCCCCCCATGAAATCCACTAGTTTCACGATCGCTTCTATACACATTATAGCGGTCGCCAAACAGTTCACCATCGTATACTTTCTGTCAAAACAATCACATCATAACTACATACTAATATATTCACATAAAATTGCAAAGTTTTACTTCGTAAGCCTCTAATATTTTGGTAGTATAATTTTAAGCTATTGAACTTTTTTTTTCTGTTACGCCTAATACATTCGATATAACTGTGTAATATAACTAAACTAAATTCCGCAGCATGTCCACGCTACGCACACATACATATTTCGAGGTTTCCGTTTTCCGCATGAGAACTTTTCCTCCGCGCACCCACACAAATTTGTAGTTCAGTTCCTTGGCACGCAAACGGCCAGCTGCATACAGAGCTCTGTTTTCTGGAGAAAGGTTTTTCACCAAGTATACCGCTGGCTTTCTCTCGTCACTAAGCCCTAGGTGACTCGTATGAAATTTATTTCCTGGATTTTTCTTGTTATAACACAGTCAATGTGCCTGCAAAAAAGGTATGGCAGTGACCTTGGTTCTCAGCGGGTTTCTTCGTTACGAATCTTATCCACCAGAGAAGCTCGAAGCATAGTTGTTTCCATCGTCCGCTGGGTGACTTTGAGTTTGTTGAATAGTCGTAGCGCTAGTGTCCACGTTTCAGCACCATATGTGAGTACTGGCAGGACGCACTGGTCGAAGACTTTCGTTTTCAAGCTTTTCGGTGTGGGCGACGTGAAGAAGAGAGATGACGCAGCATCCCGAATGCTGCCCATCCTAACTGAATCCACCTATCGGCTTCTTTCTCGAAGTTGTTCTTGTTATAGTCCATCGCAGCCGCCAGTAACTTATCACGAAGACGTGGACTGGCAAGACGAATCAAGATAGCTCGGGGTCTAAATCATTGCTGGTTCATCTTAGCTATACGAGTGCAGTGGGAGATGTCACTTTCGCCAACTGGGCAGTTAATAGCGCGACCGAGTTATTGAACGACCTTAATCACATTTTCGTTTTTATGTTCTGGGATACATTGCAATTCTAGATTAGCCGAGCGCCAGATCTGGTCAATTAGGTTAACACGGGATGTAAGACAATTGACCTCTGCAGGGAGTTTTGTGTTTTCTTCCTTCAACTGTCGAACTTCGGACGTTTGAGTGTTTATGTCAGCTTTCCTTTTTTCGAAATGGTCATTGAAAAACGTTAAGGACTCCTTGAAGCTGTTGAAATCCGCGTGAACTTTTTTTTTTAATATAAAATAAGGGTGACAAACGAGTACAAACACAGTCAATGTGCTCATCCAACTGCGTATGTTCTGCCGGCCTACGCCTCATAGTGACATTAATAGGAATTGACGCAGTCGAAGGCAATCCCCGGATCGGCGTGTTGAAGTTATCACCTCGAGGTCGTCTACAGAAGCAATCCGGACACAGTCGATCCATTTTTAACTAAGCAGCCATCCCATTCAGTTCAATATCGGAGATATTAACGCATAAGCTGTGGTAAGATTGTTTACACGTCGCGCATACAATGTATCCGTCGCCGCTTCTAACCGTGCCTCGGCGTCCAACACATGTACGCATTATGTAGGTAAGTATAGTTCATTTCAAATAGGATGGCAGGATTCCACTTGAGACTTAGCAATTACAGCTGTAATGTTAATCTATTGTTGTGTGATTATTTTATTGCTTTAACACTTGAAGTTAAGCATCTGTTGATAATAATGAACCAGTATAGCTGGAATGACGAATTTTGGTACTTGAACATTAAAACAAATTAAATTGTAGATAAAAAATCTTTATTACTTTTAACTTAACTATTTTAAATACTTATAACAACTTGTTAATATTTTGTTAATCAATCACTCTGAAGAACATTCATCGGTATCTGTGTCCTCACACGTATTTATTATATATTTATTATACGTGTGAGGACACAGATACCGATGAATGTTCTTCAGAGTGATTGATTAAACAAAATATTAACAAGTTGTTATAAGTATTTAAAATAGTTAAGTTAAAAGTAATAAAGATTTTTTATCTACAATTTAATTTGTTTTAATGTTCAAGTACCAAAATTCGTCATTCCAGCTATACTGGTTCATTATTATCAACAGATGCTTAACTTCAAGTGTTAAAGCAATAAAATAATCACACAACAATAGATTAACATTACAGCTGTAATTGCTAAGTCTCAAGTGGAATCCTGCCATCCTATTTGAAATGAACTATAAATACAGTTTGTTTGTAATTAAGTGTGCCTGCGCTAGACTACTGCTGACGAATAGCGCGTGATAGACAAAGCCAATAAATGCAACTCACTCTTACCGCGGCGGGGGTGAGGTAGTGGCCCCTTCTGCGACAACTCCGAGATGCGGTACGAGACAAGGGCAGCAATTATTCCAGTTAATGTCTTGTTATTCATACAGTATGACTAATTTCGTAGGAATATAATACTTACTATGTACCGTACACAGCGTATTAGACGATAATGGGTCACACCAACATGTTCTAATTTGATAATAAAACCAATAATAGCTTTAACTATGTTTATGAAAATAAAAATCGTTTTTGTTTCATCCAAATTGTTGCAGAAATACGAAAGTTATAACGTTTTAAAGTTTCGCAATTTTTTTTAATTTTTACCCGCTCGTTCTCTGTGACGTGACGTCACAATCCGACAGAGCGAACGCGCAGTAGGTAATAGCTAAGTTCAGTACTAACCGCGCGATCGGAAGTATCCGGTCGTTTACCTACATATTATATCGAATGTCAGAGTTAATGTTCGATTGACTGTATTAGATGATATAATACTTATAATAAACCCAACGACTATATAATAATTTTGAACTAATAATTTATGAATAATCTAATCTAACATGAATAACCTAATCCAATGTAATAAATATTATTTAAGATGAATAATTTAATCTAATAATCTAATCTATTATTATGAATAATGTAATCAATGAACTATTAATAATATTTGAAATTTATATATTTATATATTATTTATATTTGTAATTTTACGTGGTAGAGCCATGCTGCAGCTATATTAATAGTATAGTTGTAGCACGAATGGGTCGGCTCGACCGGGGAAGGACCACGCTCTCACAGAATACCAGCGTAAAATAGCAGCATAATGCTGCTGTGTTTTGTATGGTGAGTGTAGAGAACCGGAGACCCATTTTACTGGAAAAGAGGCATTCTATCTTAGTCCTCACGGCTGACAACGCATCTGCATTTTAATTCGCAAACTAAGATAGATGTAGATGTCTATGGGCCACAGCAACCACTTACCATCAGGTGGACTGTGTGCTCGTTTGTCACGCTTATTCTATAAAAAAATAAAAACATTTGTATGCCCTTGAGGCTGATCACATACTGAACTTTATTTGTGTTTAAATAAGACCTTCTTGTAAACTGTGAATCACAAATGAGCTAATTGATTTGATTTATAAACTAAAGTATTGAACATTTAACTTTTATATGTTTATATTTATATGTATAGTCCCGGTGTGTAGTGCTGTATAAAAAAGAAAATAAAAGCTGGCTTTGAAAAAAGACAGTCAGCTAATCTGCTAAAAGTGGATATTTTTATGGTTGCGCAGTATTTTCAGAAAATTATGATTTTTTTTCACCAGAAATGCATGGGATAAAGCTCTAAAGGTAAGTTACTAATAAAAGATTACGAAAAGTATACAGCTTTACCATTGATTAGTAATTAGGCAGTAATACATAGGTAGGTATTAATCATGAAGCAAATACAAAGAGGAGACGGCATAAGCAACTGTGCACTGTGATTCTAAGTAGGTCCTGACGTCATCATAGTGGGCGTGGCTTTAGTTAGAATACTGTCAGCATTCGTCCTGTGCGCTTATGTGTTGATAAAATCGCAAATCGGTGTATTTTCGTAGTATTAAGAAGAAAATGATGAAGTGTTGTATTTTATCGTGTAAAAACTACTCAGATAGACGCTCCAGATGTTATGGATGGCATCACATTTCATTCGTAAATAATTTTACACCTAATTTATTAAAATAGTTCTAGAAAAATCTCTTTGCGTCGGCTTTCAAATATAATTAAATATATTCGACACTAGATGGTGACACTTTGTGTCATCTTGGTCATGTGAACTAAAAATATAAAGGTCCTTAGAGCTCAGTATTGGTAAAATAATCATACGAAGGTGCTGAAATTTGTTTTACATTCTCACATAAAGAAATTTTAATCGCAAAATATTATTTTTATAGTTTATAATCATTTTGAGAACAGGTCGTATTCTCGTCAAGTAAACCTCATAAAAATATCAAAAAGACAGGGCCGTACTTAGAATTCAATTATTTTACCCAGTAATCCAACTTTCAATATTAAAATGAACGAAATTGTACTTAGGCTGATTTTTACGAAATGTTTAAGTTATATTTAAGTGACATTCTTTATGCAAATAATCACTTAAATACAATTTAATGTTCTTAGATTGGCATTCAAAAAGTGCATTCGGATGGCTAATTTGGAATAAAATATTTATTTTAATTGGTTTGTAAATAAAATTATATTAGTTATAAATATTTGTCCATTATTTGTTCTTCCTCAGAGATATTAAGTAGTATAAGCCACACATAAATAATAGTCCAGCCGTTTCTGCGTGAAAAAATTACTCATACACAGTACATACTTAGTTTGGAATAAGTTCAAGGAGACAGAAAGAACACACAAACTTTCGCTTTTATAATATTAGTGAGGTAAGTAGGATATTTAGTTTCAAATTAAATATCCTACTTAATATTTAACATAGAATATTTAGTTTCAAAGAGACTTAATTTTGCTAAGAACTTAAGAGACTTTCACGAAATGATAACCATATTTAAATTGTATTTAAGTGATTCTTTGCATATAGAATGTCACTTAAATATAACTTAAACATTTCGTAAAAATCAGCTAAGTACAATTTCCTTCATTTTAACATCGAATGTTGGGTTACTGGGTAAAATAATTGAATTCTAATTACGGCCCAGTCTTTTTGTTATTTTTTATGAGGTTTACTTGACGATAGATGGCAGCCTGTTCACAAAATTATTATGAAAACTATAAAAATAATATAGTGGCGATTAAATTTTCTTTGTCTGAATGTATTTGTCTCATGAGATAGACGTTCCAATGCTATGGATGGCATCACATTTCATTTGTAAGTAATTTTACACCGAATTTATTAAAATAGTTCTAGAAAAATCTCTTTGCGTCGGCTTTCAATTATAATTACATTTATTCGACACTAGATGGCGACACTTTGTGTCGTGTGAACTAAAAATATAAAGGTACGTAGAGCTCAGTAATGATAAAATAATCATACGAAGGTGCTAAAATTTGTTTTGCATTTAGATATAACGTAATTTTAATTGCCAAAATATTATTTTTTATAGTTTATGACATTTTGTGGACAGGCGATATGGAACGATTCGAGTAATTTTACTATTTATCGGTAGATGATATTAGTGTAAAGTGGGCGGGGCTTTGCATCCCCTCACCCCGCAAATTGTCACGCGTTGTTACATAGTGAAATTTAATTACAACGTCTCCTCTTTGTATTTGCTTCATGGTATTAATTGACCGAACCATGAAGTTGCACATGACTTACAACGACATAAAATGAAAAAACTTACTTAAACTTACTAATGCAGTGAGTATTAATCAACTCGTACTGTTATTTAGTACCTAGTGACACGTGAAGAAATTATGTTGGTTACGTAGTTCATCAGTGGTTGCAAACATATGGTTCGTTTTTTACTTTGACTTACTTTTAAATAAACTAATTGCTGTTTTACGTTGGTAGTTGGTACCTATATTGTTTTGGAAATGCAATGGTCGCAGACATTCAATGCGTGTAATACTAAACTGATTTTGATGAAATTTTGCATTAACAACAGGATTTCGTCGTCTCATATCGGACTTTTATTCCCAAGGAGCGTAATATAACAGAAATTAAAAAAAAAAAACAGAAAATAAAGGTTACTGATAAATAAATAACATGGCAAGAAAAATATGGAGTAATAAATATGGAAAGAATAAGAAAAATATAACAATAAAGACTACTGGTGGCTTCGACGTGTCGGCTTGTGACGTCACATCGCGATGCGGAGCAAAGCGGTCACCCTTACCGTAAAACACCACTTTACTCAGCAATATTTCAGTCATTTTTAAAGGAAGAAAAAAATAAGAATACCGGTGAATTCGTAATTCTTTATACAATTTTTTGATACCCTTAACAAAATTGGGTGGCCAGACCCATTGCACTACCGTAAGGGGTGCAGCTGCGTGCGGTCAGTTACAATTTCGGTGTTCGAACCAACAAAACGTCCACCTCAAACAACTTACGTACGTACGAGAGAATCTATATATACGCACCCTGATTATATTGAAAAAAAATTTAAATACTCTGATGAAGATGCTTCACCTTTTATAGTTTATGTGAATAAAATAGCGAATTAATTATCATGCGGAATAGTGTTAAAACTTATTAAATTTTGCCACTTCTTTTTTCACGATAATATCAAAAATATTGTTTGCAATGACGTCAAGCGAGTAGGATGCAACAGAATATCTGTTAAATTTAAAAGTGCAGCCGACGCTAATATTTTTATCGATCATCCAGCCCTTTTGGCAGACAAATATGAAACTGCGATACCCTCATATAATGTCACTCGAATGGGAATAGTTAGGTTCCTGTAGAGTGGACATTAGAAGAATTAGTCACTTACATTAAAGTCCCTTCTGGTTTTGGTAAAGTTATCAGAGCACGCCGTCTGAATAGACGATCTGTTAACGAGAGCAATAATTCAATTTGAATCCCCACTCAGACTGTTGTTTTGACTTTCTCAGGACAAAAATTACCAACTCATATTATCTGCTTTTATACATCAATGCCCATAGAGACCTATGTTTTACCTATCATCCAATGCCATTTAAATGCTGTCGATTTGGACATGTAACTTCCCAGTGTAGGTCTTCCCCTCGCTGTTTTATATGCGCTCAAAATTATGAAGGAGTATCTTATTCTCGCCTAACTCCTACTTGCTTATTTTGCTCTGCCTCCCATTCAGCAAAAGATCCTTCTTGCCCTGAACACTCCAGACAAAAATTTCTAATATTAGTAATGTCTCAAGAAAATATTTCTTATTTGAAAGCCTCAGCAAGATTCCCTCCAATGAGAAGATCTTTTGCAGACACCACAGCTCTCAATCCTAGTACCCAACAAATCTCCCATACCGTACCAAGTGATCCATCTACATCATTACCTTCCTCATCCCAAACCTCCTCCCATAGAAAAACTATATTCATTCTCAGATATTCTCCAAACCCTGCATCAGGTATTGGATATGACAAATCTGCTCGTCATACAATTACTGAAACCCCTGCCTCTTCTTTATCTAATGGATGTGCCTTAACAGAGAAAAATTCCATTTCCCCAAATGATAACCTTTTTGAGCTATTAATTTCCATGCTTATTAGTATGTTATCCCGTTTTAGTGATACTGAACTTCCATGTAATTTACGTCAGAAACTTACTGAGCTTTCCTCCTTAGCCCGTAAGATACGCAGTCCCACCAATTCTTCAACGGAATTGTCGTAGCATTAGAAATAAAAAAAGAAACTCATTTACCTCATTAATAAATTTCATCCCTTCATTCTTGCAATTCAGGAGACGTGGCTTAGGCCTGAGTACCATTTTAGGGTTTCAGGCTACGCATGCCTCCGGGATGACAGGTGTGACGATCGCGCTGGTACCTCTATTTTCATTTCAAGAGCAGTTACATTTTCACAAATTTCTCTCCCTTCTCATAGTCCAGCAATAAACGCTATTGCTATTAAGGCCCTTGATATCTCTATTCTCTCTGTTTACATTCCAAATCCTGATGTCAATGTCTTAACAGAACTTGGAACACTTATTTCTTCTCTGTCACCTCCTATGGTTATATTAGGAGATTTTAATATACATCATACTGTTTTGGGGCTCCCGTCTTTGTAATTCACTGGCTCCCTTATTTTTAGATCTTATTGATAATTTTAATCTCTGTATTCTAATGACGGGTTTCCTACCGTCGAGTATCCCCATTACAAAATGTTAGAAGTGCCGCTGACCTAACTTTCTGTTTCCCAGATATTGCTTCCCTTCTCTTGTGGCAAATATTACCCTCTAGCCAAGGCAGTGACCATTTTCCTATATTCAAGAATTATATATACATATAGAAATTTATTCTAGGGATATATAATTATATATATTCCTAGAATAAATTTCCCATTTTCCCCAGACTAAAGTATAATCTATCCAAAGCTAATTGGCAATTATATTCTTCAGTTTTAGAACGAGAGGTTTCAACTCTTCCTCCAATTAACAAGGATAACATTGTTCTGGTATATATAGAGTTCAGAAATTCAATTATTTCTGCTGCTAATATGGGGATTCCCTTAAAAAAACCATTCAAAAATAATTATCCTTCCCCACCTTGGTGGGACCAAGATTGTTCAGCAGCTTGTAGGAGAAGAAAAGAGGCTGAATTAATATACTCCCGTTCTATGACTGCAGATAATTATATCTCTTATAAAAAACGACACACTCTACGTGGTAGAGCCATGTTGCAGCTATATTATGGTTGTAGCACGAATGGGTCGGCCCGACCGGGGAAGGACCACGCTCTCACAGAAAATCAGCGTAAAATAGCAGCTTAACGCTGCTGTGTTACGTATGGTGAGTGTAGAGAACCGGAGACCCTTTTTACTGGCAAAGAGGCATTCCATCTTAGTCCTCACGGGTGACAACGCATCTGCATCTTGAGTCTTTATTGAGGATAGATGTAGATGTCTATGGGTCACAGTAACCACTTAGCATCAGGTGGACTGTGTGCTCGTTTGTCACCCGATCCTCCAAAAAAAAAAAGCGAACCGGCTGGTTTAAATTATGTGAGTCACTGTCACCTAGGACTTTCCCATCTTTGGCCTGGTCAATGATGGGAAAAACAAAAATATCGCTGTGAGGTTTTCAGTAAAAATGTAATTTCTAACGATCCTTCCCCATAGATAGATGAATTCTCCAATAAACTACCACCACAAACAGTCCCATCTTATGATGAATGCCTAGTTTTTAATTCTGATTCTTTAAAAAAACATGATAAATTTGATTCCCCATTTTCTTCTCAGAAATTTCTTACTGTCCTTAATGGCCTTAAAGTATCCTCACCAGGTGTTGACGGGATTCCTTATTCGTTTATAATTAATAGTAGCGAGAATACTAAAACTGTCTTACTATCCATTTTAAATTATATTTATATTACTGGTGCTCCTCCTGCTAAATGGAAACCCCAAATCATTTTACCCATCCTCAAACCAGGTAAGTCTGGCAATGACCCCTCCAGTTACCGACCTGTTGCCCTTTCATGTACTTTGGCAAAAATCTTGGAACACCTAATAAAAATCGCTTGGAATAGTTTTTGGAAAGGAATAATATCTTACCTAAAAGCCAATTCGGTTTCCGTAAAGGCTTAAGTACCATGAATAGCCTTAGTACTTTGGTCACATATATTCGTATTGCTTTTTCAAGACATGAATTGCTCATAGCAGTTTTCTTGGGATATTTCGTCTACATATGATAATGTGCTTCTTCCAGTGTTCTTCAATCTTTGTCTGGTTTGGTGGGGGTCCCATCCTTTTTCTCAGAAATTACTGTACAATGCACGAAGAAACCTTGACTATGGAATTTTTCTCTTGGAGCCTTACAATAAATCATCCCTGGGAGTAATGGACAAAATTCAATCGAAATGTCTTCGCATTATTACAGGGACAATGAAATCCTCACCAATAAATATTCTTCAGGTTGATCCTCCTTTAAGATTGAGAAAGCAATACCTTTCCGACAAATTCTTATTTAAGGTCTGTCAGCTTTCAAATCATCCCCAAATTTCTAAATTGCATCTCCTTTCAGAGTATATCTCATCTGGCCTTTTCTGGACCCATAAGGATTCTCCCTGCTTGTTCAAAAGTTGTGTAATTTTTCTTTAGCTTCCTTACCCAATCTTTCAAAGTGAAATAAATCCACTCTTTGATGTTCCTTACGAGGCAATTGTTTCCCAACCTGACAACCATCTAGATCTATGTGTAGAAAAGGATTCTCCAATGGCAAATTTAAAATTAAAAGAAATTGTAGAAAAAAACCTCTAAATATTGGCTTATCATGTTCACAGATGCTTCCAAACAGTCTGATGAAGACTATACTGGAGCTGCTGTTTGGATTCCTAAGTTCAAAATCATTGTTAACTTTAAATGCCCCTCACTTTCACTAGTGAGGCAACTGCAATCTGTGAAGCTCTGTTATATGTCGAGTCACATAATCTTAATAAAATAGTTATTTTCACAGATTCAAAAAGTTGCTTGTTAGCTATTTTGTCCAATCAATTCCATAACAAACATAAATTTCCACTAATTCTTAAAATAAAAAAATACCCTATTCAGATGCCATCTTAAAGGAATCCATGTTTCAGTAGCCTGGATCCCTGGCCACAGTGGTATCTATGGAAACGAAACAGCTGATGTACTCGCTAAAAATGCAATTGCTAATGGTATTCTACAAAATTTAATTTACTCACATAACCTAATTTTGCTAGCTAAAAGGAAACTGAATTAAAAATTGGAATAAATTGTTGGAAGTATCCAAAAATGTTAAGGGTAAGCACTATGCTGCCATCCAAGAGGTTATTCCTCCCAAGTCTTAGTTTTTTTTAATTTAACAAAGCAAATAAACATGCAACTTCAATCATCTGTAGATTGAGAATTGGACATGCTTGTACACATGTACATCTGGCCAAAATCAGAGATAGGGATAGCTCATTGTGTAAATGTGTCTTAGATGAATGTTCCACAAACCATTTTATTTTTCAACTGTCCCAAACTGTCCTCCTCCCTTTATGATTACCTTCCTCCTTATATTCCTCGCACTATAGATTTTAATTCTCTTTAACATATACTAGTACTCTTTTTGTGTATATTTTATGTGATTTTATTAATACTAATAACATGAAACTTTAAATCCTTGTCCTAATAAGATTCTAATACATGTGTTTGTCATTTGGTTTAGGTAATTCAACAGATAGGTTTGTCAAAATTCTAGGAGAAAAACTAAATCCTTGTATTATTACAGACTCTAATTTTAATTAAACTCATAAGCTTTCATATTCCACTCAATACGTCCTTGGTGAATTTTAGCAAACCGCCACAAAAAAGGAAAGAAGAAGAACTAAACTCACCACAAAGACATTTGAATGCTACTGACCACTTAACCGTTTACTGTCAACTGTCCTGTAACTAAATTCGCTACCGTACTTGTCGAAGTGTTAATCGGCCCTAAGGGTCAACCATATTCAGGATGTGGCAACTGTGCTGATTAATAATTATTATATTTTTTATGGCAACGCTTTGATTGTCACATTTGGCAACATTAAAAAGAACTGTCAAAAATGTTGATGAACATTGGACATGTTATTTTACTGTCATGCAGTGTGAAACATAAATAAAGCGTATTAGTTTTAAAGAAATCATGACTTAATACTCAGACCTAAATTGTTAAAATGAAATAATATATTTAAAAACGCAACTGCCACTTATATATTTCTTTTTAATTAATGACATTATGGATGGTTTAATTCACGCGGCATTGGAAGCAGAGGCAAGTGATAAATTAGTTTTATCAGTTTGTTATTTAAGATTTAACTTGGCTTTTATTTTATAACAATAAAAATAAAATTTCAGGTAATACTTAATCGAGTGAAACATGCAAATGCAAACATAACACAATTTGACAGTGGTGTTCCAGACCATAAAATGACTTGGACCCATGAAAAAATGCACATAGCTGAATCTGTTGATGAAAGCAGAATGAAGCTCCAAAGAAATTCCACTACACTGGATAGATCAAAAATAACAGAAAAATTTGATTTATTTAAAAAGTTACATGAATTGTATATTGAATTAAGTAGAGATGAAGCGTCACAAATTAATTATGTGAGTCTATTTTTTGATATTTCTTAATGTAGTTTCTTTTTCTAATTGCATCAGGTATTAAAGCCGCTCTATAATATATTATTTAAATATAAATTTAGCTATGTATATAAATGTATTAATGCTTATTGCATGAATTTTTAATTTAGAATAATTGTAATGAATATTTTCGAGATATGAACCTTATAGATAATTGTAATCAATGTAAACAAGACTTATTACTATATTTTGTTTTATAATTTTTAATAATTTTTTACAGCAAGGACTTAAAACAACATCATATTTATTGGAAAAATTATTAGCAACATATAATCTCAATACTTTAATTATAAATCTATATCCTGGCAATAAAGGGTACTCATTATCATTGAAAGCTAATGGCAATACACAATATATTCATCCTCCTGATGCAAATGTGAGTAAATTATTCTATTATTCAAATTTAAGATTAAGAAATTATATGTGTAATAAATATTTATAATATACTAGTGGAGTAGTGCCTTGCTGCCGCAGAAGAAATAATTGTGGAAATATTATATAATAAAACATTCAATGAAATTTTTTATTATTTAATATTGGTATGATACACCTACTGTAAGTTAATTCTATTATGCCTATAACCTTCGTGGAAGTGTAAGCAATATCTTGACAAAGTTTTACCACAATCTGATGAATGGTATGACAGAGCATATAATATGAACAAACAAAAATGATTTTTTATATATTAGATTATTTTTAAGCCACGTTGGTAGATCACTCATGGCTGACTTCACATTTGTGATATTCATCACTATAAACCGAGCAAAAGAGAAAGTAGATAAAAATAGCAAAAGGCCTAGGGGACATTATAAAAAACATTGCTTGTACTGATAAATCTTGACAATCGACTGCACAGCAATTATTATCCTCTCCCATCAATTCAGTCATCTAACAATGTTAATAAGTTGTTTATCAACATTGGGAATGAGCTTGTGCAAAATATCACCGGCAATAATGGCACAGTTCTACTTAAAGAAACCACTGCAGAAAACTAATCTGTCATCTTTTGTCTTAGAATCAACGGACACTGATATGATTAAATTAGTTATTAACCCGCTTCAAAATAATATGGTTAACGGCTGGAATGGAATACCTCCAAGTGGTACACGTGCTAAAGCCATGCTGCAGCTATATTAGTAGTATAGTTGTAGTACAAATGGGTCGGCTCGACCGGAGAAGGACCACACTCTCACAGAATACCTGTGAAAAATAGAAGCTTAACACTGCTGTGTTTCGTATGGTGAGTGTAGAGAACTGGTGACCCTTATGAAAAGAGGCATTCCATCTTAGTCCTCATGGGTGACAACGCATTTGCATTTTGATTGGCAAACGAGGATAGATGTAGATGTTTATGGGTCACAGCAACCACTTACCATCAGGAATACTGTATGCTCGTTTGTCACCCATCCTATTTAAAAAAAAAGTTTTTTAAAATGATATTCTTCTATTCTGACACTTATTTTAGCCCATAGTTCTAGTCTCTGTTTGGAATTTTCTATTTTTCCTAATTTGTTAAAGCGGGTTATCATCCATTCAATCTTCAAGAGTGGTGATAAGATTTAGTTAAGAATTATCACCCTATTGTAGTGCTTAGGGCCTTATTCGAGATTTTTGAACGTTTAATAACTAAAGAGTTTGGATCTCGTAAAAATAAATCTACTTGATGGCATTCACAAACTAACTTCATTGCTAGTAAACTTGAAGTTAAAGTTACAGCCTATAGATGTCCCACTGCTGGACACATGTCTCCTCTGATTTTTGAGAGGGGTTATAGGACAACAAAATGTACACCGCCTGTTCCAATGTGTGTTGGCGAACTTCAAACTTTCTGAGACATACACATTTCCTCACAATATCTTCCTAATATATACATATATATACAATATATATATATTGTATATGTATATATTGTACCCTATATATATATTGTCATATACCCCGAAAATATGAATTCAAATATTATGCACATTTTCACTATTTGGGTATTCTTCACAAAATATCTACTTTGAAAAATTTAATACAAATCAGTAATCTGTTTTAAGATCAGTGGTAGCTTAGGGGTTAAGCACTCACTGTCAATTTTGTAATATGTAAGCAACCTGGGTTCTAACCCCGCTGGTAAAATGAAATTGTTACTTGCAATTTTAAGTGCTGATTTACCACATGCTTGGTTCTTTTTTATAGGATATGGGTGACAAACGAGCACGCGGTCCACTTGATGCTAAGTGGTTGCTGTGGCCCATAGACATCTACATTTATCCTTGATTACAAATCAAAATGCAGATGCGTTGTCACCCGTGAGGAGTACAATGGAATGCCTCGTTTCCAGTAAAAAGGGTCTCCGGTTCTCTACACTCACCATACGAAACACAGCAGCATTAAGCTGCTATTTTACACTGGTATTCTGTGAGAGCGTGGTCCTTCCCCGGTCGAGCCAACCCATTCGTGTTACAACTATACCAGAAATATAGCTGCAGCATGACTCTACCACATACATGGTGGTGAAGGAAAATATCATAAGGAAAGCTATATGTCTAATAATTAAAAAAAAAAAATTAGATTTGGGGCAGCAGGTACATTTTCTTGCCCTAAAACCCTCCCAGAAATGAGTGGAGGGCTGTGTCCAGCAGTGGAATGTAAATAGGCTGTAACCCTTACTTTTACTAATCTGTTTTATTTTATCATGTAGCTAGGAATTATCATGTCTCTACTTATTATTATAGTTATGGTAATTTATGTGTGTATTGTTTAATTTAATGTATTATGTTGAAGATTCAAATAACATTAAATAAAAAAAATTTGTGACAGATATCAAGTCAAGAGGAGACGCTGATAGAAACTCCTCGATGGCCTTATGAAGAAGAAGAGCTTCTTAGCTATATTGATAATGAAGAATTACCTGTGGTCCTTCTTGATCTGTTAGAGTCAGAACACTCATCCCTTTTCTACTCTGGCTGCATAATTGCTCAAATAAGGGACTACAGGCAGGCATATCCCAGTTTTTTATGTGATACACATCATGTGTTACTAAGGCCTACCAATCAGGTAATAACTTTAACAAAAGTTGTTCAATTCTGAAGCATTTTAATTAAGTACTTACTACTGACTTCTTAAATTGTGCTCACTGAATACATAATACAGAAACACTCACGCCTGGGTGACAGGCGTGAAAGGGGTAGGCGGAGACTACGGACTTCCATTTGGCACGATCCTGACACACCTCTCTCACCTCCTCCACATCCATATATCTACGCATACACGATCGTCGGTTAAAGGCGGCTACTCACTTGCCTGCCGCAGGGGCAATCTATGGTGTAGGAGTGGGGATGACCCTTAATTGCCTCCTTAATTGTGATGTGTGTATGCAAGCAAGGGCAATTTTCTAAGTTGGCCCTGCGGCAGGGTGGCAGGGGCGCAAGACCTTTCTTGCTCCCTAGATCATGTGTGTAATGCAATTGGGGCAAATTCAATTGATATTATGGTTGTAAGTATTGATTAATTAGTTGTGTTATCGTTAAATATGGGTGCCTATGGGCCACACTATCCACTTACCATCTGGTGAACTGTGCTCATTTGTCACCATTATCTATATAAAAAAGATCCAAGGCTGTATATACCGATTCATTGACATTTCGATAAAACGAATGGCAGGCATGTATGTAGAGACAGTTCTGATATTGTCCTGATCGCTGTTCACCCTAGAGTGACCCTGCGGCAAACAAGTGAGTAGCCACCTTAAGGGTATTCCTAATTAGACCCATTTTCAATATATCGCCAATACACTATACCTAGTCAGGTCATAAATTCTGTCACATGTTTAATATAAAATAATTGAAACAAGTTTATTCATTATGTAACCATTTATATACCAAAATGAACTTTACAAAACATAGATTCTTATGACACTAAAGTTTATTCAAAATGACCTCCGTGATTTTGAATACAGGCCTTCAATCTGCGCGGCCAGTCGTCTATCGCAGCACGAACGAGGTCCATGTCAATATCGGCGGCTGCCTTAATCAAGGATGTCTTGAGTGACTCCAAATTGGGATGAGGCTTTGAGCACGCCTTTTCCTCCAAGTGTTGCCATATCTTGTAATCTAACGGATTCAAATCTGGACTGGAGGCCTCCTCCAGTCCAGATTTGAATCCAGTCCAGTCTTCGTGCCGGATGAAGTCGATTTCACGCGCCGCCAGCCAGTCTTGTGTGCTCTTCGCTCTATGAGCTGGCGCCGAATCTTGTTGGAATACCCAGTGCCTGTTATTGAACATGGTATGAGAAACAGGTTCCACCAGGTTCGTCAGGACTGTATTTTGATACACCACTGCATTCGTTTTTACACATATCTCACAAAAATGTACCTATGATAAGCCCCAATAAGAAACTCCCAACCATACCATGAGCGAGGATGGAAAATGACCTCGTTAGACACGCGGAATACAGTTGCTCGCTTCTTCACTACTGTGTGCGTACACCTTATCACTTTGTTTCTTGTAGCTCTCTTCTACGGTAAAAATGTTTTCATCCGAAAAAAGAATTTCCCGATATTTTTTTCCCGCGTACCGCTTCAACAAAGCGCGGCATCTCTTCAGTCTCAGGTCCATTAGATGAGCATTCAAATGATGTCCTGTTTTTCTTCGATATGCCCGAAGCCCTAAGTCTTCACTTAACACTCTTTTCACCGTAGTTCTGCTTAACCCCATCTGAAAGGCCAACAGTTTCTGATTACGTTTGGGATTTCTTTGAATTCGCGCCTTCACAGCTTTTATCACTGCTGGTCCTAACAGACCGAGGGCGACCACTACTTGACCTGTCATCTACACTAGAGTCTTCATTGTATCGTTTGATGGTACGATAAACGAATCTTTTGGTTATATTCAAATTTTTCAGTATGTCAAAAATTTGAATTGGCGCGTAACGACAAAGATGCAACGCAATAACTGCAACACTGTCTTCTTTAAGCGTCCACTCCATATTTAAAAATGAGTAAAATTCTAAAAAGTATACAGTTTTATTTTCATGAACAATTCGAAATTCGAATTCAATAAACTTTTTTGTGGCCAGCATTCTAAAAGAAAAGTTTTTACTGTGTGACAATACTTATGATCTGACTAGGTATATATACTGAATACTCTACAGTTTTTTGATTTTATTTTATATTTAGGATTTTTCGTACTATTATTATTTTTTATTTGTATTAATCCCTCATTTATACATAATATAAAATCGTAAATCGATATTTTGTCTGTTTGTCTGTGCATTTCTGCAAGCTAATCCCTACAATAACTATCCTACCAATTTGGATGTGGTTTTCAGTGATGTCAAATAAGTGACATCAAACGATTGGATGTACACTTGACAAGCATGACCCCCTACTGGCCCAAGTTCAGCAGTGTTCTGTACAGGCTGAAGATGATGATAATTATATATAATATACAATAAAGTTTGTTTTGTATATATTAGTAGGATTCGTAGATGACAAATCTTTATAAGCTAGCTTAGTAAATTTAATATTAATATCCCTTTAACTCTTTTCAGAAGGGAAAGCAATAATTGTCGCACAACTGAGGATTGTATAATTTTATGTTTTTAGAGCATAATAACAGATGCAATGTGCATTGGAGGCAAATGTGGTTGGGCCGGTGAAGAAAGAGGAGCTCTTGAAGCAGTGGAAGCAGCCTTAGTACATGCAGCTGCACCCCCTCTGTGCTTGGACCCGAGACCTGCTGTAGGTCTCTTGGCAGCTCGCTTACATGCTGCTCCACGACTTTTTAACACACCTAGAATACGGAGGCAAGCAAGACGATTCTCTCAGGTATTGTTATTAAAGCTTGTGTTTATGATTTTTTTTACGTCTGGCGTATAAGAGATGGTAAATACGCAGATAGGCGATGGAGAGAACGTCATAAAGAATGTCTAGTACTGCCATCGCCAACCTGCCATGCGTGGCGTTTAGGGCAAATCTTTTCTACAGTAAGAGAACCGTTTTTCAGCAGTACGAAAATATGCCATATATTGTGAAATACTGGCGACGGACTCCGTAAAAGCGCTGGAAACCAAGGTGCCTTGGTTATGTTACATTGATTTGGTTGAGGACCATTCCAAATACAGGAAATCCTATCCCAATAGGAAAAGTCCATGTCCAGAGTGAACTGTTGCAGGCTAATTAAGCAGAAGAAAAAATACGAAATACATTTTTTTAACTATATTATTATATCCTTTAATTTGATATTTTAGTTTTTGAAAGAAGATAAAATTTTCATATATAAATTTAGTTCTTCAGTTATTATGAATTACATCTAAAGTAAGGATCTTGATGATCTGGAATACCTAATAAACCTTGAAATTTCAGGTGGCAGTAAATAGAAAAAGAAAATTGGATCAATTCACACACTATCACGGATTAGAGTTATTGGAATTGATTCATAGACAAAGAGCAAAGAACAGTAGACAATCTGTACCACTTACTAGACTTACTTCCAAGTATCCCAAGAAACCACCAGAGGTAATTGTAATTTTTTTATATAACATGTGTACGAGTTTTGAAGTTATTATGTATTTATATGTTTCTCATTACTTTTATATGAGAACCTTCCAATAATGCAGTACTACGACAAGTGATGCGATTCTTGTTGATTATGAAAATAATCGATTACAAAACATTTATCAAAATCTTAAAGAACCAGTATACAGTCTTTTGGTCCAACCTTGAATATAGTGACGGCATCATACTTTTAAGTAAGATATAATGTAAGAAGCTTCTAATAAAGCAGTATTACGACTAGTAATGTTGATTGTTGTTGAACTATATTAAAAACAACCTGAAAATTGAAAATGTTTTATATTGATAATGTTTAAAATTGTAATATCTGTGTTACCTCATAACTTTTTTCTAGGTGAACCAATTTAGATGATTCTTTTTTTGTTTGAAAGCTGGTGTTTCTCATCCCATATAAATTTGATTAAGGTCTGAGTAATAGTTTTTGAGTTATTCTTAATAATTTATATTGAAATCAGTTGTACAACATTTTTAATTTTACCACTTGTGATATTTACCTTTTCACATCAAAACCATTAATCAGTTTTTTTTTAATTATTTTATCTATATGGAGATTAATGAAAGCTGGTACAAAAAAATTGGCTATTCGAAGTACTAATCATACGCAGATGAAGTCGCGGGTAAAAGCTAGTCTCTTCTTTTCTATATATAAAAATCTATTGTTGTCCGTTAGTCTCGCTAAAACTCGAAACGAACTCAAATGATTTTGATGAAATTTTTTGTGTGCCTTTGAGTGGGTCCTGGTTGGTTTAGATTCACAATTGGATCGGTAGGTGGCGCTGTTATCGAGATCCATAAATCACCCGTGCGAAGCCGGGGTGGATTGCTAGTATTATATAAATATTCGGCGCGATAAAGGTGAACCCCAGCCACACCTCACTTAATCTACTACTAGTTACGCACTTACATCGCTCTCCTAAAATTTTAATAATAAGTTTATAATTCTTTGCCACTTTTTGTAGCTCGTTTGAAACTTTTTTTATTTATCAGACGTTCGGTAAATCTTTCGTAAAAATAACTAAGTGCTGCTCAAATCGGTATTATCGACGCAACAAGATTTTTATTTGCTCACTTTTAATAATTTCTCGTTTAAAATAGTGAGTGTGACCTACAATCTTCTCGTTTGTTATGTTTTCTAGATCGTTGTTCCTTATTCAAAGATTCAGTTCACGTTTTGTATTACAGGTGTTCAAACCTATAGAGCCACCGAAAATGGACTCTGTGCCGTTAGTGTTGCCGTCCGAACCAACGGGTCCACTTCGCTTAGCTCGTGCGTATGAGCGTCCACGACCAACATCAGACTGTCAACCGCAGCTAGTCGAGGAATATATTCTGGAGACTGAGAAGACTTCGCCACATGCTGGTGCCGGTTTTTTCCATATAAAATTGTCGATATTACAAAGGCCGTCCGATCAGGAGTTCCTCGGAGAGTTATATGTGGATAGAGATCACGTGGAAGGAGAAAGGAATGGCGCAGCGTGTCGATTTAACTTAGGTTAGTGTTTCTTTTAAATATTTTTATCATTAATAGATAACATATGATACTGTCGTTAAGGACATATCCTGTGAGAGACTCATAGTTCTCTCCAGCCGTTGGGGAGTTGTTTGTTCAGTTGCAGTTAATATATCCAAGAAGCTTTAAGTGTTAAGGCACATCTGATGTGGAGAGGTCCATGTCCAGCAGGGGACTATTAGACGCTGATGATGATGATTAAAAATACTCCAAACATATTGTTCTAAACAGTTTTACACTTAATTTTCTCTTAATAATTTTACTGTTAACATATTATAAATCTGTCTTTCTCATTTATGCTTTGTAATAAATAAAATATCACGATAAAACACCTTCAACACTTCGTAATGATTATTAACGTGTTTATATACTTTAAAGAATCCTGACCTGTTGATAAATATCCTTCAAAAAAGAAATAAAGGACAAAACAGCCGTTATCTTGGGCGTTTAAGATGGCAGATGTTAAAAAGGTGCTCGAAGCTTTAGGCAAAATTTCAGCAGAAAAATGGCAAAAGTCACGTAAAAAAAGAGGAATCGATATTAGACAGACTAAATGATAATGTAGACAAAACTGTTGATTCTTTTGTAATAATTGTAAGAGGCGAGACGTCAGAAAGCAGTAATTCCGATACTGAGAAATTGGATTCTGATTTTTGAATTAAAACTTTTTCATTTTTGCCAAATTGGTAATTGTGACACCATTTTTCTAATGTTTATATACTAAAATCAAAACAAATAATGTATATAATAACAATATTTATTTAATAAGTTAGTATATTTATTTTTTTCTCCTTCAAATATTTCATATAAACCGCACTTAATACCAAAATGTTTGTGACCACTGTCAGTAAGCAAAGAGGTCGAGGTTGTAAGAAATTCTTTCTGCTCCGCGACTGGACTTTATTATTCTTTATATATATAAAAAATACGTCTCACATTGTTTGTCCGTTATGAACTCCTAAACTACTGAACTGATAGAATAGTTTTTATCCTGATAAATGACCCTCCTTGTTTTTTATTGCGAATTCAAGGATTTTTTTTATAGGACAAAAGGTCTTTTCAGAGTGCAGAGCAATGTCTGCCTGGTCACCTAGTTAAATTTAATTAAAGAGACTTTATAAATCTAGTGTTTCCCTTAAATTTTGTTTATGGTATAATTGAATATTTTAGGATCAAGACTTCAAGCTAATAAATACATTCAACAGTTTACTGAAATTTTTACGGAGGAAGGCCGGAAATCTGTGAGGATAAAGCACATTGTACCTGGGCAACTACCTAGAGTCTCTTTCACGGGAGGCATGAGGGAAATGGTATGTTGGACAATTCTTTCTTGAAACTGTACCATTTTTTAATATAATTGTAATGTAAAGTAAGTCCCCTCTTGCTTTTATAATTTTTTTTTGTAAATAATGTAATATATTTTGATAGGCATTTATTTTTCTGTCTCTTTACAGGGCCAACAGTTGTTGTTACAGCAAAGATCCGCAGCTGCAAACAGCTCCACTGTCCAAACACATGCGACTACAGTTCCAGTTGTGTAAGTTGTTGCAATTCATGATTGCTTATTTGATATTATTTTTAACGCTTAAATAGTCATCCTATTATGAAATTTTAACTTTTCTAAATTAATATTTACTGCATGGTTGAAAATCAAAGTATTAAGTCTATGGCTTCAAGGCGCAGTGGCTTAGCAATAAGTTGCAGCGCTAAGAGCCGCGGGTTCGAATACCACACGTAACAAATATTTGTATAGCCTACAAATAATTGTTGCGATCTGGATGTTGTGGATATGACAGGGGAAAATCCTAGTTTAAAAATTAAAAAAAAATTAAGTCGTTATTAATCATTATTATTTAGCATTACTTCAAATATCAAGGTGCTTCGAATGCGTCTGGTACATTTGAGACATTGTTTGTACAATAAAATGTACACTGCCTGTATGTGAATCATCTATAATATAAAAATGAATCGCTGAATATGTTGCTAAGCGCAAATCTCGACAGCAGCTGAACCGATTTCGCTAATTCTTTTTTTATAATATTCCTTGAAGTACGAAGATGGTTCTTGCGGAGAGAAAAATTTAAAAAATTGCCTGAAAAAGTCTAAAAACAACACTTTTCTATATTCCCATACAAAATATTCATAATAATACTTAAAAGTCAATTTGAACTTTAATACCGCACCATAAAGTTTAAGTGTTAGTGGAGGGGTTCCGGGCAGGCAAAACAATTGAGTGACGTTAGTATCGCATAAATATTAATGTCAATATTTGTCAATATTTATACACACTGGCAGATAGCTTATGTTATAAGGAGTAACTTGGGCTGCTTTTATTTTAAGGTTCCGCGAAAAATAACTCCACGAGGGCGAAGTCGCGGGGAACAGCTAGTTTATTATATATTAAATTGAACGACAAAAATCGAAATAGAATCAGTCCCTGGGAACATTTACTATACCATTGAAGTATATTATGATGATATGATTGGCTATCCCTCTCCCATAGATTGCTTCTTAGAGAGATATTTGTCGTAGTTGCCATGTTTGGCAGGCCAGTTGGTAACTGCAGTTTTTATTTTTTATTGTTATTAAGAAAACGCTGCTGCCCATCTTCTAATTTGTGTCTCTCTGTCGCCTCTTACGACGCCCAGGGACGATATGGGGTCGTGGATATTCTTACACCGCCATTACACGGCTACATTTGTTTTAAAAGTATAACTTCAATTCTATTATAACCACCATTAACAGCATTTTATAAGTCCACCTGCTACATATATTGGCTTACGCTTTACTCTACGCTTTTTCTGAAAAACTCCACTTAATCAAATGCTTGTCGTTTAAGGTAAGCTATCCCCATGTACTATATTTTCATATATTTAACAGTAGTTATGCGGTGTAGGTGTAAGAATATATATTGTCTCGTGGGTGACGTAGAGGTGACTAGAGGAAAGTTAGAAAGATCTCATGACTATCAATAGATGGCAGTATAAACATCTCGTATATACCAGATGGAAAAGGCCCAAACGTGCTACGGGCAGCAGCATCGAAGTTGCGCGACGTCTAGTACGTGTGGGTCGTGACATTGGACATTGACATTGATAGACTGATAGAAAAAATAAAGATATTTAGAATAGTCCAATTTTAGTTTATGTATTTATATATACACGGCTATTTTGTATTTGTGTTTATTTTAATATACGCCTACATTAGTAGAGAAGGTTCAGAATAAGTAATATAGGCGGATGGTGAACAAATTTTATTTAAAAGAATCTCAAATACTCTCTCCTTTTTATCTTTTGAATTCAGAATGCGTGGTAATGCATTATTTTAACTGATTTTCATTCATAAATATCTAACGTCTACTATTTTACTACGCACGCACACATTCGTAAGGGTCGCTCGGTCATAAATCACATTCGATTCAGTATATTTTCAAATAAAGGTAGACGCCTTATTTACTTGTACTTTCGAAAAACTACAAGAAAGCCATATCATCATTTATATATTTGAACTTAAATATAAAAAGTATAGTCTTTGAAAAAGAACCCTGTATATTTTAATCAAAAATATCGATAGTTTAGTACTGTTATCTGCTAAACGGTAACAGAGGCTTAACAAAAAAATCTAGGAAATAATTCAATTACCATGAAATTGATTTAAGATTTCAATCATATTATTTTGTTTTACAGAACATCTGCAATAGCGCCGACGCCAAATTCACACACGAACGCCAGGCAGTTACCCATTTTGGTAAGTGGATATTTGTAACAAGTTGCACATATAGAATTATAACATCCAATAGAAATTCCTTCTACTAACTAGATATAAGGTAATAGGTACAATTTTGTAATACTATAACTGAATTGGAAACCACTCGGGAACCCTGGATGATCCTGTGGCTGTACAGCAGCATACTAAAACCGATTATAATCTATGCCTCCATTGTTAAGTATTATAAAGCCAGCCGGAAAGCGACTGCAGACAAGTTAACTAGCTTACAAAGAACTGCCTGTTTAATGGCAACTGCAGCGGTACGAACCTCGCTTTTAATGCACTTCTATGCCTAACGAGCCGTGATCTTTATGTAGACAAGGAGCCGAGGGCTAGTTTGTATAGGATCAACCCTCAGGGTGGTTTGAGCTTGCTTTCCTACAAATTGAGATCCCTGCTCGACTCCAATGAAGGAACAACCAGCTTTACGCGTGATCTCAGAAATATCATACGAGGGGAGTTCAAAAAGTTCGCGGAATGAGAGGGAAGGATAATGAAATGAAACATTAAACTATTTTTCCTTTTAAATGTATTCTCCCTTAACCCTAATACATTTATTAGTTTTGTCAAATAACTTATTAATACCGTCTAAAAAAAGATTTGTCTTGGGCGTCAAAATAGACTGAAATTACCGACTTCATTCATCATCGTCGCCAATTTTTTTTCCACGCAGTTCTTTCTTCATTTTTGGAAACAAACGCTTGGGGCCAGGTCTGGGCTGTAGGGTGGGTGGCGCAGTTGTCCAAAACCGCACCGGTGAATGGCAGCCGTCGCAACATGGCTTGTGTGCACAAACGCATTGTCGTGCAAAAGGAATGCTCCTTTTGTAAGCTTTCCTCGCCTTTTTTCTTTAATAGCTTCTTTTAATTGATCTAGTAAAGAAGCGTAGTATTCTCCCGTTATGGAAACACCACGCTCCTTATAATCAATCAAAAGGATACTTTCTGTATCCCAAAAGATCGTCGCCATGATCTTTTCGGCCGATTAAGATACTCTATACTTCTTAGGAGGGGGTGTGCCTTTTTTATGCCACTGCATCGACTCTTGCTTTGACTTTGCTCTTGCTTTTCATCGCCAGTTACAATTCGGGCCATAACTTCCTCAGTTTGCTCTCCACAGCGGTCCAAATACTCGCTACAACTTTCGACGCGCTCGTGTTTTTGGTACGCAGAAAGCATTCTCGGAACCCACCTTCCTTCACTTTAGTCATGCCAAGGTTTTGATGTAAGATGTTTAAAATGGTTGTTTCTGATACCCCAACTAATGCTGCAAGCTGTTTTTTCTTTAGCCGGGCATCTTCCGATACAAGTTTTTCAACTTTTTTTCGATTACTTCTGGCGTGGTAGCTTCAATCGGCCGCCCAGGTCGGGGCTCGTCTTCAATGGAGTCCCTACCTTCTTTGAAAAGGGAGTGCCGTTTATAAATCATGGTTTTCCCAGTAGCGGAGTCCCCATAAACAGCTGACATCTCTTGAAAAATGGTTTGAGGTGTATTTCCTTGTTTGGTGAGAAACTTAATGACGGCGCGATATTCAATTTTCTCCATAGTGGTTAGTGTCTTCCCGATTGACTTGTTTACTCGTTGGTAACTCAAAAGCTAATGACCCGATTAGGCTGAAACTTGGTATATATACTAACAATGAGTACTCAACTAGCGTCTAGCTGGATGAGTAAACTCACCCTCGCGAACCTCGTTATTCCGCAAACTTTTTCACCTCCCCTCGTACGTTCACTATACATTTAATAAAATGTATATAGTGGGACTACCCTCCAGATAAGACTGGCTGAATTAACAGATCACCTGTGAGGTCGGCATTGCAGTCAAAAATGATCCTCGACTTAGGCTTTGGAATTAACGAGGAACGCCCCAAAATCAAGCTTAGTATGAATTTGGAGAAATTCGCCTCTATTTTCCAGGTTGAAATTTTTGCCATATCACATTACGCGGAAATCAGTCTTCAGAAACACTACGTCAACCTTACCTATTATATATGTAAATTCTGATTGTCAAACAGCACTGCTTGCACGGAGATTAAACTTAGTGACCGTAAAGCTAGTGGGACGCTGTGTAGACCGTTAAACCGTGGGATGTAACAACAGGGTCGTTTTGAGATGAGTTCCGGGTCATGCGGGTATTGTGGGCAATGAATAAGCCAACAATCTCGCGTGGGATGGGTCAAAGAGTACACAATTTGAACCCGAGATATTAGTAGAATCTCAAAGAGCCTGATCCGACTTTTGTAGCACGAATGGATCGGCTCGACCGGGGAAGGACCACGCTCTTAAAGAATACCAGCATAAAATAGCAGCTTAATGCTGCTGTGTTTCGTATGGTGAATGTAGAGAACCGGAGACCCTTTTTACTTTAAAAGAGGCATTCTATCTTAGTCCTCACGGCTGACAACGCATCTGCATTTTAATTCGCAAATGAAGATAGATGCAGATGTCTATGGGCCACGGCAACCACTTAGCATCAGGTGGACTGTGTGCTCGTTTGTCACCCTAATTCTATAAAAAAACCCTTGAGGCTCTTTACCACAAAAAGTCACCTAAAATCTGGTGTTCAAAAACCTTACATACCTAGACATATGATCGTGAATTTGCTTCAGAAGCCGTGGGATTAAGTAAAAACAAACTGCGTATTTTGGCAAGAGCCCTTACAAACAGAATCTCGCAAACTTAATCATGGATCTTAACGATATCAGTAGTAGTGATCATCATTAGAGTCCGACCTTTGTAAACTTGTTGATATAGAATAAATAATTTAGACATACGCTAGTGGGTCTAGATTATTAGCAGTTGATGATCCCTTTTAGCACTTGGTAGAAGGAGGTAATAGGATGGTATTCGTAGCATCATCTCTTGTATATAATATCACCTCTTTTTATAGAATATGGATGTCAAACGAGCATACAGTCCACTTGATGTTAAGTGGATAATGTGGTGTCTCCATCTATCCTCGATTAAGAGTCAAAATGCAGATGCGTTGTCACCCCTAACAAATAAGATGGAATGTCTCGTTCCCAGTAAAAAGGGTTTCTGGTTCTCTATACTCACCATACGAAGCACAGCAGCTAATTAACCTGCTAGTTGACGCTGGTATTCTGTGAGAGCGTGATCCTACCACGGTCGAGCCGATCCATTCGTACTGAAGCCATAACATAGCAGCAACATGACTACTACATATAACATCTGTAGACTTTTTGTGGTTTGCTTGAAGTTGGTTGCAGTCTCAGTATGTAGGCGCTCACCATCAGGCGTATTGTTAGCTCGTTTGACATTCATATTATAAAAAATTGTAAAGCACACTTAATATCTATCTGTGTATAGTAATAACATTATAATATTTAATTTAAAAAAATTACTCGTCCTACAGTTTAGGAAACGTCGTTCTAATAAGGTCTTGCATGTTATACGTTGTGTTACTTTTTTGTCTATGTGGGTAGTGTTATAGTATGTAATAAATGTTCGTAATAGCAGGCTCAACTGCAGCAAGTAGGCAGCGTTGGTGGCGTTGCAACTGTGGGTACCGTAGTTGGTGCCGTGGGAAATGTAGCGGCAGTGGGCAACGTAGCAGCAGTGGGTAATGTAGCGGCCGTGGGCAACGCTACTGCTGTAGGGAATGTGACAGCAGTTGGCAACGTGGCTGCTGTGGGCAACGTAGGTACAGTCGGCAATGTGGGCGTCGCCAACGACGTTGCATTGAAACAACAGCCATCACCGAGCACACCTCGCCTCTCTCCACAGGTATTATTAATTATATTTTGTTTATTGGTGCAATTTTTAATTTATTTATTTGAATGAGCTAAGATAGTTTGTCCTGTACATTAGAAAATACACACACCGTTAATAATAAATACTACAAGCGTTTCGAGTCTTAAAAAACTAGATAACTTTAATAAGACAAATATGTAGACTACAAACAAGATACTATTTACGAGGGTGACACTGAAAGTTCTTAGAAAATCAAAAACTGAACAAACTAGCAAGTTATTAGTTTTAATATATCTTTTCAAAATAGTGTCCATTTACATGAATACATCGCTGCATCCAATGGAACCACTGAGAAAAGCACTTTGCCCACTCGTCCTTAGGAGTCTCTTCGACGGCAATTTGAAACGCAGCCACTACTTCCTCGGCGTCTATAAAACGTTTTCCTCGAAGTTTTTCCTTTATCTTCGGAAATAAATAAAAATCGCAAGGTGCGAGGTCGGGGCTATAGGGCGGGTGACCCAGTTGTCGTGGTGAAGGATGATCTTACTGCGAGGTCGTTTCTCCCGAACTTTTTACAAGACAAGTGGCAAACAATTGTTAGTGTACCACTCTGCAGTAACTGTTTTTCGATCCTCTAAAACAATTGTTGCGCTATGACCTGTCCTTCCGAAGAACGAGTCCACCATCTGTTTTCCCACGCTTCGACCTCTCTTCACTTTAATTGGCAACTCCTCTGAAGGAAACACCCAGACAGCAGACTGTCTCTTAGTTTCAACATCATAACAATAAATCCAGTCTTCATCACCCGTAAGTCTGTCGACCACAGCATTTGAGTCACCTCCGTTAAATCTTTGAACCATTTCACGACAGCAATCAACACGACGGAGTTTTTGTGCATCTGTCAAATTATGAGGTATCCACCGGGCACAAAGCTTCCTGACCGTTAAATGTTCATGGAGGATTTTGTGCATTTGATTCATACCGATGCCTAAGCTTGTCCGAATCTGCTGATTAGTCACTCTTTTGTCTGTTTATCATACGCCGCACAACACTGATGTTATCTTCAGTCGTCGCCGTAGAAGGCACGCAGATCATCGGTGAGATTAGTGCGACCACATTTAAACTCATTAAACCAGTTGTAAACAGAGATGGGGCTTCATCGTAAAAGGCCAATCAAAGTCTATCATAACTTTCTTGTTGACTTAAATGACATCGAAAATCATAAAAAAATCATTATACGAAAATTTTCTTGCGTTAAATTCATGCTAAAGGGACCGACAATTTTCAATTTGCCGCCAAATCGTAAACAAATGACAAATTAATAAAATACATCATCATTACAGCCATTCACAAGTCCACTGCTGAACATAGGCCTCCCCCAAGGAATGCCACAAAGCACGGTCCATCTGGGGGCCGTATATTAATGTCATTGCTCATGGGGGGTATATTGCCATAGTTGCCACGCTTGGCGAGCGGGTTGGCAATCGCTGTTTTTTATTGTTGGTTTGCTGTTATCAGAAAGATGCTAATAAAATACATACACAATAATATTTGCAGAGTTTCATTTTATAAATTTGAACTTATTTTTTTATTATTTCGTTTACAAGTGGCCAATTCTAAAAACTTTCAGTGTCGCCCTCGTATCATTTCATTTTTGTCAGCGGATTTGAAGTACAAATTTCTTCATCTTTAATATAATGAATTTTCGTAAAGTAGCGCCCGATTTTATTAAATGTTTGAATTTTTACGTCATCCACAACACAATATTACCAATCTGTAAAACAAAATATCATCAAATGACTTAATTCAAATTAGTTATTATAATTTCGTTAATATTTTGTATGTTTATGTGTGTATTTTGTTTTTTTTATGCTAATTGTGGAAGGAATATGATTTTTTTGCATTAATATAATTACTTTGAAATGTAGGATTTCTAATATTTATTCAATTAGTTTTGTAAATAATTTTTTATCTATCAAACATTTAAGGTACATGACATCCATTCGACGCAGGCGTCAACGAATCAACTCCTTGCACAACAATTGACCAACCCTCCACAACCTCTTAATCCTCAAAAAATGCAATCAGCTATTATACACATACAGCATCCACTCATGTCTTCTGCGGGAACGTCGCAGGTAAGAACATATCACTGCTTTTTATACTTATATGTATCACACTGCCAGTGCTAAAAATGGTTTAAAGAAAAAATAAATAACATTAAAGCTAATTATCATTAAGTTTTGTGTAATCATTCATGAAATTTAACTTTTATGGACTTAATTAAAAGAAAACTGCTATTATTTTATAGTTAAAGCTATTTTTTTATTTTACGAAACTGGTTCTATGCGGAAGAATCCGATGCCCAATCCGTTTTTTTATATAAATCAAGTGCTTCAAGGAGGCTACTATTACGTTTTGCGAGCGTCATTCATTCACTCATTCATTCATCACATTTTATTAAAATCCTCTGCTAAATCAAGACTCATAAAAGTTTAAGTTGTGACGAACATATTTTGAAGATGCATTAAATTATTTATGCCATGAAAAATAATGATAAATACAAAATGAATGCAAGTCGGAGTAAGGTTCCAACAAATGCTTTTTTATAGAATAAGGAGAGTAAAACGAGCACACATTCCACCTGATGTTAAGTGGATGTTGTGGCCCATACACATCTACATCTATTTTCGATTAAGAATCAAAATGCAGATGCGTTGAAGACCAAGATAGAATGTTTCGTTTCCAGAAAAAAGAGGTCCCGGGTTCTCTGCACTCACGATAGGAAATGCAGCAGCATTAAGCTGCTATTTCACGCAACTATTCTGTGAAAGCGTGGACCCCTGGACCTTCACCGGTTGAGCAGACCCATTGGTGCTACAACTATAATATAGCTGCAACATTCTATTCAATAAAAAAGTATAATTGGTATTTAGGTTTTTGACAAGAAATAAATATTTGAATATTTTTCTAGGTCCAAAACATCCAGTACACGAATACATCGACGACGCAACAGAAAACCACCATATCGAAGCCAAGAACAACGAACCCGGCCATCAGCGCACTTGTCACTAGTCTAATGAATTCAGCACAACAGTTCCAACAAGGTTTGTTTGACTTTAAATCTGCGCCTGATCTCTCGCTTTCTCTCTCTGATCGTGTCGGTTTGCCGTCCCATTGGACTATGGAGTGAGGAAATAATGCAACTGTTAGCGCACACACTCTTGTATTATAATCCTGTCCTGTGGAGATGGCAGTCTCCGTTCAGATGCAGTGTCTGAAAAATAGCAGCTTAATGCTGCTGTGTTAAGGTGAGCATAGAGAATCGGCTACTCTTTTTACTGCAAACGAGGCATTCCATATTAGTGCTCAGGGGTGACAACGAATCTACATTTTGATACTTAATTGAAGATCAATGTGGATGTCTATGGGCTACAACATCCACTTACCATCAGGGCTCGCTTGTTACCGTTATTCAATTAAAAACTTAACTTAACACAGGCCTCTTTTAATCATTGAGCGGTTTTTAGAGCAAGGAAATATCTGCCGCGCATCCCCAATGCGTGTTGGGCGATTTTCACATGTCTTTGAAATATTCTTAGACATGCAGGATTCCTTCACCGTAGAACACATTGTAAATAAAATTGTTTTCCACAATTTCTTCGGTGCCGACGGAGATAGAACTGTTGCTGGCGTGTAGTGAAATTTATAACGAGAGCCCATGAGCTACTACGCGCTCATTAATTTAAGCTTGCATCAAATTGTTTCGAAGATATAGTGTATATTATACTAGATTGGCAATGGAGTGATTAGTGCGAGACCAAAATCAAAATACACTAGTGTGCGTATAATGTGCATGTATGGTAAACAAATAGTGGTGCACCATGCACTGCCTGCCTCAACTTCAATCATCGATAGCGATTGCAGTATATTCGTATCATCTGATCTGACGTAGATGAATATTTTTACCCGTCTACGACGAAGCCAAAAGGATAGTTACGATTTTAGAAGGCTAGTATGTATGTATGTTTATCTGTTCCCTCAGATCTTCTAAACTACTAATCGTATTTTGACAAATTAGATATATTTAGAAGTATTGTGCCCTTATGCGGGTTTTAGGCTGTAGAAAGTCACATAAAGACTAACATGGCGGCTTATTGCGGATATATAAGTACTCAAAAAATTAAATAAATATTGAAATATCGCAATTCTTTTTCCCCTCAGACCTCAAATTTTCCTTATATAAATCGATGAGTAAAATCTAAAACAAAGCATTTAGACAGCCAAACATTTCAATCATACCTACGGTTTAAATATATAATAATGAAGGCCTTCTTTCTGAGTTGAGTTATATTTAAGTACTACACACGTAGTCGTAATTAATTACGTTTATTAAAATACAAATTTTTACCTTAAAACCTGAGATTTGTAAATACAACCGGTGTTTGTTTTGTTTATGAACAACGTCAGGCTGATATAGGCCGATAGCGTGTACATGAATGGTCTTGCCTATTTTTCTCGCTCTAATATATGATCTTTCTCTTTTACATTGCTTATTTATTCTAACGTCAGTTTATAATATATCTATGAATTGTTTCATCGCCTTTGCTTATACTTCTCTTACTTTTTCAGCGGCGAGTCAAAACGCTGCCAAGTCAGTGGTCAGTACAGCGAGTAACAATGCAACAATACTAAACTTATTGAATAGTGCGCCGGCCGCAATGACTCACGTGACCCACGCTACCCATAATAACGCGGCTACTGATGGGACGATAGAGGCTCACAAACTCCTCGGTCGAACTGTTTCTATAGCAGGAGCGAGGCTTATCGCCACCACCACTGCGTCGCATGCGTTGCCTACGTACACACAACAGGTATGCTTGATTTCAATAATGTTTGTTATATGAGGTACTAGCTGTGTTCGTGATATTTCAGAATTTTGTTAAGTCAGATCTTACGAAATTAAATGGCTTTTATTTAGATATCGTAAAGTCCGCGCGCTCTATCTTGGCCAATTATCATGAAGTTAGTCATGAGTAGCTGCGCAGTATAAATTTTAAGAACAAAATGTTGACAAGAAGCTGGGATAGTGGGGGGGGGGGGGGGGGATAACTAAAGTTAGAGATGCGAATACGGATAGTTTGTGGTTACAATTACGTAAATACTTGATTATCTTTATTATCGACTATAATTCGATTTTATTTTATATTTTTTATGGTTCATTGGTGTGTAAATGCAACATATTATTATTACAACGATTATGATGATGTGCATTAAAGATTCGATTAAAAAATTTAAAGTTATATTATTTTGGGATTACTGAAAGAATTTGTTGTCCCCGTTAATATAGTGTATTTACTATATATTCAAACTGTTTACTTCTTTATTAGATACTATTGTTTTATTGATATACATAAAGATTTTATTCATAATCGATATAGACAAAACAAACTGTCTCTCTAAGCGATCTTAGGAGCGAATATGAAGTGACACATCTCTATCGACTAGCGTCTGTGCATTTCGCGAATGTGTCGGAAAGCCAACTTCAGCCCGGCCAAGATTGAACGCGCGGACCGTATTTTATATTATTTAAGTTTTAGGACATAATAATCAAGTTGATTCAACAATTATCATGAAGTAAAAAGTAATTATATTTGTGGGGAAATGCCGAAAAATAGATTCCATATTTATTTCTATTACTTATGGCAATAGCTTCTTAGGTACTTGTGTTCAATACATAAATAGAATTACATTTATTGTGAAAATTATTATTTTAGTATTATTGTTTTGAGAAATACAAATACCACTAAAATATTGGAATTTATATATTACAAGCACAAATGACCGATGCAAATCAACAGTTAATACTTTTGAACTCTATGAGTGGAAGTTATTGTGATGCAATTAATCCTCGAATTTGTAACTATATTACACAATTAAAATTACGCACTAATAATAGTAATAAAAGTACACAGATTAAAAAAAAAAACTGTGTGTGAAACATAGTGTCGTGTGTTACAGGTTATGAGTGGGTACACTCGTGACAGTGAAACAACGAATGTATCGAGTAGTGAAAGTGCGTTGTTAGAGAGGCTAATGGGCGCCGAGCCTACAGCCACACCTGCATCACAACCGCAACCTGTATGCCATTTACAGGTAGCTTTGCATTTAAAAACTATACTGCAGTAACTATAGACAATTTATAAGTCAATGTTACAAGGATAAGGGGTTTGTTAATCTGTTTACGGTAGGTGTAGTATAAACAGTACATGCCTTGTGAACGTATACACTACCCTCTATTTTTTAACATTTAATGTATTTAAGTTCAGTATATTTAAAAAAAAATTCGAAGTTTAAAAAAAGGAAATAGTTGATGTTGGGCTGTGGCCAACCAACATCAATATTATGTTTAGTTGTTTTTGAGAAATAAGACAGATTTTCAAGTTGTCAGTATTTTACCAATTAAAAAAAAACATACTAATAAGGATGTTATTTTTAAAAACTAATATATAAAAAAATGTTATTATTATTGAAATTTGAAATTGTTTATACACAATCTCCTTAATTGGGTTTTTGATACTTGACCAATCTAACAGTCTAACCGACTGCAAACGAAGAAGGCTACAGATGCGTTGTCACCCCTCAGGACTAAGATGAAATGGCTCATAGCCTGTAATTATACTGTCTGACTATTTAAAATAAGAACAAAGCAATGGATACGTTGCTGCTTGGCGGCAGTTTTGGATTCGGGGGTAACCTAAAAAGATTCCTAAATAGAAAAAGGACCATGTAAATGTTATTTCCGCAAGGCCTGTTCACTATGAACTATAATGCATAATGATTTCTTATATTTACGCGAACACTACACATTGGATAAAACTACTATTTTACGGATTTTATCGCGTTTAATTAACTTATTTTATATTCCCGACGTTTTGGTTGCTTTCCAGCAACCATGTTTATCAGCGTAGATCGCACCAAAATTAATAATTAAAAAGCTGAAGGTACTTCGGGTTAACTCTGACATCGGGACGTCAGTCACCTCAGTCCCCCGTGACCATGGTTGCTGGAAAGCAACCGAAACGTTGGGAATATAAAATAAGTTAATGAAACGCGATAAAATCCGTAAAAAAGTAGTTTTATTCAACTAATAATGCAGTTTCATTGTAGTTTATGAATATTTTTCTTTATATATATATATAAAAACATAAAGAGATTAAATAAATTAACGATGGTAATGACAGACAATGGATGGGATTTAAAATAACATTGCAAAATTTAGATTTCTTACTTTTTTTATTAATTGCAAACAATTTTCAGTTTTAGACGACTTAGGAATGTTTAAAAATACTAATTATGGCTATTTTCTATTACAGGGTGTAAGTTTAACGTCGCTACAGGGTCTACAGGGCATTCAAGGCTTACAAAATGTTCAGGTGCAAATACCGGGCCTGTCTGCGCCCATATCATTGTCCTTAAATGTTTCTGGTGCCCCGAGTGGTTTGTTGGTGTCAGTTCCGCCGACTACTTCGGTCGTACTAACGAATCAACCTTCAGTTCTCTCATTGCCTATTGGTAAGTTATCACTAAATATGTAAAAAATCACAAACAATGAAGTCTAATAATTTTGCGCTCACCAGATGTCGCTAGTTGGGACTGAGGTGAAGTTATGAAGCTTTCGAAATAAGTTTTTCGGTTTCTAGAGCATGTAAATACACAAAGATATGGCTCCTTGGTTTGCTCTACATTTCTAAAATATTTCAGAAAAAAACATTATCCTTTTCATATTCTTAATAACTACTCCCACCATTAAATCTGTCAAACATTTTACCCCATTTCTAAGTGGCGCAGCCCTGGTAGCAGAAAAAGTTGTGGTAGTTCTTATTGAGCTAGTATAATAAGATAAAATAAAATGAGCACGGAATATATTTTTAAGAGTTTCTTGCTTGATGTTGGCAACTATCGAGTATAGGCTAAGATAAGATATAGCCGTAAGAGGTGCAACGTCTCGCAATTTTGATCCGTAGTAAGAGGCAACAATGTCAGGCTATTCCATTCCGTAGGTGTCGTAAGAGGCAACAATGCCACGCCATTTCGTCCTATGGGTTTCGTAAGAGGCAACAGTGCCACGCCATTTCGTCCTATGGGTTTCGTAAGAGGCAACAATGCCATGCCATTTCGTCCTATGGGTTTAGTAAGAGGCAACAGTGCACGCCATTTCGTCCTATGGGTTTAGTAAGAGGCAACAGTGCACGCCATTTCGTCCTATGGGTTTCGTAAGAGGCAACAGTGCCACGCAATTTCGTCCTATGGGTTTCGTAAGAGGCAACAATGCCATGCCATTTCGTCCTATGGGTTTAGTAAGAGGCAACAGTGCCACGCCATTTCGTCCTATGGGTTTAGTAAGAGGCAACAGTGCACGCCATTTCGTCCTATGGGTTTCGTAAGAGGCAACAGTGCCACGCCATTTCGTCCTATGGGTTTCGTAAGAGGCAACAGTGCCACGCCATTTCGTCGTATGGGTTTCGTAAGAGGCAACAGTGCCACGCCATTTCGTCCTATGGGTTTCGTAAGAGGCAACAATGCCATGCCATTTCGTCCTATGGGTTTTGTAAGAGGCAATAACGCCATGCCATTTCGTCCTATGGGTTTCGTAAAGGGCAACAGTGCCACGCCATTTCGTCCTATGGGTTTCGTAAGAGGCAATAGTGCCACGCCATTTCGTCCCGTTGGTGTCGTAAGAGCGAACAATGCCACGCTATTTCGTCCTGTGGTTTTGGCAAGAGGCAACAATACCATGCCATTTCGTACTGTGGGTGTCGTAAGAGGCCACAATGGCACGCAATTTCGTCCCGTGGGTGTCGTAAGAGGCAGCAATGGCACGCTATTACGTCCCGTGGGAGTCGTAAGAGGCAGCAATGGCACGCTATTTCGTCCCGTGGGTGTCGTAAGAGGTAGCAATGGCACGTTATTTCGTCCCGTGGGTGTCGTAAGAGGCAGCAATAGCACGCTATTTCGTTCCGTGGGTGTCGTAAGAGGCAACAATGGCACGCCATTTCGTCCTATGGGTTTCGTAAGAGGCAATAGTGCCACGCCATTTCGTCCCGTTGGTGTCGTAAGAGCGAACAATGCCACGCTATTTCGTCCTGTGGTTTTGGCAAGAGGCAACAATACCATGCCATTTCGTACTGTGGGTGTCGTAAGAGGCCACAATGGCACGCAATTTCGTCCCGTGGGTGTCGTAAGAGGCAGCAATGGCACGCTATTACGTCCCGTGGGAGTCGTAAGAGGCAGCAATGGCACGCTATTTCGTCCCGTGGGTGTCGTAAGAGGTAGCAATGGCACGTTATTTCGTCCCGTGGGTGTCGTAAGAGGCAGCAATAGCACGCTATTTCGTTCCGTGGGTGTCGTAAGAGGCAACAATGGCACGCTATTTCGTTCCGTGGGTGTCGTAAGAGGCAGCAATTGCACGCTATTACGTCCCGTGGGAGTCGTAAGAGGCAGCAATGGCACGCTATTTCGTCCCGTGGGTGTCGTAAGAGGTAGCAATGGCACGTTATTTCGTCCCGTGGGTGTCGTAAGAGGCAGCAATAGCACGCTATTTCGTCCCGTGGGTGTCGTAAGAGGCAACAATGGCACGCTATTTCGTCCCGTGGGTGTCGTAAGAGGCAACAATGGCACGCTATTTCGTCCCGTGGGTGTCGTAAGAGGCAACAATGGCACGCTATTTCGTCCCGTGGGTGTCGTAAGAGGCAGCAATAGCACGCTATTTCGTTCCGTGGGTGTCGTAAGAGGCAACAATGGCACGCTATTTCGTCCCGTGGGTGTCGTAAGAGGCAGCAATAGCACGCTATTTCGTTCCGTGGGTGTCGTAAGAGGCAACAATGGCACGCTATTTCGTCCCGTGGGTGTCGTAAGAGGCAGCAATAGCACGCTATTTCGTTCCGTGGGTGTCGTAAGAGGCAACAATGGCACGCTATTTCGTCCCGTGGGTGTCGTAAGAGGCAGCAATACCACGCTATTTCGTTCCGTGGGTGTCGTAAGAGGCAACAATGGCACGCTATTTCGTCCCGTGGGTGTCGTAAGAGGCAGCAATAGCACGCTATTTCGTTCCGTGGGTGTCGTAAGAGGCAACAATGGCACGCTATTTCGTTCCGTGGGTGTCGTAAGAGGTAGCAATGGCACGTTATTTCGTCCCGTGGGTGTCGTAAGAGGCAGCAATGCCACGCCTTTTCGTATCATGGGTAACGTTAGAGGTGACAATGGGAATGTCAGAAAGATCTAATGGCTAACAATAGATGGCGGTATAATCATCTTGTTTACGCCAGACGTAAACACTCAGACCGTTGACGGCCAGCAGCGTCAAAGGTTTGAGACGTCTGGTATTGCGATCGTAAAGGGCCATCCTTAATCAAGTGAGGTTATTAGGCCACTTTTATATAGTTATGGTTGTAGCACGAATGGTTAGTATAGTGAGTGTAAGAATCAGAGACCCTTTTTACTGGAAACAAGGCTTTCTCAAGGATAAATGTAGATGTCTATGGACCACAGCATTATGACGACACGACTACTGTTCAGTGCAGTCTCAGTGATCACGAGAGTGAAAACTGGTAGCGATGACTGAATGGTTAGAGGAACACTGAACCTAAACGTTAAGTTGGAGAGGTCTCGTCTAATGAAGTCAACGCTCCGTCCCCCTCGTGCTCTAATCCAAAGTCCCGAAACCTTTCAGCTCGGGTTACAAAACCGTTTTCAGTGCTTAGAAGACTGCAATGAAGTGGATGATATGAATTAGAATCTCGTGGAAACTGTCCATGCAGTCTGAACTAAGTTCTGCAAGATCCACCGCAGAATAACACGATTCGATTTGCCGACGATATAATCCTTATGGGAGAATCACTGGAGGACCTAAGCACTATGCCCAATGACCTCAATAGTGTCTCCAAACGGATAGGTCTTAAGATGAACGTGGACGAAACAAAGATCATGTTTAATGTCCATGTCACACCTATGCCGGTAGTTGTTGGGAGCACTAAGCTCGAAGTCGTTGACGAGTAGTTTACCTGGGACAAATAGTTCCACTAAGTAAGCCCAACTTCGATCGAGAGGTCAATTGACGGATTCAACTCGGCTGGTCAGCCTTCGGGAAATTACGATACATCTTCTCGTCAGGTATACTTCAAAACCTGAAAACGAGATTGTACAACCAGTGCGTGTTGCCAGTGATGACTTATGGATCTGAGACGTGGTCCTTCACTGCTGGCCGTATGAGGATGCTCAGAGTTACTAAACGAGCTATGGAGAGGGCTATGCTCGGGGTTTCTCTGCGTGTTAAACTTCGAAAAGAGGATATACGTATTAGAACCAAAGTAACTGACATAGCCCAACGGATTAGTAAGCTGAAGTGGCAATGGGTCGGCCATATAGCTCGAAGAACTGACAATCGATGGGGAAAAAAGGTTCTTGAGTGTCAGCCTCATACCGGTAGGCGAAGTGTAGGGCGACCCCCCACCAGAGGGAGTGACGACCTGCTAAGACATGGCTCAGAACCTATGTTCAGCAGTGGACTTGTGAAGGGCTGTAATGATGATGAATGATGATATATATATATATATATATATATATGTTTGTGTATGTATGTCTATATATGTTTATGTTCTTTGTAACCGCCTTCGTAGTTTTATCACTGCCCTAAGGTTGACTGACAGAGAATGCTTTGAGTATTAAATCCGCCATTTGATCCTGTACTGTTTGTAAGGTTCAATAAAGATTAAATAAATAAATATAGCTGCAGCGTGGCTCTACCACGTATACTTAGTTTGGATTCCAATTTATGTAATGCATGACAATGTATTGAGAAACAATAAAACAATTATTATTATTATTCCAAAAATGCCGTTTATAAGTCACTGTAGCACAATTGATTTTGACGACACAATGCAGCACGAATGTAGCTTTGATTCCAAAAATGCGGTTTTGTATGTTGCAGCGCAACTAATGTCTGGCGGCGTTAAGGGCGCAGTCCGGGGGGGCACGGTGCAGGTGGTGCGCGGCGCGCGGCCGGCGCGCCTCGCCCGCCCCGCCGCCCCCGCCCCCGCCCCCGCCCCGCAGCCCGCGCCCACCGCGCCGCGTCCGCTGCAGCACCCCACACCAGGTATTTAAATACATACCATGCAACACATAGACAAACACAATATATCGTACAGACAGATGGTTCAAATAGATAATAACATAGATGCACATTTATACGATGTAGATGTAACACAAATAGACGCAGATATAACATAAAAGGATGTACACACAAACGCAACCAATATAAATGTAAGCAATACTTAAGTGTGTAACTTAAACATGAATGACGTAAAAAGAAATAATAATAAGTAATGTTACACATAAATAAAGCAAACAGACGAAGACACTATTTAAACAGATCTATTCACGAAATAAAAAGACATGCGGATACTACGTAAACGAACATAGATAAGAACTGCATACAAACAGACGCAAACAAAATATAAATGTACTTACAGTCTTATTCATAAAAATCCCTTAAAATGGCGTTCTAACACTCTTTAGTTAAAATACTCATTATTATTACTAATAAACCTATTATAAAATTCTCTATTCATAAACGTTCTATAAACCTGTTTTAGTTAAATCGTACTTATGAAATACTTTAGTTTTATTATGTTGTCATTCTGATGAATCCATAGATTAGCGACGGTGAAAAAAAAAAGTTTGACAGCAATTGTGACATTCGCGTCAAATTAAGCGCGTTGTTTTCTTATATCGGTTCAAGAAATTGATTTGAGTTATATTTTTTACTCAATAGTAATGGAAAACAGTACAAGTAAAAAGCGGCAAAGAAGCGAAATTCGGCTGGAGGAAGATAAGGTTAGTACGTAACTAAAGTAATTTTCTATGCTTAGTGCACAAGTGTTAGTTTACTGTGTTGTTATAATAATATCCTTTTTCTTTCCATAGCATTTATTAATGGATTTGGTAAGAGAGCGTGTATTAGTGATTGAAAATAAAAATACTGATACAAATACGAACTCAAAAAAGCTAGCAGCATAGGCGGGTTTATTATGCAGACCTATTTTTGTCTATCAATGTGTGTAGTGTTTGAAGACGAGTCTTCAACTCAATGATATTCTATATACGGTCAGTTACATTACTATGCAACAGAAGCATGTCACTTTGTCTCTAGCTGGCCCAATACATATAAGTTTAAAGTCACTTAACAGTCTTCGGGAAGAGCTATGACAGGAGCCTCCCTATCCAATAGGATTCATTATGATGAAACTTATTGAATAATAAAGTTGCTGACACAGGTTCAAACGTAATTGAAAACTTAAGTAACAGTGGGCAGTCCACATAGCTCATAGAACATAGGATTGGATGGGTTGATATATGAGAAAATGCAACCAAGTTCTCAGGATTGCTTGCATTAAGATTAGCCCATTTTGAATATTAAAATGTTAAACATTTATGTACATTGTTATACTTTTTTTCCAGTTTCAACAGTATGTACAAAGGTGGCACTCGGACCCTCCCACAAATAAAATCCCAATGGAGCATTATTAAACAAAAAAGAAAATTAAGTCTGTTGAACGTAAGAATCTTGTCCAGACTGGTGGTGGTCCACCTGCAACAACACACCCCGAAAATGCAGATGACATCTGTTCATGGCTCCCTAACGAATTTGTCATTGACAAATGAATTTGATTCTGATGAAATAAATATGGTATTATGTATGTAAAGATTCTAAGTTAAAAGTTGCAAATTTTATCTCTACCTAGTGCAAACTTTCATTTGATAAACATTGTTGTTCGTTTTCTGCCTAAATACCTACTAAAGTTTACTTAATGATAATGTTATCAAAAAAAATCATACTTACATAATATAGTTCATTAGTAATTGAATTATTTATTGCATTGTTTGTAGATTGGGGAGCCATCGCAAAATGAGATCAAAGTGGATGAGATAATTAAACTTGTCAACATTGAAAAGAAGACTTCAGATATTGTAAGCATCAATAATGTATTGAGATAGCATTTTTCATTCATTTCATTTACAGTAAAGGATGTTACAGTAGAAATACTTCAGGACGTTCAAAATACACAAGAGGTAAATATGTGAAAAGTTGTAAATTAAGTAAACATGTGCCAAACTGGAAATCGAACCCGTAGCTTGATTTATAATTCTGATATTGTTGAAGCCATGGAAGCAGTTATCTCCCAGTATGTGGATTGTAAAGTTTAGAGATAAAAGTATTACTTGAATAAAACGAAATGGTCTATTTAAACTTAAATTTTATTCGATGAAACATTTAAGATTAAGTTAATGTAAACAAGTTTCTTTTAACGGTTTTCATAGCTGCAAGTTGTAGCTACTGGCTCACCACCAAAACCACTGTTTACACCTTCTAAGAAACCTGGAAGAAAATATAAAAGTGAGAAAAAGGTAAATACAATGACCTCTATTCTAATAGGGATTATGTTAATTTATGAAATTGTTGCTTTGATTTTTTTTTAAATACTCAAACGTAACTATTTTTATTTCAGACCAGCAAGTATAGCCAATACTGAAATTGAGTGTAGGAAAAAGGTCCATCAAGCCCAAATGGCAAATGAAGGAAGGAAAGCACGAAACACGAACTAGAGGAGACATTAATAAAAATAAAAATTGAATATTATAATAAAAACTACAAGTTCTCGAAAAATAAATAATTGAAAACTAAAATGTAGCACCTACTTACTGATAGCCTTAATTAGTTAAAATGCCTATTAATAAATGCTCATAGAAGAGCATTATTGGAGTCTCTTCCTCTGGCCTCACCAATTTGAGGTAGAAGTTCAACATCCACACTTGCATTGAGTTCGTCATCATGATCTGAAAATTATATTACAAATATTATTATGTAAAAAAAAATATTATATTCATGAATGATTAAAATTATTTGTGTGCAAATTACCTGGTACTGAATCTTGTCCTATTGCAATATTGTGCAACAATTGTAGGTTTCACATTTTTCATGTCTTACTGTCATGCCATAAAATAGACTGACACCGCTGCTTCCACACACCAAAGGAACGTTCAACACAGTTCCGATTCCGTTGGCAATTTGTGCTCGATTATATCTTTCTTCACGCTTATTTTGAGGTCTTAGTATAGGTGTAAATAGATATAACTCTAATCTATAGCCTGAATCTCCTAAGAGTCTCCCTCTTAACTCTCTTCTTTCAAAGCGCTCTTAAAAGTGGATTCATTAAAGACACGGGAATCATGGGTACTGCCTCGCCATCTGGCAACAATGTCTCTGATATATAGTTTAACATCGCAAACTACCTGCATTAAAAATTAAAAATATGTGAGCACAGTTATCTATGTAGGTAAAATAAGTACATATGTATATGAGTAATATACCACAAAGAACTGCATTGTATTATAATATGAACTTGCACATTCAATGAATAAAATCCTTTTCGGTTTATGTAATACTGAGCTGCATCACCACCAAATTTCTTTATTTTATGTGAGTGCAATTGATGCAACCCAACACAAGGAAAATTTCTTATCCCTAAGAGTTCCCATATAACCCTTTGCTCTTCTGCCAAGGACTACGGCATTTTTATTTAGGTGTCAGAGTGTCGAGCAGTCGCACGAGCTACTCTGGCACAAATGCGACTCACAATTGGTTGACTCAACCCATGAAGGTCTCCCCCATCGTCTTGAACCTAAAAAGGATAGGTACAAAAACGATTACACACTCAAATTGGATATTATTACTTGTACGCTACAAGTTGACTTACTTCACGACGTCCCCAACATCTAATGGCGGTTTACACCTGCAATTCTGGTGACGTACCACAACCTCTTGAGTCCAGTTGTAAATCCTGCCTGACGAGATCAATTATAAAAGATGCCGTATGTTTTTTGAAGCGGTATCGCTGTTTGAACTCTACATCGGGCAAAGAAAACGGATGATATCTCTTCCGGTAAACCTTACGACGACGATCCGGAGCATTTTCTACTTGGTCCATAGCTTCTAAAGCTTGCAGAGCTTGCATAACGACACTTTAGCAATTAAAATCCATAAAAAACAATTTCAACAATAATCTATACAACTTCAACAATCAGCTGTTCGTTGCTCGCACGCAGTTCGGCCATTTTTTCCTTATAACAGGTTTATAATGGGTTTATAGTACGGTGGACCCTTCTATAACTTATGAAGCCGCTATTGAACACTTATAATACGTTTTAGCGTTATAATGCGTTTATGAATAGTGTTTTACGGGTACCTCTTAATAAGAAGCTAATAAACCTATTTTAACTTTTTATAAATAAGACTGTTAGTCTATAGTCTTCGCCGAGTCGAACTAGTATAGCGCTATCTCTATCGCACAATTGCATACAAAAGACAAGGACAAAATAATGAGTTTTTTTGCCTTAATAGGCGTGACGAAAATGTTAAGCTTACTAACAGTTATAGAGTAGTAGACACAATATAAAGTGATGCAAACATGGATGCAGCAATAATACGCGTAGGTATAATGTAAACGTATATGAACACTAAACAATGGGTATGTTCCGACTTCCGATATACACTGTGACCACTGTTAGATGTGATATCAATTCAGTATACTGTGAAGCCGTTCCTTTTTAGTTTACTATACTGGTTACTGTTTAAAACGGAACGCAGTCCAGTATACTGTCGTCCCCATTTTTCGACACTATTTTCAAATGAAAATATCATGTACACGTTTTCTGTACAACAACAAAAAATATTATTTGAATGTTGTTGCTTCTAAGACTTAATGTCCATGTTTGTTTGAATAACAATATAAATTAATAATAATAACAATCATTCGTGAAAGCTGTTAAATCTCTAGGCGCTGTTATATTTTATGATCACGTGATCAAAGTACTGAGAGCACCTTAATTCGAAAGCGCCAGTACTCACAGTACAAAAATAGCGGCGATTTATGACGTCATACACTTCCCTAGGGTATTGCGGCAGTACACTGGCAGTCCATAACGGAACGAAATTTTCACCAGTGAGAGCACTGAGCAGTGCTCGCAGTGTATATCGGAACACGACCAATATAAATATACTCTAAACTATTTATGTTTCGCTGGAGCACATTGAGTTCATGTGAAGTTACATTTTCTTTTTTTTGATGGTTGTAAAGGTTCTGCTTAGCGTTGAAAGAGTTCATTTTTTATTTACGTATTATAAGTCAATGCTTGAAAGTGTTAATGAAGACCTAGGTAGCATTGTCTTAGCGTATAAAAAATCACCATTGCTCGAGGCTGATGTTTCAGTCAAATCAGGGTCACCAATGGGCCTTATAGGTAACATAGGCCTTAAAGGCCAACCAATAGGCAATAATTTATTCAATTGTGCAACATTACGAAGTTCCCTTGGGTTTCTTCGTGATCCAAACAAAGTAGACACAGGTATTACTTGAAATCTATGTTGAATAAAATTATTATATTCTATTCCTTAATAGGTATTATTTAATTTTCAGGCACTGCACAGTTCATCACACAAACTCAGACACAAGCACTGAATCAAGTCAGACGAAAATCGAATCCAGACAGTTCATAGTAAATAGTCAGTTATACGTCACTGCCGAATTAGTTAAGTGTAAATAAGTGCAGATATTAGTTAAATTATTTTTAATCGTAAGTGAAAAAGAACATTAAACAATTGTGCAATTTGCGACGCTAGCCTAGTGACTGGAATCTACAAATACGAATTGAACGTATCCTATGTGCCCTTGATACAAAGGACAAGCTATTTTATTTTAGACGTATGTTCGTAAAAGTGTGTTACCATTAGTTGCTGTTTTAAATATATATAAATATAAATAATTGTAGCATCAAATTTGCCAAGTTTTAAATGTGAAATTATTTTTTAATACAATGAAATAGCTTTCTTTTTAATCATGTACGATCCGTGCATGTTTGTTTACAGTATACATTCTCACAATCATGTATTTTTATATGAGACGGAAAAAATTTATATCAATATTTTATGTATCTATATATTATTTTATGGCAACTTCACATAGACTAATTATTTTAACTTGACATAAATTGTGACTAAAACGATAAACGTTACAATTAGGGGTAAAAGTTATTGATTCCAATGCATATAAATGGAGATTTTATTTCTTGTTAGATTCGTTTGTAACTGTAAATAAATTTATTGTTATAGATATAATTAATATTGCATAATTGATGTCGTGAAGACATTTTGTACTTAAAAATTTAAATAACTGAAAAATCAATTGGGTGCTTCATATATGTATGATCAGTATTAACTTTCTACTCTCTAGTGCTGGCATATCTATATATGTTTTATAGAAGCTATTACAATGTTGCCGTTGTACATGTGCTAGTTAATGTGAACAATAAAACGTGATTGAATGTGTTTTACGAATAATAGTGGCAACATTGGATTTAGGAAGAACATGCAAATAAATTGCAATAAATGTTTGGTGATTTTGTGTCCAATTATCTTAAATTTGTAATACATATTTATTTATACTAGTACAAGTGGTCGTCCAGTGGTCGAAATTCGACCGTAATTCATTTTTGAAAAAAATGTATATAAAATAAACGCTTTTTTGCTTTTACATACACTCCACATACTATTGAAAAAGTAACATTAGAAATCACACAAAATTCACAGCTCATTCATTCAATTTATAATTTCTTGTTGGCAACATGTTTAAATTATTTAGAGGCAATCTCTACTCTGTGCGTCTATTTGACCACAGACTATTAAGTGTTTGACATTGGCCTTAGAGTAATAACATACATATGCTTGTACTTACTCTGAGACATTCTTTAGCAGTATGAATGTAAACAATGTATGCTTAATTTAATTTAATTTAATGTAATACATATCATATGTACATTTTAGCTTTCTGCAGTTTCCCATATACACACTCCTTAGTGCGCGCAATATACTTAAAAAGGGGTACGTACAAAGTTTTCTCTTCACCTATTAATTTACAAATATGATGGTTTATATCACATGAAATTTTAGTCTCGAGGACTATATGATGTTATGGTTAATCAAAGTGGATTGGATTGTCTTCAGGCACAGTCTAACTACTACTAACAGTCTGTCATCGAAAGCGTCTAAACGTCCGCTAGGGTTGTCCTGTGACTATACTGCACTGTGGTTCACAATACATGTGACTTAAAAAAACTGTGCATAGTCCTCATTTAAATACAGTGGATTTCATTTACTACGACCTTGGTTGTAGCGACCATTTACCTATAGCGACGGTAAATCTAAGTCCCTTGAATTTAAAGCATATTTTAGTACAAAATTCACGTGGCTATAGCGACTTTGGATGTAACGCCGAGTTCGGGTATAGCGACTGTTTTTAATGAATCATTTGTAACAAATTCCTAGAAATCCCATGCAGATATTACGACCGGAGTCGGCCGCCAAAGTCACAAAGATTTCTTTCCTTTACAAACATTTCTTATCTTTTGTTTACATCCACACAGATGGTCAGAAAGTGTGGAGACCATTACCTTTTGTTTATAGATATCAGCTAAGTGGGCAGGGAAGCGTGTACGATTCCGAGTTAAATTTATGGTTCAGTTACAAAGTGATATTCTGAGCAGCAACTGGGTTTAGTAAACTTTTGATTAATTTTTTGAAATGTACCAGTGAATAATGTGTGCAAATATTTTCAATAATAAATGAATATAAACTATACATGTGTACACGTCTGCATTTCTTAACCTTTGCCTGTAACGACTTCCGGATATAACGACGAAAATAGAGTGGTCCCTTCATCGTCGTTATACCCGAAATCCACTGTATTAGGAATTAAAGTTTCATCGGTATCCACATACACAGGAATTTGTTTAAACGTGAAATAATATAAATTTAGTTTTATATTTTTTATTACCCGCCCGTTGCCCGTTCTGACAATCCTAACAATTTATATTGTTTATGTCGGCTTTTCCAACAACATCAAACGCGATGACTGACTGTATGTGCTTCTTAGGCTGTGCTTCAGGTCTGTCGTTGATACTGTGAAAGTCTCTTACTGTAACTACTCTTTCTCATTAATTGCAAATTTACATAAATACATTTTTCTAACGATTTTATTGCTTTTAATATAGAGTCTCAAAAAGGCTTATATCGATTTTGGGAGTGTGTTATTTGGACATTAAACGTAGATTTGTTTGTAATAATAATTCCACGTGTTGTGACTTGTTATAAAATTTTATTTTATAGCATAACAAGACAGCAGCAACAAATATGACTTCAATAAACATAGACATTACACACTAAAAAAGATGGACTAACTGCAGTCCTAACATTAAAGCAAACTAATCTCAACTGCGTTAATTACGGGATCTTGATTTATACATACATGTTGCTTTTTAACCCAAGTGCCATATGCTTAGCGCATTTAAAGCCACTTCTGATATCTTTACTTATGTTGGTTGACTTATGTTGCAACTTCTCTTCATAGTATAAAACAAAGTCGCTCCCCGCCATCTCTACGCTTATAGCTTTTAAACTACGCAACGGATTTTGATGAAATTTTATGTGTTTGAATGGGTCCCTAGATGGTTTAGCTTCACATTTGAACCCGTTAGGTGGCGCTGTTGTCGAGATCCTGAAATCGCCCGTGCGAAGTCGGGGCGGATGGCTAGTACTTTATAAAAACACTTTTTGATTTTTTTAAACACACATTTGTTAATTATCTTTGGCTTTCAGTTATCTTTGAAGTGAAGGATATGTGTACCATTTTAATGTGTAAAGTTGTTCCTTATGGTAAATTGAAGTAGAATTGCTGTGTCCAATAGCGCTCTAAAAAAACCAGACGAATAACATATGCCTTTTGGCGTTATTTTCAATCATAATCAATCATCACCATCATCATCATCCAAGGCCACTGCTGAATATAGTCCATCAAGAAACGCCACAAAGCACTACAACCATTAATTTAATAAATAAGATTTTTAAACATGTAAACAAAAACATTGGACAAAGAAAACATTGGTACATCAACTTAATGTATTATGATTTCCTTTCTAGTTATAACGTTGCTAATTTAAAAATGTACATTTCGTGTTACATTTGTGCACATATATTCTCTCATGCTATTTCCAGCTTACGTATAAACTTCCAACTACCTTCTTTAACCTTTAACTTCCTGTTTACGCAAGCTAGGCCGGATAAGGACCACACCCTTACAGAATCCTGGCGTAAAATAGCATTCCTATGTTGAGTTTACAGAAACGGAGACCTTTTTAACTGGCAACGAGTCATTCCATTTTATTCGTCAGGTGTGATAAAGAATGTGCAATTTGATTCTTATCTATAACAAATGAAGATGCCTATCGGCTGCAGTATCCACTTACCATAAGGTGGACTGTGTGCTCGTTTGTCGGCGTAACATACTACATAATCAGCGATCGCAGAGTACAGATCAAACCCTATCCGTTCAATGGTGCAGAATTCTTGAGTTTAGTTAAACATCATAGAGATGGTCCTCCTTATCTCGGCTCCCTACTATTACAGCATTACGAGTATGTATTTATGTTTAGTGTTTCAGTACTTTAATGAATTAGATTTGTATGTTGAAACTTGAAACTTTGAAGCATGTTTGATGTGTGAAACAATTTCAAGAAATTAAGTTCTCTAATACGGCTTTTACAACTAATTTATAATTTTAATACGGCTAAAAATTTGATTATATTATTTTAACAAATATTTTGTGAACAAGAAATTCTATAAACTCACATGGCATTAGTTTACAAAATACACTTTCTATACGTAAGTTTGCAGCACATTTTTAGTTACTTTCATTTATTTTTAATTTTATTATATTCCCTTTTATAACGACGACGCGTCTCTCTCTTTCTTTTTTTTTTAAAAACATGCCTAAAGTCACGCTTAAAGTCTAATACGAGAAATGTTTATATAAATGGCCTATACCAATATACCAACCGTATAACTATACTCTACAGTATCTTTTCTAAGGTATCGGTTATATTATATTATAACAGTATGCAAGGCGACCCAAATCGAAATGCTTTTGCATCATAAGAAAAGGCATTCTTTCATAGTTGCACTTGTTAGACCAGTTTCAATGTGTTACTTAGTATTCAAATGAACCAGGAGAGGTATGCTTTTCGGGAGCTTGTATGTTTTTTGTTCCTTTGTGATTTTCTGTAGCTTAAAACGGCTTGACAGATTTTGAACTGTGAAACTGTCGTTGGATTCTTCTTCATCCCTGGAATGTCATTTTATAGTAATAATACTGCTCGAATAAATAATATAGAGCTTGCTTGAAGCAAATTCTGAGGAAAGTGTAATTATTTTGTGAATAATAGATCGTTGCAGTCGGGTTCATTGTTTTTAATACTTGTTTTATACATATGGTTGCTGCGATTATTTTAGCTTTCAAACATGTAGTACCTAATCTTGAGTTTTACCAGTATGAATTTTTTTACGTAATAATGGTGGAATTTAAATTGGATTCGTAGTTTCTTGGGTACATCGTTGTTCAAAACGACGTTTAAGTTTTCTGTTAGAAATTGTGCACGTGGTGCCGTCAACAACGGCTCGCATACTACGGGATATAGGCGAATAGTTATTTGTAAAGTTGATCTCATTTGTTTATGGACCTGTAGCTCAATATAGAGTTTCTTTTTGTAAAATAAACTCAGAACTTTATCCGAATGTAAATGTTTATTTATAAGATTATAATAAATATAATTGTATATATTTTTAATGGAGATTTTTATACAAATTACCCAAATTATTTAGTCGATGGTTGTATAAAGATTCCGATGTTAGTCAACTAAGTACTGTTGTTTTAACGTAGTATGTATGCAATGTAAATATAATTTTAAGATGTAATAGGCATTCTGATGTATAGTGCATAGAGGTGTATCATAAAATTTATATGAATGCGTTGACTTGATTTTGTATAAATTAATATTGTAAAAATTAACTTGAGTACGTTGTTCAGATATTGACGTTACGAACACAAATAAATAACTTTTACACAATTTTTTTTTTCTTTTTATTTCTTTTAATAAGATGGAAACCTAAATCAAATTGGTTTCGTTACAACGAGTGCTAGTAATTATAAGTTATTAAATCTGTAAAATTTATGGACTCTCTCGTAATTATATCTAGCAATACTCAGGCTCTGGTAAAAGTTGTGATGTGACCGGGTGCCAAGCTCCATATGAATAGCGATGTAAATATAACGTTCTAATTTTCGTTAAGTTCGTTAATTTTAATTTTTGTAATAAAAGGTTTAACCTTGTTTATGTTTATTTATGATAATGTTTTACTATTTTTTATTTTACTTAAAACTCCTATATTATTAAACGTAATATTATATTTTGATGAAATCGATCTAGCTCCGATTTCGCCACAGTGATTTTCTTCTTAACAACGTAATGATTAAAGCGTCTGCATATTATGTCGGAGTGCGCGAGTTCGAATCATACAATGTGGTCAGTTTTTTGTGTTACCCAGCTATAGGGCCACAATAAAGTGTGGCCCCACAGCTGGGCATAAATAAATTATTATAGACTCAAAAAAAGCGGTATGTACATTTTTATGCCGCTACAGGCTTTGGTTTCATTACAGTATTTTTTCAGTAAATCAGCGTTATCGATATACAATCAAACCTGTTTTTATACTTTATACTTAATGTAACTGGTTTGGTAGAAACGGCTCTGACGAGTTAGATGATATTTTGTACTTAAAAAATGTTTTACTTTACAAGTTTTTATAGCTCTATATTATGGTTGTAGCTCGAACTGGTCGCCTCGACCGTGGCTACGCTCTCATAGAATACCGGCGTAAAATAGCAGCTTAATGCTGCTGTGTTTCGTATGGTGAGTGTAGAGAACCGGAGACTCTTTTTAGCGGAAACGAGCTATTTTATCTAAGTCCTCAGGGGTGACAGCGCATCTGTATTTTGATTTTTAATCGAGGATAAATTTAGATATTTGTGGGCCACATATCCACTTACCATCAGGTGGACTGTGTGGTCGTTTGTCACCTTTATTCTATATAAAAAAAAGGTTTTTGAGTTTTTTGAAAGAAAAAAAATATGCCGACATACAGGAAGAATACAATTGGTTAGAACGTACAATTACAAAGACTAGTAAAGTGCACAGCACTAAAAAAGGAAGTTCAAACAGTTGGATGACGAAAAAAACTACCGACCTCCTCGACCAAAGAGCAGCTCTAATAACTGCGAAAACTGCAGACAGCAATAGAAGAATATAGAAAGAAAATAGCAAAAATTAGCAAAGAAATAAAAGAAAACATAAGGAAAGACAGGAGCCAATGTCGGATGGAAAAAATAGGGAGACATATTAGACAGACAGGAGGAATAAAGAAGTCATACAAAGAATGAATTAATAAAAAAGAATGGATTGTAAGGACGAAAAACGGCAACGGGACCAAAAAGATTAGTAGACAGGAAATACTTAAGATCGCTAAAGATTACTGCACTGAACTCATCGATCACTAATAAAAAACTAGATACACAATCCCATGCAAATGTTCTATAAAAACTGTCGCCAATTGTTTGGACGTAATTCTTGTAGAAATAAATATACATTAATATAAACTCAACCTTAAACGCACTGCCTAAAGTTGTATTCACAAAGCTACGTACAATAAAAGCGCACCCAAATGTTCTAGTGGGCGCTCATTCGGTAAGGACATTTTTGTCACTGATTGTGTATCTAGTTTTTTATTAGCGATCGATGACTGAAGTCAACAAAAACAACACAAACGAAAGAGAAATAGACTTACAAGAGAACGAAAATGTGCCTTACATCATGCAGGAAGAAACGGTAAAAGCTATTGATACCCAGAAAAACGATAAAGCTCCAGAACCAGACGGCATAAGCAATGGAATACTAAAACAAACGAAAGCAGTAATGATACCTATACTCACAGAAATATTTAACAACTAATGATTAACACAGAAATCATCCCAAAACAATGGACTGAATCCAACATAATCCTTCTGTTCATGAAAGGGAATCACTGCGATATTAGAAACTACCGGCCCCTTAGCCTAATATCTAATATTTATAAGACTTTTGCAAAGACCTTTTCAAAAGAATATAAAGGAAATTAAACGAAAACAACAACCAATAGAACAGGCAAGATTTCACAAGGACTTGTCGGTACTAGACCACATCCATACTGTAAGGCAAATTATAGAAAAATACGCTGAATACCAGCTTACATATTATATAACCTTTATTGATTACAGCAAAGCGTTCGATTCTCTGATACACTCAAAAATCTGGGAAGACTTAAAGGAACAGGGCATAGAACACAAATATATAAGGATTATAAAAAACAATCATAGACACAGTTCGGTATGTATCCAACTAGAAAAGAAGGGAAATATGTTTAAAATACAAAAAGGCGTTAGACAGGGGGACCACCAACACTCTTTCTGGCTGTGCTAGAAATGATCTTCAGGAACCTTGAATGGAGAGATATAGGCATAACCATTAATGGCCGTGCTAACAATGAAAAAAAAAGCACATACGATTCGTGGTTGATATTGTATTATTTACAAAAACACTAGATGATCTAAGCAAGATGGTTAATGACTTAGCATCAGAAAGTGCAAAGGTCGGATTGAAGTTAAACCCGGTGAAAACAAAAATCATGACCAGTGGCAACAAAGATCCTGTTACAGTGGAATAGACTCAAATCTCCTATGCTGACGAATACATATATCTCGGTCAACTGATGTCTCCAGAAGATAATATAAACAAAGAAGTCGAAAGAGGAATTGCGAACAGCTGGAAAAAATACTGAGGCCTAAAAGAATTAATGAAAGACAAGAACCTACACTTTTCAACGAAAAATAAACTATTTAACATATGCATACTGCCTGTATTGGCATATGGGAGCGAAACATGAGCTTTAAAAAGAAACATATCAAAGAAACTCTCCATATGCCAACATGCCATGGAAAGGAGTATGTTAGGGATCAAAAGAATGGACAAAATAAGAAATATCAGCATCAGAAACAAAACTAAGGTCCAGGATAAAACTCTGAAAATAAGAAGACAAAAGTGGAAATGGACAGGCCACATGATCAGAGGAAAAGACAAATGGAGTAAAATAATAACAGAATGGTACCCAAGGGATGGAAAAAGAAGGAGATGTAGACCACAGAGAAGGTGGGATGACGACATTAGACAAGTCGCAGGAATTACATGGGATAGAGTGACCATAGAAAGGCCAGAATGGAGAAGATTGGAGGAGGCCTTTGCCTCCTGGCAAACTGACACATAAAAATGGAACAAAAGAAAATTATATGAATAACAAAGAAATACTGTTTTGTCCGATTAAAGGCTAATAGTACTAACTTCTACTTATTAAGTCTCTGATATTGTCCATTATTGATTATGCGAAAATTTATTTAAATATACTCGTATCTCGTAAGTTTATTTTTTGTTTTTCGAAACCAGCCAAACCAGACTCCAAAATCTACTGGTTAGGTATTGTAAATATTGAAATAACAATAATTGTGTATATTTTCCCTATAAATTTCTTCTTTTCTCGGCAATCAAAAACATAAATAAGTGTATACGTAGTAGAGCCATGCTGCAGCTATATTATGGTTGTAGCACGAATGGGTCAGCTCGACCGGGGAAGAACCACACTCTCACAAAATACCAGCGTAAAATAACAGCTTAACGCTGCTGTGTTTCGTATGGTGATTGGTGAGTGTAGCGAACCGGAGACCCTTTTTACTGGAAACGAGGCATTCCATCTTAGTCCTGACGGGTGACAACGCATCGGGTGGACTGTGTGTATCGTATTGTATGTATTTATATGTATTTCATCATGTGGGGTATCGTTGGATGGTCTTTTAAAAATATTGGGTGCGTGGAACAACATCGTTTCGATTCAGGGGTCCGTTTGCAAAATATTTAGACTTAGCTCCCCCCCCCCCCCCTTATAAGGCTGAATTGAAAATAAGCCCTTCAGTGAAGATCTTCCTCTTTGGGCCCCCATTTTTAGTCGTTATAGAGATCAAACCGCGAACTCACTTATTATGCTTATTTTTAAGGAAGCCCACGTAATGTGCCGTCAACTACGGAACCCTACCTCTACATTGCACGTGGCCCGATACGCACTTGACCAGTTTTTTATTGTTTCTTGTCTAGATCTAATGCACCTAGATAGGAGCTGTTCCAGTTGTAAAACTGAGATACTTTGATGTAATTTTAGACAAGTTTCGTGGAAATAATTAAATTCTCCTTATTATATTTAATAATTAATTTCCACCACCACAACTGGGCCGGGGTAGTTTTTGACAACTTTCTATCATGCGCCTCATTGAAATATTATTTTGAACTTTTATTATATATTCTATTATATATATTATAAAATTTATATGCATATTATGGTAAATAAATGGCAACGAAATCAATGCAATGGCAACATTTTTAATTGGAGGTAATAACAAAACTTAACCCATATAAAGGAAAATATTCTAAGGGTTATAAATCCTGTATTTTTTTTATAGGATAGGGTGACAAACGAGCACACAGTCCACCTGATGGTAAGTGGTTGCTGTGACCCATAGACATCTACATTTATCCTCAATAAATAATCAAAATGCGTCGTCACCCGTGAGGGCTAAGATGGAATGCCTCTTTTCCAGTAAAATGGGTCTCCGGTTCTCTACACTCACCATACGAAACACAGCTGTGTCAAGCTGCCATTTTATGCTGGTATTCTGTGAGAGTGTGGTCCTTCCCCGGTCGAGCTGACCCATTCGTGCTACAACTATACTACTAATATAGCTGCAGCATGGCTCTACCACGTATAACTATCCTGTATGCAATTTCAGTTGTTTCATAAATTGCGAATTTTTAAAACGACGAGAAGAAGTGCATCTGGTCTTTACAGGTACGTCGCTGGTAGTTCCAGCGCCAGTATGCAGAATTGACAATGCCGCCCCTTTGTCCCTGACTAGGCTTCTATAAAGGATTTTCAAATTTAGTTAAGTATTTATAGAAATAAATAAAAACAACATGAAATACAAAATAATTTTTTGAGACCAATTTAAGAATTAGATGTACACGGAAATACATATAAAAATTTAAATTCCTTTATTTCCTAGGTACTTGGGAAATATGTAACTATTTGTTTAGTATCCACACTGTGATGTTAACTATCTAGTATTTCAGAATCTATCCAAATAATGGATAAATTATTTTAACTCGGTTGATGCATAGTTGACATTAAATAATTTTAAACAGTTTTTAAAAACAAGCATTTAAAATTCAACTTCAAAAACTAAATATAATAAAAGAAATAGCTCCTGAAGTCAGTGCTAAGAGATAGTCTCGGGGAGAACTAAGATGGTTGACCAAATTTCAGTTAAGGCGCTTGTATTTCCATTAAATTTAGTATCGTAAAAACCAATATATCAGATTGGTAAATTATTAAGCTTCTTAAAAAATAACAAAAAGCTCGCAATCGATTATAATATAGTGCACAAGCTTAATTTTGTAGAAAACGAAATACGAGTGAAACTGCCCATTAAATGGTAAGATTGTGTTAATAATTTAAGCATACATTTTGATTATAAGTTTTTTTTTGTAAAAAAAAATGTTTTAATTTTTCCAATAAAAATGGCAATGACGAGATAAGGTTCCTGCTGACAACGGCGTTTTGCGGCGTTTCGAGGAGGGCGATGACAGCCACAAGATATATACTTATGAGCACGTGTTGCTTGTGCGGGCTGATCTCTTGGATTTGCTACACATCTTTATGTTATTTTATCACAGAACATGTAAATAACATAGTAAATAAAATAACTAACACACGGGGCTTTAATTTTTCTTTACACTATGTCTTTGCACTGACTTATTAAGCAGTTATGTTTAAATATTTTTTTTTCTTTTTGGTTCCCCTAAATCGGCCTTTACATTTTATTAAAAGTTAAATTATTTCTGAAATAAAAATAGCTTTAGTTTCTATTTTTAAAATACAAATATTTATTTCATATCATAAGTTTTTGTAAATAAAATAAATAATACACTGACCGTGCCTCTACATACAATGTTGACGCACAGTCAACAAATTAATGAACCAAGTTAATAGGGTGTAATCTATTAAAATAATACATAAAAGCCCCGAGTGACGAGTGACGAGCACAATAGGGTCTTAAGAAACATAAGCGTGTTATATTATGACGTATAGTATGGCAATCGAAACCGAAAAATGAAGTAAACTTTTGTGTGTGCGTCGACATAAATTGTAAACTGTTACTGACGAGTTTGAGTTTGTTTAAAGATTGTTTGTAATGTTGCGCACTTAATTGCTTTGGCAGATCCGTATTGCGATCTCACTACATCATGCGTACGCATCATATTGGTCTGTGATTCCATCTCTACACTACAACATGAATACGCAGAATCACGATCCAGGGTTGAGATCCAAATATCGCAATAATTATCACGCATGAAGCCTTAAGGATCGTGATTCTGATTTTGCTAAACAATAAATATTATTGCAGATATCTATCAAACCTGCTTGGAAAAACATCACTATAAAATCTTCACTTAATTTTATACATACATACATACATACATATCATCACGCCTCTTTCCCGTAGGGGTAGGCAGAGACCACTTCTTTCTACTTGCTACGATCCTTACATACTTGTTTCGTCTCGTCCACTTTCATTATTCCCTTCATACATGCTTTTCGGTTTAGGGTACTCTTGACCTGGCCTTTTTTCAAGACGTCCCTGATTTGGTCTAGAAACATCCGCCTAGGTCTACCCCTTCCAACACTTTCATTCACACTCGACTTATACACTTTTTTTGTCAATCGTTCTTCATTCATTCTCTCCACATGGCCAAACCATCTCAGCATATCTTTCTCAATTTTTGTCACTACATCTTCTTTCAGACCACAACGTTTCCTTATCTCACTATTTCTTATCTTGTCACTCAGTTTAACTCCTATCATACTTCTTAACGCTCTCTGCTCAACTGCATTTATTCTGCTTTCATGTTTCTTCTGCCATACCAAACTTTCACTTCCGAACATGAGTGTCGGAACCAACACCCCTTCATGCACAGTCACACAAGCCTTGTTAGACACCTTCCGACTGCTCATAAAGGAGTGCAAAGCTCCATTCACCATGTTTCCTGCATTCACTCTTCTTTCGATATCACTCTCACACTTTCCATCTCTTAAACTTTGAACCCAGATACACAAATTAATTTCTTCTTGAACATTTTTATATTATATACGGTATACGGGTTATAGGAAAAATAAAAAGTGAACATTCATTTTGGTTAAAAAAGTATGCCTTTTTATTTATTATTCTTTCAAATAGTCTTCATCTAAATTTTATAAGAACATTGGACACAATTCGAAGCTTTTTACCGATAAATAAGTATAAATAATTTCATATTCACATAAATCGTCTTAATATTTATACATACATTACATTTATTTTAATATCAGTCCTCTCAAAAGGTCCTTTCTCTCCCTGCAAATTAAACTTTAATATTTACATAGCGATAGGGATTCGCGTCTACCGTACATACATACATCAACAATTAACAATTAATAGAGACTATTTACAAAATATATCTTACTATCACACACACACAGTCATCCGTCATCTTTTAATCACGACAATTTACATTCATACGATTTGGCATATGGATGGCGGCATGTCACTAGCAGAGGTCGTCCCGGGAGAGCCACCAGGGCGCACGACACTCTTCACGCTTCCGTCGACGTCGCTCGGCACGGTCGCTTCTCTTCTTCACAAAGCGTATGTTGTACGGGTCTTCGGCCAGTTCAGGGTAACGAGCCACATCGTGCACATATTCACCCTCATATCCAGCCGCAGAGCCCGCCTTCTGGATTTCGTCTGATTCGGCTACCGACCAGTCTAGAGAGCCTCCTAACCCACTTCGTAATGCTTCACGTTCTCTATGCCAAGCTTTCCTTATAGCAGCAGCGTGAGCATGGTGCAACAGACGTTGTCGTTCTCTTTCTGCGCTTGTACCGTATCGCAGATTTACAATGCTGGTTCGGCCGTGGATTTTTACGTCGGCATACGATCGTCCTCCTTCGGCTACTTCGTGGAATGTCACGTTCAATTTGCCCTGCATTCGTTTAAGTTGCTGCTTATCGTCAGCAGCTCTCCACGTGTCTTCTTTCACAAAGTAGAACACGTCTTGCTGATCCCCGTGAACGACGAACGAGAAAGGCAGAAGATGAGATCGGTTGAAAACAGAGGTGTACACATCGCGATAGATAGCATTAGCTGACGGCACGGTCGAGACGACCGCTCGACCTCTTGAATTCCGTGATACTAAAATTCCTCTGCCAAATGGCGGTTCTGAGTCAGACCCAATTCTCTTCGGCGCTAAATTAAGGGCGTCCGTCTTGAGAGCCGACATAGCCGGTATGGAAAGGCTCCTAAAGTCAGCTATTCTCTTGTTAGACATGTGGGACAAGAAACCAGATTCAATAGAAACACTCGGGAGTAGTGACATAGCAGAAGGTAAGCCAGGATTGCTGTCCACTGGTGCGGAGCCCCATACAGGACGTCCGCGTGGAATACTTGGCATTACAGATCCACCTGGTAGTTCATCAGGATAAAGTTGCGGCGCTAAACTCTTCGTATCATAGCCCAGTAATTCCAGCCAGGATAAGTGATCTGTGAATAAATATTGAGTTATTTTTGTTGTGGATTTTTGTTGCAATAGGGATAGAATATTTCATAAGTATAATTACCTGTTGGTTTCTTATGTTGGGGTCGTACGTTAATAGGATCATTGCCATTGAACCTATATAGATGCAATTGAGTTGGGTTATGTATTCTTTCAATCAGATTTTCCCACAATGGTGACATCCATTGCCCAATTAAAGGATCGTACACCTTTCCATTTGCCATATGTACTAATGATGTTACTTGGTCCAACAATCCTCCACAGAAGTCTACTGGTAAGTATAAGTACGGATTAGAATCATACACAATGTGTCCATATGGTGATCTCATTATTTCTCTAATGCCTTCTCCGTACTGATTGAATACCATAACTGGCGTGCCACATTGATCTGTTGCTATATAATACTTGTGCCGAGCCACCTTTAAAAATAAAAAATAGCTATAGTAAGAATATTTTACACGTTTTCCTATATACCTATATGAAAGATTTTACATACCTGAGTGTATATAAGATGACCCCTGTCGTCATAAACAAGAGTCATAAATCTATTTTCTCGAGGTGAATATATATGGCTGACCTCGTGAGGTTTTTCTTTGTTAGTGTAAAAGAATTGTGTTACGTTTCCAAAGTTGTCCTTTCTCGTAGACAGCCTAAAATTCATAAAATGTGTTCCGTTAGTAAATTTTGAAACGATAGACGAGAAACCGAAGATATTTCTTCGAAAAGTATATTCTGAGTAATGAAAGTATAACGTACCTATCTAGGTGGTCATAATAGTAACGTACGTCAAATCTTCCTCGCTTAGTTGCTCTGATCAATAAGCCTTTTGAGTTGTACTGAAATCGTTCCTCTCTAGCATTCTGTGACACTAAACCACGGCTATCGTAACGATACTGCCCCTCACCAAATTTGATGATTCGATCCATATCGTTATACTCCATAGGAATAGTGTTTCCTCTATAAGTTAGTGAAAGCATGTTCCCGTTATCGTCATATCTAAATCCCCAAGGTTCTTGAGCCTCTACTCCAGTTAACTGTCCATCACAGTCCCAAGTATAATTTTTAACATTTGTGTAGGTGTTAACACCAACATTTCGTGTATGAGTTCTAGTTTGGGATATTCTCCCGTGTTTATCGTAGGAAAACTCCATTCGAAAAACTTCCATTCGGTGAATATTGACAGTTACTTCTTTTTCTAAGAACTGATCATTTATCACACGTGAGAACATAGCGATTCCATCATATACAGATGTTTCATTCCATTTTTGTTTTGACGCCGTAAATTGACCTAATATTTCTGGGGCGCCTGTTTTGCTATTATAAACAATATGATGAGGTATTAATGTTTGTCCGCCTATTCTCCCTTGTATAGATATTACCCTGTAGTTACTGTCGTAATCGTATATAATTTTAGCGTTACTGAGGCCAGTTTTAGCTCCATAGTCTAGTCTTTCTTCCATTAAAAGTCCGCCAGCATAAGTAGACTCCCATCGATAATCTACATCTCTATCTACGTGTAATATTTCAGAAGGGAGTCCACTGTTCTCAGAATAATGTATTTGTGTTTGGCCATCTCCATGGACAACTTCAGATACTTTATTACTTGTGAAATATCGGTAAATAACCCGAGCACCGTCGCCAGGAAACACTGTTTGCAATAATTCTCCAGTGTGAGAGTAATGTTGTAAATATTTTTTCGAGGAACCAGGTGGTGTATAAGTTACTCTTAAAAATCCAATTGAGGGCTGTACACTAAAGGAATGATTTGTCCCTGAGGGTAAAACTACATGCGTCAAACCGCCGTCATTGTCGTATAAATACTTAAAGCTTCTTTGACTAGCTAACGTGATCTTTGCCACAAGATTTCCTTCGTTGTAATATATAAATTTAGTGCCGTCTTGGGTACTTGTAATTTCTGATAACATACCATGGGGATCGTAGTTATATGTCTCTTCGCTTTCACCCCATTTCCAACCGTTTATTCTATTGAAGTGATCATATGAAATGTTTAATGGTACACCTGCTCCGTGAGGTGTGAAAGATAGAGGTAACCCTGCTACATCATATGCAATAGTGAAAAGAGGATTTCTATCAGCACTGAAAAATGTCTCACGACTTTTGAATTGATCGAATTCAATTATTAAAACTCGAGAATCGTTTACCCATATTTCCCGATTAAGTGTTTGTTGTGGATTTCTAACATCTCCTACCAAAGTGTATAAGGAGTACATGTTATTTACTAATCCGTCTCCAAACGTGGTACTTTGATGAGACCACATATGAAGCATCTCAGCTTCAATGGGAAGAGCTGCTTCCAGCAATGGATGTTTTGCTGCTGCAATACTTTCGAATTTACCAGACCACGGAGTTTCGATTACTAAAGTGTTGTTTGAGTAAATCCGACCCTCAGTAATTTGCTTTCCATTGTTAATAGTGATTTGTTTGAAAGATTGGCCATGTAAAACATATTCACATTTCTTCGCTACTCCTACTGGAATTGAGCTTGAGGGATTTGAAACCGTTACTGCTAAGCCGTAATTTTTAGCCAAGCCAGATGTTATGTGCACTTGTTCTCCAGAAGGCATTATAATCTTAGTTACTCGTCCCAATACGTCGTAGTTGTAGATTACAGTATCTCCAGCCTAAAAATACAATATTTAATTTAATAATTGTAATATGTATATTCTATCCCACTAAAAACACAAATTTGAAAAAGGCGCCATGTTCGATACAATTGACATTCGGGGTTGTTGGCTTCGCGTCAAGATCTGAACGGGTAACAAGTTACGTCCTTTGATATTGAGTAACTTGGCAAGTTTTGATGGTCAATAAATTAGCCTAACGTAATGATATATAACAAATGATTACAGCTTAACTTATTTAGTTTTCCTATTTATACTATAAACAATTCAGTTGGATATTTTATAATCCTATAGTTATGATTTAAAAAACAGTCATGGTAACATAATATAATTAATTTTAAAAAGTTTTCTATTTTTTTAGTAGTAATAAATACACGAAGTTCAAGATATTTCTTGCGTTTAAGCTTTACAGTTTTCTTTTTAAAAATTTAAACTAAGAATTAAATGTCGAAAAGTTATTGTGTATGAGCTCACCGCACCAATAAATATGTCGACACCTTATATCGATAATTAGTAGTTTTCAGATTGTTCCTTTGTACAGAACGCGATTTATCTCGTCTAGAAGTAGTCTAACTGTGTGACCAATGAGTGAGTCAAATCATGAGTGATGAAAGTGGCATTTTTCAGACTTTAATAACTTAAACTCTATAATAGGTTTCTTCTTGATGTCTTATATTACTAGGTGGCAGGACTCCTTTTTGTCTAGTTCTAGTTCTTCTAGGTAGGTTTTTACGAGGTAGAGCCTTGCTGCAGCTACATATATTATGGTTGTATCACGAATAGGTCAGCTCGACCGGAAAAGGACCACGCCCTCACAGAATACCAGCGTAAAATGGCAAGCTGTTTTGTTTCGTATGTTGAGTGTAGAGAACCAGATACCCTTTTTACTGGAAACGAGACATTCGATTGGAATCGAGGATAGAATGTCTATAGGCTACAGCATCCACTTATTATCAAGTGGAATGTGTGCTCGTTGGTCACCATTATTCTATATACATAAAGGTATCTATTTCTGCCGAAAAATAGCAGTACTTGCACTGTTCTGTTCCGATCTGAAGGTTATAGTGAGCCAGTATGCAAAATCATGAGTGTCTAATAATTTTCAAAGGTCTAATAATTTTCGCGTTATAGGGATTGAAAGTAGCTTTTTTTTATAGTATAAAGGTGACAATCGAGCACACAGTCCACCTGATGGTAAGTGGTTGTTGCGGCCCATAGACATCTACATCTATCCTCGACTATGAATCAAAATGCAGATGCGTTGTCACCCGTGAGGACTAAGATAGAATGCCTCATTTCCAGTAAAAAGGGCCTCCGGCCACCTGCACTCACCAAGCGAAACGCAGAGGTAAACCTCTACTTCACGCTGGTATTCTGTGAGGTCGTGGTACCACCCCGGTTCGAGCCGGCCCATCCGTGCGACAGCAAAAGCTGCCGCGTGGCTCTACCACTGGCTAATTGGCTTGAAATGGTTCGTTGCACTTTTTTTCACAGTTGGCTGGGACACTGCTATGTGTCTAGAAACAATAATTTTTAAAAGTAACACAACAAAATACTCACCCCTGATCGGCTATTAAGTAGTCCCGTATTAGCATCATAATCTAATTCTATTTCCGATGTTCCTTTTTCTGTTATTTTTGTTAGGTATCCAATTCCAGATATTTTAAGTTCAAGCTTATGATCTTGAGTATTTTCTATAGAGCTTACAATATTGCTATAGTCCCTCAGTAGTTGTATTTTGTTTCCCGAAGCGTCTGTTACAGTAGACAATTTTCCAAAGCTTGTGTTCTTTGAATATAAAAATGAATATCTTGTTTTGCCGGAAGTCAAGTCTTTCGTGGTAATGTGTTGCCCATAGCGATTAAACACATAAATTTCAGAAGTTGGAGGATATGGAATTCTGAATTCACCGTTTTCATCATGTGTTGGTAAATAGTGTTTTAATGCCAATATATGTAAAGAACCTGCAAATTATACATAAATATAGTCATTATATTTGGCTAAGAATTATAAATATTTAAAATTGAAAGTATGTTTCTAATATTTACCTTGGTCGACAACGTTAAGAACGCCATCTGGGGTAACAGCGAGAGCAGAAATTGTTTGAAATTTAGCATTAGAAGACAGTAAAGTTTCGGTGCTTGTTGGCGGTTCATCGCCTACAACTACACTTAATTTGCAAGGACAACCTGCTCCCACATCACGAAGGTTTACTGGAATAACCGTGGCCGAAACTGTCAAATTACATTCACAACTTAACTCTTTCAAGTTTTCTTGTAACTTTCCAGCAAAATGCATGATTTTTCCTGACGGGTCTATTGACTTAATGGTATTTGTTTTCTTAGAATCAGACTCGGCTACATATAAAATACCACTCGGGGCAAACGCTATGGCTTGTATCGTTCCAAGATTAGAATCTTCTCGGAATTCCGTATTTGTTTTATTTGTTACCTTACTGATTGGTTTTCCGTCACTTCCCAGTCGACAATGAGAAGGTTGACCTGCTACAACTTTGATTTTCATATCTACGGTAAGCTTTAAAATTATTCTATCATCTATGAAATACAACGAGCCATCTAAAGGCGACAAAGCAACACCAGTAGGCCACTGCAACTGAGCTTCATATGGAGGTATAGCACCACGACAGGGGACTGGTGACCAATGATTATGATGACCGTGGTGACCGACTAAAGTATGAATTATTCCATTTGGATCCACTGCTCGTATATTTGTTCCATCAGCAATGTACATTGTCCTGTCTGCCGCAATAGCAAGCCCTAAAAGGAAAGGGTTTATTATTAATTAGTCTTTTTTTTTTAATTTCAATATCAATTCAAAATATTCTATTGGTATAATATTTTACCTTTGGGATGAGCTAACTTGGCTTTGACCGCAGGTCCTTCATCGCCGCAATTAGTATCGTCTCCTGGTATACAACGATCACCGTTGCCAACTACAGGTTCTGAGTTCATTGATGGGTCCCTTACTTTTTCTAGAGACAGTACTCTTCGTACCTGATGTCTTTCAGAATCTGATATATATAGATATCCATCTGCTGGTGATATGCACATATAGTATTGATAGGCAACTTGAGTGGTCCTGAAATCAAATATAACGTTAATATTTACAACGATACATTTATAACAAATGAATATTGAGATATAAAATATGTTTAAGAAACTTACTCTAGTTGTAATACAGTACTAACAACGCCTTCAGGAGTAATTCGGCGTACTAAATTGAAATCTCCAACATAAAGTGAGCCATCTGGTCCGGATGTTAACGCTGTTGGTGTTAGAAGTCGAGAATCGGCTGCTTTACCATTGCAATGATCGGGACATTCCAAGGATCGTTGAAGTCCAGTGCCCATTACAACCTGTAATTGTAAATGGTCATATAGTGTATAATATTTTAAAATTTTGCTATTAGAAAAAGAACACTAGTTTTAATAGAACAATACCTGTACAGTTCTAGGATACTGTTTTAAGTGTAATAAAGCTCCATCACCCTTTTGTAGTATTCCTTCGTGGAAATTATAATGATGATGAATATCGAGGCCCCAACCTCCGATATCTGAGATATCGACATCGAACCCGGCCAGAATAGCAGTTTGTGTTTCCCACACAACAGAAGAACAAGAAGAGTATTCGTAACCAATTGAGATTTTTGCTTGCGCTTTACCATATACCTGTAGAAATAAGATATAAAAGGTAATGTGATAACCGAAAAATATTTTAAAGACAAAGAAGTGATTTTTTGTCGCAATACTAATTGGCTGACTAATATAATGCATGTTTTAATAATAATCTTGTGCTAATTTAATTTAATTTTTTTTGTTGAGTTATTATTATTGTTTGAAAGAGTTTCTTGCCGATTTTTTACGAAAGAGGTCCTAACTTTTGAAATCTATGCTAGAATTTAACATTTATATTGAATGAATGAAAATCAACAATGAACATGAATATTAAATACGAACATGAAATATTAAATACGAATATGAAAAATAGCAGCATCATTATCATCAGCATAGTTTTCCTTGAGACTATTCTTTGGATCGCCCCAAAGCATGATCCTGAGCTACTTATGCCTTTTGACGTCCTATTTGTTTCATCAGTGGTCATTCCATCAAATAAAGGGTTGTTATGCGCTTAACTATACCAGGCTGACATTTCAAAAACTTTCTTGCCTATCTGTTTAAAATTCTCAGATATATGGGCAACCCATAGCCATTTCTACTTAATAATATGTACTATTGACGAATATCCTGCATTAGATATCCTCGTTACAGATTTCATCGCGAAAAGAAACCATGAACAGGGAAAAAGAATATCCATAATGTATCACCTCAACAAGCTCTTGTAATTTATTTCCTGTTGCTGTGGGTGTCTTCTTCACAGCTTGTTGTGATAATTGATGATAGAAAAAAACGCTAATAATTATCATACATTTTTCTTTCACTGTTTTCTGTATAAGTAACTATAATTTTCTATATAACTTTCTTCTGACGTACCTTTTGCTTGTAAACATTTCTTTTGTTCCATGCGAAAATATGGGTTAGATCAGGATCTGCTTCATATGTATGGGTGTGAAGGGAACCCTCAATTTCGACGCGAACGTGTACCCTTGCCAGAGACGCGGGAACAATGCGTCGTGTCAGTTGGACGTGAACACAAGACAAATAGCCGGCTGCTTGCGACGAGCGATAGGTCAGTTTTACAGTTGAGCCAGGTATTCCAATGGATTCACTTACGATCTGTAAAATAAATAAAACAGATAGAAAATTTAGTAGAATGATTATACTACTTAATATGGCTTTATTAATTCTGCCGTCAAAAATGCCATAATACTCAATCCTAAAATTCTACCAGAATTGGCTTATTTAACATTATTTATGTTTTATTGTATTGTATTATTATGATATTAAGTTTCCACATATGTATGTAACAAAATACAATGCACCCTTTTCATCATATAATAGTAGAACAGGATCCGAATTTGGAGGGATTTGCCACCATCTTCTTGGTGAGCATCGTCGATTCTAAAACGATTTTCCTTGGTTTCGATAATAACGTTTTACTCGTATAATTTTAAAGGTGCAATTAACATCGTATTCGCCTATTATTGCAGTACCATAGTACGTTTATCGCTTTTTTACAAAATTGTCCATCTACTTGCGTACAACAATGGAGTGGAATAATTTGCCAGTATCTGAATTTACATCTGATGACAACGTAGGTGTTTCTAAGGTAAGAGTGAAGGCTCTTCTTGAGCGAAGTTAGTACGTGGTAACGCATACAGGCTTCGGCTACATCACCACTAATAGTAATCAGGGAGGATTACTATCCTCCCTGATTACTATTAGTGGTGACGGCGGGTTTTACGCTGCGCTTGGATGTCACCGTTGTATATGAGGAATCACCGGAACCGTCGGAGTCAGAGGACTCCGATGTCCTGGTGCCAGACTTAGTGGCGAGCCTCAACCGGGAGGCCGATACAGAGGACCCGGAGTCGGAGTAGGAGCACTCCATACCAGTTCCAAAGGGGCGAACGAGTTTTGGGATTCTAAGTGGGCCGCGATAACGGGCGGCGGTTGGCTTGCCTGACGGGCAGGAGTGGCCAAAATGGCCAGGGCTGTTAAGCAATGGCTTATAATAGTTAAAAAATCTCTAAACAACAAACGTGGAATTTTTTTATACAGAATGTGGGTGACAAACGATCACAGAGTCCACCAGATGGTAAGTGGGTGCTGTAGTTCATAGATACTTACTTTTATCGTCGATTCAGAGTCAAAATGAATGAGATAGAATGTTACTTGTCATAATAGAGGTCTCCGGTTCTCTACTCTATACGAAACACAGTAGCGTTGAGCTGCTATTTTACATTAGTATTCAGTGAGAGCGTGGTTCTTTCCCCGTCGAGTTGATTTATTCATACTGCAACCATGATATAGCTGCAGTGTGGCTCTACCATGTCTAAAATAACTTACAACAGCGGAATTAGTAATACTTTACTAAAGTGTTATCACCTCGAGTCATCTCTACGTTATGAAAAGTGGTCTGGGATTCGGGATCACCCTAATAAAGAATCAATTATTAAAATATAACCTTAAGTTGATTTTTTTTTATACCTGAGCTTCAGGATATATAACTGTAGTAGTGGAGGCAGACGAAGCAGCAGGCGAGGCCAGTGGGGGCATTGCGACGACCTCGGGTCGAAGCCTCTCATGGTCATGAGCTGCACATGGTGGGGTTTCCGCTTCCCACCATTGTGGCACTGGTGACCAGTCCAATCGAGGCGGCGCTCTACAATGAAAAAAAGTTCTTTAAATATTATTAATTTCAAAAATTTAGATTAATTTTGTTTGACTTTTTATCTTCTACATAATTATTACAAGATTTATATTTTAGTAACTTTTTAGATATAAGAAATTAAATGTTTTCTTAATAATTAGTTATTAAGAAAATATTTATTTTTTAATAATTTACTATACAGTGAAATTTATCGTGGAAATTAGCTTTTTGTTTTTTTTTTAGATTTTCAATAAGAAATATTGTTTTTGGGAGTATTTGATAGCTTTGGAAACCCGCTATTATGTTATGATTATTTTTATCTAATAGTTCCTGCTTATATATTATGTGGATTTCGGTTCTTTGTTCTAAGTTTTTTTAAGAGGACGAGCCCTTCGTTGTGTAGTGGTGCCTACTACCACCTAGACGTATGGTAAATCGCTTTAGGACTCATCTCACATAATAAGTATTTTTTATTATAAGGTTTTATTATAGCGTTCCTTTTTTAAATTATGATTTAATATTATTATATCATACAGTCTAACAAACCTGGGCGTAGGCACTTTAACGCTGTCATCGCTGAGTTCCAGTTGCACGGGAGGAAGTACGACTATTTGATTCCATGGAACAAATACCGTCCTGCGCAGTGGTTTGAAAGGGGATCGTTGGAATTGTAAGGTTACCGCACCGCCACCATTCACCAGCACATCAAACCTGAAAACATTGTCAATAGTCGATTAAAAATCAGTAATAAAATTGTCCATATTTAAAAATTTTGAAGTTATATAATAACCCAGCTTTTACGTAATAATTTAACAGCGCGCATGCTCAAAACGTTTATTTACGGTTCTATACAATGCTTTGAATTTGAATTCAACAAGGTAGAGCGAAGGGTGCCGCGTCTCCGACTTTTGGGGTAATTGCTTAATGGTGGAAACGACTTAATAAGGAAAATTTTTGCTAGCTTATTTCTATTGTTAATGACGTAAATTATGAACTTTTTTAATATAAATCATTTTGGTATGAAAAGAATTTATTTTATATCAAAGGTTTATTAAACGTAACTAAAAATTAAATTTAACCGTTTAGGATTAATACCTTCCTATCTTTTCCTTTGCACTCAAGTTATGAAATATTATATTGAATTCGACAATTACCTGATTTTTCTTTGGTTCTAAGATTCGTTTAAACTAATTGTATACCTACATATATAGATCCAAAATTAGTATGAATAGTAAAAATGAATACGAAAAAAACAGTCAATACTTGTAATCTCAGTACAATAAATACAGATAGACGGTAACACTATGTACTCGTAGGTGCATTTCAAGTGAAGGCGAAACCAAGCCGAAACCAAGCTCAACTTGTTGTGCAAACACGCACTCACGCACATATATGCATCTAAATCATTTGGAAGCTACATGACATTATTATTTTTTATGCAATATATTTCGGATAAGGTTGAAGAGATAGCGAAAAGGTGGGTACAAACTTTATGATATGGTTAAATCTCGGCGTTGTCTTTATGCAATAAAAATATTTTAAAAATTCTATTTTATTTTATTATAATAGCATTTATTCTAATAAAATTCTATTATCGAATTCTCGTCATTTTTATAATATAACGGATAATATTGCAAAGTAATATTTACAAAATTAGTTATATAATTTTGTATTTGGATTATGTTTTACTTTCTAAGTTTACCTTCTAGTTTTCATCCCTGAGAAAATTATATGCGATATTTAGGTATAATAAAAATACTACAGTGATTTTATCTAGCACGTATAAAATTGTACATATTATGTAATACGTATTTTGGATTTAGAAAAAAAAAGTATTAAAAGAGTAAAGTGCTAATAATTAGAGCCATGTTATGGATTTTGTGTTTTATTATAATTAAAGATTTTTAAATTATAATTTTATAAAGGTTTTCTTAAAAGACTTCTTAAAAAATAAACTGACTATATTATATACCTAAGCCGGGTGTTATTTACAATTTTACTTTTGCTAACACCGGTGATCGATCTTGGACTGTTCACTAATAACAAATTTTAAGTCGAGAGAATCATAATTAAAAATCATGATTATAAAATGTTCTGTTCAGGCTTTCTAAAACTTTCCACCCATTAAAGCCTATAAAAGTCAACTGCTTAACAAAGGCTGCCAACATAGATTGGCTCACAAGAGGGATTGTGCCGTTGCTGCCACGCTTGGCAGGCGGGTTGGCAACCGCAGTTTTTTATAACTTTGAGTTGTGATCAGAAAATTCCTGCTGACCATTCCCTGTTTCAGTTTCCCTCTGCCGCCTCTGATGACACCCACGGGACAATATGAATATTCTTCTAGAGGATATTCTTACTATCTGCTATCGGTATATTATCATGTGAAATGGCAATGCATTTCATATAACTACTAGCTGGCCAGGCAGATTTTGTTCTGCACTTTCTATGAAAAAATCATTAAATTCGCAATAAAAAAATATTGAAGGTCACTTAACGGGATAGAAAGTATCCTATCTCTCAATTTGGACCAAACTACACATAGTGTACACAATTTCATTTAAATCAGGTCAATACTTTAAGAGTTCATCGCGGACAAACAATGTGACACGTAATTTTTAGATATAAAGATCACTACTAACTTCCATTTTATTGATTGTATAAATTTTAAAGTTAGCGTCCCGGCTGTCCTAAAAGTAGGATAAAAGATTTCTTTTATGTAGTTTTATGTTAAAACTTTCATTATATTATACAACGTTTTCCTTTTGGCTGACGAGCAGGTCGATTACGAGCGTGATTACGCTGTGTGAGAAATTTATAATGTCCGCCATTCAGTAACGGTTATTATACATTAATTACACTTGAACGGCATTTAGTTAAAATATTCATATATAATGTAATTCTTCTTCAAATATTTTTCTTTGTCACGCAATTCCATATGGTATTACACGGAAATTACATACAATATGCATGAACCCATTTAATTTCGGCATCACTTATTTTTCTTTTCGTTTCTTCAAAATCATACGTTGCCATGAATAAAGCAAATCATTACCTTTTTTTTTAAAGTCTTGTGAGTTCATGCATAACAACAATTAAAACTGACCGTGCTTGCAATTTTTCTCTGTATGTTTGTTGTGTTGTCGTCTATAAAATCTTCGTATTCCAAACCTTTTTGAGATTTCACAACCAAATCTTTACAAAATTAATACTATCGCTTGTCTGCATTCTGTATTTAATTTTAATACGTCGTAGAGCCATGCTGTAGTTATATTAGTTGTATAGTTGTCGTACTGAATTGGACGGCTCGACTGGGGAAGGACTACGCTCTCACAGAATACCAGCGTAAAATAGCAGCTTAACACTGCTGTGTTTCGTAGGGTGAGTGTAGAGAACCGGAGACCCTTTTTACTGAAAAATACCCATGGACATCTACATTTATCCTCGATTGGGAATCAATATGCAGCTGCGTTGTCTACAAAATTGTTTACAGTTAATGTTATTAATTATAGGATCGCAAGCAGACAAGTAGACAGTAGCACCCTGGTCATCCAATCATCTTCACCATTGAATTTAGCTTTTTTTTTTCATTTCAATAGCCTCGCAAATCATCGTTGATAGGAGTCGGTGTTTTTTGCAAGGATTTATGTCCATCAAATCTGATTTAAAAAAATATAGCTGACGTGAATCGTCAATGCTCCGGCAATTCTGCAGACTGTGAACGTACGAACGTACATATATTCAGTATCATTCCCGTTATTTTAACAAACATGTTGACTGACTTTACATGTATTCAAAAATATTTTTTTTTAATTTCTCAGCATGTTTTCCTCACAACGTTTTTTATTACCGTCGAACACACAATACTAACTGCCAATACAGTACCAAGTGAATCAGCACCTAAATTTGCAATAAACTGTTTTATTAATGCCGGTTAGGGATTAAACTCGGCTTGTTTGTGTTGTGTATTGATATAAACCTTGAGCTACCACGGATCACAGTAATCGAATATTCTATAAAAACATATTTGTACCATGTATGGCACTTTGTAAAGCGTTAGTAACACATATATACAAATAAATAAAATTGTAGTGTCTGTTTGTAATGTCAAAATAACAGCTTTTTACTAAATGCATATAAAAGTATTTACGGTACTTATAACAAAAAAACAATTTTTTAAAATTTTTGTCTGTCTGTCCGTCTGTTTGTTCCGGCTAATCTACGAAACGGCTGGACCGATTTTGACGGGGTTTTCACTGGCAGATAGCTGATGTTCCAAGGAGTAACTTAGGCTACTTTTATTTAAGTAAAAGAATTAGGGTTCCGCGCAAAAAAAATTAAAACAGCTAGTACGTACATATATGTGTTACTAACGCTTATTAAATTTGTATAGTAAAGATTATACGTAACGATGGAAAACAGCAGAATGTTGGTTAACACTTTTAAATAACGGCACCGATAACAAGGCAAGCTGTGTTTTAATTACTCGGTATCTGCTGCATTACTTTGTGCTTTGCGTGGGCTTCTGTTACTTTCACCTGCTGTATTTAGCTTTATTGCTTTTAAAGGGCAAAGTTGTGTAAAATATTTACAAATGTCGGATACTACTGTTATTTATTCTGTGATGTCAGCTACAAACTAAATGCAGGTGGCAATTAGTTTGTATCATAAAAATTAAAGGTTTTCTGGAGAGATCACTTTCAGAGTGATAAGATCTGCCTGTTATATATATATATATATATATATATATATATATATATATATATATATATATATATATTTATATATAGAGAGAGAGAATAAACAAGTAAATAAAATTATTATCCATCGTTTAAGTTTAGTATTCAATCCTAAACCTCTTGCTGGCATTCATCTATACAAATAAATAAAATTGGAGTGTCTGTTTGTAATATCAAAATAACAGCTTTTTACCAAATACATAGGAATACGGTACTTATAACAAAAGCATATTTTTTTTAATTTTTTGTCTGTTTGTCTGTCTGTTTGTTCCGGCTAATCTCCGAAATGGCTGAACCGCTTTTGGCGGGACTTTCACTGGCAGATAGCTGATATTATAAGGAGTAGCTTAGGCTACTTTTATTTTAGAAAAATAATTATGATTTCGCGCAAAAAAAAAATAAAAACCCTAAATTGAACGCGGGCGAAGTCGCGAGGAACAGCTAGTTTTAAATATTATATTTAGTTTTCGTCTTAAAATTTATATACCTTATGTACGTTACGCAACTTTCACAAAAGAAGTAACATGTTTTTTGAGTGTATGTAGTATGTACACAAGTAAGTACTTACATAATTTACAATGTACGTTTGTATGTTAGAGTGAGGCTTGACAGATTTTAAACCGCGAGATGGGGTATTCGCAATAACGCACATTCTCATCAACGTAATTTTTTACGTAGTTCTGCTTAGATTAAAAATTATAATAAAATTAATATATTTTGAAAAAAAAAATTGAAATTCAGTTGTTTAATTCTACCCTGACACTTGTTCGGTCAGTTTAAGTCAGTTCCTTATTTTCTGCCGACTTCCAAAAAGGAGACGGTACTCAATTCGGCTGTATGTTTTTTATGTGTGTTACCTCATAACTCTTTACTTGGTGAACCGATTTCTATGATTCTTTTTTTATTTGAAAGCTGGTACTTCTCGTGTGGTCCCATATGAATTTGATCAAGGTCAGACCAATAGTTTTTGAGTTATTCTTAATAACTTATATTGAAGTCGGCAGTACAACATTTTGACTGCCTCGTTGGTCTAGTGGTTGTAGTAGTGCGACTGCTGATCATGAGGTCCCGGGTTCGAATCCCGGGTCGGGCCAAAAAAAAAAAAAATCAGTTATTGAGTTTTTCTATCAAGAAATTCTCAGTAGCTGCCCGGAGTCAGGAAGTTGGCGGTGTCTCACCCCCGTGCCTCGGAAAGCACGTTAAGCCGTTGGTCCTGCGCCTAATCTCTCTCCGGTCGTGTCGGTTTACCGTCCCATCGGACTATGAGAGTGAGGGAATAGAGAGTGCACCTGTGCTTGCGCATACACTCGGGCACTATAATCCTGTCCTGCGCAGATGGCTAGTCTCCGTTGAGGCTGGCCGCCGTGACCGAAATTCGGTCGGGAGGACATTATTATTACAACATTTTTAATTTTTAATTATTTAATAATAAGTTGCTGCCATTTGTTAAATTTTTTACGCGTATGCAATTCTGAGCTTGCGCCGATTCATGCAGTCTCGTAGCAAAACATAAGTTTTGGAATAAATGAAAGGAATACTTACCATCCGCCCTGCCGAGTGAGGGTGAAACCAAACCGCGCCTCTCGATCGACGGACACTCGTATTCCGATGATACCAAGCCCTTGTGGCGAGACAACTTGCCCTCGCATCACCGACACACGGCTGCACACATTGTTATATAATGTCAGTTAACGTTGGAGGACAGTGCACTGTACAAGGCAATATGTTTTCAAAATTTGATTCAATTTAATGTGTTAATTTAAACACTTAATATGATATTTTAAACATGTTATGAGATGTAATATAAAGATATAAACATATTTCAAATTAATAATATTTACACAGATACATATGAGAAGATATTATATGATTATGTATGTATGTATGTATATAATATGTGAATATGTTAATAGTAATTCTGACAAGTGTTCATTAACTATTATTATTTTATTTAAGCATATTATGTAGTATTAGTGCGTGCGTGTAATGCAACCGACAGTTTCCTTTGGTAAATTTTCCAAGATACCGAGTTAAGATCACAAAACATTTCCTGTGCTATGTTTAGCTTTAATGTAGATGCGGGCGGATTCAAACGTTAAATGCAATAAAACAAGTTGCGTGCACATCTGTGTGCATAAATTAAGTTTGAGACGCTCTCCTGATTAATCTTACATTTCCCCAAATACGTTCCATGTATGATTTAACGAGATGCTAAGACATTTTTATACAGTGGTATTAAATATTTTGATAACTATGTTGCATAGTGAAAAATGTTTCAAATTACATGTTTTTTACATAATTTTCATTAAAAGAAAAATGGAATTTTCTTATTTTTGTAAAGGTAACTTTGTCATCGGCTAGTGAGATAAGGCTTTATTGACGATACTTTGTGGTTATAAAGTTTTAACTGCATCTTTTGGACCAATATAGGGTAAGGTCTGAATGTAATTAAAATACATTTTTTTTTAATTTCAAATTGTGGTGTAATGAATCCAATACTCCGAATCGTCTTGTGTATCTAAACTGATGCCCATAGGAATGCCGACAAAATCTCCAGACCTACGAATAATGGGGACATATTATTTATGATGCCAGAAAAAGTGTCAAAAGTGCGAGATGTCTGACCCTCTTTATTTTCAAATGACTATTTATTATTATTTTTACGCTGATGATGTTGACATTCGAGAACATCGCCAATAGGTGATAAATACTTCTGATTAAATTGTAAACAGTTTTTTGTCTGTTTATCTGTGCGTTTGTTTAACCTAATCTCCAAAGTGGCTGAACCTTTGACTAACATTTAACTGTTACCACTTTCTTTTAAATCAGTTAACAGATAAAACATATGTAATATGTCAAAGAAATTCAAAGGGCATCCGCGCGCGCTTGATTACTCCTGTAGAAGTCGGAAGAAAAAGCATTACTCGGCTTGTTCGTTGATCAAACAATAAGATATACGTGAAAATAGTCTATTATAAATATAATCGCTTGGGTAAGTTTAAGTAGTTGGACATACATACAGGGTTATTTTGCAATAACCGGCCAAATTTGCAGAGATGGTTCAGAATAAGTAATATAGACAAATGGTGAAGAAAAATTAATTAAAAAACATTCTAAACATTTTGTCCTTTTTATCTTTTAAATTGAAAATGTGTGGTAATGCATTATTTTAACTGATTTTACTGCACACGCACACATTCGTAAGGGTCGATCGGTGGGCAAAAACGTTGTTGCCCATAAATCACATTCAATTTGGGATAAATTCAAATAAAAGAAGAAGCCATATTTACTCGTATTTTCAAAAATTACAATAACGGTATATCATTATTTATATATTTAAACTTAAGTTTAAAATTTGGCTACTCTTTGAAAAATAACTCTGTATACTACTTCTGTATTCGTTCAGTCGTTTTTAGTTATAAATCTGAATTTATCATTTATTTTAGATAATTTTATAACAGTATGTATGTCCATTAATTATTAATGAGAAGTTATTATATTCATCGGGTGTCGTAAAAGGCGAATATGGGATATGCCATAAGATGTTATAGTTTCCGATAGATGTATTATATTATATTATATTTGTTTACGCCATGATGCTACAAGACGCTGTAATACCGAAAATGCATCTTAATTAGTTAACGTGGGTGTGAGAAACGTTGATTACAAGAAAGTAAAAACAAACAAGATGCTTTTGGTGGGTAATACATGAAATATCTATTTGGAGATATATTATTTGGAGATCGGCGCAAGAGAATTCATTACCCATTTTCGTCCTGTGGGTATCATAAGATATATGGTGGTATTACGATCTCGTTTACGTCAGGCGTCAAATACACAGACCGTCGATGGATAAGAGCTAAAGGTGTAAGACGTCTGGTACTGCAATCATCGATTTCCCTGACGAGCGTGACGATTAAGGCTCTATACTGGAGTGCCTATGTCCAGCAGTGGCCTCTTACGGGCTAATGACGATAATGATTGTAATACCTAATATACAGTAATGTTTCGTTTGTAGTATATTAGTAGGATTTGTATATGATAAATATTTGCGCGAATGAAATAGCGGGCACAGATATTAAAATATTATTCAACGAGCAGATAATAAATGTAGAAAAATAAAAAAAGACAACAGGCACACGCGAACATGCGTTGCGGGCTAGGCATACAAAATATGTGTGAAACCCATCAAAAGGATAGCTTTGTTTTCATAGCTTAGCTTATCTAAGCTTTGAGAAAAAAAGGGTTAATTGATACTAAGTTTTTTTTTTAGTATATAAACTGAAGCGGGGAATTTGTGTGTCGAGCTGTGTAGATGACGCATCCCATCCGTTCAGGTACGTCATTTAACGTTGTTGGAAAGGCAGGCCAGTATAGGATTTTATGTTAAATGGTGCCCAAATGGTTAGATTCGATATCGCTTTCTTATTATTTTGTACAGGAAATTTTTGAAAATATTCCTTTTTTTTTTTAAAGAATAAGGATGACAAACGAACATAGTTTGTACCTTTTCGAATTTAATTTAGCGGCAGAAATATGTAAGATGCTGGTGTTCATATAACAGACTTCTAGACTGAATGAACCAAGTAAAGACTACTAAAATCAGCGTTGTAAACTGTTTATATTCATCAGACGCACGATGGTAAACATTCTTTCTCTTTTTTGATTGAGGTTTATGGGTTTTGTTTTTAAAAAGAAAAAGTCATGCTAGTTTGCTCCTGCTCGCCTTTTCACCTACTCTAAAAGCGCCAATTGATGTACGTACACAGTACCTTAAGTACCTAAACAGGGTTATTTTGTATTAACCGGCCAAATTTGCAGAGAATTTTTAGAATAAGTAATATAGACAAATGGTGAAGAAAAATTAATTAAAAAAGAACTCAGACATTCTGTCCTTTTTATCTTTTAAATTCAAAATGCGTGGTAATGCTAATGCAGTATGCATGCAGTAAAATCAGTTAAAATAATTTTTAACTGATTTTACTACGCATGCACACATTTGAGACAGCATTATTGATTGGGGGTATTTTATGTCATATAATAAACCTATGTATAGAACAAGGCATATTCCCTAAGTCTCTAAAACGGTCAATAGTAAAACCATTATTTAAAAAAACCGACAGATATGATGTTGGATGTTATCGCCCTGTTGCTTTGATTACTATATTTGCGAAAGTTTTTGAAAAAGTCTTATATAAACGTTTAAATAAATATCTTGAAGATAATAAGATACTCGTAAACGAGCAAAAAGGATTTCGTAAAAATAAATCTGTAAACACGGCAATTTATGACGTGCTCAACAAAATTATGACTTGTATAGACAAAAAAATACCTGTAGCCGCGCTATACATGGACATGACTAAGGCTTTTGACTTTGTGGATCACAAAATATTAATAAGGAAATTACACCAATATGGATTGCGAGGGACAGTTTTAGATCTTTTTGAGTCATATATTACAGACAGAACGCAACTTACTGAAATAAGGAGAATATGTCCTATAAAGTTGACAGAGAAGGTTTATCGATCGACATCCCGAGCTGTGTACTATGGCGTTCCACAAGGAAGCGTTTTGGGGCCACTTCTATTTCTTTTGTACATTAATGACCTTCCATCGGTGATACAACAATCTATGGTCCTATTTGCGGATGACTGTACGGTCGTTTATGAAGGAAATAATACCCAAAGCTATGAAATTGAGATTAACAGTTCCATTGGTCTTATAATTGACTGACTCGTAAAAAATAACTTAAATATAAATTTAGAGAAAACAAAAATTATGAAATTTAATTGGCAAAAAGATAGTTTATCAAGTATTAACACGTTCATGCACACACTTCAATATAGTAGCTCTATGTGATATTGCACATAATTTTTTCATACAAAATGATTTCTTATATTTACGCGAACACTACACATTTTTAAATAAAACTAATTTTACGGATTTTATCGCGTATATTAACTTATTTTTAACTTATTTTTATATTCCCGACGTTTCGGGTGCTTTCCAGCACCCGTGGTCACGGGGGACTGAGTTGTTTGACGTCCTACTGTCATAGTTAGCCCGGCTACCTTCAGTTTTTTAATATTAATTTTCGGTTCGATTTACGCAGAATGAGCTTACAGTATCTTGAAGTCTAGCAGTGGTATACTTGGGTTTGGATTTGATTTTATTAATTATGGGATCCCAAGCAGATGGCAGAACCCATCCATCTTCTCTATTGAAATTAGGATGTTTTTTAATTTCAATAGCCTCGCGAATCATCCTTGGGAGGAATCGGTGTTCTTTTGCGAGGATTTGTGGTCTATCAAATCTAATGTAATGACGGGGACGATCCTGAACATGTTCACTGACGTGAAGCACCGACGTATCGGGAAGTCTGCAGTTTGTGAACATGTTCAGGATCGTCCCCGTCATTACATTAGATTTGATAGACCACAAATCCTCGCAAAAGAACACCGATTCCTCCCAAGGATGATTCGCGAGGCTATTGAAATTAAAAAACATCCTAATTTCAATAGAGAAGATGGATGGGTTCTGCCATCTGCTTGGGATCCCATAATTAATAAAATCAAATCCAAACCCAAGTATACCACTGCTAGACTTCAAGATACTGTAAGCTCATTCTGCGTAAATCGAACCGAAAATTAATATTAAAAAACTGAAGGTAGCCGGGCTAACTATGACAGTAGGACGTCAAACAACTCAGTCCCCCGTGACCACGGGTGCTGGAAAGCACCCGAAACGTCGGGAATATAAAAATAAGTTAAAAATAAGTTAATATACGCGATAAAATCCGTAAAATTAGTTTTATTTTTCATACAAACTAAAGCGACGTCTAATGACGCTGTGCAATAACTGATAATATTAGTATTGAAATATATTGCGCTGACGTCCTAAGACGTCACTACATTTTCGTTTATGAGAGTCAAAAATGCTTTCATAACTAGAATACTCTGAATCGTCTGTGGTGCTATAAGAATTTTCTGATGCGGAATCCGATGTAGATCTAACATCAGAAGCAGATCGTAAATTGGAACAAGTACTCTTTTTGACATGCAATAATGACTTTTTGCGCTGTTTGCCCCGCTCAAACTGCGAAATGCCAATGTCACTGGAGCTGTCGTCATCATTATCACCAATTGGGCCGTAATCGGCATCTGATCCAAACTCTCCATCGTTAACAAAAGGGACTGGCGTGGTTTCCCGGGATGAAGAAAGCTCATAGATTTTCATTGAAGATTCCTTTTTTTTTGACTCATTTTATATATCTAAAACGAACAAAAAAATACAAAATATGTATTTTGAACATATTCAGACTTATTACAATAAAGTAAAATATGTTTATATAATATATATATCGTAGTAAGATAACGTTTAGCGTCAATATTCCATGTGAACATAAAATTGGCGCACGCACTAGCCCCGCGACGCGCACAAGTCGACTGATGTAATGAAACTTCTTTTGCGAAACGACGTATAGTGACGTTGTGCGCTAACAAAGTGGGTACTTAGTATCAGGGAGGAACGCCATCTAAGAAGCCAAAAAAAATTGGTTCGATGTGGCACTACAATTTTGAGAATTCGATATGTTGTGGCACAGTAACCCAACTTTAAAACATTAGTATGGCTAGACACCGTACCATAACGTTGTGCTCAATAAATCGAGTTATTGCTGAACGTAATAATACGTTGTGCCATATCATATCTACAAATATGTGACGTACATATACGTTGTTCGCATGAACGTGTTAATATTCATTATAAAGGTTCAGCAATACATGAAACGATAGAAACTAAATTTTTAGGAATTATCATTGATGACGAACTGAACTGGAAGGCACAGGTCGATAGTGTTTGCAGTAAATTATATAAATTTTCATACGCCTTGTATAGATTAAATAAAAGAGCAAATACGCAAACACTTCGTATAGCATATTTTGGATACGTTGAATCAACACTTAGGTACGGTGTTATGTTTTGGGGAAACTCAGTGGATCGGGAAAAGGTATTCAAAGCTCAAAAAAAGTGCATTCGAGCAATCAAAAATCTACACTGGACAGACAGCTGTAAACCACATTTTAAAGAGCTGCAAATTCTAACTTTTCCCTGTCTTTTTATCTATGAGACGGCTGTGTTTGTTTATAGAAACCTATCATTGTTTGAAAATTTAAATAATAGAAGGTATCCCTTAAGATTAAAAGTTCAACAATCAAAGTCAGTAAAAATGCGAAAAAGTATATTTTGCCTATCCATACCCATCTATAATAAAATACCCAATGATATAAAGAAAATAAATAATATACAAACCTTCAAAAAATCATTAAAAACATTATTAATTAATAAATCTTACTATTCTATTAATGAATATCTTAATGACATAGAAATTACATAATTATAATATTTGTATTTTTTTTTCCTATTTTAGCAAATATTTGTATTTGATTTGACATACCATGTATTATATATTTGACATATTACATATTGATAACCCGATGACATCGACATTTTTAATTTGTATTTTTTTTTTAAATATATATAGTTTATTTCGTGACATTAGCTTAAGATGCAGTATTTATTTTTGACTTGTGTATTTAACAATAGTAATAATAATTTGAAAATATGACATTTTTATTTACTTCAGTTTCTTTTTTTTTCTCAATATAGACGTAAAGGCGCCATTACGAAATGTGTTATTTGTCATGGGCATCATTGCACGATGCTTTTCACTTTTGAATATTTAATACTACATACACATATGATTATGGTTTTTTTATAATGTGCAATCAATTTTAAAAATATTACTTTTGCTTCTATTGACAATACCGTAATGAATATTTGTACACCACACTGTGGTAGAATACACGATACCTAATGTAAATTTTACGAACACCTAACTTACTGTATTCACAAATAAATAAATGAATTTGAATTCGTTATGGCCCATAAATCACATTCAATTTGGGGTAATTTCAAATAAAAGGAGAAGCCTCATTTACTCGTACTTTCAAAAACTGCATTAACGGTATATTATTATTTACATACTTGAAATGCTATTTTTTGAAAAATAACCCTGTATAGACACACCATCATACTTCAGTTTGATTTAAGTTAATAAGTTATCCTTCTGTGAAGTACTCAAGTTACTTTTATATTTATTGAGGCGTTCAAAGTCGAGATTTTAATACTCTAACATCTGAAGACGTAATGTTAATGTAAACTATTCTTAATTGTAACTTCTTAATTAGAGAAAATTCCATTAATTAATTAACTTTTAGCTTTTGTAGCGCCTATGTGCCCTACTTGAATAGAAAATGTGTACTTATTTAAATTTTCTTATAAGCGAACAGGCTTGGACTTTAGATATAAGTAATTCAGCAGGGACTAAGTTTGTCTTAATTCAAGGAAAATTTACTTGGGCCTCTGAGTTATACAGGGTTATTTTTCAATAACCGGCCAAATTTGGAGAAAAGGTTCAGAATAAGTAATATAGACAAATGGTGAAGAAAAAATAATTAAAAAATCTCAAATATTCTGTCCTTTTTATCTTTTAAACTCAAAATGCGTGATAATGCATAACTTTAACTGATCTTACTGCGCACGCACACATTCGTAAGGGTCGATCGGCGTGCAAAAATGTTGCCATAAATCACATTAAATTTGGGATAATTTCAAATAAAAGTTGTAGCCTTATTTACTCGTATTTTCAAAAACTGCTATAACAGTTTATCATTATTTATATATTTGAACTTAAGCTAGAAATTTGGCTACTCTTTGAAAAATAACCCTGTATATCTTTTGACGATAGCATAAAATTCTGTATTACGAGTATTTCTCTAACTTTATTTTTCTTTCTACACGCTCATTTAAATTTAGATTTTTTTTAGTTCTAGCAAATTTAATCCTTTGAGCTGTTGCATGTGATTATTATTATTTGGTGGATACTTGTGCTCTATAATGAAATTCAGCGTTTGATCCTTACATTTTCACTTATTTCAGGAAATAAATTATTTGGAGTGATATTTTAATTTTTTCAAATAACTAATACAAATAATCATAAATGTTTCCATATGAAAAGAAATATTGCAGTTATATTATGATATATATTTGTATATAATTATAATAATTAATATTGTTGTATAAATATGTATATTTTAGTTATATTATGATTTATGACATTTATTTGTATATATTATAATAATTAATATTGTTGTATAAATATTTCACTCTTAAAAATCATAACATCATTAATATTTTTTTAAGTTTTTATAATATAATTATTATAATAATTTTTTCGCCAGTATTTAAATTTCTGATCAATATAGCTATTAAAACTGTAAAACAATATTCTGTTAGTCCTGCGTATATCAAAAATAAATAATTAAATTATGTTGTAAATAATAAAAAAATTATAGCTAATCGATTACTACGAGTAGAATATCCAAAGTGAGATGAATGTATATACAAACAAAGACAATAATTAATTACATGAGACGCAGTGACAATACAGTGTTGTCGACAATGTGAATCATAACAGTATTGCAGATCACTGAATTACATTTATACAATTAAACACAATATGTGCTGTCTTAGTCATTTGATAAGGTGTCAATTTAGTTTAAGGAATTTATTTGTAGTTGAGGGTTAATATTATCAGACCATATACAACGTGTAACAAAAACCCTGTGGTTTCCTTTAAGTGTTGAGTCAGTATTCAAACGTAAAGAAATAACTTTTTTTCAAAAAAATTGAAGATTAAAAATTTAATTTTAGTTAAAAATAATTAATTTACAAATTGTATGTGGTTTAATTACCTCTAACTGGACACGAGCATCGGTGAAGGGGGTGGGGGGGGGGGGGCTTTAGTTCCTCCTCTTATTCTCCGGAAAATGCAGAGGTAATAAAACCACATACAATTTGTAAATTAAATTTTTTAATGTCCAAGTTTTTTGGAAAAAAGTTATTTCTTTATGTTTGAATACTGACTTTGATAACGCACTTAACGGGAACCACAAGGTTTTTGTTACACGTATATACGAGTGAGTGCTTGCTAGTTTTTGATTTTATAGAATTAAACAACGTAATGCTTCGGTTCTGTTAGTTAAGTCATCATTAACGAAATAAATTGAAAATTTATAAAATGACTTTACGTAAAAGACCGCTAGTTGCACACTAAAGGCTTTTGCACATAATATTCAATTTAATTTAATAATTCCGTTTTATAAAGACATTATTTAAATTTGATTTTTGTTATTCGTTAGTGCTTAGCCAGAATTATTCTTTCAAATTTTTATATATAACCCCTTAAGGTAATTTTTATATGTACAATACTTTCGGAATTATGCAATAATTCAAACTTATAACGAAAACGGATACACGATATAACGAAATACACGGATTAGGTATATTTTTCTGTAATTTAAATAAAATTTTATGAAATAATTAATTACTGATTAACTATCTCACATCACGTAAATAATTATTTTACGTGAAGTTGTTTTCAAGGCATAACATTTTTAACATTTGAATTATGTTCTTAACTATAATTACCTACAAGCCCTAAATTTTTAATAATAAATTATGTTACTTTGATGTGTACTTTCTATTGATCGTATGCACGTTTTATTATATAAATATAATTTGCATTTATAATTTTTTTATATATTGTAAGTACCTATTTATAGAAAAATAATAATTAATAGTAACTTGTCTTTAACAAAAGCTTATGTCTCAGATATTATTTCTAGAAGTACCAATGTTTTGTAATTAATTTAATATGTTGTGTTGATTGTGATAATGTTCATATCATGAAACGAAATGTAATGAAAAGGTAAATAAATAATGATAAATGTAATTTAAAATATATTATTTATTGTAATGTTCAAAATACGATGATTTACTTTAAATATTTTTAATTTAAAACATATTGCCTTGTAAACTCCCTTTGATTATAAACTGAGCGAAGTTATCGTGCTAATGCGTTTTATAATTTTGTTATAAATTCTGTGAAAGTGAAGAATGAAAAAAAAAACTTAATAAAACAAAAGAAGTTTTTAGCATTGCACATTCTCTTATTAGGATCAGTCAGCTAAGTGCCTAGAGTAGATTTCAGTTTTAACATCAAAATATCTACTTAATATCTTTAAGGTTCAAAGGTAGTTTTAGACATTAATTTATGAAAAAACGGAAATCTATCTAGAAAGGTATGTATGTAGGTATAATGCATGTTACAGCTGCCACACAAACCATAGTTTTATTTAATATAGGTATATTTTCTTACGTAGTAATATGATGCAGTTATTTTACACTTGAAATTGGTGCAAGCGTTTGAACATAATAAAACGGCAAACTATTGCAATAAAAACAAAAGTTTGTAACTTTAAATGAAAAGTAAAATAAAATTATGATCGCTGTAAGATTTGCACTTCTTTATGAACGCAATGGTTTATTGTTGTATCGTATTGATAGTAGTAATTTAAGCTTTTATACGTTAGTAGTGTGCGAGATTCATTCTCGTAAGTTATTTAAATTTATCCCATAGCATTAGTCGATTCCAGTGTAATATACTTTTTCCAACACTCTAATCGTAAATGCTCCTCTCTCCTTTTCCATCTTGCACCCAACCACCGCCGTTTTAGTTTCATTCAGATTGCTCGTGCACTTGCTTGTGTTTTGTTTTTATGAACGCAGCGACGGCACAACGGCAATCTAGTAGGGTATTTCAATAGCGCACACTCAGAAAGTCCAGTACCTTTGTAAAAAGTTCCTCTGTTATCTTCAAGGACTTGCGGGTTTAATGGAAAACATATCCATTATTCTAAACTTCATATTAAAGTACAGCATCTTTACCTATTATATAATTATTATAATTCAATAATATGTTAATCTCTAATCTGAAATTATTTTATTAAACAATACGTTTGAAGTTTAAGTCTTGTTAGACTTAAAACATAGGTGAATTGTTTTTAGCATAATGAACATTGAAAAAAAATTTAATTTGAAAGAACATAACATAAATTAGAATAAAGAATATAACAACAACAATTTTCATTAAAAAAAAAAACACTTGTGTACATTTTTTGCACCAATTTCAAAGTGAGGATATAACAACATGTAAATGATGACAAACTGATGGAAGCGATGGTTGTATTATACAATATTGACGAGACTGCTATTGTCACGTCATGAAGTAGTCATTTAAAAAAAAATTGTGTTTCGATTAGTCACAGGGGTTAGGATCTAAACACATATAGAGCTCGGGCAAAGGGTAAGGGGTTGGTTCACAGATGAAAGACGCAGACAAAGGGTAAGGAACACATAAAAGGGTAAGTTTATTTGAAGCTTAATTTGCGTGTTTGTTGGAATTTTGCTCAATTGACAATATAAAGTTCGCGTCTCGTTTCGTATTTTACAAGCCCTACGCCTATCGAAATGTGTTAATTACGTTCTGCGTGAAAGCGTAAATGATTTTCCTAAGTTTCATATAATTTAACAAAAGTACTATCATATGTGAGCTATTGTAATATAAGCACAGTAGACGAGAACAATAAATATTACAAAATACTATTGTGGCTGCGGCAAATTGTGTTCGACACATATTTTTTATAATTTGTTATATTTTATCCGCCTCGAAGCGGTCTTTTATAATATACACGATGTACTATATACATATCATATTTATATCAAATTAATCTAAAATAATATTGATTTGTCGCAACCGCAAAAAACATTCAAGACAAACATACAGATGTTACATACACATAGAGAATGAAACGAATACAGACAAAGGAGTAAACGAAAAGTGAGAAGCATCAGTAGCACCATTCGCGTGTTCTTTATGAACCACGCGGCGGGTGCCGGCATCACATATATATGCAGGAGTTGCAACAAAACGGAATAGGTTAACAGATACTGAACACTGAGGGGCGAGGGCGGGCTGACTGACACTTACCATGGTGTAAAGGAATTCCAGAACTCGCTAGGAGTGGCGGACACACGGCGGCACAGGGACACAGAAAGACAGGACAGATTACTACACAGATACCTACATCCCTCAGTGCAACACCACCCCGACTTTGCAATCCAACGACTGCACTTGTCTACACTGGTTACTTTGCGTTATAACACTTGCTTAAAATGATTTTCACGATTTATTTTGCGAATTTACTGGCTCGAGTACTAAGCTCGTTTGCATTAGAACAACACCACCACTTTTTTATGAAAGTATTTAAAAAAAATTACATTTAGTTAATGGGTTCATTGTTGCATGTAGTCACAGAAACATGCTGGATGGCGAACGCATAATGTTGTTAGGAACTTTGTCATTTGATAAGATTTAATGAAACAAATGCCAGAACGCAATATAACCTTCTAGATTTTTCAACTTAAAATAGTAAAGCGGCTTGTGTTTTAATGCAAACAAACTTTTTAGGCGCTTTTGCATATAAAGCGAGGTGGGTTGACTACTTTTATTATTCAGTTTTGCTTTGTCTTATTTAATATTTTGAGAGATCAAATAATATTCTAAAGAGCTATTCATATGCTTTTTGTATGTTCGAAATTATTGCTACTAAACATTTTGAACTGATAAAGTTCTAACTAGAATCGTAACAGACTAAACAATATAAAGTGATCAAAGACTATTTGTTTTAACTTATTTAGTTTTCATCTTTTGTTATTCCTGATAATTGTCTGTCATGATTCAAGTCTTGTATGGTGATCCTTATAAAAATAGCTGTTAATTTACTCGACGGAAAGACAAACAAAACTGTTCGGAAGCTTTGAGCGCTCATTCAATCGTATAATCCATTTAACTTTATTATAAGACGCTTTTGTTTTGTTTAGACAAACAGGTAGGGTTAGACACACACAAGGGATAAACATTAGACAATACACAACACATCGGATCTGGTGTGAAAAATAAAAATGAATAAAACTAAAAAAATTTATCTCAAAATATGGTTAATTTTTTAAATAAAAAACATGCGGGGTTCGCAAATAAAAATCAATAATTTACACACGATTAAACACAGGAAAATCAAAACACTTCCACCAGATGATAAAATAAATAGTAATTTAAAAAGTAGAGTTCAGAAATAACATAAAAAAAAACACACCAAATCCTCGGAGAGGTTTAGGAGATTGAGCAGGATTAAAAATGGTATAGGTGCAATTTCCTAATTACATTATGGAATGATTTTTTTCTTATTATTAGGAATTCATATCATTATATGAAGATGGCATTTAGTCTTATTTTATTGTAAAGTGCAAACATTACAATTATTAAGTCCTAAACCGATACCATGTAAAGGATATCGTTAAACTTCTTTAAAAGTTGACATAGAAACGATATCTTTTACGCTAAATAAATGATTTGGTGTTCGAATAGGATTTAATTTGTTACACTTACCTCTCTGAATATTCGTCCATGTGCGCGTAGCTCTGAACTGAGTTTTCTTCTATGAGGAATTTGACGCGTTGATAGAATGAAGCGGTGACAGAAGGTGGTTGTTTGCGAAGTAGCACTTCTACCGGGTCGTTTGAAGCGAGGCACATGATGTGTTCAGTGCATTCTGGCCGACTGCAGCATTCCGAGTCCGAGCAGTCCGTCATGCCATCTTCAAAATGGTAGTTCTATTGTCAGATTCTTATATTGCACGAAAAAAATTGTACTTCCATATAGGGAAGTTCCTGTACGACTTAATTGGGAGAAAAATATGTCAAATGTATATAAATCATTTGAAATCAGTAACGTTACCTTCGTCATTGTCTTCGTTGTCGCTACAGGAGAGCTCTAGGGCGATAGAGCAGTCCGTGCCGGCCCAACCATCAGCACACGAGCAGCGATAGACACCGTCCTCTAAGAGACACTGACCGTGCCGAGAGCAACCATTTGGACAGCCAGCTAAACAAATAAAGTTAAAGTTACAATCTATGTACGTGAAGGAAAAGAAAGGCCTCTTCTCATTTCTGAAACCACTAATCTGCCGTGCTGCTATAGTGGGCGTTAGCGAACTTCACATGTCCTGGATATATTTTATTTCTCAGTTTCCTAACGATGTTTTCCTTCACCGCCGAGCACGTGGTAAATCAGCACTTAAAATTGTAATTAACAATTTCATTGGTGCCGGTGGGGATCGAACCCCGGTTGCTCGAGTACTGAGAAGCTTACAGCGAGCACTAACCATCTGAGCTACCACGGCTCACACATACATTTTAAATGAAATAAATTAATAAATAAACTCTTTATTTGCCATGAATATTTTAACAATAATTGTAACCCTAGCTTTTAAAGTAGATGTAAAAACTGTATCTTAGTCTAAAAGTCTTCCCTTTTTATTGGTACAACTAGGTATAATAAATTCGGGCGACTTAAAAAATAAATAAAATTGTGTTTGTGTTTGCGTGTGTGTGAGAGAGAGAGACAGAGAGAGAGTGGGTTTGTGGTGTGTGGTTGCAATATTTTAATCAATAAAAAAAATGTATGCATTCATCTTTAAAAAAATGCTTACGTAATGTGCAGTGCCTGCCATTCCACCCTTGCGTGCAAACGCATGTGCCGTTTTTGCATTGCCCATGCTCGTGACAGCGGATGTCACATGGACGTTGGTCACATAACGACCCTGTCCAGCCCTCATCACAACGACATACACCTTCCGCGCACACGCCATGCGGACCGCAGTCCAGTGAACAGACCACTGTTAACAAATAACAATATGTGTAATATAGTTACAAAATACTTAATGCATTCGATTCCTTAAGTTTCATATTTACCTTGAGAACAATCATCACCAGTGTATAAAGGATCACACACACATCTACCAGCATCGAGGTCATATACGCCTCGTTGGGAGCATGCCGGTAAGCAACGTTGTACACGGGCATCACGTTCACTACATGCAGCACCGCGCCAACCCGCTCGACAAACGCATCTTCCGCGAACACAGGAGCCATGGCCGCCGCATGTCGGGTCCAAACAGTCCTCTAAAAATATTAAAATAGTTAAATATAGGCAAGTTATATTAAAAAAAATACTTGTTACATTTTTTTATAGGATAGGGTGACAAACATACACATCTACATCTACACTATTTTCGTTTGCGAATCAAAATGTAGATGCGTTGTTACCCGTGAGGACTAAGATGGAATGCCTCTTTTACATTAAAAAGGGTTTCCGGTTCTCTACACTCACTACACGAAACACAGCACAGAGCGTGGTCCTTCCCCCGACGAGCCGACCCATTCGTGCTACAACTATACTAATATAGCTGCAGCATAGCTCTACCACGTATTAAATAAATGTTTCTTTTCAGGAACATCCAGGTAACTGATTAAAACCACCACTAATAAATAAAAAGTACTATGTGTTCCACTAGCACTGATTCAATAGCAACACTGATGTTCTATTTTAAGAAATTGTTTACAATGTGAAATTGACCACATTTGCAATAGTGATTTTATTTTAATAAAAATAAAACGGAAAGGTGGATGTCCACCCGGTGATACTAGAAAGGAACCAATATTGCATGATTCTGAGTATGGTGAAAAATATTTAACTAATTTCGTCGAGTTCGTTCGTTCGAGTTATTTTAGATACATATGTACCTACTATTTTTACCACAGACTAACGAACAGCAACGATAAACATTTTTCATTGAACTTTTTTATAATAACACTTAATACAAACCTCAAATAAAAGCATCAATTGCTTAAAATGTATGTGATTTTCTTCAGGTAATAGCGCGGCATAAAAATAATATATCGAAATTAAAAAGATCGTTTAGCGTGACCTTATCAAGTTGTCAGTAAAGGCCAACCTCCAACGCTTCACGTTCGAGGTGTGCACAGTGTGTAAACCGCAATGATACCGTTTGGCAAAATGTAACAATTACATAAATATAAAAAATATGCTAGCTCAACATAAAGAAATATACCTTCATCGCATTTAGGTCCTTTCCACCCCGGCTTGCAATGACAATGGCCAGCAATACATTGCCCGCGGCCGGAACAGTCAGCTGGTTCGCAATCGTGTGCAGGTACATCGCATTCAGCTCCTTTCCAGCCTTCAGAACAGTGGCAAATACCGCCTGCGTAAGCGCCATGACCGGAACATAACACAGGGCAGACACCTGGAAAAGTACGAATAAGTTTACTTACTTATTAAGAAGTAGTAAGCTACTTTCAACGTACCTAACTGAACAGAGACTTTTTCTATTTTGAGAGTAATAAAGAGCAAGGCAAAGCCGTGGTAGCTCAGATGGTTAGCGCTCGCTGTAAATTTCACTGTACGCGAGTAACTCGAGTTCGATCCCCGCCGGCACCAATGAAATTGTTAAGGTTAAGGTGAAGGAAAACATCGTGAGGCAACTTGCGTGTTTGAGAAATAGGAAAAAAAATCACATGTGAAGTTCGCCAACACGCATTGGAGCAGCGCGGGGGACACTACCTAAAACCCTCTTAGAAATGAAAGGAGGCCTGTGCTCAGCAGTGGGTCGTATATAGGCTGTAACTTTAAAAACAGCTTTTTGACGCAGATTATTACTTTAGTATGTATGTATGTTGTAACTTTAACTTTAAACTTTAAGAACAAAGAAAAGTTCCTACCATGCCAGTAAGTTGGCGCAAGCTAAATGTTTTTGAAATATATTTTAATACTTTTTTAACATAAAGATTGCCAAAAAATAACAATTTAACTATGATTGCTCACATTTTATAATATTTAAGGCAATCACCTACTTCTTGAATTACACTGCAATTACTGTTAAAAATCTTACTTTTGGAGCAGTCGTGACCCTCGAAGCCATCCATACATTCGCATTTTCCAAGGTAACATGATCCATGTCCTGAGCAGTCATCCGGACAAGAGTTAGTTACACCTTCAGCTTCTGACACAATCATTTCCACGCTATGAGGTTGGAGCTCATCATTGTATATTGATATAAACCATCTCCCTGTGTCGAGATACTGCAATATACTGACATTCACTCTCATATCTGTCGATCTTTTACTTATCGTATGGTTCCATCTGTGAAATGGGTTGATTGTGCCTAGTAGAGCATCCCTGTTATCAAGAGAATGTTCGAATGTGTTACTTTTATATGCGCTCCTTCGTCTTCGTAATCTATGGTCGACTCTTCCGCCACGTATAAATTCCACAAAATCATATTGAGTTACACTTGGAGCTACATTTCTTCTACCATAAACGGCAAAATTGGCACCCCAAGGTACAGTAAAGTTGAGACTAACGTAAGCTGGTTGTTTGTTGCGAAATTCAGAACTCCAGAACTGATAAGCTGGTATTGTAGCGCTGTGTAATTCATCGAAATCCCTAACTTCTAAAGCTGGTGACCAAGGAGGAGGTGCGGCTTGCTGTGCTTGCTGAGGAATGATTGCAGACTCTATTGAAGCTTCCGCTGTAGTTGACCATCCGCCCAAGGAAGAGGTGGATATTGATTCTACAAATATAATTAAATTTATATATAATGAGCATTGTTAATAAAATTAAAGGCAATGATTAAACATTTAAGGCATGTTACCATCAGATGGTGAAGACGTTGATAAGGAATCTCTAATTCCTTGTGCGTGTGTTACTGCTTTAACATCTTGTACCAGAATACAATTTGAATTGTCTATGTTACTTTTAATTGACGATAATGCTGTAACAAAAGAAATTAAGTCAAAATAGTAAGGTCTTTCAAAATTACAATATTTTGTTGTTTAGTTAAATATTGTTTTCAAATATAAAAAAATATTTATAATATTAAAAGTGTAAAGGATATTTTTTGCATTGTACATAAACATTTATTGAGGATGGACATTAAAAGTAAGGTTAACTATTTGCATTTTTTTTAAATTTACAATGACAGATTATCTTTCAGAGTGTGACATTGAATAACATGAGTGGGGAAGAATAGATGTCGTGATGTCCCACCGGGGCTTAATTAGGCGAAGCACAGCTCAAGCGCATTTCGTCGTAGTGTGACAAATCAATCGGTTCCAGTGTCACGGGCCGAGAGGCTGGCAAGCACGTAGGTGGTTCGGTTACACCCAATCATTTCTTGCTCCCGAGAATGGCGTTGTCTTCTCATTATGTGACAGTTGTCAGTGATCGAATCGATCGAATTCCATGTTACGCTTCCTAATTGGATTTTTTTACGGTTTTACCGGAGATTTTCTATGGAGAGCACGGGCTCTAATAACTCGGGTTAAACGAAGCGTGAAATACCTTTGAAAATAACCTGAAAACTTTGACAACAGGTTTTTTTTTCTTTTACAGATAATTTTTTGTAACTACATTTAATCCTCTGGACGCTTTAAAAACAGAATTTCCAAAGAGAAAGTTGAAAAGGGGAGAATGTAAACGGTTCTGTTATTGTAATGCAAAGATAATTTATTGTGTACATTTATTAGTTTGGTAAGAAGCCTGCGAGAAACGGGCATTTCTAGATGTTTATTTTGTTCGGTTGCGCGTGTAGGGCAACTCGTGCTTAACTATACGCGCGAAATTAGAGCCATAAGTCAAAGTTTATGATTCCAAGATTTTACTTTTTTTATTTTCGCTACTCTGAGCAAAAGTATACAGTGATAGTCATAGAAATAAAACTAGAGTAGGTATTTTACTTATTATATAAACTATATTATCAAATGCAAAGATTTCAATATTGTTTATTTAATATAGGCTATAAATGTATTAACTTTTAAAGCATTTATATTCATATTTTTACATATGACTGTATAAGCAAAATATATTATTTTATCCTGTGAAATAAACTTTGTTATTCATTATTTAAATATAAAACTTGGCAGTTTATATGATTCAAAATCAAAATTCTCAATATTGTCCTTTTTAAGATGTGAAACAAAATTAATTCATTGTCATAATATAAACAAATTTTGATTGGTGTTGTTATTTGTTTTTTATTTATAAAGCTTAATACTGGTAACACCTCGATCATATTAATATTTTTTAAGATTAGAATTACAGAATTACGCAATGAACTATATAACTTTATACCTTGTTGGTAAACAGAATTTGAACGTGCCAGTAATAATTTTCACCTCCCCGTTAGTCCACGGATAACCCCGGGCGGTGTCAGAGCAATTAAGTTATCATCTCGACCCTCGACAGTCGACAAGCTATCCCCAAGATTTACTTACAGATAACGATCACTATGCGTTGACGCCATTTGGCCGTTTGCCTTAGCATTGGACAATTTAGATACGAAAGTTAAGGGAAGACAGCAACGACAGTTAGCGGCAATAGCAATTATTGACATACGGACTTATATATTGTAAATCTGTCTTTTATATTATACGTCGAAGTGCGCTTATAAGCTATAGTAATTTTTTACTCAAACTCAACTGGAATATACTTTTTTTTTTATAGAATTAACGTGACAAACGGACACACAATTCGCCTGATGGTAAGTGAATGCTGTGGCCCATAGACATCAACATCTGTCCTCTCAAAACGCAGTTTACCTAATAGGTAACAATGTATCTGCGTTTAGAAGACTAAGATGGAATACTTCGTTTCCAATAAATAGGGTCTCTTGTTCTCTACTCTCACCATACGTAATATAGCAGCATTAAACGCAAGCTGATCCATTCGTGCTCCAACCATACTATAACTGCAGTGTGGCTCTACTCCGTAAAATACCACGTAAAATATAGTTGCGATCGTTGCCGTTCGTTTATTCCTAGTAAGGGGATATTCATCAATTGTCTCAGTGAATCACTGAGACTGGTATTTATTTGTTTTGTAAATAGCAACTTTACATACAAATTCGTATATCCTATTTTTGCAAATCATTTTTTCACTTAGCAACTGCATAAAATTGTATTTCTATCTAAAGAGCAATTTATACTTATAGATTGTCTCATAAAGACCTTCATGTTACATAAAAACGAACTGAAATATCGTAATTTCCGGTCGCAAAAATGAAATATTGCAATGTGGTTGTCACGACTTTTGCCGATGATCCCTCGTAAAACCTATAAATTTTTGCCATGCTAGTTGCGGGGAGGAAATAGTGGGCTCTCGCTGTTTGAACGATGCACGGGACGATTGTGTGCAGATGGACGATGTTTGCTATCTGTAGTATTTTTCGAGTTAATACAATTTATTGTAATACGATTCAGCATAGATTGCATCGTGCCATAGGGGAGCGAAACTCGTTTGATGGAGTCCCGGGGGATGAAGCGCGGCGCAGCGTCGATGCGTTCGGTATTAGTCACGTGATAAATCTTTTCCCGCTCTTGTGTCACGTCCTATCTCCTTTCAATATACGCGAAATATTATAACGCTATCCTTGTCTATGATCAAAATCCGTCGAAGGGTCGAGGTCTTGCCTTGCCCTATTTTACAAGAAGCGAGCGTGGACATTTTTCTCTATGGCTGTAAGCTAAAATTAGATTTACCGATTTTATAGTGTAATAGGAGCAATGCTTATATTATTACTTTGAATTATGCTTATAATGTATCTTCCTAGACTGCGAATTTTAGCGAATATTGATAAAGCAATTGAGTTTATTTAATATTCTTAAGCTGTTATGCAAATAATATGTTCAATTTGATTGATAAGTGTTAATAACACACTGTTAGTAACACTGGAGTGAAAATCTGATGATACATGCAGGGAGTCAATGGATACTGGTGGCTCAGTACCGTGATTTATAGCAATCTATTGTGGATACTTATGTTCAGCGGTGAACTTGTGATAGCTTGTGATGATGATGAACCGTTATATAATAGTAACTATCATATATAATATAGTATATTGTATCTAGTAATGACAACGTTAAATGTTGCTTTTAAAATTGAAATTAATTTTAATCACCTCTCCCGAGTTGCCAAGCCCGTAGGAAAAAAGGAAAAAGTTTAAATATCTTAGATTAATGAACAATGTCATACTATACCTATGAAAGTAAAATTAAAAATTATTAAACAGGGAGTAATTTCCAAAGGCGACAATAACACAAAACGTTGAGAGAGCTTTAATAAAACACTTGGGGCCCTCTATATTTCAATTACATTAAAAAATTGACGCAACATTCGTCCCAGTGTTCATCGAACACCATGTATGTAATGAAGGGTGCAACAGATGGTGCGCATTTTTTCATTACACTACTGGAACTACTAACGGAGTGTGGATTTATGTCGGATTATAAACTGTAGAAACGCTTTTTATTCGCTATGCATTCGGAACGCCTACAAGCGTGCAAACCATATATTGCTCTCTATTTTGGAACTATGGTGTACCGGATCTGTCTCTGAAATAATTTTATATTCAAGCTATGGCTTAAATTGAAGCATAAAATGTTATTGGTATGTTACGCGTATTTAAAGTAAGAACACGCGCGTAGACAAGGATTTTCGTGACTATATAATCTGATAAAAACGAGGAAGAGAGTAGATTACTCAGTATAGATTATGAACCAAGTGCACTATTTATAATGCCCGGGCAGTATGAATAATGATAAGTCAAATCGCACTATGTAATTATTACTGATTAAAATTTTATTTTTATCCCAGTTTTTGGTTATTATGAATATTGCTACATAAATGTTGGACAATTTCATATAAACCAAACTAACCACGTTAATCTTTTTTAAGACAATAAGTTAATGATGTACCAAATTTGAAATAAACCAGTGTAAAAATGTGAAGGAACGGAACTCGAATCACTTCGAAGTATCAAATAGTAGCTATGTGGTATTCCTTCCTTTGCGTTACAAAGAAAAAATAGCTTTGATAAAAAACTTTATACGCATTGTGTTTAAGTGTCAAATATTTACCTTTATGACATCAGAAAAACCTAACGTAATTTTATATTATTTTCTTCTAAGCTATCTTTATATTAATCTGTCCAATAAGTAACGGACTTTATTCATAAAACCCGGTCAATTTAATTATTTCAATAGTTTTAAACACATTGCCTACTCATATTGTGCATTATGCATATGCTCTATTAATCACTTGGTCCAAAACATATAATTTTGTCGTGTTAGTGTCGTTTTATTGACTTAGGAAATATTTTATGAATTTAAGGTAAAGTAATTTAACGTTTTATGATAGGTATTTGTGATAATATGCGATATACAATTCTTTACGTGGTAGAGCCACGCTGCAGCTATATTTAGATGTAGCACGAATGAGTGACTCCACAGAACACCAAATATAGCTAGCGCAAATGAGGTGTTCTCTGGTGGGCTCGAACGGGGAAGAACCACGCTCTCAGGAATACTAGAGTGAGTGTAGAAAACCGGCGACCCTGTTAACTGAAAACGACTTAGTCCTTAGTTAAGTAAAATAATTATACTAAAATACTCGTATTATTGTAAAACGTTAAGATGATTTCCTTTTAAGGATAGGTAATATCAGTAACCGATCTGTTAGTTATTATACTTGTAGGTGTTGTTTGAACCTCCCTCTACTTTTTATCGGCCGGACAACCAGGCAATCGGCGGTTCTTCACCCCTTTGTTGTCAATATTCCACGAAATTGTACGGTTTGCTTCGTCTTTCGTAATGTGCCGTTCTTTTCCGTCCGATTGTAATCTGGAGATTTTCCAGAACAGAGTTAATAGGCTTTTACTACGCAAAGACAATGTGACAACACATCTGCATTTTTATTCTTAATCGAGGATAAATGAAGATGTCTATGGACCACAGCATCCACTTACCATCAGGTAGACTGTGTCCTCGTTTGTCATCCTTATTCTATATATAAAAATACAAACTATTTTCTTTGATTTTAGGAAAAAGGGAACAATAAAAAAAAGGAGGAAATTGACAACATAAATTGAAAGTATATCTTCACAGTAATTTGGTTGTCGTTGATAACGTATTGATCGATTAAGGACTATCTTATGGAAATCTAAACGCAGTGCTACAAAAGCGTATAAGTTATTTAATTAGAAAAACCAATTTCATTTTAAAATGGGAGTATTGCCGCACGACGTTCGAACTTTATACGACATGCATCTCTTTTCTCCTCGCCCTATAATTTAATGGGAATCTAAACGAAGCGAGATCCGATACGATAAGATCCATTGACTTAAAAACGCCTTATATTGAGGCTTGGTTCATTACATTATTTTAAAGAAACGAAGAAAATGTAATGTCCCATTTTATGTGCTATTCCAAAATGGGACTGTCTCTTCGGACAAGATTACCTTAGTACTTAATTGGACAGCTTATACTATTTGAGAAACATATATATACACTTGTATATATATATATATATATATATATATATATATATATATATGTACTTAGTTCCTTGTAATTTTTACTTCGACACTATCGAAAGTGGAACGTTAATAATTATTAGGTCGTTACCTCCGAAATTGCTGCATTATATGGAAAGTTCATACATTTCATAAATTTATAAAATAACCAAAAAGAAGTGCGTGCTACCTTGTTCCGGTCTGATGTATATATCTATCGGTTGAGGTATACTATTGTTCTCCTCAGAGGTGACAACGTATCTGTAGGATTCTTCATTTAAAGTTGGTTGCAGGTGCCAGTGGGCTGCAGTAGCAACTTAACATTAGATGGACTGTTAATTCGGTCACTTTTATACGTAGTAGAGCCATGCTGCAGCTATATTAATAGTATAGTTGTAGCACGAATGGGTCTGCTCGACCGGGGAAGGACCACGCTCTAACAGAATACCTACCAGCGTAAAATAGCAACTTAATGCTGCTGTGTTTTGTTTGGTGAGTGTAGGGAACCGGAGACCCTTTTTACTGGAAAAGATGCATTCCATGTTAGTCCTCACGGCTGACAACTTCATTTTATTCGCAAACGAGGATGGATGTAGATGTCTATGGGCCACAGCAACCACTTACCATCAGATGAACTGTGTGCTCGCTTGTCACTCTTATCCTATAAAAAACATCAATTTTTAACCGACTCCAAAAAGGGGAGGTTCTCGATTCGAGTGTATGTTTTTTTTTCGTGTGTATTTTACGCGATATCTTTGCAGATTGAGAACTGATTTTAATGATTCTATTTTTAATAAATAGGTTATACTTTAAGAGTAATTTCATATAAATTTGGAGAAAAAATTCGACTCTTACGGGTAGAAAATAAATAATTTCTTTTTTAGCAATTTGAAGTCGGTTTTTACTTTTTGTTAAAAGTTATATTTATATATATAAAAAACTCATTAATGATAATATATCGGCAGCTTATCGTCAATCTCGGGCGTTTTGCAAACTTAAGAAATAATTACTTGAGACTTTATTGAAAAGCTGAAGGTAGCCTGGGATGACTATGACATTAGGACGTTCCCAAGTGCCCATGGGTGCCGTAAAGCATCCTAAACGGGAGGAATCAATAATGAATTAAAATAAGACATGATACATTTTTTAAAATTGTTTTATTCTAAATGAGAATCCGATTCAGAATCCCCTCATTTGTATGCCGAATCAACAAATTAGGGCAGGCCTCAACGCGTCATTATTGAGTTTAGCCTCTAGTGTCTCATAGTCACAGGTTAAAGTGTTCGTTGTTGACGTCGAAATTTCCAGAAATGTTGAAATTTGCGGTTCCAAGTCCATAAATTTCGTTGTGTACAACGATATCAACGAAATTAGCACTGTTCGTGAACCAAGCAATATGAAAGTTATATTGGAAATAAATGGAAAAAAAATAACACGAATTTTAAATTGAAAGAAGAAACAGCAATGTTAAAGATAAACGTCTGAACGGCTTTAACTTATAAATGAGTTTTATTAAAAGCAATTTATTAGCTTATTTATATTATCATTAAACTATCCAGATATTAAAAAAAATCAGTTGTCATGTTCAGTTGGTACCTTCATAAAAATTAAGGTACCAACCATAATTCATAAAAAACTTACTGATAATTAAAATGAATAAAAGACTGTTTAAAGCGTCATAGCTCAGGGACCCCTGGAAGTTCTGAAATAAGCTGTAATCTGCGCTGTAAATTTAAGAGTACGCCGGCGACCCGAGTTCGGTCCCCGCCGATACGAATCATATTGCTAATTGAAATTTAAGGTGATCAGCGGTGAAGGAAACATTGTAAGGGAAATCAGCATGTCTGAGAAATTAAAAAAATAATTCAGACGTGCGAAATTCGCCAAAATGCATTGAGGCAGCGCGGCGGACATTTCCTTGCCCAAAACCCCTCCCAGATATAAAACAAGGCTCGTGCATAGAAGTGGGACGTATACCTTACAGGCTTATAAAAATACCTTTACTTATAATTTCTTAAAAGTGGGACGTCACCACTTTTTAAATTTTTAATTTTATAGTGTGCTTATTAATATTTTTAATAAATAGTAGTAACGGCCTGTTTATTCATTAATTGTAATTGTAAATTATAGATGAATGGGCCGTTTATTGAATAATACGCGGTAATCGTAAATTATTGCTTTATTGCCTTATTGCTACTGCACCTGCCAAACATTTCATCAGATATTAATTATAATTAACTTTATTCCCCTAACATTCAGCCGAACAATTTTTTTATTGCTTGGGTGGTTATGTAGATACTTGTTTCTGTATATTTTATAGTTTTATAATTATAAATAACATTTTTACGTGGTACAGCTACGCTGCGACTGTAATATCGATGTTGTAGGTACTAATGCTGCGTGCGGCTCGACTAGAAAGAACTACTATTCTCTGACTAAAATAAAAAACCAACCGAAAATATTTTTTATTGGTTTTGTACATTCCATCTTAGTCCTTACAAGTGACAACGTTTCATTTCGCAATCGTTTTTGATTCGAATGCGAGAATATATTATGAGCGTCCACTTTATGGTCGTTTGTATAAAAATCGAATAAACTACCGATCGATGATTAAAATATATATTAAGTTATGACTAAAATATAATGATTTAAAAAAAAAATGAATTTATTATGTCATAATTGCACATATTTAACTTCTAAGTAGATAAATATATGCACTTCTAATATTCTACAAAAAACGGAAATGATAGTTTTTGTAAGTAGAAGTTTTGTGTCAAAAGCCTTTCTTTCCAGCAATGAGTTGCCGAAACTGACGAAGTTATAACACGCTAGTAACATGCTACCAGCACGTTATTTGGTGTTTGTTGGAATATTTAAACTGCGGTTTAAGTTAAATTGAAACCATAGTTGCAAACACGCTATGTCTGTACAAACTTATTTTTCTGTTTGTATATGGAGTTATTACGAATAGCGATTTCCAACTGCAAGTTCGAATTAGAGCTACATATGCATACAACCGTGATGTTTGAGTTGTTTGTGTAGTGAGGTCAGTGCCATTAGAGTCCGCTGTTTTCTGCTTCCCTCCGTGTATTTAGTAAAAACTTATAATAAAGGTTTCAGATACTATATGAATATTACGGTCAAATTATAAAGCGAAGATATTTTCATAACACCAAATTGTTATACAAGCTAGCCATCCACCTAATCGACTATATGGGGTATTGCAGCCCGTAGACGACTTTAACAAACTTAAACAAAAATGTTAAAGTTGTCGACATCATCAAAACCGAACATAAAATTCATGATACACCAATTAATATAATTATTAAATTTTTTAAATTTAACAAACCATTTCTTAACGAGTTTAAAAGGCCACACACAGTAGAGATTGCACAGCAAATAATATACAAATACATTAAGCCAACACTAGTAAAAAATTAACATTTTTAGAGAAATAAAAATGTCCGTTGGTCAAAATTTATCTTTATATTATATAACATCTTGAACGGAAAATAGGATAGGTGCATCACCATCTGTTGATGCGGTGAGACCAAATTATTTATGTAGACAGGTTTTCAGAGCAGACATTTAAACCCGTTTGTAAAATGGTAGCCGTAAATTCTTTTAGATAAATTACATAAAAATGAAATGAATGAAATTAAAATAAAATAAATTACATTTATTTTTTCTGTAAATGTGATAATGATTGATTTCGACTACAGTAACAACTTCCGATTATTATTAGACGTCATTAACGAAGAACACAGAATCATAGAAGCATTTTTTTTACAGGATCGGGTGACAAACGAGCACACAGTCCACCTGATGGTAAGTGGTTACTGTGACCCATAGACATCTACATCTATCCTCAATAAAGACTCAAGGTGCAGATGCGTTGTCACCCGTGAGGATTAAGATGGAATGCCTCTTTGCCAGTAAAAAGGGTCTCCGGTTCTCTACACTCACCATACGAAACACAGCAGCGTTAAGCTGCTATTTTACGCTGGTTTTCTGTGAGAGCGTGGTCCTTCCCCGGTCGAGCCGACCCATTCGTGCTACAACCATAATATAGCTGCAGCGTGGCTAAATTTGGCATTCACTCATCTTAGTCTACTATTAATAACCAAATTATTTGATTAGGTACCTATTCAATGCAAGGATCTACGATTACGATTAAAGTGTTCCGTACTAAAACTAACCACTGTCACACTCGATTTCCTCTTAGATTATTTTATTTAATAATTTTAAAGCTGGGTAATAATTTCATTGGAATTAGAAATTTTTAAAGACATTGTGTAGAGCAACAAATGAAAACTTATTGAAGTACGAATTTATATATGTATTGTTTAATTCCATTTTTTTAAAAAGGGACAAAATTTCATATACAATAAATCTGAATGTCTCAACATGATATTTGTTTTTAAAAATACATAATATATGTGCTACCAGAACTGAAATTTGCCTTAATCAAGTACTGAGCAAATAAGAACCCAAAGTTTAATTTCCCGCTTTAATATGCGAGTTACAATCCAAAATTGATTTAATTAGCATGTTCAATATGAACTTTCAAACGTCCAAACAATGTTAAAATCTAATAACATACATTTTCGGTTTTCAATATTTGATTTCATATTTCTATTAGTATATGCGTTACAGGTTTCAGAAAATATTTTTAACTAGCTATGTCCGTGATTTCATACTGTCCGTCCGTCCGTCCGTCCGTCCGTCCGTCTGTCAGCAGGCTTTATCTGATCCGTAATAGGTAGACAGTTTTCTGTTGCCGCTATAACAATAAATAATAAAAACAAATAAAAATTAAAGGGGGCTACTAGAAACGTGTTTTACGATGGTACGAAAACCTTCATAGGCGAGTACGACTCGCACTTGGTCGGTTATTTATGAAAATGAATCTCTCTAATAACTCTTTATTAGCCTTAAATAACATACTGGAATAGCACGCGGACTAATTACTCTATAACCCTCACACAAATATGTAGCAGTGGGACCCGTATGTAGCAGTGGGACACATAAAGGTTGTAACTTTACTTTTAAACAAAAAGAAATCGTCTCAAATAATTGATTTGATATTATGCTATGAATGTCAAATATGTTATGATATGTATTATAGAAACAGACAAAGAACTGTTAACGATTTTATATATATGATATAAAGATTTTATATATATATATATATATATATGCATGGATTTGTTGCTCATGAATTAAACGTAGAACTTTTTATTTATGAAATTATTATGAGTAATTAATATATTATTTTTATTAATATTTTATTAATTTCATGAATAAAAAAGTTCTAGATCTAACCATTAATTGTTAACAGGTTGATGGTATAGATATTAAAATTTATAAAAAATTTATACATTAATATATTTTTAAAGAGTTTGAAACAGCTTTTAAGTAAAAAATAAAATAACTAAAATGGCTTTTTAGTATAAGCTGTATGTTGCAGGCACGCCACATTGTTTTTGTGAAGGTTTTGCAGCTATGTACGTAATAGTGGCTTTGCGTGTTGGCGTGATAGAATAGCTTCGCTGAGTAGTCTTTATATTGTGTGTCCTATTTTTAAGTATAAAGAAAAAAAATTTGACAGTAACAATTAAATTCACCTGCACAAGTTGATAACACGGTCAAGATAAAAATTAAAAGCCTTAAAAAGGTCAAATTTTGGAACGAAGTTCCTTATCGGACTGTATGAGTTTGGCGGATGGGGGCTAGGCAAGAAAAGGGTTTTCCGTCACGACCCCTTCTGACGTAGTGTACATGGCCTTGGCGGCTATAAGGAAGCGAGATAGAATAATATCCATCTCCCACGCACTTTTTCTTATCTTGCCATAAAAGAAATATTATTTTATTTTAAATGACGCTTCGTTTTAAGAGACGCTATTATCATTTATTTGTATTTGTTAATCAATAATACAACACGTTTATCAATAATAATATACTACGAAAAGAACTTCGTTCCATCACGCATGTTTTTTATATTTATATTCATACGACTTTTGTTACTATAATGTGGTCTACGATTTTAAAATGATGTAAATTATATTAACAAAATGTATAATTTTGTTGCTTAATCTTTCAGATCCCGAAAATGTATTTTAATAATACCGTCAGGCCAAGGTCGATAATAACCGATGGTGTCAAATTATTTTGCTTACATAAAACATACTAAACTTGAGAATTAATTATAGAATTAGGATAACAAATGAACACACAGTCCACTTGATGGTAAGTGGATACTGTGACCCATAGACATCTACATTTATCGTCAATTAAGAATAAAAATGCAGATGCGTTGTCACTCCTAAGGACTAAGATGAAATGCCTCGTTTCCAGTAAAAAAGGTTCTCCGGTTCTCTACACTCACCATACGAAACATAGCAGCATTAAGCTGCTATTTGACGCTGATATTCTGTGAGAGCGTGATCCTACTCCGGTCGAGCTGACCCATTCGTGCTACAACGACAACATAGCTGAAGCGTGGCTCTACCACGTAAACTATGGCAGCTATAACAAATATGTCCATTATGATGCCATTTATGCGAGAGGCCTATGTTTAGTGGTGATAGTTGGACTTTAATAGGCTGTGACGGTAACGGTAACGGAATTATTTTTACAGCCAGCCTAGATTATGATTTACGATTTTAAAACGAAAACCAGCTATGATCACTGAATAGAGTCAGGATCAATATTAATTATTTATTAAAAGCAAATTTTTTGAAATTCGAGTTACAATGGTTTAGTTTACTTTTCGTTGTAAAGGCGCGAGTCTTATATAGGCCGGAGGTAGTTATCACTCGGGTTCAGGCCGAGTTCGACTTTGATGCTATTTTTGCGACCTCTTAAACGTGTCTGCGGTATGAAGTTTTATAGTTATGAACTCTCGGGTGCGGTCAACAAAATTGGTCCCAGAAATAGCTTTAAAGATAAATCACGCTTATCTTCCCGGCGATTGCTGTAACGGTTTTATACTAGTATCTATATGCGTATGTATTTGTTTCTGTAGCTGGTTAAAGAATAAGTTAAATAATTTGTAATCGAAAGGCTTAATAGGTCCTTTGATTTTTGAAGTTATCCTGTCAAAATCCATAGAAGCTTCGGAAATAAAAAGTAAGTTAAATGTGTGTGATTAAACGTAAATGCAATACGTACAAGTGTTAAAATTAAAAATTTTGTTTAACCGACTTCAATATAAATAAAATGAGAACATCATATAAATAATGCTTATCGATATCATGTAGTCGAAGTCAATTAAATCACATTATTATAGATAACTCAAAAACTACTGGTCAGACATCAATCAATTTATATGGGACCACATGAGAAGCACCAGCTTTCAAACAATAAAAGAATCATCAAAATCGGTTCACCTAGAAAAAAGTTCTGGGGTAACACAAATACAGACGAATTGAGTATCTCCACCTATTTTGAAGTCGGTTAAAATTGATTTTATTCTATGTGTAGAAATTCACATAAATATAAGATGTCATTGTTCAAGAACGTTGCACTTTACATTCACGTAACTTGGATACTACTACTTCGTAAGAAGCTTTGTTCAGATCTCAACTCTTTTATCATACTCGTGATATTTTTTATTCACAATTGGCCTTTACAAAGCACTTTTATAAAGATAAGAAAACTACGCCATCACTTTAAAAATTCCCTACTACGGAAGACTTTGTGATTTGCGAGAAGAAGCACTTAATGGTAGACTATTTTTCTCCTATAAGTTACAAAAAGATTAGACAAATTTTAAACTTAAGTTTTTGAACTACATATAACTCTATACAAATATATAAATAATGATATAACGTTATTGCAGTTTTTGAAAACACGAGTAAATTAATCTTCTACTTTTATTTGAAATTATCCCAAATTTAATGTGATTTATGGGCAAGAACGTTTTTGTCTACCAATCGACCCTTACGAATGTGTGGGTGCGTAATAAAATCAGTTAAAATAATGCATTACCACGCATTTTGAATTTAAAAGATATAAAGGACAGAATAATTAAGATTGTTTTTATTAATTTTTTTTCGCCATTAGTTTATATTACATATTCTGAACCTTCTTTGCAAATTTGGCCGGTTATTGCAAAGTAGGTAACCCTGAATATGTTCACGCATTCTTAACTTTTAAATGATAATATATTTTATCATATACTTTCTTCAAATCAGTAATATTATAGGGAGTCTTGTTACGTATATTATACATCTATCGAAATATGGACCGCTGGTTTTAAAGAGTCTCTACTCTGTACTTTGGAGCAGCAAGTTTAGACGTATAGTGCGAGTGAGGACTGTGGACTTAAAGAAATAATATTACTTAAAATAAATTGTGATGCAACGGTTAAGATATTGATATTCTATATCAGAATGTTTATCTCTTCTTTGTGGTATAAATATATTTTCAATGTCAGCTATTGATACAATAATAATCCATAGAAGGTAACACCGTGGAAATAGCTGAAATAAATTAACCTTGTTGTATTCATATCAGCATACACGGCGGAACTAAGCTTTCTTGACAGGAACCATGGAAGACTATGGAATGCGCTAACTCAAATATTATATGGAAATTTTGGGAATTTGTTTTGTTCGAATTCAAAAGTAAGCAGGTTAATTAAGTAAAATTTTTGTTTTATTCCAGTTCTTAATCAAAAGCTATGGTTTTTGATCAAAAACCTGATTTTATCATAAGCCTGCGACATTTGCGATTCGTTCGTGTACATCTAATACATATATTGTCGGTGTGCACTTTTATTTTCCATACTTTTATACGTGGTAGAGCCATGCTGCAGCTATATTATGGTTGTAGCACGAATGGGTCGGCTCGACCGGGGAAGGACTGCGCTCTCTCAGAAAACCAGCGTAAAATAGCAGCTTAACGCTGCTGTGTTTCGTATGGTGACTGTAGAGAACCGGAGACCCTTTTTACTAGCAAAGAGGCATTCCATCTTAGTCCTCACGGGTGACAACGCATCTGCATCTTGAGTCTTTATTGAGGATAGATGTAGATGTCTATGGGTCACAGTAACCACTTACCATCAGGTGGACTGTGTGCTCGTTTGTCACCCGATCCTATAAAAAAAAAACTTGGGTGGCTCACTGTCCTGTGACAGTGAACTGTGTGTGTAGATGTCATGATAGAATTAATAACTTCTATGCAGTAGTATATTGTGATTAAAAGTAAAATAAAACATCATCGCGGTTATGAATAGCGTTGCTGTGTCATACGCAAGATATTTTATCGCGTCGCAAATAAAAAGTTATTCTGGGCTAAATCGAGATAGGATTACTTTTGCGATTTATGGAGCTTTAGGTATGGTATACGTAAATTATGATTGGTCGTTTCGCGGATAGGCCGGGATCGCGAGAGTCTGATATATCCGTAGTAAAATGATATGCGACGTAGAAGTGTGAGATAATTTATTACAACGCTAACACAGAAGCGAGTGCTCGAGGCACGCAGTTGCCTTAGGTTAGGCGCATCATTTATTTTATATTTTTTATTGTTTGTATAGTTTTTATGAGGCTCTCTACCAAATGCCGGTTGTGAGATCCAAACAAAGAATTGTGAAAGACAAATGCTCGCGTCTATTTTCATTGCAACATCGATGTTTAATCGACTCATTTGCATGTGTTGTGTGTTGTGTAGGTATTATGAAAAATGTTTTACTTTTTAACCGACTTTATAAAAGGATGAGGTACTCAATTCGACTGTATCTTTTATGTATGTTACCTCAGATTTTTTTTTCTAAGTGCACCGATTTTGATGACTCTTTCTTTATTTGAAAGCTGGTGCTTTTCATATGGTTCCCTATAAAATTCATCAAGATCTGACCAGTAGTTTTTGAGTTATCCTTAATAATGCGTATTTAATTGACATCGACTACATTGATGATGTTCTCATTGTTGAATTCATTTCAATTCATTATTTAACTCGGTTGTACAAAATTTTTATTTTATCACTTGTTGTATGTTTGTCCTTAAAATGAGAACTCATTTTTGATTTCAAAGCAAATTATGTATATAATTATAAACGTATATTCATAATACATAGGTTAACCTACCTTCTTACGTGGTAGAGTCATGCTGCAGCTATATTAGTAATATAGTTGTAGCACGAATGGGTCGGCTCGGCCGGGGAAGGACCACGCTCTCACAGAAAACCAGCGTAAAATAGCAGCTTAACACTGCTGTGTTTCGTATGGTGAGTGTAGAGAACCGGAGACCCTTTTTACTGGCAAAGAGGCATTCCATCCCAACTCACGGGTGACGATGCATCTGCATTTTGATTCTTTATTGAGGATAAATGTAGATGTCTATGGGTCACAGTAACCACTTACCATCAGGTGGACTGTGTGCTCGTTTGTTACCCTATCCTATAAAAAAAATCGACGTATTATGAATATAAACGCTCGTTGTAAATTTCACAGTAGGTGAAGGAAAATATCGTGAGGAAATCTGTATGTCTAAGAAATAAAAAAGAAATATTTCTAAGATATGTATGAAGTCCACTTACCCCTTTTAAAAATAGGAGAAGATTGAAATGGGACATATATAGGCTGTAACTTTTCTTTCTTAATCATGAATACTTATATTTCTATTTTAGCACTTTCCTAAAGGCTAATGCTGCTAAATAATGCTTATCAACATTAGCTCCTTCTTATCAATCATTAGCAATCAGAAATGTCTTCGTAGACTGCTGAATCATGCTTCTATATTTTTCTTTCTCACACACACACACACACACACACACACACACACACACACACACACACACACACACACACACACACACACATATATATATATATATATATATATATATATATATATATATATATATATCCTTACTACAAGAGAAATACCAAACATATCGGTAGCTGTTTAGAATGAAAAATTGTTTTCAAATTTTTCATTCTAAACAGCTACATCAACAACGGATTAGTAAGAAGTGGCAATAGGCCGGTTATATAGCTCTAAGAACCGACAACTGATGGGGAAGAAAGGTTCTCGAGTGGCAGCCTCGTACCGGCGAAGTGTGCGGCGGTCCCCCACTAGATGGAGTGATGACCTGATAAGACATGCAGGAAGTCGATGGATGCAGGTGGCTTAGGACGTGATTTGTGGGATTCCTCGAGGGATACCTATATTCAGCATTTGAGTTGTGAAGGGTTGTAAAGTAATGACGATGATGATGATGATGATGATGATGATCATGATGATGATGATGATACTAAACATCAATTTCATACACATTAAAATTTTTAAATATCATATTTAAGTTTAAATGTATTATTTGAAAATCTTAAAAATGTCGTGTAATAATGACATTGTCTAAAATAAATTAGGAAAGACAGTTCAAACGGAATCCACTCAATAAAGCTAACGAATAGAAAGGGAATTATAATACGATCGGCTTTCGATGAGTTATTAAAAGAACACCTTCACGATATATTTGGACAACCCGCTGGGAGTTTATGAACAATGATAAATTGTAGTTTTTTATAGCTTCGTATTAAAATATTGACTAACTTATTCTCTGCGCGTTCGAAATAATTAGGCAATGGTCTTTGAGAAACAAGTAACGAGTTTATTTAGAAACTATATTAGTTGGAGCTTAGAATTTTAAAATTGTATTTTTGTTTACTTATGTAAGATATATCAAAAAACTTCGAGGATAAATGTAGATGTTTATGGGCCACAGCATCTAATTACCATCAAGTCGACTGTGTGCTCGTTCCTATAGGATACAATAAAATTAAATTAAAATTATTTTTTAATTTACCGATATATGAAGGTTGATTAACCAACATTCTAAAATTTTCCAAATTCATTTTCCTTGACATCGGTTCGATAAATAAACTTATTATACCATATTCTTTGCTTTATTTTATTTTTATTTTCTGTTAAATTATGAGAAATAAAATAAAGTATTTATTTAATTTTAATTTGAGTTTTATTGATGTTAACGTTAATATACTACATATACCCGGCCACGCGATGATGTGGCCTAAAAAGTTTTTGAAAAAGTATAATATAAAAACACACGTATTCGAATGCAACCTTATGTCAAAATCTAAAAGTAATAGTTGAAAAAATTTCGGAGATTTAAGTTTCGAACCAATGTAGATTTACTTTTTTATTTACATAAAAGATTATTATTTAAATCTTTAATATAGTCACACTGAATTTCATTATTTTATACCAGTATATACATACATTATAAATACATAGCATAACGAATATTTTATAATTAGTTTTGTTCATTGTTTTTTTACTTACCTATAAAGTAAGCGAGCATTGCCGCTAGTATTACGCATAGGCATATCATAGATATAGCGAGACATTTCCATGTGCATCGATGTTGGCATCGCTTGTCTATGTGGAAGCGGGAAGGTGAGTAGACGGGCACGGGACTCGGTTGCGTGGCTCGCAGCGGGAACACGGGCATCACCAGTGGCTGGTTAGCCAGTTGGCAGTGACCGCTGCCGAGCGTACCGCCTCCCATTCCACTTGGCATGCCCGATCCGGCCAATCTGTAACAAATTTTATTTACTTTAGTTCGCAATGTCTGTTTCTGATAAAGCCAGATTAGGAGTATTCTCACAGTGATGAATGGACCGATACGCCCTTTTAGTTTTGTGAGTGATTTAGAAAGAACTTTAAATCTTATATTAATTTGAACTTAGTTATCAAACTTAGCTAACTAGCTCTTATTTTTTATGTAAAAAATATTAATTCGAATTTGAATTTTAAATTTGTATAATATACATAGAAATATGTGTTAGAGTAAAATGTTATCCTTGAGAAATTAAGGTATGTTTATTCAGTTTTATTATAAAATAAATTTTGAACCCTCTAATTCGTATTTCTTATTCTTATTTTGTCTTTATTCACAATTGCTGGAAATTAGTTACGGCAGTTGTTTTATAATACACCTTTTTTAATGTTTAACGTGTTCACATTCAGGCAGTCATAAATTAATACCGCATACTTAATTAGAGCCCTCAAGAATCCAGAGTTTACATACAGGGTAAACGCACGTTTGCCTCACAGATAAATAAATGTGTAGCAGGCTAGTTTGCCATGAGTTGCATGAAATATTCACATCTCCGTCAGGTGTTTAATTCACTGTCTTGCCATAAAATGAATGCTCCAAGTGAAACGTATCATATTTCATCGAAATATAAGGAAGATTTCAAATTGGCTGTTTTTAATGTATGTAATGTAATACCACCTATGTTAATAAGCGATCTTTATCGAAATAAATAGCCGTAGTAGCTCAGGAGATAAGTGTTCAGTTCGAAATTATACAGCGCGCGAGCAAACCAAATTCAATTCCCGCCGATAGAATTGTTAGTACTGATCACCTGATTTACCACGTCCTCGGCTGTGAAGGAAAATATCGTGAGAACACCTGCGTTATGTTTTTCTATTATAATATATTCCTTTAATGTGTGTCATATGTACATCTATTTAAGGTAAATAAATGACAGTTCTTTCAACAGTGGTAGAGCCACGTGGCGGCTTTTGCTGTCGCACGGATGGGCCGGCTCGAACCAGGGTGGTACCACGACCTCACAGAATACCAGCGTGAAGTAGAGGTTTACCTCTGCGTTTCGCTTGGTGAGTGCAGGTGGCCGGAGGCCCTTTTTACTGGAAATGAGGCATTCCATCTTAGTCCTCACGGGTGGCAACGCATCTGCATTTTGAATCGCAAACGAGGATAGATGTAGATGTCTATTGGCCGCAGCAACCACTTACCATCAGGTGGACTGTGTGCTCGTTTGTCACCCTTATCCTATAAAAAAAAGAGAACACCTGCGTTATGTTTTTCTATTATAATATATTCCTTTAATGTGTGTCATATGTACATCTATTTCGGGTATAAGAAGAAGGATTGGCAATTCTTTTACCGTATTGATATATATACCTGCTTAATGAATCGAGTTATTGATGTATTACCTCCTTTCTTTTTATTCGTTTTTCTTACACTGCATCCGAATTCCTTCTGCTGTTATCTCATAGGAGTTGTACGATTACGATCAATTTAGTATAAGTGCTTTTATCTTTAAACCAGCTCTTAGAATTTTATAAATACTACTACTAGAAATAAATCCACAATGCACTTCCTCTATATTCACAATGAAGCCGGAAGATATGGCTGTAAAGTGGGCTAATTAGGCATCAATGGCTGTAATATTTTCTTCAAGCTGTCGCCTCGGTTCAGTTCCTACAGTCGTTAAATTAAGATCAGAAACTTCTGATCTATTTCGTTGAAATAAGTTCTCTAATTTAAGTCAATCAGTTGGTAAAAAACACGGAAACGCTGAAAAGTATATAAAATATATATGTATAAAATGTACTGTGTGGTGGTATGGTATGAGAAGGATATAGGGTTATGGATTACCCAATATAGTGTCTTAAGACACAACTATGGAAATGGCAAAAAAGATCTCACGGCTTCCAATAGATGAAGATATAACTGTTTCGTTCATACCACAGGTAAAATACCCAGACTAAGAGATCTGATACTACGCTCGCTAAACTGCCTGCAAATTTTTCCTAATATGGGACAGGTTTAAGTCCGATAGTGGACTGTTAGTGGTTGATAAAGTAAATTGTTTACTTAGTATATAAACTGTAAACGTTAAAAAATTATAGGCAATCTGATTTTGATTCGTGTGATGTATATTAAATGTTAGATATAATGATTTCTTATATTTACGCGAATACAAATAAGTTTTATTTCAAATGTTGGAAATATTTAATTTTGAATATATTTAATATTGGAACAACTATATGGTAAGTTGTACTATATGAACTATCTATATAGTATTAGTAATATCAATACATGTCTCACACTGCACCCCTAGAATATAATATATATGTATGCCCATAACATTTGAACAGAATCCGAAATTCCTTTTCCTATATTCTACAACCTGCTGTGATTGAAAAAAAAACTTTTAGATTACGAACAACTGTTGCAAAACGAATCTGTGTCTTTAACCATATGGTGGATGGTATATTATTACAAACCTTTTTTAGACAATCGGAACGTATAATTATTAGGGATTTCAACAAAAAAAAAAAAGATCGAGGCATTTAAACACGTCCGCCCCAAGAGTTCATTAATCAATTACTCGAACTCCGCTGTCACGGCCAAATTTAAACTTTTAAAGGCACTAAACATATGGCGTATTGGTTGTCCGAAGCGCTCACCAACTGACGCAAACGTAATGACCCCTAACCATAAAGAAATAAGAGAAAAAAAAAAAGGAATAATTGGTCAGTGCTTAGCGAGGCTGGAGCGTGACTCGAAAGGGTTTGTTTCGAGAAGGTACACTTGACTGTAATTTTCTTTTAAATAGCGTGCAAGAAACAGTGCAAGAACAGCGAATTCATTAAATCGTGCACAGAAATCCCGGTAGCATGCTACAAAGGCGTAGTCCTTTTGGTGCTCTTTGACATTACATACCAACATATTTATATTCTACTAAGTTAGTACATTAAATCTTTAAAGTTATGCATGAATGTTATTAGTGTCAATATTACTTAAAAATTCAAAAGCTAAGATGAAAAAAAACTTTTACTTCGTTTTCTTTTTGCTACTGAAAAGAGGACACCAAGATTGTTGAGAATTTAACTTAGGGAAATAATAATGAAAGGAAATTTGTTATAAATATAGATATTAAAATAAGAAAAAATAAGTCAATTTGAAGAGTTTTATATAAAATATAGAGTTCTAATTTCGTTCTGTTCACAGGTCCTCACAACAGAATCAATTAAAAGATATAAGTATATTGTACGTAATATACTATATAATAAGCTTAGTTTTAAAAATACCAAGCTTTAAAGCACTCGGTCATATGTCATACCCTAATAATAATTAAATTAATAATGAATATACTAATTTTCATTAAAATTATAACGAAACTTGCAGTGTTCAAACATTTGTAAACATTAGAGATAACCAGCACAGCAGAACCCTACCTTAGGGTGCGTACAGATTAAGTAACATGTTGTGTAACTTTTGTTTTATAACACGTCCACATTATGTAACATTGATTTTCAACATTGCAACATATAACAATACTGTACACATTAGAATAACAGTGCAAAATAACAGTGTTATATGACATTGTCGTTTGTCGTCCTGCAGTGCTTTTCACAATGTCGACACGAGAAGACGTTTTGCTAGCTGCTGCAGCAACTCTTGTACTTTTAAATAACAAAATAAAAAAACATAGATACTGGGTTAACATAGTTTATTGACTAGAGAACAATACTCTCGAGTTATATAACACATTTTATAACAATCAGTCTGCACATTACTGAAACATGTTATGTTATAAAATATGTACGCACCGTTACTCTTGTACAATATGCATATGGCTATAATTTTCTCTAGTGATGAGTAATCATCTTTTTGATGTAATTAAACAGTTAATTATTTTTTTTTATACTGAAGTTACAAATGAACTAACAGTCAATCTGATGGTAAATGATTACTGCGGTCCATGAACACCTGGAGTCAACTTAAAATAGAGAAGGTTACAGATGCATCAACTCCGCGAACTAATTATATTAGTGCCTCACAGCCTGTATTGATCCACGACTTTTTCTGCCACCAGGGCGGCGCCACTTAAAATGAGGACTAATCGAAAAATGTACAGGTTAATGTTTCTTTCTGTATTGTAGTTATATTTTATATTAATTGGATTTAAAAAAATAAACCAAACCTAATATTTATAAAAGTAGAAAATTTTGAAAAAATGTACAATAAATTAAAGAGCGAACCACTAAGGCAATGTTTTGTGTATTAATATAATAGTAATATAACAATCTAGAAACTGATAAACTTTTATTTAAAACTAGCTTCTCAATTAAATGACATTGACATAAAAACCTCCAACTCAGTGTCAGCTATTTTTTATCTGGTTTCTGTTAGTTTATTTTATAAATTACGGTGTTTCAGACTTGGGTAATTTATGTGAAAGAAAGATCGAGGAAAAGAGAAAACTTATTCGGCAGAATTTTCTTAATTATTGTATAAACAATTGCGACAGCCTGGATTAGAAAAAATTGAGACATAAGTGAAAATTCAATCATGTATGAAAATTTTATAAGCTATATAAGCCTTTATAAGTTTTTTTTATTAACAGCCTATTTTCCAAGAAGTGTTCGAAATTCAAAATAAACGTAATTTAATGTAAATTGTTATTAAGATTTGAATTCGATTAACCTCACAAAAATTAGATATTTATAAGTATTTTTTTTTTAAATACAGACAGCATAGAAGAGACAGAGAGAGTGAAAGAGAGAGAATGACATTGTCGGCTAAGTTCACACTCATGATAAAAAATGTTTTTATTGTTAAGTTTTTAAATTCCGTAGTATTCAACCTCGAATTCCGTAGTTCGGAATACAGCAGTGCAAGCACTGTCATTTGGCGACTGAAATAGACAGAAGTCCACATAGTAAATTTAAAACAAAAAAAAATAACAATTTAATTAAAGTGTTATAAATACATCTTTACTTTAAATTCCTAATGGAACTTAAGATTTCGTCAATTGCCTTCTGTGAATTTTAATGATATTATTTTATTTTTATTTTTATTGAACGCCTAATCAACAAAAATGTAAAGTTAACAAGTGGGATGCGGAAGTAAAGACTGTTAATGAATCTCCGAAGAAGGCGGAGTTATAGCAGAAATAAGAATTTTTAATTTTTTGGTTTTTGGGCATTTTGACACCCTAGGAGTGTAATGATAACTTTTTGCCCCTATTCAACCATGATCCTCATGGCATCCATATGATAGGCTATTCAAACTGACTAGGCCTAAAGTTTGAGCCACCCCCAACTCCTTTATAGTTTTTACTTCCAATTAAAGTTTTAACTTTAAATACCTAAGTAATGTACATAAATTTTCGTCAACTTGCCTTACGTGGGTTTTGATTGATAAAATAGAAAAGGTTACTGCTCTATAAGCGATTAATATAATCAGAGAATGTCGATTAACAATTTATTATGGCTGACCATTTCTAACTGTACATGAAATTAATTTCGTTAAATCTATCGTCATTTTGGTTTTTACTGTTTATTACTTTGCGTAGGTGTTATTACTGGTCACCGCGCATCATTTCCGCGCGTTACCGAAATGAGCATACAGATCGTTTTGTTTTTGTCGAAGGAAATTTTGTGGTATACTAACATTGCATGAGGCAATACAAAGTAATGTTTTGTTGAGTATATGGTTCAGTTTCGGAGCGGAAATGAATGCTCTTTAGTACTATTTGATACGGACAGTGTGAAAACATGTCGGTGGATAAAAGAAACAGCGTAGACAGTTATTGCAGCCGACTATAATATGGGGCCAATGAGGGCCAATGTAATTATATTTTCAGCCGGCGTCCGACGTACTACACGTTCAAATTTTGACAGGCGCTGGCCGTAAGTGAGCTCTTAATGAAGCGGTAAATAATGAGGAGAGGCGTTGCACAGCGAAAGCCGTGTCTAATTAACGCAAGAGCCATCAACCAGTTTACACACTAACCGGAGTATACTCGTTATGTGATCCTTTCACGTCATTATTTCAACCACCTGATACACTCAATGACAACGGTAATATGATATCATAAATAATAAAAGGAATAGCTTGTAAAAACGGTGCGTTGTGGTGTGGACGCGGGCAGGTATCGATGGAAGTTGTTAAGTCTACGGCTCAGTGTAGGCGCACAGTTTTTGTAGCCATAATCGCGCGTGCAACGGTCACTTGTAGTATCGGAATGGGATGCACCGACCTCTAACTCAGAAACCTGACGAAACAAAAAGAGTGCGGCAGGCACGGGCCGTGAGAACACATCTCCTTCAGTGTAGCCGCTATGGTATCCATTTATCTTGTACAGTCGTGCGGGAATGGGTATGAATGCGACGTGCTTTTATTGCACTGCATCCTTAAAAATATATGCTAGCCGCAGCATTTTTAGCATGAAATTGTTTCGCTTCACGTTTCTCCTTAATAAATTGTGGGAAATAAATTGGAAGATGGAATATTGTTTAGCAAGTAATTAGAGTTTTTTAGCTAAGTTAATTTTGGCATTAACATATTATATGCTTATGGTTGGTATGTTTATAATAAATAATATAAAATTATTTAGTTCATTCTTTTATTAAAAAAAAAAGTTGCTACCAAACTACGATTTTCTCCTTTATCGTGAAGGGAGTTTACAAACATAAATTGTACAAAGATAAAAATTCGGAAACGAAACAGTTATTCGTAGACCATACTAACCTGTTCCATGCGGGATTCGAACTCCTTCTCCTATATTAAGGAGGTATTTTATATACTGACATTAATTGATCATGTACAAAACATCCAGACTGCTATACTAAAATATTGTATAGATATTGCAATATATAGAAATATGTAATATTATGTACTTAAGTCATGGAAAATAATTCACAAAAAGTCACTATGGATTCAAATCTTGAACGTACCATTTCTAATAACATTACATAGCAGTGTTCATGTGTCTTTTAACAGCATCCAGCAATAATTAAGAATTAAAAATTTTGTACAGCCGACTCCAATATGAGTTATTAAGAATAACTCAAAAACTATTGGTCTGACCTTGATCAAATTCCACCACCACCACAAAATTCCATACCACACGAGAAATACCAGCTTTCAAATAAAAAAAAGAATCATCCAAATCGGTTCACCCAGTAAAAAGTTATGAGGTAACACACATAAAAAAAACATACAGTCGAATTGAGTACCGTCTCCTTTTTGGAAGTCGGCAGAAAAGGCATATGATAACTTGTACTGTTGATATATAAGTGATAACGTAATGTGATTGTCACATCCTTTTAATACAGGGTGGGTGATAATAAGCACCACTGTTAACTCTAGGTACAGAAAAAAATCGAAGTTAAGCTTATTGTAGATAATAGATATCATTTACTGTTGTATATTTTTGTTCCAGCTAAAAGTCGAAGTGTGTCGTGACTTAGTCGGTTACAACAGGGGCAGCTAACTACAGTTTGTTACAGTCAACGATTTTAAAGTGAACACACTAAAATCGAATACGATTTTATCGCGTCTAAAACTCCCAGGTTCTTTCGGCTAAGACTAGGCTAGTAAAGTTTAAATCAAAATTAAAACAACTTTTGTTTTAAATATTAACAATGCTAACATTACTAATATTCCCTTTAACCACTTCTGGTAAGCTTAATATGCTCGTGTTAGGAGTGGTCCACGACAATAGTCGAATGGTGGATTCGAATCCACGACCTTTTGAGTTCGCATTCCGCACCCTGCCATTAGGCTACTGTCGTTTAAGCAACTATGGTCAGTGTTAACTTTATCAAAAATACGGAAGCAACAATGATGTAAAATTAGCGTCAGTAGGTCAAGACGTGACACGGACATTTATTATTAATGTCAATATTATTTGAAAAAAAAAAAAAAGAAAAAAAAGAAACTTACTCAAAGAGCATAAGTAAGTCTAATTAAAGGAAGGTATGACTAGGTTAATTATTTTTCTAATATTGTAGCATTACCCGTCACCATTAATTAATAAATCAAATTCAGCTAAACCGCACTCGGCACCTTTTGTAGTTGGCTAAACCTAGATGTAACTGCACTTCTGCTTTTTTTGTTATCCATAACATTCATATTATATACGAGTATCATATAATATCTCATAAATTACATAATATCTTATGATAAATATATGTACATTTTTTTCTTAAACGTTTACAAGCAATTTGCTTATTTCATTCTTGGAACGCTCGGTGACGAAATTAAGAAGCGAAATTGTATTTCACATAAGAGAGAAAATGAAAAATATTTAAGCAAAAAGCGTAATTAATAAATAAGCGTCGAGAGGTCGCACTTACCAGTACGCAACGGAGAAATTAAGGGGGCTTCACTTCAACAAGGTCCAAGTTGAACTATACTTATTCGTTTAGATTTCGACTACATTTATTCGAATAAAAAGATTAATTACCTGAAAATTACGACGGGATTGCCAAGATAAAATAAGAAATAGTTCGTCGTTACATCCTATTAAAGTCCACTGCTGAATATACGCCTCCCCCATAGATTGCCTCATATTTGTCAAAGTTGCCACGCATGGCAAGCGGGTTGGCAACCGCAGTTTTTTATTTTTAACCCCCGATGCAAACAGAAGGTATAAGTTTGACTGTGTGTCTGTCTGTCTGTGGTACCGTAGCTCTTAAACGGGTGAACCGATTTGGGTGCGGTTTTTTTTATTTAAAAGCAGGTATTCTAGCGGTGGTTCTTAGACATGTTTTATGACATGTAAATTTTCAACTTAAGTTATTAGGAAGACGCTGCTGCCCATCTCCTGATTTGTTTCCAGCTGTTGCTTCTTACGACACCCACGGGATGATATGGGGTAGTGTATATTCTTACACTTCCACTACACGGAAAAAAATATAAGAAAGTTTATCAGCGCTTACAGGAACCTTTTTGATTTCTAATGAAATTTTGTGATCAGATAATAGGAGAAATGCGTGGGACAAACGTATTCCTTGTATTTTACTATTAGATATTAACACGATTTAAATAAAATAGTAATTAAGTATTCTCAAGTGCTAATGCATCACTGTTTTATGTAGATAAATAATATAAACATGTACATGATAATATGTGGGACTATTTACTACTGTAACGTTTTTTTTTGTAAATGACTGATAATCTGACATGTTACGAGTATACTAAGTTATTATTGCTATTTTATTTTAATTTTTCTTTCTTGAAATATACGTATCTGACCCGTCCCAATTCATTATTTTTTACCTCAACCGATATTATAAACGCCCCCTTCATTCAGGGCGAGGGGCGAAAGAACGCTGGAGATGCTATCGACATCAAAATGAATCATACATTGTAATATTATTGCGGAGCTTTGTGTTTCAGATCCTCGAACTAATTGTGCTGTATTGAAAGAGAGACAATGAATAACCTTGAACGTTGACGATTGTGAAGGATTTAAAATGATGCATTGTGATTATTGAGAATAACGGAATAGAGTGCAATTAAAATAATTGCCAGGTTGATTGTTTAAAACGTGGTAAATTGATATGCTTGGAATATAAACAATGAAGCAGCTGCAGTTTTTGAACGATTCATAAGGGGTGTTTTCGAATATCTGTGAATACATGAGTGACAATCGTATGTTCTAGTGGCAAGAATACCTGGCTATTTTGTCGCAGTTGTTGGGATTCGCAGCTGAAGGCAAAATTTGTCTAAAACATAAACTATTGGTTTTGGTCTGAAAGGATTAAAGGATTATAAACGTTTGCTTTTGTACTGCATCCCTTTAATCGTACTGCATGTTTTTTTAAATAATAGTAGTAAGGCTGTAGTAGAACCAATTCATTTTCCGTCCTATTCGGAAGTTGTCGCTATGGTCGAGTTCGTTGACATAAACATAAACATGTATATCATTATTTTATAATAGTAACTTAGCACTTGACAGTGTAGATTCGTAACATATGCTTATCTTTCACTACCACGTAGTTCGAAGCGCTGTGCTGCAGACCAGCCTAATGCTTTTAGGATCTGAAATTCCTTTGACCAACTTTTAAGTAGCACTCATATACTTGGTAGAGCCATGCTGCAGTTATATTAGTAGTATAGTTGTAGCACGAATGGGTCGGCACGACCGGGGAAGGACCACGCTCTCACAGAAAACCAGCGTAAAATAGCTGCTTGACACTTCTGTGTTTCGTATGGTGAGTGTAGAGAATCGGAGACCCATTTTACTGGAAAAGAAGCATTCCATCCCAACTCACGGGTGACGACGCATCTGCATTTTGATTCTTTATTGAGGATAAATGTAGATGTCTATGTGTCACAGCAACCAGGACTATGTGCTCGTTTGTCACCCTATCCTATATAAAAAATTGTTTTTAGTTTTGGGAGTTTTCTGAAGTTATAAGCACTCTAATTTTTTGAAAGTGCAAGAGTACTTACATTCGATAATTTATGAGCTGGATATCTTAGCTCTTAGTACATTACATACTGACGGTAATTTATGACTGTACAAGGCTCTTCACTAGCAAAATTCCAGATATAAATACCAAACAATGTTCGAATTACTTTTAAGTTTAATTTTTCTTGAACGAAATGTAATGTCGCATTTAGTTGAATATATAATGATCGGACCAACAACAACATATGCACCAGAATAACGAAGGATGTGTTTAACATAAATCAATCGATACCGGCAGTTCTAAGTGCGTAACACCCACCGACCCCTGTACTGCTGTTGCAAGTCATGGGTAAAGTAAATTTAAGAAAGCCCCCAATTTAAAACGAAATGTATAACAATGGCGGACTCGTTCTGCCAATTTCCTTCTCCAACAATTGCGCTCGGTAACGAGGCAAGGAATAAAATTATCGTTGAAGACCGTTAAAATGCGAATCTATAATATTGGATGAAATGTAGCAAGTGTTGTTTTAAATTATCGTATTCATAATTTTTTTTTAAACAATTTATTTGTAAATATTCACTTTTTTATTTATATTTAAATTTAGGAAGTGTATATTTGAAAGTAATAATTATTTATAATTATACATACAATATTTAATTATTTCAATTTAGTGTAATTTAAGATCTATCGTCTATACTAGTCTAAAACTTAAGGTTAAACCGAAAAAATATCGAAAATAAATTTGCAGCCATATGTTTCTACTATGCTGTGCTTTTTGATCAAATACTGTCAGCATTGTAAAACACGAGGTTTGTTAAAAGAAGTAAATTTGTATGTGACTTAATTTTAAATGTTTTTCAATTTAACTTAAAAATTAAAATGAAAACAATAATACCTAAAAATTATTAAATTATTGCTGTGTTGATTCAATGGTTAAATGAGAACGGATTTTTCTTTTTTACAATAACAAATTAGTAAAGAGAACATACTAGTGAGGAAACATAAGATCTATAATGGCAATCATTTCAAATATTATACCTGGTAGACACTGATTAAATATAGAATGGGATAAAAATGTGTCTGGGCGGAGCCATACTGTCGCGATCACACCCAACAGATTACTAAAATACATTAGTCATAATGACCTTTTAAATGGAATTTTGTTCTTAGAAAGACGTCTTTACTTTTTAATAGGGAAAATATAAATAATTTATAACCATCGATAAGAATCACAGTTTCAGATATTAAATGTTTAATAATTTAAAATTTAAAATTTTGTACAGCCGACTTCAATATAAGTTATTAAGAATAACTCAATAACTATTGGTCTGACCTTAATCAAATTCATAAGGGACTACACGAGAAGTATCAGCTTTCAAATAAAAAAAGAATTATCGAAATCGGTTCACCCAGTAAAAAGTTATGAGGTGACATACATAAAGAAAACATACAGTCGAATTGAGTACCGTCTCCTTTTTGGAAGTTGGCAGAAAAATTAAATTTTATTAATATCTCTCTTTCAACATCCTGAAAAGATCAATGCTGGATATCTCCTGTTTGTTGTTAGAAGGATTCTCCCCAATCGCCATGCTTGATAGGCTAGTTGGCGATCGCAGTATCAGATGTCTCGCACATTTGAAACTGCTTTCTGTTGCTGTTTTGTGGAATTTACGTCTGATGTAAATTAAATGATTATACCGCTATCCATCGGACGCCATGAGATTTATCTGGAATTTTCAATAATAACCGGGATAATAAAATCCTCTTATACCAACAATGCTAGGTCATCGAAATATTGCACATAAGTAACAAAGCAAACTAAAACACACATGAAAAAATATTGAGTTGCGAGTTGTGACATTTGTAAGGATATTACTTTCTACATCATATTTTTCCTCTTGGGAAATTCCTGTTTTATTAAGTTAGGAATAAATAGTATTTATTACGACATACATATCCTGTTTTGCGCTGCCTTTTGTATTCTGTTTTCATTCGCAGAATTATTCCACGTACGATATCGTCAATTACTTATATGCACATTTATCTAAATGATTCATTTTCGTCAGCTTTACTTTGCCCCAAATCTTCAAAAATACTTAAGGTAAGATACTATTTGCATTTTGTGCAATGCGTCGCTTAAGAGCTCTATATCTTGTATGTATACAAAACTCTGTGAAACGTTGAACTCGCTTCTTATTAATAACTTTCATGGCTTAATGTTTGTTTTAGTCGGTTCTGGGCACGGTTAGGTAATGCTGAAGTTGATTCATGAATGGGAGAATGCGGCTTTTGCCTAGTGCATGCGCGACCACTCGCTTAAATTTAGCAAATATAATTTTCTTAGAAATACATTATGGGGCGGAAGCAACGGCCACTAATAAACGTAACTGCTGCTAATTTATATTAATATAAGTAATTGAAAGCTTTGAAGTTGCAGGGACGAACGCAACCAGAAATTATGTTTCTTATTTTATTTATTGATTGATTGATCAAGGGAGAATACATTAATCCCTTCTCTACCTTCTTTTGACAAACAACAACACTAAAATTCCTCACTTAAATATTGGTCTTAAATTGAACGTTGACAATACGAATATCATTTCTCATAATAATGTCACGTCTATATCGGTAGTAGATGAGAATACCAAGCTCGAAGTTGTTGACGAGTATGTTTACCTAAAACAAATTTTCCGATGAGGTAAGTACCACTTCGACCGAGAAATCAATTGACACATATCTTGTCGTCCAGCATTTTTTTTATAGAATAAGAGTAACAAACGAGCACACAGTCTACCTGATGGTAAGTGGATGCTGTAGCCCAGAGACATCTACATTTATGCTCGATTAAGGATCAAAATGCAGGTGTGTTGTTACTCCTGAGGACTACGATGGAATGCCTCGTTTCCAGTAAAAAGGGTCTCCGGTTCTGTACACTCACCATACGAAACACAACAGCAATAAGTTGCTATTTTACGCTGGTATTCTGTGAGAGCATCGTCCTACCCCGGTCGAGTCAACCCATTATGCCTACAACCATAACATCTGTTGCTTTATTTACGTGGTAGAGCCATGCTGCAGCTATATGTAGTATAGTTGTAGTACGAATGGGTCAGCTCGACCGGGGACGGACCACACTCTCACAGAATACCAGCGTAAAATAGCAGCTTAATGCTGCTGTGTTTCATATGGTTAGTGTAGAGAACCGGAGATCTATTTTACTGCAAAAGAGGCATTCTATTTTAGTCCTCACGGCTGATAACGCATCTGCATTTTAATTCGTAAGCAAAGATAGATGTAGATGTCTATGGGCCACAGCAACCACTTACCATCAGGTGGACTGTGTGCTCGTTTGTCACTCTAATTCTATAAAAAAAAGCATGGAACTACTACGTAAAAAAAGTCAAAACTCAAAAATAATACTATATGTGAGTGTTGTCAATAATGTTTTACAAAACTAGGATTTGTTTAGAGCTCAAAGTCGTTTATCTAGCTATAGATGGATAAGTTGGACGTTTTTTTGAGTGATATATTTTGATATATTTCCAAACGGGGATATCCTCACGAATCACTAAGTTAAATCAGCAATGGATCATTCATATAGCTAGAAAGACCCACAGTTTACCAGTAGGGAAGAAAGCTTGAACCTCAAACCTTGTATCCTGGTCCTTCACTAGTTGCTGTGACAATAGTGAGACCTGCAGGGATTAATGCAGTTAGCTCTAGACAGTGCTTTGTGGTAATATTTAACCTATGTACAGCAGTGGAGTGTTCATGGGCAACAATGATGATTTATTTTAAGTCTCCTAGAGTTATGCCTTGCTGTTCTATCTCAACAGCCATTATTTTTCCATTTAAATGATATCAGTTATTGATCTGCTGTTATAAATCACTTTAAAGAACGAGGCTTAATATAATTCAATGGCTGCGGTATTTCATATTTATGTACAGCGTCGCACTAAATACTGTTATCTCAACGTGATATCTAATAGTGGCATCGAGTGCCTCTGCGGCTAAAGGGCCTCCGGCAGCTTTATCGTTTCAAATGACTGGACGCGATACAGAATAAGCGGCCAATTACAGGCCGTTCTAGACTGCGGGGATCCGCACGTAAATAATTGTAGTCGAGCGCACAAACCTGATAGTGATAAATTTTCCATTAGGACGACAATACTGCGAAGTTAGGGGGCATGTAGGGGGTCGCTATGCAATTCTAATATTCTTAGCTAAAGCATATTACGCGATAGGTGACAAAGAATATCGTAAAAATTTATTACTAGTTTGTGGTATATACGTTGTATACTATTATGAAAATGTAAATTATTATTTGCTATAATTTTTTATAGTGTAATTGAGTACTAAACTAAGTAACATCTATAAAAATCACATAATTTATATTTGTGATTAGGGGACGGAGTTGGTTACATTTTTAGAAATTTGACTTAGATAATTTTGACTGTTGTTTTTTAGATTTTTAAGGAATTTAACACCATTTCCGTAGTAAGCTATTAGTGGGATTGTTTGTTGTCCTAAATAAAGTACAAAATATTCAAAAATATTCAGAAAGGTCATAAAATAGTTTAAAGAAAGGAACACTTATTTAGTAGATATTTATTATAATCCGAGTATAACATTATTTGTGTATTTTTATTTTATTATTTTGATGCAAGTATAATCTAAGGAAATTATCTCTAAAGTTTCCAATTTAATAATAATTCCAAATTAATGTTTTGACGCAGTGAAATTGCAAGTCTTAAAGTAAGCGTTTGGCATTGTTTAGCGATACGGAAAAACGTTTGGAGAAGGTGCCCCTGGCGGCCGGTCGTATTTCACCCTGGTTCAATATTATTTCGACAGTGGCACAAAGAAGCGGAAGGCCCGTGCCGCCAGCGCCGCGGGCCTCTCGCGTATCGCTCCACAATATTGTCCTCTCGGCTGCCGCCTCGGGTTACACTGTAAATATTTTTCGGTGGTTGCCTGATTGAAAATTTTTATCACATTCTATTCCCCTCGCATCGAACGATAATGGATTGCTCTAGCTTTTAGATGTACATCTGATGCGGGTCGAGAAAGAACTTTCAATTTCAGTGTGTTTATTTTTAATTTATTATGTTGCACAAATTCATCAAAAATATTTGATCATTGATATCAGCATTTCATAAGAATTTCAATTAAAACCATGTATTTACTGTGCTAATCAGAATGCCTTGGAAATTACATAAGTTGTTGCCAGATAGAAGAAACAACCCGTACATCTAGTACGGGTTGTTTTTTCTGCCGACTTCCAAAAAGGAGACGGTACTCAATTCGACGCGTGTTTTTTTTTTATGTGTGTTACCTCATAACTGTTTACTGGGTGGACCGATTGCGATGATTCTTTTTTTATATGAAAGCTGATACGTCTCGTGTGGTCCCATATGAATTTGATCAAGGTCAGACCAATAGTTTTTGAGTTATTTGAGTTATTCTTAATAACTTATATTGAAGTCGGCTGTACAAAATTTTAATTTTAAATTATTTTAGAAGATTATGTCTCTGAATAATATGTAGTAGTGTTTGTTTATCCGTTAATTAAATTTTGTTAATAGAATAGCATCTAAAGGCTCATCATGACTTACTAGCAGTTGGAATGGCGGTAAATTATTCGACAATCAGTTCCATTATTTTTTCTACAACCTTAACTAAAGATATAAATGCGGCCTATACCTTTGGGCTACATATCTTCGATCTGGGCTTAATGAATGACAAATAAGATTAATTTCATGGCGATCAATAAGACATTAGTGTGGCTTTATCTCATTTGAATTCCCGGTGGTGACTGGCATAACTTTAGTGTACTTACAAAAAGTAGGTTCGTATAATTTAGACGTATTTCCCTATTCGATATCACAGTGAAGATCATAAAACTTTATAGTCCTATGTAATGACGTTGACATTGTAAACTAAGCGTGTATTACAATAAAAATGCAGTAAGAATACTCATAGCGAGTTGGAGATACTCGTAAAAATAAAAGGGATGCTGAAGTGGTACCTATTTGCCAATAATAGATTGCCATGTCTGGTGTTGATTCTATAGTACAACCAGCAGTTCAATTTAATTTTAAACCTTACATCTATAGCTTTTACTGCTATAATGGCTAAAATTAAGTCGACATATAAAAAATAATATTCATAGAAAATGCATCAGTTTCCACTACGTTACCCATATCCCACAATATTATAACACCCCTCTTTGAATCAAGCCCAACTGACATTTTGTCTCAATGCCATTCTTGCATGCCCCATGAAATTTAGCATGCTACGATACCGTGCGTTATATTTTATCAATTTAACACGCTCGGTTTCAATTTCGAAATTAAGCTAAGCCATTTGATAAACCCGCAATTTATTGCTTCAAACTAATTTAATAAATGAAAATGTCGCTGTGCTATTTGTTGTGAACATTATAACAACTATTTTGTTTTAAATTAAATACTAACAAAATTTTGCAACAAGAAGCAAACATTAGTTTATTATGATTTCATAATGAATAATGTTATTTAAAATATGAAATTATTTAAGTATTTATTTAAATTTTTATAGGGTAAGGGGTGACAAAGGAGCACACAGTCCACCTGATTGTAAGTGGTTGTTGTGGCCCATAGGCATCTACATCTATCCTCAATTACGATTTAAATGCAGATGCGTTGTCACCCGTGAGGACTAAGATGGAATGCCTCGTTTTCAATAAAAAGCGTCTCCGGTTCTCTACACTCACCATACGAAACACAGCAGCGTTAGACTGCTATTTTATGCTGGTATTCTGTGAAAACGTGGTCCTTACCCGGTCGAGCCGACCCATTCGTGCTAGAACTATACTACTAATATAGCTGCAGCATGGCACTACCACGTAAAAGAGTGATGTAAGGAGATTATTTTAGTTATTTGCATTTTTACACCGCATGAGCAAATACTTAACTAGATATAAGCTTAAGTATACCTATGTTGAACTCACACGCGGTCATTTGTTCAAACTCGAGGGTTCCCCGAAGAGAGATTTTAGTTGCAGTTAGAACTGCACGCTTGACCGCCTTACCGTAAATGATAAGGGTATTGGGTCATTGGTTACGTCCTACCCACCGATTGAAGTGCGTAGCCGCTTTTATAGCTAAGTTGAATATTTACACAACTAACGACTGTATCACCCTAACCCACGGAATCGAATGTTATTTAACTTTTGTTAGTAATAGAAACAGGTTCCGAAAGAAAAGTTTATCAATGTATTAAAAAAATAAGATTACCGTTTACATGTAGTTAAAATTTTTATAGGATAATTTTTTTATAGAATAATGGTGACAAACGAGCACACAGTCCAACTGATGGTAAGTGGTTGCTGTAGCCCATAGACATCTACATCTATTCTCGATTACATATCAAAATACAGATGCGTTGTCACCTGTGAGGACTAAGATGGAATGCCTTCTTTGCAGTAAAAAGGGCCTCCGGTTCTCTACACTCACCATACGAAACACAGCAGAGTTAGGCTGCTATTTTACGCTGGTATTCTGTGAAAGCGTGGTCCTTACCCGGTCGAGCCGACCCATTCGTGCTAGAACTATACTACTAATATAGCTGCAGCATGGCTCTAACACGTAATATTAAATGTTGTCTAATCATTAACGTCTTGAGTTAGTTTTTGAAAATAAGCGATAAAAATATTTAGTAGGTAGGTATATTAAATACAAAATAGACAAGGATTGATTTCAATATAAAAGATTAAATACAATTAAATTTATATTGATAGACAATTTATTATTATATTATATCAGGATTCTGTAGGTCGTATAATACTCATTACATTATACTATTTTATGTTCCTTTCGAAACGTCAACCCTTTCAAATCAAAGCAGATTAATATATCTCGGAGCGTTCGGATGTTATTGGTGTCTATAATTACGTTTATGGATCGGTTAGAGTTATGGTAATGTTCGGCAACCTTCGTTGATACCGGGCTCCGACGCTGTCACTGATACTTACGACTCGGAATTTAGGGTCTGTAGGGCGAGCCATTCATTAGTCACGCCCGATGACGTGTACCTTGGACAAGACCAAAACTGTTATTAGAAAGATTTTGACGGTAACTTTTTGTAAGGTACTTGTCGAAAGAATTTAATAATCGCATAATTACATTGCTGAAAGTAATCTGCTGTCTTCATTTGATCATTTTAATATAGGCGATATTTGTTTATTGGGTAGTCTCAAAGAATTCTAATCTCGCTTCATTATTATGTTCTGGAATTTATTAATTATAACTTGATTGTTTTTTTGAGAATTAAGTTCTAACTTTAAAGTAAGTAATAATTAGTTACTTTTATTATTTAGGATACTATTGTTTCCTTATATTTTTATCATTTGATGCATTTTAGGCAAAACGATGAAATATTGCTCATTTCATTGGATCAGTTATTGAATTTGTGTGTGTACACGTATTTTTAACCTGTGTACGTGGTGTTGCTCTTTTATTTTATTTTTAATCTCCATGCAGTACTTGTTTGCTACAATCGTAAATAAAACCACAAAAAGACATTCCCTGATATCGTACCTATGTGTCTTCCCTTAACTGCACATTGCGGCAAAATGCATGAATTTCCGGATAGAAACAAAGGCACTCGACACGCGAGGCACGCGGTACCGCGAAGTCCTAAAGGGTAAAAAGAAAAGGCGTTTCGTGGTAAAAAGTAAGTTAGGGCGTAGCTTTGTTTGTGTACGCTACGGGTTGAGTGTTTAGATAAGTGCAGCCGAGAGCGTGCAGCGCGTTTGTTATCTTTTGAGTATGGAACTTAGACAAATGGATCCATCCTGTGTGGTCTGCCCTTTAGCTAACTCACATCAAAAATGTAACTAATATGTTAATAAACTTGTGTTTCATTTTGATTACAATATTGTTATGGCTAAGGTAAAATTGATCGATAAGGTTATTGATCAAATTATTATTTATATTTTTAATTGTGAACCTCTCTCATTTAGTTGTTTTTTGTGATTGGTATGCTATAGAATATATTAGACAGACACATTTTAACACATCTCTACGTTTTGAGGTCTAGTACAGATTCCGATGCTACAGATTTTAAAAGGATGTCTGTACGTTTATATGTTATTAAACATTTTTTGTTTCGAAATTTTTGGGTCGAAATAATAATAACGTATCTAAACAAATTTCATTGTGCAATTCCTTGTAGTTTTTAAATAATTTGACGGCTCCGTGGCGCAGTGGCTTAGCAATGAGTTGTTGCGCTGGGGGCCGCGGGGTCAAATCCCGCACGGATCAAGTATTTGTATGGCCTACAAATAATTGTACCGGGTCTGGATGTTTATCCTCGTGCAATTTATGTTTGTAAAATGCTTCCACGACACAGGAGAAAATACTACAAATTAATTTACATTTAACACAAAATGGGAATTTGATATTAGGGGCTAACCGATTCGCATCTACATCTGGTTTTTATTTCAAGAATTTATTTATATCACATATGTAATATATAAAAATTTATTTTCGTTCTACGTATTTAATGGGCTGCCATACCGTTCATCAGAATTCGGTAAACCTTTGTCAACTTATTGCTTGCACTTGTACGAAAATTATAGGCATAGTACAATTAACTTACAGTAGGTGGTGCGCGTATCGTACGGACAAATATATTTCAAAGTTCTATATCATTCAATTTCAATGAATGTAGGTATTATCATTCCTAAAAAACAACACGACACTTCGAAATTTAAAATATTTCCACAATTATTTCTTCTGCGGCAGCAAAGCGCCGGGTACTAGCTTGTATAGGATAAAAAAAAAAACTGTTAGTTTCGAGTCATGTATGTGTTTGAGAGATGTCAAAATCTTAATATCAGTTTATCATAATTTTTACTAGTTGGCGAATAAAATTAAAAATGAATAGAACAGAATTAATTTTAGTTCAACATAAAACCAGTACAATAAAATAACCAGTTACTTGATCCCATGTTTAGCTGCTCCATGGTGTAGCTCTATTATTTTATTTAATCCAGTATCCCGAAATTAAATTTCATGCGATCGTCCCTTGACCGTTTTTTAAACGACAGGGCTTTTAGGAATGTTTATGTAGATTCTGGGGAGTAAGACTGTCTATGGTTTTTTAATATATAAATATTCAAATTAGGAATGAAATAAATCCAAGCGAGGATACGTCGACATTACACATTACCGCGGTCATGCCAACCGCCTATTCATTACAGTTATTTATAGGAGACAGTTTCAAAGCGAAGTTTGTATTTATACGGACGGCACGTCGGTTTATTTATTTTTGAAACGGGTTAAGCTAAAATACCCTATTTCGATAAGCGTCCGGTGTTGATACCAAATGCCACCGAAATATCCCTACCCTGCGCCGGCGTTGATTCGTCTGATACACTCTGTGTCACGTCACTGCCATAGATTCAATATGCGTGCGTCACATGTCACAGCAAAATATACTCTACACAAAATAGAACTTCATAATTTCTTAAGCACGTGTAGGGTAATAATACAGAAGATATATATATATATATATATATATATATATATATATATATATATATATACAGATAGATAGATAGAACAGAGGTGTGTTAGGTATTCGTTTCTGTTAATTATATAGAATATTCTTACTACGGATTGTATTTTTTAAGTAATGTAAATAACATAATAAACAGAAATAGGCGTTACTTTGCCGAAATCCATTATTAATGTAATGGATCAAGTTACATATCTTTTTTTTATAGGATAAGGGTGACATACGAGCACACAGCCCACCTGATGATAAGTGGTTACTGTGGCTCATAGACATCTACATCTATCTTCGATTATGAATCAACATGCAGATGCGTTGTCACCCGTGAGGACTAAGATGGAATGCCTCGTTTCCAGTAAAAAAGGGTCTCCGGTTCTCTACACTCACCATACGAAACACAGCAGCGTTAAGCTGCTATTTTATGTTGGTATTCTGTGAGAGCGTGGTCCTTCCCCGGTCGTGCCGACCCGTTCGTGCTACAACTATACTACTAATAGCTGCAGCATGGCTCTACCTCAACGAATATACTTATTTTCTTTATATTAAAGACGCTAAAAATTAATTAGTTAAGATGTGTGTAATAAAATAAACTGATGTATCTTATCTAGTTTAAAGAACACCTTCCGCCCACCCTCAATTGAGTGCACTATCCCCGTCACCACTAATCCCAACACAACCACACTAGGCCAGACACACCAGCGTCGATAATTCGACACGTGTTTCTTCTCACAACGGAGCATAATCAGTGAATTACACTGCGGTGGTTAATCGCAGAGCCTCTTCAAACTAGGTAAGACACATCATTTTTTATATATGTATGTAAATCAATAGAAATAAGAAATTAATTACACTTATATTTAATACACTTATATGTTAATTGTTAACTGTAACTTTAGCCAATTTCTATTAAGTAGTATTATGTTAATTATTAAGTACGCACGCTGCTACCTACTTGCTTTATATATATAAAACTATTTCTCTTTCCCAATAGGTTTGCTGGAAGAGAACTCTTATTAGGGTTAAGCTCGCCTTTGTACATCTTATTTAAATATTTAATAATTGTTACCAACTTATAGTGTGTACAATAAAGAATAAATAAATAAATAAATCATTTTATTTTATAACGTGGATATTAGCTAATAAATTTTTAACATCTTTAACATAATGAAAATAAGTTAATATGTAACTGTAACCAATACCAATCATTATGTAACATCAATGATGATTATTAATAGGTTACATATCTAATTTTTAACATTTTTTTAATTATAACACATTCTTAATGTCTTCGTATTTGGCTTCATAATATAAGATTTAAATAAAGCAAAATATGAAATATTATCGTGTTATTATTTTACTGCTAAACTAAAAATGATGTTATCAATTTAAAATAAAGGAAAAGACGTAATATGTAAATTTCACTATTTCAAAGAGTTAAAATATTAATGCATATTTTTACTAAGCTAACTTAAAAGGCCAGAATAAATCATTATGACATCTAATAAAGTTGTTCTATCTACTAAAAGACTACACGTAAATCATAACGTATTAAAAATACGAAAAAAGTAAACAATATTTATATTATAACAATTTTTTTTACATTTTATTTGTTCCATGAAATTATTCAACAATCATACATATTTATCCATTGCAGAGCTTAGTTGAATATTCGATAAGAAAATCTTAAACAATGTTTCGCTGGCATACAATTTTAAAAGCTGGCATCAGTAGCGCATAGAGACGATCCCAATCAATATTCGATGGAGACAATGGGCATCTCTTATTCAAAGCGGAAACTATTACAGTATCGTCATTGTATTCAGGGCCTCACCTCGACGAGTAAATTATTCTAACGAAAGTGGTTTGTTTACTAACATAAGAAGATAAGCAAGGGTTTGTACATCGGCAGCTGTATTTGTGTGCGTGCTGATAGCTTCAGAACGGACTCGCTGTCTATCGCTGTCAAACTTGAAAGATTTACGTCTAACTCTGTGACATAGGGATAGATGCGTATAATCATGGATTATCCTTTACCCTAAGTGCAAAGTCACGCATTAATAACAATTTTTAGGATATTATGTCATACTACACTCTGTATTTTAGTTTTAATCTAGTTTTTTTATAGTGTTTGATATTGTAGGTATAATACTTATTGTTGCATGTTATTAATTTAATTTAATTTGCATTCAACGAAGCTTTTTACATAAAAGTATTTTTCCTATACATTGATATTCTCTTGCATATCACAGGTTTTTCTCACAATAGCAAGCAATGTGGGACACCGTGCAGTGCCCCAGAATGGACATAATGCCAGCATAATGTTCGTTTCCGAATATGTTTTCAATGTACAGGTTTCCTTCCTTTGCTTTCATTCATCGTACCGAGTAGGAATGTTTTTTTTTTACTATAAACGCGGCCACTAAAAATATGGTTATTTTATTGGAAGCAAGCATATTCAAAATTTCGTTAAAATTGTGCATAATTTCAATTTTATTTGTCAACAGAATTATTCATTGGTTCATCGTAGAATAAGATTCAGTTCACAATGAGTACAAGAAGTCACATTGAGATATTGGGTCTCACAGAATTAACTATTAAGACAAATATACCAAAAATATTTACTATTTTTTTTTGAGTGAAGTGACACTAATAACGCACAGATAAAATATCTCGGTGTGGTTTAATGCAGGCAATTATGAACGATTGAACAGCCAAGATTTAGTTAAATGAAATGATTGTGTCGATATTGTGCATTAAAGTTGAAAGAAGATAATTGAATTTCCTGTAGCGTCCAGTGCTTGGTTTAAACCGAGCGGTGTCGGTACTTGTGTTCAGTGCCCCTTTTATCAGCCGCACAAGAGGAGGACATAATGTGCTAGCTTGATGGGGCGTTTCCTCTAATTATTCGATCTATTAATAAGATGCCACGGCGAACAAAACAGTCGATCTCTGTTTTCCATACAAGATGAGGTAGAAAGAACTTTTGAATTAGCCCTCACTAATGAAATGATCATGGTGTATTAGTCATAGATAAATATATATTTTGAATGATAAACATATATGATTAAATTTTTTTAGATATTTTATACGTGGTAGAGACATGCTGCAGCTATATTAGTAGTATAGTTGTAGCACGAATGGGTCGGCTCGACCGAGGAAGGACCACGCTCTCACAGAATACCAGCGTAAAATAGCAGCTTAATGCTTTTGTGTTTCGTATGGTGAGTGTATAGAACCGGAGACCTTTTTTACTGGAAATGAGGCATTCCATCTTAGTTCTTACGGGTGACGACACATCTGCATTTTGATTTGTAATCGAGTATAGATGTAGATGTCTATGGGCCGCAGCAACCACTTACCATCAGGTGGACTGTGTACTCGTTTGTCACCCTTTTCTTATAAAAAAAAAGAGTACATATATACATTTTCTTTTCTCTTAAAAAATGTTACCCCCACACTAGGATTTTGTCCTGTATCGTGGAGGTAGTTTACAAACACAAATTGCACAAGGACGAACATCCAGACCCGGAACAATTATTTGTAGGCCATACAAATACTTGTTCCGTGCGGGACTCGAACCCGCGCCCCCCAGCGCAGCAACTCATTGCTAAGCCACTGCGCCACGGAGCCGTCAAAATATTATATATATATATATATATATATATATATATATATATATATATATATATATATATATATAATATATATCCGTCCAGTTTACATTATTGTAACAGTTTAGTCAAAATGAACTAACAGTGATGATGATGATGTAACATCGTATAATATACAATACTATTGCAAAGTATATGATCGACAAGTTGACTATTAGTTTGGCAGATTCAAAATACAATTTCGTCTTCAGCAATAGCACAACTTACGTTTGTCTGTACCATAGAAAGCTTATTGTTATATTCAGCAAACCAAGAAGCGTCTAACGAGCTACTATTACTATCTAATAACTACTGTTCTCTGTTTCTGAACAACCGACTAGTTTGGCAGGCACTTGACTAGACAAGCTTTATCATTTCACTGCGTGGGTAATGATTGCAAAGCCTCTGTCTGCTACTCCATTATGCGCGTGATTTAATGTATGATTTGGCCTATTATGGGATCATTCGCCATTAGTATTCGTGAATGTTTCTTTTTATTATGGCTAACGTTTAAGAATTGGTTTTGTTTTAGCAAATATAAATATTATATTTTTGTGTATGAAATGTATTAATAATTAGTTATAAAAACAGCTTTTTTGTTAATTGCAATTTTAAGTCTCATTTATCATCGTGAGGATGCATGTCTGAAAATAATAAAATAAGAAAAAAAAGTATATCGAAGACATGTGAAGTTCACCGCATTGGGACAGCGTGGCGAACACTTCCTTACCCTAAAACTCTCTCAGAAATGAGAGGAGGCCTGTGCTCAGCAGTGGGACGTATATAGGCTGTAACTTTAAAAACAGCTTTTTGACGCAGTTTATTACTTTAATATGTATGTATGTTGTATGTGCGAACATATATATATATATATATTATTTATACATGTATGTAGGGATGCTCGTTTGTGTGTATGTATGTTAGAATTTGATTTTGGAATTAAATTTTCTTTCACTTCTAGATACACGCGTACTTGAAATTTTGGCAAGTTATCACGTATTATGAACATTCGATAATTCCACAAGTATGGCCAGGGGTTGTCATTAGCATTATCAGCTCATGCTGAAAAATAAGTAAATAATAAAACGTTTTTTAGGTGAAACCTAGGTAAATAATCACATCATGACAATTTTAATAAAGAATTAACGGTTTGTTCGTGGCCCTTTTAATAAAGATTTTCAAGAAATTAACTTTTGCAAAAAATCTTATTTTTTGAAATACAAGCTTCATATTGGTTATTAATTAACTTTTTAATTACTTGAATAAGTTATTACGGCAAGTAGATATTTGTAGGAAATCTGAAATACATTTTTTACTGAATACTTTCGATATAAATTCTAACAAATCTAGAGTTATTAAAAGTATAGAAAACAGGTTTAATCTGCTCGATGGAACCTAATCTTAGTCAAAGTATTAAGTGCATACTTTTTTTACAAACTTTTATTATAAAGGACATTCCATAGTTCATGTCAATTTCAGTCAAGTACCTGGACCCACTAAGCATCGCTCGGTGTTAGAAAAAAAATTCCTCGTGCATCAAACTTATCTAGGTAAACTTGGATAGTGAACTTGGACGTTATCTAAACACGAAATTTACCAAGTTGTCTGTCATGTTTATACACGTAGCATTTACGTAGTATATAGCTGTACGTACTGACATGACATTTTATTTTTATTTATTCCAATCCGTACTTTGAATAATGTATTCATTCGCCAATTCCTTTAACCGACTTGATTTTTTGGATTAGCATATTTTTAAGGTTCACAATATTCGGTTTAATGTGTTTTTTTATATTTTTTATTGATTCGAGTTACCGTGCGTTCCTTTGTTGGTTGAAACGGCTTATGCTTCAAATTATGTATACAAGTTTGACCGTTGAGACCGTTGAAAAAAGACAAAAACGTGTATTGCGGGTTTTCCTTTGAAATTGTGTTCAAAGCTTTACTAAATATTAATGGTCTTAATAGATTTTTGCTAAAATGTGAGATTTATGTTAGAACTGTAACAGAAAATAACATCTTATTGCAGCCGCATCCCTCGACTTGAATAAGTTATTAAAATATAATTATACTGATGATTCTTGATTTTCTACCGACTTCAAAAAGGAGGAGGTAGTCAGTTCTATTGTATGTTATTTTTTATGTGTGTTACTTACCTCATAACTTTTTTATGCGTGAACCGATTTCGATGATTTTTTGTTTGAAAGCTGGTGCTCATGTGGTCCCATATAAAAGATCAAGGTGTGACCTAGGTTTTGAGTTATTCTTAATAATATTTATTGAATTCGGTTGTATAAAAGTTTTAATTTTAATTTAATAATTCTATTTTTCTGTTACTGATGAAAACTCTTTTGATAATTGTTTGAAGACAAACAATTTGCAAAGGGGACTTTACGTGTGATTATTATAAAAAATCATCTTAATAATAGCCCGTTAATTTTATTGAACGGTAAGTAATTTAATGAAATCGGAGAAATATTGCTTAAGATTCAGATGAATTCAAATTTGTTAAGTATTACAAGTAAAAGAAGATATTTGATGTTCCATCAAGTTAAAATGTTCGTAGCAAAAGATTTTGGTGAATCGTGTCTGCCTAAACTTTAGGGGCTTCGTTTTATTATTCAAAAACTTCTAAAGTACGGATATCTGGCTAGGATCTGGTGAGGATTTTGCAAGGTATTTTTTTTAAGTATAACTTCCACCCGGTTTTTCACTGTGTTATTTAAAGTGATTTGGATGTTTTAAATAAGATTATTAGAGTCCAAATTACATTTTATCTAGCAACATTCATGAATATCCGAATATTTTTATTGAAATAAGAGTGAATAAACGAGCTCACTGTCCACATGATGGTATGTGAATGCTGTGTACCATACTCACATTTATTATGTCCAGAAAGCTATTTGTATAATAATAAATGTTAGTAAAACTATTTGTAATAATCGAAATGTAGATGCGATGAAATGTCAGTATGTGTGTATGTTTATGTGTGAGTAAATGGCATTAGAACTTTACGTGTATGATTAAACCCATCTTATTTTCTTATGATATCACTGCAGATAAGGTATTCTTTTACGGCTTATACATTTTTTTTAGGTAAATTAGATGTCGATCAATCATAATTATAATTCGTTTTTTGTTCTTTATCCAAAAAAGATAACACATCAACATAGACGGTCATGCACTTTACAACGTTACCTTATTTGTCTGTGCGACGAAGCGCACCGAACACTTAGGGGCAGCAAACGATGCTATCTAAGGACTATTGTTGCGTGCATTTAACCGTCAAGTCGGTATATGCATTTGACTTGTTGTACCTTGTTAGCACATTGTAGAGGAAATTACATTCTTTATACCGCGTGTATACGGCGTCAAACAGTGTTTCCGTTATCGATCATCACACCAGAACATCAAATTGCTGTCATTAAGCGGAATGGTAAATTACATCTCGACTTAGACAAATACGGTATTCGATTTTAGCTTGTTATGATTTAATGCATAACCGAAATAAATATTTAAAGGTGATGATGGTGACTTAGATTTATTATAATCTGTATGTGATGTATCTGTATGTGACTATCCAACTCATAGTGATGTACTATGAGTTGGATAGTACATCACATATATAAAACATAAACCCTTTTAATTTCATTATTACTTTTTCATATTAATAAATTTAATAAAATAAATAAACGGGAATGCCTTATATTATTGTGTTTTTCTTGTAATATGTATGTGTCTAATAATAATATAATTATTAATTTTTATTTTCAATAAATTTGAAAATAAAGCAATAACAAAAAAGTACAAAAGCTAGAACCTAAAATTTGCAATGAATAAGTTGTACTGGCACTTTTATTTTTTTTGAGCGTTTTGAAAAGCACTTCGGAGTGCTTTTGTCAGCAATTTGGTAAAACTATTCGTAATAAGAATAATTGCAAATGTTATAGACGTGGAGCGACTTGATCAAGTATTGAATGCTGGTAATTTGTAAAAACTTGGATTATTTACAAATAATACAATTTGATTATGAAATAACCAAAATCAGTCAGGCTTTTCTTAAAAAAGAGTTTTAATTATTTCTCTATTATCTATTTTATAAATAGACCATATTATTATTAAAACATTTATATGAGATTTATTTTTGGTATTTGAAAGGGACGAAGAGAGAACGAAGTGTGAAATATGGGTAAATCAGGAATGTCTAGAACAGGTAAATGAAATTGAATACTTGGGGATTGCTTTTAGCCGGGATGGAAGATGTGATTTAGATGTGGACAGGCGTGTCGCTGCCGGGAACAAAGTCAACGGTGCCCTGACTGCGTTAGTCAAAAGGCAAGGCGTAGTGAAGAGTGCACGCCTTGCAATACCGTGTTGGTACCGACTTTGTTATATGGCAGCGAAACCTGGGTATGCCAGAAGAAGCATAAAAGAAAGTTGAATGCAGTGGAGATGCGATCTCTTCGTAAAATGTGCGGCGTTACCATGGCCGACCGAAAGCGAAACGAAGAGATTCGCAATATGGCAGGTTTGAAAGATGACCTTATCACAAAAATTGATAAGGGCGTGCTTCCATGGTTTGGGCACGTTGAGCGAATGAGTGAAGACCGAATGGTGAAGAAAATATATAGCGCGAAAGTAAATATTAAAAGGTGTCGAGGTAGACCGAGACTAACTTTCGAAGACCATGTGAGCAAATTGCTAGAAGAGGGGAGGGTCAAGAGTACTCGGATACCTAGACGTGCATGTATGAAGAAGATAATGTATCTGAAAGAAGCGAAAGAGGTATGTAAGGATCGTGACACGTGGCGATCTGTTCTCTCTGGCTACCCCGTCAGGGATTGTGCGTGAAGATAAGTTATATGAGATAAAAGGAAAATCATCGGTTTTTTATTTGAACAGAAAGATTTTTACTGGGCCTTATCTTTGTTAGCAACAATGTCCATTTATGTAGCATTAAAACAAAAGCACATATAATTTTTGCATAAATACAGGCTAAATTTTGTTAGTTGTGGAGAAGTAGGTTTACTTAAGACGAAGTTGTCCGAGGGTAAGTGCAACTGTAATGATTTCAACTCGACTGGGCAGTGTATCGTATACATGTATACATTTCTCGTCACGTATTCCTTATAATCATAAAACATGAGTGTACGATCAGTGCGTGCGTAGTTAATAGTGGTGGCATATAAAATTGAATCGTGGTCCTTCACTACGTGAGCTATGAAGAAGTGTAAGCTTGAAGCTTTTCTGTGTGAAAGAAAGTAATGATAATTTCCACAGTAGAACCAGACAATCGATATGGCGTAAATAACAATATATAGTCTGAAACAATATCTAGTTTAAAACAATATCTAGTTTAAACCTAAGATTATTTATGAACTACTTTTAATGTAACAGGCGAAATAAGTTTATGATACAAAGTGTTGCCATTTACTATTGTATAAAAACTTACTAGTAAGCGCAGAAAAACAAGCAACAATACATACTTTCGCGTACAATAACGGAATTATGAGTTCTTTTAGCAATATTGCAGATGTTTTGCATTGGTTTCATTTTTATTAATATAATAGTTGGAATTTGCCCTCGGAATCTCTCCAAATTAAGCTGAGCGGCAATTGGGGTGTCGCAGATGGTTGTAACTGCTGTATGTGTGCCGCCGGCGATGTTGGAGCGTGCGCCAAGTATAAAAATATGATTTATGGCGGAATATATAGAACCGCACATCCGTTCGTCCCTATCTAGTTCAACACTACTATTAGCACACTATCTGTATGGCGTAATCTATTCTCTTGTCGATATTAACGATACATTAATAAAATAATTCTTTGATGTATTATGTATTGCTTCTGGTACCGCGCCAAAGTACGGTATTTCGCTTTTTTATATGGGAATAGGGTGACAAGTGAGCACATAGTCCCCCTGATGGTAAGTGGTTGCTGTGGCCCATAGACATCTATATCTATCCTCGTTTGTGAATCAAAATGCAGATGCGTTGTCAGCCGTGAGGACTAAGATGGAATGCCTCTTTTTCAGTAAAAAGTGTCTCGGGTTCTCTACACTCACCATATGAAACACAGCAGTGTTAAACTGCTATTTTACGCTGGAATCCCGATCGAGCCGACTTATTTGTGTTACAACTATACAATTAATATAGCTGCAGCATGACTCTACCACGTATACTTTAAGTACCACGTATGCTTTAAGTTTGTTTGCGCTCATATTATCATGTGAAGCTTAAAATCTAACACTACTCTTTAATTTTTAAATACTTTGTATAAATAATGATGACTAATATATGTTTTTGTGTTGAAAGTATTGAATAATTACTCCGGCGTTAAATCTTATTAATGTCACAGGATGAAAATATGGCAAAATGGATTCTTTGACGCCATAGTTCCGGAGCAGGAGTAAAATTAAGAAGTACGGGGGCTACTTACTAGAAGGTAGATATTGTTGTTATTATCACAATCCTCAAGCAGCACAGTTCAAAGGATTGCCGTAATCATATTGGTGATCACAAATAATAGAACGTATTTTTTTCGACGTTGCTCATCATAAACTGTTAGAATTTTTTTTGACTGGCACATTCAAGATACTTACTCTGTCGTTATGTGGAAACATTTACAAGAGTTAATGTTATTTTTTCATTTTCATTTAGCATCTTAGACGTTTACGACAGTCAGGAATTGTATTTAGAACTAGTGAGATATGTAGAAAGGCCTAACTCCAAATTTTATATCGTTTTTATATTATTTATTTTTAATTTAATTTACATAATTTACAAGGTCTTTCAAACTAACAAAAATCCTATCATAAATAACAACATATGAATTTGAGCAGACGTATTTTAATAACTACGATTTTGGCTCCAAGGCGAATCCCGACAAGGGCTGCAAAATTAGTTCTGAAAGTTACTTTAATAATGTTAGATGGTCTTTGGAGGTTTGTGGGGTTTCTATGCCGTCTGTGTTTACAATAGCCTCGCGGTATATGATGTTTTCTGGCTTCGGGCTCTTTATTATTGCTTTGAAACGTTGTTGAGAACTTAGGGTGGACCAAGTTGGGGTTGTCAAGGTAAACAAGTGTTAACTGATTCACCTAGGCTACTGAACAGAAAGCTTAACTTATACATTTATAAATCGCTGGTTTCCTATTGATTAACTTAACAAAATATTTTTATTTTGCAAAGTATAAATGCATAATTCATTACAATTTTAAATTTATTCAACATTAGTTTAGTAGTATTTGTTTCACGTAGAGCTTTTAATGTCGTCGGTTTAATCAAAAGCTGTGTAATTTATTGCGTAATGGATTAACGACGAATGTTACATGCTTTATCTTACCGGTACCAAATGTTCATTATGATTTTGACAAATTATGTTTTCGATAAAAAAAGAAAAAAGCTTTTACGCTGTTATGAAATATGAACGCTTTGATGTACTTACTTACAATGTGATCGAAATATTATATGAAAATAACTACAAATCTTGTTTATACTAAACATAAAAACAATAAAATATCGTGCATTTATAAACATACAATAGTAGATAATATTTTTTTTAAATAAATTACTTACCTAGGATCTACGAAGGGCTCAGCATAGATGTTCCTAACGGGTTGGCGTCGTGGTAGAGGAGGAGGTACAGGGCTGAAACCCTGCATCATGTCATCCCTTTCGCTGTACTTCAGCGATTTCATCGTCATTTTTAGAAGGTTTCCAGTTCCTCAGTCCACTTCACATCTAGACATTGGCCACGATGGTCAACATCTCACAATTCCACGTCCCCTTATGCACTTACATCTTAATACACTACCGTTTGAACGTTCATTGACATCGTTTTCTAAATTAAACACCACTTAAAGTTTAAATGTTCGTAATTGCCATATCGAAATATTCGATTGTGAACCTAATTTTAACCGAAAACAATTTTATTTGTTAGCGTGTTGCGATGTTTTTATACACGTGTGACTCTCTTTGTGACCTGCCCCGTTGAGTAAACGTGAGCGACTAGTTGGTACTTTGTAGCGACTGTCGGTCGGTTGCCTCAGTCCCGCGCCGCGCGACCCTCCAGCTTTTGTAGTTTTTGCGCCCGCGCCGAGGTGCTACAAAAGCTTGCCGAGTTATTAGGCGGTGAACAAAAAATACTAAAGCACACGAAAGACGTAAGTAATAGACCTGACGCAACAGAATGAAAAGCGCGATCCGCTCCACCCATGTTCAACAGTGTGATGCGGTTGCATTTTGAATTGTGAAGAACATGAGTATTGTTTGAAGTGTGAATAGAGAGTTTTTTTGTAAGGTTAAGGACTTAAAGATTTTGAAGAATCGCATTAAATTTATTTGAATTTTCATTTTTTGTTTTCAGGTTTTGTTATTATACTAGACTCTTTGCTTAAAAATTAAAAAAAAATATGTATTTGAATATTTTATCAATCTTTAAAAATACGTAATTTATGACAATTTTAATAACTAATTTACATTTACATAAAACAGTGTAAAATTGATAAATACGTTTTATAGCTGACTCAGCTTTCATTTACATATTCTAAATATTTGGATAGAACCATTTGTTATAAAATTTTGAAGCTATGGTACATTATTCATCTATAGATAGTTTTTGTAACAAAAATAAAAATGAAAATTTGCTGTCATTTAAATTCCGAACTATATAATTTTCTGAATACATCCCATTCAGAAAATTGCACTATTGTCGCGCGTTTTTGTGCTCCGCAAGTAGAGAAGGCTTAATGTAAATTGCATATAACAGTCCACGGCTCCCCTAGCTGGCAAGAACGGCTCGTTGATCTCAGAGCTTTGCATGTCAAACAATTACACTTACATATTTTGTTGGCGACAAATAAGGTACATGTATCCGTTACCCTTTTTACTCAGGTCTATTTGCTTTCGAATCTCGTCACCTCCGATATATATTAAATATACAATATGATAACACCATTGCAAGTAATTGTATTAACTCCCGCTAATTTGGTAGAGCTCGTCCCAATGTGGGCAAATATATGTTTCCCAAATATGTAAATTCCGCAAAAATGTACTTCCTATATAGCAAGGGTTGAGGAGAAATTATGTAAAAAAAAATCTGTCCCATGGATTCGGATTATCCCGCATAGATAAGGGATGAGAATATAAAAAAGGCTTAGAGGTTTACGTACGCCTTTTTGAAGAAGCAACGAACGTGCGATTTACATATATGTATGTGTATATATATACACGCAAGTAAACATGCCCGATGCCGCAGTGTTTCCGAGTACCTTATAATAAATTGATTTAAGCGCCCCTGACAAATTTAAGGATGTTTTGACAAACATTAGGGAATTTAAAGCCCAAGCGACGGAACTTTCTTTTCCGCCGGTATACAGTCGTCTATAGAAGAATTATACAAACTGAATTGCCAAGATTTTTCGAATAAAATCTTTTAGCCAAAACGTATGTCACTATGTTTTCTTATACTCTGTACTGTAATAACGAAATAATTTTATTTTACACTTAATTTTATTTAAAATGTTTGTAACTAAGGCTAGTAGTAACTTTGGGAGAAAACGAGGAAACATTCCTTATTAGTGTTTCGTGAATATTTTCGTTTGTAATATTCGAATATTTCTTGTTAAACTGTAAATTTAACTGAAAATATGTAATTTACATTTCACATTATTGTGAAATGTTAGACGTTAAGAGCTATCTTAAAATTGAATGGAACTCAAATATCTGAGCGATTCATGTGACGCTCCGTTAAGGATTATTATTACAGAATGCCAATGATCAATAAGAGATTAAAGCAATTGAGAATCGTAAGGAAAGTCAAGTTGACGCAAAATGAGATACGACATGTATTTCGCCTTATTAAATTTATTTTTGATCTGCTCTTACGGTCTACTGAATTTTGTATTTGAACAGAAAGCAATAAAGATTGAAAACAGCTGTAGGATTCAGAAAGGTATGTTTATGCCTTATACAATTGTGGTTCGTTCATATAAGGTGACTAGGAAGGGAACGGCGTCGAAATCGATCGTTTTCCCATGGCACAGATAGACATCTCGTGACTTATTTCCGAGCGATCTGTTAAACGTGAAGACTTGTTCTTGCACTTGTACTTGAATTGAATGAACGCAGCCGTATACCGACAACGCAGTATACATAATATTATACAAGCCGTTATTCGCGAGTAATGTTGTCACTGATCGCGTAGTTAGACGTTGTTTTTTTTTAATTTTAACTTAATAACAGTTAGGCATTGGCCTCCTCCCATTTCTGCGAGGGTTTATGGAGGAGCAAGGATGAGCCCGCTGGGGTGCTCAATGCTTGTTGGCGGAGTTCACATAATGTCCCTGAAATGTTATTTTTGTTAAATCTCAGAGGTTGCCTTACAATGTTTTCTTTCACCGCACAAGGATTTGATCAATCACTGATGTAAATATTTGCCTAACTTACTTCGTTACGAAATAAACTACTTATCATATACATACATGTACAATTATTAATTTTAAATAGAAATATATCAAATTATCAAATTATAATTTTAATTGTTTATCACGATATAACCTGATAAAACCTTAAAGCAATGCAAAATTATTTAATCAAAAACTTAATAATTTTTAAAACCGTACGTCGCTTTAATACACAAACTCTTACGATAGGTTTATAAATAGAATTGTAATAGGTTGTAAACAATTTCAGAGCAGTGTTACGTCGTACAAACAACGCGAAGCAATAACACTACAGCAATTAACACTGCATTGTTTAAATTATAAAACCTTTGTAGTCCAGTGTAAAAGAGCAGTTACTCACTAATATTATACATTTTACAAGTGCTCACGCTAACATTAACAAGGCCCTTCTGAGTAAGAACAAAATTAATTTCGACTCCTGTCCCAAATAAATTTCGACGCTCGTCAGCAAACTGCGTCACAAAAAAATTACTCAGCTATTTTAATTAGCGTGAAGGTTTCTCATTTCGTTCGGATACAAAAGTCGATGAATCTTTTCACATTCGACATCTGCGTCCTCGACGATGATAATAAAATGTAAGAAACGCGCGTTTAAATTATGCTAGTTTTTCTTTACGTCAAGAAGTGACTTTAAATTACATTATATCGAAATATACTCGATGAAATTCTCATATTAAATTGTAGAGCGGACGTTAATTAAATGCTAGGAGTCAAAAAGACTGTGCGAATAGACACGTGCTAGATGGTTGAAATTTGGATTAATTATCGCTATCTTGCCTTATATTTGTTCATTTATTCTCGAGTAAGCAGCCCTAAATGTTCGTAGTGTGTGTGCGTTGGTGTGCGTTCATAAGATAAAAGACGATATTGATTCCGTGACGAGCCGAGAGCGGGCTGTGGGAAACCATTCCTGTCTGTCTTAATAGATGCCTCGAGGACATGAGTGTTTCAACACTCCTTATTGAAGCTGCAGTTAAAAAAAAAACTCATTGAATTTTACTTTAATATATTATTTTCAGATTATTAAACTTAATATAATACTAATCTTACTTTAAGATATTATTTCCTGAAAACTTTTTGCTGGTTGAAATATGACACCACTGATTATAAGAAAACTCTTTCCTCGTAGTTGACCCTTGGTTGATTCAAGAGACATTGTGTTTCATACATTTAAAAAGAAAACACGGCCGAATTGACAACGTAAGTACGACTGAAAAAGTAGATTTTTAACATTTATAGATTATATTATTAAAATATTTTAAAAGCAGTATTGTAATGTTAATACATAAAAAATAAAAGCTGTTAGCTTTAGAATAAAAAAAAAATTAGTTCCAATAACTACGTTTTAATTAAAATTTACATTACATGCAAATGGGGACAATTAAACTCGGTCGAGTGCCAGAAGCGCCGTGAAATTAAAGCGACATGACAATTTTTGTGTCTGCATTAGTTAGTGAAATTTGCAACACGTACATTAAGTTTCCGAGAGTAATTAACGAGTTAAGGACACAACAGCGCACACGGAGCACTTTATTCCTAGTTTAGAGTCGGTCGGGAGGCTGCGACGGCCGCAGGACTCGGCCACATTCTCGACGGGTAATTACACACGCTCGTCTCATTCCCAAGCCACGGCTAGTATTTTATGCCTCATTTCGGAGTGTATGATTTGGTGAACACACAATTTACTGTAATTATCTTGGGACTTATCCACGCTCGCGTGCGAATCATATCTGCTCGTCGAACCGTCTACGTAACCTATTGTTTTAGCATCGATTATTTGATTCGTATTAAATGAGGAATTCACATGCAACTGTGGCAATGGCTAATCGTTCTTTGGCTTCTTCATTTTAATTATGTTACGACAGCGAATTATTGATCTTTTATTTGGTCACTATCGACTATACAGATACATACATATTATGAATTATATAAGTTTTTGGAACGAAGTTCCTTATCGAACGGTACCTACGGGTTGGACGGATGGGGGCTAGGTTTTTCCATCACGACCCCTTCTGACGTAGGGTAGACGGCCTTGACGGCTATAAGGAAGCGTGATGGAATAATATCCATCTCCCCTGCACTTTTTCTTATCTTGCCATGAAAAAAAATATTTTAAATGTCGTCTCATTTTGTACTAGTAATTCATCTATTTGTATTTGTTAATCAATAATGTAATACGTTTATCAATAATAATATACTACGAAAGGAACTTTGTTCCAACCGAATGTTCCACGACACTCAATCATGTTTTTTTATTTTAATTTAATCTATTTAGAAAACCAACAGCGTATTTAGTATATATTAACATTAAAGTAGCAAACTAAAAGTATGGCCAATAACAGGTTTCCCTTATATTGCTTGATGGTAGGTATATTTTTGTTGGAAGACAATGAAAAAAGAACAATATAATAGACAAATTATAAGCAATTAAATGTAATGTAGGTGGTCATAAGCTTACAGATATCTTGAATGAATTCTTTGTAGAGTCAGGTAGATTGATATTTTACATTACATTTATATAACATAGATACAAACACACACACACATACACACACACACACACACACACACACACACACACACACACGCACGCACGCACGCACACACACACACACACGCACGCACGCACGCACGCACACACACACACACACACACACACACTATGTGTGTTCTATTTAAAACTTTCATGTCACCTAAATTCCAAGCGACTTCTATCCAAAGTCATATTAATAAGTATTATTTTAATTCAGTAGAATAAAATATGACTGACTATATGTAAATTGTTAAATAAATATGTGTGTGTGTGTGTACACATACAATTTACTGATGTTATATTTATTTAACAATTTACATATAGTCAGTCATATTTTATTCTACTGAATTAAAATAATACTTATTAATATGACTTTGGATAGAAGTCGCTTGGAATTTAGGTGACATGAAAGTTTTAAATAGATCACGAATAAAACTAAATAAATAATACTCTCAGTTTACCAATGATTAGATTGAAAGATCAAACATTTTCAGCTATAATAAATCTGACGTGCAATGCTTTGGTAGTTTTTCAAATGATTGAGCTATAAGCGGTGGACTCAACTGCACATTCTAAGCAAATTTCTCTACGAACGAGAAAGAGCCACAAACGTCTGATTGATATTTTTATACTCATCCGTTGTCAACTATTTCTAACGATTAATTTGTCATCAAGCTCTCCATTTGCCACCATGATTTTTCTTTAAATGCTGAACTCGCGAGTAAAAATATATAATTCTTGTCTCAGTTTTGTTACTTGCGATTTTTATAAATCAGTTGACTATATTTAATGGGTTTTGATAAAAGAGTTGCGGAAACTAATACGTAAGTACAATCCTACGTACTAGGTAATTAGATTTTTAAATTTACATTGGCGCGTATTTAATATTAGTTTGATACCTAACTATCTAAGTACAGCTAAAACTAGCCAAGTTACTCCTTATAAATCAGCTATCTGCCAGTAAAAATCTCATCAAATCAGACCAGCATTTCGGAGATTAGCCGGAACAAACAGACATACAGACAGACAAACAAACGAAATTTGTAAAATTTGTTTGTTTGTCTGTCTGTATGTCTGTTTGTTTGTTATAAGTACCGTATATACTTTTATATGCATTTAGTAAAAAGCTGTTATTTTGGCATACGATTCTTTCATTCAACTTATTCATTTCTTATTTTAATTGATTTTTTGGTATAAATTTGATTTGAACTTTATATATTACTAGCGATCAACCCCGGCTTCGCATGGGTGATTTCTGGATCTCGATAAAAGCGCCACCTACCGGGACTAAATGTTGATCTAATCCATCCAAGGACGCACTCAAACACATGGTATTAACCATTAAGAAATATATAATATATAGATTTACTAAAATAATATATTGTACGACTACGAAATGGTTTCGAAGAAGCAAATTTCAATATCCAAAGCAAATATAGACATGAAATGATCTTTTTAGTCTGCAGCAAAAGAAAATCAATGTAAACACATAAACACTGGACGTGAATTCCGTGGTGTCATTAATGATTATAATGGTTATAGAATTGTTTTTAGAGCGTAATTGCGGGAAGGTAGGGGCGCGCCCGGAAATTGTCCTCTTGTCGGACTAACGTCGCATTAGCCGAAGACATTAGGCCACTGCTGGTAATAACAATGTCTCTGTGTTGTTTTATTTGTGTTATGGATGAGGAATTGCTTTATGCTAGCATAATTTCAACAAAGTACGTGCACGTATCAGTATAAAATTTGTGATTATTACATTTGGCAGAGACTGAATTAGACAGATATTAAAAAGATTCAGCATTACGATGTAAGATTTTTTGTCTTCTTGTTAACTTTAGATTATTTAAGATTATTATTAATATTTGGAGATTATTTATTATTATTAAAATAACTCTTCTTATTTGATTTTATTGCTTACTAGCTGTTAGCCGCGAATTCGGCAACGTGAAATTTATTACGATTGGATTTTATGGGTTTTAATTTTTTTTGCGCGGAGCCCTAATTCTTTTTCTAAAATAAAACTAGCCAAGTTACTCCTTATAAAACAGCTATCTGCCAGTGAAAATCTCGTCAAATCAGTCCAGCATTTTGGAGATTAGCCAGAACAAACAGACATACAGACAGACAAACAAACAAAATTTTTAAAATTTGTTTCTTTGTTATAAGTACCGTATATACTTTTATATGCATTTAGTAAAAAGCTGTTATTTTGGCATTACAAAAGTTTTATTAAATATTTAAATTAATTTTATTTGTATAGATATAATTCTTTAATTCAACTTATTCATCATCTTATTTTAATAGATTCTTTGGTATAAATTTGATTTGAACTTTATATATTACTAGCGATCAACCCCGGCTTCGCATGGGTGATTTCTGGATCTCGATAAAAGCGCCACCTACTGGAACTAAATGTGAATCTAATCCATCCAAGGACCCACTCAAACACATACAAATATGTAATTTCAACAAAATCGGTCTAGTGAGTTTTAGCGAGACTAACGGATAGCAACTGATTTTTATACACATAGAGATTTCAATACAAGTAAGGTAGACAAACGAGTTAAATTCCACTTGATGGTAAGTAAATGAAAATATGTATAAGGATTATAAAGAAATAAATTTAACCAATATTAACTTTACTTTTTTTTCTTTTTTAAAACAACGTTATTAACATTATAATGTTAATATTTACTTAAAATTTTATAATAAAAATATTATTTATTTGAGTTTTAATTTTGATTTAAATATGCGATATTACATGATTCTTATTTTCATGCTATACAATATTAAAATGTATCTTCATAAATACATAGTGTTAGTTACCATATTTGCTAGAGCTAGTAGACTGTAACTAACAGGTAAATTTAACGTGGTGGAGCCATATTATATATAGAGTGGGGAAAGACTAATCTCTCATAGAATACCAACGCAAAATAACAGCTTAATGCAGCTGTGTTTCGTAGAGTGTATACAACAACAGACTCATTTTACTAGCAACGCGGCATTATTTTTTAACCCTCAGAAGTGACATTGCATCTATATTTCGATGTTTAATGGAGGTGTGAGCTACAACATCTCCCTTTCATCAGGTGGACTATGTGCTCGTAAAAACAAACAGGATTCAAGCAAATAATACACTGTGTATTGCCGTGATATTTAAAAGTACTTCGTGACGAATCTCATAGTCACGTCACATCAGCGTGTGAACATGTAACAGCGAACAAGCGATCTTAGTCACATCATGTCATATCAGACGTGGCCGAGGCGGTAATGATCGACGAATTTTCCAGCAATTTAGACTGAGCACATAATTGCGAGAACAAGTCAAACCTAATTGACGTACGGGTCGGAGGTCAAGTCTTTTCGTATCTGATCTTGGAATGTGTAAAGCTTCTTTGGTTTTTAATTAAAATTGTTATAATGGAGGCTAAAATAAAAAAAAAATCTTGTACAAGTGATATTAATAGTAGAACTATATCATGCGTATCGCGAGAGTTAACTAAGAGATCAGAGTAGCCATATAAAATATAAAAGAAGACTGTTTATTGGACCCTTATAATACAATAATACGACGTCTAGTACTGCGATAGGCAATTCTCCTTCTAGTTAAAATATTGTAATCAAAGAAAATCATTTTGCTTATCAAAAAAGAAAAGGTCGAGTGGATGCCTACTAACGGGTCGATGATGTACTATATGCTCTATAGAATGCTCTCAATAGTGCTCTATTTTATAATCACATATTAATAATTAATTGATTTTTTTAGATTAAAAGTGTTAACATACAATTTAATAATATATATATGTCATTATTAATGGATGAAAAGAGGCTTCAATTTAATTTATATCACCTAAGTGAACTATTTATTTAAAACAATAATACAATCAGATTTGTATTAACCGATTTTAATAAGAATTAGATTAAGCCCTTTTCAGGCTTAAATGTGTGTCATTATAAAAGAAAGCCGTGCATTATGAATAGTATTTCAGAACAAAATGTTTGTCAAAATAAAAGAAATTTTAAAAATACTAACCGAACTTTAGAATCAAATTTTGGATACTCTTTATTAAAAACTTGTGAAGAAATATTGTGATTTCAATATTTTAAAACTATAATTTTGATGATATTAATATTTAAAAAGTATTTCGAAAACAAGTTGAAGTCCGCCAACATGCATTAGGATATCGTAGTGGACACTTCCTTGCCCTTAAATTTTCTTAGAAATGAGAGGAGGGCTGTGCACAGCTAAACTTTACACATTTTCGGTGTGATCTCATGATGATTAAGAGATCACATGCAGTCAAATCAAAGTGCAAATCTTAAAACATATGGAAAATAAATGACATGCAACTTATGTAGCCTAACAAACATGGCACACGTTCAGATATTTTTTACGATTATGCTATATTTATAGCTCAATTTATTATAGTTATAATATTTATTATGACTATAATAGATGTTCTAGTCATAAAAAAATGAGCTATAAATAAGAGAGAAATAATACATTTACAAAAATTAAATTTACAAAGATAGAGACCGACACCGTTTCATTTTTATACCATTTTTTCGTAAGAATTAAGAAATAAGATTGAAAGTAATGAAAAATAATTAATAATTACCTTTTGTATTTTATAAATTATTAAATAAACGTACTAAATTCCAAATTCAATTATTAATATGCGTGTAGAGTGCCGACGGTACAAAGTATAAGATTAGCATATAATTGAGGATAAAGAGACTATAAAATATAGCAGACGAGCAAAGTGTGCTCAATGGAACCGATCTCAAGTTCCGACGGAGAGATTTTTGTTTGGTTAGAAAGGGACATCATTCCCTTTAGGTGATATTCTGTAAGAAAATTAGCTCTTAAGGCTTTAAGTTGAAGTTCTAAGTTTTTAAAATGCCATAATACGAAAAATACCTTATACCTTAAAATGGTAGATAGTATGCTTATTTCCTTTCCTTTTTTCATAGTAAGCTTTTAACTGTATTATATCGTTACTACATTAATCGTGACGTCATGCAACCTAATAACAAATACAATGTTACGTGTCAAATTCAACGATAAAGCTTCCAAACGCGGTTGCACACTGACTATAAATATTTACTAAATAAAGGTTTTGTTCATTTCTGTGTCGTAAATAACAAAAATACGACGTTATTTTTAGGCGGTCCTTGAGAAACTTACACTGTTCACGCTAATATAGACGCGCTTGAACGCAGCCCGCGCAGGGCCCGATCAAAGCATGTTATTACGAAAGCACACAGAAAACAATAAACACCGAGAACGATAAAAAACAGATTCAAGTTGGACACACAGGGTATTGGATATTGCTGGGGGTCACGCAATCGACAGCGCTTGCTGATGCAAGTAGTGGTAACGATAAAGCTCACGTAGGTCGGATGGCGGATCGCGTCTATTCATAAGGGCGGAGGTCGATGGTTGTGACTGGTTGATGGTATCGGTCAGTGACCGCGGGGCAGGTCGCACCGAGCGTACCGTTCGCCGTTAGAGGTGTCGAGGTGAGTGAGTGCGGCAGACAGCGAAACGCGCGCGGACCGTTCGCCCTCCGTACACGATTTGAAGCCCTCTTCGCGACGCCGCTGCGCGCGCATCCTACGGCTGGATAATGCCGCCCTATCTCATGTCGAGCTATCGAGTTATCCACTACGGGCAGCAAGCGCGCTTAACCCTGTGAGTTGCCATACTCGACACGTGAAAGCTCTTGTTCGTCGAGAAAGAAGCTCGCTAAGCTATATATGACATATAATGCGAAACACAATTATTTTCTATCAAACCAATTGAACCGCTTTACAGTTGTCGTATATATTGTTAAACGAAACTTATTCTAAGTAAATACGATTTAAATTGTAGAAACGCGAAAAAAATGTAATACCTATAATAATAAATTTTATAAAATAAATTTTAATCGACAAAAGACATCCCTAAGCAGATTATAATTGGAGCATGCGTGGTGCGAACGTTAAGGGTAGGAGGGTGGAATAGGGTGTAGGCGAGTGGGGAGCGTGTCACCCGCGGCGGTGCGGTGCTACAGCAACTCTACGCCGCGCCGTCGTGATCTTGACACCGCGTATGTAAAACTTATGGTACTCAACTAATATGGGCTGTTAAAAATAAAACCTTCAGGCTACTTTCAAAGGAATTGACCCATAAAACCGACCAGGCTTTTTAGGTAATTACTTTAATGTCATACGAAATAAAATTTGTTCCTACGCAAAAGCAATAATGAGAGCAATAAGGGTATAATAAGATCACGGACATAAAAATTGATTTATTTCGTCTTTTATTTGGGCCTAGTTATATTTGAAGTTATTCCACGTACCGATATAAATATGGACAACTAAATGTAGTCATTAAGTTGAAAGCGTAAATGTTTAGATAGAAATAATTATAACATTTAATTTTGTAGTCACGATGTGATCTATACAAATAAATAAAATTTGTATAATTCACATTCGAAGTGGCTGTTAGTAATGTCAATATAACAGCTTTTTTCTAAACGCGTATGAAAGTATTTATACGGTACTAAGAACAAAAACATTTTTTTTAAATTTTGTCTGTCTGTTTGTTCCGGCTATTCAGCGAAATGGCTGGACATATTTTGACGGGATTTTCACTGACAGATAGCTGATATTATAAGGTGTAACTTAGGTGACTTTAATTTTAGAAAATAAATTAGGGTTCCGCGCAAAAATATTAAAACCCATAAAATCCAATGTAATAATTTCCACGCGGGCGAAGTCGCGGGGAACAGCTAGTTTTAAATAAAAGATGAAGAGAAAGACAAATTGCTAGTTACTATAAATAAAAACAATAATACTTTAATATATTTTTTGACAGATTATCTTTAAGACATTATCTAAGCGTATTTTGTAATATTTAAAAAAAGTTAATACTTTTTAATGTGATTAATTTATATGACCTGCAAAATTATTTTAACTCTATAGAATTTACTATCGATGAATCAGATTTTGTTAAGTTTAGTGAACAGTAGTATGTATTATGGTAAGAAAAGGAATAAAAAATTAAAGTATACAGAAAGAGCCGTGGTTGCTCAGAGGCTAATTATTTATTTTTTTATTTTTATTTATTTATTCTTTTTTACATCTACCTTATAATAAGGGATATAAAGGGCGGACTTAATGCCTTGTGGCATTCTCTACCAGTCAACCCTGGATGATTTGAGAAGCTGTGGTAGGTGCAACACCACTCATTAATTAATAAATAAGTAAAACATTATATCTTATAACAAAAAGCAAATAAATAAAATATTTTTAAACTATACAAACTTAATATTATCTACTTAGTAGTAAACAGAAAAAAAATTAATAGTAAATAATTAATTATTGTATTTTATCTCGCCATAGCGGCTTGACCTTACTTCTAGTGAACGGTGCACATGCACATTGTTTTAGTGTGTTACGCACACTCGAGAATTAAAGATTAGTATCGAGAATGTACTAACTAGTAAAGTAAAGACGCGATAGCTCGAATGGTTAGTGCTCGTTGTAAATTTCACAATACGCGAGCAACCCGGGTTCGACCCCCGCCGGCTCCAATGAAATTGTTATTGCAATTTAAGTGCTGATTTACCATGTGCTCGGCGGTGAAGGAAACATCGTGAGGAAACCGGCATGTCTGAGAAATAAGAAAAAAATACTAGGCTCATACTAGGGCAGCATAGTGGACACTTCCTTGCCCTAAAACCCACTCAGAAATGAGAGGACACCTGTACCCAGCAGTGGGACGTATATAGGCTGCAGCTTTTAACTTTAAAGTAGGCTTCGCACGGCTTTGTGAGATAAAACATTTTTCACTAGCAACCTGTGCTCGATCGCTGTCTGAGAATGAAAATCTTTCGAATACATATAAACTCCGCCGACACTCCAGTGAGCAGCGTCGAAGAGTACCTGCTCCCACCTCTCAGAAACTGAGAACTCTGCCTACCAGTAGGACTCCTTTAGGCTATAACTTAACAAACACACTTCAGTTTGGATCTCGCTTGCAATGATGTGATATGAAAATAAGAATTAGAAAACTTATGAAAAATAATTACAAAGATAAAGTTTATATCAGTACTTATGGTGTGATTGCTTTAAATTAAGCGTTAACTTACAATTTCTATTGTTTAATAGATAAATAAATGAGGCCCTTAATAAATTGTAGTACATTTTTACACGATAAGCATTTTAAGTATGAAAACTCTGTGTAAGAAATTCTAGCGTAAAGCTCGGTTGTAAAAACAGTTTGTGTCCTGTTTTCATATATATTACAGCAAGGTATCAATGTTGATAAAATACAAATTAAGATAAGCTGATTCCGTGTACAAGATATTGGAAATTATTAATGAGGCTTCAAGTTGACCGGTTTCAAATGAGCCCCTCGCAGCAAAGAGAGCATACTCGTACGTATAACGCACGATGTGGATAAGAAATCCTTGGCGCGTGACTTTTGTTCACGCTCCATCGACTTTTAGGTATGTTGTATCAGCCTACGATCAACGAACATCGTAAAGTCCTACAAACATGAATACCCTTGCCGTGTGATACAGAGATTGTCGAAAAATTCTCATCGTAAGCTGCAGACAATAACAGAATAATTCAGCCATTAAACTCATACATTGAGATCGTGATCGTGATCACACGTGATCGAAATTGATAACACGGACGATCTACATTACAAATTGACAAAGCATAACCGAAATGCCTTTTTTTATAGGATCGGGTGACAAACGAGCACTCAGTCCACCTGATGGTAAGTGGTTACTGTGACCCATAGACATCTACATCTATCCTCAATAAAGACTCAAGATGCAGATGCGTTGTCACCCGTGAGGACTAAGATGGAATGCCTCTTTGCCAGTAAAAAGGGTCTCCGGTTCTCTACACTCACCATACGAAACACAGCAGCGTTAAGCTGCCATTTTACGCTGGTTTTCTGTGAGAGCGTGGTCCTTCCCCGGTCGAGCCGACCCATTCGTGCTACAACCATAATATAGCTGCAGCATGGCTCTACCTTTTTGATTTTATTTTTATTTTTGCTCTGGTAATGTTAATGCTCAACTTTAAGGTTTATAAGTAAGCAGGACTCCTAATGTGGCAATATGGGTAAGGTCTTTTTACCTATCTTTGAATGTAATGTATGATAATGACGCCAAAGTATCAGAATTATAACGCAAAGCATCACAAATTTTGGAGATTTTTTTTTGACAATTTGCAATTAATAAAATAATGATATTATTCATATTTAACCGTGTAATTTTACACAAAATATATCTTTAATAATTTAAATTGTAATACTCATACATACTAAACTCATTATAATATTTCTTGCGGAGTTACTATAGTACTAAGGTTTCGCGGCACACCGCCAGTACCTCCCTCGTGCTGTTTGAAGGGTTTCGTTTTCTTTATAAACAAGCGCGAAGGTGCTGTTAACGACCCCACGAACAAATACGAAATTCGATCTTCCATTACGCATACAAATGGTTCCCCTAACCCGCCACCTTCGTACCGTGAAAGCATTGTCTACATTTCAATCTGGTCTTGCTCCTCGATAAACGAATTTATTTAGTTAATTTATTTATTGCAAGTACCTCAGAATTTTAAATGTCGATTTACCACGTGTGCAGCGGCGAAGGAAAAATTGTGTTGAAATCTGCATATCTGGCGAATAAAATATTTCGGAGTCATGTAAAGTCCACAAGGTTATTGAAATGTTGAGAGTAGGCCTCTGTCCAGTTGTGGGACGTATACAGCTTTTGACTTTGCTTTTAATTTAGTTTATAAATAGTACATATATGTATGTCTAAGTACTGTCACAGAATTAATAAAATTAATTTATTATGTATCGGTTTTTGTACTGCTTTTTTAATTGAATTGTTAAAGGAAAGGAGTATTAATAATAAATTTCCGTGGTTGTTGCACGAATGAGTCGGCTCGATCAGGGAGGAAACACGCACTCAAAGAATACCTGCGGAAAATAGCAGCTTAATACTGCTGTGTTTCGTATGGTGAGTGTAGAGAAGCGGAGACCCTTTTTACTGGAAATGAGTCTTATCATCTTATTAACTAATCTGTGATCTTAGTCCTTAAGGGTGACAACGCATTTGCATTTTGGTTCTTAATTGAAGATAGATGTAGACGTCCATCTACTTATTATCGGGTTGACTGTGTGTCGTCTGTCATCCTTATTCTATAAATAAATGAAATATAGAAATAATAATAGCGCTACCTTGATTCTTTAATAAACTGTAAAATATCTTTCTCTTTTGAGATATTAAAATAACGACAGCAGATGCCTTAATTTACATTCTACAATAAACAACTGATATTTCTTATTGGTAAGCCAACGTAAATACAGCTGCATACTACATACAAATACAGGATCAGAAGTAGATTAGCCTATATATCTGACTATTGTATATGTCATATATTCGAGATACGAGATAGTTTAAAGCCAATTATCGAGGCCATCCCGTATTTGTCTTTTATGACATACACGGGGCGAAATAAATACATATTGAATACTTATTTAAAATAACATTTTGATTTTGAAAAGTCTTGGTTGTTACTGATTTTGGAGCAAACGTTAAGCGCATATTTCAAATTCTGCTGAGAATTCAAAGTCACTTGTAATTGGGACACAGTATACATAATCTAGTAACAGTAGAAGGCGTCAAAAATCTCCACAAATACAAAATCTCGTGATGAAATGCAAGAAAGTAGTGAAATCACTAAGATATAGGTTGCTTGAAATCGAAAAAGAAGCTGACAAGGAACAATGCCGAATTTCGGCAGAAATCGATGATCATCTTGAAGACGACGAAAACTTTCCACTTGATGATTGTGATCCGTTTAATGCTGTGTTAGAGTCAACCTTGCTGACAAATGAAGAAACTGACGTTTATTACTCCAGACCCACTACATCCACATCATCATCGGTGAAATCTTTTAAATCTGCAACGCCTACCCGCTGGCACAATATTTTGGTGCAAAAGTTTAAGCAGCAAGTTTAACTGAAAACCTGTCAATGCCATGCTTTTAAAATATAACATGTCAGAACTTGATAAGGGATAGGAGCTTATTGAAGATCTGACTAGGTTTTTGGCGAAATTTAAACCAATAACAGACGTTTTATGTACGCAGACAAATTGCTCGATAAACTTCGCTTTATTATTCAGATCTGAAATAAAAAACACGATGCTGCCGCTGATTTAGTACAAGCGCCCGCCACCGGTGATTCTATCAACAGCGCACACGTCTACTACGGATCATGAGATACAGCCCGCTGACAGACAGACGGACGGACAGTGGAGTCTTAGTAATAGGGTCCCGTTAGTTATTCTTCGGGCACGGAACCCTAACAAAGATTATATAGTTTTATTGTTGTATGAATTTCCTCAACTGCAGCTACTCCGTACATTTCTCGCAATTACATACGCCCCATACGTCTCAAATATTTGTTTTATCCTTATGGGGTTATAAATCTGTATGGGGATAGAAGAAATTGTTTTATACATTTTTTCCGTTTTGATAGTTTGGTATATTATGTTTTTATGTAAATAAGTATTTTCTGCTTTTTAGTTTGTCATCCAGTTCTGAACTTTTTTTAAGATTTTACGGTTTTAACTTATCGGGAAGTTAGTTCTAAATCGATATCAAAGTATGTACTGTAGAGAAAAACTAGCAAACACCTAGACAGGAAAGTACGATATAATTAATATTGCACTGTCTTATAATTAATTTAGCATTGTCATTCAGTTCTGGCTATACACGAGGTTATTTTTCAAAGAGTAGCAAAATTTTAAACTTAAGTTCAAATATATAAATAATGATATACCGTTATTGCAGATTTTAAAAATACGAGTAAATAAAGCTTCTACTTTTATTTTAGTTTTTTCTCTGTGGCAACCCCGGTGACAAATAGTTAAAAAATTGGGCTCCCAAATAATTTCGTAAAAATAATTATTGTAATTGATCATTTCCACCTCAAATTTAAGTTATAGTTGTTAATTACGAACAAATTTTATTGTGTAATAAATAAAAGTGGTAAATATTTAAATAAATAAATTTTTAGTGCCTCTCAACTTAAAGTGACAGCAGGTAACGAACATCGTTTAAAAGTTACTGTAATTCTTGTTATCCCTTTTAATATTTACGATATATCTCTTAAGTGTTGTTGTTTTCGGATTTCATTTTGAATTGTTTTCTTGATAATTTAATTTGAGATCTGTAATTAGAGTCCTATAATTGGATATTTGCTTACTCTGTTCCCTTAATTTTCCATCTTTGTTTTCTTTTACTATTTAAAATACATAGTAAAATGAATACTCGTAACGCCAAAACGCGCCAGATGGAGAACCAACTCCATCTTGCGCTCCAAGAACTGAGGGCGTCCAGGGAGCAGTGTGAGCTGTTACTTAAAGAAAGGGATGACAACGAAAAGGAAATAATAAGTATAATTTCGAAAAATACTCAATTGAAAAGTGATATGGTTAAGTTACATAGAGACTATACAGATATTTTAAAGGAAAGGGATCAGCTCCAGAGGACAGTCGATGAGTTTGACCGATGCAGCAAAGAATATGAGGAATCCCTCAGATTAATTGCTGCATTGAAATTACAATTAACTGAAGCTAATGAGCAAATTTCAGAATTTAAACAAAACATTGATAACTTGCATGCACTTAAAACTCAGAGTCTGTTCGAGGAGCTCGTAGAATGTAAATTTCATAAAACGTTGCAACCCTCCACAACAATAGATTTGACTGATGATTCTACCACATCAAGAACAGCAGAAAGGATTACAAGCAGCAGAAGGAAATTAAAAAAATATATAAAAATTAATAAATATATTAGGAAAGTGCAAAAATTAGTTAAAACTAAAATTAATATTAAAAATTATATAAATGTATGTAAGGAAAAGCAAGAGTTAATTAGTAAAATTAAATTATATTCAATTGAGGTGGAAAACATGAAAAATTGTTATGAGACTGAAATAGAGTGTCTTAATTCAGAAATTTTATCACTTCAAACCTCATTACAAATTATGTCAAATAAATATCAATCTGCAGGGAATGAGATAAAAGAACACATACTGGCCATGGATAATCTGGTAAAGTCCTGCAAATATAACGAGGAACGTTTTGACTCCTTATTAAAATATCAAACTGAATATCAGCGCTCACTGCCAGGTTCTTCAGGGACAGTGTGTGTTAATAATATGACAAGCAGTAATACTTCATTTTCTTTACCTACACTCTATGATAGTACCATAACAAAGCAGATAAATTTAAAAAGTAATTCATATAATGAAAAAAATAATATAATTGTGTATAGTGATGACATAGGCAAAAACTTGGGTATATCATTGAATAACTGTTTAAAAAGGCAACAGATAAGTAATTACTGCATGCCTGGAGCATCATTCAGTGATATTATGAATAAAATTTTAACTAGTAAATTTAACCCTAATAGTATATTAATAATTTTTGTTGGGAGAAGAGGCAATATGAACAAGAATCAATTATTAAAATATATTGAATATCTCAATAACATAAATGTGGTTAAAGTTATCTTGTTTACATTGCCTTATATAGAGGGGTGGCCACAGGAAAATAAACTAAGACATAATTTAAATTTAATGATGCATAACTTGACATGTAACAATAACTTAAATTTGACATTTAATTGTAAGAATAATAATGATAAATTTCATTTAATTGATATTAATAATTTAACTAAGAAGTTTTTGACAAGAGATAGGTATTACCTATCAAAGTATAGTTTAAGACTGGTAGCAGATACGCTATCTTATTATTTATATTTTAACTCAGCCAATGATTTGGCTACCTTGACACCTGCTTCTTTTGAGCAACAAAATAATTTTACATTTGATTTGGAACCAGTTCCAAGTAATTTAAATTAGATAATAAGACAATAGAGGTAATCTCTAGCAAAGATAATTTAAATAGCTTAGAATGCAACTTACCAATACATAATTATGCAATTTTACAAAATAAAAATAATAAAAACTGTATCAACCTGGTGCATCAAAATATACAAGGTATGTTAGGCAAAGAATTAGAAATTGAATTATTTTTAAATAGTAACAGTATAAATATTTTATGTATTACAGAACATTGGTTGAAAGAATACAACTCCATATTTAATTTCAGTAATCACCAGGTGGTCAGTTCGTTCAATAGAGATACTAAATTACGTGGTGGCTCCTTAATATTAGCTAATAAGTCCTTATCATGTAAAGAACGTAAAGACATTGTGAGCCTCTCTGTTGAGCGTACTGTAGAAATGGCATGTGTTGAGCTTGAGCACCTTATTGTTGTCAGTGTTTACAGACCCCCATGTTCAAGTTATGATACTTTTGAAAAAATTATGGAAGAAGTTTTAGTTAAGCTTAATAAACAGAATAAATCTCTTGTAGTGTGTGGAGACTTTAATATCAATCTCCTGGAAACTTCTTCCATCAGTATTAAATTCTGTTCTTTGTTCAAATCCTATAATCTTAATAATTTATTCTTTGAAGCTACACGTATTGCAGGGTGTAGTGCAACTTGTATTGATAATATTTTTACAGGTGTTGTACCAATCAACAAATCAATAATTCAAAAACTTAGTTCAGATCACTGTGGACAACTGGTTTCGTTACCTTATATGCACAAAAAACAGGTAAATGAGAAAATTGTGTTTGTTCCTATTAATGCAAAACGCCTGGAGAGATTTAGAAGTAATATGTTAAAAATCCTTCCATCCCTTTCTTATAAGAACAATGCAGACTATTTATATAGAGAATTATTTACCTTTATAAACAATGAATTTAATAAAACATTCACTTCTAAAACATTCTCCAGAAACAGTCGCAAGGCATTTAATGAGTGGGCGACAGTAGGAATTTATAAAAGCAGACGAAGGTTATATGACCTTTACCATGAAAGATCGTATAATCTTTCCGATGCTTTTAAAGAATATGTAAAAAATTATTCTAAAATGTTTAAAAGAGTTTGCTCCACAGCCAAATCATTACATATTAGTAACAAAATTAAGGCAGCTAAGAATAAAATTAAAATGACGTGGAGTATAATTAACAGCGAAACCGGTAATGAGAAACCTCGTAATTCAAACTATCAATTAAAAATTAATAATGAATTGACTAAATCAAATCAAGAAGTTGCAGCGGTGTTTGAGAAATATTTCACTGATGTTCCTATCTTGACAACAGAGTCATTGAATGCTTCTCCAACTGTCGCCGAATCATTACTTAAACAGAATGTTAATACCTGTTTAAAAGAATTTAGATTTGAAAAAGTATTACCGCATAATATTGTAAAATACTTCAAAACCATTGATGTAAAGAAAACCGCAGATTTGTGGGGGATTTCCGTTACAGTGATTACGTCCATAATAGATTTAATTGCACCTCATCTTGCTATTATTTTTAATACTTGTATCGATTCTGGTGTGTTTCCTGATTTAATGAAGTATAGTAAAGTAATACCTTTATTTAAATCTGGTAGTACATTGGACCCCGCTAATTATAGACCTATTTCTGTACTACCAACTCTCAGTAAAATTTTTGAAAAAATAATTTTGGATCAATTGTTAATTTTTTTTAATACAAATAAATTACTTCATAAAAATCAATTTGGTTTTACAAGGGGTCGCTCGACGTCTGACGCCGGTGTTGAGCTTATGAAATATATTTTTAATGCCTGGGAGAATTCACAAGATGCCTTAGGTATTTTCTGTGACCTTTCCAAGGCTTTCGATTGTGTTCATCATGATACATTAATCAGGAAACTACAACATTACGGTGTAAAAAATTTGGCGCTTAAACTTATTACTTCATATTTAAGTAACAGAACTCAAAAAGTCGTCATTAATGGTAAATGTTCCTCCGGATCGGTAGTATCAATGGGCGTTCCTCAGGGCTCGATTCTTGGCCCATTCCTGTTCTTAATCTATATTAATGACTTACCTTATCTTGTAGGGGACAATCACGATATAGTATTATTTGCTGACGATACCTCTTTAATTTTCAAACTGAAACGGCAGTCAATTAAATATGACGATGTAAATAATGCTCTATCGAAACTAGTACATTGGTTTAACGCCAACAATTTGCTCTTAAACGGCAATAAGACAAAATGTATTAAATTTACAATACCTAATGTAAAACATTCGAAAACCAATGTGCTCTTAAATGGGGAGGAGTTGAGTCTTGTGGATACCACTGTTTTTCTCGGTATTACTATTGACGCGAAACTTCAATGGGGCCCCCATATATCTAAATTAGCAAGCAGACTTAGTTCTGCAGCATATGCTGTAAGAAAGATTAGAAGTCTCACAGATGTTGAGACAGCTAGGTTAGTGTATTTTAGTTACTTTCATAGCGTAATGTCTTATGGAATTTTGCTATGGGGTAATGCGACTGATATTGAAGCTATATTTGTTTTGCAAAAGAGAGCCGTACGGGCGATTTATAATCTAAATTGTAAAGAGTCCCTTAGAGAAAAATTTAAAGAAATAAACATATTAACTTTGGCATCGCAATATATTTATGAAAATGTAATGTATGTACATAAAAACATAAATAGCTTTAATAAGAATAAGGATGTTCATACCTTAAACACTAGGAACAAACATAAGCTTGTAATGCCACTTACAAGACTCCACAGAATTAGTAATTCATTTATGGGGCAATGTATACGCTTTTACAACAGAATCCCAGAACATGTTCAAAGTTTGTCAATAAACAAGTTTAAAAGTTTTATTAAAGAAAAACTGTACAAAAAGGGTTATTATAATATCAAGGAATACATGAGTGAAAATAACCCCTGGGAATAAGGTGATCGCCACCATGCTGGTTCTATGAAAATTCATTTAAAATTGTATAATCAAAATTATTGTTAAGTGAAATTATGTTTAAAAAAAAAAGTCCCGCTGGGTTTCTTGCTGGTTCTTCCCAGGACAGAGGTATTTTCCGAACCAGTGGTAAATAAAATAATGACTTTCAATAAGTATTATGTAATAATCCATATTGAATAAAAATCATTCTATTCTATTCTATTCTATTCTATTTAAAATTATCTCAAATTGTATGTTATTTATGGGCAACAATAACGCGTACGCGCGCTTCTCTGTGTGTATTCACAATGTTTTTGCCAACCAATTGACGCTTACGAATTTAGAAAAATAAGTTAATGCATTACCACGCATTCTGAATTTAAAAGGTAAAAAGAACAGAATGTTTGAGACTTTTTTAATTAATTATTCTTCTCCATATGCCTATATTACTTATTCTGAACAATCTCTGAAAATTGGCCGGTTATTGCCTGGATATAAGAATGTGCTAGAAGGCATGCAAAACTAGAAAGCGTTGCCAATGCTCAATAAGAACGAAATAGAGTAACGCTAAAAAAATAACTGAAAAACGGACAACCAGCTACTGGTTCAATTCACACTTAACTGTATTTAGTATAGGAGATAATAAGACGATTAATGTTATGACTAAGCTGTCTGACTTTAATTTCAATCACATTAAATACCCAAAATCTACCACAGATTTTGAATATTTAATTGTCTTATTTGATTATTCAACGGTACAATGCTTATCAAAACTGATTTACTTTGACAAAACAAAACAGAATGAATGTTTACTGGAACTGTGCCATTACAAATTGAGCGTGAAGAAAATAAAAAAAAGACGTTCAAGAAAAAAGTATAGGAGAAACGTAAATCGAAGTATTTCTATTGTGGAGCATGACATCGCATAAATGTCGGGCACGAATCTTGTTTGTCACCGTGAGGCCTGTGCCATTGCTTGTACCGATTGGACGATAATGCCACTGAACTGAAGTGATGGACTATGGTCTTTATACTACCTATATTAAAATATTTTTGTTGAAGCATTACCTTTTGTCATTAATATTGTTTTATCTTAATATTTATCTAAGCATTGATGATGCGACATGCCTACGTACAAATACAAATAGTTTTATTTATCACTCCGATTTTAATGCACCTAATTAATATTTTAAGATTTCTTAAGACTAATTTGTTATTGCTGTTAGATATTTCTGTAATATTTAAAGTACTTATAAGATTTTACGTGGTAATATACATATTATATAATTATCTATTATAAAATAGGAAATGAGGCATGTCAGCTTAGTCCTCAGAATAGATAGATAAAGATGGATGTAGATGTCAATGGGCCACAGTATACACTTACTATCAGGTGGACTGTATGCTCGTTTGTCACCCATATTCTATAAAAAACGGTCTGAAATTAAAATATGAATAATTTAAAATTAAAATTGTTTCAATAAAAAAAAACCTTCAAAATTTTCTTATGTAAATTTAACTAAATGTGGTTCTGATTTTTGACAAACAACTTAAAAGGAATGTTTATATTTAATTTATTAGTATAATAGTTCGTTACACTTCCTTCCTGTCATACAAACTGAACGAATGGTTTAACAGAGTATTGTTTATTGAACAGCGATAGTTACTGAGACGTCACTTATGTTGAGAAATAAAAACATTTTACGTCTATAAATATAGTTGCCACTGATATATGTATACATAAAAATTTAAAAATTATTGGAAGAATCTAAAACTACTACTTTGTATTGTTAATGCGCGAATATATTATATTTTAAATAAAAAGAGCAAAACAGAGCAAATTAGAGCACATTTATTTTACAATGTGGTGAGGTTTAGTTTGTTTTCTTCTTCCTTGTCAGCCCTTAAGCAGTCTACTGCTGGACATTCTCTCCCGTTGTAGAAAAACGCCCAAGCCACGCTTGGCAAAGGGATTGAAGTTTACATTAGACGTATATACGAGATGATTATTCCATCATCTCTCACACTCTCAGTCACATTATCTTCATTGCAATTTCCATTGCCTTTTAAGATTCCCACAGGATGACATGTGATGGATTTTCCAATGCCACCATAGTCTTCTAAATCAAATTTCGTAAGACTATTATTGGTTTTATAATGGGATGCTTGGCTATCCGATCTATCGAGACTGTTTTAAAGTAGGCTGGAAATTTTTGATGATTATACCAAATTTCGACTAGTCTAAAATCTCAGAGTTAAGATTTTTTTCAATGTAAACATACAGTATATTAACATAGGACATAGATTATTGTACGTTTTAAAAATGGATGGTCCGTGCCTTCCATTTATTTACCATTAATTAAAAAAATGTGGTCAATTCAAATACTTTGGTAGAATTTATTCGTCTGCTATTGTATTAAAAGTTTTTCTTTTAAATTAAGTAAAAGGGTTAATAATTTTAGTAACTTATTTATAACACGATTTTTTTTCATAAAAGTGAAAACTTCACTTTTATGATTTAGGCAGATACAGTACATTATTGAAAGTATTTTTACGAGGATTTTTATGAGGACCGATTTTCAACTTAACTAGATTAAGAAAAGTTTAGGTAGGTACTACGTATCATTTTCAACTAGTATACGTTAAGTGGTAAATGAAGTAAGACATAGACGAATAAAATACCGAACAATGGACGACTAAAAATACCTTCAAGATATGAAAAATAGCATTTTACACCATTGCACGCAAATAAACATTACAATCAAAATGGCTACCTTTTACCATATTTTAGGGGCCATATAGAATCTTAAAAGTATCAGATAAAATGATAAAGCCGCGCAACGTCTGCTTTTTCAATAGATCTAAAATATCAGCGAAACACAAAGCCAAAGAAATAAAAAGAAAAGGGTCCTTCGGCATTTTTTTGAAAGTTGATATTGTGCTAACCGTCTTGTAATGAAATTTTATAACTGAATAGCATAAAACGTGTAGACCAATGCCGAAATTTATTATTCCATTTTCATAAAATACTACGCCTTTTATAATTCCAGTGTTTGCGATTCGGAACGTGTGTTAAAAGCAAATAAATTGGTCTCCGACCTTGAAATTTAACGCATATAGCACTGAATTAATTTAACTGTTATTATGTCATGAAAAACGAAATTCATCTTAATTTTAATTGCAAATTATATACGTACAGGACTGAGATTGTATTACTTAATGTAAGAATTGTTTGTTAATGAATATGTAAAATGTATAGAACCGTCAGTTATATTCGCAATGCGTTACAACATATCAATCATTCTACATCTATTTTCGATTAAGAATTAAATGCAGATGCGTTGTCACCATTTAGAAATAAAATGGAATGCTTTGTTACCAGTAAAAGGGTCTTCGGTTTTCGTTACCCACCAGCACAGTACGATATGCTGCTATTTTACGCTGGTATTTTTGTAAATCTTACGCGCCCAAACTCTCAGCATAAAACAGCTGCAGCGTGGCTTTACCTGATTAAATGATATAATAAGGTTAATAAATTTTACAATATAAGAAAATATTGTACGTAAAAATCACTTTGAAAGGATCAGCGAATGCAACAAATATAATATGTAGATATACTAAACGGGGTCAGTGCTTGTGCAACGAAGGTAATGGCTGGAAACGGATTAAGAATTAACTGGCATGGAGCCCAAGTCCGGAAAGGTGGAAGAGAATTAGTGAAAAGCGGACACGAGTGCTAATTGAAAAAAAAATCGTAACGCGTATTATAAAAAAAAAAGAAATGTGTAAAATGTTTGTTATTAAGACGATGATAATTACTCACTTTGGCATAAATAATTTTTTTACCGTTCTAAGTTAGTGCACGACTACTATTTCAATCTAAGGTGATGCAGCCGAAGATAGTAAAGCACACTGATTCAGCCTTTTCACTGTTGACTTGTAGAAACCCACATGATAATCGGATGAAAAGACAGATGCTTACAAATTATTGCACTCCTTTATCGTACGATATAGGAGATTAGAGGAGCATTATATCGTTTACTTGTATATATATGATACAAAGAAACGACATCCTATATATATATATATATATATATATATATATATATATATTATAGGATAAGGGTGACAAACGAGCACACAGTCCACCTGATGGTAAGTGGTTGCTGTGGTGTGTGTGGTGACATCTACATCTATCTTCGATTAAGAATCAAAATGCAGATGCGTTGTCGCCCGTGAGGACTTAGATGGAATGCCTCGTTTCCAGTAAAAAGGGTCTCCGGTTCTCTACACTCACCATACGTTACTACATAACACAGCAGTTTTTTTTTGCGCCCAGAAGCAATTAAAAAGGGCTACCCCGTTAACGCGAGGAGGCGGTGAATGCTTTATGCATACCACGACAGCCGGTCTGTCGTGGTTATGTGGGACTCACTGTGACTAACCTATCCTACTACCCTAACGTTAAGCTGCTATTTTACGCTGGTAGTCTGTGAGAGCGTGGTTCTTCCCCGGTCGAGCCGACCCATTCGTACTACAACCATAATATAGCTGCAACATGGCTCTATATACAAATAAAATTGGAGTGTCTGTCTGTAATATCCAAATAACTACCTTATATTGTGATTACTACTACTATTAGATTGTAAGACATGAATACTAACCATTTTTAAAATTTTGGTCTATCTGTCTCTGCGTGCTAGTCTTCAAAATGGCTGAACTTGACTTATTTGACTATAATTGACTTTCAAGAAGTATTCTTGCAACCTATATTTAATAAAAATTTATGCTCTATAATATTGAAAATTAATATTATTATTTTGAGAACGAATGTCCACAGCTGAACATGTACCTCTTTTGAACTATTGTTACGATTGGCTGGTCGTCTGCGGAGGCAGAACTGACCAGAAATTTTCAATATTAATTTTTTTATTATTGTCTGTCTGACAATGATGCATATGATAATAACTGTTGCCTTCGGTACGGATATTTCAGGCCTGGCATATATGGAATAGTTATATAGTTATCTGCTACATTTACAAAATTATACTATTTATATCTGTAGCGACATTTAAGAGAGGGTTAAGAGCTATTTATTACACAAAATAAAAAAGTGATATATTAATTCAAACGATAGATACTCATGTCATTAAATAATTGTTAATTTTTAATTAATCCCAGCCGCCAAATTCCACGAACGCACATCGCGGCAGAACTCCCGATACCATCCACACCATCTGGATGATTGACGGTCCACCACTGTGCGATTTAGAAGATGTTTTCTTCCTCGCACAACTTCCTTGTGGAATCGATTACCACCAGCGATTTTTCCGGCCCGATACGACTTAGGGACGTTCAAGAAAAGAGCCTACTCTTTTTTAAAAGGCTGGCAACGCATCTGTGATTCCCCTGGTTCCCCTGGTGTTGCAGTTGTTCATGGGCGGCGGTAGTCACTTATCATCAGGTGAGCCGCATGCTCGTTTGCCTCTTCTCCTATAAAAAAAAATGTAATTTCTATAGGTATTTAAAAACCAAATTGAAAAAAGTTGAAAACGGCTTGAACGATTTTAATTAATTTTTTTGTGTGCGTTTAAGTGGGTCACGGGATGGTTTAGATTTACAAATGGACCCGGTAGGTGGCACTGTTGTCGAGATACAAAAATCACTCGTGCGAAGCCGAGGCGGATCGTTAGTACTGAAATAAAACTATTCGTAGATTTAAGAGCATACTCTTAATTTTTTTTTCTAAAATTGATTGTGAAAAAGTGCATAAAGATAATCTTCTGTAATTTTGTTTATTTTAAGCCAGGAGTAGTGCCGCCTGTTGGTTATTGGCGATGAAGCGATATGCTAAATCGTACTCTCTTAGCGTATCAAAAGCCCATAAATTATTGTATCGTTAATTCATCATATCCTCTTGATCGATTGACAATCGCGGCGAGAACTTTTAAATGATCAGTTGTATCTGTTGTCCAAGAAGTGCATTTAAAAATGAAGTGACAAAAATGGTAGCGAAAGGGTCGCCTCAGCTAGGAAAGGACCACGCTCTCACAAAATACCAGTGTAAAATAGCAGCATGATGCTGATGTGTTTCGTATGGTGAGCGTAGAGCATCAGATACCTTTTTTACTGGTAATGAGATATTCTATGTCAGTCCGTAGGGGTGACAACGAATATGAATTTTGATTCTTAATTAAGTGTCTATGGGCCACAACATCCACTTATTACCAGATGAACGGTTTGTTCATTTTTATTATAGAACTGGCTGTTCCCCGCGACTTCGCCCGCGTGTAATTAAGGGTTTTAATTATGTAGCGCGGAACCCTAATTCTTTTCTCCCGACTTCGAAAAAGGAGACGGTACTCAGTTCGACTCTATGTTTTTTTTATGTGTGTTACCTCATAACTTTTTACTGGGGGAACCGATTTCGATGATTCTTTTTTTATTTGGAAGCTGGTACTTCTTGTGTGGTTTCATATGAATTTTATGAAGGTCAGACCAATAGTTTTTGAGTTATTCTTAATAACTTATATTGAAGTCGACTGTACAAAATTTTTAATTTTAAATTATTCTAAAATATAAGTAACATAAGTTAATCCTTATAACATCAGCTATCTGCCTGTGAAAGCCCGTCGAAATCGTTCCAGCCGTTTCGGAGATTAGTCGGAACAAACAGACAGACAGACAAAAATTTTAAAATTGCGTTTTTGTTATAAGTACCGTATATACTTTCATATGCATTTATTAAAAAGTTGGTATTTTGACATTACAAACAGACACTTCAAGTTTATTTATTTGTATATAGATATGTTTGACAAACGAACAAGGTGAATAAGGGTGTCACTTTTAATCTATAGAAAAATAAAAAAAAAATTAACTTACACGTACGTACGTACAGCTGATGGTAAGTGGCTACCATAGACCCCCATGAAGATCTGCAACCAACTTCAAATAACGAAGGCTACAGATGCGTTGTCACATCTGAGGTCTAAGATGGAATGCCTGTATACAGTCAATTATAATGTCTATAGCTCTATACCTTTCATACCTCGACACACTAGTGCATGCAATACCACTTGGCAGTATAAATAGGGTGATGATAAGTACCCTGACAGAGTTCTAGATAGAAAACGAGTCCTACCACCGAAAAGATACACACGCAAACACAGAGACACTTGGCATAGCCTATACACACTCAAAGTAAAATCCATGCAATAAGATTGGAGGTAGCTCAAGAAAAGAGCTTATTTATTTCTAAAAGGCCGGCAATGTACCTGTATTTCCTAAAACCATATCTGTTGCGACATTTAAGAGAGGGGTTAAGAGCTATTTATTACACAAATTAAAAAAGTGATATATTAATTCAAACGATACATACTCATGTCATTAAATAATTGTTAATTTTTAATTAATTCCAGCCACCAAATTTCACGAACGCACATCGCGGCAGAACTCCCGATACCATCCACACCATCTGGATGATTGACGGTCCACCACTGTGCGATGTTTTATTCCGCGCACAACTTCCTTGTGGAATCGATTACCACCAGCGATTTTTCCGGCCCGATACGACTTTGAGACGTTCAAGGAAAGAGCCTACTCTTTTTTAAAAGGCTGGCAACGCATCTGTGATTTCCCTGGTTCCCCTGGTGTTGCAATTATTGTTCATGGGTGGTGGTAGTCACTTTCCATCAGGTGAGCCGCATGCTCATTTGCCCCCTCTTCTAAAAAAAAAAAAAGATGCAATGTGACATAAATAGTAGTAAAACATAGTATCATTGTTATACATTTATTTAGGGGTAGGAACAAAATATAAACTGGAAAACCAACAATTTAACTTTTTGCACAAATGTAGCCTGGTAGTGGAGCATGAATGTATAAGCCCAAGACTCCTCTGGATTAGGTTAAAAGTCGGACTCACTCGCTTGTTTATCCTTGGGGTCTATGCACCAACGGATCTGCGTGGAGGTGGGTCCATAAAAACACAACAAGAGAGAGAGGAATTTTGGGATAGCATGAGAGAGGTCTTGAATAAATGCGGAGAAAATGAACGGATCGTGATGTTAGGGGACTTTAATGGATGGGTTGGAGTAAAGCGTGATGGGTATGAAGGAGTTCTGGGTACGTTTGGGGACGAGAGAGTGAATGACAATGGGAGAAGCCTGCTTGAAGTATGCTTGGAATGGAAACTGTGCGTGGCCAACACAATGTTTGACCACAAAAAGATCCATTTGTATACAAGAGATGAGGGTGAGTCTAGAAGTATGATTGATTTTGTAATTGTGGATGAAAGACTGAGGAAGAAAGTGCTAGACACTCGGGCATACCGCGGTGTAGGCCTCGACACAGACCACTTCCTGGTCATAGCCCGAATGCGTGGCCTCTTTAAACGGTGGCGACACCGAGTGGCCGAGCCTACGAGTGTTTTGGACAGAGTAAAAGTGGAAAATCTACAAGAAGAAGAAAAGAAAGACGAGTATGTAGAGAAACTGAAAGAAAGTTTTAAAGGGATAGAAGAGATAGGAGTGATTGAAGATTTGTGGGAGACATTTAAGAAAGGGGTCGTAAATGTTGCTATCGAGGTATGCGGGGTAGCTAAAAGAAAGAAAGGAAGAAAGAATGATAACGTGTGGATGGATAAAGATGTACAAAAGTTTGTGCAAGAAAAGAAGAAAGCGTGGTTGGATTGGTTAGCAACAAAAGCTAACCAAAAAGTTCAAAAGGCAACGGATGACGAGATAAAGGAAGCAAGAACGAAGTATAAAAGATTGAAAACAGCAGCGAAAGAAATTGTGTCTAGAAAGAAAGAAGAACGAAAGGATGATTTCGATAGGAGGCTCACTGAAGATTTCCAGTCAAACATTAAGTTTTTCTGGAAAACCATCAAAACAGCCAGAGGAAAAACTTCTACCTCTGAGCTGAGTACAATCAGGAGTCAAGATGGGAGCATTATAAAAGAAGAAGAATGTGTGTTAAAGAGATGGAAAGAGTATTTTGAAAGTTTGTTTGAAAGAGAGGAAGTGCAGGTACAGCATCTGCCACCTTCCACGGAAACTAATATAAATGTTGATGAAAATGAGATAAGCATGGATGAAATAGTGAAAGTGTTGAAAAGTATGAGATTAGGTAAGGCTGCAGGGTATGACAGGATTACCGTCGAGATGCTGAGGGCTGGACAGGGCCTGGTGGCTAGTCAGCTGTACCGCCTTTTCAATCTTTGCTGGCGAAATGGGCAAGTACCGGGAGACTGGTGCAAAGCCGTAATTGTGCCATTGTATAAGGGAAAAGGGTCACGGCAGGACTGCATAAATTACCGCGGTATAAGCCTTCTCAGCGTCGTCGGTAAATTGTATGCGAAAGTGTTGATTGAAAGGATTGTGAATGAAACAGACAAGAAAGTATGGGATGCACAAGCGGGATTTAGAAAGGGAATGGGATGTACGGATCAGGTCTTTTCCTTGCGGTGCATAGCCGAAAAGTATTTGGCTAAAAACAAGAGAGTCTACTGCGCGTTCGTAGATCTAGAAAAGGCCTATGATAGAGTGGTGAGGAATGAATTGTGGTCAGCACTGTCCGTGAACGGTGTGAGCAGTATCCTCATACGAGCAATGCAATCTCTTTATAGGGATTCTAGTGCTTGTGTAAGGATAAACGGGGCATACACTGAATGGTTTAATATCGAAAAAGGTGTTAGACAGGGATGTGTAGCGTCACCGTGGCTGTTTAATCTGTTCATGGACAATTGTTTGACAGATTTAAAAGAGAATGAAAGTGGGTTGAGAATGAATGAGTTACTCGTCAAATGTTTTCTCTATGCTGATGACCAAGTATTACTTGCGTCTTCGGCCGAAGAGTTGCAGGAGATGGTAACTGCTATGAGTGGAGCTTTTGTTAGAAAGGGAATGAAGATGAATGTAAGGAAGACGAAAGTGATGGTGTTTGAAAAAGATGAGGCAGTGACAGACTGCAATATCGTGATTGAAGATGAACAAATTGAACAGGTGAAAGAGTTTGTGTATCTGGGTTCAAAGTTTACAAGAGATGGAAAGTGTGAGAGTGATATCGAAAGAAGAGTGAATGCAGGAAACATGGTGAATGGAGCTTTGCACTCCTTTATGAGCAGTCGGAAGGTGTCTAACAAGGCTCGTTTGGCTGTGCATGAGGGGGTGTTGGTTCCGACACTCATGTACGGAAGTGAAACTTGGGTATGGCAGAAGAAACATGAAAGCAGAATAAATGCAGTTGAGATGAGAGCATTAAGAAGTATGATAGGAGTTAAACTGAGTGGCAGGCTAAGAAATAGTGAGGTAAGGAAACGTTGTGGTCTGAAAGAAGATGTAGTGACAAAAATTGAGAAAGGTATGCTGAGATGGTTTGGCCATGTCGAGAGAATGAATGAAGAACGATTGACGAAAAAAGTGTATAAGGCGAGTGTGAATGAAAGTGTTGGAAGGGGTAGACCTAGGCGGACATTTCTAGACCAAATCAGGGACGTCTTGAAAAAAGGCCAGGTCAAGAGTACCCTAAACCGTAGAGCATGTATGAAGGGAATAATGAAAGTGGACGAAGCAAAACAAGTATGTAAGGATCGTAGCAAGTGGAAAGAACTGGTCTCTGCCTACCCCTACAGGAAAGAGGCGTGATTATATGTATGTACTTTCGTAATCATATCGTAACATATAGCGGGTTGGAATGTATGTCGGTGTTCTCGTAGCTATAAATAGGTGGGGGGGGGGGGGGGTATTAATTTTTAACGTTGCGAAAGCTACGTTGCACCAAAATCGATAACCTAGGGGTGGGATTTATTGTGTTCAGTGATCACATTATCGTTACATCAACATCTACATCAAATACTTCTTGATGCCGCCGAAAATCACAATATGACATGGGTGAGTTGTCTAACCGCCATCTGAACAGAGGGTGGCGGATCCCGGCTCTGACGGCTAAATCGTATCGTTCGATGTTCTGGGCGGTGAGATCCGCCCAGGGACGCTGTACGGTGTGCACGCGGTGTGGAGGGGTTGTCCTATCTGTGCTTGTGATACTTGGTATGATGTTGGTATGTGATGGTCAGGCGACATTTGGGTCGTCGGAGTCTAACGAAATCGGGTTAAAATATTACGAGGCCTCCGGAGGGAGGCCGTGACCTTTGGAATCGGAACGTAGGTAACTGCGTTTACTACCAATGGGTTAGGATGTGTTTCGGGGCTCTCGAAATAGCGCTGAGACATTTCCTTGAAGTACAAGATCGACGGAAGTTGGCAATCTTTGTGGAGATCGGACTTTCGGTGATACCAGCGGGTTCCGGTAGCTTTATGAGTGAATCTATTTTGGACAACTTGAAGGCTGTACAAATTAGCTACAGACGCGTGGGCGAAAATTACGCTTGCATATGACATAACAGGTGTTATGCATATTTTGTAGAGATGGAGCTTGGGTTTTAAGGATAGTTTGGTCTTGCTGTTTACTAGCGAGTGGAGGCGACTAGCGATGAATTTGGCGCGGTTGCGAACATTTAGAATGTGATTCGCAAAGATCATGTCGTGGTCGAATGTGACCCCTAAGTATTTGGCCGTTGATTGCCGGGGATCTGGCGGCCGCATAGGGTGAACGTGTTCAATAATTTTTTGGGGAGTTTTTGATGACAAAGTGCAGATTTCCTTAGAAAGTATATTGCTACACTTTTCTCCGGATTCACTTCGATTCTCCATAAGCGGAACCAATCGCCTAAGCGGTTGACGGCTGTTTGGACTGGTTAACTACTGGGTCTTTCGGAATGTCACTTGTGAAGATTGTGAAGAGGAGTGAGGAGAGAACTGAGCCCTGGAAGATTCCGGCCTTTAGGAGGCGTTTCGAGGATCGAGTGCCCTCTATTCGATATTGAAAGTGGCGGTTGGCAAGGAAGGCTCTGATGATGTGGGTGAGCCTATCCAGCACGTTGAGTTTATATAGCTTATATAGTAAGCTGTCGTGCCAAACTTTGTCAAACGCTTTTGCGAAGAGTGCGCCGGTGTTAGTGGTCCTATAACATAATGTACTCTTTAAGGCGGTGTAACTGATTTGTGCACTAGATTCGGGTCTGAATTCGAACTGCTCGTCGGGAAGCAGTTTGTTTGTGAAGGTGTATTTACGTAGTCGATTCAATGAGTCGCTTGTAAATTTTCCCCAGAGGAGACTGATAGGTCTATAGCTGGAGGCTAAGTTGCGCGGTTTCTCTGGTTTCGAGATTCCTATTACGTCTGTCTCTTTCCAGGAATCCGGGAAGGAGCAGCTGGAGAGAAAGTAAGCTGTACAATTTACAACAGATGAACCAGATTGTTCATTTCTAAATTTATGTATGTATAATAATGACCTTTAAACGATTTTGAACGCAACAAAATTAATTTATATGTAGTGTTAACATCAACACGTGAAGAACCATCAACTGCGAGGACGTAAGTTTATAAGCAAACACTTAGGCAGTCCATTAAATTGCCAATCGTATTACGGCAAATCAAAAAGTGAGAAATGGACTGTAATGGACCAATGAAGAAGAAAAAGAAGCAGAACAAGAATAAGAATTTATTATTTACATTAATTTATTTATATATATTTATTGATTTATTACATTAATTTGCTCTATTATTTTTTTTCTTAATTAGTCCCTTTCCCGGAAACGTTTTAAGAAATAGGAAAGGAAAAGTACATTCATATAATTTCCTTATCAATTTTTTTGGAAACCTTCACAGTATTATCAATTAACATTTGTTCAAAAAAAATAAACATTAACATATACTTCTGATTTTAACAACAAACACTTACTGCAGATTTTTGTAATATACTTTCTACTACTAGTTAAACATTCGCTATATTATTAAATACGTACTTATTCTTCCCCTACAACAAAATCAACTTTTTCATTTTATTTTTTTCAATTTTTTTTTAATAAAGGCTAAATTAACAATAAAGTACAATTGTATCAAATAAGCATACGTAGCCGTATAATTTATGAGTCGACGGACTATTGTACCGACACTGATTGCCTTTTATGGAGATTTGGCGTCCTAACACGACGCGTCCAACATGCTTCGTTTACGTACACCAACGGGTTGTATGGACGTAAAACTTTTATGCTCCCTTCGCGTTTTACAGCAGGCCTTTTATTATTTAGTGAAAGGAGCAACGGTGATGTCATAAATCTCTACTGCTACGTGAACTTTCGCCTCTTATCTCGGCAAAGAAATTATGGAACTTTCTGACTTCTTCAGACAAAGTGTTTCGCTTTTCGACATCAAGGGTCACTGTAAACTCTATCCAAATTAAATATCTTCTTTGGAATTTCAGAGAAATGTAATAGTCTTAGATATAAACATTTAGAAAATAGATTAAAAGGAAAAGTACTTTGATATTTTTGTAATTAGGTTTTAGTAAAGAATAAAAGTCAAAACAATCCTAAAAGACTTGTTATAGATTATTAATCTTTTCAAGAAACCGTCAAAATGGCGTTCCTGATGATTTGCTTTTACCACCACAGCAGCACTAGCTGAGTGCAAATCCGAAATGCCGGTAAAGTAGTAAATCACCAAAACCTGTGAAATTAGAGATCGCCAACGTTGAAAACATATCACGCTGTCACCAGCGTCATGCTTTAGTCAGCAGGGTGAAATTTAAAATCATCGGTAAGCAGACAAAATTTTTTTATGGCTGGTATTGAAATTTTATTTTTTGAAATTATCTGTCAATCATAAAAAGAATATAAAGAAGGAAATAGACTACAAATCTTTTCTGTATGTGATGTAGTTGAGCATTCTTAATTTTTTTAGACTACGAATTGAATGAATTTAAAGAAACATTACAGCAACAAAATGGGTCCGTGTATCTGTCGCTATATAATTCATTTATCTTGTATTAGAGAAGGTTGTGTGGGCTCAGAGACAAGCTCTGCATGTAATTAAATTACGATCTACGTTGCCCTGAGCAAGCACACCTCTTTAAATCATAGACGAGAAAAATGTAATTGAAGATCAGCGGAATATATTGGATAGGAAATTGGTTGCACGTATATTTTAATTTAAATACTGTGTTAAAATTATGGACTTTATCGTATTAACAGTCTTGTTGATGTTCCATGTATTGAGTTGATTTAGAAAGATATTTATCTTATAAAATTAAAAATATAGGATGATTTTTCTCGTTGAACTAGTGGTCGTTAGCGCGACTACTGATATTGATGGTCCTAGGTTTGAATTTCGGATCGGGTCAAAATATCATTTATTTCGTTTTCCTGTCGAGGAACTCTCATAACAGCCGGGAAATCTCAAAACACGAATTTTAACCTTCCCCCGGAAAGTTAAACTTTACTGTGATTCGGTCCGTCAATTCATGACTACATAGTATACAAACACAGAGGAGGTGTCAACGAATATAGTAACAACGTAAAATGATTGCTGGAAGTCCATACAAATATATTGAACCCGAATTTCAGAATGGTGATTGGCGCAGCTTTACAATACGGATTTTAAACTACTAAATATTTCGTTTAAATTAAGGTTTTGAACCTAACACACTCATAACTCACGATACTTTGTGTCAAATGTGAGTCCCGTCGTAAAAGTTAAAGGAAAAAATACGATGACGTTAACTGTGATGAACGTATCCAGGGCTATAATGTGAACTACATTAGTAACCACTAGAAACGTAGCAAGCAACATGTCGGCGCCGCCAACGCTGCCAGAGGCTACTACAATTAAACAGATAACATAAAATTAACGAAGCCAACTCGTAAATATGCTCACTTTATTATCTATAAAAGTCACTAATTAATTAATTGAATAATGATTCAGTGTCATCTCGTGTGGTGTTGACCGTCAACTTAGTCTCATATCAATAATGAAAAAGCGATTTCATAGCGTAACTTAGCTGTAAACGATCATCATAAAAGGTAATATAATGACTTACAATAAACTTGGTGAAATGTACATTTTTATATGAGATTAACTAGCATGAACGTGCGGGCTTATGTTATTATAATGGATCACGTACCGTTGTTTGCTTAGGTTCCCCTTTTGTACACGGTTCTAGCTTAGCTATTATTTAACTTGTGTCTTTGTAGCGCACTAAATCTCGGGCCGAGATTGTGATGGCAGTTAATGCACTCTGCCTAGACTACAGAAGATAAGCTTAACAAGCCTCTTTAGTCCTGCAAGAGGCGGCCAAACAATAAAGGCGACTTAAGTATCGTGAAATATGGCAGAGACGAGGTACGATAACTCAGCGCGCTTGCTGAGGCTGTTTCTTTTCCCCTAATTAGCCATTCAATTCTCGTAATCTTGTTTACTCGTCGGGCGGCTCGCGCTGCCCAGGTGCGATAATGGCCGAGCTATTTGCATGCCGCCATATTGTTTCCCCATGTTCGGCTCGCAGCCTCCGATCCCGTCCGATGCGACCCCCCGTTGTTTTGGTCGGGCTTATTGGATCCGCTCGCGATTACTTTGTATTGATCCCGACGTCCATTATCTACATTCGTTTATTTTGGTATCAAAGTAATGTTAACCGTTTTATAGTTGTAAATTCGATTAGTCTATATTGTCACATTCTGCTTTTTACGATTAAAATTTAAATCCTCACGCAAATCGGAACAAGTTAAATCTTAACGTGCAGCGCAAATAAAAACCTTAAATAATTTTACTAATATCAATAATGAATTAACCCTCTCAGAAATGAAAGGAGGCCTGTGCTCAGCTGTGGGATATATCTAGGCTATCAATTGGGTCAACACCAATTGAACTAAGTCGAATAGACTATTCCTCGCTTGATTGCTCTCTCTAAATTACACCCATTAAAATTTAACTGTTTTTGTGCGATATACGAAATAGAAGTTCAATTGAAATTAATGTTTGTACTTGATTGATGGCAAAGAGCCGGGAAATTTGTTGGTTTGTAACTAATTTCAAATAATATGATAGTTTGAAGAATAAATCGATATACTTAAAAAAATCATCCTATTGGAAATTTTCATTCCTGTAATAAAAGTCAAACCTAATGTAACTTATCTTTACGCTGCGAATATCAGGAAGTTGTATAGAATCAGCACGTTCCAGGAGCAGATTGTAATCTCGAACAGTAAATTGAAGGCGATCCCTGCACTGGTTTGATGTCGGGAAATCTTCTATAAATACATTACTGAACACGTTTTATTACTCCGCCATCTTTATCCAATCCTATTAACTGTCTGTTCGCGAGCAGCTTTCCTTCCTGGTGAACGTGTTCAGGTTCAGGACGGTCATTTTTTAAAATACTAATAGGGTTCGATAATGACTTAAGCTATGGGTACTGAAGTGATCGTTTATATTATAATGTCATGTAACCGATTTGGCGAGCTCAAGCGATATGCTAAACTGCCAATGTTCCTATTCTGCTGACGTGGCGTCTGGCACGAGTGTTCGATGAAGGGCGATAATTTCAAGATATCGCATCAAATGTTCCATTTAAAGAAACTTGACCGCGAAAGCAATTTTTAAAACGTATATTATAAGTTATTTATATAAAAGAAAAAGATTTATAACTTTGGGCCGCAAGTCCTATATATTTTATTGCCTAACTCTTTCTACGATCCGATACCTAACTCTAAAATTGAAATATACCTTAGCGATACGGATACATCGTGGCAACTTATGAAAATGTACAGTTGGATATGAATATTATTTATAGCGCGATATAATCCTAAAATCTGTTCAATTTGAATCTGCCACGGGCATTACATTGATTGCAACCGCCTAATCTCGTAATATCGCCGGACCTGTATAATTAAGGGCGACGACGCAACGCTTTGCGACAAACACAATACGTTGGCACGGACCACATGTCAATTTAATTTGACCCCCACAATTCAAGATGGCCACCAACCCTCGTTCGATGAGTTCCGACGCTGTCGATTCGACCGTGCCTATTACCTGCACGAGGTACTTTATATTTCTCCTAAATTACGTATTTAAGTGATACATTACATTGTTGTTTCTGAAGTTAAACGTTGTCCATCAACTTTATATATGCGTTTCATTATCATCATCGTCAGTCGTCTTGACATTGGCTCTCCGACGAGTTACGAGTATTATAAGTAGGGTTTGCTACGTGAACACAATAGACAGATGAACTGACAATTGCAGTATTATTTTAACGTCTGGATATTTAACGTTTGGGTTATAGGGGTTATACCATCAACTATCATGAGATTTTTTACGACATCTCACATTGTCCATTATTATGACACCCATGGGACAAAGTAGGAATGAAACGATTTAACGTTGCCCCACACTTAAATTTACCATTTATAATTATTATCAAAATGTCATTGTAAAATAAACCTAAAGGAAACCTATACATTAGTCATAAAAAAGTACTATTATATTATGGACCCTGTTAATACTTACACGAGTTCAGTTAAAAGTAGCCAAATAGGTGGGAGCAATTAAGATAGCACACGAAGGTGATGTCGTTAGCTCGGAGGCTTATCCGCAAAAGCGAATGTGTAAGCATTTTAGACCACTTTGAGACCCTTAAGCGAGTTTAAAAATTGGATTGGATTACTGAAGTACCATAATTATGATAATGTTATTGCGAATTTCCACAGATAAAGATTCTCCCTTTCAACATTACATTATTTCAAGAAATTCGCTAGTATTAAAAGAAATCGTACTCTGCCAAGTAGTGTATTTTTGTTGTGTTTTCTTTAATTATAACTTGAGAGAACACTGGGTCAGAATCGTTTGATTTGACAGAATGAAATTGAATGTGAAAATTAAATATTGGTATATTATAAAAAGTATAATATCATACGATTTTTATTATTTGAGACGGTTGTATGTTTCGATGATAGTAAGTGGCTTCAAGTTTGTTGTTGTATAAGGTTGAATATTAACAATTATTGGAGCAATAATTATTCTAGTACACTTTGTTTATGGAGAAGAGCCGTGGTAGCTCATATGGTTAGCGCTCGCTGTAAGCTTCACAGTACTCGAGCAACGCGGGTTCGATCCCCGCCGGCACCAATGAAATCGTTAATTGCAATTTTAAGTGCTGATTTACCACGTGCTCGGCGGTGAAGGAAAACATCGTGAGGAATCCTGCATATCTGAGAAATAAAAAAATATTTCGATGACATGTGAAGTGCTCCAACACGCATTGGGGCAGCGCGGTGGACATTTCCTTGCCCTAAAACCCTCTCAGAAATGAGAGGAGGCCTGTGCCGAGCAGTGGGACGTAAATAGGCTGCAACTTTACTTTACTTTGTTTATGGATATAAAATGCGATTGCTGATGATGTTTCTGTCAAGAAATTCTCAGTAGCAACCTTGAGTTGGCAAGTTGGCGGTGTTTACCCCTGTGCCTTGGAAAGCACCTAAAGCAGTTGGTTTTGCTTTACGTGCTTTCCGAGGATCGCCTGATCTCTCTCCTGTAGTGTCAGATTATCGTCCCATCGCACTATGAGAGTGAGGGAATAGAAAGTGCACATGTGCTTGCGCATATACTTGGGCATTATAATCCTGTGCGGCGCAAATAGCTAGTCTCGTTTGAGACTGGCAGCCGTGATCGAAATTCTGTCTGGAGGACATTATTAATACAACATGACAGTATATTTTGTACTCAAATTATTAAAACAAACGTGAAAATACTCACTTGCCTTCTATTATCAGATGAGTTTTGGGATATAGTCAGAAAAAAACCGGGCAAGTGCGAGTAGGATTCACAGCCTAAGGGCTCTGTGTAAACTTAATTATGTATGTAGATAGTTCAACCATCTCCAAAAGTGTTAGGTAAGCACCGAACATTGCTCTAACGAAAAGGTAAGTCGGATTGTACTACAAACTTAAATTCGCAGAGGAAAAAATGTTCTCCAATCGATCACAAATTGCAAATGTAAGTTTGTACATACATACATACATACATACATACATACATACATATATGAATATTTTATTATAAATAATATAGAAATAAAATATAAAATAAAAAGAATAATATATTATATTTTACATTAGGTACAATTTAACGATTTTTGATTTAACGATCTTTTTTACTTTTGCCATGACCCTCTGCTTAATAACGTCATGGTTTGATGAGTTTGCGAGTGTGAAAATATGTGGTAAATGACTATATCTTTTGGTCTACGCATTCAAAAGTTACAGCCATTTATCACATACTTAGAACGTTAATTTTTTTAATATTTCTTTTAAGAAAGCGTGACCCCACACCATGATTTTCTTCTGTATCATGGAGACAGTTTACATACATAAATTGCACAAGTATAAATATCCAGCCCCAGAATAATTAGTTGCATGCCTTACAAATACTTGTTCCTTTCGGGATTCGAACCCACGGCCTTCAGCGTTGTAACTCATTGCTAAGTCAACCACGTCGTCGCGCGTCAAAACGTTATACCTCCAAGGAACCGTAAATCTTAGTATTTCATATTAATTGCAACTAGATAAATTTACCCGTCAATGAGAAAAGCATCAGACAGACAGACGGATGAACAACAAAGGGTTTATTAAAGCTAAAATGGTTCCGTTTTTTCATTTTGACGTAAAATTACTGTATATTTATATGTACCAAAAGTCAATAATAAGTAATTATAAATATAAATAAAGCTACCAAAATAAATTTAATAATAGGCTACTATCATCCCATCACAGCCCGTGAGCGTCATAAGAGTCGATTTAGTAAAAGACCGTGAAACCCTTTTAACTCATGTTAGATGACGGCATTATATACTTTTGTACCTATGTATATTACGGTATTAACCTAGGTACGTCAAGACACTTTTTTGTAAAAACGAGTAGAAGTAAATATTTAAACTCATATCACAAATACCATAGTCTCTTAAAGGTGTAAAAAAGAGGTCCTAAGTTAACGCAATCAAAAAATAGAGCCAGTTATGTCATATTATTCTGATATTCGCAAACTCACATAAAAACCGGGTTCTTACTGTTGACCTAAAATCATAAAATTTCATGAGAAACAAGGTTCATTAGCAAAAGTTGTTGCTTTTTGCAATTACAAACTTACATTTGCAGTTCGCCAGACCCTGTTGACGACGGGTATATGGGAGAATATTATTTTCCACTGTATATATATATATAATCTTTTTAATTTAATTTTGATTTTCATATGAACTATTAAGCTTCAACATTTTACCGAAATCCTACCTGATGATGAGTGAAGATAGTGACGAAGACGGAGACCACTGGCCTTGAAAGTGCTTACTTACTTTGCCAATGTTACAGTTAACGGTATGGGGCCGGTTTTTTGAAATTATTATTTAGTAGTTGAATATATGTATCTACGTCCCGCCACGATGGGGATTCAAGTATTTCAATTAAATTTTTCAAAAAATTATCAGTTCTCAGCATCTTGTCGTCAATTTATATCATAATTACATTATTAATAATCTAAAAACTTAAATGAAAATTAATGGAATCAGGCGGAAAATCTATCATAGTTATAACGGATTAGTAAGCTGAATTGGCAATGGGCCGACAACCGATGGGGAAGAAAGGTTTTCGAGTGGCAGCCTCGTACCGGTAGGCGTAGTGTATAGGATGACACCCCACTAGATGAAGTGACGACCTGGTAAGACATGCCTGACAAGACCTCGTTTAGAGGCGAAACATGTGTCGTATTATCGACGTTGGTGTATGTTTCCTAGTGCAGTGATGTTGGGAGTAGTGGTGCTGTTAAAAACATACTCGCCAATCTCTGTATTCTACTGTATCGGTATTAAAAATAGGTAGAAATCGTTGTTATCCTCGTAATATTTAATATTAAGTTTTTAAGGAACCCTCCGGTCACGAACCTACTCGCACTTGTTATGTTTTTTTGCTTTAACCACACACATATTAAGATGAGACATACATCTAGACAATATTATATTAAGCAGAATTATTTTATTAAAATAATTTTATATTTATAAAGTTACGAACATAGGACGTAAAAGTTATAACAATGTTTAATCTATAAAGAGAAAGATATATTTATTAGCTTAAAAATTTTCCGTTAATTCAGCAACATCTGCACTGTCCTTAGTTAAAAAAAATAATGGAAATAATCACTATTTAAGAATTTATGTTGTGACAATTAGCCTTAAAATGTAAGTTAAAAACGGTAATTTGTGGCACTTCGGGCCCTTTTATATAAAGCGAATTCCGTATACAATTGCTTTCACATTCATAATGTAACCCCAACGTGTTAGTAAAAAGCTTTTGAACTTCAGTATTTAATGAGTTTTTGTTTGGCACTGTTGAGTTTTGGAAGGGTTCGTGTACCTGTGAATTAGGACGGAGTTTCTTTTAATTTTGATGTTGGTTTGGTTATAAATTATGTTATGATACTTACTCTAAGTGCCATAGGATATATAAGCATATACGTTTAAAATATACGCATATGTAGATAATACAAAATGTTTTGGTGTAAAAGTAACATTCTAGAAATATTTCGCAACGTGTTCTATATATATATATATAAAAAAAAGATTTTCGTAGTTTTATTGATTTAAGATTTTTTTATTTCACTATTTATAATGTAAATTGAAATTTTATTATAACACAATGGACAATAAATACAAAAAAATATTTTAATGTACGTCACGACTCTTTGAACGATGTCATCCGAAGAGCTCTTCTCTCTATAAATGCTCGCTCGATTTTAGAGCCTTGTAGAGTATTTAGAGACCCGACGGTATGACTTTGGTCCCTTGTAGTGTGGGATGCTACTTTCGTAGACACTTTGGCTGCCAGGCGTACCTCGTTTAGAGCCGGGGCAGCATCAGAGGCAGCTGAACTAAGTTAGTGGCGCAAATATGAGTCTCTGAGAGATTACTTCACATTTGTAGTTAGTAACAATGTTGATGGAACAGTTTTTTAAATGTAAACGTATATGGGCCACAGCCATCACTTACCATTAGGTTGTAAAGTAAAGTAAAGTTACAGCCTATTTATATCCCACTGCAGGGCACAGGCCTCCTCTAATTTCTGAGAGGGTTTTAGGGCAAGGAAATGTCCGCCGCGCTGCCCCAATGCGTGTTGGCGAACTTCACATGTCTTCGAAATATTTTTTCTTATTTCTCAGACATGCAGGTTTCCTCACGATGTTTTCCTTCACCGCCGAGCACGTGGTAAATCACCACTTAAAATAGAGCCGTGGTAGCTCAGATGGTTAGCGCTCGCTGTAAGCTTCACAGTACTCGAGCAACCCGGGTTCGATCCCCGCCGGCACCAATGAAATTGTTAATTGCAATTTTAAGTACCATTAGGTAGACTGTGCTTTTTTGTCTTCCTTATTCTATATATAAAAAAGAGAATTTAAAATAAGTTTAAATTAAACACGATATTGCCGCTTGATTATAAGACAAATCCTTCCTAAAATGGGAGAGACTCATGTCCAGCAATAGACTTTTACGGGATGATGTAGTAATAGCTTGCCGTGTAGTGGAGGTGTAAGAATATCCACTACCCCATGTCATCTTGTAGGTGTCGTAAGAGGCGACAGAGGAAAACAAATCAGGAGATAGGTAGCAGCGTCTTCCTAATAACGACGAAATATCTCCCCTATGATGCAATCTATGTGATAGGCCTATGTTCAGCAGTGGACATTAACCGTAAAGGTAACGGTGATTGTAGTAATAGCAGAAGTAAGTGTAATAAAATCTGTAAAATTAGTTTTATTCAAACCTCATTTATAATTTGAGAACTACCGTCTTTAAATTTATAAAATATTTCATTCAAGAATTATAAAAATTTGAGCGGACTCATACATACGACTGTGTTGCTGTAGTTCTGAACGTTTAGCAAAAAAATTAATCGCTCATGTTATTCACATTGAGACTAAAATATAAGAAAATAACAATATACATATCGAAGTAACGCTACGCAGATTTTATAGCAGTAGGTAAATAGTCGTAAATATTTTACGGTTCCTCACATACGGACATACGATGATTATGATAAAATGTAGAACCTACTAGGCGTCATTTAGCACCCAAGTGTGGTGATGTCTTTATATTGAAAATAAAACAGATTCAAATAAAACTACTACTTATTTTTCTTTAATATACCTGGTATATATATTTATATATATATGTATAATATATATGCTTATGTTTTATTACTCAAAGGAACTCTTAAATATTTTGTTGCCGTCGGTGACAATTTATGTCACTTGTTAAATATTAAATTAACGCAATGTTAACTCCTATCATGTATAGTCTAATATAAATTACGTAATTTCTATGACTACTTTTTCTTATATAGTAAAATTGTATAAAAATTAACGAAAAATTTAAATTTAACGTTATAATACACATTTGAACACATTACATTCACGCTATTGCCTACTTCATTTTTAAAAGCGTCTATATTTCTCTGTGACTCACCACCTTCGGATCCAATCGGCACAGAAACCGACAATTTGTACTTTATCAACATTATGATTAATACGCCGTTATCACGTATGTTGGTGTATAAATAGATTCTTTATCTTAATCTATAATACCTACATATTGAAACGGGATCCTCCGGATTTTGCTTGAATTGCCACGCTTGTTAGACGTCTAGCACTTTCAGCGTTACCTCTCGACGTTAGTCTGGGTATTTTGATACTTGACTAATTTACGACTTGGCTACAACTTGGAAGAAAATTTAATAATTTTTTGATTCATCATTATCATAATTACAGACCTTCACAAGTCCACTGCTGAACATAGGCCTCCCCCAAGGAGTGCCACAAAGCACGGTCCTGAGCCACCTGCATCCATCGACTTCCTGCATATCTTACCAGATCGTCACTCCATCTAGTGGAGGGACGCCCTACACTTCGCCTGCCCGTACGAGACTACCACTCGAGTATCTTTTTTCCCCATCGGTAGTCGGTTCTTCGAGCTATATGGCCGGCCCATTACCACTTCAGCTTACTAATCCGTTGGGCTATGTCGGTCACTCTGGTTCTACTGCGGATATCCACATTTCTAAGTTTATCATGCAGAGAAACTCCGAGCATAGCCCTCTCCATAGCTCGCTGAGCGACCTTGAGCTTCCTCATACGGCCAGCAGTGAAGGACCACGTCTCAGTTCCATAGGTCATCACTGGCAACACGCACTGGTTGTACAGTCACACATTTGTTGATTGTATAGACAATATATTGTATAGAAAATAGGAGATATTGTATAGCCGCTAGAGTACGCAGCGGCACTTACTCGTCTATAGTTTTTGCGATAAGATTGGAGGTAGACCAGGAGGCTGTCTTAGGGAGTTATAATACAACTCTTAAAAACCGAAAATCAACAAATTTGTGTCCTTGCGCATGTATCATAAATGTATGATGTCCTATATGTATATGCGTGATCCTAAAAATAATTTACTGGATATTTTATTTCTGGTTATATACGAATTTATGGCTCTTTCAATTGTCGGAAACCACATAGTTGCCTAAACGTCCGAAAACGGAGCGACTGATATCCTACCGGAAGCCAGTCTGTAACAACATTAAATACTTTTCAGATTAGTAAAAATATTGCTCGATTGTTATTCCATTTGATGCGAAGTCACTCAAAGATATTTTGAACTGTTTCATAACATTTCAAAATAATAATATTAATAGCATTAAGAGACAATTTTTCAATGCAATGCAATAAAATTCAAAATTAATTCGTAGAGTAAATTTCCACATAAACAAATTAAAAATTACAGTTATATGAATAAAATAGTTCAATTGTTTTACATTCATATTCAGTCAAGTCATAATTTTTTCTATAGCTAACTGTTACTGTTATTACGAAACCGGCTCTAAGTCTTACAAAATCCATTGAATAATGTATTTATTCTGTTGTATATACGAGTATGTTTGCATCGAAAGCTGATTACGTTTCCTTACAATGTAATTCGAATTTTAACCGGAACAGCTCCGAATATAAGATATTTATCCTCTATAATATGAAATCAATAAGGAGGACCAAAGGTATTAGTCCAATCGCAGTAGACAAAAATACAAAGTAAGGATAAATATAAAGTATTATTTATTTTGCCAGTTAACGTCAATATTTTGAAAGGCAATTTATTTTTATTAGGTTATAAGTTGCGTCAAAGAACGTTTACGATGGATTGAAAAGTTATTGGAATCAAATTCTAAGAATAGCGTGTAGTAAAATAGTCTCATACGATACGCGCCTTTATATTCTTGATAGTTACTTCATACCTATTAAAACTGGGGATAGGATCTACTACCTAGGACGGTGTGCTTATTACATGAACACACATTGATTTAACACTTTTTGTGTCAACAAAAAATACAATGAACATTTTGAATAAGTTAGTTTGTAGCAATCAGAGCCTTGTGAGCTAAATAGTTGGTCGGTTTTTGCCGGCAACAAAAAATTTTCACAATTTTGAGTGCTGATATGAAACTATCATAAGGAAAGCTGTCTAAGTAATTAAAAAAAAATTGGAGAAACAGTCCACCAACACGAAATGATACAGATTTTCCTTGCTCCAAGACGTTATCATAAGTGAGATGTGTTCTATGCCCAGCAGAGTGGGTTGATTGATAAGCAATTGAAAAACAATATGTAGATTATATTGTTTTAAAACATAGTTTTAAAAGCTTTTATTTAAAGTGCAATGTATGTTTGTTGGTGTTAAATCTTAGAACTGAATTTGAAAGCAGTTATCCTCAACCTATCGAGCTGAAATCTTGCATACATGTAAACATATTTTAATGACAATGCATGGTTAGCTAAGTGACGCCAGATACAGCTTGTCGCGAGATTTATATGTTTTAATAATGATTTTACATTATTTTATTAAAATTACCTACTTATGTCAATATCAAGTTACATATTGTATACCTTTTATGTACACAGTAAATCTTGCGGCAAGCTTTTATATCATATAAATTGTGTAATAAATTGATGGGATTGATTTAATTTAAAGATTATTTTCTTTTATTAAGGCATTTCAATAAACGCTTATTTTTAAAAATGTTTTTTTTATATTAATTTATTTGTTTATTTTTATTATCATTTAAAAGCGTTACAACACAAGGATTTTCTCCTGTATCATAGAGGCGTTTTACACATATAAATTGCACATGGACGTTAGATCAACATCTACTCGGAAAAATTATAATGTCGGCACCACACTATCGTCCAGCACTCCAATACTCCGACATGACTCCAGTCTATCCCGTTCACGATCGATCAGAATTATAAACACTTGTTCATTGCGGGATTCGAACCCATAGAGACACAGCATCGCAATCAAACACATATAATATATGTATATAGCACCTACATAGCCACCTCGATACCGAGCTGTCGTTCTAGCTGAATGAAAAGTTTCGTGCAATAAAACGCATAATAAAACGTACTTTTATGAGTATAGTTCTGTGTACTATACCAATAATAATTCTTTAAGTAGGTAGATCTTTTCTTGATATATTTTCCTTATCTCGGAGTTATACTACAAATATGGTTATTCTTTTTCGGTACCAACACATATTATAAGTTTGCTAGAAAAATTCACTGCCCTAAATAATTTTGTTAATCATTTTTATGACTCTTGTTGCCAAATAATCAAACGCTACTCAATTTTAAGATATCGTTAAGTCTCGTGGTGTCACAGTCACTTTGGCTTCAAGTGATAGAGACAGCACGAGACTTAACGGCATCTTAAAATTGAGCTGCGTTTGTCTATTTAACCATTGATAATTTAATTATAGGTTTTAATATGACAATAAAAACTATGAAAGTTAAACTAAAAATTATTAATATGTAAATATTTGGTACGAGAAGCCTTATTCTTTTATATAAATTAACTTCAATGAGGATATGTTATTAATGTTTTTTGAGCTCTGAAAATTGCAGTGGTATATATTATACACATATTTTTACAATACTGAATAAAATTAAGTCAACCTATAACTATTTGTCTAAAAAGTATTTAAACCGTTAAATACAGGCTGATAATGATGATGAGAAAGTAGATTAGATTGATTAAGAGCTCGATCACTATTATTTTCAAACAGATATTTCATCTATAACCCAGCGAAGAATTATATTTGCAACAATAACAAAATGGTGTCTATTTTCAAATTAGGAGCACGGGAGCCCGTCAATGGACGCGAACGACATTAAATTGGTTCAATTGCTTTGCCGAGCTTGGATCTGCGACTCCTCGGGGATACGTCCGCACAGTCGCGACGCGAGACGCTAGACGCTGTCTGTTGTAAGCCTCCATGTATTCCCAGTTCATCTATTTTTCTAAATTCAATGTGTTTGAGATTCTCAACACTAAAATAAATTATTTATATTTTATATAGCTACTTCAATTGGAAACATGGTAGATAGTTGGGGAAGGGGAGTTATGGATATAATTAACGGTATTTTTGATGAAGGCCTGGTTTTAATGATGACGAATTATTGCGGTTAATCGTCTCTTATTTCGCTGAGACTATTGTTCTGTTCAGTCGTGGCGAATTTTTGTCCATTTCGTCCCGTAGGTTTCGTGAGAGGCGATTTGAGAAAATTCCAGTAAGATCTGTTGGTCTTCGATTAGTGGCTGTTTCAATAATTATGCCAGACATAACCAGGCCAGCAACGGTAAGCAGCGCCTAAAGTGCATGTCATCGGGGTTAAACAGAATCTATGAACATGCAGCATGATCAATTCTATTCTGCTCTAAAAGTCTGGCAGGAATTGGAGGAGTCCTGGGAGGAGATGTGGGTTGCATGTGGGTTGACTCTGTTATTTTTAGGATTCTGTGTCATATATGGAAAAGGCTATAGAAAGATTTAGAAATTTTTGACCTTTTAAAATAAATTTATTATATTTTAATGCTTTTTGAAAGTTTTAGTATAATTTGAAATTATATTTTGAATAAGGACTAGCGAATCGTCCCGGCTTCGCACAGATGATTTCTGGACCTCGGCAACAGCGCCACCTACCGGGTTAAATTTTGGGACTCACGCAAATGCACACAAAACATTCCTTTCAAATCGTTCCGTTTTCAAATTTTCGAGTTTTAACGAGACTAACGGATTTTTATATATAGATAAATATTACAAAGGATGACTCTTAGCCTATTTCTGTTCAAATGAAAATTTATGATTTTAAAAAAATTCTAAAATGGGCCTTTGTTTCGCTCCATTTTTCGGATTTATGATTATAAACAAATTACTATATTATACTTATCTTCTGGAAAAAAATGTCATTATCCATTATAATAAAAATTTATTTAACTACAGAAATACTTTTTCAGAGAGGAAAAGCGGGCTAGTGATGATGAATTATCTTATTAGAAATTAATGTGTCACTCTGAATAACTCTTGTCTTATATTAGGATAATTATATGTCAGGCTCACGGCGTTTCGCTTATTTGCTTCACAATGTAGTGGCGTCGATTGTCTATCAAGCTAATGTATACAAAGCGAAACCAATCAATCAGTTCAATGGAGCATTGTAAGATAATTGAACTCTTCCCTTAAAGTAGCGATTCGCTAGGTAATTACAATAGCAAACCAAAAATTATACGCGACATTTAACACTAAGACCGTACTATGTATCGTAAAGTTGGGACGTCACTCGATCGACGATCTTTGGCGGACAGAGGATTAACTCGGAACGGTGCACAATGAGGGTCTCGAGAGGAGACGAGTGGGGAGTGTATGTATTAATAATAGGCGACGTAGTGAATGGAGCACTTACACGCTCCATCGGGAGCTGAATGTGTGACTATCACGTCGGGCCAAATCGAATCGTAGCGGTCGGTTCCGCACGCTTCGGATTTACCGTTTGACCGGAAACCTTGTAAAATGGACGCCCGAAAATTGAATAACATCTTCTATGATATCAAACTACTACTATACAAATAACAACAACAAATGTTAAACATTTCAGAAATATTTAATTTTGGTGCAATAGTTGGTATTCACGCGTTTAATTGAAGTGTTAAAATATTGATTAGTTAATTAATTAATTTTCTAATATTCTTCATTTTCTATAACAGAGCTTACTTAGTTAAATTATATGACAAACTGTAATAGACTGTTATAATATTGTTATTATATTATTGTTATTATTAACTGTTATTATTAACTGTTATTATTACATGTTATTATTAACTGTTATTATTAACTGTTATTATATCCTAATTATAGAAAAAATTGTTTTTTAAATTAACAAAATTATAAACTTAAAGTGAAGTGACGTTGATTCCCAAACTGTGAAGTAATATTTATTAATCTGCATTATTGCATATGAATATCGCCTTCATTATTATTATTAGAACCCATCATACCCCCACTGCTAAATACTCTCACTCACAGATCACCATAAGCCAATGATTCGATGGAAGCAAGCCATCGAATCCTTTATTACGGTATTACGGCTTACTCAGGTTAACATTTAGGCAAGTCGCTACGTACCTGCCATACAAGAAACTTCTGCCCCATTGGTTGTCTGTTCTTTGAGCTATACGACAAGATTATGATGGACTATGTCAACTACTTTCGTTCTGCTCCAGAGGTCGTCTGTACAGATTCTATCCCTTAGGAAAACTCCGAGCATAGATAGATTTTCTTTCTTATACGGTTAGCACTGGTTGGAGAAGTCCATGGTCCATGTTCATCCGAAGACCTATCCGTTAGGAAACACTATTTAGGTTATTTAGTTAATTATGAAAAAGAAAAGATAGATAATATAGAATAATAGTTGTTTATATTAAATTTTAGAGAAGATCGCCTAGAAGTGAAGATATGTATAAATTCAAATATAAACAAATAAAGAACGATCACGACACAAAGATTACCTCTAATGACACTGAATTATCCCGACGACTCGAGACAGACGAGTATTGCTTTCGTATGAAAATCACTGCACTTTGTTGGCTAGTACCTACTCCCGTCGATAATGGTAGCAATTACGAGTGCCTTAGCTTTAAAACCATTTATTTTTAACGAGAGCTTGGTTTTTTCACTGACAGGCATTTTTCATTATTATTTTTGATAACATTTAAAAATATACAAATGTTTTGTTTAATAATTAAAACTTCATGATAAGACAGATTTTGAAAATTATAATTTGTAGTATTTAAATTGGCAGTATGAGTGGGAGACTGACATTGACATATGGAGTGGCTGAACGCAGGGTGTGTGACGACCTGATAAGTCATGGAGGAAATCGATGAATACAGGTGACTCGGGATCGGTTTCGGGGTAGGCTTTTGCTTAGCAGTGAACTAGTGATAATGAAGATTTATTTTTATTCACGAACGAGTAATTAAAGGTGAAAATTAAAAATTTATTAAAGAGTGTTTCCCACATAAAAGAGAAATTATGTAGAACACGTGGTAAAATCAAAAATGTTGTACAACCCACTTCAATATAAATAAAATGAGAACATCATCAAAGACGACGAACTCAATTAAGAATAAGTCAATAACTACTGGTTAGATCTTGATCAAATTTATATGGGACCACATGAGAAGCACCAGATTTTGAATAAAAAGATCATCAAATTCGGTTCACCAAGAAAAAAGTTCTGAAGTAACACATAAAAAAATCAGTTGAATTGAGTACCTCCTACATTTTTTGAAGTCAGTTAAGAGAAGTGTCAACAGTGGATTTCTCGTTAACTAATTTTATATATATATATACGAGTATATATAAACATGCGGAATATCTATTTAGTGATATATTATTTGCGTTCGGTTAAAAAGCAATTTTAACCGAACAAAAAACATTAAGTTATTTATTCGAGCACACAGCTTGTAAGTGGATGCTATGGTTCATAGACACCTCGATTAAGAACCCCAGAGAAATAAAACGAGTTCCTCGTTACCAGTGAAAAGAGTCGCTGTTTTCTACTCTCACCAAACACATTATTAAAAAAAATTAACCAAACACGGCATCGTTATCCTGCTATTTTACGCTGGTATTCTGTTCGTGCTGCAGTCATAATATAGTAGCGTTTGAGAAAAATAAATAGAAAAATTTTACTTCGTAGATAATATTGAGACCCACTTACCATCAGGTGGACTGTGTGCTCGGTTGTCACCCTATCCTATAAAAAAAGTGGTTGTTGCGCCCATAGACATCTACATCTATCCTCGTTTGCGAATCAAAATACAGATGCGTTGTCACCCGTGAGGACTAAGATGGAATGCCTCTTTTCCAGTAAAAAGGGTCTCCGGTTCTCTACACTCACCATACGAAACACAGCAGTGTTAAGCTGCTATTTTACGCTGGTATTCTGTGAGAGCGTGGCCCTACCCCGGTCGAGCCGCTCATTCGTGCCACAACTATACTACTAATACAACTGCAGCATGGCTCTACCACGTAAAAAAACATATATACTTATTAACTTAAAACTTATAACTATATTTAAGGCCAGCAAAGCATCTGCAATTCCCCTGGTGTTGCAGTTGTTCTGTTTATCAAATTAAAGTGACAAGTGAACTTATGGTCTACCTGACGGTAAGTGGCTACTCCAGTCCATTGACACTTGCATCCAGCCTCAAACAAAGAAGGCTACAAATGCGTTGTCAACTTTGAGGACTAAGATTTAATGCCTTACATCCTATAATCTTTTTGTCTCTCTATACCCTTCCACCGGAACACAGCTGTGCAAACAATGCTGTTTGGTGACAGAAATATGTAAGAGGTTGGTAACTACCCAAACGAACTCCTCAGCAGGAAAGAACTCCTATAAATAATAAATCCATCACCGAATCTATCACCTCATTGGATCACTTACCATCAGGTGGACTGTGTGCTCGTTTGTCACCTTAATTTTATAAATAAAAGTAAAACACAAACGATCGCTGTCGGCGCTAATGAAATTGTTAATTACAATTTTAAGTGTTAATTTACCGGCGGTGTTGGAAAACATCGTTAGGAACCAAAATGTCATAGAAATTGAAAATATTTTACGGGCAAGTGCTACAATCCTTTTAAAAGTGAGAAGCCTGTGCCCAACAGTGGGAAATATGTAGGCTTTTACTTTATTTTCTACAAAAAAAATATCTACTCATACGTTGAAATTAACAATTGTCATCTTTTTCACAAACTTTCAGTTCATTTGTATTAAACCAGTATACGAAACTTCATATAATTTGTTAGAGACAGAAGTTACTTGAGTCACACTGTGGACTTTCATACTTCGATTCTCAACGGAAATAAATATTGAGTTATAATGTGCACAAGTCGATTCGAATATGAAATTTGTTTGCACGTATTACAACCAATTTTCTGCATTTTCGTTGAACCTTGCTTGTTTGTTGTAAAAGTAGAAAGTTGACGACGAAACGAAAAGTTCCATTGAAAGTCAATTTTCGAAGTTGTTCATTGAAGAACGCGGAAAGCATCTCGAGACTCGAAACGTACGCGCCCTTTGCATACAAGAGGCAGCCTCGCACGTGACGTCGAATGCCAACTGTGCGAGTATTCTGAATATATGAACGGACGAGCTCCAGTTTAGGAGTTTAATTATATTAAGACAACTATTAATTTCAGTGTGTGTCCTCACACCCACACACTCGAGATCAAGATATAATAAACATCTTTTTATAAATTGATGAAGTTCAAGTCACATAAAGTTTAAGTACGTCGTTAATATATTTATAGAGAAAATAACCACCAGTAGGTGCTCAATATATAATTAAAATTTCAATGCAACTACGTTTTGAGGGAAATTCGTCCCACTTTTTAACTTATTTGCTTGCATTTCAAGTAGTACTTTGTGTAACGATGTTTACATACACGTTATGTACTAGTGTTGATGTACATTATAAATAAATAAATTTACTTGTACTGAGCAATCTTCTATCCTTTCAATATGGTGTCTGGTTATATTCTATATATTAATCTTTAAAAAGAGAATAACAAACGTAAATTCTTGTCTGCGCTTAAAGAAATTAAATTATAACCATTAAATGGGTAATACCAAAATGTTTCGTGTGACCCCTTATATTTCGTATTAAAATACATTTAAGATTGAAAATCCAGGCGATGTTCTTTCTAGTATCTATTGATTACAGCAAGGTGGTACAGCTGCAGCTGTATCATGGTAACATGATAGGCTAGACCAAGGAAGGACTACGTTTTCATAGCATATAAACGTCAAAAGCTACTGTTTCATACGGTGAGCTTAGAGAATCAGATACTCTTTTACTAGTAAAGATGCATTCTGTCTGAGACCAAAGGTGTGATTGCTCTTAATTATTTAGATTCTTAATCGATAATGGCTATATAGGTATATAGGGTCTACGCCGTCTATTTTCAATCACGTGGGCTCTGTGCTTAATTCTTACCCATATTTCTATGAAAAAACAAATTGTGATAAGACCGGAAATACACTTGAAGCAGAATCAGAGACACGGGGACGACTAAAACAAAACGTATTCTGGAACTAAACATTTGTGATTTCACACAAATAGTAGCAGAGACCCAGATTTGGATCCAAGATTTGCAACTTAACAGTTTGCGTTAGGCCACAATCTTACCTAAGTTATTATAAAATATTAGTGAATGAATACAAGTAAGCTAGCACTATAAATGTTAATATATACTAATCTTGCATACTTATTTATTTATTTACTTCGGTTACGTAATTTAAAACGATATATATATATCAAAAGGTTTTTAAATTATAAAGATATCAAACACCCAAGTAGACTCAGTGTATAATAATGACTAAATAAAATAAATTGAATGATGGTGAAAGCGTTTATTACCTTAATTTGAATTAAGTCATAACACTAAATAAATCCAAAATATGCTGATAAATTCATCAAAAAGCAAGTAGAAAAATATACATGAAAATGAAAGCAGCTCAGGGAATGAAGACAAACTGCCGGCTAGGGTTACAGTTGGTTGAACGTTCGGCAGCATCATGAAGATGTATTATGTAAAGAGTAAATACCAAACGGAGACTGCTCCATATCTTTCTCAGTACGACTTCGACCAAAGTTTTTACATTAAAATACAATGGGAATCTGAAAACTTGATACAATCGTGACTTGAAATGTAAATATAAATATAATTTTTTAAAATTAGCATAATGTAAAATCGAAAACAACTTTTGGTTGCAGTTTGTTTTAAGTTGGTGAATTATTTGAACAGCTAACATTGAAGAAAGTCTAAGTATCATAAGATTCGAAAGAACATTCGTTCTTTGAATTAATAAAAACGGACAAGTGGTAGTGCGCTTTGAGGTTTCCGTATAAAATTAATTATGAATATCGATAGTTCATCCATCCCGGATGTTATAGGTAAGGTAAGCACCGAGCATTGCCTTAATGAAAAGGTAAGTCTGATTTAAGGACATATTTAACTTTAGAAAAAAAAAACGTTGTCGGGTCCAAAGGGAATTACCCTATAAGTAAAGGTTTGACGCGTAAGTTTCCTAAAATTAAAATAATATGTGACATAAACCGCCGTATCTTTTGATGGCGTTGACTTAGAAGCTTGAATTTTTACACCGCCAAGGCACTGTACTCGTAGTATTTAATATATTAAAATATAATTTCAACTTGTTACCTTTATCCGTTCCTGAGAAGAATAGTCAACAGATAAACAAACAAACGCATGGACATACAGACGAAAAACCAAGTGAGCCTGAATCTAAAAAAGGGTTACGTTTTTTTCCTTTTGTGTACAGAACCCTAAAAAAGACAAAATTTGTTTAAATAAAATCTTATTTTTGCCGTCAAATTATTGCTTGACATATTTGGTAAGTAATTCTAATTATAGTTATCAATAATCCTATAACTTTTTTAAATTCATATTATTAATCGTTTTTAATAAAAGTATAAGTTAGTTTCTCGAGTTAGGAAGAGTTACTGTTATGTAAAATATGTGGGTGGGAAATCAGGTATTAATCTATATCTTATAAATTGATATGTGTATGATCGTTAAATTCAAGGTACTTTGAACTTATAACACATTCTAAAGTCTCGTCTACAACAAAACACAAATTCAAAGTTTAAAGTAATTTTACTTAGTCATTTCATACCGAAACCCAGTAGGTGTTGACCATAATTCGTTCTTTACACTTTTAAGGCTTATGAAGGATGTGTAGGTCATAGAGGCCAGGTGTTAGACGCGTGCGCTTCCGCTTCCGTGACGACTGGTGTGGGCTTGTGTCGCCCATTCTCAATGGACAGGTGGACAGTATTGAATTATAGTGTTATTATAATCCGCCTTCGTCGAGAACTTACAATGTACTTTAAGATTGAACTAATTTGAGGTATTAAAAAGAATTCAAAACATCTAAAATGTAAAAAAAAAAATTGATTTTGATTGATTGCGATCAACTCATTCGATCAAATATAAGATTCGAACAAATTAAGTCAGTAATGTTAAATTTCAAGTCAATCGGGCGGGTAGTTTTGGAGATCTCGTGATGAGTGAGTGAATCAGTAGTATTTCGTTTATACACATACATATGTGTATATAGAGATAATATATCTTAAAATACATAGCTCTAGCCATATTAATAATTTTAGTAAATTGTGGTATGTTTTATTAAGCCAAATTCCATGAATAACCCTATTGTAATTTTTAAGTTATTAAGATTAGAGATGTGCCTTTTTTATCAGTCGCTAATTCACTGACTGGCTGATTTAATAACTTGCTTTTAAAAAACTTACGTCACTTCAAGGTGACTTCAGAAAAAAGACTTCATCAAGGTAGTCTATTAGGCGGTAAAAAAATGAAAAGTATAAATTATTGATATTCGGTGCCGATATTCGACATATAATTCTTATACTTTAATTTAAAATAGAGCACAGTAAAGCGTAAACGCATGAAAAAATGTTTAAGGTCATGTGTGTATTTAGGTTAAATAAAGGATAGAACTTTTCTTTATTGTTTTTTATTTTTTGTTTATTTAGAAAACCAACAGCGTATATACTAACTATTAATATTTATGTAACAAACTAAAGTATGGTCAATAACAGGTTTCCCTTATATTGCTTGATGGTAGGTATATTGTTGTTGGAAGAAATGAAAGAAGAACAATCTAATAGATAAATTATAAGCAATTCAATGTAATGAAGATAGTCAGATATATGAAGATAGTCAGATGATAGATAGCAGTATAGGTTGCTTAGATATATTAAATTGTGACAAACAAGGACGTGAACTTTTTTATGTCGCAAACAGAAGTGACAAGACTGAGACATGACCAGCTTGGTCAAGACATATTATATGACAATCTATAAGATAAATTGTTATGATCCGAAAGTTAACGGACAGGAAAACATTGAAGGCAGTAGGAAATTATGTGCTGAGAGAAGAAAAAGGAATATATTTATGAGTATTTACGCATAGGTATTAACAGAAGTAAAAATTTCGTGTTAACCATTTTAATTTATGATTTGTGAGAAAAAACTATTACTAAATTCATACTTCTTAAACAATAATAATAATAACAACATCAATGTCTTTTAAAACTGCATTATTAAACTTGTATTGTGTTTAATTTGATAAAATATAAGGAATAAAAAACACAAACAACGTAAAGCGTACTGTTTAACAAAATAAATTAAAGCAAGGAACACTGTAGCCTTCGTATTATGAGAAAAGTTAAAAGTAGAGGCGCAGACAAAGTACAAAATAATTTAATAATAGCTATGAGCTTTACTTGAAATTTCCAACTGGCTCTTTATGGTATGAAAATAATAAACCGTTGGATGCGCATCTTGAAAATACACGTCGTTACTCACGGAAGGGAGAACAAGAACAAAATTTCCGCTGGCCGCCATTGCAGCGAGTCCGTATGTGTATTGTTGCAATTTCAAAAATTCCCATTACCGTGGAGCGTGAAAAGCAGAGAAATAAGGAGCGACGGACAATGGAAGCTATGGACAGTGTAGTTAGTGGCCGGTCTCTAAGCAACGACTCGCGCCAGTGCCTTACACACAAGCGAATTTAACTCAGACGGTATACATACATATATAACTATATGGTTTAATATGCCTCTCGGATGTTGCTCTTGGTATTATCGTTCATGTTTATGACTGAATCGTAAAGTCGCAGGGAGATAATAATGATCCATCTGGAATTGGTGAGATTTAATAATAATATCGGAAATGTCTGACAATTTAATATGACTTGTATTGAATAGTACTGATACTTAATATAAATTGTAAGCTTTATTATTAACGAACCATATTATTATACTATGTTTCTTTTCTCGTGTAATAAAATACTATTTAAACTAAATAATAGGTATATTTTGAATTTACTCATATTTATTTTGAATTTAATAATAAATATTTAAAAGTTTTTTAAAATATATGATATTAAGATGGCAGATGCTACTGCTAGGAAACGGACAGCAGCGTGATTCCTGAAAACAATTTAAAAAAACAGACTGCAGTTGCCAACCCGCCTGCCAAGCATGGCAACTATGGCAAAAATCCCCCCCATGAGGCAATCTATGTTCAGCAGTAGACTATTATAGACTGTAACTGTTTATGGTTGGATGGATAGCTTAAATGTTTTTATGTATTTCATTGACGATATAATTTGTGAGGTTTGTTTGAAAGCTCGATAGCGCCGTGACGAAACGTTTGGCTGCGACGCTGCGGAGTCGCAGATTCGAATTCCTTACGGTACAAGTGATAGTATGGCGCACAAATAATTGTTCCGAGTCTGTATGTTTGTCCATGTTCAATAAATGTATAAACATTAACTATCAGCATCTCCACGATATAAGAGAAAGTCCTAGTAAGATAATGTTTTTTTAAAAAGAAATTTATACTCTATACATACACATATATACAAATAAATAAAATTGAAGTGTCTGTTTGTAATATCAAAACAATACAGCTTCTTACTAATTGCATATGAAAATATATACGGTACATATAACTATTAGTAAATATATTTTGAAAATTGTATTATTAAAAAAACAATTTTCAAAATTTTTGTCAGTTTGTATGTTTGTTCCGGTTAATCTCCGAAATGGTTGGACCGATTTTGATAGGACCTCCCCTGGCAGACAGCTGATAGTAACTAGGCTACTTTAATTTTGGAATAGTAATTAGGGTTCCGTGCAAAAAAATTAAGACCCTAAATTACAAACGGGCGAAGTGGCGGGGAACAGATAGTAGCTAATAAATTGATTAAGGCCTTTTTTAGTTTTTCTAGGTTTTTTTTATAGGATAGGGTGACAAACGAGCAAACAGTCTACCTGATGGTAAGTGATTACTGTGACCCATAGACATCTACATCTATCCTCAATAAAGAGTCAAAATGCAGATGCGTTGTCACCCGTGAGGGCTAAGATAGAATACCTCTTTTCCAGTAAAAAAGGTCTCCGGTTCTCTACACTCACCATACGAAACACAACTGTGTTAAGCTGCTAATTTACACTGGTATTCTGTGAGAGCGTGGTCCTTCCCCGGCCGAGCCGACCCATTCGTGCTACAACTATACTACTAAAATAGCTGCAGCATGGCTCTACCACGTTTAAACACGTTGTTTTGTGAGATAATCCTTTAGCCCAATTACAATTAACTCGTGAGTGTCGTAAAAACTATGGCAGAGAAATATGCAAGTAATTTAACACCAACGGATATCTGGCGGACATGACGCAGAAAAGTATTTAAGGTATTTAAATCCAAGTTTTGCGAATGCGAGTCTGCTTGCAAGATGAATCAATAGACACGTTCGTACCATGTTCTTTTTTCGGAAAGATTTTATCAAAGTTTAATTTCTCAGATTTCCTTGCTGTTTTCCTTCGAACTCTAAATAATTTTGGAGGCTAACGCTTATCCTTTTTTCCCATGGGGAAAATGTCTACGCTTACGTATCGGTGGCAATGATGGGCTATATTGGACTCGCAATGATTCAGACCACTGCTTCGTCGCCTATTGCCAGGGCCATGGGAACGCTTTAGCATAAATTCGAAGTCCTACCACTGCCAGCTGCCCTATGGCGCCCCCTTTTCATCAACTTTTAGTAAAGTTCTTAGGAAGGCACGCCGTCCTTCATAACTTAACCTACGCATCGGAACCCTTCCCGACCACGGTGGCGAATCTATCGCTGACCAAGATTCGACTGCGAAGGGTAGGGATAGCGGCGCATAGTAATATGAACAGTTATCTCTCCCCGCGGCCTCACCACTACCGCATCAGCTGTGCGGTCCGCCAGAATCACGGTCACATTTCTCTTTTACCGTGATTTCACTTTGGCTATGGTGGTAGGGGGAGTACTTCTCTCAGTCCACCAATGCAAGTCAGAAGCTCACCCCAAGTGGCCACCTTAGGCCGGTTATTCACTTCGGGCCAACCACGTGGATTCCTCTAAGTTCATCGCGTTCACCGCGATTTCAGCGTGAATATCACCACACTCCGGACTAGACAATGGTCCGAGGAACCAAGAGGGGCATCAACGAAGACCTGATATCTGTTCGGATGAGAGGTCATCAGAAGGTCCAACAGAGAAGGTGCGTGATCCTCCACATCTGGAATCCGCGTAGGCATAGTAACCAGTTGTGTCAGACCATATGCCAAGGCAAAATCATGAACAGATCTCCCCACATGATCGGTTAAACGTGAACTGAGCCATTCGGCGTGGTGGGCGTTAAAATCGCCAAGGATCACGATCTCTACGGATGGGACCACTTGTAGCAAGAAATCAGTAGTCATTTGGACGTGGTCGATGAGTCGGTCTGTTTCGGCATTACCGCTTATGGGACCTCTAGAGGCACCCGTAGACGCGCGGATGATCGTCGCTGTCTACACGTAGCCAAGGATAGACAGGTCCGAACCTTCAAGATTGCCGAGGCGTTGAGAACAGATGTCCTCTCTGACGAATACACAAACTCCAGCCCGAGGCACAAAGGAGTGTTCCAATTTGTACCCCGGGTAGGAGAGATATGAAGTATCAGCTGGAGAGGTCTCAGTTAGAAAGAGCAAGGCCGGCTTTATCGTCTCAAGATGGTAGTGGACGGCGTTTAGGTTCGAGTGAGGTCGCCTTGGTCTTGTTGCTCAGTTTGCCCTGAGCAGTAATGGTTTTGAGCAGAATCCCCCCCCCCCCCCCCCCCAGAATACGCGGGGCAGCCTAAGCACCTACGCTCAAGAGTAGAGTAGGTACTCTCCTGGGGTAGTCTTTCATTTAATTCCGCTACCATGTTGATGGGAGGGGTGGAGGGGGGATTGGGCCTCCGGCCACCTGCAATCACTAGACGAAACGTCGAAGCAGAGCTTCCACTTCACGCCGGTGTACTGTAAGGTCGTGGTACCAATCCGGCTCGGGCCGGCCCATACGTGCAACAGCAAAAAAGCTGCCGCTTGGCTCTACCACCGTTAAAGTAGAGTAAGTAATATAAGAGTAAAATATTGTTTTTCATATCTATAAATCCTAAACGTATCTATCTATTGTTAGAATGCTAATAATTCTAGGTGGACTGTGGACAATTAAGCTCGGCTTGAACAAAAAATCATATATACTATGGGCTGAAAAATATATTAATTGAAATGTGTATACGAGATTATAAAGCGATATATATAAAAAAAGAAAGAACTTCAAAGATCTTTGAATTGAAATTACGATTCCAATATAACGATCAATCAAAAAGAAAAACAAAAGAAGTTACCAGGAAACATCATGATACATACTTATGCTTAAAACACTAACGTATTCCTTTCTCTGTGAGGAAATTTACTACTGCTTAATGCGCTACCGCATTATCATACTATTCTTTGTGTTCTCACATTCCGGAACAATATTTCACGCAACTCGATAGACACTATGTACGTCACTTAACCGGACACAAGCTACATGGAGAATTTATTGTGTATACCGCGCCTGATAAAACGTAGACAATAGCGTATCAGATGGCGCGGCGATCGGCTGCTACACGTGTATGCTTTTAGCTCTAGACTTCGACACCCAATTACGTGTTCCCCGTCGCTCGCATCGTTCATCACGGACAAATGAACGCCTGTTTTTTTATTACACGCATTGGACTCTCGAAAAATTGATGGCGACTTGGGAAAGTAAATAGGTTAAATAAGTTAGCTGACACCGAGCAATTAAGGTCACTCATAGAGTGTGGTTTTATCGCCTAATGTATAAAATAACAAAGATTTGAGATTGTGATTTTTATGCAAATAATTGATGGGAAAATTCAGAATTTAAAAATAATTAACTAAACATGCTTTAAAAACATAAGTCTGCAAAATAAAGATTAATTTCAAAGTATAGAATTGTTCCTTTTTATTTATGAGACCAGCTATGCCCGCGACTTCGTTAGTTGATAAAGAATAATTTTTAGTAATTTATTATTATACATACTTCCCTATTTGAATCGGATTTTCCTCACAATTTCATAGATTTTAATTTTTTTGTGCAGAGTTTTAATTTAATTTTAGTTACTCCTTATAAGCTATCTGTCAGTGAAAGTCACTTCACAATCGGTCCAGCCATATCAGAGATTAGCCGGAACAAACAAACAAACAGACAGAGAAAAATATTTTAAATATTTTTTGTTGTTGTTATAAATAACGTAATACGAGTAGTTACATATGCATTAAGTAAAAATATGTTATTTTGATATTACAAATAAACACTTCGACACTTCAATTATGTTTATTTGTATAGATTTATAAATTTAAATAAACACTGCTACCATACACATACAAATACGTTGTCACTTGCAAGGAAGTTTTATAGCCTGTATTATTACTCGTAATAGCTCTATCTACCCTTAAAAAAGAAATTAAACTCTATGGTACACTGTTGCCTCGTTAAAAAAATAAGTAAAACGTTGGTATCTATCCCGATGCACACTTAAGCTTAAAAAACGTTTTAGAACACTGATTGTATATATGGATTTTCAGCTTATTATCTGTGTAAACTATCACTATTATAATTATGTACATTATTAGTTAATTATGTAATGTCAATGGACCGTGCTTTGTGACATTCCTTGGGGGAGGCCTATGTACAGCAGTGGACTAGTGATATGCTGTAATGATGGTGATGATGTAGTGTAAATAATTAATTAATAATTTACACAGATAGTCTTTTTAACACAGATTGCAATAAACCTTTATCGTAATTCGGCGGTGTAAAATGATCCACTACCACATGTCATCGCGTGGGTGTCGTAAGAGGCAATAGAGGGAGATTAAACGAGGAGATGGACAGCAGCATGATAAGAATTTAAAAATAATAATAATAATAAAAACAGTGATTGTAAACCAACCATCAAGTGTGGCAACTGCCAAATATAATCCCTATGAGGCAATCTATTGGGAAAATCTATCTTCTGCAGTGGACTTTGATGGGCTGAAATGAATGAATTAGTGAATGAAAAAGGCTTGCTAATTCTCATGTCGCCCATTTGACTAGATTCATTGTCAACAGAGACTGTAATTATTTTTATCGAAGAACAAAGCAGCCACATTCTATTTATATATGAAATGATACATCTTTAGGACTGTTGGATCACATAGTGAAGCAGTCATGCTTAATAATGAAGAATACATACCAAACATGCCTTACTTTAATGCCTTAAGTAGTGTGTATTATATGCCTTACGTTTAAAACGTGTCAGCTAAAGGTGGTCTAATTGCGGAATCAAAGTGGCGACTTTGTTTAAACCCTTAGTTTCTACTCACGCTACTATTTTAGTTGAAGTAGTTTCACTTTTTAACTGGCTTCAAAAAGGAGGAGGTACTCAATTTGACTGTATTTTTTAGGTGTGTAACTTCATAACTTTTTTCTAGATGAACCCATTTTGAAAATTCTTTTTTTATTAGAAAGCTGGTGCTTCTCCTGTGGTTCCATATAAATTTGATCAAGGTTTGACCAGTAGCTTTTGAGTTATTCTTAATAATTTATATTGAAGTCGGTTGTACGAAATTTTTAATTTTACTACTTGTTTATTAAAGAAAATGTGTTAAATTTAACAGGAGTTCTGAGTAAAGATTTCCTCTGAAGTTTTATTAGTTTAGAATTTACTCAGTAATTTATCATTTTTGATATTAATATACACGCAAGAATTGAAGAACATTTTAACAGAAACTATAAATAGCATTCAGCATTCTAGTATTCCCTTTGTTAATTTAAAGCATTGTATACGTCAAAAACAAACAGCACGTGTTCGGATTTATTACATACGCCAATTGAAATAAGCGCTTTGAATCCCAAGTTAACAGTTATCTTTCCAATTACGCCTCTGCGTGTAACTAATTGTGTCATTTATACAAAAGCTAAACAGTCGTCGGTTGCCACGTATTCATCAACGCGAGGCTGTGAGTTATTGTATGAAGAAATTCATTGTGACAAAAAGGTGAAGTTGAAATAATAAAAAAGCGGGCTGTGAAGGGCCCCACCCTAGGAAGCCTCGTCGAAGTCATTAAGCATCGAGCATCGTCTTCATTGCTTGCGCTGCCTTCATTTTTCACGCGTCAATGGACAAGTTTCAAACTACGAGCGCGATATGAAATCTGATGTGTTCGCTGGTACCTGTAAAGGTGGAAAGATAATGGTTTTCAGTCTCCCATTTGTTTTGCTCTTTTCGTGGAGAAATTTGTATTTTAGCTTTGGAGAAAATCCTCGTATGTTTGTTTTTAATTCAGTGACGGAACATACGAACACAGCAACAGTATCTAAACTCCATTTCACATTGATACTCTTTGACAACATATATCAGACTGATCATATAGATCACGCGGCTCAGGGTTGAGAAATCCCGGTTTCAACGTTGCATGTCTTAGTTTTGAAGCACAGTCACCGCTAATATTTGTTTAAAACAGACGTTACGGTACGTTGTTTGTTAGTTTACGGACCTGGATATGATGATGTGTTTGTCTGCGTGTTTTATCTTATCGCATAAATGTTACGTCGTATAGAGCACGAGTAAGTTAGGACTGGTGAGTGTTTCTGTTTGCCCTAACACTGGTGGCACTATAGAGTTTTCTATACGGTTGAATTTTCAGAATTTTTTTATTTTTTTTATAGGATAAGGATGACAAATAAGCACGCAATCCATCTGACGGTAAGCGATCGCCGTGGACCATAGACATCTACATCTATCTTCGAGTACGAATCAAAATGCAGATGCGTTGTCACCCGTGAGGACTAAGATGGAATGTCTCGTTTCCAGTAAAAAGAGTCTCCGGTTCTCTACGCTATTTTACGCTGGTATTCTGTGAGAGTGTAAGGCTTCCCCGGTCGAGCCGATCCATTCGTGCTACAAATATACTACAAATATAGCTGCAGCATGGCTACCACGAGCTAGATAGTCGTCGCTGTCGAAAAGTGGGCAGGAAGATATTACATATATATCCTAGGAAATAGGAGCGCGTCAAATATTATTTAAAACTATAAAATAAATTATTTACTCTTGTGTGTTGTAATTTTTTTTACTTGTATACACACTCACTGTTTTGTTTAGTGCCTGAACTTAACCCGGCTTTATGGGGGTAGAAAATTACTCTACGGACTTTGGGATGTGTCATTTTGTCTAGATTTATGATATATTTCAATATCTTTTTAAGAAATAAGTTATATTTTTAAAGTAAAGCTTTACAGTAAAAAAAGGGTTCAGGAAATAAAAGGAGTAACAAAAAAGATAGATATAATTATGTATTTTTTCATTTAAAAATAAAAACGTAAAAATCATCAAAATTATCATTCCCTAGATTAATATAACTTTAATAGAGAAAAATTATCAATTTTTATAGCACTATGTGTGCATCAGTTTATATGAATACGTTTCTCTGCATATTATCAGTGTCAAAAAGGCTCCAACATTCCAATTCAGACATGACAGATACATAGCTTCTGGTATTACACGTGGCAAATAAGTAATTAATAATATTTTTAGTTTTGATTCGAACGTTATGTCAAAGAGGTGCGCTTATCTCAATCTGTACAATAGAAACACTAACCTCAAGACGAATAACTTTTTCAATACGGTTATGGATACTTTTGCTATGGAAGTGAAAGACTGTGAAACCGTATTTGACTTGAAATTGTAAATTTGTGGTATTGTTGATATCATTATCTGAGGTAAGAGAATGTGATGGTTGATTTTCTTTGGTCACTAACACAATCCTTCAGCGGATATCTGATCAGATGGTGTAAAATACGAAAGTAGCTTCTTTAAATTATTGACAATATAAGCTATCGATCTCTTTCCATTGAATCTCAATTTTTTCAATCTACCAACAAAATAGTAGATCACATAAAAAGAAAACATCATGAAAACATAAAACCCAAGAAAATAACACAAAAATCAATGACAAAATATCATAATCATATATGGCACAAAATTGTTACATATAGTAGTTGTGAGTGTCCAACTGATTTCTTATTAACAATGCCTGGAGTAGTAAAGCAGGAAAAACGCCACTGTCTTGTGAGTTGTCACAAAGTTATAAGCAAACTAAAACATGTCGCGTCATTTTGACCCAGCCCTCACGACGCCGGGTTAATGTGGATCTATAGGTGTGTGCATCTTATGAAACTCTGAGTAAAGAAGTAAAAAGTTTGTATAAAGGAGTAATGCACGACTTTTGCTTAAACGAGTTTATGCTAAAATAATTGCGGCGCTTGCAGCTTAGCTAAACTTCACAGTAAAGTAATTTAACCTGTAATTTGTATTAAATTTAAAACATGTTTTACGAAAAATTTATTTGTTACTACATCCAAATAATGAAACACAGATTATACAGCATGTAGAACCTATACGTGATTATATTTCTTCTTTATAAGGAGCAGCATTTCAAAATGTTAACTCAAAGAAAATAATTTAACTAATTACTCACAGGAATAAAGCTTACAACACGATGTTTGATTCGAATTAAATTATTGTCGAGTTAACAAATTTACGTTTTGAATAAAAGTCACGCGTTTCAATTAAGCACCCCTTTAAAATGTTGCAAAAATTGGGTGTAAATAAATATATATGTAATATATTTGAAATAGCTAAATGTTACTTCTTTCTTAAACTGTGTTTCAAGAGGATGTGTAAATGCAAAAATAAGTAGGTTAGTGAAACAATTATTTAGCTCGTGTTTTGAGGTTATCTAGTAATGAGGGCTAATAATTTTTTGCTCACGAGATGTCGCTAGTTGACACTGAGGTAAAGTTTTTTTGTACACAATGTCATTTAATTGAGAAGTTGGTTTTTGATAAAATTTATCAGTTTCTAGAGTATTATATTAATACACACAAAATAATGCTTTAGTGGTTTGCTCTTTCATTTTTTGCACATTTTTAACTTTTTTTTAATTTTTTTAGTTTTATGAATATCTGTGGTTTGGTTTATTTATTTTTTATCTTAATAATATAAAATATAACTAATAGCACAGAAAGAAACAATAACCTTTACATTTTTCGAACAAATTAACTTCCCCGCTATGAAATCTGTCAAATATTATATATCTCACTATCTACTGGCGCCGCCCTGGTGGCAAAAAAGTCATGGATGCCCTCATTGCCTACACTCGAAAGTATATAACGGAGAATACTAAAAGGAATACTCAAAATTTTGTGCAGCAACGCCATGCTATGTATGTGTATCGTGTTCAAATTCATTATTCGATTATAATGATGGCTAGTAAACAACAGTGGAAAAGTAGTATGCCTAATTCTGTACTAGTATTATTATAGACCACTATTACAGTTTATTCTTAAATGTAGGCCAACCATAGAATAATGAATGTGATTATGATAAAGTCAATGAATATGTATACCGACATTTTGTCGAACCGAAATTGGCACAGCAGCGTTCGTAAGATTACGACACATGTTATTGTCACGTATCCCTCACAACGTGTAAACAAGTGTGTACAACCAGTGCGTGTTACCAGTGATGAAATATGGATCTAAAACGTCCTTAAAGTCCTTAGTTACTGGCCGTATGAAGATTCTTAATATCGATCAGCGAGCTATGAAGAGAGCTATGAGAGGTGGAGTACGAAATGAAGATATTCACACAAGTACCACTATATTGTTTGAAGAACCATCAACCGATGGAAAAGAAAGGTTCTTGAGTGGCAGCCTCGTACCAGTAAGCGAAATGTAGAGAGACACTCACTACATGGAGTGACGACATGGTAAGACATGCCGATGAATGTAGGTGGCACAGATCCTATTTTGTGGCATTCTTTGTAGAAGGCCTATGTTCAGTAGTAGACGTGAGTTGGGCTAAAGATAAAGACAATGATTAATGAAACGTAAAAAGTTACTTGATAATGATGATTATAAAATGGTTTCGGTGTGATGGTCTTATAAAGAAAGAAAGCAGAAACTATTCCATAATTATATGTATGACAGTAAGTGTTCTCCAGGTTTTGCAAAATATAAGAGGTCTTTAAACGAAAAATATAAGCATTTTTATTTTAATCGTAGATTTTAATGCAGTGATACATGAAAATGTATTAAGAGAACTTAGGGATACAACTGACGATTTGTTTATTTCGTAAAGGAATATATTTTTTATTATTAAATTGCTTGTTTCAAACATTGAAGTAGTAATATATTACTTTAATGGTTTCAAATTAAATTACTTATTGAGTACGTAGACGCAATGTTTGACAATCAATTTTGTTTTGTTGCGTAAAAAATAATAGTCAACTCGATGCCGCAGTCTTTTCCCCTGTGACATTATATCGAGGCGGCATCATGTGTCACAATGCCGATAGACATCAGTTCCTGTCGCGTCGTAATACTAAAGTGATTTTTATTACATTCGATACGGTTGCTTTGTTCCAGGCCCTTCTGCGGCGATAACTCTCTCGGTAGGTATCGCACCGTGGTACATTTTCGTAATTCCTAAATTGTGCAACGTTAACGTAACACATGAATTATTGAGTTTATTACGCATAAACTATTAAAAAAAGCTGTCGCCAAGCTGCGTTGAAAATGTTTTACCTCCAGTCATTTGTAACAACGACGTATAATCTCTTTAATTTTCAGATAAACTACACAGCAGTGCACGCAAGGGTAAGCTACAAAGTAAGAAAGTGCAAGCAGAACATGGATTCTACCACCTAAGTATGAAGTGCAGCAGTATTGTTACAGGTGTACATGGACTGCAGTACCCACTTACTACCAAAGGATTGTGTTACTATCAGGTGGGATGTAGGTTCGTTTGTCACTTCAACTTTATAAAAAATGGTTTTTCTATCCTCAAATAAAAGTTATTCACAGGACGAAATACAATGTAAACAAATTACAGTTGCACGAATAATATATTTCAATTGTTTCGCTTTTGTATTCTTCTGCTAGGTTATAATTAATATGATGGGTAGTTTTTACCAGAAGATTGTAAAATCGGCCCGTAGTCGTACATAACAATGTACCTTCATAGGGACTTTTTACACTGAGTTTGCCGGTTCTTTCTCTAAAGCCTCTCTTACTAAATTAAGAGTTCGCGAATTGGATAATATAATGATATAGAGCTACCATAGTTGGTAGCACAAGAGATTAACGCTCGTATTAAATTTTAGGCGTAGTACACAAGAAACTCGTATTTTTTTTTGTTTTTTTTTTTTTTAAAAACGTTACCCCCACACTAGGATTTTCTCCTGTATCGTGGAGGCAGTTTACAAACACAAATTGCACAAGGACAAACATCCAGACCCGGAACAATTGTTTGTAGGCCATACAAATACTTGTTCCGTGCGGGATTCGAACCCGCGCCCCCCAGCACAACAACTCATTGTTAAGCCACTGCGCCACGGTGCCGTTTGATCCCTGACAGCACTAATGAAATTGTTCTTTTCAATTTTAAGTGCTGATTTGCCATGTATTTGTCAGTGAAGGAACATTTGGGTAATAAACCTGCATGTATGACAAGGTAATTTGAGGGTTTTAAAGTGCGTACGAAACGCATCACAACACTCTCAGAAATGAGAGAAATCATATACGTTGCTTTATTCTTATATATTAAATGACGGCTCCGTCGTGCAGTGGCATAGCAATGAGTTGCAGCGCTAAGGGCTGCGGGTTCGAATCCCGCACGTGACAATTATTTGTATGGCCTAGAAATAATTGTTCCGGGTCTGTATGTTTGTCCTTGTGAAATTTATGTACGTTAACTGCCCACGATACAGGAGGAAATCCTAGTGTGGACGTAACGTTTTCCAAAAAAATAAATAAAAAAAATTAAAGAAAAAAGAATAGGAAATTGAAGTATTTATGAACAATTTCAGGACAAAATTCTATTGAGAGAATACGAACAGACATGGTAAGTCAAACCAGTGTTAGATTGCGATCAGAACACCAGCGTAACAAAGCAATTTAACGCTACTGTTTTTGTTATGGTGAGTGTAGAGAGAACCGGAGAACCTTTTTACTGAAAACGAGGTATTTAATCTTAGTCCTAAAGGGTGACAACACATTTTGATTCTTAATAGATTATTCTAAATGTACAATGAAAAAAAAATGGCCACAGCCATCGCTTACCATCAGGTGGACTGTGCGCTCGTTTGTCGTCACCTTTATTCTATAAAAAAAAGAAATACTGTGTGCTATTTTATCGCCCCAAAATTAGTTACAGATTTATTTGTAACTATACTCGTAAATAATGACGCCAGTTTATTCATTTCACCAATTACTTATATTTAATCAAATTTAAAGCTTAGTCACCGGTAATTGTAAACAGATCTTGTTTTTTGTTACCAGGCTGGAATTTGTTGTTAAGGAAATTACATTTATTAAGGGCCTAAGGGTAAATTTTAATTAATCTTAATTACACGTTTCTTAGTCATCTTTAGTCATTTGATTTTCAATTTAATGAAATAATAACTCAATTTTCGTATTAAAAATCAATAAATACATTAGAAACATATCTTTGTGAGTGCTTTGGAAGATGCGACATTTTCTGATTATTCAACATAAACTTGTCAACGCGGAATATTTTATAATTTCGAATATATTCGGAATGTACATGTAACTATGTAAATGAAAACATATGGGGGCCATATTACCTTGATAGAGTCACGCGGCAGGATAACATTTCATGATTTTAAAAATGTTCAGTGATTACGTACGTAGCGTGCTCTGCACATGTTTGCTGCAGCTGCAGGTGTTAATCAAGCTGTGTCCGTTCGATAAGGTTTCAGTACTAAGTAAACCGCCTTATGGTGCTTCGGCACGCGACCGCACGGTCAGATACGCAATATCAGCGCATGACTTCAGCGTATGGCACATTACTAAGTATATGAGCACATAATGCTCACAATTCATATGCATAGAAGAAAGCCACGAAACGACTTCGAAAAGCAATAACGTCAATTGCTTCCGTATAATAGCTTTGCCGATGGAAATACGTGGAACTGTAATTATCATACAATGCGTAAGAAAATTCTATTCCTTCCTACAAATCTACCGTTATGCATGAAGTGAACGTTTTGGGTGTAGTTTGAATTGAAGGTATATCTGAAAGTGGCAGCTGAACATAAAGGAATGGAGAACGGTGTACGTCTAGATAGGCACTCTGTGCCGACTTGTAATTTTAGATATCGAACGTCTCTCGGCGCCCCATCCATTCCCCCAGCTCACCCCGAGTCGACTACGGATTAGAATGAAAATATAACGCTATATTATCTTCCCTTTGACCGTATGTTTTACCGTTGCCGTAACACGTTTTTTCTTTTATCTATCGAGCTAAAGCTGAACGAATTCATTGATGATTTCTTTTTGTTATTTAGTGTGTCAATATTGCGTTTCTTTTGTAAATACGGTTTGTTCATTTTTCGTGTGTAAAAAATATAGAAATGCGTCCATGTATGTATTATGGTTGCAGCACGAATAGGTCAGTTCGACGGAGGACACACTAGAGTGAAATAGAGTCATAATACAACGGCGTTTCGTATCGATACCTTTTTAGATGTACGCGTTTCTGGGCCACAGTATTCACTACTATGAGGTGGACTGTGTGCTCAATTGTCACTTAATTTTTAATTTTAAATTATTCTATAATAATTTAAAATTAAAAATATTGTACAATCGAATTCAATATAAAATATTAAAGATAACTCAAAAACTATTGGTCAACCCTTGATCAAATTTATATGAGACCACATGAGAAGTATCGGCTTTCAAATCAAAATCGGTTCAACTAGAAAAAATTTATAAGTTAACACACATAAAAAAGAACATACAGTTGAATTGAGTACCCCCTCATTTTTGAAGTCGGTAGAAAAATAACTTAATAGTTATTGTTAGTTTGAAGTGAAATTTCTTGTACTAAAACCTTGTAGTACCTGGCATGTAATTGGAATAAATTATGTGATTGATATTATTTGAAAAATACTACTTAATTAGGACACCTACATATATCAGTAGATCATAACATAAACGTCATTTATGTGACGCGTGGCGTGTCTCTATGTGAAATGTTTAATGAAAGATTTTCCTCCTTTTATTATTTTGCATATAGTTTGTGCTACTTCTTAGGTTTACCTTAAACGTATCTTCGCCTCGAAATTTTCTTTGACGTTATGTCGAAAGGTTCATCGACATTCTGTTTAAAACGATTGCAAACCTGAAAAAAAATCTTAGATACAATTATTGGGAAATAAATGTGAAATTATTCTGTTTATATAAGAAAGCAAATATAAATAGAAAGTTTTCTGTATCTCTGCCTTTTAATGCTGGCAAAGTGCTGAGATCAAAGCATCCTATGCAATATATTAAAGTTTTATTCGATGCAGCGCGGCCGCTCCGACCGGCAATTTCCTTTTCAATTACGTCTACTTGAAATAAAAAATACAATTTTTATTTATGTACCTTGGTAATTAAAAAGGGATTCTGTAATGAAAAGGTATACCGCCAGTTCCGGGCGCTCCTCTCAATTTCGCTTCCGTTTGTTTGTTCCACGAGAGCCACGCCTTCAGGGGCTAAAGTAAAGGGTTGTCGATGTTAACCGTGGGTGGAATATATTATACGGGGTGTAATAATTTATTTTATCATGATAATTACGTATTACATAACTAGTAAAACAGTTGGCGAATTGTACATAAAAAGGTGGGTTCACATTGTAATTTCTTAATTTGACAATCTACTAGACCACCTCTGATTTTTAAATGACTAAATTGTAACCTGACAGCTCCAATCCAAACGTTTTGCGCATTTATCAGTCACTGTAACTACTAGGCCACTAATTAATTATAGTCTATTAACACTAATTAGCTAAAGTATATTTAAAAATCGGCAAGAATTCTATAGAATATATTTATCTATATTCTATAACATATATCTAACAGTGATTAATTTCTGAATGGCCATTCGTTTTTCTCCCATTTGAGCAAGAAAAAAACCATGGACTGGTTTTAGTTAGAGGTGGTAAGAGAGCTTGAGTGGTACTGTATTCAGTTTCTTTAAGAACTTCACCAGGCATCGATGCTATAGCACAGAGAAATAAATATCTTTCTGAGACTCATATTTGCCCCATTTACCAAGTTCAGCCGCTTCCGATGCCGTCCGGTGCTAACGAACAATCAAAGCTCACGAGATGTGAATCTGGCAAAATTTATATAATAAGTTTCATAAAATAAATAGTTGACTTGAAATTAAAGGTCATTTATTTTTCTTTGCATTTAATAGTAATTTGAGAGTATGGGGTCAGGTCCTGACCATTGAAATTCACAGGCTCTTGGCTTAAATTCCAGCTAAAGCTAGTAACAATGCTAACCACAAATTACTGGTTTGCAAATGTCGATTCCATTGGCTCTAATATTGAATTTTATTGTATAAATATTACATTGTAGTTTAATTAAATTAGAACGAGTAAGTGCTATTTAGTTTGTTACGAGCAATATATTCATATTTGTGACACTATAATGAAATATAGTAAAATTTTATTTAAAATAATTTTCTATCTATCTACCCACATACACACTAACACAGACACACATACACATACACACACAAACATGTATATGTAATTCAGGACATATCAGGACACCTTATATATATATATATACCTTATATATATATATATATATATATATATATATATATATATATATATATATATATATATATATATATATATATGTATATAAGATGTCCTGAGTGATTAACTCATCTATCAATGCACAGACCAAACCATTAGACCTAGAAATTTAAAATTTAAACAGTATCTGCCTCGAAAGTTCTAAAAAGAGCCTGTGTCTTAGGGACAGTTTGCTCTTGCCAACTAGTGGGTGGAAGCGACTAGTAGTGAATTTGGTATGGTTGCAGACATTGCAAATGTGTTTCGCCAAGGTCATTATATTTGGCCGACGTTTCCCATGGGATCTGGCGGTCAAAAAGAGTTATTCAGATCGTTTCTAAAGATTTTTTTCGGATTTAGCTTCCGACGATTGGGAGAGGGGCTCCTCTGAAAGTGCACTACTACACTTTTCTCAGGATTCACTTCGATTTACCATAAGCGCAACTATTCTTCTAAGCGATTGGCGGCTCTTCGGAGCATCTTTGTGAAAAATTTATTGTTGTAATGGGTGACGAAATGTGCCGTGTCGTCAGAATCGCCAGAAAAGGCGTGATCGGGATGTCCTCGCCTAATAAGAGGCGGAATGGGCGACGTCTGTTCTGCTTTCAGAGCTCGGGTCAACTACCAGAAGGCAGTTTGAGATGGCTCGATATCATACAGCTGACTATCCCACTTAATTTGCGTAAATTCGACACTGCGCTGTTTCACCTCGTTTTGGAGGTTTCGCAGGTCGAAATTTGTTTTCTACTGTACGATAGTGATCGTGGTGTTTTAGGGCCGCGTTCTTCGCTCTCATCAACTGCCGAATATCTCTTGGAAGCTTCATGAGTCGATTGCTCGACACACGAACCTTACGTGAGCATTCTTCGATCGCTGATGTGAGGAGAGTCGATAGTGCACTAATCGCCTTAGTAGCTTCCTCTGGCAAGTCTATTTGTCGGGAATCGTGTCTTAGACTCTGCTGGGAGGTCGTAGACTCGAGTTTGACCTAGAGTCTATGCCCAGCTGCATTAGTACCGGCCTGTGGTCAGAATTGAGCTTTAAAAATTTGAGTATCACTTCATCAAGATGTTGACTGTTAGCGAATACATGGTGGATTGGAGTCTCAGGTGCGATAACATCGATGTTTTGTCGCTACGTGAGATCAAACAATGCCTTACCATTAGGATTATTTATAAGCGAGTTCCAGGAGAAAAGGAAAGAGGAGGAATCAGCCACAGAATAGCCAGCCTCTTGGTATTCTATAGGATGCCTTTCAGAGAGTATACACAGGAATTACATACCTTAATTTCTCCTTCCCTTATCCATCATCGGATAACCACCCAAACCAAACAAAAATTAAATAAATATATACTTTTTATTATATCAATTCAAATGTATTTGAACCTGTTTTCAAATTAAAAAAAACCATAATTTATTATTTCTCTACATAAATATGTACACATTTTGCCCCTCCCCCCATTTTTATTTTGAAAACTCGCTAAATATGTGCGACGATTTCTGAATATTTCAAGGAAATGTCTCGGCGCTACTTTCACAGGACCGATACACATCCAATCCCGCTAGTGGTAAACGTAGCCTACAAGCTAACCTACGCTTCGATTCCAAACGTTACAAAAAGTCTTCGGAGGCTCCGTAACGTTTTAATTGAACTCCCAGTTCCGCTAGATTCCGACGACCGAAATGTCGCCGGCCCGTTACACACCAACACTACACACACATTTAGTGTCACATACACCGTTAGGACAAAGGATGGGATGCAGTGAGTCATCAGACGGGACGCCACACACACCCTCCATATCGTGTACACACCGTACACTCGTGTCCCTAGGCAATTTTCACTGCCCAGAACATAGAACGATACGAGTTAGCCGTCAAATCCGGGGCTCACTACCCTCTATTCGGACGGCCGTTAGATAACTCATCTACGTGTGCTGTACACTGTCGTAGGAGAACATCATTACGCAAGTAACGATGGGCAAAATCACCCTTTTTACTTTTTACCCTTTTTAGCTTGTAGCCTTCAAGATCGCATGTCCTGAGATGTATTAAGCTGTCAAAGCCGAAAGGGCTAACAGCACTAACATCATCAGAAACCAGATTTTCTGGGGGTGATCAAATAATGGGTTGAAAGCTATTATAAAATTGTAGATAAATTATTGATGCGAAACGATGCGGTCTACATTCCATCAATTAATATATTCTTTATTGCACAAAAAGAGAGCGGTTTTATAGCTCCCGAAGCGATTTCTTCCAGTCAACCTCATTTCACAAAGAATTGTTTACAGCGAATGATTAGGATGGAGGTGATAAATTATACAATTAAGATACAAAAATAAAAATAAAAAAAAAGGTGATGACAGTTGAAGAAAGTTGGATAGACACAAGAAGGGACGAAAAGTATGATGGGAAATAATGTCCACCATACTGAATATCGAACACGGTGGCTCGTTTCACCGGAGACTAGTTAGTTGCGCAGGACAGGATAATAGTGCCCAAGTGTATGCGCAAATACAAGTGCACTCTCTGTTCCCTTACTTTCATAGTCCAATGGTCCAATACAACCGGAGAGAGATCTAGCGCAGGATTACGGCTTTACGTGCTTTCCAAGACACAGTGGTGAAACACCACAAACTTCCTGACTTTGGGCTTCTAGTGATAGTTTCTTGACAGAAAACTCAATAACTGATTTTATTTTGGTATGATGGAAAATATTGGAGTTCCAAGTAATAAGCTATGAGAAGATTTTTGAAGGAAAAAGGGATTGACCATGACATATATGTCGGGCAAGGTCATTTTCTATTATAACTGTCCAAATGTACTGCTGTAACAGAAAATGATTTATTGAAGAAGAAGAATGCATCTATATACTGGAGTATTAATACATACGAAAGATTATAACAGTAGTTTTTACTATTCGAAAACCCTGATTATCATTCCAAATTGTTATAGCTTGAGCACTCCTTATTATCTGCTCTCATACAAAGCGTGGGTCATGGCGGTTTGAACGATATCACCTGAACGCGGGTAATATCGCATGACGAAGTACTAGTTACACATATAATAACATTCATTTACTTTAAAGTAACAAGAAAAAGTTTATGATAGATATACTCTTTAAATATATTATGGGTACACTTTAAATATGTGGGTATATTATTGTAAACGCTTAAAAAACAAGGAGTTGTTTAAGCCTTTATAATAATATACAGTGGGTATAGGGAACTTGTCGAAAATTCTATCATCAATTTTCATTCGATTGTTTACTATACGTATAGTTTAATATTCTCTAACTACAAAAATTTGCTATTTTATATCTTTTTGCTAAAAAATTCTTAGCACACAATTTTGAAACAAATTTGCAATAGTATCAATATAGTTACTGTAAATTCGTTAAAATAAAATAAAAAAACGCTATTGGCTTTGAAAAACATCAACCTCAAGTACAAAAGATATACTTCGTTCTGTTCTGAGAATCTAATCCAGACTTGTAAATATGAGTAAGGGCTGGCGACAAAGGCTTCGTAATCAGACGGAAGTGCGACCGATTGGCGCGCGATTGTGTCGTTCTTCCTGTGCCTCGGGTAACACTATTTGCACTTCAGTATTGTCTTGTAGCTATTTTGCAATCGATTTTAGTATTGCCTCATTGCCAGGTGACGCTGAAAGCTCTTTTATAAAGACTTTAGGTATACAGAAAAATTAGTGTAGAAAATATAGAAAGGATAAAAGGGCTGTAATGTGATATATTACTAGATTTTTCTCTACAATGAAATTCTCTACAATATTAATATTAAAGTAAATGCTACATAAACTGGTACCAAACTCAGCATATAGACGTAGTATTGCTAGAGCCCCTCGACTTCGATTTCCCTAGGGTGCCTAAAATACCTAAAATATACATAAATGTACCTATTACGCATATTTAAACATATAAGAAATTAATTAAATTATTAAGAAAAAAAGAGTTATATAAAAACTAAGCTGTAAAAAGAGAAATATACATAATATAAAGAACAGTGTTCATTATAATATTTAAATAAAATAATTGGGCTAAGTGGAGTTATAGGTATGTAGTTACAGGATTTTGCAAAATAATGATCGTTACTAAAAAATAAAGTTGTACTGTGCCTTGAACATATTACGGTGCGTACACATTATGTAACATAACATGTCATATAACGTTGTTTATATAACATGTTTCAGTAATGTGGAGGCTGATGTTATAGAACGTGTTATATAACGTTATATAATGTTATATAACTCGAAAGGCAGAATGACAAACGATAATGTCATACGACAATGTCATATAACATTGTTATATTGCATTGTTATTCTAATGTGTACAGTACTATGATATGTTGCAATGTTAATAAACAATGTTACATAATATGGACGTGTTATAAAACATAAGTTATACAACATGTTATTTGATCTGTACGCACCCTTAAACGTACATTTTTATATTATTATATTAAACTTTTTATTTAGATACAGTGGTGGGTAAACAAATCAATAAACTGGAATAATTAAGGAAACGTTACTGCATATTTATTTAAATTGATGTTAATGAGATATGAAGCAGCGTGAGCTCGCCATGCTATGTAAAAACAAAAGTGTGAACAAGGTTTGCAGAAAATATACACAAATTTTAAATATTGTGTTTACCAATATACACGATTACAGGTTAACTGATATAATCAAATTTTGAGTAAAAAATCTACTTTTGACATTAGGTCTCCCTCGTCGTCTTACCAAATATCTCGCACACGGTACAATAAAGTTTAAGCTGCATATTTGTTTTGCCGTTTCTGAAGCATAGAAGAAATATATGCCAATAATAATAATAATGACCCCCTGGCCGAATTTCGGTCACTGGGGCCAAACTCAACGGAGACTAGCCATCTGCGCAGGACAGGATGCGCAAGCACAAGTGCACTCCCTATTTTCTCACTCTCATAGTCCGATGGGACGGTAATCCGACGCAACCGGAGAGAGATAAGGCGGGAAACCAACGACTTCACGTGAAGCCGTTGGTCACATCGCCAACTTCATGGTCCGTGCTGCTACTGAGAATGTTTTGACTGAAAATCTTAATAATTGATTTTGGCACGACCTGTGATTCGAACCTGAGACCTCATAATCAGCAATCACTTTTACGACCACTACACTAACGAGGCAGTCATTACAGATTTGTTAATACTAGTTTTTTTTTCATAGGGTAGGGTGACAAACGAGCACACAGTCCACCTGATGGTAAGTGGTTGCTGTGACCCATAGACATCTACATCTATCCTCAATAAAGAATCAGAATGCAGATGCGTCGTCACCCGTGAGAACTAAGATAGAATGCCTCTTTTCCAGTAAAATGGGTCTCCGGTTCTCTACACTCACCATACGAAACACAGGAGTGTCAAGCTGCCATTTTACGCTGGTATTCTGTGAGAGCGTGGTCTTTCCCCGGTCGATCCGACCCGTTCTTGCTACAATTACTATACTACTAATATAGCTGCAGCATGGCTCTACCATGTATAAAAGTAGTTAAGAGTAAATGTGTGATTTTTAAAATAACTAGTTTAGTGTCATTCTAACGCTGGCGAACTGACCTGTTTATAATGAAAAGGTATGGTAATTCAGTGTACCATGTGGCATAAAAGCAGTTTTATAAAAATACTACTATCTACTCCTAATATTGCTATCGATTAGTAAATATTAAATTGCTTTATACTTACTTGCATAGCGTAAAAATTTACCGAAAACAATACCGTATGGGTGCGTCTTGTGTATTTTCATAATCCTAATGAGGGCTTTATTATTTGTACTTTATGCGTCTTAAAGCAGACTTGTATTTTATTTATAGTATGTTCGGATAATACGCCGCACACGAACTCATGAATAACATCCTAGTTGTAAAAGATTTGTATATTTCCTAGCGTCGGCACTGTCGAGTTCTGATTTAATATTAATGTGGGATCCGTAGACACGGATAGTGAGGGGTAAGTCAACTCAATTAGATTTACAAATTGCAGTAGTAATAGATAATATAAGAATATTTAATTATTAAAATAGTGGGCATTGGTTAAAATCAACTAAATATAAATGATGTTAATGTCGCGATTTCTCTCGCTTTAAAATCAGATTATATAGTTACTATTTTGGCATTAGTCCAGTCAAATAACGTCTGAAATCAAAATTCTGACCCTCAACTTTGCATTTTTGATATAATATAGTTTTAATGAAACAAAACCAATGTGTAAAGGTTTTCGTGTCCGCAACCCTCGGTAAGGGTTAAAAAAAAAGTTTTTATAAAAATATGTAGAGCTTAAAATTTTTACCGTTTTCGAGTAATTGCGCAAAAAAATCATTAATTCATTTTATGTAAAAATTAAATTTTGATTTCAGAATTTATTTGACTGGACTATGATATTGTGGTAAGTAAACTGACTTATATTAACTTTATATTTTCGTAGCAATTTTTGGAATTCCTTTGAATAATCAGGTTTACAGTCACTTTTTAAAATATATACAAATAGAGAAAATTTGGTTTCTCCTTTGTGTATTAGGTTAAAATGAAAAAAAAAATTCAAATTGATGTAAAACCCAATGAACAAACAATGGCCTCATGTAGTCAATAAATATTACTAGAATTTTGTTATCTAATTTATAAATTTTCATTTGAATTCAGGACCATTAAGGTTGTTTGTGTAAATTGTATGATAAATTAGTATTTTTAACTTTTACCTTTGCACTTCTTGTTGCTGTATATCCTTGTAGAGCCTTATTACCTAAGAGGCCGAGAAAGAAATATACGTCTAAATTATTACAGCGATCTTGAATTTTATGAAGAGATAATGTCCTCCAAACGCCAGCGACCCTCTTGAAAATATTCTAAGAAATTTGCGATTCAAATACGCAAAGCCGTTTAAAACGCCTAACAAATTAAAAGCGGACTTGCTTAAGCTATAATTACTGATTGTATTATAAAATATAACTTTCGTGAGGTGAAACTAGTTTTCTTTTTTTATTCCACTTTATTATTCCGATTTCAATAAAGATTAAAGAACAGTGGAAGGAATAAGGGACGAAAGTAAATGTAAAATGCATATGGTTGTATACGGTTTAAGAAAAACTAGTTTTATGGTTCAGACAGGGTGGAGCTCAGAACGCTCATTTTTAATATTTTACCGGAAGCTTTACGCTGAATCGTCAAATACGCAAACAAAGCAGCCACCTTAATAACCGTGTCGTGGGTTGCAGCACAACAGAACGCGAAGCTAAAAGCTCTTATAATCCCGCCAGTGTTCGCTAGCGAAAGAGCGTACGAACTAGAGCTTTTAAAAAACTCGTTCTACGTTTAGATTATGGCCGATAGAGATAAGTCGAGTTGTCATCTCGGTCTCAGATGTATTTCAGTGTCCTAAAGTCCGTTGCGAAGAAAAATAAACAGGCAAAAGGTTTAATCTGTGAGCGTTTCCCTGTTTAAAAAGGAGTCACAGGAGACGGCGTCTTATCGACGCGGGCCGTACCTATTTGCCGGGCCGCAGCCGGCGCCCGCACCGCGCCGTAACTTCCCTTGTTTGCAAACTCGGATTGGATCTCGCGTTCTACTTTCCTCAGGACGTCCGCAATTTAGTTTTATGACTTTAAAATGCTGTCACCGTCGACCTAAACAGTGCTTATGACTTTATTTCCAGTTAGAAGGATCATTAACGTGTTATCGTTTTAAGATTACCTTAGTCTAATTCTGTAAGGTATCCCGTTTGACTTAGTTTAATAATGAGGTGTTATACTATGTTATATTCTTAGAAATAACTGGTCTGTGGCATCGAGGGCGGTACGATGTCGGCTGCACAGTGGGTGTCCGACATGACAAAGGAATTGTAAGACGATCGACACAATATAAGAACTGTGTTGAATGCACAAAATGACTTTGACCAATTGATTTTACACCGCTTTAGGTTTGAACGGAACGATATGTATTTGTATTCGTGGTTTTATTATGTAGCATATGTGCGCATCATTTAGTAAATGCCGACATCATTGCAATGTATGAAAGGAAGCTATATCTATGAGTGTAATGGCGCGTCTCCACCAAAAATGTTGACAACATTTATGTTTCCAACTGTTGACAAATCAACAAAAGTTGACGACATTTGTTTCCGAAAATGTTTCAAAATGTTGCAAGAAGCGTCTCCACCGACGGAACAAATGTCGGCAACAAGCGTATTCCTTTGATGTTGCCGCCGAAAATGGAAACACGAATCCCGACATTGTTTCGTTTTGTTGCTAAAACTAGGTGATTACAGAAACATTTGTTGACAAAACGTGTTGGCAAATGTTGTGTTGACGACAAAACTTTGGTGGAGACGCGCCATAAGACATGACGATTAGTTTATTTATAAATATAGCATGTTGTTTCCAAACGTCTAAACATTGGGAACATAAACAAATCCACTTGTGGACACATGTTGAACAGAACAAGTACAGGGTAGCGGGTGTTATACGTGTGGGGGAGTGGTGTGTATAAAACAGTCCGTAACGTTGACGAGCTTTTGTTTAGAACATAAAATTATACGACATCAATAAATTCTTTGTTTACCAGATAAATAAACGCGTCCGACCAGCGTGTCGCTACGGTCGAGTGATCGACTCTGTGTGACTCGAAATATACTTATTAGCTTTATTGATTATCGAAGAAATTTTGTAGAGAGTAATTAAATAAGATGATTTACTTTATATTAAAACACAAAATACAAGAACACCGATACTCAAAAAACTAATCCTTCTTAGATTTATCTTAAAAACACGTCCTTGACAGGTGCCTTAATGAAGAGTCTGACTTCAAAAGAAAACTCCTAAATAAACAAGCGTTGATATCACTCCACAAAAGGTTAAGAAGAGAAATGTCAACTCTTTAGAGATAATGCCTATTATGTGGTTTATCTGAGGGACAAAGTCGAATAACAATGGAACCGTTGGCAGATGTCTTCGCAAAATAAACTTCACAACAAAATTTAAATCATCGAGTTAGATAAAAAATACGGGATTAATTATACCGTGTACTGTTGGCAGTGGAACTATGTAACAATAAATTGTTATCAATGACATGGGACCCGATATAAAATGTTAATGCCGCATATTACGTCTGACAACAATGATGCATTGTGCAAAGAATTCGGGCACAACGGCACGCTACAGGCCAGCTCTTGTTTTTTTTTTACATATGTCTTCTATTCAATAAGCACTTCTACAATTTGTGTCGCATGAAACTTTTGTTGTACACTGCACATCCGCTTCTTGTAGAACACTGTCACAATACGATAGATGTTGATAACAAATATGTAGTGTTTCGATAATATTTTATAGAAATAATTAAAATAAAATTGCATTTTATTTAATAGTTTTGAAAAAATATAGCTAAAATAGGCAAAATGAAATTCACAACTGTATTTAATTTTTTAAAGTTAAATGTAAAAATTATATTCACAACTGAACTTAATTTTGTAGTTATTAATACTGATTGCATAAGTAAACAATCATTGTTCGCATTAATTTAAGTTCCTACATCGTTCGATTGTGGATTATTATAGGCCCATTAAGCTTATTTTTCGGTACATGCCATGGTACTTTGATGAATATCGTTTTATTTTGTCCCGCATCGATAGTGAACTTCAAGACTCATATTTCTTTAATGTATTTGTTAATATAAACGCTAAAAATATTTTTGTCTTTCATATCTAGCACATTTATTTCAGATCTATCATTACTTGTATTTTGTAATATTATCTGATGTTGACATGTTACACAAAATTCCAAATTCTCTGCATCAACTATATATATAGCTCTTTTATAGTTTCAAGGCATGTTTACCTGGCGACAGATAGTCTATAGACCCTGGAGTGGATTACGCTACGTATTTTAGACGCTTTATTCTTTAAAAGGAATCGATATTGTTGCTTATGCATAGATACTCGTCGAGACAGCTTTGCCCTTAAGAAGGATCCCCCGAATATTGGATTAGGGAACAGGGATTTCTTATATGTTCTTGCATTATTTTTAAACTACTGAAGGATTTTGTTCGTATTTTTATGTTCGTATTTATTTTACTCATAATGACGGTTTGAGTATGTCGAAGTTTTTTTCCTGTAGCACAAAAGATATAATACGATAACAAAAGACATGAGATTATACTTTCGCTTGTTAATATAATATTTTTCAGTATTTTTATCCAAAGTCACTTGAGTAATTAATATCATAAACTTGATATTAGAACAGAAACTAAATTATATAAGGCATAGTTTTAAGAAATGAAAATACTAATTAAAATTACCTAAAGTACAATTTATTCACATTTTATGTTCGTCGACATTAAATTTTAGTGGCGCCGTTTCTGAAAATATTTAAAATTTCTATTTTAATATATTATATATTATATATATATTATAATATTATTTCCATGACATTTAAAATTTAAATATAGAATAGATAAATACATTTTTGAATGGACATTTTTACAAATCTTTTTTATTTTTCTCATTTAAAAACTTTGTTGTTATCACCATAAAGGTTACAAAGGGCGGACATAATGCTGGTTAGCATTTTCTACCAGTCAACCCATAGTGTGATGAAAAATTTTGTGGCAGGTGTCTTAAATAAATAAATTTTATTACATAGTATGAAATCACAGAACACTAATACCCTGGGTATGAAATACTCGTAGACATCTTACAATTAGGCTTAAAAATTACAAAAACACATAGGAATACAAACAAATACATAATAATTCGTATAATATACCAATCATATTTTTAACACATACATTTTTTTTTCATAGAGTAAAGGTGACAAACGAGCACAGTCCACCTGATTGTAAGTGGATGCTGTGGCCCATAGCCATCTACATTTATCCTCGATCAAGAATCAAAAATCAAACTACTATTTAACTATACATAATGATTTCTTATATTTACGCGAACACTACACATTGAATAAAACTATTTTTACGGATTTTATCGCGTTTAATTTACTTATTTTATATTCCCGACGTTTCGGTTGCTTTCCAGCAACCGTGGTCACGGGGGACTGAGGTGATTGACGTCCCGATGTCAAAGTTAACCCGGAGTACCTTCAGCTTTTTAATTATTAATTTTGGTCCGATCTACGCAGAATGAACTAACTGTGTCTTGAAGTCTTACAGTGGTATGCTTGGGTTTAGTTTTAATTTTATGAATTACAGGATCCCAAGCAGGTGGTAGTACCCAGCCTCCCTCTCTATTGAAATTAGGATGTTTTTTAATTTCAATAGCCTCACGTATCATCCTTGGCAGGAATCGATGTTCTTTCGCGAGGACTTGTGGTTTATCAAATCTAATGTAATGACGGGGGCCGTCTAGGATATGATCACAAACCCCGTCATTACTACTACTACTACTACGTCATTACATTAGATTTGATAAACCACAAGTCCTCGCGATAGAACATCGATTCCTGCCAAGGATGATACGTGAGGCTATTGAAATTAAAAAACATCCTAATTTCAATAGAGAGGGAGGCTGGGTACTACCACCTGCTTGGGATCCTGTAATTCATAAAATTAAAACTAAACCCAAGCATACCACTGTAAGACTTCAAGACACAGTTAGTTCATTCTGCGTAGATCGGACCAAAATTAATAATTAAAAAGCTGAAGGTACTCCGGGTTAACTTTGACATCGGGACGTCAATCACCTCAGTCCCCCGTGACCACGGTTGCTGGAAAGCAACCGAAACGTCGGGAATATAAAATAAGTAAATTAAACGCGATAAAATCCGTAAAAATAGTTTTATTCAATAACTATACATACTTTATACTTGGTAGAGCCATGCTGCAGCTATATTAGTTGTAGCACGAATAAGTCGGCTCGACCGGGGAAGGACCACGCTCTTACAGAATACTAGCGTTAAATATCAGCTTAATGCTGCTGTGTTTCGTATAGTGAGTGTAGAGAACCGGAGATTCTTTTTACTGGAACTCCATCTTAGGTGACATCGCATCTGCATTTTGATTCTTATTGAGGATAGATGTAGATATCTATCGGTCACAACAACCACTTACCATCAGGTGGACTGTGTGCTCGTTTGTCACTCTATCCTATAAAAAATACAAATATATGTATGTACACATACATATAAACGTATAAACATATTTACACTTATTATCTACACTACTATTATAAAGAGGAAAGATTTGTTTGTTTGTTTGTTTGTTTGAATTGAATAGGCTCCAAAACTACTGGACCGATTTGAAAAATTCTTTCACCAATGGAATCCTACATTATCCCTGATGAACATCGGCTATATAATATTTTCAAAAAGTTAGGGATCCGTATGAAAACTTCGTTAATGTAACCCAAGGTATGAAAAAAATACCAAAAAGAATCCTTATGTCGCGTACGCTGCGGAAACTATTGATAATAGATCAAAGTAATGTACTTCAGTTTTATAGAGGACTAGCTGCGCCCCGCGGTTTCATCCGCGTCATTACGTGTCCGAGGTGCGCGACATGACATTACACCTACTTTACATATATAATATATCTGAATAAAGGTAACAAGTACTAATTGATGTTATATAAACACCGTTGCTTTCGAAAGATGTTCCCAAAGCCAAAGCCAAGAAGGGGAAGACAAATCATTTAAAACGGAGTAGTGAACCGACAATAATATTCTTGAATTATTTAAGAGTTATCAAAATGGTAAGTTCGAACATTTATCAAAATCTAATTAAAGTTATAACGCATCATGAAATTTTAATTTATATGATAATCAACGACGAATATAATTAGATCCTAATTAACGCTGTTCATGTTTGCATTCTATATTTGAAACAAAATTGAGTCCTTATTGCATCGATGAAAGTTATACGCGCCGGGTATGATATTTAGTGCTCGTGGAGAGATATATACCATGTTTACATCAGATACCTACTAATTTTACCATAAACCCGGCTTCATTACAGGTTACGGACAGAAGTCACCGTGGCGTTATTAGATAAAGTTCCGTTCTGTCGCAGATGTTCCCAGACTTCCTCTACATATTTGTTAGGGGTAAGGCAACAAAACATAATAAGCGGAGCATTAATACAATCTTACCCGAATTTCTATGATATCATAAAAGCCTTGCCTTTTGTCTCCTTATACATATAAAGTCCTTATACACAATAACCATATACTGAATACAATTGGAATTCTATCTAAGGGACTTCATCTCGTTAATTCCCATGCATTATTTACGATTCGTTTCGCCTCTTTAGCGTATAAATCGATAAGATCGAATGGCGATACTACTAATATTGGCTCGAATTACAATTGAAAAGGGTATAAAGCGAACTAAAATTACGTCATCAGCTGATAGCCTTTGTACAATAAGCAGCTTGAAGTACTCGAAAGATTAGGAATTAACGGCAAAATATTTATTATTTCTAAGAAAGTTTAAATACGATTCATCCAGATTATAAATGAACAAAGTAAGCACGGCATGGTACAACTGACAACTCCTTTAAAATTACATCCTTTAAACGTTCCACTCCTGTAAACAGGCCACCTCCTATTCCTGAGAAGGCTTTAGGGCAAGGAAGTCTCCACTGCACTGCCCCAATTCGTGTTTGCGGTCATTTTTTGTATAATATAATTATTTTTAACTAGCTGATACCCGCGACAACGTCCGCGTTGCTTGACACATCACTGAACACGTAGTGCTTATAAAAATCGTTGTATCTTAAAACTTTAATAACTTTTTATTAACCACTAATCCCAGCACCACTACTCCCAACACCACTACACTAGGAAAGACACCACTGACGACAATACCAATAGTATCGTGTGGTAACGGGGATAGTGCACGAAATTGAGGGAGGGCGTGAGGTGGTCTTCAAACTAGGTAAGACACATTTTATCGAGCGGATGTACGCGAGTTAATTTTTTACCAACTTTAAAGTTTTCTTTGTATGTATATACTAGCTGGCCAGGCAGACGTTGTTCTGCCCTTTACGACGACCCTTCCTATGAAAAAATCCTTAGCAATAAAAAATATTGAAGCTTAATATAGTAATTTATATTATATATATATATATATATATATATCCTATATATATATATATATATATATATATATATATATATATATATATATATATATATATATAGGATTCTTAGATAGTACGTGTTTGCGCGTATAAAATCGCGGGCACAGCAAGCTGTTTAGTAAAACGTTTTTGTTGTTAACGGATAAATTAATTGTAATAATCTAATGATAAACAAGTATCGTTTTTCGTTGACTAATGTGTAAATTAATCGTATTTTACTAAGTGCTTAATTAAACAACAAAGATTTCGATGTTTCAATCTTCTCAATTAATCTGACATCGTATCTGAGATTGGTATGCAAACAATGAAAATTGTCCCCGAACTGTATTTGAAAGGTCGCTTAATCACTCAAGGGCACGGATACAGTTTAAACACAAATATTAATTAATGCGGCTATTCCGGCTCACCTAATTCGAGAAGTTTCTCGTATCTGAATATACAATCAAACTACAGAAGTGTTCCCGCTTTTCGAGCCCATCTTTAATCAAAAAGCAACAGCATATTTCTGATATAAATCAAGAATATTTGATATATATATATATATATATATATATATATATATATATATATATATATATATATATATATACTATATTTTAGGAGGATCATTTGATTCATCTTAATTTATATTTGTCAATTTAATATATATAAATGATAAAAAATAATACTTTTTAAGTTTTAGAATTTCTACTTTTTTTTACTATGTTATATTAGACCAGTTTTGCCCGTGTAGAGGTCGACCTTTATTATATAAACTAGCTTTTACTCGCAGCTCTGCTTGGTTTAATTAAAAGTCGACGAGTTTTTTTTTATTGGTGATATTAATAAAAGTTGCGGAACGTTCCACTTCAATACATTTCTCGTTACTCGCAATATTTTTTATTATATTTAAGCAAACAAGTATTATTGTGATATTGCGACTAATCTATGATAGATAAATATAGTGTACGGACTATTATGGCGGACTATTATGGAGATACTAACTGCTCCCCGCTACTTCGTCCGCGTGGAATTTATTACGATTGTATTTCATGATTTTTAATTTTTTTTTCGCGGACTCTAATTATTTAAAAAAAAGGTAGCCTAAGTTACTCCTTATAACATCAGCTATCTGCTAGTGACAGTTCCGTCAAAATAGGTTCAGCTATTTCGGAGATTAGCCGAAACAAACAGAAAGACAGACAAACAAAAATTTAAAATATTTTTTTTGTTATAAGTATTGTATATACTACTACTTTCATATGCCTTTAGTAAAATGCTGTTAATTTGACATTAAAACCAGACATTTCAATTTTATTTATTTCTATAGATTGGTAGGAAGTCTAATTTTTCATTACATTTTATACACACACTTAAAACCATATTTAGATAATAGACTTATTACCAGCACGGGGAAACTTAGAATTATGAGTAGACGTTTGTATGTATGTAGCGATGACAACATAAATAAATATACAAGATCTAAAATTTCGAGATTGTTAAAGCCATCATGAATACAGTCTATCTACGTTTGTTGTTCGTTTTCGTTATTGTTTTTGCTTTCGGTTTGAGAGATTATTTGGTAAAAGGTGATTTAATTTTTTATTTACTTCATTTATATTTTTGATTGCATTTGGGTCGGAAGTATTAATATAAACATGTTGTCATATTATGCTGATTACTTACATATAAATATAACATAAGTATATTTAAGAGTATTAGAAATAACATAAATAATTTAAAAAGTTTAAGCTCAAGTTATAGAGAAGTATGTTATATTACATTTGCTAGCAAAAGGGCCATAACATATAATATACTAAACATATATATGAGTAAAAGTGCATACAAAAATAGTATGAATGAATGTTAAAAAGAGAATTATAATATTTTATTTGAAAAATATTAACTATGAGAATTTTAACAAATCAGCAAGATGAGTAGCAGCGTCTACCTAATAACGACTAAATATAAAAAAATGCGGTTGCGTACTCCCTTGCTAAGCCTGGCGATTATAGCAGGGGGGATAGAAATTATAGCTCTATGAGGCAAACTATGGAGGAGGCCTAGGTTCAGCAGTGGACTTTATAAGGCTGTAACGGTAACTATGAGAATACATAAAAATTCAAAATATTTTAGACATGACTATCAAATAGGCCGACGGGAGTGCTTGACGAACCGTGCAAAATGATAATTAAGAGAAACCGCTCAGTCATCGTTAATGTGATAGCTGGCATGTAAATTTTCGATGGTTTTCATTAAAATGACGGGTAAATGAAAAATATTGACTGTGATCACATATTGTTTAGAATTTTAAAAAGAGTTCTTAAATAATGACATATTAAGGCTCTGTTATATTATTTCATATTTTTAGTTGTAAATAATCTATAAAGATAAAACTGCTGAAAGACTATACGTTTGTAAATGTAACTTCATAATAATTATTGCAAAAAAATAATAAGAGTCTGTAAAAGTAAGTTCATAACAATTATTAAAGAACCAGAAAAGCGTTTGTGAAAGTAAGTAAATAATAAATATTGAAGAAAAGAATAATTTTCAATTTCCGAGGGTGATTCGCGCGGCAATTTCAATAGAGAAGATGGCTGGACACTACTGCTACACAATCTGCTTGGAATCCTTTAATTAATAAAAATAAAAATAATTAATTAATAAAAATAAATCCCAAACCAAGCATACAGCCGCAAGACTTCAAGATACTATAAGCGCATTCTGCGTAGATTGGACCAAAAAAATAATAATTTTAAAGTGAAGGTAGCCGTGGCTAACTATGAAATTGGAACGTCGAACACCTCAGTCATGTCAATCACTCATGACCATGGGTGCTGTAAAGTACTTGAAACGTCAGTAATTCAAAATCTATATCTATCTATACAAAAAAATAAAATTGAAGTGTCTGTTTGGAATGACAAAATAACAGCTATTTACTAAATGCATATGAAAGTAAGTTTTCTAAAATTGCCCCCAAAAGTGGGTTCGTATTTACAATTATTTTCACGATGCACGGCACTCTAATATATTTTTACAGGATTCTGTGAGCACCCGTAGTCAAACCAAACTCGGACCAATATGCTGCAACACGAAGTCTAATAACCGCGAAGTAATCGGGCACCCTAGCATCGACGAACATGCCCGATACACTGCAGTATTTAGTCAGTTTCATTAGAATGAGGTGTGCATTATTATACTGCACTATAATGCTGCTACGTGCTCTTATGGTGCTCTCTAACCAAAGTTGATAAGTATAGCAGCATTGACAATATGCTCTAAACAGGGTCAGCCTTGCTTTAAGACTGCACCGGGCCAACCGGCGTGCGAACATATTACACCGAACATCCAGAGCCCTTCGTTCGCGTTCTATATTGACGATATCACGCAAGTCTTCAGTCAAGATATGCCCCAGGTACCTGAATAGATCCACACTTTTAATAGGTTCACCGTACAGAAATACCTACGGAATTCTCTGGACTCCTGCCCAAGCGGGACTCCATCATCTAGCTTTTTTAACATTATACTTCAGTCCATGATACCACGCATAGTGTTCGCATATGGCTAGTAAAATTCTAAGCCCCTGATTGAGGGACTCAGAAGCACTAAGTTCTGAAAAATGTACCTGTGAGAACTAATTCTTGTACTTCTAAGTTCCTCACTCAGGTCGTTTACGTATAATCTAAAGAGGTCCGGATAAGTCAGCCCACCTTAACGTACACCACACTCTAATATATAGTCATTTAAGATGGCGTAGCCCCATTTCACAAAGTTTGTCTCGTTCTCGTACCAGTATTTCAATAGATCCACAGTCTTTCTTGGTACATTTAATGGTATTAGTTTTTGCCATCGTCAACTATCTATCAGTGATCAATGGCACAACTAAGGTCTAAAAATCAAGCATATACAGATGTACTTATGTTTATGTGTAGTAGCTAACAGTCGATTTAAGACTGAAGACTGCAGAATCTGTTGAAAGTCCGGAATGAAAACCAAACTGAGCGTCATCAATCTTAATGTTGTTGCTTATACTCGTACTCGGGTGTAATAGGCTTTTCAAAATTTTACCTATAATCGTCCCTAGGAAAACTGGCCGGTAGTTTTTAAGACTAGAAAGGTCACCGGATTAATTTTTAGCGCTTGAAACTACCACCGTTCTCATGTAATTTTTCGGCAAATATTCAGAATTGACACAAAACGTAAATAAGTGTGCCAAAATAAATAAAAAAACCTGCAAATAAAATATCGTAAATATAAATAGCTCAGTCCACCAAAACCTGATGCTTTACCCCTCTTCATTTTTTGAATCACTTTTTTTACAACGTCCGGTGAGCATAGAGAGGTAGCTTCCTCGGTACTGTTAATACCAAGGGGCGTGGTAACATACTGCTGTACGTTTCCAGCTGACAAGGGATCAACTTCAAAGTGGTGCGAAAACATGTCGGTAATTGACTTTGGTTCATGCGCACCATTTATGCTCGCTGGTAAGTTAGATTTAGTAAAGACGTTTTGTTGCTTTCCGGAATTTAACAAAAAAATTTATCTGCATAATGTGAAGTTTGAATGTCTTTATCTGGTCGTAATTGTTCTGGAACCACTTCCATTTATTCTATTCTATTCTATTCTATATTAGAGGTAAGTGTACCTAAAACTATAATCTCATTCTTGTGTGTGTCAAAATATCATCTTAAATCAGGCAACTAAAAAAGTTGTTACAAACGGTAATCCAACAAAAACGCCCCGATCTACATGCCATAAACAAATGCATAGACATATTATCCATTGATTATGTTCAGTGTATAAGGATAAGACATTTTTAATGACATTTGATTATAATTTTTGGATCGAAACGTTTAATAAACGTGAAAGTAGTTATTATAATGAATGAAAAAACAAACATATAAGAAATTATAAAAAACAACGACCAAATTAAATGTCAAACATCAGTGTTAACGTTGTAACGGATACACTGACTTCTATATATGGAATGGCTATACACCGTGACATAATGAGGCGCTTTGATTTTCGCCATATTGGCGCTGACAACAGAAGTGAACGTCCACGGAACTAATAATAGAGATAAGATAGTGTGACAAAATATATCGATAAAAATTCTATACCCAGGCCTACCCGTAACGTCCGTTCTATTTATGTACCATATTAATATAAAGCCATATAATGAATAAATGTATCAATTAATACCTAGGCCTTAGACGCAAGCTTTGTATCTCATATAAAACCAAGATTGACGCTGCGTTGGTCTATCTACGTTTTTATTTGTATCTACAGAACGAATTTTGTTCCGGGTTTCAAATGAAGAAAAGCCTACGCATACACGCTTCGCAGGGGCAAGAACGGGTTATGTCGGACTCGCACCTACTAAAACCACATGGGGTTCCACCTTCGCCACACATTGGCAGGGTCACGGAACATTTTCAAACACATCCTCGGCCCCACCAGCGAGGACACCTCCTTAGTTGTGGACTTCTCGTCCCCCTTTTCCTTCTCAGATAAGGCGCATCAGGAACACAAAGAAGCCTCTTACTTCACCTGTAAGAAAGACTCCCCGACCCCGATATATGCAGGCCATGGAGCCAAAAAATAATTAGCACTCGGAAAAGTCGGCAAAGTCGAGTCGGGTGGCGCATCGCCATACCAACAATCCTCTTCCCTTGCTACTCCACCTTGGCTGCAGTGATATAGAGAGAGGTCTCTCTAGCCGCAGCCCGCTAACACACATCTAAGAGCTCGACAAGCCCACTCAGAGTGGCCACTTTGGGCCGGGCGTGAGGGCAAGGCGAGAACCCGTTCAGGGAGGAGCTATTTCTCACCTAAACTCACTAAGGACATAAATAATTTTGCAGTCCCAATATAAATGTATACCCTTGATATCAAAAATTGGTCATATTTACGTCTTGTAAACACAAAGTTATCATCAGGCGACCTTTCTACACTTGGGTCTGGGTTGGCCCTTGAGTCTGGGGGAAAATATGGAGAGAAGAAATAAAAACCATTCGAAATAATATTCGAAAAATATTGTGGGTATACTGCATTTTTCAAGGTGATGCATTTCTCATGTCTAATAAAACAGTCTGTGAAGTGTTTAGAACAAAGATAATCATTTTGTTTCGGACGCCAGTTCACAATTTTTGTGCTTTTTAGGCATAATTTTAGTCTAGGTTCAGTTGAAAACCTGTTAATTAATAAATATTTGATAAATATCTGTTGTCGGCAATTTTGGTTACTAACCGATATAGGTAGAAAAGAACATCGATAATGTAGATAAGGAACTCGATAACTCTATTGAATTTTATTGTTTATCAAAACTCAGTAATATAAAGACAAAGATGTTGGTAATTACAATATTAACATTGATAAAAAAATTTTAAATACCTATATTATCAAATAGTTTTAATTTGCTTAATATTAGCTGCAAATTGACTTACTTGTGTAATGTTATCCCACTTTTCTTTTGGTAACGAGTTTTACATATTACGCACATTTTAATTTTCACTAAAAATAATTCAACATAAAATACTTTCATTTTTTACTTTACTTTAAAAGTTCAAAATACGATTTAAATAACACAACAGACTTTGGCATATTATGTCAATTTTAGTTCCCGGTACGAACAATGAGGGCGCTTCAAATCGGCAGAAGCATTTTGTATGGTATAGCCAGTCCAACGTACTTGTTGAGTTCAGTGAACGGTTAGCAATCGTTGACCATAAATGTGGATCATAGACTAAACGCGGTCTATAATCTATCAAAACAAACTCTAGATGATGCAACAATTAGAATATTATCGAAAAGAATTAATTTCGCAATAACAACGTGAAAATTACCATACGAAGAAATTATCTGTAGTGTTTAGGACTGTTTATTTAAAAACAATATGCGTAAAAAAGGAGATAATACATTAAGAGTCGATGTTCAGTGCCGAAATTAAATCTCCTCAAAATGAAATTATAGCGTTGAAAAACTCACGTAATATACCATAGCTCACAATTCTCCGCAGGAATAAGGGGAATGCTACGGTAATCATGGATACGTGAGATTATAATTCAAAAATAGAAGAACTTTTGTCGGATTTACGCACATATAGAAAGGTTAAAAACGATCCAACAAATAACACACTTATAATCTTAAAAATCGTTGTTCGTGTGTAATTGTTGTATAGTAATCTTTGTTTCAGAGAACACGAGGGATCTGTGACAGTAAACCCCTGGCCGCCGAGCCTCAAGCAAGTTTTGCAAGACAACAAACTTCGGGTCCTGCGCCTACGTCACAGTGAACGAGTGAAGCTGGCAACAGCCGAGTGTATGCCTGCTGTACTACTATATTTCAGAGGTGTCATTGACAAGATTGGATACGTGTTGAAGCGAGCTTCCATTAAAACATACTTCAAGCCGCCGAAGAAGATCAGTCGGTTTACACCATCAGTCAAGTGTAATATCCCTCTGCAAGACGCAGGAGTTTGACAAGTTTAATTATGAATGTGGTCTCTCTTGCATAGGTTAAACTAGAAGATCAATTAAAACCCGCGTAAAAGAACACATAACTGATAAGAAGAATCGACCGGAAATTCTACAGTCTCTGAACACGTACAGGATAGCTCATGTATTACATCAGATTTGATAGACCACAAATCCTCGCTATAGAATACAGATTTTTTCCAAGCTATTAAAATTAAAAAAAATACATCTTTTCATCTTTAGCTTGGGAACTTGGAATCCCATAATTAACTAAATTAAATTCCAATCCAAGCATACAACTGCTCATTCTGCGTAGATCGGACCAAAAATATTTTAAGCTAAAGGTAGCTGTGGTTAACTATGACATTACGACGTCAAACACCTCAGTCCTCCCGTGACTATAGGTGCTATAAAGTGCTCGAAACGTCGGAAATTCAAAATATGTAAGTACGTATATGTAATAAGTATACGCGATAAAATCCGTAAAACCAAGTTTCATTTAAATGTGTAGTGTTCGTAAATATAAGAAATCATTATGAAAAGAATAAGTGTTTGTAAAAGTAATTTTATAATAGTTATCAAAGAAAAGAATAAGCGGTTGCAATAGTAGGTTTATAATAATTACCGAAGAAAGAAATAAGCGTTTGTAAAAGTAAGTTCATAATAATTATTGAAGAAGAGAATAAGCGTTTGCAAAAGTAAGTTTATACTGATTATTGAAGAAGAGAATAAGCGTTTGCAAAAGTAAGTTCATAATAATTATTGAAGAAAAGAATAAGCGGTCGCAATAGTAATTTTATAATAATTACCGAAGAAAAAATAAGCGTACGTAAAAGTAAGTTCATAATAATTATTGAAGAAGAGAATAAGCGTTTGAAAAACTAAGTACATAATAATTATTGAAAAAGAGAATAAGTGTTTGCAAAAGTAAGTACTTAATAATTATTGAAGAAGAGAATAAGCGTTTGCAAAAGTAAGTTCATAATAATTATTGAAGAAAAGAATAAGCGGTCGCAATAGTAATTTTATAATAATTACCGAAGAAAAAATAAGCGTACGTAAAAGTAAGTTCATAATAATTATTGAAGAAGAGAATAAGCGTTTGAAAAACTAAGTACATAATAATTATTGAAAAAGAGAATAAGTGTTTGCAAAAGTAAGTACTTAATAATTATTGAAGAAGAGAATAAGCGTTTGCAAAAGTAAGTTTATAATAATTATTGAAGAAGAGAATAAGCGTTTGTAAAAGTAAGTACATAATCATTATTGAAAAAGAGAATAAGCGTTTGCACAAGTAAGTTCATAATAATTGGTGAAGAAGAGAATAAGCGTTTGCAAAAGTAAGTTCATAATAATTATAGAAAATGGTTTTTTTGAAATTTTTGTATAACAAAAAATACATAATGCAAAGAAAATTATAGATTTAATAAGACTCAAGAATTCACCAATTTAGATTTCTATGAATACGAAGTCAAGAAAGCGAAAATATTCAATAAAATTTTAGAGCTTACTTCAAGTGACGTATACTTTCGCCACATGTAACAGGCGTACTAAAATAACTTTTCAAATAAAACATCATGAGTTTTGACTGGATGAGATTAGATGGAATATGTCAATGAACTTACGTGTTCTCTGACAATTTAAGACCTCCGTAACTAATATCGTAAATCAATTTTAATTAGTTTCTAATAAAACAAAAAGTTATTAACTTACCAGTTTTGGATAACTAGAAATTATAAAATTATATGAATAGCGACTATTATTGATTAAAACTCTTAGAAAACATGCAACAAGAGTTTATTAATATAAATATTTGGTAGATTTTTATGGTTAATTTGTTACGGTGACCATTATCCCGCCATATTTATTACTTTATGTTGCCTAAAGATAGACTGTTAGTTAAAAGTTTTGTTAAATTATAGATACAGTATAACAAGGAATAGCGATATAATCATGCCGATTTTTTTGTGAACAATTTTATTAGGGACAGCGGCAACATACAGTCATGCTGCAGGTGCAATATGACTGCATTTGGAATGGAGTCAGTCAACCGGGGTAGGAGCACGTTCTCACAGAATACCTACGTATAATAGCTGTATTATTTTCCTATGTTTCGTATGACGAGTGACAAGAACCGAAGACCCTTACTAAAAGTAATAGGCGTTACATCTTAATCTTCAAGGGTGAAAATGTATCTGCAATTATATTCTTAATCGAGGCTGGATATATGTTTTTGTCCACACATTCACTTGAAACGAACTCATCACCATCAGCATCAAATGAATTGCGTATTAAGTATATTAAACATGTTGATATAAAAAGATATAAGTTGTATTTGAAAATACTAACTACTCAGGTAATATATGACGCTAACTACTGTAACGACTCAATACCAATTCAAAGTAAAGTAAGGCTTTGAAATATGAGCTATGTATTGTGTCAACGCAATTGTGGGTAGTCAGGCACTCATAACACGAGAACACAGGGCAGAAGATCGATGATTTAATATTTAATATAGAAAAACAACTATGGCATAATATTTTTTAACAATTTCTTGTTTAAATTAACATTACATATTGAATGAAACTACTTTTTAAGAATTATATTACGATTAATTGAAATAATTGCATTACAATATGCTATATCAACTCAGCTGTGCATGTTGCCAGTGATGACCTATGGATCTGAGACGTGATCCTTCACTGCTGGCCGTATGAGGAAGCTCAAATTCGCTCAGCGAGCTATGGAAAGGGATATGCTCGGGGTTTCTCTGCGTGATAAACTTAGAAATGAGTATAACCGCAGTAAAACCAGAGTGATCGACATAGCCCAATGGGTTAGTAAGCTGAAGTGGCAATGAACCGGCCATATAGCTCGAAGAACTGAAAACCGATGGGGAAAAGAGGTCCTTGAGTGGCAACCTCGTACCGGTAGGCGAAGTGTAGGGCGACCCCCCACTAGATGGAGTGACGACCTGGTAAGACATGCAGGAAGTCGATGAATGCAGGTAGCTGAGGACCGTGCTTTGTGGCATTCCTATGGGGGAGGCCTATGTTCAGCAGTTCACTTGTGAAGAACTGTAATGATGATGATATAAGTTATTGACGTGTCGCAGAAATCAATGTTAATAATTGAAAATGTTAATATTTTGAATTAAATGGGCAAAAATCTAACATTTTATTTAAAACAGAGGCACTTATGTTTTAATTTTACCTGTAATTTACTGAAGGGTTATTCATGGTTACATCATAGAAAAAACTGACGAAATATTAATATTTGTAGTTACAGGACTTGAAAAATCATCATAGGGTGTCAGTTTATGAAATTTATTTTTGCATTTATTTAATTTGAAAAGTACATGATCAAGATTTCTTTGCCTATTGCCCTTTTTCCGCTTGACGTTGATTTCTGTGACACCCTGGATTACACTATACAGTGTAAACAAAACATAACATAACCAACATAGCCTAATGGATCAGTAAGCTGAAGTGGCAAGGGGTTGAACATATTGCTCGAAGAACGGAAAATCGATGGGGAAGCATGGTTCCCAAGCGGCAATACCGTACCGGTAAAGGTAGTGTAAGGCGGCTTCCCACTAGGTGGAAAGCCGACCTGTTATGACAGTCGCTAGATGAAGGTGGCTCTTCCAAAATGGGTTGAAGCAGCGCATAGTCGATTTTAGATACTACAAATAACAGCTTGTTGAAGAAATTGGAGTTAACGCACATCGCCTACTGGTGTTTGACTCGAGCACAGAAAGCAGACCTCACCTATGTCACCTCTTACTAGGCCAGGAAACCCTGATCTCGTCTTCGATGATTCTAAAAAGGCCGAATGCCTCGCGGATAGTTTAGAGAGTTAGCACTCCTTCTAGCGAACCCATAGATCCCGCTCACCTTTTAGAGATCGAAACCTCTGGGCAACCCTTTAGATCCTGTGACTGTCGACAAAGTCTGAGAAGTCATAAACAGTCATTTAAAGGCCGGCAACGCATCTGCAATTCCCCTGGTATTGCGGTTGTTCATGGGCGACGGTAATCACTTACCATCAGGTGAGCCGCATGCTCGTTTGCCCCCTCTCCTATAAAAAAAAGTCTCAAAAAGAAATCAGCAAAGGCATTAGCAACAGAGTGATGAAATCACTCTCTGCGCCGCTTGTATTTTCTGACATTTTCAACGCTCTTCTCTCCAGCTGCTCTTACCCGGATGCCTGGAAAGAGGCGGATGTTGTAAAAATCCCAAAACCGGGGAACTGCACAACTCAGCCTCGAGTTATAGACTATCAGTCTCCTCAGCACATTGGGGAAAATTTACGAGCGAAACATATTGAATTACCTCTGAAAATATGTTTTTGCTAATAAGCTTCTTCCCGACGAGAAGATCGGCTTTAGACCCGAACAATCGTGCACTAACCAGATTTTTTGCCTAACAGAATACATTCTGGAAAGCTTCTTTCACACATGGTTTTTCGAACCTTTAATACCGGTGCCCTCTTATTTGATATCGCAAAAGCGTTTGACAAAGTCTATCAAGATGGCTTGCTCTACAATATGCTATATAAACTCAATGTGCTTAATAGACTCACCTACATCAACAGCCTTCCTTGCCAACCACCTTTTCGTTATCGAGTATAGAAAACTCGCTCTTCGAAGCGTATCCTATGGGCTTGAGTCCCATAGGGCATCGTTCTCTCCCAACTTCTCTTCACGCTCTACACGAGTGACATCACAAAAGACCCAGTAGTTAAAACTACTCTCTTAGCCGATGTAATTTTACTCTTCGTTGCTCATTACAACTAAATATTTCTCACCAAGATGCTCTAAAGGCCTGCTGATTGCTTAGGCGAATGGTTTCGCTTATGAATTAAAGACGAAGGATCCCTCTCTCGAGTGTCGAAATCCAAACCCGAAAAAATCGTTTTTTTTTATAGAATAGGATGACAAGCGAGCACACAGTCCACCTGATGGTAAGTGGTTGCTGTATCCCATTGACATCCAAAACTATCCTCAATAAAGAATCAAAATGTAAATGCGTTGTTACCCGTGAAGACTAAGACGGAATGCCTCTTTTCCAGTAAAAAGTGTATCCGGTTCTCTACACTCACCATACAAAATACAGCTGTGTTAAGCTGCTATTTTACACTGGTATTCTGTGAGAGCATGGTCCTTCTCCGGGCGAGCCGACCTATTCCTGCAACAACTACTAAATTTATATACCTGCAGCATGGCTCTACTACGTAAATTAGTATGATATCCCTATTCGGCTACCAGATCCCCTGGAAATCGAAGACTGGACCTAGGGATCACTTTCGACCACAACATGACCTTCACGAAGTACATTCGCAATTTCCTCCGTAGAGCCAAATTCGATACTAGCCCCCTCTACCCGCTAGTTAGCAGCAAGAGCAATCTATCCTTAAGACACAAGCTCCATTTTTATAAATCGTGTTTGTGGCTTATCATTCATTTCAGGCAAGCGTAGCCTTCGCGCACGCCCTTTACTGTAGCTTATACAACCTCCAAGTCGTCCATAATAACTTCGTTAGTAAAACGACCCGAGCCCGGTGGTACCAACGAAAATTACCATCTTTTGATAATCTCAGCGCTAATTTGAGAACACCGGCACACATTCAAACCCGCTAAAGGTTACGATATGATTACGAAAGTAACGTTGGACAAATGTATTATAATCATCATTAGCCCCCCCCCTCCCTTTTTTTTTGGCCGTGAGTCATGTGTCCGATGAAGCTGTAAAAGTCAACTGGCTAACAGCACTAACATCACAGTAACCAGTCGTCCTGTAGGTGGCTCAGGACCATATTTTGTGGTATTTCTTGAGGGAGGCCTATATTCAGCATGGAACTTGTTGAAGGGTTGTTATGACGATGATGATGAGAATTCACTTAAAATAAAAGGAATTTCATCTAAAATTTAACAAGGAACCGAAGTAATAATATAACCAACAAATTTAAATGAATCTCACTGATGTTGTGTTCGAAAAGGAATGTAAATAATTACTTTTTGGATTTCATATCTCAACAAAATAGATAAAAGTTTTGATAAACTATTGTAAAAACTTATTAATTGTGAGCGTGAGAAAATTTTCGAGATGTCATGCAAAACACTTGTGGAAAGTTGTCTACATTAAAGGCCGTAATACACGACGCGATTAAATGTCACTCTTCCTAACAAGAATCCTGAAGCAATATTTTAAACAGAAGAAATATAGAAACGCATGAAAGCTATATGACCGTAACTTAATTTATTTAATGATTCGATTTTAGATGTTTTATTGATTACAGTATTGAATAAGACGTCATACTGCACTGTGTGTCTTTACCCTAAGGTTGTAAGGGCGCGCCTAGTGCGCCATTGTGCGCCGCGGCTGCTCTCTCGTTACAGCGACGTTCAACTTTTTATTTACGCCCAAGTGCACTCCGCCTCTGTCATGAGGAGAGCTGAATTAAGGCTCTCGGCGTTGATATGGGATCATTCAACCCGAGAATATCGAATTACACAGCGAGCTGGGCGCTTTGTTGGATACTTGCACGTGGTATTCTTTTTATGAAGACGAAGCCCTGCGATTTTGCCGCATGTGATGTCCTTCGCAAAGTGTATTAGAAATCAATAAATCAAAAAGCCAATATTCGTGGTGGAGTCATGCTGCAGCTATATAATGGTTGTAGGGCGGGTAGGGACTAGGCTCTCATAGAATACCAGAGTAAAATAGCAGCTTAATGGTGGTGTGTTTCGCGGTGACAACGCATGTGTATTTTGATTCTTAATTGATGCTAAATGAAGATATCTATAGGCTACGGCATCCACTTATCATCAGGTAAACTTTAGTTCTACTGCGAAACTTTATTTAGAATTCCATCACGCAGAAAAACTCCGAGCATAACCTTCCCTGTAGCTCACTGAACGACATTGATCTTTTTCATGCGGTCGGTGGTGAAATACCATGTTTTAGATCTATATGTCATAAATAAATAAATAATAATTATTATTTTTTCATAAGACAGACTACAATTACAATAATACGCGGGAATTCGTATTCGAGATTTGAATAGGTTTTTATAACATATTGCCTAGTTTTGCAACAAAAAATTTGACTTCTATCCTCCGGCATACTTATTAACTGTATGACGGCAAAGTAGTGCTGCTTGTTTATAGTATCCGATGCAGTAATTAGCTGCCTGTTTATACATAGTATAAACAAAATAATCACATGAATAAGATCTTGTGTTTTCAGTTTTGAAAATGTTACTCATATGATTACATTTTTACGTGGTAGAGCCACGCTGCGGCTATATTATGGTTGTAGCACAAATGGGTAGAGCCACGCTCTCACAGAACACCTAATAATTAAAAAGCTGAAATTACTCCGGGTTAACTTTAAAATCGAGACGTCAATCTCACCTCAGTTCCCCTCGTGACCAAGGGTGCTGAAAAGCACACGAAACGTCGGGAATTAAAAATAAGAATAATTAAATACGATAAAATCCGTAAAAATAGTTTCATTCAATGTGTAGTGTTCGCGTAAATATAAGAAATCATTACTAAATAAGGTTGATTGGTGATGAACACCCCTGACATATAAACGAGCAACTTAAAATTAAATGAAAATAAAGAAAACAAATTGGATAAAAATAACTGCGCAGCAAAATATACTGCTCTTATCGATGCATAAACTTTAATATGCCCAATTAAAAAAAATGTGATAACATTTCGCAATCGTGCGGTAAGATTGATAATATGTGGTTTGTAAATTAAGTTTGCATCAATTAAAATAGCAAGATATTTTATTAAGGTAGCCAAATTTATTTCGTGACAGTTATAACTTGAAGTTTCTAAGATGCATGAATATGCTCTTAAGGTAAAACTGTTTTGGCATTCCCCGAACTCCCACTTTCGAGTTTATTTAATAAATTAGTAACAGAGATAGTGTTAAAAGCTTTTACCATATCTAAAATAATTCCTATGCATTTGTAATTTTATCCTATTTTCTGCTAATATGGCTAACAAGATGTTCGATTGCATCAGATGTGGATTTGTGTTCTCTAAACCCGTATTGATTACAGGACTAAAGATTTTGGGACTCTAGGAATTTAAGCAAGCGGATCTTAATGAGCCTCTACTTTAGTTAATATGGCAATATAGCAATTGTTCTGTAATTGGAAATACTGTCTCTGTCAAACTATTTATATACTGGTATAACAATTGCCCCTTTTCGAACATTAGTGAAAATTCCACTGACTAAACAGATGTTACATATATACATTTGATATAACTATAGTCCTCTTCGTAATACAGAAGAAATGCCGTCCCACCTAGTCGAGTCTGAGTTCTTTTTGTGAAATTATTATTTTGCCAATTTCTTGTTCACATGGGAGCATTAAAGATGTTCCAGGAGTATTATTTGTGTTTATGGTGGCAATATTTTTTTGCTTGTTTATTGCTGATACTTCATTAACTAAGTTTTATATATACCTATATTAATTAAATAATATAAACAAATAATTTAACTTTTTTTTAACTATAAAGAAAAATATTTACATTTTTTATTAACTAATTTTAACGGACTAGCTTTTATGTTTATTAATTCAATCGGTATCTTACTATAGACATTTAAATTACATATTTGTCTTATAACATTCCATGTCTTTTTAATGTCCCCTCTGTTTTTAATAATCTTCTTCCTTTCATAAATTTTCTCTTGAGTGTCTTCAATAAATTATTGCAAAGTTACGATACCAAGAATATATTATTTTAAGCACATCGACATTTGGATTTATCCTGAGTTTGAATGTAATTTATCGATAAATTTAAAACACCTTATCAGGCCAGGTGTAATCCAAGTTTTAATGTTAGGTTTTCGTGAGGACACTTTGTAATTTGTTGTATGATTTTCTAATGTAATTCTTGTTAAAATAAAAAAAAATCCATAAGTCGCTGTATTCAAATTATTATTACCAGTAATCATACTCGTATTCGAGTCAAAATTCTTTAATTCATACAGAGCTGCAATATAATCAGGACGTTTTATACATATATTTCTGTTGCTGTTTTTTTTTAGCTAAATATAATATTTATTGTAACAATAATTGTGTTATGATCCGTAACAGTATTCTGGCAATGTATACATTGACTTTTAAGGACTATTCTAGGCAAATAATAGTACAAACAGCTGTTTCTGCGTGTTGGATAATTGTGGCCTGCAGGATGTCCATGCGTAGCCAATAATTTAAAATAATCATTACACTTTTGGGCATTATTATTTTCTTTGATATCAATATTGACAAAATAATATGTTTATATTTTTTCAGCTCTGATAGTTGGTCAAAAGATGTAATGAAAGTATCAATGGATACAAAATACATACAAAGGCATATTTATTATTAACATTGATTACTTAGCTATTAACTTCTCTCAGATCAGGTTCACAAACAGTGTCAACTTTAAAGCATTTAGCTTATAGAACTACACTGCTGCTTTGATTTAGATGTTTATTTTGTTTGAAAACTCATATAATCTTGTCTTGTTGGTCTAGCGGTTGTAGTAGTGCGACTGCTGATCATGCGGTCCGCTTTGAATCCTGGGTCGGGCCAGAAAAGTCAGTGAGTTTTTTCATCAAGAAATTCTCAGTAGCTGCCCGGAGTCAGGAAGTTGGCGGTGTTTCACCCCCGTGCCTCGGAAAGCACGTAAATCCGTTGGTCCTGCGCCTGATCTGATTCCCGTCGTGTCGATTTACCGTCCCATCGGACTATGAGAGTGAGGGAATAGTGAGTGCACCTGTGCTTGCACATACACTTGGGCACTATAATCCTGTCCTACTTCGATGGCTAGTCTCCGTTGAGGCTAGGCGCCGTGACCGAAATTCAGTCTGGAGGATATTATTATTATTATCATTATAATCTTGTAAATGTGGAAGATCGAAAGCATGATGTTACCAACATTCAGTCAAAATAACCTGTCAAAGTCTATTTTTAATCAGGAATGAATTGAAAACAGTGACGTTCTTGTCAACGTCATCAATGATAATGATCCAATTTATTAGCTCTTTTCATAGGTAGCATTTAATAAATTAACTTTATGTATTCCTGGTTGATACCGATGCAATATTAATGTAAATTTTGACCTTACCGTATACTGAAACCATGAAGAATTATTGCGTGTTATGCATACTCTAAACGATTGGTGATGTAAATATATTGAAAAAACAAAAACTTAACATTACATGGCAGATTTCGTACCTGCCTAGTAAATAAGACAAAATATATATAATACTTCAATTAACATACAAGTTATGAGCAAAAAGATCACCGACTTAATGTTTAGTCATGCTTGAATATTATTGGTTCTTAATTGATTAAGCTGAAAAACGATCTAACATGAATTGCTGGTAGTCTGTCCTTTTCGCGTATCATAATTCTGCCCTCAGATGTCCAACAGAATTCGTATTCACAACTTTTAACAAGTTGACGTGCAGTAAAGTATAATTTTCTTGCTGTAGCTGTTGTGATGATGATTGCGAGACATATACAGGCGCTCTTTATTCTATATTCTAACCTAACTTAAAGTGTTTCGCTGTTTATTTTATGTGGAGAATTTTATTTGAACTCCTTAACGGTGCTTTGGAGTTTTTGTTTTCTTTATACTCAACAACCATTTTATTTAACCCAAATTTAGTTCTGTGTTCGTTCTCAAATACAAACAATACTAACAGCTATATGTAGGCTTTGAAGAGTGTCCTTCAATTTATCATTTTATAATTTGGGAACATTTCTTATTTCAATAATATTCATGTAATGAATTCTCTTAAGTTATTTCATTCCTTTTTCTAAACTATCATTTTTTAATGCCTCAGCATAATCAAGTATCATGAAGTCTCGTTTAGTTTTCAGCTCAGTGATTTGTTTTTATTAACTTCTATCAGAACGAAGAGATATACACTCTTTATCTCTTAATTCTGTTTTATCGATTCTAATAAAGCAGCAATTAGTTCACTGTGTTTTATATCTTGTTATTAGGTTCACAGTTTAAAACATATTTGCTAAATTATTTCGTAAATCAGAATAATCATCATCTGTTTGCGTTTTCATATTAAATTATATTTAGATGATTCTTCAGTTAGATTCGACTGAGATATTTCTCGTAACATATTAAAAACTATGATTTGTCCGCATACACTGTATAATATTTGCGACGTAATGTTGTTTTGTATATTATTTATTTTGTGTTGCAAATGAATGATTTTTTTAAAAGTTTATACAACTTTGGTAGAATCCAGAAACACGTTCACTTACTACCGTTAGAGAGCGTGCATGCGTGCGTCACGTACACACACATACACGCAATCTATCATGAGTTCGTGCGAGTGTGTGTATTCTGTCTGTATCGATAAAAATGCAGCACGACATTATCACATTTATTTTTTATAAAAAAAACGTTACCCCCACACTAGGATTTTCTCCTGTGTCGTGGAGGCAGTTTACAAACATAAATTGCACAAGGACAAACATCCAGACCCGGAACAATAATTTGTAGGCCATACAAATACTTGGTCCGTACGGGATTCGAACCCGCGGTCCCAACTGTCAAACATTAGATATTACGTGAAATATTACTATTCATATAATTTTCTAAGATATTTAATTACTTTTCTTGTTGTTCTTTTTTCTACAGATGAGGTAATATCATAGCAGAGGAAAGTATAATACAGAAAGTTGTCTCCTGTCTGGTAATCTTTTATTAAAATTCCCTTTAATTTTGTTTTAACAGTCTAGACTGAGCTATCTTTCTATTGTACTCGGATTTTATATCCCTTTTCTAAGTTTTATTCAAACTCTTGGTTATAAGAGTCTTATAATTAAACATATTGTTCGAAATATTAGTATTAAGAAGCAACGATAATATACGTAACCCTGAGTATCTCCGAAAGTTATGTTATATGACTTGCTTTGGGATAAGGAAATGTGAATCCACTCATTCTTTTTTTATAAAACTGAAATAATAAGCGAACTTACATTCCAGCTAATGGCTATTGTAGCCCATGGCTGCCTGCAACCAACTTCAAAAAAGAAGTCTATAGATGCGTTGTCTTCGATGATCAAAATGGAATATTTCACAGCTTTTAATTAGGGTGCCTTTCTATACCTTAATATCTATAACCTTTAATGCGGAATAGATCAGTGCGGGCATTGATGCTTGGCGGAAGATATATTTAGGAAAGTAGTACCTATTCAGACGAAAACCTACACTGAAAAGGACTGCTACCACGTAGTATATATTAGGTGCACTACTAGTGGTAGGTAGTCCCACCCTTTGGTACTTGGTAGTGTACTGCTCGACATGAAATTGTGGTATTGTTGATTTGTTATATAATCTTCACGCTTGGCGGTAGAGCTGGTGATCGCAGTACCAAACGTCTTGCATTTTGTACAGCTTTCTAATATCGATCTCTATAAAATAGATATATCCCATCCATCGGATACCATAGCTCTTAAAAGTTAAAGTTACAACCTACATATATGCGTCCCACTGCTGGGCATAGGCCTCCTTTCACTTCTCTCGTGTTGACGAACTCTACATGTCTTCTAAATATTTTTTTCTTAATTCTCAGACATGCAGTTTTCCTTGCGATGTTTTCCTTCACGGCTGAGCATATGGTAAATCAGCACTTAAAATTGCAATTAACAATTTTATTGGTGCCGGGGGGATCGAACCCGGGTTGCTCGCGTACTGTGAAATTAACAGCGAGCGCTAACCATCTGAGCTATCACGGCTCACTTATAGCTCTTATATGGGCGTCAATATGATAGTTGTTAAGAGGTGTTAAAAGAAGTTTTTTTTTTTATATAAGAGGGGGCAAATGAGCATGCGGCTCACCTGATGGTTAGTGATTACCGTCGCCCATGAACAACTACAACACCAGGAGATTTGCAGGTGTGTTACCGGTCTTTTATAAAAATAGTCGTATCTTTTCTTCATGGTCCTTTAGTCGTATCGGTCATCGTAAAAGTCGTGCGAGGAAGAAACATTCTCGTATATCACACCGTGGTGGATCGCTAATCATCCAAATGATGTAGACGGTATCGCGATGTGCGAAATTAAAATTTAGCGGCAGGAATAGTCCGAAGAATTCTTCTGCGCAATCCCCTGGTAGATACGATAGAATATGCAAATGGATGTTAAATCTCTTCGCAACGCCAGTGAGTCTAGCCGATCAGAAAGAATTCGGTCGGCAACGATTCGAGCCGCTCAGTGCTGAATGTGGTCAAGCCCAAAAATAAGAACATTATTCCATGTGAGTTCGAAATAGTTTTTAAGAATTCCGTTGTTTTAAGCACGCCAAGCTATTTAGAGGTTAATTTGGTCTTCCCATTGAGGTGACCGCAGAACTGAACGTCATTTGATATGTCGACGTCACCAAAGGCTATATTGTATATAGAGTTTCTACGCTTACCAGGCTTGTTGGTAACCGCCGTTTTTTATTATTTTATTTTAATTTTCCTTCATTTCCTGTTCCAGATTCCCCCAGTCGCAGCTAACTAAACGCTGGTGGCTACTATGGCTGGTGGCAGTTATGCCTTAAACTGGTGGCGACTACGACTATCTCCTCTATGAGGCAATTTAAGGAGATTAGCAATGGAATTTTAATAGGCTGTAATCAATGAGTGATAAACGAATGAAGGGACAACTAATAACCCTTCTTCTTTTTCAGATGTGTCATTATATTGAAAATTTAATTTCAATATGAAATTATATTGGAAATTCTACAGGGAAGTTTCTATTTACTTTCAATATATTGATATTTTCCGTTAAAATCACTCAATAACAGATTTATTAGGCGACCGGCGCGGCGGTGGAAATTGAATTTGGATGTACGCAGTTTCCGGTTAGCATCGCACTTCCGATTCACTAGCTCCTCTGCCACCCTTTAAATTTCGTTTTATGTGACCAAATTATAATAGACACATCTGTAAATTCACCTGTTGAATAATATTTGCATTATGTATGCAATGCGTGACTCAGATTTCGCTTCTGAACTTATATAATATATCGTCATCCTTACTAGATATTACAACGAATAGATATTACAACGGCCATTTAATACCTAAATTAAAAATTTAAGTTTTAATAAAAGATAAAGCCAACTTTAAAAACTAAAAAAAATTAAATGTTTAGATATATTTTTTTACCCTTTTGAGTAGACTAAAGAAAATTCAGATAGCAAATAGAACGTCGTATAATTGTTACTTTAAAAACTTCATGCCCTTGTTTTTCCACGCGAAGGGGTCAAATTTTTCCACAAATTTATATATATATATATTAACGACTTCTTAAGCTTTACTCATTTAATAAAAAAGAATCATTTAAATATTTTCAGTCGTTTTCGAGAAATCGGTGAACATACATTAACAACATACTCGTCGAATATAGGACCTTGTTTTTTAACCTTTTGAATCTTTTTTTTATAGAATTAGAGTGACAAACGAGCACACAGTCCACCTGGTGGTAAGTGGTTGCTGTGGCCCATAGACATCTACATCTTTATTCGCTTGCGAATTAAAATGCAGATGCGTTGTCAAACGTGAGGACTAAGATAGAATGCCTCTTTTCCAGTAAAATAGGTCTCCGGTTCTCTACACTCACCATACGAAACACAGCAGCATTAAGCTACTATTTTACGCTGGTATTTAATACACTTGTGTTTTAATTATTCCGATAAATATACTTAAAAAAAGACAGAACAAATATTCTTCTAATAAATCTTTTTAACCTGTATTAATATAAGTAATAACAACAAGAGACACAAAATATAGAGATGTGATAATTGTGCAAGACCCTGTAGGAAATCAGTTGTTAAATATTGAAAAACTTGGGTCATACTCAACCCGCGTATATTATGTAGCACATAGCGCGCATAATTAGCCATAGACCAGTTAGATTACTTGTCATGGTCACCTTATTACTAAATTACGTTTGACACTGTTAGGCTGTTAACTGGAAGGCTAAATAAGCTAAATAATTTGATTTTTGACTATATAAAAATCTTTTCATTGAAATGGGGCTATATATTCTAGAAGAAATGTATAATATAGTTATTTTGTTCTACATATGACTTACGATTAACATTTGGTTAATTTAACTATGTATTAATTTTTGAAAGTTCTAGAAATATAAGAATACTGATGACTATTTATTGTAAAAACTAACAAATCTCATGGCTTATCTTACTTACATTGCGTTTAAACCAGAACCAGTTAAAGGTGCGAAACGTCAAAGCAAATGTAGCTGCCAGGTGTAGTGATTATGGCAAATCTTTTCTACTAAGAATGAGGCTCATCTCTAGCAGTGGACTGTTTACAGTCTGATAAAGAAAACAGAATTGCGCACAAACGCTTGTCTGCTATTCCATTCATGTTATGGCAAAATATTATCGAAGTTTTTTTTCCTGACAATTAAATTAAATTATAATGTTTATATCTCGATTAATATAAAGTATTTAAAAAATCCATTCTATTGAGAATTTAATTGTTTCATGTCCGTATATGAAATATTATTTCAAGAAGTATCAATGCTCGTGTGTCAAAATCATGTCTTAAAAACGATATTTTGTCCAACCTGGCCTTAAAGGTATTCGGCGTAGGGGCGCGTTCTATATACATTTTAAGCGGAAAATCATCAACGAGCTTACAGCTGGGCGGGGCATTCGGCGTGCATGGCAAACACATACTTACACTGGGAGTATATTACGGCGTCGCGATCGCTCAATATGTATGTCGTACGCTCCGCAACGTTTCTTGCCCCGCAGAACGTTCTCAGGCTTTAGAAGGCTTACACTAGGTATATAAAACTTATATCAATCAATACTAATATAGACTTTCCTTTTTTAAAATCCTGTTGTCTAGCTTAAATTTTTTAAGTTTCTTAATCGTCGAAAGTATGATCACTATTAAACAGAGGCGCGATTTTAGAATACTGCTTGTGATGGGGTTTTTATAAACTAATTTGCTTAATTCCGCGTAAAGAAAGAAAATGATGTGTTTTGACCAGTTTCAAGGGGACCTCCCACCCTCCCTCAATCGCGTAGTAGACTCTGTGGTGGCTGGCCGCTAAGCTTAGCGGCCAGCTTCCACAGAGTTCCACAGAGAGGCGACAATCCAACTTCTCTTTTATGTCATAAGGAAACATTTAAGTTTCTTTTTTCAACTCCGTCAAGAGCCTACGGTCATCGTCTAATTATACAATTGACATTTCGACTCAGTTCAATAAATTTTCCAAGTAATCCTTTACTGTTCAGGCTACTCTACTATTGAATTCCTTACCCGAATAAATAAGAAAGGCGCCAAACAAATGATCGTCCAAGATATTATTTCGTGAACACCTCTTAAATTAAAACGTTGTTTTATTATTTATTTTATATTTTTGATCTAGTAATGATCCTATCGTATTATGCCTATGGTATTTACACAAGTGTACATATTACTTTATATCTATATATTAAGCTATAGTATTGCATACATTAAGTTCGCCCATTGTTATTCTTATTGAAAGGTGTTACAAATATCGTGTTATGGTGGTAGTTTAATAATATTGTAAAAAATGTTATTAAAATATACAAAGATATTTTTACTCACCCTTGTGGCCGAATCAGAAATTTCTGTTTCGCATTTGGCCATCCCTCTGACTGAATTATGCATCGTCATTTTTAAAAATAAAGTATCATATACGAATAATTTGTTGAATAGAGATTTCATAGCATCCACCGTAATGCATGTTTTATCTGCAGAGCACGTACAAAATGAACATTGAAATTATGAATTCTGGAGACCCTTCCGACTTCCGCTGTTACAATATTATTGATTAAATAATTAATATTTAAATTTTTCATTCGACATCAACATACGCAGTTGTTATTGTACCATACGTAATAAGTGGTAGCTGGCGACCAAAATAATAATGAAATGTACGCTATATTTTCAGAAATATTGTCATTAATTATTCAAACTGTTGAATTTTTTTATCAAAACTATTTATATTATGAATTAAAAATTAAAGCCTGTTTTGGTTTGGTTTTATTTTTGAGATAATTGGAAAAAAATACACAAATATCTTTTATATACTTTATCTTTAAATACATAATTTTTCTGTTCGAGTGTTATTATTCCTCCTAAACGATTGAATCGATTTTGATGAAATTTTGTGTGTGTGATTAAGTTGATTCAAGAATAGTTTAGATATACAATTGGACCTGATAGGTGGCGCTGTTGTCGAGATCCAGAAATCACTCGTGTGAAGCCGTGGCCGATCTCTATTATATTCATAATAGTTTCTTCGCATTTTGTTTGAGTAAAATTAAAGAAAAATCTCTTTGGTTGTACTGTTTGTATCTACGAGTAGCTAGTTTTAATATCAATACATATAGGACATTAAGAAAGAGAAAAATAAAAAGTTAAAATCACTTTCCCGCCATTTTTCAAATGTTCTTCTCTCCGCCAAAATAAGTCAATCCGCGAACAATGACTTTTATGGACTTCATGCAGTGTCAGGAGTAGCATAAAGTTGGTTCAAGCGTTTTCAGTCCCGGAATTTTTATTTCATACGGGTTCATACGGTTAAAGTCGATGCCATTTATAAAAAAGTGAAGCAAGATCGGCATATTAGTAGTTACGACATAGCCGATGAATTGAGAATTGTTAATAAAACAGTTTTGACCCATTTGAAAGTCTGGCTATACAAAAAAGCTCGATGTTTGGCTACTACTACTAACTACTTGTCGCATTTTTATGATCAAAAATCCCAAGATTTCTACAGCAACGGGAGTATGTCACTACTTACAAGATGGCAACAAGTTATCGAACAAACTGGCACATATTTTTGGTGCTACAGGTAATGGAACTATTTATTCCATCATCTGTGGTACCCATCGGTGGCAGATCTCAGCTTTGGTTTGGTCGCTCCTGTAAGACTGCATTACGCAGTAAGCGGGAGTGTTATCAGGCCTGAACTGAGGCTTCGGCGGCTCGGGATGTAAACACCAGCATGCTTAAAAAGAAGTGTAACTTCGCCTCCAGGTCCTGCAAAAGAGTTACTGCTAAGGCAAAGTCAGAACACATAGGCAGAATTGGCAAGAAACTAGTTCGCCTTCCTTCGACAACCCATGCATTCTGGTCTCTCGCCAAGGCTGTCCAAGGGAATTTCTGTAAGCTATCACTACTATCTCTGCACAAGGATGATGACTCACTGGCCCACACCGCAAAAGGGAAAGCCGACGTTTTAGGCTCCCTCTTAACGTCCAACTCGACTCTTGATGACGGGGGGCAACACACCGCCGACCATCCCGCATTGTGAGTGCTCTATGCCTGATGTGCGATTCACACAGTGCTCAGTACGCAAAGCACTCCTCTCCCTGGACATCCACAAGTTGAGTGGGCCTGATGGAATCCCGCCAATTGTGCTGAGGAGGCTTCAGAGTTGGCACTGGTTCTAACGCGTCTTTTCGAGTACTTCTACTCGCTACGCGTTGTGCCGAACTTATGGAAGACAGCTTTCATGGACCCGATCCCTAAAAAAGGTAACCGCTCTGATCCGTCCAATTACAGGCCTATCGGGTCTGGCACAATACGCTTCTTTCGAAGCTTCCATCCTATGGGCTTCCCGAGAAATTGTGCAATCGGATCACCAGTTTTCTAGCTGATCGGATCATCAAGGTCGTAGTTTTTTTTTATAGGATCGAGTGACAAACGAGCACACAGTTGACCTGATGGTAAGTGGTTGAGACATCTACTCTGTGGCCCATAGACATCTACATTTATCTTCGTTTGCGAATCAAAACACAGATGCGTTGTCACCCGTGAGGACTAAGATGGAATGCCTCTTTTCCAGTAAAAAGGGTCTCCGGTTCTCTACACTCACCATACGAAACACAGCAGTGTTAAACTGCTATTTGACGCTGGTATTCTGTGAGAGCGTGGTCCTTCCCCGGTCGAGCCGACCCATTCGTGCTACAACCGTAATATAGCTGCAGCATGGCTCTACCACGTAAAAATAGACGGTGCGTGCTCCGATTACAAGCCTGTTAACGCTGCTGTTCCTCAAGGATGCGTTCTATCACCAACGCTGTTTCTTCCGCATATCAATGATATGTTGCAAACCGGTAACATACCTTGCTATGCAGATAGCACCACTGGTAATGCATTGTAAAATGTCGCCGAGTACCGGAACAAACTTGTGTCTTACGTAGAGACTTTTTGAACAAAGTCTCGGATTGGGGGCGACTAAATATAGTCCAGTTCAATCCCCAGAAGACACAAGCTGGTTTACCGCTGAAAGGAACCCCTTTGTCGTATCTTCTCAGTTTCAAGGCACTCCCCTTGTTGCCTCAGCCAGTATCGGAATCCTCGGCGTCGACATATCGAGTGACGTGCAGTTTCGTGGTCACTTGGAAGGGAAGGCCAAATTGGCCGTATGGTCATATTGGCCGTTGGCCGTAACAGTATTTCATGCCGGCACACTGCCTGCAACTTTACAAGGCGCATGTTCGCCCTCACATGGAATACTGTTCCCATCTCTGGGCAGGGGCTCCCCAGTGCAAGCACCTTCCACTTGACCGCATCCAGTGCAGAATGATTCGAATCGTCGACGACCGAGTTCTTTCCGATCGGCTTCACTCACTGGCACTGCGTAGAGATGTTGCATCTCTTTGCGTATTTTATAGCCTGTAAGTACTACGGGGAGTGCTCTGAGGAATTGTTCGGACTAATTCCAGCCGCTCAATTTCACCATCGCACATCGCGATAAAACTCGCGATACCATCCATACCATCTGAATGATTGGCGGTCCACCATTGTGCGATTTAGAAGATGTTTTCTTCCTCGCACAACTTCCTCGTGGAAACGATTACCACCAGCGATTTTTTCGGACCGATACTACTGAGGGACCTTCAAGAATAGAGCCTACTCCTTTTTAAAATGCCGGCAACACATCTGCAATTCCCCTGGTGTTGCGGTTGTTCATGGGCGGCGGTAGTCACTTACCATCAGGTGAGCCGCATGCTTGTTTGCCCCCTCACCTATAAAAATATATTATAATTTAATGTAATTAAACTTATAAGAAAAGTCTTGTATTCGTATATAAAATACGAAGAAACTATTTCCCCGACCTTATACATTTATTAATTCTTCTGTACCTCCGTGTGTTTGTCACTGAACTCTACCTAAACAGCTGAACCGATTTAGAAATTTTTTTTGAGTGTAATTTGAGTAGTTCCCTGGGTGGTTTAGATTTACAATTGGACCCGATAGGTGGCACTGTTGTCGAGACCAGAAAGCACCCGTGCGTGCAACCAGGGCTTGCAAGCATATTATGAAATTGTTTCAGATTAATTAAGTTTAACTAATATTATTATCATACAATAAGTACTTTGATAATTATTAAGAAAAGTAATATTAACGTTATAACTTAATGTATTAACTTTACTCTAATAGAAACTGAGATGTTCAGATGTGTTCTAATGATTTGCTGAGTTTCAATTTTAGGGAAATTATTATTATATTACGGCGAATGGAACAGATCAAACTGTCTGGTATGATAAGAGAGGAAGAGTGAAAAGTTATGTATGGAATGTCATTTTCAATAGAATCATTTGTTACTAAAATATCACCATTGAATCCCAAAGATGGTTTCTTCAATAACAAAACTTCCAAATACACCCTTCACTGTTTAAAAACACTATCAGGCTTGAGGTTTATTGTGACCACTGATAACCAATCATAGGATGAGAGGGATTGTTGAAGAAGATTTATGGAGAAATTTATGTAAAAGAAATCCTCTACTATGTGGCATCGGAAAAACAATTACTAGCGAACTGTTTAAAAATAAATTAGATTCTTTCATTAAGTATATACCTCTGTGTCTGCTTAATGAAATAAATACATACTTATTAGATATTTCTGTTATATATTAGCGAATTAACGTAAAATAAGACGATATTTTTTATTGGATATTTAAGTTAAACGGTATAAATGCTCTTATAATTTTTTTGCTAAAATACATTACTTTTTATGTATATAATAATATAGAAAGAAGGGATAAACAAAAATAACCTAAAAGAGTTGAAACACAAAATATATAAGGTTCAAGTCAATTATTTGATCAGATGACCGTATTCCTTTGCAACTATCCTAAAACCATCAATCGTATAGCAATTTATCAGTCATAAAATATTATCGGTGTCCGTTTTGAACACGTTACTGGAAATCGACATGTTCTCGGAAGCTGTGGCCATGTGTTTTATCTGCTTGCGCTATTATATAGAGACAGATAGACAGAGAGGGAAAGAAAAATGAACGCGGGAGAAAGTGGCGAACGAGTTGGCCAAGTTCCAACACACAACCCGTCAAAATATTCTAAATTTATTAAATCTACTTAATTTGTGAAAGGAAATTCAGAGTAATAATTTAATTTTTTGTCGTCGATGTTAATACTGAGGGATATTTTTTTTAGATGCTGTTAGAAGAAATTAATTGATGTTAACGTCGAAAAAAAATGTTATCTGTGTGTTTAATTTGTATTAATTGGTATTAATTTAAAGTATTTCCCCTCACTAGATGGTGTGACGACCTGGTAAGACATGCAGGAAGTCGATGGTTGCAGGTGGCTCAGGAGCATGATTTTTGGCATTCCTTCGCCTATGTTAAATTGTAATGAAAAGAACTGTTGCTGTACAAAAATTTACGGCGGGCGCTAATATCTTTTACGTGGTAGAACCATGATACAGCTATATTAGTAGTATAGTTGTAGCACGAATGGGTCGGCTCGAACGGAGAAGGACCACGCTCTCACAGAATCATCATCATCATCATCATCATCATTACAGCCCTTCACAAGTCCACTGCTGAACATAGGCCTCCCCCAAAGAATGCCACAAAGCACGGTCCTGAGCCACCTGCATCCATCGACTTCCTGCATATCTTACCAGGTCGTCACTCCATCTAGTGGGGGGACGCCCTACACTTCGCCTGCCGGTACGAGGCTGCCACTCGAGAACCTTTCTTCCCCATCGGTTGTCGGTTCTTCGAGCTATATGGCCGGCCCATTGCCACTTCAGCTTACTAATCCGTTGGGCTATGTCGGTCACTCTAGTTCTACTGCGGATATCCTCATTTCTGAGTTTATCACGCAGAGAAACTCCGAGCATAGCCCTCTCCATAGCTCGCTGAGCGACCTTGAGCTTCCTCATCCGGCCAGCAGTGAAGGACCACGTCTCAGTTCCGTATGTCATCACTGGCAACACGCATAATACTCACAGAATACCAACATAAAATAGCAGCTTAACACTGCTGTGTTTCGTATGGTGAGTGTAGAGAACCGGAGACCCTTTTTACTGGAAAAGAGGCATTCCATCTTAGTCCTTACGGGTGACAACGCATCTGCATTTTGATTCGCAAACGATGTAGTTGATAGATGCAGATGTCTATGGGGCACAGCAACTACTTACCATCAGGTGGACTGTGTGCTCGTTTGTCACCCATTCATATAAAAAAATATAGTTCATCTTCAGTAAAGTCAATTCTGCCATATTGCTCGAGGACCTTAGAACTATGCTCAATGTTCTCAATAGTGTTTTCTGCAGCTAGGGCTTAAGATAAACTTGGACAAGATAAAGATCATATTATGTAACATGCATGTCACCCCAATGCCCTTAATTGTTTCTAACACTATACTAGAAGTTGTTGACGAGTATGTTTACTTGTAATTAGGGCTAATTATCCGACTAGATAAGTCGTCGACGGCTCCAACGTAACTCGGCTGGGCAACGTACGAGAGATTACGAGATATATTTTCGATACAAATTCCTCGAAACAATAAAAGAAGAGTGTACAACCTTTGCCATGGATCCATTTAATTTTTAACTGCAGCCCATCTAAACTCCACTGCTGAACATAGGCTTCACCTTCAGATTGTTTACCATAGTTATGCTATATATAGCTATATACGCTATAGCATATTTTTACGTGTGCATATGCGTACATACGTGCAGGCGTGTTAGCAAATGCAGTTTTTTTAAATTATTTTGAGTAGTGATCAGGAAGGTGATGCTGTCGATTTCCTGTTTCAGTTTTTCTCTGTTGCCTCTTAATTATGACTTAGGATTCTCTTAGGCCGCTATTACCATGTAGATTTTTTGGATTGTTAAATAAATTTATTATTTTATACGTGGTAGAGCCACGCTGCAGCTATATTATGATTGTAGCACGAATGGGTCGGCTCGACCGGGGAAGGACCACGCTCTCACAGAATACCAGCGTAAAATAGCAGCTTAACGCTGCTGTGTTTCGTAAGGTGATTATATGGAGAACCGGAGACCCTTTTTACTGGAAACGAGGCATTCCATCTTAGTCTTCACGGGTGACAACGCATCTGCATTTTGATTCGTAATCGAAGATAGATGAAGATGTCTTTGGGCCACAGCGATCACTTACCATCAGGTGGACTGTGTGCTCGTTTGTCACCCTTATCCTATAAAATAAAAACACTCTGTAGACAAAAGTAATAACGTTCAGTAAGTGCAGAACACGCGATTGATTTTCGATTTCCGTTTCATGGTTTCATCTTTAATTTAAATTCAAAGCACACGCGTCGATGTGTTGCTGTTTAAACAAATTGTGTTTGCTGAGACCGAGCGGCTGCCTGTAGTTGGGTATTGTCAACAATCGCCGCAGTTGCGTTGCGCAGGTGCAAAATGTTTTTTTTTTGTTCACGCTTTAATTGCAAAGAATTTTATCCTAAATTTGTTAAATTATTTAAGTAATCCTTTATATATTTATCATTTATCTGAATTTTATCAACCAGTTTGTATGCATTGCTTAAATAAAGTTTAATGTTTATTGTAAACCAATATTATTTATGTTAGTTTTTAACACATTTATATCATAGCAGTTCTATGTGATTTGTGATTCCAAAATGGTTTCCAATCAACAAATCTATACAGTGGTTTTCACATAATATTTTAGTATGTGTAAACTAGTATTTAGTAATTTAACTATTCATTCAGATTTAGTTTCAATGTAATATCTCAAATGGATCAGCTTTTTTATGCTTTTTCGCGGAGAATAACATTTAGCCAGCATACAAGTTCTGAGTTTATATTGATCCGTATAAATCACTTTTATTTTATAATCAAGGCTTGTATGTTTTAGTTCACAAATACCAGTAGGTATATTTAAAAAGTAATCACTGGTTCACACTCTAAAACATCTAACCCACTCAACAAGTCTCTACGTCTATTTACATGTAAATATTAAATCTATGAATACAAATATTGTGGGACCATAGTTGGAAGGTCTTCGTGTGGCGAAATAAAGGATTTCCAATCAGAGGCGACGGCGCGAAAGAGATTCTAATAACATTCAAAACTCGTCCCCGAGGAGGGCGTCAGTTTAATTACGAGCACGGGGACGCGCCGTGCCATCTCCACTGACATCACAACGGATTTTTTTCATTTGGACAAAGGGCGATTAAAAAACTTCGTAATGAGAATCGTCCGCTGAAAGTAAAGGGTGAAAGTGTAAATACTTCTCAAATCTCTACAATAGTTTATTACACTATAAATGTTTGAATTAATTTGTTTTTGAAAGTCGTATTTAGTTAAACGGATATATAGTTGTGAGCTATCAGTTAACATAGTGATAAATGACTACTGTATTCCATCGAAACCTGTAACCAACATTGAGAGATGTCATAGGTAATTAGTCACCCTTAAGGACTAAGATGAAAAGTCTCACCTCAGATTGGTGAAAAATTCTGCGACACTTTAATTTTTCCTTTGTTTTATTATTACCTTTTTGCATTTTCGAAATATTTATGAATTTTTTCGATATTTTCGGGATATATAAAGAAGCTCGTACAAGTAGGTTTATTATTTATGTCTCCGATTAATAGACTTTGAATCCAAGCCTTAATTTGTTACGAGAGCATGGCCTCTCTGGGAGCACTGCAGGAACCGTAACTAGAAATGGTGTAAATTAAATAAATTAAATGACTGGTGTAAATTAAATTAAATTTGTTTATTTCAGATAATTATATTAAATAATCATTTTAAAGAAACATTAGTTTACCATTCTGTAGTAAATTATTTGTTTGATCACTTTCATTGGGAAGATACAAGTTGTGAATAATAACCTATGTAGAAGCGACCGATGAGAGTGGACAATGAAGCTTTGCAGTGTTGTTGAAAAGTGCAACCAGACATTTTTAATCGCAAATTATCGGTTGCTGCAATTCTTACATCACAAACTTAACCAGCTGTCTGCCTTTCAATCCTCTATAAACTGCACTAAAGATATTTGATTCTGTTTGGGGAATTGGATTCTCTATGTAAAACCAAGTATATTTCTAAATAAGATAAATTCCCACTAAATCAAAAATTAGACCACCACGGTTCGAAAATACGACTGCCATAGGGCCTTGATTTAAGCTACCACATCTTGGTTAGGAAAAAATACTGCACCCACCATATTTTTTAGGCTGGATTATCCTAGAGAAAAGTAAAGTTCATATGTCAAATATAAGTAGTCTGTTCAGTAACAACTTTTTAAGTAATTAGTCATAACTAAAACCCGTTAGGTACCTGTACCATAACGACTGATAATAATAGTCAAAAAATATAAAATAATATGGTAGCATCGAGAAAAAAAAATTAGAGATTAATTTATCAAAATGGTTCCATTCAAGTAAAAAAAAAGATATATAAAGACAGTTAGTTCAAACATTAGACGGTCGTCTTAATTGCTCTTACTTAGTCAGGAGACCGAATTCCAATTCGATGAAAATATTCACCGTAATTTAACTGCACACCCTGCATCTACAAATCATGTAATATTAATGTAATCTGAAGAACAATGCTTTAAATAAAATTAATAATCAAACGAACTTACCTTGTATGTAATGTTGGACTCTAATTGTGTAATATGCATCGTCCGATCCCACTCTAACACATATGAATGCATTCAAAGACGGGAATCCCCTTAAAATTTGCGCCGTGTAGTGGCGGTTAAGAATATCCACTACCCCATATCTTCCCGTGGGTGTCGTAAAAGGCGACAAAGGGAAACAGGCAGGAGATGGGCAGCAGCATCTTCCTGGTAACGACAAAATACAATAAAAAACTGCGGTTGCCAACCCGCTCGCCAAGCGTGGCAACTATGGCAATATACCCCCCATAATGAAAAATTTGGGATCAATGCCTAATTATCTCTAAACTATATGACAACCATAAATCAGGGCGCGGAAAGGGAGATTTGGATGCGTTTTTATTATTTAGATTTCTCTAAAATACGTGGCAATGGTGAAACGTGCAACTTTCTATCTGCCTCATTTACCATTTAAAAGTTCCTTTATAAAATATTATAAAGGAACTTTTAACTTTAAACTTTTAAAGACCATTGGCAAGTACAATATTTAATAATTAAATTTTCTAAATAATAATAATATAAATTTTCCTTAATAGATATTTAAATATTCTGTATTTGAATAGCAATTTAAAAATATATTTGAAATAATTATATTTATTTATTTATTTTTAAAGAATAAAAGCGCTTAAGGTAAGGTAGATCGGTAAATTATTTTAAGAACATAGAACAAAATAGGAGCGGAAAGATAATCATTAAAATGGGACTTTTCATAAAGCAAAGCTTTATACCTATAAGGTAAATGAAAGTAGATTTTCATAATCCAACATTCGTCGACTAGAGTAGCTCTCAAGGAAATCTCTATTTACAGAATTCATTTTTACCGGTTATACGAATTTATTACAAAAATTCTTGTTGGATTAACTTATAATATACTGGGTGGCGTTTATGTTATCACATTAAATAACACAGCGGTATATACAAGTTCATATATGCCGATTAAAATAATAAAATAAACAATTCTACTAAAAATAAAAAATGCATCTTTTAAACAAAATAAATAGCGTAAAAATTGACACGAAATAAATCACCTTGATAATATTAGGCCCTTACATATGAAATTAGCGTTTTGTCGTACTGACCAATTCGATCTGAAGTATCTCCTCTTTGTTTAAGAATTCCAAATTCAAATTTATAAATTCATTTAGCTGGTACATTTGAGTTTTGAAAACAGTAATTTATTTGTTTTTTCCTCATTAATTTTTTCTTTGGCGTCGCTTATTACCGCTTATTACACAATGGAAAACATGAAATATCGGTATTTAGGAGTACGAGTTCTACCGTGGCACCAGTGCTGCAGAAACAGCTCAAAGGATTAATGATGTGTACGGCGCTGGTGTCGCAAAAGAAAGCACGGTACGTTTTTGATTTCAAATTTTTCGTTCTGGAAATTTCGACCTTCAGAACCAACCCCGTGGACGGCCAGAGACCAAAGTGGAAAATGAAGAATTAAAGGCTATTGTGGAAGCGGATCCATCACAAAGCATTTCAGAGATAGCTGCAGGCTTCGGGGTAAGTGATAAAAATGTATTAATCCACTTGAAGCAAATCGGAAAATTAAAAGAACTTGCAAACACGCGTCGACTGCTGCGTTAGTTTGTTCAACCGGCACAATAATGAAGGGATTTTAAATCGAATCAGTACTTGTGATGAAAAGTGGATACTGTACGATAATCGGAAGCACTCGTCGCAATGGCTGAACCCTGGAGACCCAAATCCTGCCCTAAACAAAAATTGACTCAGAAAAAGTTACTTGTGAGTGTTTGGTGGACTAGCGATGGTGTCGTTCACTACAGCTTTCTAAAATTTGGCCAAACGATTACGGCAGATATTTATTGTCAGCAACTGCAAACCATGAAGGAAGAACTAGCTGCTAAATAACTGAGATTGGTCAATCGCTCCATGCCACTGCTGCTTCCCGACAACGCAAGACCACACAATGCACAACAAACAACCACTAAGTTAGATGAGCTGCAATTGGAATATTACCTTGCTCTACCAGATTACCATTTTTTCCGGAATTTGGACAACTTCTTAAAAGGAAAAAAATTCAACTCCGATGCGGCAGTCCAAACCGCCTTCAAAGAGTTTATAGATTCCCGCCCCCATGGTTTTTTTTGTAAAGGGATCAATGAACTACCTATGAGATGGCAAAAGTGCATAGATAACAACGGTGCATACTTTGATTAATTAAATATATTTTACAAATAAAAATTGACTTTATATTCCTCCCGTACAAAACGCTAATTTCATATGTAAGGACCTAATATTAGTTTACTGACCAGAAGTGACATGTAAAAGCGGCAACGATGCGGCAGGTATGCAGTGCTCACGCGGCATCGAAATAGGTAATTATTTACCTACACTTCCCGTTCATAAGTAATTAGGTAAAAACGAACAATTATTTTGATACAGCTACCTAATCAGTTTCTTTTTCCCGTGGAAATTACCTGAAACAAAAATTAAATTCGCTCGTCAGTGGATAGGTAACTAGGGTTTAAAATCTAACGACGTGGTCATAATATTCGTACTCGCAGGTTATCATCATCATTACAGCCCTTCACAAGTCCACTGCTGAACATAGGCCTCCCCCAAGGAATGCCACAAAGCACGGTCTTGAGCCACCTGCATACTCAATGTATGCAGGTGGCTTCCTGCATATCTTACCAGGCCGTCACTCCATCTAGTGGAGGGACGCCCTACACTTCGTCCGCCGGTACGAAGCCGCCACTCGAGAACCTTTTTTTCCCATCGGTTGTCAGTTCTTCGAGTTATATGGCCGGCAAATTGCCACTTAAGCTTACTAATCCGTTGGGCTATGTCGATCACTCTGGTTCTTCTGCGGCCTCATTTCTAAGTTTATCATGCAGAGAAAATCCGAGCATAACCCTCTCCTATAGCTGGTTGACTGATCTTGAGCTTCCTCATTCGGTCAGCAGTGAAGGATCACGTCTCAGTTCCATAGGTCATCACTGGCAGCACGCACTGGTTGTACAGTCTCGTTTTCAAGTTTTGAGGAAGAGATGTGGCATAATTTCCCGAACCGCCGATCTGAATCCGTCAATCGACCTCTCGGTCGAAGTTGGACTTACCTAGTCGGACTATTTGTCCCACGTAAACATACTCGTCAACAACTTCGAGCTTAGTGCTCCCAATAATTACCGACATAGGTGTGACATGGGCATTATACATGATCTTTGTTTTGTCCATGTTCATCTTAAGACCTATCCGTTGGGAGGCACTATTGAGGTCATTGAGCATAGTACTTAGGTCTTCCAGCGATTCTTCCATAAGGACTATATCTATTACTATTGATTCCGTATACTTTCCAGTCCAGAAGCTTGAAAACGTCTTCCAAAGCAGCGGTGAAGAGATTCGGGGATATAAAGTCACCCTCTCTTACATCTCTCTGCAGTTGGATAGGTTTTGTGAGCACGAAACCAGAGTTGTTTCAGTATTCGGATAGCCATCGTAGCCCTACTATACAAACACTTCAGTACTTAGATATACCGACAGTCAACTTGGCACCGCTGAAGGGACTCCAGCACCGCCCAAATTTCGACGGAGTCAAAGGCCTTATTATAGTCTACATACACTGGACAAAGTGGCAGATTGTATTCTTCAGTCTTCTGTACAATATACCGAAGGGTATTTATGTGATAATTTTTCGGGTGGCTGAAAGTCGTCGAGTCTGCATGCGAGACGATTCGTAATGATTCTCGAAAACAGCACGTAGACGTGGCTCAGAAGGGAAATCGGTCTGTAGTTCTTCAAGAGAGCGTTGGCGCCTTGAAGAACAAGACCACCGCACTTCTGTTCCACGACTTCGATGTAGTGTCCCCATGGAGGACGGAATTAAAGAGCTTCTGAAGGACTTCAAGTATCGGTTTTCCACCCGTTTTCAAAAGCCCCGCTGTAATTCCATCCTCGCTTGGGCCCTTGCCGTTTTTAAGGTGTTGGAGAGCCATTCTAATCTCGCTCAGACTGAAGTCCGGAATATCATCGGAATAGTGTCGGATAAGACTTGCTCTTGGATCGTTACTCACACTTGCGTGTGGCTACAACGATGATGTGTACAGCTGTCCATAGAACCTCTCAATCCCACTCAAAACCTCAGGTGTCCCGGAAAATGTTAGTTGAATAACATAATAAGCAGTTAGAGCGCTAAAACGCTGCTCGTGAGAGAGTGATTTGTGTATTAAAAGGAAGAAAAAGCGATAACAGGAGGGTTTCATTGTGGAATTGATGCCGTTATTTGAAAAACGCGCTGATAAGTCCCCCCGGTTACGAACAAACGTAAAAATATTCTACTTCTTTGAAGTTGAAATGTTCACCTTAATTTTAAAACTTCCGATGTTCGATTACCGTACTTATTGTTATTGTTTCAAAAACATTTTTAAAGAATTCTTAATACATTTTTTCATTCTTCTGCGAAAATTGATTCATTCTCCTTTCCGACATTTTTCTTTGAAATTTAAACTTTTTCTTTGCGAAAATATGAAAAAATTCGCAGTCTTTTTTATTATTTATAATTTTTTTGTTTAGAACTTTTACATTTTATACAGATGTTTATGTATAGTGGGTGTGTTTGTAAGGATTTCATTTATGTAAGTTGAATTTAGTGATAAACTGTTTTTTTATAAATTTTTGGGTTCTGGGTTTGAATTTACGCTTGAGTAATTATTGCGTAATATTGCGTTTTTTCACGCTGTGAATTTTTTTTCTCACTTGAGTTATTGGTGTACAATAAAAAGTATTGTTTTATATTGTATTGTAAAGTCCACTGCTGAATATAGGCCTTCCCTTAGATTGTATCATTAGGGGAATATATATAAATATACATAAATCCTACGCTTGGCACGCGGGTTGGCAACTGCCATTTCTTATTTTCAAGTTGTTTTTAATTAAAAAAATGGTACTTCTTATCTCCTGGTGTGTCCCTCGGGTATTGGACATAGCTGTAAGGAATAATGCTGTAATTTGATGACTGCAAACTCTATTCTTCCGCCGTCACCGTTTTTGTCAATGTTAGCCTAAGTTTTAAGTTTAACTGGCATCTAATTTATCTGCATGAATTTGATTGTTCTTTCGTGTTGTTACCTGAATTTATTTATTTTAATAATAATTTGAGACGATTATATTATATGCATGTTATAAAAGTTAAAGTTATATATATATATACTGGCAACTACTGGGTGCAAACTTCCTTTAAATTCTGAGAGGGCTATGGAGCAATTTATACGCCGCGCTTCTGCGGTACGTATGTCCGAGTATGTTATTAAAGATTTATAGGAAATTATTATTACCTTATAAATAACAGTGTTTCATTTTACATATTATCAGGATGCACACATGGTACATGTTTGCGCGTATGAAATCGCGGGCACAACTAGTTGGAAATAAAGCAACAGTCTATATTAGGCTACAGGCTACATATGCCTCCTTTAATTTTAAGAGGTAAGCTAATATTCACTAGGTTATATAAAAATAATATGCCCATATTATTGGGGCAATAAGTTAATAATTTAATTTACCATCCCTATTATCATATACGTAATATACGTTCCCTAAGTTCCCTTACGAGGTATTTTTTTAACGATGAGAAAGTGATGTAGACCCGTTATAGGATATGATAAAGATGTTAATAGCAAAATCGGTGAAGAAGGAAAGATACCTACAATATCACAAATAAATGTCATCTGATGATGATGTTTACTTTTGTGCTAGCAAATTTTAACCGTGTAACTTCAACATCAATATCGTAAATTTCGTTATATTACAAATCAAGCCAATTCTGAACTCTATTTTGTGTTGTGTTGTGGTAAACATCATCTAGAATTCAAAGCACCCACGGCACCCACGACGGAGCCGTCGGATTACCATTAGGTTACGCGTCACGTCAGAGCGCTAACTATTATGTAATGCGATTGTCGATTAAACAGTGGACAAAACAAAAGTATCTCAGTCTGTCTCATGGTTATTATAAAAATGACAGTAAATATAAATAGTAAATTGTCCATTATTAGCAACTCTGACTTAGCATTGTAAGTTATTTCGTAATAAGCGTCACAGTTGTAAAATACTAGGCCTTAATTTATGGTATTTATAAAGCATTTTAAATGAGGGAAAGTGTTCGTCCTGGTTTGTGTTAAATGTTGAATGTGTAATGTATGCGCCGACGCAATTTTACTTCTTCGTTGGATAAATAGCAGTGCGTGGGCCGAGAACGTCGTGGCTGCATAATTTTTGTAAGGGTTGGATGCGCTTTTGCATACATTTAAGTAATATTATCATATTATTAAGTTTCATATTTTAAATTTACGAAAACGGAAAACTTATGGAATCTCTTTCCCCCCTCTCTCTCTCTCTCTGTCTGTGTTTCTTTCGGATTGAATTTTGATTAGTTTCGGTGAATGTGGATGTTGCAAACAAATTTTTAAGAGTATTGTGTTTGATTTAAATATAAATAGACCTTTTAGAAAAAAATCGTTTAAGAAAACGTAAAAGTGAAGGCATAATAAGGCATTTTAACTGTTTAAAAAATATATTAGATAGATTAATTGCTATGAAAAATTTAATAATTAACGTTGGGTCTGATGAGAAGAAATACTAATAATGTAAATTTAAACTTAAACGATTTTTTTTTAAATTTCAAAGCACTTTCTTTTGTCTATGAATATAACACATTCATAGACAAAAGAAAGTGCTTTGAAATGAATGTGTTATATTAAGATCACCAAAAAGGCTATATATATATAAGCTATAGATAACGTACTTGTAAATAGTTTAGGCTTTATGGGCTTTCTGTATGCCTCGGCCGACGTTTCTGATTTCCCCCTTTTGTTGCCACCAAGGAGGCACTGTTCATTCCGGGTTTAAAGTTAAAAGATTAAGTATAACTGCAGGCTGTAAGGCATTTCATCTTAGTTCACTGCGGTAACAAAGCAACTATCCTATTTTGTATGTCGAGTTTTCATGCTCGTAAATAGCTATTTAGTTATTACTTATGTATTATATATTTTTTTAAATAATACTAGAGTGATTAGCTAACATTTTACGTTATAGTAAGTGACTACTGATACTCATTAACAACTGTAACTAACTATAAACAAGTAAGAGCATATGATGCGACTTTTGGAGGCTAAAATAATCACAGCTTGTACATATGCTTACTCCTTAACTTCCTAAAATGGAATGAAGCAGCAAGGGCACGGCTGCTTAGTGATACAAATAAATGAGGTAATCCAACCCAGATGGAATCCGAGGCAGAAAAGGATCAAGTAATCTCTTATCTCTTATATGATTGTATTTGGCACTGCATGCTTATAGATCTTGAACAAAAACGTAAAATTTTTCATTCATTCAAACTTTTTAGTTCAGTAATAAGCAAAAATTATTTTTCGGATGATTGGTTTCATTAAGATAATACTATAAATTAACAAATGAATATAGATTATAATTATACCCATTGATATGTTATAATAACCGTATAAAATCATAATTTTCTGATCGGCCTACAATAGAGATTTCGTAATATTAAAGCCTTATCAAGGATACTTAGTTTGCAAATAAAAAATAAGTCTGCTTACTGATGTAGATACAGCAAGATTGATTTATTTTAGTTATTTAGATAGCGTGATGTTCTATGAAGGCTCGTCGAATGTCGTTCTATGAAAGTCGCAAGGCTAAGCAGTTGATATCGAAAACATATCTACACTACGGTTAAAAGCTATTCGTGAATTATATAATGTTAGACCAATTTAAGACAATTCAGATATCCTTTTTTAAATATCTTAACCGTTGCATCACAACTTATTTTGAAGAAATATTGTTTATGAAGGAAATTATTTTCATAGCTTTAACAAAACGAGTGACTGGTAGAGAAACTGGTAGCTAATTTTGGGAAGATGTATATATAAGTATTAAATATAAAAATAAAAAAAATATGAATATAAAAGTATTTCCTGTAATATTCACGAAAAAAATATATCATAATTAGGTGATTATTTATAAGATAAGAGTGTGTGGCGATCCAATGAGTAACTTACACATTTTTGACTTGTTAAACACAAGTCAAAAATGTATAAGTATAATATATATATATTAAAACTTTCAGTTATAACTGTTAGAAGAAAAATATTCTTCTTGTGAGTTTCTTGCCGCTTCTTCTCACAAGGTCTTTTTTATAGAATGAGGTTGACAAACGAGCACACAGTCCACCTGATTGTAAGTGAAAGTTGTGGTCCATACACATAGACATTTATCCTCAATTAAGAATCAAAATGCAGATGCGTTTTTACCCTTGAGGACTAAAATGGAATGTCTCATATTCAGTAATATGGGGTCTTCGGTTTCCTACATTCACCATACGAAACACAGCAGGTCTTTCGCAGAAGGGATTTGTTGAAGCGTTGTCGTTGCTTTCTTGAATTTTATAAAGTGCTTAGTGAAGGCCTATTTTCTATAAAAATATAATATAAGATAAATACTTTCAATAACCTTAGATTTAATATTTGTATAAACATTAATTATCATACATCTTACTAGATCCACTGAAAGATAAAATTCTGAATTAACAGAATACTATGGAGAATATTAACGACGGGGTTAAATTTTCTGCAATTTGTTAAAATCATAAGGCGTTTGGTTACATTCCATCTGCAATGCTAAAATATGTAAAGCATCTATTCACGGTTTCGCGCACTTTCCGAAAATCGCAGGATACTACTTCATGACGTTAGATGAACAATTTCATGTCTGTTTACATAAAATCTGTGGAAGCTGTAATAAAAGTTTTAAAAAAGACCGTAAGATATAATATTTAAAATATGAAAAACTCGCGGCAAACCCTGTATTAATACTTACTTACTTGTTTAAACAACTACGAGATTATTTTTAAAAGTTTTGTGTACCTATAGATACTCGTTATTCTTAATTAATGAAGGTACAAAAAAGTGAACTTACTCCCTTCACCTCAACCTCATCATTCTGCGAACTTGTTTTCTGTCACTTGTAATAAATAAAACGGCCATTTAAAGAACTAAACTTGTCTAATGTAATTCAGCTTGAGAAACTTTGATAGACATCAGCACACTAACGCCATTAATATCTTTTATTCGCAGTTTTCCGTCTTAAATATAACTGGTAACAATTACCGTTTCCAAATCTGATACTAATGAGGTATAATTTTTTTAAATAATCAAATAATAAATGAATGAATTATTAATAATATAATATTATGAATGATTCGCACGTTAATGTACTTACTCCTACGCGGTCACGATACGCGCGAGTTTACCGAGGCGGAATATGCGACAAATAACGCAGGCGTCCGCATAACAAACTACCGGATTTATCAGATACAGCTATTTCGTGATGACGCTTCTCTCGCAATTCACTCAAGACTATTGTTCTACAATTTATGGTTACAGGTATAATCTTTAATTTAGCTAACACAGCATAATTACAGGCTGTGATTAATTCCAAAGTGACAATGCACCTGTATCTTTTTTTTTAATTTGTTTGCAGGTAAATATGGACTGAAGAAGCCACTTATTATTAGGTGAACTACAAGTTAATTTCACTCAGTTTAATAAATAACCGGCCAAGTGCGTGTCGCACTCGCTCATGAAGGGTTCCGTACCATCGTAGTACACGTTTCTAGTAGGGGAGCGCCTAATAACTTTTAATTTATTTAAATTTTTGTTATTTGTTTTGTTACAAGTATAGCAGCAATAGAAATACACATTCTGTAAAAATTTCATCTGTCTACCAATTACAGATCATGAGATACAGCCCACTCACAGAGAGACGGATGGACGGACAGACGGAAAGACAGCGGAGACTTAGTAATATCCCGTTGGTTACCCTTTGGGTACGGAACCCTTAAACACTGATAAATTTTCAAAAATTTGACTATTTTACGATTAACCTATGCCCAGCATTGAACTGTTTTCAAGCCTTCGATTATCAATTTCACATCAAACATATAAGTAATGAAACATTTAATTGAGATTTAAAAATTGATTCCAAGTTATACTTACTAACATGAATACTTGATTCATCCGCAGATAGTAGGTAATAACATCAGTAATGTTTTTGTGTGGTATAATTAGTCTTAAAAATATTTGGTTTTAGCGTTACAATCGCCACGTCTACTTTATAGATCTACCACGTCTACTTATACTTTATAGATAGTAGATCTATAAGTATTATCACGAGTTACATATGTTAAAGTAACAATCTAAATATGTTCATAAATAGAGCTCTTATTTCACGCGCCGTCAAACTTTTTATTTTTCAGATAACATGCAAGTTCTCATGGTATTTCATAATCATTTTATACATGGTAGAGCCATACTGCAGCTATATTATGGTTGTAGCACGAATGGGTCGGCTCGACCGGGGAAGGACCACGCTCTCACAGAATACCAGCGTAAAATAGCAGCTTAACGTTGTTGGGTTTCGTATGGTGAGTGTAGATAACCGGACACCCATTTTACTGGAAACGAGGCATTCCATCTTAGTCCTCACGGGTGACAACGCATCTGCATTTTGATTCGTAATTGAAGCTAGATGTAGATGCCTATGGGCCACAGCAACCACTTACCATCAGGTAGACTGTGTCCTTGTTTGTCACCCTTATCCTATAAAAAATGATTTTTCTTAATTTTTATGCGTGTAGTATTTTAACACAATAAAAATATCACTTTCGTTTAATAACATACTATATCATTTAGTACCTGCTATGTGTTCCCCCGTAATCCCCGTATGTACCCCCGTCATCTAGAGTCGAGTTGGACGCAAAAAGAGAGCTCAACAGATCGGCTTTCTCCTTTGCGGCATGGGCCAGTGAATCGTCCTCTTTGAGCAGAGATGGAAGAGATGGCTGACAGAAGTTCCCTTGGACAGCCTTGGCGAGAGACCAGAATGCACGGGTTGCAAAGTTGGAACCTGCGTCCACACTTTCGTCTTTTTATACATGTGCTAAATGTATATGCTGAAGGATTTAATTTTTGTTTTCATTCCTTTTAGCAGTTGCGACCGTGCCAAAACTACAGGTACAAATAGTGATATTTGAGGACGAGCTTTACGAAAACAAGCTTAGTAATTCAGAGTTGCGGCTAATCAACGAACTGCAATATGGAGTAGTTTTATTCCGAATGTCCTGATGGAGCTTATTTTTGTTTTGACACAGTTAGATGTTTTGATTTTAGATAAATGTCAAGATTTTACGTCCGTGAATTATTTTAATCTTGTATCGGTTCTATTTAAAATTAATATGATTGTTTTCGACATGATAAAAATCTGCAATTTGCAATTTATTTAATTAACGTTACAAACCCATGCAAATACCTATCGAAATTATTAAAAAATATTTTAAAATAATTGCTTCCAAAATATAGAAACAAAAAGTGTAAAATTATTGCCGAGTGAAGCTCCGTAGTGCTATTGCGGCATAAACAGGATTGGAAGGGCGGCAATTTACTCGGTATTCAGAGTCGCGCCGCTGTAAAAGCGCGCCGTATCTAATTATCGTCGGGCTACACTGGCCGTACCATGAATACCTTTTCAAAATTTTCACATTGATGTTGCTATTCTCGCTATTACATACTTCTCTCTTTATTTTTCTGTATTATTATTTTATTCACGTGTTAATGATATTGAATAAAAAAACAAACATTGTGATTTTTTATGGATTAAAATTGAAAGTGAGCATGCAAAGGTATGTTCGAGTAAACAGAATCCATGTGTCATGGTTGGGTCGTAGCACTCTATACCAGCGCTCCCGTAACTGAATTACAAGCGACATTTTTAAAGCTTTTTGCAGTGGCCCGCCCGCTTCACAGCTAATCAAGCTAATATCGTATGTCAGGTCAGTAGAACCTCCACCTCTGTGGTCGCTGGATGTGGATACTAACTACGTTATTCAATTAAAATCTTTGGAAAAGCGCATAGCGTATAATGAGAGCTATGTTCATTAATTCAAGAGTACCTAAGTTAGTAACTAATTTAAATTCAATTTCTTTCTCAAATTTCTACATTTATTAAGTAATTTTGGATAAAGAATTATGAACATATGAATCATCATCATCATCATTAGAGCTCATCACTACTCCACTGCTAAATATAAGCGTCCACCAAGGAATGCCACAAAGCACGGCGTCAGCTACCTTCATCCATCAACTTCTTACAACCTTTACTACCAGCCTAGTTATCACTCGAGAACCTTTATTTCCCATCAGTGGTTGGTTGACTACACCATTGCCATTTGATCTTAGTGATCCATTGGACCATTTCTAATACAATTTTAGTTCTAGTAGTCAAATATCGATTTGTATCGATTTTGTTGGGAACCATTCTTTATTTCATGTCGTCTTAATCTATTTTACTTTTTAAAAATACTTTCTTGAAAAATTTTTGAAAAAAAAATTAAAAAAAAAATGAAATCAAAGTAGCCGTGGTAGCTCAGATGGTTAGCGCTCGCTGTAAGCTTTACAGTACTCGAGTAACCTGGGTTCGATCCCGGCACCAATGAAATTGTTAATTGCAATTTTAAGTGCTGATTTACCACGTGCTCGGCGGTGAAGAAAAACATCGTGAGGAAACCTGCATGTCTGAGAAATAAGAAAAAAATATTTCGAAGAAGTATGGAAACACGCATTGGGGCAGCGCGGCGGACATTTACTTGCCCTAAAAAACCCTCTCAGAAATGAGAGGAGGCCTGTGCCCAGCAGTGGGACGTAGATAGGCTGCGACTTTACTTTTACATTTTTAAATATTTTAATAGTATTCTATAAGTATAGTTCGTTCAAACTACCATTCCCCTATTTCCAAAAGATTAGAATACGTTGTGTCAGCGTTATCGTTTTCCACACGCTTTCGCTCTAAATATTGCGATTCAATTATTCCCGCTTGTAAAATGCTTTAGCCGTGGAGCGTTTCAATCAATCACTCTTCACCAATTTAGTGTGAACGTCATTTAGCAAATTCGATTGCGTCTCTCATTGATGACGTTAGTGCGAGAATAAAACAGTGCGACGGCTGTCATTGACGGTTGTGACAGGGCGCACCGTACGAAGTCCGTTCACCCGCTTTCGGTTTAATTAATCTCTCTAAGCTAAATTTAAATAGGGTTATTACTAGCTACCCGCTGTGACGACGGGTCTGCATTAAATTGCACTCATAGAACTTTCAACAACGCTGAAACCGCTGTCTTTTCTAGCTATCACTCCTTTTCAGATACATAGTTAATTTAGTAATTAACTTAAACCCACTAATTCAACATATTATGCAAACTCAGAATTATGTTTTTAAGGACCTGTAGCAATATTATGTAAGTAGCGCTTATATAATTTTTAAGAAGCAGCTTGCTTTTAACTTAAAATACTGGAGCTTTAGAATATTTTTCATTGTTTTACTTTAGTATTTTTTTGTTTTTAGGTTATAAAAGCTGTGGCATTATTAAAATAACCTTTATTCTTTAACATAATTAATAATGTAAACTATAACATTCGTGGCGGCGTAAGTGCATTCATTCCGTTGGTGCCGTAAGATGCAATGGATGTTGATGTAGATGATGAAAAAAAAATTAACGTTAACTTTACAATAACCTAATGGTTATTAGTAACCATAATAAGAACTATAAAGACGGAAATTCGAGGATCGCTCGACTGGCTAGATGGTCGCTCTTAATACAAGCATTTTTAGCGTGATTGGAGTGGTTGGGAATAATGTTCATACTTGTATACTCTTAATTTATAAATATAAAAAAATTGTGATTCTCGAGGGGCGATTGGCAGATGTGAAACATTGAGATTATTTTGTACATGTAATATGCATAAAAAGATAGCTTACGACAGGAAATAAATATGGCATAACGTAAATGAAAATACTAAGAATTTTTTTCAATAAAAATATGACTTTATTTAATATAAAATTATATTCATTAAATACAAAAATTAAAAATTCGCGTCCATAATAAATGCTAAAAAAAAAATTCCAGCATGATTAGAATATTGAATTTTTTGATGTTCATACTAAAAACAAATAGCATTAACAATCTTGCGCCTTAGATTTTTAAGTGCAATTATGTCACTTTATTAAATTTATTTTTTAGCAATTATTTTAGTGCATTATTTTCAATATGTAATGAAAATTGTGTAAATTTTCTTGTTATAAATATCTGTTTTTTTATTTTTAATAAATGACATAATTATGTCTAATACTACTACATACATTTCACGTGTTAGAGCCGTGCTGCAGCTATATTAGTAGCATTGTGGTAGCACGAATGGGTCGGCTCGATCGGGGAAGGCCACGCTCTCACAGAAAACCAGCGTAAAATAGCAACTTAACGCTGCTGTGTTTCGTATGGTGAGTGTAGAGAACCGGAGACCCTTTTTACTGGCAAAGAGGCATTCCATCTTAGTCCTCACGGGTGACAACGCATCTGCATCTTGAGTCTTTATTGAGGATAGATGTAGATGTCTATGGGTCACAGTAACCACTTACCATCAGGTAGACTGTGTGATCGTTTGTCACCCTATCCTATAAAAAAATACATACATACTATCATATAGAGTGGAGACGTATGCCGTGGCGTATAGCATTTGAAAGAATGTTATGATTTTTAAAATTACAAACTCATCCATAAGAAAAGCGTTGTAAAATTTTTAAATTGCAAATCGGTTATATATTATACATTATTCACAATCCTCCTGATACGATATCACGTATTAATGAGAGGTATATTGTGTGGCGGTGCGCACGTTTAAGCCGGTGAAATTGCTACGGCTGGCTTGATGCTACGCGCGAACGCCTCCAGCCGCTCTCATTACGCTAAACCCCCGCTCCGATTATATTATGTTATTGATCATCATCGATATTCTGGAAATCATGAACGTAATATGCATATGTTTTTAATTTTTAATAGTAGCATAATATAACGTTTTTTGAGAAGAAGCGTTTTTTTTTTTTTTTTTTATAGGATAAGGGTGACAAACGAGCACACAGTCCACCTGATGGTAAGTGGTTGCTGCGGTCCATAGACATCTACATCTATCCTCGCTCGCGAATCAAAACGCAGATGCGTTGTCACCCGTGAGGACTAAGATGGAATGCCTCATTTCCAGTAAAAAGGGCCTCCGGCCACCTGCACTCACCAAGCGAAACGCAGAGGTAAACCTCTACTTCACGCTGGTTTTCTGTGAGGTCGTGGTACCACCCCGGTTCGAGCCGGCCCATCCATGCGATAGCAAAAGGTGCCGCGTGGCTCTACCACTGTTAAAGCGTACCTGGATTTTGTTTAATCGTTGTTAAATTACTTTAGTTATCATATATATATATATATATATATGTGTGTATATATACGTACATGGTAGGGCAATGCTGCAGTTATATGACGGTCATAAAACTAATGGGTCAGCTTAACCAGGGAAGGACCACACTCACACAGAATACCAGCGTAAAATAGCAGCTTAATGATGCTTTGTTTCGTATGATGAGTGCAGAGAACCGGAGACCATTTTTACTTGGAACGGGGTAAAATGGGCATCGTGTTGGATAATGGTATCAAACATGGATGATAGCCAACTTGCGTTGAAGCTTGCCTTTATTGGTTGAATCTGCACATACTTGTAAATAAGAGATTGTAGGATTCAATCCAAATGAAACTCAATGACTTGAGGCTTGATTGGAAACTCCTCGTCTCGACCGTGTGTGAAGGGGCGAGGGGGGGGGGGGGGTTGGAATCAACTTTTTCTATCTGTTTTATGATAATGTTACTAAGATTAACTTAATTTTAAATCAGACACTAAATTAACTTTAAGAATTAAATCAGAAAGAATTAGGAGTCAGGTTTGTGAGTTCAGCAGGAATTTTAGAAGAATCTTTAGATGTGAGACTGAGATAAGGCGTTGATGTTGGACTGACGTGATCATACTTTTTCACTTTGGCAACCCAAAAGTGTAACGAATATTTTATTAACAAGAATATTATTTATTATAAAATGGAAATTATAATAAATAATATTCCATTGAGCTATTATAATATTCTTGCTAATTTTAGTAATATATGTGAGCATTCTATAATAGCTCGTAATCAATAAAAATGTCAAAGTTCTTAGCAGTTTCTGAAAGATCATTAATTTGGAGTGTTGGAAAAGAAAGAAAAATCATCGTAAGCTACAAGTGAACCTGGTAGATATCATCTTATTATTTAGTATCATAAGACATAAATTAACGCACAATTTCTATTGTGTTTAAGTATAATATTTAGTATTTTTATTGCATTTGATAAAGTAAAAGCAATAAAATCTACCAAAAATGCAAAGGAAATGCGTGCAAGACGAATTGTACCTAATCTCATATCCTAATAATTACTTGAAAATTTTGTAGGATTTATTACCAGTCTATATGATATAGTCTGATCACAGATATTATCAAGGTCTTTATTTAAAATAATAATAAATGGTTTTCTTTGCTGCAGACGCCAGAAATGACGATATATTTGCAAATTTTCTCTGCAGAAATGAAAGTTAATTGGTATTATGACCTTAGTAATAAAGTTTATAAACAAGGAAAAGGAAAAAAAAGAAAGCGACCACCCATATTTTGGTAACACTATATAGAAAACGTTTTCTTAAATCTCAATATCTTTAAAATCGCCTATAAGGTAGGAATAAAACAACTGAATAGTAGAAGATTCAAAGTACATATATCCCTGGATATCATCCGTATTCTTGAGGAGAAGAGTCGTTATATTATGGCCAGACTTAAAATCAGATTAGAAAGTACTACAGATACTCTATTAATGTACTTGGAGGATTGTATATGAACATTAATATGTTCAAGCACTTTTGAAAGAAATAGCTGGGTAGAAAAATTAATATATCATTTCTATATAATAGGTATTTCATATTTTGAGTATACGTTCAGTCTGTCACTGCTAAATAAGTTTTAGAGACAGCGTGATTATAAATATAACTAGATTTAAAAAAGTTGTACTAAGGTCAATGAACCAGTAAAAGGAGAATTAATTTAATTTTGAAATATTCCCATTCCTATATACTTGTAGAGAGACAAACAATCATAACCCTCATTACAAAAAGTAACTAGGCTCGTCCCCAACGATGTCAATACCCCATTTTTATTCATCATAATTACTTAAGCTTGAATGATACTTAAGGTTTTTTTTCAGCACAGCTAATGTAACACAAATATTTTTTTTTAATTTCTAATAATAATCAAGTGTTATTTTCTGGTGGCAGCGTAAAATAATCTACCATAACGTACTTCACGAAAACCAAGCTAATATTACTTTATTGGCACAAAATATTACATATCACTTTGAATTAATTGTTTTTTGATTTTCTGTAGCAATATGACTCGTCGTGTAGAAAAGCGAATCAGCCATTTGGCTTTTGTGTTTTGCGCACACCGACATTTCATTGGAGTTGACTCATCTTTAAATTACCATACAGTACATCGCTGCTTTGTTTCAAATCATAGTAATCTTTTACAGCGGTGTTTGAGAAATATTTCACTGATGTTTCTATCTTGACAACAGAGTCATTGAATACTTCTCCAAGTATCGCCGAGTCATTACTTAAACAGAATGTTAATACCTGTTTAAAAGAATTTAGATTTGAAAAAGTATTAGCGCCTAATATTGTCAAATACTTTAAAACCATTGATGTAAAGTGAACCGCAGATTTGTGGGCGATTTTCGTTACATATATTGCGTCCATAATAGACTTAATTGCACCTCATCTTGCTCTTATTTTAATACTTGTATCGATTCTGGTGTGTTTCCTGATTTAATGAAGTATAGTAAAGTAATATCTTTATTTAAATCTAGTAGTACATTGGACCCTGATAATTGTAGACCTATTTCTGTACCACCAACTCTATATACAAAAAATAATTTTGGATCAATTGTTAATTTTTTTTAATACAAATAAATTATTTCATAAAAACCAATTAGGTTTTACAAGGGGTCGCTCGACGTTTGACTCCGGTGTTGAGCTTATGAAATATATTTTTAATGCCTTGGAGAATTCACAAGATGCCTTAGGTATTTTCTGTGACCTTTCCAAGGCTTTCGATTGTGTTCATCATGAGACATTAATCAGGAAACTACAACATTACGGTGTAAAAAATTTGGCGCTCAGACTTATTACTTCATATTTAACTAACAGAACTCAAAAAGTCTTGATCTTGAATAGTAAAGGTTCCTCCGGATCGGTAGTATCAATGGGCGTTCCTCAGGGCTCGATTCTTGGCCCATTCCTGTTCTTAATCTATATTAATCACTTACCTTATCTTGTAGGGGACAATCACGATATAGTATTATTTGCTGACGACACCTCTTTAATTTTCATACTCAAGCGGCAGTCAATTAATTATGACGATATAAATAATGCTCTATCGAAATTTGTACATTGCTTTAACGCCAACAATTTGGTCTTAAACGGCAATAAGAATTTACAATACATAATGTAAAACATTGGAAAACCAATGTGCTCGTTAATGAGGAGGAGTTGAGTCTTGTGGATTCCACTGTTTTTCTTGGTATTACTATTGACACGAAACTTCAATAGAGCTCCCATATATCTAAATTAGCAAGCAGACTTAGTTCTGCAGCGTATGCTCTAAGAAAGATTAGAAGTCTCACAGATGTTGAGACAGCTAGATTAGTGTATTTTAGTTACTTTCATAGCGTAATGTCTTATGGAATTTTGTTATAGGGCAATGCGACTGATATTGAAGCTATATTTGTTACACAAAAGAAAGCCGTACGGGTGATTTATAACCTAAATTTTAAAAAGTCCCTCAGAGAAAAATTTAAAGAAATAAACATATTATTAACTATGGCATCGCAATATATTTATGAAAATGTAATGTATGTACATAAAAACATAAATAACTTTAATAAGAATAAGGATGTTCATACCTTAATCACAGAATTAGTAATCCATTTATGGGGCAATGTATTTACATCAAAATCCTAGAACATGTTCAAAGTTTGTCAAGAAACAAGTTTAAAAGTTTTATTAAAGAAAAACTGTACAGAAAGGGTTATTATAATATCAAGGAATACATGAATGAAAATAACCCCTGGGAATAAGGTAATCGCCATCATTCTGGTTCTATGAAAATTCATTTATATTATATAAACAAAATTATTGTTAAGTGAAATTATGTTTAAAAAAAGCCCCGGTGGATTTCTTGCTGGTTCTTCCCAGGACAGAGGTATTTTCCGAACCAGTGGTAAATAAAAAAATACTTTGAATAAGTATTATATAATAATCAATATTGAATATAAATCATTCTATTCTATTCTATTTAAATCCATAGGATTTATAGTCTGTCAGAATATCGTAGTCGATTTTGTTTTGTTGCAGTTGAATCAAACTTACACACTTGTAAAACATGTAATGATGACCCATAAAATCGCTTATCAAAAACCAGGCCAATTCTTGGTGATTTGGAAAAGCGTAATATGGCATCAAAGAAGATTAGTAGGCGCATACAAAAGTGGAGTGTCATGTAGTGGCAGTGTAAGAGAAGCCACTACCCTCACATCACAACGTGGGTGTCGTAAGAAGCGACAGAGGAAAATTAAACAGATTATATCTTACTGATAAAACTCAAGAAATATTAAAAACTACAGTTTCTTACTCATATTTGACACTGGGAAGGCCTATGTTCTGCACTTTTGATGAGCGTTAATGAACGAATGAATGAAAATAAAGGTAAAAATTTGATAACTATAAATTGTTTCGAAAGTAACTGTGTTGTATTTTAAAATAAATTGTACTTTTGCACTTGAAACTAATCGTACAAAAAATTTGTTTTGATTGTTTTTAAAGTCAAAAATAATTATAAACGTATTTTAATATTAAAAATAATAATAATATTGCATATTTCAATGTTATGTAAATAATTACATAACATTAAAATATACAATATTCATTACTATAATGAAATAAAAACTAAAAACTTGTTAAAGTTAAAAATAGAAAAGAGAAAAAGTAAACGCAAGAAAATGGTGTAGGTCATGTAAACAAGTTTTTTGACAAATCGACAAACGTCTTGAATTATCGTGGTAGGCGGCCGAACTGTCTTTGCTTCATATTCATAGCTTTTCGATCCTCTTTTGAATTCAGCAAACGAATTAAATATTAATGCTCGTAAATAAACAGACCCGTCAAAATTAGTAGTAAAAGTTCAAGCCATTCTTGGGGCCGGTTTATGATACTGATGATGTTGTAAGTACAATACAAACTTTTTTGTAGTCATTGTAAATCTGATTCTGATTTCCAACCAGATACCTATAAAAAGTATTTGTCAAAAAATTATATAATAAGGGTGTACATTTTTAAATTTAGATTAATTTCCAGCTTTGTATAAGTTGTTACTGTCCAAAAAATGAGTAAAGACGAAAAGACTCCCTAACTCCTTTTGGAATTTCCGGTGATCGTTTGCCCGTTAGTCCTATGAAGAAAAAAAATAAGTGACTCGTTAGTCGTGGTAGTAATACTTAAACCACCTAATTCACGTTCTATTCCAAGATGCTAGCTTTAGGAAAATTATTACCATGCAAGTCAGTTCCCCCTGAAAAGTTTGCTATGAGATGTTTAGTAGGCGTTTAACATCTTTTACCTTTATTAAGGTTTCTCTATTGTTTGTATCTAATACAATAGAAAATATTTAATTGTTAAATAGTTTGATTTCATTTCTTTTCTATAAAATCGACAAACATTAATAAGTCTATCGGGACAATCTAGTTGTCCTATCCTGTCCTGTCCTAGTCTAGTCCTATCTAGTTTATTTCAGTTATTCCATAGCATAATGTCTTATGGGATTTCGCTATTTGAAAATGCGGCGATTTGGAAACTATTTTTGTTTTGCAGAAGAGGACCATAGGTTTAATTATTAGGTACCTAAAATGTAAAGTCTCTTTGAGAAAAATTTATAGGAATAAATATATTAACTTTGGCCTCTTAGTATATTTACGAAAAATATAATATATGTTCACAAAAACAAAAGAAGTTTTAACTTAAAAATATGACAGACATTTTGTAAACACGAGGAAAAATCACAAGTGATACCACTCCATTATTCGACTCCATAAAGTCAGTAATTCATTCATAGGGCAATATCAAGGTCTTTCTATTATAAAGTTTAAAAAATTTATTAAACAAAGACTTTTAAAACTGGTTATTATGATATAAATGATTACAATGGTTGGAAATAACCTCTGGAAATGAGGTAATCGCTTCCAATCTGTCCCTTATATGAATGTTGTAAATAATTGTACAACCTATTTTCATCTACATCTACGTTGTCATCTGCTGAGGTGTGTGTATAACACCCAACAGGTCTCGGGCCTCGGGGTATCTCCCCCATTACCCGGATCTTCCCCACGGCCCATCTCTATGGGCCGGTCATTGGGAGCCGATAATTTCCGGCATTGTAGGTCATCTGAATTTCAGAGCGTCTAATATGGCCAGCGCCTGAAAAAGGCGCCTAATTTAGCCAATGGCCTGAAAAAGGCGCCTAATAAGGCCAATGGTAGTTTAATATCGCCAGGTCGGGTAAGTCGTCCTGTAGGCGACTGCTGCGACCTAGGTGTCTAAGTTGGCCTATCTATGGCATTGAGGGCTTTACTCGACTCTAATCAAATCTCTAATAAAGGCACGTCCATAAAACACTGACCAGATCGAGAGTAAAAGTTTTACTCTAGCGAAGCGTCGTATCTGTGGTAGCCGTTGTAGTTTATACGACTTTTGAAAAAATATATCATCTGAAAGCATACCATATATTTGTGACGAATTGCTAACGATCTGTTAATTATATTTTCTTGTACTGTATGTTGTAACGCACGCATATTTACGTCATCCATTATGAGTGTATCTGAGGATGATCCTCTTTCTTCTACATCAGAAAAATCAAGTTCCTGTTATCACCTACATATAATCTTCGAATAGTGTGATGAAGGCGTGGTGCTGTGCCACTCGCTCTTGAAGTATGCTGTCCGTGAGGGACGCCGCGCGCGGAATATTTACCGCTGCGACATTTGATGCGTGAGGGAAGTAAATTTGTTTTAAATATTGCTTGGAAAAAAATATTTTTTAGTAACAAGTAGTTAATTTTTGATTGATTGAGAGAAATGCCTGAAAGCCAAGCTTATTTCTATTGATTAACATAAGTCTATTTGGGACATAAATGACCCTGTTAAAACATAGAATTGCTTACTTCATTTTATTTTGTATTATGACTATGTCAACAGCCATACCGTAGCCGTAGCTCCAAAAAGTGGGAGCGGTGCGCGTGTGGTGTTGGTAGAGGTCTAGTTTAGTCTTAGTTGAGATGTAACGGGGATAATTGAACATAGAGATGAGTGCTCATAAAATAAAATGAATTGTAGTATATATTTGTTGCGTAACGAACTATTAAAAAGGTTATGGCCCTTGGACATTTATTTTGTGATAATGAGTAAAGTTTCCTTTGAATTGATCTAGTTGAAGTAGAATTAAGTATTAAAAAATTTGCCGGAGGTATTTCGAAGCGTTCATACTCTTAGTGACTTGTTATTACTGGATTTGTTATATCACTTTTATGTTCATAACATAAACACTCACGCCTGTCACCCAGAGGGGTAGGCAGAGATTATGGACTTCCATTTGGCACGATCCTGACACACCTCTCTCGCTTCCTCCACATCCATATACCTACGCATACACGCTCGTCGGTTAAAGGTACTCTTGATTTGGCCCATTTTTAATATATCGCCAATTTGGTCGATAAACTTTCGCCTAGGGCGACCCTTCCCGACTATGCCGTTCACCCCTGCAACATAAATTTGCTTTGTCACTCTTTCCTCATTCATTCTTTCTACATGGCCAAACCACCGAAGCATTCCTTTCTTAATCCTGGTCACAACATCATCTTGCAAACCACACTCTTCTCTTATTAAACAATTTCTCACTCTGTCATTCAGCTTCATCCCTAACATACTCCTTAATGACTGCATTTCTACAGCATTTATTCTACTCTCATGCTTCTTCTGCCACACCCAACTTTCACTACCATACATTAAAGTAGGTACTAACATAGCATTGTGAATTGCCATACGTGCCTTTTTGGACACATTCTGACTTTTCACAATAGAGTGTAGAGCCCCATTCACTCTATTTCCTGCATTCACTCGTCGTTCTATATCCTTATCATATCTACCATCCCTGCTAAACACACATCCCAAATATACAAACTCATCTACTTGCTCTACCAACTCCCCTTCTATTCTTATTTCACATATCGTTTTACTTTCTTCTCTTTCAAAAACCATCACTTTCGTCTTACTTGCGTTCACTTTCATTCCCTTTTCTTTTAATGTCCTGTTCATTAATGTAACCATCATTTGCAACTCGGCTGCCGACGACGCAAGTATGACTTGATCATCGGCGTACAAAAGGCATTTGACGGTTAACTCACCCATTCTTAACCCGCATTCTTCTACTTTCAAATTTTCCAAACAACTGTCCATAAATAGGTTGAACAACCACGGGGAAGCCACACAGCCCTGTCTGACACCTTTATGGATGTCAAACCAGTCCGAGTAGGCCCCGTTTATCCTGACACAAGCACTAGAGTCCCTATATAGAGACTTCAATGCCTGTATCAGACCAGCGCTCAACCCAAATGAGTTCAGTGTTTGCCATAACACATCCCTGTCCACTCTGTCATAAGCCTTCTCCAAGTCCATGAACGCACAAAAAACTTTTTGGTTTTTGGCCAAAAACTTCTCGGCGATCATGCGCATGGAAAAGACCTGATCCGTACATCCCATTCCCTTTCTAAATCCCGCTTGCACATCCCAAATTTTTCCGTCAGTTTCTTTCATAACTCTTTCAATTAGTACCTTAGCATACAGTTTTCCCACAATGCTAAGAAGGCTGATACCACGGTAGTTTTTACAGTCCTGCTGTGATCCTTTTCTCTTATATATTGGGACTATCACGGCTTTGCACCAGTCTCCCGGTACCCGCTTAAGTTCCCAACATAAATTAAACAAGGTGTACAGCAGGTCTGCCACCAATCCTTCTCCAGCCCTTAGCATTTCGAGAGATACTCTATCATAACCGGCTGCCTTACCTGCTTTCATACTTTTCATTGCTTTCATTATTTCATCTATACTTATATCTCTATCTATTTCCTCTTCTTTCGGAATTTCTATTTCATTTAATTCAAACGTCTCATCACTCATAAACACGCTTTCAAAGTATTCCTTCCATCTCCTTAAACTCAAAACTTCGTCATTCAGAATACAGCCATTCTGGTATCGTATAGCATTCATTCTAGGCTGTTGTGAATGTCCCCTGGTAGTTCTTACGAGTTTCCAGAACATTTTAATGTTTGCCTGGAAGTTATCCGATATTCTTCTATCATTCTTATCCGTTCTTTCTTGCTTTTTCCTTTCAACTACTTCTTTTACTCTCTTATTTAGGTGTCTAAAAACTGCCTTTTTCCTTTCAATATCATCATTCATACTGCTAGAATTACTAGCCTTGGTTGCTAGTAAATCTAGCCATGCTTTCTTCTTTGCTTCAACTTCCATCTGTACCTCATCATCCTACCAGAACGTGTTATTTTTCCTTTCATTCGTTCTCTTACTTACACCACATACTTCGGTAGCTTGTTGTTCATGCGAAGTATAATGAAAAAAATACGAAAGTTAATGGGGTACATTTTAAAGTTCGAAATTTAAACATAACGTTGTAGCGGGGAAATGTTTAACTTTAACATGCTATTAATTGAGAGAATGAGTGGCCTTTTTGTGTTCTAATGTATTGATTAGTGTAGCAATTTTGGCTCTGAATATTGTATGGTCGACAAAATTGATGTGATGTTGAAGGTTTGATTTGTGTGAAGCTGTTTGAATGGACAATGTTGTAGCGGGCCATTCCGCGTGCGGCTGGTTGAAAGGATACATTTGTCCGGTCCAGGCTTATGAATGTTTGATGTTGAGGATGGATTTGTGTGAAGCTGGTCGAAGGGACAATGTCGTAACGGGCCATGTCGCGCGTGACTGGTTGAAAGGACACATTTGTCCGGTCCAGGCTTATGAATGTTTGATGTTGAGGATGGATTTGTGTGAAGCTGGTCGAAGGGACAATGTCGTAACGGGCCATGTCGCGCGTGACTGGTTGAAAGGACACATTTGTCCGGTCCAGGCTTATGAATGTTTGATGTTGAGGATGGATTTGTGTGAAGCTGGTCGAAGGGACAATGTCGTAACGGGCCATGTCGCGCGTGACTGGTTGAAAGGACACATTTGTCCGTTCCAGGCTTATGAATGTTTGATGTTGAGGATGGATTTTGTCGTGAAGCGACAATAAAGAACAAAAAGAATCTAACCTAAGAACAACAAAACAACAAAAATACAACAAAAACAAAAAATATATTTAAGATTCAAAGATATTTACAATTTTATATAACAAAAATGGAGTATGAATATGAGGATGGATGATGCGATTTACAGATTATTTAAAAAAAAGTAATAAACAAAAAAAAAGAGATTTGTGCCGAAGCTGAGTCTGAAGATCCAAGGTGTGCTCTCTGCGCCTGGAACGAGCACGCACGGCGTAGGTGAGAAGGCGTGGGTGTCTCTAGGCGACGACCTCCGGTAAATGTGGTAATTGCAGGATCCGGCGATTTCAGGCCAGACAGGGGCTTGCAGGATCCTCAGCGGCTTCAGACAACACAGAAGCCTGCAGGATCCGGTGACTGCAGGCGGAACAGAGGTTTGCAGGTTCCGGTGACTTCAGGCGGAACCGAGGTTTGCAGGTTCCGGCGACTCCAGGTAGAGCAGAGACTTGTAGGATCCCGGCGACTTCAGGCAGAGCAACGGTTTGTAGAGTCCAGCGACTTCAGGTAGAGCAGAGGTTCGTAGAGTCCAGTGGCTTCAGGCAGGACAGAGGCTTGCAGGATCCCGGGGCAGTGCGGCCCCGGGATAAGGCCTTTAGAAGATGCTTCCAATTCGAGAACTGAAGCAAGACTGAATTTCTTCACCGATTGTTCGGCTTTTATATCTTTCTAGAGAGAACGGAAAAATTATTTAAATTAAACGCAAATTTTTTGTAAATGGTCAAGAGAAAAGAGTATTTATGTGGAATTATCGAAATAGAAACAACAGACCGGTAGCAAATTTGAATATAATTTCCATGGAGACCAAATAAACAACAATGTCAAAACATGTCAAATTTTGGTTTTAGGCTTGTAATAAGAAAACGGCAAGATTTAAGTGGAAAATGAGATATTATTGATATAGGAAAAAAGGTAGCGCAACTGCCTACACAAAGCCCGAAATTGTAGAGTTACGGTAAACTAACTAAAAGATCGAAAAAAGGTAGACTCCATTGACACCAATTTAAAAGTGCTGATAATGTGAAAATACGAAGTAGAAATGATTTGTTATTGTGTTCTTATGGTTTAAAATCGTTACAGGATCCTATGGAAATAAAGGTGATGTAAAATATCCAGTTTTGATGTGAATGCAGAAAATCGAAACAGAATGGAAAAATGAATTTAAAATAATGTAAAATGATAAGTAAGTAGCATAACACTACAATTTGTGTGAAGCTGGTCGAAGGGACAATGTCGTAACGGGCCATGTCGCGCGTGACTGGTTGAAAGGACACATTTGTCCGGTCCAGGCTTATGAATTGTGGAGTTACACTGGTCGAAGGGACAGTGCCGTCTGGTCCATGCGTGGTCGAAGGGACGCACCCGTCCAGTCTAGTCAGGTTGGTTGAATAGAATAGAGATAACAGTATCGTTCGAGCCAGACCCGAATGGTTGGTCGTAGGGACATACTAGTTTACAGTTGTACCTTGAGATAAAGGTGCCGTCCGGTCCATGCGTGGTCGAAGGTTACGACGCTTTCAATTATTGTATGATTGAGGATGTTAGTATATCTACAAAAGAGTATGTGTTGATAATGCTATACTATGCTATATATAATGATATACTTCTATCGATGCTAATAGTGCCGTGCTAGCTGTTAAAGGAGCTGTGTGTCTGTGTGTGCTTAGTGGAAAGAGCACGTTGTCCGGTACATGTTGTCATATGAGATGACGATTGGTCGAAGGGACGCTGTCGCTCACTGAGTTAGGTGTCATCATATGAAATGACGTTTTTGATTGACTTTACATTTAAAATATGAAATAAACGCATTTTTGCTTTCTACATTTGTACATACACTCCAGACTATTGAAAAAGGAACATTTGAAATCACACAAAATTCTTAGCTCATTCAGTCAATTTGTCAGTAATTATTTTGTTCGCAACATTTTAAAATTCATTGGTAACAATCTCTATCATACATACTGTTTGAAAATATAGACTACGTGTTTGGCAATTGACATTGGCAGTGTGAATGTAAACAATTAATGTTTTATTTTATTTTATATACTAGCTGCCCAAGCAGACATTGTTCTGCCCTTTTTGACGACCCTTCCTGTAAAAAATCCTTAAATTCGCAATAAAAAATATTGAGGGTGATAAAAACCATCATATCTCTCAAGTTGGACCAAACTGCACACAGTGTGCAAAATTTCATTGAAATCAGTTCAGTCGCTTAGGAGTTCATCGCGGACATATAGTGTGACACGTAATTTTTATGCATAAAGATTTATAACACATATTATATATACCTTTTAGCTTTCTGCACATCTTCTCCATAGAAAGTTTTATTATGCTAAACCTCTCACTCCTCCGTATGATCAATATGTTTATAATGGCTACAAAGTTTTTCTTTCACGTTTTATTTATTTATTTAACAATTTATGTACACACAAAATAATGTTACAATGAAGAAAAAAAAAAGATATTTTGTACGTTTTATAATGTATTAATATTGTTTATATTTATAATAAATATGTAGTACTTATATTACTATCTATTCAAAATATATTTCAAAAACAAATCACTTGACGACGAACGCGTGTTGTTGACGCAATACGAGTATATTTAAAATACGAATTTTATAAATTTAACATCCAAACGCAGGCAATAGGTGAATTGGTTCAATATACGTTGGAACTTGGTCGGGTGCAATTTAAAGTGTTTGCCGTAAATATACCAAGAAGTCAAATATGGTCACATGCTTATAACTCCACCTGCTTGCGCACACACGAGTCGGCAATATGTAATTTTATTAATTTGTCCAAAATATAATACAAAGCCATATTCCATAATTACTCGGATTTTTAACGTGTCCATGATAACGTAAAATATTCAAATGCAATGAAAACATAACGTTAATCAATAAACGAATGAATGATTTTGAAAAAAAGAACATGGAACTCTTTTTAAGTTTTTAAAATAAAATTAATTTCAAATTAGAACTCTTAGCCGAACAAAATTTTAAATGGCCAGTACTGCAGAACGGCAATTTCATATGTAAAGACCTATTATGTACAATGTACGTATTGTTAGTGACGGGGTGATCCTGTACGTGCCGACTTCCTGGAGCGTCGATTCTTCACATCAGTTTTATGTTCCTTTACGCGGGTTTTTATTGGTCAAGGATGATTCGCGAGACTATTGAAATCATTCGTAATGTCATTAATATATAGGTTGTTTATATTATATAGCTTAGCGGCAAACAATAATCGTGTACACGCCCATGTAATTATTTACTCATTAATTAATTGACTAATTAGTACATAATATTAAGCTTTTATGGGCCACAGCAACCACTTACCATCAGGTGGACTGTGTGCTCGTTTGTCACCCTATCCTATAAAAAAAGCTATAGTTATAAATTGGTAAATTACTATTCTACAATCCTCGGTTACTGCAATAAGCTATAACTATTATACATGAAAATAAAACTCTAAAAGCAATTGTGGAATATTTGAAACTGGATATTATATATTGTAAAATATAAAGTCGTGTAACAAAGTCCACTGCCGAACATGGGCCCTTCCCTCTGCATGCTCTTTTGATTGGTGATAAAAGTGCCAGACGTCACACACCTTTCATGCTGCGCTTCATTGCAGGTATTTTTATTATATTATTGGAAGTATCATAATGTAAAGAACAAAAATTATTTTCGTAAACATATAATTGCTAAAATGTATGCAAAATTTAGAACAAAATTTTAAAAAAAATGAATCATTCAGTCAAATTATTTTAAAGCTATAATATGAGTAAAAATTATTTTTGTTAAAAATACTTTTTAGAAGCCAACCGAGAGGGAAAAAGCGTTGTTATAATGCCTTTTGAAGTCAGCGAATTTTCCTACGGGCACCTAACGAAATTGTTCTTTTACTCTTCATAAACGCGCTCGCTCTTTGCACCCTCGGCTTTTTTCACAGTATGAGAGTGAGGCAAAGTGTGACAAAGCGACTACAAGCTACCTTTCGACGGCAGACTTCGAAATAATTGAGGTGTTCTCTTTTTGTGAAATTCGATCCATAAACGTACTTTGAGGAAGGTTAAAATGCCTTTTATATTTTTAAAATTTTTATATTATTGCTTTTTTTTTAATAAGTTTTCAATAGAAATGTTAAAATTGAATAATAACAAATAAATAATACAAAATTTATTGACTGAGGTGTTTGACGGCCTGATGTTCCTTGGTTAAATTTAATTTTGAATAATAATTTATAGTCCAATCTACGCAGAATGCTTACAGTATCTTAAAATATTGCAGTGAAATGCTTGGGTTCGGATTTCAATTTAGTAATTATGAAATCCCAAGCAGAAATAAAAATGTAGGCCATCTTCTCTATTGAAATTTTGATGTATTTTTTTAAATTTAATATATGCGTTACGTATCATTCTTGGTAGGAGAGTGTTCCTTTGCAAGGATTTGTAGTTTAACAAATGTAATGGTGGAGGTGATCTTGAACATATAAAAATGTTTTACGGATTGCAGAATTCCCGCAGCGTCGATTGTTAACGTTAGTGATATGTTGTATTATCGGATTTTTACGTTCTTTACGTTGGTCGGTATTGATTCAGTTACTATTTACATGATCACCCATTGAAGATATCTTCTCAATTGTAACAAGGGAGCTAAAAGATAACAATATGCCCACAGAATAGTGCAGTATTATTTGGAAATTTCTTCGTGTTTGAAGATTTATCTGAAAAGTTCGGTGAATGGTCTCCGAAAATATAGGAAACAAGAGTTAATAAAAAAAATACCTTTACTGATATTCGAAGTAATGACAATTCTGCTACACACTTTTAACACAGGTTGTAAAGCTGTTTGGAGAATGTCAGTAAACGCTTTTTGTGGTCCACGAACTGTGGGATATCCATACCATCCATACCATTTGAGCTTTTCAGGGCTAACATAAGGGGGGGAAACAAAAAAGTCTACCAGTGCCAACTCTCCAGATAGGGATAGCGATGAAGAGCAGTTGCCTTACTTAGAGCGAGAAAGTTAAGCACCTGGATATCAGTGTGTGGAGGGCGTTGTCTTTGCGGAAACTTCATTGTGCTCACCCAGTGCATTGCAGATTGTTGTCATTTTTGTGAAAACACGCTCAGACACACACGTAAAATGTGTGTGCTTTAAACCGTATATGGGTACGTAAATTTATCAAGCTACTTCACCGTGTTCCATCATTTGAGGCAAATCTTCATTTTAACGTGTTATTCCATTTTGCGCTCCATTTTGTAATGAAACAAGTTCTCTCACTGACTCCGTTAGCTTGACAGCAGCGTGTCAATGTGTCAGCGCTTGTTGACATGTCTTTTAATGCGTACATCATCCTAATAAGCACGATTTTATCATATGGGACCAATCACCAAATTTTTGGACGCACTATGTACAGGAATCCATTGAAGTCATTTGACTCCATTAAACTTAATATTTAACTCATACATTATAAAAAATAAGCAATTATTATTTACTAAAACTGTCCTAATCTTTAGCGAGTGGTACTCGAAGGCACTTACATCTTTGTTTTATTTATTCCGAATACATGAAACCTTAAATTTACTTTTACCCTGGCCATTGTCCGTGACCGATAAAAATGTTTGCAATATTTTGAATATTCACGATTTATTGATGTTTATTTTTTATTTTGTCATATGTATTTTTTATTTCGTCTTATTTGTAATAATAGTAACTTAAAATGACTAATATGATTTTAGTTTTCCTTACTTGCAATATTAGATCCTTAGATTTGCGTTGTTTTAGTGTCAACGTGGTTTGCATCATGAGTATATTATTAGCGTAAAATGATGCCAATGAAATCAGTTTCACCCTGAAAATTGTGTAAAGAAAAGTTCACAAGCAAGTACGTGGTGTGGTGATGGGCTCACTTGTATCTTCCTATGTCAACGATAAGTAATAAATAATCATGGCGAACTTTGAGGACAGTGCTTTTCTATTTCTGGACATCCAATTAATACGTGGTATCAAATCTATACATCAAATTTATACATGGTAGAGCCATGCTGCAGCTATATTACTGGTATAGTTGAAGCACGAATGGGTCGGCTCGACTGGGGAAGGACCACGCCTCAACGGAATACCATCGTAAAATTGCAGCTCAACGCTGCTGTGTTTTGTATGGTGAGTGTATAGAACCGCAGACCCTTTTTACTGGAAATGAGGCATTCTATCTTAGTCCTCACGGGTGACAACGCATCTGCATTCTAATTTGTAATCGAGGATAGACGTAGATGTCTATGAGCCACAGCAACCACTTACCATCAGGTGGACAGTGTGCTTGTTTGCTATAAAGAAAACCAAGATTCTGCAAGTGAGGTGTAGACGATAATTTCACAATTTTATCATCAGACAAATTTACTACAATCTTATACAACGTTAATTCCATAAATTTTAAAATTAGTTTAACAAGGGAGATACAGGCAATTTATTATTTAGTTTTTTTTGTTTTAGTAATTCTAAATCCCAAAGATGAAACACGTCAAACACCACAGTCCGCCCGTGATCAATGGAGTTGTAAAGTATCTAAACGTGGGAAATTAAAATTAAGTTAAATTAGAAATGAAAAAGGAGATGGGCAGCAGCATCTTTTTGATAACAACTAAGCAACTAACCGTGATACCTATGGCAAAATTTCTAGGTCTATGTTCCGCATCAGTCTTTTATGAGTTGGAAAATAAATGTAAAATAAAATGCGATAAAATCCGAAAATTAGTGTTTTTTTTGTAAAATTAGGGTGACAAGCGAAGTCACAGCTCACCTGCTGATAAGTGAATACTGTGGCCCATAGACATCTTCATCTATTCTCGATGTTTAATATTATACAATCGAACAACAGAGAGTTTTTAGAGTTACACAATAAAATTATTATTATACTTATTATGGAAAGGCGAAAGAGGTTGTAATAAATTATTCTTATATATCCTGATGATTTAGCCAAATCGCAAAAATAAAGATATCAAGTAAATGAAATATTTTTAAAAATAAAGAGTACTATTTACAAATGAGAATGAGAAAATACACGCTTTACCATCAAGTAATCTCGGCACATTGCTTGATGGGGAAAGCTTACGCATCGCCGTAGGGATCCGTCTAGGAGCGGCAATTTGTCAACCTCATCAGTGCAGAGACAGAGTTTGGGCTCCACGGACTTTCATGTAAGGGATGCTACTTGCGTAGACATTTTGGCGGCTTCTCATCTGAAGGGCACCCCGTTTAGAGCCTGGGCAACATCAGAGACAGTTGAACAGAGTAAGTGGCGCAAATATGTGTCTCAGAGAGATGACTACATATTTGTGCTATTTGCAGTAGAGACTATCGGTGTGTGTAACCTTTTAGTTAGATTTAATTTTATACTATGTTATACATAACGTGCAAAAGTTTTTAACAGTGGTAGAGCCACGCGGAAGCTTTTGCTGTCGCACGGATGGGCCGGCTCAAACCGGGGTGGTACCACGACCTCACAGAATACCAGCGTGAATTAGAGGTTTACCTCTGTGTTTCGCTCGGTGAGTGCAGGTGGCCAGAGGCCCTTTTTACTGGAAAAGAGGCATTCCACCTTAGTCCTCACGGGTGACAACGCATCTGCATTTTGATTCGCAAACGAGGATAGATGTAGATGTCTATGGGCCACAGCTACCACTTACCATCAGGTGGACTGTGTGCTCGTTTGTCACCCTATCCTATAAAGAAAAAACAAGTTCATCAAGTTACATTTTCTATGTTATTTTCCAAGAATATCATTGTATAGTAATTATTTATCACTTATACTCTATTTATTATAGCCTTAGAAACACGAAGAAACTGTAGCGCAAATATTTTTATTTAAAAGTTAAGTTCAAACAATTTTTATGAAAACTGGTTTCATTAATGTTTTTGACATGGCTTTGATAAATTAATTATTTTTATCCTAGGCTGATATAATTTTATTTTTTTCTTAATTATGTTAAAATTAGCTTTAGTAAGGCTTCAGAGTATATTTTTAACTCATAGATTACCGAAATGATAGTCATATTAATTACAGTTAGTCTAAGAACTAGTGAGCGGCAGACTTACGGTATTTCCATAAGCTTCACCTTTTTTTATCAGTTAATCCGCTATACCTGAGGTACATGAAATGGGAACTCTTTAGTTTGACCGGCGGTTAATATAAAGACGCTCAGGTGTGAAGGTCTTCTTGCTTCTCTACCAAAGTACAAAAATACACTGAAAATATTTGATATAACCATTATCAAGGACAGATATTCTTTTGTTATGAGTAAAATTAAACTCAGACAAGGGCCCTTCCTTCAAGCAAAAATAGAAAAAATCACTAGATTATCGAGTGCTATAGTACGCGCTTCCTGGGCGATAGAATCTCAATATTTTATACGTGGTAGAGCTATGCTGCAGCTATATTTCTGGTATAGTTGTGACACGAATGGGTCAGCTCGACCGGGGAAGGACCACGCTCTTACAGAATACCAGCGTAAAATAGCAGCTGAATGCTGCTGTGTTTCGTATGGTGAGTGTAGAGAACCGGAGACCCTTTTTACCGTAAATGAGGCATTCCATCTTAGTCCTCACGGGTGACAACGCAACTACCACTTAATATATATATATATATATATATATATATATATATATATACATGTCTGCATGCAAAATATACTAATTTATTAACATAAATAATTAAAATTGCTACAGTTGTGACAGCTAGTTTATAAATGCATTATAATAAATTAAGAATCAATCGTAACTGTTAGTTGTACTTTTCTACCGACTTCAAAAAAATCAAATTGAGTACCTCCTGTACTCAATTCGATTGTATGTTTTTTATGTGTGTTACCTTATAACTTTGTTCTACGTAAATCGATTTCAATGATTCTTTTTTTTTTAAAAGCTGGTGCTTTTCATGTAGTTCTATATAAATTTGATCAAGGTGTGACCAATAGTTTCTGAGTACTCCTTAATAATATATATTGAAGTCAGTTGTACAAAATTTTAATATTTAAATTATGTTTTAAAGTGTACTCTATATTTTTCTAATATATATATATAAATGGACTATAAAACATTCCTAAAGTACAATTTTTACGGAGAGGTTCTGTTTTCTACCGACTTCACACAGGAGTAGGCACTCAATTCGATCGAATGTGTCTGTATTTTTTCTGGGTGAACCAATTTCTATGATTCTTTTTTTATTTGAAAGCTGGAGCTTCACATGTGGTCCCATATAATATTTTTGATTATTCATTGATTAAGGTCGGACCAATAGTTTTTGAGTTATTCTTAATAATTTATATTGAAGTAGGTTGTACAAAATTTTAATTTTAACATAAAAAAACATAGTCAAATTGAATACCTCCCCCTTTTTGAAATCGGTAGAAAACATACGTGATAGAGTCACGCTGCATAAATACACAATATGACTGCAGTTCGAATGGGTCAGCTCGACCGGGTTAGGTCCGTGCTCTTCTAAAACACCGTGAAACAGCAGATTAGTGCTACTTATGTTTCGTTTAGTAAGCATAGAGAACCGGAAATCCTTTTTACTAGTAATTAGGTATTCCATTGTAGGAGTGACAACACATCTGAATTTTGTTTGTTAATCGAGGATAGATGTAGAGGTTTGTGAGCCACATCATCCACTCACCATGATGTGGAATGTGCTCTAGCTTGTCACCCTTATTCTATAAAAAGTATATTAAATAATATTATACATAATTCGTTAATATACTTTTTAGAATTTTACATAAAATAACTTTCCATGTTAAGCATTTTCGCGTGATTGTGAAAAACCTTTCAAATTAAGTTGTTCTTAAAATCTAAGTTATATAGCATTACACATATCCATTATGTTAGCATCACCTTTTAGGATTTATAGATAATCAAATAAAACATGACGTAATGTGCGCAAATGTGCTTTCATCTGCCGCATCACAAAATATTCTTAGTGTGTGATTTTTACCAGGAGGCTCTATTTTTAAAATAACAGTTATCCCCGTCATCTTAAGATTTTTTTTTATCAGGATGTTAATTATTTAAATAATTGCAGCGCCTAATTCATTCTACTCGTATAATTATTTGAATGCAGTTTCTTTTTCTATTTAGATTTTTATGGATTAAGAATGCCGTAACTCAATAAAGACAATATTTATTTTATTATCTTCAATAGGTACGTATTTATATATATATTATATTTATATATTAGGTGGTTAGGTAAGTACCTACTTTCACCAAGAATAATAAACTTACTAAAATTCATAAATTATTGGTGAGGTAAGCATTGCAAGCTGCTCTAACGAGAAGGTAAGTTTGATTAAAGGATAAACTTAAATTTGCAGTGGAAAAATGTTCTCTTATAAATTTAGCTACATCACGGCACAGAATAAATAAATGATGCTCTTGCTACATAATGTAAGTTTGTGTTTTGGAAAAAACCTACAAATTCATGATTTTCGGATTTTTTTTTTTTACTTGTACTGCTTCTTGCACCTTTGCTTCTTGCCAAAATTTTATGTTTCTAGACGGACGGGAAGTAAGTGTATAGGTTTTGAAGAGTAAGTTTGAGATACGTAAATCAATACTAAAAATCGTTCATAACCTAAGAATATTTTTTCCAATGTTGCAATTATAGCATACATTGGGTATATTTCAACACATCTATACTAATAAATAAAATTGAAGTGTCTGTTTGTAATGTTAAAATGACAGCTTTTAACTAAATGAATAACTTAATTTTAAACTTATATTTAACTAAATGAAAGTATATACGGTACTTATAACAAAAACACAATTTAAACACAAAAACGGGACTTTCACTGGCATATAGCTTTTATTTTAGAAAAGAAATTATTCCGCGCAAAAAAAATTAAAAGCCATAAAATCCAATCGCAATATATTCCACGCATGCGAAGTCGCGAGAAACAGCTAGTTTTTTTATATAAAAATCCAAAATGGCGGGGCTAGTGTAAAAGACATCATTTAAGCACATATTTTTCAAATTTAAGTAGTTAAGGATTATAATATATTATTATATTAAATTAGAGTTATAATGACTGGGTTGTGCTTACTGAAAAATATTATAAACATAAAGCTTAATTCGTCGTTTTATTTTGAAGTAACTAATTATCTGGCGAGAATAAAAGTAAAAGCATCTGAGGTTTTAATTACCAACAAAATTTATTTTACACTAGCTGTTCCTCGCGATTTCGCCGGCGTGGATAATACTACGATTTTATTTTAATTTTTTTGCATGGAACCCTAATTCTTTTTGTAAAATGAAAGTATCCTAAGTTACTCCTTATAACAGCATCAGCTATCTGCCAGTGAAAGTCCCGTCAAAATTGGTCTAGCCGTTTCAGAGATTAGCCGAAATAAACAGGCAGAGAGAAAAAATATTTAAAAATTGTTTTTTTTTTGTTATTAGTACCGTATATACTTTCATATGCATTTAGTAAAAAGCTGCTATATTTTAACATTACAAACAGACATTTCAATTTTATTTATTTGTATAGATATAGATTTTCGAGATAAATCCATTGTTTCTCTCCATTCTTTCAGTTTTCTGTTTACTTGATCAAGGTGGGAATTAAACTAAATAACAACTAAAGAAAGTTAAAGTTTATTAGGTCGGTCATAGTTGGGTATGAATTACCCTTCTAGCCCCAAGCAAAAATGCAGCAATTCCTTTGTTCTTGTTTTAAAGGCAAAACTGCCAGTGTAATTGGTTGCCACTTATCATCAGGTTTACTCTTAACTTGTTTGTCACTTTAACATTAATAAAAATACTGTACTATATATATATATATATATATATATATATATGTTACGTGGTAGAGCCATGCTGCAGCTATATTAGTAGTGTAGTTGTAGCACGAATGGGTCGGCTGGAACGGGGAAGGACCACGCTCTCACAGTTACACTGCTGTGTCTCGTATGGTGAGTGTAGAGGCATTCCATCTTAGTCCTCACGGGGACAACGCATTTTCATTTTGATTCGCAAACGAGGATAGCTGTAGATGTTTATTGGCCACAGCAACCACTTACCATCAGGTGGACTGTGTGTTCATTTGTCACCCGATTCTATATATATATATATGGGCTTTTATTTGTGAAGCAAAGACTATTTGAGAGCTCTATTGACGACAACACTTGTCTATATTGCCTTTTCTAAAAATACATCAGAGCTGAGTGTAGAACCGATATTATCAAATCAATAATTCTATTTTCAATAACTAATCATTGGAATTTGCGCTTGAAATTCTGGGTTGGATTGTTCGTCATCATCATTCAGCTGTTATATCTCTATTTAATCTTGTCCCACAGTCCATGTGCGTTACTTAAAGGAAGATATTTTCAGAAAATTGGGAAGATGAAATAAATTTCCAAAATATTTTAGAACATTTTAATATATTTGTTTAATTTTCCACAAAATGATCCTGAAAACTTTCAGATTATGTAACGACATAATTACCCCATCTCATAATTTTGTTGTTTTGATGTTTACCCTTTGAGAGGCCTCCGTGTATTTCCCGAGTCGTCTAAAGATATTAATAACCATCAAAGACAGCTGTCTGTCTCTATCCCGCAAGTAGGCACTCGCATTTCGCCTGCCTCCCTTACAAGTCATGTTTTTCGTTAATGTTATTTTAAAGATGACAAGATGATGGTTTTATAAGCAAGCAGTAATTGCTATACAATTAGAAATTTGTTCAATTACCGTTTTCACAGTCAGAGATAAAAGCGTAATATAGTTCAGAAATTGTTCTTACAATTAGTATTGACTAGTATAGATTTAGATAAGGACCCTGAAATATAATCCCATCAAAATTCATGTAAGTTTAGCTAAGTTTTGCCTTCACTGCAATAGCTTCTGTTGGTTAGAAAAAGAGTCTCGACAGATTAATAGACGTACGGATGGATGGACAAGACAGTGATCCCATAGGGTTCCGTTTTCCTTTCGAGATGCAGAACCCAAAAAATAAATTTTTTATAGTAGAATAAGGGTGACAAACGAGCACTTAGTCCACCTAATGGTAAGTAGATGATATAACCTATAGACATCTACATTAATCCTTGAGTAAGAATCAAAATGCAGATGCGTTGTCATCCTTGAGGACTAAAATGGAATGCCTCGTTTCCAGTGAAAAGGGTCACCGGTTCGCTGCACTCACCATACGAAACACAGCAGCATTAAGTTATATTAAGTGCTAGTTTACACTGGTATTCTGTGAGAGCATGGTCCTACCCCGGTTGAGCCGATCTTTTCGTGCTACAAACATCATATAGCTGCAGCGTGTTTCTACCACTTATGACGTGGTAGAGCCACGTTTATACGTTTATTAACATTATAAAAAAAATATCTGGTTTTCTATAAGTTTGTGCACGCTAATCTCAACATTGCATTAAAGAATTTGTATGTAGTTTTCATGGTGTAAAAAATAAGCTTGTGGTAACTTTATTCATTTGAAAAATAAAAAGTTGGCCAAGTGCGAGTCGGACTCGCGCATGAAGGGTTCTGTACCGTCGTAAAATACGTTTCTATTAGGGGAGCTCTACTAGACTCTTTAATTTTTTATTTATTTTTATGTTTATTTTTATTTAGCGGCAACAGAAATACATATTCTGTAAATATTCCAACTGTCTACCTATTACGGATCATGAGATACAGCCCGCTGACAGACAGACGGAGGGCTGGACTGACGTACGGACAGCGGAGGCTTAGTAATAGGGTCCCGTTCGTTATTCTTTGGGTACGGCACACTAAAAATGATACTATGTTGATTTTTAAGTAAGTAGGTACGTGAAAACAGTGTATGTACTATTGAAAAAATGGTTTTATTCAATGAATAGTGTATAATTGTAAGAAATTGGGTATTAATAGTGCCACTATTCTAAGAATAGGGTATAATGTAATAACATTAATATTATATTCTTAAATTAATAAAATATCAATCTTAAAATCTTACTTTTCAAGTGATTTTCATTTTTAATTTGAATTGATTTTTTTGATTGGTGTTATTTAGTTCATTGTTGTAACTATCTACAATGTGCAAGATCAAAGTGAGAGTGTTTAGATACATGTTTTTCTCACGGCCAGTACAACGTGGTTCATCGTTCTTCGTGGTGGTCATGTGTTAACAACTTAAGGAGTCTGTATGCATTAATTCTCGATTGCTATACATCCGATATTCTTATCGCAATCAATAGCAATCGGGAATTAATGCAATATCTATAGAAATAGACAAAAATACCTAAATAAATAGAAAAAGGCATTACTGTAAGGAATAACATCTCAAAGAAGAAATTTAAAGATATCTACTGTTTTTTGACGAATGCAAATCCTTCAGAATAGTTTTATTAAGCCTATGTTTTAAGTTACACCTATATACACTTCATTTGAATTTATTCTCATCATCATCATCATTACAGCCCTTCAGATGTCCACTGCTGAACATAAACCTCCCCCAAGAAATGCCACAAACACGGTCCTGAGCCACCTGCATAAATCGAATTCCTGCATGTCTTACCAGATCGTCACTCCATCTAGTAGGGGGTCACCCAACACTTTGCCTACCGAACGGTACGAGGCTGCCACTCGAGAACCTTTTTCCCCATCGGTTGTCGATTCTTCGAGCTATAGGAAAGTACCTAGTCGGACTATTTGTCATAGGTACAGATACTCGTCAACAACTTCGAACTTCGAACTTCCCAACAACTATCGGCATAGGTGTGTCATAACCATTTTGTAAATGCTATCAGAACTTTATAATTTCACACTTTATTACGAAATTCAGATCAGTTATAATATTATCATATTTTGCTCTAAAGTAATTTAATTTAACAAGAGTTTATTGCGTTACATTATTATCATTAATTTATTAACGATAAAATAGTAAACCAGAATGCATATAATCCAATTTACTACGTAACGTCAAATTATACAGATTTGTATGAAATATTATTTAGACTGAACTTTAGAATTACAGATAATATGAAATTAGTTTTATTTATCACATAGCGGCGGTATTAGAATATCTACTATCCCATATCGTTCCGTGAGTATCATAAGAGGCAATAGAGGAAAAAAAAAAACATGAGCAGTAGCGATTTCCTAATATCAACTAAAAATAAAAAACTGCGATTGTAACCCGCCTGACTAGTGTGATAACAAGTGGAATGCGGGAAGTTAAGACTGTGTAAGAACTTCCGAAGGAGGCAGAGTTATAGCCGAAATCTTATTTCAATTTTAATTTTTTTGTTTTTGGCCATTTTGACCCCTTAGGAGTGTAATGAGGACTTTTGCCCCTATTCAACCATAACCCCCATTACATCTTCTACATGATAGATTTTTTCACGTGGTAGAGCCATGCTGCAGCTATATCATGTTTGTAGCACGAATGGGTCGGCTCAACCGGGGAAGGACCACGCTCTCACAGAATACCAGCGTAAAATAGCAGCATAACAATGCAGTGTTTCGTATGGTGAGTGTATAGATCTGGAGACCCTTTTTGACTGGAAACGAGGCATTCCATCTTAGTCCATACGGGTGACAGCGCATCTGCATTTTGATTCGTAATCGGGGATAGATGTAGATGTCTATGGGCCACAGCAACCACTTACCATCAGGTGGACTGTGTGCTCGTTTGTCACCCTTATCCTATAAAAAAAGACTACTCAAACTGACTATACCTAAAGTTCAAGCTACCCCCCATTTTTTGGTTTTTGGCCATTTTGACCCCCTAGGAGTGTAATGAGAGCTCTTTGCCCCTATTCAACCATGACCCTCTACATGATAGGCTATCCAAACTGACTAGGTCTAAAGTTCGAGTTACCCCCCTCCCCCCAACTCATTTCTACTTTACTTCCAACTATAGCAAATATCCCTCCCGTGAGAATCAGCGGTGGACTTTTGGTAGGCTGTAACGGTTACTGATGTTGGTTAGTGTATTATATAAAGACTCAGAAGCAGTAGCAACAAACACATTTATTATTTCATGTATTGAACTATAAAATATCTGTTGGAATTAATATACTTTGATACTGTCCGACGGATCACCATAAATGTTGGCACATATTATATGTATATTTTTATAGAGGTTTTTATGCTGTCCACTTTTCTGCAATTCACTAGATGGCGCTGCAGCACATATCTATACGATTAAATCGATCGCCATGAAAATTGGTGTACATCTCAGAGTAATTACTAGCATAGGGAGAGTCGTAAAATAAGAACAAAATGTTTATAGCTGAACCCTTTATACATATGACGCTTAACGTGGTACAAAATAAGATATCTATATTATTCTCACCTTCTTTCTTTTACAAGGTTGTTGCGTTTTTCCATTCCATAGACATCTCTATTGATGTGCCATTAGCGAAAAATTATCGATAAATTCATTAAGAGTATAATTTAGTAAAATTAGGGATTCTTATTAGTTCGCTTCGTAATACTTATTTATATCAATGAAAGGTCAAGGAAACTTCATCTAATGTCTTGCTACATAAACGTAGTCGAATAATGCGGAATTTCGTACTATCGTCATATAATTTAGAATATATGGTGGAAAGGTCACTACGAAATCTACTTAAATTCAGCCTGTATATTTCCGCCAAATAATTCTCAGACCTTTTATGGGTTTTATAGGGAGTAATAACTATGTTTGTTTAATCGACACAGGGCGTGCTTCACGGAACGTAAACAGAGGGCACTGTTGTATTAGTACAACAACAGCGGCACGACCGCGGTCTGCCTTCTCTTTTGTCGCTAGATCAAAACTACCAATAAATCGATTACAAACATATTACCCGTTTTCCTCTCTACTCACTCAAGATATTATCCATCATTTATTCATTAATTACAGCCTATCACAAGTCTACTTAGTTCCATAGTTCCTTCTATTAGTAAGTGGTTTGGTAAACGCAATTTTTATTATTTTGTGTTGTTATCAGGAAGATACTGTTGCTTATATCCTGTTTTATTTCCCTATGCCGTCTTTTACGATATTTACGGAATGGTATGGGGTCTTAGAGCTTCTAAGTAATAATATATATAATTTGGTAGGAGGCAGTGGTTTCATTTACGCCGCCGCTTTACGACATTATCTAGATGCTGCCTTAACTTCATGATTATGAAATATTTTTATCCAAAACACATAAAGTTTTGTCGAATATGGTCGATGGTTTTCCGCTAAGCAAGTGGTAAATCTATATAAATTAAAACCAATTGCCGCCTGTATGAAAGATAGTCACTTGAGAATGACTGGACCGATTTTGATGAACACTCACACTCATAATTGGACTTGGTAAGTAGCGCTGATGTCGAGATCTAGAAAACAGTCGTGTGAAGCCGGGGCGGATCTTTAGTCAACATATAACATTGGGATCTGTCAAGACTTAGTATTCATACCTCCTTAACTATTAGTTTTTAAACTTTGCGAAACGAATATTTGCAATATAATATACATATTATATACCTAATCATCACTTGATTAAGAAAACAATTTACTTGATAGTTCGAATAATAAATAATAAGTCTAGTCGTATTTTCTTTATATTTTTAGAAATATAATAAATAATTAAACAAAAAGGAGTATATCGATGTCGATTGTTGTTAAAATTGCAAACGAAACCACTATAGAGAAGAAGATGTCATGTTTAGTAAAGTAACGTCACATATAATACTACTACAATAGGGATGTCATTTTTCCAGTGGTAAATTAAGTAAAAAATGACTTTCAATAAGAATTACTTTTAATCAATATTGAATAAAAATTATTCTATTCTATTCTAGTAAATAAGAAGATACGAGTACACTCGTTACTTTTTTTTATTATTCTCATATTTGGCTATAAAGAGACTAAAGATGACCACTTGACATTTCCATTTCCACTCTTTTTTCTTATTTGTCTCTTTTTGCCTTATTTGAAAATTAAATTACAAAAAGCGAGACAAGTATATTGACTGAATTTATGTAGAACTGTAGGTTCTCTTTATGCACACGTATGTATGTAATTACTCTAAGGTGTACACAGTCTGGACAACGTATGGCGGGTTTTGTTAGTATAATGTTATGTTACTTAATAAAATCAATAACAGTATTACAAGTATTTGAAAGAGTTGTTTGGAGTGTCTTGATTAATTTACGTATTTCTGCTATTCATTATTATATTAAAATTATAATGTACGAGTACGGCGATGCTGATGCGTACGATGATGTTTCACTACAATCCTTGAGACTCTAATACTGCCAGACCTAACTAAAGTAATAGATTGTTATGACATCTCACTTAAAAAAAAAACGAAAAGATATTACACGGTGATGTTATACAGTAATACACGAACGATGTTATAAAAGAGTAGGTATATTATATGTCTAGTTAAACATTATTAGATTTAGCTTGCTAACGCGAATACAAAGCAAAATTATTGTTTACTTAGTTTTTTTACTATACAACTTTTACAGATTTAAAAAAAAATTGTAGAAAATCTCTTTAATTTACGTAATTAGTTTACAGAATATTTGTCTAGTGTTACAGGATGAGTAAAAGGAAACCATAATTAGAGGGAGACAAGTTACCGGTGTTGCTGGAAGTTGCAAACGTTAGAGACGGTGGGTCGGGAGTTGTCGGTATGGAAACTTTAGCGGGGACGGAGCGGACACCGGGCCGACTCACCCTGTAATTTCAGTGTACTCTGTACCGGGCGTTCGCCAACTAATTTGTCATCCGAATATCAAATTACGCATGAAATGGCGCGCAACAGTAGAACCAACGGTTTGATAACGTGTTTTAAAATAAAAATTCAATCGCCACCTGTTAAAATAATTGTGGGCAACTGCGCAATTTACGAGTAAATCTCTACAAGAATATGCCAACTAGTCCCCAAGAACAGAGGCTTAAAATTCTGTATAAAATTACGAAGCGTTTTTATAATGATAGTGTACTTTTAATTTTGTTTATTAAATTCATAAGCTTGTTGTTTTTATTTAAGAAAATTAAAACAATATTTAAGTTTTTAATTTTATATTTAATGTAAATGCTATTATTATAATATGGGTATATATCCCTTTTATATATTTGTATGTTATGGTTGTATTTGAAATACACGTTTGATTATTATAATATATTTTATAATATTTACGTAGTAGTTACTTAAATCATAGGACATACTGGAGTGTACAACGTACTTGAAACTACAGTGGATCGCGCCCGTTCTCTTTTACTTTTTAACCGACTTCAAAAAAGAAGGAGGTAGTGAATTCGACTGTGTTTTTATGTGTGTTACTTCAGATTTTTTTCTGGGTGAACCGATTTTGATATATTTTTTTTTATTTGAAAGCTGGTGCTTCTAGAGTGGTCCTATATAAAAGAGAACAGGCAGGCTTGTATGGGAATTACGTACAGCTAATAAAATTTCGTGTTTTTGGATATTTTGATTTTAATTGGTAGTTAGTATGATACACAAGCCCTTTTACAATTCTTAGATTTTATAAAACTTGGGACGTAAAAGTTATGACCAGTTTTATTTGTTAAGATTATGTATAAGTGTACCAATGTAGATTGTTACAGGCACATAAACATTGTTTTGGTGATAAAGTAAATGTTCTAGGTTGCTTGTCACTATCTTTGTAGTGTTTTACTTACCATTAAGTAGATAGATTGAGATGAAGATCGTACATACTCAGCGGGGTGCTTTAGGACATACCTATATCCAGCAGCGGACTGCAGCAGTTTGATAATGATGAAGTTCTGATCGAGTTTTGAGTGTAGATAAATAAAACAATACTTTGTTTTCGTAATTGTAGTCACAAACTACAATCCAAAACAACAGCAAAGAACTGAAATGAAGTGAAAGACAGATCAATAAATAAATACCATATGAAAAAAAAGATATTGATGACAATAATCATTCTTATCATTAAATCGTTAACCATTATCATTTTATGCAACAATTGTGCATTCTTAGGTGTAATATATGTGTTAAATTATATACATTGTGTTATTTCTATTTCTAAATTATTAATTATAAAGTAAGTAAAGTAAAATATTTTTTTTAAGTACTAAAAACAGTACACTAACATGAAAATAAATGGCTTAATTGCCTTAATATGTGGTACAAATTCTATAACAGAACAACAAAAAAAGTATGCGCTATAAAATCTGCCGTTTATCAACATCTGATTTGTTTGTTATCCTTAATAACGCGCATTTAATTGACTTCGACCACATTGATGATGTTCTCCTTTAATTTATATTGAGGTCGGTTGTACAAATTTTTTAATGTTACCACCAGTTGTATTTCAACTCTTTTATCGGCGAAGCCGGAAACCCCGAACGTCGTTTGTACTGAACTTGCCCCCCATTTTATTTTATGTTTTGGTGGTTTTGGTTGAAATGTTTTGTTCAGTTCAGTTCAGTGTTACGTGTAATAATTTTTAATTATATGGGTTCGAAAATAGCTAGAAATCATTCGTATAAACATACACACTACCGGTGCGTTGCTCTTTTCTTTTCCAAACATAGCTGATACACTGCCGCGTATTTAGATGTGCATTTGATTGCTTATGATAATTTTAATTAATATTTGAAATTTATATTTAAAGCATTATAACCATTAACGGTTCGTAAAAAAGGTTCACTGTTGTACATAGATCCCAATTGAGAATATTTATCGCAATCCCTTGCTTGGCAGGAGGGTAGGTAATGGCAGTACAGCAGACTTTTCGTGCCATAGACGCTTCTCGCCCTCCGTTTTGAACAAATTTACCCAAAACCTAGGTTTTTCTGCTTTAAGTAAAATTTTACTCTAACCGAATAATATGGAATGATAACTTGAATAGTTCACCGCAACTTCATAGATAATATTATCTGTTATGTTGTACAAAGTATTTAAGCATGTTATGTTGATTTAATAAAAGTATAAAAATCAACTACGACAAAACTTGAAAGTCCCTCCCTGCTTACTCCTTTTTGAGTTAGGAGTATTAAGATGAAATAAACTAATTATAGTTTATAAATGCATAGACCTTTCAAAGCTTTTGCTGGAATTGCAGTAACTACATAATATATTCTTAAGTAACCTTTTAGCTTAACTGTTTTCTAAATAAATTCTAAAAAGATGAAATGTTTTTACATCATTATATTAAGGCAGTAAACGAAAAGGAAACATAACGAATGACTGCATTAGTAATCAATTTTATGCCACTATTGGTTTGTGAGCACCATATAACTCATCCTTATAGGTACCTAGATGGTAGGGGAAGGTTCCCCGGTACCGTGAGTTTTTCGCAATAGCACAATGAAATGGCATAAGACGTAAAGACATCTAATTAATAACGTCTATCATATCTCTATTGCTCGGCTTATATGTGCTAGGGAGGGAGCGAGGCGAAGCTTAACGTAAGAGGATTGCTTATGGACGCATGATTTGTTCCGAAGATCGTTAGCGTGCGATTTTTTTCCGTTATTATCCGGTGGATAATTATATTCAGAATTGCAAAGAAAAGTTTCGAAATTATGTCGTCATTTCTTTGAAAAAAAAATTGGTTTAATGGAGTCTCAATTTAAAAAGATTTTCAAATAAAACTGGCGCTGATATATATTTTAACATTATGCTGCTGAACGGTTAAATACTATTTTCAAAAATTCAAAAACAACGCCTACAACTATTGTTACGGATTTTTAATCAGCTCCTTTAGCTACTACTGTAAATGAAGAATTTTACGCAGCACAAATGAGTCCAATCGATCGAGTAAGAACCACGCTCACACAGAATACCAGCGTAAAATAAAATAAAAAAAAAACTCGAGAATTTTGTTACTAGACCCAAGAATTCGAAGAGGGATATAGGCACTTATCATGAGTAGGACTGTGTGCTCATTTGTCTATACATAAATTTTAAAAAAATGTACTTTTTTCTGAAATTCAAAAGTAAAGTCTTAACCATTGTTATGGGTTTTTAATCAGCTTCTTTAGTCACAAGATATTAGTAAAGAATTTTATCGTGGTTTTCACTCAACCGGGTAAGGATCACGCTTACAAAGAATACCATCATGAAATAATACAATAAACGCGAAACTATTTTACTGGTAGTGAGCGCATTCGATTTTAGTCCTCATGGGTAACAACGCATGTTTCTATGGGCCACAGCATCCACTTACGGGTGACAACGCATGTGTATTTTGATTCTTTATTGAGGATAGATGTGGATGTCTATAGGTCACAGCAACCGCTTAACATTAGGTGGACTGTGTGCTCGTTTGTCACCCTATCCTATAAAAAATGCAGCAACTAGAGGCATGCAATTATTAGAGATTTTCCCATAGTCACCACTCTGGACAGGCGATTTGGTGAGCGTAGAGCCAATACATTACACTAGTAGTGATGCTTTCTATCACCAGATTGTGGCTTTTAGGTTCGATACTTATAACCGCCGTTGGTCACTTGAGCCTAGTTGATTAATTAGTAGTTTTGTCGCAAATTACTAGACTTAGGTAAGTAGGTGATAGGACTTTTTTTGTAGAGAAGTCCACCACGATGAGAAAATACGACGCTCTTACCTACTTTTGCTGCCAAGCAGCAGAGCGTGCACTGTTGTGTTTTGGTCCAAAGGGCATAGAGAGCCAGAATAGTTTACATGTATTTTATTAAAAAATCCTTGTAAACAAAAGAGAAATAAAAACAGGTGGTAATATAAAAAAAACACACGTATGAAGCTGTCCACGGTGAGTTATATGGTTCGCCGGACAAAAGGCAGTAATAATTAGTGACAAAACGTAACATCAGTCCACATCAATGTGCTTGACATGTTTCATGATAATTGGATAGGACAGGACAATGACGGGGCAACTGGATACAACCCGAACAAGGGGCGCCGCTTCGTTATTATGACATATTGTTCTCGACTGATGCAAACTATCCATGTAAATTCAAAATATATAGTCATATGTTTATGATATTAAAAGTACATTTTAAATTTCTAATTACTTACTCTTTGGTATATACGGTCACAATATCCGTTGTGATAAATTTTCTCAAATAATAATAACATATGTACTGGGACCGTGTAGTGGCTATGTAAGAATATCCACTACCACGTATCGTCTCCGTGTTTTAAGAGGCGTCAGAGAGAAAATGAAGCAGAAGATAGGCAGCAGTGTCTTCCTAATAACAACTCAAAATAATAAAAATCTGCAGTTGGCAACCCGTTTGCCAAGCGTGGCAACTAAAGCAACATACCTCCATGAAGCTATGAGTGGGGCCTATGTTCAGCAGTGGACTTTTATATGTTGTAATGGATTTATATAAGAAAGATAAAAAATTAATTTTATTCTAAAACATTCGTAGTAAGTTATAGGAACATTTTATTAGGCAAATATGTATAAAAATATACTCCTGAACAAATTTACGGGAACGCATAAAAGTGTGTATAAACAAATTATCATGGATATTTGTGACAATTAAATTTATTAATTTTCACAAATAATATTTTGCTTATTATACGTTAATTTAAAATTTCAAACGCCGAAATAACAAACGATCAAAAGACAAAAATTAATCAATTTATAAAAAAAGAAACATTTTACGTAAAGGAAACATTTTTGTATTTAATATTTTATTCTTTTTTTTATAAATACTTCGAAAAGGCTATAACGAGCGTTATAATCAGCATTTAGTTGACCTCTTTAGCTCTTCGGCGGCTCTTGCTAGCTTGACGGCTCCGTGGCGCAGTGGCTTTGCAATCAGTTGTTGCGCTGGGGGTCGCGGGTTCGAATCCCGCACGGAACAAGTATTTGTATGGCCTACAAATAATTGTTCCGGGTCTGGGTGTTTGTCCTTGTGCAATTTATGTTTGTAAACTGCCTCCACGACACAGGAGAAAATCCTAGTGTGGGGGTAAAGTATTAAAAAAAAATTTAGTTGACCTCTTTAGCTCTTCGAACTGCTTCTAGTCTCCTTGGCATACTCTTTATTTAATTATCAAATCATGATAGATTGCGTTCCATTGTTCCTGTTATTCGTTTTTAAAATCTCTCAAATTAGCAGGGGCAGGACTTCTTTTTATAATTTCTCTTCCAAGCTAATCCCATACATGCTCTATGGGGTTTAAGTTGTTCAAGCACGCTGGCCACCCTATAGTATTGATTTTAACGTTTCGAAGGTATTCATCATGCATAAAATCAAATCTATCTCCTATAAAAGGGGCGAATCGCTCTACTATTTCTTCCAAAATCTCAGTTACAATTCGTGGCGCTGTAAGTGACTCGATGAGGTGGAGTTCCGTATGTGCCCTCATACAAATAACATTTAATTTTAATTAAAATTCACACTTAACACGATAAACAAGAAAGTCAAGACAAAAATTTAAACAATGCCTAAATTTAAAGTCAAATACAAAAGATGGCAAAATTTTTCGTAGTATGAAGAACAGAATATTACGCATAAAAATAAATAAAATTCAAAACAAACAATATTCCAAAAAGTTTTTTTTAATAGCAGTTACTAATGTTTGTGACCAGTACACACGATTATAACAACAGGAGAAATTAAACCTCTTTTTCGTTCTTCAAAATTTGTCCATGAGTGTATTTAGGCCTAGTCTGGTGAGGTCGGAAAACTCTTCCAGGCAATGCCTGCTAGCTAGCGCATTTTTTTCATAAGCGGTAATGAGAGACGTGGTCCTTCACTACTGGCCGTATGAGGAAGCTCAAGGTCGAGCTATGCAAAGGCTATAATCGTGGTTTTCTATCCTTAATCAATTTAAAAATGAGAATATCCGCAGTAGAACCAGAGTAACCGACATTGCCCAACGGATTAGTAAGCTGACATGGCAACAGGCCCGCCATATAGCTTAGAGAACCGAAAACCGATGGGGAAGAAAGGTTCTCAAGTGGTAGCCTCGTATTGATAGGTGAAGTGTAGGGCGGCCTCACACTAGATGGAGTGACAACCTGGACAACATGCAGGAAGTCGATGGATGCAGGTGGCTCAGGACTGTGCTTCATGACATTCCTTGGGCTGTGTTTAGCAGTGGACTTGTGAAAGGTGGTAATTATAATGATGATGATGATGATGATGATGACGATGTAAAGGTGAAGTTAAGTTCCACCGCATCTTCACCGGTCAGGATGATTTTGTGGCTGTCTTCCTGCCATTGCAGCTAAATATGCTAACATTTTTCTAAATTATTACCTTCATTATGAGTCGTCACATTGCTGAACATAAGAACAAGGAATGCCACAAAACACGGTCCCGAGTCACTTACCTCCTCCGACTGTCCTGCATGTCTTACCATTTCATCACTCCATTTAGTGTTATTTTCTATTAGAATATAGTAGACCAGTTTTCATTCAATTCATACTATAAAATAGTTTGTTTTCGAAAAATAAACCTCTGTTCTAGAAAGAACCAGCAATAAAACCCTATGTATTTTTTTCATATAATTAAACTTGAAAATCATACTAGACATTGTATCACTCATCAAAGTGCGTTGTTAGTATGGGCAAATTTTTCAAGTACCTTATATGCAGCATTATTCTAAAAAAAATCGTAAGAAAATCTATCAGCTCTCTTTTCGTAAGTTCAAAGGGTAAGTTAAATTGAGGGAAATTGAAAGTATGAACATTTTTCTTTTATTCAACTTTCTTTTTTTATGATTTTTAACAATTTTCTTATGATTTTTAGGCATATTGTAAACGTTAGTATCTGGGAAACTGTACGCAACTCTACGAATAAATTATTTCGAGTTTTTACTCAAATTTCCCTCGACAAAGTATTAAAAAAAAAACTGGCAAATGATTAATTTAAGTGTCATATAATATGTTCAATAAAAAGTGAATGTTTCTATTACCGTTAATTTAAAACTTTTTAATTTTAAAATTTATGTGTATAAATGAGTTTTTAGATACCTTCTATCCTTCTGTCTTAAGTTATTACGTAATTAGCTTACCAAACAACATCTTACAGCGACCATATCAATATTAAAAATCTTTTATGTTTTAAACAAATAGACTGACTTCGCAATCGCACTAAACAATCTGTTCAGTTATATCTCAGTGATTGCGAGGGTGAAATCAGGTAGCGATCATCGAATGGTTAGAGGCACCCTAAACCTAAAGGTTAAGATGAAGAAGTGTCGTCTGAAGTCCCGAAACCTTTCAGCTCGAGTAACAAAACCGTTTTCAGTGCCCAGAAGATTGCAATGCAGTGGACGATATGAATGAGAAGCTTGTGGAAACTGTCCATGTGATCGGAGCTAAGTTCCGCAAGACCTGCCGCAAAAGAACACAAAAACTCTCCGATCACACTCTTAATCTCATAGCTGTTAGATGGGAAATGAAGCTGCGGTCTTCAGTAGATTTGACAGGAAACAGGTAACTGAATAGACAGATATGTATGCGGCGAGACTTACGCCACTTTAATACTGCTCGTATTGAAGAAGCGATCGAGCGAAACCAGGGCTCCAAAGTCTTTGCCAGAGATCTGTCTGCCAGAAAAGCAAACTGTCAAAGGTGAAGATTGAATGTGGCAGCATCGTTTCCGGGACACCTGAGATTTTGAGTGAGATTGAGAGGTCACCAGTGGAGAGGTGATCATCGTTGGAGCCACAAGAAAGTGTGAGTAACCGATGATATCCCGGACGTCAGTCTGAGCGAGATTAGAATGGCTCTCCAGCACCTTAAAAACGGTAAAACCCCGGGCGAGGATGGAATTACAGCGGAACTTCTAAAAGCGGGTGGAAAACCGGTATTTGAAGTCCTTTAGATGCTCATTAATTCCGTCCTCCATAGTGACACAACTCCAGATGCGTGGAGTAAAAGTGCGGTGGTCTAGTTCTTCAAGAAAGGCAACAATATTCTCTTGAAGAACTACAGGCTGGTTTCCCTTCTGAGCCGCGTCTACGTGCAGTTTTTCAGACTCATTACGAATCGTTTCGCACACTGACTCGACGACTTCCAGCCTCCCGAACAAGCTGGTTTTCTAAAAGGCTTTAACACCATAGACCACATACATATCCACTATGTCTTGCGTATGTAGACTACGAGAAAGCCTTTCATTCCGTCGAAATTTGGGCGGTGCTGCAGACGCTTCAGAGGTGCCAAGTTGACTATCGGTATATCGAAGTGCTGAAGTGTTTGTACAGTAGAGCTACGATAGCTATCCAAGTACAGAACCAGAGTACGAAACCTATCCAACTGCAGAGAGGTGTAAGACAGGGTGATGTTATATCGCCAAAACTGTTCACCGCTGCATTGGAATACTTTTGTGGAGCTACTGGACTGGAAAATATACGGTATTAACATCAAGGGCGAGTATATCTCTTATCTTCGATTTGCCGACGATATAGTCCTTATGGCAGAATCGCTGGAGGATCTGAGTCTTAAAATGAACATGGATAAAACAAAGATCATGTTTAATGTCCATGTCACACCTATGCCAGTAGTTGTTGGGAGCACTAAGCTCGAAGTTGCTGACGAGTATGTTCACCTGAGACAAATAGTCCGATTAGGTAAGTCCAACTTCAACCGAGAGGTCAATCGACGGATTCAACTTGGCTGGACAGCGTTCGGGAAATTACGACACATCTTTTCGTCAGGTATACCTCAAAACTTGAAAAGGAGATTTTGCAACCAGTGCGTGTTGCCAGTAATTAACTATGGATCTGAGACGTGGTTCATCACTGCTGGCCGTATGAGGAAGCTCAAGGTCGCTCAGCAAGCTATGGAGATGGCTATACTCGCGGTTTTTTTGCGTGATAAACTTAAAAATTAGGATATCCGCAGTAGAACCAGAGTGACCGACATAGCCCAACGGATCAGTATGCTGAAGTGGCAATGAGCCGGTCATATAGCTTATTGTGAATACACACCCAGACAGCCAAAAAATTCTAAAAACGACTAATTGACTTCAATACCTACACTATATTTAGTCCCCTGGATTTACTTTTTCCAGAAAATATTATTATATACAGATAATTATATTTGTCGACTTTGACGTCTTTACGGCTTTAAATTGGCTTTTCATATAAAAGTTTTTTTAACGTATGAGATTTGCTAAATTGATGTCAAATTCGATAAATTTGTTTTGCGAATTCGAAACGATAAATTTCTGAGAAAGTTTAATAAACTTATATTGGTGAAAACCTATAAGCTTTTTGGAGTGAGTATTTATTAAATAAAATTATGGGGAATAAATACTTAGTGCTGTTCAATACATCATACCTTGACATCTTAATTTGCTCTATATATTATATTATTTTCATCTTTTCATTTAAATAAAATTAAAGTGTCTGCATGTATTATAGCTATAAATGGCTTCTATTAAGATCAAGGGGTTATTTGTATGTTATTATGCCATGAATAACCATTTTTTTAAAGTTTTGTGTTCGATTGTAATGAAACTTCAAGAACAGAGGGCAATGCGAGGAGTGATCTGGGCTATATTTAATATTTGATTACACACACGGGGCACAGGCGCTCCCAGGATATGTATTATTTGCGTGAAAATTATCTATTATTACGCAAATATTGCAATGAGAATATTGTTAACTTCATTATCTGTTGTTAGGATCTTTGAGTGTTTGGTAGTGACTTGTCGATAGTGCTACCACGCGAATGCCCTCTTATGATGAAATTTTAACTATGTTAACACGTTCCCTGTCCGGTTTTCAGACACAATAGTAAGACAATAGCAATGACCTATATGTAGTGCACGGGACAGCGAAAGGGTTAACATTAGTAACGAATTTAAACATAAATAATTTCTATTAATCGTAATGAATGTAGATACTTATATAGCGCGAAAGTTAATATTAAAAGGTGTCGAGGTAGACCGAGACTAACTTTCGAAGACCATGTGAGCAAATTGCTCGAAGAGGGTAGGGTCAAAAGTACTCGGATACTTAGACGTGCATGCATGAAGAAGATAATGAATCTGAAAGAAGCGAAAGAGGTATGTAAGGATCGTGACACTTGGCGATCTGTTCTCTCTGGCTACCCCGTCAGGGATTGTGCGTGAAGATAAGTAAGTAAGTAAGAATGTAGATACTTGTAAATGTAAATGGACAGGCCATTGTAATAACTGGCCAATCTGACGAAAAAGAAGGCCTTATAAAAGATGTCATGCATCAACGGAAACAAAAGGAATAATATAACTGTTTTGCTCTCTAACTTGGCTGCTTTTAGGTGCAAACCAAAACGATTATATCTATGAATCTATGATAGGAATGAACTGAAGAAGACTGCGACTGATTTTATGACTATGAAAAAGCTAAAATTGAACGAATAAAAAACGATGGGGAACGTCTATGTGTAATGACTAGAAATATAGCATATGTATTCAATGTCATAAACAAAGATTGAACGATCTTAATAGGTTTTTGAATGATGAATAAATTCTCAAATTAGTATTCCTATATAGATTTTTGATAGCTTTTACGTATAAGGGTAGGTTAATTTATTTTCGTCATTAAAAGAAGACTTATTTCTTTACGTCAATAAAGACTGATTATATAAAAAAAATATGTTTTTGATTCTACTCCGATCGCAAAAATAGTTTTTTGTAAAATCAAAAAACTGATAAAATAAATAGTTTTTGATGATTATATCATAAATTATAAGAGATATAAAAAAAGTTTCATACCGAACAGTTTTTCTGTTTGTAATTTTACACAAAAAGGTTATGATGCAAGATTGATTTGTAACAAGTTTTTTTTTTAATTCAAAACTATTTTACATAAGAACGAGAGTGTATAAGTATAAGGTGATAAGCTGACAAGGCCTTACGTGAAATTAATAAAATGATGTGACTGTGTGTGCTGGAACAGTTGTTATTCCCAATTAATAGTTCTTCAATTTTTATTTTACACATTTAACATAATACGCACATAGCGTCACGCCCGTAACACCCGCCAGGGGTAGGTAGTGTCCAAAGAGAAGCGAGCAACTTGGACCACGTTTAGCTAAAAAATATCGCACCTATGTTTTTTTTTATAAAATAAAAGTGACAAGCGAGCATATAATCCAGTCTACCTGATGGTAATTGGATGCTAAAGGCATCTACATCTATCATCAAATAAGAGTAAAATGAAAAGACATTGTCGCCCTTGAGGACTAAGATGGAATGCCTCATTTCCAGTAAAAAGGGTCTCCGGTTCTCTACACTCACCATACGAAACACATCATCATTATTCTGCTATTTCACGCTGCTATTTGCAAAAGCGTGGTCCTACCCGGTCGAGCCGAATCATTCGTGCTACAGGTATGTAGAGCTAGCATAGTGCAGCGTGGCTCTAGCACGTAAAGTTTTGGGTTTAAGTGGTTTTTTGATAGTTAAGCTATCTTACTTGCCCTTGTCGCTATTGCATTATTAATTTGCAGGTTTTTTGTTAAGTTTTATGCAGACGGAGTCGCGGCTATTTATTATTAAAGCTATTTATTTCTATTTATTTCGAGCGCATAAAGAATGAAATAAAGAATATTATGTCGGTAGAATATACTAAATATACGTAAATAGAAATTAAAAAAAAATATTGTGTTTAGCGATGACAAAAAAATATCATAAGAAATCATCTCGGAAACCATTCGAAAACACAGGTATTTCGAAAGTTTTCCGAGAGGATACATGAAATTAACCAACAATTCGCAATTAGTCTAACTAAGGTCTCCTCTTATACCATTAACTTTTCAATAATTAGAAAAAGCAAGTACAAGTACCCAGCCAATGTTAGACTACTTTTACTTTAGTACTCGCCTGTGGTTCGTCGAGAGTCGATTAAAGTAAAGAAAAAATCATTTGTAATGCTGCTTCTCTTTACCTTTAAAAATCATTCGACCCTTAAAGACAAGCAGGACACATGACAAGACAAGAAAAGTTTGTTTACATAAAAAGCCCTTTACATCCGCTGTACACTCTAAGTAAAAATCATACTTCAAATATTTATAATTATTTTTAATCTTTTTGAAAATATAGATTAATTTATAGATTTTTAAACAGATGAGAAGTAAAACGATTATATTATGTTTTGGATAGATTAATTAATTCTTCATCCAATACAGTCTATTAAAGTCCACTGCTGACCATAGGCCTCCCCATAGGATGCCTCATAAAGGAGATATTTGTCATAGTTGCCACCTTTGGCAGGCGAGTTTGTTCTCATCTCTTGGTGTGTTTCCCTTTGTCGCCTATTACCACACTCACAGCAAGTTATATGGTAGTGGATATTTTTACACCGTCACTACACCGTTAAATTAATGATTGTTATATTTGAAATATAATTTGAGAAAAAAAACTAAAATAATATAAACGTCTCCCGCTTAGTTAAGTGCGGTACGCACTCAAACTGGTAAACTACGATAAACATCATAATACGAAAACCACTTTTGGTTTGAAGTGGTAATTTGATAATTTTACATAGTCATACGCATATTCAGGCTCTAAAAGCAAAAGCCCGCGATAAAAGCAATTAAAACTTTAACAGCATCACCCCCTGCTCTTTCCAATTTAGCTATATCCTGTAAATTTTTGCGCCGCTGATTTCGCAATATAAAGTTAATATTCAAGGGCCGTAAACGTTTTGCTAGGGCATTACGAAACTCCATTTTCTTATAAAAACTCAGATGATTCATATTTACGAGACGATACAGAACAACCCCGCGCCGGTATTTACAAAGTTTTCCAGTTCTAAACAAATTTGTATTTAGCTTTTATGACAGATAATTTGTCAGGAGTGGCTGTGCGCGAGTCAAAGATAATTTATCTGTCTCAACCGCTTTATTTATTACGACGCGTTCGCATCTTCGTTGAGCCCCTTAAAGTTGTTGGTTAATGGAGCTTCTTTGTGGCCGGGACGTCACTCACTTTCGTGTGGGCGCGGGGCGGCTCGGGGTGAGTCCAGTCCGCGTGTGGTCAGTTCCCTGCCGACCGACTAATATTTTCCTTCCTTTAAGTGAGTGACGGTGAGTATTATCGGCGATTATTCTATTTTTTTTTTCTATATTAAGAAGTCCAAAGCGAAGGGTTCAAATGTGTTAAAGATAAAGAAAATAATTTAAGGCAATGTTTTGGCACAGACTTAGTTTACTGGGAGTAGGTATATTATTGCTTCGTAGTATATTTTATATAAAAACTTTTAAATTTTCATTTAATCATAACAGTCTTTCGAAGTCCACTATTAAAAATAGGCTAACCCATAGATTGCCTCATAAAAGGGATATTTGCTATAGTAGCCATGCATGGCAGGCAGACTAGCAACGGCAGTTTTCATAATGATTTCTTATATTTATTAAATGAAACTAATTTTATGGATTTTATTGCTTCTTTATTCAATTCTACAGCTTTCCTAGATGTTTTAACTATATAAAATTCCGATAACACTATTAGTCACACTGAGTATAGGAAATACCCATACCAACCGATATTTAAATAGTGAATTTTCCAACCATCGGTCACAGTTAACTACCGAGAGACAATCTTTGTTTAAGAGAGCACACGGGATCTGTGTCTCTTAAATAGGACAAACAAAAAGATCTTTAAAAACACGCGTAAAAGAACATATAGCTGACGTGAAGCACCGACGCTCTGGAAAGTCTGCAGTCTGTAAACATGATGAAGGTAATCCCCGCCATTACATCAAATTTGAAAGACAACAAATCCTCGCCAAAGAACACAGACTTCTGTCAAGGATGATTCGCGAGGCTATTGAAGTTTAAGAAAAACGTCCTAATTTCAATAGAGAAGGTGGATGGGTCCATCTGCTTGGGATCGTAAAATTAATAAAATTAAATCCAAACCTAAGCATACCACTGCAAGATTTCAATATACTGTAAGCTTTTTCTTCGTAGATCGGACACAAAATTGTTATTCAATAACTGAAGGTAACCGGGCTAACTGTGACATCGGGATATCAAACACCTCTGTCCCTTTTGTGACTATAGGTGCTGCAAAACACCTGAAAAGTCAGGAATTAAAATGTCAAAATTAATCGCTATAAAATCCGTAAAATTTAGTTCATTTAACGACAGATTTCATTTTCTAAGAAGGAAAAAATTATTTTTCATTTCTTTAGAAAGACGTTGCAGCAAATCTCCTGGTTTGTTTCTCTCGGTCGGCTCTTACGACTTCCACGCGACGTTATGGTATACTGTATATTCTTACATCGCCACAATACGAGTACGGTGTACTTATAATTATCATTACGGTAACCGATTGTAATGAAACTTAGCGAATAGATAGAGAGTTATGCCAGAAGTGGCCTGGGATATATTTTATTCGGAAAACTTAATTTTTTTTAAATAAGGAAAATTGATAGTCTTTCTTTATCTAAATCAAAATAACATCACATTAATATACTCTGCCCAAGAAAAGCCGGGTGGATCACTAGTTTAATAATAAAATAGATAGATGTGAATGTGTATTGGCTACCATCAGGTAGACTGTGTGCTCGCTTGTCACTCTCAAAATAATATAGCAGCACATAATTATGAATACTTATTCCAGTAGGTACTTCAAAGGTGTTTGTAAAGTAGAAAGTAAAGTAAAGTAAATATAAAAACATGCCTGAACACTCGGTTGGAACGAAGTTCCTTTCATAGTATATTATTATTGATAAACGCATTATATTATTGATTTACAATAACAAGTAAATGAATTACTAGCGTCTATAAAAAGAAGCGTCATTTAAAATAAAATAATATTTCTTTCATGGCAAGATAAGAAAAAGTGCGAGGGAGATGGATATTATTTCATCTCACTTTCTTATAGCCGCCTAGGCCGTCTACAGTAGGTGAGAAGGGGTCGTGACGGAAAAATCTAACACTTTTTGTCACCTAGCCCCCATCCGCCAAATCCATACCGTCCGGTAAAGAACTTTGTTCCAAAAACAGTCCATATACGTCATGCTGCTAATAAACACTGCCTTTTACTCATTTTTGACAGGGTTTCTAGAGCATGACATTGGAAAATTCTGTTCTCCTTATTTTTAGTAAATTAATGCAACCAAATTCATATATTCTATTTACTTACTTACTTACTTATCTTCACGCACAATCCCTGACGGGGTAGCCAGAGAGAACAGATCGCCAAGTGTCACGATCCTTACATATCTCTTTCGCTTCTTTCAGATTCATTATCTTCTTCATACATGCACGTCTAGGTATCCGAGTACTCTTGACCCTACCCTCTTCGAGCAATTTGCTCACATGGTCTTCGAAAGTTAGTCTCGGTCTACCTCGACACCTTTTAATATTAACTTTCGTGCTATATATTTTCTTCACCATTCGGTCTTCACTCATTCGCTCAACGTGCCCAAACCACCGAAGCACGCCCTTATCAATTTTTGTGATAAGGTCATCTTTCAAACCTGCCATATTGCGAATCTCTTCGTTTCGCTTTCGGTCGGCCATAGTAACGCCGCACATTTTACGAAGAGATCGCATCTCCACTGCATTCAACTTACTTTTATGCTTCTTCTGGCATACCCAGGTTTCGCTGCCATATAACAAAGTCGGTACCAACACTGCGTTATGTATTGCAAGGCGTGCACTTTTCGCTACGCCTTGCCTTTTGACTAACGCAGTCAGGGCACCATTGACTTTGTTCCCGGCAGCGACACGCCTGTCCACATCTAAATCACATCTTCCATCCCGGCTAAAAACACTCCCCAAGTATACATATATTCTATAAACAACGAAATGATCTGAACATGGATAGAAAGAGGACTACTAAAAAACCTTACTCATATTCTTTAATAGTTAACTCCTGTAAAGTAAATACATATACCACGTAGAACAAATAGCATTAGGGGCGCCATTTTTTTTCTTTGTATTTTATTAGGTGAAACTAAACAGGGAACAATTATGATTGATAGTAGGATATGCTCGGTATCCACTTAACACATTGTAAAAGGGGTAATTTCATTGCTTTAGCTCTTGTTCCAAGAGGTCCATGACTAATGAATACCATGAGTCATCAATTTGTAAGAAATTGTTTTTTAGGGATGCATTGTGACTCGATTAATGAATATTGAATTGTATTTCTGTTACATATTATTCCGTTTATTTTCATTATTAATGTATAAAATACATAATGTATTGCATAACCTTTTCTACGCGGCGTCTTACTGTGGGGTAACAGTGTAGAATCTCAAGAACTTTTTATTTTACAAAAAATAATATATATGCGTACTTGCAAATATCATACAAAGAGAAAGCTGCAAACCTCACTTTGAAAATCACAATATTCTAACATTAACGTGCTTATATATATTAGAAATATGTAAGTTTTTAGAAAAACATCGAAATTTTTACACCAAAATCATAGACGCGCCCCGGCACAACATACGTCGCTATAAAATAACATTTTGCAAACAAAATCTATATTAAAAAAGCACAGTTCAGGTTCTCACCTATCAATTGAAATTTATAATAAGTTGCCAGAATACTTATAAGCTGAAACAAATATTAATAAATTCATAAGTACTTTAAAAATATACTTAGTAAATATTCAAGGCCGGCAACGCATCTGCGATTCCCCTGGTTCCCCTGGTGTTGCAGTTGTTCATGGGCGGCGGTAGTCACTTACCATCAGGTGAGCCGCATGCTCGTTTGCCTCTCTCTTATAAAAACATTATAAAAAAAATATTATCCAATTAATTAATACATCGCGGAAAAGAATTTATGAGAGTCTGCCCCTCCTGTTCATTGCTATGCCTTTCGAGGTGCATGTGATTGTTAGTATTTGCATGTTTTGTATAGTCTCTAAATCTCATGTAACGTAATTTGTATTAAAAAAAAATAAAAATAAGCAACTAAACTATCCTGATATGTAACGAAAGAAAAAAGCGCCAAACAATAACTAATTTTATAAATGAAAAAGTTACTCTGCTTACCTGATGGCAACTAAACCAGTGAACAGATCGTAATGAAATTTTACAAAAAAAAAGTAGCCAAGGAACTGAATAAAGGCATGGGCTAATTTTCACCAAGTTTTTTGTATAGATTTGTAGGATATTGGAGTTGAGTGGTAGCCTCGTACCGGTAGGCGAAGTGTGGTGCGGTCCCCCACTAGATCGAGTGACGACCTAAGACATGCAGGAAGTCGATGGATGCAGGTGGCTCAGGACCGTGATTTGTGGCATTCCTTGGGGGAGGCCTATGTTCAGCAGTGTACCTGTGGATATTATGATGATTATGATTATGATGACGATAATGATGATATTGTACCTTACAGAAAAAACTAGATATCGCTACGTTTATAACAGCGCCATAAAAGAAAATCTAGAAAAAAACGTAACACTTAATTTTAGTAGATGTTAAAATTGAAGAATGTGATCTTTGTAATAGGTCGGGGAAAAAGTTTCTTCGTTTGTTTGTATAAAATTTAAGAAAAATCTTTGTAAGTGTGCTCCTTGTATCTGGCTGGTTTCAATATCAATACTTAAAGGACATTAAGAAAAATAAAATAAAAAGTAAAAACACTTTAGCGCCATTTTTCAATTGCTTTTCTGTACGCAAAAATGAGTTAATCTAAGGAAGAAATTAGATACATTCTGAAGTATTATTACAAAAAAAAGGGAAAAATGCGACTCAAGCCGCGAAAATAAATTTGTTACGTTTATGCAAATAATGCAGTGTTAGTAAGAGTAGCCCAAAGTTAGTTTAAGCGTTTTCAGTCCTGGAATTTTGCACGCTCTGGTCGCCCTCGATAAAGTCGATGTCATTTTTGAAAAAGTCGGCAAGATTGGCATATTAGTAGTTAAGACACAGCCGAGGAATTAAAGATTGATCATAAAACAGTTTTGACCCATTTGAAAAAGTCTGACTCTTTATTTGGATACCACACGAGCTCACTGAAAGAAATCTAATGAATCGTGTAGTCATTTGCGATTCTCTATTAAAACCTAATGAAACCGAAACACTTTTAAAACTATTGGTCAGATTAAATACAGACAACCATATAGCCCTGATGGTACTGACGAACAGAAAGTCCTGAAGGTGCATCCTCAGATTTTTACCTGTTTCGGTCTCTTCTTCTTTATTTCTATATGTATTTTACGCGGGCTTCTTTGGGTAGTGTTAGATTAATATCAAGAGAGTACCGTCGAAACTAGTTGTGGAATTTTACGATCAAAAATCCCAAGATTTCTACAGCAACGGAATTATATCACTACCTACAAGATGGTAACAAGTTATCGAACAAAATATTACATAAATATTATAGTTAAATGTAATTAAACTTTGAAAAAAAAAATACTTCAATTTGTATATTAAATACGAAGAAACTTTTTCCCCGATCTTATATGCTGATTAAATTGTGTGCATATAAGCAAATATTGGTTTTCACTGTCCCTTTACTGGCTACTATCCAGGAAAACAGTTTTAACTGCATTAAATATGCATATAATATATAAGTACTAATCGAAGCGTAGTATAAGCGAAGGTTAGTTTCAATTTAATTGTACTTACTGAATCATTCTTTAACCAGATATTGTCACAATAAACTAAAAAAATTATACCTAGTTAATATGCAGGTTCTATCGCTAAATAGTACGCAGATGAAATCGCGGGCAAAAGCTAATATTCTCATAAATAATAAAATTACAATAATATATATAAAAAAAAATTGTTAATAAGTAATAATTTATACCCGCCGGCGCGAAAATTTAATATTAAAAATAATTTTACTAAAAGCTGAAGAACGCTCTACTGAAATACACTTTTATAGACTATATTAAAAGGTTTGTTTCGCTTAGCGAACAAGCTTTACGTGCAAATTTTTGGCCCTAGAAACACGTCAATAACCTACGTATACGTGGATCAGCTCAACCATAGGTAAAACATGCAAGTCCAAAAGTAATCCCGCATCTTTCAAGAGCTCTTTTAAATGGAAAAAGTAATCGTAATAATAATAAAAAAATGAAATGGTCGGTATTTTGGTATGATAGGAATGCATGGTATGACCACAGTCTCTCCTTTGGCTTCTTCTGATAAAATTGTCAAATTTTACGTGATGGGTTTAAATTGTGAGTCATCGAGCTATAGCTTCTATAGTTCTATATATTTGAGTTAATGCTACGCACGTCAAGTTTATTCCGATTTATTTGGAAATTTTATTTCTGAATGAGAAGTCTTAAGTCTAACAATAGGGAGAAAAACGGTCCAGGAGCGGAATTGCGAAGAGCGAATGCATTCCAGAGGGGTAGTTGTGCGGGTGAAGCCGGTGTGATAGCAAAAGTTGCCACCTTTTTTATAGATTACAACAGACTAATCTATGATAAATGTATATAGTGTTTTAATTGCGAACTTTTTTTTGAAGTTTTTTTCTAAGTTCTATCTATTAAAGTAAACGCAGCGCACGCCGAGGAAATACATTTTGTTGGTGAATTTTTACCACTATAATATATATTAAAATACCTACACTATATATATATATATATATATATATATATATATATATATATATATATATATATATATATATATATATATATATATATATATTAAGAAACTTTTTTTTCAAAAAATATATTTTTTTAATCTATAATTAACCGTATAGTGGCGGTGTACGACTATCCTCAAATCGTTGAGTGGATGTTGTATGAGATAATAAAGGGAAACAAACCAGGAGACGAGCAGCAACGTCTTCCTTCTACCAACTAAAAATAAAACTGCAGTTCTCAACCCGCGTGCCAAGCATGGCAACTATTTAAAATTTAAATTAACTATTACAGTTGTGCCGTCACAATGAAAACTCAGATTGCTCGCTTACTGTAAATTAAGTTGCCAGTATATAATTTAATTTTAATCTTTAGATATAAGAGTTGTGGTAGTTTAGGGGCTAAGCGCTAGCTGTAAATTTCAAGCGAGCAACTCGGGTTCGATACCCGCGCGCACCAATTAAATTGTTAATTGCAATTTCAAGTGCTGATTTACCACGTGCTCGGCGGCGAAGGAAACCATCTGCATATCTGGGAAATAACAAAAAATATTTCGAAGACATGTGAAGTTCGCCAAGACGCATTGGGGCAGCGCGGCGGACGTTTCCTTGCCCTAAAATCTTCTCAGAAATGAGAGAAGGCCTGTGCCCAGCAGTGAGACATATATAGGCTGTAATTTTAACATTAACTATAGATATAAATGCTAATTCTTATAAAATTCTTATAATGTTAAACAACATAAGGTTTCGGTTTGTGGTTTAAGATCCTTATAATCTGATAACTGATCCCAAGTCATTGGCGTAGGGTAAACAGCACACACACACACATACATACACACACACACACACACACACGCGCGCGCACACACACACACACACACACACATACACACACACACACACACACACTCAAACATGCAATTGGATTCTTTCTCTCTTATTTGTATTTCCACACTACAAAGATTGTATTTATCCAAGGGGTGGAGGCCTGATGATCCATAATATAGGTTTGTACCTAGTTTGGACACCAGTCCCCCGCACAACATTTGTATATTTTTTTAAGCTGTGTGCAATCAAATTGTGGGAAATAAATTAATCTATTATTATTATTATTATTTTAAATAAAATTTAAGTGTCTATCTGTAATATCGAAAGAAATGGCGTATATGATCTGAGGGGTTATTTACATGCCATTAAGACTTGTACCATTTAAAAAAAAATCTGACTGGCCGGGCTAATTTTCGGAATGGCTGAACGTTATGAAGTTATGAAGCTGATTGTTATAAAACTGATAAAGTGACTGAACTGACAGATAAAGAGCAATGCCAGGAGTGATCTAGGCTATATTTTATGGGAAAATCTTGGAGATTTTTCCTTAGGAATGTATAATACAAATGATCTTTGATCACTATCTTAAATCTAAATAAGGCCACATTTACACATACTACAACACGCACAGGAGCAGCGCGGCGGACTAACTCTTCTTATTGGAACAAAGTTCTTTATCGGACGGTACGGATTTAGCGGATGGGGGCTAGGCGACAAAATGTGTAAGATTTTTCCATCACGACCCATTCTGACGTAGTGTAGACGACCTTTGCGGCTATAAAAATGTGAGATGGTATAATATCCATCTCTCTCGCAATTTTTATTATCTTGCCATTAAAGAAATATTATTTTATTTTAAATGACGCTTCATTTTAATAGGCGCTAGTAACTCATTTATTTGTATTTGTATGGTTTAAGACATTTATTCTCTCAAAAGATTTACAAATCACTTACAGAGAAAATACTTATTAATTAAAAACATTAAGCCGATTGGCTTAGTGAGTTAGTATTATAATAGGTCGCTAAAACTTAATTACTGATTGAGTGCTTAATAATATGATTAGTAATAATTACCAGGAACAGTGTAGTATGATATGAATGAATGTGGCGAGTTGTTTGTTAAGGCCCATGACACATTGTTTCATTGCGTTCATCTTTTAAAATTATTACTATATTATGTGTTATGTTGACATAATTAGTTAGTGTTTATTTATACATACATATACATACATAAACACTCACGCCTGTCACCCAGATTTGTTAATCAATAATATAATACAATTAGTAATAATAATATACTCTGAAAGGAACTTCGTTCCAACCGAGTGTTCCACGACACTCACGCATTTTTTTTCTTCTCTCTTCCTTCTTTATCAACTTCTTATAAAGGAAAATAAGCCCGTGCTCAGCAGTAGAATGTATGATCAAAACGTTGGAATCCCTAAACCACTTTTGTGAAGAGAAATATACTTGAAATTTCTACGTTTTAAATAGAGGTTAATACTGGAATAGAAAATTCCATTGTACGTCCGCGTTGCGCAAAAAGTAGTTAAGTGGTTTTGGTGGGAAATAGATTCACTAAAGCATTTCCGTGTCTCTTGTGCACGGCAGGTAAGATAGGGCTACCCGTTTCACTTACATACTGGTAGCTACGTAAAGTAAAACGAATGAATTGTATGAACGATTTTATTAAAATTAATTCTTGATCGTTTCTATTGTGTGTTATTAGATATTCAATTTTAACCGCAGCTTTGCTCGAGAGTAAATAGTAGGACTAGTACCAATGTTGTTCCTGAAGGAACCGTGACAAAATTAGCAAAATTGGATTACTTGTAAAACCTCTTGTTGTTTGTCACAGGATTTTTTTTGAATTCTCAATGACAATTGGGCGTAGATGATTAAAATTTGGTATAGATATAATATACTACAGGTACACATGATAAGTAACTATTTGAAGATTGCATTAATATCATACGTCTAGCAACACCGATCACTTTTAATAACTTCGTGTATTTCTATCGATGTATCTTATGATTAGTAAATTATCCTGGAATCAGAAATGAGTTATTTACATTTTACTCTTTATATATAGGTATATTCATAATGAAAGTTAATTTAGTATTGACAAAATAATATTAAATTTAATGGCCTTATTTTTAAATTACGGCATGAACTTTGTTTGCGATATTTGATTCATATCATTGGCTCCACTGAATATTGATTGGCAGCGTAAAATAGATGCTGATATTTTTAAGGTCACTCATTCACTGATATCCACAAGGATAATCACGGGGAACGCGAGAAGAACTACATTCATGTACGGGAGTAGAAAAAGAAGAAAACCGAAACAGGAGATGGGCAGCAGGAAGATCCTGATAACAGCTTAAAATAATAAAAAGCTGCAATTGCCGACCAAGTTTAAATATCCAGCATATTTGGCAATGTATGTGGGAAGCCTATGTTCACCATTGGTTTACTTATAGGCTGTAATGATGACGATGATGAGTTATACTCATCGTCGTTCCCCCAATATTAACGGTAGAAAGAAAAGAAAAATGAAAAAATTCCGAAAATGGGGATGAATTAAAAACTGCATAATTGCCATTAAAAGAAAAAAGTAGCAATTTACATACAACCTACTTCCAGGTACGGGCTGCAAAGAGTTTTGTGACAAAAAAAATTGCTGCACTGACCCCTTACCGATTACCGATTTCACATTCAAAATTAATATTAAATTGAAAATAAAAAAAACCTCAAACAAAAAGAGCTGATAGTCTTCAAACGGCTGAAAAGATTTTCTTGAGTCATAGCTAAGAACACTCTCGATCTAGTCACCTTTCCGCGGCTAAAGGAAAGGAGTTACTTCTGATGTTTCTACACCTTTCAAACAAAAAACAAACTAAAGCTAAATCGAATCATCCGGTTAGGAGCTACGATACCAAAGACAGACACGGATAAATGGATACACAGATACACAAAAACACAGATACACATAATTTTTTTTTTCCAAACTCCAAAATATCTTTTTAAGTTTTCATTTAATGCAGATTTCTTTGCGATGTTTATTTCACCGCCGAAACGTGGTAAACCGACACTTCAAATTGCAATTAAAATACGAGTGGTGTCGACGAATTTGGGTTGCTTACGAACAATGAAATTTAGGTTTGGATCGGTCTGATTACCGGCTTTGGCTTTTGATTGAATGTTGAAAGTCGCTTACAATCAAAATTCTATTAATGCAATGATGATTTCTTATGTTTATGCGAACTAAACACATTTAAATAAAACTAGTTTTTAGTGATTTTATCGCGTATATTAAAATATTATATATTTCCGAAATTTCGAGTACTTTACAGCAGCCATGGTCACAAGGGGGACTGGGGACAAACTTACATAAGGCAAACTGAAGGACAAATAAAAACCGTGTAAAAGAACACATAGTTGATATAAAGATTCAACGCCACGGGAAGTCTACAGCCTATGACCTCGTGCCATGGTCATGGGGGGGGGGGGAAGGAGTTAAAATTAAATCCTATTCCAAGCATACAACTGCAAGACTTCAAGATACTATAAGTTCACATTGCGTACATCAGATCACAAATTTATAATTTTTGTACGAGGTCACAGACTGCAGACTTCCCGTAGCGTTGAATCTTTACATCAACTATGTGTTCTTTTACGTGGGTATTTAGTGGTCCTTTAGTTTGCTTTATATAAGTTTGTCCTCAGTACCACCGTGACCATGGCTGTTGTAAAGCACTCGAAACGTCAGGAATATAAAATAAGTTAATAATATGTATATGCGATAAAAAAAAACATATTTAGTTTCTATTAATGCAGTTCCACTTATAATTAAAACTAAATTAAACCCGTGTTTAAGTCAAATATATACATTTTCGTAAGAGCCTGTTAATTCCAATATTATACTCAATTGAGCTCAGAAACCGGGGCTGGCATAAAAATCTTATTATATACGAGTATGAAAATATGAATCTAAATAAGTAACAAACTGCTTTGTAAATCTCATCGAATGTAAAAAAAGTAAGGTAGCGGCTTACATACGTCTCACAACGGTGCACAGGCTCCTCATTATCCATAGTGTTTTGTGGGCAGAAAAGAGTCTGCCGCAATGCTTCAATGCGTATATGAAAACCGCTTTTCACATGTTCACATTTTTTAACTACTCAGACATCTAGGTTTCCCCACGAAGTTATTCTTCACCTTTTCACCGAACACATTCTAAATTAGCACATAATATTTCATATACCAGTTTCATTGTTCTTTGTGGGAATCGTATAGGTTTTGCTCCCATGCCATCGTATAGGTAGGTATGGTCCCAAGTAGTAGTTACTAGGTAGTAATTAGTCATCCAAAGATGCCACAAACTATTCTATAAAATAGAGATAAAGACCTCAGATAATTTGATAACGAACACAAAATGATAACAAAGGAATTAGTGAAATTAATTCTATGCCGATATGTGAATAAGAGAGAAGCTCTTTAGTTAAATATATTAGGAGTCATTAATAATAATAATAAATAAAAATAATTGTTATACTGGATCCAGTATGACAGTTTAGTTTACTGGCAAGTGCGGAAGTCATCCCGATGGCGGTGGCCATGATCGGGTATTTTAAGTCTGACATTTTTGATGCTGCAAGACTAAGTATTCAGTGGCTTTTTTTGCCTGGCTTTACGGCTCTGGGTTCTAGCCCTTCTGAGGTATTCAGTGGCATTATTTTTATCAGTTGCTTATAACTAATGATGACGCTATCATTCGATTAAAATTATAGAAGTAAAAGCTGTAACATGCTTTAGCGATATGATAAGCGACAGTAAGTTGAAGTGCGACTGGGATGATCCAATAGCCCATCAAAGTCGCGAACCTTTATTTATTATATAAATGTATATACATATAAAATGCTTTGTCCTGAATGACTTACTGATGGATCAACGCACAGTCTAAATCGCTGATTATAGAGACCTGAAACATGGAGGGTGTGTTCTTTGTATGACATAGGCATTCGATAAGAAAAGATTTTCTGAAATTCTCCCCTAATGGAGTGAAAAACGAGGGCAAAGTTTGTATGGGACAACGTGATTCCTTGGTCCCACATCTGCTGAAGACTGCAGCTTCATTTCCCGTCTAACAGCCATGAGATTAAGAGTGTCATTGGAGAGTTTTTATGTTCTTCTGCGGCGGGTCTTGCAAAACTTAGCTCCGACCGCATGGCAAGTTTCCACGAGCTTGACATTCATATCGTCCACTGCATTGCAATTTCTAGGCACTGAAAACGATTATGTAGCTTGAGCTGAAAGGTTTTGGGACTTTGGATTAGAGCACGAGGGCGACGGAGCGTTGACTTCATTAGACGTGACCTCTCAAACTTAACGTTTAGGTTCAGTGTACTTCTCACCAGTTTTCACCCTTGCGATCACTGAGACATCACTGAACAGTTGTCGTCTGGTTGTCATAACGAAGTTAATCTCATTTTTTGTCGAACCGTCGGGGCTCGACCAGTTCCACTTCCTGTGATGCCGTTTCTGGAAGAAATAGTTCATCTAAAAGAGTCCTTCTTTCTCCATGAAAATTGGGTCATTGGGTTCCGTTTCCCTATTCCGAATTTCCCTACCTTCAGCTCACCGTCCTTTCTTGTGCCTACTTTTGCGTTTCCATTAACACCGTATAGTGAGTTTTGGAGGAATGCAGGGCTCTAGCTATATCCTCTTACATTTCCTCCACCTCCTCGTCGGGATGTGCTGAGGTTGGTGCGTAAACCTGTTTGACCTTCAGCAAATACCGTTTGATTATTCTGAGTATAAGGTACGCAACCCTCGTCGACACACTCCTAATATTTACAACGTTGTTAACGAGAAACTTGTTAACAATGTTGATATTTTATGAAAGATGACACTGTTTTGAAAATGTGAAACGTAGATCGTTGGCGTATTTTAAAATTAAAAATAATTTTATTTTCTAGGCGTTTATATAAAAAAAACATAACGTTATTCCGCTTAAAACTAACATAATCCTATTTAATATAAATTAACATCTATGGAGAGGAAAATCATAGCCGTCCTTTTTTAAGGTTCAGTCGGACAGACTGACAAAAATTCTAAAAATCACTCATTTAGATTCTCTTTGTTTACTCCCTTGGACTTGTTTTTTCCCAGAAAATATTAGAATTACAGACACGACTTTTCTACCACCAAAAACCACGTCTTAGTTTCATAGTATTGTTTCGAAGATGTTTTTCTAAAGTTATCATTATATATCTATGTCTTTTATTGCGGCGTTTTTAAACAATATTAAATTAATGCTGATTTTCTGTTTTTTTTTTTTTACTAAAGAGACAAACGACCTGACCGTCCACCTGATGGTAAGTGGTTATCATGGACATTTGTAAATAACTTTAAATAAAAATAGGCTACCGTGACGTTGTCACTTTTGAGGTCTTAGATAAAATGCCTCACAGATAGTAGCGCACTATACCGTTTAGACCGGAACATAGCAGTGCACGCACTACTTTTTTTTATAGAATATGGGTGACAAACGAGCACACAGTCCACCTGATGGTAAGTGGTTGCTGTGGCCCATAGACATCTACATCTATCTTCGTTTGCGAATTAAAATGCAGATGCTTTGTCAGCAGTGAGGACTAAGATAGAATGCCTCTTTACCAGTAAAAAGGGTCTCCGGTTCTCTACACTCACCATACGAAACACAGCAGCATTAACCTGCTATTTGCCGTTGGTATTCTGTGAGAGCGTGGTCCTTCCCCGGTCGAGCCGACCCATTCGTGCTACAACTACCACGTACTACTATGTGGGGGGTAGAAATAAGTAAGATCGTGGTGGGTGGTATCTACTCAAAAAAAAAAATGTAACTTTTAGAAAAATATTTGTAAAAAGTGGTAACCAATAAAAAGGAACGCTGTGAATTTCTATGCGATATTGCGATAAGCCTACAACTTCGCAATGCAACTCCAAGAGTAGCGAGCGACTATTTAATGCTGAACAAAGCTCTGGGGACGAACGTTTCGAATGCACGCTCGGAGTCGAAACACGTATATTGTAATGCATTTGGATAACGTCAGGAGCAGTGTATGGCGACACAACGCGCCCGGCCGACGATGTACGTTAATTACGTAAAATTGTGACCTCACTAGGGAAATACCTCGTCCGCTTACAGAAGTAAAGTTTCCAGTTCCTACGCAAACCCACTAGAACGAATGTTTGTACATCCTTTTCCGATCCGACTAATTAATATAGTACATTTTATACGGAAAGAGTCGTATTCTTAACTGCTTTTTCTATTTATCTACTATCTACTATCCCATATAATACCGTGGGTGTCGTAAGAGACGACAAAGGGAAACAAATTAGTAAATGGGCAGTAGCGTCTTCCTAATAACGACTAAAAATAAAAGTAAACTGCGGTTGCCAACTCGCTTGCTAAGCGTGGTAATTATGGCAAATATCCCCTCTATGAGAAGGCCTATGTTCAGCAGTAGACTTCAGATTCAGATTCAAATTCAGATTCTTTATTTGCCACAATGTAGGTACAGGTATAAGATGGTACATTACAAAGTGTTTCCGCTACATTTTACCTTACGGCATGCAAAGTCATAAAAACTAAAAGATACAATTCTGATAGCAAATTAACCAGTAATATACATACATAAATACATAAACACTCACGCCTGTCACCCAGAGGGGTAGGCAGAGACTACGGACTTCCATTTGGCGCGATCCTGACACACCTCTCTCGCCTCTTTCACATCCATATATCTACGCATACACGCTCGTCGGTTAAGGGTACTCCTAATCTGGCCCATTTTCAATGTATCGCCGATCTGGTCGATAAACCTTCGTCTAGGGCGTCCCTTCCCGACCCTGCCGTTCACTTCTGCAACATAAATTTGCTTTGTCACTCTTTCCTCGTTCATTCTTTCTACGTGACCAAACCACCGAAGCATTCCTTTCTTAATCCTTGTCACAACGTCATCTTGCAAACCACACTTTTCTCTTATTACACTATTTCTCACCCTGTCATTCAGATTCAGCCCTAGCATACTCCTTAAGGAACGCATTTCTACAGCATTTATTCTACTCTCATGCTTCTTCTGCCAGACCCAACTTTCACTACCATACATTAAAGTGGGTACTAACACAGCATTATGAATTGCCATACGTGCCTTAGTTGACACATTCTGACTCCTCACAATAGCGTGTAGAGCCCCATTCACTCTATTTCCTGCGTTCACTCGTCGTTCTATATCCTTATCATATCTACCATCCCTGCTAACCAGTAATATGTCATTCATATATAATGTAAATTCTCGTTTATGGTATTTTAAAGTATTTTTATACATATTTATCATTTAAAAGTCTTTTAAACAATAGTAACATTTTTCTAATAATAATGCAGTCAGCTTAAATTTAAATATTCTTATAGGTTGTGTTTTATAAGTGTCCGGAATTTTATTGTATATTATAGGCCCCATTGACATAATATTTTTTCTAACTAGTGCTGTTTTGTAATTACCAGAATGTAATAAGTTTTTATACTGTGTTCTCATAAGACCCGAACGAGTTCTAACCTCGGCTTGTGACGGAAATAAACTTAAATTCGTTATAACAAAAATTGCAACTTCCAAAATATACAAACACGGGAAGGTAAGTATTTTAGTGACCTAAACAGACTCACAGCTATCTGTAGATGTTAGATTTGACATAGATCTTATGCAGCGTTTTTGGGCCTTGAATATCTCCTCCCTTTCACTACAATTGCCCCAAAATATTACTCCGAATCTTAAAATTGGCGCAACAAGTCCATAATAAGCTGTCAGGAGTGTACTTTTGTTTACTTTATGTGATAGGTAATACAGCACATACGCTAACTTGCTCTAACTAACTAACTTACTGACTGACTGACTTAACTAACTTGCTCTAACTAACTAACTTTAATAGGTATTAACGGTAACGGTAACATATGTAATTTTTATTATGTAAAATTAAAGGTTATGTACGTTCCACTGCTGGGAACAGGGCACTTTACATATTTGAGCGGGATATGGAGATTCCTTGTGTGAACAGAACAAATCTATTGAGAAACAAAAATTTTATTGTTTATTTATTTAAATCTTTAATTTTATATTGTAATTTCTAAATCTAAGGATACTTATCCTGTCTTTGCGTATAAGCCTCCTATACTAGTCTACCCATGTAGTTTTATTATTGTTAATTACACAGACATACATATTTGTAAGAAAATATGTTTTCATATAATATTTATAATATGATAACATAAACACTCACGCCTGTCACCCAGAGGAGTAGGCTGTAGTCTCGGACTTTTATTATATTACGTATGTCACTCAATAAGTTTTCAGATGCTCGAAATTTGAAAATGAAACGCACGCGTGTTATGTATTTCTAAAAAGCAAATTTATTTAAAAATAGAACTCCATAAGCCAATTGCTCAGTATTAAAAACAAACAAAGTTCTATTAATTTTCCTGCCACGCTGCCCGCGCTTTTCATTTAAAACGATGGATCTTAACCGTAAGCATTTGCGCGCTATGATATATTATGATTTTAAAATTGGTTTAACCGAACAATTATGTTTACAACGGTTACAATCAGCATTAAGGTACTAAACTCCATCACGCGCAAAAATTTTTAGGTGGTTTGCTAAATTGAAAAGGGGCAAAATCAATCTTAAAGATGATCAAAGAACCGGAGCTCCGAAAACAGCAGTAACGGCCGAAAATATATGGAATACTGAAATGTAGGTGCGAGAAGACCCACGAATCACATATACAGACATCGAAAAGATTGTAGGAATTAGTTCAGGAAGCATTCATATCATCCTTCATCAACATCTTGGAATGAGGAAGCTTTGTTGTCGATGGATCCCTCGTTTGGTATCCGAAAGCTAAAAACAGACTCGTCTGGATTGGTGCCATGAAATGCGTCTACGTTTTGAAAACGGGGCATCTAGGCGTGTTTCAGAAATCGGTACTGGTGACGAGACATGGATCTATCAATATTATCTGGAAAATAAAAGGCAATCATCGGTATGAGTCTACTCAGAAGGACAGTTATCGACAAAACTGCAAAGACCTCGCAACGTCGGCAAGGAAATGGTGGCTAGTTTTTTTTCGCGGAGCGGACATTTGTCGACGTCAATATTGGAAAATTGTAGGTCAGTGAACTCTGAATGGTATACTATAGTTGTATTACCCAAAGCTTTTCAAGCTGTGCGGGAGAGAAGACCAAAGACCGAGCTTCAAGGAATCATGCTGCATCACAATAACGCCTCTTCATATACCTCCCTTAGAACAAAAGCATTTATTGAGGAATCTGATGTTGAAACTCTAAGTCACCTACCCTACAGCCCTGACTTAGCTCCTTGTGATTTCTTTTTGTTTCCAAGAGTCCACGAAAAACTAAAAGTCAAGTTTTTTTCTAGCGCCGAAGAAGCCGTGGCTGCCTACGAAGAAGCGATTTCCAACCTGTCAGATCAAGACTGGCAAAAGTATTTTCAGAGTTGGTTTAGGCGAACGGAACTTCGTATGGAGCATGATGGAGAATATTTTGAAAAGATGTAAAATAAATATTAATAGTATCTAGAATACTTTTTGTATATCTTAAAACTTATTAAGTGTACTATCTACGTATTAATATATTTTTAATTATTGGGCGCGATCCTGACACATTTTTATCACTTCCTTTACATCCATATACCTACGCATACATGCTCGTCGGTTAAGGATACTCTTAATCTGGCTCATCTGCAATATATCGCCAGTTTATCATAAACTTTCGCGTTGGGCGTCCTTTCCCGACTCTGCCATTAACTTCTGCAACATAGATTTGCTTTGTCTCTTTTTTTTCATTCATTATTTCTCTATGACCAAACACTGAAGCATTTCTTTCTTAATCCTTGTCAACATCATTTTCCAATCCAAACTTTTCTCTTATTACAAATTTTTTCATCATGTAATTCAGATGCAGTCCTAACATACTCCGTTTAATTAAATGACCGCATTTTTACACCATTTATTCTACTCTCGTGTTTCTTCTACCACATCCAACTTTCCTTACCATACACGGGACTAACACAGCATTGTGAACTGTCATACGTGCCTTTTTTGACACATTCTGACTTTCAACTATAGAGTGTAGAGCCCCATTTACTCTTATTCCGTTTCGCTCATCGTTCTATATCCTTATCATATCATAATATCTACCATCCCTGCTAAATAGACATCCTAAATACACAAAATCATCCACTTGCTCAATCAACTCCCCTTCTCTTCTTATTTCAAATTTCGTTTTACTTTCTTCTCTTTTAAAATCATTATTTTCGTCTTACTTGCGTTCGCTTTTATTCTCCTTTCTTTAATGATCTATTCATTAATGTAACCATCATTTGCAACTCGGCCGCCAACGATGCAAATATGATTGATCACCGGCATAAAAAAGGTATTTGACATTCACCCATTTTCATCCCACATTCTTCAACTTTCAAACTTTCCAAATAAATGTCCGTACACGGGTTGAACAGCCACAGGGAAGCTACACAGCCTTGTCTGACACTTTTGTGGATGACAAACTAGAGTAGGCCCCGGATGACACAAGCGCTGATGCTTTTATCAATCCAGCGCTCAACCCGAGCTAGCTCGCTCATAAGCATTTTCCAAGTCCACGAACGCCCAAAATACTTTTTGGTTTATGGCAAAACAGTTCTCCGCAATCATGCACATGGAAATATTTGACCCGTACACTCTAAATATTTAGTATGTGCAAGCTATATTTTAAAAGGGCAAAATATAGCTTATAGCTATAGCCTTTCAAAATATAGCTTGCACATACTAAATTTTTTCATCAGTTTTTTCATGACTTGCAATTATGACCTATGTCTACAGTTTTCCTCCAATGCTAAGCAGGCTTTTCCTTTATACATTGGTACTATAACGGCTTTTCACCAGTCTCCCAGTACTCGCCTTAGTTTATAACATAAATTAAATAAAGTGAACAGCAGAACTTCCACCACTCCTTCTCCAGGCCTTAGCATTTCGAGTAAATACTGTTTCATATCTGGCTGCCTTACATGCTTTCAAGACGATTTTCGATCGATCGATCGATTGATCGATCGAGCTTTAGGACGATTATATTATGTAAAAAGTTTTTTGTAGAAACAAAAAGAATTATTTATAATTCGGCTAAATTCCTGACGTTCACATTTTCTAATTATTCTTCTATTTTATTTTTAAGTTTTCACATCCAAGGTATGAAAATTGGGAAAAGTGGATTAAATTCGTCCAAAATAAGCGTAGTGAAGAGACGTGGTCACCAACGAATCATAAATTCATTTATTTATTGACTTTTAGAGAAGAGGAAACATTAAAAAATATTGCTTGAACGCACTTAATACAATTTTATAAATTTTTACTAAAACATTTATATATTTTATTAATTAAAATTGATTTTCGGCGAAATATCAACAAATAAGTGTATATAAGACCAATGCATGTGTAGGTAGAAATGGTAGAAGTTATAAAATATCACATATGTTATTCTACTCTATGACTCAATGGCCTATCCACCCGCTCGCCTCGATACTACGTGTGACGTTTCAAGTCTAGTTCAGAAATCAATCCATAACCAGGTGTAACATTTATGGACACACATGCACAGGAACTTCGCTGCTCAGTTAATGTATGAAAATTAATGACAGAACTAATAGAATATAATAATTTATGTTCAATATAGATTACAAGTAATTGTTATTGAAAGTCATTATTAACTTTTACCTTCGGAAAAAACCTGTCTTGTGAAGAATCAGCAAAAAACCCATCAGGACATTTTTTTCAACTTAAAATTATACAATAAAACACAGGATTTACGTACACTACTACTAATAAAACTTATTTTAGAAATAGCTTAGAAGCGACCACCTCATTTCCAGGGGTTATTATCAAACATGTATTCATTTATATTATAACAACGCTTTTAGTACAGCTTTTATTTATTAAAATATTAAATAAAATATTTTATTTATTTTATAGGAGCAAAGGAGCATGCGGCTCACCTGATGGTAAGTGACTACCGCCGCCCATGAACAACTGCAACACCAGGGGAATCGCAGATGCGTTGCCGTCCTTTATGATAATACTTGACCTTGTATATTTTCTCAGCCTTTGTTGTAATATCGTATACATTACCCCAAGAATGAACTATTCACTCTGTAGTGTCGAGAAACTGTTACCACAAGGTTGTGTTTGTTCATGATGTTTACAGATTGTATGACTTTTTTTAAAAGAATATAACTTTTTTGTGACATTAAATATTTCGTATTGGAATATATACTGAGAAACTAAAGTAAAAATATTTATTTGTTTAATTTTTTTCTCTCAGAGACTCGGTTTTAGGTTATAAATAGCTTTATAGCTATTAAATAAAATTAGTTTTTACGGATTTAATCGCGTATATTAACTTACTTGGCCGCGTAGTGACGGTGTAAGAATATCCATTACCCCATATCTTCCCGTGGATGGCGTAAGAAGCGAGAAAGGGAAGTTGAAGCAAGAGATATGCAGCAGAGTCTTTCTGATAACAATAAAAATACATATTACAATAAAAAACTGCGGTTGCCCCCCATGAGCAACGATACAAATAAATGGGCCCCAGTCCCCGGCGGCTCCGCTATTTCAGGCGTGGTTACCACGGCAACGTTGGGGCAGAAGGTTTTAAGAATCTCACATAAGACGACCTGGCACATTTAACGCACGCACACTAAGGATTGACGAGAGAATCCAGGAGCTGGAAGAAGAGATAGACAAGTTGCGCTGGGATATTATAGGATTATCTGAGGTCCGAAGAGAGGAGGAGAGGACACGGTAATCCTCAAATCCGAAAACTTTATATATGACCGGGACGGCGATCATCTGTCCCAAGGAGGTGTCAGATTTACTGTCCACAAGTCTCTAGTTAACAACTTTGTAAAGATTAGGAGTGTGTCGACGAGGGTTGCATAGCTTATACTCAGAATCACCAAACGGTATTCGCTGAAGGTTATTCAGGTTTATGCACCAATCTCAGCACATCTCGATGAGGAGGTGAAGGCATTATATGAGGATATCTGTTCTGATTCTGATTCTGTGTTTTGGAATATCTCTAGAGCCATGCATTCCTCCAAAACCCACTATACAGTGTTAATGGGAGACTTCACCGCAAAACTACGCACAAGCGAGAATGATGAGCAGAAGGTAGAAACTCCGAGATACAGCAACGGATCCCAAAAAGCCAGCAGCTGGCCGGTTTCATTGGAAAAGAGGAACTCTTTATAATGAACTCTTTCTTCTACAAGCAGCCCCACAGAAAGTGGACCTGGTCGAACCCCGACTGTCCGACAAAAATGAGATTGAGTTCATTATGAAGACTAGATGGCAACTGTTGAGTAATGTATCGGTGATCGCAAGCGTGAAAACTGGCAGCGATTACCCAATGGTGAAAAGCACACTGAACGTAAACGTTAAGTTGGCGAGGTTACGTCTAACGAAGTCAACGCTTCGACCCCACGTGCTCTAATTCCAAGCCCCAAAAACTTTTTTTCCACGATGGTACTACTCCGGAGGTGTGGAGCAGAAATGCGGTGGTCTTGTTCTTTAAGAGAGGTGAAAACGCTTTCTTAAAGAACTACAGACCGATATCCTTTCTGGGCCATCATTCGCCAATCATTCATTCATGAGCATCGTTTCGGAACCAGACTCAACGACTTCCAGCCCCCTGAAAAAGCTGGTTTGCAAAAAGGCTTTAGAACCATAAACCACATACATAACCTTCGGCAAATTGTACAGAAGACCGAAGAGTGCAATCTACCACTTTGCCTTGCATATGTGGACTATGAGAAAGCTTTATTCCGTTGAAATTTGGCCGCCTTCAGCGATGCCAAGTTGACTTTCAGTATATCGAAACGATGAAGTGTTTTTATAGTAGGTCTACAATAGCAATTCGAGTACAGAACCATAGTATGAAATTCATTCAACTGCAGAGAAGTGTAAGACAGAGTGACGTTTTATTCCCAAAACCCTACACCGCTGGATCGAAAGACGTTTTCAAGCTACTTGACTGGAAAGGTTACGGTATTAACATCAAGGTGAGTATATCACTCGCCTTCGATTTGCTGAATCGCTGAAAGACCTAAGCACTATGCTCAATGACCTCAATAGTGCCTCCCAACGGATAAGCCTTAAGGTGAAAAGGTCATGTGTAACGTCCATGTCACACTGATGCCGGAAGTTGTGGACGAGTACCGGGGTCGAATAATCCTTAAATAGGAAGTGAAGAGAAGAAGTAATCGGTGTTCTCTAGCTACGATTTCTGGTCTATCAAATCTGGTGTAGTGACGGGATTGATCCTGTACTTGTTCACAGACTGCAGACATCCCGGAGCGTCGGTTCTTTACATCATCTACGTGTTCCTTTACGCTGGTTTTTATTTGTCTTATAGTTTGTCTATGATAAAAGAAACCATATTTATAATCAAGATTGTAAAATTGTGAAAAGTTCGCTAAAAATAAGAAATCATTCGCTCTTATTGCTCTTTCATGCAAAACAAAAATAGTTTTTAAATCAGCCGCATTTGCCCATAGAAAAATTCCATAAGACAATATGCCATGGAAATAACTGAAATAAACTAATCTAGCTTCTCGACACTAGTGAGACTTCTTATATTTTTTACAGCATAAGGTGCAGAGCTTAGTCTGTTTGCTAGTATCGATATATGGGAAGCCCACTGTGTAATTTCTGTAAGGGAATGTTTTAGTAATAAAATATAACAAAATTACGCTTTGTAATTAGAGATAAAATACAACAACTTGCTATTTAAAAAGTTTTACATGGCAACATTTTGTAAATTGTTCATTACAGGGGGACGAAAAGAAAACGTGAAGTTCATTAATTAGGGAAACCACTAATTCCCATTGCTTGCACAGTACAAAGAACTAGAATTAAAAATGTAAATTGGCGTACATTTTCAATTCTAAACTTAAAGTATTTTCTGGTGGATAACTTTAAATTAATGTGGATTGTCGCAGCACTTTTACGGGCGCGACAGGCACAGAGAACGGATGGTCCTTCAATATTTTATTAGCTTTGAGATTCTCTTTTAAACGAAATTTAACGAATATTTTAAGGTCACAAGCAATGAATTAGAACCACACAAGGCATTTTGTTGAATTTGATACGTCAAAATTTGTCTCGGCGAGTCAAGCTTACCGGTTTTTTATTCAATACGCTCTAGGAATGTAAAAAATTCACGATCCTTTTGATGAGAGCTAAGATTAATTTCGGGAGGGTTTGAAAAGCTCAAAGGAAATTTTTAAATATAAGTGCATTTATTAATAAAGGTTTTTATCAGTCTGTCGATAGGCACTCTTTTATCGTCAGAAATGTCTTTATTAAATTTGTGGGCTTTTATATGCATACTTGGTGACTTTATTTAATAAAAGATATTAGTGTAATTTAAGTTTTTGTTTGAGCCTTTCCATTAGCGTCATAGGTAGGTATAATTTGCTTTTGACTTGTATTATATTCGTGAGATTATTTTTAAAGTTGCTATATTTAAAGTGCTTATTAGTTAGTAAATAAATAAGCTTATTAATTTATTAAAATATTTATTTATATCTTTAAAAAAACACAACAATTATTAATACTAGACCAGGAGTAGACCAGATTCTGTCAATGGCGTAGATATTTGATAATATCTGAGAAATTGAAAATAATAGAGGAATAGGGAAATAAGGGGAATTTGGTTAATTATAAAAGACAAAAATGCAACTTATATACGGAGAGAAATATATTGCGATAAAAGAATATCTTTCTGAATATCACATTATAGTATATAAAAGTATTTTTGTAAATCACTCCTTCTTATGTGTAAATATGGTAGAATCATAGAACCGTTGCTATGAAAATCAGAGTGTCTACAGTTACATTTGTTACAAAACCGCTTGGTTCTCGATTTGATTATGTGTAACTGAGATGAGTTACTTTGGTCCATAGATATGTAATATGTTAATAATTTGACTACAGCGCCACCTTTTGAGCCTAGTAAATCTTGGCACAGCTATGAACCATCGGCTCGACAAAAATATATTGTATGAATAATGGTCAAATACAAATACATAATATTAAGATTGAGTAGCGCTTTAACGCTACTCAATGTTTTTTTTTTTATAGGAGAGGGGGCAAACGAGCATGCGGCTTACCTGATGGTAAGTGACTACCGCCGCCCATGAACAACTGCAACACCAGGGGAATCGCAGATGCGTTGCCGGCCTTTTAAAAAGGAGTACGCTCTTTTCTTGAAGGTCCCTAAGTCGTATCGGTCCGGAAAAATCGCTGATGGTAATCGATTCCACAAGGAGGTCGTGCGAGGAAGAAAACATCTTCTAAATCGCACAGTGGTGGACCGCCAATCATCCAGATGGTGTGGATGGTATCGGGAGTTCTGCCGCGATGTGCGTTCGTGAAATTTGGCGGCTGGGATTAATCCGAACAATTCCTCAGAGCACTCCCCATGGTAGATGCGAAAGAAAATGCAAAGGGATGCAACATCTCTTCGCAGTGCCAATGAATCGAGCCGATCGGAAAGGGCTCGGTCGTCGACAATTCGAGCCGCTCTGCGTTGGATGCGGTCAAGTGGAAGGAGCTGGCACTGGGGAGCCCCTGCCCAGAGATGGGAACAGTATTCCATGTGAGGCCGAACTTGCGCCTTGTAAAGTAGCAGGCGGTGTGCCGGCATGAAATACTGTCCCGCTCTGCTGAGCACGCCAAGCTTTTTAGAGGCCAATTTGGCCTTCCCTTCCAAGTGACCACGAAACTGCACGTCAGTCGATATGTCGACTCCGAGGATACCGATACTGGCTGAGGCAAGAAGGGGAGTGCCTTGAAACTGAGGAGATACGACAAAGGGGTTCTTTTTAGCGGTAAACGCGCAAACTTGTGTCTTCTGAGGATTAAATTGGACTAGATTTAGTCGCCCCCAATCCGAGACTTTGTTCAGCAAAGACTCGACTTCAGACACAAGTTTGTTCCGGTACTCAGCGACGTTTTCCCGAGAAATATTGGCACGGCCGGTGTATAGAGCATCACCAGTGCTGTCATCCGCATAGCAATGAATGTTACCAGTTAGCAACATATCATTGATATGCAGAAGAAACAGCGTTGGTGATAGCACACAGCTTTGTGGAACACCAGCGTTAATAGGCTTGTAGTCAGAGCATGCACCGTCTACAACGACCTTGATGCTCCGATCTACAAGGAAGCTGGTGATCCAATTGCACAATTTCTCGGGAAGCCCATAGGAAGGGAGCTTCGAAAGAAGCGCTTTGTGCCAAACCCGATCGAAGGCCTTCGCAATGTCCAGACTAACGGCCAACGCCTCCCCCTTGGACTCTACTGCCTCCGCCCATCTATGGGTCAGGTAGACCAGAAGATCACCAGCTGATCGACCCCGACGAAAACCGTATTGGCGGTCACTAATCAGCTGGTGATCCTCAAGGTACCGGATGAGCTGGCAGTTAATAATGGATTCCATTATTTTGGAGAACAAGGAGGTGATCGCGATAGGCCTATAGTTGGATGGGTCTGAGCGGTCGTCTTTTTTAGGGATCGGGTGGACAAAAGCTGTCTTCCATGAATTCGGGACTACGCCTTGGGAGTAGGAGTACCGGAAAAGACGCGTTAGGACCGGTGCCAACTCCGGAGCACACGTCCTCAGCACAATTGGGGGGATTCCGTCAGGCCCACTCGACTTCTGGATGTCCAGGGAGAGCAGTGCTTTGCGAACCGAGCGCTGTGAGAACAGCACATCCGGCATGGAGCACTCACAGCGCGGGATGGTCGGCGGTGTTTTCCCCCCGTCATCAAGAGTCGAGTTGGACGCAAAAAGGGAGCCTAAAAGGTCGGCTTTGTCTTTTGCGTCATGGGCCAGTGAGTCATCCTCCCTGTGCAGAGATGGTAGTGATGGCTTACAGAAATTCCCTTGGACAGCCTTGGCGAGAGACCAGAATGCACGGGTTCCCGAAGGAAGGCGAACTAGTTTCTCGCCAATTCTGCCTATGTGCTCTGACTTTGCCTTGGCAATAACTCTTTTGAAGGACCTGGAGGCGAAGTTATACTTCTTTTTAAGTGTGCTGGTATTTACATCCCGAGTCGCCGAAGCCGCAGGCCAGGCTTTATAACACTCCTGCTTACTGCGTAATGCAGTCTTACAGGAGCGACCAAACCAAGGCTGAGATCTGCCTCCGATGGGTACCACAGATGATGGAATAAATAGTTCCAATGTGTCGTTGAGTCTCGTGGTGTCTCTATCACTTTGAGTCAAAAGGACTGTAGGGGTGCGTACAGATTAAGTAACATGTTGTGTAACTTTTGTTTTATAACACGTCCATATTATGTAACATTGGTTTTCAACATTGCAACATATAACAACACTGTACACATTAGAATAACAATGCAATATAACAATGTTATATGACATTGTCGTATGACATTGTCGTTTGTCGTTCAGTCGTCGTCACGTTATATAACACGTTTTATAACATTCAGCCTCCATAGTACTAAAACATGTTATATAACATGTTATGTTATATAATGTGTACGCACCGTAACACCACAAGACTTCACCACAAAACATCTTACAATTGAGTAGCGTTAGAGTATTTGGTAATATAACCTCAATCGGTCAAGTCTTTCAGAAGTTACACGATCACTAATAGGCGCACCAATGATTCAATATTTTTTAAGAATATTATGTATAATTTCTATTGAATTTCAGTTCATGTGGATATTATATTTAAAAAGGTCTATATTTATAGGTGTTGGTGTAACAGTTCATTGTTTATCAACGTTAATGTGTTTAGTGATATGTTGTAATAAATACCTTTGATGGCTAGAGCTTGAGTGACCGGTGGTGGAGCTGGACATCGGCGAACGAGCCGGGTAAGTGCCGCTTGCAGTGTGGCCGCCTTCAGACATTACGAACTCTGCAACACGTAATAAAAATACTGCATATAGGTATATGTATAATATATCTACATGATTGAGCGTGTATTAGCGGTGTAAGAATATCCACTAACCTATGGGTTTTAGATGGGCTGTGGGATGATATGTCATCCCGTGGGTGTCATAAAAGGCGACAGAGGGAAACAAACGGAGAGATGGGCAACAGCATCTTCCTAATAACAACTAAAAATTAAAATTAACTTCGGTTGCCAATACGCCTGCCAAGCGCGGCAACTATGGCAAATATCCTCCTATGAGGCAATCTATGGGAAAGCCTTGTTCAGCAGTATAGACTTTGGATAGTTCATACGGTGAAAATATATCTAGGTTAAGTACCTCGGCAACCCGAAGGCAGCTTCTCGAGCTCGAGTATATAAGTTAAAATCTGTTGAGTTTTAAAATGTATTCATGTGAAAAACTATACTTTACAAGATCGGTTCATCATGGCGCGGAGTTGTGGAAAATATCTATGCAACGGTGGGATGAACATGAGCATTGATTTTTTTTAATTTGTACTCAAATATAACATTGGTATTTTTTTGCGATATTAAGTTTTAATTTATAGCGATATGATTTAGCAACTTTTATATATGTATTTGAAACTTTCAAAATTTCATCTTAATTAAATGCGATTATCGAGATACTTTGTTAATATAACGTAAGTTTAGCAATTATTTGAAAATATTCGGTATGCTCTTTGTATTTCAGTTATTAGTAAAATGATCGTCTAAATTTAAGTAATTTATTTTATGTACCTACTAATATAGCAAACTAAGGAAATATAATGCTTCGGTAGATTGGTCACTTAGAAAGAATGAATGAAGAAAAAGTGAAGTCAAATGCTGTAGAAGTGAAAAACAGGGTCGGCAAGGGACATTCTAAACGAAAATTTATGAATCAAATTGGCGATACATTGAAGATGAGTTAAATTAGGCCGACGAGCATATATGTATATACGGATGTGTAGGAAGCGAGAGAGGATCTTACCAGATGGAAGTCATAGCCTACCCCTGTGGGTGTCATGCGTAAGGGTTTAATTTTACGTTTACGTAAAATTAAATAAATTACGCTTATTGACAATAGTTATATGTCACGGATAACTTGCGTTGCTGAGTTCCGCGGGTTCCAATATCGCACGGAAAAGTATTTGTATGTAAAGAAAGTAAAGTAAAGTTGCAGCTTATATACGTCCCAATGCTGGGCACAAGCCTCCTCTTAATTCTGAGAGGGTTTTAGAGCAAGGAAATGTCCGCCGCGCTGCCCCAATGTGTGTTGGCGATCTTCACATGTCTTCGAAATATATTTTTTTTATTTCTCAGACATGCAGGAGCGTGCCGAGGTAGCTCAGATGGTTAGCGCTCGTTGTAAGTTTCACAGTACGCGAGCGATTCGGATTCGATCCCCGCCGGCACCAATGAAATTGTTAATTGCAATTTTAAGTGTTTTTTTACTACGTGCTCGGCGGTGAAGGAAAACATCGTGAGGAAACCTGCATATCTGAGTATTTGTATGGCCTACAAATAATTGTTCCGGGTCTGGATGTTTTTCTTTGTAAAATTTATGTATGTGAACTGCCTCCACAATACAGAAAAATATTCTAGTGTGGGTGAAATTTTTAAAAAAAAAATAGGAAGAAAGTTATAATAAACTAGCTGACCCAGCGAACTTCGTACTACCTAACAGTCGATTCTTTATTTTTTTTAATACTTATTCTGCTATACGGGACACCGGGTAGGTTAGTAAGATAAAAAAATAAAAAAGAAAGTTGATAAATCAACATTACATTATGTGAAAAAATAAAGTTATAAAACACTTAAAATTCTTTTAATAGTCACTTAAGATCGCAGTGAAAATTACAATTTCTGATTTCTTATTATGATACCTACTTATTATATTTAATTTTATTTTTACTTATTCTAATTGACATATTTTGACATTAGTATTTATACGATACTAACGTCATTCAATTGTTTTGCCTTCCCGGAACCCCTCCACTAACACTTAAACTTTATGGTATGGTATTAAAGTCGAAATTGACTTTTAAGTATTATTACGAATCTTTTGTATGGGAATATAGAAAAATGTTGTTTTTAGACGTTTTCAGCCAATTTTTTAAAATTTTCTCTCCGTATGAACCATCTTCGTACTTCAAGAAATATTATAAAAAAAGAATTAGCGAAATCGGTTCAGCTGCTCTCGAGATTTGCGCTTAGCAACACATTCAGCGATTCATTTTTATATTATAGAAGATACACACTTAGTCAGGTCATAAGTTATAAAATTAATGATACACTTTTTGATAATTATATAGAAATTATATATGAAATTAAAGGTATTTTAATTTAGAATACAGTTTTATTTACCTTATTCAAAATGCCCTCCCCTTTTTTGAATACATGCCCTTAATCGACAAATCATCAAACGCAGCACGCACCAATTCATATCTATTTCTGCCGCTGCTTTAGCCAAAGATGCTCGGAGAGATTCCAAATTCTGATGAGGTTTAGCGCTTTCGACTTTCTCCTCTAAATATTGTTTTATCTTGTAATCCAGTGGGTTTAAATCTGGACTAGAAGAGAGCCAGTCATCATGTCCGATAAAGTCAATTCCACGGGTGGTCAACCAGTTTTACGTGCTTCGTGCCCTAGCGCAAAGTCCTGTTGTAATATCCAATGTCTGTTTTTGAACATTGTTTGAGAAAGAGGTTCCACTATGTTTGTTAGGACGGTATTTTGGTACACCTCGGCACTGGTTTTTACTTCTTTTTCACAGAAAAATACCTCAGTTAAGCCTGAATATGACACTCCAAGCCAAACCATGAGTGACGAAGGATAATGTGCTCGTAGAACCCTCGGAATACGTCGGCGGTCAACCAGTGTTACGTGCTGGCTTCTTCACTGCTGTGGGCATACACCTTATTTATTTTTCGTTTTTGCACGCATGCTGTTTCTCTCTGCTTAAGGGCTTCTTTTCCCTTCTAGATAAATGCAACATGGAGTTAGTGTCTCAGCTTGAGTATGAATGCATTCAGTAAGAACAGGACTAGAAGAGGGCCAGTCTTCATGTCCGATAAAGTCAATTCCACAGGCGGTCAACCAGTTTTACGTGCTTCGTGCCCTAGCGCAGAGTCCTGTTGTAATATCCAATATCTGTTTTTGAACATTGTTTGAGAAAGAGGTTCCACTACGTTTGTTAGGACGGTATTTTGGTACACCTCGGCACTGGTTTTTACTTCTTATTCACAGAAAAACACCTCAGTTAAGCCTGAATATGCCAAACCATGAGTGACGAAGGGTAATATGCTCGTTGAACCCACGGAATACGCGTGCTAGCTTCTTCACTGCTGTGGGCATACACCTTATTTGTTTTTCGTCTTTGCACGCATGCTGTTTCTCTCTGTTTAAAGGCTTCTTTTTCCTTCTAGATAAATGCAACATGGAGTTAGTGTCTCAACGTGAGTATGAATGCATTCAGCAAGAACAGGAGACAGGACAACTTCAGTTGTCGGAGATCCAGACATAATAGAAGATTCCGAATTTGAAGTAGTCAACACTTCCAAACTTTGCAAAATAAAAAAATTATACTGTCCTTAACAATGTACCTATTTCTGATGGAAATATAGAAGATTCTTCTTCGGGAATTGATGACATTTTTGTACCGGAAAGTCCTTCAAGCTCCTCCACTTCTCAAAGCTGTGGTAAAATCGGTGACAGATCTTATCAAGAAGAGTACCTTGTACTTGCTCATCCATCTACCAGTAGAATTCAGGAAAATACTGTTAAACCCCGAGAAAATGCTGACAGTGCTAGTCATCATAACCTTGACATTGCATACCCATCTACCAGTGGAAACCAGGAAAATGAAGATCCCAAGAATATGATAGATCTAAGAAACAAAAAATATTCCCGTCTAAGGACAATAAATCAAAAAAACGATCTAAACATAAAAGGAATTGGAAAAAAAGCTGCAGCCATTACAAGAGAAAAAGTACGAGTAGAAGAATACATATCGTAAAAAAAATAAGGTCATTCCGAGAAATAAAATCTAAGGAGAAATTTTGTGTCATGAAAAATGTAGTCTTCAGTGCTCCTTTAAATTTACAATAGATGACAGACATGCTATTTTACGTAGCTCTAATTCTTTAGATGTGAATAGCAAGAATGCTTTACTTTTTAACAGCATTGTCAGTAAGCCAGTCGTAAGACAACGCTGTAATGCTAGAACCCATAAATCAGCATCGTACAAGTGTTTTGATAAATTTTCACGGGTTACAAAAGAAGTTTGCAAGTAAGGATTGTGTGGATTATACCAAATAAGCCGGAAATGATCTCATAATAAAAGCGATTAAAAGCGGCCTTTCTACTCCAAATCCGGACTGCAGAGGTAAGCATCAGAATCGAGATCACAAATATGGATGAAGACGTTGTGAACCGTGTTAAAACACATACATCGAGCTTTCCTGCCGAACAGTCTCACTATTTTCGTAATAAAAATATGCACAAGCTATATCTTTCTCCACTTCTGAATTTAACTAAGATGCATAGGCTGTATCTGGAAATGTGTGAAAAAGACAATGTAAAAGACAAATACAAAATTAAGAAGGCTTCATACAGCAAAATATTTGTAACAAAATTTAATTTATCTTTTGGATACCCAAAAAGTGATATATGTGCAACTTGCCATGCTGGGGAGTCAAATGAAGAACATAAACCAAATTATTATGCAGCTGTGGAAGCGATGCAAGCCGACCGAAAGAAACCTAAGCCTGATGACAAAGTGCTTTACATTACAGTTGATCTACAATAAACAATGCCTTTGCCAAATTTAACTACATCCAAGGCATTCTATCTACGACAACTTTGGTTTTATAACTTGGGTATTAATGATAAAGACATCCAAAGAAAAAGCTGTTTGTCGTACCTGGACCGAAGATATAGCGGAAGGTCAAAAGTTGCAAGTGCACTCTTAAGATTTGTGGAGGTAGATTCAAGTTGCCAGGGTAAATCACTTGATAATTTGGTCGGATTTATGTGCAGGACAGAACAAAAATTTCAATTTAATAAGTCTTTACCAATACTTGATTTTAAAAAAAATATTTCAAAATCATAGACCACAAATTTCCCGAAGTGGGACATTCATATTTGGATTCAGATCGGGATTTTGGGCGGATAGAAAAAGTGTTTCGGAGAAATGATACAATCTATACGCCTGACCAATATCGAAGCATTATAGGGAAAGCTTCACGAAACAACATAGTTATAGATATGACTGACCATTTCAGGAAAATAAACGATCTGCAAGTGAATTTGAATTTGATTAATAGGAACAAAGCTACAAATAATAAAAAAATAAGTTTTAGGGATGGCGTGAAATAGATCAGAGTTGATGCATATGGCTCATATTTATACAAAGAGTCATACGACGAAATGACACCATTCAAGAAGGTTGACATTTTAAAAAGAAAGGGATGAAGTTAATCCAGATTTTGAGGTGCTACGTGTGGATGGGAAATATGGTACTGTGTAGTTTGAAAAAAAACACTAATATAAAGGAGCAATTAAAATTTGTTAAACAGGAATACCGTTATTATTATGAGTCGATTTTAAAGGAAGAATAATCGTTTTTCGTTTGATTTCTGTTTATTTTCCTAATTTATCAAAGAACTTGTCTCCTTCAGACTCAATTTTGTCAATTCGTTTAAATTTTCTTTAGCGGAAAAAGAAGTTATGTTCAGTTTTTTGTTAAAATGTTTATGCGAAACTTTGAACTCAATTTTCTCGAAATAAGAATTTTGCGACATATTACCTTCATCCACTCATGTCTTATATATACAGAAACAGAAACAGAAACTTTTTTATTCAATATAGATTATAAATAATACTTATTGAAAGTCACTCTTTTGTATGATTACCACTGGTTCGAAAAAAAAACCTCTGTCCTGGGAAGAACTAGCAAGAAACCCAGCGGGACTTTTTTTTTAAATAACAGCTTACAATCATGTACGTTACACAAATTAACAACACAACAAATAAGAAATAGCTTGGTAGCGATCACCTCATTTCCAGGGGTTATTATCATCTATAAATTCATTAATATTATAATAACCCTTTTTATACAAACTTAGTTTAATAAAGTTTTTGAACTTTGAGCAGGTCAAATTTTGTATATTTTCTGGAATTTTGTTGTAAAAGCGTATACATCGCCCCAAGAATGAATTACTGACTCGATGGAGTCGAGTAACTACTAGCTTGTGTCTGTTCCTAGTATTTACAGAATGAATATCACTTATTTTTGTAAAACTACTTTTACTTTTGTGTACGTACATTACATTTTCATAAATGTATTGAGAGGCCAAAGTTAATATATTAATTTCCTTAAATTTTTGTCGCAGCGACTCTAGGCTTTAAATCATAAATTGCTCTTATGGCCCTCTTCTGTAAAACAAATATAATTTCAGTGTCAGCTGCGTGTCCCCATAGCAAAATACCATACGACATTATGCTATGGAAATAGCTAAAGTAAACTAGTCTAGCTGTTTCAACACTAGTTAGACTTCTAATCTTTTTTACGGCATATGCTGCAGAACTAAGTCTGCTTGCTAGTTTTGATATATGGTGGCCCCATTGAAGCTTCGCGTCTAGTGATTCCAAGAAAAATGGTGGTATCTACAAGACTCAGTTTCTCCCCTTTTAAAATTACATTAGTATTTAATTGTTTGACATTTGGAGTCATAAATTTCATACATTTCGTTTTAGTGCCATTTAAATGCAAATTATTAACATTGAACCAATTTACTAATTTAGATATAGCATTATTTACTTCGTCATATTTTAGCAATTGTCGACTTAATTTGAAGATTTAAGAAGTGTCATCTGCAAATAATACTATATCATGGTTATCTCCTACTATGTAAGGTAAGTCATTAATGTATACAAGAAACAGAAAGGGGCCGAGAATTGAGCCTTGAGGCACGCCCATTTGTACCATCGACCCGGAAGAACTCATACTGTTAATGACAACTTTTTGCGTTCTCTTACTTAAATATGAAATAATTAATTTAAGAGCATCACTTCTTACACCGTAGTGTTGAAGTTTCCTGATTAATGTTTCATGATGAACACAATCGAAGACTTTGGATAGGTCACAAAATATACCCAAAGCATCCTGTGAATTCTCCCATGCATTAAATATATATTTAATCAGCTCAACACCGGCATCAGTTGTCGAGCGACCCCTTGTGAAACCAAATTGATTTTTATGAAGTAAATTATTTATATTAAAGAAATTTAACATTTGATCAAGAATAATTTTTTCAAAAATCTTACTAAGTGTTGGTAGTACAGAAATAGGTCTAAAATTGGCGGGATCTAATGTACTACCAGATTTAAATAAAGGTATTACTTTACTATACTTCATTAAATCAGGAAACACACCAGATTCGATACTAGTATTAAAAATAATAGCTAAATGAGGCGCGATTGTATCTATTATAGACGCAATAACTTTAACGGAAATCCCCCACAGATCCGGAGTTTTCTTAACATCAATAGTTTTAAAATATTTTACAATATCAAAATAATAAATAAAGATAAAAATAAATTACAAGATACACAATGTTTTCGTATATTGACGCGAACAACGTTGAATAAAGTATTTTTTCGGATTTTATCGCGTTTAATTTCACTTATTTTAAATTACCGACGTACAAGGTTTTATTTTAAGCATATCACATACAGTAAGTTCATTCTGCGTGGACCGGATCAAAATTATTAAATAAAAATCTGAAGGTACTCTGGGTTAACATTGACATAGGGACGTCAAACACCTCAGGCCCCTCGTGACCACGGGTGCTGCAAAGCTATTGAAACATCGGGAATTAAAAGTAAGTAAAATTAAAGGCAATGAAATCCGTAAAAACGAGTTTTATTTAAATTATATAAGTTGACAATACATGACATTATTCAAGATACACATAAATACACATTATACATAATATATCTGCATACATATACGTGATAGAATACTAACATGAAGTTTTTGTTGTAAAATATTGAAAAGGTAAAATATTAAAGTTTAAGAATTCTCACATTCTTTTAAAAAATTGCAAATGATATAACTATCGCTAAGAAAATAAATAAAAAGGAAACAAACAAGCTGGAAATTCATGCGGAGGATAATGAAATAGTAAGTTTTATTTAGCAGTATTTTGATCGTTAAATGGAGGACCCAAGCGTTGTGCACGTAACAAAAGGTTTTTTTAAATAATCATTAATTTTATTATTTTTATAACTATTTTTTCCCGGGTTTTGATCCCGTGTTAAAATTAATGTTAGTTAATTTTAAACATTCCTACAGCTTTCGGAGCACGTAGTGGCAAAGGCAGATTGTTCCAGCGTTTGTGTTTGTAACTACACCAATTTCTATAAATACTTCAAAAATAACTGTAATTTTATTTTTGAAAAGAATATTTGTGTAACGGAGAAAAACATTTGTCGTAAAGAATGAACATTTAATTTAATTTATACTTATGTCAAAATAAATGTTTTCAGGTACGCTAAACTTGTCCCTCAATTAGGTTTTATTTCCAAGAGCTGCACTATTATTAGATACAAAATGAATGTTGTCTTTAAACTTTTGAATAAGTTATTTATATCTTTATTAGGAAAAATTAATAGGTTATTATTTATTTCGGTGATCATTCTCAAGAGAGTATTCCTCGTTGTCAGTCCTTAGGTCGGTCTTGCGTGGGCAGGGACAAAAGTTTAACTAGCATTTATTATAATTGAACTTTATTAAACTTCGGAACGATGCGGGGTGATTACTTTCTGACGCCAGCCCTACACGTTTGATCAGTGAGTATATATATATATATATATATATATATATATATATATATATATATATATATATATATATATATATATATATGAGGTATAGCCTATAAGACATTTTTTAATCCATAGAAAACATTCTGTAAGGGAAATCTATACATACAAATGAATAAAATTGAAGTTTCTGTTTCTAATATCAAAATAACAGCGGTACTTATAACAAAAACACAATTTTTAAAATTTTCGTCTGTCCGTCTGTTTGTTCCGGCTAATCTCTGACATGGCTGGCCAATTTTGACGGGACTTTCACTGGCCTACGGATCGCTGATGTTATAAGGAGTAACTAAGGCTACTATTATTTTATGAAAATAATTAGGGTCCGCGCAAAACAATTAACACCCTAAATTGAACGCGGACGAAGTCGCGGGGAACAGCTAGTATAGTAATAAAAATGTTTGATAATTTTATACTTTATTATCAATATCAAATTCAGAATAAAATTTCGATGCATTATTTCTTCAAATATCGTGCGCTTTTCATATACTTATCGATAATGAATTCGTCGACATCAAGCGTCGGTTGAATAGAATTGAACGTTACGATTTGATATCATTTCGTATCTTATTTCTATTCGACTGCACTTTAAATGCATATAAGCAGCTAGGCACACGGAGAAATCCGATTACACCGTTTCTCAATGGACGAAATGCCAATGCTCCGTTGCATCTTCACATTGTGCTTTCTCATTGATCTTTGATGAAGATTCCCTTGCGCTTATGTGATTCTCATTTCAATGCTACCAGTTTCCAATTTATGGATGTCTATTCGAACGAAAATTCATTGAAAATGTAGTTCATCTATTTCGTTTCCCTATTAAGCATTTCGATTTCAAACCTTTGCCCAATAATAACATATTTTACAATTGAGTTACATTATCTGACATTTGTAAAGAAAAAAAGTTGGAACGAATTTGAAAACGAATAATGAATTTGACACTTTAGTGGTACAGAGGCTAAGGTTTTGGTTGCAGGTCCGCAGGTTTGAATTCTACACGGAGCAAATGATTGTATGGCCAACAAATAATTGTTCCGTGTCTGAATGCTTGTCCATATGCTATTTAGATGAATAAAAGGCCTTCTCACTAACAACCAAACATTCGCATAACTTTATTATTTTATAAACATTATTTTTTATAGTTTTATAAAAATAATATTAAAAAGTAATGTTTATAAAATGTATGCGAATGTTTCGTTGTTAGTTGGTCTATATACAGCGATATAATATTACGTGTTAGCTCTTATCAACTATATCTCTTAAATTGTAATGGATACCAGCAATAACATGTTTATTTCAATATATAACTTAATAATATTACATAACATAACATAAACTACCCGCTACTAACATAAAGTATAACAACAGAAACTACCGACTTCCATTTTTTTATAGAATAAAGGTGACAAGCGAGCACACAGTCCACCTGATGGTAAGTGGTTCCTGTGGCCCATTGACATCTACATCTATCTTCGATTACGAATCAAAATGCAGATGCGTTGTCACCCGTGAGGACTAAGATGGAATGCCCCATTTCCAGTAAAAAGGGTCTTATTACTTCCATTTGGCACGATACCGACACACCTCTCTCCATACTTTCACTTATGTAACTTAATACCCAACGAAAGTTTCAAAAATATACAAAAGACATAATAAAATCATTTTTACTAACCGACGTCAATAAATGAGAAGGTACTTAATTGGAATATAGTACCTATATATAAACTACAGCCTTGTTTGAAAAGATGGCTTTGTGATACAATAACTCTTCATCAGTCAATTAAATAATAAAGCGTCAAAATGGCGCTGCTCTATGATCACCCTTTTGACAGGTGATATTGTAGTAAATATTATATTATATGTCGATTTTAGTATAGTGTAGAGTAGTTAGTTTTTTTAAGTTGATTATTCGAAGTGTTCCTAATTATTGACAAAGCTTGTTTGTTCTTTTTTCTTAATATATTAGTTATAGTATAGGAATAAATAGGGAATGAAGTTTTTAATGTAAACAATTTTTTTAATACGTTATAGTTGTTACCTCAAACTTGTGATATTTATTAGTCTAAACATAAGGGTTAGTAATTAAATTTTTAATTAAAAGTAAAACACTTAAATGAATGTAATAATTTCCATATAATACCTTTTGAGCGTCTTTGTGAAGGCATATTATATAGAAGCATCAAAGGCTTTGCGAAGACATATTGTATAGAAAAATTAAAGTACTGAACTCAGAAGCTATTATTATGTAGACGTTATTTTATTCTTTGTAATTCTTTGAAGTCTGCTTTTAATGTTTTGTCATTCACGTGATCACGCTCAACAGCCGCGGTCGTACTGACGACGTATTTTGTTTCATAAAGTATTTTTCCACAATTAGTACGTTTGTGTAAATTTATAACACTAAAAGTGATTAATATAGTAAAATACGTTCTGTAGAATAGTATAGAATTTATAAATATGTTAAATTTACAAACCGCATACTATTTTCAAAACAATAAGCGCGCCAGTCGCGTGGTCTCGCGGCCACGGCGGCAGCACGAACCATCAATCCTTCTGTCAGGATATCGACAGCACATTTGTTTGCTTTCGCCATTTTTGTCTCAGTGTCACATCGGTCCTTCGGTTCTGTATTTGTGCTAGTGCGGCGAGCGGTCGGCGCCGGCGATCAATCTACGAAGTATCTCTGAGCATGATGGATGTTGGAACCAGGGCCGAACGCCTCTCCTATCTCAACACTCTGACAACGCGATACTATACATTTTATTGACACCCATTTTACGCCGACCGACAGTGCCTCCCTTTGTTGCCAAAGCTAATGAATTATTCACTTGAACGTTTGTTATATAAAACCTAGGATGTTGTTAGTGCAAGAGAAATAAATGTTTTTCGGTAGATAATAATTAACTATTTGAAAACATATTTGTATAATTATATATATTTTCGCCCGTTTCAGTAGACCGTGATTATCTTCATGCTATTGACATCCCATTGGTATATATATATATATATATATATATATATATATATATATATATATATGTATATATATACATATATATATATAATGATTTCTTATATTAAAACGAATATACTACACATTCAAATAAAACAAATTTTACGGATTTCATCGCTTTTGAGCTGCTATACTGTAAACCACCCAAAACCTCGGAAATTAAAATAAGTGAAAACAGTTAAATTAAACGCGATAAAATATGTTAAATTATTTTTATTTCAACCGCATCAATATGTTTAATTTGGTTTTATTGTATATATGGATATTACATAGAATACATAAAGGTTAAAACGAAAAAAGTTTGATAAATTAAGATGTGGCCATGTTTGGTATCAGGATAGAGGTCGCTAGTGACAATATATGCTCACGTTTTTTTCTGTAAAACTGAGACTATTTTATCGTTTTAGTTTTATCTTGTAATCGTATTTAAAAAAAAATTACATTTCTTCACTGTGAAACATTTTCGAGTGAAATACTCCTAACAAGTACAGTCATAGGTATGACATGGACTTAACACATTACCTTTGTCTTCTCCATGTTGTGTTTAAGACCAATCCGTTGGGAGAAACTATTGAAGGTATTGAGCATAGTGCTAAAGTCATATTGTACAATGATGCTGAAATAATGCTGTAATAACCCGTCATTAATGCCGTTTTCGTTTTACGAATGATTATATTAGACGTGACACGAAATATCGGCAGCACCCTACGATATTAATGCCATCCTTCGAATCTCCTTCGAATATGATTTCCAATGCATCATATTGTTCATCATCTTCCAAATGTATTAAGTAGGCCTTCCGACTTGTATAATATGTAAATAAGCGACCGAGACGGGAGATATGAAAACAAATCTGTCGCATCTTCCCCATTCATTGCATGTCTTGTTTGCTTCTATTATAAGATAATATTGATTTTGTACCTTTTACTCACAGACAACTCGGTAAAAACATTAGCGATAAATATCTATTTAAGAAAATATTAAGCAAAACATACAGGCTAATAAAAATATTTATTACTTGTAGCTGGTATCATTTTTAATTACGTTTGGAGAGATCCAGTTATTGGAAGAAAATGAAAATTGATCGTCCCTAACTAAGAAAAGTTTCGAAAGTTATGATGGAATGGAAGAGCTTCCGGACGATGAACGCAAAGAAAGCAAAAATATTGTCTCTGATTACGTTCTATTTTACGAAACTAATTGTTCAAAGAAATAATGTTACCAGTAGTTTCATATATCACCGTGTGTGTTACATTATTTCTGAGAATCGCTTATTGCAAACTTTGTTGTTTAGTAATTTAATGTGCTAATAACTACAGAGAAATTAATAAATAATAATATAGTTGTTTAATAATACAAATTTGACGAAAGAAATTAACGTTTTACTTTCAAGAACGTAGTTTAAATGTGGTTATTTTGAAGTATTTTACATTGTTCTATAGGGCTACTCGTATCTCTGCTTTTTTAGCAATAAATAAACTAACCTTTTTTATTTTATGTATATTTTTTCTACTTGTGTAGGTATATGTGTATTCATTTATGTAATTGCGAGCTATTTATTTGTCTCTAGGAATTCTGCATGTTAGATATTTCGTAAATATGCACGTGCAAATATAAGCTGTCAAGTTCTAATAATAAAAGAAAGTCATCAAAGATAAAATGGTAAATGGTCACGGTATTTTGACAGCTAACAAGTCACAATAATGTATCTTGTACGAACGCCTTTATGAATACCATATGAGCAGGTCAAAATTTTTACATACAAAAATCGGCACGGAATCAAAGTGCACATGTCCATGCGGCCTACCTTAATTTTCCTCCGGGTATCGCGACCTGAATATAAAAAAGGCCGGACATCAGCTCGCCATGTGCTACGAGATTTTCATACAAATTCTTTGAAATGTAACGTGTGAAAAATATTAAATACATTCAAACCGAAATGATCACTTTATGTAATCTTTAGGATCATATCCGGAGGAACCATTTTCCCTAATGTTGTGTTAAAGCCAACAATACCAGAGTAATTTCGCTTATTGCGCCTTAAATTACTTGATCTCGTTTACAGGCCTTTGAAGATTGTACAAAGTTTTCACAAAGTTTGTGTGTAATTTATTGTTTACAGTCACCCTCTTCTGTTGCTTTAACGTAAGCTGTGTATAACTTTTTTAACTACTTTTAATTAGAAAAGAGATTAATATTTTAGTAAACAACCGCCTGCAAAGGAAATTAGTATCATTGTCCTTTAAACATGTTAAGTTGAAATTAGGTATATACGAGTATGTTCCACAGCTGGGTACAGGCCACATCTCATTTCTAAGAGGGTTTATACAAATGATATGTATTTTGAGAAATGATTTTGTTTTGGACTTTAAGTAAATAGTACTTCTAGATATTGTAAGTTTATGTATGGGTATATGTATTATATTGTTTTATATTTATATACTTTAATTTATATTCTTGTCTTTTAGCTTTTCACACACCTACTTCATATTTTATCTCTGCATCACCTAAAGGTTGACTGGTAGAGAATGCCTAAGGCATTAAGTCCGCCTATATATCATATTGTATGAAGTTTAAATAAATAAATAAATAAATATTATTCTGAGATTTTATAGATGATTTTATCTTTAATCTATACCGTGTGGTAGCGGCATAGAAGAACCCTCAACCCCCTCATCATGTAAGTATCGTAGAAGCTAAGTTAGGGTTGCGGTTTCAAATCCCACACTCGACAAGTGTTTGTATGACCTACAAATAATTTTCGGGTGTGGATCTGTATCCTAGTGCAATGAATGTGTGTAAACCACCTCCACGTCACAGGGGAAAATCCTAGCGTATCCGGCTTTTAAAAAAAGAAAAAGTGTATTCCATCAATGCGAAATGACAGACTTATCGTCTGAATCGATCGACAGACTATCGTCGAATGACAGATGTCCGACGTCAAAGGTTTCAGCCAGCAGACAATTACAATAAATACCCTCTTTTACTACCTCAGTTACTCTAAACACATGTACAAGTATGACTATTTACGTTTGTTGATGTTTGTAATCAATACATTTTTGAACATGTTAATCTAACGGGATATTTTTTTATAGGATAGGGTGACAAACGAGCACATAGTCCACCTGATGGTAAGTGGTTGCTGTGACCCATAGACATCTACATCTATCCTCAATAAAGAATCAAAATGCAGATGCGTTGTTACCCGTGAGGACTAAGATGAAAAGCCTCCTTTCCCGAAAAAAGAGTCTCCGGTTCTCTACACTCACCATAAGAAACACAGCAGTGTTAAGCTGCTATTTTACGCTGGTAATCTGTGGGAGCGTGGTCCTTCCCCGGTCGAGCCGACACATTAGTGCTACAATTATACAATTAATATAGCTAATTATACTACTAATATAGCTACAGCATGGCTCTACCACGTATACTTAAGTTTTAATAGGTAATGCGGTATTAAACAATGTGTTGGTAGGTTATATCAAAAATATAGATATGACTTCTATTTTCTAACTAAAAATTTAAGCCTAACTTAAATGGAGGTGATTCTCCTATAACTTTCCAACACAGTCGCTAATAACGAAACTTGTGGTTAAGAGCGCTGGAAGAAAGGAAGGAGGGTTGTCTGGGGTGGAGCGGGGCGCGGGTAAATTTTCAAGACAATTCTATAGGAAAATCGGCCTTTGTGAAACTTTCATTCAAAGATAAATTTCCAAGTAACATTTCGTTTGGCCACTTGACCTTTGTTAAATGTCCTCTGCTATTATTTTATTTATTCAAAAATCTTCAAAACACAAAAAATGATGTTCACAATAAATATGTACAGTATTCAAAATTTAGTTTCATATTTTGTATTAAAATGTACAGAAGTATAGAAAAAAACATCGTTTATATGTCTTAACTTGTAGATTTATAGAATAAGGGAGACAAACGTTGTGGCCCATAGACATTTACATTTATCCTCGATTAAGTAACAAAATGCAGATGCATTGTCACCCCTGAGGACAAAGATGGAATGCCTCGTTTTCAGTAAAAAGGGTCTCTGGTTCTCTACACTATCAGACACCATACGAAACACGGCAGCGTTAAGCTCCTATTCTATGCTGGTATTTTGTGAGAGCGTAGTACTACCGTATTCGAGCTGAACCATTCATGCTAAAATCATAACATAGCTACAACTTGGCTCTATTACGTATTAATGAGAAAAGTTAATATTATCGAGCTATTTTAAAAACACATAAGTTTCGAGTCTTACCTCGAGGGCAGTGTCAGTAATTAAAGGTTTTTGTATATATGAAAATCTACAACTATAAGCTATATTATTATTTAAGAAATCTATTATCATCGAAAGTAATAAAATGAAACACTCACAGATTTATAGATACATATAATGTACACTTTGAGCGAGAGTACGCTTTCAGTGCAATGCCTCGAGAACATATCGAATGTTTATGGCGTCATTAAACATATTTTTATGAGGACACAGCGGTGTACTATATTATTACTTTGAGGGTGAGTTAGCGACACAATGAAATTTCATTGGTCGGTTATTCAGGGAAGTGAACTTTCATCGGGATTGACAACGTGTGTGCAATAAAGCATTTATAGCGACATATTAACGTGTCCGCGGCAAAATGAAACCTTAATAATGTTCATAAACCATATTATTATTATTGAATTTATTAATGAAGTGGTAATAAATAAGCAATAACGTTGTTTTCATCTAAAGTGCACACATAAGAAGCTCGTTTGAAGAAAACTGTAAATAGAACAAGCCTAATTGAGTTAGCACGCTACGCGGGCGACTCAGATACTCTCATTGGAAAGTTCTCTACAAGTTTGAAAATTACGGAGTCGTTAGCATAACCTGTGAGAAGCTAATTTTAGAGATTTGAATGTAATTGAATTTAAGCGATTTTTGGATTTATATTAAATTATAAATCCCAAAATCGCTAAATCATTTCAATCAATCTCAAAATCAAATCAATCGCTTGGACTTATGATAGACTTAGAATGATGATTTCTTATATTTATGCGAACACTACATATTGATAATTTTCAGATATAGAATGAGTTTCGAGTTATTTTATTTAAAAATAGGAGCAAAAAACATCTAATTAAGTTTGAATAACAATTATAGTTATCGTGTAGAAAAATAAAGTGATTATAATATTCATAGAATAAGAAAATTTTGTCTCTCCGAACGAAACATCGAAGAAGCTGATGAAATGCCGCGTCAATTTACCAAATTAGGGCGTAATTGAACCAAATTTCAGAGTGAAGCTCATGTAATGAAAGTAGATAAAGGGAACCGTGGAGAGTAAGAGGGTATCATTCAATTCGTTCATGAGTTCGTACTGATAATGACTTAAGTAGATAGTTAAGATTTCGCCGAAAAGGCACCTAGCGGCGCTCACTAATGTGTACTTGGAAAGTAGTCTCGAGTCAAGAATTGGCCACTTAAGTACCTACCGCTAAAACTTGCCATCCATTAGTTTCGCGGAAGAACACATTATAGTTAAACTTTAGTTCTTAGCTTACAGAAAACAAATCGAAACTGGGCAGGTGCTATCGAAATAGTTTTATTTGCTTCGAGTTTTGTATATTGCTTTAGAATTTACTATGAAACTATGTAATTTTATTCAAAGAATATAGGTAAATGTACCCGAGTATATTGACTTTTCTTTACACGCTATAATGGATTTTTATGATGAAGTTTTCATCCAATTCCAAATGTCTGAATAATCTGAATAATCTGAAGAACCGATGATAATATAATAAATACATGATTATGATATTGATATAGTAGTCTTGAAAGTTATTTAGGTTTCTTTTTTAATTTATTTTATTGATATGTTTTAACTTTATTGATTAGGGTTTGTTCTAATAGATTATGTCACCCTAATAGGCACTCATGAAATATTTCCCATAAAACAAGTATAAGTAAGACAAACACGCACACGCGCACGCGACGCACACACACAAACACACATACACATACTTACCTTGTCACAGATACTGGAAAAGCAGAGTCTTCTTTAGAAACCATATATCTTTGGTGAACCTTTTCTATAAAGATTGCTCGAATTTTAAATAAAAAGTTCGTAGATATAGAGTTCATTGAATACGCAGAAAAGCAACTTAATGCGGCTGTTTTGTATGTTAAGTATATAGAAGACCCTTTTACTGGTATCCAGGCAGGAATGCTTCGACCGATACCAGTGAAAAGGGTCTCCAAACTAAAATGTAAAACGTAATTCCTCAGGGGTGACACATCTACATTTTGATTCTTAATTAAAGATTTATATAGGTATCTATGGTCTACACTGTAGACTCTACAGCATCCACTTACCATCATGTGAACTGTGCGCTCGTTTGTGACTCTTGTTATTTAAAAAAATACCGTTCACAGTCGAAATACTTACCAACACCTATATCTTATTTAGCAAGAACGTCTACGACCTCATTTCCCTTTTAACCATTATGAAAAGGTACTTACTTTAAAACTATCCTTATGCGGTTTGTTTTCAATGTGAAAACAGTACATATCATACGTCAATGGGAGAATGGGCACTGCGAAAATCTGTTGGTATCTCCAACTTATTATAATTGAGTATTCTGGAACAAGAAAAAAGCTACGCGATTGCAATGAGTTCAGCTGGAATTACTGATATGTGCTTGCCTAGTCGGAGTTTAACATATTTATTGGTTTGTATTACTAAAAATACAGCTCCTGCTCGTACTTTGTCATTAGATCCATCAGTATATTTCTGTATCATACTACTATATTACTCTGTGAAGCCGCCCGTGTGGACCACGCTCTCACAGAAAACCAGCGTAAAATAGCAGCTTAATGCTGCTGTGTTTCGTATGGTGAGTGTAGAGAACCGGAGATACTTTTTACTGGCATTCCATCTTAGTCCCCAAGAGTGACAACGCATCTGCATTTTAATTCTTAATCGAGGGTAAATGTAGATGTCTATGGGCCACACCATCCACTTACCATCAGGTGGACTGTCTCGATTGTCACCCATATTCTATTTAAAAAAAAACATGAAATAATGTTGTTAGATTAATATATGAAATATTACAACGCAGCGTGAATAAATTCAGGTTTAGTGAAGTGGAAATGCATAACATTCAAAGAAGGAATTAATTTGGTTATTTCAACAAATACCCAATATCATCCTGTGGGTGTCGTTAGAGGCAACAGAGGGTAATGAAACGGGAGATCGACAGCAGTATCATTGTAATATCAACTCAAAATAATATAAAATTAAGGTTGAAATCTCACCAGCACCTGCACAGCAATATCCTCCATGATGATCTATTGGGGATGTGTATGTTCAGCAGTTGACTTCTGATAGGCTGTAATGACAGTGAGGATGATTTTGAAAAATATTAAGGAACATATCAATGCAGGTACTGTTATTTGGCGACAGAAATAAGTCTGATGGCTGCATCTATCGAGGCGGATTCCTAAGCAAGAAAATAAATTGGATCAAGTAACTAAACTTTCTAGGCAGGAGGTTAGCCTCCAAAGTAAAAAGTGGTTAGCCACTTTGTACCTTGTACACATTGTAAGTAGTAGTTTCAGAAAACGTTTATTATAATTTCATAAAATTAGTTTTAGATATGTTTTACAAGTAGCTGTTACCGCGAATTTGTTTGCATAAGACCTTTGTTAGTTATTCGTTTCTTTTGAAGTTTTATTACTTCAAAACAAACATCAAAAAACAACAACAAACAAACTTAGGCCTAATTCATTAAATTTTATAAACTACGCTACAATTAGAATTCAAACAATAATACTATATGTAGATATTTTTATACTTCTAAAGAATAATTTCATCATAAAACTGATCAAGTACATTGCTGACTTAAACATCGATTGCATTCATTATGTGACATAGATATGCACTAAGAAAATACCAAAAATAAACTTAGGAGGAGGATATGCAAAAATATCATTGCAAACTTCTATGATAAGGAGATAAAGATAATTCATTTGCCGTGTGGTAGCGGGGTAAATGAATCCAGCAACCCGTTACGTTCCATGGGTTTAGTAAGAGGTGACAATGGGAAACGCCTGAAAATTCTAATGGCTTTCGATATTTTATGGCAGTGTAACCGTATCGGTTACGTTAAACCCAGACATATAACACCCAGACTGGAAACGTCAAATAATTAATAGAAAGTTACATTAAGTTACTAAATTAAAGTGACTTAGTAACTTAAGGCGCAGGTTGAGCAAAATGTCGCGCTAGTCGTTATTTGTACGGTTTTTAGGAGCTATTTACTTTTTATTTAAAAGATATATCAACAAATAAAAGACACATTATATTTCTACATAATCTTGATTCCATAAAAGCTATATCCAATATTTTTTTAAAGGAATAAATATTAATATAATCTCCTTACAACGAAACCACATAAATGTGAAATTATTATTGATAACATGAATCTCCTCGTAAAGTAAGTATTATTTTATTTTGCGATTTACACCAATGGATAGGCAATTTATTAATAAACATTTCTATAGTAAAATTTTTTTCAAAAGTCTAAAATTTGATTTTATTAAGAATTTTTTTTAAAATCTGGGCGTATTTGCTGCCCACGGGCTTGCTGGAGTCAGTGAGCCCTGAGCTCTTACACGTGAAACCCGTGTCGTTAGAGCATCTGCCAGCGCACACGCGCATAATATTATAATATTATTACTTATTAGGTTATTTATAGGTAGGTAGTATTATTTGTTTGTTTTGGGTATAATTTTTCGTATTACTTATACATATATTTGTTGTGTTTTTTACTGCGCGATGAAGCTTTTTGCGTGTATTTTCTTTGAAGTAAATGCAAATAAAAAAATTAAGCACCATTAGCATGTAAGGTTCAAATCCATAATTAAAATTTCGACAAATATTATAATTTACACTATAAAAGGCTAATTCAATATTATCGCCCAACCACAACTTATTAGATATAGTACTGCCTCGTTGGTCTAGTGGTTGTAGTAGTGCGACTGCTGATCATGAGATCCCGGGTTCGAATCCTGGGTCGGGCCAAAAAGTCAGTTATGAGTTTTTCATTTATGTTCTAAGTTATAATTAGTATTACTAAGTTATAGTTTTTTTGCTAAAATATAGTATATTATTTATTGCTTGTTTTTTTTTCTTCTTTTTCAAAAAATAATTGAGTACATAAGGTGTTCTATACTTATAATTCGGTAAAAAGTATCTAAGTAGGTACTAATATACCTACTTTTTACTATCTAAAAATTTTTAAAACTAAATTTAACTAAAAAGACTAAACTGACCATTTATTTTTTAACTCAAAACAGGACATGGGTTTATTTATATTCTAAAAACTATAACTTTATACAATTAGTGTTCACTGTAAAATTATATTCGGTATAGACGGTAATTATTAAATGCAACCTATTTTTTTTAATTATTAATTACATTTGTCAGTGGATTAAATTTTCTTTAATAAAGTTGGTGATGATTTTAAATAAAAATAAAATTCTGTTCAAGTTTTTTTATTGTTATCTTTGTTAACAACATCGCCTTTAGAACTCTGGAATCGTAAGTGTTTCTTTCAGACGTCCACAATCTATTCAAAATAAAAAAAAAATACTCTTTCTACCGGAGCATTCGTACCAGGTAGACATAAAATATATTCGATTAAAAAAAATTATGTTGAAGATCGTTGACTTTGAATACTTCCATCCAACGAGTTACGGGACAATTTTGTGTCCCGGAGCTTTGTTTGGGGACAATGGGACAGGTGATCGAGAAAAGGGACAGTCTCGTTCAAAACGGGACGTATAGTCACTTTAGCTATAACCCGGCGACGGCTCCGTGGCGCAGTGGCTATGCAATCAGTTGTAGCGCTGGGGGCCGCGGGTTCGAATCCCGCACGGAACAAGTATTTGTATGGCCTACAAATAATTGCTCCGGGTCTGGATGTTTGTCCTTGTGCAATTTATGTTTGTAAACTGCCTCCAAGACACAGGAGAAAATCCTAGTGTGGGGGTAACGTTTTTTTACAATTGAAAGATTGAACCCTTATACTTCTTGTTGATTTTTGTATTACCTTTATTAAAGTTACCCTTATGTATAAATAAATATAATTACGTATGTAGAAATAAAATTGATTTTCATCCTCATCAATCATTGGGGTGAGGATAATGTCTGCCAGCATAAATAATAAGCAGGCTAAATTACAAGGTGCTCAGTTAAAAAATTAGTAGGTAGGTATATTACTTTTCAATACGTGATACGTAAAAATTAACAATAATCAAAAACACATCTGCGAAACATCCTATTTATTTATTTATTTTTTATTGCACCAAATATTTGTACAAAAGCCGAGCTATCTATTTATTTACCTATAGTGAATAGGTATCTTTTAAACTCATAATTTTCAATGCTTCCTTTTTAATATATAATTAATTATAAAATTTCACAATTAGATAATATATGAAAATACATAATTCTAATATAATTCAACTAATATATACCGAATAAAAAAATTAAAATACATTTATCTTTGTACGCTGTGTGTATTTCCATAAAATGGTTTATTGATGTTGAAAAAATAATACTACGTTATATTGTAGCGAGCGGCGCTCCGGTCAAATACTCAAGGCCGTTCGCATGGAGTAGCCCCTTAACGTAAGCAACTTAGTGGTAAGCCACCGCAGAGGCTACATCACCTGAAGACGCCTCGTGTATAGGCGAAACACCGTATTGTCATCAGTGGTGTGTCTTTTCCAGATTAGTGATAACGGGAATAGTGCACGCAATTAATGGAGGGCGGGAAGTGCTCTTCAAACTAGGTAAGACACATAATTTTATTATATCGAGCGGATGTACGCAAAGTAATTTTACCTACTTTAAGCAACGTCAAAGGTGCGAGACGTGTTGTACTGCGATAGCCTGCCAACTGTGACAATTATGGTAGTGGGAGCGGCCTATGTCGAGGCTTTGACGGAGCGATAATGGTAAAAAAGAAGAATAGATAATGCTTTTGATATTCTTGGGTCACAAAGTGGTGCACCAAAGTCTTCAATCTCAGATCTCTCCAAAGTTTATTTGCACTCTTGAAAGTTGCGTTGTTGATTGTTAGTGTTAAGATGTAGGTGTTTTTGTTTTATGCAAAATTCGTGTGATAGAAAACCATATCACCATCATCATAAACGGTGAAAATATCTGTGTCTAGTACGTTTTATTAAGAAGACAATTAATTTGAGGGAAGATTTTGAGGATATTCATTAAAAGTTACAGTGATACTTTTCGGTAAATGTTAAAAGAATATATAATAAAAATAGAATAATTTTTATTCAATATTGATTATAAGTAATTCTTATTGAAAGTCATTTTTTACTTTATCACTGGTTCGAAAAAAATACTGTCCTGGGAAGAATCAGCAAGAAATTCAGCGGGACTTTAAAATCAAAACAGACTAAAACTAAATCTACGGTTAACTAAATTGATTGATGGTAATGTTTATTATTCAATTATCGATACTTTTACAGATTTAAGTCTGTACGATATAAACGATATTTCTTATGCGATATTTTTAAAATAAAAATATAAAACTTAATAGTCTTAAAAATGAAGCTTTTGCCTACTTTTAAGATATATTATAGATTATATATATTATTATTTGTTTTAACAAATATTGAAGTACAACATCCTAAAAAATCCTTTAAATAACGTACTGTTTGTTATAATAATTAATACCTCTTTTGATTATGTAATTAAAGCCAATAATTTCAAAGTAATTTATGTTTAATCAATATAAAAGTGTCATTCAAAATCGGAGTTTAGTTCAGTTCAGTACGTTTTTCATATTAGGGAACAGGACGAATTATAAAAATGTCTACAACCGTAATAATGATAGATTGTTAGTACTAAAATGAAAAATCACATCATTTTGTATTTAAAGAGAGATGGAGCTATAAGCACCAGTTATTAAAGAACCTTTAAATTAGGAGTACAAGGTTTGTGTGAGGTTTTCAATAATCGAAAGCACAGAAATTATACATACGTACATAATTAAATTTAATTATAGATTTATAACGGAAGAAGTGCTTCAGTAGCTCAGGAAATGTAAGCGCATAAAACGCCAAAAACCTTAGTTCGATCTTCGCCGAAACCAACGAAATTATAAATGCACTTTCAAAAGCTGGTTTACCACGTACTCAGTATTGACGAAAAACCGTGTGAGCAAAATGAGACTTATAAAGTTTTAAAAATTAAAGGTTAATGAAATAAAATTTGAGTTCGTCAAAACGCAGTCGGGCAGTGCGATGAATTTTTCCCTGTTCCAAAAAAAAACCTGTCAGAAATATGAAGACGGCTGTGCCTAGCAGTGGGAAGAAAAGTAGGCTTATAAAGGCTGTAAGGTTACTTTTTGATTGAAGTAGAACATCGTACTTTTTGGCCTTGTTATAGGTAAGCGCTATTTAAAAAAAGTACAACATAAATCTTTAAATATATTTTAAGAATTTTTGAGGATTTTTTTTTACAAATACAAATTGTGATATAAGTATATCATTAAATCATTTACACAAGTATATCATTAATAATTTACATAATTTAATTAACATTTATGAGATTAGAATAAAATGCGACCACATTTCAAAACTACGAGTATAATTATAATTTTTGATAAGATGAACCGATTTGAATAAAAGGGAGACTAAATGCAGATATGGTTTACGATTTTCTTAGCGAGTCTCGAAAAAAATTAGTACTTAAGACGTGATACGCTGTAAAGCAAACAGATAGACAATTTTAAAATGATAGGAATGTATTTTTCGGAAATAGCGGGAACACATCAGAAGGTTAATTGATAAAAATAATAATAGTGTCAGAGCGGATTAAATTGCTCTACTGCTTACTCAATTAACCATTATTTGCATTAAAACAGCGTACTGCACTGTACATTCCGTATAGAGCAGTAATCGAATATAGTCATATTTCTCAGTTACAATTATTTGCATGATGATGTTAGTTACATGATAACACGAAAGTGTGCAAACCAACAGTAGCACCATCCATCTCATTGCAACACAGAGCAGCTTTTCAGTAATACCATCTTCCTTGCCTGCTCTGGAAGAATTACTACCACGAACAGAATGATGACAATATCTTAGCACTCGTAGAATGACTTAAGGGGCTACTCCATGCGAACGACCTTGAGCATTTGGTGTGCCGCGCCGACTCGCTACAATATAATATCACGTAAGAAATATGTAAGGCGCCACCTACTGTAAGAACGTAGTATTTTTTCAACATCAATAAACTATTTTATGGAAATACACATAGCGTACAACGATAAATGTATCTCAAATTTTTTATTCGGTATATTAGTTGTATTATATTAGAGTTATGTATTCTCATATAATATTATCTAATTATGAAATTTTATAATTAATTATATATTAAAAATGAAGCATTGAAAATTGTGAGTTTAAAAGATACCTACTCACTATAGGTAAATAGATAGATAGCTCGCCTTTTGTACAAATATTTGGTGCAATAAAGAATAAATAAATAAATAGGATGTTTCGCAGAGTGAGAGTAATATAGAATGAGAGTCGTGGAGGCAGTTTACAAACATAAATTGCACAAGGACAAACATCCAGACCCGGAACAATTATTTGTAGGCCATACAAATACTTGTTCCGTGCGGGATTCGAACTCGCGGCCCCCAGTGCAGCAACTGATTGCTAAGCCAGTGCGCCACGGAGCCGTCGCCGGTTTATAGGTAAAGTGACCATACGTCCCGTTTTGAACGGGACTGTCCCTTTTCTCAGTCACCTGTCCCATTGTCCCCAAACAAAGCTCCGGGACACAAAATTGTCCCGTAACTCGTTGGATGGAAGTATTCAAAGTCAACAATCTTCAAAATATTTTTTTTAATCGAATATATTTTATGTCTCCCTGGTACAAATGCTCCAGTAGAAAGAATATTTTTTTTTATTTTGAACAAATTGTGGACGTCTGAAAGAAATACTTACGGTTCCAGTTCTAAAGGTGATGTTGTTAACAAAGGTAACCATAAAAAAACTTAAGCAGAATTTTATTCTTATTTAAAATTATCACCAACTTTATTAAAGCAAATTTAATCCACTGACAAATGTAATTAATAATTAAAAAAAATAGGTTGCATTTAATAATTACCGTCTATACCGAATATAATTTTATATTGAACACTAATTGTGTAAAGTTATAGTTTTTAGAGTGTAAATAAACCCATGTCCTGTTTTGAGTTAAAAAATAAATGGTCACTTTAGTTTTTTTTAGTTAAATTTAGTTTAAAAAAATTTTAGTTTATAGTAAAAAGTAGGTATATTAATACCTACTTAGATACTTTTTACCGAATTAGGGTAGAAGCCCCTAATACCAGTCATGCCCCTAATTGCAGTCTTTTCGCCTTTTTACTCCATAAATAAGATTTCTAGTAGTCTTAACTACAAATATTTTCATCTAAAAAATTCTTTGTACCTAGAGGAAACTATATTTATTCAAATATTACCTCGCAGTTTTAAACCTAACAGTGTTAAAATCAAAACAGGTACGCAACGAAAAACGATAATTTTCCTAATTATTTGACAAGTTATGATCCCGGTAAAATTATGCTTACTTTACATTATCTCATATATAGGCTTTTTGATTTATATGAATATGACTATAGACATAGTAATGCAGTTATTGAATTTACAACTTATTTATTTTCTTTTAGTGGAAATTAATGGGACTGTAATTAGATAATATGTATGGAGTGCATAATGTCAGCCGCCCGGCTGTTATTTGGTTTGACGTACCTAATAAGATGTACCTAATTTCAGCCACGTAATAGATATATAAATTAGAGCTGCCATAAACTGGAATAAATACCATTAATTAGATCATAACTTATTTTATAGCTAAGAGAGTTATGATCAATTCGTCTGTTTTAAAATTGGTTTTAGATTTTAAAGTTTAGCAAAAGATGTACTAGCTTTTCTCTCTGACATTCGGCGTATAGAACATCTTATGTACTCAATTATTTTTTTTTTGAAAAAGAAGAAAAAACAAGCAATAAATAAAAACAAAAACGGGCCAAAAACTCATAACTGACTTTTTGACAAGACCCGGGATTCGAAACCGAGACCTCATGATCAGCACTCGCACAACTACAACCACTAGACCAACAAGGCGGTACTATACCTAATAAGATATTGTGGTTGGGTGATAATATTGAATTAGCCTTTTGTAGTGTAAATTATGATATTTGTCGAAATTTTAATTATGGATTCGAACCTTACATGCTAATGGTGCTTCATTTTTTTATTTGCATTTACTTCAAAGAAAATACACGCAAAAAGCTTCATCGCGCAGTAAAAAACACAACAAATATATATATAACTAATAAATAAATAATACTACCTATAAATAACCCCTAATAAGTAATATTATTATCGACTAATATGACGTGAGTGTATGTGCTGGTCGACGCTCTAACGACACGGGCTTCGCGTCGAAGAGCTCAGGGCTCACTGACTTCAGCAAGCCCGTGAGCAGTGAATATGCCCAGATTTTAAAATAAATTCTTAATAAAATCAAATTTTGGTCTTTTGAAAAAAAATTTTCAATAGAAATATTCATTAATAAATTGCCTATCCATTGGTGTAAATCGCAAAATAAAATAATACTTACTTTACGAGGAGATGCATGTTATCAATAATAATTTCACATTTATGTGGTTTCGTTGTAAGGAGATTATATTAATATTTATTCCTTTAAAAAAAAATTGGATATAGCTTTTATGGAGTCAAGATTATGTAGAAATATAATGTGTTTTTTATTTGTTGATATATCTTTTAAATAAAAAGTAGATAGCTTCTAAAAACAGCACAAATAACGACTAGCGCGACATTTTGCTCAACCTGTGCCTTAAGGTACCATTCCGTAACCGAGCGCAGACAGCAACAGCAGGCGACGTGTCGTCGCGTCGTATATATTTAAATATATATACACATATATACACCTATTTATCACTTTTATTTAACTCCTTTCCTATATTTTTTCAAAAATTTTCTTTTGTTACACTGTTTAAATAATTGTTGTGAGATGCATCGTACAGTGCGGGATATTGGGCCACCTGGTTTATCAGTTTCTCTTCCACGGAATCGGTGAAACTCATTTTTTTGAGAAAAATAATTCAACGTGTCGCTCGGGCGTTGGCGGCACTACTGATCTGCGGTCGGGCGACATGTCGTCTGCCGCTCCGGCAAACCACGTGTCGCTAGCTACGGAAGGTATTTCATAGAACTACATAGAATCCTGTCGTGTCGCGACGACACGTCTGCTGCTGCTGTCTGCGGTCGGCTACGGAATGGTACCTTTAGGCGGAATCTTCCGCGCACGGCGCCTACAGTGAACTCTATACTGCACAAACGATTGGGGGGGCTTCTCGATATACCGTCAATTCCACCTCGTCACAATCGATATGATGCTCTGCTAGTGACGTAACCTCTTGCTCACTCTCGATCTAACCGGTATTTTATAGACTCTCCTACATATTTAATAACTTATTTTAATCCCTCTCAAACATTTTGGTCACAGAAATTTACAATATACAGACACCTGTAATTCACATTTTTATTACATGTATAGATAATTAGTTTGTAAGTTGCTTTTCATTAAACAACTAAGTGTCTGCATTCGACGATAAATGGTTTGATTAGTAAATTTTATTTTACAATTTTGTTCTATTTACAGAGTACTGTACTACTCTGTAAATATAGTTGTTCTTCGATTGAAAATTGCATAGATATTTTAAATAATATCTAGAAGATCTTTCATGTTATACTCAGTATATATATATATATATATATATATCGGAAATGACAACAGGAGATCCCACTTCTGATGTCGGAGAATTACAACCGAGGATCCCTATTTTGATCTTGGAAATAAGTACATCAGGATAGCGTTAATTGTTAAAAATAATAAAAGTGTGAGAGTGGATGTTCAATTTGCTCTCTTGCTTACGCAGTTTAATCATTATCAGTAATAAGACAACGTAACGCACTATACATCCAGTATAGTGAAATTACAGTTCGATCACACCGTAACACGTCTCCGCCACAATCACACACCAGTGTAACGTGAGGTACGTAATTACATGATAACACCAAAATATGTAAACCAACAGCAACACTACTTATCTCAATGTAACAGGACAGTATCTCAGCAACACCAATCCTCCTTGACTGCACTAGAAGAATTCCAACAACGAACAGAACCACGACAATAGAGTAGAGACTAGTAGAGTGACCGCACTCGTTGAATGACTTGAGCGGAATCTCTCGCGCACGGCACCTACAGTGAACTTTATACTACAGACACAAGAGGGAGTTTCTCGATATACCCTCCCTTCTACCTCGATCCGACCGGGTATTTTATAGACGCTCCGACACGGCCATCCTGACGTACGACCGTCCTCGGGCGTGTATCTTTATGCATTCCTGTAACAAACATCAATTCGTCCGCTCGTCCATTCTGACATGAGTAGGTACACATTATTAGTTCGCAAAACCAATTGTTAGATGGCGCTGCTTGTTTCACTATGACGCCATCAATCCATGACACGGCCATTCCTGACTAGCATCCGTCCTCGGTTGCAGTGGCTGGAGACAAAATATTACTTACTTACTTACTTATCTTCACGCACAATCCCTGACGGGGTAGCCAGAGAGAACAGATCGCCAAGTGTCACGATCCTTACATACCTCTTTCGCTTCTTTCAGATTCATTATCTTCTTCATACATGCACGTCTAGGTATCCCAGTACTCTTGACCCTACCCTCTTCGAGCAATTTGCTCACATGGTCTTCGAAAGTTAGTCTCGGTCTACCTCGACACCTTTTAATATTAACTTTCGCGCTATATATTTTCTTCACCATTCGGTCTTCACTCATTCGCTCAACGTGCCCAAACCACCGAAGCACGCCCTTATCAATTTTTGTGATAAGGTCATCTTTCAAAATATGCTCAGTGATTAATCTAGCTCGGCTATTCTGCCAATAAAAACAAGGTTGATTCAAAACAGTACTTCACTTTTCCCAAGTCTAAGTACAATAGTCAACTGTCATAATTGACAATGCCTTGTTATTAAGGCTTCTTACACAGTGCTTCCTGCACAACATGATTTATTGTGAAAGGTCCGATCAACAAGTTCCAAAACAGTAATTTTAACAATTTTGTTACTCTTTATAATTCATAAGCAATGCATATTCAAGTCGTGAAACTTTCATTGAAATCTGTGCACCAACACAGACCAGAATCGCACCAACGATTCTTCACATATCCGCCGTCACATATGCCAGAATCGCACCAACGATTCTCCACATATCCAACGCCAAATATGCTACAACACATCTGCCGTCACATATGCCAGAATCGCACCAACGATTCTCTACATATCTGCCGCCAAACATGCTACAACACATGAAAGGCTCTGTGCACCAACACAGACCAGAATCGCACCAACGATTCCTTACAGACCCATCGCTACAGGTTACTCATGAGGTGCGGTCTAAAGTTTTGAGTATGAGTATACAAGCATTCTTAATCAAATTTGGTCTCACTACCACTGTCATCAACTATGACATCTAACTCTCAAGGAACTTGATGATCGGGGATCTTCCTCACATGATCATGGGGGTATTTTTACACTTTTGCCACAACACAATCTTTGATGAGAGGGCATTCGGCCCAGAATCATAATATAATGGGTAAGACTCACCAGTATTCATCAGCACACCGCTGGGATTGCTCACATAGTACAGGTCAACACGTCGCTCACTGCTCGCCTCTGCGGCAGGCATAAGGCAATCGCACGTGGCTATTAAAACAAACCAGCACACGCCATACTTAGCTGCCATGAAGCAAGCTTACGTTGTCAAAACAACAGTACAGGGCGTGCCGCACTCGCACTGCAAGCCGTCGCGCCGCACCAGCGCCAGCGAAACGCTGCGCCGCATCACGCACTCGAAGCGTCAGCGAGAGCAGCAGGAGCACACAGTTGCCTGTTCTCTTATCCATCACACATACGAGGCCCTAAAACAGAAATACGTTCTCATACCGTGGACTATAATAAAGCACTTCGCTTTCACAAGTATGGATACATCTCCATACGAAGTATCTCACACATACGCGTACATGAACTATCAAGTTACCACGTTAACTACGTAAACCACGTCAAAAACGCGAACCAGGACAATGCCTGCCAGGACAGAGCCTGATGCATGTTCAGAGAACACGACTTCCGCGCATACAGAACATAACCCTTCTGCGCACACGACTTCAGAGGAACCACCATGTATAGCATACGCACGCTCCGGGATGGCGCCTGCGTATACGCGCATACACAGGCCATGTTACAGCTGGACCTGGCAGTCCGTTGTAATCACATCACACGTGCTACTGTAACACATAAAAGAAAACATTAAAAATACTCAGTCGGAACTTGATTTCAAGAAATGCAGCACTACTCTTGGCACACCATTCGCCTTTCTAGGGCACCAAATACTGAGCTGCGGCTACACGATGACCTCTGGTATGGTCCGATCCTCATGTAAACTTAAATACTCTCTTCAATGTGAGAAATAATTTGTTCTACTACAATTTCGTCAGTTATACTTTGGTTTTCCGGCATTTTTGTCAACTAATTAAAGAGTTAACCTTAAGTTAAATTTACTTTCCTCATGTATCAAATGGTGATCGGTAGCAGCGGTAACTAACGTGTCCGCGGCGTCATAAGCCGACAGCTTACTTCCATTCAAGAGCGAGCGCCACAGCACCACGCCTTCCACTAAACTCTCAACATCAAATCCCAATTTTGTCGACTACGTAATACTCTGAGTAAACTGTAACACTTATCAACACATTAGAACACTAATATACTATTTAGTATTTTTAAGTCGTAGCACGTTAAAGTAAACATGTTCTTTTTTTCGGTACATCGTTTAAACATTTTTAACTTTAAAATTTGCCCATGTAAATCACATCTCGTGTATCAAATGATAACATAACTTGCGCAAGTTAAACTTCCACTGAATGCAAACTTTAACTCATTTAGAATGCCTCCAACATTTCTTTCGACATTTTTATGTTAAGGAATAATAAATGTACTTGGGGGTACCTTATTATCAATTGAATGTTAATTGAACAAAAAGATTTAACATTTGGCTTAAAACATTTCACTTTAAACTTTTACTCTAAACTTTAATGATTCGTCAGTGTATGTAGTAAATACGACAACAAACTTGATTTAAGAAATTGAACACAAAAACAAAACGCGAGGCGTATCATAGTATTTCATCAACGTAATAACTCTCACACTATCCGAAGGTTATATGTGGACGATAACAGGGACTTTATCCCACTTCTGATATCGGAAATGACAACAGGAGATTCCACTTCTGATGTCGGAGAATTACAACAACGAACAGAACCACGACAATATCTTAGCACTAGTAGAGTGACCGCACTCGTTGAATGACTTGAGCGGAATCTCTCGCGCACGGCACCTACAGTGAATTTTATACTACAGACACAAGAGGGAGTTTCTCGATATACCCTCCCTTCTACCTCGATCCAACCGGGTATTTTATAGACGCTCCGACATATATATATATATATATATATATATATATATATATATATATATATATATATAAATATACTATTATTATTTTATTTAACAAATAACAAAGTACAACATCGTAAAAAATCCTATAAATAACGTTCTGTTCGTAATAAAAATTAATACCTCTTTATTGATATTGATATATAATGAAAGCCAATAATTTCAAAGTAATTTACGCTTAATCAATATAAAAATATCATTCAAATTCGGAGATTCAAAATCATGTTATACTTAGTATTACTAAACTACGTAAAACTAGATGCTTTTGCGCAGTTTCATATGGGAATTTTACTTTAAATAAAACTAAAGTTACAAACGAACTTACTGTCCGCCAGGTAGTAAGTAGAGCTATAGCAGTCTTTAAGGCACCTCCAGTCAACTTATGCGACTACAAATGCGTTTTCATCTCTGAGAGTTAGGACGGATAGCCTCACCCAGGTTGTAATCATACCATCTCTACCATCTCTCATCACTAATAGGCTTTCTATACCATCTAACCTTCTATTTGGTCGTCGTATAGTATAGTAGTAGTAGTAGCGTATTTTATCGCCTCAATCACGGGGAGTGCTCTGAGGAATTGTTCGGACTAATTCCAGTCGCTCAATTTCACCATCACACATCGCGACAAAACTCGCGATACCATCCATACCATCTGGATGATTGGCGGTCCACCACTGTGCGATTTAGAAGAAGTTTTCTCCCTCGCACAACTTCCATGTGAAATCGATTACCACCAGCGATTTTTCCGGACCGATACGGGTTAGGGACCTTCAAAAAAGAGCCTACTCCTTTTTAAAAGGCCGGCAACGCATCTGCAATTCCCCTGGTGTTGCAGTTGTTCATGGGCGGCGGTAGTCACCATCAGGTGAGCCGCATGCTCTCCTATAAAACAAAGTAATAGATATGAGGGTTGTACCTATCCAAGGCGGCTCCCAGGCAGAAAATAATGAAAGAAAGTGTTCGCTTGGCTAAGCACGTGCAAGCGCTGTCAGCAACCAAAACATTTCAGTAAAATACCTCTAAGGAGTATCTTCTTATGAGACCGTGCACTCTAGATGATTGAATTGAGGTGGGCGGTTATTGAGCCGATACCTCTTTTACAAATGTGAAAGGCGAATAACTTAAAATAAATAGATATAGCGAAACTAAAATACAAACAAAGCTTTGTTAAAGTAATGCATTGTGTGAGAACTGAGAATGTATCTCTGTTAAAAATCTTGATCTGTATATGGATAACACAATGAACTGGTGTACGCATGTCACCAAATTAGCCTCAGTATTTGCCATCTTATGCTCTCTATCATTTGAACTAATACATAAGTGTTTACACCCTTTTGCAAACACTTATGAGACCGATTATTAATTATGCAGATGTGTGTTACCTAGATTTGAATGAAAATCTTCTTAACAAGCTAGAGCGTCTTCTTAATAATTGTGTTAGATATATATTTTATCTCCAAAAATATGATCACACCTCTCATTATCGTGAATGCTTGAAATGACTCACTATCCGATACAGATGAAACTTTAGAATTCTGCTTGTTCTTTTCTCAATTTTGTATAATACAACTTCTCCATACATATCTCAAGGACAAATTCCAGTTTCTCTATATTTTATTATCATAATATGTAACGTATATATTATGCTTGTTTTATACATATTTACATACAGTATATGTATATCATAGTGCCTATAATATTATGTATTTATGGGTGGGCCGAGAATACCGATAGGCATTAAGTCCGCCCTTTGTTACCCTATTTATTAAGGATTTAACAATAAAGATTAAATAAATAAATGTGTTATAAATGAAAATTAAATAAATGTGGCGGTGTTAGAATATCTACTATCCTATATCATCCAGTCGATGACGACGACACAAGAGATGGGCAGCAGCATCTCCCGATAACAACTAAACAAAAAAATTACGGTTGCCGACCTGCTTGCCAAACGTGGTAACCAAGGAGTACATAAACCACTATGGCAATTATGGCAAATATCCCCCTAGGACGTAATCTGTGTAGGAGACCTATGTTCAGCAGTGACTTTTGAAAGGCTTTTTATTTATAGAAGAGGGGGCAAACCAGCATACGGCTCACCTGATGGTAAGTGAGTACCGTCGCCCATGAACAACCGCAACACCAGGGTAATTGCAGATACATTGTCGGCCTTTTAGATAGGTGTAAGCTCTTTTCTTGAAGGTCCCTAAGTCGTATCGGTCCGGAAAAATCGCCGGTGGTAAACAATTCCACAGAGAAGTTGTACGAGGAAGAAAACTCCTAGTAAAACGCACAGTCGTATGATAATTGTAAATTCTCATGTATCAAATAAAAATATGCGATTAAAAAGATTTGCGGTAATCATTTACCTATTACTCTTATATTAAAATACATATTTTTTCGTATAATGCTATTAAATTGATGAAAGAAAAATAAACTATTACATTCTCAACAGAGATTATAAACGCTCGGATAGAATATCAGAAAAAGAATATTCTGCAAAGAGATATTAAATTTCAATTCGCTGAAATGATATCAACAGAGGCCAGTGTTCTGTTAAGAACGCAATAAAATGTATAAAACGAGTATTATTCGCATGATCAAATCGCCTAATAAGTTGGATCCCACAACGCGTTCAATGTGGCGAGAACTAAAACCGCCCACGTCACCCCCGTCCCGTCACTCCCGCGTACACACGGCTAAACAATTATAGCCTTTTCTCTTTTAGATTCAACTTACTTTCATACGAATTTTTCTTAATTGTTTTGAACAAACGTTTTATTTCACTTTTGATCCTAGAACCAAGCCATTGACTTTTGTATTAATCTGTAATTCAACTACTATTCTGACAATAATGTGTCCTGGTACATTATTTAAAATTTTAAAGAATACTCATTACACCATATCGTCCCTTGAATGTCGTCATAAATATATTTGTATATTTTTTTATATATTTTTATTTTAAAAACGTTACCCCCAGAATAGGATTTTCTCCTGTACCGTGGAGGCAGTTTACAAATACAAATTGCACAAAGATCAACATCCAGACCCGGAACAATTATTTTTAGACCTTGTATGGTCTAAAAATAATTGTTCCGGGCGGGATTCGAACCCGCGGCCCCCAGCGCAGCAACTCATTGCTAAGCCACTGCGCCACGGGGCCGTCGTGTGTGAGTGACATAGGGAAATAAACCAGGAGATGGGCAGCAGCGTCTTCCTAATAATAACAAAAAAATTTAAGAAAACTGCGGATGCCAACGCGCCTGGCAAGCGAAGTAACTATGGCAAATATCCTAATGACTATGACGCCATCTATGCGGTAGGCCTATGTTGAGCAGTGAACTCTTGATAGGCTTTTTTTTACTTATTATAAGCCAGTGCAATCCCACCTGGTGGTAAGTAGTGATGCAGACCTAGATGGTAAATCGCATTGTCTTAGCGTAACAAAAGCCTATTCACTCTTGCCTTGAAGACGCCCTGATTGTATCCGGACGGAAAGATAGACGCCGGCAAATTATTCCACTCCTTTGCTGTACGCATTACAAAAGACTAAGCAAACCTTTTGGTTCTAATGCGTGGAATATCGACAACAAAGGGGTGATGACCCGCCAACCGCCTGGTTGTGTGAAAAAGGTAAATAAGCCATTTTAGCACTTGCACAGGGGCTAAGTGCTTGATGTGAATTTCACAGTACGCGAGCATCCCGGGTTAAAAATTGTTAATTGCAATTTTAAGTTCTGATTCACCATGACTGGGGAATAAATACTTCAGAGATATGTAAAGTCTGCCAACATGCACTGGAGCAGTGCGGTGGACTTATTGATTTAAAAACCCTCTCAGAAATGAGAAGAGGCCTGTGCCTCAACTATTATTAACAATAATGTTGTGGATAATCAACTGTTAATTTAAGTGATGGTGAAGTCTTAGATTTCTAACTTAACGACAAAAGTACTTTTAACAGGCTGCACCTAAGATAATAGGTTCCTAGTTGAAAATTTACTGCATTTGTTATGTTTTTGTATGAAATGAGATGAGGAGAGATGAGATGTATCTTTGTGATGAGTGGCCCTTATTTAGGGCCCGTGATCACGTCTGTTACCTTCTATTATAAAAAAAAAAGCAAAACCACTTCTCAATATTTACATCACTATTTCTTTAATATATAATTTCAATTTAGAAATTTAATTTAAAAGTTTTAGATGAGTTGATATAAGCATCGCGAAATGTAAAACTGTTATGAAAATTAAGATGTAGTGGAAAGAAATTCTGTGGTCAACCAAATAATTAAATGTTTAGAACGTGAGCGTGGCGTGTGTCATTCGTCACAGATTTCGGTGCATGAAATGACACGGCGTTACTATAGTGGCTTGCGGCAGGGTGCGGCTGAGACAGGGTGCGGTCACAGCCGTCGTTCTGGTAGTGAAATTAATTATCTAACATGAGTTTACCAATAATTCGGTTTATATCAGCATTATTTTTACATTGATTTTCCATTAACTCTAAATAGCTAGCGCTTTGCGTTTATGCGATACGATTTTTTTATATATGATTTAATTTTGTTAAATTGCTTCATTTACTATTGTAAAATATTATTTTATTTTAATATAATACTGTGGTTCTAAATCCGCGATACGTTTTGAGGTGATGGTTTGCCACTTGCATGATTATATACATAAACATAAAAAGAACCCCTTTGTCGTATCTCCTCAGTTTCAAGGCACTCCCCTTCTTGCCTCAGCCAGTATCGGTATCCTCGGAGTCGACATATCGAGTGACGTGCAGTTTCGTGGTCACTTGGAAGGGAAGGCCAAATTGGCCTCTAAAAAGCTTGGCGTGCTCAGCAGAGCGGGACAGTATTTCATGCCGGCACACCGCCTGCTACTTTACAAGGCGCAAGTTCGGCCTCACATGGAATACTGTTCCCATCTCTGGGCAGGGGCTCCCCAGTGCCAGCTCCTTCCACTTGACCGCATCCAACGCAGAGCGGCTCGAATTGTCGACGACCGAGCCCTTTCCAATCGGCTCGATTCATTGGCACTACGAAGAGATGTTGCATCCCTTTGCATTTTCTTTCGCATCTACCATGGGGAGTGCTCTGAGGAATTGTTCGGATTAATCCCAGCCGCCAAATTTCACGAACGCACATCGCGGCAGAACTCCCGATACCATCCACACCATCTGGATGATTGGCGGTCCACCACTGTTGCGATTTAGAAGATGTTTTCTTCCTCGCACGACCTCCTTGTGGAATCGATTACCATCAGCGATTTTTCCGGACCGATACGACTTAGGGACCTTCAAGAAAAGAGCGTACTCCTTTTTAAAAGGCCGGCAACGCATCTGCGATTCCCCTGGTGTTGCAGTTGTCCATGGGCGGCGGTAGTCACTTACCATCAGGTGAGCCGCATGCTCGTTTGCCCCCTCTCCTATAAAAAAAAATACATATAGGACCACCAAGTAATTGTTCCACTAGTCATTGAAATAGGAAGAGACTGGTACCCTTCTGTGGGACGAAAATAGGCTGAAATTTTCCCTTCACTTTATATCGTCTAAAATTATACTGTTACCGTTACAGCTTGTCGAAAGCCCACTACTAATCATAAGCCTTTTCCATAGATTGCCTCATGGGGGGGGGGGGGGTATTCTATAATTAACACGCTTGTCAGGCGGGTTGGCAGCATTTTTTCTTAATTTTTTAGTTGTAATTAGGAAGACCTTGCTGCCCGTCTCCTGGTTTGTTTCCCTCTATCGCCCGTGGGTATCGCTCTTACGATACCCACGGGACGATACAAGGTAGGTGATATATTCTTACACCGCCACATCTCGGTCGGATAATGAGGATATTATACATAATTTAAATTTGAATTATGATGAATACGGATGACAGTTAAATAATAGTGCTTCAGCTGACTGGAAAACTTATTTTTTATATTCTTTCTGTTACTTACTCCGTTGAATGTAAGTTTTCGATAAAGTGTCAGACAGCTGGAGGAAAGCGATAATTTTTATTTTCGCATAAATGTTATCCGTGACTGGGATTTAACCGCGCAGTCTTAGTTAAGATTTTAATATATTATATTGCATGATTGAAACTTTTTCTTGCTTTTAATGCCGCTAGATAATACACTCGTACTTTTTTAAAATGAAGTAATTTGGTGATTTCATTACACTACAACCAGCTTAATGAGAAAATCTATACAAATAAATAAAATTGAAGTGTCTGTTTGTAATGTCGAAATAACAGCCTTTTACCAAACGAATATGAAAGCATATATGGTACTTATAACAAAAATACGATTTTTAAAATTTTTGTCTGTATGTCTTTCTGTCTGTCTGTCTGTATGTCTGCTTGTTTTGGCTAATCTCCGAAACGGCTGAAGCGATTTTGACCAAACTTTCCCTGGCAGATAGCTGATGTTATAAGAAGTAACTTCGGCTACTTTTATTTTAGAAAAAGAATTAGGGTTCCGAACTAAAAATTAAAACCCATGAAATCCAATCGTAATAAATTACGCACGGGCGGAGTTGCGGGGAACAGCTAGTACGTAATAATATTGGTCAACAATAAGTATATCAGTCGCCAAAATCATTATTATATTTTAGCTATTTTGCATAATTCCGTTTTGTTCGTTTGTAAATACATTCATTTGGACATTTCTGTTACTCGTTTGTAATTTTATTAATGATACCAATGGGACACTTAAAGTGTCTCGTTGTTGTTTACCAGTCTGAATACAAAATGTCCATTTCCGTCCACGCAAACCTCACATTAAGGATGTCAGTCAAGTAGCCAGCATTTATAGAAAGGATTATGGAAATTACGATTGTAAGTCAGATGGATAATTTTTAAAGGAACAAAAGTAAATGAAAGTTATTTCAATGATATGTCATTATAAAAGCATTTATATAATAACATACAAAAATACTGAAAGGATTTCGAATATCTTTTGTACATAGTTTCTTCTGTGTCTTTTTTTATTAAATATTTTAACTATTAATTTCAATAACTTGAAATACGGATTTACTTTAGTTAGTATAAAATAGGTATATTTTATATGCCTATTCTAAACCTGACGTTCTCAAACTCTCCAACACAATTCAAGCTAATAACAGTTTTTGTGACACTAAACATGAAAAAAGCTTTCCCCATTTAACGGACCGTAAATGTGTACTCCATGTTACCGCCGCCCTTAAGCAGACATTATTAGGAGGGTGTCGCGCGACGAACATAAAATTTTGTTGCGATTTTTCCTTAATACCGTTAAGCCATATACTGTAGGTCACGTTGACATCACAAGTTATCTATATGGTGACTAGAGATCAACAGACTTTTTTTACATAATGCCAATTATGATCTGATTTAAAACCAGAAGACGAGCAGTAGCGTCTTCCTGATTAAATCTATAAAATAAAAAAATATCGGCAGACAACTCGCCGGCCAAGCGTTACAACTGTAGCAAACATCAACCCCTGAGCAACGCCAGAAAAAACTCCTCACAGTCCCCGGCAGCCCCGCTATACATGGCTACGGTGGCGGTGCTAAGAATCTCCGGTGGTGATACGGTTGCCAGCAATGGTAACTCAACCTGGCACCGTATACACCCTAAGGACTGACGACAAGATCCTGGAGCTGGAAGAAGTGATGGAAAAATTGGGCTGGGATGTTAAAGGATAACGACTTCAACTAAAAATTGTACAGAAGTTCAAAGTGTATAATTTACCACTTTATCTTGCGTATGATGTGAAAAACCTTTTATTCCAAAAGTTAGACGATGTTACAGCCCCTTTTATCGAAGTGCTGAAATGTTTTAGAAGCTGCAACGGCTATCCGAGTACAAAACCAGAGTACGAAGCCTATCCAACTGCAAATAGATGTAAGGGAGGGTTTGCTTTGGAATGGTATCAACATCAATGGCGAGTAAATCACTCATCTTCGATTTGTCGACGTTATAGTTATTATGGCAGAATTGCTGGAAGACCTCAAAACTATGCTCAATTACCTCAATAATGTCTCCCAACGGTAGGTCTTAAGAAGAACATGGATAAAAAAGTCATAAGCAAGAGTAATGTCCATGTGACGAATATGGCGGTACTTGTCGGAAACACTAGAACGCTCGAACTTGTTGTAAGAGTATGTTTACCTAGGGTAAAACATCCGATAAAGTAAGTCCAACCATATCTAGAGGTCAATCGACGAAACGAACTGCGCGGACAGCGTTCAGGAGATTACGACACATCTTCTCGTAACGTACGAGTATACCTCAAAAATCGAAAATAAGAGAATATCTCGTATCAGGAAGCTCAAGATCGCTCTTTGAGCTATGGAAAGGGCTATGCTCAGAGTTTCTCTGCGTAATAGATTTCGTTATGAGGATATCCGCATTAGAACCAGAGTACCCGACATAGGCCAACTGATTAGTAAGTTGAAGTGGCAATGGACCGGCCATGTAATTCGTATGACCGACAACCGCTGGCGAAAAAGGTTCTAGTAAGAGATGCAGGAAGTCGTTGTATGCAGGTGGCTCAGATCTGTGTTTTGTGGCATAGCTTCATCATCTAAGGAGGTCTATGTTCAGCAGTGGACTTGGTTGTTACGATAAAGATAAATGATGTTACGTGTTTTGTTGTTCAATATGTATTTTATCATCATATTTCTAGAACAACTAAAATACGAATTAGTTTAACCGTATGTTGTATAATTTAATTTAATTTATCGAAAGAAAGGTATTTTTTGATCGTTTCAAGTTGTGAATTGGAATAATGCTATTTTTTAAACAAGGGAAATATGGAAATACCCGAAAGAAATTCCTAGCTAAGAGAGAATAATAATATAAAGCTCCAAAAGGACAGCACATTAAAAACTCACGTTAAACATAATAACAGAATCGGAACGGGCAAAGCCATGGAAGGTCCTTATTAATCGTAATTAGCAATATTTGTAAAGCGGCACAAAGGCGTGTCGCCGCGGGTCACCGGCTTCGGAACAAAGCGGCCGCCGAACGCACTACAAAGGGCTTAAGGTTTTAGATGTCGCTGCTCTGAAAATTTGTTTCATTAAGCGGACCAGCCTAAATTTCCTTTTTCTTTTATATGAAAACGAAATTTCTGAAGTCAAAAATTCCGTGGTTATCCGATAAACAGTATCGGATGTTTTTTTCTGAAGAGCTTTTTAAGGGTTGTAAATAAATATAGTAACTAAGCATTGTATTAAAATCAGGAAATAGGAAACTGTATTACATAATAATTTTTAACAGTAATTCTTTTAACACATTATTTTCAGTATTCTACATTGAATCTAAAAACCATTGCACATAAGACTTAATATTTTTAATAAAATTTAGTATAATTAGTATAACAATAACGGTTTAAAGATGGCAAAATTATCTGCTAAAATCTGCAATCAAAAATAAAATATTATCTAGTTTTAACCACTCTCCGATCCGACTATTATGTGTACATACGCGTATTTCGCCTCTAAACTAGGAATTATTATTTTTCTTGTTAAATTTTTTTCATTCTTTCATTCATACATTCATTACAGAACATCAAAAGTCCACCGCTGAACATATAGGCCTCCCTCATAGATTGCCTCATACGGCGATATTTGCCAAAGTTCCATGCTTGGCAGGCGGGTTGGAAACTACATTTGTTTCACTATGTATGAATGATATGAAGTAGTGAATTCACTTACTCCGAAACTATACGTCAATTGCTAATTGCCTTAATATGTTTTCAAATCTCAGATACATCGCTTGCGCATCTAAACATCAGATTAGGAATTCAATTTGATTTCTTTAAGTTGCTGGGGTAAATGAACTTGAACTACTGAAATATATTTAGGCCCACTTTGGCTGGTATTTAAATAGTCTTCCAACTTTCTATCTTATTACGCCACAGAAGAACAGTTAGCAACAGCAGAAATTATTAATAACTTTTGAATCAATTAATATGTTGGTGTTTAAAAGATCATTATGATTTTCCCGACGTTATCTTCTGGGTGGTAGTGTATTTGAGAGTTAGAAGTTCATCTGCGTAGGTAACATTTCTTTTCCATTTTATTCCTTTTATCAACCGTTACTAGCCGATGATGCTTCTAGTATTTATAACAGTCTGTAAGATATTTCATATCAGCAATAAGAGTTACAAAGAAATGTATAATTTGGAGTTGACTGCAGTTTTTTTCATAAATTTAAGTGACAAACAAACTTGCAGTCCACCTGATGATAAGAATACTATTGTAATCCATAGATACGTGCAGCCAACTTTAAACAAAGAAGCTACTGATGCGATGTCGTATGGAATGTCTTACAGCCTGTAGTTATACTGGTTGTAGGGTACATAGAGCCTTTAAAACGGAATGCAGCAGTGCAATACCTATAAGTAGCGGCATAAAAGTCTAGCGGTGACCGTTATTCGCGCTGATTGGCTTATTGCGCATAAGTCGCGCTGACTGGCTCGTGCGTATCGTTCGCACTCGCTGATTGGTTCTCCAGTCGCATTCATGCAATTCAATTCGTGCGCGTCCCCTCCACGTTTCGTTCAGCGCTAGACTTACGTGCCGCGACCCAGGTAAATAGGAGGTAGAACCGTGTTTAGTGGTATTACTAGGAACATGTTCAGCAGTAGGCTGTAATAATGATGATGAAATTTTAGAAAAAAAAATGTGATATATTTTAGTTTCTGTTCTTCTTATATAATTTTTTTCCTGAATTTGAGACTAATGATTAAAATCTATACTTTAATATAACACCATGGTTTGATACAAAATCACGTTAAACATATTTACCAATCGTTTAAGCTGTGTATTTTTGGTGGTGCAATAATCAAGGTGGTGGAGTAATAATCTTGAAAATTTAAATAATGAAAAAATAAAATCTAAAAAAATATTTAATTTTATTTATTTAAATGACTGCTTTTACTTGTATATTGCAAAAGAGCTTATATCTTTAACATGTTTGTTATTTGCTAATAGTTATTTGTTAATAGTTTATAAACAAATTATGCTTACAATGTATTGGCTTTGATTTAGATTAAATTATAGTACTAACGCTTTATCTCAAGTATACGATGTGTTGCTTTTGATATAAGAATGTTAAATAAAACCTGTTCTGAGCGAACAAAGCGCTACGTGCGGTAAATTATTTATGTATTGCCGCGGTCGGTCTAATTACGCGAGGCTTTTGTTCTTTAGCCCTGCCCGTCGCAACCGAGACGCTTTTACCTACCACATACAGCCAGGGAGGGCCTTGATAATATAACGACTTTGCGGTCTTGTAAGAACCTATCCACTTAGTTAACTCTTCAATATGTTAATTTGAGCAATATAAGTAAATTGGCGGGCTTTGTTAGTGATTCTTTGTGAAAATTTAGCTCTAGTGTTGTTCTATTTTTATCATGAAAATATAAGTGAATTTAAGCTGTGAATTCGATATTTACTTAGCAGGTATATTTTTTTTTTTAAAAACGTTACCCCCACACTAGGATTTTCTCCTGTATCGTGGAGGCAGTTTACAAATACAAATTTCACAAGGACAAACATCCAGACCCGGAACAATCATTTGTAGGCCATACAAATACTTGTTCCGTGCGGGATTCGAACACGCGCCCCCCAGCGCAGCAACTCATTGCTAAGCCACTGCGCCACGGAGCCGTCAAATTTATTAATACATGTTAAAGAATTTCAGGATAAGAAAGGACGTTCCTTTTTTAATGAAACTCATAAATGAACTTATAATTCACCTGACGGTTAGTGTCTATTGCAGTTAATGGACATCTGCAGCCAATTTTAAGCACAGATTGTTACAGATTTTTTATGGGATAAGGGTGATAAATGAGCACACAGTCCACCTGATGGTAAGTAGTTGCTGTAGCCCATAGACATCTACATCTATGCTCAATCACGAATCAAATTCAGCTACGTTGTTACCTCTGAGGACTAAGATGGAATGTCTCGTTTCCAGTAAAAAGGGTCTTCGGTTTTCTACACTCACCATACGAAATACAGCAGCGTTAAGCTGCTATTTTACGCTGGTATTCTGTGAGAGCGTGGTTCTTCCCCGGTAGAATCGACCTATTCGTTTACAACTATACCAGTAATATAGCTGCAGCATGGCTAAACCACGTAAGAAATGATGATGACATAGTATGAGGACTAAGATGGAATGCTTCACATGCCTGTGCTTATATTGGCTCTCTATAGCCTTCAAAATGGAACACAGCATTGAAAGCACTGACATATGGCGGGAGAAATAGGTACTGTGCTATCTACCCAATCGGATACCTACGCAGAAAAGGAGTATTGGAGTACAGCAAGTATAGTGAGTGAAGCCCAAGCCGTGATTCACTTTAGTCTTGTATTAGTAACGAATTGATGAGTCGAGAATGAGAAAGTAATGCGCAATGATGACTCCGAAACATATAACATTTAGTTACACTACTACAACTTAACTAGCGACACTATTAATGTTGTTCAAACTGAAGCTAGTTTAAAAAAAAATCGCTTAACTTTTATATAAAAAAAATATTTTGTCATGTATTGGCTTTAAATTATTTTGTGATCTCGACGAGAGTGTTTTTTTTTCACGTGTTTTACTTAGTGAACGTATTATTAATTATATTTTTCTTCTATTATTTGAACATAGAAGCACAAACTCGCAAGAAGGAAGTAAAAAAATTGAAATGCCTACTAACATTTTGTATAGTATAATAATGTTCCTTGGTTACACTACACCGGAATGCAGAGACTTTTATTTATTAAGTTAGAAGAAGTTTAATATTTATTAATAATAGGTATTTTGATCGAAAATTTAATATGCAGGAAGACGCAACCAGCTACTTTGCATTAATACCTCATGACCCTACATACGTTGAAAGGGCGGGAAAACTCAGCAATAAAACGCGGGGAAAAGAAGCGCACATGATATTCACACGTAATAAATATTAGAATAGGTGCAGTGATTGCGAGACCAGGTGTCGACTTCGAGCCATGAACATAATTTGATCCATTATGTACTCTTCATTTAAAGAGCATTTTAACTTGGATTCGCTTTCTTAGTAGGCTCGATTAACGTACCTACATATTATATGTTGACAACAAAAGCAAAGCAAAGTTTGAATGTGATTTAGTTTTTGAAGGATTGTCAGCTGATATACACAATATATCACGTAACTGCCTTATTGGTCTGGTGATCAAACGTGATTGCTGATCATGATTCAAATCCCGGGGCGGGCCTAAATCACTTATCGGATTTTTGTCAAGAAATTATCAGTAGCAGCTCGGAGTTAGGAAGTTGGCGGTGTCTCACCCCCGTGCCTCGGAAAGCACGTAAAGCCGTTGGTCCTGCGCCTGATTTCTTTCCAGTCGAGTCAAAGATTTTGAGAATGAGGTAATAGAGAGTGCACCTGTGCTTGCGCATACACTTGAGCACTATAATCCTTTCCTGCGTAGATTTTTTTTATATGACATGGTGACAAACGAGCACATAGTCCACCTGATAGTAAGTGGTTGCTGAGGCCCATAGAAATCTACATCTATCCTCGTTTGCGAATCAAAATGCAGATGCGTTGTCACCCGTGACGTCTAAGATGGAATGCCTCAGTTCCAGTAATTTCATCAGACCGAATTTCGGTCTCGGCGGCCAGTCACAACAGAGATTAGCCATTTTTACACGTGGTAGAACCATGCTGCAGCTATATTAGTAGTATAGTTGTAGCACGAATGGTTCGGCTCGACCGGGGAAGGACCATGCTCTCTCGGAATACCAGCGTAAAATAGCAGCTTAACACTGCTGTGTTTCGTATGGTGAGTGTAGGGAACCGGAGACCCCTTTTACTGGAAACGAGGCATCCCATCTTAGTCCTCACGGGTGATAAAGCATCTGCATTTTGATTCTTTATTGGGGATATATGTAGATGTCTATGGGTCACAGCAACCACTTACCATCAGGTGGACTGTGTGCTCGTTTATCACCCTAATTCTATTTAAAAAAATATGCAAATTTTCTCAAGGTGTTGTGTATCGAACCATCCCAATTCAATTTTAGGGTTTTGTATCTAAAAGAAAAAAGTGAACCCTTACCCTAAGGCTAAGGCTAAGTAATAGCCTGTAAGAGTTACCTTATATTATAGAGTATTTCCCGCCTATCTAGAACCATGAAATTTGCAAGAAGTAAGATCTCACACCACAAGTAAAGGAGAAAATCCAAGTCATTAATTTGTAATCTCTAAAAAAAATATTTTGCGAATACACGATGTAAACCGTTGTGTGAAATTTTTTCCCATTGCGAAATTATTTTTGTTTATCAATCCGACTTTCATTTTCATTAGAGCAATGTTCGATACTTACCTTACATATAATTCACAGAATGGATGAACTATCCACATACATAATTAAGTTTATAGCCACAGGGAGCATGTCCTACTCGCACTTGTTCGATTTTTTATATCTAATTTTCTGTTTACTATATCAAGCAAAAAGCATTTTTTTGCTAAACGTTTGTCATTAGCTTATAGAATTAAAAACGAGCTAAATATCTGCCTAATGGTAAAAGGCTACTGCAGTCCATGGATGCTATTATTTGTTTACTAGGCGTGCGTATCTATATTACTATCCATCCGTGTAGGTAGCATCCCCTTAACTATTTCTGCCGCCGAAGTGCTTGCACTGCTATGTTAAGGTTTGCAGGGCAAAATATAATTATATATATATATATATAATACAAAGTATAATTATAGACTGTAAGACATTCTATCTGAGCAATCAGAGGAGATAATGCAGCTTTTATGTTTGATGGACCGCAGTAGCCACTTACCATCAGGTGGTCTGTAACTTTGTTTGTCACTTCAGTGATATGAAAAACGCCTGTAAGTAATTTTTGATAAAAGTAAGTTTGTACCGGAACTGAGTAATGGATGAATGAATACGGTTGATATCACCATACGAATCCAGGGTAAAAGAAATATTTTATTATTCTGATTAAGTATTATAGTAGCTAAGTATCAACGAAATCTTGCTAGAGCATATTGGTCATCCTTAAACGAATGCTCATTTTTATATATAAGCAATTGTGCTGTTCTAGACACGTGGTCGCTAGTAGAAAAGCGCACAGCGCTTTCTAGTGATGAGCGGACGAGCGAAGCGTGAGCGATTGTCACACGAATGATGCGCACGGTGGGCCAAAGGGGAGAGAGGTATAGGCCGCCCGCCCCTCCCGCCACTTTATCGATTGCCCCAGTTGAGAGCGGGGCGGAAGTAATGATAGAACGGGATGCAACCACCGCCTGCCCGATCCGATGGCCAACTCTACTGATAACTGTATAGTGCACTATACAAATATTGTTCGAGATAATATTTAATCTTCCCTTTCTTTTCTCTAATGTAATTCTGGATAACGCTTCTGGAATAAATCCGCATAGAAAGTATTAATGCGATTGTCTGGATACTTGTTTTTAAATGAATACTGTTGTATTTCTATAACATGTTCAACGTATAACAAGTATCACAAAAATTATGATGAAATAAAAATTAAAAACGTTAAATTTCAACTAACTAATTTACCTTTATTAATAATACTTAGTCACTTCACACAAATTAGCTGAAACTTTGAACCATCAAAGTAAGCAACTTCACAAAGTCGAGCGTGGAAGTGACATCCTGCTTATATCTATCTGAATGGATCCCGTAATAGCTTCTTCAATCTCGGCTTCAAAGTTCTCATAAGGCGCTTCTTAACTAAGGCGTTAAGGAAGATAGTTAGTAAGAAGCCTTCGGCAGGGTCTTAAAACTTGGTCGAAACTTGCGTAACTCGATCTCCTCGATCCTTCAGCTGTCGGGCGTCAATGCGACGATAACTCACAATACGTTATTAGCATAACAATATAATTGATCAAGAACGGAGGTCGACTACGATGTCAGTTTTTCAATATAAGCAAAGCCCGTCACATTACTAACAAATGCGTTATGGTTTTGGTTAGCAACTTCATTGATTGTTGTTTATTTTCGCTCTTTTAGTCAAAGTTTCTGAAATTAACTCGAAATTATAATTCATGATCTTTCCTTCAGTAAGACCAATGTCATTTATATTGATTTTACTATAAAACGCGTCCGACAAGTGACTTTCTTCTTCACGACGTGGTAAATTGCAATGGAATCTGAGCCGACGTTCACATCCAATGACAATAAAGTGTAAAAAGAGTTTAATGCTCACTTTATGGGCACTTCCGGAGATTCGTAAGGTTTAGGATGCGCCGAGATATATGACTGCTGTTAAAACTCCTTCGCCAATCACCACCGTTCTTTGTTGTCGGTCGACGCTTGGCTTGAGTAAAACTGCTGAGTAAAATATTCTGAAATAGATCACGCGATTGGTCAAGGGAACATAATGTTTTCATATTTTACAGAAGTACCTAAAGAGGTAGATATGTTATAACATATTATTATCATACAGACCATGTATGTCAATGAACTTCTGGTTAAGGTTATAACAGTTTTTTTTATTTTATTTTCAAGCTTAACCTTAATGTATTTACTTGAATAAATTGTCTATAAACAAAGTCAGTGTCGTAAAGTTCTGTACTTAAAGAAGATAACTCTATAAATAAACTTGAGAATCCAATTAAGAAATGAGCGCGGTACAGATTTATTTCAGTCTTTACTTTATCAACATATTCGTACATGGCTATAAAGAGGGATCTTAGACGTAATAATAGTTGATCAGCAGTTAAATTAAAATTAATTAAAAGGTCATACTTGTCCTTTCGTTATCCCACGAGGATTTGCTTTGTCATAAATACAATGATTTCTATTTTAATTACATAAAGTATATATATATATATATTAATATTAAATGTTATAAAGCTCATTTTAACACAAATTATTTGTGACTGCTCAAGGTGGCGCGAAAAAACAGTTGGTTTCTTTCTTACGCACATATTACTGCCATTAAAATTTTACGAGTGAACTGGCGAAATGAATACTAGAATTAGGTTAAGGACTGGCGTGGGCTGGGTTCGCGTGTCCTCCGTCTACCATTCTTTGCTAATATTAATTTGAATAAATAAGAATACAAATGTTAACTTTTATAACTTTCATTTATGAAATGAAGCTTTTTGTTAGTTTAAAATATTTATATTATTATGTTAATCTTAAAACGCTTATTTCTTATAATTTTATCGTGAGTTTTTTTTATCACTTACAAACGCCGTGTTTAAATCAGTTTAACATAGAGTTTTGAAAATAATAAACATACAAAATTACTTTTTCTAGTTTAACTATTAGTTGTAAAAATAACATTTGAAATCACACAAAATTCACAGCTCATTCAAATATACAAATCCTTGAGCTCATTTAATTATTAAAATTCCTTGGCGATAATCTCTAGTCTGTGGTACTGTTTACCCACAGACTATTGTGTTTTTACAATTATTTTATTTTATTTTATTTATTCGTAATATTTTTCATATTTTATATAAATTAGTGTTTTCTGCACTCCTTTCCTATATAAACTTTAACTAATTAGCGCAATTTGCTAAAAACAGTGTGTAATGTTTTCTCTTTATGTTCAATATAATTATGTATAAATATTCAAATTACTGTGACAGTGCATCCTTTATTGTTATCCGGTTTACTGGGTAAGAAAGCCAGTAAAAAAATATTCGTTCGGAAATTTAAGGTGACTTCAAATATAACAACTTTATGCCGTTCTTATTTTATTTTATAAATGGAATTTTCGGGCACTTTTTGCAATGTAGAGAGAGGGTCTTAAGAGAAAATTATACATTTTTTAAAACATAGAAACCAGATCTTGAGAGGTAACAAAGAATCTGTGTCTATTTTTGTTTGACCTGCAAGTGGAAAATATCTACATATGTATGAACTTAACACCAGGGGAATTGTTAGATAGTTTAGGAATAATTGAAAAAAAATTAAAGTAATTTTTTAATATAAAAGAGGGGCAAATGAGCATGCGGCTCACCTGATTTTAAGTGACTCTCGTCGTCTACGAACAACTGCAACATCAGGGAAAACAAGTGTAGCTTTTACCGACACGTTTCGAATGCCTCAAGATTTTCAGGATATTTCCATTAGTTGCCCCTTATGATATCAATAGGGAAATGGATCCTTAATTGAGCTTTATTTATTGGTTTATTACAGTTAAACATTTTGACCATATCAGACGGCTCCGTGCCGCTGTGGCTGAGTATTGAGTTGCAACGACGAGGCTTTCGAATCCCGCACGGAACAATTATTGTATGACCTACAAATAATTGTTCCGGGTCTAGCTGTTTGTCCTTGTGTAATTTATGTTTGTAAACTGCCTCCACGATACAGGATAAATTCCTAATATAGGGGTAACGGTTTTTTAAAGAAGAAAAAAATAGCGGACTTGATTAATTGTATAATAATGGCTAATCTTACTATTGAAATAAAGAAAAAAATATAAGTATCTACAGTCATTTTAAAATTGAGAAAATCTGTGAATTAACGTAATAATAATAAGGTCTGAGGTGCATGTTTTGAAAGCTTTAGCCATTTTATGGAAAATCGCGAAGCTTTCATTGTATTCAAGGCACGTGTTCTTTTCTTTGTTTTACTCGCATATAACAAGATATTACGACACCGTGTACAGTCAACCGCGAATATCTAACACAACATTAGATACACGTTTTCTTATTAAGAGGGGACAGCCACTGAATAGTAATTTCTGTATTGATATCTCCGTTTGTTTTGTTTTGTTGCATAATTGGAAATGTTTTGGAGCTAACCTAAAGTCGAATAAAATTGTATTCTTTATGTATTTAATAAAACTACTTTTACAGATTTTATCGCGTTTAATTAACTTATTTATAAATATATATATTTTAATTAATTCCCGACGTTTAGGGTGTTTCATCTCAGAGTAACCACGGGTGCTGTAAAGCACCCGAAACGCCGGGAATTAATAAAATGAAAATAAATAAGTTAATTAAACGCGAAAAAATCCGTAAAAATAGTTTTATTCAATGTGTAGTGTTCGCGTAAATATAACAAATCATTATTTATGTTTGTTACATTGTAATGATATTTGAATAAAATTTGTAGTTTAATTAAACATTTCAGCAAAGACTACTAAAGAAAAAAGTTTAAATTATAAGTACAGAGATGGTTAGTTCTTTTAAGGAATACGTTTAGAACATTGCATTATTAGAAGATTTGCCTATATTCACCAATTTGAGCAAGTGGCTTTTACGTGGTGGAGCAATGATGCAGCTATTTTATGATTGTAGCACGAATGGGTCGGCTTCATCGGGGTAGAACCACGCTCTTACTTATGACTTGTGTTAAGAAGTATAGCTTTTGTGTACTTTTAATAGTTCTTTTAACGAATAATAATATACTTTAATAAAGTAGTAGCATCGAAAAAATTCCTATAAATGAGTAACGTTCGGAAATTAATACAAATTTAAAAACGTTTTTGGATATTTAGTAAAAGTCAGAAATTTCAATTAATTTATACGTAAGCCATACATTTTTTTTTATTTAGACTTTTATATTCGGGGAAAAAACGATTTATAACAAAAATTTACATCCGCAGTATAAGCAGAATAATAGTAATTATTATTTACGAAAATAAATCACATTATTGTGTATTTCAAGAGATATGGCGCTATTATCATCAGTTTTAAAAATAAAAGCAAATAATTTGACCCTATTAATACTTTATATAAAAGAACCTTAAATAAAGAGGATAATTACAGGGTTTCTTTTGAATTTCAACAGTTTTCATTATTATGAAGAGCATAGGGACTATCCGTCCGAAATAAGTGCTCGCATAGTACCTACGTGAAAAACCCCGCATAGTAAGTTCGATCCGCGTCGGTGGTGACTTAAAATATTATAACCGAATCTAAACTATAAAAATTTAAACTAAATAAAAGAAAATAGTAGTTCATCAACTCGCAGCGGGACTTTTTCCCTGTCCCAAAAACCCTTTAAGAAATATTAAATATCTTCGATTTGATTGACATGTTATTAGCTCTACATCACGACATTTTTAAGTTTTATATATTTGTAGAAATACACACTATAAGTACCTAATATAAAGATTGCAGAAGCAATTATGAAGATATATCTACAGGAAATAAAACAAAACCTACCTTTATGCATTTCCGTAGTTGGCTAAACTAAAGGGATTATAATTATACCAACTGAATCAAATGAATAAAAAAATGACATTCTGCTTAAAGCTCAATCTTAATTTATATTTTACTATAATAGATAGCGCGATGATACATATTTTTAAACGGTTCGACTTCTTCTTGACACTATAGGGAAAGTCTCATTTAAATCTATTCTCAGGTGTTTGAGTGATGCGCGTTCAGGCAGAGATACAGAAAACATTTTGTTGTATTTTCATAAAGTAAAGATATCCCCAATTAAAATAAAAAAAAATTCAATGTTCAGAAATCGCTCTCTTACAGGTAAAATCAAAGCACTTTTGTACAACCGACTTCAAGATAAATTATTAAGGATAACTCAAAACTATTGGTCAGATTTTGATCAATTTTATAGGACCACGTGAGAAGCACCAGTATTCAAATAAAAAAAAAACATCGAAATCGGTGTAACTAGAAAATAAATTATGAGGTAAATCAAATTAAAAAAAAACATACAGTTGAATTTAGTACCTCCTCCTTTTTGAAGTCGGTAGAAAATGGGTAACTGAAGTTGTTATCTTACAATAACGGGTAGTTTAAGATATTTTTTATTAAAAAATAGATTGAATAAAATCCAAATCATGAAAATAAATGGCAACGATGGTAATTATTAATTTATTGGGACAATACGCCTAAATCAGTCGAGTTTTAGTATTTTTATCCAACAGAGGAGATTGATCTATCGATCACACTGAACAGCGATTGGATTCTTTTCTAACTAAAATGTATTCCGTTAATCTTTAGGAAAATACATTTTTTTTCCTGTGTTTTAGGTCTTTGTGAATAATTTAAAAGTAAGTTAGTAAACAAGTGCTGTAATGATGATGATGAAATAATTTATTAAAATTTCTGAGATTAAAATAAAGTGCACTGAATGACAACGCCACCAATGACCAAATTCGTTAGCTACACCTCAAAATAATTATCATAACTTTTGATAGAACGAACCGATTTTAATAAAACAAATACTAAATGTTACTCGAAGATAACCTTTATGATTTTATTAAATAATCTTTTGAATTAAAAATAGTACTATATATGTGATACGTTCATAAACGAAAGACAGACAGACAGTTCTAAAAACGTTGAATCATTTTTATAAAAAAAAATATATGTCATACAGACACCTGCAATTTACATTATTTTTATGTGGATATAAATTTAAATATAGATATATAGATATAAACAAGATTAAATAGGAGTGTGATTGGGAGTTATCAATGTCAACTGTATAAAACATAATATACTTTTCTAAAATTGGATTGGTAAAAGATAAAGTAGAATGAATAGGTAAAGACATTTGCTTGTTTACATCAATTATGACTAACAAAGTAATAGAAGCTTTCTTTTTTAGTAGATACTGTTCTTGCACTCCTCTTATTTTTTAATTTATGAATATATTTGGTTTATACTTTCTTTTATTACTTTTTAACTAAATAAACACAGACATTTAACAGTTTCGCTTTCTAAATGCTTATTGAACAGCATACAAATGAACGCTCGTGTTTCGCCAACAATTCTCTACCTCTACCCCACGAAACATTGCAACGTGGTTACGTAAGGCTCGTTACGTAACCTACATAAGCAAGGGTGAAATTCTATCTTATTTTCACCCTCGGATTAAAATTAAATTTTATACGGAGCTTTCAGAAAGTCAATCCGCACATGCCTGCAAGTTTCTTTGTGTACAATTTTAATTTTGTGCGACAATGTAATGAACACCGGGGTGATGTGTGTCGTTAATGAATCTGATATATGTATATATATATTTTCCTGGAGTGTTGTAAGATTTATTTTTAATTTATTTATGTTATTCATCTTTTATTTAACTTTTATAACATTAAATAGTCATTTATTGTCTGTAACTTTAAAGTCTGTCACAATTGATATACATAATACTATTTACTGAAAAATACATTATTCATTTATTCTACGTAATCATATAGCCCGTTTAATGGGGTTGTTATAAACTAATTTGCTTAATTCCGCGTGAAGAAAGAAAATGATGTGTCCTGCCCAGTTTTAGGGGGACCTCCCACCCTCCGTCAATCGCGCGCACTATACCCGTCGTCGTTAATCCCAGCACTACCACCCCCAGCACCACCACACTAGGCACGACACATCACTCTCGAAAATACGACACGTGTTTCGCCTCTACACGAGGCATCCTCAGGTGAAGTAAACTCTGCGGAGGCTGGCCGCTAAGTCTAAATATAATTCTATCAATTATAGCCCGTTTATACAAAGATAACCCAAATTTCCTATATATTTTTTTGCTTTTGCAGTAATGGTGCAGATCTTATCATATAGTATTGGGTCCCAATATTGTTAAAAAATATAAAATTTCTACGATCTGAAATCAGTGAACGCGTATTGTTTAGGAATATTAAGTTTTAACTTAAATATTATAATAAAAAGCTTCCCTTTTTTACGAGCATTCTAAGCAATAAAGCATGGAACTTTTGGTGCCAAAGAAATAGCCAAGAGTAGGGAATTAACTTTAAAACTAGCAATACTGCTAAAACAGTAAATTAAGATGATTTTTAATACACCTACATTTTACTATGCTAAATGTGACACGCTGCAACTATAATTATTGTTAATGTCCATATTTTGTTATTACAAATGAACAATAATTCAAAACAACCCAATATTTATTCCCCAATATGAGAATTATGTAAAACCTAAAATAAGGCAACGACAATATCGATGATATTGTATTATAACCAGGGTGCGCGTCATATAATTTTCTTCCGAAGACATTTCATAAATCATACATCAATATGGGAAAATGTAATATCATCCGACAATCGAGCAACGAACAGTGTTTGCGCATCATTGGTTCAAGTTACCTACGCGTTCTAGATGTGTGCAATTCGAAACTAGTTTCAATTTAAATTCATTTATTTAAATCAGTCGCTATTGGATGCAAATTAAATGTGCTATTAAATGATATAACATAATGTACTAAATTAATCAAAATGTAATGATTTCTTAATAATACGCATTGAATAAAACTAATCTTAAGTATATTTTATCGCGTTCATTCTTACTTATTAATTCCCTATGTTTCGGGCGCTTTACAGCACCCATGATAATGGGATGGTAGGGGGCGGATGACTGACTAAGATACGAGTATCTGACGTCTTGATGTCATAGTAAGTTCGGGCTGTATTCAACTTTTTAATATTAATTTTTTGTTTGATCTATGTACAACAATATCCCGACTTCTTGTAGTAGAATGGTTGAGTTTGGATTTTGATTTATTTAGTTAGGGGACCACAAGCACATGTGAATGTAAAATAAAATGTAAATGTCTAAATTTGCATTTCATAACATATTAACAGGAAATATTATCAAATATTTAAAAGCTATTATTATTATGAAAACCACAGATCTATGCGGATTTCCGTTTAAGTTCTTATTTTTAAACGCTTTTAGCTTCGCATTTATATATCTATCTACCTATAAATCTATGTAACGAAATATTTTAATACAATTTTCATATATTTGTAGACGACAGCCGATTGACTTGAACATTTTCACTCGTATCAAGGACCGATGACGCTACAATAATTTAATAACTTTATCCGGCTTTAATAGTGTAATAATCTTGATCAGGGAGTAGTTCTTCCGGGTCGGTAGTATTATGGGTGTTACTCAGGGCTCAATTTTTTGCCCGTACCTGTTCTTAGTTTATATTATAATTTACCTTTTATGGGCATATCTGTGATATAGTTTTGTTTGCTAATGATACTTTGTTAATTTTCAGGCTTAAACGGCTATTGTTAAAATATGACGAATTTTTTTTAATAGGGTAAGGGTGACAAACGAGCACACAGTCCACCTGATGGTAAGTGGTTGCTGTGGCCCATAGACATCTACATCTATCTTCGATTACGTATCAAAATGCAGATGCGTTGTCACCCGTGAGGACTAAGATGGAATGCCTCGTTTCCAGTAAAAAGGGTCTCCGGTTCTCTACACTCACCATACGAAACACAGCAGCGTTAAGCTGCTATTTTACGGTGGTATTCTGTGAGAGCGTGGTCCTTCCCCGGTCGAGCCGACACATTCGTGCTACAACCATAATATAGCTGCAGCATGGGTCTACCACGTCAAAGAAGAAAATAATGTATGTAGAATTGAATAATGCTACATCAAAAGTTCACTGGTTTAACGTCTAACGTCAACATTTTGCAACATCAAATGTTAAACAGGTGAATAGCAGAATGCTTTTGAATCGGGGGATGGGGGATAGAGTCTTGTTAAATCCCCTGTTTTTTCCTCGGAATTGTTGTTGACGGGAAGATTTAAAGAGGCTTCCATATACCTAAATTAGCTAGCAAACTTAGTTTTGTTATCTTTGTTTTGCAGAAAAAGGCATAACAGCTATTCATAACATACATTTGTAGGAGTATCTTAGAGAAAAAATTTAAGAAATTAATTAGAAAAGAAATTAATTAGGCAAGAGTAGATTAAGACTAAGAAATTAAGACTAAGTTCTCTGCACTCTCGATACCAAAAACAGTAGCATTAAGCTGCTATTTTACTCTGATAATCTGTGAAAGCGTGGGTCCTTCCTTCCCCAGTCGAGCCACCAATTCGTGCTACAACCATAATATAACCATAACTTTTTCACAGGGCCGGCAACATATCTGCAATTCCCCTGAGGTTGCAGTTGTTCACAGACGGCGGTAGTCACTTACCATCAGGTCAGCCGCATACTCGTTTGCCCCCTCTTATACATAATGATAATGGTTGGGACAATCCTAATATACGTAGAAATATTCCGATACAGCCCCCTTAAACGATTGACGTTTTAAATCACCGGAAACGTCGAGTATAAAAAAGTTATGAATAAACGCGACAAAAGGCGTTAATTTTTTCCAATATTAATGAAATATCGGAAACTTACGTGGGTACATTTATACGATTAAATTGAGAGATGTTTTATCAATCTGGTGGTACCTAACCATAAGTAGTCACTTAATAAAAAAAAAACCGGCCAAGTGCGAGTCGGACTCGCGCACCGAGAGTTCCGAACAAATCTGTAGGTATATGAGTTTAAAATTATTAAAAATATTTTTATTATATGATGTAACAAAAAATTTATGCTTTTCGCAATTTTTCTTTTATCTTTTAATTTTAAGATTCTGAGTTCACGCGAAGTACCCTGTAGGTTTTGATTCCCTTGCGGATGTCGAAAATTTGCGGCATAAACGGCTGTATCTTTTGATTGCGTCGGCTTAGAAGTTTGATTTTTTCACAGCTCCAAGGAGACAGACAGGAGACTTGAGTATTTGATATGAATTTCAGCTTGATACCTCCACGCGTTCCTGAGAAAAAGGGTCTTGACAGACATACAGACAGACAGACGGACAACAAAGTGATCCTATAAGGGTTCCGTTTTATCCTTTTGAGGTACGAGGAACCCTAAAAACAAATAAAAACTAACTTTCAGCATGAAATTATCATCACATCAATAAAACGTTAATCATTAACGAACTTCTTTTGATTTAGGCAAAAAACAATGTTATAAATGACTAGTGATCCTCCCCTATAAGCACGGTTGATTTCTGGAGCACAACAACAGCGCCACCTACCGGGTTCAATTGTAAATCCAGACCATCCAGGGAAACACTCACAATTACAAAATAATCATCAAAATCGATCCAGTCGTTTAGGAGTAGTTCAGTGACAAACACACGTACGGAAGAATTTTATATGTATAAAGAGGTTCGTAAGCCTTCAAATTTCGTTAAAATATTATACATATATTATGTATATTAAAATATTCTTACATAAGATGCCACTAACTTCGTCCTTTGTATTCCTTTGTAATAGGAAATGCAATAAAGAATAGCTAAATAAATATAAAAAATAAATAAAAGTAATATGCTAAATCGAAAAGTAAAGAATTTTATTTCTTGGTTGAAAATTAGAGCTTGTGTTGACGTTCGAGTATTTAAAGGTGACGTTAGACGGAGCGTTGAGATGGAATTTCTCCTAGCATAACAGGTGAACACTGAAAGGCTGTTTCCGGCGGGAATGCTACACGGAAATGTACTACGAGCGGTGACAAAAACGCGAAGGCTTTACGTAAACTAGTTCCGCGAAATCAGTTCTGGAAAACCTTGACTAATGGAAAAGCAGCGAAGTTTTCTTTCACTTTTTTAGCTTTGCGTTTATAACCCAGATCAATTATATTTATTAATACAGGCAATTTGGCGGTGGTTAGTTTTGTCTCTCTAAAATGCATTGATGTTTATGCTGATATCCATTCATTCATCGATACGAATAGTGCGGCTCGATCGGGGTAGTAGTAGCAGCAGTAGCAGGTAGCATGAAGTAGAAGTATTTATACTACTGCGTTTTGCCTGGTCAGTAAAGTTGAAGGTGTAGTATTCTGTATGAGTGTAGATGGCCCTTCGCCCATCGACCTATTGGTGGCGAAATCTGTAAGCTGCCGCCTTGTGTGGTACTATAGATCAGGATTACGATAGTATGTGGGCTTTTTGCATCCTACCCACCGGGGCGGATTTGCTTCTCGCTGGATGTAGTCCCTATCGGCGGCAGATCCTAGCCTTGGTGAGAAATTAATTCGTCTTTCTTAGGTAAATCGTGTATTCCGGCCCCTCGACAAGGCTGTTGAAGAAAATTTCTGTAAGCCATCATTAATATCATTACACAGGGAGGATGACTCACTGGCCCACGTTGAAAAGAGAAAACCGATCTTTTTGCGTGCAACTCGACTCTCGACTACACGGGAAATCTACAGTCGACCACTCTGCACTGTGAATGCTTCATGCAGGATGTTCGGTTCACACAATGTTTAGTGCGTAAAGCACTACTCTGGACATCTTTTATAAGTCGATTGGCTTGATGGAATCCCCCCAATTATGCTGAAAACGTGTGCTCCAGAGTTGGCACCGGTTCCTACGCGTATTTTCCAGTTCTTTTACTCTAGGCGTCGCGTCGTTCCAAGCTCATAGAAGACACCCTTAGTGCACCCGATCCCTAAATAAGATGACCGTTCGGACCCCTGCAACTACAGGCAAATTGCTTCTTTGTTCTCCAAAATGATGGAATTCATTATTACCTCCGAGTTCATTTGGTACCTTAAAACATATCAGCTGATTCGTGACCGCCAATACGTTTTCCGTGGAGTCCGCTCAGTTGGTAATCTTCTTGTCTTCTTGACTTACCAATGGGAGGAGGCAGTTGAGACCAAGAGAAAAGCTCTGCTTTGAAAGTGCTTTTGGCCTTCCTCAGAAATTATGCATTTGGTTTACCAGTTTCCTTACAGATCGGGGTATTAAGGTAATAGTCGACGGTGCATGCTCCGACTCCAAGCCTGTGAATGCTGGTGTTTTACAAAGTTGCGTGCTATCGCCTACCCTGTTCCTTCTGCATATCAATGATATGTTGCATACTAGTAACAGTCATTGTTATGCAGACGACAGCACTGGCGATGCTTTATACACCGGCCGTGCCTGTCCGAGGACACACCTGCTATTACGCTGGTGTTGCAAATGTTCATGGACGACAGAAATTAGTTACCATCAGATGAGCCGCATGCTCGTTTGCCTCCTCTTCCATAAATAAAAAAACATTACAGCCTATAAAAGCTCACAGCTGTACCAAGACTTCTCTTATAGATTACCCTATAGAAGATATATTTAAAATAGTTGCCACCGCATTTTTTTTTTATTATTACTGAAAATCTCCTGTTAAATAAGCCATTTAGTATTACATTTAAGGTATTTAAATCGCCGGGTGTCTACGGGGTACGAAAACCTATAATTTTAAACTTTTCAAGATATCTCTTTTGACAAAAAGCATATATATATATATATATATATATATATATATATATATATATTAGTGCCCTCCAGACCGAATTTAAGTCACACCAGCCAGTCGAAACGGAGAAAAGCCATCTGCTGTATGGACTTTAGCGCACGAGTGTGTGCTCAACCGCAAGTGCAAGTCATATTCCTATCATGGTCATACTAGAGAAAGATCAGGAATTTCTCGACAGAAAAACCCAAAAACTTATTTTGGCATACCCGGGATTCGAAATCGGGATAACATGAACAACAGTCGCTCTTACGACCACTAGACTAACCATAGTCAATAGTACGCCACAATATGTATATTATATCAGATATTAACACTCCGACCAGCAACGGGAGCAATGACAAAATTACGAGAGATCTGGTAATACTGCGATCGTCAGTCCAGCTTCCAAACTGATTTTGTCCAATAGTAAAGTTCCAAGGTTAGCATACGTCCTTACACACTTTTAAGCTAACAAACAGGTCTGGAAATATGAATACATAGATATCAAGATAAATTTATTAACATAATAACAAAAAATTAATACCTAATGCCTAAATTTTCTAAGCTTCTTCTAAGCATGATATGAATACTAAAACTCAATAAGCTTTTTATATTTATTGAATCTGTTGACTATGATAAGTATTCATCCCAGTAATCATCGTACTAACGATATAAAGAAAGATGATAAGTTTTTAAAAATATTGAATATCTTATAAAAATACTTTATGCTTTTGTCAGTAGTGATCAAAGGGTATTTACCACAAAGAAAATCTCGGCGAAATGTTTCCCCGTCTATTATATTCCTGGTTGGCAGTTATTACTGATAGTTACTGGAATAAGAGATAAAGCCGGAGATCACGCGATTCATTTCTTTAATTGTATCCACAGGCTATTTCTCGTCCAAGTCTCTCTTGGTTGTTAAATCGAGACCACTTCGTACAATCCGTAGTTCGAAACAATTAGTAGACATCCGTGGGTATCTTTGAACCTATAGCTTTAGTGAATAGTTAAAATGATAAGATCATTTAAAAGTATTTATAATCATATTATCATTTTTTATTTCTATTTATATTAGTGTTCGTCTTCATTTTGTTGATTTATTTGAAGTTTAAAAAAACGCCTAATCGAATTACATTCTAAGCACAACAACGAAAATAACATGGTGTTTAACAGAAGGCATAAGAGAAAATTAAGTAATACCGAATTCAACTCAGAAATGATCACATCATAAATTTATTTGGAATCAGTAGGAATGTATATCATTTGGCCTTACAGTCCACGGAGTAAATATTGCTCCGTGTCAAAGCATCACGGATTTACCTAAATCGGAAAAAAACTACTCGTAAGATACCGTCAGTTTTTTTCATGATTAATCATTACAAAAATTATTAATGGTCCTCTTTTCATTCATTACAGCTCTTCACAAGTCCACTGCTAAACATTTCCCCAAGGAATGCCACAAAACACAGTGCTGAGCCACCTGCGTCCATCGACTTCCTGCGAGTCTAAAAAGGTCGTCACTCCATCTGCTTCTAGTGGGTAGCGTTCTACACTTTGCCTTCCGGTATGAGGCTGCCACTCGAGAACCTTTCTTTTCCATCGGTTGTCAGTCCTTCAAGCTATATGGCCAGCCCATTGCCACTTGCTTACTAATCCGTTGGGCTACGTTTTTAAATTATCACGCAGAGAAATCGCGAGCATAGCCCTTTCCATAGCTAGCTGAGCGACCTGGACTTTCAGATCCATATGTCATCACTGGCTACACGCACTGGCTGTACAATCTTGCATTGGTTGTACAATCTTGCATTGGTTGTACAATCTTGGTTGTTCAAAATAGTCTAATTACCTTATTCATCGTCCTGGCTAGAGAGGATTTGTCTTAGTTGCCATACGGTTAAGGGAGTGCAGTATTAGAGGTCTTAAAGCTTTGGTGCTTCTCTCCGTCACCGGATATTACGTTTAGCAAAAACAAAATAGCTATTTTACGACCTATTAGAAGCCATGAGATCTCTTTTGGCATTTTCTGTAGCTATCTTTTACGACACTTACGGGACCAGCTGGTGTTATAGATTCTCTTACGCTGTCGCTTCATATGTCGCTTCTAGTAGTCCATTATTAATTAGTTAAAGCAATTTTTACTAATTGCGGTGTATAACAGGCATGCAGTTGATCGTAATACCACATGTTTTCCATCATAAGATCATATATGTTTTGTACATTTCCTTTTGTACCTATATGGTAATTTTCTAACTATCCTGATCATCCTAGGTGTTAGAACTCTTTTTGTGCCTAGGAGTTCGCCTGAGTAAGTACTACCACCGCAAGATGGTAAGTAATTATTTAGCCGCCAAATACCAGTGCTGCGCTGCTGTGTTTCGATCTGAAAGGCATAGAGAGTTAGTAAAAAAAAAGAGCCTACTCCTTTTTAAAAGGCCGGCAACGCATCTGCGATTCCCATGGTGTTGCAGTTGTTCATGGGCGACGGTAGACACTTACCATCAGGTGAGCCGCATGCTTGTTTGCTCCCTCGCCTATAAAAAAAGTATAATTACAGGCTATTACCAAAAACGCTTAGACTTAGATGGCCACTCCATCTAAGTCTAAGCGTTTTTGGTTTGACATCTGCTACAGGTGTCTTCTATTACACTGGCCAATTACCGTCTGTTGGACTGATGGTTCTTTTGTAACTTAAGTTTAAAACAAATTCCAAGCGATGCAGTGCATAAAAATATTATAAGCCGATCAAATAAGAGTACGGTTCCCTTTAAACTAAGTAATGTAGGTATAAAGTTCATCTATCCCGGAAATCGAGTCTCAACGAATTTTGCCTGTTTTCAATATACTTCGAATTATTTGGGACTAAACCTTTAAATATCAACAAGCTATTACTTCCGAGATTTCGGCTCCCACTCTATGCATGCCACAAATATTTACGTCTTTCCCTCCCTCTTTGTATTTCTAATTGATCGATTTTGTTTTAAGGTAAAGGTTTTATGGTCTATAAACAATTTAAAATAAATTATAATTAATTCCATAAGCGAACACCTTTTAATAGTAATTAGATTTTAAATTTTATAATAAGTGAAACGTATCAATGCTGTTGATGTTCCGAATAAAAAAATGTCGAAACCGGGCAATGTAAGTCTTTCATATATTTTAGGTATAAGTTTTTTGTGAAAATATGTTCTCAGTATTAAATTTTCCATTTATTTTATTAATTTTGGGGTTAAATTTACAAACTATGCTAATAAGCAACATCCATTGTTTAAACTCTTCGTTTTTTTTATTGATAAATGTTTGAGTAAGCTGAATCAACGTTTATCGATCAGTGGTTTGTATAAAAGTATTATGAAAATAGAAATGTATTTAAAGACACTCTACTTCTGATATTTCACTTCAAACCACAGGAAATTTTACAATTTTGTTCCGGGATTTGAATTCCCCTGGAGATTGGATGTTTCTAACAAATATTTCAGAAGAAATCAGTCACCGAAACTTGTAACTACAACATAGGTAGTCATGTTAAGCCGAAGGCGAGTAGGCATTTAGAAGACTGGTGTGCACAGTCATTGGCGTTATCATCGACAGGTGAGGTTGCGACCTTGTAAATAGTGACTGAAAAAATTAATATTACTACATTGTATACGAGCGCCACACTGAAAGTTTTAGAACTGGCCACTTGTAAACGACATAATAAAAAAATAAGTTGGAACTCTTTGCCAATATTATTGTGTATGTATTATCTTAATTTGTCATTTGTTTACAATTTAGCGGCAAATTGAAAATTGTCTGTGCCACGCAAGCATGAATTTAACTCGAGAAAATTTTCGTACAATGATTTTTTTATGACTTTCGATGTCCTTTAGATCGTTAAGAAAGTTATGATAGACTTCGATTGGCCTTTCACAATGAAACCCCATCTCGTGCCACTGTTTAGAACTGGCTTAACGAGTTTAAACGTGGTCGCACTAATCTCACCGATGATCTGCGTGAGGGACAGCCTTCTACGGCAACAACTGAAGATAACATCAGTGCTATGCGGTGTATGATAGAGAACAACAACAAAAGAGTGACTTATCAGTAGATTCGGACAAGCTTTGGTATGAGTCAAGTGCACAAATTCTCCATGAACATTTAGCGGCCAGGAAGTTTTGTGCCGGGTGGGTACCTCATGATTTGACAGAGGCCCAAAAACTCCGTCGTGTTGATTGGTGTCGTGAAACGGTTCAAAGATTAAACGTAGGTGACTCAAATGCTGTGTTCGACATACTAACAGGTGACGAAAGCTGGATTTATTGCTATGATCCTGAAATTAAGAGACAGTCTGCTGTCTGGGTGTTTCCTTCCGAGGAGTTGCTAACTAAAGTGAAAAGAGGTCGAAGCGTGGGAAAAAAGATGGTGGCCCCGTTCTTCGGAAGGAAGGTCGTTACGCAGCAATTGTTTTAGAGGATCGAGAAACAGTTACTGCAGAGTAGTACACTAACAATTGTTTGCCACTTGTCTTGGAAAAAGTTCGGGAGAAACGACCTCGCAGTAGGATCCTCCTTCACCACGACAACGCCTCGTCGCACACCGCCAAGAAACAATCAACTACTTTGCGATATCAGACGTGGAATTACTGGGTCACCCACCCTATAGCCCTGACCTCGCACCTTGCGATTTTTATTTATTTCCGAAAATAAAAGAAAAATTCGAGGAAAACGTTTTATGAACGTCAAGGAAGCAGTGGCTACGTTTCAAAATGCCGTCGAAGAGACCCCTAAGGACGAATGAGCAAAGTGCTTTTTTCAGTGGTTCCATCGGATGCAGCGATGTACTAATGTAAATGGACACTATTTAGAAAATATATTACTAACTGTGCCCCGCGTCTGCGCCTTGCGACACGCGAACTTCGAGAAAGACATCACGACGGACGGTTGCTGAATTTACAAAGATTTAAAAAGTGAAATATGTTACTAAAATTACATGATTAACGTAATAATTAGTGGTTATGCATGATACAGGTACTGATACGAATAATGTGGCATTGTTTATACCGGCGTTACTATTTCACATTTTAACATGAAAAGGTAGTTATTGTGACATAACTGTAATAGTTAAACATATGGTATTGCAGACTTTTTTGTAGATGTTGATATCCTCTATAAAACTGAAGTACATTACTTTGTTCTAATATCAATAGTTTCCGCAGCGTACGCGATATAAGGATTCTTTTTGGCATTTTTATCACACCTTGGGTTACATTAACGAAGTTTGCATACGGATCCCCAAATTTTTTGAAAATATTGTATAGCCTATGTTCATCAGGGATAATGTAGGATTTTAATGGTGAAAGAATTTTTCAAATCGGTCCAATAGTTTCGGAGCCTATTCAATTCAAACAAACAAACAAATATTTCCTCTTTATAATAGTGTAGATAAATATATAGTGTAGATGTAGAAAACTATTAACTTGCTAGTTTGTTCAGTTTTTGATTTTCTAAGAACTTTCAGTGTCACCCTCATATCAATGTTGGAAAAAACGACAAAACATCGGTCTAACGAAAATGTAAGTGGGATTGTAGGATGAACATAAATTTGCAGTTGAATTTTTTTTTTATGTTAATGACTTTCGGATTTTTAACTTTACTAGTGTTTCTGGATTTTGATTCATACCAGTAGGGTAGGACTGTAAACCTTACTATTAGGTAATATTATCCTGTTCCCTTTTGCGTGTACTAATACATATAGTTCATTGCTTATTGCCTTACTATTGTATCTGAAAATCGGACAATTAAAGTGTTAATTTCAACTTGATACATGTACCCATTCCTGGGTCTTGATAGACGGGTAGAAAAAAAGGACGGATGAACAAACAGCAAGTGATCTCATAAGGATTCCATTTTTTCCTTTTGAGGCACGGAACCTTAATCATTTCACTGTACTGTGTAATAATAATAAATATATAAACAATAATAAATACATAAACATATAAACATTTACAACAATAAATATATAAACATTTTGATTGTTTTAACTATTGTGTTATTGAAAATGTTAAGAATAGATAACGAAGTACTTGCTATTATGGTATAACCTACTTTCTACTATTTTTACTGTTTTCTACCGACTTCAAAAAGAGGAGGTTCCCAATTCGTCGGAATCTTTTTAGCATATGTTCATCGATTACTCGAAGACGTCAGAACCGATTTGGAAATTTCTTTTTTTGTTTCAAAGGGTATACTTTCAATAAATTTTACCGAAATAAGTCGAGCGGTCAAATTAACAATAAATTATTTATATTGAAGTCGGCTGTACAAAAATTTAAATTTTACCACTTCTTGTATTTTAAAAGAGTACCTAAATATTGCAAAATAAATTTTGTTTTTTACACACATAGTTTATTTTTATATACTCAGGAAATCTGAGTATCGATAGTAATTTGTAGAGACGACTACAAGCCTTGATGTCATACAATATTTATACCTCTGTGTCTACGTAGGTTAAATATATTCCCTTTCAAACTTTCTGGTCAAAGATAAGGAACAATGCTAATATACAGTTACCCGTCAATATAGCATTTTCATTTTCGTATATTCCCATAGTAAGGGACCCATTATTTTGTTCATAGGATAGGGTGTCAAAATACGTCACTTCAAAAAGTCGCACTTAGCCTTATAAGTGTCCATTAAAGAGTAGAGACTGAATATCTTGTAACCCTATATGTTTGACATACGGCAAAGGCCCACGAAAATGGGCCAGATAACGATGCTTCTTTTTAATAATATTCTGATATTCAAGTTTCGTTCTACTACGTCTGTTTACATACGACAAAAATGTTACTGGAAAGTTTTATAGGTTATAGAAATAGAAACAGATTATTTTATTCCATACATATAAATAATACTTAGCTCTTATTCAATAATGTATTTATATAACACTAGCTGATACAAGCGCGTTGCTGCCGCAGAAAAAAGTAATTGTGGCAGTATCGTTTAAAATTAAGGGGGGGGGGGGATTATATTGTTTAATTAGGGACGATAACACACACACGATACGTACGCCACCTACTGTAAGTTAATTGTACTATGTCTAGAACCTTCGCGCAAGTGCATGAAAAGTTTTTCCTAAATCTGATGAACGGTATGGCGGCGCATAATATACGAACAAAGTAACATAATTTTTTATATATTAGATAATAAATAAACAGTGATTATATAAAATAAAAAGCACTATATACTAAAATTATGAAATAGCCATCGCTATTTAATAATTTTACTATCTAGCAGACCCCGCGGTGCTAAGACCGCTGGCTGTATTTCTTTATAAATCAATTAAATTAAATTAATATTGCTATGCCCTATCAGGGCTCATGTTTGGCTCTATTATATCCAACATAAGAACTATTTATAAACTCATTAACTCATTACATGAACGCAATAAAATGTTTGAGTTTGAGTTTACTTATTATTAGTATATACTATTGGTTATACTCAACCTTTGGGCGAGGTACGAGCCAGCCATATATAGTACATTTCGGTGGCAGAACTGTATTTATTAACTACTGCTTATTGAAGGTCATTTAAGCTAAATTAGCACGGCAGAAGTAGACTAACATTGGAATTAGGAATTTAAAAAGAATTGATCATGCGATCACAGTACACATCTGTAGTCTTGTTTGTTTGGTTACATGCGCCTATGGAATAGTTAAACCACATACCATCGAGTTTACTGAAAGTTCATAGTTCACTTAAGTTTTGTAATAAAAGTAAATGTCTATAAAGTGGCTATTGAAGTCACCAACTACAATATTAGGAGGAGAGATAATAAATACAATAATTAAGTCAAGCTCTGGGATACAAACAGGAGTAAAATAAGAACATGTTGACACAATTATTGTGAACAAAAGTAGCTATACGTTTTTTTTTTCTAAGCTCTTTGGAAATCTGTTGGTGAGGCTCATGCTTAGCAGTAACAGTTTAGCTGTTATTACAATAATTATTTTGACAAAGAAACAAAATATATAATAACTTTCACGTTTATTTAATAAATAGCACATTTTTATACAAATAACTTATATTTATTCAAAATAGAAATTAAGAATGTATTCTAAGGCATTTAATCAAAAGAGAGAATTAGACCAGACGCAATTTAGACAGTTCTTAGAAAACTTAACTCAATTTTGTCTGTGAAACTTTAGTGAAATCACATACCTACTTTGTCTATTATATCGTACAATTGTCGTGATACCACAGGATTAAGTACCTGTCTAGACAATATTCCATGAAATGATACGATGGCTTTTGATTACAATACGTAGACATAGTAGCATACATTTTGTATTTTGCTCAAGAATAGAGACTAAGCATCAAAACGCATAGTGGTTGTCTATTAGTTGAGAACTAAACAGGATGATTCCCATCATGATTAGCAGCATAATACTCCTGTGCGTGAGTGGTCTCTCCGTTGTCGAGCCGAGCCATTTGTGATGTGATGTGACATCTCATGTGTTTGCATTTGTGGATTTTAAAATTATGCTACAACGGGTCATTATTTGAAAGTTGAGTCACTTAATTGTATAAATATAAAGAAAATATATCTAATGATTATAATAGATAAAAATAAATATTCCAGAAAAGGATTGTGAAATTATGACATAATGTCATAATCCTTTTCTGAAATATATTTATTTCTATCAATTATAATCGATATAATTATGTTTTCATTTAATTTTAAATTAAATGAAAGGAATACGGAATTTGATTAAGGAATCTAGTCACTGGCTACACGCTTTACCATTAAGTAATCTCGGCACATTACTTGATGGGGAAAGCTTGCGCATTGCCGTAGGAATCCGACAAGTAGCGGCGATTGGTCAACCCCATCAGTGCTCATGTGATAGCAGCGTGACGAATTTGGGCTCCACGAACTTTCATGTAAGAAAAGTGCGCCATTCAGTGAGGAAACGCAGCTAGCGTTCTTGGCAAGATACCACGGGATGATAATTAAGTAATTAGTTTTAGTTTTTTTATCATAGATATTATTAATAGTTGTATGTAATATATAAAATTAAAAAATTAAAATGTTATATTCCAAAAGGTTCATAAAAATAACAATATAGAGAAGTAAAACAATAGTTTTCGGTAAGCTGGGGTACAGTCAACGACATGTTCGCAGCGGCAGATAACAGACGCCATTCAGAAAACTTACCGGATCCCGCTTTTCAATAGAGCTTTAACTCTTAAATATGACAGTTGCACTCATAATGGAAACGTTGAGAAGCTTCAAAATTAAAACAAGTTTATTATGAGTTCATAGCATTTAGAAAAACTTAGATGTTCCCTACATATGTATGTGATTTAAACACATATTTCATTATAAAAAAGGATTTTTTATTTTTAGTTGATATTATCTTCACGCACAATCCCTGACGGGGTAGCCAGAGAGAACAGATCGCCAAGTGTCACGATCCTTACAAACCTCTTTCGCTTCTTTCAGATTCATTATCTTCTTCATGCATGCACGTCTAGGTATCCGAGTACTCTTGACCCTACCCTCTTCGAGCAGATAGTTGATATTAGAAAGAATCTGTTGCCCATCTTGTGGTTTGCTTAGCTATGCAGTATGCTTAGCAATGTTATCTTTGCTATGCACCTCTTACGACACGCACGGGATGACATGGGGTAGTGGACTGCCAATAAACGGTCGCACGAATGGTGGTTAGTAGTATTTTAGTGTTAGTTTGAAGGTCAAAAAAGTTTCCATATTAGCCCTTATTTGTAATTTTTATTTTACTATTTCACAGTTTAAATTAAAACTAGCCTTTCTATGAATCAATTTTGAAAAAAAATCAAGCTTGTATACCACTTCAATAATCTAAGATATTGTTTTTTTTTTATAGGATTAGGTGACAAACGAGCACATAGTCCACCTGATGGTAAGTGGTTGCTGTGGCCCATGGACATCGACATTTATCCTCGTTTGCGAATCAAAATGCAGTGTGCAGCAAAAAGCAAAATGCAGATGCCGTGAGGACTAAGATGGAATGCCCCTTTTCCAGTAAAAAGGGTCTCCGGTTCTCTACACTCACCATACGAAACACAGCAGTGTTAAGCTGCTATTTGACGCTGGTATTCTGTGAGAGCGTGGTCCGTCCCCGGTCGAGCCGACTCATTTGTGCTACAACTATACTACTAATAAAGCTGCAGCATGGCTCTACCACGTACAAAGTAAGCTCGGTCTGCGTAGATTGTACCAAAACGTAAAATTTATTAAAAGTGGGAAGTGGCTCGAGTTAACTATTGTCAGACCCCACGATTTCGAGTGCTTTAAAGTTATAATCATAATTTTTTAATGAAACGCGATAGAATCCGCACAAATAGTTTTTTTACAAGCCTATTTAAAAATCGTATTCCTTTTTTCATTAAAACTAAATTACAAGAAAAAAAATTATTACTTTAATTCTTCAAAACATAAGCCTTCACATCAATATGGTATTTGATTAGGTGGATATTATTTTGTTCTTTTTTGTTTTATGAAGTTTATTTATTAATGATATTATATAGTTTCACTCATTCCCACACGACTTATTCGCTGCTTCATAACTCTCTCAGGAACGAGACACATGTCTAGCAACGAATACTACCTATATATACTGCTACTTACTCTTTAAATACATTTTAATAATAATACTAATTGATTCTCTGTCTGGACACCCTTGGCCATATAGTGGAGTAAGAACATCCACTATCCCAAATATCCCATGAATGTTGTAAAAGACAAACAGAGTGAAAATAAAGCAGAAGATGGCCAGAAGTATTTTATTTACGTGTTTTTTTATTTATTAGGGTTACCAGCGCTAGCTGCAAATCACATTATTTGAAACGTCTTACTCTAATTACCCCAACTATTAAGACTAAACGTCACACACATCCTTTTATAGCAAACCTCCGGCCAAGGGTTGCAACTAAGGCAAATATACCTCCCGCGATGAATAATGGGTTTTTTTATTTATTAGGATTACCAGCGCTAGCTACAAATCACAGTATTTGAAACGTCTTACTCTAATTACCCCAACTATTAAGGCTAAACGTCACACACATCCTTTTATAGCAAACCTCCGGCCAAGGGTTGCAACTATGGCAAATATACCTCCCGCGATGAATAATGGTACGAAGACTGTATTCGGGCTACGGTGACGACTACGGCAACGGTAGCGCAAGTTTGATGTTAAGAATTTACAATGGAAGTTTAATTGCCACTTAGTTACCATTTAAGATGACTTCACCTGGTAATACTATAATGTATGCACTCTGAGAACTGGCGAATAAAGCCGAATAAAACGAGAGACAATATACACTGGAATGTTATAGAATGTTCCGCGAATATCCTGGCCGTCAGTCTACGTGATATTAAAATTACTCTCCAGCACCTTAAAAGTGGCAAGGCCCGTATTAGAATAGAATTACAGTGTAGCTTCTAAAAGCGGGTGGAAAACCAGAATATAAAGTCCTTCAGAAGATGTGAAATTCTTTCTCCATGGTGGCGCTACTCCAAAGATGTGTTACAGTATTGCAGTGGTCTTGTTCTCCTGACCGATTTCCCTTTAGAGAAATCGGTCAGGAGAACAAGAAGAATCGTCTCGCAAGCAAAATTGATGATTTTCAGCTTCCCAAACAAGTCAGTTTCCAAAAAAGTTACAGTACCATGGACCACATAATTATATTTTACCCTTTGGAACATCGTACCGAATTGTAGAAAACCGAAAAGTACAATTTACCAGTTTGTCTTACGTATGTAGACTATATGAAAGCCTTTGACACCTTCAAAATTTGGGCGGTACTACAGTTCCTTCAGCTGTGGCAGATTGACCGTTTAGTATATCGGGGAGCTAGAGAAATTGTTCAGTCGGCCTACGATGGCTATCCGAGGACACAACCAGATTACGAATTTTTCTTATTAATTAAAGAGATTAATAATTTATTGTATTCTTAATTGCAAAGATGTGTAAGAAAAAGTGACGGTCCGAATTTCTTTACCGCCGTATTTTGAAGACGTATTTAAGCTAACGGTAACGTATTTAAGCTAACATTACATAATTATTTTTGAAAATCCTTGGGGGAGACCTACTATAGGACTTGAGAAGGTACTCTAATGATGATAAAGTCTTTATCTCAAATTTTTACTTTAATTAATTTTAACTAATCAAACTTGCTGTTAATAATTTTATATCAAAAAATATCAAGAATAAATTTACATTGATATTTTGTTGTTGAATTCGGTTTTCATATTGTTATTACAGTCATCTCGAATATAAGTCGCTCTCTGCGGCACTCCGATAACCTTTATTTCGTTAAGTTACTGTCAGCCTTGTATTGTATTGCTATAAATATATTGTGTTCAAGCTTCTGATCTTAGAAATGTATTGAATTTATGTACAAAAGATTATTAGATTCAGTATGGATACAATTTAAATTAGCTATTGGAATATATATTTAGAATATTAATTACGCGAAATTGTTTACTATACTTTATGAGAAGCGATTTTGACTCATCATCATCATCATCATTACAGCCCTTCACAAGTCCACTGCTGAACATAGGCCTCCCCCAAAGAATGCCACAAAGCACGGTCCTGAGCCACCTGCATCCATCGACTTCCTGCATATCTTACCAGGTCGTCACTCCATCTAGTGGGGGGACGCCCTACACTTCGCCTGCCGGTACGAGGCTGCCACTCGAGAACCTTTCTTCCCCATCGGTTGTCGGTTCTTCGAGCTATATGGCCGGCCCATTGCCACTTCAGCTTACTAATCCGTTGGGCTATGTCGGTCACTCTGGTTCTACTGCGGATATCCTCATTTCTGAGTTTATCACGCAGAGAAACTCCGAGCATAGCCCTCTCCATAGCTCGCTGAGCGACCTTGAGCTTCCTCATCCGGCCAGCAGTGAAGGACCACGTCTCAGATCCGTATCTCATCACTGGCAACACGCACTGGGTGTACAGTCTCGTTTTCAAGTTTTGAGGTATACCTGACGAGAAGATGTGCCGTAATTTCCCGAATGCTGCCCAACCGAGTTGAATCCGTCGATTGACCTCTCGGTCGAAGTTGGACTTACCTAGTCGGACTATTTGTCCCAGGTAAACATACTCGTCAACAACTTCGAGCTTAGTGTTCCCAACAACTACCGGCATAGGTGTGACATGGACATTAAACATGATCTTTGTTTTGTCCATGTTCATCTTAAGACCTATCCGTTGGGAAACACTATTGAGGTCATTGAGCATAGTGCTTAGGTCCTCCAGCGATTCTGCCATAAGGACTATATCGTCGGCAAATCGAAGGTGAGTGATGTACTCGCCATTGATGTTGATACCGTATACTTTCCAGTCCAGAAGCTTGAAAACATCTTTCAATGCAGCGGTAAAGAGTTTCGGGGATATGACGTCACCCTGTCTTACACCTCTCTGCAATTGGATAGGTTTCGTACTCTGGTTCTGTACTCGGATAGCCATCGTAGCCCTACTGTACAAGCACTTCAACACTTCGATATACCGACAGTCAACTTGGCATCGCTGAAGGGACTGCAGCACCGACCAAATTTCGACGGAATCAAAGGCTTTCTCATAGTCCACATACGCCAGACATAGTGGCAAATTGTACTCCTCGGACTTCTGTACAATTTGCCGAAGAGTATGTATGTGGTCTATGGTGCTAAAGCCTTTTCGGAAACCGGCTTATTCGGGAGGCTGGAAGTCGTCAAGTCTGCGCGCGAGACGATTCGTAATGACTCTCGAAAACAGCACGTAGACGCGGCTCAGAAGGGAAATCGGTCTGTAGTTCTTCAAGAGAGCGTTGTCGCCTTTCTTGAAGAACAAGACCACCGCAGTTCTGCTCCACGCCTCCGGTGTAATGCCACCATGGAGGACGGAATTAAAGAGCTTCTGAAGGACTTCAAGTACCGGTTTTCCACCCGCTTTCAGAAGCTCCGCTGTAATTCCATCCTCGCCTGGGGCCTTGCCGTTTTTAAGGTGCTGGAGAGCCATTCTAATCTCGCTCAGACTGATGTCCGGGATATAATCGGAATAATGACGGATAAGACTCGCTCTTGGATCGTTACTCACACTTGCGTGCGGCTCCAACGATGACGTGTACAGCTGCCCATAGAACCTCTCAATCTCACTCAAAATCTCAGGTGTCCCGGAAACGATGCTGCCACATTCGGTCTTCAGCTTTGACAGTTGGCTCTTTCTGGCAGACAGATCTCTGGCAAAGACTTTGGAGCCTTGGTTCCGCTCGATCGCTTCTTCAATACGAGCTGTATTGAAGTTGCGTAAGTCCCGCCGCATGCATTTGGAGATCTGTCTGTTCAGTTGCCTGTATGCTGTCAAATCTGTTGAAGAATGTAGCTTCATCTCCCGTCTAACAGCCATGAGATTAAGAGTGTGATCGGAGAGTTTTTGTGTTCTTCTGCGGCGGGTCTTGCAGAACTTAGCTCCGACCGCATGGACAGTTTCCACGAGCTTGTCATTCAAATCGTCCACTTCATTGCAGTCTTCTAGGCACTGAAAATGGTTTTGTAACTCGAGCTGAAAGGTTTCGGGACTTTGGATTAGAGCACGAGGGGGACGGAGCGTTGACTTCATTAGACGAGACCTCTCCAACTTAACGTTTAGGTTCAGTGTGCCTCTAACCATTCGGTGATCGCTGCCGGTTTTCACCCTCGCGATCACTGAGACATCACTGAACAGTTGTCGTCTGGTCGTCATAATGACGTCAATCCCATTTTTTGTCGAACCGTCGGGGCTCGACCACGCCCACTTCCTGTGGGGCCGCTTTTGGAAGAAAGAGTTCATCATAAAGAGTCCTCTTTCTCCATGAAGTCGGCCAGCTGCTGGCCCCTTGGGTTCCGTTGCCCTATTCCAAATTTCCCCACTTTCAGCTCACCGTTCTCTCTTGTGCCTAGTTTTGCATTGAAGTCTCCCATTAATACCGTATATTGGGTTTTGGAGGAATGCATGGCTCTAGAGATATCCTCATACATTTCCTCCACCTCCCCATCGGGGTGTGCCGAGGTTGGTGCGTAAACCTGTATGACCTTCAGCGAATACCGTTTGGTGATTCTGAGTATAAGGTACGCAACCCTCGTCGACACACTATCAATCTTTACAACGTTGTTAACGAGAAACTTGTGGACGATAAATCCGACACCTCCTTGGGACAGATGGTCGCCCTCCCGGTAATAGAGCAAGTTGCCGGATTCGAGGATTACCGTGTCCTCCCCCTCTCTTCGGACTTCGGATAATCCTATAATATGCCAGCGTAACTTGTCTATCTCTTCTTCCAGCTCCACAATCTTCTCGTCAGTCCTCAGGGTGCGTGCGTTGTATGTTGCCAGGTCGAGTCGCCGATTTTGACTGTTCATAATGAATTAAAATATATTATACATTCAAAATTTTGCTATCTGTATTAAAGATTACGGGAACAATTAATTTACAGTTTTTCATGTCATGATACATTTCAATCAACTTCAAAAGGAAGGAGGTTTACAAATCGTCGGAATCTTTTTTTATGTATGTTCACCGATTACTCGAAAACTCCTGAACCGATTTAGAAAATTTCTTTTTTGTTTCAAAGAGTATACTTCCTAGGTGGTCTCACTTAAATTTTATTGAAATCGGTCGAGCGAAAAAAAAAATCAACAACAAATAAGATTTATATTGAAGTCGGTTGTACAAAATATTTAATTTTACCCCTTGTAAGATTAGACATTGACTAAACATTATTGCCTAATTACGACGTCTAAATTTTTTAACGGATAAGAAAATGTTAATATGTATAGTATTTGTGTCAGTAACCATTTAAAAAATTGAAATCCACTCAATAATAATGTCGGAATAAGATAATGTCATTTCTTCTTGAAATACCTGTGTTTATTTCCGTTAAAATATATCCCAAAGCGTGTAACTGAAGATAGAATATGAGCACAAGTAATGTAATATACTTAGAATCTGCTGCATCACGTCATGTCTGTGTCGCTGTCGTCGACGTAGCGCCCCGTTTCCCGACACTCGCTATTAGTTTACATACAAATAGATGTCGTTTTACATAATTCATCCTAAGCGATGGCAGTAATTTGTTTTTAAACACTTGTATAAGCAAATTGATCCCTTCTTTCGCTATAAATATTCAATAACTTCAGTTAAAACTCAGATTATTCTAGGTAACTAGATTAAGAAGTAATGCTGTAAACCATTTTTTAATTAAGCATCAAATTTGTCATCATCAGATTGTTACATATAATATGAGTAGTGGACTCTTTACGCCGTCACTTCGCGGTGAATAGCTCTATAATTGCATACACACACAATTAACAACTGTTAAATGCTGTCCCCGAAATATCGAAAACCCGATAGCCGAGCGTTGTATAGTTAAAATTATCCCGGCCGAAGTGACAAAAAATGGTTCTGATCTGGGCGAAGGGCTCAATATGGCGTCTTGATTTACATGACCAACAGCTGGTTCAGAGTTATTAAATAATAACAATAATGTAGGGAAGTGAATACCCCATCGCCCGCTGACGTAACAGTTAAGTGACAAAACTGCTACGTCGGCGCAGTCAGTCAGCACCTTGCCGAAAGGTGTTAGCGCCATACCTCGGCAAAATTGAGGGTGCAAAGGCCCGTTTGTGCATATGACTCCATCATGAAACGGCGCCGGGTTTGGGCGTCTCCCGTTAACTGACGCCCATAAAATGGATGATGGCACAACGAGAAACGCGCATAGGGCCGCTGCCTGGGGGTCTGGAGCTGGCGCTGGACGCGGCAGCATGCGGGCCGCCAGCCGAGCGCAAGATGCTGCACGACCCTCTAGCAGCCCCTCGCATCCATTATCCCCAACAGATGGCTTGGTGTCGGCAGGGTCCTCTCGGACCCGGCAAGCGACACCCGCCGCTGGTGGAGTACGCCGCATGCGTTGGAATAAAAACATGAACACAAACGCATTGCGGGCGTACTATAAGGCGAAGGGGGAAGACACTGCAGGGATAGCGTATCGGGCTCAGATGCATCGCTTTTTTGCTGAGCTGGAGCCGTCCATTCCCGTCACAGAGCAAAACCTGACAGATCGAGTTCGGTACGTCATGCCCTCGATAATATTTGATGATGCCGAACTCGAACGATTACGAGGTGAGGCTACTCCCTCATCGAATGAACTGGCTATAGCTGGGGATGCGGCTCCTCAGGCCACAGACCAGCAGCCACATGTAGAGGCCGCCATGGATCTTCCCGCTCTGGATGATTCAGGCGATGATGGAATGGTCACCCAAGAATAAGAGCAGATGAGGAGTAAATTGGAGAAGGCGATTGTGGAAACGCGCAGTACGCCTCTCGAAAATCGACCGCGACTCCCGCGCATACCCCTAAGCAAGCGGAATCAGGCTGTCGTGAGGGCTCTGAACCCAATGCTGGTGACCTATTTGGAAGCCAGCCGGGACCTTTGCGAGACGAACTCAATTCTTTTTGGCGCCGCACTGGCAGTTTGCCGTATTATTGGCGCCGAAGTTCCCACGGATGGACGCGCTACTAGACAAAGTAGCGCCATCCCAGCCTGGAGAAGAAGGATTGAGGACCGTATCGCAAAGGCAAAAGCCTTCATCGGCAGACTGATAAGCTTCAGGTCGGGCAATAATAGGCCGAGAATTGTGTGCACCGTCAGGTTGGCGTTTGCTGGGACAAATATCAGTCTGTCCCAGCCGGATATAACGCAAAAACTGACGGAGCGCATAGTCAACCTGAAGCAGAGAATCGCTGCTTGGGGGAAGCGGATTCGGCGATATACCGAGAGGTCGACACGGTTCAACCAGAATCGTCTCTTCCAGAGTGGTCAGAAGAGGCTCTATGAATCATTGGAGCGACCAATGGTACGTGGAACGGGCCCAGCACCGAATTAGGCCGACACTATCGCATTCTGGCGCAGCCTGTGGTCAGAGCCCGTAAACCACAGAGGGCCCTTGGACGGAAGTTGTGTTGAGTCAGTGTGCGAATGTTACGCCCATGGACTCCGTCATCATAACGCCGGATGACGTAGCTGAGGCGGTCCGTAAGGCCCCGAACTGGAAAAGTCCGGGACTCGACGGACTGCATCACTACTGGCTGAAGGGGTTCGTGGTGTGTCACGCTGTGCTTGCCCGACAGTTTCAAGAGGCTCTCGACGAAAAGTCGCTCCCGAGCCTCCTCACTACTGGGATCCCCCATTTGATTCCTAAAGACCGGGATTCCACAGACCCGAGCAAATACCGCCACATAACGTGTCTACCTACCATATACAAGACACTAACATCCATTTTAAGCGCGAGAATCACTCATCACCTGAACCCAAATCAGATGATGTCACGCGCTCAAAATGGATGTCGGGGCGGTGGTCGTGGAAGCAAGGAACCACTTCTCATTGACGCGGTCATTGGCAAGGTGGTTAAACGCAACCGTCGGAACCTCTCCGCAGCCTGGATAGACTACAAAAAGGCATTCGACTCGGTGCCTCATGCATGGCTTAAGAGGGTCCTTGAGCTGTACAAGGTTGACTGTGCAGTTCGAGATTTTCTCGGGCAGTGTATGGGGCAGTGGAGTACGATCCTTTGTCATCTAGGCGAGCGGATGACGGCTGCGGAGAGTCACATAAGGTTAAGAAGGGGTATCTTCCAGGGCGGTTGTTTGAGTCCAATCTGGTTCTGCCTCTTTCTGAACCCTCTCAGTACCTTACTAGAGGGTTCCGGGAGGGGATTTCAGCTTCGGAAAGAAGGTACAAAAGTGACCCACCTTTTCTATATGGATGATCTCAAGTTATTCGCTTCCAGTCGCTCCCATCTTATGGCATTGCTAAACATCACTTGTGATTTTAGTAATTCTATTAGAATGGAGCTGGGGACGGATAAGTGTGCGATCCTCCATATCGAAAGGGGAAGGGTTGCTAACTCTGAGGGCATGGACTTATCTATGCCCATCAGCATAAGGGCCCTTTCCGAGGCTGAAACATACCGATACCTGGGTATGTCACAGAACATCGGTGTCGATGAGGCGGGTATGAAACAGTAAGTTTGCGATGTGTTTTATGAACGCTTGACAAAAGTGCAACAGTCTTTTGTCGGGCGTTAATAAGACACACGTTATTAATAATTTCTATACCCTTTACGATAATTTTGTACAGTTTAATATTTAAATTACAAAAAGGCGGTTGCGATGGCACGAGATAGAAGCGAAGGGGTTTTCGCGTCTTCTGAACTTATGAGAACCTCGTTAACACTAGAGTGCACATGTAAAGGCATAAAGACGGTAGATAGGAAACCCGGAAATGGGATATTTGCAGTACTCTTATTGGATATTAATTAAAGAATCACATAAACGTTAGGCGGTAGTGTAAAAGTGGGAAGCTGTAGATATAGGCTTAAATTAAATAACAACCAATTTACTTTACTTCGCGTATGTGAAAGTTATTCGTCATCATTGAATTCATATTAAATTTTAATTAGTCATGGCTCTAGTAAATGTATTGAAATGTAACTAATATGTACGTGTGGATAGAAACTAGCGGCTAACAAACGCTAAGCAAGTATAAGCACAATTTTCCTACGACTTGGTTAGTGATAAAGTACGAATTCGTGTAGAGTCATGAAGAAAAGACTAAATTGATGCAATATTTTTTTGTAATCACCTTCAGGGCCGTTTTTCTGAGCTTCGGCTATTCAATTAACTAGGTTTGGCGTAGAACTTGACCACACTGTAAAGATTGTATTGACAATTTGCTATTGTTTCGTTTCGTGAATATAAAAGGCAAAGGCAAAATTTGGAACTACTATTTCGTAATTTGTGGCAAATGAATTGTTATTTTTATTTCATTAGGTAGTTAGGCCTAGGAAGGTTTTCTCTAGGGTAGGCTACCATCATCTTAGCTATTTGGTTGCCAAATATCAGTGCCTGCACTATTGTGTTTAGGTCTGGAGGGTATCGAGACCCAGTACAATTACAGGCTATGAATCATTACCTCTTATTTCTTATAGGTAACTTAACTCATGCCGTAGCTTTCCTTATTTGAAGTAAGATGCAGGTGTCTATGGATTGCAGTAGCCACTTACCATCAGGTAGACTATGTGTCCGTTTGTCACTTTAGTTTAATTAAAAGTTAAAGTTAAAGTTACAGCCTATATATATTCCCCTGCTGGGTAGAGGCCTCCTTACATTTCTGAGAGGGTTTTAGGGCAATGAAATGTTCGTCGCGCTACCCCAATGCGTGTTGGCGAATTTAAATTTTTTTTGAAATTTTTTTTCTTATTTCTTAGACATGTAGGTTTCCTCACGGTATTTTCCTTCACTGCAGAGCACATGGTAAATCAGCACTTAAAATTGATATTAACCATTTCATTGGTGCCAGTGGGGATCCAACCAGGGTTGCTCGCATACCGTGAAATTTACAGCAAGCGTTTAGCCCCTTAGTTACCAGGGTTGCTCGCATACCGTGAAATTTACAGCAAGCGTTTAGCCCCTTAGTTAACACAGCTCTTACCTTAGCCCCTGAGACTCAGTCATATTCATCTGTATTAAAACTAAAATTATGAACGACAATCGCCCTTACAAAACACAGATGCATTGTTGACATCTGTAGCTAATTTAAAAGAAATAAAGCAGTTTGAGAAAGCTTATGCCGAGTGAGTTTCTTAAATCGCTTTATAAGAAAACATGTAAAATCTTGCTTTTTTACGTTACTTTTTATAATCTCTTAGCGTAATAAGCATTATGTATCCTTATTTCCAAACCGGCTCAAAAACGATCGATTAGCCCAATGGCTAAAAACATTTGTGAAAATTATGATAAACAACAATAGAAAGACTTTTATAATATCAGCAATAATCACGCATTGTATGTAGGGACAGTTTTCTCTTAATGAACACATATCATGATCACCGTAGCCATAATTTGCAGATTGGAGTTCAGTCATCCAGGTTAATATTCAATAAACAACAATGAACGAACAAATTCACGGTATATATGTACCAGTGAAGACAGAATTTCAAATGTTAGCAGTTAGTAGTTTGCTTAGAATAAACATAGCAAACAGCGCAGTAATCCCTGAATTACTCAAGACAAGCATAAAGTGTGGAAGCGGTTTGACATTTTACATCCACAAACGTTTCGCGACTACTGAATGCTCACAGATATCGTAGCTCTGTTATACGTTAGAGTCGGTGTTCGAGACGCCTGCGAGTGGCGATATTTCAGAGCGTGTTTGTGAAAACTTTATTCGCGTCTACACCGCTGCTGTCTGTCAAAACCAACAAAATTTCTCCGCATCGTTTTAAACATTCAAAAATTCTGTTCGTGTTTCAGTTTAGCTCAACAGTAGAGATTTTATAGGGTTTTAAAATGGAAGACATTTTGTATTTTGTCAAATATATTTTTTTTAAATAAATAATATGCATGCACTCTGAGAGTATATTAATTTTACAAAATAGTACAAAGGCTTCAATTTAATAATTGATTGAAAAGTTACGTTTTAGTGGCGTTTTCGTTTTTTAACTTTATAGAGAATTTCAGTTTTAACGAGAATTTAAGCGATTATTATCTACAGAATTAAGTACGACAAAAGATAAAATTAATCTGTAAAGTAGTTTAAAATTCAAGAATATTACTTTATTTATTCCTAATGTTTATAAAGTATACAATAGAAATACATATACAATAGTCATTTCTTAGTCAATCTACTATAACTTGAAACTGAGTGGACCTTAATTTTAACATGAATAATGTAGTAAAAATATACATCATTTTTTTGCTATTTCTTTAATATTATAGTTGTAGCACGAGTGGGTCGGCTCGACCGGGAAAGGACCACGCTCTCACAGAGTACCAGCGTAAAATAAGAGCTTAATGCTGCTCTGTTTCGTATGATGAGTGTAGAGAATCGGAGATCCTTTTTATTGGACACTAGGCATTCAATCTTAATCCTCAGGGGTGACCACACATCTGCATTTTAAATCATAACTGAGGATAAATGTAGATGTCTATGGGTCACAGCATCCACTTACCGTCAGGCGCACTGTGTGCTCGTTTGTCACCCTATTCTATAAAAGAAATTAATGAACACTGCGAAGAAAGATTTAATAATTTCACTAAATCTATAGATAGGCAGAATGATCATTGATCGTAGGCAGGTGATTGTGAAAAAGATGTGACGGGGGCACGAGCGGTCGGCTGGCTGCGATCTACGCGTCACTATTTTACATATAAATGGACGTCGCTACATAATCCGCCTAACACAATGGCTTTAATTTGTTTCACCGCTGTGTGCATAGCAAAATGTAACCTGAAATTGGCGCCGAGGTATGCTGTCAATAGAATAGAATAAAATAGAATCATTTATTCAATATAGATTGCAAGAAGACTTATTGAAAGTCATTTAAGATTTGCAACGTAGGTACAACTACAATTTGAAACTATTTTATGTTAACTCCAAGGAGAAAGTTACTTTTAAAATATATAAACTAAAAAAAAGTTACAGCCTATATACGTCCATCTCCTCTATTCTACCGACTTCAAAAAGGAAGAGGTACTCAATATGACTGTATGGTTTTTTATGTGTGTTAATTCATAACTTTGTTCTACCTAAACAGATTGCGACGTTTCTTTTTTTATTTGAAAGCTGGTGCGTCTTATGTGGTCCCATATAAATTTGATTAAGGTATGACCAATATTTTTTGAGTTATCTTTTATAATATATATTGAAGTCGGTTGTACAAAACTTTTTATTTTTAATTATTAATGATAGCGTTTTAGGGCATGGAAAAGTTCACCGCGCTGCCTCATGCATGTTGGCGGACTTCACATGTCTTCGATTTTTGTTAAATTCTCAATATATCTCATCTTACTTTTTTGACTTTGAATAATTTATGCATTTTTATATTTTATTTTAACTGATCTTATGAGCTTTCTACCACCTTGTAGATAATATAGATAAGTGTATTGGTATTTATAAAATTAGTGTCTACAATATACTACCCTCGATTTTTTTTGACCAAGCTGAAATTTGCTGTTCATCAGCAAAATTTCCTGCTGGACATGGGAATCTCATAGAATGCAAAATTTCCCGTAATCGCTATCTCAGCAGCTAATTAAAATCAGCTGTTGCATCTGATTATTACAAGCTATAATATAAGATATTATTCGCCGCATGATGGTAGCACAAAAACGTTCATCACCTTGTTTTATCTCTTATAAATATAGAAATAAAAAAAAAATTGCCACATAAAATATTTCTTGATCTAAATATGATAGTATCGTTTATGTATTGACTTGGTGTACAATAAATAATTTATTTATCTATCTATATATAAATATATATAAGATAAATAAGTAAGTAAGAAGATGTTTAAGGATTTTACAAACATTAGAGATAATACTATAATAAATAAGAGTCGGAATACTTAGGTACACCTCGGTCTAAGATTGCAATCCTAGTTCAAACCAACTTTTGTGCAAATACACAATTTGTTGCTTTTCGGATCATGCAACCTACCTCCAGTAGATCTGTATAGGTATATTGGAAGCACACTCGATACTATAGTTCCGCAGTTTATTATTATTCGGAAGGTGTCACCGTTGTCAAAAATTGGCTGGAAGGACATTATCATTATATGATTTTTCTTATTAATTTGTCCTAAAAAAGTAACACTCAAAGACCGTATCCGGAGCCTGTTGGAGGATTTCAGATATTTTCTAAATATTTTTCCCCAGAAAAGTGAATTTCCTCAGAACAGTTTCTTTAGTGCCAAGTGTATGGTAAATAAGCACTTAAAACTGCAACTATGGATTGAAGTAGTGCTATGAAATTTGCAGTAAGCACTTCGCTCCTGTCCCACATCTAGATTGTCATTAGACACGCAATAATTAATATTAAACCGTAATTAAAAGATCTTCAATATTACAAATATATATGGACATGGTCCAAAACTAATATTAAATATATAACATATATATTACACAATAACTCTTCTGCCTAAGTAAACTCCGAGAAATTAAAGCATGTACCGATACATTATTATTATTAGCGTAAATCACTATACATAAAAATAAATTGCTGTCCGTTACTCCCGTATAACTCGTAAATGAGTTAACCGATTTTGCTGAAATGTTTTGTGTATGTATTCGTGTATCTGAATGGCTTAAAGTCACAATTGAACCCGGTAGGTGGAGCTGTTGTCGAGATCCAGAAATCGTCCGTGCGAAGCCACGGCGGATCGCTAGTACTATATACAAATTGACCAGCATTAACAATCAATACTATAAACAATCATATAAAAAATATATTACGCCCTTTCTTTCAAATCAGGCAAATTAGAGACATAAAAAAAACAAAATTAATAGATGAAAATCTATAAATAATTAATTTGTGATACAGAAATAATCTTTTAAATTATCGCTGGGCCTTAAAACTAAAGTATTCGAAATTGGGATCTTAGTTATTCTTAGTCATGAAATGTTAGGTTTTCAATATATCGAAAAAAAATATGCAAAGCGGTCGGTTCCCGTATAGTAAAGTTTGTAATAATACCAGTTAATTATCGCTGTAATATGAAAATAATGCCGTATACTGAGGTTGATTCCCGTGAGCCAGAACTGCGGGCGTTGTTTAGTTTGAGTTAACAAACAGAGAAGTTAAATTAGAAGGAGTATATCCAAATGCAAATCCTGGCTCGGTGAAGCAGCAACGGGGCACCTGCGCTGACAGTTTGTGTAATAGCTCGGAACCGCCGAATTAATTTACAAAACTCCGAGCCGTCGCGCACAAAATTGTTTTTGACACTAGTTGTTTGTTGGTTGTGTTCGTTATGAAAATTTGTTAGCGTTACCGCTGAGCGTATTTTGTACAACCTATATTGAGTCTTTTTTATGGTAAAATTTAGCCAAAGCCAATATTTGCTCAAATGTATACACTAATCCCTTTAGTTTATATCGAAACACTGTGAACGTTCCCTTACATTCCGATTTCAATAACATTTTGTTCCACATTAAGCTGAGCTGAGCTAGTCTTTCATTCATTCAATACAGCCCTTCGCAAGTGCACCACAGAACACAGGTCTCCCCCGAGGAATGCCATAAAGCACGGTGCCGAACCATCTGCATTCATCGAATTCCTGCATATCTTACCAGGTCATCACTTCATGTAGTGGGGAGACGCCTACACTTCGTCTCCCGGTACGAGGCTGCCAGCCACTCCAGAACATTTCTTCCCCATCGGTTACTTTTTTTTAAAATTAATTTCATGTATTTCATTTCATTTATTCAATCATGTAACGAATCAAACAAAATTTGTCTAAAGAATAACGAATTAACGCTTATAGTAACGATAACTTATAAGTCACCTTACGGTTAGTGCCAACTGCAGCCCCTGGAATATGGATACTCGCAACTTGCAACCAACTGCAAAAACGAAGAAGGCTACAGATAAGTTGTCATCCGTGAGGAATACGATGGAATGCCATACATTATGTAATTACATCAATGGCGCTCTATAACCACATAAACACTATTTCTACGGTGATCAGTCATCAGCATTAATGATGAAACGGTATCAAGTTAAGCAAGCAAATTCTATGATCAATAATAATTAATAATTGTACAAGACAATGAGCTTTCATATTTGATGACTTACATATGACGAAAAATATTTTCTAAATTGTTATATTAAAATTTTTAAGATTATTCATTAAAGTAGCCATAGACATAGACATAGACATAGACATGCATTTATTCAGCAACATACACTCATACAGTTTTGATACAGAAGATAAAATAATACATAAAAACATCAAAGATAAAATTAAATAACAAAAAACAGTCATAAAATGATCCGATTGCATGAGTGATGTGATGCTGAAAAGGGCACTGACTCAACGTAAATAGTAAAGTGAATTTTAATATCTCAAGAATTAGTTTGAAATACTTAAATTTAATAAGTGAAAATTGTTTGAATGTGTCAATACAATTAACTTTTCAATTAAATAAGTTTACCAATTTTTTTCATGCTTCTTTGCAAAATTCATATTTCTTTTTTAGCCATGAAACAGGTGTCTCGGGATTAACATCGACGTATTTAATAGAAACGGTCTCCAGCAGTGCCGCAAACAACTTTGAAACAGGACCAGCCACGCAGATGGAGATGACATCTCTTTGAAGATAAAGATGCGAGATAATTTTGCAATTTTCATGTCGAGAGGTTCGCGATATGTACCTGTCATGCTTCTGAAATTAACTTTTGATGTCAATTAGACAAACTTTTCCATTTGAGGTGTCAAAATTTTGTTAAAGTATTCGCTAACGTAATGACACGAAATGAAGAAACTTTCGAAGCAATATTTCTTTATCGCGTAAAATGTTATCATGGAGAAGTAGAGAGGTTTTCGAGTTCGATGCGACGTAAGTTGTAAATATTATAATATCTTAACAATCGAAAATCGTGAGGGTAAATGTGGGGCTAGGTCTATAATCGCCTTTTAACCCTCCTACCTATACGGGGTATGCGGTCATACGTATTCGACCGTTGCGCTCAATGAATTCACGCCATAGTTTAGTATCATCCCACATCATACCAGTATAATAATATAAGCGAACAATAGGGTAAGCATCTGCTGTGCGATATTTTATTATTTTAACCGCGTAACAATATTGTATAGGTATAAAATAAATGATAGGCTTGGGGGTACCCCGCACGGAACAAGTATTTGTATGGCCTACAAATAATTGTTCCGGGTCTGGATGTTTGTCCTCGTGCAATATATGTTTGTAAACTGCCTCCACGATACAGGAGAAAATCCTAGTGTAGGGGTAACGTTTAAAAAAAAAAGACTAAAAAAAAACCGAACGTTTGTGCTCTATAATTTAATAAAAACCATAATATAATTTACTCCGCTTAAACCATCTTCGACATAATCGCATTTAATAAGATAAAAAGTGTATTGATAAGAAATAATTATCTTACAAAATTTTGTTTTAAATTATTGTAAAAGTTGGTATATTTTAAAATATTAATTAATCCCTATGTTAAGAAAAATATGTGTAGTTAGGATAACTATACTGTACTCTTATACTTTTCTATGAAACTGCATTTGAGTCTATTTTCAATATTATTATGTAGTGTATGTATATATTCGTATGTATCAATTATCTATGTGTATATCTACTTACCATAATATATATACTTCTTGTGCAAGACAAAAGACGTGTTTTTGTCTTTTCATGTAACTACCATAGAGTAAAATTGTTTTGTAATATACTAAGATTAAATATTAAAAAAATGTATTTGGCTAAGCAGTCCGATTTTAATCAATAAAGTCATTATCATAATCATAATAAGTATAAGACATACAATTTTTCGGGAATAACTACATCTTCTGACATCTGTTTATTTAAATATAGGTCTCGGGTCAGTTAACCTCCTTTCTCATTAAATACTAAAACAATTTGTGACCAAAAGTAAAAACATTGTTTTATTTATATACTATTTTAAAATACAGTTTCTCAATGTTCATTCACACATCAAAGTACATCAGAAATATGACAACCCTAAAGACAAATTTGTCACTATGATTATGTCAAACACAGAAATAATCCCGTCATCTATTTGGCGTATGACGCACCCCTGCGTTTTGAGACTTGCAAATTTAGGGAGGTTCAGTTAGCAACGACTGGGAGAGACGGCAAACGCTTGAAACGAAAGATTATAGAGTGCTTTGTATAGGTGATCAGAGATAGTTAACTGGGTGATGTTTGGTGAAAACTGTAGAGGGCTGGGGCTGTCGGTTGTCATGGTTAATAATACCCACGCCAAATAATGTTTTATAAGTAGTATGTAGTTTATCTTCCATTTATTATGAATATTCTTTGGATATAGATTATAAAAAATAACTGCTTTATGTATTCTATACTTTCACGACTCTTTCAGAAAAAAAAACGTCTGTCCAGAAATCCAGCGGTTTCTTTTTTCAATATAATTAATTTACGCAAATGAGTACGTATGTTCTTACTTAATTATAAAAAAATAAACAGTTGAGAAGCAAATTGGCAGCGATCACCTGATTCCCAGCGGTTAATATATTATCCAATATCATGGTACACAACCCTCTATTAACTTTTTTACAGTTTTATTTAATAAAATTTTAGATTTTTCCTTATTAATTATAAAAATAAACCAAAGAAAAAGCCGGAACTCTAATCAGGAACAAACTTAACAATTTTAATTTTTAAGCAACTGAATAACAACTTGGATATTTTCTTAATTATTAAATACAAAGGCTCAATTTTGCGAATCTTTAATGTTATGTTAAGCTTTGCTCTGCGAAGAATAAATCTAACAACATGCATCGAATAACATGCATAGAAATTTTATGTGCAAAAATTTGCAATAAATTACTTAAAGAATCTTAACAAAAATTAGAAATGTATTAATTTAGCTGTAGTAGTTTGCTTATATAATATATAAGCGAAATACCATCTATACTAATGAATTAAGGCGGAAGATTTTTTTTTTGCTTAAACAGGCTAATCTCTGGAACTACCAGTTCGATTTGAAAAATTCCTTTTATATATTATAGCCGGATTCATGAGGTATATATATTTTTCATAAGGTGAATAGTATAGGCTATCTGGCATTAGGCCACACCGCTTTTAAATATTGGTTTTTGTTAAGCAAGTCAGAAGAAAAAGCGCTCCCGAAATGATTAATCTGCGTGCGCTGACGTAATGGTTAGTGATATGAGGTGAATACAATGTTCTACATAAATATAGATCTTTACTTCATCTAAAAATAATTTCGCGATTATTCTATATAAGCCACAATAAGGTATTTTGTGACAAAAAATTATCGATCATTAAAAAGTGATTTATGGGCGTTATTATTAGGCGTGGCATTTAACTTGTTTTTAAATATACCACAAATATTTTGTGTGTATATCTATTTCTAAGCCATTGACATCTTTCAAAAATCAAAAATAAGTTATTTTATAATAAATACAGCGTTTTAATGCATTCATCTATATCCATATCTCTCTGTCGCCTCTTATTACCAAGAGATGGATAAGAGCATCTTCCTATTCAACAACGACCGGCATAGGTGTGACATGAATTACATGATCTCTTTCCTGTCCAAGGTCAGCTTCTGACCTATCCGTTGGTAGGCGTGATTTATCTGCCATAATATATCGCGAACAAATCGAAGGTTGAGTTATGTATTCGCCATTGGTGTTGATACCGTATTCTATTGAGTCCATTTGCTTAAACCATTAGTATATATACCATAATATAAACAAAAGTAATACTCTCCACTAATTCCTTTATTCCTTCTTTACAGCCTATTAAAAGTCTATTGTTAAACATAGGCTTCCACCATAGATTGACATAGTGTTTAGAACAGTTAAGGAAACTAATTAGCATGTGGAAATTATTAAATTAAATTTTTATATTTCTGTCTTTCTTTAGAGTCTGCTTTTGTTTTTTATTTAAAAAGGAGCCCAACATTAAATATTAAAACATTGTCTAAATTGTAAAATTAAAATTTTCATCTTCTATTTTTCACCCTCAGAGATGGATTTTTGTCTTTAAAACTTTACATGAAACCACCCCTAAATATAACCTATTTAATGAACAGGAAATCATAACAATCTACAACAAATATAAAAATGCGCCCATAAATTCGAATTGAGAACCTCCTCTTTTTTGAACTCTTAAATGTGCGCATGATGAAGAAGGCTTGAATGGGCGCTTTACGCAACTTCGTGTTACATTTTAATCAAACAGCGACCGCACCCAAGTCTGTCATGTCGTTTATTTATGAGTAATAAAGGACATCCGTCCATCGGTTCACTTTGTACGATGTATGATAATGGCCTGTATATGGTGTTGATGTACACTGACATGTGTCGGCCTCGAAAATTAAGTCGAAGCGAGGACGAATGTTTGTGCGTGTTAAAGCCAATAACGTGTTCGCAAAGACTGTTGCCGGCTTGTCTTTATAATCGTAGGCCATTAACGCTACGTAAATACCCTATCATCCTTTTGTATTTGGTTGTTTAATACATTCGTTTTTTGCTTGATACAATAAATACACTTAAAAGGTTACACGTTAAAGCTTACCTTCAGCAGAAAAGCTACTTTTCACTTAAAGTGAAATCGCTTTATTCAATTAAGTCTCAATAAAGCTCTTACGAATGTTAAAAGAATATCACATTTTATAAATATAGTTAAATTTTCGTTATAACTCATCAAAGGCCGCTGCTAAATTGCTTTGGGGGAAGGGGGGGGGGGATATTTGGCATAGTTGCCACGCTTGTCAGGCGGCTTATTTATATTTTTTTAGGTTGACCACCTGATGGTAAGTGGTGGCTGTGGTCCATAGAAATCTACACCTATTCTCGTTTGAAGATGGAATGCCTCTTTTCCAGTAAGAAGGGTCTCCGGTTCTCTACACTCACCATACGAAACACAGCAACATTAATCTGCTATTTTACGCTAGTATTCAGAGAGAGCGTGGTCCTTCCCCGGTCGAGCTGACCCATTCGTGCTACAATTATACAATTAATATAGCTGCAGCATGACTTTATCACGTATAAAGTTAAAGGTAAAATCTTAAATATTTTGTTTTTGTTTATATGTTTCTACTAACTTTTTCACATGTGGACGCATTAAAATGACATAATTTTGAAGAAGCACAACCTATTTCCATTTCAATTATAAATTTGCTTACGAATTCCTTCGCCTTATAGTCGGTAATAATACTTATTTTGCTACACTTGGGGTGTACACTTAACACTTGAAAGTGTAGTGGCGGTGTAAGAATATCCACTACCTCATATTGTCCCGTAGGTGTCGTAAGGGGCGACAGAGGGAAACCAGGAGATGGACAGCAGCGTCTTGCCACTAACAACTAGAAAGACTGCGGTTGCACACCCGTCTGCCAAGCGTGGCAAAGATGGTAAATATCCTCCTTATGAGACAATCATGTGTAATAAATGAATGAATGACTGAACCTTAACATTCAGAGTTAGTATTAAAGTGGTTGGTTTATGTTGTTTGTGTCATAATTTCAAGAATTTTCTATCTACGATTTCTTTCGTGAAGTTCAAATTGTTTTTGAAACGATATAACATTACGCTAAATTAATACTAGATATTGCTGGCCGTATGAGGAAGCTCAAGGTCGCTCAGCGAGCTATGGAGAGGGCTATGCTCGGAGTTTCTCTGCGTGATAAACTTAGGAATGAGGATATCCGCAGTAGAACCAGAATAACCGACATAGCCCAACGGATTAGTAAGCTGAAGTGGCAGTGGGCCGGCCATATAGCTCGAAGAACCGACAACCGATGGGGAAGAAAGGTTCTCGAATGGCAGCCTCGTACCGGTAGGCGAAGTGTAGGGCGTCCCCCCACGAGATGGAGTGACGACCTGGTAAGACATGCAGGAAGTCGATGGATGCAGGTGGCTCAGGACCGTGCTTTGTGGCATTCTTTGGGGGAGGCCTATGTTCAGCAGTGGACTTGTGAAGGGCTGTAATGATGATAACGATGATGAATACTAGATAGGTTTATTATCAGTAACTATATTATTTATCAGTAACTAATCAACGTAGCGCTTTAACATTAAATGAGTAGAATAAAATCTGTCCGAAAAACTGGATAGTTTAAGCACTTAATTTAAATAACACACCGCAGTAAATGGAAGAATTTTAAGCTTGTCAAAGCACCTTGCATGATTTTTTTTTCCGGCCAGTGCGTGCAAGTTTAATATAGTACGAGTACAGCCAACTTACAACTTACCATGCGAAAAGCGGAGTTTCCAAATAAATACCCGCCGCTTTTAAAGTCTAATTCTTGGACCTATTAATCATCATCATCATCACCATCATTACAGCCCTTCACTAGTCTACTGCTAATAAACATAGGACTACCTTAAAGAACGTCACAAGACACGGTCCTGAGCCACCTGCATTCATCAACTTCCTGCATATCTTAAAAGATCGTTACTCCATCTAGTAAGGGTTCGGTCCTTCGAGCTAAACTTTTTTTATACGAGTAGAATAAGAGTGACAAACGAGAACACAGTTCATCTGATGATAGGTGGATGTTATAGCCTATTGACATCTTCATTTATTCTAGACTAGCTGATCCCCGCGACTTCGCCCGCGTGTTATTTGGTGTTTTAATTTTTTGCCGCGGAACCCTAATTTTTTTTCTAAAATAAAAGGGGCCTAAGTTACTCCTTGTAACATCACCTATCTGCCAGTGAAAATCCCGTAAAAATCGGTCCAGCCGTTTCGGAGATTAGCCGGAACAAACAGACAGACAGACGGACAGACAGACACAGACAGCCAAAAACTTTAGAAATTGTATTTTTGTTATTAGTACCGTATATACTTTCATATGCATTTAGTAAAAAGCTGTAATTTTGGCATTACACACAGACACTTCAATTTTATTTATTTGTATAGATTAAGAATCAAAATACAGACGCATTGTCACCACTGACGACTAAGATAGAACGCCCGTTTCCAGTAAAAAGGGTCTCCGATTCTCTGCACTCATCATACGACACACAGCAGCATTAAGCTGATATTTTACGCTGGTATTCTGTGAGATTGTGGTTCTAACTTGTTCGACCCATTCGTGATACAACCATAATATAGCAGTAGCGTGGCTCTACCACGTTTACAAAATATGGACTGCCTATTGCCACTTCAACTTCTAATTAGTTAGGCTATGTCGGTTACTTTAATTCTACTGCGGATATCCTCTTTTTTAAGTCTATCGCGCAGTGAAAACCCGAGCATAGCCATCTCTATAGCTCGCTGAGTGACCATGAGTATCCTCATATTACCAACAGTGAAAAACCACGACTAATGTCTATATCTCATGACTGGCAACACGCACTAGTTAAACAATCTTGTTTTCAAAGTTTTGAGGTATACCTGACAAGAAAATGTGTCGTAATGTCCCGAACGCTGCCCAGCCGAGTTGAATCGGTTTGACCTCTCGGTTGAAGTTAAACCTACCTTGTCAGCCTATTTGTCGTATGGAAACATATTTTGCGACAACTTCCAGCTTAGGGCTCCCAACAACTACGGGCATAGCTGTGACATGGACCTATTAGTAGTCAAAGAAAATGCTAATTAGTATTTAAAACTCACTCTCCTTTTGCTGCTCTCTAGCTTTGCGATGCGCAGCCTAGTGTCGTTGCACAATCTTGGTGCACGAAGGTATGCATGAGCAGAATTTATCCTCTAACTTTTAGCTCCAGCTTACGTGAAAGCACGCCCGTTAACTCTAAGAACTTGATAAACTCTTGTTAGTAGGTACTGCTGTTGTCACTGGTTGTATTAGCGTTTAGTGATGAGTCTTTGACTACCAACTACGTCTCATTTATTTATTTATTTTATTAAAAGATCAGATTTGGTGAAAATATTGCCCTATCACATAACTAATTTTCATTATACATTAGATTGATTGATTGATTGGATACTATTCATTAAATTTGAAAAAAGGTTTGCAATAAATAAGTCTTCTGACGCCACTGGATTCAAAATTCATCAGGCAGTTAAATTTTGACAACTGCCTCTCTTTCTAGTAGTAGTAGATAATTATTTCTAGTAGTAGTAGATAAAGATTTGTGTTAATTCAATAAATATTGCACATAAAGAGCCTTAGTGACTCAGGGGTTAAGCGCCCTCCATCAATTACATAATATACGCACAATACGAGTTCTTTACTAGCCGACACCAGTGACATTGTTAAATGCAAATTAAGGTGCTGATTTACCACGTGTTTGTGGTGAAGGCACACCTTAATGTCTTCTTAATCGAAATAAGTGAACTCCCATGCCCTTAGTATGACATGTGCTCAGTAGTGAGACCTATTAGGTTGTAACTTTACTTTATAATGCTCTTTGGTCGGGTTCTTGTTTATTTTTTGTATTTTAAAGAGATTATTTAAAAGAAAATAATATTAGCAATTTTAACGCGTTATATAAAAAGGTAATTCCGGTCAAACACGAAGCTATGGTGCATTTAGATATCACATATCCGGGGTCACATATTCATGTGAGCCATTTAATTTGCAATGGGGACTATTTTCTGATACAAGCACGTCATTACGGACCATGTATGACATAATAGAATGTTATTGCATATCAGAGTGAACAATATTAAGCCAGCAACATTGGCGAAATTGTAACGGTGGTTAAAAAATAATTGTTTATCAATTTCATTTGTTTTTATGATGTTTTAATAAAATGATATCAAAATTTGTAGGCATTGGGAATATTCGGACTAAAAACAAATGATATCGTACGAAAAGCATCTGTACTGAGATACACACAGGCCACTCTCGGGATCTGGCTTTGCATTTTGTTGATGGTTATCGCTTAACATAAGCTGACTTGATACAGTACTTTTTAAAAATCGGTGACTGGACACATTCAACACCAACTAATATTGGAAATGACAATCACTTGGAAAAATAAGGACGTGAATATTGATTGATATGTTATTATATTATACCCAATTTTTTTAGTATAATTTCATAAATTTAAATATGGTTAACGTTTTTATGAAAAGAATTGCATACATACAGAACATTAAATTCGTTAGTTTCACATCTTTTTGGTGGCGTAGCGGCTTAATATTCGGCATTGTCAAGTAAGATGTTTAGCACGAGTTCGTATCCCGCATTCAAGATCTCTTTTTGTAGCTGTTTAGTAGTTTCTTAGAACGTTTTGAATATTAAGTTGAATGAGACTAAACATTATTATCTAAGAAAATAATAATAGCAGACACTCAAAACAATGGAAAATACCACGTCAATATTAATGAATACTACACAGGAAGAAATAATGCAATATATAACATTTAGAAAACATGTTACCCAACTAAATACGAGTAATTCGGATGATGAATCATTTATATCATTTAGATCAGAAAAATGAACAGAGCAAGAAGTCTACCAGACATATCACGCGGTGTGATGAAACTATGAAGGAATTAAAAGATTAAATACATACATGAAAAAGGCAATTGGATATTGCTAATAAGGAACCAGACAACCTGATCTTAGAAAATAATAATCTAAAATATAAAATTATATCATGAGAATACAAAATAAAAATACCTGAATAAAATTAACTGTAGTCTATCAGACTCTCCCAGGAACCCAAGTACTTCTACAATAAAGAAACCTACTCGAAAAATAAAACGCACTCTTTTCACGTCGGGAATGGATTCATTGCGTTCAAATAACACTAAAGAAGCAACTGTTTTGGATACTACGACTCAAATGGCGAAGTTGAATATCGCAAAGCTGCCATCCGATAATGTTCAAAAAAACTCTGAAGAGGTATTAAAAAGAGTAAAACTTTCATAGTAGGAGGACAACAATGAGTGGGTCTGGCGTGAAAACTGATTTATTCTAGTACCAACGCGAAATTCGAAGATTTTGACATATTCTCTTAGACAAAATCTCATGGCAAAACAGAAAAAATCCTTGAAGGCTGTTGCAACATTGAAGATTCTATCACTTACTATTTTATTCTGTGTGTTATGAAAAGTGACAGGAACGTCGCAAAGATATTCTTTGACACAGCTGCTGTAATAAAAAATACTAAAAACTCAATTTTTATTAAACTTAATACAAATTACAATAAATATTTAAATGAATATAAATTAAATAATATGTTAAAAAACTTGTGCTATAACATCCCAAATTGTAATTTTATTGAATGCACAAATAGGTTTAGGATAGAATATCACGCAAATATTTGTGCAAAGATTAATCTAATGTTAGACTCCAAATATTACGAAAAGCGATTTATAAAAATATTAAAACTATTATTAAAAATCGCAGTAATATATTCAATAAGATGCACATTATAGTAAAATGCCAAAAAATAATTACGTTACCTACCTAATGAAAACAAAACAGCTGAACCTAAAATTGGCACCATACCATATTATTTCAAAAAGGTGAATAAAAGCGTAGATCGGACCAAAAATTAATATTAAAAACAAGACACTTCAGTCCCCCGCGACCATGGGTGCTGTAAAGCACCCGAAACGTCGGGAATTAAAAAGTTAAATTAAACGCGATAAAATCCGTAAAAATTAATTTAATTTCAAGGTTAATAAACAACCAAAGACATGAAATTACTTCCATACTACATAAAAACATAGCAGGCTTGCTTAAGAAAACTGATTCGATAGAACTATGTATTGATGAACTAATAAATGAGGGGCACGAAATAAGCTTTGTATGTTTTACTGAAACATTTGTTAAAAAGGGAGATGAGAGTAACATTAAGTTTAAACATTTTAAATTAGCTTCACTATATTGTACAACAAAAGCCTTTTAAAAAGCAGTAGGCTCTTTTCTTGAAGGTCCCTAAGTCGTATCGGTCCGGATAAATCGCTGGTGGTAATCGATTCCACAAAGAAGTTGTGCGAGGAAGAAAACATCTTCTAAATCGCACAGCGGTGGACCGCTAATCTTCCAGATGGTTTGAATGGTATTGGGAGTTCTACCGCGATGTGCGTTCGTAAAATTTGGCGGCTGGGATTAATCCGAACAATTCCTCAGAGAACTCCCCGTGGTAAATGCGAAAGAAAATGCAAAGGGATGCAACATCTCTTCGCAGCGCCAATGAATCGAACCGATCACGGGGTCCATATAGGCCGATAATGCTGATATCCATTCTGCCCAAAATATTTGAAAAAGCCATGCATAGTCGAATTACCAGTTTTGTAGTAAAATATAATATACTCAGAAACGAACAAAATGGCTTTCAAAAGAGCATAAAACTACTACACTTGCTATCTTTTTACTGATACGTCGAATAACTGAATATATTAATAATAGAGTACCAATAGTAGCCATCTTTTTTGATATGTCTACAGCCTTTGTCTGTGTAGAACATAGTACGTTTTTGTACAAATGTGGAAAACTAGGAATCAGAGGGCTGGCTTTGGAATGTATCTAAAGTTATTTGACAAATCGGCAACAATGCGTTGAGTGCCACGTGTTAATAATAATCTATAGTTAACATATTACATATCTCTTTATCTACAAAATGACTATGGGGTACCTCAAGGGAGTGTTTTAGGGCCTTTATTGTTCATTCTATGTATAAATGACTTACAGAGCATAACAAATAATCAGTCCATACTATTTGCTGATGACATATCAAATGTTATATCCCACACTAATAAGTCACAGATATATGAACAAGAGACAAATTCTACTATAGAGTCTGTTATATCATGGCTGGATGATAATAATTTACGAGTCAACACTAACAAAACTAAATATATTCAATTTAGAAATTATAAAGCAAAACCACAAAAATTAGACTTAACATATATTGACGAAAGATTGGTAGAGGTACACAATTCCTAAGTGATGCTATTGACGACACGCATGTAAACTGGAAAGTACACGTTAAGAAAGTATGCAAAAAAAATTATCAATTTGTTTATACACTACGTAGACTTCAAAATGCAGTAGATTCGCAAGCAGCGCGTGTTGCTTACTACGGGTACGTTGAATCCATCTTAAGATATGAACTAATCTTGTGGGGCAACCCAACAGTCGCAAACAGAGCCATCCTAAGCCAGAAGAAATGTATTCGTGCACTGTGTGACGTAAGCCCTCTTGAGAGCTGTAGACCTCTGTTTAAGGCAAAAATATTCTTACTTTAACCGGGTTATATATATTAGAAATCTGCGTTTTCGTTAAAAATAATTCTAATCAATTTGTTAGCGTGCAGGAAAATGACAAATTTGTAGCAAAAAGAGATCCGACACGTCTACTGATGCCATCATGTAGAACGACATCATTCCACAGGAATTGTCTTATAATGTGTATCAAGGTATATAATAAAGTTCCTAAAAATATTCGTGAACAGCCATTAAGGTGAATGAAGAAAAGTTTAAAGCAGTGGCTAATAAATACTGCATTTTATAATATCAAAGAATTCTTTAACTATAAATTTTGATTTTGCGTGATACTTCTCAATTGAATAAAAAGTTATTTTTCTAATTTTGTTGTTCTTCCAAAAACATAAATTTATCATTACAAAGTAATAGTTACGTACTGGTTTATTTCTAATTTTAGTTAATTTGTCCTGAACACATTTATACAATTAAACAATTTTTTCGCATGCCACGAAAGGCCCACGTTTTTAGCAAAATAAATGATTTAATTTGATTTGATTTACAAGTATTACACAAGTTTCATGTGTGGCTATAAGAAAATATTTATAATATCAAATTATACGGGAGTTCTTTTTACTAAAGTCAAGGTCAAAACTTCTTATTCATATCTGGCTTGGTCAAAGCTCTTATGAACGTAAAAATCATCACCACATAGGAAAATTTTATGAAAATCTGTATCTGAATAGCAAAGCATGGCAATAATTTAAACAAAGGAATCAATTTTATAAGATTGATCACATAACTTATATTATATTGAATGTACAGTGGAATACACTGTCAAAGTAATGAGAATCTTCGATGACAAAACAGTCTGTTTAGTTATCAAACATTTTAAGGGATAGTTACATACTTGACTTCAAAATACTAAGACAAAAAAGAGGATATTTCTATGTGATATTTTGTGAATATTGGCCTTTAAGTTTCGAAGAATGGAAATATTTATGCCTTTTCTTCTTTATTGCGCTTTTCTACGTGATTTTTAAGTACATCAGATACATGACATCGACATGTGTATTATTTGTGGAGGAAATAAACTAAGACAAACATAAGGAATACATTTTAACATTTAATTTTTCGTTTAGAAGATTGTCTGTGTATATGTATTGCAAAATTTCAATAAATCAAAAGATATTTATAGAAACAAAGGGAATTTGCCTCAAATTTTATGCGTGAGGAGAGATAATTGTGCGGATCATTGCTTTTTCACTTGGTTACTCAAATGCGGATGGATGAGGTCGTTGACGACGCCGACGGAGACGATTGTTAACCATCCCTCAATGTCGTCGCTAATTGAAAATTCTCGCTAGCTCCATTTAAATCTCTATCGACAGGAGAAAATACAGAATAACTTTACATTAAACTCGACTATAATTTAATTACTTTCCTCACAAATTAAATTACAACCTTTCTCAATAATATACTTCTAATTGAATGCGTTTAATGAAATCATCAACATTACTCTTAAAATAGATTTCGACACTCAAAGGAGTGTTTAGCTAAACATATAATTTATATTTTAACACGTTTTATTATATCGCTTCCTGTTTGTCTGTCTATTCGGTATAAATTTTGCAATTGAATTTAAACTAAATTCTTGATGAGCTCAGAACTGGATGACAAATTGTTTATCTGTTCCATACAAATCTTGGAATTGATTTCAAACTTACTTCCCGGCACTAAAAACTTTAATACGAACACCTACACACACACACACACACACACACACACACACACACACACACACACACACACACACACACACACACACACACACACACACACGCACGCACGCACGCACGCACGCACGCACGCGCGCACACACACACACGCACACACACACACACACACACACACTCACACACAAACGCACAGAGAGAGAGAGAGAGAGAGAGAGCATTACATATCTTGTTTTCCTTCAAAATGGTCAAATTTTTATTTTCTTTTTACTTTACCCTTTCATGAACTTAACTGTTATTATTGTGTATTTTTTGTATATTATGAAACTGGAAGAGTACTGACGTTTACAGCTCAGGTTTTCCTATTGTAAACATCAGCTGAACTACTGCTGTATAGAGTAAGTAAACATTTCGTGTTTATTATTTAAGGACTTTGTTTAGTGTGCAAATAAATATATATATATATATTGTGGTTTAGAAGATATTATTTTATGCCAATAATAGCATTTATAGTCCAATAAAATTATTTGTGACTTAGGCGAATTAATCATGATTATGCTTCAATTATCTCTTACAAAAGCTTCACGTTTTTCGTTTATCGTCTCTATTGGGGTTATGAACCTGGCTAGAAATTATTTTTTGTTCATAATATCATTTACGGTGCAATAAAATTGTTAGGGACGCTACACGTTTTTTGTTCAATCGGTATGAGGTTTATAATCTGTTATTTGTTCGTTAAAAAATTTCTTTGAACAAAACAGTCTGTTGTAAAAAATTTAAATACTAAAAAATAAGTATATAAAAGTGACAAAACATGAAGTAGTTTGAACTTGCACTAGTACCAATTAATGATCCTTTATACATAAATACCTTTTAAAGTGGTTCGAAGGAAGGAAAAGGGTGTGAGCGGAAGAAATCCTCGATAACGTGGGGCGAAGAGTGGAAAATTATAAAACATTAGAGAATTAAGATAGCAACTGGGGTTGTAATATTATAATCACTTAATTCAGTAACAATAAAATAGCGTTGGCATGAAATGGGTGGCCATTTCTTTTGTATAATTCTACTGTTGTACATTAGAACTTTTGTATTTTAAAAGTTCCCACCCTTTAAATATAAAGATAAATGTTTTCATTTCTGTAAGTAAATAATTAGTATTATAAAGAGGTAATGTAAAATAAGACCATTTCTATTAATTTACTGTCTATAAATTATATTGCATGTACCTCATCCCGTAGGAATTTTTTTTGTATAGCACACTAGATTCACGATCTAATGTCGTCCAGGCAGAATTTCAGTCACTGCGAAGGACAGGATTATAGTGCCCAAGTGTATGCACAAGCACAGGTACACTCTCTATTCCCTCACTTTTAAAGTCCGATGGGACTGTTATCCGAAAAACTGGAAGAGATCAAGCGCAAGACCTTCGATTTTACGTTTTTTCCGAGGCACAGGGGTAAAATCGCCAACTACCTGACTCCCAGCTGCTACTGAAAATTTCTTGTCAGAAAGCCCAATAATTGCTTTTGGCATTTAATAGGCTGAGATTTGATCCCAGGACCTCATGATTAGCAACCGCGTTTACGAACTCTACACTAACAAGGCATTCAAAAAGTTTTCCGGATATATGAATGATTGGTAGCAGTGAATGTAGCCCATTGAGATATATGTACTACGTACTAGAGAAGCCTTTCTAAACAAAAAATGTGTACTACTCTATGTCTTCGCGCATGCGCGGGAGATAGTAAAGTCGCGCATGCGCAGTTGATTTAAGCGCGTTGCGTCTGCGCGGTCAGATTATATAAAAAAACATAATATTTTTCATGATTTTTTCTTTTATAATATTACGATATTATTACCTATTTATTAACTTTAACAACAAATAATTTTACTTACTTGACTACTGAATTGTTATTTCGTCCAGGTTTAAACTTTAATTTGAAATCTTGTATTATTAGCGCTGCTCCACACTGCATGAATATTGAAACCACAGGCTAACTAGTAGATTGAAACCACACTAAATGACACACTGTACGGATTGCAGTATAGTTCAGTTGAACATAGTGTATGTTCGGAATGCGCAATCTAGTACGTAGTACATATATATCGATGATGTAGATTAATTCTAATGTAATAATAATCTAGACGTATAATATACTAGACGTCATTCCTCAAGTCAAGTAATAGTAGTCAATCGTGATTATCCTATGATAAATCCCTATTAACTTAGAATAAATTACGGTATGTGCAAATTATGTCCAACAGAAACGTGACAATGAAACGACAGGTATTTCAATTTTCAATTAAGTTGTAAGGTTGAATTTCACGTCATGCATTGGTAAGTAATTTCCGATTTAGAATTTTATTAATTACATTTAACATAAGTAAAAAGTTGCGGATGTAAGCGCGGGGACGATCCGTATTAAAATATTATAAGCAGGCTATGAATATGCAAAGACACGGCTCACGGTAGCGGCGGTTAACGATTTGCACGTTTTTGGAACAGGCGCTAATTGCAAATATAACTGAACACTACTTACGGCGAATGTAATTGCTTTCACTAATATGAAGCTATATTATTTGCAATTACTACATTATAATGAAACAAGTAAACAATACGTGATTATAAACGAGTGAGTAATGTTTAATTTCGTGTTTAATACTCGTATCAACTTGGAGTTCATAAATTATTTTAGTGCAATGCACCAAATTATTCATTGTTCGTTTCTTCAAAAATAAAAAATGTTCAAGCAATAAAAATAAATATTGAAAACTTTAAAATTCTCAATCGTTGGCGGATAACTAGCTCAGCTCAATAATAAAAGCTTCGAAAGCAAGTATCTTCAAAAAAAAACAATATTAATACTTATCTAAAAAAAACAAACTCAAGTAACTCTCAAGAAGAAAACGTTTCTCCTTTAAAGTTCATTCCAATACCGCCAACAGTTAACAAGATGAAAATCAAAGTGCGATACGTTGTACTATATTAGGTGGTTTGTTGAGAAATTGAATTCTATCGAGCCTTTTCAAGTGTGATTAAGATTGGATTGAGGCAAGCAGCGAACGTATCTATTCAATTAATGCTGTAGTCAGGGATCAGGATAGCTCATCTTTCAATTTAAATTGCAACTCCGTAAATTGACCCTATTTGTGTGCTTCGTACTTCAATAGTTTTGCGCGTGACTACAATTCAATGTTTCTATTGAATTCTGTATTCATTTCACCTGAAATAATAATTTGATGTGACAGCGTAACATTTAAACAAATTCTAGAGTTATTGAGGCAGTTATTCTGTAATGATAATTAATTTTTGAATATCATTGTTTTCTATTGCAAACCTCAAAAGCAAACAGAGGGTCTTGGCTTCGACCTATCAAGGTCATGCCACTCGCTCACATTAAATCGAGTTTATTACTTTTATACCGCAATAAGATATAACGGAAAGTACTTTTAAATAAAGAGGAAACAAGCATACTCATTAGAAGTATGCCCGATTCTTTTATTAAGTTCTTTCAATACATATTATCAATATAATCAATAATCGACAGAATAAGAGACTGAACGATAAGGATGTTTGTATTGGTAGGAAGAAATTTTTTGGGTTGTTAAAGAGATCGCAAGGTTCCAGTAGTTTTGCGGCTCATCCCCTCAATCTGTTTGTTTCGAGTAAAAAAACTATAAACATCCAGACCGCGATTGTTTATATGGGGAGAGAAGTGGGAGAATAGTAGGGCAATGTTACTAACATGATAGATAGTTAGGTGGAAATATTGAATTTAGATAAAATTAAATTAAATAGATGTTGTTGTGAATCTAGGAATAGTTTGCATTAATTCCTGCCGCTGAATTCTACCATTATATACTGCGACAGAACTTGAAATTCCATCCTCATCATCTCGATGGCAGGCGGCTGTGGCTGTGCGATTCACGCCAGATTTTCTGCCTCACACGACCAAACTGTGGAATTTACTATCGGCAGCGGTTCTTACGGACCGACACGACTTAGGGACCTTCAAGAAACTCATTCACCTTCAACAATTTCAAGCCTACTCATCTCTAAAAGGTCGGCAATGTACCTGTAATTCTTCTGGTTTTGCAGATGTTTCTGAGAGATGGTGATCACTTACCATTAGGTGAGCCACATGCTCGTTTGCTTCCTCTTCCATTAAAAAAAAACTAGAAGTAATTACGATTATCCATTGACATTTAGGAGGATCACATTAATACCATACACGGTGCACCATTCAGAGATGTATATTATATCGAGGTTTAACAATGAAATTACATTGTTAATATTGGATAGTGCCAATTGTTTATATAGTTACAAATCATCGACGAACAAATAGTAAAATTGAATGGGATGAGATAAGTAAGAATAGAAAACAGAAGAGGAGAGATAATACCGCCATAAGAGACGCAAGTTGATACATATTTCCACTCAGATACATCATGGATGTGATGATAACCATTCGTCAGCTGAAGAGAAGATATTTAAATGAGAAAGGAAAGCTAGCAAAATATCAAGATGGACAATATTAAATGACTGAGAAAAATCTATTAATGTAAGAACGGATACTTTGAAGATGCAAACCCTTATGAATGTCTTCTGTCACTTTCACAAGGGCAGTAGTTGCAAATAATACCAGGATAGTATTGTTTATGAAAAAAATGGTAAAACCTTGTGTATATGCTACACCTTCCAAAACCTTGGACAGAATTCATTTTTATTTTGTTTTCCTTTATATTTCTTCGCCTCTTAGAAAAAATAGATTAGAAGAACATCGACATCAAATTAAATGTATAAAGCCAAAACCAATAATAATATTTAGTTAAAATAATATTACTTAGGATAGTGATTGTACACTTAAACAAATACTTCAACTTGCTTCCATGTAAACATATTTTATGATTTGTGTCCAAGTATTTTAACTTCCAAAACTTGCCGTAAAACATGTTTAGTACTATGAAATGTCAAACATATTTCCATCAACATATTGTTTGACAGTGCAAACGATAACACGATGACAATACGAAACATTGACAAAAAACAGAATTTTAAACATGTTTTTCTGTACATATTTTACCAGTGCAAACTTATAGTAAATAATCTTATACATAGATCAAAAATATAAAAACAACACCGAAAAAACATAACATACCGAATTCTTTTCTATAATACATATAATAATACTATGACAGATATTAATTATACTTTATATTACTTACTTTATAACTATTTCATTTACTTTAACTGATCATATAAACATTTAACACCATTTTTACTTTATTACTAGATTTCGTCTTTGGTGCGCTTTTTTATATAATTGACGCGACTTTGATATAACATAATTTAAAATATTTGAATTTTGTACAACGTTTATATCAGTTATTTAATGATTGTATCACACAGCGGCTACATTTTGAGGCATTTTGGGAAATATATTTCAGGTAAGGAGGCTGTTTAAAGGTAAAAGGGGATTTAATATAGATATTAAACGATGCCATAGTAAAAATATTTCGGCTTCACAGCCTACCGTAGAAATTCATAACTCTATTAGCAATTCCTCTAATGACACAAATTTTTTCCTTTTTTCGTAGCAAATTTACAATTATCATCATAATCACAATAATAAATCATTTATTTGCAAGAAATATGGTTGGTACACAAGATGTTAAATTAAGTTATAGCACAGGACATATTTCACCCTCATCACGGGCATGCAAAACCATAGTAAATTTACAACAATTATTTGAATAAAATTACAATTATTAAAACTATTTGAATAATAATTTATAAGAACTGTTTTAATTACAATTATTACAATCTTTTAAATTTCAATTATTTGAATTACATGATTACAATAACATGAATTATTGAATTATTACAATAGACTAAGTCACAGGAAATAAAAAGAAAGATCTGATATCTCAGTGGGCACCAAATTGGCAAGTGCTTTTATTCAAAAATCGTAATGTACCATTGGTTAAAAGAATTCCTAGAGGTGCGAGGATGCAGCTTGCTAAAGCATTGTCATGCACTATTCAAAATTGTTTCACTAATAGTGAAAATAGTTGACAAAAATTATTTACTTTCGCGTATTCCCATTTTCATTTTGATAAAACAATAAATAAATCAATTACCTCTCAACTAAAAGAGACATCTTTTCAAAATTTAGATTACCCAATTAATACTCATTTACCTCGACCACGTCCTAAATTTGATTTAAAAAAAAGTAGTTGAATCGAAAGTAATGGATGGCGACTTAAAAAATGCATGCCGTATATTATTCTTAGACGACATCCTGGCTCCTCGTAATGACGAAACTCTTGAAAGTCTTCGTCAAAAGCATTCTCAGGGTTTACCGCTGCCTCCCAAGACTTCTATACAACCATTACAAATTTCTGCAAAAGACACTTTAGAAGCAATTATGTCATTTTTGAAGGGCTCTGCTGGCGGCATTGACGGAATTACGCCTCAACATCTTAAAGAGTAACCGACATAGCCCAACGGATTAGTAAGCTGAAGTGGCAGTGGGCCGGCCATATAGCTCGAAGAACCGACAACCGATGGGGAAGAAAGGTTCTCGAGTGGCAGCCTCGTACCGGTAGGCGAAGTGTAGGGCGTCCCCCCACGAGATGGAGTGACGACCTGGTAAGACATGCAGGAAGTCGATGGATGCAGGTGTCTCAGGACCGTGCTTTGTGGCATTCTTTGGGGGAGGCCTATGTTCAGCAGTGGACTTGTGAAGGGCTGTAATGATGATGATGATGATGATGATCTTAAAGATCTTGTAAGCGCTTCTGCCGGTGACGCCGGCGGAGTACCTCTTAAAGACATTACAAAATTATGTAACTTTATGTTTTCAGGTAATATTAATCCAAATTTCACTGCATTCTTATACGGGGCAAGATTATGTGCCTTCAAAAAAAGGATTGCCGTTGGTTCCATATTTCGATGCTTTACTTCAAAATTAGCTTGCAGGCACATAATCTCTAACCTTAAGACCAAATTTCAGCCTACTCAACTAGGCTATGGCACTAGAGGTGGCTGTGAGGCTGTACATTCAGTGCGTACATTTTTAACAAACTCTGATGCAGATGTTCTTATGAAGGTTGACCTAAGGAATGCTTTTAACTCTATCGATAGGGTAACCTTTCTGAAAGAAGTGGCTAACCCTCGAAATTTATCATTACGTTTGGCAATGTTATAGTCAAACTACTAATTTGTTTTACGAAAACTATGTTATCGATTCTGCTGTCGGTGTTCAGCAGGGTGACCCATTGGGTCCAGCACTATTCAGTTGGAAATTTAACCCATTATTTCAAATTTGAAATCGAAGCTGAATGTCTAGTACCTGGGTGGTAGACGACGGTACACTGGGAGGTAGTGCAGATGACGTCCTCAGTGATCTTGCTCATATTTTTCGAAATTTCAAAAATATTGGTCTTGAACCAAATAGCAATAAATGTGAAATATTTTTTTCCAATAATTTATATACTTCTCATAGACACATTTTAATTCAAAATTTCAATCATATTTGTTAAGGAATAAAAACTGTCAGTACGGAATCACTATATCTGCTAGGTGCCCCGTTGTATTTCGTTAGTATTAAACCTGTTTTAAAAACAAAATTTGATCAGTTTTTAAACCACGCTGATAAATTGTAGAAATTAAGTCCCCACATAGCTCTTACTATTTTAAAATATTGTCTTCTTGTACCTAGATTTACATACTTACTCCGCTCGAGTCCAGTCTGGAAATGTTCGGATATTTTAAAAGATATTGATAATAATCTTAAAATAGCTATAGAAAAAATTCTAAATTTAACTTTAAATACAACAGCCTGGACTCAAGCTACGTTACCTATAAAATTTGGTGGCACTGGTGTAAGAAATATTTTTCTAGCGTTGCATTGCCTGCTTTCCTTGCTTCCGTATATAGTGTCAGTGACTTATGTAACATAATTTTAAATAATAAAGTAGACCTATGCTTTGCTACGGAGGCGGGGCAGACATGGCAAACGCTTTGTCCTGGTGAAAATGTTCCATTGGAAGTTAACCAACAAAAACAGTGGGATATTTCATTGGTACAGGGCGTGCAGAAAGATTTGTTTCATAATTTCCATAGTGACCAAGATAAAGTACGCCTTCTAGCTGTTTCGACTAAGGAATCTAGTCACTGGTTACACGTTTTACCATCGAGTAATCTCGGCACGTTACTTGATGGGGAAAGCTTGCGCATTGCCGTAGGAATCTGACTAGGAGCGTCGATTTGTCGACCCCATCAGTGCCCCTGTGGCAGCAGCGTCGACAAGTTTGGTCTCCAAGGACTTTCGTATAAGAAAAGCGTTGGTAGCTTTTCACGACACAGTCCTTTGAACAATGTCATCCGAAGGGCTCTTGTCTCTATAAATAATCCCTCGGTTTTAGAGCCTTGTGGAATATTTAGAGACGATGGCAGGAGACCCGACGGTATGACATTGGTCCCTTGGGAGAGAGGTAAAGCCCTAGTGTGGGATACTACTTGCGTAGACACTCTGGCGGCCTCTCATCTCAGGGGTACCTCGTTTGGAGTCGGGGCGGCATCAGAAGCAGCTGAACTGAGTAAGCGGCGCAAATATGAGTCTCTGAGAGATGACTACATATTTGTGCCATTTGCTGTAAAGACTACCGGTCCGTGGGGTCCACATGCGGTGAAGTTCCTAAAGGAACTCCATCCGCGGCTGGTCGTTGCTGCTGGTGATAAGAGGGCTGGTTCTTTTTTCGCTCAAAGGCTAAGTATAGCCATTCAGCGATAAACGCAGCCAGCGTTCTTGGCACGATATCGCGGAGAGTAGGACTATATGATAATTTAAGTTTCTAGTTTTAGTTTTTTTTTATTATTATAGTTTGTAATATTGTATATAATAAAATAAATTAAAAAAAATTAAATTAAAAAAAATCAGGTACGCTGATATACGAGTACGTCATCAGATCTCAGACCTACATTAAAAATAATGTTATATTTTTATTTTATTGGTATAAAAAATAAGTAAAGGGAATAACTTAAACACAATAAAAGTTGAAATCCCCTTCATGTTGATACACAAAATAGTCATTTCACACTAGCCAGGTATCATAAGGCCATATTAATTAAGAATTAGGGAAAGCACAGAGTCGTATTATACCATTCTAACGGTTAACGGTTGCTTGTGAGCTTAATCTGCTTCGCTTATCCTTTTAGTCTGGTACTCCCCTGTATTTTTTACCTTGACACAATGATAAGCGCGTGTGCGTGTGATATGGCATCAAGGGAACGACTGCCGAGCCGCGGGCGCAGATAGGTACTTTCGATATACTAAAATCATTTTGCAAACTATAACCGACTTCTTAATAATTGTGGAAATATCATTTTAAAGGAAGAGTTATATTGTTTAATTAAGAATGAAAATACATTCATTCATATTAAATCATATATGAATTTTAAATAAATTTATCGGTATGGTAAGCGTTCCACCTACTGTAAGTTAATTGTACTATGCCTATAACCTTCGTGCAAGTGCAAGCAATAAGTTGACAAAGTTTAAGTGCAATCTGATGATATACCGTTCATAAAATACGAACAAATAGACAAATTTTTATATATTGAATATATTTAAACAAAGTTGCACCGCAGAAGAATGAGTGAAGGGAGCGATCGCTTTTCGGAAACATTAAATATTCTAGCATAAAATTTGAGGCCGTGAAGCAATCTCAGTAAATGGGCATCGCTTAGTAGCCATTTTACCATTTCGATGCATTTCCGCTAGGAAATTACTGTCATTTGTTGTAAGAGGAACGACTACCACTCTTTAGTGAAGGAATACTTTTATAATCTTCGCCTATATTTGACAATAACAGTTTGTTGATGAATATAAAACATTTTATTTTAATTTAAATTAAAACTCGTATGTAACAATGATTTCTACACGGTTTTGCTAGCTTTAATCGTGGTAGCCGTATACATTTCATCGTTATTACAGATTGCTAATACCTATACCATGTGCTTGAAAAGTATTACTCTAGTTTAAAAGTAAAAAGTTAAGTTACAACCTAAATACGTCCCACTGCTGATCACAGGCCTTCTCTTATTTCTGATAGAGTTGTGGAGGAATTAATCAGCCATGCTGCTCAAGTTTGTATTGGTAGATTTCAATTGTCTTCGAATTAGTTTTATTCCTTAGCTATGCAGGTATCCTCACGATTTTTCCTTCACTACAGGACACAGTAAATCAGCATATAAAATTGCAATTTAACATTTGGACTTCCCACAAAAGAGTAATAAGCCCCATTTACTCTGTGTCCTATATTTAATAGTCACTCCATTGTACTTAGGATTTGATTGTTTACACAATTAAATATATTATAAATTCATTACAAGATCCGCATAGTAAAATTAAATAATGTATCTTACCTAGCTTGAGAAGCACTTGGCGCCCTCCATCAATCGCGTGCATTATCCCCGTCACCACAAATCCCAACACCACCACTCCGCAAAGAGCGATCAGCCACCGCAGTCTGTTTCACCAGGGGATGCCTCATGTGGAGGCGAAACACTTGTCGTATTGTCGATGGTGGTTATTCTTTCCTAGTGTAGTGCTGTTGGGAGTAGTGGTACTGAGATTAGTGGTGACGGGGATAGTGCACGTAATTGAGGGAGGGCGGGAGGTGCTCTTCAAATTAGGTAAGATATATCGTTTTATTTTATTACACAGATCTTAGCAAATAAGTTTTTAAGATCTTTAATATAATGGATTTCCGCAAAGTAACACCTGATTCTATTAATTGTTTACACAATCACACATCCTATTTAGGATTAGTTGGTGGAGTAAGTGGATGAATTTGTGTATTTAGGTACACAAATTCTTCCTTTTCTGTTATTATTTCACATATCGTTTCAATTTATTCTCTTTCAAAACTATCACTTTCATCTTAATTGCGTTCACTTTCATTTCTCTTTCTTTTAATTACCAACTGTAACTGCAACTCGTCCGCTTATGACGCAAATATGACTTGATCACTAAGGCATTTAATGGTTAACTCACCCATTATTAACCCACATAGTTTATCTTTAATATCTGGCACTCTACACAACCTTTATGGATGTCAAATGAGTCCAAGTAAGCCATGTTGATCCTGTCACAAGCACGAGAGTATTATTATTACAAACAAAATAGAGTTATTACCAACACCCTATAAAGAGACTTATATGCCTGTATCAGACCAGCGCTAAACCCAAACGAGTCCAGTGTTTCCATTAAGAAACCTTGTCCACTCTGTCATAATCCTTGTTTAATTCCATTAATGTACAAATAACTTACTATTTTTGGTCAAAAAACAATTCACTGCACCATTTATAAAATAGTTTAACAGAGTCGGTCTTAAGTGTGACCTCTACCGCACAACTGAATGTGCTATTAATGTCTCAGATTGAAAACCATTTTTTACCTTTAGCATTCCGTTGTATATGTAAGAAGACACCCATTTTAAATAGTTGTCATGTAATCCATGACACTCAAATTATTAAGACTATGGAATGGTGTACGACGTCGACCACTTCTGAGAAGTTCCTATAAATATCGTTAACTTAAAGATTATTTTTACAGACACGCATGACGCAGTTAGTACTGCTTTTATATGCTAGTTTATAATTAAAAAAAGACAGAAAATAGCCTCAAGCACTTATGGAAATACGGAGATTATCGATATGTTTATAATCTGAATATATAATACTCGATAAGTGTTGTGCTAAACTGGCACATACACGTGTACCGGTGGATAAATGTTGTCGATTTAGTGTCATTTAAAATGATTTTCCCTCTTGTTATTTCTTTTAAATGTAAGCAAAGGTTTTAAAACCAGTAATTATATTTAATGCAGGTGTGAATTGAGGTTGCTTGCGTATTGTGAATTTTACGGCGAGCTCTTAGACCGTGAGCTACTCAGCCTACGACTCTCCCGTTACATAATATGAGTATACTTATATTAACTCATGTTATAGTAATTACTCTACGTTATTTACTAGTCTCCTGTTAAATAATGGCCTGAAAATTCAAGTGATTTATATTTTGGTCTGTATAAAGTTTAATAAACACTGTTTATAATCTTATTGAACTTAGTTTTCTTGTTTGCAAATAAAGTAAAACGGCTGAAATGTCCTCCAGACCGAATTTGTATCACGGCGGCCAGCCTCAACGGATACTAGTCATCGGCGCAGGACAGGATTATAGTGTCCAAGTGTATGTACAAGCACTGGTGCACCTCTCTATTCCCTCACTTACAAATTCCGATGGGACGGTAAACCAACAAGACTGGAGAGAGATCAGGCACAGGACTAACAACGGCTTTACGTGCTTTCCAAGGCACGGGGATGAGACAACCACAACACCCTGGACTTTGGGCAGAAATACTGATGATGATGATTCTTGACGAAAAAACTAAATAACTGATTTTTGGCGAGCCCTGGGATTCGAACCCGGGACCTCATGATCAGTAGTTTCATTTACAACCACTAGGCCAACGAGGCAGTCAACAATACGTCTGAAATAAGCTTGACACTACTTGACCCTGTGTTGATTAATGTATCATATTATCCCTGAATACATCTTACACACGTTTTATATTTCCATTTATTCCAAGCAATGTCTCATACTTAAAATTTTGTCGAGAAGCAAATCTTTCTGAAATCGACAATAAATCTGATCATAAAAATAAATCCCCGCAATCAAATCGCGAACAACAAAAAGTAAGGTTGTTTGTTGCCATCTTACAGAACATACATGAAAATAGTAAAGAACTATTTCGTCGCGGGATAAAAAGGTTCTCAGACCATGAATATAAATATGTACGGGTGCGCCCCGATGTCGTTTAACTGCGATATAGGGTTGAGGATGAGAATTACATAACAAGAAAAAAGGGGAGAAGTTTCATATGTGTTAACATTTTTGCCATTTATGTTATTAGCGGAATAGGATAAATGGCAAAAATTTTAACACGTATGAAACCAGGTAGGAGTCCTTAATTCGTCATTTTTATGTGAAACTAGCTGTGCCCGCGGCATAGCTCGCGTATATAGGTTTTACTTAAAGAATTTCACGTTTAGGTAAGAGAATATTAAACGATTAAATTTATATCATTACTGTATGAATTAGTGGTAACAAAATAAATTGTTATGATCAAAGTTCTGAGTCGTTTGTGATAGTACTTCTGTGTTGTTTTGTTGTAGTACTTCTGTGTAAACGACGTTAGAAGTAGACAGCCGGGGCGTACAGAAAAATGTTACGGGAGATACTAATGCGGGAAAAAGCAACATAGAGTTGGCCATGTGCAAAACAGTCTGTACTGAGGTCCACTCCTGCAACGCGTAAAGTTTGACCTTGCGCTTTATTTACGGACATCGGTCATCGCATAACACAAAGTGGGAAAAGAAGACGCTTAAAACTGAATGGAAAGTTATTTGATATAAGATGGATTCTTGGTGTAAAACGACATCATGACATTTTGTTTTTGTTGCAATTTTGCTACGTTTAGCTTGGGCATACGTATCTTTTTTCTGGTTTCTGATTCAGATGAAGTTTGTGTTGTTACTCTACACCCTACACGGCTCTTTTAGCTAAGATGGACTCGTTAACGTAAATTACTTCAGTGAGTCTCAAAACGATTCACCGGTGAAAAATATTAACAACGCAATTCAAAAAAGTTGTAATTTGTACAACGCCATCTATTACGTTCTTTGTGAGAAAACATCTTTTTTTAAATTAAGGAAAACATATTTTTTTATTTACTGTGTTTTAAGTATAAATATATTATAATAGAACGTTTTCTAACACACGAATCATTTTATTAATATTTCTGAGATTTTATGGCGCCTTTAAACAAATCGAACCTACATTTCAAAATAATAATCATAACTTTCGATAGAATTGACCAATTTTAATAAAACAAAGATTAAATGAACTGGAAGATACGTTTTATGATTTTCTTAAAGATTTCTTTGAAAAAAAGATGTTTACTTAAGACGTGATGCGTTCATAAACAAACAGACAGACAGATAGACAGACAATTCTAAAAATTATAAAAATGTATTTATTTTATGAATTTCAGTCTCCATAATGATTTTAGTCACAAATTAATATACTATACAATGTACAGAAACAGACACGGCTTTGACGGCTCCGTGGCGCAGTGGCTTAGCAATCAGTTGTTGCGCTAGGGGCCGCGGGTTCGAATCCCGCACGGAACAAGTATTTGTATGGCCTACAAATAATTGTTCCAGGTCTGGATGTTTGTCCTTGTGCAATTTATGTTTGTAAACTGCCTCCACGACACAGGAGAAAATCCTAGTGTGGGGTTAACGTTTTTTAAAAAGAAAAAAAGACACAGCATGTTATCACCGCATGTATAGAGATTTAAAGATAGATGGCGCTGTTAAAATTAATTCTAAAAATAAAAGAGATTAATTGACGCGATTGATACAATAAAAAAACATAAAAGAACAAAAAAGAGAGTTTGATCCTTGCCGAAACCAACGAAATTGTTAATAGCTCTTTTAAAATTTGATTTACCACGTAGAGTACGCGGCGGTAAAGAATAAATGAGATTGTCAACACACAGTAGGGCAGCGAGTAATATAAAGATTAACAGCAAATATGAAAACTCATCTACAGGAAAAAACCACAACCTGCCTTTTTCTATTACGTTTGTGCAACACCACCATCTATCGATGAGATGGGTTAACTATTGTACTTTAGATTTAGATAATAATAAGGTTAATATTTTAAATTTTAATTATATCATTTAATTATGATTATTAGTATAATATTAGTTTAAAATGTACTTGATGACTCAACGAACGGCATCATTGAACAAATTCGTACCTATACTTCGTAGCCATACTTCAGAATACTTATCATAACTTTTGATTGAATAAATTATTTTAATGAAATAAAGACTAAATGTAACCTGAAGATTTACTTTATAATTTCTTTTACGATTCTTAAGATATAAATTGGTACTTTATACGTGATACGTTAACAAACAAACAGACAGACAGACAGACAGAAAATTTTAAAAATGGTAGGTTTAATTACTTATTTTTAGTACCTCTCAATCACTTTTATTATATAAATCTAAAATGTACAGACATCGGCTATTTACATTTTTATTATATGTGGTTAATAATTTTTTTATATATTTATTACGTTCTTTATGTAATACTTTTGTGTACTGCGTTTTCGATATAATTATATCGTTATAGAATATTATTTTACATCATTTAATTATAATTTATAATATGATATTACTTTAAAATGTACTTGATGACTCAACGAACGCCACCATTGAACAAATTCGTACCTATTCTTCGTAGCCATACTTAAGAATATTTATCATAACTTTTGATGGAATGAACTAATTTTAATGAAATAAACACTAAATGTAACCTGAAGATACACTTTATAATTTCTCTAACGATTCTTATGATATAAATTAGTACTTTATACGTGATACGTTAACAAACAAACAAACAGACAGACAGACAGACAGGAAATTCTAAAAATGGTAGAAATATATTTAATTACTTATTTTTAGTACGTCTCAATCACTTTTATTATATAAATCTAAAATGTACAGACATCGGCTATTTACATTTTATTATATGTATAGATAAAGTTTATAATGAAACAAAGTTACAGCTATTATACGTCCTACTGCTGGGCACAGGGACGTTTTCATTTCTGAGAAGGAACAAGGTCAAGGATTTGTCAGTCTGCGGACTGCACACGTCTTCAATTTTTTTTTTATTTATCTGACTTGCATAGATCCTCACGATGTTTTCTTGCCATCAATCAACACTTGAAATTGCAATTAACAATGTTACGAGTTTTAGTGCCGGCGAGGATCAAACCCATATTTCCCGCGTTTTACGGAAAACGCTAGAAAGGAATAAAACATATTTATAGATGATTACACAACCCTGTTAACTTGCAAGGAAAAATGTAATTGAGAAGCATTCTTATAAAAATGCAAGAAGACGGAAATGAATATGCCGTCGCAACAAATACATAGGTATAAATGTTAATCTTTAGGGAATTGAGCATATAATAGGTTGTATGTGTGCAACATGGAAAGTAAATGAAAAATTCAGTTTCAATATTAACACTCGGTTTAAATTTATTTACATATTTTCTGAGCTCGGACTATCGTTTCTTATTAAAACTTCAAATTATTACTTCAAACAGTTTAAGAGAAAATACGTCAAATGACAAGAATGGGTGATGAACGCCATCGAAGTGGTTTTAAGAGCGATCCGTTTTACGAATTTTAGCAATAATCTATATTTTTCCGCCCATATTCTAAGTACATTCAGCCAAAAGCCAGTTCTTGGCACTATAGTCAACAAGTGCCTTTTTAGTCAACTTTTTTCAGCAGCCTCGAAAAAATATGAACCAGGTGTCGTCAATTCCATTTGAAATAGCATAGAGATCATTTTTTAAAAAAATTAAGTTCTGTTTGTAAAAATTGCAAAACGATTATAGATATAAACGATTAACTAACAATGAGAGATTTTTTTTTAGAATATCTCAAAAACTAATTGAGATTTATCAAATCTAAATTAATCAAAAAGAGGAGGATATTTCCTAAAAAAAAGTTTTTCAAGGATGAAAATACGTACGAAAACGGGTGTGTTATTTAAACATACTAAATACAAAATTTAAGAAATGAAAAAATTCAGGGGCTTACTGGATAATTAAATGAATAATAATCTGGCGGAATTTTATTTATCGCAATTTTTCAATTAATAATTAATATTTGTTTGATGCTGAGATTTTTTTCTTTCCTTTGAGCTTAGCCTTCGAGGCTCTTTGATAATACATTCATTATATGGAAAGAATTATTGTAGTTGTTGAGCAAAATAAATCCTATCCACAATTTGTGTAGCATTTATTTTGACAGGAAAATCTTAATGCTCCGAGGTGTTTGCTAGATTTATTAGCTTCCATTTCGATTTGTTTACTCAGTTGTTCAGATCCAATTACTTGGCACTGTTTCTGTACTTAATTAAAGGGACGCTTGATTACTCGCCCGCTGTGGCGCTTTGTATAATTACTATTGTTTAGCAAATGAAGACAAATGAAACTTTAATTTAATGACACTGTCTCATTCAGAAGCACAAGAGAAGAAACGGTGTGTTCGCGAGCAGATCTTCATTTTAGCTTTAAATAGGAAACTTTTACATCCCACTTGAGCAAAACTGTGTGTATATAATCTGCTGCTAATCAATGTGTAACATACATAAATTCTTTTAAATGCTGTTATCGTCTAAAACTAAAAAAAAACAATGAACATATTATAAAATGAATATAACGTCACAATATTATCTATTTACAAAAATGGTTAATGTTGCATACAATATTAATCTACTCAAGCTTTTCAAACACTTCACACTGTGTGCTTGTGACTCTTGAGGTTTAGTTATCGTATTACTATTATATGGTATTATATTCCATATGGTAATCCACTAGACGGCTCCGTGGCGTAGTGGCTTTGCAATGAGTTGCTACGCTGAGGGCCGCGGGTTCGAATCCCGCACGGAACAAGTATTTGTATGGCCTACAAATAATTGTTCCGGGTCTGGATGTTTGTCCTTGTGCAATTTGTGTTTGTAAACTGCCTTCACGATACAGGAGAAAATCCTAATGTGGGGGTAACGTTTTTAAAAAAAAATGAAAATGAAAAATGAAATGACTAGATGGAGTGACGACCTGGTAAGGCATGCAGGAAGTCGATGGATGGGGAAGGCCTATGTTCAGAAGTGGACTGGTGAAGGGCTCTAATGATGATGAATAAGTACCAATCCTGTCTTTTATGACGCTCTTTTGACCACTAAAATACTATTACTGATATTGTCTACTTTAGCAATTACGAGTATATCACCAATAAAAAAAATTAGTCTTGAAAAAAAAAACAGAATCAAATTGATTCATGAATAGTGTAATTTCAAACAGTTTCGTCGGAAAATTGGCGAAACTTTAATTCCTCAGCCTCATTTATTATTTTCACTTCCCGTGATAAATGAAAATAGTTCGCGAAAGCACTTTAATTATCAAGAATTCTTCGGTGTTTGTTTGGGTTCGTCTCAAGCTTTACTTTTGTAGGGATGGTAACTCGATTCGCCATCGACCGGTGAGCGAGTGGCATACTTTTAATTGACCGTAACTGCGTTTGCCTGGAAGCGTTATTGAATTACCACAGGACGGCACTTGGGTTGCGAAGTTGCAAAATGAGTGAGTGACGTTATAGTTATTTGCAGCGCACGTTGAATATTGTTCAGAATAATTAATTTATTAATTGAACCGGCGGAGGGTTAATTAATAGAATATCAATGGTATAGAATGAAATTATATAACCTGTATGAACTTTATTTATAATATATCAGTACTTGCTTTTACCTACGACTCCATCCACGTAGGACTTAAAAAAAAACCTACAGATCTATAATAGTGATCTTTGCGCAAGTAGTTCAACAATTGAAATGCCGATTTCAACTCAGCTGTTTTTCTGTTAACTCAATAACTATGTATTATTTTTCTAATCTATTTTCATTACAAATATATTATATAAAGAGAGAGCAATAATAGCAATATGCTTACATCGGAAACAATACTACGAGTATTGACAGGTGAAAAAATTGTTTGGTAAAACCTGTATCTTAGGTCACCAGTTCACCAGGTCACCTGTAGACCTCCATGGAAGGTAGATAGCTGTAGCTACGATAAAGGATTTCTTTTGTAATTGAAAAATAAAACAAGATACAATTTCTAGTTAAAGAAAGAAAACAAAAAAAAAAGACAATGACGTACTAAGTAGCATAAAGACACAATAGTTAAATATTGGTTAATATTGTAAATACTATATTTTACTATTTAATATTAGTGTTTAGGGTGCACATAATTAGGTATAATAATGAAAATTGTGTATGTGTTTGTGAATAATCCATCCATCTATCCATTACAGCTTATATAAAAGTCCACTCTGGAACATAGGTCTCTCCCATAGATTGCTTCATAGGATATACCATAGTTGCCACGCTTTGCAGGCGGGTGTTTGCAGCAACCGCAGTTTTATGTTTTAGTTTCTCTCTGTCGCCTCTTTCGATCCTCACGGGACGATATGGGGTAGTGGATAAGCTTACACCGCCGCTATGCGGTACACGGTTAGAAATGATTAGACGTATTTTAATAAATTGAGTTAGTAAAATATGAATAAATAGATATTTTATTACGTTAATGACACAAGTAGATACTATTATTTCACATATAATTTATAATTCACCATACTTAAGTGTAAGTTTATACTTAATGTACACACTATTTATTATCGATATAATGTATGGTGTCCGGCTTAAGAATAGCACCAACCCTACCAAAAGACGATGGTGTCGTAAAAGGCTGAATTCCGCAGGCGAAACACTTTTTTCCCCAATCTCATTGCACACAAGACCTGCGTAAAACTGCTGTGATCGATACGGAACTTAGCAGGCTTAACATTTTGCCATTGAGAACTCAGCGGAGTTTCGGAACGCATTATAGTCTTGAGATTCTATATCAGGTTACGGTTTCGTGACTTTAACATCTGCTTATGCAAAACTACAATTTCCGGAGGAGTCAATAGACAGTTATTACAACCAGCTGACTGAGAAATTAAGAACAGTCTTCTGTGGCAACCGCATCATATCCTAGGAGACTTTGATGACCGTGTAGACTAGGACCATTCGGCAAAACGTAACTATATTGGTTACCATGGTCTTGGGAATATGAATAACAATAGTCACCTTTACTAGAGTTTTGCTCTGAACGCCTTCTGTATGTAACCAACACTTACTTCATAGGAAGTACTTTCTGTAAAGTCTCTTGAAAACACCTGCGATCCGGCCACTGGGATCAGGTGGTCGTTGTACTATTCAGATCCAAGGATCTCCGCGACTTCCTCCACACACACATGTTCCATCGCGACAACTGTGATGCCGAACACACCTAATACAATATAATCGTTCACTGGAATAAGGTAAAAACCACTAACTGAAAATGCTGCCCAGGTTTTTGGACGCTTGAGAACCAAATCCTAGAACTGGTTCGCAGACAGTGTCGAACATTAACAATCTCTGTTGGCGACCAATAAAGCACTTCGAACAGCTAAAGCTGCTCTTAAGCGAAGTGCACGGTACTTTGTCAACTCTCACTGGTCAGATTTTGGATGTTTTATGCAGGAATGTGCATAAAACACCCGAAATCCGTGAAATGGTGTCTATGAAAGTAATAAACGGGTTCTCGCTTCTGTTTCTAAAAAGACACCCCCTTTTAAAGACGTGAATGGCGCTATCGTCACAGATAGTACAAAACAACTCGACCGTTAGATCGAATACTAGACCGATCTCTACTCGAGTCCCTACAACCGGAGGCATTTCAGAATATACCTACACTAGATGTATGGACCAAGCTAGATGTCTTACTGCCCATAGAGGTATTCATCGCGGCTATCAATGGGCTAATATGCGGCAAGTCCCGGCAGCGATGGCATCCAGGAGGAAATATTTAAACTTCAAATCTGCTATGTAAATTCTGGGAATAGGGGTATGTGCCTCGGGATATGCGTAGCTCAAATATAAGCTATTAGCTACTCTATATAAAGGGTATCGCGGCGACTGTAGCAGCTACCGTGGTACTTCTCTTTTGCTTTTGCCGCCAACACGTTCGGGAATATTAGTGTTAGAATATAACATAACAAACTTCTGACCACTAAGACCAAGGTGTTAGTCTTTCTGGCCTGGACAACGTACGCAAAATCAGAATGTTGTATACACTCCTTTTAAATGCGCTGCTTACGTTACATCTTGGGTATATAATGGCAAGACAAGGTATCAAACGAGAAGGTTCTCGAAATTGTACAGGTGTCTAGCTTGACCGTGCTTCTCAAAGAGAGGTTTGCGTTTATGTTGGCTAGAGCACATGCACAGCATGTACCCTTTTAATTACCAAGACGTATTCTTTTAGGTGCAGTAGCGAACGAAATGCTTATTGAAATAAATAGGAAATGTCGCACAGTAGAAGTGGTGGAATAGGATCATTTATGTCCTCATTACAAATATTATTATTTAATTCGTCCGTAATGTTATTATTGATGTTATGACTTTTGTATAAGTTTATAAAAATCAGTAACTATTTTTAGTAGGTATTCTCTACTTGTAGTTTTGCCACTAGCATTTGCTTTTAGTGAGGTAATCCATTCCTTGGATAATGTGAATCGTTTTTGTGTATTTTTAGTACAGACTTTTTGTAATAAATCTTCTTCTAATATTTTTAAGCAGTAGTTTAATTTTCTTTTCTTGGCAGTATAAGTATAAGAGACAAGAAAAATAGACGTTGGAAGGTCATTCTTTCGTTTTAAAGACTGGAAAAAGAGGGACATGGCCAAAGAACCTTGCAAGTTTTTTGCAGACCTACAGACATTTAAAAATGTTTATTCGTGTCTTAACAGCATGGAAGTACTCGTAGAACACCCTGAGTAGTTCTAGCATGCAGAGACTTCATTTTTATGTGTGTATAATTATGTTCAATTAGATAGATTCAATTAGAAACCCATGTCAGAAATGAGAGGAAACCTGTGCCCAGCAGTGGGACTGGAACTTTAACTTTTTAACTTTATGATAGATTGTGTAACATTTTGAAACTTAGTATTTTTAACGTTACAGCATATTAAAGTCCACTGCTGAACAAAGGCTTATTTTAATTAAAGGGATTTTGCCATAGTTGCTACATTTGGCAAGCGGTTTGGCAACCGCAGTATTTTATTAAGAAGATGCTGCTGCCTATCTCCTAATTTGTTTCCCTCTGTCGCCTCTTACGATACCTACGGGATGATATGGCTATAATTATAAAATAATTAAAAGTACACTCTTATTAGTATTTTTAATTATTTTATATTTAATTACTAACAGTTTTTTTATAGGATAAGGGTGACAAACGAGCACACAGTCCACCTGATGGTAAGTGGTTACTGTGGTCCATAGATATCTACTTCTATCTTCGATTACGGATCAAAATGCAGATGCGTTGTCACCCGTGAGGACTAAAATTGAATGCCTCGTTTCCAGTAAAAAGGTCTCCGGTTCTCTACACTCACCATACAAAACACAGCAGTGTTAAGCTGCTATTTTACGTTGGTATTCTGTGAGAGCGTGGTCCTTCCCCGGTCGTGCCGACCCATTCGTGCTACAACTATACTACTAATAGCTACAGCATGGCTCTACCACGTATAACAGTAATGTTTTATAATAATTTATATTTTAATATTTTTTGATAAATTACTAATAATTTATTTTTTTCAAGTTCGGATCATAGCTAATTATTTTTAAACATCTTTAATATAATTCATATCATTACATTATTGTATGCACTGTACGTATAAAGCGCTTGTTTTCAACTCGTTGAGATAAACCGGTTAGGCTAACTAGGTAGAAGCTCGCATGGACGTTGTTTATAGCTGGTGGACTCAGGCGTAACAACTTGTTTAACAAGAGCGAGAGCGTATGTGTGGGCGTGAGAACGTAAGCGGGAGCGAGAGCGGTACGTTACCGGGCATAGGTCATTGTGTTACACTATCCGTTCAAGCGAGTTCGCTGTAATTACATCGGGGAATACAGTGCTGACTCCACTTAGCTATGCTACTGGTATTTAACATTCTCTGTACCTGTAATCGCGTTTCATGAAGTTACTATCTGCTAGTGTTATTGCTAATTATTTCTTAGTGTTATGTATGTTTTTATTTTATTGCAGTTTGTTTGAGAAAATAATTAGAAAAATATCCTCTTCCTAAATATTTTTTTGTAAAACCAATAAAATGCTAAAAACAAAAAATAAAACTGTGATAACTTTGGTGCAAGTATGGAGGTTACTTTCCGCGTTCCTGACATTAACACATAATTTAGTGCAAGATTAAATGCCTGTTCGACTCCCTACCGGAAGAACAGTACTCCATTAGCAGGCACAGGTCTCTAAAGTTGGAGTTGGTACTCTTTTATAAACATTAGTTAACAATGTTTGTTTTTGAATAAGACTATTTTTACGGATTTTATCGCGTTTAATTTGCTTATCTTAATTCCCGACATCTCGGGTGCTTTACAAGCAACCCATGGTCACGAGGGGACTGAGATATTTGACGTCCCGATGTCACAGTTATCCCGGCTACCTTCAGTTTTTGAATATTAATTTTTGGCACGATCTACGCAGAATAAGTTTACAGTATTAAAATAATGTAATGGTATGTAATTCAAAATTTAAATTTCAGTTCAAATGTACTTATGTAACTATGATCTAATGGATTGAAATAAATTATTGTCTTGCAGTGGTAAAATTGGGTTTGGATTTAATTTTGTTAATTATGGGATCCCAAGCAACAAAAAAATGGCAACACCCATCCATCTTCTCTATTGAAATTAGGATGCTCAAAGAATCGATAACCGAAGGGAAAGAAAGGTTACGAGTGACAGCCTCAGGAATGTGTTTTGTGGAAAACTATGGGTTAGGCATAGGCCTAATATAGTAATAGGTTATAGGACTAATATAGTTAGCAGTGGGCCAGCTGTGGCTGAAATGATGATGATAATTATTATTATAATCTCTCAGACATGTGACGATAACAGGAGACCAATTCAAGTATTGGATTCATTCCTCTACATAAGCCAATATTTTCAGATATTGCATAAATAGTGAGGGTTTGAATAATATAGTCTAAATGACAATGCATCTGATTTCTTTTCCAGTCTGAATTATGTCCTAAATTTCCTGGATTATGAATTTCTTGCCATCTGATGTTTTGTGATTCATCTGTTCCACGTAAAAACATCCGTTTTCATTTTATACCACCAGCTGATAATGAAGAAACTAAAAATAAACAATTTATTGTATTATATCGATTTTAGGCTCTTCAAAAGGATCACTGAAAATTTTATGTAATATTTAGTACTTAGTAACGTCACATTTATGAAAAATCTATAAATTTTTAAAAAAGTATGTGTATTGGATAATTCTCGCGAAATGTCAAAGACGAATGGAAAGGATAATTCTTAACATTAAATTGAAAGACAGAGTAAGGAACTCTGAATTAAGGAACAAGACAGAAGTGGTAGACGTTCTCCACCACGGTCAGAGGTTGAAATGGCGTTGGGCAGGACATATAGCACGCATTTCAGACCAAACATGGACAAAATCCGTGACAGAGTGGCAAGGACCAGCTGGAACACGTGCAAAAGGCAGGCCAAATGAAAGATGGGTAGACGAGGTGATGGCTATAGCGGGGAAAAACTGGATGAACAAGGCACAGGATAGACAGGTATGGGAAGCTCTGGAGGAGGCCTTTACCCGAAGAGGGGTCCTCAAATAACAGGTAAAATAAGTTAATATTAAACAAATATATCCTTACAATAATAAACAAGTTCTAAAAATGATTATGAATTTATGTAAAATTAATTATATCTAAAATTGATACTAAAATTATAACATTTAATTATTTAAAAATTGTTAAAAAATATACTAATAATATAAATTGTTTTATGTAAAAAAAAATCAATCTAAAAATGAAAGCAAAGTGAAGGAAAAATGAAATTTCCAATTAAATGTACTTCTAAATTTATAATAATGCATGTATTTAAAATTACTAAATTGATTTTGTTACAAATTTATTAAGTGTAATTAATGAGGAATTAAATGGCTATTTTATTTTATTTATTATTTTAACGTCACATTTATGAAAAATCTATAAATTTTTAAAAAAGTATGTGTATTGGATAATTCTTTAAAAAAAAAACAAAGAGAGTATCACATACAAATAAGAGAAATAAAAGGCATACACTATATTTGCACTTAATGTTTGTAATATATTAATAACTAGCCATTGTAATTTAAATATAATGTTACTTATAGGTAAAACAAAATATTTTTAGTAAACAACGCTTTGTAGATTAATACAGAAATATACATTTCATTGAATAATTAATAGCCATGTCGATAACATCAAGCGACCCAAATATCGGGTGACTGTCATTCTGGGCACTACGTTATTCGTTACCAGGTTATTATTATGTATTATGTAAAGCTGTTAGCACGATGCTAATAATTAATTTCATCGAAGCCGAAGGTATAATTGACGTTACGATTATTCCGGGGTATTTAAATCATATTGATATCTATACTTTAATATTATAAAGAGAAGATTTGTTTTGTTTGTTTGTCATGTATAAACTCTAAAACTAATAAATTAATTTTAAAATTAAATGCAACCTATTTTTACGGATTCTATTACGTTTAGTTTTACTTTCTGTAAAGCACCCGAAACGTCAGGAATTAAAAAGTTAAATTAAATGCGATAGAATGCGTAAAAATTAGTTTCATTTATAATTTCAATATTTTATAGCTATAGAAAACTATATTATCAGTGAGTAACATAGGATATATTTTAATTTCAAAAATTAGGGATCCCTAGAGATTTTTTTTTTGCAAATTAAACAAAACTATAAGGTTTAGTAATACTAATGTGAAATAAGTTTAGCATGAAATAAAGTACAGATTTTTTTTTTTATAGGAAAAGGGTGACAAACGAGCACACAGTCCACCTGATGGTAAGTGGTTGCTGCGGCCCATAGACATCTACATCTATCCTCTATTACAAATCAAAATGTAGATGCGTTGTCACCCGTGCGGACTAAGATGGAATGCCTCATTTCCAGTAAAAAGGGCCTCCGGCCACCTGCACTCACCAAGCGAAACGTAGAGGTAAACCTCTACTTCACGCTGGTTTTCTGTGAGGTCGTGGTACTACTCCGGTTCGAGCCGGCCCATCCGTGCGACAGCAAAAGCTGCCGCGTGGCTCTACCACTGTTTGATACTACTAACAAAAATTATGTATTCATATTTAAAATTAGCGATCCACCCCGGCTTAGGCTATATTGGATTTATTAATGTCAATTTTTCGAATTAAATATGGCCTAGATGCCTGGTATTGATATCTATGTGTTCGTAAAGTTTCTTCACTATCAGTTCAGCCATTTCAAAGATTAGCCCGGTCAAATAGCTTAATAGAAACCAGCTATTTCAATATTGCAGACAGATACTTCAATTTTATTGAATATATGAATGTAACATCAAGCATTACCTTGATTTAATAATGATCAATATCAATTTCGTAGATTTGAAATAATTAAATTATTTACCGTTACCGTTACCGTTACCGTTACAACATATTAAAGTCCACTGCTGAACATAGGTCCCGCATAGGTTGTTTCATGGGGGGGATATTTGCCATAGTTGCCACGCCTGACTAGCGGATTGGTAACCGCACTTTCTTTAGTCGTTATTAGGATGACGATCAAGAATCAATATACATCACAACGTGACACCGCCGTGTAGCGTGGTGATATATATGAATATCCTATACCGTATTTCGTTTCGTGGGTGTCGTAACAGGTGACAGAAGAAAACAAACTAGCAGGTGGGTGGCAGCGTCTTACTAATAACAACTAAACATAAAAAAAAAACTGCGGTTGCCAACTTGCTTGACAAGAGTAGCAAGCGAGTTGGAAACCGCAAATATAACTAAAACAAACTATGGAAAATATCGCTCCAATCTATAGGGGAGCTCTTTGTTCAGCAGTGGCCTTTTAATAGATATTACTTGGTTTTAATGAGTGTGCTATGTAAATAAATAATAAGTAATTACTTAGTGTTGTACAGCATTCCATCTAAGCTTGCCTAGACATTTGCGTTCATCAAAGCTTAGAGATAGAACAATGGCGGCCGCTGTAACCACGTACATAGTAGATATTATGGCAAACGGAATCACAAAATGAATAGAGGCCCAGTCTTGTCACGATGTCCTTATATTGCCTTTTGTTATTAGTGAACAAGACTCATACAGCTATATAATTAATTTACGTCACAATACTGGCTAAGAAAATAAAAATTCTCAGGTATAACGTGTGATAGGAATAATTAATTGACAGGCCGATTTTCATCATAGATCACTTAATTTTCAAAGAGTTCTTGCTAGCAACAATAAAAACTTTATACAAGTATTGAACCTACCTGTAGCGTTCATAAATTTATATTCATATAAGTTGCATACAACGACATTTAAACAATAAGTCTTAACGAGCGAATCCTTTTTTCTAAAATGTAAAACGGACCCCTATTATTGTCATTCTGCTATATGTCTATTCTCTTCAATCCTTTAATTATGGGATAATATACCTAACCTAACATAGGATTTGGCGATATACGTATCGTATCGACCCTCCCCCTATGACCGTTACATGAAAGTCACGGGGCCAGGATAAAGGAGCACTTCCTGACCAGAGCGGTGGATCAGTCGTGGCCGCCGTTGACTAAGTTTCGGCCGCGGACAGTAAGGAGAGCGCCGCATTGTTATACCGATATTCCTCTCCCTCCGCAGCTACACCACCACTGCATACATAATGCGGCCCCGTTAGACTTGTGAAATATAGGGTGAGTATTTGAAAGACAGGCAAGGTTTGTGAAGGACAGGCGAGTATCGACTGCCGGGCATGTCACTCAGATATGCCGACAGTCGATACTCGATATTTGTTATTATGAAAATATTGACTCTAGCTAACATTTAATTCATCTATCCGTTCAAAACATTCTTTTCAGTATGGCTTAAAATTATGACCCATAAAAATAAGTACCGCTTTAATTTGTACCGGAATCAAGTCTTGAAATAATTTGAAGTTGATATATAATTGGATACGCCAAGACTGCAACTTGGCTCAGAGCCATTGCTTAACTTTACTGACTCACTTATATATAAACCCTTAATGACACGAACATTTTGTGGTCTTACATTTTTTTAGATTTCTGACCAAATGCACATTTTACACATTATTAAAGTTTACGTTCATTAAAATACTTCAACTCAGTAGTCGCGTAATAAAATTTATCACAACACTTTCATCTTGTAGGTTCAAAATCACATTCCAATCGACCAGTGTGCGTTATAATATATATAAGATTAAAAAAATATTGCCTAAGCTATTGTAAGTTTAATGACAAGTCTATAAGAAAATAAATTTGTTATAAAAACGGTTTACATGCATTCCGTACACAATAAAATGGATTGTGCATCATAGAATGGATTCCGAAATAAAAAGAACTATTTCAAAAACTGCTCCAGTTCTGGCGTTAAAGTTTCGAAGAAATCTATATAATATAACTGATAGACGACATTCTAGTATTGCTCTATTTTCTTCGTGCTACAAAAAGAGTTAATTTTTTATGGAATTAAAAGCAACAAATGAAGATATAGTAAGTGTTGATTGTGACCAACCAATATTTACTTTTAAAGTGGATTTTTTTTCTATAGTCACAGCCTACGTATTTTTATTTCCGCTATTTCGCCCGCGTAGAAATTTGAAAAAAAAACCTGCATATCTATCCTAGTAGCCTTTGGGCAAGTATTTCAATTATCGAACAAACACTTTAAACTTAGTTTGTTGCTATTATCTAGTATATAATGTGCGATATGGTAAAATGTTTAAATAAAAATTGAAGACCTATTAATTTAATGTAAACAAAAAACAACACTCTATCCTTTAAAACTCACAGTTTTGTTGAAAATTTGTGTAAATATTTTCAACAGACAAATTTAAAAAAAGACTCTTACACGAATACTTGACATTGAATATATTTAAACTTTTTGTATCATAAATCTTTCTGGCTTCAAATATTGCGACTGAGTAAATAACAAACATTGAAAATAATGATATCATACTTCGTAGGTATTTATGTTTATAAGTTAATTGCACATAACATCTATATTTAAAGACATTTTATTATTAAAAAAAAACATTTTATTATTAGTACTAAATAGAGTATTGTTGGAAATAACCACAATGCATTTTTAAATAATAATTCTTTACACGTTTCATTCCTACAATATTTGCCTGCAGTGCATTGATTGTAAAATATACTGCAGAAAAATGAAAATCCCAATGTAGTCACTAGGAATAAAACAGAATCCCGCATGACACGTAGAGCTGTTCTCTGGTCATTTTTATCCAGACGTGTCCGCTGTCAAAATGTAAATGGAATTAGTTAACTATACAATTATTTTTCCAAAATTGCATTAAAAATAATGAGATCAATGTTTTACTTATTAAGTGGCGAAGCTTGCGAAGTCACTTATTGATTTCACGATGTCTGTCCGTTTGTCAGTCTGTCCGTCTGTCCGTCTGTCCGTCTGTCCCACGATTATCTCGAGAACGGTTTTGAATTTTCAAATTCTGTTTTCAGCAATCGATTACTGATCACCCAGGCATCTGCACCTCCTATTTTGAAACTGCTTGCTCAACAGCAACCGTTAGAAACCGCTACAAAGCTGATTGCTTCGCCACTTTGCTATGCTGTTAGCTTGCTAGGTTTATTAATAATAACAATGTACACTGAAAGATCATTCTATTTTTTCGTTTTAACATTGTATACCATGTTGAATTTACATTTAATTAATAATCGAGATAATCCATTCCTAGTCCACCTCTGAATATAAGGCCTCTTTCATAGATCGCCTCAAGCAACTAAGGACGAATTGATTTAATAAGCTGTATTGCTGGCCCATTGCCATTTTAGTTTACTGGTCCTGGGCTATGTCAGCCTCTCTAATTATCTGATGAATAGTAAAATCATTCCTATCAATAGCTTGCTGGGTAACTTTGAGCATTATCATACGAACAGCAGTGTAAGATTATATTGTGGTTTTATTGTAAGTTATTACTAGAAATTCGTACTGATGGCACCCACATCAGATGAGAACATTTGTCACAATTTCCCGAATGAAACCTAACTAATTTTAGCTCATCGATTGAAGTTGGACTTTCATCACTATCTTTGAGTGGTGGCGGTGTTAATGAATTCAGCAGTGGACTTACGGGCTTATAAAGAATAACAGTCCGTAAAAGTTACACTACCAAATTCTATACAAAATTAACGTTTTTTGCGTTGTATTTTTAATATGCGAAAATATCCTGCTAAGGTACCATCAAGATGTTTATAAATTTATTAAAATTTTAGAAAACTTAAACATTTTCAACACAAACAAGTTGCCAGAGAGCTGACAAACGAGCATCATCACTAACACAACATATGCAACACTGGACGAATTGCAGGTTTGCGTTGCGTTGCCAGCCTTTTAGAAATAAGTATAGGCTCTTTTTTGAAGGTCCCTAAGTCGTATCAGACCGAAAAAGCTAGCGACAGTAATTTCCACCGTGTGGTTGTGCGAGCCAGAAAATTCCGCGTAAATCGTACGGTAGTGGACCGCAAGCCATTGAGATGATAAGGATGAAATTTCGAGTTCTGTCGCAGTTTACGATGATGGTATTCGGCAACTGGAATTAATCCGATCAATTCCCATTAGCACTCCTCGTGATATATACGATAGAAGATGCACAGAGATGCGACGTCTCTTCGCAACGTCAGTGGATCAAGCCGATCGGGAAGAACTTTGTCATATACGATTTGGACCGCTCTCCGTTGTATGTGGTCAAGTGGAAGGAACTGGGGTGCTCCGGTTCGGAGATGAAAATAGTATTTCGTATGAGGCACAACCTGCGTTTTGTAAAGCTTTTACTTATTTAGCTACTGAAAATAGCAAAGAACACTTTGATCATGCGCCCAATATAGTGCCAATAGTACAATATTGCATAAACTTGGCTCCTAATATATTTTGGGCTCAGGCGACTGTGCTTCGAGGAGCGTCTTAATTGGTATGTAAGTTGGCCACAAAGCGACTTAGATATCCAATGCTACACTTAATCTGTTGTCATAAATATATTATATATTGTTTTGACTGAATGACTTATAGACAATGTCTTACTTACTTACTTACTTATCTTCTGACGGGGTAGCCAGAGAGAACAGATCGCCAAGTGTCACGATCCTTACATACCTCTTTCGCTTCTTTCAGATTCATTATCTTCTTCATACATGCACGTCTAGGTATCCGAGTACTCTTGACCCTACCCTCTTCGAGCAATTTGCTCACATGGTCTTCGAAAGTTAGTCTCGGTCTACCTCGACACCTTTTAATATTAACTTTCGCGCTATATATTTTCTTCACCATTCGGTCTTCACTCATTCGCTCAACGTGCCCAAACCACCGAAGCACGCCCTTATCAATTTTTGTGATAAGGTCATCTTTCAAACCTGCCATATTGCGAATCTCTTCGTTTCGCTTTCGGTCGGCCATGGTAACGCCGCACATTTTACGAAGAGATCGCATCTCCACTGCATTCAACTTGCTTTTATGCTTCTTCTGGCATATCCAGGTTTCGCTGCCATATAACAAAGTCGGTACCAACACTGCGTTATGTATTGCAAGGCGTGCACTCTTCACTACGCCTTGCCTTTTGACTAACGCAGTCAGGGCACCATTGACTTTGTTCCCGGCAACGACACGCCTGTCCACATCTAAATCACATCTTCCATCCCGGCTAAAAGCACTCCCCAAGTATACAATTTCATTTACTTGTTCTAGACAATGTCACAATGAAATAAAAAAATAATCCTTTGTAACACACGAGAAGAAAGGAATGCTTATTCTCTAGTTGAGCAAATAATCGACGCCATTACTGCAAACGAAGGAGACGTGAGGTATTCGTTGAAAGTTTCGCATGCGTGCCGTTCTAATTAACAACATTAAATTTTGAAATTCTTACACGTTATAAAGTAACAAAAACGTTAACTCCTAGTGCTGTGATTATGCATAGAACAAGTGATTTTTTTTTAAATTTTGTACTAAAAACATAATATATCACGTTTTTGAGTCACGTTCAAAATTTTAAGTCTCATCGGGAAGTGCTCGAAATTTGAGTTGCAAGATTTCACCCGGAACGACAGACAAACAAGAAAGTGGCTTAATAAAAACGTGTTAACATAACGTCCACTTCAAGAAAATAGTAAGTAAAACGATATTTCACTCGCTGACCCGCAGGTACCTGGTACCTCTTTTTACAATATACGAGGTTTACTTATTTATCCTATATTTAGTTTACCGGCGCATCGTGCAAGCTGGAAAATATTTTGCTTTCTTCACTCGAATGGGCTGTTAACTAAGCGAGATCTAGTTAATACTATTCTTAGTTCTCATGACACGTTTACACTAAAAAATACAAGCTTTCTTTCAAATTGCAGCATGATCCGAAACGAATTATTTATTGTACCCAAAATCAACATAAACATTTCATGTTTATGAAATAAAATCCTATTATTACCTAATATACCTAGCTAATCAATTTTATTTATTTTAAAACTCGTTGTATTATTACAATAGTATAGTACATGTGGCTCTTTCTAAAGCAAAATATTGTGTAAAATAATATAATGTAGTTTGTGAATTATTATTATCAATAAATGTTAACAAATACCTACCTAAGTTTGTGAAAGTGTTATAAAGGAAATGGGAACTTACGCGTTGTTGAAACTAACGGAAAGTGTAGCAAATGAATAGCAAGCTGCGGAAAATTTTGAATACTATTTTCGCGTGTGTATATGTCGTTTCATACCAAAAAATTCTCATTTCCAAGTATTTAAAAAACCGGCAAAGTGCGAGTCGGACTCGCACACTGAGGGTTCCGAGCAAATCTGTAGGTATATAATATAATAAATTATTTAAAATATTTTTATTATATGATGTAACTGAAAATTTATGCTTTTCGCAATTTTTTTTTATCTGTGCTATAAAACGACCACAAAGCAACAAAGTGATCCTATAAGGGTTACGTTTTTTCCTTTTGAGGTACGGAACCCTAAAAACTGCAAGACTTTTGCGTAATTTATATATAGATAAATACATAATTGCAAATTCATTTTAAATATAATATAATACTTGCTAAAAATTAAATCGAATTGTGTATGAACTAAAATTTTCCTTCTAGCTTTCCCATACAATGAATTATCAAAATACCTAAATAGATCACCTTTGACATACTATTGATATTAGTGAATGAAACGGAAAAGTATACCTCGTAAATAGATTTTAGTATTCCTTGTTTTTTTAAATTGTTAAACCCAAAACGTACCTAATTATAATAACAACTATGAATATGGTGGAATATGGTGACAATTTTAGAACCCTCGGAATTAGGTTTCTTTACCTTAATATAAAATATAACTAATCTACCAGAAATAAACATTAACCCTTATATTTTTCTAACAAAATAACTTCTTCGTTATTAAATCTCAAATATTTCACTTTACTTCAATGAGCCGCTGACCTGGTGGCATAAAAATCACATAACATTGAAAATAAAAGACAAAAATTTTGACGCGATTGATACATAATTCAAAAGAACCTTTGAATCAGAAGAAAAATTAAAGGGTTTCAATAATCGAGAGCCTAGGGATTAATCGTACTTTAATAAATTAATAGCTGGATTAATAACAAAAAGAGTGGCGTGGTGTGGTAGTTTAAGACATAAGAATCCGCACATAATTCGCGAAAAAACTAAGTTCAATCAAATCAACGAAATCGTTAATAACTCGTTTAAAATTTGATTTACAACGTTTTTGGTGGTGAAGTGAAATAAATTAAAACTAAATTTTAAAAATTGTAAGAAAATTAAGAAATTTTTCAGCATGCAATTGAGCAGCGCGATTAACTCTTCCCTTTTCAAGAAAACTCTTTCAGAAATATGTAGGTGCCTGTGCCCAGCTATGGCACGTCCGAACGTCCCACCTATATGACGTATATGAGCTATTCCACCTATGAGTAATATAAAGGTCAGCAGCAATTGTGAAGGCACATCTACGGTAAACATATATATATATAAATATATTAATAAAACAATGACTTTAAGTGACTCAAAGATACGCTTTATGATATTCTTAACGAAATAAATCAGTACTTTATACGTGTTACGTTCATAAACAAATAGACAGACAGACAGACAGACAGAAGTTCTAAAAATGATAAAAATGTATTAAATTACTTATTTTAGTCGTTCTCAATCACTTTTGTTACATAAATATAAAATGTACAGACATCGGCAATTTATTATATATATAGATTTGTAGCTCAAATGACAACTTTCAATACAAATGACATGTACAGCCAAAATGAATTAATGTACATAACAGTATGGTAAGCCAGTTGAAATATTGATAACACGTACTCTCTAATAAACTATACTTATAATATACCCATAATACAGTCCCACCTATAGCAGTGGCGAGTTGTCAGTTGGTATATTGAGGTGGTGAAGTGCTTGTATGGTTACGCTTCGATGTCTTTTGGAGTAAAGAACTCATGAAGCAAATTTGTATTAGCTTCATGAAAGAACTAGAGAAAGAAATCTATCGAACTGCAGTTATGTGTAAGACAGGCTGACGTTATATCACTGAAGCTCTTCGCCGCTGAATTGGAAGATATTTGCAAGTTACTGGACTGAAAATAATGCATTTAAATTTTTTATATCCAGAGTTTCTTGTCGGTTCTTTAGGTCTTGCTTTTGCAAACCGATGTAGTTTTTGACGTTCCCAAGAGCTTTAATCAAGCCTAATATGAATGAAAAGTTTTGTTACTTTGCATTTGTTTTTAGCAAAAAAGTTAATAAATAAATCGGGGAACGAGCATGGAATTTACTTGCAACTTAAAACTAAATAATACTAAAACATACACAGAGTGAATTTTTCAACACGTCAAGGAGAAATAATTTTAGCTATTAAAGAGCTCATCGTGTGAATTCAGATACTATCACAGGCATAGTTTCTTAAGTGTGAGTTATCTTAATAGAGTCGTTGATTAGTAACAGATGTCGGTACCAGAATATCAGTCACTGGATGTGTGGCTATTCATACTACGAGCCTCTTTGCCTAAATGGGCGCTATTCACGTTGGTTAGGGTTGGTGCCATTGTGTTGCGTCCGAGCTTGGATGAACGCAAATTACCAAGGTGGGATTTGTAAGCTGTGTTTATATAATTGATGTTATTATGGTGACTTCTTCAACGAAGATTTGAATTAAGATGATATAATTTAATTTTTATATAGTATTAATTTTAGATAGTTCATACATCCCAGGAAGGAAAAATGTAAAGTAAGCAACGATGCTATGCTCTAATGAAAACGTCGTATCAAGGACAAACTTTACTTTGCAATGAACAAAATGTTTTTCTTATGTTAAAATGTCGATGCTTTAAATGCAATAAATGTAAGTCTATAGTCGCAAAAAATCATTTTATGTAACTACAAATTAATGATATTTGGATTTTTTCCTTTACTGCCACTATAAAACTGTGCATCTTGCCAAATTTCATAATCAAGAGAAAGTATCAATATCAGGAGTTAATGAGGTTCAAAACATTTTTTATATAATACCAAAGGAATTGCAGGAGCGTCGCCGGCATTGAAAAAAAGGAGAAAGCTCATTCCTTGAAGGTCCATAAGTCGTATTGGTTCGTAAAATTTTGGTTTACGTTGATGTAGATACATGAATTTTTATACACTTCTACGGAGCTTAGCATTTAATATTGACTTTAAAAAGATGCGTCTACTTCTGTACACAAAATGATTCTAGGAGTTTGTCTTTTAATTAGTTTAAGTCCGTCTGACCTGGTAATACCGTTACAGCCAAACAAAACCTCACTGTTGAACATAGGCAGGTGGGTTGACACACGCAGTCTTAATTTTAAGTTGTTATTAAGAAGACGCTGCTGCCCATCTTTTAGTTTGTTTTCCTCTGTCACCTCTTTAGGCACCTACGCGACGATATAGTGCAGTGGATATTACACCACCACTATACTGATTATTTTGGTTGCTGTTGTTGTTTAGCTTGTACTAACATCCTACCTATTTCTCTAAGAAATAGTGCACCAGTTTTTTTACGTGGTAGAGCCATGCTGCAGCTATATTAATAGTATAGTTTTAGCACGAATGGGTCGGCTCGACCGGGGAAGAACCATGCTCTCACAGAATACCAACGTAAAATAGCAGCTTAATGCTGCTGTGTTTCGTATGGTGAGTGAAGAGAACCGGAGACCTATTTTACTGGAAAAGAGGCATTCTATTTTAGTCCTCACGGCTGACAGCGCATCTGCATTTTAATTTGCAAACGAAGATAGATGTAGATGTCTATGGGCCACAGCAACCACTTACCATCAGATGGACTGTATGCTCTTTTGTCACCCTAATTCTATAAAAAAAAACCTCTGCTGTGTTCTTGTTTAAAAAGCGAGAGACCTAGTTAATTATTGGTGTGAGGCATCCTCTTCAGGGATGACAGCGATAATAATCTGACCTTCTTCTTTTTTGAAGATGATCGGTTCATGGGCTGCAATCGTCACTTACTTTCAGGTGGACTGTTAAATCGTTTGTTATTTAATCTATATCTATAATTATAAACAAAATTAAATTGTTTGACTGCAACATTGCAATAACTAGCTTTTATTAAGCCCAGAGCTATATTTTCATGCCACGAATAACCATTTTTAAAATTATTGTCTGTATGGGTTAATTCTTCTGAATGGCTGAACCGATTGTTATGCGATTTCACTAATATATAGAAAGCAATATGCGGAGTGATCTAGGCTATATAAATCCGAAAAGCTTGGAGATTTTTTTATGAAATCAAAAAATTGATAAAATAAGTAGTCGTTGATGATTATCCTCAATATAAATTATGATATAAAGGACATTAATAGATATCACCCAGGAGAAGCCGAGGCGGGTCGCTAGCATAAAATAAAGCAATGGAATTACCATTTCGTACTCATACATATATAATACATCAAAATATTGGCATTATTATCAATGATAAACTATTTGCCATTTCAATGGAATGATATCTCTGGTAAATCATAGAGACGGAAAGCGATACATAAAAAATTAAGTCATAAAACCACCGTGAAACCAGAGGAACCAAATAGATCATGAACCTAAAGTCAAAGTATATATTTTATTACTACGTACTAAAGTTGAAATGAGCTATAGCTCAACGAATCGACAACCGATGAGGAAGAAAAAGTTTTAGTGGGGCAGCCTCATACTAGCAAGCGGTGTGCAAGGCGGCTGTCCACTAAATTGAGTAACGACCTGGTAAGACATGCAGAAAGGCAATGGATGCAGGAGGCTTAGGACCGTGCTTTGTTATATTATCTGGAGAAGGCATTTTTTATAGGATAGGGTGACAAACGAGCACACAGTCCACCTGATGGTAAATTGTTACTGTGACCCATATACATCTACATCTATCCTCAATAAAGACTCAAGATGCAGATGCGAAGTCACCCGTGAAGACTAAGATGGAATGCCTCTTTGCCAGTAAAAAGGGTCTCCGGTTCTCTACACTCACCATACAAAATACAGCAGCGTTAAGCTGCTATTTTACGCTGGTTTTCTGTGAGAGCGTGGTCCTTCCCTGGTCGAGCCGATCCATTCGTGCTACAACTATACTACTAATATATCTGCAGCATGGCTCTACCACGTAAAATGTTCCCTATGTTCCCTAGTGGCTGTTATTTTTTATAATACTAAAGTGACAAACGAACTTGCAGTCCACCTGATGGTAAGTGGCTACTGCAGTTCATGGACACCTGCAGCTATCCGTCCAGGTTGTTTTAGGTCTCTAGCCTAATATGAAAGGTTGGTTGTTAAGGTGAAACTCTCTAAATGAAAGCGATCAAACCACAAACATAACGTGATTCATTTACGATAGATATAGTACGTTTGTGTAACGCTGGTGGAAATGTTTATTTATTATGATAATATTTACAGCAATAATATTTTGTCAAACTTTTTTAATACACTGTCATTTTAAAATAAGGTTCCTCTGCCCTTACATACTATACATTTTAAAACTCGAAAAGCCACTAGTTCTACGAAACAGAATTCATCGTTCCTTTGTCATACACCGTAGTACATTTTGACTGCAGATTCATATTCAAACAAAAATGTGTATTGACAAGTCCTACTGTATGGAAAAGCTTCTATTTTAAATATTTCTATTAGAATTTTTTCTGTATTCCAATTGTAGCATATATAGTGCAATTCAGATATAAAAGACAACAGGTAATGTTTTATTATTTTTATTTTAAACCCACTACCAGTTATTACATTATTGTCAAAAAAGATAAAATTTAATAACATCAATAAATAGTGCATTGACTACGGCTAAGCAAACCTCTAATCATTTCTGACGGTTTTGGAGCAATGCGTATTAGGCTGCAATGCATGTCTCTTTTATGCATTTCCCCCTAGTTCGCTTTTCTGCCGACTTCCAAAAAGGAGCCGGTACTCAATTCGACTGTATGTTTTTTTTTTTTCGTTTTTTTTATGTGTGTTACCTCAGAACTTTTTTCTGGGTGAACCGATTTCGATGATTCTTTTTTTATTTGAAAGCTGGTACTTCTCGTGTGGTCCCATATGAATTTGATCAAGATCAGACCAATAGTTTTTAAGTTATTCTTAAATAACTTATATTGAAGTCGGCTGTACAAAATTTTTAATTTTAAATTATACGTTTACGTTTTACTTACCATTTTGTCGAAATATTTATTAGAAAAATATCGATATACCTATGTTTTGAATTTCATATTCAAAATATATATTCCTTGTGAAAATAAACCTAATATAAATAAACCTAAGTTATAAATTTACCCATCACTTTATGTAATATAAAATCGTTTCTACAAATTCAATGAAAGCCCTTACTAAAGCCGGGAAAACATGGCATATTTACTATTGATTAAATTTATACTTTGACTTCACTGCGCTCATTTATTACGCCATTTACAGGTAAGGTCTAACCCAACGTTTCAATTAGACAGATGTTGAATGTGATAAAGGTATCACAAATGTTACTGAACCTAAACAAATATATTTCTTTAGGGACTATTCCTCATAGAGTAAATGAGTGTCTATTTCTATTCTCGATTAATCTGTTATTTTATCTACTTCAATAAGTTTGAATGACAGACGTTTTGAGTGCTCCAATTTCGTAGCTACTTCTTCTTCATTAGCCTGGAAAAGTTAACTGCTGGACACGTGCCTTTTCTATTATAGGGTGATTTATCATAATGCCTCAGCAAGTCGATTAACAATCACTAAACCACATGTCTCACAATGACACTTCTCTCCTTTGCCAGTCTAAGTAATTAAAAATGATAAATAATTGAAAATTAAAAATGTTATACAACCGACTTCAATATAAATTATTAAGAATAACTCAAAAACTATTGGTCAGGCCTTAATCAAATTTATATGGAACCACATGTAAAGCACCAGCTTTCACGTTAAAAAAGAATCATCGAAATCAGTCCACCCAATAAAAAGTTATGAGGTAACACACATAAAAAACACATACAATCGAATTGAGTAGTCTCCTTTTTGAAGTCGGTAGAAAATAGTATGTGTAAATTAACTCTGGCGTAAATGAAAAAGTTGTACCGCCTTTCCCCGAAAGCCATGACGGCTTTCTGGCGTTTCTGAACCGTAACAAAATGAGTTGATAGATTCTCTGACGTCCCCAACACACCGCAATGTAAAACTACGTACTCACAATCAATTATTACTCTCTATTGTTATTGTATATATTTGAAATATCCCTAGCAGATAATCATTTTTATTCAAGATCATCATGTTTATACAGGTAGGTAAATATGGCTTAAATTATAGTATAGTTATCACTATCAACATCATCCTCGTTATTAAAACTCCTCAAAAATCTTTTGGTGAACATAGGCCTCCGCCAAGTAATGCCATAAATCACAATTCTAAGTCAGCTGCATCCAACGACCTCCTACATCTCTTACAAATATCATTAGTAACTTTGGGGCTTTAATAGAAATAAATTGTTCCCACATAACTATAATGACACTGAAGAATACTCTTTAAATATAATAAAGGTAACCTTTATTCTAAAAAAAAAAAGAAAAACTTATTGAATCAATTTTCCATGTAACGAATGTATGTTCCAAACATTACTATATTATTGCATATTTCTGATTCTTATTCGTGAAGATGACTTCGTGATGCAATAGTAACATCAAACTGAATTTATTTCAATATTCTGTCTTTATTTTTCCTCTAGATATTTTCCGATGCTGTTCTACATTTTACATAAACTAATTTCCTCAACAATATTGGTCTTGCGACAGTTCTGTAGGTACGGCCGCCTCCCTCTAAAAGAAACTCTTCGAGATGGGGGTATTCGACGACCAAATCGAATCATTCGACCTTACTGATCTTCGAAATAAAACTTGCAACTGAATTTGTATTACATAATATTATATCTACAGTCATTTATTTTACAGTGTATCTGAAGATAAATTAACAATAATTGGCCAAGTACTTGCTAAGATAATATGTTAGGCAGAATGCAGTTACGCAGATTATTCGTTATATTTATGTAACGTTACGTCAAATTAGTTTTATTTGTTTTTTTTTTAATTTCGACGGATATAAAGAGCTATTAAAATTACAGGCAGTAAGACATTTGTGTATTTAATTAAATAAACGTCTCACAATTTTTTTTGTCCTGTATCGAGGAGGCAATTTTAATACATTTATTGCACAAGGACAAACATATAGACCCGGAAACAATTATTTGTAGACCATACAAATACTTGTTTCGTGCGGGATTCAAACCCGCTATCCTCAGCGTCGCAACTCGTGACATTCCATTTCATATACCATGAAGGACCTCGGGGACTACGCTAAATTTAAAAGTTACGGTGTCATAATAAAATGGATATTTCGTATATTAAGGTCAATTTATAATAGCGTTTTATGAATTAAGTTATTACTAAGCGACAGTTTGTGTGCTCGTTTGTTATACTTATTCTATATTTAAAAAAAAAAACTCTCCTTACACAAGCCTCCTAGTTTATTTAGAGTAAGTAACAGTAAAATTGGTAGTGTTAAGAGTATTCCTATTATTTTTTCGAAAAAAAAATTTAAAATGTATTCTTTGTAAAGACCAATAATAGATACATAATTTTTTATAATATTTTCATTTATCAAGTACCGGAAAAATAAAGAGAAACAATTGAAATTTTTAATTTATGTGCATAAATAAACTGGATTCCACTATGAGTATGTACATATTATATATGTAGAAAAATGTATTCATAATAAACGTATAATAAACGTTTTGATTTTTTAAATCGAATAGCAGTACTGATTTAACGCAATTGCTGAGTTTGCATCCCCTTGGCACTCCATGCAGCCAGTCAGTTACCCTTCGTTGAAGGGGAAACGTTAATATGAGGATATGAGAATTTACTGTTTAATCCAGCTGCAGGCCAATTTGTTATTAATTTCATCCAATCCACTTAAAAGCAATCCGTTTGTAGATTTCATGCAGCAATAATATAAATTGTCCATAGAAGTTTTTATTTCAAAAATATCTCTTTGATCCGTGCGCTTGTGAAATAATAGACTTTGATTTTATTTTAAAACTAGGTAAAACTTTATATAAATTGAAAATAGAGTATTTTCTATTATTATTTTTTATAGAAACAGGCCGACAGACGAGCATACAGTCTACCTGATGGTAAGTGGTTGCTGTAGCCCATAGACATCTACATCTGTCCTCGATTACAAATCAAGATGCAGATGCGTCGTCACCCGTGAGGACTAAGATGGAATGCCTCGGTTCCAGTAAAAAGGGTCTCCAGTTCTCTACACTCACCATACGAAACACAGCAGCGTTAAGGTGCTATTTTACGCAGGTATTCTGTGAGGGCGTGGTCCTTCCCCGATCGAGCCGACCCATTCGTGCTACAACTATACCACTAATATAGCTGCAACATGGCTCTACCACGTCCAAAAAATTATTATATATTAAATTCAATAATAATTATTATAAGCCTTCGAATTTCGATAAGTTATAAAGTCACTTTATTTGACATAATATTTAACGACTGATTGACAGAATTGTCAGAGTTTTAAGTTGGAACAAACATTCGTCGTGTAGTGGCGATGTAATAAAATCTATCCTATCATTCCGTGGATGTCGTAAGACACAGTCGTATGAGACAGAGAGAAATGGAACAGGAGATAAACAGCAGCTTCTTTCTGATAACAAGTCAAAATAATAAAAACTGCGTTTGTCAACTCGCCTGCCAAGTGTGGTAAATATGGCAAATATTCTTCTGTAATGTAAAAAAATGTGTGATGAACAACAATATTTATAACCTAGTTTTCGTATACATTAGTATACATACAAATAAAAACCTTCGTTATCTTTTAGTACCGGAATTTTTTAGTTTACCTTTAAAGTAATTTAACAACAGTCTTATATTAGAGTGGGTTTTTGGAGCAGTGTGAGTCCACCATGTTCGCCATTGCGTGCTGACAAATCTTTAAGTCTTCAATGTTTTTTAAATTACTGTGATACAGTATGTTTCCCCAAAGTGCTTTCAGCTGAGCACGCAGTGAATCTTTACTTTAATTTGCACTTCACAATTTATATCGAAATCGTATTCATAATTAGTATTTTGAGGTTTCCCTAAGATATTGGTTATAAACATATGTTGATTCCTGGCAGTTACCACCTGCCTCTCTGACGTTTCCAAAGAAATTTTCGAGACAATCTTGATTGAGACGTCTCGTAAATATAAATGAATATATTTTCTTCTTATTTCAATTCTTCATGAAGTTTATTAAAGATTTTATAGATACTTGAAATCCGTGAATGAAATTCATGCTATTTGTAACGTCTTTCTGTCGATCACTTCTTATTGATTTTAAGTACCTGAAAAATGTTAGCATTTCTTGTAGAAACTCAATTTGATAACTATCGCATCGAAAAGCTCTTTTACATTTATTAGGAGATCGCAGTGTACTTGAGTGTAATAAATCAAACAAATTATTAATTGTATTTACAAAATCAGCGGTATCCCTTGCGGCAACCTCGATAAAATTTAAATTTACGTAGCTTAGGTTTTTATATTTCACATTTGATACGAATTATTCTTTAAAAACTAAATTTGACACTTATTATTATTTTCACAACCCTGTTTGAGCACTGGTTGAGCCGGTTTAAAGCAGTTTCTCTCTTTACGTGACGAGCCGCCAGTGCTCATACACGCGCGCCTCAAGCTTGTAGTAGTGTACTTATCACAGCGCGGTTGTATGAAGCTTTGCAGTGTACGGTACGATTTCTTTACTCATGTGGTACCGGCGAGAATCGAAACTTGTTTGTTAGAATACTATAAAGTTAACTTCGCCCTTGAGTCACATTTATTGTATCATATTTAAATGGATAATTTTGTTAATATAAAATTAAGTAGACAATTTTATCGCAAAAAGAAATATAAATTAGCACTGATTCTTAATTATGAATTCTACCAAAATTAATTTAGAAGATTTTCGGGTAAGACATTAGAGGGCACTGGCTTAGCACAGTCCATTTGAGCTGGCGCGCCCTTTATCAATTATGGCTAAACAAGAAAAATGACCCCCTGTAAGCCTACACAAGCCTAATTAAAGTAAGTAGGTAAATTTTAGGAAGTGCCGCCACTGGTGTTGTATTCGTTCCGTAGTGCTCACCCTTGTACATTGTCATTTAAAACTTTTGGATACTTTGTTTTATAAAATGATAAATAAAAACGTATAATTTTATCAAATATTTATGTAGATTATTTTGCTGCTTCTTTAAAAAAACAGAAGTGTTATTAAAACTTATTTGAAAGGTTATTAACAATAAAAAAGTTAAGATAAGGAATTTATATCCCAAGGTAAAATAAGCATATCGAAATATTTTAATTTCTAAGCACACTACTGAAAATAATTGTTTTAACTATAGCGGATAGTTTTTGTAAGTAAACCTTAAATTTTGTCTAAAGCAAATTATCCTAATTTGTATGTGTAGTATGCGAGTAACCTTGTTTAGATCCTGGTCGGGATGAATAAAGCAATGCAATTTTAAACGCAACGTGAAGGAAAACATCTCCAAAAATCTTGCATGTCTAAAAAATAAATAAAATATCGGAGGCTATGATAAAAGATGACTGAAATATTTGTAGGCCACCAACACGCAATAGGGCAGCGTAGCGGACATTTCTTTGACCTAAAACCTATTCAAAAATAACCCATACCCATCCGTGGTAAGTAACTGTACTTCACTTTATGTTATCATGTTTTTTTTCAGATTTTATTTACAAAAATTTAAGTACTTCTTTAAACTATGTATGGATTTAACAAAAAACTGGTCAAGCACATGCCAAATTAGTGCAATTAATATTCCATGTTATCGGCCCTCACCAATTGTTTTAGATTGTAAGTCTAATATGAAATCATGGTTTGGGAAAATAGATGACGGAAGTAACTCTAACATTATTTTTGAATTCTAATAAAATTAAAAATAAAAACCCCAAACATAACAAGCATGGTAAACTTAATCTACGTACGTTTACTAGGTCGTAAGACTCCTTTTCTGTCTAGAAGTCAATCTGGGTAAGTACTCCCCCACCCCTCCCCCCTCTGACTTATATCTACCAATAAAAAAAAATGCTCTGAAGAGTATAGAGAGCCAGTATAATAACAGGCTGTGAGACTTTCCATCGTGACCACTGTGTCGGTTTTTCCGATAAACATCAAAGGAAGTTCAGCTATGATCGTGCGCGCGTCTACATGATCGCCGAATGCATATACTCTATAAACTTACCTTGTTATATTTCGGCGTATAGTTAACATACACCGAAATAGAACTAGTAAAAATAGAACAACTTCCTTTTTTTTTCACCACTCTGTTTTGGTCTACATTTCAATAATAGTTATATTTCAACGTCCATCTCGGACAGATGACAATACAAATATGTAGGATTCACGATTGTATGGGCAGCCGCGCAATGATTGTGACAATCATGCCCCATTCTGTAGTTCTCAATCATAGCCGATGGTGTATAGGCGGAGATAGGTTTTAGAGATGACAACGCGTCTGTAGCCTTTCTTTAACGTTCGTTGTAGGTGCCCATGGGCAGGGCCGGATTAACCTTTAGGCAGAGTAGGCAACTGCCTAGGGGCCCCGTGCGCGCACAGATATAATGGAAAATGTTTCATACAGAGAAAATTTTATTGGAAAATTTGTAACCTCAGTGACAATAGGTATTATTACGTTTTAGGGACGCACATTGTCAGTTGATGAAATACTTCATACTTACAGAACAAAACCATCTAGTATCGTATAGTAGAACTAATAATATGGATACGTTACATCCCTTCATGCTGGCTGGGGGAAGGGGCCCCGAGAACTCCAGTGCCTAAGGGCCCCGACATGGTTAATCCGGCCCTGCCCATGGGCTACAGTAGCTCATTACTACCAAGTGTACTTTGACTTCGTTTTTCACTTCAGTTAAATTAAAAACAGTAATATCTCATTCGACATGACTTTTAAAATGTTTCCTCCAAAATTATCATACTGAAAGTTTCTTTGATATTGCAGCGCAATAATGTTATTTTAAAACACCAATAAATCATTTACGCTACATTAAATATTTGTCGAACTCTCCCTTCTAGTGTAAACACTATTAAAACACATCGTGTAGGGTGTGACCTGTTCCAACCCCTAAAAATTTCTTGCATTTCACGCACATGAAAAACTTAACGCAATTCCCTTTTGATCAGTTACAGTAAAGTAATATTTTTAGTATATTTTATTATAATTTTTGAGAAGCTACCAGTAGGATTAATATCATCAACACATATATTCATAAAAGTAATTTAATAAAAAAAAACTTTAATGAAACACACCTACAGAGTGTAAGCCACATTTTGTCACTTTTCACTACAGTATTACGGCTCTTTTATATAAAAAAGGGCACATTTAAAGTAATAATAACTCATAAACTGACACACTACATGGACGACATGTTTATTATTTACGTTTGCCTGACATACGCAATTATAAAATAAAAATAGTTTTCTGATTATTATTGAAAATAGACTGATTGGTAGTTAAAAACATCTTAACTTATGGAAGACAGTCACCCGTAGTAAAGCCATAGTCTACGTGATTATCATAGTGAATAAATTAAATTAAATTATAATAGTATTTTTTAAATAAACAATATGTTTGCACTCCACATATTGACGAACAAGACAAAAGGGTTATTAAACTACTTCGTATGAATATGATACTTTGATAAGATCACTATAGCCTATTTTTGAAATGATTTTGGTGATGAAATAAAGGTCAATTAATTTCATGCATATTTGATAAAAGGAATACCATCCCTTATTCGTACCTCGCAATAGCAAAATAAAGTTTAAAAATTAACAATCTCGAAATCTGTATTTTATTTATATACCGAATTATTGACAAAACGTCTCGCATAAAGGCGTTACCAAAAACGGCTCCGTGGCGCAGTGGCTTAGTAATGAGTTGCAGCGCTAAGGGCCGCGGGTTCGTATCCCGCACGGAACAAGTATTTGTATGGCCTACATTAATTGTTCTGTTCTCCACGATACAGGAGAAAATCCTAGTGTGGGGGTAACGTTTAAAAAAATAGATCGAATGATGTTATTTTTGAGCCTAATCAGATAGATGCGTCGCGTGCACAGACTAGAAAATAAGAATTTTATAGATATTTTATAATAAATATTTTTTGCACTTTGCTAATCCTCTTTTAAATGATAACCGTCTAGACATAGGCAGAAAAGTGAACGCACACCTATCCGAATAGGATCAGCTCTGTCAGGTACTTTGCATTATAATCGAGTTTCCATAAAGTAAAACAAAATCTCCAAGCGGCATTAATATTCAGTGATAGGGCTGAACGCATAGCCGTCGGATTGACGTTTAACATGCAAATTGCAATCTGAAAATCTAGCAAAATTGTGTGTGACTAAACATTTTCGTTATTATTAATTCTGGGCACAGTTGTTTGAATCAGTGGCGAGAATATAATTTAAATGCTAAACAAGTTTATCCCACTAACATAAAATTGGTTGGGACTGGGAGCGCTGCTCTGTGGGAATTGAAACAGACAGGTGTATTAACGAAAAGCTTTCACACCAATGTTGATTTTAATGAACTGATTTGGAAATAACAGGGTAAATTGAAGTTAAATATAAATTGAAATATAATTACTGCATCACAGTTAAATATGTCTAAGCCTCAGTATTTCAATATTAAAAGATGTGAGTTACGGTGAGTTATGGCACATATCTTTTTTCCTTCCTTCCTATTAATCCTTCTAATATATTATATGATTGTAATTAACAAACGATCATTTTATGATTGTAATTAACAAAACGAAACACGTTAAAACAAAATGGTTTCTATTTCACCTAGAAGTGATTGCCTGTTTAATTGACCACCCTGGAAGTATGGAGTCATTAAAAAAGGAGGGAGAGACAAAACATATCAGACAAACAGGGAGAGTGATGGATGCTGAAAATAAATCAAGTCTCAGCACTCGACCAAGACTGACCAGATGCGCCCTCCGTGAATAATGTATTGCTAGATCGTTTAAGTTATTTCAACTTAGTACTCCAGTTGTCAAGTATCAGACGACATAATAATAATAATTAAAAGACAAATGTTAAAATACATTTGTCTTCATCGACATCGAGAATATGGCCTTTAATGATATTTCGTTACATAAAGCATTTGGAACACTAAACTACTTTTTTTAAATAATCTTTTTAATATTTGATCGCGATCTGATTCTTGGTGAATATGGAGTTAGCACTATATTTAGCAAGTAATATATTATAATGATTTCTTATATTAACTCGAATATTTGACAATGACTAAAACCAAGTTTCTTTACGGATTTTACCGCGTTTAATTTAACTTATTTTTATTTCCCTACGTTTTATCACGTATATTTGATTCACGCGGAATTAAAAATAGGTTAAATTAAACGCAATAAAATCCGTAAAATTGATTTTAATCGTATAAATCTGAACTATAATAAATCTCTAACACGATGTTTGTTTGAACACGTATCACGCAAAACCTGTGAACCTGTGACTTTGGGTGGGACTTTCACTGGCAAATAGCTGATGTTATAACGAGTAACTTAGGCTACTTTTATTCTAGGAAAAGAATTAGGGTCCCGCGCATAAACATTAAAAGCCATGAAATCCAAATGCAGCGCGGGTGAAGTCGCGGGGTACAGCTAGTATATTGATAAAAAAGCTGTTTTGAATGCAAACTGATGTATCATAATGTCTTATATCTATCGCATTTAGGTTATCGTAAAAGAAAATTGTACTGACCGCGTTGCGTGCGACATTGGTAAGCGTAATATAATTGAATTTCTGCATTTCATCCGTTGAATATTTCGATCGGTCGAGCACCAATAAATAGACCGGAGTTCCAACGGTAAGGTACAAATATAAACGGGAAATGATTCATTTCGTATTTCGACACATGCTCGAATTGAAAGGTCGGCTGCGAGTGACGTATTTTTAATTACCTCCAACCACTTTATCGCACAGCCTTCATAGGTATGCAATTTCTATAGTGGACAATAAATAATACGACATCCTTCTCGATATCGCATTGAGCTTAGGGGCAGTCGTACGCATTTTTATGGTTACAATTAAACTAGCTTATGATAATAATTGCCTTTTGCTCTTTTCATCAAATTTAAAACTATGATTTATTATGAAACAAAAATTATTTGATAATAGCTGTTCCCCGCGACTTCGCCCGCGTAGAGTTATTTTTCGCGGAAACCCGAAAATAAAAGCAGCCCAAGTTACTCCTTATAACATCAGCTATCTGCCAGTGTGTATAAATATTGACAAATATTGACATTAATATTTATACGATACTAACGTCATTCAATTGTTTTGCCTTCCCGGACCCCCTTCACTAAGACTTAAACTTTATGGTATTGTATTATAGCTCAAATTGACTTTTAAGTATTATTAAGAATCTTTTGTATGGGAATATAGGAAAGTATTGTTTTTAGACTTTTTCAGGCAGTTTTTTAAATTTTTATCTACGTAAGAACCATCTTCGTACTTCAAGGAATATTATAAAAAAAGAATTAGCGAAATTGGTTCAGCTGCTCTCGAGATTTGCGCTTAGCAACACATTCAGCGATTCATTTTTATATTATAGATAATATGACAAATCATAACTTGCTATGTGATCTACATTTGGAGATGAATGGCTCAAATGTATATTGACACAAATACTAGACGTTCATTAAAACACATTTTATGGATTTTATCGAGTTTATTTTTAATTTAGAGATTTTAATTTGGTATTGAACTTATTACCACGTTCTTATAAAGTTACTTTCTTGTTTGTCTGACTGTCTGTCCATCTGTCTGTCTGCCGTACTAGGTGGAAAAAATATTTAAATTTATTAAACTATAATTATTAAATTATTACGTAATTTATTAATGATTATAAATTTAATTTCAGCTCTCCTTTTACAGGGCCTAAATTACTTTTCCCAACAAAACAGACTCTCGTAAGCTTTTGAGTCATGTTTAGGTAAAAAGGTAGCTATTTTAATTACCCCAATCTTGATAGAATCTCCGTGCGAGCTTGATTGAATTTCCGGACGAGGCTATCTCTCGTATTTGCGGAGCGTTGTGGGTGCCTGCTGCGTTCGCCTGCTCGCTTCGGCTCACTGGCCTGTGACGTCACAGCGTCGATTACATTTTTTTATTATATGCTACGATAAATAGTCCGTAATAAATTTATTGCTTGATTTTTCTTATCAAAATAACAGACATTACTTTGTGTAGTACTTGTATGATTTAATTGTTACTGTGCTCCGGGAAACACAATTATCAGCATGATAAACCTAAAATGGACAGAATAATACATATATTCTACAGAAAAAATCTATAAAAATAAAAGTGTACGAATTATTTCGCTACAAAATAACATAACTTTGGTATCAACTTTATGAAAGTAACGCTCCAAAAACTAGTTGGAAAATGTTAAATCAAAATATAAGCCTAATCCATATTCTTCTTAGTAATCTATATTTTCTCCCAATTTCTCGCGAAACACTAATAAAAAGGCAATCGTTACCTGCTATTGAGACGTAGTTACGTTCGATGAGGGTTCTATGATTGATGTGACGTATAATAAGGCTCGCAAGTATCGCAATTTGTTTACCCTCACTCTACTACATACATATATTCACGCTTATGAAACCAAAAAATACATGTTTTCATGTCGTATTTATAATGATCAACAACGTAGGGGTTTCTACGTTTCCCAATAATTGGACAAAAGGTCCCCGAGGAACCAATTCTACAGTAGATTTTAAGCTGATATGAATATACCTCATATATTTCTTTCTTTTGGTGCTCTAGAAAATTATATTACGTGCTAGTCCGTTTAGAATATTTTTCGAATTTGTTCATAGTAACGGACAGATATTATATAACAATTTCTTTCAAGATTTTCTAGTTTTACATCTAGAAGCTGTATCTGCGCTTATAGTGTAATTATTAGCAATTCTATAGGTACTACTCTACTACCCTACTCATTGATTCTTACTTAAAGGATCAAAACAGACAACAGATTGGTCGATGCTCACATATTATAGATATTTCTATAGTATATTTATTTTATATATTAGTAAAATGTATATATTACGTAGTTAATTATCATTTTTAATTTGGGAGTATCTTATATTGCTACACTATTATTGTTTGGTGGTGAAATGTTTTAATCAAACTAAATTTAAGGATGTCGTCATAGTTATTCCCTTTATTTTATAAAACGGATAACTTTCTTCACATCATAGATCAGTCCACGAGTTTTGATGGTCGTATTAGAATTTTTAGTATTATTGTTTTTATTCTGCATTATATTTTCTACTTACATAATTTATGATTTTTTTTTAATAAGGATAAGAAACGGCACACATCCCGTCTAATTTTAAGTGGATGCTGTGACCTCTAGACATCTAAATCTATCCTCGTTTAAGAATCAAATTAGTAGTCTTAGTTTACACTTAGTAACAACGTTACGTTACGATACGAGATAGAATGCCTCGTTTCCAGTAAAAAGGATCTCCGGTTTTCTGGACTCACCATACGAAACACAAGAGCATTAAACTGCTATTTCCTCTGATATTCTGTAAGAGCGTAATCCTGCCCCGATTGCGCTGACCTATTTATGTCACAACCATAACATAGGCACAGCATGGATCTATTTGGCATGTATAATAATATGTGACTACTAATATATCAAAAATCACAAATAATGAAAAAATTGCATAGGTGTAATTAATGTGTGTACTTATAACCTATCAGAAGACGTTCATAATATGTAGGTTCCTTTCAGAAAAAGGGAAAATAAAAAAATATTTTACTGATAATCAGTGAGATTTTTTTATTTATCCTACAAAAGGTATTTTTTAAATAATATATATTCTTAAAACTACATAGATTTTCAAATAATATTTTCTTCTCATTCATAAATCTAACTAATTGCTGAAAATTAAATTGACGAATTAATAATAAATAAATGTAAATATTTCGTTTTCGTACTTCAAAGAAAATATCCACCGTGATCAATACCAAGCGTTCTCCGCTAGATTCTTGCCGGCACGTGTCCGTCATAAACCTGCTTTTACAGCGACACAAACCCCGCCCTATATAGTCGACGACATAGAAGGAAAATATTATCCCCGAGTAGTAAAAAGTGACACACTGCGGTGGCTTTTTCACATCGCTCGTCTTTTTTTTCTAACAAAATAAACATAGCTAGAAGACAGATGTCCCTACGTCTGGAAAATAGCGAATTACTAAACATAATTCTATCTGAAAGCTGCTCACATAAATTACTCGAAAAAGTATCATAGAAAATTAACCTTATTTTATTTATAACGTAGCGTGGTTTAAATAAATGTTACGTAACGAAATTTAATTTAGTACAGAACGTGTTTGTCTATTATTTATAAACATAAACAAGGAGTAAAAACCGAAGTTTCCTCTATACATTTAAATATTTAATGTTCCACAGTTAAGATGTAGTGTTTTTCTTACTTATGATAACACGATATTAAACGTAAACGTGCCTCATGAGATAACATTGAGGTACCAAGAATTTTCATCGCCGTCGGCTTGTAGCCGCCTTTGCAATATATAGCCATGATATTCACTAGAAAGAGACGGGACTTCTTTACTCCTATGTCTTGTGTCTTAAGTTAGAAAGAAACCTCTAAGAATTTACTCGCACGTCTCAAATTTCTAAAGGTTTTATTGCATTCCCCGCAAGCACAGACGCTTAAACTTTATTGCTGTGGGATTAAAGTAATATTTGCAGCGACTAAATGATGTCGAGGCAATTTTGCGATATTAAAAGCTGTCTACGTGGAGGCTCAGGTCAATAGTTTGGTGTTCCATGGATATTTGCGCAGTATAATCGAGCCAGGAACTTTCTATCGTACACATTCTTCGTGAACGGCGTGCGATAACAACACGTAACTTTTCAACTATTTAACGTAACTGTAGTTTGATTTTATATAAACTTTGGATATACAAGTAATAACCAACATTAAATATTTATCCACACATTGATTTTGAGTTAAGGTCTTAACATAAATTATATTTAGAGGATTAACTACAATTAAATACATAATTGCAGAGCCACTATGATACGACACTATGATTAGTTGAACGTTAGTTTTAAATATTAGTACATTAAAACAAATTCACATTTTAATTGAAAGTAAATTAATATCCATACAAATACACACAAATAAATGAAATTATAGTGTCTGTTTCTAATTTCAAAATAACAGCTTTTTACTAAATACATATGAAAGAATATACGGTACTTATAATAAACACAAATGTTTTAATATTTTTGTCTATCCGTCTATCAGTTTGTTTGTTCCGGCTAATCTCTGAAATGGCTGGACCGATTTTGACTGGACTTTCACTGGCAGATAGCTGATGTTATAAGGAGTAACTTAGGATACTTTTATTTAAGAAAAAGACTAAGGGTTACGCGTAAAAAAATTAAAATCAATAAAATCAAATCGTAATAAAAAAACACGCGGGCCAAGTTGCGAGGAACAGGTAGTTTAAAATTTTAACTTCATTCGCTAAAAACTGAAGAAATTCATTTCACTTCTTTTCTACCTTAAGCGGTGAGATATCACAACGTAAAATCAAAAATTTACCATAATATAATATAGCTAGGTTGGAAAAGTTTGGTTTATCCGATTGCAAACGAGAAACATTACAAAAGTATCGAAGAATGCACCCCGCGTTAAAGCGCCTATGTAGTATTTTGCGATGACCCAGATATGAGCATATCTCAGCATTAGTTGAGCCAGAAAATCTTTCTTACTAATATTATCTTAAAATTCAATTATTTTAGATGTATAGACGAAGAAACATTAAGTAATATGTTTGTAATCTGTACATAATTATTTGAAAAAAGATTTTCTAATCGAATTTACGAGAGCGTAACAAAGGCATTTATGTTTCTATTTATTTCTATGGCTTTATTCAACAAACAAATTTGTAATGACGAAAAAACTTAAATGTTTCAACCATTTAAATTTTACCTACTCGTATCTTTTTATAGAATAAGTGTGACAAACGAACACACAGTCCACCTTATGATAAGTGGATGCTATGGCCAAGTATCAAAATGCAGATGCGTTGTCAAACCTGAGGACTAAGATCGAAAATCTCGTTTCCAGAAAAAAAGGATATCCAGTTCCTACCATCACCATGCGAAACATAGCAGCATTGTGCTGCTATTTTACGCTGGTATACTGTAAAAACTCGATCCTTCCCCTGTTGAGCCGACCCATTTGTGCTACAACCATAATATAGCTAAAGCTTGGCTACCACACGAATAAAGAATATATAATTATTATACAATTTGTTAAGAATATTATTAGTGTGTATATATAGTATGTAGTGTGTTATTCATTTATTCAATATAACTTATAAAGTCCACTGCTGAATATTGGCTTTTTTTAAATTAAATAAGGTTAACAAACGAGCACGCAGTCCACCTGATGGTAAGTGGTTGCTGTGGCACATACGTATCAACATCTATCCTCGACTATGAATCAAAATGCAGATGCGTTGTCACCCGTGAGGAATAAGATGGAATGCCTAATTTCCAGTAAGGGTCTCCGGTTCTTTACACTCACCATACGAAACACAGCAGCATTGAACTGCTATTTTACGCTGGTATTCTGTGAGTACCTACGTGGTCCTTCGTGCTACAACTATACAAATAATATAGCTGCAGCATGACTCTCTACCACATATATACTTCCCCTAGAATGCCTCATAAGGAGAATATTTGCTATAGTTACCACGCTACGCAGTCGGGTTGGCAACCGCAGTTGCTTTAATTGTCTAGTTGTTATTAGAAACACACTGCTGCTTTTGTTTAGTTTATTACAATACAAATCTAAGTATATAAAAAACATACTTGCTTTATATTTAATAATAGTCGATCCATTCGAAAGGGTACGACTTGATCGATCCGTTCACACCCTCCAGATATGATTAGCAGCTAATTGAATCCGAGGGTGAGATCCTCAGAGTTTAGTTTTCTAATTTACGACTTTCGTTTTGCTTGAGCGAGTGAAAGGGTTGAATTTAATTACCTTCACGTCAACAACCCTCAAGTAAATCTCACTGAAAATGGATGAAACTGCATCTCAATTTAAAAAAAAATCGTTACCTTGCAGTCTCGTTATTCCGTCTCCAATGAACTGATGGTAAAAGTTATAACTGCCTGCACGGGTTAGTTGTTGCGTCGTTTCTTTACTACAAATTGTTATTTGATATTTAAAATTTTAATCTATTTTAAACTGCTCTTAGTTACGAAGGAGAAATGTAAATATAGGTAATATTATACGATACTGTTTTCAAATTGATTATTATTATTTTTAAAGGCCGGCAATGCATCTGCAATTCCCCTGGTTCCCCTGGTGTTGCAGTTGTTCATGGGCGGCTGTAGTCACTTACCATCAGGTGAGCCGCATGCCTGTTTGCCCCTCTCCTGTAAAAAATATATTAAGGTGCTTAACCACTATTATATTCGTATCCACTGCTATGCCACATATTGTACCGTGGGTGTCATGAGAGGCGACAGAGGGAAAAAAACCAGGAACCAGACAGTAACGACTTACAAAAACCAACTTAAAAAAACTGCGGCTGCCAACCCGTCAAGAGTGGTATCTGTAGCAAGTATGACTTACGTAACTTGAAAACAAAATAAAGTACACTCTTCTCCAACCCCAGCTATTTTATGTCTATTTTAAAAGAACTATATGTGTGTGTGTGTCTATAGTTTACTTAAACCAATAAATTATTACAATTTACTTAAATTACTTTACTTTATAATACTTTGATAACCACGTTAGCATCTTGTCAATTGATTTACTTCAAATTACCTCATCGCTTTAAAACATTTTCAATTGTACCACTGAGCTGTTCTGATAATGAATACGAATATATCAAGCTTAAACTTATTTCACTTGTTTTTTTAACTTATTCCTCGGATTAAACTTTATTTAGGAGTCAAGTACTATGACCGCAGTATGACAACGTATTTGAAGTTATACTTCTTTTGGTGCATTTCAGAAAAATGATGAGTGAATTTATTACGATGCGCGCGCACACTGACATCGAAAACTGACACCGTGAAGTTGTTAGGATGCGCGCGCACACCGAAACCTAAAAGCGACAACTTCATTTGGTAATTGTGTGTCAACTGTCAAGTTTTCGTGAGAGCTGATAATTATATTCAAGGTAGTTATTCAAATATAATATATGGATCTATAAAACGTGTTTTGTTTTAGTTATTTTTTTTTATAGGTAGAATTAGGGTGACAAACGAGCACACAGTCCACCTGATTGTAAGTGGTTGCTGTGGCCCATAGACATCTATCTACATCTATCTTCGTTTGCGAATTAAAATGCAGATGCGTTGTCAGCCGTGAAGACTAAGATAGAATGCCTCTTTTCCAGTAAAATAGGTCTCCGGTTCTCAACACTCACCATACGATACACAGCAACATTAAGCTGCTAATTTACGCTGGTATTCTGTGAGAGCGTGGTCCTTCCTCGGTCGAGCCGACCCATTTATGCTACAACTATACTATTAATATATATATAACTTCTTACGTGCGTAAATAAGTACACACGCACTTTTTTATATTTTATTATGTACGAGTACACTGAAAGACTTAACTAACAAAAACGTGTTATACGAGTATGAAACTTATCCATACATTTTACGAAATTTTTATTTATATGAATAAATTTATGTATTTTAATCCTACTTTGAATTTCCATAGAATCGGACCCCCTATAGTTTTATTGGTGTGTTAATCGGGTGTCGTTTTTTTGCATGGAATTCGTTGATAATCACTTTCAACTTTAACTTGGTATTCTAAAGCCGTACGCCGCTTCTCCCTCTCGCTGCAAATTTGATAATGAAAGGGCCCCACTTGTGTGTTGCAGAGATAATGTAAATAAGTATGCAAATTATATGCCAAATTCCATTCAAATGAACCTTCGCTGTTCTTTAAAGTTTTGATCTAAGTGAACTTCGCTTGATATGTTTGTATAGAATATTTACATATAATATACATAACACGGAGTGTTTGTTTCGTATATAAAAAATACAAACAAAAAAAATACAAATTATAATACTCTATCTCCTAAAAGAAGCGTCTACTGACTCAGTGACAGTTTAGAATTTAGAAATCATCACGCTTGAAAATATATTTCACATTACAAATTTTCTACAATAAAATTCAACTGATTTAAATCTACAAATAGGTGATTGGTTAAATTTTTTGAATAAAATATTTTTATAGGGGATAATTAAAAGGTATTTTTTTGGATTTTAAAAATATATTGTAACATAAAAAACATAAATACTGGAATCTAATGAATCACATTTGGAACATCATGTGTTTTCTACACTTTTTTAATAATAAGTACATTCTCAAGACGAAAATTTAAAAAAGATGTAGTGTAACGCCTAAGACAATAGCACATATTTGCGTATACTTTAGGCATTGTAGCAATATTTCTTGGTTACGTCTTATTGCGTAGAATATTATTATATCTCTTTGATTTTATTGCATGCCTAATATGTAAACATCATATTACAAAATGCAATTTTATTCCTGATGCACACGGTTCATATTGTTAATTATTAATTGTTTAAATTGGTAAAAAGTAATTTAAAAAAGGCTAGTAATATTGAAATGTTGGAATACATCATATCAACATACAAACTGTCAGCGTATAAAAACAGCATTAAAAAAGTAAACGATTTAAAATATAAATAAATGTAGTGGTATAAATTAAGGATTCTGAATAGAGGCTGTGGAGGAACGTGTAAAATATTTTCAGTGTAAGTGAAAGTCGCGCGTGATAGCTCGCACTGACATCATTTTGCTATCAATCATTTATCCGTGAGTCGCTTCCAACGATACCGCGAAAAGCTCTATAGCGACTACGCTTTGATAATGTTTAAAAGCGACTTTAAAAGGCTCCCGCTACCTTCATTGTGAGACGAAAGGAACCGCGCAAACATAATAGATTGATACCGGATCTCGATAAGCGCATATTGAGTTTATTTTCGTAAATTTTATCTGTGCCAGAAAAGGAAATTCATTTTATCGCGTCAAATTTGATTTCGTCATATGGAAAATATATTTCTAAATCCTCCTTTCAGCGTATTTATTAATTCAATCATATTATTTTCAGTCATTTAGGTAATAAGTAATAATAATATATACATTATACATTAAAGTATCAAGATGATAATAATTAATTGATAGAATCAGGCGTTACTTTACGGAAGTCCATTATATTAAAGTTGATAAAAAATTACTTCGCGTACATCCGCTCGATAAAATAAAATGATGAGTCTTACCTAGTTTGAAGAGCACCTCCCGCCCTCCCTTCAATTGCATCTTCAGGTAATTAGATTACCTGAAGATGCCTCGTGTAGAGGCGAAACACGTGTCGTATTGTCGTCAGTGATGTGTCTTTCCTAGTGTAGTGATGTTGGGAGTAGTGGTACTGGGATCAATGGTGACGGTGATAGTGCACACAATTGAGGGAGGGCGGGAGGTGCTCTTCAAACTAGGTAAGACTCATCATTTTATTTTATCGAGCGGACGTACGCGAAGTAATTATTTACCAACTTTAATATGATAATAGTAATAAAATTCATCCATTCTATTACAGCCTATATACATATGTCCACAGCTGAATATAGGCTTCCTCATTTCCCATGGTTGCCACGCTTGACAAAGGAGTTGGCAACCAAATTCTTTTAATATTTTGTGTTGTTATCAAGAAAACACTGCTGCCCATCTCCTGTTTCAGTTACCCGCTGTTGCCTCTTACGACACTCATGGAACGATATGGGGTAGTGGATGTTCTTACACCACCATCACGGCTCATCATTAATTTAAAACAACGCAAAGAAACATCTACGTCCAATTAAGTTATGATAAAACAACACACGTTTTCGAGTGTTTTTTTTTTCTTTTATAATCAGTTAAAAGCATAAACAACTTTACGTGTTTATTGTTACAGTGAATGTATCACTTTATTCTCCTTGTCTTGTTATTTCGAAATTGTTCTCGATAACGAGTAAGTCTGACACGATTGGCCGTCTATAAAGGTGTATCGGTGTCTTTACTCGGTATTTTCTTACAATCTCGACAAGAAGCGGGCTGGGACAGCGCTGCTAATGGACCAATATATCAAATAGGATTAAGTATAAATGAGAGTAGCGCAGCCGCCTGATACTTTGTTGCACTGCATGACCGTAATAGTTGCTGCAATGGTGCTCCATCGTTTTAAAGTGGATAGTGTTTATATAGATATAGAAAATTAACTATAACGATAAAAAAAAAAAACTAATTAGTTATCGGAATAGAATTCGTAACATTATGGGCGTGTCATTGATTACTTTTCCTTACTCTTCATAGGTCCTAATACAGCTAAACTTTTTAAAACAATATGGCATATCATACACAAATTTTACATTGTTTGAAAGTATTATATGAGAACCTAAAAAAAAAAAATAAGTATCGATTAAACAGAATAAAAACAAGAAACTTTATTTTCACCTGTAGTTGTAAGTCCTTTGGCAGAGGCAAAAGAAAACAAAACTATATAATAAACAGACTGCAAAGTAGCCTGACTAAATCGTATTTGAGGGCAAAAGAAGACTCCCAGGGAGAAGCAGGAGGCCGGATTGCGCAAACGGCTCGAATTATTTCGCCTGAGTGGGTACAGTGCGCACACTGTATCAAAGAAAACGATTTGTACACAACCTTATACCTCTGCCTAAGGAACACGGTTTGAACGAGTTTTTAAATAAAGGTAATATTAAGCAAATCTAAAATAATATAAGCACGTCGCGGGTTTTATAATAAGCACTGTTTCTCTGTACAAGTTACTCTCTTTATGTGGAATTTAAAACAATGCGTTTTAGAACACCAGAAAAAGTATCTCGTTTTGGGAAAAATATCCCTAACAATTTTAGGACTTGGTAAGCGATTTGTATTTATTAAACAAGGTATGCTATAAAATAAAAGTTATTGCAATATAATCGAATAGAATTTGAAAGTGTGATTTTTGTTTTGTACCTTGTAAGGTCGACAATGAATTGAGTATCGTAAAATACAGATAGAACTGAAGCATTCATGTGTATATATCTTGGGCAAATGTTGGAAAACAAGTAATTCTAGCGGAAAGCGCAAGTAGCTATTACAGTTTCATAATAAACTAAAAATAAACTAGTATTCAGATATTATGGAAAATTTTAAATTATATATAATTCTAGCGTTTACCTGCGATTTCGTACGCGTAGAACACAGCAGATTTATAATAGTGGTTTTTGGTCAATTAGTTCGTTACCGAAAAAGCAATTAAAACTGTTTTCATAACTCGTAAACTATGCGCGTTATGGTAAACTGGTTAAGATAGAAATTAAATATATATTAAATGAAATTCAAATTCTAATCAGCTTATACTCTGAAATTACAATAATTAAATCAATGTTAATCGATTTTGCATCAGTACTTTAAAAGTAAGCAGATAAAGTGTAAGGAACTTCTCTATAGAACAAGAGTAACAAATGAGCACACCTAACCCAACCTAACCCTGATGGTAAATAGATGCTGTGACTCAACATCCGTCCTCAATTAAAAACATCCAAATTCAGACACGTTGTCACCCCTGAGCAATAAGATGGAATGCCTCGTTTCCAGTAAAAAAGGTATCCGGTTCTCTCTATACTCATCATACGAAACACAGCAGCGTTAAGCTGTTTTTTTACGATGGTATATTGTGAGAGTGTGGTCCGTCCCAGTTTGAGCCAGCCAATTCGTGCTGAACCATAATATACGAGTAACTGCCGCGTGGCTCTACTAGTAGAATTTTTTCGTGCGAAATTACTAACCAAAAAGTAGGTAGTATTATTTGTAAAGTATTATTTGAAACTTTTTTACATGTCTTAAAGTTTAAGATATTTTCAGAGAGGCTTAAAGATAAGAGCCAAAACCATTTATTTTATTTAAAAAAAATCTTGCGTATACAAAAATCTAAATAAATATTATAAAATGTAGCCTATGAGTAGATCTCTCATGGCATTTCTCACTATCTGTTTGTGAAGATATTAGTGGAGTGTGAGATTTGGCATAGTTGAAGTTTATACTGGAGAAGAAGTGCAATAAGCAAGTATTTGTTAATATACGTTATTTAAATTAAATAAAATGACACATTTTTCTTTGCGTTGTTACGTGTGCGTTATTCCGTTCATAATGTCAAAAATATAATTTGTCGCTTGCAAAGAGAATATAATCACTAGTCGCTTGTAAACGTAGTGATTATATTCTCTTTGGTCGCTTGGACAAATTATGTCTTACTATACGTATACTGTCAATGTATAAGAGTTAGTACAAGCTTATGTATGTTTATTAAATGTGTAATATGTTTATTAAATCTATGGTTATTATTCTAAGGCCAATGTCAAACAGTGAATATTCTGTGATAAAACAGTCGCAGAGTAAGGTAGAGGACTGTTGCCATATAATTTTATATTTTGTGTATTAGACCTGTGTTTTATATATTAATGTGTAGTTGAAAGTGAAATACAGTCTGTTTACTATAAAAACCTAAAAAAAATGTTGGCCACTAATCAACTGGTAATATATTATAATATGTGTATAGATAACAATGGGAATACGCCACGTTTTTCCCAAATGCTAACCCCAAAGTAGGTGAACTTTGCTTATTGATGACCGGAGCTTCATTGATCGAATAATTGCAAAAATCTATTAAAACACTAAAGTAAATTTTCTAAAACTGGTAATGGAGAGCAGGATTACTAAAGCGAGCGTAACGACTGTGCTAACCGATCGGTCTGCTTAACGAATTGAGTAAGGCCAAATTATTTAAAATGCCAGTTTTGATGCACTAGTATCGGTATTACCGACTTGTTGGGCTAGTGGTCGTAAATGCATTCGCTGATCATGGGGTTCCGGGTTCGAATCCTGAACCTAGATCGGTTATTGGGTTTTCTATCAAGAAGCAGCCCGTAGTTAGGCAATTGGTGGTGTTTCAGCCCCGTGCCACGAAACGCACGTAAAGCCGTTGTTGCTGGGCGTAATCTCCCTCCGGTCGTGTCGAATTAACGTCCCATCGGACTATGAGAGTGAGGGAATAGAGAGTGCACCTGTGCTTGCGCATGCACATTGCTACTATAATCCTGTCCTGCGCAGATGGCTAGTCTCCGTTGAGACTGGTCGCCGTGACCTTGAAATTCGGTATGATGGACATTATTATTATTATTAGAGGTATGTAAAGAGCTGTCCTTGCTGATTATGATGATGAAAATTTACATACATACATATACACTCACGCCTGTCACCCAGAGGGGTAGGCAGAGACTATGGACTTCCATTTGGCACTATCCTGACATACCTCTCTCGCTTCCTCCACATCCATATACCTACGCATACACGCTCGTCGGTTAAAGGTACTCTTGATTTGGCCCATTAAATATATCGCCAATTTGGTCGATAAACTTTCGCCTAGGGCGACCCTTCCCGACTCTGCCGTTCACCTCTGCAACATAAATTTGCTTTGTCACTTTTTCCTCAGCCATTCTTTCTACATGACCAAACCACCGAAGCATTCCTTTCTTAATACTGGTCACAACAACATCTTGCAAACCACACTCTTCTCTTATCAAACAATTTCTCACTCTGTCATTCAGATTCATCCCGATTTTTTTTTTGATTTTCCCGAAAATTTCTCCGCACATAATACGTTTTTCTCTATATTTATGAAAATTTACTAGGGGTAGGTCTCCTTTTCTACCTAACGGTCCGACTGCATAAGTACCAGCCACTCTCTTATCTATTTCTACCGCCAAATAGCAGTCCAGTACAACTGTTGTGTAACAGTCTAAAGTGTATAGAGACCCAGTATAATTACATGCTGTGAAGCTTTCCATCTTAGTCCTCACAGGTACGACGACTTGTCAGATAATCTTCGTTTGAAATTGGCTGCTAGTTTTCATGAACTACCACTTACTATCGAGGACTGTAGTTTTGATAGTCACTTTTGTTTAAAAAAAATTGCATGTTTACATTTAATAATAATTATTTATACTAAAAGACGTTGTGCCTTTATATAAATTTTGGATAACGGTGCTCTTTGTAAAATTACTACGTTTATGTATAGTATTACATTTAGTTACGTTAGTTATATGTGGTAGAGCCATGCTGCAGCTATATTACTGGTATAGTTGTAGCACGAATGGGTCGGCTCGACCGGGGAAGGACCACTCTCTCACAGAATACCAGCGTAAAATAGCAGCTTAACGCTACTGTGTTTCGTGTGGTGAGCGTAGAAAACCGGAGATCCTTTTTACTGGAAGCGAAGCATTCTATCTGAGTCCTCACGGGTGACAACACATCTGCATTTTAATTCGTAATGAAGGATAGGTGTAGATTCTATGGGCCACAGTAAACACTTACCATCAGGTGGACTGTGTGCTCGTTTGTAATCCTAATCCTATAAAAACGTTATAAGGTTATATTATAAAATCGTTTGTTATCACGACTAAATAGTAAAAATAGCTTAAACTAAACACACGTTAGATAAATTCCTAATTAAAGTTATACAGTGAATAATACTCCGGTAAAGTAAAAAAAAAAACTAAGTAATGGACTTTTTGCAAGATATTTTACACGCGATTAATGCGGACAGGGTGGATCATAGCTAACTATCGGATGTTCTCTAGACGCTTTCAGCTCGACTCTCTTCCTTGATTAAAGCTCGGAATAATAAATGGCGAAACAATTTGCATTCGTCCCGTAGTCAGTTTGGTTCTTCCAAGCGTACATACCGAAGTTTGTTACTTTCGATTTTTTAACACTTTATTACAGACTACAACTTAGTACCTACTAACAAGTAGTACGGCTATAGGTTTTTAAGCTTTAAATAACTGAGTATGCTTGATTGTATTGTCACAAGCACTAAAAGTGTGTACAAAATATTAGCTAACCAGTTCGTTGGGACTTATATTATTAATTTAATCCAGACGAACTAATAGGTAAAGTTAAATATATCTAGGTAATATTTTTAACTGTCTAAATTAATATTAATTCTTGGACGACCAAACGTTGTTTGGTGTTAGAAAATTTTCTCAGGGATGATAACTATTTAGATAAACTTGGAAAGTAAAACTACATCTAAATATACCATACATCACCCAAATTGTTGGAATCGTTATACATATATTATTTTTTTCAAAAATATATTAAATTGGTTTGATTCTATATCGATTAAACAATAACTTTCTATAAAAGTACTTTAACAAAGCTTTTTTGCGACAGTACCTGACGTTTCATTAGTCAAAGAATATAAATTATTACGGACTAATAAATAAACAAAACATTTTATTAGTCCGCAATAATTAATTTTTGCTCAGTTCTGGTACTATGTGGGCTAAAATACTGAAGAACAAAAAAATCAAACAAAAAATTCTGAATATTGCAAAGATCTGAATATTGCAGAATTCGAGCGCGCTTTTGTGTAATAGACTTACACTCTAGCCATCAGCCTATTGAGAAAAAGATCTCTGTGACGGAACTCGTTTTAAGAAAGAAACTTCAATCTCATCAAGGTAGATGTATGTTTGTTCTTATGTAAATGGAGAACAGAAATAATAATCAAATAAATTATCAATCATATGGCGCGGGAAAGGCAAATTTCAGTTTCAATACTAATTTCCCTAGAATTGAAGCCTAGTTAAATTAATGTTTCGCCCACGTGAAACCATATATTGTGAATCTAATCTACTAAATCATTAAAGCTGTTTTCGACTGCGCCCTTTTTTCCCAAAAAGAGCGGCGCGTCTGATTCGACGGAAAGACCTAATAAGCTAATGCCAGTCCCACGGGTGGTGTTTAGTGGGTACACTTAGGGTTGTTAGGTAGTTAGTCACAGTGAGTCCCACATAACCACGACAGCCGACTGTCGTGGTATGCATAAAGCATTCACCGCCTCCTCGCGTTAACGGGGTAGCCCTTTTCAATTGCTTCTGGGCGCTAAAAAAGCTGTTTTCGTGAACATGATTACAAATAAATAAACAAACTTATAAAAAATGACTCGTATAATTTAAAATTATCATACATCTCAAATGAAACTAGTAAGAAATAAACTTTTGTAAAATGCAAAGTTCCAAGTCATTATAAGTTCCACCGCTGGGCATATGCCTTCTGTCATTTTAGAAGAGTTATTTTTTTACTTATTATGAGCCAGTGCTTCCCAACAATCTCACCTGGTGGTACGTGGTGCCCTATGATGCCGTAGATCGTAAATTACACTATATTAGCGTAACACCTTGCGTTGAACTACTCACTCTTGCCTTGAAAAGACGCAAATTGTAATCAGACGGTAAGACAGATGCCGGCAGATTATTCCACACCTTTGCCGTACGCATTATGGAAGACAAAGAAAAGCGGTTATGGAGCAGTTATTCAGCTGTCATGTTCCATTGCGTGACGGTGGACTTCGCGATTTCTCAAAATAAAGTATTTCAAGGACGATGAAATATTTTATTTTAAGTAATAAAATTTTTTGAGCATAATAATGGTAAACATGCATGTTTCCTTACAATGTTTTATTTAACCACAGAGCACGTAGCAAATGAATACTTATAATTGTAATTAAAATTTTTGCCAAGATTGCTCGGGACTGTGAAATTTACACCGAGAGCTAGGCTATTGAGTTACGAAAATTCTGCCAAACTTCTACGAGTAGGTATATCATATTGTAAAACATTTAACGTCACTGTGGCAGTAAAAGAATCTAATTCTAACTTTAAACGTCTCAACGTGATTTCATTCAGTATTTAAATAATGTTCTTTTATTTGAGGTCCCTGATCTATCGCCTAAAGTCTGTTATATTTTGAGTGTATAAGTTGCTATACTTTGTTACTATAGTGCGAACTGCCCTATAATGTTTTTCCTCTTTTATATAATTCTTGTTTTGGATTGTCTGGAAGAGATTGCAATGTAGTAATAAGGCCGCCTTTTGTTTTCCCCTCAATATTTGTTCATTTTGTTATATTAAATATTACTTGGTGTACAATAAAGAGCATTTGTATTTTACTATTGCGTACACATTAACAACGCTATTTTTATTTTAAATTCCCAAAAAAAGTTGAAAAATTCAAGAAAAGAAGGAGAATCACAATACGAGCGTACCTGTGATTTTTTTGTATGTGTGTATGTAGTTTTTGTAGTCCATATCTTCGTCAATTATGAACGAACTACGATGTATAAATTTGGAAAAATAATTTCACATACAGTCTAGCCCCGTGGATATAATCAAAAATTGCATGAAGAAGTTTAAAATATGGCGGCTATATGAAATTGCATCTGATCTAAAATGGTAGACTGAGTATATACTATAAACTGTTGGTAAAAAATGATAGATAATAAGAAGATTTAATAAGAAAATATAAATATATAAATATATATAGCAAATGAAAATACATTTAATTTTCGACTTGTGTCCTCTGAAAGTTTGCGTCATTGGTATTCAACTCAAATATGATTGTCATGAGACATTTTTTTTTTCGACAAAGTTCCAAATAATCCTGATCCATCGTTATATAAAACTTGTAAGTTGTTCGCGTCTCAACGGATAATCGAGTTTATACTTGAAGGGCTGCCATCAATCATTTATCCCGCTCGCTTCATTCTTGGATCTTTACGGTGCTACAATAAAAAAAAAACTTCTTTTATAAATAAAAAAACATAATTTAGGCTACCCAAGCTAAAACAACTTGTATTTGAAATGTAGCCTAACTACTTATTTATGTACACTGATGCATCTGACAAGGTCTGAGTTGATTTTGCTTTGTGCGGATTTCTAAATATAAAATAGTCTTAAATTACACCACCTAATTCATCTATATATACCTTAAAGTATATATACTCTAAGATATGCAAACGAATAGATTAAATATATATATATATATATATAGGGTTCTTTTTCAAAGAATAGTCAAATTTTAAGCTTAAGTTCAAATATATAAATAATGATAAACCGTTACTGCAGTTTATGAAAATACGAGTAAATAAGGCTTCTACTTTTATTTGAAATTATCCCAAATAAAATGTGATTTATGGGCAAAAATGTTTTTGCTTACCGATCGACCCTTACGAATGGGTGCGTGCGCAGTAAATCAGTTAAAATAATGCATTACCACGCATTTTGAATTTAAAATATAAAAAGGAAAGAAATTTTTAAATTAATTTTTCTTCACCATTTGACTGAATTACTTATTCTGAACCTTCTCTGCTAATTTGGCCGGTTATTGCATAATAACCCTGTATAGAGCTAATCTTGAGGCTATTCTATATTCATAATCATGTACTATAAGTAAAACATTAGTTCCCTTAGCTTCGTATAGTTCTCTACAGAATATCATCTAATCTTTCCCGCTCGAAATTGAGAAGCCTTATCATATTCCTTATAAGAAAATATATTTATTGAAATGTCATCAAAGGGACTACAAATAGTACTAGCTTGGATCTCAGGAGTCTACAAGCCAAGGAAGCCATCTTTCTTACTATAAATAATACACCAAATATTTATTACCTCTGCCTAATTAATTCAAAGCTTTCATACGCGTGCCGAGATACCTGGAGCGAATCGAAAAATGCTACGTGTAAACATTACACCTGCATTCAGGAGAACGTTACCATACAGCATTGGTTTTTCTGTCATCGATTGGCATACAAAGAATAACTTTAACAATTTGTCGTCTTCGTTTTGCATATTCCTGTATACGAATCCACTTAAAAAATCATGACTCAATTTGCGAATGTAGTTTTGACTAGGTTATGTACTTTGAGCCATTTTAAATCTTATGAGAAATTTTTAAGTTGTCCATGAAATCCTAAATATGTACATATATGCTGTTTTAAGTGTAATTTATTTTATTTATTTATAAAACACAATTTCTATCATATACCCAATTTAATATGATTTTTTACTCATTCTTTATAATTTCGTTTGAGAGAAGGTATCGGCAAACAAAATCGTTTACACTTCTAAACTATACATGTGAAATATTAAAGTTTTGAAAGAAACAACCTAAAAAGATCGACTAGACAGATAGTTGTATGAGTGTTTTATGAGCACTTAAGTGGCTTCCGGACGAGGGATGTTTAAAACTCCGTACGAGTATCGCGGAATCAAGTAGAACCCACTTGGAACATGACAATGTCGGATTACATCGTAACGAAAGACACTTTTATAGACAGTTAAAAGTTTATGAATACGTTTACCGTGTTTTAAAACTTGTCTTTAGATGTTAAACATCGCGGAAATTAAAGAAACATACAGTGAAATACATAAAATAAATAATATTTTAACAATACTAAAGCATACAATTAAGCTTTTGACATGAAACTATTTAATAAATTTATGTATGATTTTATGTAAACAGAAAACATTTAAAATAAATTTAACTTAAAAACTATTAATAATTCAAACAAAGTATTGTAAAATCTGCAATCCATTGTTTTCAAACAAAGCTAAGTGGTTATTGTACCTGAGAAAAGACAATAATACAACAAAGATAGAAATTAAATTAAAGCAAGTCTTCGAGAGGTTACAATTTTCGAAAAGCAGAGCAGAAGCTTGAGACGTAGATTCTTATTGCTAGTTGTGAAATGATATTGCATTTGTAACCGCTGAAGCAGCCGTGCACTTCAAGTTAATGGGTTGAACAGATTTTATATTGAGTACACACCTCCTTAGCTCTTATTTTTAATACGTAATGCTTAAAATGTGACTGTTTTTGCAAATATGAACAAATTTGTGGCACGGAGGAAAAAAACCGTAGGATACGAATAATTATGAAATACTTTTATTTAAATACTGCTTTTATGCGTGATAGAGCCATGCTGCAGCTGTACTATGGTTATAGTACGAACGGGGCGGCTCGACCGGGGAAGGACCGCGCTCTCACAGAATATCAGCATGAAATAAAGGCTTAATGCTGCTATGTTTCGATCTTTTTTAACTAAAAAAACAAGGACAACAGATCTTCATTTTAATTATTAATCACGGATAGATATAGACGATTATTTATTACTAATCCAGTCACAAACTAACAAACAAAAGCACGCACATACACACACACACACACACACACGCACGCGCGCACACACACACACACACACACACACACACACACACACACACACACATTAATACTAGCACCACTTTTTAATATATCTAGAATCCTAATTAAATAAAAGAAGATATTATGTAAATTAAAAAAAAGTATTGTAATAACAACCATAGGGCGGAGACCTGGCGTCTTGAAATACAGGCGTAAAGCCTAGCTTAGGCACCAGTCGCCCACAGTATATTATTGAGGCTGTACTATAATATTATGTACAATAATTTTGTATTGTGGTGAGAAATTATTATTATTATGGGGTATTTGTATAGTTTTCTCATCTGGTTGGGCTGTATAAATATATAATTGTAAATGAAAATGATAAACTTACATAAATATCAATAAAATAAAATAAATACATAAAAATTACATAAATATATAAAAACCCAACCAGATGGAAGCCCTCGGCAGGGGAGACCAAACGGCCGAGGGTTAGGGAGAAAGGGAAAGAAACCGGCGGACGATGCGGGCGGTATCGAGGAGCACCGCCTTCTGCATTTGAGCTTGGAGCGATCCGTCACGGAGTCCCAGTCGCCTCAGATGACCCGAGAGGCTGACTGGGATTAACCCGTTCGCAGAGACGACCACAGGAATAATTTCGGCCGGCAGACCACCCCACATGTCGGTCACCTCGTGAGCCAGGTCCAGATATTTTGTCAACTTATCTGTTTCGGCTTTCACGAGGTTCTCGTCATAAGGAATGGTAATGTCGACCAAAAATATCCTTGACTGTGCCCGGTCCATCAGCACAATATCAGGTCAAATTATTATTATTATTATTATTATTATGGGCCAGAGCATCCACTTACCATCAGGTGAACTGAATGCTCGTTTCTCATTCTTATTCTAAATTTAAATAAAACTACTATATAACTATTAGCCGAGTAGTTGGCCACAAGAGGCGACAGAGGGAAATGAAAAAGGAAATAGGAACAACATCATACTGATAAAAATCAAAATAATTAAAAAACTGCGTTTTTCAACCTGCCTACCAAGCGAGGTAACTATAGCAAATATCTCTCCGATAGACTGGGGGAGGCCTTCGTTCAGCAGTTTCATTGGCTATGGTCAATGAATGAATGAAATATGTTACTATTATTTAAAGTTATGAATTGTCTATAAAAAAATATTTTGTAGTAATGGCAGTAAATAAACACTGATTGCCTCGTAGATCTAGTGGTCGCTGATCATGAAGTCCCAGGTTCGAAGCACGGGTCGGGCTAAAAACAGTTATTGGGTTTTTCTATCAAGAAATTCTTAGTAGCCGCTCAATGTCAGGAAGTTGGCAATGTTTCACCCCCTTGTCTCGCCTGATCTCTCTTCGGTCGTGTCGAATTACCGTATCGAAGTATCGTGGGGGAATAGAGAGTGCACCTGTGCTTGCGCATAGTCTTGGACACTATAATCTTATCCGGCGCAGAGATTCGCTGCCATGACCGAAATTTGGTCTGGAGGACATTATTATTAAATAAATACTACTGAATTAAGATTAAACAGTGATCGTTTTATTATGACTAGTGCTCGTCCAGGGATCCAAATTCGACCGTAATTCATTACATTTTTAGGTTTGTATATTAAGCAAGCTGTATTATTTTCCAATGCACATTAATATACAAAACACAGATATCTATAATACAAATTATAAAATAAACTTTTTTGCCTTAACTAAAGTATATACTTCACACACTGTTGAAAAAGGAACATATGAAATCACACAATTTTTTTTATAGGAGAGGGTGCAAATGGGCATGCGGCTCACCTGATGGTAAGTGACTACCGCCGCCCCTAAACAACTGCAACACCAGGGGAACCAGGGGAATTGCAGATGCGTTGCCGGCCTTTTAAAAAGTAGTAGGCTCTTTTCTTGAAGGTCCCTAAGTCGCGCGAGGAAGAAAACATCTTCTAAATTGCACAGTGGTGGACCACCAATCATCCAGATGCCGTGGATGGTATCGGGAGTTCTGTCGCGACGTGCGTTCGTGAAATTTGGCGGCTGGAATTAATCCGAACAATTCCTCAGAGCACTCTCCTTGGTAAATGCGAAAGAAAATGCAAAGAGATGCAACATCTCTTCACAGTGCCAATCAATCGATCCGATCGAAAAGGACTTGGTCGTCGACGATTCGAGCCGCTCTGCGCTGGATGCGGTCAAGTGGAAGGAGCTGGCACTGGGGAGCCCCTGCCCAGAGATGGGAACAGTATTCCAGAGGCCGAACCTGCGCCTTGTAAAGTTGCAGGCGGTGTGCCGGCATGAAATTCTTAGTCATTCTGTCATTCATTATTTGTTGACAACATTTTATTTTGTGACAATCTCTACGCTGTGTGTCTGTTTGACAACAGACTATTTAGTGGTTGTCACTGGCAGTGTTTATACTGTCAGCATTGTACCTAGTCAGGTCATAAATTCTGTCACATGTTTAATATAAAATAATTGAAACAAGTTTATTCATTATGTAACCATTTATATACCAAAATGAACTTAACAAAACATAAATTCTTATGACACTAAAGTTTATTCAAAATGACCTCCGTGATTTTGAATACAGGCCTTCAATCTGCGCGGCCAGTCGTCTATCGCAGCACGAACGAGGTCCATGTCAATATCGGCGGCTGCCTTAATCAAGGATGTCTGGAGTGACTCCAAATTGGGATGAGGCTTTGAGCACGCCTTTTTCTCCAAGTATTGCTATATCTTGTAATCTAACGGATTCAAATCTGGACTGGAGGAGGGCCAGTCTTCGTGCCGGATGAAATCGATTTCACGCGCAGCCAGCCAGTCTTGTGTGCTCTTCGCTCTATGAGCTGGCGCCGAATCTTGTTGGAATATCCAGTGCCTGTTATTGAACATGGTATGGGAAACAGGTTTCACAAGGTCCGTCAGGACTGTATTTTGATACACAACTGCATTCGTTTTTACACCTTTCTCACAAAAATGTACCTCTGTTAAGCCCCAATAAGAAACTCCCAACCATACCATGAGCGAGGATGGAAAATGACCTCGTTGGACACGCGGAATACGGTTGCTCGCTTCTTCACTACTGTGTGCGTACACCTTATCATTTTGTTTGTTGTAGCTCTCTTCTACGGTAAAAATTTTTTCATCCGAAAAAAGAATTTCCCGATATTTTTTTACCGGGTACCGCTTCAACAAAGCGCGGCATCTCTTCAGTCTCAGGTCCATTAGACGAGCATTCAAACGATGTCCTGTTTTTCTTCGATATGCCCGAAGCCCTAAGTCTTCATTTAACACCCTTTTCACCGTGGTTCTGCTTAACCCCATCTGAAGGGCCAACAGTTTCTGCTTACGTTTGGGATTTCTTTGAATTCGCGCCTTCACAGCTTTTATCACTGCTGGAGTCCTAACAGACCGAGGGCGACCACTTCTTAACCTGTCGAGAGTCTTCATTGTATCGTTTGATGGTACGATAAACGAATCTTTAAGTTATATTCAAATTTTTCAGTATGTCAAAAATTTGAATTGGCAACGATGCAACGCAATAACTGCAACACGGTCTTCTTTAAACGTCCACTCCATATTTAAAAATGAGTAAAATTCTAAAAAGTATACAGTTTTATTTTCATGAACAATTCGAAATTCGAATTCAATAAACTTTTTTGTGGCCAGCATTCTAAAAGAAAAGTTTTTACTGTGTGACAATACTTATGACCTGACTAGGTATGTTATATTTGGAAGTAATTTGGAAGTAAAAACTAGAAATGAGTAAAAAAGGAAAGGGGGGGTGGTTACTCGAACTTTAGTCAGTTTGAATAGCCTATCATGTAGAGGATGTCATGGTTGAATAGGGGCAAACAGTTCTCATTACACTCCTAGGGGGTCAAAACGGCCAAAAACCAAAAAATTAAAAATTCTTATTTCGGCTAAAACTCCGCTTCCATCGGAGGTTCTTACACATTCTTTACTTCCCGCATTCCACTAGTTTATTTAATGTTATGTATTTTTAACACATATTATTTTATATAAAGTTTAGAGTTATGCGCTCCTCCTCCAATAAACTTTAAATATTATGCGGAATCTTACACTTCTCCGTGCTCGTAATATGTTTGAAACGGGGTCTAAAGTTTTCCCTAGACATATTAATAATATATAATACAGATTGATATAATATGCATTGTATTATGATATAATTACAAATTAATGAGGAACAGAATTTAAAAATGATGTATAAATGAAAGGCCAAAAAGGGAGTACCTACTAATGGCTCTTCTTCAACATTAGTTTATAAGTACATAGATCCGTTAATTTAATACTGTAAAAAGTGTTGCGACAGCGGAGTAGGAGTTCAAATTAGAGGGAATGGAATATAGTTTACTTTAAGTTAAACTTATTACGGTCCTCGAGAAACAAGCACTCGGAGGCCCGCTCCGCGCGGGTCAAGTGCCCAATTTGTCACCCGTGCAAACTTCCGACTACTTCGGCCGGTCCCTGTTCGATTCCATTAAACTTTCAAGACCTTTTGAAGCAATTTTCTTGTTTGAATCAAGATTTGCCTAATTCATTCAAATTCACCTACGTTCAACGGGTCCACATTTATTTACCATCAAGGATTATTTGCTATTCACTTTAGACAACTTATTGAAAATAAATTAAGATTTAAAATTAAATCTTCGTAACATATTCTTCGAATCAGTAAACTGAAGTGGCGATGAGAAAGTGAGAATCTCGAGTGACAGCCTTGTAATGGTAAGCGATGTGGTGGTGGTCATCTACTAGATGGAGTGACGACTAGGTAAAAAAGGCAGGAAACCAATGGATGCAGTGTGGCTCTGGGGCATACTTTGTAACATTTTTCAGGCCTATTTGAAGCAGTGGACTTAGAATGGACTGTAATGATGATGATCATATTCAGCTTAACAATTTCAAAGCTTTGCACATGCCCCTTCTTTAGCACGCGCTCTTTTTTTATTTAATCTAACCCTTAAAGATAATAATATGATATTACTAATAATACTTATTATTAATTTTATGTATTAAAATTAAGGATCATATTATTTTACTATTGAATTTGAACTTAAATTTAAATTTGTAAAATTTACGATCAGTATTATTTTAGCACCGTCGCCTGGTACTAAGTGAAAGAACGAATAAAAATAAAACCCTCCCAGGGACACTTACAATGCGCTATCATAAAAATTAAATTATGGTGAGAGTTTCTCTGTAAGTGCGCATCATTTTAGCGGGGTGCGGCCGTGAGGGGTCGTAGTGCGCGGGCATGCCACATCAAAGCGCCTCATCCTGCGTCGAGCACTCCCCCAAATCAAATTTAGCAGCTTCCTTCTTTCATTACGAACGGAAAGTGAGTAGCGGCCATACATTAATACACCTGACTGTAAATGTTTGCCATCTAAATACTTATATCAGATATTTTGTAAAACTTCGTTAGACTTTCGTTCGTTACACACGCAAAACCATAAACATAATATTTAAGATTATGTGAAAATAAATAAATTTAACAGACGACTGACACTAATAAACGCTAAAGTGTTTATCTGAAACTGTACTATATAAATCTCAAAACTACCACGCAAATAGAAACAAGTTCTAAATCGAACACGGTGTAAATAAAAATATATAAATGGATCATAGCGAAATCAAGAGGTTAATTTGTCAGCCAGAACCAACTTCGTACCGAAGCGGACTCGTGCGGCCGCCAGTGCAACTCGATTAAACTTCTACCGAGGTACCTTCACAATTAGGGCCTACTCAACACAACTCGGTTGTACATTTACGGTGGAAATTTAATTAGCTAACTTATCAGAAGTGCTTAATGCACAACACCGGCAATGGCAACCAATCACTTACTATTGTGCGATTATTCATATGAAGAAATTTTAATTTCAATTAGAGAATTTCAAAGACTAAATCGTCTCATTTTTAAAAGGTTTTGTAGACTTCAGACTAATATAGTGAAAGGAATAATTTACTGGAAATGAGGCATTCCATCTTAGTCCTCACGGGTGACAACGCATCTATATTTTGATTTGTAATAGAGGATAGATATAGATGTCTATGGGCCGCAGCAACCACTTACCATCAGGTGGACTGTGTGCTCGTTTGTCACCCTTATCCTATAAAAAAAAGCAACTTTATAACAGGCCATACTATGATTTCCCGATATGAAATATAGCCTTTTGTATATTTTAAATTTGACAGAACCTCACCAAAACAATTTTATTGTTGTAGTTTTAAACGTGGTAGAGCTATGCTGCAGCTATCTTAGTAATATAGTTGTAGCACGAATGGGTCGGCTCGACCGGGGGGTACCACGCTCTCACAGAATACCAGCGTAAAATAGCAGCTTAATACTGCTGTGTTTCGTATGGTGAGTGTAGAGAACCGGAGAACCTTTTACTGGACAAGAGGCATTCCATCTTAGTCCTCACGGGTGACAACGCATCTACATTTCGAGTCTTTATTGAGGATAGATGTAGATGTCTAGTAACCACTTACCATCAGGTGGACTGCGTGCTCGTTTGTCACCCTATCCTATAAAAAAATTGTTGTTTACGAAAATTTTGTTAAACTTGTTTTTTTTTTCGAAAAATAATGTATTTCAGACACATTTTTAAGACCGCGGAAAAAAGTGAAAATTCAGGACAAGTGCGAGTCTGACTCGCGCACCGGTCCATAACGGTTTTTTTTTTCGAGTATGTGTTAAGATTTCTTCCTAGTATGTTTTAAGTTTCCCTCCGAAATATATAATCTTTAAGGTGAGAGTGAGTTGACATTTACAAGATCCGAGTCATCCGAGCAGTCTCAAGTTAACTTTGACTATTTATACTCGGAAACTAATTTATGAATAACTCCCTAAAAGTACATATAAATTTTTGTCATTTCACGGCACCTAAAAATGAGAATAATAAAATTGTTGTTTACATTTTCATTTTCGTTGCAGGATTGGAGCAATCCTATTTTCTTGAGCGGCAATATTAGCAATTTATCATTAAATTCCTACCTTCAGACAAGAACAGTCGATCAGAGTCAGGAGGTGGTTCACAAGGAGTGGTCCGGTGCCGAAGAGTAACGTGAAGAGATGGTCCCCGAGGTGGTACCTCAGGCGGTGCTGGTTCTGGAGGTGATTCACACTCACGGTCAATGGTATGGCCGCCACTGGAAGATCCTATGTAAGAAATAGGAAAAGTTATTGCATAAATAGCAAATAGTGTTAAGATTTGTTTGCGTTGAACGTCATTGTAAACAATTCTGTCGTTAAGTAAAATCAATGAAGATCACTTGGCCGATTTCGGGAAAATCATAGATAAATTTAGGGAATTTGAATAATTTTGTAAGTCAATAAGCAGGTAATTTTAATTAATTATTTAGCACCTGTTACTGAATTAAAATTTGAATGAAAGACAAAAGTCAGACAAGGTTTTATGTGTCATTTAAATAATATTTGCTTTTTATATCAACATATAAAAATTTAATATTTTTCCTTTAGTAAAAGCTTATCCGATATAGAATAAACTAATACCTCATTCTATCTATATGCCTCACAGTCACGCACGTTAGTTCAAGCGAAACTATGCTAGGCATCCTTATCAAAGGCATGCACTCACCTTCACATTACGTTTATAACATATACGCTATAGGCAGAATACCTAACTAGAATAACTAAATTGGAATCTGTCGTCGCTAAATGCGTGTAATGCCTTATTCATACCTCACATTTCTGAATACCGAATAATTAATTTTTACATTTATCAGAGAAACGTATCCATACAGTTGTTAAACGACTGTACATGATAATATATTCAAAAATATTATCTTATTAATTTATCTGTCACCGAGCTTAAAGTTTATTCCAAATTAGCTGTGCCCCGCGACTTAGCCCGCGTGTAATTTATTACGATTGAATTTCATGGGCTTTAATTTTTTGCGCCGAACCCTAGTAACTCTTTTTCTGAAATAAAAATAGTTTAAGTTACTCCTTATAACATCAGCTATCTGCCAGTGAAAGTCAAAATCGGAACAACCATCCCGGAGATTAGCCGGAACAAAAGGACAGACAGACAGACAAAAATTAAAAAAATGTTTTTGTCATGAGTTTTTTTTATTTTGGTAAATAGCTGTTTTCCTGACTTTACAAACAGACACATATAATATACTGTTGTATATTATAAGTGCTATGGGAAATATTATAACAATTTTGTTGTATTCGCCCATCCTATGCGCATGTAATATTTGTGACGAACGAGGCTCTGGTGATAATAGTGATAGCGGAAGGTTGATTTTTAGTTTATAGAATAAGGGCGACAAACGAGCATACAGTCCACCTGATGGTAAGTGGACCCATAGACATTTCTCTCTATCCTAAATAAAGAATCAAAAGTTCCAGTAAAAAAAGTTGTCGATTCCCTTCACTCACCATACGAAATAAATCATTATTATATCAGCATTAACTGCTATTTTATGCTGTTCTACCGCGTATGATGTAAATCACTGTAAAATTTATGTGAAACGACGAACATTTTACGTGGTAGAGCCATGCTGCAGCTATATTAGTAGTACAGTTGTAGCACGAAAGGGTCGGCTCGACCGGGGAAGGAGTCCTTCCCTTCCCTTCCCTTCCTTATCGTATAAAATAGCAGCTTAAGTCTGCTGTGTTTCGCATGGTGAGTGTAGAGAACCGGATACCCTTTTTAACTGGAAATAAGACATTCCATCTTAGTCCTCACGGGTATTAACGGATCTGCATTTTGTTTGATGTAGATGTCTATGGGCCGCAGCAACCACTTACCATGAGATGGACTGTGCTCGTTTGCCACCCTTATCGTATAAAAAAATAATTTCACATAATTGTGATGGAACACTATTACTAGTGTAAAAATACATCTTTTGGCACAATCACACGCCTTTCGAACGCTGTGATGACATTTCAAAGAATTCTTACCGACTAGCGTATATTTGGAAAGGCTTATATAAGATATGGACGTAAAAATGTTGTTGATAAAACTTGCTATCGGATTGTTACTCCCACTTGCGTGGGGATCAGCCGCGATATATACGCGCAACAGCGATGTATACAATTGTTCATAGAACCTCTCAAGTTCACTCCAAATCTCAAAAATGACGTTGCCATAGACGGTCTTCGACTTCAATAGTTGGCTCTTTCTGGCAGACAAATCTCTGGCTAAGACTTTTCTAAGATTCTCTTTCTCAATATGAGCTGTATTAAATTTTTGAAAGACCCGTCACATACTTTTGGAGATCTGTCTGTTTAGTTTCTTGTCATATCTGCTGAAGACTGCAGCTCTTTTCCCATCTAACAGCCATGAGTCTTGCAAAACGTAGCTCTTAAAGCATGGACAGTCTTAAGAGCCTCAATAATTTAAATCTTCCACTGTATTGCAACTCACTGGAAATACTGTCGATTTTCACCATCACGATCCTTGTGATATCACTGTCAATTTTCGCCTTGTCGTCATGGTTAAATCTCATTTTTATCGGACCAGTGGAATTTAGAAGAAAAAATTGTTCGTAAATCCCTTCTTATCCTTGAAGTCTACTATCTGTTGATTTCTTGGTTATTTGTTTGTATATAATATTTATTAATAATGATATAAATAAGAAATATATTTACAGTTAAATTCACAAAATTTTGAAATACCGATCTTGGATACTTTTGGGTAAACATTAAAAAAATAAGATAAATAACATTATAAATTAATGTATTTACGAGTATTATTCAAATGACTACTACAGTAATATAAACAAATCTTACCATTCATATGGCCGTGACGAAGATTTCTTTTAGTAGAATCATGTGGGAAGTCATCGGTATGGCGGCCACGGCGTGACAGTGTTCCGCCTCCCGTTTCACCCGTGATCAATTCATCACCTGCAGTATATTATAGTATTTAAAAGTAAAATTCAGTTAGTTTTACTAAACGAAATCAACAAAATTGTAATTTCATTACATGTAAACACTTTAGACAAATTATCTTCATAATATCTGATTTGAACAATAATGATATATTACACATTATATTATTATCTATTAAGAATGACATTAATAAAAGTATACCAAACAGCTAAGGGAATCCAACATTTTTATATTGACTGGTGGGTGTTAAAAATGTAAATTTTAGAAAATTCTAGGAAAATATTTCCCCACCTCTAACCTCTGTAGAACTTATAACTTTCAGATCTTAAATAGTCAATTACTAAAATTAAATGATCTGGTATTGTGATCATCAATCCTATGTATCTGTAGTGATTATCCAAGATTTAGACAATGTAATATTGATTTACATACATAATATGTATTAAAACGAAAATTTTTATTGAGTATAATATAAAATATAATTACAATAATACCTTTCGAATTTATATTCCTTCTATAGTATCTTCGATTAGTGCTTTCTAAAGGGAATGGTGAAGCTTGGCGTTGAGGACTACTGATGTACCGAGGTGGATCCCCATTCTCCGATCCGTATATTCGACGTTGCTCGCCTAAAAACAAATGAAAATATAACATTTTATTTCGACATCACCAAATATACATAAAATTAGTAAATTGATTCATCGCCTTATAAATTTGCTTAATGTTTGGCAAAACTACTGCTACCGCTGATGGAATATACATCAGCAGGCACAAATAATTTGTCAGTGAGATAAAAGACAAGATGTATGTCTTTTCTGGCTAACGATAAAACTATGGTCATTTCTGATATCCACTTACTATTTACATGTTTAACTAGAAAACTCGAAGAAAACAACATGCCTGCAGAATATGCAGTGTTACTCAGACATTGCCTAGTAGCAATGAGGCAATGGGCTTGCCTGTATTTCCAAATGTCGCCGATATATTCATAGTAGACTTTAAAGACAAAGACCTCCTTACTTCACATGTAAATCGGAGATTCTACAAGCAGTATGTAGACGACAGTTTCACAATTTTACCGTCACACGATGTAACTGCTTCCTTAAACCACTTTAACTCCATAAACTCTAAAATTCAATTTACATTGGAGTTAGAGGCAAACTATTGTTCAGTTTTACTATCTGATCTAACTTTGTATAAAAAAAGGTCTGTTCACACTATCACAGTTGACTATCGTCTGAAAGTTTTTGATTCAGACTGCACAAGGGATCGTTGACAGTAAATACCTGGCCGCCAAGCTTTAGCACAAGTAGTACGAAGACAATCTTGGTCGCGCATATACGTCACATTGAACTGGCCATTGTGTCTGTTTTTTAATAAAAATAAAGTAATAGACGTACGTACAGTATACCCGATGGTAAGTGGCTACTACCGTCCACGGACAGTTGAAGCCAACTTAACAATTTAACTGTCCGGTTTCCAGACACAATAGTAAGACAATAGCAATGACCTATATGTAGTGCACGGGACAGCGAAAGGGTTAATATTAACTCTACTCATGCGTTTTCACCCCTGAGGACTAAAATGAAGTGCATCACAACCGGCCCTCTATACTCTTCAGACCGGAAGATAGCAATGCAAGAAATGCTATTGGTGGCTGAAATAGGTAAGAGGCTGGTGAGTGACTACTCAAAAGGACTCCTAGATAGAAAAGGAGTCATTCTACCAAGCAATGTGTCTGCTATACTATCATATGCTGGAGCCACAGACAAGATTGGATACATCTTAAAACAGACTATCATAAAAACGTCCTACAAGCTTACAGTGCCTTCTTACAATACTTTAAGTGTAATATCTCTTTACAATCTACAAGCTTGGTTGTAAACAATCAAAAAGAACCAAAAAAACTCGCGTAACAGAACAAATATCTGGATTGAAGCATCAATAGTCCTCTCCATTACACCAGATTTTATCGATCACAAATCCTCGTAAAAGAACACCGATTACTGCCAAAGGGGATTCGCAAGGCTATTGAAATAGAAACAAAAATCCTCCAAATTTTAATAGAAAAGATGACTGGGTTCTACCGTCTGCTTGAGATCCTATAATGAATAAAATTAAATCCAAACCCAAGCATACCATTGCAAGATTTCAAGACACTGTAAGTTTGTCCTGAGTTGATTGAACCAAAATTTTATAGTTAAATGTTGAAAGTAGCCTTCGTTATGATATCAGGAATTCACACCTCAATTGGTCCCGTGACATAGGTGCTGTCAAGCGCCTGAAACGTTAAGTTGTATAGGTGCAGGTAGCTCAAGACCGTACTGTGTTGAAATCTTTAACCTATGTTCAACAGAGAACTTGTAATAGTTATGAGGACGAGTTGTAATATATCTACATTTTCTTCTTCTTCATTATCCCGTGAAATTTAACTGCTGGATCTCCATACTTATAACTGGGTAATACACACGTATTTTTAGGGTTCCGTACCTCAAAAGGAAAAAAAGGAACCCTTATAGGATCACTTTGTTGTCCGTCTGTCTGTCTGTCTGTCAAGACGCTTTTTCTCAGGAACGCGTGGAGGTATCAAGCTGAAATTTATATCAAATACTCAAGTCTACTGTCCCTTGGAGAAGTCCCTTGTGAAAAAATCAAACTTCTAAGCCAACGCAATCAAAAGATACAGCCGTTTATGCCGCAAATTTTCGACATTCGCAATGGAATCAAAACCTACAGGGTACTTCCCGTGAACTAAGAATCTTGAAATTTGGTGCGAAACAACGTTTTATAGCACAGATAAAGGAAAAATTGCGAAAAGCATACATTTTTAGTTACATCATATAATAAAAATATTTTTAATAATTTTAAACTTATATACCTACAGATTTGTTGGGAACCCTCGGTGCGCTAGTCCGACTCGCACTTGGCCGGTTTTTTTAATATAGTCGTACTCATATATGCGAGTTATATTTAGATGTTAGATGAAAAATACCTATAACACTATACAATGATATTCAAGTGAAATGAGAATATGAATAAGTGATAACAGGTAAAACGGAAACATTATCAAATAATAAAGGACGTTAGATATCTATCATATTACTTAAAAGAATCAATATTATTCTATGTAGTTAAGGAAAAAGCTGGGAATTTATATGGCAGCCTGTTTGAAAAGGTAATTCTAAACAATAACAAACAAAATGTTTACGAAAGCCCGAGGTATGCGAATACGAGTCTGAGGGCCGAATGTCGGGCCTAAGGCGGTAACAGATCGCTTCACTACTTTGCCAAACAACTGTCCAAATGAAAGCGACTGGAAAACAATTCCCCCTTTATACATGTTATTTCCCAGTAGTGGATTATAAAGAAATATTATTATTGTTTTTGTTTTTAAGGTACCAGGAAAAATTTTAATCACAGCTTTTGTGTATTTATTTAATACTAGCTGTTCCCCGCGACTTCGCCCGCGTGTATTTTAGGGTTTTAATTATGTTGCGCGGAACCCTAATTCTTTTTCTAAAATATAAGTAGCCTAAGTTACTCCTTATAACATCAGCTATCTGTCAGTGAAAATCCCGTCGAAATCGGTCCAGCCGTTTCGGAGATTAGCCGGAACAAACAGACAGACAGACAGACAGACGGACAGACAGACAAAAATTTTAAAAATTGTGTTTTTGTTATAAGTACCGTATATACTTTCATATGCATTTAGTAAAAAGCATATGAAAGTATATACGGTATTTGACATTACAAACAGACACTTGAATTTTATTTATTTGTATAGACTATAGATGTATAGATTATAACCGTGGTAGAGCCATACTGCAGGTATATTAATAGTATAGTTGTAGCACGAATGGGTCGGCTCGACCGGGGAAGGACCACGCTCTCACAGAATACCAGCGTAAAATAGCAGCTTAACACTGCAGTGTTTCGTATGGTGAGTGTAGAGAGCCAGAGACCCTTTTTACTGGAAAAGGGGCATTCCATCTTAGTTCTCACGGGTGACAACGCATCTGCATTTTGATTCGCAAACGAGGATAGATGTAGATGTATATGAGCCTCAGCAACCAGCCGGAGAGGACACCTGAGTCTCGGTTAAAAAGAGCAAGGCTGGCTTCACCGTCTCTAGATGGTAATGGACAGCGTCAAGGTTGGAATGAAGCAGTTATGTTTTTGAGCGGAATTTTGCCCCCCCCCCCCTCCCCCTAGAATACGCGGGGCAGCCTGAGCACCCACGCTCAGGTGTGGAATAACATGGGCGTGGATGCTCAGCGAGGGATTCTCCAGGGGTGCTGGTACCCTCCTGGGGTAGTCTTTGGTGTAATTACGCTATCATGTTGATGGGGGGTGGGGATAGGTCCGGTCACCTGCACTCACCAGACGAAACGCAGAAGCAGAGCTTCTACTTCACGCCGGTATTCTGTGAGGTCGTGGTACTAACCCGGCACGAGCCGGCCCATACGTGCAACAGCAAAAACTGCTGCGGTGCTCTACCACCGTTGGGTGCTTCAATAGGGTGAAGTAAGAGAAAATGACTCGTCTTATATGAACTTATAAATGTAAAAACAAAAAAAAAACTATTTATGAGACAATGATATCTAATTTCATAATAACTGATACCTACTTATTTAAATTGTACAAATGTCGTATCTATAATATAGTGTTACACACTGGGCTTTGTAGTTTGTATAGGACTTTGATTGTTAGATTTATGTAAATACCTTTCTAATGTTACACAATATACTAATTGACTTTGTGAAATCGTAAAGTAAACTTAGACAAGGTGCCTCGGTTTCACAAAGCCTCTGGCTACGTAATGCCCGTAAATTTTGTTACTAACATTAAACTCCGAAATATTAATTATTCAGCTAAAATTGTATACAGTGTGTTATTTGCACAAAAAGTAACAATAATTCAAACACAGGTATATCCCATACATAAGTATATCCCACATCTGGGATCTGGCCTCCGCTTATAAACGGGTTTTAGCGCAAAAAAGGATCCGGTGAGCGTCATCAGCGTCCTAATCAGTGCCCTCACGATGTATGCCTCTTATCTCTGAGCATAATATGATATATCAACACTAAAAACTGAAATCAAAAACTTCATTGGTGCACTGGTACGGTAAGGATCGTATTCGGTTTACTCATGTGCTACGAAATTACTTATGGTAAGGGCTTATTTCCTGAGCTAATACGGCGCCTCCCATTCAAACATCGACAGCAGCGTACTTACTTATTTATTTATTCTTTATTGCATTCCTTAAAACAAAAGAATACAAGGGCAGACTTAATGCCTTGAGGCATTCTCTACTAGTCAACCCATGTAGTGGTGAGAATTTGAGGTAGATGTGGCAATATAGAATACTAGCTGTACCCCGCGGTTTCACCCGCGTATATCACGCGTCTGCGCCTTGCGACATGCGAACTTCGATAGAGACATCACGATGGACGGTTGCTGAATTAACAAAGATTTAAAAAGTGAAATATGTTACTAAAATTACATGGTTAACGTAATTGGTGGTTATGCATGATACAGGTATATACGAATAATGTGACCTGGTTTGTACCGGCGTTACTATTTCACATTTTAACATGAAAAAGTAGTTATTGTGACATAACTGTAATAGTTAAAGATATGATATAGCAGAACTTTTTGTAGATATTGATATCCTCTATAAAACTGAAGTACATTACTTTGCTCTATTATCAATAGTTCCCGCAGCATACGCGATATAAGGATTCTTTTTGGTATTTTTTTCACACCTTGGGTTACATTAACTAAGTTTTCATACAGATCCCTAACTTTTTTTAAAATATTATATAGCATATGTTCATCAGGGATAATGTAGGATTCCATTGGTGAAATTTTTCAAATCGGTCCAGTAGTTTCGGAGCCTATTCAATTCAAACAAACAAATCTTTCCTCTTTATAATAGTAAGTGATGATGAAGTGATGATGAAGTGTCAGTGAAGAATAGAACACAAAACAAAAATGATAATATAATATATACATTTTACTAATAAGTAGACTATAAATATATAACCTATACATACATAAATACAGATATATACCTAGTCAGGTCATAAATTCTGTCACATGTTTAATATAAAATAATTGAAACAAGTTTATTCATTATGAAACCATTTATGTACCAAAATGAACTTAACAAAACACAGATTTTTATGACACTAAAGTTTATTCAAAATGACCTCCGTGATTTTGAATACAGGCCTTCAATCTGCTCGGCCAGTCGTCTATCGCAGCACGAACGAGGTCCATGTCAATATCGGCGGCTGCCTTAATCAAGGATGTCTTGAGTGACTCCAAATTGGGATCAGGCTTTGAGCACGCCTTTTCCTCCAAGTGTTGCCATATCTTGTAATCTAACGGATTCAAATCTGGACTGGAGGAGGGCCAGTCTTCGTGCCGGATGAAGTCGATTTCACGCGCCGCCAGCCAGTCTTGCTCTCCGCTCTATGAGCTGGCGCCGAATATTGTTGGAATATCCAGTGCCTGTTATTGTACATCGTATAAGAAACTAGTTCCACAAGGTTCGTCAGGACTGTATTTTGATACACAACTGCATTCGTTTTTACACCTTTCTCACAAAAATGTACCTCTGTTAAGCCCCAATAAGAAACTCCCAACCATACCATGAGTGAGGATGGAAAATGACCTCGTTGGACACGCGGAATACGGTTGCTCGCTTCTTCACTACTGTATGCGTACACCTTATCATTTTGTTTGTTGTAGCTCTCTTCTACGGTAAAATTTTTTTCATCCGAATAAAGAATTTCCCAATATTTTTTTCCCGCGTACCGCTTCAACATAGCGCGGCATCTCTTCAGTCTCAGGTCCATTAGACGAGCATTCAAACGATGTCCTGTTTTTCTTCGATATGCCCGAAGCCCTAAGTCTTCATTTAACACCCTTTTTACCGTGGTTCTGCTTAACCCCATCTGAAGGGCCAACAGTTTCTGCTTACGTTTGGGATTTCTTTGAATTCGCGCCTTCACAGCTTTTATCACTGCTGGAGTCCTAACAGACCGAGGGCGACCACTTCTTGACCTGACATCTACACTAGAGTCTTCATTGTATCGTTTGATAGTACGAGAAACGAATATTTTGGTTATATTCAAATTTTTCAGTATGTCAATAATTTGAATTGGCGCGTAACCGCAACGATGCAACGCAATAACTGCAACACGGTCTTCTTTATGCGTCCACTCCATATTTAAAAATGAGTAAAATTCTAAAAAGTAAACAGTTTAAACAGTTTTCATGAATAATTCGAAATTCGAGTTCAATAAACTTTTTTGTGGCCAGCATTCTAAAAGAAAAGTTTTTACTGTGTGACAATACTTATGACCTGACTAGGTAAATCCATGCATTTACATACAAATGTATATATTTAAATACATATATAATTAGTACATACAAATGACTATGAATATATACGTCTGTTTAGCAATACATATTAAATGAATGCATCATTTAAAATGCGTTACCATCAATAGAACTTTTTAAATGCGTACTTATTTGGAGCTTTTCTGATGTTATCGGGCAAAGATAGGCGTCCAAAGGCGAGTGGCCTGAACTGTGAAGGAGTTACCACAGAACTCGGTGAAGTGAACAGGAATACAGATTCTGTTGTTAGAATGTTCTTATAATAACAAAATACAGATTTTGTTGTTACCCATTACACCTAGACTGGCAACGGTATCGTTAGAGAAGGATGCATAGATATACTATGGTACGAGTATGAAAAATTCACAGATAATTCTTTTCTGTCCTTGTCACCGTGTCCACTTTTATGCAGCAGGCATGTGTAATATTTCTATTCCAAACGAAAATTGTAAATAAAAATCCTGTTTTCGTAAGTATTTTATGTTTTGCTGTGTGAGAACTTGTTAGAAATAACAGTGTGTTTCCAATGGGTGGGCGGTTGTAGCATTTTAGATTGTAATGGGCACAGTAAAAGAAAACAAGATGAAATAAAGTTTCACTCGTAAGTAAACATTTACGTATAAACGTTTACTCGTTGAATTTTTTGACAAATTACAATTTAAAATTTTTCTATGAGGGCCACGAAGTTTATAAGAAAAATATTGTATTAAGAATCACAGCTCAAGCAGTTGCACATAGAATTGTGAAATTGGGACTTTTATTACGTAGGCACTCACTAAAAAGGACTTGTGAAATAGGATGTTACAGTTCGTATGGATTTTTTCCGGAGCGATTGACTGGATACTCACTGAAAGTACTCTGTAAATAAAATAAATGAAGACGTATTATGCGATTTTTCAAATAAACCCCTTACGAGGGAGTATTTTTGACAATTTTATCCTTAAAATTCGAGACTTCCTAATAGAAACTAAGTAAACCGTGTTTAAGAATTTTTGGATACTCAACCTTATTACTTACCAAAGGCAACCTTATTACGCAAATAATTGTTCACAACGAATGCTTAGGAGGAAGGTGTACTTAAATTCAATGTTAAAAAAATTAAATTAAATTAAAATTACCAAATGATGACAGCTGAGGAAAGTAGAAGAGATACAATAAAGGACAGGAAGCATGATGGAAAATTTTAATAATATTAGTAATAGATATGAATTTATTGATGACGTAGGATGAATGTATTAGAGTACGAAGAGAGATTGTGAGTGGTTTTCCCTATTCGAAAGGCCTTGATCAAACTTAAAATCTGCAATTATTACCATATCGAAATATGAGAAAATTTCCACGTGAAGCATGGGTCATGATTGCCTGGATATTTAACTTGCACAACACCGCGGGGCAAAAAGCTAAAGTTATAATATAAATGAATACATGGTTGATACCCCTGGGAATGAGGTGGTCGCTTTCAAGCTGTTTCTTAAATATGTTTCCTGAGTAGAATACAACTTGTGTTTTATTGCATAATTAACTTTGAAAAAAATATACCGCTGGTTTTTACCAGTAGAAAGAGGTTTTTTTCCGAAACAGTGAAAAAAGTGAAAAATGAATTTCAATAAAAATACTGGTAATATATCTCTATGTATAAAAATCAATTGTTGTCCATTAGTTTCGCTAAAACTCTAAAATGGCTCGACTGATTTGATGAAATGTTTTGTGTGTTTTTGAGTGGGACCATCCGGCTTAGATTCAATTAGACTCGGTAGTTGGCACTTTTGTCGAGATGCAGAAATCACCCGTGCGAAGCCGGGGTGGATCGCTAGTATTGATTCAAAATTACATTTAAAAATGATTGCAATCGACAAATTGGATAAACATGATGTTAATGCCACATCTAAAATACTCAGACTGGCCACATGATGAAAGTGCAAGAACTACATATTGCGATTTTAATCTTCTTCCTGTTGTTACAGATACTCATGTCTAGCAGTGGACTGTCTACAGACTAGAACAAAAAAGAAGTCTTATTGGTTTAACTGCTGAGTAAACTTGAACTTTTTGTCCTGTCATGAAATGATAGTGTAATGGCAGCATAAAAATATCCACTACCTCAATTTTTTTTTATAGAATAACCGTGACATACGAGTATACAGTCCACCTGATGGTAAGTAGATGCTGTGGCCAATAGATATCTACATTTATCCTTGATTAAAAATCAAAATACAAACACGTTGTCACCCCTGAGAACAAATAAGGTAGAATGCTTCTCAGGGGTCCATTCTCTCTGCAACTCTCTTCCTGCTGCATATAAATGATCTGATCATTACCAGTATCAATGGATATGCAGACGATCGCACAGTTGTGGAAAGATAGCAATCAAGTGCCCGGGCCAGTCGGGATCTAATCCAGTCCGAAAGAGAAGCTATGGTTGGGCGTGTGAATCTCACACTCATTCCCCGAATGGGGCGATGCCAATCTCGTGAGATTCAACACCTCCAAAACATAAGCGTGTCTTTTCACCGCTAAAAGGAGTCCGCTCACCCTGGCTCCTACTTTCTGGAATGTATCCTTGGAGTACACTAACCGCCTTCAGTTGTTAGAAGTTGGATTTTCTCCGAACCTCAACTATGGGCAGTTCATTGAGTCCAGAGCCAAAGCAGCCGCAAGGAAACTTGGTGTACTTGCAAAGGTACGCCGGTACTTCACGCCGGGGCAATTTCTTACCTTTATATAAAGCGCAAGTCCGGTCGTGCATGGAGTACTGCTGTCACATATAGGCTGGTGCTGCAAAATGGCAGCGTTGGACTCAGTGGAGAGACGTGCTAAGAGGCTCATTGGTGACCTTAATTTGGTTGAAACCAATCTTGTCAGCCTCGAGCACAGGGGCAGAGTAACCAGCCTCTCAGTATTCTATAGGATGCATTTCGGTGAGTGTGCGCAGGAATTACACGCTTTTTTTTTTATAGGATAGGGGGCAAACGAGCATGCGGCTCACCTGATGGTAAGTGACTACCGCCGCCCATGAACAACCCCAACACCAGGGGAATTGCAGATGCGTTGCCGGCCTTTTAGAAAGGCGTAAGCTCTTTTCTTGAAGGTTCCTAAGTCGTATCGGTTCGGAAAGTTCGTTGGTAGTAATTGATTCCACAAAGAAGTTGTGCGAGGGAGAAAACTTCTTCTAAATCGCACAGTGGTGGACCGCCAATCATCCAGATGGTATGAATGGTAACGCGAGTTTAGTCGCGATGTGCGATGGTGAAATTGAGCGGCTGGAATTAGTCCGAACAATTCCTCAGAGCACTCCCCGTGATAGATGCGATAAAATACGCAAAGAGATGCAACATCTCTACGCAGTGCCAGTGTATCGAGCCGATCGGAAAGAACTCGGTCGTCGACGATTCGAATCGCTCTGCGCTGAATGCGGTCAAGTGGAAGGAGCTGGCACTGGGGTGCCCCGGCCTAGAGATGAGAACAATATTCCATGTGGGGCCGAACTTGCGCTTTGTAAAGTTGCAAGCGATGTGCCGGCATGAAATACTGTCTCGCTCTGCTGAGCACGCCACGCTTTTTAGAGGCCAATTTGGCCTTCCGTTCCAAGTGACCACGAAACTGCAAGCTATTCGATATGTCGACGCCAAGGATTGAATTGAATTGCTTGAATTCCTCCCTCTCCTTTCTACCGTCGGACAACCAGACGGTCGACTGGTCTTCACCCCTTTGTTGTCGATATTCCACGCATTAGAACCAATCGGTTTGCTTCGTCTTTTGTAATGCGTACAGCAAAGGAGTGGAATAATTTGCCAGCGTCTATCTATCCGTCCGAATACAATCTGGGCGCCTTCAAGGCAAGAGTGAATAGACTTTTGTTACGCTAAGACGATAAGTGCGTTTACCATCTAAGGCTGCATCACCACTTACCACCAGGTGGGATTGTGGTCAGGTACTGACTTATGATAAGTAAAAAAAAAGATACATGTCTGTTGGTTGTGTAGAGAAGACAGAGAGAAACTTAAACAACAGATAGCCTGCAGCATCTTCCTCTTCTTCTTCTTCTACCTAGCGTTTATCCCGGTAGCTCATCCCGACCAGCGCGGGAGAACCCAGGGTCCGCTTTCCAACACTTCCTCCTCCACTTTGCCCGGTCTTCGGCGTCCCTCACAACTAGCCCATTGGCGCGCATGTCATCATGCACGACATCAAGCCAGCGTTTCTTGGGCCGTCCTCTACTCCTGCAGCATCTTCCTCTTAATAACCGAAAATAATAAAGAATACTACGGTTGCCAATCCGTCCGCCAAGTGCAGCACTATGGCAAAATTCCCCTAGGAGTTAATCTATGAGGAAGGTCTAGCTTCAGAAGCTGACTTTTGGCTGTGAAAAATGAATGAATGAACACGATAATTTAAGCACGTAACTTATATATTTATTTATTACTGTATCATCGTAAATATTATGTGATAATTATAAGAAGCGCTATATGAAAAAATTAATGAAATGGATTGAGCAATCCGTATTGATATAGCTAGATGCATTCAGTAGATTTAACTACGCAGTAAAGTTAGCTTAGTTGTCCATAAATATGAATGAATGAAGATAGGGCATAGCAGTAGCTGACCGTAGGCAGAATTGATTTTCTTTGAATTTGAATAATAACTTAAATGAAAATACGTTTCACTAATAGCTTATATCGTAATAAATTGAATATTACCATGATTGTCATACTTTAAAAAAGACAACAGGCTTTAATGTAAAATAAAAGAAATAATAAAAATAAAATTTTACGTTTTATAATTTATGAAATAACTAAGTATTATAGCACTATTTAAATGTTTCAAGAAGTAAAACTTTGTCCTAAAAGGATTTATCCAGCCGATACGATTAAATATTTGATAACGATAAGAGAACTAAATTAAATCAGGTACATATTATGTTCAGTTGAAATGGAAGGCCCCAGACAACCTTGTCTACCTCTTGTGAATGTTAGTAATTGATATCTCTGTTTCTCTGATTTTGTACAGATTCTTCTGAATAAATAATCCTTAATGCCAACTATATTTTGAAGAGTTGAATGCCCTTCTTATCAAATATAATACAACTTATTATTGAGAAAGCTTAATTTGCGGTTATTTTTTATTTCAGACCCACACTCTTTTTTCGCGAAAACAACATTTTATTGATGCCTTTTTATATATAATAAGAGTGAAAATGAGCACATATTCCATCTGATGGTAAGTGAATACTGTCGCCCACATAAACATCTATCCTTAATTAAGAATCGAAATGTAGATCCGTTATGACCCCTGAAAATAAATATATAATGCCTTGTTTCCAGTAGAAAGGGTTCTGGGTCACTACACTCTCTAATTGATACATAGCAGCATTAAGCTGCTATTCTGATGAGCACGGTTCTTCCTCAATTGAGCTAACCCATTCGTCCTACAATAATAATATAGCTGCAAGTATGGTTCCACCACGGATAAAACTCCTCCAACAATAATCCTTCTGAATAATATTTAAAGATAACAACTGGCTGATAAATAAATAACAGATTAGTCGGTGTCTTCTTTCTAATTTCAAATGCAAAGTGCTCCGAATTGCACCTATTTTTAAGATTTCTCAAAATCTACCGAGCCGAATTGATTTATATTCACATGAAAACTATTGGCAGTAAAACTCTTTCCAATACTATGAACCGCGCTTCGATCGTTCAAGCCGTTCTAAGGTTATAAGGAGTTTACAAACACACACACACACACACACACACACACACACACACAAGCGCGCGCGCGCGCGCGCGCTCGTTTTCATTCAGTTTCAAATCGATTTTCGAAAACCGCGTTGAAACCAATAACTCCCCGATTGCATTGCATATTAATGATCTGCTTATGCCCGGTATCTATGGGTATGCAGAAGATAGCACAGTTGTTGAGAGATACCAACCAAGTCCTCGGGCCAGTCGGGATCAAATCCAGTCCGAAAGAGAAGCTATGGTAGAGCGTGTGAATCTCACATTACAGGCAGTCTCCGATTGGAGCGATGCCAATCTTGTGAAGTTCAACGCCTCCAAAACACAAGCGTGTCTCTTCACTGCAAAAAGGAGCCAGCTCACCTTGGCTCGTTCTTTCCGAAATGTATCACTGAAATATACCGACCGCCTTCAGTTGTTAGGGTTTGAAATATCCTCAAATATGAACTTCGGGCGGTTCATTGAGTCCAAGGCCAAAGAAGCTGCAAGGAAGCTGGGAGTCCTTGCAAAGGTGCGGCGATACTTCACGCCGGGACAGCTGCTTACTTTATGTAAAGCGCAAGTCCGGTCGTGCATGGTGTATTGCTGCCATATATGGGCTGGTGCTGCAAAATGCCACCTAGCAGCTTTGGACTCAATGGAAAGGCGTGCTAAGAGGGTTATTGGTGACCCGAATTTGGTTAAAACCAATCTTACCAGCCTCGAACACAGACGTAGCCAGCGTTTCGGTTTTCTACAGGATGTATTTCGGAGAGTATGCGCAGGAATTACATAATTTAGTTCCACCCTCTCCTTTCCATCATCGGACAACCAGACGTTCGGCCAGTCTCCACCCTTTCGTTGTTGACTTACCACGCATTCGACCCAAAGGGTTCGCCACGTCGTTCATCATGCGTACAGCAAAGGAGTGGAATAAGTTGCCAGCATCTGTCTTTCCATCCGATTACAGTGTGGGTGTCTTCAAGGCAAGAGTGAATAGGCTTTTGTTAAGTCAGTGCGCTTCACCTTCTTAGGCTACATCACCACTTACCATCAGGTGGGATCGTAGATAAGCGCTGGCTTAGTAGAATATTTAAAAAAAATGGAGTGTCAAAATTCACATCTTGAGAGCATTTTTAACAACAAAAACAAAGCACTGAAGATATCGATTTAAGGATACAGAACAGACGAATTTAGCCCAGATTGGCCAGTGCTGTACTATAAATTGATATTAAGTAAGTAGAACTTATCATGTTCAATTTTTATTTTAGGAATGACTTTACAAATATTTTCATAAAATGAAACAGTTACTTAAGATGAGACCAAAAATTAACCAAAGCACCAAACTTTGTCAAGTTAGATTCCGTTTAAACACTAATATGAGTCAAGCGGTGTACGGGGGGAGATAGCTACAACTCAGCGTTGCCTTTCTCTAAATTTGCATTTTGACTTCGACAAGTTGGAACGCTATTGTAATTAGTTCGAGCACACTTACAAAAAGTGTAAGGATATATACACTTTTTGTACTATATATATATAGTAATGTAATAAAATATTTTATATATTATTAAATAATGCGTCAGTGTTTCTACTTCTTGTGAAATTAAGCCACTCCGTTAAGTATAAATATAAAAGTGCGGAAAAGTTTTAGTTTTTTAGTTCAAAAAACGAGCGGCTCGACATTCGACACGTACGTTTATTCACCGATTTCTCGGAAATGGCTGAACCGACTCAAATGTATCTTATTTTTAATGAATATGTTCATGGATGGTATATCCTTCGGAGTTATTGAAGGTTATTAGTAAATTATTTGTTCACTGTAATCGGCTTTGAGATACGAATAGAGCTTATCTTCTTTGTATATGATCTACAACTATCCTGCTATGCAATATTTAGAAATTACAACAGCCTTTGTCAATACATTTGTAATGATAACATCTTCAAAATGTTTTCACCTTTACCTTCTAAGAAATAGGAATCAAATCGCAATAGAGTAAGCTGGTAAGAAACGATGCGTCCCTTCAGTAAACAAGTTGAGATTGAATATGAAAATTTAATGGATTAATTTAATCGAAGTGAAATACGGTGTTTCCTCCTCAGAATTATAAATAACGTTTTCATGCTGAAAAGCTGTAAATATGAATATATTATGAGAAGTTTAACATGAAATCTGCTGCGAGATAGTCGCCATTATATTAAATGATGGCCACTAAGCCGCTCTTTCTTATTTATCAGCCTGCAACTGTCCACGGCTGGACTAGTGCGTCTCCTATTGCAGTAAGAAATTTTTCGTCATCGCTACTAAAAAAACTAGCCACCATTTTTTGCCGTCGTTGCGAGTTCTTTGCAGTTTTGTCGGTAACTGTCCTTCTGAGTAGACCCATACCGATGATTGCCTTTTATTTTCCGTATCATATTGATAGATCCATGTCTCGTCACCAGTACGGATTTCTGAAATACGCCTAGATGCCCCGTTTCCAAAACGTAGACGCATTTGATGGCACCAATCCACACGAGTCTGTTTTTCGCTTTCGGAGAGCAAACGAGGGATCCATCGACAACAAAGCTTCCTCACTCCAAGATTTTGATGTAGGATGGTATGAATGCTCCCCGAAATAACGCCTACAATCTTTTGATGTCCGTATAGGTGATTCATGGGTCTTCTCGCACCAACATTTCAGTAGTCCATACATTTTCTGCCGTTACTGCTGATTGTGGGGCCCCGGTTCTTTGGTCATCTTTAAGATTGACTTTACCCATTTTTAATTCAGGAAACCACCTCAAAATTGTTGTGCGTAATGGAGCTTAGTCTCCTAATGCTGATTATAACCGTTATAAACTTAATTGTTCGGTTATACTAAATTAAAAATCATAATATATCATAGCGCGCAAATGTTCACGGTTAAGATCCATCGTTTTAAATGAAAAGCGCGGGAAGCGTTGCAGGAAATTTAATAGAACTTTGTTTTTTTTTTTAATATTAAACAATTGTCTTATGAAGTTCTATTTTTAAATAAATTTGCTTTTTAGAAACATATAACACGGGTGCGTTTTATTATTAAATTTCGATCATCTCAAAACTTAACCTACGTAGGAGGCTGGGTACTACCATCTGCTTGGCAAACTGTAATTAATAAAATCAAAACTAAACATAAGCATACCACTGCAAGACACTATAGGCCCATTCTGCGTGAAACGTGTTTCGGGTTAACTTTGACATCGGGATGTCAATCGCCTCAGTCAAACGTCAGTAATTAAAAATAAGTAAAATTAAACGCGATAAAATCCGTAAAAATTGTTATATTCAATATTTTTGTCAGTATTAAAAAATACTTTAAATGATAGTTCTCTTATTACTTTTTATTCAGTCTATCAGAAACTATTCGTAGCAGTATTCATTTTTAAGTATTTTTACCAATATGTAACTTGTAACATACGTTATGAGCCTTTGTATCAACTGATGTAAACCCCTTTAAAAAATCACAGGATTTACTGCAATCGCTACTATTTGCAGTCGGATTACAAATTGATGTAGTCAATGGCGAAGGTGCGAAAACCTTAGCCCCCGATATTCTAAATTGCTCTACAATTAAGGCGTGATTTTGAAAGTTCATTAGTTTTCAAGAGTTATTTCTGATAGTTTGTATTATCGTGTTTTTAGAGTCCCACGAGACGATGGGCGTAAATCCCATTAACTATTACATTATTTATTCCGGAAAGATTATTTGTGAATTCGTCATTATTTCTATTGTGTATAATAGTAGTGAAAGAACAAAATTTTCTTTCAACTACAATTGAAACCGTATCCTTCTCATTCCGTGGGAGTCGTGAGAAGTGAAAATAATGCCAGGAGATGCCACACAGAGATAGTAGAAGCAGCTTTATACGTGGTAGAGCAATGCTGCAGCTATATTATGGTTGTAGCACGAATGGGTCGGCTCGACCGGGGAAGGACCACGCTCTCACAGAATACCAGCGGAAAATAGCAGCTTAATGCTGCTGTGTTTCGTATGGTGAGTGTAGAGAACCGGAGACCCTTTTTACTAGAAACGAGCCATTCCATCATAGTCCTCACGGATGACAACGCATCTGCATTTTGATTCGTAATCGAAGATAGATGTAGATGTCTATGGGCCACAGCAACCACTTACCATCAGGTGGACTGTGTGCTCGATTGTCACCCTTATCCTATAACAAATGGTATATATCTGGAACCGTGATCGTTACACTGCCTACCATGCATGGTGATTAAGCAGATTCACTCTACAAGAGCGAAAACTATGTTTAGCAGTAGACTGCTGGGAATTGATTAAGAAAAATAATACAATGAAAACCAATAAATAGATATCTTAAAAAGTGGTTTATAAATAAAAGCTTGCTTTAAGGAAAATAACAGCTTTTTCTCCTTGCGATGAAAATGACCTGAATTAAATTTTCATATTCAATCACCCCGTCTCGGCTGTTTACCCTTGAGAGCGATAGCTGCCGCAGCTGCCTGCCTCGTCAATTCTATTTTTAATCATTATAATATTTTTCCTTTCAGGTACGAAATATCAAATAAAAGGTGATATTAATGTACTGTAAATGCAAGCAAATTGATAGATATTTTATTAAGGCTTCATTATTAAATATTTAAACGAATTTCCGTCTATAGTCAACTTTATTTTAGTTCAGCACATAAAATGGGTGAAAATTATAATAAAAACAAAACACAACAATAAATATATTTTTGTATTTGTTCAATATTAGTAGTAACTGGCATAATGTATGATGAAATTTATATATTTTGAAAAAATCCCTAAAAATAGAGAAATAGAAAACAATTGAACCGCCCCGCCGTCACCAATTATTAGATATGCGAGTAGATTCAACGGATATATCAAGTAATATGCTAGATTTTCTCGTAAAATGCCATTTCTCCTGTTGTTTCTTAGCGAATGAAGTACTGGCCTGATTTTTGCCCGCGTTATGCCAGCGTTATGAGAAAGGTCAAATCTTTACAGGAATGCTCATTTTCGATAAGTTATATGTGCAACAGTCAATTTAAAATAATCATATTGCGACTTTCATGTCTTAAATCACTTTTACTTTTTACATTTGTGTTAAAAATACAACCAGCGAGCTGTACGTTCCATTCAATTTGTAGTATTAGTGTAAGTATAAGAAATCATTAAACAAAGATTCGTTTTTAATCGCAGGTTTCCTTTTGTATTCAATCGAATTCATTTCCCGGATAAACATTTCATAAAAACTGTTCTTCAATACGATAAAATGAAAAATGTAATATTTTTCGCCGTTACAATATAAATGAAACGAAGAACACTAGTGACAATAAAATTAACTGTTTTGCGTAACAATCATTTCCTAAATAGTAGTCATTAAGTCAAGACTGATAAAATAGTAGATCGCGCACCAAAACCACTTAAAGCTATTTCCCTGGAGTTGCGTGATAGCAACACTTAATTTACAAGCTCCATTTAATTTGAACTATTTTGAGGCTCAGACTGGAATTTAAATACCAAGAGATAAGAAGCTCACGCGAATAACACTCCGCCATAACTCGCCACCTTCACTGAAATTACAAAGCACTTGGAACATACATCTTAAAAATTGAGACAAATTTTATATAATTGAAGCACAGATTTATACGCGGTAGGGTCATGCTGCAGCTATATTAGTACTAATGTAGCATGAATGGGTCGGCTCGACCGGGGAAGGACCACGCTATCACAGAATACCAGCGTAAAATAGCAGCTTAACACTGCTGTGTTTCGTATGGTGAGTGTAGAGAACCGGAGACCCTTTTTACTGGATAAGAGGCAATCCATCTTAGTCCTCATGAGTGACAACGCATCTGCATTTTGAATCGCAAACGAGGATAGATGTAAAAAAAACTAAGTGTTTAATTTTTTTATAGGATAAGGGTGACAAACGAGCACACAGTCCACCTGATTGTAAGTGGTTGCTGCGGCCCATAGACATCTACATCTATACTCTATTACAAATCAAAATGTAGATGCGTTGTCACCCGTGAGGACTAAGATGGAATGCCTCATTTCCAGTAAAAAGGGCCTCCGGCCACCTGCACTCACCAAGCGAAACGCAAAGGTAAACTACTTCACGCTGGTTTTCTGTGAGGTCGTGGTACCATCCCGGTTCGAGCCGGCCCATCCGTGCGACAGCAAAAGCTGCCGCGTGGCTCTACTTTAACATTACAGTAACAATTATCATTCCACATAATGTAAATGGCAGCTGCATTCTATGAAAGTGCATCAGTTTCAAATGCATTAAGTCAAAAACATTAAGTTTGATCTTTGTTATTGGTTTTAGTAAAGGATTAAAAAAGAAACAATATATTCTCAAGTCCTTAAAAAAATGTTGTTTCTTTTTAAAATTTGCAAATTCTACTTCTTAGATCTATATTATTGTTTTTATAATAATTTTATTTTCTTTATAATATATTGATATTGATTTGTGAGTCGTTCAACTTTTAATTAAAAAATGAAGAGAAAAGTATGTCAATTGGAAAAACCACAACCATTCCTTTTTTCAAGTAATAATTATTTTTTGATTTCACGCTAATTTACCGGACCGTGAATAATTCTTCTAAAGATACAATTACTTAGAATGTAAATAAGCACAAATTATTTATAAATCATAGCTGAGTCTGGGTTTATCAAATTTTCAAGTGCTCAGTGATGCAGAAATTTAACGAAGTAAAGTGATTTAGTTAGAATGAGGCCAACCGTACCAATTACAAGATTTCAAAGACTATTATCAACGGGTACGCTTTATATGCGATGGTAAAATAGATTTAATTTTAACAATATTTTATTACGAGGCGACTAAAATAATATTCTTCGTTATTAGTCTCTATGTTTTTTTTTTTCTATAAAACTGAAGTGACTAACGAATTCACAACCCACCAGATGATAAGGGGCTACTGCAGTTCGTTGACACATGCGGTCAACTTCAAAGTGGGCTTCAGAAGTATTGTCACATTTGAGGACTAGGATGTAATACCATAGCCAGTATAATCACAGCCTGTAATTACACTGGCTTTCTACCTCCTGCAGATCAGAATACACAAGTGTAAGCACTACTACTTGACGGCAGAAGTAAGCAAGAGAGTGGTGTGTACCCAGACCGACTACTAGGCCGAAATTGAGTTCTAACACCTTGTGAGACAGTCATCGATATTAATTTATTACATGGTAGAGCCATGCTGCAGCTATATTGATAGCATAGTTGTAGCACGAATGGGTCGGCTAGACCAGGGAAGGACCACGCTCTCACAGAATACCAGCGTAAAATAGTAGCTTAATGCTGCTGTGTTTCGTATGGCGAATGTAGAGAACCGGAGACCCTTTTTACTGGAAATGAGGCATTCTATCTTAGTTCTCACGGCTCATAACGCATCTGCATTTTAATTCGCAAACGAAGATGTAGATGTCTATGAGACACATCAACTACTTACCATCAGGTAAACTGTGAGATCGTTTGTCATACTTATTATATAAAAAAATTAAAATAATTCACTGCTCTAGTGAATAAATATCGACAAAAAATTTGAACGCGCTTTAATCCGGCTAACAGCTAGAATAAAAAATTCAGCGCAATAAAATTTTCCTTTTTAAAAATTCCAACGATAACTGTTGAATATTCAAACTTATGTTTGAAAACAATTCGAAATGTTGACAGAGCATACAAGTTTTTGTGCGAATAAGGCCGGCGCACGGCTCGCACGCCAGTGTGCAGAGATTAGAAACGGCGCACATCAATTACGGGTAATCCTAGACACGTGCGTTCTGCTCTTCGCAACCTAGACGGATTAAAGAAATTTTCTCCGGCTTTGCCATAGCTACGCGTATATTGCAAAAACGCTATTGTATTTGTATAAAATTCCAGTAACAACAAATAAATGTTTTATACAAATGGAAAACTTGTAAAATCTTTTCCTTCGTGCACTTTTTGGCAAACTATTATAGTTTCTATTTATTTATATTATGTAATTTGCATACGGAGTTGTTAAATACTTAAGTCCATCATGCGAAGCCGAACCAAGTCGGCTAGTAGCATGATCAAGTTAAAGATATCAATTTGTTAAATTTGATTAGCTTAAAAATAATATTTTAGTTGGTAACAAAGTACGATCGTTTAGGTCGACGAAATTTTACATATTATATATATATATATATATATATATATATATATATATATATATATATATATATATTATAATTCTAACTACTCTCACTATACTCGTACATAGTCCATAAATGCCTCTAGTTACAGGCGTTATAATAATACGTACATTATATCATATAATAGTAAATATCAAAAAACATATACATAATATATATTAAACTTATATGCAAAGTTTAGCTTTTCGGCCCGTGGTGTTACTCGCGTCCACGAGACAGAGACAAAATGATCCCACACTTATTATGAAATCGCATAATACGGAGAGCTGGAAACTTCTTCATATTTAATGAATGATAATGATCGCACATGTTAAGTTAAACTAAGGCTTTTCGAATAGTGAAAACCGATCAAACAATCTGTCTCTTGGGCATTACATTCCAACTCTTTCTCAATGAATTATTTTATGTTACAGGTGTACGCTTGTTGAACTACTTTCCTCGACATATTCGCCGTGCTCAATTCTTTTTTTTTCCTTCAAAAATCTTCTCAAAGCTTATTATTTGGAACTTTATCTTATTCATGTTATAATCTTGTATTTTTGAATGAAGTTCCTTATCGGACGGTTCGAATTTGGCGGATGGGGGCTAGGCGAAAAAAGTGACGACGACGGCCTTGGCGGCTATAAGGCAGCGAGATGGAATAATAAAAATAATAGTCATCTCACTTGCACTTTTTTTATCTCGCCATGAAAGAAATATTATTTTATTTTAAGTAACGCTTCATTTTAATAGAACCTAGTAATTCATTTATTTGTATTTTTTAATCAATAAGATAATAATACGTTTATCAATAATAATAGACTATGAAAGGAACCTCATTGCAATCGAGTGTTCCACGATACTCACGCTTATTTTTATTATTATTTGGAGTATCTATATAGTTTACTCATCTGGTCGGGCTGTATAAATCTATAATTGTAAATGATGTATTATTATTATTATTATAAATTAAATTTATAATTTATTTACATTCCTCTTAGCCTTTTGTTGTGAACAATTCTAGGAAATATATCGCTTCGAGAGCAATAAGACCGCATATTAAACCTTTTTATATAATTAATTTTGTATTTATTTCAATGTTTATTGGTGTACAATAAAAATATATTAATAAATAAAAAGTATCATCGGAATAGGTTATAGTTTTATAATAGCATTCATCCTCTATTTTACCGCAGGGGTAGAGTATCAAAAATCCCTAAATACGTGTTACTAAGATTCTAATCGAAAGCTATTTTTCTTGCTTAAGATATAATAAAAACATGGAAGAATTTTAAACATATTTCATCTTCAATTTTACCTTTAAGGGGTAAAATACCGAAACACTTGGTTCTTAGTTTCTAATCTCATTACTACAATTTTTTATCCATTCGCATTTTAAGAGTGCATAGGAGCAGATGTAGTAAAGTTCCAAAATATGTATTATAGATTTTGAAGAAATAAAAACATGTTAATTTTATTATTTTAATTCGAGGATCCTATAATTATGCATCAATTATTTTGGAATTGATAAAATACATTAGTTAATTTTCTCTATTCAAATACAAAGGAGAAGGAGACGTCTCCATACATTCTGGGGCCAAAGTGTTATCAAGATGAAAGTAGAACCATTTGAAAGAGTATATATAAATAATTCATAGCTGAAAATCCAGCAAGATTTGTCGATCTAGGAGCTGAGTTAATGTAGAATAAGAAAAAGTGAGATTATCTATTACCTACACTACAACAGGTGATTTTTTACTGTTATTACACTGTATCAGGTTATTTTTCACTATAATTACTTTTAGATATAAAATCAGGATCAGTAAAAATCATCAAAAAACCTGTGGTTACTAATGAAACGAAATAGTGAAACGATTAACGAAAGTTAAAATAACAAGAACTAAGTGAAGTTTTATTATTTTTTATAAGGGTTTTTTAACTCAAATTAAAAACTATAATAATAAAAAAGTGAAGTGAATATTAGGCATATCGATCTGTGATCGATTACTTTAATAGTTGTTGTAACTGTTACTTGTTGCAATGTTGATATTTTGAATTTTTTATTATTATTTTGTTTCAAATCGAATCGAAAATCTGTCTTTTTCTTTTAAGTAAATAGTTTGAAGTTTGAAATGTCAAGTTTCAAAATAAGAAGTCCTCTATTCTTAGATAACGTTCAGAAACTTACTACTTCACTAGTGTATTCTTTATAGCAATAGATTTATTGCCATAAAAATCCACTACAACGATTTTCTAACTTATTTCTTTTTTATTGTTTTCTCGAATTCTAGATTGTAAAAGGAGCTACTTTTTTATTTTACTTTATAAAAATATGGCGAATTTTTTAAAGTATAAACCACAGGCCCAAAAATCCCATTCTCCTTTGAACACTTGCCCTCCCATTTTAAAAAATCTCAAAATACTTATGTTCTTATTTTTTTTATTTACTACGTCGTATCCTACGTCATAAAAGACAGCTACTACCCAAATTTCACATTTCTACGTCAAGTTGTTCGGGCTATGTGTGTATACATCCTCTTTTATTATATATAAAGATAAAGACAAGTGTATATAGATAATAGTATAGATAGGTAATGAAAAAACAGCAGTAGTCCATATAAGCTAACTGATGTTTGTACATGCAACTTTTTTGAAGACCTTAGTCCTATTAGGTATTTTTCTTATGTCTTCTGGCAGCGAGTTCCAGAGTAGCTTAGCTATCCTAGTAGTATATCCTTGAAATGTTCCTAGCCTATGAGTAAAAGAAGAACGGAGGGACCTATCATATGTAAGAGAAAGAAATTGAATATTCGCTTTAAGAAAAAGAGTGTGTTGATCCTATCAAATGAATTTGAGAAGAGAACAAGCAACATTCTAGAGCTACACTTTTGTTTAACACTACGCGAGTAATATTGCGAGATATTATATTTACGTAGTCCAAATTCAAAAAGTGTTTTAACTGGTTTTTGTTTCACGAGATTTCAAGCTTTCACATCACTCATATTCAGACACTATAAAAATGTATTGTTAACAAAGAAGCTGTCCATTTTTTGCTCTTTATTTTTTTTTTATGTATTATAATTACAAACCCAAGTAAATCCATCGGGGCTGCCATTCCCTGCCCTGAAATGAGCTAATATTTTGCATTTTTATAAGTTTGTGACTAAATTAAATTACATTGGGTAAGTAAATAAATGTAATCTTTAATTCATATAAATTTCTACATCTTTCAGCTTTTCTATATTGAAATTGGGAACATTACAATGGCAGCCCCAACGAATTTACTTGGGTTTGTAATTATATTACCTAATAGGTGGGTGAACACGTGTAGTACATACTTATATTTAATGATATTGCTGTGTTTATCGCTACGACAAACAAAAAGGTACACAAAGGTAGGAAGAACTAAGTAAAGTCGTAATTGTTTGTTCATGACATCATAACAGACCTCGTGAGAAATGAAACCTTTTTGACGCTTTACTTTTTTTCTTTCGTGACTTACTTCCTCTTAGTCGGGGGTTTTAAAAATGTTTATTTAATCCTTTTTCGAATACAATTTTTAACCGTCGTGGGTTTTTCAAAATTTTTAAATTTTACTTTTTATTTTATAGCTTTTAGAGAATCCCTGCGTTACTGACTAAATATTTCTATAACTTTCTATCTACTCAACAATTTACTAGTGGAAGAACTGAGCATGCAATGGCATCGAAACATTCTTTTGCACAAATATGCTTATTGCAGCGTCCTCTAGTAAACTTACATCGTGAGAACTATCTAAAAATCATCACAGATGAGTCACACAAACACTACAGAAAACTACATCTAAATCCTTTAAACCATGTTGGAGATAAATAGGAACATTCACATTGACATTAACATTCACATTCATATTGTTCAAATACGCTTATTGCAGCGCCACCTGGTGAAATAACACCATAACACCTATCTAAGAACTATCGTCAATAAATTACAAACCCTTTACAGAAAACCGCATCTCAATCGGTCAAACAGTTTTGGGGTTAAATGGGGACATTCTTTTGCACAAATATGCTTATTGCACGTAATGAAATGAAACATTCAGGAGATGAACGCAGGTGAATAAGGACCGTCCTTTAGGAGAATCTATAAAGAAGGCCTATATTAATTGGAGAAATTGCAATAGGCTGTAATAAATAATGGTGATAAAGTTAACCAAACTTAATTTTGCTATCAAATTATATGGTATCTAAAGAGCTTTTAAATGTTAAATCAGTACAATAGGCTAAACGGCAGATATGTAGGTATGTGTACATACAAAATCTTAATGATCCGTAAATGCTACCTGCTCCGGTCACGCTTGCGGTTGCATGGAGTCAACTGCAATCGTTTCTCTTAAAGAGGGTAAATGAAGTTGTCTATAGCGCCCTCTCATGACCTCACTCTGAACGAAACGACTGGAAACGACAAAGCGAAGGCAACATTTACAAAGAAAATGTCCGCAGGGCAGTAAGACGTCCCCCCAACCTTTGTTATCATGCAGTGCCGCACCACGCCACGCTCTCTGACCGGCGAGGTGGTAAGCTTGTTCAACTTTAATAATAGAAAAGCTTAATGAATTCAAACTTTTGTTGTGATTAATGAAATAATATTATAGAAATAAAAAATATGAAATATTTGTTTTCATTATCTTGAAGTTTGTATTTAAAAATTATGTGTTATTATGCATTTTTTTTTACATATTCTTGGAAAGTAAATAAACCGTTTCTACCAAAGCAAAAATAAAATTAAAAAAATAAATAAATAGGAACATATATATAATATATTTATATGGTTTGGATGAAATGTTATAGCATGTATACGTCCCATTGCTGGGCACAGCCCTCTCAGAGGGTTTTAGGGCAAGGAAATGTCCGCCACGCTGCCCCAATGCGTGCTTACGAACTTCACATGTCTTCGCAATTATTTTTTTTCTTATTTCTCAGACATGCAGGTTTCCTCACGATGTTTTCCTTCACCGCTGAGCACGTGGTAAATCAGCACTTAAAATTGCAATTAATAATTTCATTGATGGCCGCGGGGATCGAATCCGGGTTGCTCGCGTACTGTGAAATTTACAGCAAGCGCTAACCATCTGAGCTACCACGGCTCTTGAGCTACCACGGCTCTGGTTTGGATTACATAATATTATTTATTTTATCAATTTTTCTCAGAATTGTTTGGAAACCTATCCGCTTTATATAGGTGCAACATTAAGTAAATTTTTTCTTTGTTTAATTCCATGGCTTAAATTTAAATTTAATTGTGCAAATTGTGATATATTTCTCAGTCGCTTTCATATTATATAATGGTGTTCCGGTCGCAAGCGGCAGGAGCTACGAGGCTTACCGCAGGAATTTCTAAATCTTCATAAGATAATGGATCGTTTCACCAAAGAAAAGTACCTCCCGGGCTTGGAACTTTGTTGAATTCCTGACTCGTAATTAATAAAATTACTTTTTGGAAGCTCTCGTCGACTTCAAAGAAATTTAGCATAAAAGAAAAAAGTTTAGTAGGTGAATTATTTTTGAATTATAAAGGGAATAATTTTCATATTAATATATTTAAAGTGAGCTATTCAAGAAAATATTTGTGTAAGTCTTCTAAACTTTATATGTTTATAACGAACATTGTAAAATATTGAAAAATAGACTCTTAATTTTTAAATTTCAAGCATTAAAATAGTGTATGAGTCTATTGGCTGTGACAGTTCGTGTGTGCGTGCATTCTTGCGCTGTTTAAAAACATTCATTTATAAATAACCTACAGCATAAATCGACGATCACCTTCAGAAGGTAATTATAGAACTCATAATAGGACATCGTCGCGTAAAAATATTAAAAAAATAAAATATTTTTTACTAAAGATTTGTTTAATTGTAGTGTTGACTGAAAAATATCGGATAAAATTAATTTTGAACAAGACCCGTTAACATTACTTTTAACTGGGAGTATTTAGCAAATAAATTTTTGATATTTTACAAAACCTTTCTATCCAATTTTTATTATTTTATTTAAAATAAAGTTTGGCCGGTCACCCGCCATTGTGTTGCGGCTTAGTGTTAGTTTTTTTTTACAAAACTGAAATGACAAACGAATTTACAGTCCACCTGAAGGATAACTACTAAATCCACGTGCACCTGCAACCAACTTTAAATAAGAAAGGTTGCAAGTGCAGGCATTGCTTTTTGGTAGCAGAAACAGGTATGAAGGAGATACTTACGCAGACGGATCCCCAGGCAGAAAAAGAGCACTACCACCTAGTAATACAGCGTAGTTGTGATGAACACATGGGAAAGTAAAAATTTCTGCTTAAAGGACATGAAGTAGTCTCTGTTGCCTGGCGGGATGAGCCGCGACCAAAAACTAGTTGAATTTAAGAAGAATTTTTAGTTATTATCCCGCTTGCAACTGCAGAATTAAGTTGCAGAGGTCACTTATCATCAGGTAAACTGCAAGTTCATTTGTTGCCTTATTTTTATAAGATTCATGGTATCTATACCATTGACATGTAATGTATTTGTAGAGCGTTGTGTTGAAGGCATCTCGGTAAACCATTACGTTTTACCGAGATGGCTTCACACTTTTATTTATGTTTCAATAAATAAATAAATTGTTAATATTGCATATATTATAACTTTGATTTATTGCAAAACAAACAACGCATAATGCTTAACAAAATTAATTTCAATTGCATTAGTATTAGCAAAAGGTCGTTGCCTTAGCTATGGCTACAGACAAGTGATAACAGCCCGCATGTCGTGTCTGCCGTGCGCCAGGACAATGACGCCGCAAATAGTAGTAGTTTAATTTGTGAACAGAGAATCCCCGGGCAGATGAGGGTGAACGCGGTTTGATTAGATATGAATTTAATTTTCAATCCTGTCTAACTCTGTTTATTAATAATAACCCGACTGAATAGTAAAAAAATGCGGGATTTACAGGACATATTGTTATGAATACACTGATAACGACCAAAGACATGGGTCGAGATAAGGACAACAGAAATAATTTAGATACTACGAAGTTACATAATATTATTTAAACAATCAAATCGGCACTATAACGTATTCTCATTGCCCACAATCACATCAGCAAATTTAATATTGCATAACTAACTGCTTTTACTGGAAGCACTGGAATAAGTAACTTACTTGTTTTACTGTATCTACTTTGCTTATATAACAAATTACGCAATACATTGTACTGTCGTGGAATTTTCACTTATCTCTTCTATTCGGTGCTTTCCAAACTAGGTAAGATATATCATGTTTATTTTTATTTTTACGCATCTTAACTAAGTAATTTTAACATCTCCAACAGGTATATATTGGATTTCCGCAAAGACACGTCTAATTATAAAAGACGAGAGATTATGGAATGTGTACTTTGATTATATATCTTATACAATGGACCAGGCTTACAATGTTTTAAAAGGACTTGACATTAGGAAAGGAGCTGGAGCAGATGGCATTCCATCAATATTTGTACGTAATTGCGCTAACGCATTCTCCTTGCCTATTGCACTGATAATCAATAGACCTCTTAGGACTAGTACATATCCAACCTCATGAAAAGAAGCCCTTGTATTGACTTTATTCAAAACCGGAGACAAAGAGGAAGCTAAAAATTACAGACCTAAAAATCTTCGATCCTTTTCAGTCACCATACAAAACACAACAGTATTATGCTGCTATTTCTCGCTGGTATTATATGCGAGCGTAATACTCGTATCGTGGTAAGTGGCGACAGAGGGAAACAAACCACGAGATGACTTTATTGACTTCTAAATAACAACTAAAAGAAAAAAACTGTGGTTTGCACCCCGCCTGCCAAGCGTGGCAAATACAGCTAATATCCACCTTATGAGGCAATCCATTTTTTAAATATTGGTGACAAATGAGCACACAGTCCACATGATGGTAAGTGGATGCTGTGGCCCATAGACATATACATTTATCCTCTGCTGCTATTTTACGCTGATATTCTGTGAGAGTGAGGTCCTACCCCGGTCGAACCGACCATATTCATGCTACAACCATAATATAGCTGCAGCGTGGCTCTACCACGTATAATAGGGGTTCAGTAGTTGACTTTTAATAGGCTGTAACGGTTCTTATGTATTTTATCAACAACATAGTATATTAATTTTTTTTCAAAAACAATCTTCTAATATTTGACATAAAAATACTAAGGCGCTGGGATATTTCGTTGATCTCCACCAGGAGTATTCAGTACTTGTAATTTCCTGGGCTTCGGCTTGTCGTCCAATGAATGGTACCTTCAGATGTTTATTGATTGAGCACTGTAATCTCTTATATTATTTGCAAAAATATTTATAAAAAGGTTTTGTGTCACTTTGTATGCCGTGTAGTGGCGGTTAAGAATATCCACTACCCCATATCCTCCCGTGGGTGTCGTAAAAGGCGACAAAGGGAAACAGGCAGGAGATGGGCAGCAGCATCTTCCTGATAACAGCCAAAATAACAATAAAAAACTGCGGTTGCCAACCCGCTCGCCAAGCGTGGCAACTATGGCAATATACCCCCCATGAGCAATGACAATAATAAACGGCCCCCAGTCCCCGGCGGCCCCGCTATTCCTGGCTACGGTGGCGACCATGGTAACGGCGGGGCAGGGGGTGCTAAGAATCTCCGGTGGAGGTTCGGTTGCCACCTACGACGACTCGACCTGGCAACATACAACGCACGCACCCTGAGGACTGACGAGAAGATTGTGGAGCTGGAAGAAGAGATAGACAAGTTACGCTGGCATATTATAGGATTATCCGAAGTCCGAAGAGAGGGGGAGGACACGGTAATCCTCGAATCCGGCAACTTGCTCTATTACCGGGAGGGCGACCATCTGTCCCAAGGAGGTGTCGGATTTATCGTCCACAAGTCTCTCGTTAACAACGTTGTAAAGATTGAGAGTGTGTCGACGAGGGTTGCGTACCTTATACTCAGAATCACCAAACGGTATTCGCTGAAGGTCATACAGGTTTACGCACCAACCTCGGCACACCCCGATCAGGAGGTGGAGGAAATGTATGAGGATATCTCTAGAGCCATGCATTCCTCCAAAACCCAATATACGGTGTTAATGGGAGACTTCAATGCAAAACTAGGCACAAGAGAGAACGGTGAGCTGAAAGTAGGGAAATTTGGAATAGGGCAACGTAACCCAAGGGGCCAGCAGTTGGCTGACTTCATGGAGAAAGAGGGACTCTTTATGATGAACTCTTTCTTCCAGAAGCGGCCCCACAGGAAGTGGACCTGGTCGAGCCCCGACGGTTCGACAAAAAATGAGATTGACTTCATTATGACGACCAGACGACAACTGTTCAGTGATGTCTCAGTGATCGCGAGGGTGAAAACCGGCAGCGATTACCGAATGGTTAGAGGCACACTGAACCTAAACGTTAAGTTGGAGAGGTCTCGTCTAATGAAGTCAACGCTCCGTCCCCCTCGTGCTCTAATCCAAAGTCCCGAAACCTTTCAGCTCGAGTTACAAAACCGTTTTCAGTGCCTAGAAGACTGCAATGAAGTGGACGATATGAATGACAAGCTCGTGGAAACTGTCCATGCGGTCGGAGCTAAGTTCTGCAAGACCCGCCGCAGAAGAACACAAAAACTCTCCGATCACACTCTTAATCTCATGGCTGTTAGACGGGAGATGAAGCTACATTCTTCAACAGATTTGACAGCATACAGGCAACTGAACAGACAGATCTCCAAATGCATGCGGCGTGACTTACGCAACTTCAATACAGCTCGTATTGAAGAAGCGATCGAGCGGAACCAAGGCTCCAAAGTCTTTGCCAGAGATCTGTCTGCCAGAAAGCGCCAACTGTCAAAGCTGAAGACAGAATGTGGCAGCGTCGTTTCCGGGGCACCTGAGATTTTGAGTGAGATTGAGAGGTTCTATGGGCAGCTGTACACGTCATCGTTGGAGCCGCACGCAAGTGTGAGTAACGATCCAAGAGCGAGTCTTATCCGACATTATTCCGATGATATCCCGGACGTCAGTCTGAGCGAGATTAGAATGGCTCTCCAGCACCTTAAAAACGGCAAGGCCCCAGGCGAGGATGGAATTACAGCGGAGCTTCTGAAAGCGGGTGGAAAACCGGTACTTGAAGTCCTTCAGAAGCTCTTCAATTCCGTCCTCCATGGTGGCATTACACCGGAGGCGTGGAGCAGAAGTGCGGTGGTCTTGTTCTTCAAGAAAGGCGACAACGCTCTCTTGAAGAACTACAGACCGATTTCCCTTCTGAGCCGCGTCTACGTGCTGTTTTCGAGAGTCATTACGAATCGTCTCGCGCGCAGACTTGACGACTTCCAGCCTCCCGAACAAGCCGGTTTCCGAAAAGGCTTTAGCACCATAGACCATATACATACCCTTCGGCAAATTGTACAGAAGTCCGAGGAGTACAATTTGCCACTATGTCTGGCGTATGTGGACTATGAGAAAGCCTTTGATTCCGTCGAAATTAGGGCGGTGCTGCAGTCCCTTCAGCGATGCCAAGTTGACTGTCGGTATATCGAAGTGTTGAAGTGCTTGTACAGTACGGCTACGATGGCTATCCGAGTACAGAACCAGAGTACGAAACCTATCCAATTGCAGAGAGGTGTAAGACAGGGTGACGTCATATCCCCGAAACTCTTTACCGCTGCATTGGAAGATGTTTTCAAGCTTCTGGACTGGAAAGGATACGGTATCAACATCAATGGCGAGTACATCACTCACCTTCGATTTGCCGACGATATAGTCCTTATGGCAGAATCGCTGGAAGACCTAAGCACTATGCTCAATGACCTCAATAGTGTTTCCCAACGGATAGGTCTTAAGATGAACATGGACAAAACAAAGATCATGTTTAATGTCCATGTCACACCTATGCCGGTACTTGTTGGGAACACTAAGCTCGAAGTTGTTGACGAGTATGTTTACCTGGGACAAATAGTCCGACTAGGTAAGTCCAACTTCGACCGAGAGGTCAATCGACGGATTCAACTCGGTTGGGCAGCGTTCGGGAAATTACGGCACATCTTCTCGTCAGGTATACCTCAAAACTTGAAAACGAGACTGTACACCCAGTGCGTGTTGCCAGTGATGACATACGGAACTGAGACGTGGTCCTTCACTGCTGGCCGGATGAGGAAGCTCAAGGTCGCTCAGCGAGCTATGGAGAGGGCTATGCTCGGAATTTCACTGCGTGATAAACTCAGAAATGAGGATATCCGCAGTAGAACTAGAGTGACCGACATAGCCCAACGGATTAGTAAGCTGAAGTGGCAATGGGCCGGCCATATAGCTCGAAGAACCGACAACCGATGGGGAAGAAAGGTTCTCGAGTGGCAGCCTCGTACCGGCAGGCGAAGTGTAGGGCGTCCCCCCACTAGATGGAGTGACGACCTGGTAAGATCTGCAGGAAGTCGATGGATGCAGGTGGCTCAGGACCGTGCTTTGTGGCATTCTTTGGGGGAGGCCTATGTTCAGCAGTGGACTTGTGAAGGGCTGTAATGATGATGAATGATTTGTGTCACTTTGAGGTGTTTTAAATTTCACATGATTTTTAGAGCATGTTATTTTTTACATTATCACAACAAAAATGTAACAATTGTTCATCTTACTCTTGTCTGCGTGAAAAAAAATATATCAGAATTAGAAGTAAAGTAACCGATATAGCCCAAAGTATGTATGTAATCTGTAAAGGCAATCATGAGTCGGCCATATACCTTACCTTTTAAAAAAAGTGTCATCTAAAATTATTTACAATTTTTCTGTTCGCAATTTTATGTAACAATAAATAAAAGTGCAATGTTCTTCTCTAGAAATAATTCATCCGGAACGCGGGCGATGAAATTGTGTACTTATTTGGCTTGTTTTTTTAATAAAACCAGGGATAGAAATCGAAACGACAGCGGAAACACTGTATGGTTTCCGACCTTCTATTTCTATTCATATGCGATATTTTTATTTTCCCCTTTTCCTACATAAGAATCTGTTTCAATAATTACACAGAACTTTATTATCTTTGAGCAAATAAAAATATAAAACTTCCTTAAGACAAGTGCCTAGAAGCTGCCAGCTCTTTTGAATATAAATTAGTTTCAATAAATACTACAAAAGGAGGTTCTTAGGTCGATGATGCGTATGCATGTCATAACGTTTGTTTGGCGTTATTTACTCAATAGGTTATATTTTATAAACTTTTATGAGTGTATGTATGTATAATGTAATGTATGTATCTATGAATGGATGCAGGAATAAGTATGCATACATTTATGTATGTATGTACTCGTATGTGTGTATTTTTATCTATCACTAGCTGGTACCAGTCTCCTTGCTGCCGCAGAAGAAATAATTGTCGAAATGTCTTTTTAAATTTGGAAGAGTTATATTGTTTAATTAGCAATGATAATACATTCATTGAAGTTGCGTGATGTATAACTTTAAAAAAATATCGGTACTATTACACGTGCGCCACCTACTGTAAGTTAATTGTACTATGCCTACCTCCGCGGAAGTGCAAGCAATAAGTTGACAAAGTTTTAATACAATCTGATGAACAGTTTGGCAGCAGCGCATAAAAGACGAACAAACAAAAAATATTTTTATATATTAGATTTTAAGTACGAAAGTGTATTACGTACATAGCTTAGCATAAACAGACATAGCTTAGTATATGGTTAAAGTGTCTTAGATTGGAATAAACTAAAGGTGTAGAATAAACAAGTTGCACGCAACGAATATAATACTCAGATACCATTTGGTACATAATATTCTAACAACTCTTTTTACTTTTTTCACTGTATCGCAACAAGTCACATAAACAAAACTAGTTACACGTTAGAAATAACAATTAATTAGAAAATTCATTAATGTGAATCTGCAATAGTATGAATAAATAACTGATATTTATGTTGAATAAAACTGGTTTTACGGATTTTTATCCGTTTAATTACAATTTTTTTATTTCTCGGCGTTTCTGGTACTTTACAGCACCCATGGTCACGATGCAAAGATATGACCTCGAGGGGGACTGAGGTGTTTGACATCCTGTTGTTATAAATATATATGACGTTTGGGTGAAAAGCCATTTATTAAATTAACAGAGGAGAACATAATTTCATTGATTAGCACGCTCATTAAATACAAAACGGTAAGAAATCAAAAACTTTATTTTTTACAGAACGACCAAAACCAAATTCAAAACATGTTTTTTTTTTAATTTTATTACATAATATATTATTTTAATTGTATATATGAGGAATAATAATTTTGTGCCTCACATTGAAAACATTACTAAACGTGCATCTAGGATGATGGGTTTTGTAATAAGAAGTATCAAAGTCTTTCGAAGCTCTAAACAGTTTAACAGTTTGGTAAGAATTGTATTAGAATACTGTGCTGTAGTCTGGAGACCTCATTATGCTACACATTCACTGAGAATCGAGCGGATCCAAAAAAGATTCATATTTTTGCTTCGAAAATTATTAGTGGTGTTATTGAATGTTCTGAAATTTTAAGTAAATTTAATTTGTGCGTTCCCTATCGCTATCCGCGTTTTGCTCGTAAGATTACACCGTTGACTAGACCTCATCGTAGAACAGTGTTTGGCTCCAATACTCCAATTGCTAGAATGAGTAAAATTGTTAACAAATTTAGCGAAACAATCGATATATTTTTCGACCTTCCTAACAAGCTCCGTCGCACATTAAGAGACCATTTCTTGTAATATTCTATAAAAAAAAATTATTTTCTTTCCGCTCTATGTATTTTTATTACTGTATATCATTATTAATTTTTTTTACCCTAGAAATAAAGTAACAGTGCTGAGATAGTTATTAGCATGTGGTATCCGCCTGTAATTATTTGTACATTTTAGTTCTTATATTTAAATAGCATGTAAGGAATGATACAAATGTTGGTGGATCAATAATAAAAAAAAAAAATACGAACTTTGTAATAACTATCACCCACGCTGATAAAATGGCACAAAAGTCCCTGTTACATTTAAAATTTGGCTCAATGTTAAGGAAAATATATATTAATAAATACAAATTTTCTAATAAAAAATGTTTAATTGAAAAATAATCAATAACTCGAAAATAAGTTATGGCAATACATTTACCAAAATAACAGATTCCTTGTCTAATAAAAAACCGTAGAACCGTGTTAATTAAAAACAAACCACAGACTCAAAACTTACTTTATAGTAAAATTCTTAGGAAACACGAGATCAATTTTGATTGAATTTAAGTATTATTTTTGTATTATTGAAGTAAAAAACTTTTTTGGACTCGTTGTGATTTGAAACTCGAGGACACGAAAAACGACACAAAAAAGTGACAAACATACATTAGGATTTAGATTACAACTAAGATACTTTTATCTTACATTTTATGCCTCACTTGTGGTTGAAAAATTATATTATATAAATCATTTGTTGCGAAATATTTTTTTTTTAATATTTAATTTCATTTGATGGTTTCAAGTTTGACGAAAGTTATGGTTTTTGAAAGAGAAGACAGCAAAACGATATGTGAAATAAGAATAGAAGGGGAGTTGGTAGAGCAAGTAGATGAGTTTGTATATTTGGGATGTGTGTTTAGCAGGGATGGTAGATATGATAAGGATATAGAACGACGAGTGAATGCAGGAAATAGAGTGAATGGGGCTCTACACTCTATTGTGAAAAGTCAAAATGTGTCCAAAAAGGCACGTATGGCAATTCACAATGCTGTGTTAGTACCTACTTTAATGTATGGTAGTGAAAATTGGGTGCGGCAGAAGAAGCACGAGAGTAGAATAAATGCTGTAGAAATGCGGTCATTAAGGAGTATGTTAGGGATGAATCTGAATGACAGAGTGAGAAATTGTTTAATAAGAGAAGAGTGTGGTTTGCAAGATGATGTTGTGACCAGGATTAAGAAAGGAACGCTTCGGTGGTTTGGCCATGTAGAAAGAATGAATGAGGAAAGAGTGACAAAGCAAATTTATGTTGCAGAGGTGAACGGCATAGTCGGGAAGGGTCGCCCTAGGCGAAAGTTTATCGACCAAATTGGCGATATATTAAAAATGGACCAAATCAAGAGTACCTTTAATTGACGAGCGTGTATGCGTAGGTATATGGATGTGGACGAAGCGAGAGAGGTGTGTCAGTATCGTGCCAAATGGAAGTCCATAATCTCTGCCTACCCCTCTGGGTGACAGGCGTGAGTGTTTATGTTTATGTGTGTTATGTATGTTTGATGGTTTCACTTCTACCGCGTCTGAACTGCACACATGTTTTTTTTTATAATGTAATATTGTAATAATTTTATGTACTTAATTAAACACTAAAACTTTATACAAACATAAAAAATAGATAACTCTAAACGTCACGGTTTTAAAATCATCTACTTGCTCTACCAACTCCCCTTCTATTCTTATTTCACATATCGTTTTACTTTCTTCTCTTTCAAAAACCATAACTTTCGTCTTACTTGCGTTTCATTCCCTTTTCTTTCAGTGTCCTGTTCATTAATGTAACCATTTTTTTCCTATATTTTCTGAGACAATAAATTATTCCATTAAGGAATCACTGAATTTTTGGAGTCAAGTATGTGATATTACTAGGTTGTGTATGTTTCTAGTATCTACAGGATGTACATCACTCTTCATTTTAAATCTTGTAGAAGTACAATTCTTCTTAACTTTGTGAGGCTATTCAGAAAAAATATACTGCATGCTGTGTGAATTGAATTGTGCATGTGTGATGAGATCAATATTTAGCGGCAAACAGTATTATTTCTCTATGGTAATATAAATTATGCGCATGCGTAGTCCTGAATAATATTACGACTGCTCATTTTTTCTCATATGGTTGTTGAAAAATTGCCCCATGAATCTCAGAAACTTCTTTTCCATGATTCTGCTTCTTTTCCATGACTAGTATCACTGCGAATTATATTATCTGCTGTGATCGCTGCTATGGCTATGGTTACTGCTAAGCCCTACATTTTTCGGAACAGTAGCCAAACATCATCTTCCCTCGACTATCATCGACCTACTAGCGATGGGTAGGAGTAGGTAGGAGTGCTAACGCTGGGTGGCTGCGTGTGAATGTGAATACTGGCGGCTGATTATCAACGTTGAATAGCTGTACAATGTATATTTATCATGAGCGGCTAAGAAACCGTACCGTATGATATGTTATTATGATCGCGAAATGACTGGGGTTCTACACTAGAAGATCTGTGGTAGGGCAAAATATCAGTCTCCTTCTAGTGTTGGCCTGCACAACAGAGCAGTGTAATGAAAATTAACGTTATCACGCGCAAATGACTAAAAACACCAATGCATTAAATACAAAAAGGAATTGAAATTAAATACGGCAATTATGTTTATAAATAAAATAACATACTCATTAATAAATAAAAGTTAACTCATATACAGTTCTATACATAATAGAAGCATTTCAAGGTAACATGACTGTTGTTTTTTAAAGTATGATTTTGTTTATATGATTTTGTATGAAAAACAGGCACTTTCCAAAATGTAGCACTTGCATGTTGTTTTCTTGAATTGCGACTCTGTCATTACTATTGTGCATTTAAGCTGAACGCCAGCCAGGTCGCAACTGACAAAATAGCGATTTTGCACTAAATTTATCGACCAAATTGGCGATATATTGAAAATGGACCAAATCAAGAGTACCTTTAACCGATGAGCGTGTATGCGTAGGTAAATGGATGTGAAGGAAGCGAGAGAGGTGTGTTAGGATCGTGCCAAATGGAAGTCCATAGTCTCTGCCTACCCCTCTGGGTGACAGGCGTGAGTGTTTACGTATTATGTATGTATGTTTAATCCAAAATATACACAAATGTAAAAGGGTTGGTCATGTGATTTCGTAATAATTTACGATAAAATGATGGTTGTCTTTTTTAGACCATATAATATTATCGATTTTATTTGTGGCCCTTTTGTATTTAATTAATTGAAATAAGAGCGAGCAAACGCCTTAATGGTGTTTAGTTGGCGCATGTTCGGGTGTTATTATTCGTACAATTTAATATTCAATAAAATTTAAAATAATTGCAATACCTATATAACACATATTTACTTCTGTGGTGACGTCTGATTACGTATGTAAAAATGCGTTTACCTCGTAGATGGAGCATTACCCTGAAACTTACTCATAAAGTGCGTTTTCATATCGCCGTGCGTGCTTTACACTGCAACTGTCTGCCTGCGGTGAGACTAATCACATTAGTGGACGGCGCGGCGTTCTCTTTCCCATTTCGTGCGCATGTTCATTATCATTTTAAGTGTATGAACGGCATCCGACGAATCCTTTTAATTTTTTAAGCGGCATAGGAAAACTATGTAGCAATATCTAATATAATTAGTAAACAATATTTTTATGGGAGAACAAGGTAAGAATTGCGCTGAATTTTTTTGACGCATTTATTTAGATTTTAGATACTTATTTGCAACACGTATAAAACAAATTAATAGAAGCTAGGCAGTTTTATTTATTTATTTTTATGTGCAAAGTCCTTGTATATATATTTTAACATTACCAATCTTACAGCAATAAATTATTCGACATGAACATCCAGTTTTTAGATTAGGTTAATAAATCAGTAGTAATAATTTGACTTATAAATTACCGATTAAGGCTATTAAAGTCCACTGCTAAACATTGGCCTCCCCAAGGAATGTGCTTCATAGGGGGTATATTTGCCATAGTTGTCACGCTTATCAAGCGGTTTTGCAAGTGCAGTTTTTTTTTTTATTTTAGTCGTTATTAGGAAGACGTTGCTGCCCATATTCTGATTTGTTTCCCGCTGTACCCTTTTACAACACCTACGAAATTATAATATGAGGTAGTGGATATTCTTACACTGCTACTACACGGTTGTGTTGTTACCTTATTATAAAGACATTCGCGCTGAAACCCACTTTATCTAATGAAAATTATAATATACAATAGTATAAGTATGCATGTATACTTTTATCCAACATCGTCATCATCATGTTGAGCGTACTGTAGAAATGGCATGTTTTGAGCTTGAGCACCTTATTGTTGCCAGTGTTAACAGACCCCCATGTTCAAATTATGATACCTTTGAAAAAATTATGGAAGAAGTTTTAGTTAAGCTTAATAAACAGAATAAATCTCTTATAGTGTGTGGAGACTTTGATATCAATCTCCTGGAAACTTCCATCAAATTTATATTAGTATTAAATTTTGCTGTTTGTTCAAATCCTATAATCTTGATAATTTATTCTTTGAAGCTACACGTATTGCAGGGTGTAGTGCAACTTGTATTGATAATATTTTTACAGGTGTTGTACCAATCAACAAATCAATAATTCAAAAACTTAGTTCAGATCACTGTGGATAACTGGTTTCATTACCTTATATGCACAAAAAACAGGGAATTGAGAAAATTGTGTTTGTTCCTATTAATGCAAAACACCTGGGAAGATTTAGAAGTAATATGGTAAAAAACCTTCCATCGCCTTTTTATAAGAACAATGCAAACTATTTATATGGAGGATTATTTACCCTTATAAGCAATGAATTTAAAAAAACATTTATTTCTAAAACATTCTCCAGAAAAAGTCGCAAGACATTTAATGAGTGGGCGACAGTAGGAATTCATAAAAGCAGACGAAGGTTATATGAACTTTAACATGAAAGATCATATAATCCTTCCGATGCTTTTAAAGAATGTCAAAAATTATTCTAAAATGTTTAAAAGAGTTTGCTCCACAACCAAATCGTTACATATTTTTTAGAATGCTTAACATCGTAGCACAACAATTAGACATATTTAATTGTACATTGGCGGAATTCGAGAGGGTGACATTAAATTATTTGTCTTTTTTACATTAGTGGCCACATTGTTGCATTAGGCTCCACTCCTGTAATAACAATTGTGAGTTAGTAAATAAATAAATATTAGCAATAAAATTAAGACGGCTAAGAATAAAATTAAAATGACGTGTAGTATAATTAACAGCGAAACCCGTAAAGAAAAACCTCGTAACTCAAACTATCAATTAAAAATAACAATGAATTGACTAAACCAAATCAAGATGTCGCAGCGGTGTTTGAGAAATATTTCACTGATATTCCTATCTTGACAACAGAGTCATTGAATACTTCTCCAACTGTCGCCGAGTCATTACTCAAACAGAATGTTAATACCTGTTTGAAAGAATTTAGATTTGAAAAAGTATTACCGCAAGATATTGTAAAATACTTCAAAACCATTGATGTAAAGAAAACCGCAGATTTGTGGGGGATTTCCGTGACAGTTATTGCGTCCATAATAGATTTAATTGCACCTCATCTTGCTATTTTTTTTAATACTTGTATCGATTCTGGTGTGTTTCCTGATTTAATGAAATATAGTAAAGTAAATACCTTTATGTAAATCTGGCAGTACATTGGACCCCGCTAATTATAGACCTATTTCTGTACTACAAACTCTCAGTAAAATTTTTGAAAAAATAATTTTGGATCAATTGTTAATTTTTTTCAATACAAATAAATTACTTCATAAAAACTAATTTGGTTTTACAAGGGGTCGCTCGACGTCTGACGCCGGTGTTGAGCTTATGAAATGTATATTTTGATGCCTGGGAGAATTCACAAGATGCCTTAGGTATTTTCTGTGATCTTTCCAATGCTTTCGATTGTGTTAATCATGAGACATTAATCAGGAAACTACAACATTACGGTGTAAAAAATTTGGCGCTTAGACTTTTTATTTCATATTTAAGTAACAGAATTCAAAAAGTCGTGATCAATGGTAAAGGTTCCTCCGGATCGGTAGTATCAATGGGCGTTCCTCAGGGCTCAATTCTTGGCCCATTCCTGATTTTAATCTATATTAATGACTTACCTTATCTTGTAGGGGACAATCACGATATAGTATTATTTGCTTACGACACCTCTTTAATTTTCAAACTCAAACGGCAGTTAATTAATTATCACGATGTAAATAATGCTCTATCGAAATTAGTACATTGGTTTAACGCCAACAATATGCTCTTAAACGGCAATAAGACAAAGTGTATTAAATTTACAATACCTAATGTAAAACATTCGAATACCAATGTATTGTTAAATGGGGAGGAGTTGAGTTTTGTGGATACCACTGTTTTTCTCGGTATTACTATTGACGCGAAACTTCAATGGGGCCCCCATATATCTAAATTAGCAAGCAGACTTAGTTCTGCAGCATATGCTGTAAGAAAGATTAGAAGTCTCACAGATGTTGAGCCAGCTAGATTAGTGTATTTTAGTTACTTTCATAGCGTAATGTCTTATGGAACTTTGCTATGGGGTAATGCGACTGATATTGAAGCTATATTTGTTTTGCAAAAGAGAGCCGTTCGGGCGATTTACAACCTAAATTGTAGAGAGTCCCTCAGACTAAAATTTAAAGAAATGAACATATTAACTTTGGCATCGCAATATATTTATGAAAATGTAATGTATGTACATAAAAACATAAATAGCTTTAATAAGAATAAGGATGTGCATACTTTAAACACTAGGAACAAACATAAGTTTGTAATACTAGTTACTAGACTCCACAGAATCGGTAATTCATTTATGGGGCAATGTATACGCTTTAACAACAAAATCCCAGAACATATTCAAAGTTTGTCAATAAACAAGTTTAAAAGTTTTATTAAAGAAAAACTGTACAAAAAGGGTTATTATAATATCAAGGAATACATGAATGAAACTAACCCATGGGAATAAGGTGATCGCCACCATGCTGGTTCTATAAAAATATTTAAAAAAAATTATAAGGGAAATTATGTTTGAAAAAAAAAGTCCCGCTGGGTTTCTTGCTGGTTCTTCCCAGGACAGAGGTATTTTCCGAACCAGTGGTAGATAAAAAATGACTTTCAATAAGAATTATGTAATAATCGATATTGAATAAAAAATTATTCTATTCTATTCTACTCTATTCTATTCATCATCTTCATTGCAGCCTATCAAGAGTCCAAAAAAGTGTTTCTTCTTCTTACTTTTTGTATTGAAAAAGCAGTGTCAATCAAATTGGTCTCCTAGGTTGAAAATTAGGGAGGCCCCCTTCCTCCTAGTTAGCCCAACCTGCCCTAAAAGCCACTTAGAAATAAGGTTGTTACGTAACTTTTAATTTACTAAATTGAAAATCGTATATCCGCGCACGTAAAGTTCAAAACAAGTGCACTTACCGAGACTAATCATATTAGTAGCCATTGCAAAATATAGTGTTTCTAACAACGTTTATACACACGTCTGTACGCGAAAAGATAAATAATACCTACAAAATCTAAAAGTTGAAAGTAATGTTTGAATTATGCTGAATTATGTTATGTTATATATCATCATTACAGCCCTTCACAAGTCCACTGCTGAACATAGGCCTCCCCAAGGAATGCCAGAAAGCACGGTCCTGAGCCACCTGCATCCATCAATTTCCTGCATATCTTACTAGGTCGTCATTCCATATACGGGACGCCCTACACTTCATCCGCCGGTACGAGGCCGCCACTCGAGAACCTTTTTTCCTCATCGGTTGTCGGTTCTTCGAGCTATATTGCCGGCTTATAGCTATTTCAGCTTACTAATCCGTTGGGCTATGTCGGTCACTCTGGTTCTACTGCGGATATCTTCATTTCTAAGATTATCACGTAGAGAAACTCGAAGCATAGCCCTGTCCATAGCTCACTGAGCGACCTTGCGCTTCCTCATCCGGGCAGCAGTGAAGGACTACATCTTAGTTCCATAGATCATCACTGGCAACACGCACTGGTTGTACAGTCTCGTTTTCAAGTTTTGAGGTATACTTGACGATAAGATGTGCCGTAATTTCCCGAACGCTACTCAGCAGAGTTGAATCCGTCGATTGATCTTTCAGTCGAAGTTGGACTTACCTAGTCGGACTATTTGTCCCAGGTAAGCATACTCGTCAACAACTTCGAGCTTAGTGCTCCCAACAACTACCTGCATAAGTGTGACATGGACATTAAACATGATCTTTGTTTTGTCCATGTTCATCTTAAGACCTATCCGTTGGGAAACACTATTGAGGTCATTGAGCATAGTGGTTAGGTCCTCCAGCCATTCTGCCATAAAGACTATATCGTCGGCAAATCGAAGGTGAGTGATGTATTCGCCATTGATGTTAATACCATATCCTTTCCAGTCCAGAAGCTTGAAAACGTCTTCCAATGCAGCGGTGAAGAGTTTCGGGGATATAACGTCAGCCTGTCTTACACCTCTCTGCAATTGGATAGGTTTCGTACTCTGGTTCTGTATTCGGATAACCATCGTAGCCCTACTGTAACAGCACTTCAGCACTTTGATATACCGACAGTCATCTTGTCACCGCTGAAGGGACTGCAGAACCGCCCAAATTTCGACGGAATCAGTGGCTTTCTTATAGTACACATACGCCAAAAATAGTGGCAAATTGTACTCCTCGGACTTCTGTACAATTTGCCAAAAGGTATGTATGTGGTTTATGGTGCTAAAGTCTTTTCGAAAACCGGCTTGTTCGAGAGGTTGGAAGCCGTCAAGTCTGCGTGCAAGACAATTCGTAATGACTCTCGAAAACAGCACGTAGACGCAGCTCAGAAGGCAAATCGGTCTGTAGTTCTTCAAGAGAGCGTTATCGCTCATTATTACGTTCGTTGATTTTTTTATAAAGAGATTTACATGTTTCTAATGGTGTGGGCGGCCGAATACAAAATAAATATACATAATAAATAAAGTGCATTATACACTAAATTAATGGATAGCCCAACTTCAATTCTGTGGAACTGTTGGAAAATGTAAAAATTGTTGAATCAGTTAACTATGTAACCTCGAAAATATACATTTAATAAAGAAAATTTTCGTTCAAATTAAAATTAAATAAATTAAATGAACATTAAAGAGGTCTAAAGAGTGAGCATAGTTTTCGTAAATACTATTTAAATTCAATAATACGTTAATACTATTAAGCTTTTGAGTCTTGCCAATTTTATATGTGGTAGCTGTAGCTGTATATTATGGTTGTAGCACAAATGGGACGGCTCCACCGGGGAATGAGCTCTTTCACAGAATACCAGCATAAAATAACAGCCCGATTGAGATATGTTTCGTATGGTGAGTGTAGAGTGCTGGAGACCCTTTTTACTGGAATTCCATCTCAGTACTCAGGGGTAATAACGCATCTGCATTTTGATTCTTAACCGTGGTGAACGTTTGTCAACTTATTCTATATATATAAAAAACAATGATTTCATTATTATTAATTATTATATTTAATCATTAGGCTGTTACGTAGTTGTGCGAAGGTAATACGAAAAATAATACATTGTCAGCATTATGCGGTTTTGGAAATTAATTAAATTACTATAATTAATTATTTATACAAAGGTATTGAATAAATTTATACAACAATTAATTATATGTCATGACAATGTAAGCAGTGTAAATGATTGAAATATTTTAGAATTACTGAATAATTATACTCCGTAATCAATCATTACCACAAAGCACAATCCTGACATGTAGAAGGCCTACGTTCAGCAATGGATTTATAAAAGACTGTAATGATGGTAAATGAATTATTATATACGTCATATGCGTATACATTTTGTACATAGATAAATTAAATTAAAATTGAAATTTCATTTTAGCAATTTTAATTTAAAGATTCGTGATAAAATTTACATATTTCAGCTTGTACTAATTAAAATTATATTAATATAAAAAGAAACTTAAGAAATTTAAAACGAAGAAATTGCTGAAATATTTAATTTCCGTTTAGAAAAATAAAAGTAATATTAAATACTACAAATATCAATAACTGATATTATATGATATTATAGTGCCTGAAGCATGAAATTATATCACAAAATTTATTGTCACTTCCTATCTACCTATTGTTAAATTAATGTCAGTATTAATGAAAGGTAAATATTGCAACTTTACTCGCACCGGCTAAAACCCATGATGTTATACCTAAACCGTATGTGGACAGGGGTACAAATATCCACCCTTAGGCGGTCTCGATAAGACGTGCCGTTATACAAGGCATACCTTCCTACATAGCTTCTATCTCCATCTGTGCAAGAGAAACCCCTAAATATGTTACGACCAGAAACATCCGGCGCCCGCAAGCACTTAGTGTGGAGTCTATGGCCCCGCCACTGACCACGTTTTGATCGCGGAGAACAAGGGATTCACGCGTGTTGAGTTTTGTAAATTATGCGTTTAATTATACAAAGCCTACAAAATTTATCACGCAAATTATTTGCCGAAAACATACTTGCATTTACGGATAAATTCTTTATAAAGTGCAAGAGTTTGAGTTGTATATTATATGAGGCATTGCAGGCTATGTATTTGTAGCTTAGCGAGCAAAACTTTTTTTTTGTAAGAATCCATTGTGAAGAAAACCACCAAACCAGTTGTACAATTGACTAGATATATTGTGCATTTTGTGTTATTTTTATGTATTTTTCACTATTGTGTATCTTTAATATTTACACAAAATTCCATGGCGTTAACTATTAATTTTATTTAATATGGATCCTTCTAAAAAGAATAAAATTTAAAATAATATACTATAAAAGATTTTCTTACATCGGCACCTCAAGAGTCGGCGCAGTAAGAATATCTACATAACCCCTTTTCATTCCGTTGGTGTCGTTACTGGCGACAGAGGGAAACTTAACGAGGAGATGAGAAACAGTATCAGCATGATAACAGTTGAATAAAACTAAAACACCTTGGTTGCCAACCCGGCTGTCTTGCGCAGAAGATTAGTCTCCGTCGAGACTGTCCGCCGTGAGTGAAATTTAGACAGCAGGACATTATAATAATTTTATAACATTACGTTTTTCATATCCCCGTGTCCCCTATCTACTCCGTGTCTTCTATATTTTTTTTTTGGATAGAGTGACAAACAAGCACACTATCCACCTGATGGTAAGTGGTTGCTGTGGCCCATAGACATGTACATCTATCTTCGATTACGAATCAAAATGCAGATGCGTTGTCACCCGTGAGGACTAAGATGGAATGCCTCTTTTCCAGTAAAAAGAAACCCAACAAATGCACACACCTTACAGAACTTCAGATAAATTTAGCAATGAATATTGTAAAACATATATTGTTCATAAATTGGCAGTCAAAATCGTCCTGATTAGATAGTCCAATCTTGTGTTGTAGAAATGTTTCCAATATATTATTATACGTGGTATAAAGCCATGCTGCAGCTATATTAGTAGTATAGTTGTAGCAGTTATGGGTCAGCCCGAACGGGGAAGGACCACGCTCTCACAGAATACCAACGTAAAATAGCGGCTTAACGCTGCTGTGTTTCGTATGGTGAGTGTATAGAACCGGAGACCCATCTTACTGGAAAACGCATCTGCATTTTAACTCGCAAACGAAGATAGATGTAGATGTCTATGGGCCACAGCAACCACTTACCATCAAGTAGACTGTGTGCTCGTTGGTCATCTTTATTCTATAAAAAAATATTACTATACAAACATTTTTACTATACAAACATTTACATTGTGATGGCGACGTAAAAGAATCCGTCACAATATTTCATTCTGGGGTGTTATAAGAGGCGAATATGGAATATGTGGGAAAGTCTTCTTACAAGAAGAAGTTCAGGTTTCCGATAGATTAATCAAGTGGTATGATTATATAGTTTATGAAAGGATTAAAATGGGGAGCTCGCTGTATCAATGGTGTGAGCCGTACTATGATCATCAATCCAATCGCTGAGCGTAACGATTAAGAAAAATCCTTTGGACGGGAGATACTTCTGTCCAGTAATAGACTTTTACGAGCCTGATAGATGGTAATGTTAAAAGTCATCTCAGCCTGAGGGAGGTCTAGGTGTAGTAGTAGTAAATTGTTTGTTATATAGCGATTAAAATCTAGCCTGAATTTTATGATTTGTCATAATTTAAATAACTTCATTCATTTGTTGAAAGCTTTATGATACTAACACAATGCACAAAAAAGACTATCTCATTTTTAATATTTATCCTACATCGTTTCTATTTTCAACAACAATAGTGAAAGAACACAAAGTAATTGGATAAATCCTACTTGTTTGTAACCCAGGAAAGGTAATATCAGGTGGCGCAGTCGCTTTTGAAAAACAATAACCCGGGAACATTGCGCTGAAGCTTTTATACAAAAGAAAGTCCCTGAATGAAGTTGCACACCAAAGAATTTCCATGCAATAACAGGGCATTGCCTCCGCAAGGATTCTTGCAGAGCGCGACGGAGATATTGCGTACTTAGTGGGCTTGCTTTCTAATAAAACCACCGATATCGTTTCTGTAAGAATAACACAAAATGAAATGAAAACTACAACCGAACCGTATTACAGTATCCTATCTCGGATATTAATTCATATCGTTCTTTATATTAAATCGGATAAAATAGAGGTATATAACCTATATACCGTTATTAATGGTAGTAAAGCACCGACTTATTAGAATTAAAATATAAATAATAACGTAACAAACATATGATGCAGATATCCTATTTATGCTTCTTGGTTTCGAAGTCCATTTGGATTCAATACTCGTAGCAAAGCATAAAAGAAAATTATATTCTCAATAAATTAGATGGATATCTCCTCGCAATCATTAACTTAAGACACTAAAGAACTTAACTTTCAGACACATAAGCATTGCATCTGATACGGGTAAATTATCACAGACAAATTATGAGTAAGTTTGATTCAAAAATATTACGAGTGCAAGTTATGGTAATTTATAAAATAGCATATCTTTTTCTATTTGCACACTTTTGAATACCAAGAAAATAAAAAGCAAATATATTTATTTGCATTAAATTGCGTTACATTGTACTTCCAAGAATATTTCTCCCTTTATAATTTACTATGTAATAAGTAAATGGTAGGGGAAACAAGATGTTTTCTAATGTTCTATTATATATAGCCCTATGATAGTAATTAGCAGAAGTCATTAGATTAAATCGTATTTATTAAAGTAAAAATAAATCGCTCTCCACTTTTTTAATTTTCGTGTAGTTAAAGCTCAATTTTATCTGGTATAATAATAAGTTTAATTTTTCCTTTGTTTTCAGTCTAATATTAATTACATCTAGGTACGGTAGTATGAAGGTAGGAAGTAATTAGTATGAAAATCACAATACTAGCAAGTGTTTATTACCAGGTAGTTTTTATTGCTATAAATACAAAGAAAAATACGTAGAGTAAAAAGTGTTAATGGTAAAATATTTTTTGTTAAAATTAAGATATTAAAAGTAAAGAAGGTCAGCTTTCTATTATATTAACAATTTCATAGCAAATACTCGCAAACATGGGAATTATTTAATACACTTAATGTTCGAATGCACAAACAAGTCGGTCCCAATATAGCGGTAAACAGTCGATTTGACCACGCGGACTGTGTACTTTCGCCCTTGTTTAATGGAGTCATCTTATTAACTCTGTATTTACAAACTATATACAAAATGTGCATTGTACTGTTACTATTTCCGTAATTATGTTGTCAAATATAGATATTTAATAAATCAAGCAATAACACATTCTTTATTTTACACCAATACTTATTGAGACGACAAAGAGATATTATCACGAATGAATGTATTTCTTTTTGCTCATTTATTTATAATAAAACCTGTTTATCTATGTGTGTACTTTAATGTAACAAGCTACAAAATAATCTTAAAATGTTAACTAATATAAAATAAAATGAAGGGAATACCTCAATAATATAAATTCTACAGAATTATGGACTTTATTAATTATAAATCATAGTATACAAGAAAAAATTAGCATGTTTAATATATATGTTTAACTTTTGCAAAACATGTTATACGATTATATAATCTTTGCAATAATGTATTTATAGCAAAATGCTTGGGGAAATTTGAGTTTTTCCAACCGTAGAAGCTTAGGCATCTAGTAAAAAGATTTTCGGAAAATTCAAACCCTTAAATGGTGAAATAGTTATGACACATAAATGAAACTAAGTTTTACAGATTTTATAACATATATTATCTTGTTTTCAATTCCTGGCGTTTCGAGTACAATACAGCACCCATGACCATGGGGGTGCAACATCCGTTGTCATAGTTAACCACGGTTACCTTCAGTTTAAAACTATTAATTTTTGGTCCGATCTACGTAGAATGAACTTATCGTATCTTGAAACCTTGCAGTTCTGGTACATAACAGAGACAAAGAACGCATTCCGCTTTACTAAGGTCTTTCACGCCTTGGCCTGGCTCAGCTTCGGCGATACGGTTGCCAGCAAGGAGAGGTGCCGTATGATGCGGTTCATTAGGTCTCACAGTACCCCTTCTTATGCTGGGGTATGTAGCATATGTGGCGAAGTTCTGGTTTCTCCCTACGCGATGTAATCAGTTCACAGTTATTTTGTTTCCGAAATTACATATTCAGCGACCGAAATATCCATGCCACGCAATCTTTATTGTGAATTTTTTATTCCCTTCAATGATCTTGGCGTCATATTTTGGAATGTGGCAGAATTTTTATACGTGGTAGAGCCATGGTGCAGCTATATTAGTAGTATAATTGTAGCATGGAAAGAAAGAACTCTCACAGAATACCAGCGTAAAATGGCAGCTTGACACTGCTGTGTTTTGTATGGTGAGTGTAGAGAGCCGGAGACCTATTTTTGCTGGAAACTAGGCATTACATCTTATTCCTCACGGATGACAACGCATCTGTATTTTGATTCGCTAACACCATGAGGTGGACTGTGTGCTCGTTTGTCACTCTATCCCATAAAAAAAAGTATTGATTAAATATGGCATTTGTAATAATAATAATAAAATAGCAATAAGTCAGGCCTGTCGTATAACCACTTGGAGTATTTGTTATGGCCCACCTTCATCCGTATATTCAAGGCCGCCATATGTCCAGCTCTATAAAGATAGCAGTGAAAAGTCAGCAGAAACATAAAAATTGTATCCAGGAATTTATAGCTAATTGTTGCTAATTAGTTACCAAAATCGCGATTTTGTTGCTCCAACCGGTTTTGAGTAAATTGAATTACTGTTATCTTTACATTAAGATAGCAGTAAAAACTTTCAATCAACTACGCCGTAGCGGATAAAACGGGATAATTTGTTGCTAATTAGTTGCTGACATATAATGCAAAAAAATATTAAAAAAATCAAAAATTAAAAAAAAACATCACAAATTAATAAAAATCAATTTATGTTTTGATACTGATTCTGATGTTCCAAATTAATGAAAATTTAGCTGCTAATTAATAAATACATCAATACGAGTAACTCCCAGACAGCCTACAACATCATAAAATCGGTCGAAAAGCTGTATCAAGTAATAAGTTACAAATAAATGTGTACATGCTGCCTAAACAGATATATTGTTGCTGTTCAGTTATGAAAGCATAAAGAGCCAGCAAGAAAATAAAATAGATCGATAAGCTGCATCAAGTAATAAGTTAATAATTATTTGTGTACAAGCTATATCATGAAAATTTAAGTTCAAGTAATTAGTTAGGAATTATTTGCTTTCAAGTTATATTTTTGTGAAAATTTTAGGAAAATCTCTATCTATTCTATTTTGTTGTTGCTGGCTCTTTATGAGTTGCTGCTTCCGTTACTGACCGGCAACAAAATCATCATCATCATCATCATTACAGCCCTTCACAAGTCCACTGCTGAACATAGGCCTCCCCCAAAGAATGCCACAAAGCACGGTCCTGAGCCACCTGCATCCATCGACTTCCTGCATGTCTTACCAGGTCGTCACTCCATCTCGTGGGGGGACGCCCTACACTTCGCCTACCGGTACGAGGCTGCCACTCGAGAACCTTTCTTCCCCATCGGTTGTCGGTTCTTCGAGCTATATGGCCGGCCCACTGCCACTTCAGCTTACTAATCCGTTGGGCTATGTCGGTTACTCTGGTTCTACTGCGGATATCCTCATTCCTAAGTTTATCACGCAGAGAAACTCCGAGCATAGCCCTCTCCATAGCTCGCTGAGCGACCTTGAGCTTCCTCATACGGCCAGCAGTGAAGGACCACGTCTCAGTTCCATAAGTCATTACTGGCAACACGCACTGGTTGTACAATTTCGTTTTCAGGTTTTGAGGTATGTCTGACGAGAAGATGTGTCGTAGCTTCCCGAACGCTGCCCAGCCGAGTTGAATCCGTCGATTGACCTCTCGGTCGAAGTTGGACTTACCTAGTCGGACTATTTGTCCCAGGTAAACATACTCGTCAACAACTTCGAGCTTAGTGTTCCCAACAACTACCGGCATAGGTGTGACATGGACATTAAACATGATCTTTGTTTTGTCCATGTTCATCTTAAGACCTATCCGTTGGGAAACACTATCGAGGTCATTGAGCATAGTACTTAGGTCCTCCAGCGATTCTGCCATAAGGACTATATCGTCGGCAAATCGAAGGTGAGTGATGTACTCGCCATTGATGTTGATACCGTATCCTTTCCAGTCCAGAAGCTTGAAAACGTCTTCCAATGCAGCGGTGAAGAGTTTCGGGGATATGACGTCACCCTGTCTTACACCTCTCTGCAATTGGATAGGTTTCGTACTCTGGTTCTGTACTCGGATAGCCATCGTAGCCCTACTGTACAAGCACTTCAACACTTCGATATACCGACAGTCAACTTGGCACCGCTGAAGGGACTGCAGCACCGCCCAAATTTCGACGGAATCAAAGGCTTTCTCATAGTCCACATACGCCAGACATAGTGGCAAATTGTACTCTTCGGACTTCTGTACAATTTGCCGAAGGGTATGTATGTGGTCTATGGTGCTAAAGCCCTTTCGGAAACCGGCTTGTTCGGGAGGCTGGAAGTCGTCAAGTCTGCGCGCGAGACGATTCGTAATGACTCTCGAAAACAGCACGTAGACGCGGCTCAGAAGGGAAATCGGTCTATAGTTCTTCAAGAGGGCGTTGTCACCTTTCTTGAAGAACAAGACCACCGCACTTCTGCTCCACGCCTCCGGTGTAATGCCACCATGGAGGACGGAATTAAAGAGCTTCTGAAGGACTTCAAGTACCGGTCTTCCACCCGCTTTCAGAAGCTCCGCTGTAATTCCATCCTCGCCTGGGGCCTTACCGTTTTTAAGGTGCTGGAGAGCCATTCTAATCTCGCTCAGACTGACGTCCGAGATATCTTCGGAATAGTGTCGGATGAGACTCGCTCTTGGATCGTTACTCACACTTGCGTGTGGCTCCAACGATGACGTGTACAGCTGCCCATAGAACCTCTCAATCTCACTCAAAATCTCAGGTGTCCCGGAAACGATGCTGCCACATTCTGTCTTCAGCCTTGACAGTTGGCTCTTTCTGGCCGACAGATCTCTGGCAAAGACTTTGGAGCCTTGGTTCCGCTCGATCGCTTCTTCAATACGAGCTGTATTGAAGTTGCGTAAGTCCCGCCGCATGCATTTGGAGATCTGTCTGTTCAGATGCCTGTATGCTGTCAAGTCTGTTGAAGAATGTAGCTTCATCTCCCGTCTAACAGCCATGAGATTAAGAGTGTGATCGGAGAGTTTTTGTGTTCTTCTGCGGCGGGTCTTGCAGAACTTAGCTCCGACCGCATGGACAGTTTCCACGAGCTTGTCATTCATATCGTCCACTTCATTGCAGTCTTCCAGGCACTGAAAACGGTTTTGTAACTCGAGCTGAAAGGTTTCGGGACTTTGGAACAGAGCACGAGAGGGACGGAGCGTTGACTTCATTAGACGAGACCTCTCCAACTTAACGTTTAGGTTCAGTGTGCTTCTAACCATTCGGTGATCGCTACCAGTTTTCACCCTCGCGATCACGGAGACATCACTGAACAGTTGTCGTCTGGTCGTCATAATGAAGTCAATCTCATTTTTTGTCGAACCGTCGGGGCTCGACCAGGTCCATTTCCTGTGGGGCCGCTTCTGGAAGAAAGAGTTCATCATAAAGAGTCCCTCTTTCTCCATGAAGTCGGCCAGCTGCTGGCCCCTTGGGTTCCGTTGCCCTATTCCAAATTTCCCTACTTTCAGCTCACCGTTCTCTCTTGTGCCTAGTTTTGCATTGAAGTCTCCCATTAACACCGTATATTGGGTTTTGGAGGAATGCATGGCTCTAGAGATATCCTCATACATTTCCTCCACCTCCCCATCGGGGTGTGCCGAGGTTGGTGCGTAAACCTGTATGACCTTCAGCGAATACCGTTTGGTGATTCTGAGTATAAGGTACGCAACCCTCGTCGACACACTCCCGATCTTTACAACGTTGTTAACGAGAGACTTGTGGACGATAAATCCGACACCTCCTTGGGACAGATGGTCGCCCTCCCGGTAATAGAGCAAGTTGCCGGATTCGAGGATTACCGTGTCCTCCCCCTCTCTTCGGACTTCGGATAATCCTATAATATGCCAGCGCAACTTGTCTATCTCTTCTTCCAGCTCCACGATCTTCTCGTCAGTCCTCAGGGTGCGTGCGTTGTACGTTGCCAGGTCGAGTCGTCTAAGGTGGCAACCGAACCTCCACCGGAGATTCTTAGCAACAAAATATCTACTATCTTTTTTCCTATAATCTTCATGTAAATATAGCTCGTACACAAATAATTACTAACTTATTACTTGGTGTAGCTTATCGATCGATTTTATTTTGTTACTGGCACTTTATGACTTGCTGCTTCTATAACTGACCAGCACCAAAATATCTGCTACCTTTTCTCCTAAAATTTTCATAAAAATATAGTTACATGCTATATTTTTATGAAAATTTTCACAAAAATATAACTTGAAAGCAAATAATTCCTAACTAATTACTTGGTGAAGCTAATCGATAAAATGTATTTTGTTGTTGGCTTTTTATGAGTTGCTGCTTCAGTAAATGACCAGCAAAAAAATATCTGCTATCTTTTTCCCATAATTTTCATGTAAATATATCATGTACACAAATAATTATTAACTTAATACTTGGTGCAGCTTATTGATCGATTTTACTTTGTTGCTGGTTCTTTGTGACATATTGCTTCCGTTACTGACCAGTAGCAAAATATCTGCTATATTTTTTCCTAAAAATTTCATAATATATCTTGTACAAAAATAATTATTAACTTATTACTTGATGCAGCTTATCGATCTATTTTATTTTCTTGCTGGCTCTTTATGCTTTCATAACTGAACAGCAACAATATATCTGTTTAGGCAGCATGTACACATTTATTTGTAACTTATTACTTGATACAGCTTTTCGACCGATTTTATGATGTTGTAGGATGTCTGGGAGTTACTCGTATTGATGTATTTATTAATTAGCAGCAAAATTTTCATTAATTTGGAACTTCAGAATCAGTATCAAAACATAAATTGATTTTTATTAATTTGTGATGTTTTTTTTAAATTTTTGAATTTTTTTAATTTTTTTTATATTTTTTGCATTATATGTCAGCCACTAATTAGCAACAAATTATCCCGTTTTATCCGCTACGGCGGGGTTGATTGAAAGTTTTTACTGCTATCTTAATGTAAAGGTAGCAGTAATTCAATTTACTCAAAACCGGTTGGAGCAACAAAATCGCGATTTTGGTAACTAATTAGCAACAAATTAGCTACAAATTCCTGGATACAATTTTTATGTTTCTGCTGACTTTTCACTGCTATCTTTATAGAGCTCATATGTCCAGCGGCGTTAAGTAATCAAGGATGAAGGATTGCCGCCTCTAAAACAATCATCGGCTGTTAATTTTAGTTTCAAAGCGTTATATAAATCCTTTATTGGTTAAAACATCAAGGATTTATTATGATATTCATTTTCAATTAAAATTTATATTTGATTCAAGAGTTTAAGCTTCTACATCATCATACCTAACGGTAATATTACACATATTATTTTTTTAACTCCTTTTTATTTTTGCATGTACTCGTAAATTTATAAATAAATAAAATCAATCCTTTCTTTAAAAAAATCACTTTGCTACTTTTGTCAGCGAAAACCATTTTAAAATACATATAAAATATAATTCAACAAATTTTATAAGCTTTGGAATTATAATATAATAGAAAAGAAAGTCATCAAATCAGAACTATATTGTTCACATCCAAATTTATATCTAAATAATTCTAAGAAAACAAATCTCATTACAACTCAATTGAATGTTCAGAAATATTGGTGAAACTTAATAGAATTCAGTAATCCATAATATTTGATCAAATTACTAGGCGTGAGTTTGATTAGATGAATTCTATTTATTTTATTGACAAATTTATATCAGTGAAATTTATAATGTCTGTTCAATGTACCTGCACACAATGTAAAAGTGTTACATTTTATCATAATAAATAAGTGCCTGCTAAGTGTAAATGTTAAGGCAAATCCTCTCGGCAACGGGAGAGGCCCATTACCATCCATTTAACTTTAAGGGGCTGATGATTAAGAATAAAAATAAAAACCAGAAAAACTAGAACCACACAGACATATTCAGAGAAATGTAAAAAAAATATATTCTCATTCCCTACTGCAATTTATATCAGCACATGCTATTTGAAAAAAGAAGATTAACTTCGTTTTATTTCAGAGTATATTAATATCCTTCTTTTTTCTGTTCAAGTTTGCTGATTATACGGCTTCTATAACATCCAGTTTTTCCAGATGGTAGAGTCACACTGCAGCACGGTTGTAGCACAAATGGTTCGGATCGACCAGGGTAGTACCACGCTTTCGCAGAATACCAGCGTAAAATAGCAGCTTAATGCTGCTGCGTTTCATATAGTGAGTGTCTCTCTCCTCTCAGTCCTGAGGGATGACGACGCATTCTGCATTTTGTTTTATTTGAGGATAAATGTAGACATTTATTGGCTACAGCATCCACTTACTATCACGTGGATTGTGTGATCGTTTGTAATCCTTAACCTATAAAAAATTACAAAAATTTGCTTTTTTCGTGTTGTGTCACGATCACATGAACAATTTAAGTGATAATGGTAAATCTCAGTTTAGGCCTCGACAGATGTTTATTTCACACTTTCAATCAATGGCTCAAACAATGCGTGTTTCCAAGTCTTTAAATTTTTTGCAAATTTTAACGATACTAAAAAGGTAGAAGTAACAACTGCGATAAAAGACAGATTTATTATAAGCAATATAATAAGAAAATGCAACTTTAGCTGGGGTAAGTACTAAGATTTCGGGAAGTTTTAAAAGTGGCAATTACCACTACAACCATAAGAAGAAGAACTAAGTTAGCTGAAATAGTAGCATAATAGTCTGCCAGGCGACCTAACTTACCAAAGGTCTTCGAGTAGCTCGGTCCGATTTTGCTTGCTAACATCCAAAGTGGGATAATGATATTTGGAAAAAAGTATTCTGTACTGCTGGTTACTGGCTTAATCTTAAGACAGATTATAGAGATATTACTGAGAACGATACGCTCAATGTAGTAACATTGTTAAAAGGGAGCGTGATAGTGGAGGATCAGTAATGGTTTGGGGAGGCATATGTGGAGGCACGAAGCTACGCCTTGTGGAAATCGTGTCCCTGAACGTACTGTACAGAACGGACATTTTAAAACATTTTTTTAAATTTAGCCTTAATTTTGTTTTTTATTTATTTAAAAGGACAACCCAATTGTGCTGAGGACGTGTGCTCCGGAGTTGGCACCGGTCCTAACGCGTCTTTTCCAGTACTTCTACTCCCTAGGCGTAGTCCCGAAATCACGGAAGACAGTTTTTGTCCACCCGATCTCCAAAAAAAGGCGACCGCTTAGACCCGTCCAACTACAGGCCTATCTCCATCACCTCCTTGTTCTCCAAAATAATGGAATTCATTATAAACTGCCAGCTCATGTGGTACCTTGAGGATCACTAGCTGATTAGTGACCGCCAATACGGTTTTCGTCAGGGTCGATCAGCTGGTAATCTTCTGGTCTACCTGACTCATAGATGGGCGGAGGCAGTAGAGTCCAAGGGGAAGGCATTGGCCGTTAGTTTGGATATTGCGAAGGCCTTCGATCGGGTTTGGCACAAAGCGCATCTTTCGAAGCTACCTTCCTATGGGCTTCCCGAGAAATTGTGCAATTGGTTCACCAGCTTCGTTGCAGATCGGAGCATCAAGGTCATTTTAGACGGTGCATGCTCCGACTACAAGCCTATTAACGCTAGTGTGCCACAAGGCTGTGTGCTATCACCAACGCTGTTTCTTCTGCATATCAATGATATGTTGCAAACTGGTAACATTCATTGCTATGCGGATGACAGCATTGGTGATGCTCTATACAACAGCCGTGTTAATATTTCTCGGGAAAACATTGCCGAGTGCCGGAACAAACTTGTGTCTGAAGTCGACTCTTTGCTGAACAAAGTCTCGGATTGGGGGCGACGAAATCTAGTCCAGTTTAATCTTCAGAAGACACAAGTTTGCGCGATTACCGCTAAAAAGAACCCCTTTGTCGTATCTCCTCAGTTTCAAGGCACTCCTCTTGTTGCCTCAGCCGGTATCGGAATCCTCGGCGTCGACGTATAGAGTGACGTACATTTTCGTGGTCTCTTGGAAGAGAAGGCCAAATTGGCCTCTAAAAAGCTTGGCGTGCTCAGCAGAGCGGGACAGTATTTCATGCCGGCACAACGTCTGCAACTTTACAAGGCGCAGCTTCGGCCTCACATGGAATACTGTCCCTATCTCTGGGCTGGGGCACCCCAGTGCCAGCTCCTTCCACTTGACCGCATCCAGCGCAGTGCGGCTCGAATCGTCGACGACCGAGTCCTTTCCGATCGGCTCGATTCATTGGCACTGCGAAGAGATGTTGCATCCCTTTGCAGTTTCTTTCGCATTTACTACGAGGAGTGCTCTGAGGAATTGTTCGGATTAATCCCAGCCGCAAAATTTCACGAACGCACATTGCGGCAGAACTCCCGATAACATCCACACCATCTGGATGTTTGGCGGTCCACCACTGTGCGATTTAGATCTTCTTTTGCTTGCACAACTTCCTTGGGGAATCGATTACCATCAGCGATTTTTCCGGACCGATACGACTTAGGGACCTTCAAGAAAAGAGCCTACTCCTTTTTAAAAGGCCGGCAATGTATCTGCAATTCCCCTGGTTCCCCTGGTGTTGCAGTTGTTCATGGGCGGCGGTAGTCACTTACCATCAGGTGAGCCGCATGCTCGTTTCCTATAAAAAAAAAAGATGTACTATGTATGGAATTTAAAGTAACATGAATATCAAACTAAAGCTAAGCGTCATCTCAATTTTAGGCTGTCACGGCATGCAAATGTGGACTATGCAAATAAAACTTAAATAGGTTAGTTAATACTGAGGAAATGAAAACTTAAACATTTAATCCTTATTTTTTTATGTTAAAAAAATCCAACAATAGGTGTAGAAACAGACATCATTGACTCGAGAAACTGACCGAGCTTGCGTCTAAATGTCTACAGCTTGTCAGAAAATATGTTGATGGTGTAAGGCTCAGATATTAAGTTGTACTGTCTCTGTAAGCGATTCATGGTGGCGTGGTGACCTAAGCTACTTTTGGCACCTTTTGGTGAGTATGTAACGTAACGTACCCAACGCCGCACCTTGCATGGGATATTAAAATTGAACGATCGCAATAATGCAGGGCAGTCAATGAGGCCATTGATAATCTTATAAAAAAGCAACTGATCCAAAAACAATCTTCGTCCTCATAGACTATTCAGTTTTAAATAGGCAAGACGTTCCTTATATTAGGGCAGCAGTTTGGCGTTGTTAGATTAATAGGATAGATGCCAGAGAAATCTCTTCTGTATTCTCTTGATTCGCTTAATATGGACCTCATAATGTGGGGATAAAACCTGGCTACAATATTCCAAGCCCGAATGAGCCAATACCAAATACAGGAGAATTTTTGTTTAGGGCTTTTTGAACTTCGTCACATTCCGCAGCACAAACTTTAGCATTTGGAAACCTTTTGTTGCGACTATGTCTATGTGCTTGTGAAAGCGTAGTTTTTTATCCATGATGACGTAGAAATCGCGGATAGAGTCCACCTCTTGCAAGTTTTGACCGGCAATATTGTAGGATGGTGACAAGTTCGTTTTGTATCTCGAAAATCTAAAAAAATTAGATTTTTCAGTATTTTAATATAACCTGTTATAAATATTCTTTATCATCGAATTTCATTGCAGAAGGATACGCGTTGCTATTGACTTATTCACTCTTAATATCCTAAGGTCCATACTGTTTTGGATTTACTGATAGAGACTTTTTTTTATAGGATAAGGGTGAAAAACGAGCACACAGTCCACCTGATGGTAAGTGGTTGCTGCGGCCCATAGACATCTACATCTATCCTCTGTTACAGATCAACATGCAGATGCGTTTTCACCCGTGATGACTAGGATGAAATGCCTCATTTCCAGTAAAAAGGGCCTCCGGCCACCTGCACTCACCTAGCGAAACGCAGAGGTAAACCTCTACTTCACGCTGGTATTCTGTGAGGTTACCACGACCACCCCGGTTCGAGCCGGCCCATCCATGCGACAGCAAAAGCTGCCGCCTGGCTCTACCACTGTTTACTGCTCTACACTTGTTTTTGAGACTTCTCGAGATAGTTATTAAGATAACAAGATTCTGTTAAATCAGGGCACCGTTTTTAAATTGTTTGGGATGCCAGTTCATCGAGTGGGTTTTTATACTTTATGTATCTTATCCTGAGTTTATACTTCTCACGTGAAAGGCGAATAAGATCTCTGGAATACTTACTCTGGGGACACTTTTTTGATGCTGGTTTGCTTTTAGGAACATATTTTAAGATAAAACTTTTTAGTATTGAGTAAAATTTTTTAGTCATTTCATCCACCGAGGAGCACGAGGCCAGGTCACTCTCCCATGGTATCGAACTCAAATAATTAGATATTTTTTCAAAATCAGCTATATAGAGCTTATGTCTCTCATTATAATTACGGGGAAGAAGTTTAGCTGAATACCCAAATAATAGCCAAATTGCAGCGGTGGGTGATAATCATCAACAGAACTGAGCTCAGAGTTACTTCGTGTCACATTCAATAGAATATTAAGATTAGAGAAAACTAGGTCTAAAATTTTGCCTTTATGGCTTGGGAACGTTATATTATATTGGGTAAGATTATTTAAAGCGATGAAATCCAGTAAAGTGCTTTCAAATGAAGTCTTAGCCATCATATTATTGTCATTTACAGCAAACGGTACCTCCGTTTCGATTCAGGCAATATCACTCAGATTAAAATCTCCCAAAATTAACACTTTTGTGTTTAACTCTAAGACTCGATTAGTGTTGTCGATATAATGTTCCAGAAAATGTTTTTGAATGGGCGACGGGAGGTAGACGCCACACAATAAGAGCTTATTTGGGGTACCTTTTTCCGTAGATATATTTAATTTGATCCAAATATCCTTGCATTTACTTTTTCAAAATGGTGTAAGCTACGGGAATAAATAAGCTTTGACACAGCTGCCAAATCCCGCCACCAGATTTGTGCTGATGAAAGCCGCTAGTCTCGCGGTCACGTCTAAAAACTGCGTAGCGATCTATAAACAACTCGGAGTCAAAAATAGTTCTAGTTAATCGAGTATTTTTTTAATGTTTAATAATTAATTTCAATTACTGATTAATCATCAATGCGATTATAACTGTTTTATGGTATTTTCTCCAATTTTTAGCGTTCCTCTAAAAACATCAAAGAGTGTATGGTACTGATTATTTCCTTTCTTTACTCCACTAGGCCAGAAATAGTTCATATTTGGACACTGAGTTCTCTATTTTTAAAGAGGATTTTTCAGAGATAATTGCCACCACAGGCAGCCTAATTGGCCATCCCAGCGCACCTTTGCAAAACTTTCAGTTTTGATTCAAGAGCAATGATGACTGATATAATCAAACTGTGTAGTAGCGGTGTAGGAATATCCACTACTCAATATCATCCCGTGGGTGTCGTAAGAGGCGACAGAGGGAAACAAATCAGGAGATGGGCAACGGCGTCTTCTTAGCCCTCATAAATTGCCTCTAATGTTCAGCAGTGTACTTTAATAGGCTGTTACGGATGTAGCTTAATAGAATGCTACAGAATACAAACCTAGAATATCCAAACTATTTACTTTTTGTTTATAGAATAAGGGTGGCAAAAGGAAACACAGTGCATCTGGTGGTTAGTGGATGATGTGAAATCTACATCTGTCTTTCATTAAAAATTAAAATTTAGATTCATTAGCACCCCTGAGGACTTAGATGTAATGCCTTGTTTCCAGTTAAAAGGATGTCCGGTCCTCTACACTGACCATACACAGCGGCTTTAGGCTGTGTATGGTGAGTATCATACACTGTAGTGTAACTGTGAGAGCGTGGTCCTTCCCGGGTCAAGCCGACCCATTCGTGATACCAAAATATATACTATCACGCGTATTATATATTGTTGGGAAGTTTTATTGTAATCTAAATTATTTATGAGGCAGTACCGCAGGAGCAGGTACCTAAATACTTTGTAAACAAAAATCTCATAGGGAAAAACCCTTTAGTTGAATAATATGTTTGTTGTCTATTGGCATAGCAATATGTTTACGAACTTTGTTCTTTTCTTCCGTAAAACGTGAGCGCGGAACTTCGAACTCTTATTTAGCCTTCTTTTTTAAGTTGTCTTCCAAAGTACAAGCTCCTATACTAGCAGCTTATTTTTGGGTACATGTATAACTATATATAACAAAATTCTAATTTGCCTTTACATAAATTCGAAGCGCAGGAAAATAGGATAGTGTGAATTAGACAATTATTTAAAAGATGCTTGGAAACTAGCTATCTTAGATTTTTGATTTGTGAATATATATTTAATATGGATAAATTGTAACTGTTGGGTATAAATAGTCTAGATACTTTGAAAATAGTATAAATACTTGTGAGATTCTCGCTGCTGCAAACAGAGACCACAAGAGATTTGTGACAGTAAACACCTGCCCGCCTAGCTCCAACAAGTTTTGCACAACAACAAGCTTCCGCCTCCGTCACAGTGACCGTGAAACCAGCCACAGTCGAGCGTGCGCCTGCTGTACTACCATATGTCAGGGGAGTCACATACAAGAATGGCTACATCTTCAAACGGGCTTCCATAAGAACATACTACAAGCCACCGAAGAAGATTGGTCAATTCTTACCACCCTTCAAATGAAATATCCCTCTATAAGATCAAGGAGTGTACAAGCTTATTATTGTTGCTTTGTTATACATGGTAGAGCCATGCTGCAGCTGTATTATGGTTGTAGCACGAATCGTTTGGCTCGAACGGGGAAGGACCACGTTCTCACAGAATACCAGCGTAAAATAGCTGCTTAACGATGCTGTGCCTAGAGTTCATTGCATCTATCCTCGATTGAGAATCAAAATATAGATCTGTTTCACCCCTGATAACAAACATGGAATGCCTCGTTACCAGATCTCTGTGGTCTCTGGTACTTTAAACTCACCATACGAAACAGCAAAATTATGATGTAATTTTACAATGGTATTCTGTGATAGTGTGGTCCCTCCGCTGTCGAGCCGACCCATTCGTGCGGTAGCTATAATGCAGTTGTAGCATAGCTCTTCCACGTAAAAGAATAACGAGCCAAGAAGCTTAAATAAATTTTATATTTGCAAATCAGCACATAATAAAGCCATATAATATATTCTTAATGTTTTTCTCCTCATCCTCACCTTCAGACGTTAATGCGACTCGCAATATTAATATTATGAATGTCATAAAGTGATGTCAATAGCAGTAAAATTGACTGCACGCCATAACACCACTATTGTTAAAAAAACTAGTGGTGACGAGGTCTTATGGGCTATTATAACGTTAGAATACAATTCGAAAGTTACATTTTCAAAAAGCTTACTAAAAGGTATAATATACAAAATCATCCTAGCTATACCTTGCATGCACGCATGCCTTGAAATTACTCTTTAGCTTTTTTTATATAGGATAGGGTGACAAACGAGCACACTGTCCAACTGATGGTAAGTGGTTGCTGTGCCCTATACACATCCAAATCTATTCTCAAGAATCAAAATGCAAGTGCGTGGTCACCCGTGAGGACTAAGATAGAATGCCTCTTTTCCAGTAAAAAGGGTCGCCGGTTCTCTACACTCACCATACGAAAGCTTAGAGGGTCTATTGTAAATTTAGACAAAAATGAATAAATATTCCTTTCGTATATCCCTAACTTCAATTTCAACAGACCGCGTGTAACGCCCTACCCCAGTATACACTGGAAGGTGAAGTAAATATCCATTCTGCTTCGTAGTTAAGTGCTTGATGCTGTGAAGCATCTATCTAAAGTTCCATGTTCGCGCCCCTGTTAACATGATCTATATGCTCAAACGTTCTTAAAAAGAACATTATAAGAGAATCAATATACAAATAATGGACCACTTATTTGTATATAGAACAGCATGTATTATCAAGTAAGGGAAATATATCCGCACTTTTTATTAAGTCGGTCAAATAAATCAACATCACAATTTGTTAATGGTCATTTTTACGTATTTAATCAGGGTTTTGAGTTAGTTCCCCATTCGTAGTGGCTTTCACATAGCTTATTATACACACAACCGAATATATACGAGCTGAACGGTATGCGTCCCATCGTGCTACTGGTCAAAATGATCCCCTACCCTACGATAGATGATGAAATTCCATTTCGTATCAGCAGATATCAACGCTTATAGTTGGCGGGATACAGCTTCAAAGGTCTTACACTTGGTTCATAACTCAAATGTCTCGTACCTTTGATGCTACATCTATTACGGCAATCGGTAATTCATCTAACTGACTAATACGAATCATTTATACAATGAAATAGGGGTCCAGCAGTAAGCTATCACCAGCTGATAACGAAAACGGAGATTACAACATATTCTCCAGAAATATGTATAGCTAAACATACCTGATAAATAGCCTTTCACCTTTCTCGATATTGGCGGAACTGTATAGGCGTATTGTTATTGGGGTAATAATAATATTTGAGATTAAGGAGAAAACCTTTGTTGATACACAGGATGCAGTATATCATTATCATCATTGCAGCCCTTCATAAGTCCACAGCTGAACATAGTTCTCTCCCAAATAAGTTCCACTGACACGGTCCTGAGTTTATCTACATCTACATGTTTTATTACTACTACACAACCCTACACTTTGCATACCGGTACGAAGCTCTCACTCGAGAAAGGTTATGGGTTCTTTTAAGTCGTCCTAGTTTATATGGCTATTATAATTATAGACAGTCGGGTATTCTTTGTATTTAGAGATATAAACACATCTGTAGCTTTCTTTGTTTGAATTTGGTTTCATGGACCACTTAACTACTTACGACCATGTAGACTGTAAGTTATATATATATATATATATATATATATATATATATATATATATATATAATATAGATAATATAATATTTAATAAAAAAAATATTATATTATCAATATTTAATACGACATCCGCAGCCGAGGTAGAGCAGTGGGGAAAGAGGAGTGTTGGTATGGCGATGCGCCACTCGCCCTATCCTCCGCGATTATGCTTGGACTGCAACGTTGATGCGGTAGTGGTGTGGCCTCGGGGGGAGAGGAGTGTCGGTATTGCGATGCATCGCTCACCCTACTTTACCTACTTTTTGCGGCCGAAGCCTGGTTGGTGGCAGAGCCAAAGATCAGATCCGTCGCTGGCGTCAGGAAAGGCGAATGTTACGGAGTGCTCGATTTTCCAAGCTACATGGCCTCTGCGTACCTGGCTCGGGAGTTTTGACTGAGCAGGTGAAGTTAGAGGCCGCGAATGAAGGCGCGCGTAGTATTCTGGTGCACCTTGCCTACGAAGGGGAAGGGGGAGCAGTTTTCCTATCCCTAGGGCGGTTGACCTAGACATTCCCGTTGCCCTGACAATATGTGGCAAATATGGAACACCCTGCGGATTTAGTCGGTGGGAGTCTAGCATAACACGTCCCTTCCTCCGCGAGGCGGCTATGCGTGTTTTCTATGAAAAAAGCAATGAGCTGGATATAAAGCTCGTTAAACTTATAACTTTTGGGGAGGGGGTATTAGGGTGCTTTTCCACCGGAGAAATGCTATGCAGATATGCTGCGAGGATGTGAAACTACGTCACCGTTTCCACTGATGCTAAGTTATGTAGCGTGGCGAATAAGATGTGCTATGATGATGCACCGCCGCTTTGTAGCTATGCGAAAAAATTCGCAGCTCGAGCTATGCGATATCTCAACAGTAGGGAAAGCACGGGGAGCTTTGCTCTGCACATAGCTACACCACTCGCCACCATCCATAGCATGCATCTGGAAAAGCACCCTAAGAGTAGAATCCTTGTATCGACAAGCGAAGTGTCGGACATTTCCGTGTATTTGACGGCACAAATAGAAAAGAAAGTGGTAGGCAGAAAAAAGGAGTCTTACCATTTAATAGTCAATGATAAACAATAAAGATTTTTAAATAATAGTTTGTTCATCGTTTACAATAAACTGTAACAAATAATAGTGTAGTTGTCCGTGTCGAACGCGAATGCCGAGCACGTTTTACTGTCGAGCTACGGACGTTTTACATACCGCTACGTTTTCTTGCGTGTCATTACGTGGTTGAATTATTTACGTCACAGCGGTTTCATTTTCTGCAGCATTTAATAATTAAATTTATAAAACTAATTTACGTTTCGAAAATTATTATTAATTGCATAGAGGATGTAAATAGTCTCACGGTTACTTTGTTTAGGAACTCAATCAAAATATTAAGCTTAGTCCTAGCACCATGAACAAAAAATGCATAAATATAGTCTCGCTATTTCAAATAAGTAACTTGCTAATATTTTTGTGGTAACAAGTATATCCAGAAGATTACCGTTATTATTTTAGAGTTGCAACGAAGTCTTAACTTTGATATATAATAATTCTGGTTATAATAGTGTCTTAATTATGAAACAGAAGGTTTAAAGTTAAACTCATACTACAAAGGGTCTTACAAACCAGGTATTACACAAGATTTTATTTATTATGCAGTCCTTATATATTCTTAACTCCCCGCCATGAAAATCAATGATTTTTAAAAAATCGGGAAGTTTTGGTTTTACTCCAGTTTTTGAAAATCAAGGTTACATCAGTGCTCGGCGTTTTGAGGCTATTCTGACTATTCCTACGAGGATGTCACTATGTTTTTTTGAATGTGTGTATATGGATGCGTGCGTGTGTGTGTATGTGTATGTGTATGGATGCTAGAAACCCTCCCATAACTTTTGAATGGCTTGACCTATATGAGCGAACTCGGCGGCTTTTGAAAGGGCTTCACCAAACTCAGATTTTCTTTACCATTTGAACCGATTCTGACCGGACTTTTAAACACATATAACGATCAATTCAAATATCTAATCAGCTCCTAACTTCAAAATAGCCGTGGATTACTGCAAACCGCATCAAAATCGGTTGATGCGTTCAAGAGAAATCATTAACGAAACTTTTCGAAAAAGTATTTTTTTCAAATAACTTTGAAATTTCTTCTTGGATCGTTGTTGATGTTATAAATTACGTTTTTGAGCTCTAAGTCATAATAGGTGAAATTTGGAACGCTTTGCATTTCAAATTAGCGGGAAGTTCTAGGGATGGCCTGTAGGGTCAACTGTATATTTTTGCAATACATTACACCCAACACTAAGATTTTCTCTTGTGTCGTGGAGGCAGTTCACAAATATAAATTGCACGAGGCCAAACATCCAGACCGGAACAATTATATGTAGGCCATACAAATACTTGTTCCGTGCAGGATTCGTAATCGCAGCCATACAAATACATGATCGGTACGGGATACGTACTTAAAATTTAAAAAATAATTTCCCCAAAGTAATGCCTAATTTTATTGATTATACAAAGTTTTTATTTAATTAATATAAAACACTAAAATAACATATTTCAAAAACGTTTCTTTTATGATAGCTGCACCTAAATTTGTTATAAAATTTATTCTATGCATTGGATCTCACCTGGCCTTTGATTAAATTAATTTACATATTATTTAAATTAATCTTATTCAAAGTTAATATGACGTATAAAAATAAAAATTATTAGTACATTATAGTAAAGTAGTTTATTGGTGTTTAAAATTACAAATTATCATATTATAATTATATCTCTTACATACTTCACCAGCTGCTTATTTAGCATAATAGAAGGATGAAAAGCGAAGGTTATAGAGGGTTACGCATATAGTTTCTTCATAAGTTTACCGCTGTGCGCTCCCCTACCATTGCCCCCCTCGCATTCTACCCTATTGTGGTCCAAAATGCTTTACTAATGATGCCACTTGTTAGGGCTCAGCGCGGACTTCGACCGTGATATTCAGTGAATATTAAATTTTGTGTTGAGCCATGCTACGCCGTAGCCTGTGCTACACTGTAGCATATGCTACAAAACTTCGTAGCAAGCGTTACACAATTTCAGAGACAAAATACAAAATATTTTTATATATATATATATATATATATATATATATATATATATATATATATATATATATATATATATAAAAATGAAGAATGATTACTTATTTCGAAGTGTTTTATATATTACAAATAAAGTTTTAATATAATATATCTAGTAAGATTTAAATGATGATTAAAACTTTACATGTAAGGTCTCATCCGCAGAGATCGTGTTCCTTGGCGATTTTAACGCCCACCACGCCAAATGGCTCGGTTCACATTTAACCGATCATGCAGGGAGATCTGTTTATGACTTTGCTTTGGCATATGGTCTGACACAACTGGTTACTTCGCCTACGCGGATTCCAGATGTGGAGGATCATACACCTTCCCTGTTGGACCTTCTGCTGACCTCTCATCCGGACGGATATCAGGTTTCCGTCGATGCCCCTCTCGGATCTTCGGACTATTGTCTGATCCGGAGTGTGGTGCCACTCACGCTCCCCTCGCGGTTGCGTTCTGCAGGTTGCCGCCGTGTTTGGCATTACAGGTCGGCGGATTGGGACGGAATGCGATCTTTCTTTGCATCCTACCTATGGGTTTGCTTCTCGCCGGATGATCCCAGCGCTGTGGCTGACTCTGTCACTGATGTGGTGCTACAGGGAATGGAACTATTTATTTCATCATCTGTGGTGCCCATCGGAGGCAGATCTCACCCTTGGTTTGGTCGCTCCTGTAAGACTGCATTATGCAGTAAGCAGGAGTGTTATCACGCCTGCGCTGCGGCTTCGGCAACTGGTGAAGTAAACACCAGCACACTTAAAAAGAAGTAAAACTTCGCCTCCAGGTACTTCAAAAGAGTTATTGCCAAGGCAAAGTCAGAGCACATACGCAGAATTGGCGAGAAACTAGTTCGTCTTCCTTCTGGAACCCGTGCATTCTGGTCTCTCGCCAAGACTGTCCAAGGGAATTTCTGTAAGCCATCACTACCATCTCTGCACAGGGAGGACGACTCACTGGCCCAAGACGCAAAAGACAAAGCCGACCTTTTAGGCTCCCTTTTTGCGTCCAACTCGACTCTTGATGACGGGGGGAAAACACCGCCGACCATCCCGCGATGTGAGTGCTCCATGGCGGATGTGCTGTTTTCACAGCGCTCGGTTCGCATAGCACTCCTCTCCCTGGACATCCAAAAGTCGAGTGGGCCTGACGGAATCCCCCCAATTGTGCTGAGGACGTGTATTCCGGAGTTGGCACCGGTCCTAACGCGTCTTTTCCGGTACTCCTACTCCCAAGGCGTAGTCCCGAATTCATGGAAGACAGCTTTTGTCCACCCGATCCCTAAAAAAGGCGACCGCTCAGACCCGTCCAACTATATACCTATCGCGATCACCTCCTTGTTCTCCAAAATAATGGAATCAATTATTAACTGCCAATTCATGCGGTACCTTGATGATCACCAGCTGATTAGTGACCGCTAATACGGTTTTCTTCGGGGTCGATCAGCTGGTGATCTTCTGGTCTACCTGACCCATAGATAGGCGGAGGCAGTAGAGTCCAAGGGGGAGGCGTATGGCCGTTAGTTTGGACATTGCTAAGGCCTTCAATCGGGTTTGGCACAAAGCGCTTCTTTCGAAGCCCTCTTCCTATGGGCTTCCGGAGAAATTGTACGATTGGACCACCAGCTTCCTAGCAGATTGCAGCATCGAGGTCGTTGTAGACGGTGCATGCTCCGACTACAAGCCTATTAACGCTGGTGTTCCACAAGGCTGTGTGCTATCACCTACGCTGTTTCTTCTGCACATCAATGATATGTTGCTCACTGGTAACATTCATTGCTATGCGGATGACAGCACTGGTGATGCTCTATACACCGGCCGTGCCAATATTTCTCGGGAAAACGTCGCCGAGTACCGGAACAAACTTGTGTCTGAAGTCGAGTCTTTGCTGAACAAAGTCTCGGATTGGGGGCGACTAAATCTAGTCCAGTTTAATCCTCAGAAGACATGAGTTTGCGCGTTTACCGCTAAAAAGAACCCCATTGTCGTATCTCCTCAGTTTCAAGGCACTCCCCTTCTTGCCTCAGCCAGTATCGGAATCCTCGAAGACGACGTATCGAGTGGCGTGCAGTTTCGTGGTCACTTGGAAGAGAAGGCCAAATTGGCCTGTAAAATGCTTGCCGTGCTCAGCAGAGCGGGACAGTATTTCATGCCGGCACACCGCCTGCATTTTTACAAGGCGCAGGTTCGGCCTCACATGGAATACTGTTCCCATCTCTGGGCAGGGGCTCCCCAGTGCCAGCTCCTTCCACTTGACCGCATCCAGCGCAGAGCGGCTCGAATCATCTACGACCGAGTCCTTTCCGATCGGCTCAATTTATTGGCACTGCGAAGAGACCTTGCATCCCTTTGCATTTTCTATCGCATATACCACGGGGAGTGCTCTGAGGAAATGTTCGGATTAATCCCACCTGCCAAATTTCACGAACGCACATCGCGGCAAAACTCCCGATACCATCCACACCATCTGGATGATCGGCGGTCCACCACTGTGCGATTTAGAAGATGGTTTTTTCCTCGCACGACTTCCTTGTGGAATCGATTACCATCAGCGATTTTTCCGGACCGATACGACTTAAGGACCTTCAAGAAAAGAGCGTACTCCTTTTTAAAAGGCCGGCAACTCATCTGCGATTCCCTCCCTGGTGTTGCAGCTGTTCATGGCCGGCGGTAGTCACTTACCATCAGGTGAGCCGCATGCTCGTTTGCCCCCTCTCCTATAAAAAAAATGTAACCTAAACAAAAACTATATTTACCAAAATAAAATACATTTAGTTTTGGTTATTTGCTTTCCTTCATCTCGTTTTATACTACCCTTTATCCTTGTGGAAATCACCTTGAAAATATGACTAACATTAATGTCTACTTTTATTACACTGTTGGTGTTCTTTCACTCTGATCGACCATCGCATTTTCGATCTTGCAACACAAGGTTTAGTGCCGATTTGTCAATAGAATAGACTAGAATAGAATAATTTTTTATTCAATATTGATTACAAGTAATTCTTATTGAAAGTCATTTTACTTTATCACTGGTTCGAAAAAAAATCTTCTCTCCTGGGAAGAACCAGCAAGAAACCCAGCTGGACTTTTTTAAAATAAATTTTACAATATAAATGATTACAAACTATTTTCAAAATTTATTTTAGAAACAGCTTGGAAGCAACCACCTCATTCCCAGGGGTTATTATCAACCATGTATTCATTTATATTATAATAACCCTTTTTACACAGCTTCTGTTTAATTAAATATTTAAACTTGGTAATAGAGATACCTTGTATATTTTCTGGGACTTTGTTGTAATAGTGTATACATTGCCCCAAGAATGAATTACTGACTCAGTGGAGTCGAGAGACCGGTATCACTAGCTTGTGTTTGTTCCTAGTGTTTACAGAGTATACATCACTTTTTTTTACTAAAACTATCTTTGTTTTTATGAACATACATTAAATTTTCGTAAGTATACTGAGAGGCCAATGTTAATATATTTATTTCTTTAAATTTTTCTCTATGACACTCTTAGAGAGAATAATATTATGGTTTTCTTCCTTAGATTTAATTGAACTGACTCAACCTGTTTTCTTAGTGTTGTTACGACCACTGCAGCTACCCTGTAGTTTTTTCTTTACAGTCCTTGTAACTCCGTACATTCATTGCAACATCTCTATTTCTGCCACTTGGGCGGTACGTAATATGCGTACGATATCAAATTAATTTAAAGAAAATTTTCGCTTGCAATCTAATATTTAATCACCACAACCTCGGTTGCGCTGGTGAATACTGGTTATATTTAATGATGGCTATACCTATATGTATATACATAATTTATTACAGCCTATTAATATAACTTGACAATCGCAGTTTTTACCGTTACTGTTACTGATATATATTACCAAGTGGGACGCGGAAAGTGAAGACTGTGTAGGAACCTCCAAAGGAGGCGGACTTATAACCGAAATAAGAATTTTTATATTTTTGGTTTTTGGCCACTTTGACCCCCTAAGAGTGTAATGAGAACTTTTTGCTTCTATTCAACCATGACCCCCATGATATCCTCTACATGATAGGTTATTCAAACTGACTATGCCTAAAGCTCGAGTCACACCTCAATATTTTGGTTTTTGGCCATTTGGACCCCTATCAGTGTAATGAGAACTTTTTGCCCCTACTCAACCATGACCCCCATGACATCCTCTATAAGATAGGCTATTCAAACTGACTAGGTCTAAAGTTCGAGTCGCCCCCGAACTCATTTCTAGACTTTACTTCCAAAAGTATTTACTTCCAAAATATATTATAAGCCTTAATAAAATGCCTATATTATGTTATTGAATAATAATTTGTTATTAACCGGGAAGTTTTTCTCGATTATGAACATCATGACTACTAGTAAAAGTTACCTTTGATTTTACTATGGTTCTTTATGAAATATTCACGATACATCAATTTAACTACAATAGCCTGAAATGAAATTATAAAAATGTTAATGTAATACAATCCTATATTTTATGTTTTACCACAAGACACAGATACTTCTTATTTTAAAGGGTTATAAAACATGTAGTACAGTAAATATTATACTAATACACAACAAAAGTGCTTACTATTTCGCTATTGTGCATATTGTTTTGAAGAGTTAGAAAATTACAGGTAAATACTCTTTCTAAATATGGTGATTACATCACTTGACACTTGACACAGTTATTTGTTAGTTTCTTTTAATATTATTATAATATGTATTTCCTTGAATATCAATAAATATATAAAAATAAGTAACAATAAAACTATATTATATAAGCAATGAATCACTCACTGTCAAACTGCTGCGTAGCTTGAGCAAGAAGCGAGGCGAAAACTCTGTCGGCAATCTTTGGTGGTTGAGTTGGGTGATCGTCGTCGCTGCTGCTATACCTATCACCGCCCCATTCCAACGAGCGTTGCCTACGTACGCTGCCCGTTCCACCACCAGTCACGACACTCCCGAGACCCCCAGACAGACCACTTAACGAGCCTGCTTTCGTTCGCCGTCCCGCCCGCTCCATTTTTTTCATTTTCATGCCATTCTTTTAAAACATCTGGAACAAAGATTTGTTTTAAGTTAATACGATTACCAGGCATGCATGAAAACAAAGATATTATTACTATTCCTTACTAGCCGTGTTTATAATATTATTAGAGTAGAAAACTTCAACTAATATTTTGAAGAGTGCTTGTATTTTGGATAATAACCCACAGTATTTGTTTATTATTAAAGAGACTTAGGTATTTTGATAATTATTGTTATTTGACATAAAACGATAAAATAATCGTAACGGCCTATAATTTTTTTTATTTTAATTAATAAATTTTTTTTATTTAATTAAAATTTTTAAATTTTTCTTGATATTAGATTGTTTTCACATTTACTTTTATAAATGCAAAAGATATAATTAATCTTTAAAAATGATGATCTATTAAAAATAATAGAACTACAAGAGTGGAGATAAAATCCGGTTGCCGAAACAAAGGCTACTGCCATTCTTCTCCCAAACGAGGAATAAATTTTAAAATGTAATAATATATTTAAGTTTAGTATTTATTCACAGCCTTACTAAATTTAAGCACTAATTGTCTCTTTCTATTTACTTAATTTGACTTGGAGTTTTACAGAAAGCCAGTCATTTAGTAGTATTCACGTTATTAAAACAATATTTATTGAGGTTTATAATAATAATTATGTGTATAAAAGATTTATATAAAGTTACGCCGTATGAAATTATTATAAGCCGCCCCATTTCATCCCGTGGGTATCGTAAGTGATAACTAGCCGGGAAACTTTATAGAAATCTATTGTAAAATGCAAAGAATAACAACTGAGAGCGGTGTTAAAGATGCAAAATCTCTTTACTGCTATTACAAATCTGCCTACCAATCGTGACCATTAGAGTAACATAAACATAATTTTTTAGGTCTGCTTAAGATATGAATAACTGACGGCACTGGCACTATTTACGCTGCCCGAAATATCCTTTATACATCAGTAACTAGTGAATGGTAAAAACACCATTCGCAAAGGCTTAGAAATGCCTTTCGAAAATATCCATGTTTATATTTAGGTTCCTAACATTGTAAATGAATAAACACTAGCTTCACATAAAACTATAATGCATTGATTTACGTATTTATTAGACGATGGTGAAAATAATGTTTCTAAAACATTTATTAAATTGTAATCAAATAAAGAAGAAATATTTTTACTTAATAACCAAATAGAAACAAACATAGTAACTAATTTGAAAACAACAAAAAGTGAAGTGTAGTATCTCGTGTTGAATGAAAGTCTATAGATATTATATCAAACTGGTAATAATGTCGTGAGCAAAACGGAACAGCTGTAATAAAGAGCCTACAAGTTGTTTGGTAACGACTCAAACATAAATAGAGAAGTTAACACTGGCGTGCGTGTTGAAGACCTAATCCATTGGATTGTACCGGTACGCCGCTTGCGAATGGTGGACCGACGCAATCTAACTGATATTACTTCTTATTGACTTAGTCAGCAATCTGCTTTAGATTTTGATTTTATTTTCTCTTACAAAATATAGTACCCGCTTTATAAAATATGAAACTAATCTCAAATATTGATTCATATTATTATCAGTTTGAGAATGTAAGTAAATGAAAGCCTCTCTAAACAAAATTCATTCGTGAAAGGTCTCAAAGGTTGGAGTGAAATTTAATAACCAGACATCAAATATGGCGCGGGCAACGATTGTTAAGGTTTGCTGCACTCATTTCTCATTTCGTATCGGCAAAATAAACAGTAGCGGTTTCATTAGCAATTCACCGTCATTCCATAGAATTACAGAAATATCAGAACTGTTACTTGTAGTTAAAATATGTATTGAGAAAGAAAATTTCTTAACATCATAAAATCATCAAACACCGCAGATGACTAATTTAAAAAAAAGTATGTTGCTTTGCAATTACAATTATTTTCACAATTTCTTAGAATCTTTAATTTTTATTTGTAAATTTCATAATCACGCAAAGTTGAAAAGTCAATAATATACCTATTAACTTTACCTAAACATCTAAAACCTGCGCAATTGATGCTCTCCTACCCCCTACCCCTAACCTCAAGTCCGATACGCGGAGGCCATTGGACCAGGAAAAACGAGCACTCGAAAGCACCAGCCTTGGTGACACCAGCGGCAATTCTGGTCTATGGCTCCACCGCCATGTTTGTTTGGAACTTGTTAGTTTCAGCTGCCGAAGGTAATGGGAACGGTGCCTCGCAATACCGAATTAATAATAGCGGCGCAACTGTAAGCTCAAACACAACAATTCTCAGTAGTTCTTCTGAAAAGGTTGTATATTTTGGCAGTTAGGTGACTAATTGAATTGAATTTGTAAAAGTAGTTTTATACAGTTCTTTTGTATTATATAATTACCTAAAAACGTTTCAATTGCCTTAGATTTTATATCACATCACTATAAAAAATAAAAGTTAAAGAAACTTTAAAACAGTAAAATACCGATTTTAAAATACACTGGTTTTGTAGCGCTAAATTGTTCTAGTTTATTGTAAAATACGTCATTAATATGAATCAGTGCATATGCAAGAAAAATATTTTTATCTTTGTTATTGAAATTATTCGCCACTTCGGAGTTACTTTCGTCGTCTGATCATAAACTGTCAAAATCGCATTCTGTCGATGGCCATAGAATAGTACAAAACTTGTTTTGGCTATACCCAAGTAATATACCCAAGACTAAATGCAGTGTTAAAAAAAAATTGACATCAACTAAAATTCTAACCTAAAACTAGTTTAGATCTAAGTTTTGTCGGGATAGCTAATAAGATCAAAAAATAATAAAATGTTAGAAATTTTATCTCAGAGTCGACGAAGTAATTCTAGATATTTGTAAGCGCTTGTTATTCGAGGCAGGCTAATAGCAGTTCTGATGGACCGCTCGGTTTAATATAAAGTAGATTCCCTGTGTACTCGGCTGTGTCGCAGCGTTAATAAATACGCCGCTTCCTTTAAACGCCCTCGTCTGTTTCCGTCTCCACTCAATATTTACTCTCATTGTACATATTCAAAACACGATATTGAAGTTGTTACGTTTTTTAATGTGTAAGCAGTATTTAATGTGCTTCTTCTGAATTTTTGTTGATATTGCTTTGCAAGTCCCAAATATTGATGACTCAACAGTGTTATAAAAATGTAATATACTTTTGTAGTCGTTTGAAGTTTATTTAGGCTATAAAATATGTACAATTTCGCCTTCAACTTTATGTTTTATTTTAAGGTGTGCTTAGATTTATGATTATTTTTTATAACTTTACATATAATTCCGTTGTACGATGTAGGATTCGTTGATCAAGAAATCTTTCTTCTTATCAGGTTTCAAATCTGTAGTAGCTAGTTTTCTTTGTTTGATTACAGATCCAGCATTCGCAAAATAAACACCAATTTTAATTATTTTTGTTTAATAAGCAGTAGTGATTCTTATAACAAACTTTCAATCTTTCAATAATAATCTATTAAGCAAAAAAAGTAATAACGAAACCTTGTATACAATACCCAAATATAAAACTTTTATTGTGTATTTTGTTACCATTTGATGATGATTCGATATCATAGCCTAAAGGTAAGAGAAAAACGGTTGAATTAAAAATTATTTGTATCGTAGCTTACATAACTTCTTCATCTGATGTAGTAACCTCGGATACACTGTTTTATAATTGAATTAAATTCAAACTTTAGGATGATTATGAGTCAATCAAATTAGAAATAAAGCGAAGTAATAAGTCAAAAAATATAATCGTATTTTACAAACAAATCCAAGTACCTAACAGTGGTAGAGCCATGCGATAGCTTTTGCTGTTGCAGTTATGGGCCACCAGGAGGGTACCAGCACCCCTGAAGAATCCCTCGCTATGCACCCACGGCCAAGATACTTCACTCCTGAGCGTGGGTGCCCCGCGTATTCTGAGGTCAAAATTCAGCTCAAGACAATAATTGATCGGTACAAGCTGAGGCCGTCCACTACCATCTCGAAACGGCAAAGCCAGCACCTTTCTGACCGAGACGCAGGTATCCTCTCCGGCTGATACTTCATACCTATCCTACCCAGGGTACAAATTAGAACACTTCTTTGTGCCCCGGGCTGGAGTTTGCGTATACGTCAGAGAGGATATCTGTTCTCGACGCCTCGGTAATCTTGAAGGTACGGACCTGTCCATCCTTTGGCTGCGCGTAGACAGTGACGACCATCCCCGCGTCTACGGGTGCTTGTATAGGTCCCATAGCGGTAATGCCGACACAGACCGACTCATCGAGCAAGTCCAAATGGCTACAGATTTCTTGCTACAACAAATCCCATCCGTAGAGATCGTGATACTTGGCGATTTTAACGCCCACCATGCTGAATGGCTCGGTTCACGTTTAACTGATCATGCGGGGAGATCTGTTTATGACTTTGCCTTGACATATTGTCTTATGCATTTGGTTACTTTGCCTACGCGAATTACAGATGTGGAGGACCATGCACCTTCACTGTTGGACCTTCTGCTGACCTCTCATCCGGACAGATATCAGGTCTCCATCGATGCCTCTCGTGGCTCCTCGGACCGTTGTCTAGTCTGGAGTATGGTGCCACTCACGCTGAAATCGCGATTGCTTTCTGCAGGCTGCCACCGTTTTTAGCACTATAGGTAGGCCGATTGGGATAGGATACGGTCTTTCTTTGCATCCATGATAGCAATACGGTTTTCGTCGTGGCCGATTAGCTGGTGATCTTTTGGTCTACCTGATCCATAGATGGGCGGAGGCAGTAGAGCCCAAGGGGAGGTGGTTGGGCATTGGCCGTTAGTTTGAATATTGCGAAGGCCTTCATTCGGGTTTGGCACAAAGCACATCTTTCAAATTTCCCTTCCTATGGGCTTCCCGAAAAATTATACAATTGGATCACCAGTTTCCTTGCTGAACAGAGCATCGAGGTCGTAGTAGACATATCAATTATATGTTGCAAACCGGTAACCTTCATTGCTATGCAGATGACAGTACTGGTGATACTCTATACACCAGCCGTGCCAATATTCAGGGGGAAGACTTTGTCGAGTACCAGAACAAACTTGTGTTTGAAGTCCAGACTTTGCTCAACAAAGTTTCGGATTGGAGGCGACTAAATATAGTCCAGTTTAATCCTCAGAAGACAGAAGTTTGCGCGTTTACCGCTAAAACGAACCCCTTTGTCGTATATCCTCAGTTTCAAGGCACTCCCCTTGTTGCAACAGCTAGTATCGGAATACTCGGTGTCGACATATCGAGTGACGTGCAGTTTCGTGGTCACTTGGGATAGAAGACAAAATTGGCCTCTAAAAAGCTTAGCGTGCTCATTACAGCGGGAGAGTATTTGATACCTGTACACCACCTGCAACTTTACAATGTGCAGGTTCGGCCTCACAATTAAATACTGTTCCTAAATCTGGCCTGAGGCTCCCCAGTGCAGCTCCTTCCACTTGACCGCATCCAGCGCAGAGCGGCTTGAATCGTCGATGGCCGAGTCCTTTCCGATCGGCTCGATTCACTGACGCTGCGAAGAGATGTTGCATCCCTCTGCATATTATTTCACACCTACCACGTTGAATGCTCTGAGGAATTGTTCGAAATAATCCCAGCCGCCAAATATCACGAACGCATATCGTAGCAATACTCCCGACGCCATCCACACCATCTGAATGCTTGGCGATCCACCACTGTACATTTTACTAGGAGTTTTCTTCCTCGTACGACCTCTATGTGGAATAGTTTACCACCGGTGTTTTTTTTTCGGACCGATACGACTTAAGAGCCTTCAATAAAAGAGCTTACTCCTTTGTAAAAGGCCGATTCCCCTGGTGTTGCAGCGGCGGCGGTAGTCATTTACCATCAGGTGAGCCGTATGATCGTTTTCCCCCTCTCCTATAAAAAAAAGTTGAATTTGACATTTTAACAAGTAAGACAATATCATTTTTAAATCTAAATTTTGGTCGTTTGGAGTTGAAATTAAAGTCAATTCATTTAAAAAAAAATTAAATGAAACAAAAATATTTAGAGCTTTTATACTTCCCACAGCTGGATTCAGACCTCCTCTCATTTCTGAGAGGGTTTTAGGGCAAGTCAATGTCCACTTCGCTGCCCCAATGCGTGTTGGCAAACTTCACATGTCTTATAAAATAAATATTTTTAAAAGAAATCTTTTTTCTTTCATATTTCTCAGTCATGCAGGTTTCCTCACGATGTTTTTCTTCAGCGACGAGCTAGTGATAAATCAGCAATAAAATTACAATTAAGAATTTCATTGGTTGCGGCGGGGATTGAACCGGAGTTTCTCGTGTAATTGTAAAATTTAGGGCGAGCGCATAGCCCCTGAGCTACCACGGCTTGTGAAATGTGAAATGAAATAAATGCCATCCCTTATTTTAAGACCTCATAATAGCAAAATAGGGTTTATAAATGAACAATATTTAAACGGTTTCAAAATCAGTATGGCTCAAAGTTTTCTATACTTTTCCTATTCATATTTCCTAAAAACTCCGATAACGAAGTATTGCATTGCCGCTGCAATAATAAATAATTCATCAAATGCATTAAACTAAGACACGTCTTTGCCGAAAGGAAAGCCATTAGAACGAGATACGATACAGGGATTGCGGTTCCGCGTCACGTATGAAATAAGCATTAAACCAATGGGAAGCAAGGCAAGCATGAAAAATATGTGTAGTACGCGGCAAACGAGGCTTTATAAAAACTGCATTAGAAAATTTTACGGTGACACTCCCGGTATAACCATGAAATTAATATATTTCCTTAAATTATATCATAGAGCTGAATAAATAACCACGTATGATTTTGTTGAAATTGTAAAGGTTGTTTAATTTTTTTTAATACTTATAATTTTAATTAATTCGAACCCAAGTTGCTCGCTTATTGTGAAATTTCGAACAAGCGCTTAGGGCCTGAGCTACTATTGATAGTTTTAACAAATATGCCAAATTTCAATAATTTCTCATTAATTAAAGCAGTCAAAGATTCCTTATAAAGACACCTTTTGAATTTTGCATAAAATAATAAAACACTTTTAATAAATCGTAAAACCAACTTCAAAAAATAAATTAATATAATAATTTCTTAAGCCTTCAGAAGCTAAGGCGGCACTGAAAATTTCGGGAATCAAGGAAGTGACAGAACATTACTATTCAGAAATGTATTTATTGCTTTTCGAAGTATTCTCCGCGAAATTTGACATATTTTTCCATACGATGGAACCAATCATTGAAGCAACCATTCCATTCGGAAGTTGGGGTCTCCAAAATGGCCGTTTTGTAGGCGTCCACAGCTTTTTCATGTGATGAAAATCTCCGTCCACGCAATTTATTCTTTATTTTAGGGAAAGTATAGAAATCATTAGGGCTTAGGTCGGGCCTGTACGGCGGATGGTCTAATAATTCTATGTTTTCTTGCTCTAAAAACTCTTTTGTTCTGTGTGCGGTGTGAGAACTCGCATTGTCGTGATGGAGGATGATGGGGCGGTTGAAGTTCTCTTTACGGAGTTCAGAAACGACCTGTGACAAACAAATGCTAGCATACCATTCTGCATTAACCGTTCTTTGTCTCTCAAGTGGTATAGTCGTAACATGGTCGGTTTTGGAGACAAACGTGGCCACCATTTTTTTTGCAACACTCCGTGAACGACCAATTTTTATTGGCTTTAACTCATTTTCGAACACCCAAACTGGTGACTAGTTTTTTGTTTCGGGTTAGTACGCATATATCCAGGATTCGTCACCTGATACGATGTTGTATACAGCATTTGAGGATCCTGCGTGGAATCTTTAGAGAGTTCTGACGCACCAAGTAACGCGAGCCGCTTTTTGCCCTTCACATAGCGAATGCGGTATCCATCGGGAAAAAAACTTTTTTACACCTAATTGTTCATGCAAGATTATTTGTATTTGACTCATGCAAATGTCTAAAGTTGCCTGAATTTCGCGGTATGTCACATGTCGATCTTCCTCAATCAGCTTACGCATAGCATCAACGTTTTCTTGGGTGACTGCAGTTTTTGGACGACCTTGACGGGGATCATCACTGAGCTAGACACGTCCACGTTGAAATTCAGCAATCTAGCGATAAATTGTGGATTTGGATGGGGCTTCATCACCAAATGCAGAAATCATCCGGTCAACACATTGTTTTTGTGTTAAACCACTTCGAAAGTCATAATAAATCATCGCTCTTGAATTTTCTCGAGTCAAATCCATTTTCTCAACGACTAAACATGTTTGACAAAACCTTGTGACAAGACCGAGAATCTTTTTTTAAATAAATAAATGGTATTCAATTTTAAAAAACCAAGGACTTTTCAATTAAAAAGATTTTAATATGACAGGAACAGTGGAAATATTCCATTCCCGATACTTTTAGTGCAGCCCTCGTAGTATAAGGATTTTTTAAGTGTTTAGTCTAATTTTATTTTTTATCAAAAGTTTTATTATTTTACTTTTTTGAGATCTTTAAGGATTATCAAGTCCGAGGTAACAACTAGAATGTATTATAAATCGTTACATTAAAATATTAATCCCCTTTTTTCCATACTAAGTCTTTAAATTCATATAGAACCACCCCTGGAGTATAACCTATTTGATAAAAAAGAGTCACTTCAGAATATTCGTGAACATGCATAGAAAAAAACATACGCATCGAATAAAAAGCGAGTAGGTTACTCGCTTTTTTGACCTCGGTTAATAAATTACTTTAATTTTACACATTGAATTAGGGCACTGCGGTAATTGAGCAAGTAAAGAACTGTCGTAGGCAGTTTCTCACGTAGATAGTGCAGTGTTTCGAATTGATTACTGGTATTATAGACATATTATACTACAGTTATACCTGCGACTTCGTTCGCATATCTTTGTTAGTAATTTATGTATTTAGGACTTAACGAGGGCATCCACGACTTTTTCTGCCGCCAGGGCAGCGCCACTTAAAAATGAGGTATAATATTTGACAGATCACATAGCGGGGTAGTTAATTTGTTTGAAAAATGTAAAGATTAATGTCTTTTTTTCTGTATTATATGTTATATTTTATATCAATTACATTAAAAATAAATAAAACAAACCACAGTTACTCATAAAAGTACAAAATATAAAAAAGAGTTATAATGTGCACAAAGTTAATGAGCAAACCACTGAGGCGTTATATTTTGTATTGGTATAGTCTAAAAACTGATAAACTTTTATTTAAAACTAACCTAGCAATTAAATGACATTGTGTGACAAAACAACATCACCTCAGTGTCAACTAGCGACATCTGGTGAGCGGAAGATTATTAGCCCTCATTGATTACACTACTGTTTTAACTCAAATATTAATAGTATAGATATTTTTAAAATTATAAAAGTAATTTCAATATATAACCGATCAAGTACATGGATAACTTGAATATCGAGGGTGTCGTATCCGTTAAATATATTTAAATAAAATAAAGTAACACAGGTTATACGCTACACTATACTATATACACTAAGAAAATAAAAAAAAATCTTGGGAATAGATTAAAAATTACTCAAGTTTATAAAAACATAGGATTTCATGAATTGCAAACTTCAATGATGATGGGAATAAGGAAATAATAAGTTGAATATAAAGGAATAATAAATAGGGAACGATAACTCGTTTGCTGTGTAGTGGCAGCGTAAATGAATCTAATTATCCTGTTACGTCCCGTTGGTGTAGGCAACTTTGGGTAAAGTCACAAAAATCTAATGGTTTTTGATATAATGGCAATATAATAACCATATCAAATGCGTTAGAACCAGGCACCCATACTGGCAACGGGAAACAACGTCAAATGTGTAAGACGTCTTGTATTGCCTGTAATTGTAATTATCTTGTATGGTCAATCTGACTGCCAACCGTGAAAATTACGGAATATCACCCCTACAGTGGGAAAGACCCATGTCTTGCAGTAGACTTTAAAGGGTTCTGACATTTTTCATAGCTTTAAAAATGATTTTAGTTATATATCGAAAGTCAGAAATTTCAAAGTAATTTATGCATAATCAATATTAAAGTATTATTCAAACTAGTTCTGTTCAGTTTAGTCAGTATTTTTTTTATATTTGGGAACAGGAAGATTTTTAAAAACTTTCTACAACCGTAGTAAAACATCACACTATTTTGTACTCAAAGGGAAATGGCGCTTTCTGGATGGCTATTATCACCAATACTTAAAAAGCAAAAGATTTGATATTTAAAATTTCGACACGCTTGATACACTATATAAAAGAACCCTTAAATCAGGAGAATCACAGATTTTAAATAGTCGAGAGCATAGGTAATAAACGTTAAATTTATAAATTAATACGCAAAGGAGTACACTTGATCGTGTAGTGGCAGTGTAAGAATATTCACTACCCTATGTCGTACTGTAAGTATCGTAAGAAGCGACACAGGGAAACAAAAGAGCAGATGAGCAACAGTATTCCTAATAACAACTAAAATAAGGTGGCTCAAGAAATAATACTGATATAGAAGAAAAATAAGAATACATGCTGAAGTCAATGTCACATATCTACATTAAAAAGCTTATTACATCAATATTATTGCATTATAAAACTTATTTGTTACATTATTAAAAAGTCAGCTATCTTATAAATATAATGCAGGTTCAACTGTTTCACAAAAATCGATATAACAAGAAAACGAAAATAATTTTGAAAACGCTAGCAAAAAGCTAAGTCGCAGGAATCATTTGTGATGGAAATCGCATATTCCAATCACGTAAAGCATAGGTCGCATGCATCGTCGGTCCACGTGTGCTGAATCCGCTGCAGTGGTAAGCTTTTCTGTTGAAACCAGGAAATCATTATTGAATTAGAACCTATGTAATTTATTCAAACTTAATGTTCTTAATTGGTGATATATATTCATTATATGTTATAATTTATAATAATAAAACAATTAATAAAATTACAATTACATACTGAAGATTAAAAAAAAAGCTGCAGATCAAACAGTCAGATACTTGTGTTGATTTCGACAGTAGAAAACAAGCGTAAATTTAATTTCACGTGGAAAATGGAGCTGTTAATTGCAGTTCTTAAATACAGACGCAATTGAGGAGTTTTCGTAATCTTGTGGTAGTCTGCGTGTATAAAAAATTAAAATGATTTGGAGGCCATGAACATTTTTCCAATATAGACTGACGTACCTTTCCTTACCTGGAAGTCGTACTCAGCCGTGAGACATATTACGTGTAACTTTCTTTATAAAAAATGCTTTTAATACAACCAGAGAAACGATGTAACATAAAATATTATAAACATTATATATACATTTATTAAAGAACATTTATTACTATTTAGTTAGGAAATAAGTTTAAAAATTATTTGCGTATCTATAGGAACACTTTTTAATTAAATTAGAATGGGAAACGATTGAGTGCTATAATAGCCACTAAATTTCTTGGTCGACTAAATTTCAACCTCGAATATGCTACGGTCAGTATAGTATATACATGATACGCATTGTTGAGGCTGAGACGGCAATACGCCAATACACAATTAGAAGTTAATTAATTTATGACGGGATCGTAATTAGATGTGTAATAATATAATTTGAATTAACATATCCACAATATACGCATTGATTCGCAAATTGTATTTGCCCTTGTTTATAATAGGATATTATACATATATATGAAAATAATTTTCACAGTAAATTCATATTTTACGCGGATCGTCTTTTTCATCTTAATTTAGGTAAATTAATTTTATATCGATTTCCTCGTATATACGTGAATATTACTCTTGTTAAACTACACATTAAACATTACCTAGCAGTAACCGCCATAAAATAATATTAATTAAGGAATAATGAATCATCTTAAGTACTTACCGAATATAGACTCAGAACTAAGAATTAGGGAAGGCACTGTTTCCTGAGATACATGTGATAACATAGTTCAAGAGTCAGACAACGTTATTTTATTTTATTATTTATTATAATTTTAATATAAAATTTCATTAATTCAAATCGTTATAGCCGTTTCCGAGAAACCAACTAGAAATATACGCATATATAAGAATTTTTCATTCATAGTATATTCGTGGCTAACGTTTACCGTTGAATTTGAGAAAGGCCGCATGAACTCTACAAAATATGTCTATAGACTTAATAAATATACTATACGCTAATACAAAGCTAATATCTGACTAGACTGATCAATCCCATTACATTAAAAAATGCGCTTTGTTATGATTAAATAATGCCTTTGAAATATGAACATTTATTATAAGTGTATGCATGTGTTCGTATTTTCGAAGACGCAGGAAGCGTTTTCGTAGAGCTGTATCTACGGTTTGGCTCTCCTCGTGAGTAGTGGCAGTAAAGATAATAACATTCAGTTAAAATAAAATTTTTGCAACAGAATCTTCTGTAACTAAAGAGTTTAATTTGTAATTTTAGAACCATCAGCACAGCCAGCCAGGTTCGAGCCCTGCCGGAGCTAATGGTAATTTTAATTGCTAATTTATCATTCGTTTGGCAAGGAATAAAACATAGTGAGGAAAACTATGAGTGTCTGAAAAATAAAATATATCGAGGTCATGTGAAGTACGCCAACAGGCTGTCGATTTCACAGCGCAGCAGTCTAAATACTGTATAACCCTAAGAACTTAATAAGAGAATAAAAATATATGAGTTAATTGTTTGGATTTAAAATTATAATATTAAAATTAAATTCTTGCCAACCGCTTATTTACAACATTATCTAGGAATATATTAGTACTTGAAAGGTACCTTTGCGCCCCTTTTTAAACATATTGCCCGCACGGAGGTGCTTAAGATTTGGCATATTAAAAGTTCAGAGAAATCATAAATTAATACACATATCAACTGAATCTAGGGATACCTTAATCCTAAATTATTTACGACTTTATAGTTTAAAATCTCTTTAGTTTCCATAAAAAGTTTATATACAGAATGAAACCTCTTTTATTCTATTTTCAAAATTTAAAAGAGTAATTAAAAAAAATCAAATGAAAAAACAAAAGACGACAGCAAAATTGTTAGTAATTCGTCACGTCAAGGAAAATTAAAATTGTTCTACTGATATTAATTAATGAAAAGGGATTAGATTGTTTTTCTATTTTAATTTAACGTGCCGTGTGAGCTTTAAGAGTCATGTCACGTCATCATTTCAGTCGAGATGAAATGTTACGAGCCGTGGGCATGTTAGAAAATGCTGTTCACGCTATATACGCGTCGTTGCTGAGGCCCTACACACTAGCAAAAAAGTGATATCAAGGTTGTGGTCACGTTATCGTAGTACTGTGGATGTGGCTGAACGTGTGGCGTATCGTAGTACGGGTACAGAGACAGGATCGATTTTTCCAAATGATCGCCAGAAGACAACCCAATATCATAGCGATGGAACTATTACAAAGGCTCCAGGAGGACCATCAGCTGCTGGTAAGCGACCAGACCATGCGAAGGAGGTTACATGAAGTTGGTTTTCATGCTCGAAGACTGCTACGTGTTCCAGCATTGCGACGAGGCAATCGCAGTCGGCGGCTTTCGTGGGCTCGGGAGCATTTACAATGGAGTGACAAACAATAGTCTTTGGTGCTGTTCACCGATGAGTCCCGGTTTGGGTTTCACCCGGATTCACGAAGAACTGCAGGGCTAGTTAGCCGTCTACGGCGTCCTCAGGAGGTCTACTCATACCGAGGCGGGACAATCATGGTGTGGGCAGGAATTCATCTTGGCGGACGAACCCAGCACGTTGGGATCCAAGTCAGCATGACTGCACAAAAACACCACGAGGAGGTAGTAGAACCCGTTATTATCCCACGCAGAATCCAAATGGGCCCGGAAATTCTACGCATGCACGATAATGCTCGTTCCCATACGGCGCGGCTGGTGTCGATCGCTCTTTGAGACCCGATATTCAAGTTTTGGATTAGCCTGCACAGTCGCCCGACTTAAATCCTTCATTCGAGCATGCCTAGGACATGTTACAACGAAAAGTTTTGAGAGATTTCCCACCAAATTTGAAGACGGAACAACAACTTCACGAACTCTTGCAAAGAACATGGGACCTCATACCGCAGCAAGACATTGGTCATTTTAATTTTAAGTATGAACAATCGATGTCGATATGTAATTAATGTAAGAGGTGACAACACTGATAATTAATAATTAGATTTTATAATAGCTTTATAAGAAATGAAATTTTTTTTTCATACTAATTTTCTACGGCGATTAAAAAAATTTACATTTTTAATTCAAACAAAAAAAACTACGAAATGTTTGGCATTTTTATTAAAAATTTAAAATCAATTATCATTCTTCCATTTAATATATCAGAAAATTCTTCATAGATTTATAGATTTTGATGAAATATAATATCCTTAGATTCTGTTGATGTCTTTATATAATGTGTTACTAACACATTAAATGAAATAAAACATACGTTGCTTACGCTCATGCTGCCAATGTCAAACACATGTTTGTCGCTTGGACAAATTATATAATTTGTTGACACTGAACTCTATATATACAAGTACGCTGGACTGGCTATGCCATACAAAATGCTTATGCCGATTTGAAGCGCTATCATTGTCCGTACTGGGAACTAAAATTGAAATAATATGCCAAAGCCTGTTGTATTATTTAAATCATATCTCTCTATTTTGAATTTTTAAACTAAAAATGAAAGTATTTTATGTGGTTTGATTATGTTTGATTTTAGTTACATAATAAGAATTATTTTTAGTAATGAGAGTGTGCGGTAATATGTAAAACTCGTTACCAAAAGGAAAGTGGGATAATATTCCACAAGTAAGTGAATTTGCAGCTAATATTAAAGAAATTAAAACTATTTGATAATATAGGTACTTAAAAATTTGTTTCTAATCTTAATATCGGAATTACCAACATGTTTGTCTTTATATTACTGGGTTTTGATAAACAACAAAATTCAATATGGCTGTTGAGTTTCTCGTCTAAAATACTTATCGATGTTCTTTTCTAGCCATCTCTGTTCACAACCTACCTACCTAGAACTAGAACCTAGACTAAAATTATGGCTAAAAAGCACAAAAACTGTGAATTGGCGTCCGAAACAAAATGATTATCTTTGTTCTAAGCACTTCACAGACGATTGTTTTATTGGACATGAGAAATGCACCACTTTAACAAGTGCAGTATACCCACAATATTTTCTGGTGGTACCAGTAAGTATAAAAGTATTAGATTATTATTTCGAATGTTTTTTATTTCTTCTCTCCTTATTTTCCCCCAGACTCAAGGGCCATAGCCAATTGTAGAAATGTCGCCTGATGATGACTTTGTGTTTACAAGACGTAAGATTGTTAAATCTGTAAAATTATTATCACCAATTTATTGTATCATGGGATTAAATTTATATTGGAACTGCAAAATTATTAATGTCCTTAGTGAGTTTGCGTATGTTTAGGTAAGAAATAACTCCACCCTGAGCGGATTCCCGCCTTGTCGTGGCAGGTAGAGGGTGGGAGATGATAGTAGCCGTGGCTTGGTAACCCATGGTAAACGTAGGACAACTCATATGGCTGGCCCGAAATGAAGGGCTGGCCTAAGGTGGCTACTCTGAGTGGGCTTGTCGAGCCCTTGGATGTGTATTAGTTAGCTGCGGCTAGAAGAGAGTCATCTCTCTATATCACTGCAGCCGAGGTGGTGTCGCAAGGGAAGAGGATTGTGGGTACGGTAATGCGCCACTCGATTATCCTCCACGACTTTGACGGGATTGTACTACTTGGTGCTTCCAAAAGCTCGTTTTTTCTTGGCTCCATGGCCTCCACATATAGGGCTCGGGAAGTCGTGGAGACAAGTCCCCATCTAAGGAGGGGTCCTCACTGGTGGGCCGCGGATGTGCTTGAAAGGGTTTCCGTGGCCCTGTCAACGTGTGGTGAAGGTAGAACATCATGGGGTTTTAGTAGGTGCAAGTCTGACATAAACTGTTCTTGCCCCCGCAATGCACGCATGCGTAGTCATTTTCTCATTTGAAACCCGGAACAAAATCTGTTCTGTAGTTAAAAATAAAAAGATTGATAGATCAACGCAGCGTCGATTCTTGTTTTATATGAATAATAAAGCTTTCGTCTAAGGCTAGGCCTTAAGGCCGATATTAATTGATACATTTATTTTTTGTACGAGTATATTAATATGATACATAAATAGAACGAATGTTACAGGTAGACCTGGGTATAAAATTCTTATCGATATATTTTTTCACACTGTCTTATCTCTATTATTAGTTCCGTGGACGTTAACTTATGTTGTCAGCTCCAAAATGGCGAAAATCAAATCGCCTCATTATGTCATGGTTATAGCCAGTCCATAAATAGGGGTCAGTGATTGTTGACGTTCATACTGCCAATTTCTCAGAGTAAATTTTTCTTCTTTTCGTAATATCTAGCTTTACGGCTCTGGGTCCTAGCCCTTCTAAGCCTGAAGTTACAATGTATAATTATAATTATAATATATTATATATATATATATATATATATATATATATATATATATATATATATATATATATATATATATATATATATATATAATAATTCATATTATAATTATCCTTCATAGTACACTGCTTCACAATATGTTGATGCGTCACATTGTGCAGCCCTTGAGAGATTTTGACGGCAACTTGAGCTAGCAGACAGCTGACTGTTGGCGATGCTATCTCAAGGCGCCTAAGCAGACAGTCACCTTATCTTGAGAATCACATCACCATCAAAGCACTTTTTTACCGTTTCCACCAATAGTTCACATGCGTAGACATTTAATACACAAAATTGCACCACTTTTACATATCAAAATCCACTTCAAACCATTATTTAAACAATAATACAGGAGCAGCAATCCATCGCTGGTCAAATTCCCGACAAAACCAACCCTCAGAGTAAATACTATGTATGAAACTTAGAGTAATTACTAATTACATACATACTAAGGTATATTGCTTCTGTGAGGCCAATGCCAAACATTTAATAGTCTGTGGGTTAAATGGTCGTACAGAGTAGAGATCGTAGCCAATAAAAAATTTGCCAACAAATAATTGCTGACAGATTGACTGAATTTAAATTAAATTATGTGTATTTATATATATTCCTTTTTCAATAGTGTTTGGAGTATATGACAATCAAAAAAACTTTTATTTTGTATGTAAGATATCTGTTATTTATATATTAATTTGAAGTTAAAAATGAGAAACAGCTTGCTTAATAAAAACCTAAAATATGAATGAATTACGGACGAATTTCGACTACTAGGCGACTAAGTCTATATAATAGTCTACAAAACGTGCTGCATTAATGTCTAGAATGTTAATTAGTATTAACAACTACAGATCATTGTCAAGACGTTTATATACACACAGCTCCATTTGTATCTATCTATATCCGTATTATCTATAATACAGATAATACAGATATAGATTAGATAGATACAGAAGATAGTATATATATAAGCGCAGTATAACGTCCACTAATGTAATTCGGTGAGCAACTAATCTGATATCGAGTCGAGGCAGGCACGGAGTCCGCGCCAGTTAATTGGGTTGCGTTTAATCCTTCACAATGCAACTTTAGACTCGTTTCAGCTATCCAATAAAGCTCACGCCTGATATAGTTTAGAAGCTTAACTCACCGTCTTATGCTATTTATTTTTTAAAATAACTTTTAATTTAGTAAAGGATGTACTTTGCATTTAAAAACATGTTGGTAAAACTTAGAAAGCGTAGAACATTTATCACTTAGAAGTTTCCATGTCTGCGAAAAAAGCAATGGTTAAACAATCGAAATTTTCATTTAAGACTTACGGGACAGTGAAATAGTTAAGGCATATATCAACATCTCTGTAATTAAAGTGTTTGTAAACCTACCGATAATAGCACACTTTAAAAGAAATATGGCAAAATAAATGGGTTACTCTTTAATATTTACAAATAAACGAGTTACCTTTCACCTTTATAATAACTGGCAGTTAAAGCTATTACATCTGCAACTAACTTTAAAGAAAGGCTACTGGTGCATTCTCGCCTTTGATGACTAAGATGGATTCCCTCACAGCCTGTAGATAAATTCCTCCCTTTCTTTTAGAACTGAACAGCTGATGGACAAGATAAAACACTCTAAGTCCGAAAACAAGGTCTACCACATAGTATAAATACTTTTTAATTACCTACTTTTACCCCGTAATGAAACATAGACGTCTCTTACGTTTAGTTAGTAGAAAGACGGATTTTTTATAACAGCAGCAGAAAGTTAAGGTTATTATTGAAAATTATTAAAGTATAATTGTGCTTAGTGATGTTAATGTTGATTATCCTTGTAACCGATTCTGACTACGGTTTTCGACACACGTTTTCAACGTCACAAGTTTACAACTGCGACTGATATTGTACGGTTCAACTAAGAGTAAACGTAGCGGCAATTTTTTTGTCTCTCATCATGTCTCTTCGGTTCATTAATATTTTGTTTCTCTAAATTAATGTACACCTAACGCAATACGAATGAAAGAAGTTTCATATGTGTGTTCCTTTTTTGCTAACGATAAAAGGCAGCTTTTACGTTACAGGCGCTTTTACAAGGTTTTTTACTGGACAGTTATTTCACATTTAGATATAAGTAGGTAAAGTAAAGTAAAGTAAAGTTGCTGCCTATTTACGTCCCACTGCTGGGCACAGGCCTCCTCTCATTTCTGAGAGGGTTTTAGGGCAAGGAAATGTCCGCCGCGCTGCCCCAATGCGTGTTGGCGAACTTCACATGTCATCGAAAAAATTTTTTTTCTTATTTCTCAGACATGCAGGTTTCCTCACGATGTTTTCCTTCACCGCCGAGCACGTGGTAAATCAGCACTTAAAATTGTAATTAACAATTTCATTGGTGCCGGCGGGGATCGAACCCGGGTTGCTCGAGTACTGTGAAGCTCACAGCGAGCGCTAACCATCTGAGCTACCACGGCTCTAGTGTAAGTAGGTAGTAGTATATATTTGTAAGTTTTAAAATTGGTTATTTACTTTCGTAAGACTAACGTAAATATATACGCACAAGTCACTGATGAATATAATAGGCGAATGCGCCAGCTTCGTGATAAGGGCCATTTACGTCGTCCATTTGAAACCTGCGCTGTAAAATATGTTCGTGCAAGTCAGCTGAAATGTTTATGGTGGTTACATCGTTATTATTATCCTACTATTTTATGCTAACTGTTCTATTCTTAACGCTCATATCATCAATTTATTTTAATAACTTATAGTTAAGTTATTAAAATAAATTGATACAATTTTGTTTAATTTTAAATAAGAGATGCAATAGATGTCTCGTAACTAATATTTTGCGTCAGCTAATTTCTAGTTAGCGAATTTCACGCTAGCGTAATTTAAATGGTATCAAATGCTTAAATAAGGAAAAACAAACAATAGATTTTTCCAATTTTGAGTATTTACCAATTTCACACGCGGTTAATTGAATAGTCCACGCGAAAGTAGATAATTCAACTCACACGTGAATACATGTCAAGCTCCCGAATTTCCTTTGAGAGATGGAGCGTGCACGCAGTGAAAAGCGACCCGATACGAAGATCTGAACTTTGGAATTCCAATTTTGAAAAGTTTCTCAACAAGGACATATTCACAACAAAGATCAAAGGCCATTTGCAAGTTGTCATTGAACTATATTCTTGAACTAACATAATATGTAACTATGTATTTTTTTATAGAATAATGGTGACAAACGAGCACACAGTCCACCAGATGACAAGTGGTTGCTGTGGCCCATAGAAATCTACATCCATCTTCGCCTACGAACCAAAATGCAGATGCGTTGTCAGCCGTGAGGACTGAATGGAACGCGTGACGTCCAGTAAAAAGAGTCTCCGGCTGTCACCATACGAAACACAGCAGCATTGAGCTGCTATTTTACGCTGGTATTCTGTAAGACCGTGGTCCTTCCCCGGTCGAGCCAACCCATTCGTGCTACAACTATACTATCAATATAGCTGCAGCATGGCTCAACCACGTGTATATATATATGTCTCCTTTAGGTTATAATTATTTTTACTCTTCATCATATAACTATGCTGCAGCGTATTATAGCTGCAACACGAATGTGTACGTTCGATTGGGGAAAGTCGCAGAAAATAGAAACGTGAAATAGCCAGCCATATAATTCTGTTGTGTTTCGTTCGGAGAATGACGAGAATTGGGGACACCTCTACTTCTAACGGTCTTTTTTCATCTTAAATAAAAGTCTATTTTTTATCTATAGCTTTTGTGTTAGTTATAAATGGGACTGGAATGTAAACAATGATAGATGAAGAAGTTCTGGGCCACAGCGTCTACGTTCCATCAGGAGGACTGTGTCTTTTTATAGTATAGGGTGACAAACGAGCACACAGTCCACCTGATGGTAAGTGGTTGCTGTGGCCCATGGACATCTACATCTATCCTCGTTTGCGAATCAAAATGCAGATGCGTTGTCACCCGTGAGTACTAAGATGGAATGCCTCTTTTCCAGTAAAAATGGTCTCCGGTTCTCTACACTCACCAAACGAAACAGAGCAGCATTAAGCTGCTATTTTACGCTGGTATTCTGTAAGAGCGTGGTCCTTCCCCGGTCGAGCCGACCCATTCGTGCTACAACTATACTACTAATATAGCTGCAGCATGGCTCTACCACGTACAAAAATCTGTGTGCGCCTATATCACCTTACTTTTATATAAAAAAAACCCGGCAGATACTTCATCATCATCTTCATTACAGCCCTTCACAAGTCCACTGCTGAACATAGGCCTCCCCCAAAGAATGCCACAAAGCACGGTCCTGAGCCACCTGCATCCATCGACTTCCTGCATGTCTTACCAGGTCGTCACTCCATCTCGTGGGGGGACGCCCTACACTTCGCCTACCGGTACGAGGCTGCCACTCGAGAACCTTTCTTCCCCATCGGTTGTCGGTTCTTCGAGCTATATGGCCGGCCCACTGCCACTTCAGCTTACTAATCCGTTGGGCTATGTCGGTCACTCTGGTTCTACTGCGGATATCCTCATTCCTAAGTTTATCACGCAGAGAAACTCCGAGCATAGCCCTCTCCATAGCTCGCTGAGCGACCTTGAGCTTCCTCATACGGCCAGCAGTGAAGGACCACGTCTCAGTTCCGTAAGTCATCACTGGCAACACGCACTGGTTGTACAATTTCGTTTTAAGGTTTTGAGGTATGTCTGACGAGAAGATGTGTAGTACCTTCCCGAACGCTGCCCAGCCGAGTTGAATCCGTCGATTGACCTCTCGGTCGAAGTTGGACTTACCCAGTCGGACTATTTGTCCCAGGTAAACATACTCGTCAACAACTTCGAGCTTAGTGTTCCCAACAACTACCGGCATAGGTGTGACATGGACATTAAACATGATCTTAGTTTTGTCCATGTTCATCTTAAGACCTATCCGTTGGGAAACACTATTGAGGTCATTGAGCATAGTGCTTAGGTCCTCCAGCGATTCTGCCATAAGGACTATATCGTCGGCAAATCGAAGGTGAGTGATGTACTCGCCATTGATGTTGATACCGTATCCTTTCCAGTCCAGAAGCTTGAAAACGTCTTCCAATGCAGCGGTGAAGAGTTTCGAGGATATGACGTCACCCTGTCTTACACCTCTCTGCAATTGGATAGGTTTCGTACTCTGGTTCTGTACTCGGATAGCCATCGTAGCCCTACTGTACAAGCACTTCAACACTTCGATATACCGACAGTCAACTTGGCATCGCTGAAGGGACTGCAGCACCGCCCAAATTTCGACGGAATCAAAGGCTTTCTCATAGTCCACATACGCCAGACATAGTGGCAAATTGTACTCTTCGGCCTTCTGTACAACTTGCCGAAGGGTATGTATGTGGTCTATGGTGCTAAAGCCTTTTCGGAAACCGGCTTGTTCGGGAGGCTGGAAGTCGTCAAGTCTGCGCGCGAGACGATTCGTAATGACTCTCGAAAACAGCACGTAGACGCGGCTCAGAAGGGAAATCGGTCTGTAGTTCTTCAAGAGAGCGTTGTCACCTTTCTTGAAGAACAAGACCACCGCACTTCTGCTCCACGCCTCCGGTGTAATGCCACCATGGAGGACGGAATTAAAGAGCTTCTGAAGGACTTCAAGTACCGGTCTTCCACCTGCTTTCAGAAGCTCCGCTGTAATTCCATCCTCGCCTGGGGCCTTACCGTTTTTAAGGTGCTGGAGAGCCATCCTAATCTCGCTCAGACTGACATCCGGGATATCTTCGGAATAGTGTCGGATGAGACTCGCTCTCGGATCGTTACTCACACTTGCGTGTGGCTCCAACGATGATGTGTACAGCTGCCCATAGAACCTCTCAATCTCACTCAAAATCTCAGGTGTCCCGGAAACGATGCTGCCACATTCTGTCTTCAGCTTTGACAGTTGGCTCTTTCTGGCAGACAGATCTCTGGCAAAGACTTTGGAGCCTTGGTTCCGCTCGATCGCTTCTTCAATACGAGCTGTATTGAAGTTGCGTAAGTCCCGCCGCATGCATTTGGAGATCTGTCTGTTCAGATGCCTGTATGCTGTCAAGTCTGTTGAAGAATGTAGCTTCATCTCCCGTCTAACAGCCATGAGATTAAGAGTGTGATCGGAGAGTTTTTGTGTTCTTCTGCGGCGGGTCTTGCAGAACTTAGCTCCAACCGCATGGACAGTTTCCACGAGCTTGTCATTCATATCGTCCACTTCATTGCAGTCTTCCAGGCACTGAAAACGGTTTTGTAACTCGAGCTGAAAGGTTTCGGGACTTTGGAACAGAGCACGAGGGGGACGGAGCGTTGACTTCATTAGACGAGACCTCTCCAACTTAACGTTTAGGTTCAGTGTGCCTCTAACCATTCGGTGATCGCTACCAGTTTTCAGGTTTCAGTTTTCAGGCAGATACTTAAAAATGTATTATTATTAAGGGGAAGTATTCTTTAATAGTATCCTTTGCCGCGACAACACAAGCAACTTTTATTTATATTTAGCAAAGATCGCATCGACGTTGTTGTTTGTCTCTTGTCTTTTAATTTCAATTCGATATAACATTCGACTTACCTGCGTAGTTATGTACTGGGTCCTCTTTCTTTATACCTGATATGATATTAGATAGAATGATGCTAGATAGAAATTTATGATAGTAATAGATGTGCCTCGATTTTTGACATGTAATAAGACCATAGCCGTTTGCTATACTCAATGTTTAACAATATTACAAAATGTGCAATGTTTTGTATTTGTCGATGTAATTGTTTTCTACTTACCCACATTTCTACATTTTTATTTTTATTTTATGTTAATCTGAATTTGAAATGTAATTGTCAATGTTCTTACAATAGTGATCACTGATCACTCAATAATAAAATAATGTCGCTCCAGCATTTGTTCACATGTAAACATACGTATCTATTTTAAGTCAATCTTGTATTTCTCAGACAAATCAATGTTTTATTCTTATGAGAAATAAATTTCTTAAACCAGATATTACAAAAAAATTGCTATCTCTAATCTCTGATATGTAATAATCTGATCCGTTTCAAGGCTCTACCTTTCGGGCCTTAATTTTACGTCGGAAACGTTTTGCTCAAGAGTTAGGACTAGGTAGTAATAATTGAAGGTAGGAATTACAAAAAAGGATAATATAAGTTCTATTCTAAAACAGATTCTCGAGTACTTACACAAAACAACAGTATGTTAAACTATATATTTGATGAAAATATAAGCAAATGTTTAAAGTATAAAATGTGGTGATACAATGACAAAAATTAATGAATTCTAGAAAACTACACGTTGGGCAATACTAATTTCACGGATTCATACTATTTATTTTTAAGTAATTCTCAATTTCTGATAGTCACAAAGGAACTGTAACGTATGTTAACGTAGGCTACCTACATGTGTTTATTATTCATTTTGGTCAGATCTACGAACAATGAGCTTCAAGATACTGCATGTAACAGTTTCTTAAAGTCTTCCAGTGAAAAGAGTTTTAATTTTAAATCAATAATTATATATTCACAATCATACAATAAGGTCTGCTTTACTTATCGGCCTAGGAGGATACTCGTATCAGGTCTGCAAACATTTAAAGAACAGGTTTTTAAAATTTTATTGCCAATTCACTGTGCTCGAACCACCGTTCTAGACAACGGATAGAGATAAATGCAGCTCGGTCTATTATACGTATGATAAATTGACGCAATCATCACCCGTATTCGTTTGTTCCATTTTCATCCGTTACAGCCTATAAAAGTTTACAGCTGAACATAGGTCTCCCTCATAGGTTACATCATGGGGGGATTTTACCATAGTTGCAACACTTGGCAAGCGGGTTGCCAACCGTAGTTTTTATTATTTTGAGTTGTTATGAGGAAGATGACGCTGCCCATCCTGTTTCATTTTCACTCTGTGGCCTTACGACATCTTCAGGACTATATGTGATAATGGGTATTCTTACTCCGCCACTACACGATATAATTCTTTTATTTGCTCTTTCTGAAAAAGATATTAATATTTTTAGGAACAATTTAAATTAAATTAAAAATTGATAGTTTCAATAATTTAAAATTGATAGTTAAATTTGTTTGCCGCGTGTCGAATAACGGTTAGTAGTAGGTTCCTTGTTTGTAAGTCATTGATTTATAGAATAAAATAAGAAAGGAAAACATGACAGTGGCAGATATTCGAGTAGATTGCAGCATAAGAAATGTATTGTTCTAGTGCTCAGTTCTTGACGCAATTTGAGCTTGGGCGGAAAAGCAGAGCCGTTGTAAATTGTTTTAACGTGTGTAATTGTAAATTGTTGTAACCTGAAATACATTTGAGACGGGTGGCCCTTTTACCTTTCTATCTTGATAGCTACGTGTACGTTTCTTCTTTTTTCACCTTCCTTTTTAACGTATTATTTTTCAATTATAATAAATCGTACTTTCTCCTGGCATAGCTGTAATGTCTTAAGTGGTAATAAATGTGGCGTGCTAATAACAATTTTATTTTGCTGAATCCACGGTAAAGCAAATTAATTGTTCACTTACTTTTTATTTTACACGTTCATCAAATGGTGTTTTATCTCCATTACTTCTTTCTTTATTTATCAGTGCATTTGTCTCTGTAATAAATTTCAGCAAGTATTTGCTAAAAACTTAAGCATTTCAGTTAAAATGATCTCAATTTATCTGAGGATAGAATGAATTTTGATCTTACTGCAGTTCATTAATGGGCGAGCAGTCATGGACTTATACAATAGGTAACAAAAACTGTGTTTCCCATTAAGTACGTTATCAGGATCATTATTCAAACGTATAGAAATAACTTTTTTTTAAAATTCGAACAATATTTTTTTATTTTATTTAAAAAAAATTATTGAATGGAAATTGTATATGGTTTTATTACCTCTGCATTGTCTGGGGAATAAGAGGATTGTCAAAAACCCTGCTTTACTTAGCTTTAGCATCCGCTAGTGTCAGTAAGAGATAATAAAACCACATAATTTAAAAAAAAATGGTCAAGTTTAAAAAAAAGTTATTACTATAGGTTTGAATACTGATCCTGATAACGTACTTAACGGGAACCACTGGGTTTTTGTTACATATTGTATATAAACCGTGCCAAAACACAGTTAATAGCCATAGGCAGCAGAAAAATTACATGTTGACCAGACTATCAATATCTGCCTCAGGTCACTCTAAACGATATCTATTTAGAATAATATGCTAGGCATATTAAAATTAGCTTAGAACCTGGACTTAATTTTGGCTTCGATGGAAACGATCTTAGTTGAACCGGTCGGAATCTTTTTTTAACACAACACATTTATAAAAGCTCAGGCAAAAATTTATCCCTCAGGCGCCCAAGGTTATGCTAGGATATAAACGGGATATAAATAATGCCTCCTCAATAAATTTATGTAAAATTAAAGTTGCGGCACGTTATTTTTCTTTCAATAATCGAGGTTACTCCTTTCTAAAAGACCGGCAACGCAGCCGCAATTCCCGATGGACGATGGTAGATACTTACCGTTAAGGTGAGAAACATGCTCGCCCCCCCCCCCCCATTTTATTACGTTTGCTCCCTCGTATTATCCTTGGCAGAGGACAAGTGTGAATATTTGAGGTATATCAAAATGTGGTATAATGACGATCCTGAACTTATTCTTAGAAGCTATTTTTTGTAGATAATTTTATTAGTTCTATATAAAAGCTACTGTGCCCACTATATATAAGCTTGTAAACTACGTGCGTCTTTCTTTATCTGCCTAATTGTGATGGAAGATACACTATTTTAATATCGGTTAACATGGGTCTTCTTAATTTTATAAAGTATATGGGAGCTCAGGCATCAGGACGTTGAATAATTTGCAATGTAATGTAAGCAATGTAATGTAAATCACTCATAACCGCTAAAATCCGTAAAATGAGTTGTTTCAATGTTTAATATTACTATCGTTAAGCTAGTTGCTTACTAGCAGTATTTTGTATAATAGTTACCGAGCTCTCATTATTATGTACTAACATTTTATGTAAATAAAATAACTAACTACAATATTATAGAATTAAAAACTTACATGAAATCATCATTCACTTTGTGGAACAGCGCCACCTTACCGATGCCGCACGCACTACGTTTCTGAATAATTCAACAACGCCATCTAGCAATATTCCTGAAAGCTACGAGAACGTTAGGTCTTCGCAAACGGAAAAGTTTGGCAACAGAGATGATGCTTTAACATAATATGAGTGTATGAGTGTATATTGTAATTATTTGATGATTATTACTTATGTATGTTATTCTATTGTATTAATATAAATAGTTTTTAAACGAGAGAATAAGACTCGATATTTATTTAGGTTAATCAGTTAATGCTTATTTAACTATATCTCAAAATGTGTTACCGGTTATGGTTTAATTTTACCCAAATGGCTTCTCGTAAAACAGAAATACATTTTGGCATTCTATCTAAAAGTTATTAATGTGTATATTTTTTATTTTAAAGATTATAAATATTGAGCTTCATTGATTCTATAAATTAAGTATTATGAAAAGGGGCGTTTTCGCTCTTTAAAATATGTAAGTAATCTTTAAGGCTTTCAGCTTAATTCTTTTGCCATCTGTGCTGTAAATTGGTTCCTTATGAAAAGTTCAGGTTATACATTCATTATGCTGAACTAATTCCAAATTTGAAGTTTAATTTCCTATTTTTTGTGTTTAGACTATCATGATATTCGTTTTTAGCTGACTTAAAAAAAGGAGAAGGTTCACAATTTGACTAAGTATATGTTTTACGCGATATCTTTGCCAATCGAGACCCGATTTAGAAGATTTATTTTATTAAATGGGTTAAATTTCAGATAGGAAAAAGTAGATATCATTCCATCTCGCTCGCACTATAGAATATAGGGGGTCGTAACGGAAAAATCTTACACTTTTCTCGCCTAGCCCCCATATGTCAAATTCGTAACGTGCGATAAGGAACTTCGTTCCAAATATAATTTATTCTATATTAATTTAAATATAAGAATTTAATTTATCATGCATAAAAATAAGTAAAGTAATAACCTGTATTGGTTTCACCACAGGCGTAGCGTGGACTAATATAGACGTGGGAGAAGTCGCAGCGAGGCTCCTTTTCCTTCGTTCCCAAGATCTACCTAATAGATATATATTATTAAACATGCTTTAACACGACATATCTACTCACAGTCTATTAATTCCTGACAAGTCTCGTGTTCCGTCAGTCTAAAGGCCGCGGTGTTTGAAGTTAGATACAACGCAACGGCCTCGCAGTCCCATTTAAGAGGGCTTCAAGTGTGGCCCCAAACAAAGACGCTTTTAAATTATGATGTTCTTTTTCGAGCGTAAAAGTGATCAAATTAAATAGTCATTTGTGGTAACGTCTGGGGGTTTCGTATTTCAAGGAGCCTCGCGGGACCCCTTTAAGTGCGAGGCGGTGGGCGAGAGCCCACTCCGTCCACGCCTAGCTACGCCACTGGGTTTCACTGCTGGTTGTTATTACTGTTTTGAGGACCAAGAATAGTACAGCCACGTTGCTCCAATGCGTGTTGGCAGACTGCGTATCGTTTTTTTTTGAGTTCACATACATGCCGTTATACATTATCGCCAATTACACACTTAAAACTGGAACTAGCAATGTCAGTATTTACCATTGGGATCGAATTCGGTTTGTTCGTATAAGTTGAAATTTTAAGGCGCGTGCTTATCCCTTGAGCTACGTCTCGTGACTTGTATTTATAAATATCTTTATCTTTATTAATTAATATAATTCAGCTATTTCGCAGAATTTTGCTCAATTTGAAATTTATTTTTTTTAAATAAAATAAGGGCGACAAACGTGCATACTGTCCGTCCACCTGATGGTAAGTGGCTATTGTGTCTGTGTCCATAAATTCCACATTTGTCAGTAAAGTTACCAGTAATCTAGTAAGTCTCATTACCAGTAAAATGGGTCTCTAGTTCTCTACACTCAGCATACGTAACACATCATCGGCATTAAAGTGCTACTTCACGCTAGTATTCTGTGAGAGCGTAGTCTTTCCACGGTTGAACTGACGTATTCGTGTTTCGTTCGTATGGAAACATTAATTTATATACGCAATTATCTGCCTTTTTCCGTTTTTATTATAGATAGTTTGAAACCTACGAGTATTTTCATTAATAAGACTGACTAAGATATAAAATAAAAAGTTATAATGATTGAAGTTTTTAATATAGAACTCGGAAAGGTTGAGAAAAATAACAAAGCTACAATAACACTTTTTCAACGGTAGGGTTTTATTATATTTTACAATCTGCGACTATGATGAAGGTGGATCATTTTAGCATTAAATAAAAGGAAATTCTATTTTATGATCAGTTAAATTTAAAGTTACAAATTAAAAATTATACTTACTGAGGTACAAACTGTGAGACAAAATATTACACTCATCGAAGTAAAACGTTCTTTGGTTCTTTGCTCATCTACCATAAAAAAGCGATATGACCCGACTTGTCAAAACACGAGGCGGCTATAATTATGTTTCTGCGTGTTTCGCGCGTAGTTACGTTTCGTTGGAGTTGGGTCAGCTTCAAAGCACCGTTCGAATATTGCTTTGTTTGGGAATTAGATATGCAACCTTGTTTATCCCCAGTCAGTATATAATTATCGTAACCATTGACGAATAATTTCTCTATCATGAGCTGGCACCAATTCACCTGACGGTGAATCATGCGTTATTGCTGATCCATAACCTAGTAAGAAGCTCTACATTTTATTTTATTCTTTAGTTTTTTCAAATAAGTTTTTTGACTATTCGAGTACTTTATTTTAGTTCCACATTATAAACAAACTACCCATCATCATTGCTAAACGTGGCAAATATTGCAAATAACCCCCAAAATCATTTTGCTATTAGTTATTTGTGCACTTGTTGTTGAAATATCCAATTATAAGTGACTCGAAACCATTACGTTTCTGTCCCCGTGTTTATTCAAAGTCTATTAGTGGGAAATTACCACATGTAAATTAATAATATACTGGATGAATTTCAAACTTTTATGTTATTTAGAAAGACGACAATAAATTTATTATTTCATAAGAAAGATGACAACATAAAATTGTACCTATTTTACAAAACAAAGTAACCACTTTTTAATTAAAATAAAGTAACAGCATGATATACGAACTGCAGGGTTCAGGCCTCTAATTACTAAGAAGGTTTGTAAACAAGGAAAAGCCAACCGTACAGTCTTGAAATATTTTTTTATTTTTCCGTAAAGCTGTTTTCCTTGAGTTGTTGTCTTTTCATCATTATCATTCATCATTACAGCCCTTCACAAGTCCACTGCTGAACATAGGCCTCCCCCAAAGAATGCCACAAAACACGGTCCTGAGCCACCTGCATCCATCGACTTCCTGCATGTCTTACCAGGTCGTCACTCCATCTCGTGGGGGGACGCCCTACACTTCGCCTACCGGTACGAGGCTGCCACTCGAGAACCTTTCTTCCCCATCGGTTGTCGGTTCTTCGAGCTATATGGCCGGCCCACTGCCACTTCAGCTTACTAATCCGTTGGACTATGTCGGTCACTCTGGTTCTACTGCGGATATCCTCATTCCTAAGTTTATCACGCAGAGAAACTCCGAGCATAGCCCTCTCCATAGCTCGCTGAGCGACCTTGAGCTTCCTCATACGGCCAGCAGTGAAGGACCACGTCTCAGTTCCGTAAGTCATCACTGGCAACACGCACTGGTTGTACAATTTCGTTTTAAGGTTTTGAGGTATGTCTGACGAGAAGATGTGTCGTAGCTTCCCGAACGCTGCCCAGCCGAGTTGAATCCGTCGATTGACCTCTCGGTCGAAGTTGGACTTACCCAGTCGGACTATTTGTCCCAGGTAAACATACTCGTCAACAACTTCGAGCTTAGTGTTCCCAACAACTATCGGCATAGGTGTGACATGGACATTAAACATGATCTTAGTTTTGTCCATGTTCATCTTAAGACCTATCCGTTGGGAAACACTATTGAGGTCATTGAGCATAGTGCTTAGGTCCTCCAGCGATTCTGCCATAAGGACTATATCGTCGGCAAATCGAAGGTGAGTGATGTACTCGCCATTGATGTTGATACCGTATCCTTTCCAGTCCAGAAGCTTGAAAACGTCTTCCAATGCAGCGGTGAAGAGTTTCGGGGATATGACGTCACCCTGTCTTACACCTCTCTGCAATTGGATAGGTTTCGTACTCTGGTTCTGTACTCGGATAGCCATCGTAGCCCTACTGTACAAGCACTTCAACACTTCGATATACCGACAGTCAACTTGGCACCGCTGAAGGGACTGCAGCACCGCCCAAATTTCGACGGAATCAAAGGCTTTCTCATAGTCCACATACGCCAGACATAGTGGCAAATTGTACTCTTCGGACTTCTGTACAACTTGCCGAAGGGTATGTATGTGGTCTATGGTGCTAAAGCCTTTTCGGAAACCGGCTTGTTCGGGAGGCTGGAAGTCGTCAAGTCTGCGCGCGAGACGATTCGTAATGACTCTCGAAAACAGCACGTAGACGCGGCTCAGAAGGGAAATCGGTCTGTAGTTCTTCAAGAGAGCGTTGTCACCTTTCTTGAAGAACAAGACCACCGCACTTCTGCTCCACGCCTCCGGTGTAATGCCACCATGGAGGACGGAATTAAAGAGCTTCTGAAGGACTTCAAGTACCGGTCTTCCACCTGCTTTCAGAAGCTCCGCTGTAATTCCATCCTCGCCTGGGGCCTTACCGTTTTTAAGGTGCTGGAGAGCCATCCTAATCTCGCTCAGACTGACATCCGGGATATCTTCGGAATAGTGTCGGATGAGACTCGCTCTCGGATCGTTACTCACACTTGCGTGTGGCTCCAACGATGATGTGTACAGCTGCCGATAGAACCTCTCAATCTCACTCAAAATCTCAGGTGTCCCGGAAACGATGCTGCCACATTCTGTCTTCAGCTTTGACAGTTGGCTCTTTCTGGCAGACAGATCTCTGGCAAAGACTTTGGAGCCTTGGTTCCGCTCGATCGCTTCTTCAATACGAGCTGTATTGAAGTTGCGTAAGTCCCGCCGCATGCATTTGGAGATCTGTCTGTTCAGATGCCTGTATGCTGTCAAGTCTGTTGAAGAATGTAGCTTCATCTCCCGTCTAACAGCCATGAGATTAAGAGTGTGATCGGAGAGTTTTTGTGTTCTTCTGCGGCGGGTCTTGCAGAACTTAGCTCCAACCGCATGGACAGTTTCCACGAGCTTGTCATTCATATCGTCCACTTCATTGCAGTCTTCTAGGCACTGAAAACGGTTTTGTAACTCGAGCTGAAAGGTTTCGGGACTTTGAAACAGAGCACGAGGGGGACGGAGCGTTGACTTCATTAGACGAGACCTCTCCAACTTAACGTTTAGGTTCAGTGTGCCTCTAACCATTCGGTGATCGCTACCAGTTTTCACCCTCGCGATCACGGAGACATCACTGAACAGTTGTCGTCTGGTCGTCATAATGAAGTCAATCTCATTTTTTGTGGAACCGTCGGGGCTCGACCAGGTCCACTTCCTGTGGGGCCGCTTCTGGAAGAAAGAGTTCATCATAAAGAGTCCCTCTTTCTCCATGAAGTCGGCCAGCTGCTGGCCCCTTGAGTTCCGTTGCCCTATTCCAAATTTCCCTACTTTCAGCTCACCGTTCTCTCTTGTGCCTAGTTTTGCGTTGAAGTCTCCCATTAACACCGTATAGTGGGTTTTGGAGGAATGCATGGCTCTAGAGATATCCTCATACATTTCCTCCACCTCCTCATCGGGGTGTGCCGAGGTTGGTGCGTAAACCTGTATGACCTTCAGCGAATACCGTTTGGTGATTCTGAGTATAAGGTACGCAACCCTCGTCGACACACTCCCGATTTTTACAACGTTGTTAACGAGAGACTTGTGGACGATAAATCCGACACCTCCTTGGGACAGATGGTCGCCCTCCCGGTGATAGAGCAAGTTGCCGGATTCGAGGATTACCGTGTCCTCCCCCTCTCTTCGGACTTCGGATAATCCTATAATATGCCAGCGCAACTTGTCTATCTCTTCTTCCAGCTCCACGATCTTCTCGTCAGTCCTCAGGGTGCGTGCGTTGTACGTTGCCAGGTCGAGTCGTCTAAGGTGGCAACCGAACCTCCACCGGAGATTCTTAGCACCCCCTGCCCCGCCGTTACCATGGTCGCCACCGTAGCCAGGAATAGCGGGGCCGCCGGGGACTGGGGGCCGTCTCTTTGTTACTCTCTTCATAGGGGGGTATTTGCCATAGTTGCCACGCTTGGCGAGCGGGTTGGCAACCGCAGTTTTTTTATTGTCATTTGGCTATTATCAGGAAGATGCTGCTGCCCATCTCCTGGCTGTTTCCCTTTGTCGCCTTTTACGACACCCACGGGAGGATATGGGGTAGTGGATATTCTTGACCGCCACTACACGGCACGGTTGTCTTTTACTTTGGTACAATTGGTATATCCGTGTTAAAATTTTTAGGTAGGCATTTAATAGAGAGCGCTCTAATTTTTGTTTTTATGAGATATAAAAAACTTTATATATTTTTGACGAAACTGTTTCAGAGCGACATTTTTCGGAACGAAAGCATTTAGTCCTTATAACATAATGTATCAGCCCTTTGAGCATTCACTGCTAATCAAAGCACATGCATGTTTTGCGATTGTGGGTCTAGATTAATTAATAAAGAATTTTATCATGAATAACTTAAGATATTTTGTCTATTATAAACGCGACAGGAATATTTTTGGAACAAATTAAATACTTTAGAGGTTCTATGTTCACGATGCTGGCGACATGTGAATGATTTAGGTCATCTTTAAATAAAAACAGAATTGCTGGCAACCTAATACGATAGTTTATTTGACTTTAACAGATAATGATATATGAAAAATGTAAAATTCTAAGCATCATTTCATTAGAGCCACGTTGCAGTGTATTATGGCTCCTGCAGTTATGGGTTGATTCGGGCCGCTAAAGGACCACGTTCGCAAAGTACAGCAGAGGTAAATAGCATCATAAGCATAACGTGTTTCATATGGAGAGTTGCGAAAACCAGTGAATCTTTCTCACTCAGCATTCTATCTTTGTCCACAGAGGTAATAAATATGCAAATGTATATTTATTTTTAATTAAATAAAGATGTAGGTGTCTATCGACAACAGAAACCATTTATCATCAGATGGCTTGTCTATGTGGGAAAAATAGTAGAAAAAAAAGTTTAATGTACCTATTTAGATGATATTCTGGTTGTATCTAAAGCTCTTCATATTCCTAAATCCACTCAAAAGGATCAAAATTGAACTTTTAGATGGTATCTCGGTCATAGAAAAATGTTATCGGCTTTTACAACTCGCTGGAGCCAGGGGGTGTTTTAAATTCGCCGCTGCTAAAATTTGGAACGATTTGCCACCATCCGACCGGTCTATCCTATCTCTATCTACATTTCGGCAAAAATGCAGCAAGAAGCTAATTCAACAGTAGTCTACCTCTATGTTGTTCTAATAAAAACTATTTTATTAGAACTATTTTTGTTTTACAGAAGAGGGCCATTAGAGCTATTTACAATCTAAAACCGAGAGAGTCTCTTAGAGATAAATTTAAAGAAATTAATATATTAACTTTGGCCTCTCAGTATATTTACGAAAATTTAATGTATGTTCACAAAAACAAAGATAGTTTTAGTAAAAGAAGTGATGTACATTCTGTAAACACTAGGAACAAACACAAGCTAGTGATACCAGTTTCTCGACTCCACAGAGTCAGTAATTCATTCTTGGGGCAATGTATACGCTATTACAACAAGGTCCCGGAAAGTGTACAGGTTCTCTCTATTACCAAGTTTAAATGTTTTATTAAGCTGAAACTGAAACTAACTGAATGAGGTGATCGCTTCCAAGCAGTCTCTAAAATAAATTTTGTAAATAGTTCGTAATCATTTATATTGTAAAATTTATTTTAAAAAAAAGTCCAGCTGGGTTTCTTGCTGGTTCTTCCCAGGACAGAGGGTTTTTTTCGAACCAGTGGTAAAGTAAAAAATGACTTTCAATAAGAATTACACATGTAATGTATATTGAATAAAAAAATATTCTATTCTATTCTATTCTAATATCCCTCAAGTTATTAAACTTTTTTTTATTTTAAGTTATTGTTAATTTATTTTTAAAAACATGTATGTTTTTAAATTCATCACCCACATTTAGACCCTGTATCAACTTTCTCTTCCCGCTTCAACTCGGTCACATACCGTTTCACTATTATTATTATTTTTATTTAAAAAACGTTATCCCCACACTAGGATTTTCTCCTGTATCGTGGAGGCAGTTTACAAACACAAATTGCACAAAGAAAAACATCCAGACCCGGAACAATTATTTGTAGGCCAGATGGAGAACCAACTCCATCTTGCGCTCCAAGAACTGAGAGCGTCCAGGGAGCAGTGTGAGCTGTTACTTAAAGAAAGGGATGACAACGAAAAGGAAATAATAAGTATAATTTCGAAAAATACTCAATTGAAAAGTGATATGGCTAAGTTACATAGAGACTATACAGATATTTTAAAGGAAAGGGATCAGCTCCAGAGGACAGTCGATGAGTTTGACCGATGCAGCAAAGAATATGAGGAATCCCTCAGATTAATTGCTGCATTGAAATTACAATTAACTGAAGCTAATGAGCAAATTTCACAATTTAAACAAAACATTGATAACTTGCATGCACTTAAAACTCAGAGTCTTTTCGAGGAGCTCGTAGAATGTAAATTGCATAAAACGTTGCAACCCTCCACAACAATATATTTGACTGATGATTCTACCACATCAAGAACAGCAGAAAGGATTACAAGCAGCAGAAGGAAATTAAAAAATATATAAAAATTAATAAATATATTAGGAAAGTGCAAAAATTAGTTAAAACTAAAATTAATATTAAAAATTATACAAATGTATGTAAGGAAAAGCAAGAGTTAATTAGTAAAATTAAATTATATTCAATTGAGGTGGAAAACATGAAAAATTGTTATGAGGCTGAAATAGAGTGTCTTAATTCAGAAATTTTATCACTTCAAACCTCATTACAAATTATGTCAAATAAATATAAATCTGCAGGGAATGAGATAAAAGAACACATACTGGCCATGGATAATCTGGTAAAGTCCTGCAAATATAACGAGGAACGTTTTGACTCCTTATTAAAATATCAAAATGAATATCAGCGCTCACTGCCAGGTTCTTTAGGGACAGTGTGTGTTAATAATATGACAAGCAGTAATACTTCATTTTCTTTACCTACACTCTATGATAGTACCATAACAAAGCAGATAAATTTAAAATTAATCTATATAATGAAAAAAATAATATAATTGTGTATAGTGATGACATAGGCAAAAACTTGGGTATATCATTGAATAACTGTTTAAAAAGGCAACAGATAAGTAATTACTGCATGCCTGGAGCATCATTCAGTGATATTATGAATAAAATTTTAACTAGTAAATTTAACCCTAATAGTATATTAATAATTTTTGTTGGGAGAAGAGGCAATGTGAACAAGAATCAATTATTAAAATATATTGAATATCTCAATAACATAAATGTGGTTAAAGTTATCTTGTTTACATTGCCTTACATAGAGGGGTGGCCACAGGAAAATAAACTAAGACATAATTTAAATTTAATGATGCATAACTTGACATGTAACAATAACTTAAATTTGACATTTAATTGTAAGAATAATAATGATAAATTTCATATAATTGATATTAATAATTTAACTAAGAAGTTTTTGACAAGAGATAGGTATTACCTATCAAAGTATAGTTTAAGACTGGTAGCAAATACGCTATCTTATTATTTATATTTTAACTCAGCCAATGATTTGGCTACCTTGACACCTGCTTCTTTTGAGCAACAAAATAATTTTATATTTGATTTGGAACCAGTTCCAAGTAATTTAAATTAGATAATAAGACAATAGAGGTAATCTCTAGCAAAGATAATTTAAATAGCTTAGAATGCAACTTACCAATACATAATTATGCAATTTTACAAAATAACAATAATAAAAACTGTATCAACCTGGTGCATCAAAATATACAAGGTATGTTAGGCAAAGAATTAGAAATTGATTTATTTTTAAATAGTAACAGTATAAATATTTTATGTATTACAGAACATTGGTTGAAAGAATACAACTCCATATTTAATTTCAGTAATCACCAGGTGGTCAGTTCGTTCAATAGAGATACTAAATTACGTGGTGACTCCTTAATATTAGCTAATAAGTCCTTATCATGTAAAGAACGTAAGGACATTGTGAGCCTCTCTGTTGAGCGTACTGTAGAAATGGCATGTGTTGAGCTTGAGCACCTTATTGTTGTCAGTGTTTACAGACCCCCATGTTCAAGTTATGATACTTTTGAAAAAATTATGGAAGAAGTTTTAGTTAAGCTCAATAAACAGAATAAATCTCTTGTAGTGTGTGGAGACTTTAATATCAATCTCCTGGAAACTTCTTCCATCAGTATTAAATTCTGTTCTTTGTTCAAATCCTATAATCTTAATAATTTATTCTTTGAAGCTACACGTATTGCAGGGTGTAGTGCAACTTGTATTGATAATATTTTTACAGGTGTTGTACCAATCAACAAATCAATAATACAAAAACTTAGTTCAGATCACTGTGGACAACTGGTTTCGTTACCTTATATGCACAAAAAACAGGTAAATGAGAAAATTGTGTTTGTTCCTATTAATGCAAAACGCCTGGAGAGATTTAGAAGTAATATGTTAAAAATCCTTCCATCCCTTTCTTATAAGAACAATGCAGACTATTTATACAGAGAATTATTTACCTTTATAAACAATGAATTTAATAAAACATTCACTTCTAAAACATTCTCCAGAAACAGTCGCAAGGCATTTAATGAGTGGGCGACACTAGGAATTCATAAAAGCAGACGAAGGTTATATGACTTTTACCATGAAAGATCGTATAATCTTTCCGATGCTTTTAAAGAATATGTAAAAAATTATTCTAAAATGTTTAAAAGAGTTTGCTCCACAGCCAAATCATTACATATTAGTAACAAAATTAAGAAAGCTAAGAATTAAATTAAAATGACGTGGAGTATAATTAACAGCGAAACCGGTAAAGAGAAACCTCGTAATTCAAACTATCAATTAAAAATTAATAATGAATTGACTAAATCAAATCAAGAAGTTGCAGCGGTGTTTGAGAAATATTTCACTGATGTTCCTATCTTGACAACAGAGTCATTGAATGCTTCTCCAACTGTCGTCGAATCATTACTTAAACAGAATGTTAATACCTGTTTAAAAGAATTTAGATTTGAAAAAGTATTACCGCATAATATTGTAAAATACTTCAAAACCATTGATGTAAAGAAAACCGCAGATTTGTGGGGGATTTCCGTTACAGTGATTGCGTCCATAATAGATTTAATTGCACCTCATCTTGCTATTATTTTTAATACTTGTATCGATTCTGATGTGTTTCCTGATTTAATGAAGTATAGTAAAGTAATACCTTTATTTAAATCTGGTAGTACATTGGACCCCGCTAATTATAGACCTATTTCTGTACTACCAACTCTCAGTAAAATTTTTGAAAAAATAATTTTGGATCAATTGTTAATTTTTTTTAATACAAATAAATTACATCATAAAAATAAATTTGGTTTTACAAGGGGTCGCTCGACGTCTGACGCCGGTGTTGAGCTTATGAAATATATTTTTAATGCCTGGGAGAATTCACAAGATGCCTTAGGTATTTTCTGTGACCTTTCCAAGCCTTTCGATTGTGTTCATCATGATACATTAATCAGAAAACTACAACATTACGGTGTAAAAAATTTGGCGCTTAAACTTATTACTTCATATTTAAGTAACAGAACTCAAAAAGTCGTCATTAATGGTAAATGTTCCTCCGGATCAGTAGTATCAATGGGCGTTCCTCAGGGCTCGATTCTTGGCCCATTCCTGTTCTTAATCTATATTAATGACTTACCTTATCTTGTAGGGGACAATCACGATATAGTATTATTTGCTGACGATACCTCTTTAATTTTCAAACTGAAACGGCAGTCAATTAAATATGACGATGTAAATAATGCTCTATCGAAACTAGTACATTGGTTTAACGCCAACAATTTGCTCTTAAACGGCAATAAGACAAAATGTATTAAATTTACAATACCTAACGTAAAACATTCGAAAACCAATGTGCTCTTAAATGGGGAGGAGTTGAGTCTTGTGGATACCACTGTTTTTCTCGGTATTACTATTGACGCGAAACTTCAATGGGGCCCCCATATATCTAAATTAGCAAGCAGACTTAGTTCTGCAGCATATGCTGTAAGAAAGATTAGAAGTCTCACAGATGTTGAGACAGCTAGGTTAGTGTATTTTAGTTACTTTCATAGCGTAATGTCTTATGGAATTTTGCTATGGGGTAATGCGACTGATATTGAAGCTATATTTGTTTTGCAAAAGAGAGCCGTACGGGCGATTTATAATCTAAATTGTAAAGAGTCCCTTAGAGAAAAATTTAAAGAAATAAACATATTAACTTTGGCATCGCAATATATTTATGAAAATGTAATGTATGTACATAAAAACATAAATAGCTTTAATAAGAATAAGGATGTTCATACCTTAAACACTAGGAACAAACATAAGCTTGTAATGCCACTTACAAGACTCCACAGAATTAGTAATTCATTTATGGGGCAATGTATACGCTTTTACAATAGAATCCCAGAACATGTTCAAAGTTTGTCAGTAAACAAGTTTAAAAGTTTTATTAAAGAAAAACTGTACAAAAAGGGTTATTATAATATCAAGGAATACATGAATGAAAATAACCCCTGGGAATAAGGTGATCGCCATCATGCTGGTTCTATGAAAATTCATTTAAAATTGTGTAAACAAAATTATTGTTAAGTGAAATTATGTTTAAAAAAAAAGTCCCGCTGGGTTTCTTGCTGGTTCTTCCCAGGACAGAGGTATTTTCCGAACCAGTGGTAAATAAAATAATGACTTTCAATAAGTATTATGTAATAATCCATATTGAATAAAAATCATTCTATTCTATTCTATTCTATATAAATACTTGTTCCGTGCGGGATTCGAACCCGCGGCCCCGGGTAGCGCAGCAACTCATTCCTAAGCCACTGGGCCACAGAGCCGAGCCGAGCAGAGAGTTGTTTCTGTTTAAGTCACGCTATTTATTTTTATCATTGTATTTTTGGCAATTAAGTACTTTTTACTTTATTTTAACAATAGCTTTTGAAGTCAGGGCCTTAATCCTTTTGTGATATTTTATACTTTTAATAACAAAATAAAAAAAAATAAAAATACGCTTTGTCTTAGCTCCCAATTCAGAAGCTATTATATGGAAATCGTTTTATTTTTTTAGTCCTTTGAAGTCTGCTTTAAATTTTAATTAAAAGTAAAATTTTAGAGTGATTTCCTTGACAGCACGCTAGTTAATGATTTTTGTTTTTATGAGATAAAGATATTAATGATATTGTTGGTTAAAGATATTGTAAATTATTTAAAACTATTGATATTTAGAAAACTGCAGATCTGCGGAGAATTTCCATTAAAGAAAGAAAGAATACTTTATCTGACATCACAAAGAAAAATAACATAACACGAGATATAAAAAAAAAACAGGGTATGTGTAAAGTCAAATTAGGACCCTGTTTCAGCTAACAGCTGCTGAACTAAATGACAGCAGCGCTGATTTTCAAATAGAGCCTAATATTGGCTTCACGGATGGACATACATTACCTAAAGCTAAAACTTAACGAAAAACATTCAGAGTGAGTGGGGAAAGAATCAGCATAATAAGAGTTATTATTTGGAAATAATAATACAATGTTTAAGTAAACATAAACATAAACTTACTTATATACCCATAGACACATATATATATATATGTATATATATATATATATATACATCCATACACATTTTCATGTACATATACATAATAAAGTGCTCAACAGCTCTACAACATGAAGTATATCGTCTAATCTTAAGACTACAAGAGATTTAACCACACGATCTACGAAAAGAAAAGAAACAGTGACTGAACTAATAATAAGTGTGGAGATAAAAAAAGAAAAAAGAAAGAAAATTAAAAACAGTGATTCTTATATATCAATATTTTTAGCATTAAATCTAGGCCCCTTAAATTGAGCACATAAAAAAGATTTTTTTTTAAATTACGAGGGATTTTTGGTCTTGTTTTAAAATTAATATCAGTTTTTTAAATAGTCCTATAGTTTTTGGAGCACGCATTAGTGGTTGCAGATCGTTCCAGCAGCAGCGGGTAGCTGCGTATCTGAAGGACCCTCTAAATGCTATATTTTGATTGTTCGCTAACCAACACTAATTTGTCATATAAGTAACGAAGATTTTTTGTTGCAATTATTCCCAATAATATGGTAGCAAGGTGTAATTTTCGACACGATGACATTTTAAATAGGCCATGCAGGCCTATTTAGAAAATGAGTAACATGCGTACGAGGTGGTATGTGGAAGCAGAACCTCGCACATTCATTCTGTACACGCTGTATGAGCTTCTGAGTCCTACTTAATAGACCTGGACCTTCCAAATACTAAGTCCCAGTAATTAAATATGGACAAAATCAAAGGCTCGCATAGTCTTCTTATCATTTGCTCTGTTAAGAATGGTCTGATTTTATATAAGATTTTTAATCTATAAAAACAGTTTTTTTTATAGGATAAGGGTGACAAACGAGCACACAGTCCACCTGATGGTAAGTGGTTGCTGCGGCCCATAGACATCTACATCTATCCTCTGTTACAAATCAAAATGTAGATGCGCTGTCACCCGTGAGGACTAAGATGGAATGCCTCATTTCCATTAAAAAGGGCCTCCGGCCACCTGCACTCACCAAGCGAAACGCAGAGGTAAACCTCTACTTCACGCTTGTTTTCTGTGAAGTCGTGGTACTACCGCGGTTCGAGCCGGCCCATCCGTGCGACAGCAAAAGCTGCCGCGTGGCTCTACCACTGTTGTTTCGTACACTTTCTGTGACATGTGCTTCGAAACGCAGGTGGTTGTCAAGTTGTATATATATATATATATATATATATATATATATATATATATATATATATATATATATATATATATTAGACCCCGTCAATTTTAGACCTATTTCTGTACTACAAATACTTAGTAAGATTTTTGAAAAAAATATTGTTGATCAAATGTAATTTTTTTTAAAATAAATAATTTACTTCATAAAATCAATTCGGCTTAGCAAGGGATCGCTCGACAACTGATGCCGGTATTGAGCTGATTAAATATATCTTTAACGGATGGGAGAATTCACAGGATGCTATGGGTATATTCTGTGACCTATCTAAGGCCTTCAATTGTGTTCACCATGAAACATTAATCAGGAAACTTCAACACCACTGTGTAAGAAGTGATGCTCTTAACTTAATTATTTCATATTTAATTATCATTACATTACATTATAGTTGTTATTAACAGTATGAGCACTTCCGGGTCGATGGTACAAATAGGCGTTCCTCAAGCCTCAATTCTCGGCCCCTTTCTGTTTTTTGTATACATTAATGACTTACCTTACATAATAGGAGTTAACCAGGATATAGTGTTATTTGTTGATAACCCTTATTTAATTTTCAAATTAAAATGTCAATTATTAAAATATAACGAAGTGCTATAACTAACTTAGTAAATTGGTTCAATGTTAAAAATTTGCACTGAAATGGCACTAAAACTAAATGTAACAGTATTATTTTTAAATGGGGAGGAACTGAGTCTTGTCGATACTACCATTTTTCACATTAGACACGAAGCTTCAATGGAGCCCCCATACATCAAAACTAGTAAGCAGACTTAGTTCTGCAGTATATGCTGTAAAAAAAGATTAGAAATCTTACCAGTGTTGAAACAGCTAGACTAGTTTACTTTAGCTATTTCCATAGCATAATGTCGTATGATATTTTGCTATAGGGACACGCAGAAGACACCGAAATGTAAGTTTGTAATATATGATTCTTCAGACAAAAAAAATTGTCTGAAACGGACTGGAAAAAGATTCTTAAGCTGTTTCAGACGTAAAAACTTTGTGTTGATGCTGTTGACAAGTATTTTTAAAAAGAATTAATAATAAAAACTTATTAAGTGACCAAGGCATTATGTGTATCCGTTTAATGTATTTGTTTTCCCTACTAATTTGTTGTTTAAAAAAAACTATCTGTACGTGGTTTTAACTCATTTTACAAGTGACGTTCTTAACAAAATTGTGGAAAGCCTTTCCCAGAAATGATATGAAATATCTTTGATAGTTATGGATTTACACTCATTTGAGTTTTGCACGAAGAACAAGCTAATGGAGCAATAATTGGGCTAGAACAGTGCGTTTTCACGTACCTACAAAACATAAAAGTCGGCACGCACGCTTGTCAAGTTTTTACTTGACAAGCGAGCGTGCCACGAAAACCCGTTTAGTCTGCCAAATTTGACTTCTCTAATCCATTACCATATTTATTATTATTTTAGCCCATCATAAGTCTACGCACGTCTTTCCGTTATCCGTCGATTTATTATCTCACATACATTATCGTGTTACCATTCTATTCCTTGGAGGACTTTTTATGAATCAACTGACAAAGGAGCCTGTTTATACAAACATAGGCTATGGATGCTTTATTACCTTTAAGGAATAAGATGGTGGTGAGGAGTACAACATTACATAACAATCCATCAGCTCGTATCATGCGTAGGAAGTCATAGATGGGGGTATAGACATTTCGTATATATTAGATATAAAATACTAACAAATACTAAGCTACCTACTAAGCCTGGTGGTTAAGGAAGGTCCCCTTAATATATTGACATAATGCTTTCCTTATGTGGTCCCAATCAGTACATCAGATTTGATAGACCAATTTCTAAAAAGGGTGATTGGTGAAGATATTGAAATTAAAAAAAAACATCCTTATTTCAATACAGAAGACGGCTGGATACTATTATCTTGGGATTCCATATTTAATATAACGAAATCTAATCTAGATTAGAAGTTTAAATTTAGCGCGCTAAAATCTGCTAAATTAGTTTTATTCCACGTTTATGTATATGCGTAATAAGAAATATTTATGATTTTTTTTTCCAGCGGCGGTTTTAAAAATCAAAACGATGGAACATTCCCACATTTACTTACTGATAGTTTTGACTATGTTGAATGATAGTCCTACTTAGAATTTACTGGGCAAGCATAGCCCTCTCCATTGCTCAATCGCTTCTTATTTCTCTTTCTTATTCTTTAACACATAGGAACTTTAGATATTTCTCCAAGGGCAGATTTGATAAAATCGGTACGCTCGTTACAAGGTTTGGCGATTGCAAATGTCGCATCTTTGACACTGCTTCCTATCTCCGTTCCAAGATATTGAGCTACCGCTGTCTATTGCAGATCATAAATTCATTTTTGTTTTTTACATCGTTGCCTCTTATGACACCCACGGGCGATAATATTGGGTGGTGATATTACTTAAGCAGCCACCACACGTAGGTATACATTATAAACATATATTTTTAAAGGAATAGTTAAGTGTTTTTAAAATGTTACCTGAATCTTGTGGTCGAAAAAAAAACACATTTATTTACTCTTCACTAACCAGTATCGATATATAACTACGTAAAGCTAACGAATCCAAAACTATATAATGTAGAGATTTGGTAGAGATAGTGACGGAAAGCACTCGAAAATTTACTCGGTCAGCTAAAAAAATCGCTGATCATTTCGTTAACGATGTGCCTGATGACAATGGTCGTTCGAGTCCTGATTGAACCGATAAGTTTGTGTCTATTATGAAAATGATTCGATTAAACTAACGATCGTAGTAAGTTAACAAATCCACTGTATTAAGTTGGACAGAACTGAAATTCTCTTTTTTTCGCTCTTTTGTTGTATTTTAAATTTAATTTAATATATTATGTACTAGCTTTTTACCCGCGGCTTCGCTCGCGTGAGCTTGAATTTAGGAACATCATTAAATATTGTTCCGTGGCAAATTTAGCTAAATTCGATTGCTTTTAGAGTCACCTCGGTGTCTTCGTCGCTATGTCTGTCAATGATTTTTTTTTAATTCTAAAAGACTATGAGACGTAGATTAGGTATTTGGCATAGATATATGAATTATAGACACGACTTTTCTACAGATTTACTATATGTATAGATGTAATATATTAATACGAGAAGGGAAACCCTTTGTACACCTCTTTAGGCATATTGCGCGCACGGAGGAGTGTGAGATGTGATGTAGTTGTAGTTCATAAGGAAAAGGAATTTAGAAAGCTAAAATTATTATTATATGTATAACTTGCTTTTCGTCACGCAGTGTTCTCCGCGTTCAAGTTGTAAGGTCCAGACAGTCATGGCCCACACTTATTATGATATCGCATAATACGGAGAGCTCAATCTAACACATGGGAATTTTCACATATTTTGGAATGATAATGATCGCAGATTTTAAGTGTGACTAAGGCCTTCCGAATAGTGGAAACCACTCTAAGAATCCTTCTCTTCGTACCTCAGTACATTGATACTCTTTCTTCAATAAATCGTTTTCTGATACAGCTGTACGCTTGTGGAACCCCTTGTATCCTAACTAATATGTAGAATAATCAAATAATCTAAACATTGGAACTCTAATATACCCTATTATACTTCCAGCCCTTTCTTGTATCTATCCTACTTTCTTCAACTGTCATTATCTTGTGTTTATATTTTTATTTATTTTTTAACTTAATTGTATAATTTATGAACACCCCTATTCACCCTAGCCATTGATAGTGGCAGCTACTATTCAAATTTCGGATTTCTCGGATCGGTTTGGGCTGTGCGTTGATGGATTATTCAGTCACTCGGGACAATCTCTTTTATATATAATAATAAACATATAGGAGAAGGTGCGTGTTACAAATACATTAAATTAAACGTTAACTGCCAATGCCTCAGAGTAAGTACACGGGTAAGTACCAATAGAGAATATAATCAATATAAGTACAAGCACATGTGTATTCTAACGCCAATGTTAAACATTTAACAGTCTGAGTTCAAGCACTCGCACAGAGTAAAGATTGTCACCAAAGAATTTCGGAATATTGCCAACAAATCGATACCTCCCACGTAAGTTGTTGTATCCCCAAAACTGCAATTTTACAGTAGAGCATTTTAAAAATTCAAATTGGACTAAAAACTGCATTTATTATTTTATCTTTGTGAAATTTAGTATGTGTATATAATTTTTAGTATTTTAGACAATACTGAAAGATAATTTTAAAAAATATGTATATTTTCTGAGATATGGTTCATACAACTTTTTACCGCGGAGTACAGGCTGCGTCAGTTGTTGTATCTCATACTTACAACATTACACCGCGGAGTTTAGATTTCGTCAGTTTTTGTATAGGATAGTTACAACAATATTCACTGAAAAATATAAGTCTAACTCCACTGTATGTGGTTATAACTATATGTATATTGGTTAAAAATTAAGTGTGTATTATTGTCTGTGCACAAATACAAGGTTCAGAAATAAAAAAAAATATTATCAAGTATGAATTTCTTTACTTTTTTAATAGGAACGACTCTTCTAGATATATTTATGATCGTTTTTATGAACATTGCAAAAAAAGTATTTAAATTCATATATTTTGCACTAAGATCTTAGAAAACATTAAAAAAAATTAAAAACAAACATTAGTTACACTTACAAAAATAGATTACGTCTTCCATTACTAGAAAATAAAATGTAAACAAAACAATCATAGTAAGTTTATTTAAAAAGATAAAAAAGGCTTTTGTATATACTTAAATTCTTATCTAAAAAAATCAAAACATAGCTTACTAACTTAATTTAGCTATATTTTAGTAATTTAACAAATTCTTCTTAAGAACTTATTAAAATGTAATCGTAAAAAATCAGCATTATTGAATTTTAATTATAAAATATTACTTATACTTTGATAATTTCTATGAGATAAAATTAAAATCAAGATAACTAGAAATCAGTAAGTATTTATGATTATTGGCATTGTAACTATCCTTGGTTTCATTTGAAGTTTAAAATAAAGACAATTTTCAAAATTATTATTGAAATATTAAGCAACTGAGTTCATTTCAATTAAAGAAACCTAAGTTTTGATTTAGCTTAAAATCAGTTTTTACTGATTTAAAGCTAAATCAAAACTTAGACTTACTAATATTGTTTTTATGAGAATCAATTATAAAAACAAAGGTGCATAGTTAAAATAAATTTAAGTATGTTAAAACAGAAAAGACTAACTGTGTATTACTCTGAATTAGAAAATTAACATGATTATGAGAGTCTCCAATAAAAGATAGACTCCTGAAAAAGTCATGATATGTAGCTGGAATAATTCCACTGTGACAGAGACTCATTAAATCATCATATTTTGCTTTTGTTAGGGGAAGATGGTTGGAATAGAGAGGACATAGCTCAGTCACACTATTTCTTTAGCGTCGTCGGGTATGTATTTTAATGGCAATCGTCACTGAATAATCAATTGTACCGATAGTCAATTTTAAAAGGATCTTCTGCACATACCCACACTTCATTTATTTTGTTCCAAACAGACGTAGTAAAACTACGTCTGTTCGTATATTTTTTTACCAATTACACCCGTTTAAAAGTTACTTATAATTAAAAAAATTGGTATGTTTCATTCCTATGACGTTATATGGTTTTTCATCCTGTTTCGCCATCTAACCATGCTAAACAATTCCAGAGGGACATAAATAAGTTTATTTTAGACGAACGTTCTATTAAAGCGTGATCGCTGTCACCCTCTGATTGGGTACGTCCCTTTTCGAGAAAACTATGTTTTATAGTAATGTTAACTTTATGCCCAATGTAGGCATATAACGCAAACACAATGCGATTGTGGTTCTGACCGGCACAATTATCAGACCAGAATCTAAATTCTTTTGCGCCCCATTTATGAATGTTTTGTATAAAATGAGAAAGACAGCTGCAGCTTGCAGCTCGGCTAAAACCTTCTTTCTTTCTTCTTCACTTAATTTACTAAAACACTTCTTGCGGCAGCAACATGGTGGGCCCAATTTTTTTACTTGCTTCTGTTTTATCTTTTCTCGATATATATTGATTTCCCAAATTACGTAAACAATTTTTCTTATTTATTATCTATCCATCCATTAAAACGTCTTTTTCTAATATTCCTTTTATTTTTCCTTGATTATCGACGGCGACCGCTTGTGCTGGCATTATTATTTGAAATATCAGACAGTGGAGTGTTGTTCATTGTTGGATACGGCAAGCAGCTAGACAGACATGCTAGTGAGGGTTGAGGTGAAATATAGAACGCTCATAAATTTTCCTTTTGCATATTATAATATGGGCAGAAATCATTATCGCAATCGTCGTCCAAGTGATTGATACTACAAGAAGGGAAGGGTGTAGTGTCTCAAGATTTACAGTACCAGAATCTGTTGCTACTTCTAAGTTATTGTTAGAGATGTCTCCATTTATTATATTCAACAACTCATTTAGTTTAGAATTAATACAACTTATTGTTAATGAATACTCTGAAACAGTTATAAAGTTTTAATTCTATTGCTTCTAAGACCCAATTTTAGAATAGACTTTAGACATACAACATTAATTTTAAGTAAAAAAAAAAGTAATAGCTACGTAAAGTATGGCATGTAATCATACACCAAAGTTTTGAATAACAACTCCCGAAGTAAATTGTTGTATTTATTACATGCAACAAAATGTTTATTTTAATGTAAACGTAAAAGGTTGAATGTATCACATAAATCATTTTTAATGAACGCTCAACAACGTAAACTATTGTAAGTACATACATACAACATTTTAGGTGGATATCACCAGAAAAAATTTAACATACCAAATTAATGCCAATAAAATAATACAAAAAGAAACACACTTCTGATATTTTGAAGGTTTAAATCATGAAAACTGTTTAGTTCTATTTAATCTAAAGAAACATTGTTATTTTTAATTGGTGTTTCGCATTTACTATTTTGTGTAATACAATTATTGACCAAATCACAAAGTCTACGCCCTCTAGTTATTATTACAGAAAGTTCCATAATTATATATTTGAATTACTGCTAATTACGTAAGTTTATTTTTAGAGAACTTAAATGCTTCCTACATAAGCGCGACCGGATGAGAGTCCGACGTGGTTTGTTGTATGTGACCAATACGAGACACGAGCGCGTGATTCTCCCCGCCCCGCATTCAGCGTAAACCATTGCAACGATCTATACAATGTTTTAGTCTGTTCTCGGTCTAAAGTTACAACAATTTACGTCTAGCAAATCCTTGAAAAAATTGTGTTTACGCTATTTTTCTACTTCGAATGCATTAAATCATGTAAATAAGGATAGTTGTCAGTTTAAACGCCAAACGACATTTTTGTGGCATACAACAACCTACGTGGGAGGTATCGAAATAATCACTGACAGAATGACTGAATGGTCTGTGAATTTTGTATGATTTCAAAATTTTCCATTTCGATAGTGTATGAAGTGTAATCAAGGTAAATAAGGTTTTTTTTATATTTTGTGTATAAGACGTATGCGTTTTACATATAATGTCAATGTGAAATTGAAAGTGAAATACAGCTTGCTTAAATGAAACACCTGAAAAAACACCAGATGCAAAAGGAATATGTTTCATGGGTCTTGCAGGCAATTTAGACAAACAACACACCCCAATGACGTTTTACATACGCACGTAGCTGACGTTAGAGAAAAAAAATTAAATTTTTTTTTAGTGGAGAAAAAATATTTGACAAGTCAGCTCCGACGCGTTACTGGAGCTTAAACCTAAAAACTATTGTCTTATAATGTATTCAATAGACAAATAAAAACAATGAACTCATATATTTATTTTTATTGATTTGGTAAAACACAAAATATTATAACTTAAAAATATATGACTTATATTACATAATTCATTTCACGCTCTGAGATTTATTAATTTATTTTCCCCATTGATTAAAACATTAAAGACAACATATCATTCTGCTCGCTCATAAAACTTCAGGTATTCAGACCATATTACCGTCCATTCATTCGCAAACAGGTCGCACTCAGGATTTGTGTCCAGTCCAGGAGAGCATTAAGTGCGGTGAGGACATGGGGAATAGGGGAGTTGGCGCGAGCAGCGGTGCGTACCCATGCCACGGTAAAAAATGTATGCTTGCGATTACGACAGTAGTTATTTGGTACAAAAAATCGACACAGTTCGGCACTCAGGTCTAGAGCGGTCCCGCGAATTATTTTACACGCTATGATAGCATGTTGATACTCTCGCCGTGCTTGAACCGTGCAGAAATTTAGTGGGATATAAATATGTATAGTATACATAAAGGGGCTTATAGAGATATCTTAAAAGGATTTTTGGATCTTTTCCAAAAGAAGAATACTAGTGCTTTCATACGGATTCCAAACACAAAAACTAGTTTCGAGTTTTACCATTCAGTCCGAGTCATACCGCGTGACGCAGCGAGCCGCTGCGAGGCGCAGCCAGAAGCCCTCGTATTTATTTTTATTTACTTATCATGTCTCAACCATGTTCGGGCTACGCCGCATAACGTTTTGCTGTCGTAGCGCGATGGGTGGGCGACCAGAAATAAGGACTCCACCACAAGTTTTTGGTCTATGCGCTACGTATAATGTTCCAGTCCCCGCAAATAAATTCAGAATCTTCCACAGAGTAATCAAGAAAGGTTTCATTTGCTGCAATCAAATTGTGTTCATAGGCAACGGTACTATTACGCCAAACTTTTAATTTTGTGTTTAGGCCTCATACATTCTGGTAGAGGATACTAAGGTTGTGATTTCACTCCGTCGCTAAACCGTAGGGATTATAGGTTTTTCCCGGCGCGATTATAGGTTAATGAGGGTCTTTTTTTAGGTTACCTATGACTTTAATCTAGCATACAATTGCCAGACGTCAGCAGACTAGGGTGTCTCGAAATAAGCGACGGGAATGCCTATCTTAAAGGATTTATAATTCCCCTTTGGATTCAGCTTCTCCACTGTGCATGCGCCATCAGAGCATAGCTGACGCAGGTAATTGCGAATTTGATCTAGCACTAGACCCCATATTTCAAAAACGTATGTGTTTACGGGCTTCAGCTTCTATTGACGTTACATCTGGCCTCGCAGTACCACAGAGTGAAGGCGGTTGACGACTTTTTTTTCTCACCTCAAATCATTTTTTGGAATGAACATCTAAGCCAGACTCACACTGAATAGATGACAGTTTGGATACGCCCGAAACGCTAGCATCTGAATCCTTAATAGTGCAGTTTGTCTTGAGTTTAGACTACCCTGCTTGTGTGATTGATTACGGTAGTAAAATTAATGAAGTATTTTGTATTGTCATCAGATCCTTCTGCTCATGCTTCTTCATATTTGAGGCTGCAACTGGCAATGGCTCGTGGCTCTAGCGAAGGACTTTTAACCAGGTCACTTGTTGCTGGTGTGGTTGTTTTCAATGGGACCTCCAGGAGTCTAATTTTGCTGTGAAGTGCCTTTACATGGGCAACGTAGCACTCGATCTTTGATTCGTACCTAAATACGTGAGATATTGCATTGCTGAATTGATCTTTCAGAGACAACATATCAACTCGTAGGCTGGGAATCTCACACGCTAGATCGGTATCGGATCGGATCTTCATCTTCATCATATTAAATATAAAATGCTTATTTATTTAAAATTTATTTTTAATTAAAAGTTAATTTGTAAAATTAATTTTGAACATACATATTATTTTATTTGTAACGTTGACGTTGGCATTGAGATTTGCGAGTATAAGAAAACCATAACGGCTTTACTTTTTGTTAACGCTTGATTTTACTACCCATCTATTTCTCCTACCTTGCGTTATATATAATGCGATTCTTAAGAAGTAGACTCCAATAAACTCCAAAAACTTTAACAACTTTCCAACTTACTTATTTATCGAATTAAGGTCGAATTTCGACCACTGGGCGATCACTATATATATATATGTATATATATTATAATATATCTTTATAAGTATATGGATATGATTTTTTTTCAATGAAGGGCATTTCCTGTGATATACGACAATATTTTATAGATTTCAAGTTTATGAGTCAAGATTTCGGCACAGAGCAGACAGCTTACTTAACTATGTTCTCCTTTACTACTGAGCACCCCGGCGAAAATGGAACGTAATTTGGTACTATTGTAATTTAAAAAGAGCACTCATCCTATCTTATCCGACAACTACGCCCCTTTTACTTATTGTTGTCTTTTAATACACATATTTACGCGAAATTATAATATACGAAAACATTCTAAAACTTCCATGGGAGTCCCAAGATATCTAAATTAAATAATATACTTTGTAATGTACCTATTAAACAGATTTCGTATAATAAAATTTGTACATTGTCGATATTCTAGTTTTATGGACTTTTCTTGTTAGCCCTCTCTCTTTTGTCTTTAGAACAATACCAAATCCGAACACAATTTATGTGAAATGAACAAAAGGATATTGATTCTTTGAAAGGAAATTTAAATGTTATCAAATATTATGCGGTATAAAACATTTCGTTTTCATATAACAATAATTAAAAGTTTTAACATTTCGGCTTTTGATTGTTTATTGGTTCATAATTTTATTACTGAAAGAGGAATACTACACGTAAATTAATGTTACATTATCCTTACTTAAGTAGGGACAATGTTACATATTATTTTTATTACCTTTATAATTCTATATTGCATTTCGTTAGATAATAGTAAATTATCTCCTAACGAAATGCAATATAAAGGTTATAAATTGTTTACATTCCTAAACATCCTCTATAATTGTTTGAGAGGGACTGTCTCAATACTTATAGGTACGGAGATCTTAGAAAATGCCGCCCTGCTGCACCACTTCATGCTGACGTTCTCAAGACATACATGCTTTTTATTATTGTTTTCTTTGGTAGTTGAAATCAGAACCAAGGATACGTTTAACAGGAGTTTAAATTAAAATATTACCGTTACTGGTACGGTTTGGATTTTAGCCCATTGCATGTAGCATTACATTTTAATTAACATAAAACTCAACATGGCTAAGATGGCTATCCAAGTACAGAACTAGAACACGAAACCTATCCAACTACAGAGAGGTGTAAGACAAGCTGACGTTATATTCCCGAAACTCTTCACCGTTGTATTGGAAGCCGTTTTCAAGTTACTGGAAAAGTTACGATATTTAAACCAATGGCGAGTACATCACTCACCTTCGAATTGCCGACATACATTACTAAAATTGCTAAAGAACTTCAGCACTATTCTCAATGATCTATATAGTCTCTCCCGACTAATAAGTTTTAAAATGTACACGGACAAAAGAAAGGTTGCCGACGATATAGCACTTATGGCAGAATCGCTGGAGGACCTAAGCAATATGCTCAATGACCTCAATAGTGCCACCCAACGGATAGGTCTTAAGACGAACATGGACAAAACAATGATCATGTATAACGTCCATGTCATACCTATGCCGGAAGTTGGTGGGAGCACTACGCTTTAAATTGTCAACGAGTATATTCACCTAAAATAAATAGTACAATTAATTCCAACTCTGGCCGAGAGGTCAATCGAGAGATTCAATCCGGCCGAGCAGCTTTCAGAAAATTCCGAAACATCTCGACACGCATGCCTCAAAAATTAAAAACAAGATTGTACAACTAGTGCGTGTTACAGTAAGTGAAGTGACAGTAAAGTAGATTATTGCAATGCTATTTTTCAGATAAGATCTCAAGCATATTGGCCGCAATTATGTAAATTTTCTACAGGTTTTGTGGAGAATTTGCAACAGAGTTACTTTTTCTCTAACTTCTTTATCTATATTTGACTATTAAAGGACGTAATATACAATTATGTTTTATTATTTAAGAAGTGTATAAAAATTATAACAAATATCAATGACGGAGAATCTATTTTTATCATGCTTATTGAGTAAGTGAGAAGTATACCGTACATGATACGCCTACACACAATTTAGCGGAGCTTACTAAGCTACTTTGATTGATATATTATACAATATTTTTTATAGGATAGTGTGAGGACTAAGATGAAATGCTTCTTTTCCAGATAAAAGGGTCTCCGGTTCTCTACACTCACTATACGAAACACTAGAGCGTGGTCCTTCCCCGGTCGAGCCGACCCATTCGTGCTACAACTATAATACTAATGTACCTGCAGCTTGGCTTTACCACGTAAAATTGGGGACAAAAAATAGCAAATAAGAATATAATCCTGATATGAAGAATAATTTAATGTATCTTATGAAATGAGTCTATGAACATTCGAAAACTTGTGCTCTCTAAGTAAAATAAATCTTTTGGTAAACATATACCTAGTTTTTAATTACAATTTTTTTTATTTTAAACTTCGAAATGTATTAATAAATGTGAGGGAATTTATTTTTTTTTATAGAAGAGGGTGCAAACGAGCATGCGGCTCACCTGATGGTAAGTGACTACTGCCGCTCATGAACAACTGCAACACCAGGGGAATTGCAGACGCGTTGCCGGCCTTTTAAAAAGGTGTAAGCTCTTTTATTGAAGGTCCCTAAGTCGTATCGGTCCGGAAAAATCGCCAGTGGTTAACAATTTCACAGAGAAGTTTTATGAGGAAGAAAATTCCTAGTAAAACGCACAGACGTGGACCGCCAAGCATCCAGATGGTGAGGATGGTATCTGAATGAATGAATTTGATGAATTTGATGCGATGTGTGTTCGTGAAATTTGATGGCTGGAATTAATCCGAACAATTCCTCAGAGCACTCTCCGTGGTGAATTTGATTGAAAATGCAAAGGGAAGCAACATCCCTACGTAGTGCCAGTGTATCGAGTCGATCAGAAAGAACTCGGTCGTCGACGATTCGAACCGCTCTGCGCTGGATGCGGTCAAGTGGAAGAAGCTGGCACAGGGGTGCTCCGGCCCAGAGATGAGAACAGTATTCCATGTGAGGCCGAAGTTGCGCTTTGTACAGTTGCAAGCGATGTGCCGGCATGAAATATTGTCTCGCCCTGCTGAGCAGGCCAAACTTTTTAGAGGTCAATTTGGCCTTCCCTTCCAAGTGACCACGAAACTGCACACTATTCGATATTTCGACGCCGAGGATTCCGATGCTAGCTGAGGCAGCAAGGGGAGTGCCTTGAAACTGAGGAGATACGACAAATGGGTTCTTTTTACCGCTGCAAATGCGCAAACTTGTGTCTAAACTTGTGTCTAAATATGGTTGTACCCCTTTAATTATCATTACTCTTTATGTTCCTTGAAGGCGATGGATTTTGATAATGGTTTTAGAAAAATTACCTTCAATTGTACATATATATGTTTACCTATAATCTACAACCATCATTGAGTTATAAGTGCACACCTTAAATAGTGAGACGTGGACCTGAATTGATGACCTAGCCATGACTATCTGATTACTTTTGCTAATAAAGCTATTATTGTATGACATGTAATAATTTTCAATCCAATTTTTTCCGAAATTTACCTAGCTCCGTACGTTACCTGTATTTCACCTAACCTTAGGTAGGTAGTTTTACCTAGGCTACCTAACTTTAGGTAGGTCGTCTTACTACCTAACTTTAGGTATGTAGTTTAGGTGGTGCAGGTGATGTATGTACGTAAAGTATGTTTTTTTTTTTTTTTTTTTTATTAATTCTTATTTCATCTGCTGTTGTTTATTTTACAGCAACATTGATAACAATATTATTATTTTTTCTATTTTTAACTTCTATTTTTTTTTTGTTTTTTTTTTCTTTGTTCTTTTTTTTTTGTTTTTTTTTTTATTTATTTTTTATTACAATATTCTGCTTCTGCCTTACTATACAAGTACTCATTATGAGATTTAATTCATATAGCATTTATATGGCTGGTTTGGTTACTAAGATTAATAAGATTATACTAATAACGATAGAATAATGCTAATTTCTTATTTGCTTAAGGCTATACTACTGGCTGCATTAATATTGTTTATATTGATTTATAAACTATTACTACAGTTCTATTACTTATTATAATTATTGCTATTTTAAAGAATTAATATTTCGAGCCCTATTATAATTGCTTCTACCAACTGTTTATTCGGCTATAGTTATCTACTGCTACAACTATATACATATACATACACATATATACATATAAATTATATTAATTTTTTTTTTCCATTTTCCTTAGGCTAATATATTTTTGACCCATTTTCTTGTAGTACTTTTCTCAAACACCTTTCGGCGTATTCAAGAAAATGGGTCCGACTGTCATTGTCATTGACCGCTCTACACAGATTTTCCTCTGTTATCGCAAAGCCCACTCTGTGTTCGCAACAAAGTCTTAGAGTCGCGTGTCTAGGGCAATCTATTAGAATATGTTCAATTGTCTGTGGTGTAACGTGGTCGCATTTACAGTGTGGGCTCTGGGCTAACTTAAATTTATGCAGATATGCTTTGAAGCCTCCGTGACCCGTAAAAATTTGACACATAAAGTTGTTTATTTTAATCTTCTTTACTGTTGCATATGCCTGGATCACGTTTGGGAAGAACTTCTTCGTGACCCGTCCGGTATCTGATGTGGTATAAATTTCTTGCCAGGTCTGTAAAGTGTTATCCCTGATGTAGCGCTTTGCAAAAGACAGAGGGAAGCAGTCGTAGACCGGCGTCCGTTTGCATGTTTCCGCAGCTGATTTAGCCAGTTCATCAGCTCTTTCATTTCCCGGAATGCCACAATGGGCTTTGATCCAAAATAATCCTATTTTTCCTTGTTTCGTCTCTATTTCCGAGATACGGTCCAAGATCTCTGCTGCTATAGGGTGTAAGGTGTTTGGATTGGTGAGGCATTCTAACGCTGATCGCGAGTCACTTAAGATGTTTGCCTTTTTAAGTGATTGTCTACTTAACATAATTTCTGTAGCTTTTAAGATGGCTGCAAGCTCTGCTTGGTAGACACTGCAGTGGCTCCCCAGTTTTAATTTAGCCTTATGTATTTCTGCTCCATCCTTCCAGCATGTTATAGCAGCACCTACTTTCCCTGCGATTTTACTGCCATCTGTGTATATACATGGCCAGTTGTTTTCGATGGCGTTTATGTCAGTTTCTGATGTGATCATCCCGTATTGTCGACTTATCCTATCTGCTGGGTGTGGTAGCGTGTAAGGGCTTATGGGTTTAGCTAGTTTCCTGCCAGGTAAATGAGCAATAGGTTTCCCCCGTTTTATCGAGTAGATTTCGGCATTTTCTCGAGCTCTTAAGTCTAAGGGGAGAATTCTGGCCAGAGTTGTGCAGGATACTAAAGATGCCGTACGGTGTGCCTTGCTTATCATTATAGTGAAAATTCTAGTGATTCTGTCAAGCCTGACTTTTATTTGCTTACTTGCTGTTGAACCCCATGCTCCTGCCGCATATAACACTGTAGGTTCTACTACCGTAATGTATATCGTTCTTAGAATTTCAGGATTCAGACCCCAGTTAGCTCTTGCTGTTCTTGAGACTTTCTTGTAGAGTTGGGTGGCCTTTTCCGTTGCAGTATCTATATGTTTTATAAAATTAAGGTTTGCATCAATCGTTAGTCCAAGGATTGTTATACTTTTTGAAAACATTATTGTTGTGTTATCAAGGAACAATTTGGGTGTGTCATATTTTAGTTTTCTAGTCAAGAGAATTGCTTGGGTTTTCTGAGGCGCCAGTTTCATTTTTCGCGTTTTTGTCCATGCAAGAATGTGATCAAGTGCTGTGTTTAGTTCGTACTCTAGATCCTTTGCTGTTTTCCCTTTTGCTATGACCAATATGTCATCTGCATACGCCTGTATGTGGGTACCTAGATCTTCTATCTCCCTTAGTAGTGGGTCAAGTAAGAGGTTCCACAGCAAAGGTCCGCAGGTTGACCCTTGTATACACCCCTTGTTAGTTTGTTGCATTACCTCGGTGCCTGCATACGTTATTTTTACTTGCCTATCAGTGAGATAACTATTAAATAATCTGCATACTGATCTGTCGACTTTTTTCCGTTCGAGCTCAATTATCATTGCAGGCCACCAAGCGTTATCAAAAGCTCCTTCGATATCGATGGAGACAAGAGCGACAATTTCTCTATTCTTTAATCCTTGCCTGACAATCTCGAGGGCGTCGCATAGGGCGTCCTCAGTCCCTCTCTGTGAGACAAACCCATATTGCCTACCACTCATTTTACTTTCTGAGCCGAGCTGCCATGTCATACGGTTAACAAATAATTTTTCTAACACCTTGCCCAGTACAGGTAGGAGTCCTATTGGCCGGTAAGATTTAGCTAGTGTATAGTTCTCCTTGTTCGCCTTCGGGATGATTTTTATGATAGCATTTTTCCAAATCCGCGGGAAATACCCCAGGGTTAGGCATCTATTGTAGATGGCTGATAGTACTTCCGGTGCCGTCATATATGCCCTGAAACATATATCAGCGGTTAGTCCATCTTCTCCTGGTGATTTCTTTGGGCTCATACTACTGAAGACGTTATCGATCTCAGTGAGTGTAAAAGGTATCACAGTTTCATAATTGGAGATGCTCAATAGGTCTTTCCTAATTACACTAGATCTGTTTCTAATTTCCGTATGTTGGGGCTTATCAGTTGTGATTTCATCGATCGGATAAAATGTTTCAGCTAAGAGCTGGGCAGATTTGTCCGGGGTTAAAATTCCACTTTCCGGAGTCGCTCTTAAAAGTGAGTCTTCAGGAGTTTTACTGGATTTGCGTATTATTCTATAGATACCCTGCCACAAATTCTCTTTATCCTGTCTGGAACAAAACTCCTTCCAACTTGCTGTCATCGTTTCGGTTAATAGGTTTTTATATTCAGCTTTGGCTGTAATATATTCCTCGATTACGATTGGTCTTCTCCTTTGGTTTGCAAATCTTATCTTTCTTCTTTTCCTAGTTACGTCTTTTTTCTTTTCACTGAGTTCTTTAGTCCACCAAGGTGTTTTTGTGGGTACTCTCTTAGCAATATTGGGAATCGTTTTGTTACATGACCTTTGTATGCATTCACTGTATAGTTTTGCAAGGATTTCCATGGATTCTATAGATTCTGTGGTTAGTATTTTGTCCTCGGTTATATTTACGGAGCTAAGTTCTTCTTTAAATTTATCCGACGTATAGTATGTAAAGTATGTACGTACGTTTAACGTGATAGAGCCACGCTACAGATATATTATTGTTGTACGTTTACGTACGTTAAGTTTGTAGCACGAATGGGTCAGCTCGACCGGGGAAGGACCACGCTCTCACAGAGTACCAGCATAAAATAGCAGCTTCATGCTGTTGTGTTTCATATGGTGAGTATATAGAACCTCAGACCCTTTTATTGGAAACGAGACATTCCATCTCTGGGGTGATAACGCATCTGCTTTTTTATTATTAATTGAGGGTAAATGTAGATTAACCACTTACCATCAAATGGACTGTGTGCTCGTTTGTCACCCTATCCTTTAAAAAAAAGATGTCTATGTGGCCCATAAGCCACAGCATCCACTTCCCTTATTCTACCCTTATTCTATATTAAAAAAAAAACACCAACGTTACACATTTGACGTAGCCGCCGTGCAAAACAACTATGCCCTTAAATTGCTCGTGCAGGATATTCATCCTAATCAGTCATGTATAGCACGTGTTGTCGCCGTCCTATTGGAACAACATATATCGGAGGTATGCATTTAATCCAGTCAAGGCCATAAGAAGTGATCAGCCTATGGCGCTCACAGTTGACGGTTTAGTTTTGGAAGAAGTACGGACCTATGATACCTCCAGACCGAATTTCGCACCATACAGTGACTTTCTCGGCATGCATCCGGTATTGATGTATCTCGTGTGGATTGGTATGTCTCAAATCAGACAATTTTGCTGGCTTTCTCACCAATTCATCTAATCACTCTAAAAACGAACGTAACGTAAGAACGTAAAAAAATCACGTAATGCGCAGAACATTTCTCGAACGAAGCACTGATTATGATAATAAAATTTTATAATTTTCCACACGTTGTTAAACGCTATAACCTTCCATTGTGATTTGCCACGGATTATTATTGAACAATTCACAACCAATTCGACAGATGCTGCTTTAACGTTGTGTCCGTTATAAATTTTCAAATTCACTCACAAATCTTGATGTAACCCAAAACCCAAAACCATGTTGTTCGTTGCAAATGAATTTAGATGCACGTATACTTAACGTGAGTTTTGTACTAATAATTTAAGTATGATTTTGGTATTCTTTCTTAACTTTTTGAAAACTAATTATATCGTAGGCAGACTTAATGCAGTAGCGTTCGCTCAAAAAGTATAGTGAAGTCGCGTGCACACTTTCCACTACTTACCGCCTCAGGATCTAAACAATACATCTGAGCGGCCACCACTATTATAACACTGTGCTTAGTTTTCATATTGTGGCACAATAACAAGAATAATCGTAAAACCGAACGAAATACAGGCTCAGACCGGGATTTGAAATTTAGCATCAGCGATTGTTTAGTCCACTAAATTGATCACAAGATGATTAATTTATTCTAAGATAAAACACGTGAAATTTGCAAACACATTCAATTTAGATTTAGACAAATTATAAACACAAGCTCCTCAATTTCAAGATTAAGTTTGTCAAAGTTAACCCATTAACAAAGCTCTAACTTATTCGAGTGAGTCATAAGTTTGTTTGCATATACCGCAAAATTATTTTAATTAATATACAGAATAATTTTTGGAGGATAAAGGTAACCTATCCGTTAACGGTAATAAATCACGTTTGGTGAGAATATTAATGAAACGAAATGATTCGTAATATATAAATGAAGAATTTGGAAGCAACTTTTGGGCAAAATGTAAAACAAAAATTTACAATACATTTTAACAAATAATAAAACCTTTTTTGTGGCGCCAAATTTTTATAAAACAAAGTCTGTACAATAGGGCCTATAAATTTTCCATATATTGGTGGCGTAAGAGAATATATTTCCTTTTCAGTCGCTTTAGGAGTCCTATTGGGTATACCAGGGAGACCTTACGGATTCCGATAGATTTAACTGCTTTATTTTTGCTTTTTTTGGCCGTTTTTACTGGAAAAGAGGCATTCTATTTTAGTCCTCACGGCTGACAACGCATCTGCATTTTAATTTGCAAACGAAGATAAATGTAGATGTCTATGGGCCACAGTAACCACTTACCATCAGGTGGACTGTGTGCTCGTTTGTCACCCTAATTCTATAAAAAAAAATAACAGTACAACAGTCTTCTTACATTAGACGTAGAACACTGACTTTCTGTCTGTTTTACATCTAGTGCTAACGGGAGGTAAGCGGCAAGCAGAAAGAAACGTGGTGCAGCGATAAAAGTGTGAAACCTCTGGTATTGGGATCAAAAATCCGCTATAAAGAATGGTGACTATGAAAAATCCTCCTAATGCAACGGGGGAGTAGTAGCTTTTCACCCCGCTGTAATGCCCGTGTTCAAGATATAGCGTCCGATAACTATCGCAAATTTTAAGTCAGACTAAGAAAAAGCCTATAGAATATTCATTCGCACTCCAGTATATACATCCTCCTCCTTCAATAAATATTTTTCTGTTACATTTCTGTTACACTTGTGAAACTCTTTGCCTCTACATATTTGCCGTGCACAATCACTTTTTTCCTTCTAAAACCCACTCATAGCTTATTATTTGGAACTCTTAGTTTTCACATCGTACTTCTTGGCCTTTTTTCCTCAGCTGTCTATCCTGTCTATAGTACTTTCCACAACTATCATCATCTTATGTTTTTATTTTAGTTTTATTGTTTAACTTAATTGTGTAATTTATGTACACCTCCCAGCCATTCGCTGTGAAAATTCTTTCCGTATAAATGTTGTCTGGAAGACATTGCTTTCAAAACGTTAAGAAGACCTTCCTTATTTAATTCATTTTACTTTTGATTTATTGTGTATTGGTGAACAGTCAATAATATATTTATTAATAAATTGACAAATTTGCTACGACATCAAAATAGTTTACATTTTTATAATAGCTTTTATCCCCTACTGTTCCTTTTAGGGTGGAGTAACTAAAATCCTTTAACAGGCGTTACTTAGCTGTTAATCGAAACCTTATTATAACAGTGTTATCAAATTTGCCATGTTTTATTATAATTAACATTTGATTTTAATTTTAATTTTATAAGAATTATACCCCCCTATAAGAGTTACATTGAAAAATACTGAAACACTTCCCTCGTACCAACTGTGACCCGCGGTTTCACACGCGTATATCACGCGTCTGAGCCGCGAGACATGTCATGACACCTAGGTCAAGCATTTTAGATAGCAATGTATGGAAAAATTGGCATAATTAAGCAAGTTCGGCCTCACATGGAATACTGTTCCCATCTCTGGGCAGGGGCTCCCCAGTGCCAGCTCCTTCCACTTGACCGCATCCAACGCAGAGCGGCTCGAATTGTCGACGACCGAGCCCTTTCCGATCGGCTCGATTCATTGGCACTGCGAAGAGATGTTGCATCCCTTTGCATTTTCTTTCGCATCTACCATGGGGAGTGCTCTGAGGAATTGTTCGGATTAATCCCAGCCGCCAAATTTCACGAACGCACATCACGGCAGAACTCCCGATACCATCCACACCATCTGGATGATTGGCGGTCCACCACTGTGCGATTTAGAAGATGTTTTCTTCCTCGCACGACCTCCTTGTGGAATCGATTACCATCAGCGATTTTTCCGGACCGATACGACTTAGGGACCTTCAAGAAAAGAGCGTATTCCTTTTTAAAAAGCCGGCAACGCATCTGCGATTCCCCTGGTGTTGCAGTTGTTCATGGGCGGCGGTAGTCACTTACCATCAGGTGAGCCGCATGCTCGTTTGCCCCCTCTCCTATAAAAAAAATAAATAAAAAATAAATAAATAAAAGAGTACTTTTATCTATCGGCATATGTACGTTACTCTCTAGCTTTTGTGATGTTAATGCTCTTAGCCTATTAGGCCCTTATAGATTTAACGAACTCAGGGCTATAAAAAGGGAGGGGGTAGATTATTTATTTAAGTTCAACGTTGCAAAGGCGAGGTTGCACTAAAATCAATAATCTTGCGGTGGAATTTATTGTGTTCAGTGATCACATCATCATTATTATATCAACATCAAATACTCCCAGATGCTGCCGAAAACCACAACATGACGTGGGTGAGTTGTCTAACCGCCGTCGGAACAAGAGTGGCGGGCCCCGGCTCTGACAGCTAACTCGGGTCGTTCGATGTTCAGGGCGGTGAAAACCGCCCAGGGACGCGGGTGTACGGTGTGTACGCAGTGTGGATGGGTTCGCGGTGCGCCCGTCTGCGAACTTGCTTGTCCTAACTGTGCTTGTGACACTAGGTGCGTGTGTAGTGTTAGCGTGTGATGGTCCAGCGATATTTGGGTAGTCGGAGTCTAGAGGAACCGGGTTTTCAATTAAAACGTTACGAGGCCTTCTGAGGGAATGCGTGACGTTTGGAGTCGGAACGTAGGTGGCTGCGTTTACCACTAACGGGTTGGAATGTGTTTCGGCGCCCTCGAAGTAGCGCTGAGACATTTCTTTAAAAAAATTCTGAGATCGTCGGAAGCTGGCAATCTCTGTGAAGATCGGAGTTTCGCTAGTACCAACGGGCTCCACTAGCTTTTTGAATGAAGCAATTTTGGATAACTTGGAGGCTGTTCAAATTAGTTTCGGACGCGTGAGCGAAGGCTATGCTAGCCTATGACATGACGGGTCTTACGCATGTTTTGTAGAGATGGAGTTTGTGTCTTAAGGACAGTTTGCTTTTGCTGTTAACTATCGGGTGGAGGCAATTAGCGATGATTATAGTCGTCAAAGGCGAGATCGGGGTTTCCTGGTCTAATGAGAGGCGGCATGGGTGCGGTTTGCTCTGATTTCAGAGCTCGGGCCAATCACCAGTAGACGGTGTACGAGGGCTCAATTTCCTCCAGCAGGTTGTCCCATTTATCATGCCTAAAATCGGCTATGCGCTGTTTTACCTCGTTTTGGAGGTTGCGAAGTCGAAATATGTTATCTATGGTGCGATAGAGGTTATAGTGTTTTATGGCCGTATTTTTTGCTCTAATCAGCTGCCGAATGTCTCTCGGAAACTTCGTGTATTGATTCCTCGACACACGAACCTTACGAGAGCAATCTGCGACAGCTGAGTTGAGGTGGGCTGATAGGGCGCTAATCGCTTCTGGCGATTCTATATCTGGCATTTTATCTAGATGCTGGGAGGTCGTAGACTCAAGTTTGACCTCTAACTTACGTCAGTCCACGATGGTTTTGGTCTGAAGGACCTCACCAGCGGGCTATCCAAGCTGCAACAAGACCGGCCTGTGGTCCGAGTCTAGCTCTAAAATAGTCTTGATTGCTGATATCGACAGTGTGACATCTTTGAATAATGCTACATTACGGATATCCGATCAGTGTCTAATAGAGAATGGGTAGCGAATTGGAGTCTCAGGCGAGATAACATCGAAGTTAAGTTGCTCCGATAGGTCGAACAAAGTAGCACCATTCGTGTTATCAGTAAGCGAGTTCCAGAAGGAGTGCTTATTGTTTAGGTCCAGCTATATATTATAACACTGGGGTTTAGACTTAGTAAGGATGAGATATCGCAATCTAATATTTGTTTAAGCGGTGGTAGGTACGCTGAAACAATGGTCAAAGGCGGATGGCCAGACAGAGCTATCCTACAAATTGACACCTCTGTTTGTTAAGGGCGGAGCGTCTATCGGTACACAGTGCAAAAATCTTTTGTTGTAAATCAATGCTGCCTCTACGGCTGGTCAACCTATCATTTCTAACAAAGATGTAGTTTGCCAATTTAAGACCGCGATGGTTTGGTTTCAAAAAGGTCTCTTGAACTAGCATAAAGTCTGTATTCTGGTTCGCAGAAAGAGCGCGATCTCGTCTTTTCATTTACGCAACAGTCAGAGAGCGTGGTTTAGTTCTTCCTAAATGTGGTACTGCCATACTGACTCTTAGGTGCAGTGTTTAAGCGTACTGTAAGAACCAGATTGCGTCGATAAGTCCTATGTGCTCAATTGTAGCATTGAGCTTGTCCTGAGCTGTGGTGGCTCCGCGGAGTTTGCGGAATAAAGAGGATAACTCAGCAACGTTAATGTTGCTGATGAGGCCGCAAACTAGACAGAAGTCAGCGGCAAAGGAAGACGAGCCTTGTAGGATGGTGGTTCGGTTATGAGACCTGAGGAGGAGCTACCGGCCGTGAGGCGACAAGTGCCGGCGGTTTCACCCAAACGTTGGATTTCGGCGCGGGAGGCGTCGGTAGGCTTGTACCTTGCTCGGAAACCCCGGTGATGGGGGCGGGCTTGGTGTTAGTCTGGGGTACGGTTGTGGACACCGAGAGTGGTGCGAGTTTGGGGGCAGGCTGATGAGAGCGAGACGCGCTGGCTTGGCATGCGCGCCCTGGTCAGATTTCTGTCCGCGCTGCTTCCTTCGCGGCCTTTTGGAACACCCACTCGATAGTTTGCTGGATGTTCCTCTTCGCGGAGTTTCAACCGTCTCGGGCGTGTGAGGGCAGTCAGTGGTGTCGTGGTCATCTAGGCAATTGACGCACCTAGGCCTGGCATAACAGTTCCTAGCAAAATGGTCGTAAAGTAGGCATCGGTGGCACTGGCCATCGATGCCCCTATTTCAGGGGGCTTCAACTGCAATCCTCGTTAGCTTGCAGATGCACCGAACGTTAAAAATGTCCTTGCCTTCCGGAACAGATCCAGAATGACAAGGCACAGATCTAAAAATCGTTTCTTGTCGGTCTGGTGGTGCTGTTCATGCACCTCCTGGACCGGGAGATATTGGGCCGGTAGGTCGTCTAAAATGTCGACAGTTTCGAGCTCCTTGGGGAGTCCGCAGACGACTATGCGTAGGTTACGTACCTCAGGGAGGGCGTACTTATGAAAGCCAACTTGTTGGGCGCACATGTGGTTTGTCACTCTGCGGAAATCCTCAGTCGTATCTACGAAAATTCTGATGCCCTAGCTGGCCTTTTTTGCATTGTTTTTTTTTGTACCTTTGGGCAGTATATTTTCTTCTCGTTTAACCAGATGGAAAGGTTGTTCCACTTGGATTTGTTTTGTACTATGATGGGCGGCGACGGCTTTTCCTTACGTACAGCACGGGACTCTTATGCAGCGGGTTCGGCCTTTTCGCGGGAGTGGCGGTGGGGGACGAGGGGGCGAGTTAGGCTCGGCTGCCTTTTTAAGAGCTGCGCTGCTTTAATTCGAAAGTAAAATAAAAGGTTTCATTATTATGTTAATTTTGATTTTGATTTAAGCCTAATGCTAGATAACCTACACTATTTACCATGATTTTTTTCATAGAATAAGGGTGACAAACGAGCACACAGTCCACCTGATGGTAAGTGGTTGCTGTGGCCCTTGGACAACTACATCTATCCTCGTTTGCGAATCAAAATGCAGATGCGTTGTCACCCGTGAGGACTAAGGTGGAATGCCTCCTTTCCAGTAAAAAGGATCTCCGGTTCTCTACACTCACCATACGAAAAACAACAGTGTTAAGCTGCTATTTTGTATTCTGTGAGAGCGTGGTCCTTCCCCGGTCGAACCGACCCATTCGTGCTACAACAATACTACTAATATAGCTGCAGCATGGCTTTACCGCGTACAATATGGCTATAATATACAAAAATATTTTTTTCGAATCGGATTGGTAGTATCAGATATAAGCGTCTTTAAACAAACAAAAAAAAAACAAAAAATATTCTTCCACTGTATTATATAATATTATAATATATCATCTATAGCTAAAATACAAATGATCGAATCGATGAATCACCCGTAATATAAAAAGTTTCATACAAACTACCTTCTTTCACCGTCCTAGGGTTTGAATTTTCCAAAATCCTTTCTTAGTCGCTACGTAATAAAAGGAACCTATTGTTCCAATTTCATCCTTCTTATTCCAGTGATTTGGGCTGTCGGTCTTGATATTATATTTTTCATACAAACATTGTACTCTCGTTTTAAAGCCCTATTGGGATAGATATTTGAAGAAATAATAAATGTGAATTTAATTATTTTTAATTCAAGATTAAATAAAAGGTTTCATATATACTATAATACTAATAACACCACAGGGGTTGGATTATCCAAAATCCTGTGTAGATTTCCATGGGCTGTATATTTCAAACATTTTAGTAAAAAAATTTGAGGCTGATAGAAAATTTATCAAGGATCATTTCGTACCTATACACTTTTCATGTATCGTGTACGGTTTTCTTTCAAACGGGAAAAAACCGCGCATCGGGACACTTTATGTGACGGGAATATTATGTTTGAGTGACGCTCACCTTTGATAGGGAAGGCGAGTGTATAAAATTTAACTTCGCTCTATAACGAACATATGCTGATAGATATAAGTACCCTATTAATTTTGCCAACCATTCCATACATTGCTATCTAAAATGCTTGCACTAATAATAACCATCCGATGGACTTTGAAGTTCGTCGTCATTTCAGTATTATAAAAAAAAATATGTGGAAAATGATGCTTTTGGCTTCATTTTATTTAAAAATATCATTTTTGTTAATAACCTATACATATAAATTATTAGAGCGCATATTACACACCACACACATATAAGATTTCTTCAGTTCTCTAATTCTTCTAAAAATGAGAAGGTCCTATAGTTAGCAGTAGTTTTTTTCATAGGATAAGGGCGACTGACAAGCGAGCACACAGTTCGCCTGATGGTAAGTGGTTGTTGTGGCCCATAGACATCTACATCTACATCCTCCTTTGCGAGTCAAAATGCAGATAAGTTGTCAGCCGTGAGGAATAAGATGGAATGCCTCTTTTCCAGTAAAAAGGGTCTCGGGTTGTCTACCTTTACTATACGAAACACAGTAGCATTAAAGTACTATTTTACGCTAGTTTGAGCCGACCCATTCGTGCTACAACTATACAATTAATATAGCTGCAGTATGGCTCTACCACGTTTAGTACTATAAACAGTCATATTATGTTAATGATATAAATTTATTTACTTACAGTGATAGTATGTTTGTTACTATTACTAGTTTCGAATAAATAAAAAGTTCTTTGAAAATATACGATAAACGAATAAACAAAGAAAGATTAGGAACGCTCTAATTGGGACAAGTCGTGTAGTGGCGGTGTAAAAATACCCAATACTCTACCCAATATTTTCCCTCTGGATGTAAGGGGCTACATATGAAAACAAAGTAAAAGTCTTCCTGATAACAATTTAAAAAAATTGTGGTTGCCAACCCGCCCACTAAGCGGGTGCTACTTTGGCAAATGAACCCCTATTAGTCAAACTATAAGGGAGGCCTAAGTTCGAAAAAAGAAAATGTCCCGCTGGGTTTGTTTGCTAGTTCTTCTCAAGACAGAAGTTTATTTCTGAACCAGTGCAGTGGTAAATTAAACTAAAAAGTGAATTTCAATAAGTATTGTTTGTAATCTATATTGAATTAAAAAATACTGTTTCTTTTTCTATAGGTGGACATTTGATTGGCTGTAAATGTAGTAAAAAAAATTTGACACAACATTTTGAATATACTAATAAATCATTATGCTTTCGCGAATGTCAATCGTGTTTGTTAATTAAGAGGAAAACTAAGACGGTCCCCATTAATCTGCTAATTAGTCTGTGGTTCCCATTGAATGAATTAATAAATACATTCGCCGTGCTTATTTTAATAACTGTTGGACAGCGAAATTATAAATATAGATACTTTATTAATTTATGTATTTATGTACCTATTCTCTACTGAAAACACCTTGGGTCTTACAACGGGAGAACTGAAAGCCTTGAGGCATTCTCTGCGAGTCAAACTTGGGCGGATAAAAGTATTGGCAGGAGCTGACTTTGATAAAAAGAAAAGGAACAAAACAAGGGAAATAACTAAAAACCAGTTGTACATAACAATATATATATATATATATATATATATATATATATATATATATATATATATATATATATATATATATGTGTGTGTGTGTGTGTGTATATGTATATATATATCTTTATAAATAAAAATTACGTGTCATGTTGATTGTCACTGAAACGATACTGCCACGATCGGTCTTCAGTTTCGACAGTTGGCCCATTGTGACAGACAAAGCCCTGGCAAAGACTTCTGAGTTCTAGTTCTGCTCGATCGCTTCTTCAATACGAGTTGTATTAAAAGTGCGTAAGTTCCGTCACATGCATTTGAAGATCTGTCTGTTTAGTTGCCTGTATTCCGTCAAATCTTCTGAACACTTTAGCTTATTTCCCGTCAAACAGCCACGAGATTACCCTATCCCGAATTTCCGTTCCTTTGCCCTATCCCGACTTGCCCTATCTTCAGCTCACCGTCCTCTCTTGTGCCTACTTTTGCGTTGAAGTCTCTCATTTACACCGTATAGTGAGTTTTGGAGAAACACATGGCTCTAAAGATGTCCTCATACATTTCCTCCACCTACTCATCGGGATGTGCCGAGGTTGGTGTCTAAACCTGTATGATCTTCAGCGAATACCGTCTGAAGATTCTGAGTATAAAGTACGACGCTCGTCAAAACACTTCGCACCTCAGATAATCCTATCATATTCCAGCGCAATTTATCTATCTCTTCTTCTAGCTCCAGGATCTTCTCGTCAGTCCTCAGGATGCGTGCTTTATATGTTACCCGATCGAGTCATCTTGGGTGACATACAAACTTCCACCGGAGATTCTTAGCACCCGCCTGCCCCGTATTCACTATGGTTTTTTTATAGGGTAGGGTGACAAACGAGCACACAGTCCACCTGATGGTAAGTGGTTGATGTGGCCCATAGACATCTACATCTATCCTCTTCTGTGAATCAAAATGCAGATGCGCTGTCACACGTGAGGACTAAGATGAAATGCCTCTTTTCCAGTAAAAAGGATCTCCGGATCTCTACACTCACTATACGAAACACAGCAGTGTTAAGCTGCCATTTTACGCCGGTTATCTGTGAGAACGTGGTCCTTCCCCGGTCGAGCCGACCCATTCGTGCTACAACTATACTACTAATATAGCTACAGCATGGCTCTACTACGTAAAAAAAACACCGTAGACAGGAATAGTAGGGCTGCCAGAGACTGGGGGCCATTTCTATGTAATTCTCGCTATGGTGGGGGGGGGGAGTATATTGTCATAGTTGCTACGCTTAGCGAGCGGGCTGGCAACCGCAGTTTTTGATTGTTATTATTCTGTTATCAGAAATATGCTGCTGCCCATTTTCTGCCTCAGTTTCCCTCAGTCGTCTCTTACGACACTCACAGGAAGATATGGGTTGGTTGATATTCTTACCCGCCACTACATGGGGTAGCCTAAAGGGTCAAGGATAACTTGAAGAAGTCAGTAATATGCTGGGGAATACTGGTCTTAATGACTATTTGATAATGTACGTTATATTTAAGATAGGATAGAGTATTTGTCTCACATAAGATGGACACATACGTTTTTGCCGAATCAATTAAAGTTTTTAACCCACGACGGAACGGAGAAGGTGTATGCGTTTAGGGTGAGAGGTTGTTTGTTTCTTTCAGACGAATGTTCCATTAATTTCTAAAACGGTTTTGCCGATTTAGATACGGTTTTCTGCGAAGGGTGTTTGTGATTCGTCGGCGATGGCTCTTAGATAGGTGTTATGGTGTTAACTCGCAATAAGCGTATTGTATGCAAAGGATTTCTGTGGAGGGTTTTAACTTATGGACGTCGATTCTTAGATAGGTATTATGGTATTAACTCGCCAGAGGGTGCTACAATAAAAAAAATTCACAGCTTCGTGACCTTTCTTCGGCTTGCTAGATTTGTGACCCGCGCAACGTGTTCTCAAACGCTCTTACTCTTACAACGCTATGCCATTATGGTAGTGTTGCCGAAATGCAAAAACAAGATGAGACTTAGCCAGTCTTGGTATTGGTTTTGCGCCAATACATTTGGTCTTGGTCTTGGTCTTGCAGCAAGAGTCTCGCAAGTCTCGCAATTACCTATTAGCCTGTTGATATTTATTAAACGTTACTTTATATCTTAGAACAACTTAACAGAGTAGGCACATTGTGAGCTTGAATTAACATAGCCATAGTAAAGACCGATTAAATTATTAAATGTCTAAATATTTAATGAGAAATTCGAAAAATCAACTGAAACGGCGTGGGTTCAACCACGACCTAAGCGATCCGTGTTCGATGCTCTAACAAACTGAGCTATCTACCGTGTCCCACGGCGACGGGTGTCAGTCTGTTTCTTAATAAACGTTTACATTTAATAAGCTTACATGTGCTAAAACATTAAAAAAAAAACAAATTAATGACATTAACTTGACTGTATTTTAATGAACATTATCTGTCTAGAAACAGCTTCATAAACCCTCATCTTATATGAAATGGAATAAAAGAGTTATACAGTTTATATAATTTACAATTTATTCAGATAAAATTAAAATACAATACAAATACATAACAGTATACAATAGCTTTGACATTACTGTTACTTTATACTACGTTAATTAAATTAAATTTGCCTAGGTAAGTTACTTGCTGTGTTTACTCGTATCTAGGTACTTACTAACTAAAAGAGTACGATAGAAGTTAATAAACCGACACTGCTAATCAATTTTCGTAAGTGTATGATTTTAAAACACAAAATGTGCGATTATGATTTCACTCATTCGAAATTCAAAATTTAAATATTTTTTTATTCACGTAGGCATTAAATACACTTTTGAATAGTCCTATAATCACTGTTCTCCCCATTTTTTTTCTTTTCTATGTTCAGGGGTGTTGATTCTACTGAGAAGAATCATGGAAGAAAGTAAGAGACTCAGTAGTTGCTCTTTTTAAAATATTTTTACAATAGTACTATATTTATTTAAAACGATAAGTCAAACATAAAATGTCAATTTTATATGTAGATACCAAATCGGTATAGACATTTCTAGTTAGTCCTGTGTAGTACGAGAGGTCAGTTCCAAGCATTTTAGTCATTAATATAATCATTTACAAAATAGTATGCTTTTTTGGCTAAACAAGTTTTAATGCGCGACTTAAATTGAAAGGGTGAAATATCTAACATTTGTTTTGGAATCTTGTTATAAAAAGCGTATACCGCTACACAAGAATGAATTGTATACTTTGTGTAACCGGAAAGTAGATAATGTGATTTTCATTTTATTTCTACTATTAAAATTGTGCAAATCACTATTCTTTACATGTAAGTGAATGTTTTGTCATACATACATGATATTTGCAAAAATATATTGTGATGCAATACAGTTCAACAGTTCTCTCAGATATACTCGGCTCCTAAGCAGTACATAGATCTTATTGCACGCTTTTATTTTACATGCAAACTTTTAATATTATTCGATTAGCATTGTAGAAAATTTTTACACGTTTCAAGTGTGTTAAAAGTGTCTACAATATTTATCAGATGGGTGACGACATATTCGAGCACTTTATGTTTTAAAAACACACACTTTCAAAAATTGAGATTTGCAGTGAACTTATTGAACATGTTTATCTATTGGGTAATAATAATAATATATAATAGGTAATAAAAAACTCCGAATAAAAGAAAGTAACTGCCAAAAGACAAAAACAAAAAGGGTTTTAAAAAGGGTTGATTTGTCGCCAGGTCTGACATAATAAATAACTAATTATGATTTTACTTAGTCCTTCCTACCTTTATGTACTTATTTGTATGTCGTAGCGATAGACACAGAAATAATGTCAAATATAGGTACTACTCAACATATTCACCTACCTTATATTATTATATATTTATTTATGTAGCATTAGGTATTATAATTACAAGCCCAAGTAAATAAGTACGTTATTCTGGTATATCACTGTGGTATTCTTTGAGAGTGAGACCCTACCAGGGTAAAGCTAACACATTTTTGTTGCAGGTATGTATTACTAGTATAGCTGCAGTTTGGCTCTACCACGTTAGAAAATGTCGTTAGCATCAATAGATCAGATATTTGCTGAAAACTACCACATAGTCACCATTAATGACCATCTACAAACAATTGCTCTCAAAATAAACTCTGTGTACCTTTTCATTCTTCTTTCGATTTTCAATTATAGTGTGTTAACACATATTAAATTTTATTTATTTAATATAAAATGCAAATTGGTGTACATAATTAATGCTTAATAATGTTATTTCAATATCAGTTTTGAACTGTTGCAAAATTTATAAGAGTGTGAATGAAAATTAAAGTGGATATGAGGTATGGCTTTTGTAACAAATTTGGAAAAATTCCTAATTAATTTGTTTCTTTTATTTTCCAAGGCGTAATGCTAAAATACGCTGGAGACGGTACCCAGCTTTCCTATAGCCTTAACTGTTTACTACGACTCCCTCGGGACTATATAATGGCTTTGCTAGCTAATAATGTACAAGTAAAAAAAAAATAATTTCCAACTGTAGATTTTTCATATAATTATAGTTCTTAATATTTTATATAAAAATATTTTATATTATGTTATTTAAATAAATGTAATATTTACTGTAGATTGCAAAAAACATATCCTATATAATTTGTCAAATTGGGCGTTTTATTAATCGTAAATAATAGTAAAAGGGAATATTTAATATAAGAGTGTAAAGATTATTCAATGTAAGAGTAATTTTTTTATTCAGATATTCATCATTCATCATTATCAGATATTCATCATTCTTCACAAGTCCACTGCTGAACATATGCCTCCTCCAAGGAATACCACAAAGCACGGTCCTGTGCCAGCATTTATCGACTTCCTGCATGTTTTTTCAAATCGTCACTCCATCTATTGGGAGGTCGCCCTACACTTCGCCTACAGGTACTAGGCTGCCACTCGAGAACCTATTTTCCCCATCGGTTGTCGGTTCTTCGAGCTATATGGTCGGCCCATTGCCACTTCAGCTTAATAATCTGTTGGATTATGTCAGTCACTCTGGTTCCCAACAGATATCTTAATTTCTAAATTTATCACGCAAACAAACCACCTGACGGGATGATTTGTCATAATTTCCCGAACTCTGCCCAGAAAAGTTGAATTCATCGATTGACCTCTCGGTCGAAGTTGGACTTACCTAGTGGAACAATTTCGAGCTTAGTGCTCACAACAACTACCAGCATATGTAAGTGTGACATGGACATTATACATGATCTTTGTTTTTTCCATGTTCATCTTAAGACCCATCCGTTGGGAAACACTATTTAGGTGATTAGGCATAGTGCTTAGCTCCTCCAGAGATTCTGCCATAAAGACTATATCGTCGGCAAATCAAAAGCGAGTAATGTACTCGCCATTATTGTTAATATAGTATCCTTTCCAGTCCAGTAGCTTGAAAACATCTTCCAATGCAGCGGTGAAGAGTTTCGGGGATATAAAGTCAACCTGTCTTACACCTCTGTGCAGTTGGATAGGTTTCGTACTCTGGTTCTGTACTCGGATAGCCATCGTAGCCCTACTGTACAAACACTTCAGCACTTTGATGTACCGACAGTCAACTTGGTACCACTGGAGCACAGAATAAATAACAGTACTACGTGCAGAAGTTGCACTCCTTTGATGTTGACTGCTTGCTGACGTTTTAATAGCCTACATAATTATTATTAATCAGATAAATCGTGCACTAAAGATAATTAAAACTTTATCTCTGCGCGCGATTGTCCGTATTACTTTGCATCTTTTCTCCTTGCTACGTCACAACGGACTTTCTGTGATTACTAAGAGCTGTTAATAAAAAGAAAAAAAAATACATTGCGGAATGGTAAGTTACTTAAGTAAAGTAGCTATTCTGACTATGATCGACCGCCCATATTTCCGCTACTATGTGAGTTCTGTGATGCCCAACGCGTGCAACTTACAAGGCCATTCGTCGGGAATCGCGCGATGTTTGGCTCATAAGCAATAGGTAGATAGAGTAAATTGTTGTTACTTTATCTACCTATTCGGGCCGTGTTGTTTTAAAAAAAAACTGAAATACGATTCTTAACAGAAATGTGATCGTATTCTACTGTGGTAAATCTTCTAAACAAAGTTTTAATTTCAGTATTTTGTGTTATTATAACTTAAAATATTTTAATTACAAAGTAGTGAAGTAAATTTCAACTAAGTTTTGTAATAAAGTACTTTGGTATTACTTATGTAGTTAAATATTACAAAAAATTAAATAAATTCACCTTTCATTATCCTTCGGTACTTACCTTAAAAATGAGATATCCTTTTGTTTGCTCATTAAGCATCCATCCCCGCAACAATTATAGTAGGAACAACGTTTAAACATTATAATTTATGAAATAGATAGGTTATATACACATTATACCGGGTGTTTGTGAAACACTCCCGAAAACGAAGACAGACGATAGTACTAACTACACCTTTGATGATGGGTGAGAAATAAAATCGATCCTGAGGAAAAAATCTACTTTTCGCAACGTTTTATTAGGTTTATTCACGCCCCATCATGTTGGTACAGCTAAATAAAATGATAATTTCATTAAAAAAATCATGAAAATACTTAAGCATTAAACTATCAGTGAAATTTAAAATACATAGATCATAAAATCAGCTGACTAGGGTCAATATCCGCGCGTAAGCCAAACTCTTTTATCTAGCTTGGTACGAAACAATGCATTAGGTATTATACTATTCATTCTATACTTCCCTTTCACACAGGCGCTGCCGCCGCCCAGCCGACTCGTGTCACCTCACATCAGCGTTGCCAAAATATGGGGAATTCCTCAAATTGCGGGGAATTTTATGTTGGTTGGGGATTGTATGGGGATTGGTATTATGCGGGGAAAAATGCGGGGATTTGGAAAATCGGTATACTTATCTCGACATTTTTGTAAGGTTGCTTATGAATATCGAATGACTCCCTTTTTTTAAATATCTTCATTGCACCACATTTAATTTTCTGATTTATTTCGGCAGCTTTTGTGTATCATTTAATGCTTTTTATTTCTTATTTTTTTAATTTTAAAGCAGAAAACCGCATGCGTATAAATGCAGATACTGTGGTACTTTTTATTGGAAACAATGGAAGGAATTAAAAATACTTCGTGGAGTAAAATGCTTGTTACAAAAAATATGGAAAGTGTGAAAAAAATTTCAGTAAAAAGAAAAAACATGTTAGTTAAAAATAAATCTTATAACATAAGTTGAAAATTGCTTTATTTCTTAAAATAAAATTGACAGGAATCTGTTGAAGTTGTTTTGTCCTTAAATTGGGGAATTCGACATGGATTTTCGGAGAATTTGACAAGTTGGTGTTGGCAACGCTGCCATGTTACAGCGAAATTTACCTACTAAGCTACCTACGGCGGCATTCACAATAAAACTTGCAAGTAATTTTTAATAGTTTTGACGTACCTCTTTTTAAATCAAAGTATTAGACGGATTAAAAACGGAAAGTCATCTATACATATAATAAAAATGTAAATAGCAGATGTCTGTACATTTTATATTTTTGTAATAAAAGTGATTGAGTGGTATTAAAAATAGTCTGTTTGTTTGTTAACGTATCACGTATAAAGTACTAATTTATATCATAAGAATAGTTAAGGAAATTATTAAGTGTATATTCAGGTTACATTTAATCCTTATTTCATTAAAATTGGTTAATTCCATCAAAAGTTATGACAAATATTCTGAAGTATGGGTACTAAGTATAGGTACGAATTTGTTCAATAGTGGCGTTGGATGAGTCATCAAGTACATTTCAAAATTAATATCATATTATAAATCATAATTAAATGATGTAAAATAATGATATCTAAAACGGAGTAAACAAAAGTATTACATAAAGAACGTAATAAATATATACAAAATATATTAACCTTATTATCTAAACTAAATTAAAGTACAATAGTTAACCAATTTCATCGATAGATGGTGGTGTGGCACAATTGTGATACAAAAAGGCAGGTTAAATTTTTTTCCTGTAGATGAGTTTCATATTTGCTTCTAACCTTTATATTAACGACACGCTGCCCTACTGCGTGTTGACAATCTCATAAATTTTTTATTTTTTTACCGCCGAGTACTCTATGTGGTAAATCAAATTTTAAGAGCTATTAACAATTTCGTTTTTCGGCGAGGATCAAACTTTCTTCTATGCTTACTATGCAGGCACTGATTTATAAGTTCTTTTATGTTTTTTATTGTATCAATCGTGTCAATTAATCTCTTATTTTTAGAATTGATGTTAACAGCGCCATCTCTCTTTAAATCTATACATATAATAAAAATGGTAATAACATGTTGTGTCTGTTTCTGAATATTGTATAGTATATTAATTTATGACTATAATCATTATGGGGACTGTAAATCATTAAATAAGTACATTTTTATAATTTTTAGAATTGTACTATCTGACGGTCTGTCTGTTTGTTTATGGACGCATGACGTTTTGAGTTAACATCTTTTTTTCAATGAAATCCTTAAGAAAATCATAAAGCGTATTATCAGGTTCATTTAATCTTTGTTTTATTGAAATTGGTTAATTCTATCAAAAGTTGTGATTATTATTTTTAAATGTAGGTTCGAATTTGTTTAATGGCGCCACAAAATCTCAGAAATAGTAATAAAAAGATTCGTGTGTAAGAAAACGTTCTATTATAATATATTTCGTATCGTTCTATTATAGTACTTAAAACACAGTAAAAAATATGTTTTCCTTAAATTAAAAAAGGATGTTTTCTCACAAAGAACGTAATAGATGGCGTTGTACAAATTACAACCTTTTTGAATTGCGGTGTTAAGATTTTTCGCAGGTGAATCGTATTGAGACTCACTGAAATAATTTATGTCCAAGAGTCTGACAAAGTAGCAAGCCTGTTAAGGTATATATACAGTAATCTATGCCTGCCTGTAAGAGCTGTGTAGGCTAACAACACATCACAAAAGTCGTCAGAAACAATAACCAGAAAAAAGAGATATTGAAATATTTCAATAATTCAACAAAACTCGACTAAAAGCAGCAAAATTGCAATAAATGTCGTGATAGTGATATTGTTTTATACCCAGAATCCCTCTAATACCAAATAACTTTCCTTTCAGTTTTAAGTAAAGTAAAGTTGCAGCCTATTTACGTTCCATTGCTGGGCACAGGCCTCCTCTCATTTCTGAGAGGGTTTTAGGGCAAGGAAATGTCCACTGCGCTGCCCCAATACGTATTGGCGAACTTCACATGTCATCGAAATATTTTTTTTTATTTCTCAGACATGCAGGTTTCCTCACGATGTTTTCCTTCACCGCCGAGCACGTGGTAAATCAGCACTTAAAATTGCAATTAACAATTTCATTGGTGCCGGCGGGGATCGAACCCGGGTTGCTCGAGTACTGTGAAGCTTACAGCGAGCGCTAACCAGCTACCACGGCTCAGGCTTCAGTTTTAAGATAGGGATAATAACATCGATAATGACATGGATGTTGGCATCGATAGCTCAACATCGATGTTCGATGTTTAGGCTACTCAAAACATCGATGTTGACCATTATCGATGGTTTTTGTATATGTGTAGATACTTACACTTTGTTTAAAAATTATGTGGGTATACACAGCAAGGGAAAAGTAACAATTAACTTGAATATCAATTTACGTAGAATAGTTATTATGCGACAACCGACAACGACACTACAAAATAAAGCGAAAGTAGTGACCATTGTGACATTACAGGAGACACTTCACAATTAAGTTTGACTCAACATACTGACATTTTTTTAGGTTAACGATGCGTTCAGAAATTCTGAATTATTCAAAATTTTTAATTTTCAGAGCAGATGCAAGATTTAGTTGATATTGATTTCACGAGTTTTTATTGTTTGCAAGTTCCCAATTATCGATTATGGGTTCATTGACGTCGATGTTTCGATGTTTGACATGTTAAAACATCGAAGTTTTAATTTTTAGCATCGATGATCATCTAACATCCCTATTTTAAGTTTCCCACTCAACGTGTGTTATGCGACGATCGTAAATAAAGCGCAAGGTCAAACTTTACGCGTTTCAGGAGTGGACCTCAGTACTGATTGTTTTGCACATGGCCAAGTCTATGTTGCTTTTTCCCGCGTTAGTAGTCCCCGTAACCTTTTTCTGTACGCCCCGGCTAAGTCTACTTCTATCGTCGTTTACACAGAAGCTCTATCATAAACGACTTAGAACTTTGAGCATATATCGATATGCTCAAAGTTCTAAAAAAAATAAATCGTTATTTTGTTACCACTTATTCATACAGTAATGATATAAATCGTTTAATATTCTCTTACCCTAAACGTCAAATTCTTTAAGTAAAACCTATATTCGCAAGCTACGCCGCGGGCACAGCAAAATAAAATAAAGTAAAAGAATTATTTTTTACATTAATTAACTGTCGATAATAATTGCAATTGATTTAAGTATTAAATTATTCAATACCATTTCATTTCTATTTTCTTATTTCTATAACTTCTAAATTTCATATGAAGACTAGTCGTAGGGATCATATGGAAACTAAGCTTATAAAATAAAAGTTGCTAATGTCATAACGTTTTAACGATCTGTGGGAATGTTTAAAGTGCTTACTGCAAGGACGTTAGGACGCAGTAGACTTCAGTTTTGGCGGGATTCATTATTAATTTTAGTTTTTGAGACACTACTCACTTTCCGTGTTGACTTTGGACACGCGTGCACGAGCGATAGTTCAATGGTTTTGTTTATGAAATTCTTATTGTTATTACTTGGTATTACTTGTTATTACGTGTTGTTATTATTCTTGTTGTTACGTTTTGGGTTTCTTTTTTGTTTTAATAATGCCCAACGCGTACATTTATAGTGCTCGTGAATACGGCAACATGTTAATGTGCCTTGAAGAAGCTTGCGGGAATGCTTCGCGTGCATTACGAATTTACCGAGAGAAATTCCCGACCACTCAACACCCAGCTGACTCTCGTCTGATAACAGCAGCATTTCAGCGAGTGTTGAAAAATCGGCCCATTGCTCCGGGTAACGGCAGGAGGTGGAAGTCAAGTGGCTGTTCAATCCGAGGAGCGCATTTTATATGTCGTTTGCCGGTATCCGAACCTAGGTACACGAATTATCACTAAATTGTTAAGACGTCGGGATGGAACAAATGTGTCATACTGTGCAGTTCACAAGGTGTTAAAGCGTAACCGAATGCGCCCATACACTGTGTGCAAAGTGCAAGCTTTAGTTTTCGGAAATCACGACCGCCGGCGAGTTTTCTACTATTGGTTATTAGACCAGCAAAAACGTGTGCCTGGTTCCATTGAGCACGTTATCTGGACGGAAGAGTCCACATTTACCAGAAACGGCCTGTGGAACCGAATAATTACACACGTGTATTCAGAGGTTAACCCGCATGCTGTTCGACAAACCGGGCACCAAACTCGATGGTCGGTTAACGTATGAGCAGGTTTATTTAAGGATCGCATACTGGGACCAGTGTTTCTGTCACAGCGACTTAACGGACAGTGATACCTAAATTTTATAAATGAACAGTTGGTTGACATTATAGACGACCTATCGCTGGCTGAATATCGCCACACATGGTTCCAGCATGATGGTGCACCTCCACATGTTGTGAGGTTCGTCCGTGAGCACCTCACCGAATTATTTAATAATCGCTATATTGGCAGACTAGGACCACATGCTTGGCCACCTCGCTCATCGGATCTAACCCCGTTAGACTTCTTTCTGTGGGAGTATGTGAAAGAAAGGGTTTCTAATCGTGAGTGTGATAGAGCTGACAAAATACGCCAAAGGTTCGTGGATGTTTTGAACAAACTACGTACAGACTGTGTGCAACACCGAGCCCGAGCACAATTTGAGCCGCATCTCATAAGACCACGCAGGATATAGAGCGGTTAGCTGTTTCGTACCTAACTTTTTTAAATAACTCAGTACTGAAATAATCTGAATAGGTACATAATTGAATGCATCAGAATCATAAATATACCTACACGATAGATAAAAAGGCATAACTCAATATTTGTTAAAATTATTTTTTCACTAGCGGGGAATCTAACCAGGTATTTGGTTTATTTAACCTGTGAATTTGAATTAAAGTGATCAGGTGGAGACTAGCACAGTGGCAAAATAGTAGGTTAAGTAGATAAGTTAAGTATTTAGACAAGTGTTGAAAATAATTAGGTATTGCATTATTGCCGTATTTGAGGTATTGCCCGTGCGATCGCTTGCTGCGGGCTGCGTGGATTTGGCGTCAATTCCGCGCGACAATAGTATCAATACTCAGTACTATTGTCAGCTGATTTCATTTAAGTTTCACTGCTGTTCTGAATTATCGTTTCATTTAACTGTACTAACATGATGGAGCATGAATAAGACTAATAAAACGTTGTGAAAAAATGATTTTTTTTCTTCGGGATCAATTTTTTTTTGCCCTTGATCAAAGATATCGTTAGAACTATCGCCTGTCTTTCTTTTCGGGAGCGTTTCACAAACACCCGGTATATTACGAGTATTCTTAAATTACATTAAAACTTTTTCAACTATTTTATGCTACAATTAAATATACTAAACATCAAACAAAAACTACGGAATCAAAGACTTTCCCACAGTGCGTATGTGGCAAGGCAAAGTGGCATATTGAACTCTTCGGTGTTCTGCACAATGGGCCGAAGGGTATGTATGTGGTCTATAGTAATAAAGCTTTTTCAGAAACCGGCTTGTTTGGGAGCCTGGAAGTCGTCGAGTCTTAGTGCGAGACGATTCGTAATGATTCTCGAAAACACCACGTAGACGCGGCTCAGAAAGGAAATTGGTCTCTAGTTCTTCAAGAGCGCGTTGTCGCCTTTCTTGATGAACAAGAGCACCGCACTTCTGCTCCACGCCTCCGGAGCAGTCCCACCATGGAAGACGGAATTAATGAGCTTCAGAAGGACTTAAAGTACACCCGCTTTCAGAAACTCTGCTGTAATTCCATCGTCGCCAGAGCCATTCTAATCTCGCTCAGACTAACGTCCGGGATATCATCGAAATTAGAACTTAGCTCCAACCGCATGGACAGTTTCCACGAGCTTGTCATTCATATCGTCCACTTTATTGCAGTCTTCTAGGTACTAAATACGGTTTTGTAACTCGATCTGAAAGGTTTCGGGACTTTGGATTAGAGCACGAGGGGACTTCATTCGAGAGATCTCTTCAACTTAACGTTTAGGTTTAGTGTCCATTCGGTGATCGCTACCAGTTTTCATCCTCGCGATCACTGAGAATTCACTGAACAGTTGCAGTCTAGTCGTCATAATGAAGTCAATCTCATTTTTTGTAGAACCGTCCTGGCTTGACCAGGTCCACTTCCTGTGGAGCTGCTTCAGGAAGAAAGAGTTCATCATAAAGAGCTACTCTTTCTCCATGAAGTCGTCCGGCTGCTGGCCCCCTTGGTTTCCGTTGCGCTATTCCAAATTACCCTACCTTCAGCTCACCGTTCTCTCTAGTGCCTAGTTTAGCGTTGAAGTCTCCCATTAAGGGTTTTAGAGGAATGCATGGCTGAAAAGATATCTTCATACGTTTTCTCCACCTCCGAATCGGGATGTGCCGAGATTGGTGCGTAAACCTGCATGACCTTCAACGAATACCCTTTGGTGATTCTGAGTATAAGGTACTCAATACTCATCAACACACTCATAATATTTACAACGTCGTTAACAAGAAACTTGTGTATGATAAATCCGACACCTCCCAGGGACAGATGGTTGCAAATTACCAGATTCGGGGATTGCCGTGTCCTCTCCCTCTCTTCGGGCCTCTGATAATCCTATAATATCCCAGCGCAACTTTTTCATCCCTTCTCTTGTTCCAGCTCCAGGATCTTCTCATCAGTCCTCAGGATGCGTACGTTAAATATTGCCACGTCGAGTAGTCTAATGTGGCAAACCTACCTTCACCGGAGATGCTTAGCACCCCTGCCCCGCCGTTATTATGGTCGCCACCGTAGCCAGGAATATCGGGCCGACGGGAATATGGGGTCGTCTCTTCGTAACTTTCACCGTGGGGGGTGGGGGGTTGCCATAGGGAGCAGGTTGGCAACCGCCGATTTTTTATTGCACTATTGCCGTTATCAGGTAGATGCTGAATAAAGCAATAGTTGCCCATCTCCTGCCTGTTTTCCACTGTCGCGTCTTCCGACACCCACGAGAAGATATGGGGTAGTGGATATGCCTAACCACCACTACACGGTATTCACATGTTGCAGGAAGTAAATAACTTATCAAGCAAAAGTTAACAATGGCAACAAAGATCTCATAAAGAAGGCAAAAGGTCGGCAATTTGTTTTCAGTGTAAATAGGTCACTCAGTTCATTGTTGAAAGTTTTAGGATGACGCACAGATGTTGGCTGCTTGTTTACTTGTGTACCGACTCCAAAAAGGAAGAGGTACTCATTTCGAATGTTTTTTTATGTGTGTTACCTCATAAATTTATTCTGGGTAAACCGATTTCGATGATTCTTTTTTTTATTTGAAAGTGCTTCTCATGTGGTTCCATATAAATTTAATTATGGTCTAAACAATAGTTTCTGAGTTATTCTTAATAATTTATATTGAAGTCGGTTATATAAAATAAATCATTTGTTTTAATAAACGAGATTTTTTATTATATATCTAGTTCTTCACGATCAAATATTTCAATTCATATAGTCCGACTAGGTAAGTCCAACTTCGACCGAGAGGTCAATCGACGGATTCAACTCGGTTGGGCAGCGTTCGGGAAATTACGGCACATCTTCTCGTCAGGTATACCTCAAAACATGAATACAAGACTGTACAACCAGTGCGTGTTGCCAGTGATGACCTATGGAACTGAGACGTGGTCCTTCACTGCTGGCCGTATGAGGAAGCTCAAGGTCGCTCAGCGAGCTATGGAGAGGGCTATGCTCGGAGTTTCTCTGCGTGATAAACTTAGAAATGAGGATATCCGCAGTAAAACCAGAGTGACCGACATAGCCCAACGGATTAGTAAGCTGTAGTGGCAATGGGCCGGCCATATAGCCGAAGAACCGACAACCGATGGGGAAAAAAGGTTCTCTAGTGGCGGCCTCGTACCGGCGGACGAAATGTAGGGCATCCCCCCACTAGATGGAGTGACGACGTGGTAAGATATGCAGGAAGTCGATGGATGCAGGTGGCTCAGGACCGTGCTTTGTGGCGTTCCTTGGGGGGAAGCCTATGTTCAGCAGTGGACTTGTGAAGCGCTGTAATGATAATGATGATGAGTTCTTCACAGCGTTACCATCACCTAACTACTCTATTTATTTTTCCTTCCTTTAATAATAGCTTTGTATTTTTGTAGTTAAAAATAAAAAGCTATTATTAAAAAACTATAATAAAAAACTAATAATTATTTTCTTTCTTAACGCCGAATTAAGCAAATTAGTTTATAATAACCCCATTATAATGGATTTCCGCAAAGTAACGCCTGATTCTATTATCTTAAGTTATACAATTTATCAACCTTGGTTTGAAAACTGATCAAATTTTGTTTTTTAAAACAGGTTTAATACTATCGAAAACAACGGGACAACTAGCAGGTATAGCGAATCCGTGTTGACAGTTTTTATTCCTGGAGAAATATGATTGAAATTTTGAATTAAAGTGTCTCTGTTAGACCTAGATAAATTATTGTAAAAAATATTTCAAATTTATTGCTATTTGGTTCAAGACCGATATTTTTAAAATTTCGAAAAGTATGAGTATGATCACTGAGGACATCATCTGCTCTAAGTCCCAGTGCACCGTCGTCCAGGTACCAGACATTCAGCTTGGATTTCAAATTTATTAAAGTTTAATAATGTAATAAGTTTTTTAAATTTATTGGATTATTAAAGTAAAGTAAAATATAAAGTATCTAATTGTCACAAAAATTCACTATTAAAAAATAAACAGCGTGACTTAAACAGGAACAACATAACAATTAGTTGTGATAAAATGGTCTGTGACTCAATTGTAATTCCTACTAAGATGGAATAATGGCGACTAAGATGGAATAACTCGTTATCCGTAAGAAATATGACTCCGGTTTTCGTCACTAACCATGTAAAAGACGCAATGCTTATGCTGCTATTTTCCTCTGCAGTACTTTGGGAACGTGGTTAGGTGCCCGAGTCGGCTCATTCGTGCAGCAGCCATAATACACTGCATCGTAGGTCTTTCATGTAAAAACATTGATGATGTGTGATTCCAATGCTTACAGTTTTGCCATTTTTCATACATTATTATTTGTTAAAGTCTAATTTGCTGACGTCAGTAGTTTGCTAACAATTCAGTTTTTATTTATAGCACCGAAGTAACAACTTTGAACAAAGTTTAACAGTTAACGAGGACCTAAATCATTCACATGTCGGCAGCATCGTGTGAATTAACAGGGAACATCTAAAGTATTAAATTGGTCCTAAAAACACTCCTTTCAAGTTTAATATAGACAAAATATCTTTAGTAAATAATGATTAAATTAGGTCAGAAGCATAAGCAATTGCGTGTGTGCGCGTGTGTGTCTACCGGGTTATGTAAAATATTTTGATAATATGACGTTACCACCAATGCACAGTGGGCAGCATAGTAGGTTCTTCCTCAATAATCCTTTCATAAATCTCATAAACCCCTCTCACAGTCAGGTTGAGGTAAAAATTTAAATTCGTTTGGCAGGAGGGGGGACGGTGAGGGGGGAGAAGAGAGAGAGGAGTGTCCCCTACACTCCAATACCACTCCCTTGAAAAGTTAATTCACAGTTCTTGAGAAAAATTAAAAAGAACATCCCATTGACCTAACCTCAAAATTATAACATTTATCTCTCTCCGGCAACAGGTTGAGGGGAAGGGGGGAGTATGGGTGTTCCCTATCACAACTGTAAGGATTTTTGGGTACTCATGTATTTCTGGGTGGTAAAAAACTAACCATGAAGGCTGTTGCAGGAGCCTTCTATCCTAACTCAACTGAAAGGATTTCTGGTGTTCAATAATAATTTCTTTATTGTTTGCCCCTCCCCCCAGCATTGAATAATTAAAGACTGGTGAAATAAGTTGAATGGATTAGATACTTATGTTCTGAAAAATGTTACTCTGAAAGTGTTTCTTAAAAAAATACTACCATATATTTGATTAATTAAACTAAAATTATGAGCGCTCTCTATTAAATGCTTTCCTAAAAATTTATCACGGGCCTCCAGGAAACCTGCTTGTAGGAAAAATAAAAATATTTGAGGGAAATGCGGTTGGCTTTTCCTTACTTAAAAAATACCCTCTCAGTAATGAAAGACCTATACCGAGCAGTTGGTGTATCATACTGTTATTTTATTTTAATTAAAAGTTTTTACTTTGTTTTGTAAAATGTGTAAAATTTTATGCTATCATCTACCTTTTAAAATAAGATATTACATATTGCCTTTCTAAATATCATGAATGTTCTGAAATTCATTTGATTTATTATTAATTTACATGCAGTCTTAATATTGCGCTAATCAACTTTAAATAAAGACGGGGACAGAAAATGTAATGGTTTCGAGTTACTTATAATTGGATCTGTCAATAACAAGTGCGCAAACAACTAATAGCAAAATCAGTTGCCATGGTAACGCCAAACTTTATGGACGCGAATTTTAATTACGGGATTTCTTATAATTCTTTAAAAAATGGAATCTAATAATTCAGATGAAGATATCAGTGATTCTGAGTTAGTGACTTGTGAGATGCCCATAACGACATATTTAGAAGGTGGTAGGTCCATAGAGACTAAGCAAAAGTGTGTAATAAAAAGGAAAACAAGAGATGATGAAGACAATGAAGACGAGGAATTTACAACCGTCACTAAAAGAAAATCTAGACGGATTGAGAGGGTTCCTCAAGAAAGTGAGGAGCAACATAACAATGAGAAAACTTCTGTGGAAGATTTAGAATACTATGAAGTGTGTTTAACATCATTGGAAAATTTACCAAAACAAATGGCGCTTGCAAAATTACTTCGAATACAAAATATTAGGAATATTACTAGAATTAAGTATAAGAGTCCATATAAAGTGCTTATTCAGTTCAAGCAAAAAGAAGATGCTTTACTCTTGATGAGTTGTAAAAAGTTAACGGAGATGGGTGTTAGATGTTAACTTACTAGTGAACTATCTTTATCCTATAGTGTAGTTAAAGGCGTTGATCTTGATTTAACTGAAGAAGAAATCATAAAAATCTTAGAGTAGACTATAGAAGTTTAGTCTATAAAGAGATTAAAATGCCTAAACGCAGATGGCAAATGGATTGATAGCGAATCGGTAAGAGTTTGTTTTAAGAGTAATACGAGTACATTGCCTTTACATCTTTATGCATATAGTTGTCGTCTAAAAGTTGAGCCCTATGTATTTCCGGTAACTCAATGCTCTGGTTGTTGGAAGTTTGGCCACATATTTAAATTCTGTCCAACAAAAGTAAAGTCATGTCCCAAATGCGGTGAAAAGCATGAAAATTGTAATACAAAGGATTTTAAATGCTTAAACTGTAAAGGCGATCATTTTGTATTAGATAAAAAATGTCCTTTCTACACGAAAGAAAAAGCAATTAGACAAATATGAGTGAACAACAAATTACATACAGAAAGGCACTTCAAATTTATGGTGATAAAAAGCGAAAAGAAAACCCCACTCATCATGTGACTTTAATAGATGGAACTGGAACACACTTGTATAGTAACGTAGTAAAGAGGTCCCTGGATTCGTCAAATGCGTATGAAATCGAACATCCGACGTAAGAAATTTGTAACAGCACTTCATCCAGAAATGAGTTGAATTTTAAACATCAAAAACAAAAGATACAAAATACTAATTTATTCTAGACCACAAATAAGAATAAAAGCCACTGTTGCGGCCTACGGCTGCTCCTCCAAAGGTTCAATCATCCAGGGCCCATCAGCGGAGACTTCACGAGCAGACGTAGGTCGGGCCTCAATATTGCCACGTGGAATATGTTCTATCACAATAAACTTTATGGAAGAAAGCTAGAAACACATAGTGCTTACCATTATCCGAAGCTAACTTGGCACCAAGGCTTGGGCAGGCCGTGAGTGTGTGTAATAGTGGATGGCGAGTAGTGTACAGTGATGTGTGAATGTGTGGGGCCTTGGCAAGCATAGGCGACCAGCAGTGGCTGAGTTCCAGGCTGCTCCAAAATACTGCATCGCTCTAGACTGCTTCAGCGCCGGACCACTTCTTTCTTCATTGTCACTAATTCAGTTTCTTAGTTTCATTGTACATTTAACTAACCTAAATTCGCCTAATTCCACATTCATCGTAGAATCAAACACGTGACACCCGACAGATTCAGCGTTAAACACAACTAACTTCATTCGACACCAGAACAACACGTCGTGCCAGAGTCAAAAATACGCCTCGTTGACACGCACTTCATCTAGCTAAGATGCACAATTACTTTCAAAGAATTTACTTAAACCGTAAAACCCCATAAAAGCCTCTGGTACGGGAACCTAAATCCTAGACCACCAAATCCGAGGCGGATTTCACGAAACCCAATTACGTAGCGAAGCCGCGCCCAAACCCAAATTCTAGACCCTAATCACTCGAAACCGGTCTCGCGCAAACTTCCGCAGCGGTAGCCGAAACACTCGACCTAACCGGGTCGCTACTCCCAAGCTACAACCGTCACCTACAGTCTCGCCCGACCGCCAAGATGCTGGGAAGCTCCCTTCCGCTGCCCCCTCTCCGACACACGCGTGACACCTGGTACGATCGGGCGATTGGCAAAGTCGAACGTGATTGGGTAACGTCCTCACATAACCAAATTTGGGCATAAACAAACCCCCGTCCCGGACATAAGGACTTAGGTCCGCGAGCAAACCGACAAGCGGGACAGGGTCGCGACGGCACGTGGCAAGACCGAATCTACACCAAACTAGGCCACCTTAGGCACCCAATCAGATCTTGCAACCCTAGCCACCGCCTCAAAAGATAGCCCAATTTGGCAAGCCGGAGGGTCAGCCTCCACTGGATGCCCCTCCTGGGCATCGCAGCACTTTAACAAGTCCTGTACTGGACAGAAGTCCGACGACCTCTTTCAAACACTTATCTGTGCCCCTATGATTAGTTCCGCAATCCGACCGGATCAGGTCTGCAAACAGCGACGCTACACGAAGCTGCCCAGAGTGGCCTCCTAAGCTTCAGTGCAGAGCGCATCCACAAATTCCACATGAACGTCGTCTGTGAAGAGCCGAACGAAACGCACAGATAGTCCCTAGTATGAATTTTCAACAAGTAGGCCTAACCAAGCCACCCACCATATTATCATTTACTAAAATAGTGCGGCAGCTGATTTCAATCTGATAGAATAGAATAGAATAGAATATTTTTTATTCAATATACATTACATGTGTAATTCTTATTGAAAGTCATTTTTTACTTTACCACTGGTTCGAAAAAACCCTCTGTCCTGGGAAGAACCAGTAAGAAACCCAGCGGGACTTTTTTTTTAAATAAATTTTACAATATAAATGATTACGAACTATTCACAAAATTTATTTTAGAAACTGCTTGGAAGCGACCACCTCATTCCCAGGGGTTATTATCAACCATGTATTCATTTATACTATAATAACCCTTTTTATATAGTTTCAGCTTAATAAAACATTTAAACTTGGTAATAGAGAGAACCTGTACACTTTCCGGGACCTTGTTGTAATAGCGTATACATTGCCCCAAGAATGAATTACTGACTCTGTGGAGTCCAGAAACTGGCATCACTAGCTTGTGTTTGTTCCTAGTGTTTACAGAATGTACATCACTTTTTTTACTAAAACTATCTTTATTTTTGTGAACATACATTAAATTTTCGTAAATATACTGAGAGGCCAAAGTTAATATATTAATTTCTTTAAATTTATCTGTAAGAGACTCTCTCGGTTTTAGATTGTAAATAGCTCTAATGGCCCTCTTCTGTAAAATAAAAATAGTTTCTGAATCAGCCGCATTTCCCCATAGCAAAATCCCATAAGACATTATGCTATGGAAATAACTAAAATAAACTAATCTAGCTGTCTCGACACTAGTGAGACCTCTAATCTTTTTTACAGCATAGGCTGCAGAACTTAGTCTGCTTGCTAATTTGGATATATGGGGGCCCCACTGGAGCTTTGCGTCAAGAGTGATGCCAAGAAAAACAGTGGATACAACAGGGCTCAATTCCTTCCCATTTAAAAACACATTGGTATTCAGATTTTTAACATTCGTTGTAGTAAATTTAACACAATTAGTTTTATTTCCGTTCAAATGCAGATTATTAACGTTAAACCAATGCACTAATTTTGATATAGCATTATTCACTTCGTCACATTTAGATGATTGACGTTTAAGTTTAAAAATCAAGGAAGTATCATCAGCAAATAATACTATATCATGACTATCCCCTACAAGGTGAGGTAAGTCATTAATATACACCAGAAACAGGAATGGGCCGAGAATCGAGCCCTGAGGAACACCCATTAGTACAGGTGACCCGGAAGAACTTTTACCATTGATAATAACCTTCTGTTTTCTATTACTTAAATATGACAAGTTTAAGCGCTGTGTTCTTGACACCATAGTACTGTAGCTTCCTGATTAATGTCTCATGGTGAACACAGTCGAAGGCCTTGGAAAGGTCACAAAATATACCCAAAGCATCCTCTGAATTCTCCCATGCACAAAAAATATGTTTAATAAGCTCAACTCCAGCGTTAATAATCTCCAAAACTAGCTAGCCTGTTAGACAAGCAGTCCTATGCTCATATTTCAACTAATTTTTCAAATGCATCAATGTTCAACTACAGAATTAATTCAAACAAATTAATCACCGATGCACCTAGGTCAAACTGACAAATTAAACAAAACGATTAACGTAAGAGACAGCCCTATTTCTCATTTCAAATAAATATCTAGGACAGTGCCAACAAAATGCGAAACCCAAAGGAGGAATGACTCTTTATTCCTTTCGGTACAAATAGGGTTATCCAATCTCAGCTTTCTCTTCAACAAAACACCACGACAAAACACATCCACAAAACATATATACAAATATCCAAATAACGCGTCATTCAATTTCAAATGAATTCAAGTTTTCCTTTCAGCAAAACAGACGCAATAATCAAATACATTACAAAACATGTGCACAAGCATTCAAAAAGGCACATAATTCAATTTCAATTTTCCGCGCAAAAACAAACACAGTAATCAACTACAATTACAAACATATGCACAAGCATTTAAAGGTCACACAATTCAATTTCAATTTTCTGTGCAACAAAACAAACACAGTGATCAAACACATTTACAGAACATATGCACAAGCATTCAAAGGGTATATAATTCAATTTCAATCCTCCGTGCAACAAAACAAACACAGTGATCAAATACATTTACAAAAACATACGCACAAGCATTCAAGGAGTATATTAAATTCAACCATTTTAATCACAACCGCCACAAATATGAACATTGCGCGGAAGGCACAAAACCAGTTTTAATTTTAATTCAAGGCATCGTTAATTAATTGCTCGACCAAAACCAAATCTAACAATCCCTAATAGCGCAATTCAACGCTCCCATGGAGCCCTAGTCTTCCCAACAACTAAGCAGAGGCTAAGCCGGGTGTGAACCCGGAACAATAAAGCGCGTACCATCAAACACTCGACGCTCGGGCGGTACGCCCTCACTGAGGCCGTCGCCAAGAGAACAGATTGACATGTGAGCTGTTGACGGCTCACAGAATTAGTGGAGACGGCCGTGGTGGGACCTAGGGCGACAGCTACCTAGCTGGGCTGCCTACATCAAAGGGGGAACGGTAGTACCCCGAGCCGCGGCCACTTAGCTGACGAGGGCGAGAAGTGTCTAGCTGACCGCTGAGTTACAGTGAAGTCCCTCTCAACATACTGAGGGCGGGGGTGACGACCCCCACCCCTGGGGGAACAACCCCCGACAGGTGGCGCGGCCGAGCGCCTCCGCCCGTGGGAGTCGAGTGCCAGGAGAGCCCTGAGAGGAAACGCCGTTCGCACTCACACACAAAACGGCATGGCGATAGCCCTAGCCGCGCGATGGCATTACTTCTAAATACAAATTACTACGCGGCTCAAATTCAAATTACAAATTAACAAATAACAAATACAAAAAGGATTAACGAGTAACAAAATACCGTTCCTATCAAATCAATCTAAATACAATTACACAAATACAAATTACCATTTATTAGATTTATATTATTACCATTTATTAGATTAAATACGAACCACAATACAATAAAGATACACATCCCCTTTGATCTAAAAAAAATGCCTCACTCAGACAACCGACCCTTTGACAAGTAATCAACCATAATTATACGACAACGATAATTATCCGATTACGTGATAATATCCATCTAACTACCCAACGCATCTCTCTAGCAAACTCCCGCTTACGCAACCTAGGGCGTGGCAATCGCAACTACCCACCAACAACAAAAAAAGCAAGCATCAAAAGAAAAGAATTTTATCTTTACGTATTACGGCCGGGCGTGATTGTAGACACAAATTAAACCAATCAGACAAACGCTCCCTGCCACCAAAATTGTTTAATTTTTATCAAGTACTACGGTCGGGCTCGACCGGGAACCGAACCCGGAACCATGCTCTGCTACCACTTGGGGCCTTGGCAAGCACAGGCGACCAGCAGCGGCTGGGTTCCAGGCTGCTCCAAAATACTGCATCGCTCTAGACTGCTTCAGCGCCGGACCACTTCTTTCTTCATTGTCACTTATTCAGTTTCTTAGTTTCATTGTACATTTAACTAACTTAAATTCGCCTAATTCCACATTCATCGTAGAATCGAACACGTGACACCCGACAGATTCAGCGTTAAACACAACTAACTTCATTCGACACCAGAACAACACGTCGCGCCAGAGTCAAAAATACGCCTCGTTGACACGCACTTCATCTAGCTAAGATGCACAATTACTTTCAAAGAATTTACTTAAACCGTAAAACCCCATAAAGGCCTCTGGTACGGGAACCTAAATCCTAGACCACCAAATCCGAGGCGGATTTCACGAAACCCAATTACGTAGCGAAGCCGCGCCCAAACCCAAATTCTAGACCCTAATCACTCGAAACCGGTCTCACGCAAACTTCCGCAGCGGTAGCCGAAACACTCGACCTAACCGGGTCGCTACTCCCAAGCTACAACCGTCACCTACAGTCTCGCCCGACCGCCAAGATGCTGGAAAGCTCCCTTCCGCTGCCCCCTCTCCGACACACGCGTGACACCTGGTACGATCGGGCGATTGGCAAAGTCGAACGTGATTGGGTAACGTCCTAATATAACCAAATTTGGGCATAAACAGCCACCATGAAGAAGCAATAATTGAAGAAACGCAAGAACAGTATCGTGAAGAAGAAATACAAAATGATAATAGGAATGAAGAGGTATTACATAAATTAGAACTAAAAAAAATACTGTTACGGCTAAATAATATAATCTTGTCGGAAAACACATTTGAAGAAAAATGTATATTAGTGTTTAAAGTTATTGTTGATGAATTCAAAAAGAATATTATAAATGTTCTACTACTATAAGACAAATCAACATGTTAAGATTAAAATATTACAATGGAACGCACAAAGTCTTAAGCCAAAGTTAACTACATTTGCAGACTTATTATGTCACGAGAAGATACACGTGGCTATTATCTCTGAAACTTGGTTAGTGGCAAATTCAGAGGTATATATTAAAGATTATAAAATAAATATAAAAGACAGAAATGATTCTTATGGAGGTGTAGCGTTAGTAGTACATAAATCGATTATATCGCATCTAAATTTAATCTAAGTGTAAAACTTACTAACTGTAAATATGTCGAAAATATCGTGTCTCTTTACTGTCCATCAAATGTGCGTACCTTACCAACTGACTGGAAACAATTATTTTCATATTTTAGGACGAAAACAATAATTGCAGGTGACTTTAACGGACATCACTCTGATTGGTCGACGCGAACTGATACGCGAGGCATACAAGTCAGGGATGCGGCTATGGAAAACGGTTTTATGTCGCTTAATAATGGCACGGCCACCAGGCTAAAAATGTTCAATGGTATTGTTCAAATATCTTCACCTGATGTATCTTTTGTTTCTATGAAAGAAGTGATGCTCTTAAATTAATTATTTCATATTTAAGTAAGAGAAAGCAAAAAGTTGTCATTAACAATATGAGCTCTTCCGGATCGATGGTACAAATGGGCGTGCCTCAAGGCTCAATTCTCGGCCCCTTTCTGTTTCTTGTATACATTAATGACTTACCTTACATAGTAGGGGATAACCATGATATAGTATTATTTGCAGATGACACTTCTTTAATTTTCAAATTAAGTCGACAGTTACTAAAACATGACGAAGTAAATAATGCTATATCTAAATTAGTAAATTGGTTCGATGTTAATAATTTGCATTTAAATGGCACTAAAACAAAATGTATGAAATTCGTGACTCCAAATGTCAAACAATTAAATACTAATGTAATTTTAAATGGGGAGAAACTGAGTCTTGTAGATACCACCATTTTTCTTGGAATCACACTAGACGCGAAGCTTCAATGGAGCCCTCATATATCAAAACTAGCAAGCAGACTTAGTTCTGCAGCATATGCTGTAAAAAAGATTAGAAGTCTAACCAGTGTTGAAACAGCTAGACTAGTTTACTTTAGCTATTTCCATAGCATAATGTCGTATGGTATTTTGCTATGGGGACACGCAGCTGACACTGAAATTATATTTGTTTTACAGAAGAGGGCATTAAGAGCAATTTATGATTTAAAGCCTAAAGAGTCGCTGCGACAAAAATTTAAGGAAATTAATATATTAACTTTGGCCTCTCAATACATTTATGAGAATGTAATGTACGTACACAAAAATAAAAATAAGTGATATTCATACTGTAAATACTAGGAACAGACACAAGCTAGTAGTACCAGTTACTCGACTCCATCGAGTCAGTAATTCATTCTTGGGGCGATGTATATGCTTTTACAACAAAATTCCAGAAAATATACAAAGTTTGACCTGTTCAAAGTTCAAAAACTTTATTAAACTAAGTTTGTATAAAAAGGGTTATTATAATATTAAGGAATTTATGGATGATAATAAACCCTGGAAATGAGGTGATCGCTACCAAGCTATTTCTAATTTGTTGTGTTGTTAATTTGTGTAACATCATGATTGTAACCTGTTATTTAAAAAAAGTCCCGCTGGGTTTCTTGCTGGTTCTTCCCAGGACAGAGGTTTTTTCCAAACCAGTGGTAATCAAACAAAAGAGTGACTTTCAATAAATATTATTTATAATCTATATTGAATAAAAAAGTTTCTGTCTCTGTTTCTGTTTCTGTTATGGATGTAGGGATCGAATTTGATTGGTCAGTGAGTAACGAAACTTTAGGTAGTGATCATTTAGTACTTAAAATGTCTGTAGATATTCCTAATAACTTTTATAAGGTAAAGAAACGGAACATTAAAAAAGCAAACTGGACTGATTATAAGAAGAACTTTCCGAAAGCTTTTCTAACAGATTAGAAGATAGATGTGAGACGACGCAAGAAATGTATAATTTTTTTCTTAGTCAAATTAACAAATCAGCTGATAATAATATCCCTTTTTATAATATTTGTTATAAGCCTGAATCCCATTTTAAGCCAAAAAATATTGGTCTCCGGAATTATCTAAAGTCATAGCACAACGCAGGTTAGCTTTAGTAAATTTTCGTCGAAACCCCATTGCAGAAAATCTAAGTAAACTGGAGGAGAAAATTCGGGAATCTCATAGATTAATAAAAAAGGCAAAATCTTTATATTAGCAGCAATTTTGTGATAGCATAAATGGCACTGTTTCAGTTACTGAAATGTGGCGCCGCTTAAAGTGGGTCAAAGGATATAAACAATAACATATGTACCTACCAATAGTAAAACAAAAACAATTATTACATTCCCTAACTCCGGACTACGTTGTAAATGAAAAGCCTTTGTTTTTGTCCAAAAATCTTTTATTGGAATCTAATTTTTCTATTCATGAGCTAGATAGTTGTTTGAAAAAGAAAGACACGTCGCCAGGTGAAGATGGGGTAACTTATTCCATGATTTATCATTTACCAGATAACGCTAAATCATTTTTACTTAAATTATATAATAAAATTTTTGATCATGGATATGTTCCTTGGCAATGGCATAATATTCAAGTCTTTCCCATACCTAAAGTTAGTAACAATAATGATTTAGATATAAAGCTCAGACCTATTTCATTATTATCGTGTTTGTGTAAAATATTTCATGTAATGTAAGCCAGACGTTTGGAATGGTATTGTGAAAGGGAAAAAATTCTCTCTCCTTTTACGGTAGGATTTAGAAGATCTCACTCTTGCCTGGACGCATGATCTCGCTTGGTAACATACATTCAAATTGGATTCTCGAATAATATCCCCACAGTGGCCTGTTTTCTTGACATTGATAATGCTTATAACAATGATTCGAATGAATAAAAATACTGGACAATTTTAGGATTGGTACAAAAATGTGTTCATATTTGTGGTCGTTGCTCAGTGAAAGGTATCTAAAAAATTAAATCATCGGAAAACTGTAACACTTTACTTATGCGGAAGTGCTGTATGGGCTTAGCTCAGGGTGATCCCCTCTCTCCCCTTCTTTTTAATCTTATAACACATAAAATATGTAAGCAAATGCAAAATGTTGTAGTTTCACAGTATGCAGATGATTTTGTGTTATTTATTATTAAACATTGAAATATGTGAAAGGTATATGCAGAAAGCTTTAAATGATATGGTTATGTTGTTGTGTGAAATTGGTTTGAGTTTATCTTCGAGCAAATCCAAATTATGTTTCTTCAGTAGAGGTAGAAGGATGAACTTGCCTTTGGTATGCTTAAATGGTCAGCCTTTACTTTCTAGTGACTGCATTAAATACTTAGGTATGTGGTTGAATAGAAGTTTAACTTGGAGTAAGCATATAAATGAAGTTATTGCTAAGTGCTCCAAATTGTTAAATATTTTAAAATTATTAGCAGGCAGCAATTGAGGTATTGGCATTAATCATCTACGTAAATTATATCTCTCACTAATCAGAAGTCGCATAGACTACGGTAGTTTTATTTATGATAGTAGTACAAATAATAATATATCAAAAATTGACAAAATTTAAAATCAAGCATTAAGAGTGATAGGTGGTTTTATTAATAGCTCTCCTTGTCATGTTATGGAAAGTGAGTCCACCACTATTTTTAAGAAGACAATTTTTGGCATATAAATACAGTTTAAAGTCAATTTCTTTGTCCAACAACATAACCACCAAACTTATTAATGAACTGAAATTTCTCTGTGAAATAAATTATTCGGTTAAGAAAAAAAAAACCGCTACCTGTCACAGTGTGTAATGACTTAAGTGAAGTTGTTATTAATTCTTCGTCGATTCTAAAGACATTTGATTTGGATATTTGTGTAACAGCCATAGACGTTAAAATGTTATTAAATTAAACCTAAACAGTGTAAGCTTATGTAAAAATTGTTATGAACCTAATTTGTTAATTAATAGTGTTATTTCTGAACTTAACATAAGGTAAAGAAGCTGGTTTCTTTGATCAATATTTAGGATACAGGGCTAAATTTAAGTTTCGGGAGGTTCCTGCACCGAATCGGGCGGGAGGAAACGCCCGGGTGCTCCCACTGCGAGGATCGACCGGAGGACACGGTGGAGCACACCGTGGAGGTGTGCCCTGCCTGGGCGGAGCACCGCCGTGTCCTCGTAGCGGCGATAGGCGGCGGCGACCTCTCGCGTCCGGCCCTGGTCGAAGCCATGGTCCGGAGCGAGACGGAATGGGATGCCGTCACCACCTTCTGCGAAGCAGTGATGCTAGCGAAGGAGGTGGCGGAGCGGGAGAAGGAGAGAGCAGCAGCTTTCCTTCCCGGCCGCCGCGGGAGACGCCCCGGGCGTCGGGGGCTACGTCGTGGCCCCCGGCCACCGTAGGCGCGGGCCTGTGGACGGCGAGCAATGGGTAGCTCGCCGTCCGTCCGTCTAACGACGACAGGCCGTGTCGACGGCGCGTTTTGTTCCACGCGCGCCTCAAAGAGCTGTCAGCAGCGTGAAGGGGCCCGCAAGGGCCGACGCCTGCCGGGGCTGCGGGCTGTTCGAAAGAGATACCGCGGCTCCGGAACGTAAGGGCACTGAAGGAACACGGATGGTTTTTAGTCAGTAAAAGTCTGACACTCCCTTCCGCTCCACCCAGAGCGAAAGGCGTCATTTGATGATTTTCCATCCGCAAAAAAAAAAAAGGCTAAATTTAAGTTAAATGTTAATGTGTCAATAATGACGCTGGAGCTCATTGCAATTTTTCAAGCTTTGATGTATGCACTTAAAAATGAAATTAATAAAATAGTTATTTTTTGCGATAGCAAAAGTGCTTTACAGCATATAGCTCGGTGTGCCTCTGGTTTCAGAGGCAGCTCGATAAGTTATGACATTTTAAACTTTATTAATATTTATAACAAACGGAATATTTCGTTAATATTGCAATGGGTCCCGGGTCATATATGCCTTAAGAGCAATGAAGAGGCTGATCGCTTATCTAAGCTAGCTGCAGTAGAGGGTGACATCATTAATTTTATACCAAATCCGACTGAATATGTCTCAAAATTTAAAAGTGTATGTTACAAAAATTGGAAAAGCTATTTTGAAGAGAAATCTAAAACGAAAGGCATCTGATATAGAACTATACAAAGCGAGCCTTATCGATTACCTTGGTTTAATGATTGTGATCTCAGCAGAAATTTTGTTAAGTTAGCCTTAAGGCTTCGTTCTGGTCATACTCCATCAGCAAAGTTCGCTTTTTTAATGGGAAAAAAACCTTCACCGAATTGTGATGTATGAAAAAAAAATTGAAGATGTTTACTATTTGTTGATGGAGTGTGTTAATGCTTAATGTTAATGATTTGAGCTAGAAGTGCACTTGAGATAAGAGAGATGGTTTTGTGTCCCTTGCAAATGCGGATACTGAACATGCGTGTAATTCTGTTAAGGATTCTTTCGATATATTTTTTATTTGTGGCTTCTGCCCAGCAACTGGCTGCGTAAAGGATAGTATGTTCCACTACTGCTAGATAGATAGTTCGTATAATATCCGAGTTCAAGCCCCACTGAGCCCTTGCAGCTCTAGAAACTATTTTGTATAAGTTGATGGCTTTGCGGCAGACGTAATCTATATGGGGCTTAAAGCTCAAATTTTTATCTATTATGATTCCAAGAATTTTTAAATGATCCGAGTATACTAGAGCGACTTTATCGATAAATAGCTTTGGGCAATGATATTTGAGTTTTTTGGTGATAATGGTCGTTTGAGTTTTGTGAGGGGCAAATTTTAGTTTGTGCTTACGTCCCCATTCTGTTATTATTTTTAAGGTATTATTTATGTCTTCCTCCAATTGTTCTCCATCCTTGTTTGAGGCTACTAATATGTCATCTGCAAAGGCCTGTACATGCGCAGGTGCGTTTTCTGTTGCTTGCAGCAATGGATCCAATTGGACATTCCACAGCATGGGTCCGCATGTTGAGCCTTGGATACACCCCTTGCTTGTGGGTAGGCTTGTTGTTTCGTTTGCATAGTTTAAGCTGATTTCTCTACCAGAAAGATAGCTGGTAATAAGTCTTAGCATGGTTGCTTCGACTCGTTTATTTTCTAGTTCTTTGATAATAGCAGGCCACCATGCGTTGTCGAATGCACCTTCGATGTTTAATGATACCAGTGCTATTATCTCTTTTCTACGAAGCCCTTCTTTTATCAGAGTAATTATAATGTAAAGTGTGTCCTCTGTACTGCGCTGTGGAGTAAATCCGTACTGCCTCTGATTCATTTTTTCTTCGCTGCCCAACTGCCATTGAAATCTGTTCGTGAAAAGTTTTTCTAGTATCTTTCCCAATACTGGCAGGAGACCGATGGGGCGATATGATTTAGGTTAAGTATAGTCGTCTTTGCTCGGTTTAGGTATCACTTTTATGGTAGCTCTTTTCCAGTTATGAGGGAAGTAGCCCAACTCCAGACATTTGTTGTATAATGAAACGAGTATTTCTGGATTGCTCTTGTACGATTCTTGGCATATGTCTGAGGTAAGTCCATCTTCCCCTGGTGCTTTCTTTGGGTCCATATTATTCAGTATGTATTCTATTTCGACTTGTGTAAATAGTCTCATGGTATCAGGCTGTTGGTAATTAATCAGCGTAATAAATTCTTTTACTTTTTCCCTTATTATTGACTGCTCTTCTGCGTTCGTGTTACAACTGTCTTTGGGTAAAATGTTTCAGCTAGAAGAGCTGCTGATTCTTTTGCCGATAAGATTTCTCCGTTTTGGTCCCTTAATAGTTTGTCTTCCTCCCTGTTTGTACATACTTTTAGGATACGATATATTCGTTGCCAGATGGTTTCTTTTTCTTCTTTAGTGCACAGGTCTTTCCAGCTCTTTGTTGAAGCTCTTTCAATACTTATTGTATACTCTTCTTTGGCGATCAAGTATTGTTGTATGACATGGTCTCTGCGTTTGGGGTGTGCGTTCTTAATTCTTCTACGAATTCTTATCATTTCGTCTTTTTTTTCTTTTAACTCAGCGTTCCACCTTTTCGCTGCTTTAGACATTTGCTTTCTTTTTATTGTAGGAATAGTCTTAGTACAGGCTTCCAAGATACATTCTGTATAATCTACTACTGTTTTGTCTAGATGTTCTCTTGTCCTTATCTCCTCTATGCTTTCTTTAGTAAGACCCTTTGTGTCTATTGCTTTCTCTAATTCTGTTCTAAAGCTATTCCAGTCAGCAATACTCGTGTTGAATTTCCTGGTACTATTGATTTTCTCTGTTGTAATGTGTTTGATATAGTTAAGTTAAAAAGGATGGGTTTATGATTTGAGATGGTGCCAAACGAATCATCTATTCTCCAGTTATTGATTTTGTGTAGCAAAGAGGATGTGCATAATGTTATGTCTATTATGCTCGAGCAGAGTGAACCCATTCTAAATGCGCTGAATGTAGGAGATTTGCCAATGTTTAATATCTCAAAATTCAGTTCTGCTACCGTTTCCATAAACAGAGTTGAAATGTTACCAGGTGCGAAGCATATAGAAACAGATAGTCGCTTCGTTTTTCTACAAGTCTGGTCAAATTGAAACTGTTATGCCAGAGGAGCAAAGAACGTTTTACTTTGATGTATATAACAGTTTGTGCCCTAAAAGTAATAATTTATAGTGAGTATAATCTATGTTAGCACCATTTTCGGAAACCAGCCTGTTCGGGAGGCTGGAAATCATCGAGTCTGTGTGCGAGACGATTAGTAATGACTCTCGTAAATAGCACGTAGACGCAGCTCAAAAAATAAATCGATCTATTGTTCTTCAAGAGAGCGTTGTCACCTTTCTTGAAGAACAAGACCATCATACTTCTGCTCCACACCTCCGGAGTAGTGCCACCATGGCAAACGGCTTTTAAGAGCTTCTGAAGGACTTCAAGTACCAGTTCTTTATCTGTTTTTCCGAAGTTCCGCATTGTATATTGTACAAATTAAAACTGTACTGCACATACATCTCCTTCGGCAAGTTGTACAGACGACCAAAAAGTACAATCTGCCACTTTTTCTTACGTACGTGAACTATGAGAAAACCGTCGAAATTTGGGTGGTGCTGCAGTCCCATAAATAGTACTAACTTAACTGTCAGTATATCGAAATCTTCAGCATTTCGATATACTGACAGTTTGTTTTCAGTGTTTGTATCCGAGTAGAACCAGAACCTATCCAACTGCACAGAGGTGTAAGACATGGTGACGTTATAACCCCAAACTTCTTCACCGCTGCATTGAAAGACGTTTTCAAGCTACCGGACTGGAAAGGATACGGTATTAACATCAATGGCGAGTACATCACCCACCTTCGGTTTGCCGACGAAATAGTCTTTATGGCAGAATCGCTGGAGACTCGCGTAACACTTCCCGTACTTTTATTAATATAAATGGAATCAATTAATAATTACTGCAGTCTATTCGTGTATCTATCAAAAAGATAGGCTTTACTTATTTTGTCATGAAAAATAAAAGTAAATTCTTACATTAAAATAAACATCTTTTAACAAAACGTAAAAGCCGACTGCAAAGAACTGAACATAATACAATAATTTTACATTCTGAAGTAGATGCTGAGCCATTGTGTAAAGAATAATTGAAGCAACGATTTCAGTGTGTGAAATTATTTAATTCCTTTTAGTTTTTGTTGAAAGTCAGAAAGCCTAAGAATTTTTATAATCGGGTCTCAATAGGCGATAATATCGCGTAACATACACGACTTCAATATAAATAAGATGAAAACATCATCAAAGTGGTCGAAGTCAATTAAATACGCATTATTAAGAATAACTCAAAAACTACATGTCAGATAGCTATTGATCTTTATATAGAAGCACCAGCTGTCAAATAAAAAAAGAATCATCAAAATCGGTTCCTTTTCGGTCTCCTTTTTTAAAGTCAGTTTAAAAAACATACAGTTAAATTACCCTCCTTTTTTGAAGTCTGCTTAAAACGTGTCTTCTATAATAAAATATGGACACTGTCGCCCTAACTTAATGTTACTAACTAACTGTATGAAGTTCTACTAAGGTAACTCTTTATCGTTGTCTTTAATCATTCACACGGTGATGACACCAAATTATAAATTAAATGCTTTACTCTACAACTTAGTCAATACGGTTTAAGAAGAACTTTATTATCTCAAAGAATTTTACATTCACTTTTTGAGACTTATATATCTATAGCTTAATATAAATTTGGTTTGGGCTATTCGTACAATGTAACAATGCAAATTATAATTTAAACTATAATTTAAACTACCGAAAAATACAAAATTTAGGTGGTTGTAAAAAGTTTCTAGCGACAGCGATGGCTTACTTTGTGCAAATTCGACCGCCGACTTCTTTGTGCCGATTACATACATACGCATTACTGGATGTGACTCGCACAGTAGAGTGATACAGTTGATTAGATTCAATAGTTTAGAGAGAAAAAAAGTCTGATTAAGTGTCGGTTATAATAATTTATATATTTAGTAAAATTTGTAATATTTATATTATTTATTATTTCTGAATAACTTAAATAATTGGTATTTTTAGAGTGTAAGAATAAAGAATAAAAAGAATAAAAAAAAATAAGAATCTAGTTATTTATTTATTTATGTTAGTTATTGAACATGAGAGTATTTATTTATTTAGATAGGTCTTTGTTTAGTCTTTCGATAGATGATACTTAAGTAGTCTTTTAAATGTGTGCATTGATTTTGAGTCTCTAATATCTTTAGGTAATTTGTTATATATTTGTGAACCTTCATACATTATGCATTTTTTTCCGAAATTTGTTCGTGGTGTTATTAATTCAATAACGTTGCTTCGCCTAAGTTTCATTTTGTGTAGTTGTATTCTCTTTGAAAAAGTTGTGTTTGTGTGTATATCTTTATTTAAAATTTTTTGTACTAATATACAATTTTGGTACTTGTATGTTTGCGATATGTTCATTACTTTAATTTGTCTGTAAAGCTTATCTGTCGGTGTAAAATAATCAAAATGAAACAAAACTTTTAATAATTTATTTTGAGCAGTTTGTAGTATTGCTAGATTAGTTTTGGCTGCATTACCCCATATTTCTACTAGATAATCGATTTGTGGTTTCACAATGGAATTATAAATTGTATACCGTACAGGGACTGGAAGACAGCGAGCAATACCCTTTATCATACCCGTTAGAGATATCAACTTAGATTTTATTTTTAGAATGTGGGGGTGCCAAGTTAACTTACTATCTAGAATAAGACCTAGATACTTTTCTTGCTCCGTCTTATTAATTTTTATGCCGTCAATCATCAAAGGACTATAGTCACCAATCTTTTTTTTTAGCTGCAAAAATCATATAGCTAGTTTTAGTTATGTTGATCGTTAGCAGATTGCTCTGTAACTTTATCAATCGAAATATAAAATTTTCTCAACTACGTACAATACTGTAACACAAAAAATAAACTTATTTTTATAGCGGTTCCTCATAGCACGGCAGACAAATGGAATGGTTAACAAGAGATTAACAAGCTGGTAGTTAAGCTACTTCACGAATCTTCTTAAACGCGGAAATGAGACAGTTATACTCACATTATCACCTCTGATGATTGACATTGATTGTCTCTGCCTATAACTATAATAATCCTAAAAATCCTAAAAAAAAAAAATAATAAATAAATAAACACGATGCAGTTAACTCAAACATGTCCAAAGGTTTAAACAGTAAGTAAAAAACCAGAATGGAGATTACATAAAGCTAAAAAACCACTAAATTAAATAGACATTGGTCAATTGGTAAGAAAAATGTTGAAAACAAAAAATCAATTGAAATAAACAAAAGGACACAAAATTACTTGCATAATATTAAAGTCTTAACTACGTTTTTTACTGAACGTTAAACTTACATACTCGTAACTTAGATTTTCGTCCTTAGTTTTATCTTACATTCGCGGCCACCAGCAATCAGTTCACTTAGGACAGCATTTATCTGCTTGGACTGATATTAAACTTGCTGTGCCGCATTGTGTTGTAATTTCTCCTATAATATTTTTTCTCTTTTTATACCTCCATCTCCTCAATTTTGGATTTTTCGTATCATTTTAAAGCGGATGATCTACAGCTCTAAGAGTAGTCCGTTATTGATTGATTATTATTTTTTATTGATTGATTGAAAAGGGATTATGTATTTTCTTTCCACACGGTATAACATAATAAATAAATATTTCACTATTATATATTCTAATACAAATAACGATTTTTTGTTGCGCATATCGAATACTTAAGATATTTTTTTTTATTCCTCAATTCGGTATTTCTATGGAAGTGTTATGGCATCTTGCTTTTAACAGTTCTAATTTCAAGTGTAATTGGATCTGTCAGTAGCAAACAAGCAGGCAGGTAATTAAGGATTGCTCGCCTAAATAACAAGGGAGCAGTGCGCTATTGAGAAATTTGATACAACCTATTTATTATTTTAAGATTGTAAAATAATTATTTAGTCCGCCCTTTGTAATCTTTATTTTATAAGGTTTGTAAAATAAAAATAATAATTATATTAATAAATAATATTACTTGTTAAAATAAAAATATATATACAAGCCGCCGAAGAAGATTAGTCAATTTCTACCATCCGTCAAGTGTCATATCCCTCTACAAGATGCAGGATTGTACAAGCTGGATTGTAAATGTGGTCTCTCTTACATAGGACAAACAAAAAGATCTATAAAACCCGCATGAAATAACATACAGCTGATTTGAAGCACCGACGTTCCGGGAAGTCTGTAGTGCATGAATATGTTCAAGATCATCCCCGCCATTACATTAGATTTGATAGACCACAAGTCCTCGTAAAAGAACACCGCTATTGAAATTAAAAAACATCCTAATTTCAATAGAGAAGATGGATGGGTGCTGCCATTTGCTTTGCAAAATAAATATTGATTTACTAATAACCAAAAATTTTTAATTTGCACTCAAAATGCATACTCATATCGTATTTATGTTCCTGTAATAAAATGAGTGAATTTGCTAGATTCGAATGGATATAATTAATCTCATAAAACTTTATCGCCAGATTTTTTTTATAGGAGAGGGGGCAAACCTGCATGCGGCTCACCTGATGGTAAGTGACTACCGCCGCCCATGAACAACCGCATCACCAGGGGAATTGCAGATGCGTTGCCGACCTTTTAAAAAGGAGTAGGCTCTTTTCTTGAAGGTCCCTAAGTCGTATCGGTCCGGAAAAATCGCTGATGGTAATCGATTCCACAAGGAAGACGTGCGAGGAAGAAAACATCTTCTAAATCGCACAGTGGTGGACCGCCAATCATCCAGATGGAGTGAATGGTATCGGGAGTTCTACCGCAATGTGCGTTCGTGAAATTTGGCGGCTGGGATTAATCCGAACAATTCCTCAGTAAAAAGATAGTAAAATTAAAGCAGCTTGAAAGTAATACATAAGTAAAGTAGTATAATAAACATTTCAGTTATCAAATTTTTACATTTACGTACAGTAAATCTACCAAAGTACAGCTAGCTGCTATTTATTATTAATTTCTTTAGTAAAAAGTATAATTTTAGGCATGTGAACCTTATGAGATATTTAGAACATTTAAATTATTGAACATCTAGAAACGGAATATTTAAGGATATATTTGTAAAAGTAGCAAATAATATTATTTACGCTCTATCTCCACATTTAGCACTATTACTTATCTCATGTTATGCATGAAAGGGGTATTTTTTGAGTAAATGTAATACATTAATGTAAGAATACTTTTTTATTTGAAGAAAGAATCTAGTAATAATTGACCCTGTATCAATTCTACCAGCATGAAGTAAGGTATTTCAAAAGTTATTATCTAACTGAATGCTTTCTTTTTTAACGTAAATAAATCATTTCATAAGCATCAATTTTGTTTTATCAAGTGGATTTCCATAACTTATGCACCAGTTTAATTAATTTTATACAATTACAATGCTTGAGAGGACTCACAGAATGCGATTGGGATATTCTGTGATTTACATATCCAAAACATTTGATTGCGTAAAACACACATATTTTAATTTATTAAAATATAGAGCTTTATTGTGTTCGAACGTAAATCTGCCAAACATAATTCTGCCAATACTCTCCAAAATTCTTGAAAAAAATTATTTACTAAAGATTAATTAACTGACTAAAATTAACTTTATGTATGACCAACAATATGTTTTCCGACCTAATTCTAACACCCTAGGTACAACTATTGATTTAATAACCACCATTTAAACCACAATTGATCAAAAATAACTAGCTTTAGGTGTTTTTGGTGATCTAAAAAAGGCTTTCGATGCGGTCAGCTACTTCGTACTACCAAAAAAAAAAACTGGAAGGTATCGGCTTTATAGGAAAAGTATAAAAAATGATAAAATCTTATTTGGATAATCGGTATCAGATTGTAAAATTGGAGTCTACCAGAGTAATCTTAAACCTCTAACATGTGGCGTACCACAAGGCTCAATTCTAGGCCCATTGTTATTTCTGGTCTTTATAAACAACATTCAGCAAGCAGAACTGCAGGGTTGCCTTGCCTTGTATGCAGATGACACAAGCTTATTTTATTTTGGGAGTAATATCAAAGAAATAACGATGCGCGCACAAGAAGAACTAAACATAATTCATGGTTGGTTCCAGTATAATCTACTAACAATTAATACTTTCAAAACTTCATACATAACACTTAATTTCAAAAATATAAAAATACCTGATTTACCTAACCTCCCCCGTGTAGTGGCGGGTAAGAATACTCACTACCCCATATCTTGCCGTGGGTGTCGTAAAAGGCGACAGAGGGAAACTGAGGCAGAGGATGGGCAGCAGCATCTTTCTGATTACAGCAAAACAACAATAAAAAAACTGCGGTTGCCAACCCGCTCGCCAAGCGTGGCAACTATGGCAATATACCCCCCATGAAAGTAACGAAGAGACGGCCCCTAAGAATCTCCGATGGAGGTTCGGTTGCCACCAACGACGACTCGACCTGGCAACTTATAACGCACGCACCCTGAGGACTGACGAGAATATCCTGGAGCCGGAAGAAGAGACAGACAAGTTGCGCTGGAATGTCATAAGATTATCCAAAGTCCTAAGAGAGGGGGACGACACGGTAATCCTCGAATCCGGCAATATGTTCTATCAACGGGAGGGTGACCATCTGTCCCAAGGTGGTGTCGGATTTATCGTCCACAAGTCTCTCGTTAACAACGTTGAAAAGATTGGGAGTGTGTCGACGAGGGCTGCGTACCTTATACTCAGAATCACCAAACGGTATTTGCTGAAGGTCATACAGGTTTACGCGCCAACCTCGGCACACCCCGATGAGGAGATGGAGGAAATGTATGAGGATATCTCTAGAGCCATGCATTACTCCAAAACCCACTATACGGTGTTAATGGGAGACTTCAACGCAAAACTAGGCACAAGAGAGAACGGTGAGCTGAAACTAGGGAATTTCGGAATAGGGCAACGGAACCCAAGAGGCCAGTAGCTGGCCGACTTCATGGAGAAAGAGTGACTCTTTATGGTGAACTCTTTCTTCCAGAAACGGCCCCACAGGAAGTGGACCTGGTCGAGCCCCGACGGTTCAGCAAAAAATGAGATTGCCTTCATTATGATGGCGAAGAGGAATGAAGTCAATTCCTCTTCGCTTCTGCCTGCCGTCGAATATAAACGTTTAATTAACTACTCCGTGATTGTTGAATTTTGTTTGATAAATTAATAATCTCCGAAATAAATTAACTACTTGCATAAAATTATGGAATCCAGTTTGAATAAATCGTTCTCGGAAACAAACCTGACAGAAATAAATAAAGCTGAATCTAATTCCTCCATTAAAAATGTCACAAGCCGCAGCAAAAGAAAGAGACATGAAGAAGATATAAGCATTGAATTTTCCATATTTAAGGACGAAATGAAAAATCTATTAATTTCTCTGACAAGCAAGCATGGAGAAGAACTAAAAAAATATCACCAACACTTGCGGATATTCAGAAATCTAACCAGAACATAGAAAACTCCATTGCATTCCTCACTGCACAGAATGAAGAATATAAAAGAAAATTGAAAATATAGAAATCCAAGCGCAAGAAGATCGAAAATATATAACTATTCTAAAAGATAAAATAGAAGATATGCAGAAAGGGATGAGAAAAGCAAGTTTCGAAGTAAAGAACGTACCAAAGAAAGAAAATGAGACGAAAGAAGTGGAAATGACTTCAACTCTAATAAAAATGACTTCCTCAAAATGAGCAAATCATTCAACATTAAACACAAATCAAAAATTTGTGCAAAACATCTAGGCCTTCGAACATCTGAAGATATTCCTGTATTTATATCTGAAAATCTGACTGCCAAAGCTTCGCGCTTATATTTCCTTGGAAGAGACCTGGTTAAATCCAAATCTTACAAGTTCTGCTGGACTTCCTATGGGAAAATCTACGTACGAAAGGATGAGAACTCCCGTATTATTTACATTAAGGATGAACGGCAAATACAACAATTATCACAAAAATAATGACTAGATATAATATATTGCATACTACTAAGTTTGTTACTAGGATATAAGTATAATAGTTCGATTTTACTATTTGCATGTCTTAAAATTAATCTTAAGTTTACACATTATAAAATCTCACAAAAAGCACTTGAACTCTCGAACACCCCAATATACACACTTCCTTACATTTTACTTATTACTACTCGTACATGTCACTATTTTAATACTTACCCTCAGACTATATTTTTATTACAGCTACCTATAAAACTGGCCATGTACCGATAAAATATTTACTATGTTATATTATGATAAAATGCATTAGGGAAACTATAAAAAAACATCACCAGAAGCTATACAAATTCTGTGTTATTAGTTTCATTAGTTTTGATGATGGATGGTCCTTTAATTATGTTAAAAGAAATAGACGATTGCAAATTGTGTATCCTGCGATATTGAAGATTTGAATAAATTCATATGTTTGAATAAAAAAGACTTGACAGTTGTCACGCAGAACATCAGAAGTGTTTATAAAAACTTAGACAACTTGCAATTAACACTATCTAGTCTTACCTTTGAAGTAGATCTGTTAATTCTAACAGAATACAGGCTTGATAACAATAAGCACCTGCCACAAATTACAAATTACACATCGTTTGTTACTATGCAACATCTTAACCAAAATGACGGAGTAACAGGTTACTATAAAAATAACCTTAAACCTAAAATAAAAGAATTAAAATTAGAGCATGCATCTTGCTTACAAATAAAAATCACCACCCTCATACAGATCACCCTCTAATACAAATACTGAAAAATTTACTGAATCATTGCGACAACATCTCAACACCATTAAAAACAATCAAAATAGAATTATTACTGGAGATATCAACATAAATCTTATTCCAAAACCTAATGAACTAAATAGCGAACAAAAAAATAGAATTAACTATCTAGATGTCTTTTCTACTTTCGGCTTGTTACCGGGACATACAATTGCTACCAGAGAAAATAGTTGCCTGGATCATGTTATCCTTAAATTAAATAGGAAGAAGACACGAGCAAATATAGCAGTAATAAATACATCCATCACCGATCACTATATGATGTTCTTTAGTTTAACTAAAATTAAAGAAATAAAAACTTCTCCGCGAACAAAAATATACATTGATTTTAATAAGGCGGTTAATAGCCTTGTTAATAAAAATTTATCTATTTTACTATTATGCGATGATCCTAATAGAATTGTTGAAATATTAATAAACAAAATTACAGAATCTCTACATGAAACACTAATACTATCCGTATTCCTAAAAGTAGACGTACAATTAAACCCTGGATAACTACAGGTGTGCTCAGATGCATTCAAAATAGGAATACAATGCAAAAACAACTTAAAAACAACCCTTTCGATGAAATTTTGAGAATAACCTATAAAAAAAATTTCGCAATTACTGTAACAACTGTATTAAAAAGTTAAAACTAAGTTAAGTTCATATGAAAGAACACTGTTATTAGAAAAAAACCCTAAAATCTTATGGAGTAATATAAAAATATTACACATATTAAGGAAAATAAAACTACTAATAATGCATTATTAGACATAGAATCAAGCCCTACTCAATCAGTTAATACAGTCAATAATTTTTTCGCAAATATTGGGTGTAAGCTTGCCGATGACATTCAAAAGAACATAGCACACGATCACAATATACATATTGCAACACACTTAATTAATAACCAGCTCTCATCTTTCGCCATCTTAGATACTGATCCTAATGAAGTTCTTAGTATACTCATGAACTTAAAACCCGATAGCACTCTGCGTTATGATAACATACCCACAAAATTTGTGGAATTGGCCAGTTCTTTATTAGTGCCGATAGTTTGTCACTTGGCTAACCTCTGTTTTTCTAAAAGTGTATTTCCAGCCTTCCTTAAACGTTCTATTATTACACCTGTATACAAGAATGGGAGCAGAGATGATATAAATAATTACAGGCCAATTTCCATCTTACCAGCTTTTTCCAAAATCTTAGAAAAATTAATTAATAACAGATTAATACGGTGTTTAGATAAATATAATATTCTATCGCAAACACAATATGGATTTAGAAGAGGAAAAAACACACAGAACGCTGTCATAGATCTAACTACATATATTGTTGATCACCTTGACCAAAATAAAAAATGTCTTGCTATATTTTTGGACTTAAAAAAGGCATTTGACACCGTCTCTGTTCCCATGCTTGTTAGGAAGTTGGAAAAGATCGGTATAAGGGAAGCCCAACTAGAAATAATAAGAGATTATTTAAGAAACAGAACACAAAGCACTAGAATAGGCAATTATGTCAGTAATGACCTTCAAATAACCTTTGGGGTGCCTCAAGGCAGTGTACTAGGCCCTCCCTTATTTCTCATTTATATTAATGACCTTTGTAGATTAAAACTTGACAATGGTAAGATTTATTCTTATGCGGACGATACTGCTATCGTTTTCACGGGTAAATCGTGGGATGAAGTCTACGATACAGCCGAATTTGGACTGTCCAAAGTTGCGAACTGGCTCGAAATAAACTTGCTTACCCTTAACACGTCTAAGACAAAATATATATGTTTTTCCATTAACAAACGGTCACCACCCATAACACACAATCTCAAAATACACAAATGTGGTTTGCGTAACAATTGCACGTGTCCTACTATAGAAAAAATAGCTAGTACTAAATATTTGGGTGTTATAATAGACCAAACACTTACATGGCATTCACATATAGAAGCAATTAATAATAGATTACGAAAACTTATTTGGATCTTTAAGACCCCCAGGCATGTCGCAACTCATAAACTATTAAATCAAATATATGCTGCACTAGCCCAATTGATTTTAACATATTGTATACCAATTTGGGGTGGTACTACGAAAACTAAACTCCTACAACTAGAACGTGGTCAACGATCATTAATAAAGGTCATGTACAATAAATCATATAGATTCCCTACAGAAGAACTTTACTCAGTTAGTGGTTTACTAAGTGTTAGAAAGTTATACATTTTAAATTTGTTGTTAACAAAACATAAAACAACTTTCTACGACTGCAAAAGTAGTAATAGACGAGGAAAAGCTTTTGAATTAACTCTAGTCAAGACAAATTTTGCTAGTCACCAATTTAAAAGACAGGCTGGTTATTTATACAATGTAATCAACAAAAAACTAAACATTTATTCACTGAACTCTAATGAGTTCAAAAAGACAGTTACAGAATGGCTACTAAAACTTAAGTATGATGAAGTCGAGGCATTACTAAAAGTTATTAAATAAATTTTACATACGCAGTCAAACACACACATGTGTACATATACACACGCAAACACACACACACACACACACACACACAGAATCGCGCGAGTGAGCGCACGCACCCATTAACTCATACTCACATAAACTCGCACACTTATATAAAACCCTCATTATATAAATATAAGCTTAGTTTCTTGTATTTCTTTAATTAATCTACTTTGTGTATATTTGATTCTTGCTATAGAAGAGCGTGGCATCCTGCCACAAGTATATATTTACTTAAAAGGATGTTCCACTTACTCCCATACCTATATAATGTATGATCTTTTTAAATAAATAAACAATTTTTCATTATTTTTTCATTATGGCCACCAGACGACAACTGTTCAGTGATGTCTCAGTGATCGCGAGGGTGAAAACCGGCAGCGATCACCGAATGGTGAGAGGCACACTGAACCTAAACGTTAAGTTGGAGAGGTCACGTCTAATGAAGTCAACGCTCCGTCCCCCTCGTACTCTAATCCAAAGTCCCGAAACCTTTCAGCTCGAGCTACGAAACCGTTTTCAGTGCCTAGAAGATTGTAATGCAGTGGACGATATGAATGACAAGCTCGTGGAAACTGTCCATGCGGTCGGAGCTAAGTTTTGCAAGACCCGCCGCAGAAGAACACAAAAACTCTCCGATTACACTCTTAATCTCATGGCTGTTAGACAGGATATTAAGCTGCAGTCTTCAGTAGATTTGTCAGCATACAGGCAACTGAACAGACAGATCTCCAAATGCATGCGGCGGGACTTACGCAACTTTAATACTGCTCGTATTGAAGAAGCGATAGAGCGGAACCAAGGCTCCAAAGTCTTTGCCAGAGATCTGTCTGCCAGAAAGAGCCAACTGTCAAAGCTGAAGACGGAGTGTGGCAGCGTCATTTCCGGGACACCTGAGATTTTGAGTGAGATTGAGAGGTTCTATGGGCAGCTGTAAACATCATCGTTAGAGCCACACGTAAGTGTGAGTAACGATCCAAGAACGAGTCTTATCCGACACTATTCCGATGATATCACGGACGTCAATCTGAGCGAGATTAGAATGGCTCTCCAGCACCTTAAAAACGGCAAAGCTCCAGGCAAGGATGGAATTACAGCGGAGCTTCTGAAAGCGGGTGGAAAACAGGTACTGAAAGTCCTTCAGAAGCTCTTTAATTTCGTCCTCTATGGTGGCACTACACCGGAGGCGTGGAGCAGAAGTGCGGTAGTTTATTCTTCAATAAAGGTGACAACGCTCTCTTGAAGAACTACAGACATATTTCGCTTCTGAGCCGCGTCTACGTGCTGTTTTCGAGAGTCATTACAAATCGTCTCGCGTGCAGACTTGACGACTTCCAGCCTCCCGAACAAGCCGGTTTCCGAAAAGGCTTTAGCACCATAGACCACATACATACCCTTCAGCAAATTGTACAGAAGTCCGAGGAGTACAATTTACCACTATGTATGGTGTATGTGGACTATGAGAAAGCCTTTGGTTCCATCGAAATTTGGGCGGTGCTGCAGTCCCTTCAGCGGTGCCAAGTTGACTGTCGGTATATCGAAGTGCTGAAGTGCTGTTACATTAGGGCTACGATGGTTATCCGAATACAGAACCAGAGTACGAAACCTATCCAATTGCAGAGAGGTGTAAGACAGGCTGACGTTATATCCCCGAAACTCTTCACCGCTGCATTGGAAGACGTTTTCAAGCTTCTGAACTGGAAAGGATACGGTATTAACATCAATGGCGAATACTTCACTCACCTTCGATTTGCCGACGATATAGTCCTTATGGCAGAATGGCTGGAGGACCTAAGCACTATGCTCAATGACCTCAATAGTGCTTCCCAACGGATAGGTCTTAAGATGAACATGGACAAAACAAAGATCATGTTTAATGTCCATGTCACACCTATGCCGGTAGCTACTTACCTAGCCGGACAAATAGTCCGACTAGGTAAGTCCAACTTCGACCGAGAGGTCAATCGACGGATTCAACTCGGTTGGGCAGCGTTCGGGAAATTACGGCACATCTTCTCGTCAGGTATACCTCAAAACTTGAAAACGAGACTGTACAACCAGTGCGTGTTACCAGTGACGACTTATGGATCTGAGACGTGGTCCTTAATTGCTGGCAGTATGAAGAAACTCAGGGTCATTTAGCGAGTTATGGAGAGGCATGCATGGGGTTTTTTATATGTGGATGCGTTATAAACTTAGAAATAAGAAAATTCGCAGTAGAATCAGAGTAACCGACATATTCCAACGGATTCGTAAGCTGAACTGGCAATGGTCCGGCCATATAGCTACAAGATCCGACAACCAATGGGGAAGAAAGACAAGAAATTTCTTGAGTGGCAGCCTTGTACCGGTAGGCGAAGTGTAGGGCGTCCCCCCACTAAATGGAGTAACGACCTGGTAAGACATGCAGGAAGTTAATGTATGCAGGTGGCTGAGGACCGTGATTTATGGCATTTCTTGAGGGAGGCCTATGTTCAGCAGTGATAAACCAAAGCGTCTTATTCACGCGGTTGCTGTACGCAAAACGGCAATATGTAGGCTTAATTCATCCATAATTACGTACGTCAAGCCTACTCACTGTCGTAACGTCATGCGTCGTGCATGACCTTGGCCGAACATACATTAGGTTGGAACGTGAATAAGGCGCTTAAATCACTCCTGATATTTCTCCCTCACTGTTTGAAGGTTCGTCACAATCTGTTCAGCCATTCCAAAGATTAGCCCGGATTCATTTCTTAATAGCATGCATATCAAAAATAATGACAAACATCGTCGTCAATTTAAGAATGTCATCCTTAAACTGATAATTCCATTAATTTTCATTCTTTTATAACAACTTATTAAAAGTTCAATGATGCACATAGTAGGTCTTGCCTACAGATTGCTTCATTGTAGGGATTTTGCCATAAGTGCAACGTTTGGCAACAATGTTGGCTACAATAGCTTATCCTAAATAAGAATTAACTAAGATAATTATTATTTGCCTTTCAGTAACAAAATTAAAAAATTACAATAATCAATGTTTGCGCTTCAAAGCTAACTATAGTTTAACCGAATATTTTGATAATAAAAGACCTTGAATTTGTATCTACCAAGTTTAACTCTAAGAAATATGGGATGGAATTATAAGTGATCTTATTGGAAACTATTTTTGTATTCTGAGAGTGATCTCGATGTGAGTTTGTAAAGGGGTGTGGCTTCGTGCGATGAGTTGTCCACTTCTCTTTAATGTGGTTGAGGAGGGCAAAGTCTGGTTTTTTTTTATTCCAAATTCTTTTGATCAATACTTTTTATAATTCTAGAAATTATTTTTATTAAATATGTATTTACTTATTCTTATTTTCAATAAATTAATGCAATAAAAATAATTAATACAAATTATTTTGACGTTCGTTGTAATTAAAAGCGCTACTACACAGATTGCTAAATCAAAAGACTACTTGAATAACCTTTTGAATTCGAACTAAACAAAAACCCACAAATCGAAGTAAAGCGGGTAGCAAGAACGAAATTGCAGGTCGTTTCAGTAACGAGGTGCCTGATTGAGGCCCTCCAGTCGTGTCTTGATTACACTAATCTTCGCTTCTTAAAAAGAAGACATTTCATTTAACTTAGTTTTTGGTTATCACGGGGTTCTTTGTGAAAAATCAATTTCAAAATTGTCGCCCCATAGTAGTCAATTTAAAAATCGTATTATCTATTTTCTTATTTTACTTACAAGTAATTGCTCCTAGCCACTGTGTGAATTACAAAATATAGTAATAATAGTTTTACACACAATAAAATTTTGATTTTTATTAATTAACATGTTAATGTATTTATTTATTAATAGCTGGCACCCGGCACGTAGCTGCCGCAGAAATAATTGTGTAAATATCATTTTAAATGTGGAACAGTTGTGTATACTATTTAATTTGAATTGTTAATGACTAAATATAACATAAAAATATATGTGTCAATACAATTCGCGCACCACCTACTGTAAGTTAATTAATACTAAGGTTATGGGTAATTGTACTACGCCTATAAACTTCACGTAAGTGCAAGCAATAAGTTGACAAAGCTTTGCCGCAATCTGATGAACGGTATGGCAGCGTATAAAATACGAACAAAAAAAATATTTTTATATATTTAGATAATTTGCACGTCACATGATATACATTATACTTCTCTACATAGTATAAAACAAAGTCGCTTCCCGCGGTCTGTACGCTTGGATATTTTAAACCACACAACGGATTTTGATGCGGTTTTCATCAATAGACTTAATGATTCAAGCAAGGTTTATATGTATAATAAATGCATATTATATAATTCTTCTGTCCGTGTTTATGTGACTGAACTCCTTCTAAGCGGCAGCACCGATTTTGATGAAATTTTGTGTGTGTGATTAAGTTGATTAGAAAATGGTTTAGATTTACAATTGGACCCGGTAAGTGGCGTTGATGTCGAGTGCGAACCGTACGAAGTCGCGGCGGATCGCTAGTATACAATTTAATCAAGCGTCGTTTCGCATTGCAATTTAAAAGAGGGTAGTTTTATTATAAGTACTAAATATTAACTACTGCTAAACACCAAATAACATATTTTTTAGCATTACTAGTTCTAACATATCATTTTCTATAATTATTATACATATATACATTTACTATTTATTCGTATCTGTAAATAATTCACTTAAATTCGTTTATCAGTTAAGAATGAAACTCTAATCTGAAATTATTTACCGTTAAAATTGTAAGAAGTAAGAATAAACATTATTATTGTCAACCATTATTAATTCTAAATGTATTTACATGAGCAATTTACAAATAAGCAGCAGTGTATTCTTAAACAAACAGCTTCTCTCGTTTATTTTCAAATATCTATAATCATCAAAAGTCTTTTAGAGTCTTCTACTGGATATAGATCTTACCTGCACACTTGCTTGCACTGCTAATACTTATGTTGTCAAAACTCACAATGCTGGGCAGGCGAGCTAGAGAGCTCAAACCTCGCAAAAGCTCCGCTGCTTCCCCTAAGAAATATGGATTCTGAACTTTTTATTCACTGTACAGACAGGTAAAAACAAACATGAATGGAGAGAAAGTTTTTAAAATATTGATGATATCAAATTTCACTAAAAGGGAATATGCCTTTGCTTTTCAAAATAAGAATAACCACATTCAAATTTTTTTTTTTTAAAATATTTACCCGAGTCGGGAATCGAACCAAAATAAAAAGCAAAACCTTAGACAATCTCTATTTTATTAAAACAATCGATACGATACGATAAAATCTCTCGAATAAACATTATATCTTACAATTAAAGAAGACCATGATATTTAACAATTCATACATGTTGACTCGAACTAACATTCTAACTTAGATTGTTTTTTTTTTTAAAGCGAAAAGACATTTTATAATTTTTTTAAAAACTCGAGAAAAGAGTACCTCGATCTGCAGATCTTACATACTGGCCATTTAATTGTTTCGTTTCCTTCCGTTGAAATTGCTATAAAGTTTTGTAGTGCATATTATACTATTAAATTTTTGAAATTTTAAATTTGGTATTTATTTTTCCCCACATATTATGATCAGCAAATTACAATAAACTTAGTAACACGACGACTAAATAACAGCTATAAATACTAACTAGATAAAATCTAGGTGGGAGACTTGTGCACAAACTAGGTTGCCCTGTGCTATTGGATCACCAGGCCCCTCTCTCAACAAAAGTAATACTGCTGTAGAACACTTAATACACTAATACACAACAGTACAGCTACTTGTAAATTGAACCTCTGTAATTGAAAATTTTTCAAGCAAATAATAAGTTGGTAACAGATATGTGCATACAATATGAGGAAATATTTTTTTAGTAGGTATAGGATTGGATTTTTATGTGGTAGAACCACGCAGTAGCTGTGGTTGTAGCATGAATGGGTCGGTTCGACCGGGGTAGGACCACGCTCTCACATAAAACCAGCGTAAAATAGCAGCTTAATGTTGCTGTGATTCGTATGGTGAGTATAGGGAACCGGAGACCCTTTTTACTGGAAACGAGGCATTCCATCTTAGTCCTCAGAGGTTACAACTTTGACTGATTCTTACTTAAGGATATTGTAGATGTCTATGGGCCACATCATCCACTTACCATCAGGTGGACTGTGTGCTTGTTTGTCACCCTGTTCTATAAAAAAAAGTTTGTTGAAAATAATATATGTTTTTTATACTTTAAGTATAAATCCTTGTAACGCTCTAACCTAATCTTATGGGTTTTGGATGCACCACCTCATGACGTTATACTATAGTTAATAATATACTGACATAAGGTAGTATAAACAAATTTTATGATAATGGTATCAGCAAGGTGACGAAGTTGCTTAAAAATGTATGTAAGTTTACGACATCTGGAAGAAATGTGGTTTATTTGCTCTTCGTAAACGAATCTGTGGTTTATAATAACACCTAAGTATTTTGTGTCCGTGGCATACAGCATACAGCAATCGTGAACATATAAGTTTAAATTCTCTTGGCCTTTTAATGCTGGTGTGCTAATACAAAATGGAATGTATTTAGTTTTAGTTTAATTTAAAGATATGTAATGTGTGGCAAATCATTGTTGGACTGTATTAAGACCAGTTAGTGTAACAGAATAAACTTCTTCCCAAGATTGACCGTAAAAGGTAAGTGCGGTCTCATCAGCATAGCACATAACCATATGATTAAGAATATTAATTTGACAGATGTTATATAGCATAAAAGTGAGTAGGGCCCAGAACACTGCCGTGGGGAATTCCGCTTGTAATACAGCAATCGTCGCTTAAAATATTATCAACTTCGGTGCACTGAGTGCGATTGTGTAAGTAGTCACTTAGCAGTTGGAGTTTTGTACCTCCGATGCCTAATTTCTCTACAATTGCTAAAAGTTCGGGGAAAGAGAGTGTATTTTTTTACAACCAAATGATTTTTTTTATTATAATCACTTTTTTCCTATTTTAAATTTATTGAAAATTATTTCCTAATTTTTATTTCGGTTATCTATATAAAAGCGTGTTTTGTTTTTAGTTTTTTATACTAATATTTATTTTCTATTTTTTTAGCACGGCTAACTACAAAAGCGTGTTTTTTTTTGGAACGAAGTTTTTTACGCGGCTTACAGTAAATTGAACTGGCAGAAATCGTAGTTTTTTATGAATTATTCGCAAATCCTGATGATCCTCGCAAGGATAATGGGACAAATTATTTAATATTTAAGTCATCGGTCCTTGACAAGTGTGCGAAGTTACAAATCAATGCGAAGTTTTGAAGGGGATGAATATGACATTTCAAAATTCCGTTACATAGATACATAGCAAGCTAATAAAAACGTGTTAAAACTGTAACGACTTCCGATAGATAAAATACCTGCTACGGACAGCAGCGGTAGAAAAACGAGACGTCTGATTTCGCAATCTACTGCCTGCCAAGTGTGAAAATTAAGACAAACTCTTTCTACTCCTACAACGAAAGAGACCCATGTCCAGCAATCGTTTTTTACGGGTGATGAAGAGGAATAAGGACAAAGATAGCTAGGTGTAGATAAGTGCAAGCTATTTATCAATATTTAGAAAAATTGCAATTTAAACAAATCATTTTTAATTTTTGCTTATATAAATCAGACATCATAAGATATTTTTATATCCATCTCATCCAGTGTGTGGTCGCAAGATGCGACGGACATGTCTTGAAAGTCTGATGACTTCCGATTTATGACAGTATAGTTATCTCATATTTTCATCATTATCATTATTATTACAGCTTAACAAAATCCACTGCTGATCGTATGCCTCTCCCATAGATGTCTCTTACTTGCGCTAGATAGGAAATTTGGCAATCGCTTATTATCTTGAGATATAAAAATGAAAAATGTTAATTTCTGTTAAATTTTGAAATTTTAAGAGCATTTCTAATTAGAACGAAGCAATACAAATGTCAGAACTAGTTGAACAAGCTTGTACTGCTAATTATATTATATCGTGAAATACATTGTAACTCCAAATCAACATCATCGATTGAGTTCCTCAAAAATTGCCAGAATACGATATTGATATATTTTGAAATATTGCCAGGCTGTCGATATGCCTTTGTTCAAGAGGCGCTCCGAGCTAGATGCTGTAGCGCACTTCTAATGTCTGTAAAAGTGCCGCATTTCTTCAAACTACAACTTCTCACATACAATGTTGCCTTTGAAATTGCATTTAATTCACAAAAAAGCCAGCTTCTGCACTCCCATCTTTGATCCATCAGTAAAAACCAAATGCATGCCTTGATACTTTACCTGAATTTCATTTCGCCGAATATCGAAATATTAATATGGTATGTTCTTTTATATTTCATAATTATGTTAATAGACATAAACTCAAGTATTATTTGACAGCCACTTAATTTATAAAGTTAAAAGCTTGTTGGTTATATCACAAAATAAATAGCACAACAAACATTAAAGCACAAAAAATGTTTACCATAAAATCATATACATGCTCCTAAATCATAACACAATAAAATTTATAGCGCGCGGAAGGTCCGGCCTCAAGTGCTGATAAATCCTTTTTCACATTTTCCTTATGTGACTTTCACAGAAAAATTTTAGGTGAATATTCTAACGAAAATACTATTTCTTTTCGTACAGTTAAATTTATATTAAAGAATAGCTGTTCTATAAAACGATAGATAAGAACAATAGGAGAGGAGATTATTGACATTATTCAACACTAAATCTTCAAGGCACATTAAGGTGTAATCTACCAATAAGTAACGGGATTTTGGACATTTGCATGAATATGTACGAGTATTAAACATCACTTAAAGATGTGATGTAGCTTTTGATAACAAAAATTCGTTCTTGTTTAAATATCAAGCTTGCCTTTAATCTCGTAACAAAGGTGGAATATTTTACGTGGTAGAGCCATGCTACAGCTACAGTGTGATATAGTTGAAGCACAAATGGTGCGTCTCGATCGGGAAAGACCACTCTCTCACAGGATAATAACTTGAAATAGCGACTTAAGGCTGTGTTTCCACCAGAGATGTGCAAGGATGCGTAGCGAGGGATGTGTTTGTTAAGAGCCAATAGCATCACTTCTTTTACCCAGCCTCGCTCAGAATAGCTCTGGTGGAAACTGCTCAGCAGAGCGAGGTGTTTGTATGTACAAAACAATAGAAGGATGTATGCGAGGGATGTGACGCAAGAAGCAGCGGGCAGTGGCGCGCGCGCTCTGCTCCCACCACACCTCACCCCGCTCGCATTTGAAATGAGCCCGCTACACATCCTCGCGCCACTCATCTGCGCACCGTGTCACAGCGTCACTACGCATTCTCGCACCGCCCAGCTATGTACCTCGTACATCTCTGGTGGAAACGCAGCCTAACGGTGCTGTGTTTCGTCTGGTGAGTGTAGAGAACCGGAGACCCTTTTTTCTTGAAACGAGGCATTCCATCTTACTCCTCACGGGTGACAATCCATCTGCATTTTGATTCGTAATCGAGGATAGACATAGATTGTAGATGTGTATGGGCCACAGCCACCACTTATGTACCATCAGGTTGACTTTTATGCATGACATTATATCTAAATGTGATAAAAGAGCAATTTAACAGGTAACTGCTCTCAAAGCTGCTCGTTCCTGTACTTCATTATGAAGACAACTAGAGCGGTACCAATTCGTTTTTGAGGCTTCATTTACATAACCAAAGAGTAAGGTGCAGCTTTGAAGATAAAGGTCGTACATATTTTGCTTACAACGCCTCTCAACAGTCTTTTATCCCCGCGGCAACAGCGTAATTTTACTCTTTTTAAGGTATTAACTCTTTATTATTTTCATTTAATGTTCTTTGTATAGTATAAGTTGTGTAGTAGTGACGTACGAGAATTCACTACCTTATAATTATCCCGTGGGTGTCGAAAAAGGCGACAAAGGAAAATGAAGCAGGAGATGTGCATCTACATCTTTTGATAATAACTCGAAATGGTAAAAACCTTCGGTTGCCACCTGCGATTGCCAAGCGTGGCAACTATGGCAAATATCTTCCCTATAAGGTAATGTATGCTGGAGGTCTACTGGCTATAATAATGAAAAACGCATTTCAATAGTTATAGCATAACTATAAGATTACATGATTTTACGCAAAATGTATTTCACTAAAAGTAATTTTCTAAGTAAATTATTTTTTATAGGATAAAGTGACAAATGAACACACAGTCGACCTGATGGTAAGTGGTTGCTGTGACCCATAGACATCTACATCTATCCTCAATAAAGAATCAAAATGCAGATGCGTTGTCACCCGTGAGGACTACGATGGAATGCTACTTTTCCTGTAAAAAGGGTCTCCGGTTCTTTACACTCACCATACGAAACAGCGGTATTAAGCTGCTATTTTACGATAGTATTCTACGGTATTCTATGAGAGCGTGGTCCTTCCCCGGTCAAGCCGAGCCATTCGTTCTATAACTATACTACTAATATAACTGCAGCATTATATTAACGTAAAAAAATATTTTATAATGTGGTATTATTATTTTGGTCGCAACAAATTTATTGGTGCCAGCGGGGATCGAATTTAGTATACTCGCAGACTATAAAATTTTAAGCCGAGCGCTTATTCCTTGAGCTACCACAAGTTCTCACGTTTAAGATTATTTTAGGACCAATTTCAAAAAAGGGGGTGGTTCTAAAATCGACTGTAATATGTTCTTTTTTTATGTTACGTAATATTTTTGTCAGCTCTAAATCGATTTTAATAATTATTTTTTATCGAATGGTTTTAGTAAATAATAAACCTCTAAGGGTATAAAAATTGGCCATTTTTTTTAAAGATTGATTTAGAACATATTCAAGCTGTTACATAGAGCTTGTGTTATGCTTAAGTCCATCCAAAACGGTCAAACTTAAACTTTTAATTGTAAAAGCCGATTTTTCAATACACTGACTAAATTAAACAGCTCCCGAATTCTGTGCTAAGACATAGTATAAAAAAATTATTTTGTCTCTAAAATTATTTATCTCCGACTTGAGGAGAAATTATGTTGAAATTATTTTATTCTTTTTAGTTCTCTAAAGTCGCTATTTAATTTTATCAAAAGTAAAATTTTTAATTAATGCAAAATTAATCTTTTAGGGTTTGTCACTCTTGTTCTATATAAAAAAACAACTTAATTTCCCGTCTAACTGCTATGAGATTAAGTGTGTAATAATACAATATATTGTGGCTAATAAGCACATAGTTTTAATAAACCAGTCAGCAGTGAATCTCTGTTTTTTTTTATAGGAGAGGGGGCAAACGAGCATGCGGCTCACCTGATGGTAAGTGACTACCGCTGCACATGAACAACTGCAACACTAGGGGAACCAGGGGAATTGCAGATCCGTTGCCGGCCTCTGTCTTCCATTGACGTGTACATTCATGTCATTTATGCTGCCAGAACCGTTTTTTCTTCGTATTTTTGTGTAACAAATCGTTATAATGCCGATAGGAAAAATTGAACCTTTTGATGTGGAATCACAAAACTAGAATAGTTGTGAGCGTCGTGTGGAGCAATGTATTTCTTTAAACGGTATAAAAGTAGCAACGCTGATAACGTTAGTAGGCGGCAAATGTTACAATCGTCGTATCTAAACTCTGAATAGTTTTAAAACAATTGGCTAAAACGTGCAATTTTGGGTCATTGATAATGAGCTTAGGTTTACGCGAACACTAAACGTTTAAATGAAACTAAGTTTTACGGATTTTACATCGTATATTAATTTATTTTAAGTTCCCGACGTTTCGAGTACTTTACAGCATCCATGATCACGGGGTATCGAGGTTTTTGACGTTCCAATATAATGGTTAACAATGGTTAACTTCAGTTTAAGTATAAATTTTTTTGGTTTTATCTATGCAGAATGAGCTGATAGTGAGAAATACAAGTGGTAAAGCCATGCTACATCCATATTGTGGTTTTAGCACGAATGGGTCGGCTCGATCGGGGAATGATCACGCTCACCAGCTTAAAATAGCAGCTTAACGCCGCTGTGTTTCGTATGGTGAGTGTAGAGAACCGGAGTACCTTTTTATTGGAAACGAGGTATTCCATCTTGGTCTTCAGGGGTGACAACGCATCTGCATTGTGATCCTAAATAAATTTGATCGTAAAAGTGAGTATAATGTTGCTTCAGCAAACATCAATTCTAAATGTCAGTACCTATTAAATGATACAGACTCTGATGATAATTATTGTCATTTTTAAAGTTTAGTCACCAGTGATTGTAATGATGGACGCTATTATGCGAAAAAAAACTACGAGTATTAAAATGCTCCTTGTAAATGTGAAATTGATACGGATAGTAAGATAGCTGCTACATCGAAAAAAAAAAGAATTTACCAATACAGAGGAAATTGTTATATTGTAGTAAAGTTGTTTGCGGCACGAAGTCTGGGATGCTCAAGTTTTTAATAATCTTTAACGGCGGTTCACCCTTAAGGACACGTTCGAGTTCTTGTTTTTTTATGCGATAACCATAATATCTCTAATAATGTGAAAGGCATGTTATTAAATTAGATTTTTCATTTTTTCTTTCTTGAGATCCTTCATTTCTTGATAATAAGCAAAAACGTTTTAAATATTTTTTTAAGCGACAGAAGCCTAATGGCAGGGTGCGAATCGTGAACTCAAAAGGTCGTGGGTTTGAATCCGCCATTCGACTACGGTCGTAAAGAACTCCTAACACAAGCATTTTAAGCTTACCATTAATTACCGTTAATATCATGGCTAGTGTTTTATTTGTCCACGGAATGTCGCACGCATACATCGTGCTGGACAAATATGCATGCATAGTGGTAGAATTCGCTTAACGTTACTATAAATCAACTCATAAAAGACTTTCATTACACGTTGCCGCAGAATTGTGGTTTTATTCGCGCTTCCTGGAAGTGAAGAACAGTACAGTTAGCTTGATCTCTCTTTTGCTTTTCACCAATGTATTTTAAAAGTTCACAGCCAATGATGACAATTACCACCCATTAGGGATTTTATTATATAGACGTGTACCTCTTGGCATTATCCAGAAAACTTAAAAAAAATTATGAAAGAGACCTTTAGTAATTTGTCATTAAAACATTATGGGGTCTGCCAGTACTGGTCATAACGTTTGGAGTCGGAGCGTAAGTGGCAGCTTTTACGCCTTTTTTTGAAAGGAAAAAAGAAATGTCTCAGCGCTGTTTTGTAGCATTAACAACATTTCCTTTAAATATTCAAAAATTGACAGAAGTTCCCAGTGCAGGTCGGTGTTTTGCTGATACCACCAGGCTCCAGTGGATTTGCGAACGAAGCTATTTCAGACGATTTGGAGGCCGTACAAACTATGTTTGAGAACGTGCGCGAAGGCTACGCAGATTGTGTATTAGGGGAGTTTATTCTTGCTATTAAATAACGGGTGGAAGTGGCTACAAAAGAAATTTGGCTCGATTGTGAAAATCTGTGTTTCGTGAAGGTCATACCGTTGTCGAATATGACCCATAAGTATTTGGCCGTTTCCCAGAGGATTTGATGGCCGAAAAGGCTGATTGATCATTTTCTTGGATTTTGTTTCCAGCGATTGAGAGAGGGGTTCCTTTGAAAGTACATTGCTCCACTTTTCTCAGGATTCACTTTCAAAACCAAGACCATCAAACCAAATCGCCAAGTTTAGTAACAAGCATTACGGCAATCCAGTTTCGTTCACATTAAACACTCTCTGCCAAATTATCTGGCAGTAGTGTTTTTTTTAATCTGATAATTAGTAATTAATTTAATCTATAAGTATTTGTACCAAATCGCAAGTTCCAAAAAACATTTAAAATTTATATGTCTCTATACAAATACAGAATTTTCAAGTAAATTACAAACTGTTACTCCTTATTTTATCCTCTTAAGGATTAAATTTTCCAAAATTCTACGTCTAGCAGTTTGGCCTGTGCGTTGAAAGATAAGTCAGGATATTTTTCATTTAAATAGATTACTTGAAGCATTTTATATATATAAAAAAAAATTGATGTTAGTAACGTTAATAAACAAAACACTACACGCTAAAAATAGAATATAATATGCAATATGACTTTAAAAGCGATCGTAAATTCAGTGCTTGCAGTCCAATCTAAGTTTTATACCCGTGAATAATCTAATCGCTACGTTTAACCAGGTTTGTAGATGTTCTCAGAAGGTAGGTATTGAAATCGTTAAATATAAAACATAGTTACTTTTAATACTACTTTACAAATTTGAATTTAATACGCGCTTAAAGATTAAAAAAAATAACGTTACCTCCACCGTAGGATTTTCTCTTGTATCGTGGGGGGCAGTTTACATACATAAATTTCACAAGGACAAACATCGAGTATTTGTATTTTTTTCATAGATTAAAGGACACACGAGCACAAAGTCCACCTGATGGTAAGTGGATGCAGTGGCCCATAAACATCTACATTTATCCTCAATTAAGAATCTAAATGCAGATGCGTTGTCGCCCCTGAGAACTGAGATGGAATGCCTTGTTTCCAGTAAAAAGTGTCTCCGGTTCTCTACACTCACCATACGAAACACAGCAGCGTTAAACTGCAATTTACTTGGATATTCTGTGAGAACGTAGGACGTTCCACGTTCGAGCCGATCCATTCGTGCTGCAACCATAATATAGCTGCAACATAGCTCTACCACGTAAAATATATGTATGACTTACAAACAATTATTTGTAGGGCATACAAATATTTGTTCCGTGCGGGATCCGAATCCGCGGCCCTTAGCGCTGCAACGTATTGCTAAGCCACTGCGCTACGGAGCCGTTTGCTGGGCTAAGGTGGGACTTGGACCTAAAGCCACGTACGTGTATATTATATAGCACATAGCGCTAATTAGGCACAGACCAGCGACCGTCTCGTTGAACGTATTTAATAGGGTGACCATGTCATGTAATGGCTAGGCTGTTAATTGAACAAGTAATTAGGCTAGTTGGCTGCGATATATACATCTACCTGCTGGGCTCCTCCCATTTCGGAGAGGATTTTAAAGCAAGGCTGTGTCCACCGTTCAGCCACAATGCCAGTTGGTGGACTTTGCAGATCTGTTTTTATGTTTCAAACACGCAGGTTTCCTTACTATGTTTTTCTTAAATGGCAAGGAAGTAGTAAATCAGCATTTAAAATTGCAATTCATTGGTGCCGGCGGGCATCTAATACTGTGAAATTTACGGCAAGCGCTTATCCCCTCAGCTACCAGAGTTAAATAAGTAAATATTAATTATTTTTACAGATGACCTGATCTGACATAAAATAGCTATTTAATAGCAGAACACCAGATAATAGCACCGCATAAGTGAAACGTTTTGATGGCCATTATCAATCCGTACTACTGGTTACTACGAGTATATCGAATTATCGCTAGTCTTAGACCCGTGTTCTTTCGTGTCTTCCGTGTTCGTGAATGCAAGTAATAATTAACAGTTTACGTCTAATAATTTTTGATAAAAATTTAAAAGAAGAAAAATCTTACTTTAGAAGTTTTGTATCAGCAATTGATAAGTACTTAAATTTCTTTAGTACAGCGAAAGGAAATTACGGTTCATTTTGATAACGAGGTGCCTTAACGATGCCTTCTACTTGCGTCTTAATTAAAATGATTTTTTGCCTCTTGTGTTATAAAATTATGTCGAGATAACTATGATGTTAATTGACTACGATTTTATTTTATAATTTTCTTCGAATAAATTTTATATTTCATTTTGAATGTTTTCATGGTATCAATAAAATTACAACCAAAATATTATGACTAACTTAACTAAAATTTTAAATACGTTTTTAAAAGAAAAGGTTTGTTTATAAAATGCTCATTCGTTTGTTTTAACAATCTTATATACATATATAGCTCTATAGTTCTTTATGATAAATTCCCAACTTTCCTAACGTAGGTGCGTTATTTGCTAATCATTTTTTTTCTAGATAGTTAGATAGATAGAAAAATCTTTATTGCACTCAAACAAACAAACATTTGGTACAAATGCGAACTTAATGCCGAAAAGGCATTCTCTGCCAGCTAACCTTTGGTAGTGTTGTGAGATCTATGGGTATAGCCGCAACAGAGAAACTAACTTATTTTCACATATTATTCGAAAAATATAATATAAATATGTTCCTTTATACATATTTACACTTCTTATACACACATATATACAAATGTATATATATACATATAAATAAATATACATACTATAGCAACAAAAATACATACAATCTAGTATAGGAAATTATAATATATAAACCAATAACATTAATCAAGTAATTTTTACCCGCGACGGAACGGAGAAGGTGTATGCGTTTAGGGTGAGAGGTTGTTTGTTTGTATGTGTGCGCAAACGAATGTTCCCATTTATCTCCAAAACGGCTTAACCGATTTCAGTACGGTTTTCGGCAAAAGGTTTGTGACTCATCAGCGATGGTTCTTAGGTAAATGTTATGGTGTTAGCTCGCCAGGGCGCGCTGCAATGAACATTTAGGGTGTAAACGAATGTTCCCATTTATCTCCAAAACGTTTTGACCGATTTCGATACGGTTTCCTGTAAAAGGTTTGTGGCTCATTGGCGATAGTTCTTAGATAGATTTTATGGTATTATCTCACCAGGGGGCGCTGCAAAAATATTTTGTTTGGAAACGATTGTTCGCATTTATCTCGAAAACAGTTTGACAAATTTCGATGCGGTTTTCTGTATAGAGTTTGTGACTCATTGGCGATAGTTCTTAGATAGGTGTTATGGTGTTAGCTTGCCAGGGGGCGCTTCAATACAAAAAATTCACTTATTAAATTGAATTGTAGCGAATTTTTTCTTCGCGTCGGCTCGACCGATTTAGATGCGGTTATCGATATCTTATTACATACTAGCAATCTGCCCCTGCTTCGCACGGGTGATTTCTGGATTTCGTCTACAGCGCCACCTACCGGGTCTATTGTGAATCTAAACAGTCAAATCAATTTAATCACACACACACAAAATTTCATCAAATTCGGTCCTGCCCTTTAGGTGGAGTTCAGTTACATACACACGAACAGAAGAATTATATATATATATATATATATATATATACTAGCTGACAAGGAAGACGTTGTTTTGCCCTTTTTGACGACCCTTCATATAAAAAATCCTTAAATTCGTAATAAAAAATATTGAGTGTCACATATCAGGATAAAAACTATCCTATCTCTCAAGTTGGACGAAACTGCAGAGAGTGTGCAAATATCATTGAAATCAGTTCAGTAGTTTGCGGATGCTTTGGCCTTGGACTCAGTGAACCACCCATAGTTGAGGTTCGAGGAAATCTCAACCCATAACAACTGAAGGCGTTAGTGTACTCTAAAGATACATGCCGAATAGTCGGAGCCAGGGTGAGCGGGCTCCTTTTAGCAGTGAAAAGTTATGCTTGTGTTGTGACGGCACTGAATCTCACAAGATTGGCGTCATCCTATTCAAAAACTGCCTTCAGTAAGAAATTAGCACGTTCATTCATTGCTTCTCTTTTGAACTACATTTGATTCCCACTGGCACGACCATTCGGCTGGAACCTCTCCACGAATGTACTGTCGTCTAGCATACCCCTAGATACCAAGCATAAACAGATTATTAATATGCAGCAGGAGGCAAGTTGCGGGGAGAACGGACCCCTCGAACGGACAGGATTGGACGAGCAGCCATTGACGCCGACTCGGAGACATTATTTACTTATAAAGTCCTTCACCCAGTCAGTCAGGCCCGGGGATACGCCGTACCCTGGACTAGCCTTTTGGGCAAACTTCCAGGGTACGGATGGACTAAACTACTAAACCCTGTCAAAGGCTTTGAGACATTAAGGGAAAAAGTAAGTGCTTCTCCATTGGTTTCAAGGGGTTCAAAACTCATACTGGCGGTTAATCGTACAGGTGGTCATTCTGTTTTAGATAAGCCACGGGCATTTAATATACTCTCTAAAATCTTTTAGTGTAAGGGGGTAATTGAAATTGGTCGATAGTTGGCAGGGTCGGCACGGCCCTTTTTAGCCACATGCTACACATTGGCTAGTTACCAATATTTGTGCACTATTTCAGTCCGACAGTCAACACAGGAGACATACGCAGGCGCACAGGCCGTTAGAATTATAGCAAGTATGCATCTGGTTCTCTGGTTTTGTCCACGTCTAAATTCCGCAAAGTTTTAAGAACCTGCTTGTTAGTGATTCAAACCTCCGACATAGAGGTACCGCAGTGAGGTAATTGAGGTTACACTGTTGCTATTGTCTCAAAAACACTAGCAAATAAGTCCACTTTCTCCTTAGCCGCATGCGCCAGTTAGTCATCTGGTTTTACTAGCGGAGGCAAAGTATACAGGCAATTTATCTCGATCGCTTTGGCGAGAACCCAAAAAGCTATAATAAAAATAATTTAGTTAATAAAAGGATTAACAGAGGACTAAAAAGCCGTTAAGGTCCTACGTAGGGCTAAGGGAAGAACTAGAGAAGTGATCAATGTCATACTGGAGGTTTCACCTCAAATATGGAACAACTTGAAAAACCAAAAGTTGCGAATACGCTATCAAGTTGTCTCATGTGTTGACCAATCACCATTGACACAATGTTACAAGTGTCTGAGCTTTAACCACAAAGCTAAAGATGGTCGCAATAGTCTTTGTTGTGGATACTGTGCTGAGGGGCATGACACAAGAGAATGCCAAAACCGCAACAGTGTTCCCAAATGTTGCAATTGCATAAAAGCAAAACGAAATGATATTTTGCACCCAGCATACAGTCCAGAATGCCAAGAATGGCAGAAATGGGACAGTATTGCAAGATCGTCTATTTCATACTGCTAAGAGACAGACAACGACAGCGCAAACTTAAAGAATAAGAGTCCCTCTGACTCAAAGCAAATCATAAAAGTAATGCAAGTCAACCTGGATCGCAGACGCGCGGCGACACTTGAGTGCCTACGTGCAGCTGCGATGCAGGGTTATGCAATTATCTTAATGCAAGAACCATATGTTGGTGTTAAAGCTCATCTATCAGCAGGTTCCCAATACCGCATTATTCAAAAGGTAACAAATGATAGAAATAAACCAGTTAGGTCGGCAATTGTTGTCTGTGATCCAAAAATTCAATTCACTGTAAATCCTAATCTTCTTTCTGAAGAAATAGTTGGTATTGAACTTAAAATTAATTATTCTAATATTGGCTTAATTAGTATGTATCTTCACGAAAATATATAAATACAGACCTTGAAGAAGATCTACAAACAATCAAAAACTACGTAGCAAATATGAACACCAATGACATCATTATTGGAGGAGATGCCAACGCACGTAGCATCTGGTGGGGTTGCGATGCCCACGACAACAGAGGAAAAACTATCATCGAAACGTTAGCTGAGCTAAACTTAGACATCTTAAATTTCGCTCATAGATTACGAAAATTATGCACTAGCATAATTGACGTCACAGCCTGCTCGTCATCATTACTACACCGAATAAAAGACTGGAGAGTAGATGACCAACTCTGCACAATCTCAAACCATAAAGCAATATTATTTAACTTACATACAGGAAACATTAAAACTGAAATTACCACTAGGGATACCAAAATATATAATACTAAAATAGCGAATTGGGAAAAACTAAAGAACGATTTAAAAGCCGAACTGCAAAAACAAAATATTGTAAAAAATAAAATTGAAGAAATCAAATCACATCAAGAGCTAGAAGATATTATTAACAAATACACACAATGTATACTGGCAGCTTGCAATAACAGCATACCTCTTATTAAACAGGAACGGAAAACAAAAATAGCTCCTTGGTGGAACAAAGAAATACAAGAAAAAAAGGTAATCATGATCAGGAAAAAACGAAGGATAAAAAACGCACACCCTGGGAGAAAAAAACATGTAGTAGAACTATATTTGGAAGCGAGACGTGACTATATAAACGCTATTGAAAACGCCACAACTATAAGCTGGGTGAATCTTTGCAATAATGAGGAAAAGGAATCTATGTGGTAAAGAACATACCGAATCTTAAAAATATGCTCAAATAGAGAAGAGGACAAACTGCTTCGGAACTCCAGTGGCCGAATTCTTTCAGAGATAGAATCAGCTAAATACCTTGCTAATACGTTTTATCCAGAGGACAACCCGGACATGGACAATGAAGAGCACGCCGAGATGAGAAATAACACGCAAAATATTATAAATAAAATCAATAACGAACATATCCCTACCCCAAATTTATTCACTCAAAATGAAATTGAACAAATTCTTAGGAACATAAACCCAAAGAAAGCTCCTGGAGCAGATGGACTAACATCGGACATTTGCTAAGCTGCGTTTGAGAGCAACCCTGAAGTACTCCAATCTATTTATAATAAATGCCTAATAATAGGTCATTTTCCAAAATTATGGAAAAATGCTACTATAAAGATTATTCCCAAACCAAATAAAGAGGACTACACTCAACCGAAGGCATAGAGACCAATTAGCCTATTACCTGTGTTGGGTAAAATACTAGAAAAATTATTTATCAACCGTGTCCAGTGGCAGCTAGGAAAAGATAATAAAATGAACCACAGACACCCCAAAAAAGTACCGAAGATGCCCTATACGACACTATGGCGCTAATAAAAAAAGGACTAAAAGAGAAATCCATTGTTGTACTGGTGTCGTTGGAAATAGAAGGCGCGTTTGACAATGCCTGGTGGCCAGACATTATCAATGAGCTTCACTCCAAAAATGTTGACGCGTCTATGTTAAAGCTCATAAATAGCTACTTGTCGGAAAGAGAAATACACCTCAAGTACGCTGGACAAGAAATTAATAAATCGACAAATAGAGGTTGCATCCAAGGCTCTACATGTGGACCCATGTTCTGGAATACTCTACTCGATCCATTATTGCAAACAACGGAGAACACACAAGCCCATGTACAAGCCATTGCAGACGATATCTTGATTATCGCCAGTAACCAAGATGGACAAAACTAGAGGAAACCTTAAACCACACTCTTAAAATAATAACAGAATGGGGCAAAAAACATAAATTAAGATTTGCTCCCCATAAAACTCAGTCGGTGATAATAACAAGGAAACAAAAATTTCATCGGCCTTTGCCAAAAATGGAAGAAGTAGAACTACAATACTTGGATCAACTGAAAATTCCGGGCTTAACAATAGACCAAAATATAAATTTCAAGCCCCATCTGGATAATGTTTGTCGCAAGGCTATTAATATTTACAAAATGGTCTCAAGAGCAGCGAGGGCTAACTGGCGCCTGAACTCAGAGATATTGAGAACAATCTACATGGCAGTCGTAGAACCAACCATATTGTATGCTGCCAGCTGCTGGGCCGAAACAACAGAAAAAAAGTATATTGAACGCATACTCAACAGAATGACCCAGAATTTTGGTATACGAATTAGTAAAGGACATAAGACTAACTCCCTGATCTCCAGCACACTCTTATTACAAATAATACCGCTAGCGCTAAGAGCCAAAGAGAACGCTAGTATATATGAAATTAAGAGAAGCAAATCTATAGAGCTCTTACCAGGAAGAGAAATCGAAACAAGAATAAGCCCCTATGATCTCCCACATCCTTGCGAAAGAATACAACGTAACTTCAAACACGTAAATAACCAGAAAGATATTGACGAGATAAAAAACGACTGGGTTAGAATCTTCAACGATGGAAGCAAGATCGACGGAAAAGTGGGCGCAGCAGTAACAGTTTGGCACAATGGACTCGAAATTAAAACAATAACTCTCAGACTGGAGAGCTACTGCAGTATTTACCAAGCGGAGATGATGGCAATATAAATAGCGCTAAAATATATAATAAGCAAAAAATATCCAGGTGCAAACATAATTAGCGACTCTAGATCGGCATTTACCATTATCTGTGACCCAGTGTCTCTTAATCCAATAGCATCAGAAATACGAACAATGATCAAGACTTTAGAAGACAACCGAAAGCAAGTCGAGCTTTATTGGATTAAAGCACACTGCGGAATACAAGGCAACGAAAGAGCAGAGAACTTGCTAAGCAGGCAGCTATAAAAAATAAGCAAAGCCCGGCTTATCATAAATTCCCATTGTCGTATGCAAAGCTTCTCACCATAAATACGACTCTGCAAATATGGCAAAGGAAGTACGAACAGGCAACAACCAGTAGTATAACGAAAAAGTTCTTTCCAAATATTGTTAAAGCCTATAAGATATTAAAAAGAATAAAAATGAATAACTTAGTTACACACTGGTTTACCGGTCATGGTGGAAACAAAGCCTATTTGTATAAGTATAAATTATCCTCATCCCCATGCTGCATATGCGATGAAAATGCAGACCAAACTGTAGAGCACATTGTCATTGATTGCCCACGTTTTGGGAAAAGAAGATTCGAGACCGAGTGCAGCATGGGTGTGGAGATAGTAGCAGAAAACTTAAAATTTATTATAGAAGATGACTATTGCCGACCTATCTTTATGAAGTTTGCCCTTTTGGCATTAAAAAGCATAAGTAAAGAAAATGGTAGAAAATTATAGATTAATTATTTAATAACTTATAGATAAAAACATAGCAATTTACGAATGTATAAAAAAAGGAAAAAAAAACAGGTTCATTAAACTAAAGAAATGTAACTAAGTAGTATACAACCCTAAGTTTATACTTATAAATAGAAAAAACCCAAGTATATATATATATATATATATATATGTATGTGTATATATATATATATATATATATATATATATATATATATATATATATATATATATATATATATAAATAGAAAAAAACCGCAATGTAATAAATAGTTCGATAAGAAACAAACCTGTAAATAACAGCACTATAGTAATATAAAAATAACAAATACCGAATAATATATAAACATATAAATATTTAGCTTAAAACAAATATTACTACGTATTTTAATAATTAGTAATAAAAAGCAACAAAATTGTAACCAACATAGCATTATATTAGTCATATAGAAATAAGTAGAAAGAAATAGAATAATATATTAGATTATACAGTTAGTAATAAATAATAAAGTAGAAAATGAAATAAGTAGCCATTGTTAGAGTAAGACCTCATTAACATGAAGTAGTTATAAAGATATTGTAATTGTACATGCACATGTAGCAGAAAAAAAAACAAAACCCGGCAGTACGGAAAAAAAACATAAAATACAAAAAAAAAAACAAAAAAAACATACAAAAAAAGAGATATTAAATTATATAGCGAAAACATAACAGAAGAAAGAGTACTGCAAAAAAGTAGTAGTAAAAAAAACCCAAAAAGCTCTTCTACCAGATGGCTTGGCAGAGAGCTTTACACCACTGTGTTTAATGAGGTCAAAACTGGCTTACCGTATTGCTCTCCTCTTATATCTAATATCCAGAGCATTGCGGTCTCGAGCATTAACTCAGAATAAATGCGCCATATCCTTGTACTTTTCAGCACAGACACATTCGGCGTTGAACTATAGGTGAGCTTTATCACCAAGGGCACGTCAGCAAAGGTGAAATACTCCATCGTTTGACTTATCACATCGGCTATGGCATCCACGCAACTCGACGGGTCTTCAGACGAGAAGCACAGCTGCCGCTAAGGATAAGATACAAGGAAATGTTGCATCTCATCCCAATCTGCTGACTTGTATTGCCACACTCGCCGCACACCATGGAAATCGTAGTTAGGTGGGGAAAATAAACACACAGATTTTACCAGACAGCGGTCAGAAATTCTCAAGGGTGAGTTAACCTGAACATCGTACCTATCTGGATCGGTCGTCAGTAGAAGGTCGAGGCAGTTAGCTAAGTGTGCATCCACATCAGTTAACATAGTCTCTTTTTGTACCTGCTGGGAGAGCCCCAGCGACAAGGCCAAATGTCGCGATGATGATGGAGCTATACTAAGATGTTTCGTAAGATGGTGAGGCAGCCTTTCAAGAGTGAGTGGCTTATTAATTGGGCAAAACTATCTTTGCTGTGTAGTGGCGGTTAAGAATATCCACTACCCCATATCTTCCCGTGGGTGTCGTAAAAGGCGACAAAGGGAAACAGGCAGGAGATGGGCAGCAGCATCTTTCTTGAAACGGCAAAAATACAATAAAAACTGCGGTTGCCAACCCGCTCGCCAAGCGTGGCAACTATGGCAATATACTCCCCATGATGAAAGTTACGAAGAGACAGCCCCCAGTCCCCGGCGGCCCGCTATTCCTGGCTACGGTGGCGACCATGGTAACGGCGGGGCAGGGGGTGCTAAGAATCTAAACTTCAAGGAGAATGTTTTACTTCTAAAACATTCTCCTTGAACAGTCGGAAGTCATTCAATGAATGGGCGACAGTAGGAGTCCATAAGAGCAGGCATAGGTTATATGATCTTTACCATGAAAGGTCATATAATCATAGCGTCGAATTTAGGGAATATGTAAAAAAATATTCAAAAATATTTAAAAGAGTGTGCTCCATAGCCAAGTCTTTGCATTTGAGCAACAAAATTAAGACGGCTTCCAATAAAATTAAAATGACATGGAGTATAATTAATAGCGAAACTGGTAAGATCAACTCTCGCAATTCAAATTACCAGTTAAGTGTTAACAACAAATTAACTGTATCAGATCAGGACGTAGCAATGGTTTTTGAGATATATTTTACTGATATTCCGATCTTGACCACTAAGTCACTGAGTTCTTCTCCTGCCGTCGCCGAATCATTACTTAAACAAAATGTAAATGTGTGTACAAAAAATTTTACATTTCATAAAGTGTCATCAAAAGATATTGTAAAATATTTTAAAACTATTGATGTTAAGAAAACTGCGGATCTGTGGGGGATTTCCGTTAAAGTTATTGCGTCTATAATAGATACAATAGCGCCTCATTTAGCTATTATTTTTAATACTAGTATCGAATCTGGTGTGTTTCCTGATTTAATGAAGCATAGTAAAGTAATACCTTTATTTAAATCTGGTAGTACATTAGACCCCGCCAATTTTAGACCTATTTCTGTACTACCAACACTTAGTAAGATTTTTGAAAAAATTGTTCTTGATCAAATGTTAATTTTTTTTAATATAAATAATTTACTTCATAAAAATCAATTTGGTTTCACAAGGGGTCGCTCGACAACTGATGCCGGTGTTGAGATGATTAAATATATCTTTAATGCATGGGAGAATTCACAGGATGCTTTGGGTATATTTTGTGACCTATCCAAGGCCTTCGATTGTGTTCACCATGAAACATTAATCAGGAAACTTCAACACTACGGTGTAAGAAGTGATGCCCTTAAATTAATTATTTCATATTTAAGTAAGAGATTGCAAAAAGTTGTCATTAACAATATGAGCTCTTCCGGATCGATGGTACAAATGGGCGTGCCTCAAGGCTCAATTCTCGGCCCCTTTCTGTTTCTTGTATACATTAATGACTTACCTTACATAGTAGGGGTATAACCATGATATAGTATTATTTGCAGATAACACTTCTTTAATTTTCAAATTAAGTCGACAGTTACTAAAATATGACGAAGTAAATAATGCTATATCTAAATTAGTAATTTGGTTCGATGTTAATAATTTGCATTTAAATGGCACTAAAACAAAATGTATGAAATTCGTGACTCCAAATGTCAAACAATTAAATACTAATGTAATTTTAAATGGGGAGAAACTCAGTCTTGTAGATACCACCATTTTTCTTGGAATCACACTAGACGCGAAGCTTCAATGGAGCCCCCATATATCAAAACTAGCAAGCAGACTTAGTTCTGCAGCATATGCTGTAAAAAAGATTAGAAGTCTAACCAGTGTTGAAACAGCTAGACTAGTTTACTTCAGCTACTTCCATAGCATAATGTCGTATGGTATTTTGCTATGGGGACACGCAGCTGACACTGAAATTATATTTGTTTTGCAGAAGAGGGCCATAAGAGCAATTTATGATTTAAAGCCTAAAGAGTCGCTGCGACAAAAATTTAAGGAAATTAATATATTAACTTTGGCCTCTCAACACATTTATGAAAATGTAATGTACGTACACAAAAATAAAAGTAGTTTTACAAAAATAAGTGATATTCATTCTGTAAATACTAGGAACAGACACAAGCTAGTAGTACCAGTTACTCGACTCCATCGAGTCAGTAATTCATTCTTGGGGCGATGTATATGCTTTTACAACAAAATTCCAGAAAATATACAAAGTTTGACCTGTTCAAAGTTCAAAAACTTTATTAAACTAAGTTTGTATAAAAAGGGTTATTATAATATTAAGGAATTTATGGATGATAATAACCCCTGGAAATGAGGTGATCGCTACCAAGCTATTTCTAATTTGTTGTGTTGTTAATTTTTGTAACATCATGATTGTAAGCTGTTATTTTTAAAAAAAGTCCCGCTGAGTTTCTTGCAGGTTCTTCCCAGGACAGAGGTTTTCTCCGAACCAGTGGTAATCAAACAAAAGAGTGACTTTCATTAAGTATTATTTATAATCTATATTGAATAAAAAAGTTTCTGTTTCTGTTTCTCCGGTGGAGGTTCGGTTGCCACCTACGACGACTCGACCTGGCAACATACAACGCACGTACCCTGAGGACTGACGAGAAGATTGTGGAGCGGGAAGAAGAGATAGACAAGTTACGCTAGCATATAATAGGATTATCCGAAGTCCGAAGAGAGGGGGAGGACACGGTAATCCTCGAATGCGGCAACTTGCTCTATTACCGGGAGAGCGACCATCTGTCCCAAGGAGGTGTCGGATTTATCGTCCACAAGTATCTCGTTAACAACGTTGTAAAGATTGAGAGTGTGTCGACGAGGGTTGCGTACCTTATACTCAGAATCACCAAACGGTATTCGCTGAAGGTCATACAGGTTTACGCACCAACCTCGGCACACCCCGATCAGGAGGTGGAGGAAGTGTATGAGGATATCTCTAGAGCCATGCATTCCTCCAAAACCCAATATACGGTGTTAATGGGAGACTTCAATGCAAAACTAGGCACAAGAGAGAACGGTTAGCTGAAAGAGGGGAAATTTGGAATAGGGCAACGGAACACAAGGGGCCAGCAGCTGGCCGACTTCATGGAGAAAGAGGGACTCTTAATGATGAACTCTTTCTTCCAGAAGCGGCCCCACAGGAAGTGGACCTGGCCGCGCCCCGACGGTTCGACAAAAAATGAGATTGACTTCATTATGACGACCAGACGACAACTGTTCAGTGATGTCTCAGTGATCGCGAGGGTGAAAACCGGCAGCGATCACCGAATTGTTAGAGGCACACTGAACCTAAACGTTAAGTTGGAGAGGTCTCGTCTAATGAAGTCAACGCTCCGTCCCCCTCGTGCTCTGTTCCAAAGTCCCGAAACCTTTCAGCTCGAGTTACAAAACCGTTTTCAGTGCCTAGAAGACTGCAATGAAGTGGACGATATGAATGACAAGCTCGTGGAAACTGTCCATGCGGTCGGAGCTAAGTGCTGCAAGACCCGCCGCAGAAGAACACAAAAACTCTCCGATCACACTCTTAATCTCATGGCTGTTAGACGGGAGATGAAGCTACATTCTTCAACAGATTTGACAGCATACAGGCAACTGAACAGACAGATCTCCAAATGCATACGGCAGGACTTACGCAACTTCAATACAGCTCGTATTGAAAAAGCGATCGAGCGGAACCAAGGCTCCAAAGTATCTGCCAGAAAGAGCCAACTGTCAAAGCTGAAGACCGAATGTGGCAGCATCGTTTCCGGGGTATCTGAGATTTTGAGTGAGATTGAGAGGTTATATGGGCAGCACACGTTATATGTACACGTCATCGTTGGAGCCGCACGCAAGTGTGAGTAACGATCCAAGAGCGAGTCTTATCCGACATTTTTCCGATGATATCCCGGACGTCATTCTGAGCGAGATTAGAATGGCTCTCCAGCACCTTAAAAACGGCAAGGCCCCAGGCGAGGATGGAATTACAGCGGAGCTTCTGAAAGCGGGTGGAAAACCGGTACTTGAAGTCCTTCAGAAGCTCTTTAATTCCGTCCTCCATGGTGGCATTACACCGGAGGCGTGGAGCAGAAGTGCGGTGGTCTTGTTCTTCAAGAAAGGCGTCAACGCTGTCTTGAAGAACTACAGACCGATTTCCCTTCTGAGCCGCGTCTACGTGCTGTTTTCGAAAGGCATTACGAATCGTCTCGCGCGCAGAGTTGACGACTTCCAGCCTCCCGAACAAGCCGGTTTCCGAAAAGACTTTAGCACCATAGACCACATATACATACCCTTCGGCAAATTGTACAGAAGTCCGAGGAGTACAATTTGTCACTATGTCTGGCGTATGTGGACTATTAGAAAGCTTTTGATTCCGTCGAAATTTGGGCGGTGCTGCAGTCCCTTCAGCGATGCCAAGTTGACTGTCGGTATATGGCTATCCGAGTACAGAATCAGAGTACGAAACCTATCCAATTGCAGAGAGGTGTAAGACAGGGTGACGTCATATCCCCGAAACTCTTTACCGCTGCATTGGAAGATGTTTTCAAGCTTCTGGACTGGAAAGGATACGGTATCAACATCAATGGCGAGTTCATCACTCACCTTCGATTTGCCGACGATATAGTCCTTATGGCAGAATCGCTGGAGGAGCTAAGCACTATGCTCAATGACCTCAATAGTGTTTCCCAAAGGATAGGTCTTAAGATGAACATGGACAAATCAAAGATCATGTTTAATGTTCATGTCACAGCTATGCCGGTAGTTGTTGGGGGCACTAAGCTCGAAGTTGTTGACGAGTATGTTTACCTGGGACAAATAGTCCGACTAGGTAAGTCCAACTTCGACCGAGAGGTCAATCGACGGATTCAACTCGGTTGGGCAGCGTTCGGGAAATTACGGCACATCTTCTCGTCAGGTATACCTCAAAACTTGAAAACGAGACCGTACACCCAGTGCGTGTTGCCAGTGATGACATACGGAACTGAGACGTGGTCTTTCACTGCTGGCCGGATGAGGAAGCTCAAGGTCGCTCAGCGAGCTATGGAGAGGGCTACGCTCGGAGTTTCTCTGCGTGATAAACTCAGAAATGAGGATATCCGCAGTAGAACCAGAGTGACCGACATAGCCCAACGGATTAGTAAACTGAAGTGGCAATGGGCCGGCCATATAGCTCGAAGAACCGACAACCGATGGGGAAGAAAGGTTCTCGAGTGGCAGCCTCGTACTGGCAGGCGAAGTGTAGGGCGTCCCCCCACTAGCTGGAGTGACGACCTGGTAAGATATGCAGGAAGTCGATGGATGCAGGTGGCTCAGGACCGTGCTTTGTGGCATTCTTTGGGGGAGGCCTATGTTCAGCAGTGGACTTGTGAAGGGCTGTAATGATGATGATGATCTGCGGTTGGCCAGCGGTGCAACCGTGCATTGGATTCCACTAGCCTCTACAACCAGGCACTTGACACCAAGAAACGGTCGGATCGGTTCTTATGCGCAACGCAACTGTCCAGTGTGTCAGATCTATCCTCCCAAAAATATGGGTTTCACTTAACCCAGGAACACGACTTGTGTCATTAGGCGGTATGGCTTGGCCTAATGGTTAGTAACTAACCCTCGGCCGGGCCTTTCACTAGTTAAAGACCAACCTTCCAACAAAATGTGGTGTTGCTCATTTACAAGCAGCACAAGCAGCTTCACCCCCCAATACAACTTTTATTCATATAATGAGGTCACTGGTAACTTTTTTGTGGCGTACTTCACTCCGCTCGTTTTCCCATTTCAGTTGTTAGAGGCTATGAGTTGATAGAGCAACGTACAAAATATTATGCGGTTGAGTGAATGATTTTAAAGATGAAATTGAAAATTGTAATTTTTAATTAAAAAAAATATTATTTGTACACCGGAACATGACTATTTATGCGTAAAAAATATCGTCTTATAAAGATTATTTGTATTATATATATAAACAAACAACAACAAACATTTTCAAAAACACTAAAGTATAAAGTGTTATAACGTACTATCAGTTACTTCTAATCTTCTTCCTAAGCCGTTACTGAAGATTAATCTCAACGCCGTCTAGAGCGATGCTGAAACTTGTTCCATTAGCATAGATATTTGTTATTCAAAATTCACCACGCAAACGATTTTTCAAGAAATATGCTAGGGCAAAGATGTTAACAACATTTTGTTTTGTACGTTATAAAGGACAACTGTACATTGTACTTTTTTTTGGCCAAACTTTGTTCTCGAATTCCAAGAGGAAAAAATGCTTAAAACGTAAGTTTACAATAATATCTTACATTAGAGCTAAACTGTCGATTTTTTACTATAGCAAGTTTATAATTTTTAATTCAAAATATTTGCAAATAATATCATAAAAGTATAGTTATATTTTTTAATATTTTTCTAACAAATGAGCTTATTGTCCCTTGATGATAAGTGGCTACTGCAGGCCATAGGCATCTGCTACAAACAAAGAAGGCCACAGAAGAAAGTTTGCCCAAAGCAAGATCTGGATCGACACGGGGACACCATCATCATCTCCTAAAATTGACATATCTATTAAGCGTTTAAACACAAAACTCTTAGAGTTATTTCTGTTAATATAATAATGCCCCGTTAGTCTTGTGGTCCTAAACGTTACTGGTCATGACTTTGCTGATCATGAGTTCTTGTGTTCAAATCCCGGGTCGGGCCAAAAGCACTTATCGGATTTTTCTGTCAAGAAATTCTCAGCAGCAACCCGGAGTCAGGAAGGTGGGGCTGTTTCACCCCCTTGCCTTGGAAACACATAAAGCCGCAGGTCTTGCGCCTAACCTCCCGTTCATGTCGTAGTACCGTCCCATGGGACTATGAGAATGAGGGAATATAGAGTGCAACTGTGCTTGCGCAGACGGCTCCGTGGCGCAGTGGCTTAGCAATCAGTTGTTGTGCTGGGGGCCGCGGGTTCGAATCCCGCACGTAACAAGTATTTGTATGGCCTACAAATAATTGTTCCGGGTCTGGATGTTTGTCCTTGTGCAATTTATGTTTGTAAACTGCCTCCACGACACAGGAGAAAATCCTAGTGTGGGGGTAACGTTCTTTAAAAGAAAAAAATCCTGTCCTGCGCAGGTGGCTTGTATCCGCTGAGACTGGCTGCCGTGACTGAAATTCGGTCTGGAGGACATTTTTATATAAGATAAATCCGGCAAACAAATTAAGCATTTACTATGTTATGAAAGGAAAAACATTAAAACATATCCTATAGAAATATAGAATGATTTGCCTTCTTATATTGTTCTTGAAAAATATACGGTCTAGTTTCGAAAGAGGAAACCTGCCTTTTCAAGAATGCGACAAATGGCATGCACTGATATTTGGACTTTTTGAAAATAAAACAACAGCGATAATGCTATATATCATTATCTCTAGTCTAACGAATTCAGATTCAGTGATTTTGAATGGATTTTTCACCATATTCAGGTGAGGTTAGCGCCAGCTATACTCATTATGGTTTAAGAGCCAGTGAGCGGCAGATTTACGGTATTTGGAGCGGCAGATTTACGGTATTTGTAATACCGTAAATCTGCCGCTCACTGGCTCTTGCATCACGTTTTTTTTTTTCAGTTAATCCGCTATACCTGAGGTACATGAAATGGGGACTCTTCAGTTTGACCGACGGTTGATATAGAGACGCTCAGGTGTGAAAGTTGTAAAATAATGACCGAAAAAAAAAACGTGAAAGTAATAAATTTGTCGCTTCGAACAACAATTTGTCGAATCTTGAAATATTCAATAACAGTTACTAAAAAATTGCATTGGCAGATATCTGTGGCGGTTGCAAGGTCATAAAAGGTAGGTTGACAAGTACAATCTTTTCTTTATAATTTACGTTATTTAAATAAAGCTTCAATTTATATGTATTATTGATAATATTATTTGACATAATATATATTTTGCGCGGCAGACATATATTGAAGTTCTATCACCCAGGCAGACAACGAACTTCAGTAGCGTACATAAGCGCGTACTATAACACTTGCTCTAATCTAATTTTTTTCTATTTTGTTTAGAGAAAGGGCCAATTCTGAGTTTTATTTTACTCATAACAAAATAACATCTGTCCTCGGTAACGGTCATATCAAATATTTTTAGTGTATTATTGTACTTTCGTAGAAAAGTAAGAAGGAATCCCTGAAATTTTTCAGATTCCTTAAGTAGGCAGTTTATCATCAGATGTAACTCCTATAAATTTGGGTCGTTTATAGTTTTTTTTTGTAAGATTGTAAATAAAAAACAGCGGTCTAAACAATTGGTTTTGCATACTGCTACTGAACTGCTGTTGAAGCTACTAGACTCTAAAGGATACGGATTTAACATCAATGGCGAATACATAATACGAGTTTTTCTACGTGGTAGTGCCTTACTGCAGCTATATTATGGTTGTAGCACGAATGGGTCGGTTCGACCGGGGAAGGACCACGCTCTCACAGAAAACCAGCGTAAAATAGCAGCTTAACGCTGCTGTGTTTCGTATGGTGAGTGTAGAGAACCGGAGACCCTTTTTACTGGCAAAGAGGCATTCCATCTTAGTCCTCACGGGTGACAACGCATCTACATCTTGAGTCTTTATTGAGGATAGATGTAGATGTCTATGGGTCACAGTAACCACTTACCATCAGGTGGACTGTGTGCTCGTTTGTCACCCGATCCTATAAAAAAAAACGAGTAGATATATAAATTGCAGCTTTATTGAAATCACGTAAATTATAAAAAAAAATTGTACTTTTCAACTTATCTGCCATGATCTTGGATTCGCCCTAGGTTACTGAGAATGTTATTTTTTAGTAACTTTTATTGAATATTTCAAGATGTCAGAGCGGCAGACTTATTACTTTCACGTTTTTTTCGATCACTTTTTTACACCTTTCATGCAGCCGTACAGTGACGATGGCACTTAAACTCTAAAAATGAATATATTTAAAAGTCAAGCATAGGTAAAATAATAACACAACACTATGTTACACACGTTTTCCTTCTGCAAGTGTAGGAAATACGCTAACATAAAATCGTGCTTTCACTGGGCAGAATAATATTCGTTCCAGCTTGTTAACTTTTATTGTTCACTCTTCCGATAAGACTAACGACACTATAGAACGGAACGTAGTACACGTTGATTTAGATTGTTGTTCGCTAATGAATTTAACAGAGCGAGCTTTAAATCGAGGCCAGATCCCAAGGCAAATACAAAGCGGAATTCGCCCGATTACTGGCAAATTATAGCTATCATTACTGCTAGAGACTCTTTTCTGCTACGAAGTAATCACGGACATTTGTAATGCGACTTAGAGACCAGCAAGTAAATGACTTAAAAATCCTGCATTTTTACAGCAATATTATTATGCGTATAATAAAATACAATAAAATTTGATCGATATTATATATTATGACTATTCGTGGATGTTTTTTTGTTGAAATTACCATTATTTAAAAAAAAATTATGCAAGCAATGATATTATCACTATTAATATTCCCGTCAACTAGGCCAACTATACTTAAAATACTTGTGTTGAAGTGATTCACAATATTAGTCAATTGTCGAATTCGAGCCCATGAATTTTCAGTTTCGGAATGCGTATTATCCTTAACCACAACTAAATTCACCACCTTTCCTGATTGCCTGTCTACCTGGTCTAAGAAAACTAAGTGAAACGAAGAGTGGGTTTTTAATTGTAAATGATTGTAATTTTGGTATAGTTATTAGATTCGACTACGCAAATATATGTATTGAGCTTTAAAGTCGCCTCAGCGTAAAAAAGGAATAAAAAAGATTGTTTCATAGTGTGGGGTTAAAAATAAAATTAAATATTTTTAGCTTAAAATTAATATATTTTTTTCTACATTAAATTTTCCACCACTTAACGAGTGGATTGACGATTGCAGTAGCAGATCTATTGAATCTTTGATGTTATCTGCCGTCGCTTTTCATTTGTTTCCATTTTTTTCATTGTCATGTCTGAGGACAATTATTTATTCTTATTTACCAATACAATTAAATAAAAAACTTAGCTATTAGCCCTATCTCGTATAAACAATAAGCGAAAATTAAGAAGTGCTTTTCATAGTACTTTTAGTGAGACAGTAAGTACCTATATAATTTGTTTATTTATTTGGAAAAAAAAGTTTATTTGTTTATATATTCAAGTATATCTTAAATCTAACATACGTTCCTATTACAGGTGAATATTTCATTTATCGAATAATAAATAATAATCCAATCCGTCCATTACAATCTATAAATGTCTACTGCTGAACAAAGGCTTCCCATATAGATTGCCTCCTAGAGAGGATTTTGTCATAGCTGTCATGCTTGGCAGGCGCTTTTTATTATTTTTAGTTAACAATGTTCAAAGATGAACCAGAAAATATATAAAATAAATAAAATAAAATGACGTGTCTTACCTGTTTAGAGGGCACCTCCCGCCCTCCTTCAATTACGTGCACTATCACCATCACCACTATACCACTACACTATTAGTATAATTATATAATTAACTCCTGATTCTATTAATTATTTTAGCTGTTATTAGGGAGATGCTGCTGCCCATCTCCTGCTTCAGTCAGCCTCTGTCGCCTCTTACGATATCCACAAGACGATGCAGGGTAGTGAATATTCTGACACCACAACTACACTAGGTGATTTCTGAACCACGACAACAGCTCCACCTAGCGGGTCCAATTGTCAATCTCTACCATCCAGGGCACAAGTACAGAAAAATTATAACGAAAATGGAAAAAACTAACGGACCTATCGGTACCTGAAACATGTTCTTGAATATGTATAATTAATAACTAATATATTATTATGTATAGCAAGATGTTATAATAAAATGCTTCAGACGTAGCTTATACGGGATGCGATGCGAAATATCTCTAGTAGTTTGTCCAAGTACTTTGTCAAACTCGGTCTATTCTCTGTATATGATACGATTTAGAAGATGTTACCTTCCTCGCACAACTTCCTTGTGGAATCGATTACCACCAGCGATTTTTCCGGACCGATACGACTTACGGACCTTCAAGAAAAGAGCCTACTCCTTTTTAAAAGGCCGGCAACGCATCTGCAATTCCCCTGGTGTTGCGGTTGTTTATGGGTGGGGGTAGTCACTTACCATCAGGTGAGCCGCATGCTCGTTTGCCCCCTCTCCTATAAAAAAAAATATGATGAGTGTACTGCAGATACAGGATTCTACGCGATAGCCGCGTATGTGATATTCTTCATTTATATATTTAAATTTTATTGAACCTTACATATTAAATACAGGATCAAATGGCGGACTTAATGCTAAAACCATTCTCTGCCAGTCAACCTTATTGCAGTGATAGAACTACAAAGGTGGTTACAAAGAAATATACATACACACTTACATATACATATTACACATACATATCCATGTATACATACATATACACACATATACATATATACATTAATATAGGTAATATACTGAAGAAACTAATATACACAGATTACAACTATAATGATGACGGAACTTAGCAGTTGTAAAACAATTTTAGAAAATGATCACGAACATTCTTCTTAAATGCTTGTTTGCAGGTAGGTTGTCTTAATTTTTCAGGCAGGTCATTCCATAGGAGCGCGGCTTGAACAGCAAACGATAAAGATATGAAACTCGAACAGTGAAGGGGTATAAACAAAGCAAGAGTCTCTGATGAACGAAGCTGTCTCCTCATGATTGCCGCGCAGGAATTGAAACTTATATTTCATATAATTTGGATAGTGGAGGATAATTTTTACATGGAATTTGAATTCGAGTCTTAATTTTTTGTTCGTATTTGAATAGTCTGATGTTCTTTTGATGACAAACCATCTCGATAAATCGGAGTGTTTTTTAATAGATTGCGCCGATCACTAGGCTTCTTCACAGAGAAACCTACATGCTACTTGCATCTATCGATTACTAATAGTCGCTTTTAAAATTAGTGCTCATTATAGTAACAGATGGAAGTTAGCGTAGAACATTGTTTTTTTTAACTAAACTGTATGCCAATTAATTGCTCTGTAAATGCTCCAGTAGAATCCGAAATTGCTCCACCTCTTTTGTTATTAGTTAATTTATAATTAATTTAAAAAAAAATTAAGAATCGAAAATTTTATTTTGCTATAAAATATATAATATCTACTTTTTAAATTTAAACTGTATGCCAATTAATTGCTTAATAAATGCTCCAGCAGAATCCGAAATTGCTCCACCTCTTTTGTTATTAGTTAATTTATAATTAATTTAAAAAAAAATTAAGTATCGAAAATTTAATTTTGCTATAAAATATATAATATCTACTTTTTAAATTTAAACTGTATGCCAATTAATTGCTTAATAAATGCTCCAGCAGAATCCGAAATTGCTCCACCTCTATTGTTATTAGTTAATTTATAATTAATTAAAAAAAAATTTAAGTATCCAAAATTTAATTTTGCTATAAAATATAAAATATCCACTTTTTAAATTTAAACTGTATGCCAATTGATTGCTCCTTAAATGCTCGAGCAGAATCCGAAATTGCTCTACCTCTATTGCTATTAGTTAATTTATAATTAATTAAAAAAAAAATTGTCGGAAATTTAATTTTGCTGTAAAACATAAAATATGTACTTTATAAAATTAAACTGTATGTCAATTAATTTATCCTTAAATGTTCCAGTAGAATCCGTAATTTTTCTGTCTTTTGCTATTAGTTAATTTATAATTAATTTTGATATCGAGTGATCCTATTTGAGTAATAGCGCCATCATCAATAGAATGTAGTAACATTCTATAATTAAAGTCATTTTATCGAACAAAAATTGATTGACTCTCAAGGTGGTACGTAGAAAAGACTCTATATGGTATAAACACAAAAATATTATTAGCATGGTTGTCTAATCCATTCATAATAATCCATAATTTCCAAACTCACCCATCAATACTTTTTTTTATGCCATTAGGCACCTATTCTACGTACCACATTGAGAGTCAATCAATTTTTGTTCGATAAATTAAATTAATTATAAATTAACTAATAACAATAGAGGTGGAGCAATTTCGGATTCTGCTGGAGCATGTAAGGAGCAATTAATTGGCATACGATTTAATTTTAAAAATTATATATTTTATATTTTATAGCAAAATAAAATTTTCGATACTTAATTTTTTTAAATTAATTATAAATTAACTAATAACAAAAGAGGTGGGACAATTTCGGATTCTGCTGGAGCATTTATGGAGCAATTAATTGGCATACAGTTTAGTTAAAAAAAAGAATGTTCTACGCTAACTTCCATCTGGTCATTATAGTTTATATTTGTAAATGAATCTATAAAAAAAAAAACAGAAAATATTTATAATCAGGCAATTACTCCGAGTTTATTATCTTTTGCTACATGTAAAGGAAATCTAATTAACATATACATAATTGTGGAAGCTTTAAGTCCACTGATGGAATAACAGTTCTTTTTAGTTGGGCTTAAATCCTCGGATTTGCAATATTTGCTACAAACATGTTTTAACATGTGAAGCTTTTCAACTGGTACAGGTCTTCATTACCAACTAATTTCACCAATTGCTTACATCTAAAAAAATTATATAAATAAAATCACATTTTTATTGAACAAATACAATGTAAGCATTCACAATTAATAATATAGTTTCTAAGTATAGCTGTTTTCGGATTGCCGTCCCATCAAACTCTCAGAGTACACTATAAAAACCTGTCCAATGTAGATGGCTATTCTCCGGCGATACTAGCGTCAGTGATCAAAGTTCGGTTTGGAGGACATTATAATAATAATAGAGGTCTAAAATATATTCGCGTTAAATATCACAATTATAATTAAAGTTGCAATCACCATATTCCTTTCATCTTCTAAGGGAAATATTGCTATGAATAGCTTTTTCTTGTTATTATTTTTTTCGCTTCTTACACCATCTAATTGGCAAGTTTATAATGTATATTTTTTTAAATTATATTTAAATAATTAATTATATTTGAAAAATCTGTAAATGTACAACGGTAAAGCAATCTAAATAAATAAAAATGTAGCCGGTTCATTTGACATGTGAACCTATTTGATTTGACAATGTCATTGATTTACAAAGAAAAGGTAACCGCCATTAAAATTTGCTCCCGTTTAGTACATATAATCTTTACTATGGATGTTGTACCAGCCTGAGTAAATATTTCGTGGACTCGTGAATATGATCTTAAGCAGACTACAAGCGCATTACTAAACATTTAACATCGTAGACGTTTGCACACTTATACGTGGTAGATCCACGCTGTAATTATAATATGGTTGTAGCACGAATGACTCTGCTCAACCGGGGTAGGACCACGCTCTCACAGAAAACCAGTGTAAAACAGTAGCTTAATGTTTTTGTATTTCGTATGGTAAGTGGAAAGAACCAGAAACCCTTTTTAGTGGAAACGAGGCATGCCATCTTAGTCATCAGGGGTGACAACGCATCTGCATTTTGATCCTTAATTGAGGATAAATGTAGATATCTATGGGCCACAGCGTCTACTTACCACTAGGTGGACTGTGTGCTTGTTTGTCAACACTGTCATCAGTGTACTTAGATCATTTAGAATCTAAAAAATTTGATACGGAAATGCCCACTATCTGTGAATTGTTATTATGTTTTTTTTTATTATAAATATGAATGGGTTGATATGTTATTATGCAGTCAACATACGGTATTAAGAAAATTATTCATTGCTATAATTTAGTTATCATAAGCTAGCTGAATAATTAAGGAATACATACCAAAAATATCCAAATTTACACAACACAGCGTAATGTTTTAAAGGTGCGAACGTTGGGTATATTCCGGCGTTCTGTATTTCACACGAGATACGGTCGGTTCCCGTCATATTTCAAACACTGCAATGGTAAAAGCTGTTATAACCGCATTTCTTATCCCTAGTTACGTTAGTGATAATTTTTAAACTACAGAAAGAATAATAATTAATTTTTTACTTTTTTGAATATGAATGTGTTAAACTAAGTCGCTTAACCTAATTCGGCTGCATCACCACATACCCACAAGTGGGATAGTGGTCGAGCACAAGTTTATAATAGTTTAAAAAATGTCCTAGAGCTGAAGTGGCTCACTTTAAATTTCTATGAAATTTTCTGTGAGCAGACAGAGTTTGAACCTCGTTGGTAACAGTGAAATAATTAATTACAATTTGAATTGTTGATTTAGTAGTTTACGATCACTCAATCAACCTAGCGATAAGTGGATGCTGTAGAGTACATCCGCATTTATCCTCGATTGAGATCCAAAATATAAATACTTTTTTACTCCTGAGGTGGAATAATTCGTTACCAGTAAAAAAAAGAGTGTTTAAATCTCGTCACTTACCATAAAACACAACATCAATTTGCTATGTGTTTCGTAAGAGCGTGGTCCTTCGTCATTTGAGCCAATATTACATGTGCTTTAAGCACAATACGACTTAAGCGAGAAGTTTACTTTTCGCCTTATAACTGCGCCTTAAATATCACGAAATCACCAATGCACATCATTGGTAGAAGATGACGTAATAAAAACTATCTAGTAAAATAAGAAACACGTATTCGAAGACAACAACATCAACGTAACTACTAACGTTTTCTTCATTGCTTACATTTTTCGCACCACTACTTGAGAATCGTCGCTGTTCTTATTATACACGCAAATATCTATGTAAAATAATATAATTTAAACTAAAAGTTTAACTTGGTAAAGTATTGTAATATTTTCACAGTAAACCTGAATACGTGGCTTTACCAAGTTAAAATATCCATATTAATACCTTAAGGCTTATTCCCGCGCCAACGACATTGGGCAGAACTCTTTACCGCTCTTCGCACCACCCGCAACAAAGATCGCGCGCACGTTTTCACTACAAATTTGTCATTGCGCATGTACGAATGTCGTATAAAATGATACGCTGATGTCATAGAGTAGTAAAGTTACAGAGCGGGCAAAAGTGCATTAATACTTTTTTTATTGCAGCAAAAATTGTAATTCTTTCTTCATTATACCAATGCGTGTTGTTTTTACTGTATTTTGATTACTTTTTGTGTTATAATAGCTAACTGTAGCGTTAGTTTTTCGGAAAAAAAAAAAGTAATGTACAAGATATGAGAAGTGTGGTGGTTCTCGAAAATTAATTGAATTTATAGAAGTGGAGAGTAAAAACCTGAATTCACACCTATTTTTCCAGCTGCGAACATATTACTGCTACAATTTTTTTGCGAAACAATAGAAATCTACAGAAAGCTAAATAATGGCGATAAAGATAAGGAGTTTAACGTTACAGACTGTGAGGCTTTTATATACAACAAAACAGATTTTTTTAAGATACTGTTACGGCCTACAGCTGCCCCTGCATAGGTCGTCTTGGCTGGGGCCCATAGCAGCTTCCTCGACGGGCAGACGCAGGTCGGGCCCAATGGTCATATGGAAGAGATTTCCTATAATACTAAGCTATATGGGAGAAGGCTAGGGAAATATAGTACGTACCTGTTTTTGACACTTAGATCGCCCCAAGGCTCGGTCAGGCCGTAAGTGGGTGTGAGTTGTATGGCAAGTAGTTTAGTTAGTTGTTTAGTGATGTGTAAATGTCTGAGACCTGGACCAGCTTAGGCGACCAGCAGCGGCCGAGTTCCAGGCTACCCCACAATGCTGCATCGCTCCAGCAGGCTCCACCGCTGGACCATTTCTTTCTTTATTGTCACTATTTCAGTCTATTAGCTTCATTGTACATTTAACTAACTTAAACTCGCCTAAGTCCACCATCCTAGAATCGAACACGTGATATCCGACACAGTAAGGACTGTAGTTCAAAATTCGACATTCAATGTCCCGGATTCACTTATCACAAAATTATAAATTTTATTATAATTTATTATTTTATAATTAAGGGAACTAACGCGATCTCTTAATGAGTCATACGGTTCAGCGTTAAACACAAATAAGGTCCTTCATTCGACACCAAAACACCACGTCGCGAAAAGAATTCAAAATACGCCTCGTTGACACGTAAACTAACAAACCAACCAACACTCAAAAAAGGGCACTTAACGCGACGGCACAATTATAATGATTTCCAGACAATCAACCGGGAGACGCTCTGGACCAAGGAATGCACGGTTCGAATCCTAGACCGTATATCTACTCGTTGCGCGCGTGCACAATTCCGTATCACCCGAACAAGTTAAATATTGCAAAATTCACATATCCACGTAGCGAAGTAACACGCACTAAATCTAACTAACGGGTTTTTCAACAAGAACTTTGTTTTTCAATTGGGGCAACACCCAAAACATGACAGTTTTGACATTTAGTTTTTTAACCAATTCGTAGTAGATGCTTTGGCAATTGCTACAATGAATTCAATTTCGCTCGAAAATCGCATTAAAATAATTAAAATCCACGATGAATATGGTGGTTCTGTTAAAGTTACGTTTCGTAAAATTCGTGATATTTTCGGACAACATAATCGTCCTTCTGAGATCGCTATTAAGAATTTGGTCGCTAAATTTGAACCGACAGGCTCGGTACAAAATGCGCCAACACCAACGCGTGTTCTACCGGGTCGTTCAACCGAAAACATCGCAGCCGTGAGCCACAGTGTTGAAGAAGATCCAAATTTGTCAATTCCTCAAAGTTCTCAACAATTGGGGTTATCCAAAACCACCACATGGCGAATTTTGCGTAAGGATTTTGCTTTGAAGCCTTACAAGGTTCAACTGGTGCAGGAATTGAAGCTGACCGACCATTCACATCGCCGTAGATTCACTCAATTCATTCAGGAACATCCCGCTGGTTTTTCCGAAAAAATCATTTTTTCAGACGAAGCCCATTTTCACTTGTCAGGGTAGGCCAACAAGCAAATTTGCCGCATTTGGGTTTCTGAAAATCGTAAAGCGATTATTGAGAAGCCTTTGCATGCTCAACGTGTCACTGTATGGTGCGCTATGTGGTCTGGAGGCGTGATTGTGGCGTTTTTTTTCGAAGATGAGGCTGGAAATGCGGTAACGGTCAATAGATCACGCTATCGCGAGATGTTAACATCTCAATTTTTTTTTTATAGAATAGGGGGCAAACGAGCTTGCGGCTCACCTGATGGTAAGTGACTACCGCCGCCCATGAACAACCGCAACATCAGGGGAATTGCAGATGCGTTGCCGGCCTTTTAGAAAGGTGTAAGCTCTTTTCTTGAAGGTTCCTAAGTCGTATCGGTTCGGAAAATTCGCTGGTGGTAATTGATTCCACAAAGAAGTTGTGCGAGGGAGAAAACTTCTTCTAAATCGCACAGTGATGGACCGCCAATCATCCAGATGGTACGGATGGTAACGCGAGTTTTGTCGCGACGTGCGATGGTGAAATTGAGCGGCTGGAATTAGTCCGAACAATTCCTCAGAGCACTCCCCGTGATAGATGCGATAAAATACGCAAAGAGATGCAACATCTCTACGCAGTGCCAGTGTATCGAGCTGATCGGAAAGAACTCGGTCGTCGACGATTCGAATCGCTCTGCGCTGGATGCGGTCAAGTGGAAGGAGCTGGCACTGGGGTGCCCCGGCCCAGAGATGAGAACAGTATTCCATGTGGGGCCGAACTTGTGCTTTGTAAAGTTGCAAGCGATGTGCCGGCATGAAATACTGTCTCGCTCTGCTGAGCACACCAAGCTTTTTAGAGGCCAATTTGGCCTTCCCTTCCAAGTGACCACGAAACTGCACGCTATTCGATATGTCGACGCCAAGGATTCCGATACTGGCTGAGGCAGCAAGGGGAGTGCCTTGAAACTGAGGAAATACGACAAAGGGGTTCTTTTTAGCGGTAAACGCGCAAACTTGTGTCTTCTGGGGATTGAACTGGACTAGATTTAGTCGGCCCCAATCCGAGACTTTGTTAAGCAAAGACTCGACTTTTGGCCTATTATTGATGACATCGATATCACAAACATGTGGTTTCAACAGGACGGTGCCACATGTCACACAGCCAACGAAACGATCAATTTATTACTACTTACTTATCTTCACGCACAATCCCTGACGGGGTAGCCAGAGAGAACAGATCGCCAAGTGTCACGATCCTTACATACCTCTTTCGCTTCTTTCAGATTCATTATCTTCTTCATACATGCACGTCTAGGTATCCGAGTACTCTTGACCCTACCCTCTTGGAGCAATCTGCTCACATGGTCTTCGAATGTTAGTCTCGGTCTACCTCGACACCTTTTAATATTAACTTACGCGCTATATATTTTCTTAACCATTCGGTCTTCACTCATTCGCTCAACGTGCCCAAACCACCGAAGCACGCCCTTATCAATTTTTGTGATAAGGTCATCTTTCAAACCTGCCATATTGCGAATCTCTTCGTTTCGCTTTCGGTCGGCCATGGTAACGCCGCACATTTTACGAAGAGATCGCATCTTCACTGCATTCAACTTGCTTTTATGCTTCTTCTTCGGTATGCCGAGGTTTCACTTATTGCAAACCAAATTTCCCGATCGCATAATTTCACGAAATTCAGCTGTTAAATGGCCAGCCAGTTCGTGTGATTTAACACCACTGGATTATTTTTTGTGGGGCTATGTTAAGGACAAAGTCTATACGGAGCCAATCGAATCGATCGCGGCCTTAAAACTCAAAATCCGTGACGTGATTAACGAAATAGACCCATTTTGCCAAAAAGTGATTAAAAACTTTGATGAAAGAATCGATATCTGTCAGCGTGGTCGTAGTGGACATTTGCCAGATATCATTTTTCATTCATAATTACCAAACTTTTTTCTTCGTAATACAATAAAAATTTGAATCATTTTCATCTAAACTCTTTGTTTTATTTTGTTTTAGAAAACAAAGTTCTTGTTGAAAAACCCTGTATCTGGACCCTACATGGTCGTGTGAACTTCGGCCGCGATAACCGAGATACGCGGGTTCCCCGCATCGCGCCCAGCGAGCTACTGCTTCTTCGCCCACGCATCGAGCCACTGCAAGCCGCACACGGCCGCCCCACCTGGCGGCGTTTTTTTTCACCTACATACCATCGGGTGACGCGCCAGCTCGAACGCAATTGGATGGCGTTCAAAAATGACCAAATTTGGGCATAAACAGATACTTTTCAAAAAGTCAGCAGAATTTAATTTAGTTCATTTTTAAATAAAATGAACAAAGTGTAATAACATCTCTTTTTATCATTTCGATACTATGATTATATATTATTATATATTTCACTAGAGAAAAATGATTTACTAACTTAATTAACGTAAAAACTGGATAGAATAGTTACTCAGTTTTATTACAGAGGTAGAAGGTATGCAGTTACTAAAGATAAGCCTTAAATTACATTTTAATTAAAACATAACATTGCTATCTTAGAATTTATAAAAGATTGTGAGACTTTAATTTATGTCGCGTTTAGGTTTAGCGCTTTTCTAGTTTGGCGCCTTGGGAATAATACTCGGTCTGATTACTGCTTAATCTAACGTTCTCTCTGCATTAATGAACGTCAATAATTTAAATTGTAGTACTGAAAATATTGAGGTATTATAATATTTATTATTATTAGCTCGCTGTAAATTTCACAGTACACGAGGGTACACCTGTGTTGGATCCCTACCGGTACCAATGAAAAAAGGGGAGTTCTCTCCCCCTACGGCCGTGGTCGTGGTAGAGTTGCGAGCGGAGAGGAGTGACATTCGACGCTAGTGGTACGGTGGATGTGTGCAAAACCGTGGCCCTGCCATTATGTGGCGAAGGTGTTGTAGTCAGTGCAAGTCTGACATTAACCGCCGTATACGAAAGCATTTTCCTGTTCATATCATATTTTGCGATAATTCTACTCCCCATTAGACTGGTAATGGGGACTTCTTGATTTTGTATTTAACTATGGAGTGAAACTGGGAATATTCTAAATTTTTGTTACGGATACTGAACACTTACAGACGAGGCTAGAATTTATTAGTCGTTTAATTGTATCCTCTAGAGGGCGAAAATTATATCAAAAATTAAATCTTTAAACCAAGCTATACATTCTTTTTCTTTATTTGCGTAACTTACTCTCATACGCTGTAATTAATTTTATATCATTTTAAGACACAAAAATAAGACCAAGTTGCTTGGTAATCGCAGCTTCGGAAGGACATGAACACGACTAAAAATAATCCTCAGGGTCTTTTCTTACGGAAATATCAAGGCGCTTTGTAATTACTCGTTCACATGATTAACGGTCGAGATACGGAATGTTGCATTAGACTTTTTCACTCAAATTTCCGTTACTTTAGGTGATATGGCTTTTCTGCTTATAATTCGGTATGGGTTGGTGTTATCCTGAAAGGGTAAACGGAACAGCATATTTACAGGCTATGATATACGATATTTCAACTTTATCTTCGAAAATGACACTACATCTGTTATCTTCAGGGGGTCATTGTAGATGCGTGCTCGTCGCGACCCCTGCCAGCCCTTTTAAGGGCTCATACAAACGAGGGTTAGGGTGTCCCCCCAAGGCGACGCACACCAGCTCGTCCCCGTTGGTGCGGAATGCAGCGCGCAAAGCGGCGATGGGGACCGCCACCCGTCACGCACAGACCGACACGGCGGAAGGTGGAGGACAGAGTGCAGAATTGGCACGTGGAATGTGAGAGGAGGCATGAGAGATAAAACGAATGAGTTGATCGAAATAATGAAAGAAAGAGAATTAGATGTCGTGTGTATATCGGAGACCAAACGGAAGGACAGTGGTACTGAAGAGCTCCCTGGCGGGGCGTTAGCTCTATGGTCCGGAGTCCTAACTGATGCTGTCGTCTCGGTTGGTCGATGTTATGACTGAATATAAGGTTGTGAACTCAAGACTTCTCTGGGTTCGCTTTAAATTGGGACTGACGAAGTTATTCCTTTTGGCTGTTTATGCGCCGGTAGCTTCTTCGTCCAGAGCTGAGCTGGAGGAGTTTTGGGAGAATGTAAGAGAAGTTCTAGATTTTGTTAGGGGAAACGAAAGAATTGTTGTATGTGGTGATTTGAATGGATGGGTTGGTACCGCTCGACCAGGGTACGAGTCGGTGCTTGGAAAGTTTGGCGACAAAAGGGTTAATGATGCTGGCAAGCTTATACTAGCTGTATGCAAGGAAAAGTGTCTTCTTGTGACAAACACTATGTTTAATCACCAGAACATCCATATGTATACTAGAGAAAGAAAGAATGAGACAAGGATGATCGATTTGTTCCTGGTGGATGACCGACTGCGAAAACAGGTGATGGATACGCGAGTGTTCAAGGGTGCTGACCTGGGAACGGATCACTATCTAGTGATTACTAGATTTAGGGGTTCGCGGGTTGGCGCTACCGGATGGCAGTTACAGAACCACAGTCGGTTTGCGCATCCGAAGCTGAAAACTTCAGGAAACGGATACTAGGGACAAATATCATGCGAGGGTAGCCGAAAAGCTTGACACCATCGATGGCAGAAAAGAATGTGTAGAAAGAACTTGGCAGAACCTTAGAGATGGAATGGTAAGTGCAGCGGAAGAAGTGTGTGGAACGATAGAAAGAGGTAGTAGTAAAAGAAGAAATGCATGGTGGAATGATGAAGTGAAAGAAGCTGTAAAGAAGAAGAAGAAAGCATGGTTAGACTACTTTGCCTCTAGTAATGATAAGGATATGAGAGAGAAGATGAAAGAAAGATATAGGCTGCAGAAAGTTCACACGAAATCATTGATTGAGGAAGTGCGTGAAAGTTGTAGAATGGAGGCGGACGAAAGGTTGTCGCACAACTTTAAGGAGAACTCCAAACTCTTCTGGAAAGAGAGGACCAGAAGTGGAGCGATGGCCTTAAGTATGAACAAAGTGCTTTCGAGAACCAATGACGTCCTCTCAGAAAAATCGGACGTCATGCAGCGATGGAGCGAATTTTATAGAGAAATGTATGCGTGTGATGATCTTAGTGAGGGATCTGGGGGTGACGCCGTGACTGGTACGCCAGACCCGGACCTCGATGACACTGAGGTCAGGAAAGAGATTGAACGTGCGATTCGAAGTTTGAAATGTGGTAAGGCTGCGGGACTAGACAGAGTTATTGCTGAAATGGTCAAGTATGGTGGGCCTCGCGTCTAGGACAACTTTCATCTGCTGTGCAATTTGTGCTGGAGGACGGGGGATATCCCGGATGATTGGCTATCCGCAGTCATTGTGCCTTTATATAAAGGTAAAGGTTCACATTTTGACTGCGGGTGCTATGGGGCGATCAGCTTGACCAGTTTAGCAAGTAAAGTTTACTCGAAAGTCTTGACACGTAGGGTGCAAGAGAAATCGGAAAGATTTCTATGGGAGGCACAATGCGGATTTAGACCTGGAAGAGGATGCACGGATCAAATGTTTTCTCTCCGCATGATCACGGAAAAGCTTCTGGCTGCTAACCGGAAGATGTTCTGTGCTTTTGCGGATCGTGAGAAAGTATTTGATAAGGTTGTAAGGAAGAAAATGTGGGAACTGTTGCTGGGTTGTGGTGTGGATGGTCGATTGCTAAGGGCTGTGCAGTCACTCTACTGTGACTGTAAAGCCTGTGTGCGGGTAGGGCATGATCTGTCACCCATGTTTAGCATCCAAACGGGCGTAAAACAGGATTTTGTCATGTCTTCCTGGCTGTTCATACTACTCGACAGCTGTTTACAGAAGCTGAAAGATAGCTGTTTGGGTGTGAAATTGGGTGACATTGAAGTAAATTGTCTGCTGTATGCTGATAATGCAGTGCTTATTGCACCATCATAGGCAGAACTGCAGGCATTAGTCATGTGTATGAAAGAGGAATGTGAAATTAAAGGTCTCCGTTTGAATGCTAATAAACCTAAGATTCTGGTATTTGAAAGGGACGAAGAGAGAACGAAGTGTGAAATATGGGTAAATCAGGAATGTCTAGAACAGGTAAATCAAATTGTATACTTGAGGAGTGCTTTTAGCCGGGATGGAAGATGTGATTTAGATGTGGACAGGCGTGTCGCTGCCGGGAACAAAGTCAATGGTGCCCTGACTGCGTTAGTCAAAAGGCAAGGCGTAGTGAAGAGTGCACTCCTTGCAATACATAACGCAGTGTTGATACCGACTTTGTTATATGGCAGCGAAACCTGGGTATGCCAGAAGAAGCATAAAAGCAAGTTGAATGCAGTGGAGATGCGATCTCTTCGTAAAATGTGCCATATGTGCACATTACATACCTCGTAAGGATCGTGACACTTGGCGATCTGTTCTCTCTGGCTACCCCGTCAGGGATTGTGCGTGAAGATAAGTAATTAAGTAAGTATATGTTATCTTAATTATCCGAAGTTATTCGCAGACATTCACGTGTTCTGTATCAAGTTTCCATTAGTTGGAGAAAAAGCCTATTTGTCATTCATATGTTATTACATAAATCATACAGTCGACTTAGAATTTTTCCATTTCGCTAATAAAGCACGAAATGTCTTACGATATGAGTGTTTTTCGTTATTATATGAAATCAGAAAAAGTAGAAATAAACATGCGTAGCTAAAAATAGATATACGAGTATATGATTTTTAGGAACATTTTTTTTTCTATAGGATTGGATGACAAACGATCGCACAGTCCACCTGGTGGTAAGTGGTTACTGTGACCCATACCATTTTATTATTACCCACCCATACCCCTGCAATATGACTCTACCACGTATAAAACATTTTAATAACTAACAAACACTAACACCGTATTGAGATTACTACTTTATGTGCATATTTTATAAAAGTAATAATTTTGTTTGTTCTCCTATCTCCTATTTGGTCTCCGGTTCTCTACACTCACCATAGGAAACAGCAGTGTTAAACTGCTATTTTACACTGGTATTCTGTGAGAGCGTGGTCCTTCCCCGGTCGAGCTGACCCATTCGTGCTACAACTATACTACAAATATAGCTGCAGCATGGCTCTACCGCGTATAATTTCTTTATAAGGGGAGGCCTGTTTTCTGCAGTCGCCTTTTAAGTGCTGTAACTGTAATGTTGTTGATGACGATGATTTTTTTCTGTACTATGTATTAACAACAAAGAGATTTTAAGTATATTGTTTTCTTATCTAATTAATTTTGTTTATTTTTTTCTAAAATATATTGTCAGTTTATTCAATAATACAATTTGTACAAGTAATACATTATTTTAATTTTATACAGTATTTACGCATCTTATCCAACACTATGTGTAATAGTCATCACCATATATGTACACCATATATGGCACTGTTGGTTAACTTCACATATTATTAATTTATTGGAATATTTTTAATTTCTTATGCATTCTGGTATCCTCGAGTTACTCAATCGTTCACCAATGCTAAGAATGTGTGTATACGAAAGCACTTAAAATTGCAAATGACAATTTTGCGATGTCTATCGTTATCATATTCGAGTTGCTCGTGCACGATATTACATTAAACAAAATTAATATAAACATAATACAAACAAAATACGCCTTGAATGGACAAAATTAAGATGATACTCGTATTACTCGTACTCGTATTATGTAAAGGCAAATATATCTTATCATACACTATACTCTATCATATTTGACTGCCCCATTGGTATAGTGGACGTAAAAACGGTTTTTGATCATGATGTCCCGGGTTCGAATCCCCGATCGGGACAAAATTATTTATTGGGTTTTTCTGCCAAGAAATTGTCAATAGCAGCCTGGATTCAGGAAATTAGCAGTTTCACCCCCGTGTCTCAGAAAGCAAGTAAAGCAGTTGGTACTGCATCTGATCTCCGGTCGTGACGGAAAACCGCCCCATCGGACTATCAGAGTGAAGAAAAAAGTGAGCACTTGTGCTTGCACAACATTCTGGGAATATAATCCTGGCCTGCGAGATGGCTAGTTTCCTTTGATACTTACCGCTGTGACCGACATTCAGCCTGGAGAACATTACTCTATCAAAAACAGCCCTAGTTCACAGTTTCAAAACAATATGTTCTTTGCCGCCAATCCAATTTTCCTCGTTGATTTAGATTGTTATCAATTGGTGTGTAAAATGCAGCCACTGTAAAATCGAGAGCAAATCCCGTAACGACTAATTAGCCTCATGTGGTTAGTAACGGAAAAGCTATTGCTATCTTTTATATCCAAACATTGGTCTAAAATGTAATAAAGCAAATAAAAATGTCTTTGTGTATATTTTTATCCGCTATTTCTGATTTTTTATAATTTTACTTCATTAAATGAGGCTATATTGAGAATGTATCTACGGAAACAATTTAATATTCAAGTACTCTATAATAATAGAATAAACATAGTATTAATATGATTATTTGTTATATTATTACTAGAGACGGCTCCATGGCGCAGTGGCTTAGTAATGAGTTGCAGCGCTGAGGGCCGCAGGTTCGCATCCCGCACGGATGTAGTATGGCCTACAAATACATGTCCCGGGTCTGGATATGTCCTTGTGCAATTCATGTTTGTAAGCTGCTTCCACGATACGGAACAAAGCCCTAAAGTGGGGGTAAAGTTTTTCAAAAAATAAAACAAACCATAAACCTGAGTAATCATAAATTTTTGCGACCAAAGTTTTGAGTTCATGGCTAAAAGGTGCACAACATAACGCTAATAAAATTAACGTAGTTCCGAAAATAAAATTTTTACCAATCTAAGAATAACAATTTACTTTTGTTCAACTCTGGGGTCGTATGGACTATGGAGAACGAAAAAATAAAAAACAAAAAATCTGACAACGTCACATGACTCGCGCATTCCGGCGTGGTAGACATACAATCTAGTCTAGTCTAGTTTTGGCTATTATTAAGATGATCTCTGAATGAATCAAAAAAGTACTAAAGAATAGAAATTAAAATTTAACACAGGATTAAAATGAATTATAAAGTAATTAAAAAATAATAGGAAAAATCCAAAAAGTACTAAACAAAAATAAAACGCACACGTTAATGTGGCTAGTTAAGTGCTGGCTTAGAATAGTAAAAAAAGAGGTAGACTTACGTTCCAGTAGCCATTAGACTATTAAGAAGATAATCCCTCAGGTGAAATTACCATAACATGCACACATGTCAAGTTGTTGTTTTGTGCGTGAAAACACGGAAAAAAACGTATTTTCCCAGAAATGAGACTTAGCTATGTGATTTTTCCCCCGTAAACTACTATACTGTAAATTTTATCAAAATGGTTAGGGCCGTATTCGTCAACTCGATTACAAACAAATGATATACATTGCTCGTATAATAGTACAGGATATTCAAATCCAGTTGTTAACAAACAAAACATCTTTATCGAGATAAGATTGATACAGTCTGACTAACGCGGTAAATTCATTTTGATAAAATTTATTGTTCTCCTTAGGTAAACGTAATCCTTAACCAATATTTAATATTAATTAATAAGTCAATAGAACTTTTCTTAAAATAGGATCAAAAGCCTTTTAAAATAGGATTATTAGAAATGTTTCTTTAAAGTTCTAATCGTTTATGACACAACTAAAATATTCACAAAAAATATCCGCTGTAAAAAGGAGAAGTGAAAAGTAAACGAAATAGGCTTAAGCAAAAACACTTTATCCACTTAATATCTAAGTTAAAGACATCCGACAGCGTTGTTTAAGAAGCTTAAGGTATATGAACACTAACTTCTGTCCACGCCTTCGTCCGTGTAATAATAATAATTTGTATATGATGGTACTCGTAGAGTCATGCTGCAGCTATATTATAGTTGTAGCATGATTCGTCGGCTAGAGAAGGACCACGCTCTCACAGAATACCAGCGTAAACTATGAGCTCAATGCTGCTGTGTTTCATATGGTGAGTGTAGAGAACCGAAGATCCTTTTTACTGGAAAGGCGGCATTCCATCATATTATGTCCTGAGTGACTGACTCATCTATCAACGCACAGATCAAATAAGGAGTATGTAAAACCCTCAGGTGATGAAATACGGTTACAGTTTCTACGACACTTTATTATACACTATATTATTTACTTACTGGCAGACATATCTCTGACAAAGACTTTCGAGCCCTGGTTCCGCTCGATCGCTTCTTCAAAACAAGCACTATTAAAGTTACGCAAGTCCCGTCGTATGTATTTGGAGATCTGTCTGTTCAGTTGCCTGTATGCTGTCAAATCTACTGAAGACTGCAGCTTCATATCCCGTCTAACAGCCATGGGATTAAGAGTGTGATCGGGGAGATTTTGTGTTCTTCTGCGGCGGGTCATGCAAAACTTAGCTACGACCGCATGGACAGTTTCCACGAGCTTGTCATTCATATCATCCACTGCATTTCAATCTTCTAGGCACTGAAAACGGTTTTGTAACTCAAGCTGAAAGGTTTCAGGATTCTGGATTAGAGCACGGGGGGTCGGAGCGTTGACTTAGAAATGAGGATATCGGCAGTAGAACCAGAGTGACCGACATAGCCCAACGGATTAGTAAGCTTAAGTGGCAATAGGCCGACCATATAGCTCGAAGAACCGACAACTTATGGGGAAAAAAGGTTCTCGAGTGGCAGCGTCGTAACGGTAGACGAAGTGTAGGGCGACCCAACACTAGATGGAGTGACGACTTGCTAAGACTTGTAGGAAGTTGATGGATGCAGGTGGCTCGGGACCGTGCTTTGAGGCATTCCTTGGGGGAGGCCTTTGTTCAGCAGTGGACTTATTAAAGGCTGTAATGATGATTATGATGATGATGACATTGAAACAAAAACAAAACTTAGTAAACGAAAAATATACAATAGGAGGTCTTTGTTCCGGAAGCGATTTCTTCCAGACAACGGTAATATCCAAAGAATTGTTTACAACGACTGGCTAGAAGGGTGTACATAAAATATACAATTAAGATAAACACACAAAAATGACACGAAGTATAATGATTTCCGCAAGCGTATAGCTGTAACACAAAATATTTAATTGAAGAAGGATAGAGTAAATAAATAAATGGAGTAAGAAGGGGCAGATTGTTAAAGGGGTTTTCACTATTCGAAAATCTTAAGTCTAATTTAAAATCTGCGATCATTATCATCCCAAAATATGAGATGAAATTCCATATGACAACTTGAACCCTCCATATTATACGATCTCATAATAAATGTGGGTCAAGACTGTCTGGACGCATTAACGTGGACGCGGGCAGCACCGCAGCTTAAATAAAAAAGCAATAAACATAAAAGTATTATTCGAAATAGGAATTCATTCCAGTTATGTCTCTTACTATATTACGTTACGTAATTTATAAAAAATATATATATACTATAATAATCACTACGTTTTAATCTGTAATCTCTAATCTAATACCTCAGAATATGCACAAGCATAAAATGTATGTTATTACTTCAAGGCCAAAAATTAAAAGTCTGTGGTCAAACATTCACACAAGTGAAATATAGCTGCATACAATACAAACCTGAAATGATAATAATGTATTACGGTCAAATTTCCACCACTAAGTGACTACTAGTAAAGATAAATATGGGTGTGAGATGAAATAAATCGATGACCTAAACAAGTTGAATATTCGAGTTGTCACTTCTGTAAGTTATGTTATGTTTTATTTATTGCTCACTCAACCCGGCACGAGCAACGATATTCCCGAAGGTGGTCTTAATTCATTTACAATTAAGTTAACGTCACCCGATTCTCTTGACGCTAAATAAATTAAAACAGAGCCATTAAGCCTTGAAAATTTAAGCATATTTCCAATTTGCCATAAAGGAAAATTTAACAATTTAAGCTTGTTTTAGTCTTTGAAGATTTTATGTCAGCAATAAAATAGTTTTGATTCGAATAATCACTGTTTTCAAAAGTGAGAAATACCAACCAATTTACGTCTCAAAGTGAGGCACAGGCCTTCCCTCATTTTCACATATCGTAATATTGTTGAGCGCCACCATTAATGCCTGGTACATGGCAACACTAGTTACCCTAGTGCCCTCTAGTATCTAGTAGCAAAACCAGAAGAGTCAAGATCCTTCTAGAAGTTTCCATGGAAGAACTTTCTAGAACTATCGACACCTAGTCAGTCGAGACCGGTATGTACGCGAACATTCTAGATGTTTCTACAGTATAAGGTTCTGGAAATTAACTTAGAATCCGGTATAGACCGCGAGCCGGTCAGTACTGAATTGGCGATACAAGCAAATTCTTCGAAGTGATATAACTGCGAATTAAAGTGATTGTGTTTTGTTATTAGTGTGGTTTTAAGTTGTAGTTAGTGTTCTGTAATTGAAGTGTCAATTTTGGTAAATCACTCGGCTGTTTTTCATTGTCTCGAACCCCAACCTCGTAGCAATATGAAAAATATCGTTTTAGTACTATGTCCTAAGAAAAGTAACAACGAACAGGAAAAAAGATTTTTCCGATAGCAATCCGACAAAACCGTTTTTCTACTTACCCTAGTGGCGAATTTTCTACGTAACATTTCCCCACATCAAAGCGTTACTCATTATGTAGTATATAATTAGATAAAACTAAGTTTTTGGCGTTTAAGCGTGATGAATTTTTGTTCCTTAATTCTTAACTTAGTAAATTTATATAAGCAACTCTAGTCCCATTACACGTCAATTTAAATAATTTAAGTTTCCCTTGGAAATGTGGCTGCTGCTCCCAGATATATTATGGAATTTCACTTTGAAAAAAATTTCAAGTTAAACGAAAGTCAAGAATTTATCACAAGGGAAAAAATGTTATACATATAATAGAATGAATAATAAGAATAGAATCTTGAAAAATGTTTAGAATCAAACTGCACCATTATCTACTTTCACTGAATTAAATTACGAAAATAAATTGATTAGTCTAAACGTCAATCTTTATTTTCTACTAATAGTAAATAAATATTAACGTTAAGATCTAACTAAATCGAATGTATCCGGGCGTCTAAATAATCTAAAATTTTGCGGACTTATTAAGAAGAGATGAAAATTTAATAACTACACGACTACGCTAGCCGCCTATGATTAATGCACGTTGATTTAGTTTAAAAACTTACATTTTAGTATGAATAAAATTAGGCTGAATATGTAAATTACTATACAGCTCAAAGAATTAAATAAAAGCGGAAAACGGTGAAAAATTAATATTATAATCGAGACTAATACAAGGAAATATAATAGAATAATTTAAAGTTTAAAGATAATTGTCACGCGTGATAAATCAACATTAAAATTGCGATTAAGAATATGAATAAGCCGACGGGAAACGGAACTGCCCTTCTGCTACTATGAAAAGAAGATAGTTGTGTGAGAAGATAAGATAAGATAGAGAAGATAGTAGAGTACTTAAAAGTCAAACAGTTTAGAACTGAATAGGTCTTTCGATTACATCTAGAGTTAAAATTCTAAAGTATAACATTTCATGTTAGCATTCAGGTCATCTTGCCAATAAATCCAACGTCGAATTTATTTTATGGTAGTTGAAAACTCGCATCATACTTAAGGGATTAAAGAGAATTAGTAAATTGATGAGATTAGTTTACTGAGTTATTAAAACTTATTCCGTGATCGGTTGGCTTAACTTTTGTATTTTATGGTTGTACCTTTATGTTAGAATTTTTTATAGTGTTCGCAAAACTTTTGTAGGTAAGTTGTATTGCTGTTTAAAATGTAGTAACAAACATACTTACCGTGTAAGCGGTGAAATAAAATAATCATCACCACGTTTTATTTTATGGATGCCGTAAATTTAAATAAAACTAGTTTTTACGGATTTTATCGTGTTTATTAACTTATTTTATATTTACGAAGTTTCGAGCACTTGATGGGTACTGACCCATGATCACGGGGGAGACTGACTTGTTGATGTACCAATTTCATAGTTAACCACGGCTACCTAAAGATTAAAATTATTAATTTTTGTTCAGATTTACGCAGTATGAACTTATAGTATTTTGAAGTCTAGCAGTTGTATACTTGGGATGAGATTTAATTTTATTACTTATAGGATCCCAAGCAGATGGTAGCACCCAGCCATCTCTATTGAAATAAGGATGTTTTCTGATTTAAATAACCTCGCGAATCATCCTTGGAAGGAGTCGGTGTTCTTTAGCGATGATTTGTGGTATATCAAATCTAATGCAGTGAGGTGACGTGACGTGTTCACAGACTGCTGACTGCCCGGAGCGTCGTTCAATCATTATAAATGTCGTAAAATTGATTAATAAGAATTTCACAGAAAATATCTTATGGATTCTGAATTCTGATAGCTGGCTTAATACCCAGCTCAAAAACAGGTTTAAAAGTTTTAAATATTCTGTATAACGTGAGACGTAAGAAACGTAGGACTTAAATGTTACGCAGTAAAGCCACTCTGCAGTAAGCCAGTCAGCCAGTCTCACATAAATGAGTTGGCTTGATCGGAGATCACGATCATGACCACAAAGAATACGAGCGCGAAATGGAAGTATAAATTGCTGTATTTCGAAAAAAGAGTGTAGAGAACCTGCGACCATTTACTCGTAATGAGGAATTCCATCTTAGTCCTGTGGAATGACACTGCAGTTGCGTATTGATTCTTCATCGATGATAGATGTAGGCGTCTTTGGAAATAGCAATTCCTATCAGATAGACTGTGCGCCCACGTGTTACCGTTTTTTGGTCCTGCTGGCACAACTGTTACGGATATTATCAATTTTAAATGCTCATTTACCATTCACCGATAGAGACTTTTGCAGGCATCATGAACATCTAAGAAATCAAAATAACTTCAATGACCATATGAAATCTGCTAAAACGCTTTCAATTTCAGGAATAAGAGGAAGCCTGTGTATATGGACTATTACTTTTCTTTTATTTTACTTCAAAAAACAATCTTTGGTATTTGAATTTGTCATGAAGTATCTTTAAAATTTGTATTAATTTAACAATTGTAAAGATACAACATATTTGAAATGATAGGATAAAATAGAATGTGACTTTATTTTGCTGCCGTCCAATATTTAGTACTTAAAAGAAGCATTAAAGTAATTTGATGAAAAACGCAAAACATTATACGCAACAGTTTTTTTTTTTGAAGATCAAGACCTTTTTGCTGCGGCTGAAAAGATTATCTTATCGATCATCTAGAAAATAATGATTGATTTTGTATGAAATTTATATTAAACTTTTTTGACGACGGTTTTGTCCTGGGTTCAAACATCAGCTATAAACATTATTTATACAAAAACTAATATATGGGGTCTGCATTTATTATGTTTATCCCTGTGCATCTGAAGTTAAAATATATCTAACTAAACATGCGCGTATGATAACTTTTGCCATACATGTGGATTTAAACTTTAGATTTTCGCAAATAACGGATTAAAAATTATATTCAATGCGATTAGGAACAATAAAAAACATATTATAATATTACGTGTTGCGACATAATCAAATTTATTTTTTAAACTTGTAGAAATTTATTCGCTTGCGAGCTAATTTTAACGAAATATAGTACACCATCACCATCAATAAAAACGTTATGTCTGTACATTATCATTCTTCCGTTGAAATATCTGTTTCAAAATGTCAAAGCTCAAATATTGCATGTCTCATAACGCGAAGTATTATTAGGTAGTGCTTTACTTTCGACACGTCAAGGTCAAGAAATTTTTTATTCTTAAAATGCCTCTATCATAACCATATTGCACTTATACAATAATTTGAGTAGCCGTATATCACTCTAATTCATCCATCTAACATTTTCTATAAAATCATTTTATATTGCTACTTTGAAGAAAAAAAACGGTTTCAAAAAAAAATACGTGACGTTCGAATGTGGTCACGATAACTCCCGGAAAATTGAAAATTTGAGACCGGGTTTTTATTAGCTTCATAATTACATCAACTGGTTCCCTATTTCATATCAATAACCTAGCCTATATCAGTTTTATACTTTGTGTAATCGATTTATTTTGGTAAAGATTATTAATTTTTTTCCCTGTAGGTGACATTACATAATGTATTTTGAAACTCAGGAATACATTTTATTTTAATCAAAATTAAATGAAACGCTTATGAGGCTTGTACTTTTGGATTTTCCAAACTATTTGTAATTTTTAATCTAAAAAAGCCAAAACTTATGCTACTTATAGCTGTTCTAAGCAATTCACCATTCAGTCATTCATCAGGCTGTAGCCTATCAAATCACTGATCAACGTAGGCCTTACCTATAGATTGCCGCATATTTGTCATAGTTGCTCAGCGGGCTACTATTTCATCATGATACCGCGCCTGCTCAAAACGAGAGACTCAGCGAGAGAGAGAGAGAGAGAGAGAGAGAGAGAGAGGACTTTCTGGACTACACATCGGTTAAGCTTTGGAGTCACTCTCCTTGCAGCTCTGATTTGACTTCTTTTTTCCCTAAAAATATCATCTTAAAGGGTACAACTTTTATTGTCGGAAGATCTTATACACTTACTTGGCAGCGTCCAAGTAGGCCGTAAAAGAGATATCTGAAAGTTTTCGAAAATTTGTCGTATGGAATTTTGTATAGATTCTAGTACCATAGAACTTTTTAAATTTTGCAAAACTTTCTGTTCAAATACTAAATGTGGTCCACGTAACTTGAGGAATCATCCTCATCATCATCATCATCATTACAGCCCTTCACAAGTCCACTGCTGAACATAGGCCTCCCCCAAAGAATGCCACAAAACACGGTCCTGAGCCACCTGCATCCATCGACTTCCTGCATGTCTTACCAGGTCGTCACTCCATCTCGTGGGGGGACGCCCTACACTTCGCCTACCGGTACGAGGCTGCCACTCGAGAACCTTTCTTCCCCATCGGTTGTCGGTTCTTCGAGCTATATGGCCGGCCCACTGCCACTTCAGCTTACTAATCCGTTGGGCTATGTCGGTCACTCTGGTTCTACTGCGGATATCCTCATTCCTAAGTTTATCACGCAGAGAAACTCCGAGCATAGCCCTCTCCATAGCTCGCTGAGCGACCTTGAGCTTCCTCATACGGCCAGCAGTGAAGGACCACGTCTCAGTTCCGTAAGTCATCACTGGCAACACGCACTGGTTGTACAATTTCGTTTTAAGGTTTTGAGGTATGTCTGACGAGAAGATGTGTCGTAGCTTCCCGAACGCTGCCCAGCCGAGTTGAATCCGTCGATTGACCTCTCGGTCGAAGTTGGACTTACCCAGTCGGACTATTTGTCCCAGGTAAACATACTCGTCAACAACTTCGAGCTTAGTGTTCCCAACAACTACCAGCATAGGTGTGACATGGACATTAAACATGATCTTAGTTTTGTCCATGTTCATCTTAAGACCTATCCGTTGGGAAACACTATTGAGGTCATTGAGCATAGTGCTTAGGTCCTCCAGCGATTCTGCCATAAGGACTATATCGTCGGCAAATCGAAGGTGAGTGATGTACTCGCCATTGATGTTGATACCGTATCCTTTCCAGTCCAGAAGCTTGAAAACGTCTTCCAATGCAGCGGTGAAGAGTTTCGGGGATATGACGTCACCCTGTCTTACACCTCTCTGCAATTGGATAGGTTTCGTACCCTGGTTCTGTACTCGGATAGCCATCGTAGCCCTACTGTACAAGCACTTCAACACTTCGATATACCGACAGTCAACTTGGCACCGCTGAAGGGACTGCAGCACCACCCAAATTTCGACGAAATCAAAGGCTTTCTCATAGTCCACATACGCCAGACATAGTGGCAAATTGTACTCTTCGGACTTCTGTACAATTTGCCGAAGGGTATGTATGTGGTCTATGGTGCTAAAGCCCTTTCGGAAACCGGCTTGTTCGGGAGGCTGGAAGTCGTCAATTCTGCGCGCGAGACGACTCGTAACACTACTCGAAAACAGCACGTAGACGCGGCTCAGAAGGGAAATCGGTCTGTAGTTCTTCAAGAGAGCGTTGTCACCTTTCTTGAAGAATAAGACCACCGCACTTATGCACCACGCCTCCGGTGTAATGCCACCATGGAGGACGGAATTAAAGAGCTTCTGAAGGACTTCAAGTACCGGTCTTCCACCCGCTTTCAGAAGCTCCGCTGTAATTCCATCCTCGCCTGGGGCCTTACCGTTTTTAAGGTGCTGGAGAGCCATCCTAATCTCGCTCAGACTAACATCCGGGATATCTTCGGAATAGTGTCGGATGAGACTCGCTCTTGGATCGTTACTCACACTTGCGTGTGGCTCCAACGATGACGTGTACAGCTGCCCATAGAACCTCTCAATCTCACTCAAAATCTCAGGTGTCCCGGAAACGATGCTGCCACATTCTGTCTTCAGCTTTGACAGTTGGCTCTTTCTGGCAGACAGATCTCTGGCAAAGACTTTGGAGCCTTGGTTCCGCTCGATCGCTTCTTCAATACGAGCTGTATTGAAGTTGCGTAAGTCCCGCCGCATGCATTTGGAGATCTGTCTGTTCAGATGCCTGTATGCTGTCAAGTCTGTTGAAGAATGTAGCTTCATCTCCCGTCTAACAGCCATGAGATTAAGAGTGTGATCGGAGAGTTTTTGTGTTCTTCTGCGGCGGGTCTTGCAGAACTTAGCTCCAACCGCATGGACAGTTTCCACGAGCTTGTCATTCATATCGTCCACTTCATTGCAGTCTTCCAGGCACTGAAAACGGTTTTGTAACTCGAGCTGAAAGGTTTCGGGACTTTGGAACAGAGCACGAGGGGGACGGAGCGTTGACTTCATTAGACGAGACCTCTCCAATTTAACGTTTGGGTTCAGTGTGCCTCTAACCATTCGGTGATCGCTACCAGTTTTCACCCTCGCGATCACGGAGACATCACTGAACAGTTGTCGTCTGGTCGTCATAATGAAGTCAATCTCATTTTTTGTGGAACCGTCGGGGCTCGACCAGGTCCACTTCCTGTGGGGCCGCTTCTGGAAGAAAGAGTTCATCATAAAGAGTCCCTCTTTCTCCATGAAGTCGGCCAGCTACTGGCCCCTTGGGTTCCGTTGCCCTATTCCAAATTTCCCTACTTTCAGCTCACCGTTCTCTCTTGTGCCTAGTTTTGCATTGAAGTCTCCCATTAACACCGTATATTGGGTTTTGGAGGAATGCATGGCTCTAGAGATATCCTCATACATTTCCTCCACCTCCTCATCGGGGTGTGCCGAGATTGGTGCGTAAACCTGTATGACCTTCAGCGAATACCGTTTGGTGATTCTGAGTATAAGGTACGCAACCCTCGTCGACACACTCCCGATTTTTACAACGTTGTTAACGAGAGACTTGTGGACGATAAATCCGACACCTCCTTGGGACAGATGGTCGCCCTCCCGGTGATAGAGCAAGTTGCCGGATTCGAGGATTACCGTGTCCTCCCCCTCTCTTCGGACTTCGGATAATCCTATAATATGCCAGCGCAACTTGTCTATCTCTTCTTCCAGCTCCACGATCTTCTCGTCAGTCCTCAGGGTGCGTGCGTTGTACGTTGCCAGGTCGAGTAGTCTAAGGTGGCAACCGAACCTCCACCGGAGATTCTTAGCACCCCCTGCCCCGCCGTTACCATGGTCGCCACCGTAGCCAGGAATAGCGGGGCCGCCGGGGACTGGGGGCCGTTTTTTTGTTGCTCTCATCATTGGGGGGTATTTGCCATAGTTGCCACGCTTGGCGAGCGGGTTGGCAACCGCAGTTTTTTTATTGTAATTTGGCTATTATCAGGAAGATGCTGCTGCCCATCTCCTGGCTGTTTCCCTTTGTCGCCTTTTACGACACCCACGGGAGGATATGGGGTAGTGGATATTCTTGACCGCCACTACACGGTAACTTGAGGAATCATTTCTCCTATATGTACAATATATCAAACTATATGAATACATTTTATCTGAATGAAATCATTAAAATTTGCTACATCTGAAAATAAATTTAATGCATCTTACATTTAAGTAACCCACATTGCTTCTAGCAACTGATATTTCACAACCGAATAAATTTTGATACGCTGTTGACGTTGTTAGCAAACAAGATACTTTCGCTGCTTTAAAAATGCTTAGCTGGTAGTGTATAGACTGAAAATTGCGAATAAGCTACTGCATCAAATAGCATAACATGTAAGTTAACTTCTCTATTTGCTTTTGTTCTACGATCTGGCCACGACATATTATATAAAAATCTCTTTGTGATCAAACCATAAGGATAATGAAAATTTTGCAATCATTGCATGCAGACCAGTTTTAATCAGTTTACATTCAATTGTCATAGGTTTGATAGACGTCACTATTATCTATTTAAATGAATACACTTTTAAAATGAAATAACGAAAAAACTAAAAAATAAACGATAAGTTTTTTAATTATTTTATAAATCTTAGGCAAAATATACAACTGTTTCATTTCATGATAGGTAGCGCTGTTTTTTTTTAAACTAATACATAGATCGTCGGCGTATTTTCAAATTATTATACAAAGATTAAAACTAATTTTAAACTTTATATATAAATATGGTATTAATTTGAGAAAACACCCGTCATCCCGCATATAACTAACATAATCATATATAACTTTAAATTGACATCTAAAGGAAAATACGTAACCTTCTTTTCTGAAGTTCCGTGATCAGATAAAAAGTAGCCTATAAATTGCTGCGGGTTACCAACTATCTACATACAAAATTTCATGGACATTGGTCAAGAAGTTTTTGCGTGAATTGTGAATACACAGACACAGACATACAAACAGACAGGCAGACACAGATAGACAGACACAGATAGACAGACATACCTTTCTGTATGTCAGACAGACAGACAAAATTCTAAAAAACAGTAATTTGACTTCAGTACCCTTTACTTAGTTCCCTGGATTTTAGTTCCCTGGTTTTTCAAGAATATATTAGAATTACAGACACGAATTTTCTACAGATTCGTTATATTATGTATATAGATTATAAACAAATGTTAGATACAACAATTTTAGCCTAATCATAAATAGTTCATCATAATAAAGTCAGTTTATAAAATAATAAAACGTATGGTAAAGTCTATACCAATTCTGATTGCTTCTTTTGCAAATACATTTGCTAAAACATTATATTATATCCACCCATTTAGTTCATAAATTTAAGAAATAATATTACATGTATCTCACGTCAGATCATAATCCCATATGTAAATTGTACAGGTGCAAAAAATTAAAACACCTAAAATGTTATTTTTATATTCTTTTTTTGATGCGCAGATGTGCCATATTTTTATAACGATGATTATAACCACAGTCGTAACGTAATAAAAAATTATATTTATTTCATATTTGAAATATAAACACTAAAAAAAAGTCTGCATACGTACACTAGGAAAGTATCTACTACGAAGTGTTAACTTAAAATTAAAATTAATACTAAAATATTATGAATGAATAGTTTTTGAATGAAAACTTTAGAAGACATGTATTGTACTTCTGTGCTGAAGCCGATCTTTCGACCAATCGCTTGAAATGCTCGATGATCAAACATATTACAAGCATATTAAGTACCTTGTATAAGACACACAATTTTTTCTTCCAAAACTTGTTCTGATTAAGAGAAATACAAACCAAGCCCGTTTCAAAAAACTATGTTCACGCAGGTGTGTCGGGCATGATATACGATTTCCTATTGTGTGTTGGCGAGGACACAATATAATTTTACAAATATTTTTTTTTATCAAAGTATGAATCTTTTGAATGATATTAGTTTCTAGAGATTTTATCGCGTTTATTAAATTATTGCATGGTAGGTATGTTCTACTAGCGCCTAAAAATCAAGATTAAAACAATTTACACAATTTAAAATCGTATCTAGCAATCATATTAAACATATAAATGATATAAAAAGCACATTGCCAGAAATATAAATGATTGTGGAAATGCTATTTATTACATAAAAAAGTGGTTTTAGTGGCAAGTCCGCATGGGAGAGTAAACACGATAACTTTTGAAAATATCAATTGTTTAACTCAATCTATTTTTCAATATCTTCATCTACGAGTATCATGTGGGAAGTCATGGAATCTAAATGGCAGTGTAATTTTGTTTTGTTTAGTTACAATTTTTTTATTTTAATTTTCAGAAATTGCAGCCTTTTAATAATTTATTTTACTAAATACACTTTGTATTATTATGATATTCATTGGCTCAAAAGCTATTTGGACTTTAGTAGTCATATCAGATTTAGCCTAAAGTTCGCCTAATCATGTGGGACCTTTTTTTTTCAAACAAGATAAAAAGAGGTTTTTTGTACCTTAAAAACAATCAGAGGCTTAGATTTAAAATCATTTTTTTTTTCAAACTCTAATGCTTACATTAACTTACTATGGTCCTTAAAAAATATTTCAAATATATTTTTTTCGTCTACTAAAATGTAAGTTTATCTTGTTAAGCGTACGCTACGCTAGTATTAAGTCAAATTAAATACACGAATATGTGCCGTTGAAATATTATTAATTATTTTTGACACGTTTCTTTACAGTGAATGTTCAAAATGAGCTCCATTATTAGCGATACATAGCCTACGTCTTTTTATAACATATTTATTTAGCCTGCGGAATGAGTTATCTTTTTCCCTAATATTCATTTGGGTCCGTTTCAGTTTCAGCCGTAATTGTTCGATAAAAGTGTATTGACTTTTGTACAACGGTTCTTTGTAATATCCTCAGATGAAAAAATCTCCGGTCTGTTAGCCCGCCACGGCCTATCCATCTACGTAGAAAAATTTGGTTCAAATATTCCTTTACATTCAGTGTGAAGTGGCATGGCGTTCCATCGGTTGACTTCCTCCAACATTTCAGGAAAGTTAATTTTTAGAAATTGCAAATATGCGTCGCCGTTTAATCTGGCTGGCAACTCGAGCGGTCCGATCAGCTTCTTGTTGAATAATCCTGTCCATAAATTAACACTAAGCTGGTGATGAAAATTGTGGTGGCGAATCGCATGTGAGTTTTCAAAACTCCAGAAGTGATAATTGTGCATTTGAAATATTCCACTCCAGCTCATCTGTCCACATTATGTTGTCAAAAAGTCGCGTTGCATCTAACTATCATTTACTGACAAAACGCGACTGGTCGTGGATAGTCCGCAGGTTAATCTTGCACTTTTTCCACGTGGTATGGGTGCATGCCTTCTGGCCTGTGCGACGGCCAATTGCTCTCGTACTTGTTGACGAATCTCGTTGCACATCTTCCAAGACTTGTTCGATTTGATCTGGGTCGATTCTCGGAACTCCTTTGGACCGAGAAGTACCGGGTATGCGACCTTTCATGTACGTTAACTTTTTATTATTAAATGTCATTATTTTCCTGTAGAAATTGAAATTAACTCTTTACAAAACAACTGTATATTCTGAATTCAAAGGGGGGATATGACTGTATTTTCTAAATACAGATTACCAAGTAATCTACCTAGGAGTTATAGGTATAAAATATAGCCTAGATTACTCATGGCTTTGCTCTCTATTAGTTTGTGTAGTTTATCTACTGTGCAATACCAGGTACGGGAGCTATAATTAGAAGGAGAAGAGGTACAATTTTATATCTGCCAATAGCATATTATATCTGTGCCAAATTTCCATCATCTTCGTCCTATAGTCTTCGAGAATTTAAAAAAATATCCTGTAATAAACAGACACGGAGACACAGTCACCGAGGTGACTCTATAAATCATCCAATTTTACCAATTTTGGCGCGGAAACAGTATTATGTTTATAAATAGAAGCCCACACAAGCAAAGCCGCCAGTAAAAAATTAATAATATATATGTATGGTGCCAGAGCATTAGTAAAAATTTGAAACAGATCATACCATAAACTACGATACCCCGCCTACTAAGCGCAGTTATTACGACAAAATCTGCCAAATCTAAAAAGGTATGTTGTAACATTTAATTTTAAATGAAATCTTTTGATGCTTCGAATATAGGTAAGCTAGATAAAAATCTATTGACCCACTGACTTTGCTGTTCTTATCTTCAAAGCAATTAGTAACATTAGCCTAATTGTAAATAGAATAATGTCACCTTAGGGGCATTTTCGTGTTTCGATTAATGAATAATAAATACAAGCCACGACTCTAGTACTTTATAACCTATATTGTCCACTTCCAGTATGGATTTGGTTTGTGGTCGAGTTCTTCGATTATATAGATTAAATAACACTTAAAACCGGATTTTATAAAACTCTTAAAACTGGTTTTAAAGAATCCGGAATGAGGAATCCAGCCATGATTTTGATTACTGATACGGATAATAAATTCGTGCAGAAGAGTAGTAGCGACCCTGCTTTTTGATTGATTCTCTTACGCCGTCAACTCACGGCTGCTTTTATTACGTTAGCAATCAATAGATCGATTTTTAGATTACGAAAATCCGAAGGAAAAGAACTCTATTTTAGTTCAGATAGTGTATTCCAATCATATTAGGAAATTCAAAATAATATTCAAAGTTTATAGGTGGGTGATTAGATATAAAACCTTGATACAGTTTGAAATCAAAAGATTCAATTTATTTTTTACATATATATTATAATACAAAATCTACAAATATCAATAAAATGTATTTCAGCGATAAAGCCATCGGTGTATAGTCTAGTCCTTGGGGTCTGGATAGAATGACCCGACATATTTTAGTTTGTCTCAGTTATTTAACTACACACGAGACGATGTCGTTCATCTCAGTATTTTGAGTTAGTTTATTTACTGATTAAAACATTGTTGGCAAGGAACTATTTGGATGCAGACTGCAGTCAAGTATGTGTATGACCTAACGACGTATTCAATGTAACAGTGCACCATTTTCTTTATGCATTATTTTGATGTTTTGTACTATTTTTTTATATTTAAATATTATTTTATATATTTCACTATGCGTTTTTTGATTTCTTTTTATAGACTAAGATGGAATGTCTCATTCCCAGTAAAAAGGGTATCCGCTTCTCTACACTCAGCATATGAAACAGCAGCGTTAAGCTGCTATACTTAACGCGGGTATTCTGCAAAAGTGATTATTTGTTATTTGTGTTATAATTTTATTGATAAACCGAAAAAATAGAGATATAGAGGAAAGACAGCAATGCTACGCCGTCTAATCATAAGTACGCTGAAAGAGAGGATTGTATGTATGTTCACACCCGAACGCTGGTTTCGGAATTCGACGCCAGAGGGCGCTCGGCTCGGTGCCATACCGGTTTTGACATTCGGTCGAGCGGTGTGGCGAGTGCGCACGAGCGCAGGAGTCGTTTGCCAGCTGTGCTTGGGACAGCACGCTCTCATTTTTTTTGTGCGGGAACGCGAAATAATTTAGGCGCGTCTAGTAAATATACTTTCTAGCATTCGTATCGCGCATTCCTTGTTTGAGAGCTTTTCCCGGGACTTCTTGTGTCTAACTCAGAAACTGTATAAGGGTATTCGACAATATTAGCTACTACTGCGGCATTTGATATTCTAGAAATAATTGTTGCCACGCGAAACGGTAGTGAACTTTGATCCGGACATTCGTGATCGTGCGGTGTTACGTTTTTGCTTATAGTAACGGGATTTCGTATAGACCGACATTCTGTATTTGTGTTGGGTGTTACGCTTTATAACAAATTAGAGTTAGTGGCTGCTGGAAGTTAGATAATTGTACGATAAAGTTAAGGACTGTCCTCGTGACGAACGAAGAAAGTGACTGTGGACGACTCCGCGGAAGATTACCACAATTTGGAGCGGGGCTGAAGTCTGAGCTGCTGCTGACGGCAACGGTCTCATAAGGTCTACTATACTCAGTCACACACAGATACACATCACTGACCCTTATTTCCCGCGGAAGATTACCATAATTTGGAATGGGGCTGAAGTCCGAGCTGCTGCCGACGGCAACGGTCTCATAAGGTATACCACACTCAGTCACACACAGATACACATCACTGACCCTTACTTCCCATGCACCATACAACCACATGCGACCTGACCGAACCCTGAGGGACCAGTCGCCTTGGATATAGGTAAGTAAACTCGTTTTTAATATTCTCCCTGTTGAATGGCAGTAGGATAGAACGCTCCCCCTTATTGTTTATTGTAATTAGGAAATTCCACGCGGCCATATTGAGGCCCGACCTACATCTGTTCGTTGAAACTCCGCTGATGGGCCCCGGAGGATTGAACCTTTGTGGGAGCAGCCGTAGGCGGTAACAATGTATATCATTGAGAGCATAGTTAACCAATCGGCATTGAACAAAATGCTTCAGATAGTAAGAACTATACAGTATACTATACTTAATCACATGCGATCTGATTGTCTTCCACTTCCGTTGTAGGAACATTCAATTTTGGATTTAGAAAGTTCCTTGAATCATGAGGTACGAGTTTCACATTATGTTGACAAAACTGTTGTGACAGAATGTTTGAACCAAAGGCGAAACAATTGTTACGTTTTACATTAGGACTAAATCGGCCATATCTGACTTTTAATCTAATCTTGAGCCTTTTTGCTCTTGTCATATTCTTTAAAATGTTCTTAATGTTTAATTTAATTAACGCCCACATTAAAAACTAAAACTGGCTAGGGAGTGCCAATTTTAATGATTTTACCTATGTTTTACGGTAAGTTTATATAGTAATTTAAAGTTTACTTAAAAAAGGAAAGAAGCACGCTAAAATAAATTATTTTATTTTATCCTGGTGAACCTGATCGGGATACTAGAACAAAGTTGTTAAATTATTGTATTGTAATCGGTCCTTGATACGGGTGCAAATTTTCAAGTCAATCAGCCGTCTACAATTTGGTGAAAATTACATTAAAATATTTCGTTATACAGATAGACATACGTTAATAAAAGCGTGAAAATAAAAGGAAATCTTTGTACCCTTTTAGAGTATATCGCACGTACTGAAAATTGTGAGACAATCGTTAAAGTTTATAAGGTCGACATAGTTAAAGTTTATAAGAAGAAGGAACGAAGTAAGCAAAAATTATATTTATTATGTGTTACAAATACACAAAATAAAATCACTTAACAAATCATAAATTGTTTACATTAATACTGCCAATGTCACTGTCGCTTGAACAAATTATGTCCTTTGTTAACGTTAATTCTACCAATGTCTCAGCGTAAGTACTATTTATGATATTGCTCTACGGTCAAAGTCAAATACCTAAAAGTCTGTGTACAAACAGTCACTCAGAATCGAGATTATTGCCAAATAACTTTAAAATGTTGTAATCAAACAATTACTGATAGATTGACAGAATGAGCTGAGAATTTTTTATGAGTTTAAATGTTCCTTTTTCTGAATTACGGTCGAATTTTGCCCATTAGGCGATCACTTTAAGACATAATTTTTCAGTTGTTGTTATAAAATTACAATTTTAATCCGTAAACGTCATATTGAAAGTCGAATCGTAATGACCCACCTCTTCTGCGTAGTAATTTTCTACTTCCATGATGCTGGTTTTAAGAACTCGAAGTTGTTGACGAGTATGTTTACCTGGTACAAATATTCCAACTATATAAGTACAACTTCGACCGAGAGGTCGATCGACGGATTTAACTCGGTTGAGCAGCTTTCGGGAGATTACGACATCTTCTCGTCAGGCATACCTCAAACCTCAAAACAAGTTTGTACATCTAGTGAGGGTTGCCAATGATGACCTATGGATCTGACACAATGGTACTTCACTGTTGGTCGCATGAGGAAGCTCAAGGTCGCTCAGCGAGCTATGGATAGAGCTATGCTTGAGGTTCATCTGCGTGATAAACTCAAAAACAAGGATATGCACAGTAGAACCAGAGTAACCGACACAGCCCAACAGATTAATAAGCTGAAGTGGCAATGTCCCGTCATATAGCTCGATGAACCGACAACCGATGGGGAAGAAAGGTTCTGTGGCAGCCTCGTAACGACAGGTAAAGTGTGGGGAGTCCCCCCACTGGAAGAAGTGACGACCTAGTAAGACATTAAAAAGCAATAGATGCAGGTGGCTCGGGACCGTGCTTTGTGGCGTTCCTTGAGGGAGGCTTATGTTCAGCAGTAGACTTGTGAAGGGCTGTAATGATGATGATGTTGGGGTTATTCAAAAGCCTGATTTTCTTTTTCTTTACCAGCCCGTAAAAGTTCAATACTGGACATAGGCTCCTGTCGTCGTAGAGAGGATTTGACTTAATCGTCAAACTTGGCAGAAGAGAGACGACGCTGCTAGTTGCGGCTATAGGTTCTGTAAAGAGCCTGAGAGCTACTCTGTTTTTCTTTTAATCAAAAATGTATGCCCTAAAACTAAAACAATAAGCTTACTTAGAAACAATCGATACAAAATTGTAATGTATTAACGTGCGGAATATTATAGCTGAATTTATTTCTTTCACAATATAACTTACTCTTATCAGATTAATTGCAATTCAAATCACTATTAGTTTTGGAGCTTCACATTCCAACTTGTTTATAGTCATTGATATAGGAGCAACTGGTGTTACTGTTTAAGGGATAGTTTCGATTTTATTTTATATCTTAATATGGTTATTGATTTATCAGCTTTACTTATATAATTCTTCTTATCGTGCGTATGTGACTGATCTTCTCCTTAACGTCCAGACCGATTTCGATGATATTTTGTGTTTGTGATTAAGTTAATTCAAGAATAGTTTTGATTCACAATTAGATCCGGTAATTGGCGCTGAAAATGTGTGAATGTGAATGAAAATGAATGAATCCAGAAATCACCCGTGCGAAAGCCGGGCCGGTTCGTTAATTTAATATATAATACTCAACATTAACGTTGTAGTGTTTCTATAGGATCGTTGTTGTTTGTGTTAAATCACAAATTATTATATTTGGATTTCATAAGGGTAAATAGCATTTTACTCGTAAGAACGTAGCCTCGCCTTGGGAGTTACTCTTCACTGATGATGATGGTAGGACGGACTTCTTTTTCCATGCAACTGTGTAAAAGAATGTGATAAACAGTTAATTAGGAAATAATGACTTTGAAAGAAAAATATTAACACTCTTTGCCAAAATATTTACAAATAAAACCATTCTGTCGGTACTTTATTCTTTAAATCTATAAATTGGCTGTGTAAATCTAAACGACCGGCATTGTGACTGCAGGAGCTGAATTATTGTTGAGACGATAGTATTTGGATAATGGCATGGCAAATATATGCCTTTCTTTATGGTATTTTATTATCGCTAACGTTTTTTTTTATTTAACCATCTATGTTAATACTTTATCTAAAGAAAAACCTGTGTCACTAACAATTATTGCCTTTTTTAAATACAATAATGACAAGCGAACTACGAGTGCACCCAGATATTAGGTAATCACTAAGACTATGGCCACGTTCAACCTATTTCAGACAAGGAAGGCGATAGATCCGTTATTAACTCTTAGGGTTTAGAACAAAGGCCTCTCACACACTATAATTATAGTAGCAGTACTGCAACTTGGTAACAGTAATCGATATATCATATACCAACCCAAACGCACCTTTGGACATGAAAGTTACCTAAAACATCGATATTTTTTTTTTTTTAAGAAACGTTACCCCCACACTAGGATTTTCTCCTGTATCGTGGAGGCAGTTTACAAACACAAATTTCACAAGGACAAACATCCAGACCCGGAACAATCATTTGTAGGCCATACAAATACTTGTTCCGTGCGGGATTCGAACCCGCGCCCCCCAGCGCAGCAACTCCTTGCTAAGCCACTGCGCCACGGAGCCGTCATTATATTAATTAAGACGTTGTAGTTTTTAACTTTTTTAAACCTCTGTAAATCTATTTGAATGTAGTGTTCAGATCATTGAGGTGAGGGAAGCAGTAAAACCAGACTTTTTTTTTTTTTTTTTATTGGAGAGGGGGCAAACGAGCATGCGGCTCACCTGATGGTAAGTGACTACCGCCGCCCATGAACAACCGCAACACCAGGGGAATTGCAGATGCGTTGCCGGCCTTTTAAAAAGGAGTAGGCTCTTTTCTTAAAGGTCCCTAAGTTGTATCGGTCCGGAAAAATCCCTGGTGGTAAAAGAAGAAGACTGCTGAAGGCTAACCGCGGCTCGCTTAGAGCGGAGAGGGGAGTCAGGTAACGAACTTAGCTACGACACTACGCGCGAGCGCTCGTTTTATGTTATGCTAATGTTTTCATACCTCTACACCGTACTACAGGAGGGCCTTAAGTCGTAAATATATTTCATTTAACAGACTGTACAATAATACCAGCCTATAAATCTGTGAATTAAATAAACGTAGAGTTCTACTATTAGTGGCAAATTGCCAAGAAAGCTAGTTGCATTTCCTTGCAGAACTGATGTGCTCAGTTATTGACTGAATAAAGAACAATATATTGTACAAAATCTATTGAAGCTTGATATATATAAATATATGTTAATCCTTATTTTCGACATATGATGGTAACGGAAAGAAAGTCATCAATCCATCTGTTCTGTGGATTTCAAAGACGCCGACTAAAAGAGAAATGTTATAGTCTGCAATAGTGCTAGTGTATTTTTATTATTGGTAAATTTTGGTAAATAAATTAAATGAAAAATATGAAATACAAAATAGTTATTTTATAAAATAAAATAATATTTTAAGTGTGAACTTGGTACAATTGGCTTTTGATATTAAAATATAAAAATTAATTTCATTATAGATCTTTAGTAAAATGTTGTTTAAAATAATTTTACAGCCTTTGGTTTGAACGTTAAAATTACATTTTACACGGCTTAAATTTTGCTTGATTTATATTAATTTCCCAGTGCAAATCCTCCTCAAAGGTGACAATAATTTATTTACAACATTATTACTCAATCCCTTTGAAGATAAATAAAGTAACCTCATCCAGTTAATGTAATTTATTTACAAAAGGACTGAAGAAGTACGGTGTGCCAGTCACGTACGGTCAACCTCACATTAGACACTATACAACATAATCTCCAAAGTAAAACCCAAAATAATTTTGTTACAGTTAATCCTTTTTATATAATTAAAAAGCTGTTTTATTAATTTTGGTTATGGTACAGTGTTAACCTTTAAAACATTAATCCAGATTTTTTTATAAAAACGATGAAATGTTCAAAATCTATGATTTTTAAACAATACAAAAAGCCTTAAGAAATATAGAAATAACCACTTTGTGATATTAATAAAACGATTTCTGTCATTTTACTGATATTTCTCTGTAGAATAATTTTCTACTATTTTTAAATAAATCAAATCATAATTAAGCATTGAGAATGATATACGCCTGACCCTTTTTAGTCACAGTTGCAACTTTTGAAAATTATCGATAGGAAATGCGTAAATCATATTTCTGTTCCACAAATGTACAGAGACGCTGACTCGTCCTAACCTACTCATATACGATATAACGCTTATGCGATCTGATCAGACGTGGGTTCGCGTGCACTATGAGAGATACAGAAACAATTACAACGCAAAGTGAAAAAATTCGTGTTTTTTGTATAAAAATTAGGTCCGTTTTGGTTTTGAACTCATAAGACTTAGTAGAATCAGATGATCACCCCATAGCAGGGTGGTATTAATAAATATCCATCTTTATTAACACCACCCTTCAGAGTTTTACGGGAATGTACATAGATTTAGAAAAATATTTTAGTGGAATCTACTAACTGGAAACTGGTGGAAACCAAGCCGATTCATCTATTATTTTTTAAATCTACCAGATGAAATTGAATAATGATAAACTTTAGTTTAAACAATTTAATCCAGTCTACCTAAATTGGTCTTCACATTACATTTCTTTGCATGTTTAATGACTTCGATGTTTTAATTTTTTTAATGTTTTAAGATAATAACCGTTTAATAAAATACTGTTTTAGTTAAATAAAATTTTATATTATATTATTACTAAGTTAATTGTCAAATTTCTCATCAGCGTGATAGTGATCACCTCATTGCTAGGGGTTATTATCTATCATGTACTCTTAAGTAGTATAATAATCCTTAGTAAACAATTTTTGCTTCATAAATATTTTAATCCTTTTGATTGATAAGGTCTCCATATTATAATGTGCATAACATTTATCAAGACGCCTAACACTGTCTTTATTTTCCAATGCCATGGGTTGACTGGCAGAGAAACCGCACTGGCATTAAGTACCCGTCCTTAGTTACCTTGTTATATTTTAAAACGTATGTAATAAAATATTTTCAATAAATAGGTAAATAAAAAAATGTAACGATAGTGCTAAAAAAGGTAGGTACTTCCTTGAGTTTAATACAAAAAGGTCACATACCGTCACATTTCACGTTTTGCGGTTACATTACGGCTACAAAGCTCTTTGCTCCTTTCTTTGCCTTAATAGGTACCCCAGAGTAATTACATACATATGCATGCATAGAGAGAACCTACAATCTACACAAATAAATAAAATTGAAGTGTCTGTTTGTCGGTCTGTCTGTCTGTCTGTTTGTTCCGGCTAATCTCCGAAACGGCTGGATCAATTTCGACGGGACTTTCATTGGCAGATAGCCGATGTTCTAAGGAGTAACTTAGACTACTTATATTTGAGAAAAAGAATTAGGGTTCTGAGCAATATAATTAAAACCCTCAATTACACGCGGGCGAAGTCGCGGCGCACAGGTAGTTCTACATAAATTGAGTCAATATACTTGTCTCGCTTTGTCTAATTTAATTTTCAAATAAGGCAAAAAGATGACAAGTGGTCGTCTTTGGTTTCTTTACATTGCCAAATATAAGAGTAAGTACACTCGTATCTTCTGATTTACTTAAAAAATGGCATATCTATTGTAGTAGTATTATATGTTATGTTATTTCACAAGACATGACATCTTTAATATATCGTGATTTCCTTCCTGATATTAGCAATAATCGACATCAATATACTCGCTTTTGTTTATTTATTTATTATTTATTACTTTATTATATGTTTTAAAATATAAAGACAATAGGATTAGACTTATTATCATGCGAGCGATCAAGTAAATTGTTTTCTAAATGAAGTGATGATAATTTTATTACTTTGTAAATATTCCTGTCGCCGACTTTAAAACTAATAGTTAGTCAGGTATGAATACTCATAGATTACCGGTAATCTGTGTGAATACTTAAGTACAGTCAGACGGTACAAAAATCAGTTGGAACCCATTTGTTATCCCTTTTGTATCCCTACTGATATATGTCAGGCTTAGCGGAAAATAAAACCATCGAGAAAGGAAAATCTTGGGCGCAATGATATTGTGACGCCTCATAGTTATTATTAATAAATATTAATTATATTTAATATAAAGACATTTTAAATGTCTTAAAAATTATAATTTAAACAATTAAAATGCAATAATAAGCATAAAGTTCAAATATGTTAATTTGAAATATTGAATATTATAGAATAGTAAACGCATAAAATTGTCTTTAAAAATTTCTAAATTTATTAAAATTCTGTTTAAAATATTCTAAATGTATTCAATAATATAAGTACAAGTACGATTATATTGCAATAAGAAAGATAAATAACATTTATAATATAATTGAAAAAATGGATCAATAATTTTCTAAGTTGATAAAGGTGTTCTTGTATTACTCGGAAAATTTCTAAGTTAATGAGGGTGTTCATGTAACGTTCCCTTATAAGAGGGACGTTGCCGGAGACACATACCCAAGATTATACATATATATGTAGTGGTCGGCTGACTGACTACTACTACTACTACTACTGTTGCACAATGACTAGTCTTATATTAGGGACTTATGATAGTAAGGTCTATGATACAAAGGCATTAATATAGAAGGTATCTATGATTCATAAGCATTATATTAGCCGAGGTACTACTTGAAGTCCTATATGTATAATACATAATAGTATGGTCTATAAAATAAAGCAAATATGTGGAAGGTCTCAAATATGTAAAAGTATTATATTGAAAGAAGTGGGACATATATGGAGTGGTCGGGTGACCGACTGCTAATAGTATTGTTGAGCAATGACTAATCCTATTTTAGGGACTTATGATAGTAAGGTCTATAGAACCAAAGCATTAATATAGAAGGATTCTGTGATGCATAAGCATTATAATAGTTATGTATGACTTGAAGTCTCATATGTATAAGACATATAATAGTATGGTCTATGAAATAAAGCAAATATGTGGAAGGTTTCAAATATGTAAAAGCATTATATTGAAAGAAATGGGACTTCAAAACGATTATTATAGTGGCGTGTAGATTGCTTCACAGCGTCCGAGACCGAGGTAAACTTGGACTCGCTAACCGATGTGTCCTAGACATATAATCTTAGTGCCGGTTGTAAGCGGGTTTGTTGTAGCAATACAACTTGCCCGTGGACATCGCACACCCCCCCCCCCCCTACCGTTTGTGGGCGGCGTCTTAGCGCATAGCGTTATGATGTCGGCAATCTTTCGGATTAGGGTAAGTGTGTTTGGTGGTACTTTTAAGTGCAGCAAGCATACTCAACTCCATGTCTTAGTGCAATAGCGCTATGATACGTGGATTTTAAGTTAACAACATTATCAATTTTATTACCAAAGTCCATGGAGATCATGTGGAAGTGTTGTGAGGGGGCGCCATCCGTATGATAGTTACATTGATGCTTACTGCTACTTGCGGTATTGCGTCTTGTGATGAATCTGCGGGTGTGTTGCATCTGATTCGACGCATCTTGTGGTTCTGGTCGATGCACGTATGCGGGTGGTGACGTCTGCTGAGATTGTATGGGGGACCTTGGGATGGTGTATCTTACAATTGCCTATTGGCTATATCTGCCATAGTATTGGTTGGTGGAGCATATGTATCGACCTCATGCGGGTGGTAGCTGGAGGGAGAATCTGAGGAGGCTGAAATCCACGCAACGTGGTACCCCATTCCCTAGAGGTGAGCGGTAGACTCATGACACGCTCTGCAGACAATTGGTCGTGCTGACCATGCAATTGGTGGTGATGCCTTACACTTACATCACGTCTGCAGGAACGGCGGTCTGGCAGGTGGTGGCGTTCACGGAGGGCTTTTTATGGCCAGTGTACCTATTGTTGCCTAATCCGTGGTACGTACATTCACTGTGGCTGGATTTAATCGTATTCTGTATGGCGTTTACACGTATTGATATACGCAACTTCGATCGATGTTTGTGCTTACGCACTACCAAGGGGCCAAGCCCACTTTTATTGGTTCGCCAGTTATTTTGCTGTGGACTACGGTCCAGTTTCCAACTTAGCGTTCCCTTCGGGGGGAGCGCGCGTTAAATGGTTATCGTTTACCACACACGGCGTGTGTGAAGCCGTGTGCCTCCCCCACATTTTTTTAAATGAGAGAGCGAAGCTCTTGTATCTGAAAGAACGAAAGAAAGAAAGAAACAGATTTTATTTGGCACATGCAGCACACTCAAGCGGATTACACAAAACAAATAACATTTAAGTAGTCATACAAACAAACAAAAAAAACACAAAAAAATTATACATAGAAATCATGAAGGAGATTAACATTAACTCCATCCACTCCAACAACAGGACATTAACTCCTTGTTTATAGATATGGTAAAATTAAACAAAAAAAAAACAAAAAGCAAACAATAAAAGAAAAATAATAATAATAAAGAACTAGAGAATAAGGAGTAATGTATAAGGTGTATTATAAAGATAATCCACCCGTTAATGCTGCTCTGCTCCAAAAAGGAAAGCCACTCAGGATATGTTGGAATGTATCAGAAGCATCCCAACCCTGATTTTCAGTGGCACCCTTATATATAATATATAAATAAAAATACACAAATAAGTATATTTATATATATATATATATATATATATATTATCTGATATTCGATATAAATATTTGTGAGCCTTTTCCAAGCGAGAAGGGATTATTAAATAAGGAATTGTTTGATGTGAACCTGATACAAGTGGAATAGGGACAATTTATTATTCTTAACTTTTTTTGAGCTCTGTCTTCGTGAATGGGGTTATTTAGCTTATTAGACGCTACCAACAGCTTTCGATTGGTCTCGTAAATATTCATTTTTCCAAAAGACACCTAAAAGAACTAAGTTACTAAACAAACACAACGTAAATAAGGGTCCTAACTAAGACTATCACTCCATACATTTATTAAACGGCCTGTATTTAAACCTTTAGAAAGATCAATATATGGTTAATATACTGGTCACGTAAATTTGATATAATTTATATATCTTATAGATATAGATAATAAAGAAAGACAAAAATAAGTAAAGAGGGGGGTGAGAGTGTTAAAATATGTATATATAAAAAATGCACTAGCACGCCAAAACTGAAGCGTCGAAAAGTATTCAATTAGCCACTGCTCTCAGTAGCTCTCGGATACGGAAACGGTTCCCACAAACTGTATTTATAGATAGTTATAAAGCTTCAAAATGCCGTCGTGTGTGATGCGTAAAAGCACTAATTACTCAATGTAGTCAAATAAAGCTCACGGAATATCATATCATAAGTAGTAAGTAAGCCAATTTAATTATGTTTTATTAAATTTAATACTTTGGCTAAGAAATGTGATGCCGCGATTACGCAAGCTTAAAGAAAAGGACAACAGTAGATACAGCTGATACACCGAGACGACTGGGTTCGGAAGTTCGGAACATATTTTTCGGTGGTTTTGTGGGCATATAACGTATCTAGAAAAATATCATTGCTTGGGTGAAAATATTTTGAAATCATGAAGTGAAGGCAGGATGCGGCGGCGTAAGAGTATCCACTACATCCTACCAAAGAATATATATTATTACTTAGAAACTATAAGAACCCCATACCATGTTGTTGTGTGTGGGTGCTGTGTGGGTAACGTAAAAAACGATAGAAGGAAATGAAAAAGGATATAGGCAGCAGTATCTTCTTAATAAAAACTCAAAAGTAATAAAAAAATGCAGTTGCCAACCCACTTGCTTACAGAGGGAACTTTGACAAGTATTCCCCCTTTAAGACAATCTATAGAAAAGAACCATGTTCAGCAATAGACTTTTGAGAGGCTGTAATTAATGAATGAATGATTGATAGTATCTTGAGGGAGCAGAGAAGAAGGGTACGTTCGTAATCGATTTATTGATAGTTGTGATATAGCCAGAAAAAATCAAATAGACCGCGGTCTTGGTGACGTCACTATCGTAGCAGTGCTCTCTTCGTACGTTCTGTGAAGCAAACCTGGCGTCGATTAGACAAACACAAATAAATAGAATATTTCAAATGGTTACTTGGTTACATATTTAAAGTTATTATTCTCCGTGCAACCCATAATTCTAAAGTCTAGGGATAATTTGGCAGAAACGTACCGGCTGAAGTTAAGTAGATTTCATATTGACCTTTTCACGATATACTTTAAATTACCACGCTAATACGAATTTCCCCATTATACGACTACGTTTTTTTTTTGTAAGAGTTCAAGTATTACGAACCAAATTAATCAAAATCCATAATTTTACTAAGACAGACTAAATGAATTTATCGACAACGTTTTTGGTTTCGCTAATTCACATCAACAGACGTGTCTATGGAATGAAAACACGGCAACAACCTTGTAAAAAAAAGAAATAGAGAATAATGTAACTTTTTTTTATTTAATTAAACCTTATTTTGTACCACGTAAAACGTCATATGCATAAGTAATTTAACTACAAGAATTGTTTCCTTATTTTAAATTTTTCTCTATGCTAAATATTATTCTGAGCTTAATACTCACTTATTACTTGACATATTAAAGGCGAAGCTCTTTTGTTGGAATCCTTTATTTAAATATTTTTAAACTAAGTATTATGAATATACCTCAAGTAACGTAAAATGTAATAAAATACAGGTGATTCCCTTCCTACATAGGACTATATGATTTTCTGACGTTTATCATTTGTTGTAGAAATAGTACATCCTTCAGATTTAATACGGTACGAGTTAGAGTGGAAGACACCTTAGGGTGATTATCAACGAAGAAATAAAAACGACAGTCTCCTAAAAATACAAAAAAGTATGTATACATGTATTTGGCTGAAAGATAACATTGGGTATTTACGGACTTCTGACGTCTTACGTGCTCAAAAACATAATTAATTACAATAACAAACATAAGATATATTCATGTATCTCGCAGCGCAATACCAGCAAAAACTCATTAAAAAATGCTATTTATACAAGGAAATCACAGTAAGTGTCAATTTTTTACTCTGTTATAGACAAGCTTGCGTCTAAAAAACACGAAATAAGATACATCATAGATTTGTATGTGTTGTCATCTGGAACTGGTATCTTTATCTAAGTGAATTATTTTAAAACATCACTAAATTTGGAATTTTCTAAATACTTATAATTTCTGTGAGGGTGATTTCGGGCGCAAACGCACTAGCGTGCTAGCAAATGTTATTCAGTAAAAATATAACGTACTCGAATATAACTTTTGAGACTATAATAACCACACTATTGTCTCATCATCATCATCATCATCATTACAGCCTTTCATAAGTCCACTGCTGAACATAGGCCTCCCCCAAGGAATGCCACAAAGCACGGTCCTGAGCCACCTGCATCCATCGACTTCCTGCGTGTCTTACCAGGTCGTCACTCCATCTCGTGGGGGGTCGCCCTACACTTCGCCTACCGGTACGAGGCTGCCACTCGAGAACCTTTCTTCCCCATCGGTTGTCAGTTCTTCGAGCTATATGGCCGGCCCACTGCCACTTCAGCTCACTAATCCGTTGGGCTATGTCGGTTACTCTGGTTCTACTGTGGATATACTCATTTCTAAGTTTATCACGCAGAGAAACCCCGAGCATAGCCCTCTCCATAGCTCGCTGAGCGACCTTGAGCTTCCTCATACGGTCAGCAGTGAAGGACCACGTCTCAGATCCGTAAGTCATCACTGGTAACACGCACTGCTTATACAATTTCGTTTTAAGGTTTTGGGGTATGTCTGACGAGAAGATGTGTCGTAGTTTCCCGAACGCTGCCCAGCTGAGTTGAATCCGTCGATTGACCTCTCGGTTGAAGTTGGATTTACCTAGTCGGACTATTTGTCCCAGGTAAACATACTCGTCAACAACTTCGAGCTTAGTGCTCCCAACAACTACCGGCATAGGTGTGACATGGACATTAAACATGATCTTTGTTTTGTCCATGTTCATCTTAAGACCTATCCGTTGGGAGACACTATTAAGGTCATTGAGCATGGTGCTTAGATCCTCGAGCGATTCTGCCATAAGGACTTTATCGTCGGCAAATCGAAGGTGAGTGATGTACTCGCCATTGATGTGAATACCGTATCACTTCCAGTCCAGAAGCTTGAAAACGTCTTCCAATGCAGCGGTGAAGAGTTTCGGGGATATAACATCACCCTATCTTACACCTCTCTGCAATTGGATAGGTTTCGTACTCTGGTTCTGTACTCGGATAGCCATCGTAGCTCTACTGTACAAACACTTCAGCACTTCGATATACCGACAGTCAACTTAGCACCGCTGAAGGGACTGCAGCACCGCCCAAATTTCGACGGAATCAAAGACTTTCTCATAGTCCACATACGCCAGACATAGTCTATGTCTAATTAAATACTAAATAAACACTATTGTCTATGTCTGATTAAATACTAAATTCCAATAAACAGAGAGAGGAATGCAAACATCTGAGTTGGCAACCTTAATACCATTCCGACGAAACACCGTTACAGGAGTATGATAAATATGCGTTCACTTTCCAGATGTACAATACCAAATCTGCTATTTAATAAATTTAATAACACATTATACGGAATATAATAAATAAAGAGCCGTGGTAGCTCAGGGGCTAACCGTTCGCTGTAAAGTTTTAGTTAAAGTTTTTACAGTAAGCAAGTAACCCGGATTCGATCGCCTCCGGCACCAATGAAATTATTAATTGCAATTTTAAGTGATGATTTACCACTTGTTCGGCAGGGAAGAAAAACATCGTGAGGAAACCTGCATGTCTGAGAAGTGAGAAAAAAAATCTAGTTCGGAGAAATGTGAAGTTTGCCAACACGCATTGGGGCAGCGCGGTAAACATTTGCCCTAAAAGTCCTCTCAAAAATGAGAGAAGGCCAGCAGTGGGACGTATATAGGCTGTAACTTTTTAACGGAATTACACTATAAACAATTGGTAAAATTAAAAATTTTGCACAGCCGACTTCAATATAACAACTTTGACAAAAATGAGAATGTACCGTGGCATACTGAATACATCTGCGTATCTCTTTAGAGCATACAGGCGTGATGTTATGTTGTGTGATTGCGTAAACAATGCATAGATATGCGATAGCAGCAATCGCGGTTGACTTGCTGGCATTTATCGAAGAGAAATTTAAATAGAACCATTTCGGAATAAACCTCTTACGAACAAAAAAAAGAATTTTGACAATCCGTCTAAATATGACAGAGTTATGCCCGAATATAAATAAAAAATAAACATCCGAATTGAGAACCTTCTCTTTTTTTGAAGACGGTTAAACAGTTATATTTATTTGATTGCTATATTTCAGGTTAGGTTTCATAGGTTAAATTTTGGGTAAAATTGCCCTCTTATATTGACAAATAAAATGTCTTTTTCTAAGAAAAAATATTATTTATGCCATCTCATTGTGAGGGAGAATGGAGTGACGACCTGGTAAGACATGCAGGAAGTCGATGGATGCAGGTGGCTCAGGACCGTGTTTTGTGGCATTCTTTGGGGGAGGCCTATGTTCAGCAGTGGACTTGTGAAGGGCTGTAATGATGATGATGATGATGATTGTGAGAACATTTAAGCTTTCACGATAGATTTTGGAGATCTGGACTCTACAACGTCTATGAAAGCATTTTCTACCGTTTCTTGAGATATTTTTTTATTTTTATTATTATTAAAATTTTATTTGCAAGAAATTGTCCAATTTGCGGCAAAATAGTAATCATTTGTGATTAATCTTGCAGGTCTTGGAAAATTAGAAAGTTTTTCGAGCAATCTAATCTTCACGATAAAGCAAGATTACGTTAATTTTGTAACGTAATCTTGCTTTATCATAAAGCGTAGCATGACCTAGATCGGTTGTCGAATCAGGGTTGTTTTTGAGACTTTCGCCATCATTGTTTGAAGCACAAACTAGACATCTACTTTTATTGATACACCGGATCTTAAAATACTACAGTTAGTTACTACATGAAGTTACCACAAAACTGTTACCATAATCGATGGGTTAGCTTCGCTTTAGGGTTTTGTACCAGTATTTAATTTGGGTTTAGCCATTGTATTTTTCACTTGCGATTATCGTAAAGAATCCATTTTTTTATCCCACGTCATCTGTCCAAAACCACTTAATTTCTGTACCCACTTATCAAAGCAATTCAGGCTTCAACGCATGCTTCTCTATGTACACCAATAAATTCATAAGGTAACCATTTCTCGAGTTTTTCTTATCTTAAAAATTTGGTGCATGTATGAGTCAATAATGTAGGTAAATTAACATCAAACCATTACACTAATTCCTTGGCTGCTTGATACGAATCAGCTTTCACCATTATAACACTTAATTCATCGTTAATTACCTTAGTCTCTAGTTTTTCTCGAGGTTCAATCTTCAAGTCGAAGTTTTCACTACGAAATCGATTCAACAAAAAAACGTACAGTGTGTTTGTTAACCGTATTCTCACCAAAAGCAGCATTGATACCGCAAGCTATCTGTGTTGTGTTAGAACCATGTCGGAATTCGTATTGAAAATTATTCTGATTTCAGAAATTTACTGAGCTGGCAGTTTATAATGGATTCCATTATTTTGAAGAACAAGGAGGTGATGGCGATAGGCCTGTAGTTGGACGGGTCTGAGGGGTCGCCTTTTCTAGGGATCGGGTGGACCAAAGCTGTCTTCCATAAATTAGGAACTACGCCTTAGGAGTAGGGGTACCGGAAAAGACGCGTTAAAACTGGTGACACGTCTTCAGCACAATGCGAGGGACTTCATCAGACCCACTCGACTTGCTGACGTCCAGGGAGAAGAGTGCTTTGCGAACCGAGCGCTGTGTAAACCGCAAATCCGGCATGGAGCACTCACACCGCGGGATGGTCGGCGGTGTGTTCCCCCCCGTCATCCAGAGTCGAGTTGGACGCAAAGAGAGAGAGGTGGAAGAGATGGCTGACAAAAGTTCCCTTGGACAGCCTTGGCGAGAGACCAGAATGCACGGGTTCCCGAAGGAAGGCGAACTAGCTTCTTGCCAATTCTGCCGATGTGTTCAGACCTTGCCTTGGCAATGACGCTTTTGAAGTACCTGGAGGCGGAATTATACTTCTTTTTAAGAGCGCTGGTGTTTACATCTCGAGGCGTTGATGCGTCAGCCCAGGCCCGGTAACACTCCTGCTTATAGCGTGATGCTATTTTATAGGAGCAACCAAACCATGGCTGGGTTCTGCCTCCAATGGGCACCACAGAGCATGGAATAAAGAGTTCCATACCCTGAAGTACCACATCAGCAACAGAATCGGCAACAACGCTAGGATCTTCCGGCGAGAAGCAAACCCGCCCCCATGGGTAGGATGCAAAAAAAAGTCCGCATCCCGTCCCAATCGGCTGACCTATAGTACCAAACACGGCGGCAAGCTGCAGATCGCAACTGTGATGGTAGCGTGAATAGCACCGTACTCCGGATCAGACAATGGTCCGAAGAGCCCAGAGGGGCATCGACGGAGACCTGATATCCGTCCGGATGAGAGGTCAGCAGAAGGTCCAACAGGGAAGGTACACGATCCTCCACATCTGGGATCCTCGTAACGAAGTAACCTGTTGTGTTAGACCATATGCCAAGGCAAAGTCATAGAAAGATCTACCCGCATGATCGGTTTAACTAGAACCAAGCCATTCAGCGTGGTGGGCGTTAAAATTACCGAGTATCACGATCTCTGCGGATGGGACCTGTTGTAGCACGGAGTTTGCAGCCATTTGGACGTGGTCAATGACTCGGTCTGTGTCGGCATTACCGCTATGGGACCAATAGAGGCACCCCAATGGAAGCCCCGCGTCTACGGGTGTCTCTTTAGGTCCCCTCGGCACGTCCCAAGCGCGACGCTGCAGTCTGATACTCTGTGTGGAATTAGAATTTTGATTTTAAATAAACAACAAACGTCGAATAGTTTACGAAACTGGGTTCCGACATTATTTACTCAAAAGTTTGTTTTATTAATATCACGTACGCTTTTATACTCTCGTAAACGTTTTATCTTTGTATGTCTTAATATTCTCCAAACGTTTGTATCTCGTTAAATATTTTAGACAAACGTGGCGCTGCAGCCAACTCATTTCTTATTAAAGTTTGTTAGTTTGATCTTATAGAGAGTTTAGAGCCATGTTGTATAGAACAGATTAGTGATATGATACTATAAGGATTTTGCTCAAATAAATCACTTTGGCATGTCTATATAAAGTGTTTTATAATTACTACCTCTGCGCTAGGATTTTCTCCTGTATTAAGGGGGCATACATTTATAGCACTCAAATATATAATAGAGATACAATAATCTAAAAACTCTCAATTATGTATTATGTATTCAGCTAACATCAAACAACCACAGGAAGCATAACTTTTTCCAAGTGACATAGGACATAACCTAAAAAGGTTCAAATCTAAATATCTTTTCTTTGACACCTTCTCAGGACAAAATTCTTTGACAGAGTTATTAAGGGACTGACGCTTAACATTTTAAGATATTTTTGATATATAGACGCTACCATTCCTTCTCAACTAATTTTATGTATGAAAGTCGGCCATTGTTCTTTCACAAGGACAAACAATTAATAAGTTCAAATACTTGCTTCGTGCGGGATTCGAACCCGGGGCTCTTAGCGCTACAACTCATTTAATGTTTTTTTACGTCTATTGAGTTCAGTCAGGTAACTTTAACATAAATAATTAACAAAACTAATTGAACTAATTGAATATAAATTATCCTATTTAAATTAATATTATAATAGTGAAAATTGAGAGGTTTGTCACTCAATCTCGCTTAAAGTGTACATAATTATAGCGGATGTAATATAAATTTGGAGGAGAAATTAATCATGCCATAGTATAGTACAAACTAATATAGAAATATGTCGCCCATAATGTATACGGGGCAAAACATCCTTCAGTTTCCACCAGCGGTCTTATCTAAAAAAACAATCTTTTGAAAATAAGGAAATTTTGACAATTTATGATTACAAATTTAGAAATATAATAAGTAATGTACTAAAAGAAAGGCCATATTACTTTCGCCTATTCCTAAACCTCTTCAATATTAGTACTGATAACTGTTAAAAACTTCCATTACATAATTTAGCTTACGCTTTAGGTTGTTTTTCTTACAAATTATTATAAACTAGCTGTGCCCGCGGCGTAGCTAGCGAATATAGGTTTTACTTAAAGAATTTGACTTTTAGGGTAAGAGAATATTAAACGATTTATATCATTACTGTATGAATAAGTGGTAACAAAATAAATCGATATGCTCAAAGTTCTAAGTCGTTTATGATAGAGCTTCTGTGTAAACGACGATAGAAGTAGACTTAGCCGGGGCGTACAGAAAAAGGTTACGGGGACTACTAACGCGGGAAAAAGCAACATAGAGTTGGCCATGTGCAAAACAATTAGTACTGAGGTCCACTCCTGCAACGCCTAAAGTTTGACCTTGCGCTTTATTTACGATCGTCGCATAACACACGCTGAGTGGGAAACACACTTAAAATAGCGATGTTAGATGATCATCTATGTTAAAAATTAAAACTTCGATGTTTTAACATCGATGTTGACATATTATGTCAAACATTGAAACATCGACGTCAATGAACCCATAATCGATAATTGGGAACTTTAAACTAAAAAAATGTCAGTATGGTAAGTCAAACTTAATTGTTAAGTGTCTCCTGTAATGTCATAATGGTCACTGCTTTCGCTTTATTTTGTATTGTCGTTGTCGGTTGTCGCATAATAACTATTCTACGTAAATTGATATTCAAGTTACTTTTCCCTTGCTGTGTATACCCACATAATTTTGGAACAATGTGTAAGTATCTACACATATACAAAAACCATCGATAATGGTCAACATCGATGTTTTGAGTAGCCTAAACATCGAACATCGATGTTGAGCTATCGATGCCAACATCGATGTCATCATCGATGTTATTATCCCTATCTTAAAACTGAAGCCTAAGCCGTGGTAGCTCAGATGGTTAGCGCTCGCTGTGAGCTTCACAGTACTCGAGCAACCCGGGTTCGATCCCCGCCGATACCAATGAAATTGTTAATTGCAATTTTAAGTGCTGATTTACCACGTGCTCGGCGGTGAAGGAAAACATCTTGAGGAAACCTGCATGTCTGAGAAATAAAAAAATTATATTTCGATGACATGTGAAATTCGCCAACACGTATTGGGGCAGCGCGGTGGACATTTCCTTACCCTAAAACCCTCTCAGAAATGAGAGGAGGCCTGTGCCCAGCAGTGGGACGTAAATAGGCTGCAACTTTACTTTACTTTACTTTACTTAAAACTGAAAGGAAAGTTATTTGATATTAGAGGGATTCTGGGTATAAAACAAAATCACTATCACGACATTTATTGCAATTTTGCTACTTTTAGTCGAGTTTTGTTGAATAATTGAATATTTCAATATCTCTTTTCTCTGGTTTTTGTTTCTGATAATTTTTGTGATGTGTTGTTAGCCTACACGGCTCTTACAGGCAGGCATAGATTACTGTATATATACCTTACAGGCTTGCAACTTTGTCAGAATCATGGACATGAATTATTTCAGTGAGTCTCAATACGATCCATCTGCGAAAAATCTTAACACCGCAATTCAGAAAAGGTTGTCATTTGTGCAACGCCATCTATTACGTTCTTTGTGAGAAAACATCCTTTTTTAATTTAAGGAATACATATTTTTACTGTAGTTTTGTAGTTTGTAGTATTGTAGTTTTAAGTACTATAATAGAACGATACGAAATATATTATAATAGAACTTTTTTTTTTACACACGAATCTTTCTTTTTATTACTATTTCTGAGATTTTGTGGCGCAATTAAACAAATTCGAACCTACATTTCAAAATAATAATCATAACTTTCGATAGAATTAACCAATTTCAATAAAAAAAAGATTAAATGAACTTGATAATACGCTTTATGATTTTCTTAAGGATTTCATTTAAAAAAAAAGATGTTTACTCAAAACGTCATGCGTCCATAAACAAACAGACAGACCGTCAGATAGTACAATTCTAAAAATTATAAAAATGTACTTATTTAATAATTTACAGTCCCCATAATGATTTTAGTCACAAATTAATATACTATACAATATTCAGAAACAGACACAACATGTTATTACCATTTTTATTATATGTATAGATTTAAAGAGAGATGGCGCTCTTAACATCAATTCTAAAAATAAGAGATTAATTGACACGATTGATACAATAAAAAACATAAAAAAACTTATAAATCAGTGCCTGCATAGTAAGCAAAAAAGAAAGTTTGATCCTCGCCGAAAAAGGAAATTGTTAATAGCTCTTAAAATTTGATTTACCACTCAGAGTACTCGGCGGTAAAAAAATAAAAAATAAATGAGATTGTCAACACGCAGTAGGGCAGCGTGTCATTAATATAAAGGTTAGAAGCAAATATGAAACTCCTACAGGAAAACATTTTAACCTGCCTTTTTGTATCACATTTGTGCCACACCACCATCTATCGATGAAATTGGTTAACTATTGTACTTTAATTTAGTTTAGATAATAATAATGTTAATATATTTTGTATATATTTATTACGTTCTTTATGTAATACTTTTGTTTACTGCGTTTTAGATATAATTATATCATTATAGAACATTATTTTACATCATTTAATTATGATTTATCATATGATATTAATTTTAAAATGTACTTGATGACTCATCCAACGCCACTATTGAACAAATTCGTACCTATACTTAGTACCCATACTTCAGAATATTTGTCATAACTTTTGATGGAGTTAAGCAATTTTAATGAAATAAAGACTAAATGTAACCTGAACATACACTTAATAATTTCCTTAACTATTCTTATGATACAAATTAGTACTTTATACGTGATACGTTAACAAACAAACAGACAGACAGACAGACAGACAGACAGAAAAATCTAAAAATGGTAGAAATGTATTTAATTACTTATTTTTAGTACCTCTCAATCACTTTTATTACAAAAATACAAAATGTACAGACATCTGCTATTTACATTTTTATTATATGTATAGATTATTTCTGGTAGAAATTTAAAGATTGAATAACACTTCTCGAGTGGAAACACTGTAATCTATAAGTATACCTTTAAGTATATCCTAGAATAAATTAAATCTTTTTAGTTATTTATTATGATTTTTATCCATATGTTTTTATCTATGATAATATATAGTTTACATAATTATATGAGCTCTACTTGCAATATTCCGAAGAAGGGTAACGAATTAAATTACTCAAAAATTCTGTAAATACTCCACTGGTGAAATAGCGCCTTCTAATGGGGATTTTGCGTTATTTTTCATCTAGTCCAGGCAAATTGACGATAGAATCTGTTGTTTCAAAACTTCGAGGCCGCACCCCGTAATATGGGCATATTACATTTGACATATAAAATTACAGTCAAAACTCTTTCACAAAATCAGTCAAAGGTATTTTTGACTGAAAAAATATTGGTTATAGAAGTTTTAACTGAAAATATCGATTAAAGTAGTTTTGACCGTGACTGTTAGTTAAAATCACTTATGATCAGGAGATTTAGTAAATAAAATGTTCAATTTTTACTAATTGTTAATTACTAATTATTTTTGGAGAAACTAGTTTTTCCTAGACCTAACTAGTTTTTCAGGATCAAGTAGGCAAATGTCCTTGGCTTTCTCAACCTACCGCTGATATAACAAGAACAACCCCAGCCACACTATTTAATAAATATTTATATTTTGGCCACGCCAGCCGCATCAAAATATTTTTTATTATCAAATGTTGTAATAATTAATAAAATCAGGCGTGACTTCATAGAAATCCATTATATTAAAGATGGTAAAAATGACTTTGCCTATATCCATTCAATTAAATAAAATGATGTGTCTTACCTAGTTTGAAGAGCATCTCCCGCCCTACCTTAATTGCGTGCACTATCCCCGTCACCACTAATCCCAGCACCACTACTCCCAACATTACTACACTAGAACAGACACACCACCGTCGATAATACGACACGTGTTTCGCTTCTACACGAGGCATCCTCAGGTGAAGTAGATTGCGGCGGCTGACCGCTAAGAGTCAGTTAACATAGACCTCATCCATAGATAGCCTCGTTGTTGATTTTGCTATAGTTGCCACTCTTGGTAAGGCGGGTTAGCAACCACAGTTTTTTATTATTTTTTATTATTAGGAACATGCTGCTGCGCATCTGATATTTCAGTTTCCTCTTGTCACTTCTTACAAAGCCTACGGGACGATATAGGATAGTGGATATTATTACACCGCTACTACGTGGTTGTATTTTATATGCTGAATTTAAATTACCCAAACTGCCACATGAAAAAGCGGCCATGGTACAAAATGTCGGATACTGCAATCGCCAAATCGCGAATTGCAAATTGCTAAAAGCGCAAACAAGGTATACCGTTACAACCTATTAGAGTTCCCTGCTGAACATTGACCTCCTCCATAGATTGCCTCATAGGGGGATTTATTTATTTTATTTATTTATTTACTCGTTATTGTAAACCAAAAATCAAAACAACAACGAGTACAGTTAAATCTAAAGTAGAATATGTACAACAGGAGGTCTTATCACTCTGAAAGTGATCTCTTCCAGACAACCTTAGCGTAGAAAACTAATGCAAACAATAGTTAAAAATGGAGGGGAGCGTACAAAATAAAAATAAAAATAAAAATATGAAAATACATATAAATAAATATAAGTGAAGATTATGTATGATATCATATAATAGATTAAATGAAAAGAGTACGAAAAAGGAAAAGTAATTTATCTAATACGAGTAGCGTTCTAAGTAATACGATTTAACAAGACTTTTGAAAGTATGAAAAGATTGAGCACGACGAATGTGGAGAGGAAAAGTTTGCCATAGTTGCCCTGCCTGGCAAGGGGGTTAGCAATCCATGTTTTCTTTTTAATTTTTAGTCGTTATTACGAAGACGCTGCTGCCCATCACCTGATTTGTTTCCCTCTGTCGCCTCTTACGACACCCAGGGGATGATATGCGGTACTTGATATTCTTACATCGCCACTACACGGTACAAGGTATAGACAAGGGAAAATCCCATTCCTAGCAACAGATTTTTTGTAGACTCCTCCAGTATGAGGAATATAACGCTATTTTAATATACCTAAAATGTATGAAAATACAAAAGATTTTTTAACCTAAAACACTACATCTATCTAGAACGCGACCAATGACGCCTATAAACTCAAATGGGTATGCGACCGACATTGTGATTTCAGCGACTGAGTTATGCCTGCATCGATATAATATTTCGTTTGAAATTTGGCATACAAAAATACTTTGTCCGATACGTAACATTTTTACCATACATTTTTCGTACTTTATAAATTTATTCGAAATTAATTTATAAATCAAAATGCATTATTTTCATTATTTTTAGTGTAATAAATAAAAATTAATAAAAAGACTATAAATTCGTACTATAAATTAATATTAAAAATAATATATAATAAATTAATATGAAATTACAATGAAGTGAGAATAATTTGATATGTGTTCATTAATATTATATGGTTTGTAATTTGTATTTTTTTAAGCAAATTTAGCTTAATTTAGAATTATTCCAGGTAATTTAGCAACAGCATAGTTTGCGACATTGAAGTAGGTGTTGGTGGAGGTCACTCACCATCGTAACCATTACAGTCTATCAAAAGTCCACTGCTGATCATAGGCCACCTCATAGATTGACGTAGTTAACACATTGCAAATGTGTTAACTTGGCAAATGTATATTTTTATAATTTTAAGCTGTTATCAGGAAGACAATGCTGACCATCTCCTGTATATTTCTACTTCCGTTCATGAATATAGTTTTTCTAACGTTCACAATGAATAGAAGGACTTTTATGAAATTTTGAAATCTATTCAAGCGTTAAAAATATCAGTATCTACTTTATGGCGCCAGTAAGTATTCAATAGTGCCAATTATTTATTTAAAGACTAAGAAATTCAATATTATTTTGTCAAAACTATATTAACTTTAATTATAATTATTTTAAAGAGTAAAATTTAAATAACGCATTTCTGATTCGTGACAGATATGCCCAATATAAAAAAATGTTGCTAGGCGTATGATATTAACACAATTATAATAAGCTAACATATTATGTATGTCTCGCTTCAGCATATTATGTTGCCAAATTTCAATTATTTACATTCAATATTCTCTGCAAATTAAAAAAATCCTGTGACAAACAGACAGAGACAGATACAGAAGTGCGAAAAGGGATCCAATTTAGCTAATTTTAGCACGGAGTAATAATACTGATATTGCTAAATTAAAGCCCACACGAGCGTAATAGCTAGTTTTTAAATATTGCAGCAAAATACATATTATCACTAAAAGAAAAAAGTACATAATATTTACATACATGTAGATGTAACACTAACATATTATTTGCAACATTGTCACATTTTGTTAACAGCAAAATAATGTTTTAAAAAAAATTTAAGCAAAATATTTGTACAAAAAAGGTAAAAAAGTTAAAGCGGCGGACTGTCTACAGGCTAAAAAGAGAAATAAAGTGCGAGAGGATAGGTTAGAGTGGGGAAAAATTTATAATAATATTATGTATAATGTGATAACTCCGTCATTTTTACACAATCTTTAACACATAAGGGAAATTATATCGATATTAGTATGATAAAAAATTTACCAAATTTGAAATGAAGTTTGCACGAGGTAAGACAATATATTATAATATTTTTCTAATTTGATGTGACGTCTTTTAAACGCTCCAGTGTGTTTCTAAAATCCGCTAATCATCCTTTTTATTTTTGCTAATGTTTAATGTTATGTAACATTTTATATAATATATGTATGAACAAATGTCGAGATCTGAAATAAAAACCATTAGTTTTTGTATTGCACCAATATCGGCTTGGAATAATTTCAAGTGCATGTAGCAATAACTTCAAGTGCAACTTTACTTGCAAGTAGTATTTCCCGCTAATCAACGATCGAGGTTCTGACGACCGCAAAATAGATCGAAAAACTGTCAACTTCAAATCCCATAGACTGGTTTTGACGAGCAACCACTACTATCTATTTCATTAATACATCATATAAATTGCCTCATTAAAACAGATGTTTGCCATAGTTGCTGCGCTTAGCAAGCGGGTTGATGACCGGAGTTTTTCTTTACTATTTTGAGCTATTGTCAGGAATATGCTGCTGTCTATCTTTCTATGTCTTATCTATATATTATGTAACCAAGTCCTCGACTACTAGACGGGATTGCATTACGATCACATGTTACAAATTGGGTTGCTTGTGGCGAGTTTTTTTTATAGGATAGGATGACAAACGAGCACACAGTCTACCCCATGTTAAGTGGTTACTGTGGCCCATAGACATCTACATCTATCCTCGTTTGCGAATCAAAATGCAGATGCATTATCACCAGTAAGGACTAAGACGGATTACCTATTTTCCAGTAAAAAGGGTCTCCGGTTCTCTACACCCACCAGTTAAATTTTTAAGCATATTCGTAGTACCTAGAATAATTACTTTAATTCATTACATTATTTTTCCGAACCAGTAAACGTACAGTTCAGACGTGTTATTTGTTAAATCTTTAAACTTCTCAATTACCCTTAATAATTTTTAACCTAAAGTAGCTAAAAGTAGGTGAAAAGCGTCATGAAACGTTAAGTTTACAAAAATCTTAATCTAAAAGTGGACTCGGTAGAACAACGCATGAGCCGCTCCTCGGCCTGGTGAACTTAGTGAAGAAGATGGACTACTATTTTTGTTTCTGCTCAAGTATTTAAAAACTAATTCTTAACATAACGAAACATTTTACCGCAGATCTAAACCATGAGTTTTCTACGCTCGCCTATTGCAAGTGGTATTGGCGATGAACGTGCCGAGATGCAGCCTGAATTAACATTTGACAAAACCTGTGTCAATGCTCATAGTTTGGAAAGATAAGAACCAGAAGAAGACAGTGTTAAAGGTGAAATAATCTAATCGCAAACAAATGAATTAAACAATGACCATGTTGATAAATTTCACTGAATATCAAGGAGGGAACATAAATCAATTTGTGCAGATATATCATTAATAAACTCACAGGTTAGTAACATAAAAAAACAACTGAAAGTATGCTTTATTATTATGTAATGGAGTAGAATTAGCGAACCTCTTAAAAGAAAAATCTAAAACATACGAAAGGATTTTGTCTCTAGAATACGATGTAAAAGAATTAAAGGTCAAAAACCGTTGCTCACAATTGGCCAACATCAATCATCGAAGGTGTTTTTACAGTGGGAGAATGACGCTACAGCTTCTGCTGTAGCATGGATGGGTCGGCTCAAACAGGGGCAGTACTGCGACCTCACAGACCAACGTAAAGTAGAAGCTTTGCTTCTGCGTTTCTCTTGGTTAGTGCAGGTGGTCGGAGGCCCAACCCAAACATAACATCGCCTCGGCAGTCTTGAAGATACGGACCTGTCCATCTTTTGGCTGCGTTTAGACAGCGACAACCATACCCCGTCTACGGGTGCCTGTATAGGTCCAATAGTCGTAATGCCGATATAGACCGACTCATCGACCACATTCAAATAGTTACAGATTTCGTGCTACAACAGATCCCATCCGTAGAGATCGTGATACTTGGCGATTTTAACGCCCACCACGCTGAATGGCTCGGTTCACGTTTAACCGATCATGCGGGGAGATCTGTTTATGACTTTGCTTTGGCATATGGTCGAACACAACTGGTTACTTTGCCTACGCAGATTCCAGATGTGGAGGATCATACACTTTCCCTGTTGGACCTTCTGCTGACCTATCATCCGGACGAATATCAAATTTTCGTCGATGCCCCTCTCGGCTCTTCGGACCATTGTCTGATCCGGAATGTGGTGCCACTCACGCTCTCCTCGCGGTTGCGTTCTGCAGTTTGCCGCGTGTTTGGCATTACACTTCGCAGATTGAAACGCAATGACGTCTTTCTTTGCATCCTAGCCGTGAGAAGCAACCCACCCCGGGTTTGCTTCTCGCCGGATGATCCCAGCGCTGTTGCTGACTCTGTCACCGATGTCGTGCTACAGAGAATGGAACTATTTATTCCATCATATGTGGTACCAATCGGTGGCAGAACTCAGCCTTGGTTTGGTCAATCCTGTAGAATGCATTACGCAGTAAGCAGGAGTGTTATCAGGCCTGGGCTGAGGCTTCGGCGGATCCAGATGTAAGCACCGGCATGCTTAAAAAGAAGTATAACTTCGCCTCCAGGTCCTTCAAAGGAGTTATTGCCAAGGCCAAGTCAGAGCACATAGGCAGAATTGGCGGGAAACTAGTTCGCCTTCCTTCGGAAACCCGTGCATTCTGGTCTCTCGCCAAGGCTGTCCAAGGGAATTTCTGTAAGCCATCACTATCATCTCTGCACAGGGAGAATGATTCACTGGCCCACGCCGCAAAAGAGAAAGCCGAAGTTTTAGGCTCCCTTTTTGCATCCAACTCGACTCTTGATGACCTTGGGAACATACCGCTGACCATCCTGTAGTGTGAATGTTCTATGCCTGATGTGCGATGCACACAGTGCTCAGTACGCAAAGCACTCCTCTCCCTGGACATCCACAAGTGGAGTGGGCCTGACAGAATCCCGCCAATTGTGCTGAGGATGTGCAATCCAGAGTTAGCACCAGTTCTACCGCGTCTTTTTCGGTACTCCTATTCCCTAGGCGTTGTTCCGAATTCATGGAAGACAGCTTTCGTGCATCCGATCCCTAAAAAGGTCAAGCATCAAGGTCGTAGTAAACGGTGCGTGCTCCGATTACAAGCCTATTGATACTGGGGTTCCACAAGGCTGCGTGCTATCACCAACGCTGTTTCTTCTGCATATTAATGATATGTTGCAAACTGGTAACATATATTGCTATGCATGTGATTATACTATACATGTGACTATATATGTGATTTTCTATACACCGGCCGTGCCAGTATTTCTCGGTAAAACATCGTCGAATACCGGAACAAACTTGTATCTGAAGTCGAGAATTTGTTGAACAAAGTCTCGGATTGGGGGTGACTAAATCTAGTCCAGTTCAATCCCCAGAACCCTAAAAGGAACCCTTTTGTCGCATCTCCTCAGTTTCAAGGCACACCTCTTGTTGCCTCAGCCAGTATCGGAATGCTCGGCATCGACATATCGAATGACGTGCAATTTCATGGTTACGTAGAAGAGAAGGCCAAATTGGTCTCTAAAAATTGTCTTGGTGTGCTCAGTAGAGCGGGACAGTATTCATGCCAGCACACTGTCTGCAACTTTACAAGGCGCAGGTTCGGCCTCACATGGAATACTGTTCCCATCTTTGGGCAGGGGCTCCCAATGCCAGCTCCTTTCATTTGACCGCATCCAGCACAGAGCGGTTTGAATAGTTGACGGCCGAGTTTTTTCCCACCCGCTTGACTCACTGGCACTGCGTAGAGATTTTTCATCTCTTTGCGTATTTTATCGCATGTACCACGGCGAGTGCTCTGAGGAATTGTTCGGACTAATTCCAGCCGCTCAATTTCACCATCGCTCATAGCGACAAAAATCGCGATACGATCCATACCATCTGGATGATTGGCGATCCACCACTGTGCGATTTAGAAGATGTTTTCTTCCTCGCACAGCTTCCATGTGGAATCGATTACCACCAGCGATTTTTCCGGACCGATATGACTTAGGGACCTTCAAGAAAAGAGCCTACTCCTTTTTAAAAGGCCGGAAACGCATCTGCAATTCCCCTTTTTTTATATAGAATAGGGGGCAAACAAGCATGCGGCTCACCTGATGGTAAGTGACTACCGCCGCCCATGAACAACCGCAACACCAGGGGAATTGCAGATGCGTTGCTGGCCTTTTAGAAAGATGTAAGCTCTTTGCTTGAAGGTTCCTAAGTCGTATCGGTTCGGAAAATTCGCTGGTGGTAATTAATTCCACAAAGAAGTTGTGCGAGGGAGAAAACTTCTTCTAAATCGCACAGTGGTGGACCGCCAATCATCCAGATGGTATGGATGGTAACGCGAGTTTTGTCGCGATGTACGATTAGTCCGAACAATTCCTCAGAGCACTCCCCGTGATAGATGCGATAAAATACGCAAAGAGATGCAACATCTCTACGCAGTGCCAGTGTATCGAGCCGATCGGAAAGAACTCAGTCGTCGACGATTCGAATCGCTCTGCGCTGGATGCGGTCAAGTGGAAGGAGCTGACACTGGGGTGCCCCGGCCCAGAGATGAGAACAGTATTTCATGTGGGGCCGAACTTGAGCTTTGTAAATTTGCAAGCTATGTGCCGGCATGAAATACTGTCTCGCTCTGCTGAGCACGCCAAGCTTTTTAGAGGCCAATTTGGCCTTCCCTTCCAAGTGACCACGAAACTGCACGCTGTTCGATATGTCGACGCCAAGGATTCCGATACTGGCTGAGGCAGCAAGGGGAGTGCCTTGAAACTGAGGAGATACGACAAAGGGGTTCTTTTTAGCGGTAAACGCGCAAACTTGTGTCTTCTGGGGATTGAACTGGACTAGATTTAGTCGGCCCCTTGTATTGCAGTTGTTCATGAGTGGCGGTAGTCACTTACCATCAGGTGAGCCGCATGCTCGTTTGACCCTCTCATATAAAAAAAATCGAACGTTTAGTCAGTGAAGTCGAAGACCATGACAATAGAAACAATTATATAATATTGGGTGTTATTTCTGAACCTAAAAACAAACACCCTTCTGAAAGACGACATAATAATAAAAAGAGTGTATTACGAATAATACAGATTATTTCTAAAGATCTTTCAGAACCTGTCAACATTTATCGAAATGGGAAACATAACATTGAAAATCATCGCCCTATAAAGTTTGTTTTGGCCTACAGGAAACTGCTAAGCTTTTATTAAAAAATAAAGATACAGTGCTAAGCGATACTATCAAAACCTACTCTGACGAAACGCCAAACAAACAGGAGCATTTTAAAACCCTTAAAGAAGAACTTCAGCTTAGATCTAAAGAAGGTGAGTCTAACCTTGTCATAAAATACATAAATGGTACCCCAAAGGTAGTAAAATCGTCACCAAAAAACTAAAAATATGTGAAGAACCTGCAAAAAACTACAGAAACATCCAAGTTAATTGATAATTGTTATAATGAGTAATTACAAAAATCTTACAGCTACGAAAATTCAATAAAAATTTTATATGCTAACGCTCATTCTATTGTAAAGCCTGGGAAATTCGATGAGCTAACATGTGTTGTAGAATCATTTCAGAGTATACTTCATATTAACCGAAACATGGTTAAAGTCTACCGAAGAAGCTAAAAGATTCCAATTACCTAGGTACACTCATTACTACAATATTACAGTTGCTCAAAAAGGAGGCGAGGTTTCGATTTTTACCCATAATAGCTAGTAACATCGTGTCATTTATATTGACAAATATTCTCTCGATAATTATAAGAGATAGATAAGGTGCAACAAATAAGCCGCCTAAGTGAAATATGAAAGAGTTTCCAAATACTTACACGGCAAAGCTGCAGAAAAGAAAAAGAGCAATAGTTTTTGGTGACTTTACCTAATACATCAATACAAGACTATAAAAGGGTTATTCAAGAAAATAGTTTTCGTATTTTAAACAAAATTGAAAACGAACTAAAACAATATTGGATCATGTCTATAGTAATATTAAAGATTACAAGCATCATTTAGCAACTACAGAATCTCATTAAGACGGTAAAGTACACAAAAATAACAAAATATATAATTTTATTGGTAATACTATAATTATAAATAATTAAAATAGACACAACCAATAAGAAGCAATTTTATTAGAATCTATACAAAAAGCACCGTTGTAAAAACCAGGGCAGAACTACTACCTAAAGTAATTGGCTAAGATAAGTATAATTCGTTCTATAGAGAAAACAAATAAACTATGGCAAAAGTTAAAAGACAACCTTCAAATAAATTAAATAATCAATTTCTAATTAAAAGAAATAAAAGAAACGTATATAATACAAATCCAAAAATTAAAAAAGAATGCTATTTTAAAGCATTTAATAATTTTGAAAAGAAATCTCTCAAAATATGGAAACTAATAAATAACTTATCAAGTGATAATTTAAAAGAAAATACGGGCTTATCTAAGTTTGAAATAGATAGAAAAGCTATAAAAGATAAACAAAAAATCTTAACTATTTTAACACATACTTTTCAATAATTGGTACAGTTTTGGCGAATAATATACCACAAAAATATGATTATAATAAAACTCTTATACTATCTAATAATAATAAATTTAAAACTAAAGCCGTATCGCAATTACTTTAAAACCGTAATTCTTGTGTTGTGTAAGTTGTTATCACATGGCCACATAACCGCGGATAAAAGCATTTTAAAGTAAACAAACATAATATACATTAATAATAAGTGCACTTTTACAGTACGATGAAGAAAACGAATGAACGATAGAAATATACTTTATTGTACACCAAAAAAAAAATAGAACAAAAAACAATAAATAATATAAACGTACAATTGGCAACCTTGTCGCTTAGAAGCGATCTCTACTAGGGAACCACATTTCAGAGGATATGTGAGAAAGGTTAAGGGTGTACGTAAGTTGTTAGAAAATATGACATAAATATAATTATCTACTCGATAAATACACATATAACATAATAATTAAATACATTTAATTTATAAAAGTAAAGAAATACATATACAAGAGTAGGGAGGAGTACATAAAATACTACATAAATATGATTATAAAGTCGATAAATACATATATAATATAATAATTAAATACATTTCAATCATAAAAGTATAGAAATACATATACAAGAGTAGGAAGGAGTACATAAAATACTACATAAATATGATTATATACTCGATAAATACATATATAATATAATAATTAAATACATTTCAATTATAAAAGTATAGAAATACATATATAAGAGTAGGAAGGAGTACATAAAATTCACATAAATACGAGTATGATTATATACTCGATTAATACATAAGCATATAATATAATAATTAAATACATTTCAATTATAAAAGTATAGAAATACATATACAAGAGTAGGAAGGAGTACATAAAGTACTACATAAATATAATTATATACTCGATAAATACATATATAATATAATAATTAAATACGTTTCAATTATAAAAGTATAGAAATACATATTATACAAGAGTAGGAAGGAGTACGTAAAATACTACATAAATATGATTATATACTCAATAAATACATATATAATATAATAAATAAGGAGGAAAGGAGTGTGCTTTGACAACTTTTTTAAACTTTTCAATAGACTGCGCACTTCTAATATGAAGCGGTAAGGGGTTCCAGGGCCAAACAGCTTCAATGGAAAAGGATATAGAATAGAAGAAAGTATTATGGGACGGGATTTTTAATCAAATCGAGAGTCGGTAAAAATAGTGATTGGGCAAGCGCAATTTTGATTGGTAGGGTAGGAAATTACTTCACCTACGAAGATATCCGACCGACGCAAACATTATCCTACACACCTCGCTTACCTGTAGAACGCAAGTTAAAAATTTGTCAAATGTAACACGTAGATTCTTAACAGTGTCACTATATGACACGGATGTCCCATCAAAAATAATACCAGGTAGAGTAGGAACATCTATAAAAGTAACACAACACAATAACTTAGTTTACTCCACAATTTAGTTAAGATCTTTATTTAATGAGCCTATAGTTTTGGGTAAATCCACCAATTTGGCATGCACATATATATACTTAGAAATCATCTGCATACACATAAAGGCGGTAGCGAGAACTTAATTGGAGCGTAATTGAACTTATGAAGATTGAAAAAAGGAGAAGATACAACACGCCACCTTGCTTTATACCGGCTTTGATCGTACACGTGATGGAGAATTAATCATCACGTGTCAAAACCAGTCAATTACTACAGGAGATATCTTAAAAAAACCTAAGATAGCTAACAGGAGATCGAAATCGACATTGTTAAATGTATTTCTAAAGTCAAGTAAGGTCAACACTTTCTAGCTGTTTATCCATACTAAGACGAATATCGCTTAACACTGCTCTGTTTCGTATGGTGAGTGTAGAGAATCGGAGACCTTTTTTACGGGAAAAGAGGCATTCCATATTAGTCCTCACGGGTGACAACGCATCTGCATTTTGATTCGCAAACGAGGATAAATGTAGATGTCTATGGGCCACAGCAACCACTTACCATCAGGTGGACTGTGTGCTTGCTTGTCACCCTATCCTATAAAAAAAAATCCTCTGTAATCTTGACTAAGGCAGTAGTCGTGCTATGACCAGCACGGAAACCGGATTGAAAAGGATTGAAAAGACTCCACCTACATAAGAAAAGACTCAATTTTCGATGACCTATACGCTCAAAAATTTTTAAAGGAATGAAATTATGGATATAGGGCGGTAGTGATAGAACCTGGAGGGATTTTTTTTTGGGTATAGAAGTAATCTTGGCTTCTTTCCCGGAAGATGAAAAATTTTCGGACGAAATAGAGTAATTAAAGATGGATTTTATTACAGGAGTCAATATATCAATAATAGGAATGATCATTTTACAACTAATGCGGTCTGTACCAATGGTGTCAGAATTGACCTCAACATTGCTTTTCTTGACATCACTATCAATAACTTGACTAAAAATAAAAGCAGATTTGTCAGCTTTGGGTAAAGCTGAAATTCGATTTTTAGTTTATTATTTTGCGTATTTTGTGACATCATCTATGGCACAAGAAGGAGGGAAATGCTGATTAAGCTGGTTTAACTTAATATTTATTAATAAAGGTTTTTTTTTTTACTTAAATGCTTACTAACTATTGTTATTTAAGCATTGACTTTTTGAAATTTGTTACTTTGACTTTTATTGAATTGTAATTATCCTATCACCTTTTTAGTATAATATTTAAATTATTATTGTGAATGTATAAAAAGTATATTTTTATTATTGTAAAAGGAGAAATGAGACATATTTTATTAAAAAAGTATTGCGGTATAGATCTGCAGAATAAATAAAATTATGTGAGTATGTTGCCGTCAAGGAAGATAGTGTATGTGTTTGTACATACATGTTTTTTCATACAAAATGCGTTAGCCAAACAAATGAAAGCATTTCAATCACGTTCATGGTACATCACTTTGTCTTGATGGGAATATTTTACAAAACAAGTTATGCAAACAAATACTAAGCGTTATTTTCACAAAATTGGCCAAATTTCTACTAATCGATTTCATTAATCGATTTCACTTTTGAATTTCTACTAATGGGTTTCATTTTGTAATATAGGCCATGCACTAAAGATCATCTCAGACTACCGAATCATCTGAATCGTTTTAGAAGATGTTTCGTTTACATAATTGCTTCAGCGCTAGCTGAAACAAAATTGTCACCGTAAAACGTTTCTATTTCAAATCGTTATGAGCGATTATCCATCATTTGAACATACAATTTTCTCCAGGTGCTCGTAACTCTTTTTTATGCTAGTTAATTTGTTGATACTATTACTAGAACAAATAATTCGCAAAGTCATTAACGAAATGAACAGTAACAGTTTTATGTAAATTATAATGTCTAAAAAATATAAATCAATCGGTATTATATAATTCACTTTCGGAATGGAACTTTACTGCAATATTCAAAATTGATTGCATAACTTTTTTCTAAATGGAACTGAAATAGCGTGAATCACATTCTCTGTTAAACTAATTTATGATGTATAAGAGTTTTATAATAATTAAATATCAGAAGGAACAGTTATTTTATACAACTTTTCTGTAGATCCATAATAATTTTATAAACATATTTTAATGTAAAAACTTTGGTATCGAAAAAAGGGACGGAGGGAAATTGAAACAAGAGATGGGCAGTAGCATCTTTCTGAAAGCAACTCATAATAATAAAAAATGCGATTAACAACTCGCCTACCAGGCGTGGCAATTGTCTTCCTATGAGGCAATCTATTGGGAAGCCTAAATTCAGCAACGGACTTTGATGGACCCTAATGAAGGTGATTATATTGAAATTACATCTCTTATTAATTTAGCGAGAAAATCTGTCAAAACTATTTTATTTAATAAAAGTTTATTCTTTATTTATTTATATATTTATTCATTATTTGCACACCAAGTACAAGTAGGTTGACTTACCTCAAGTCTAAGCAGAGAAGATATTGTGGGTGCAAAGTGCAAATAGCTCACGTTAAAAATAGCTATGTCTACTTATTATACCATATGCACCATAATAATCATAATTACATAATAAGAAACATATTATAAACATAATTACACATTATGTACATGTACATGCAATATAAATAAATATATACATATAATATTTACTTAATACTCCATACATTATACAAACCTACATAATCAAATAGCAGTTTCTGATTTAAACACCTATAAAATATATAAAATAAAAACAGGAAAAGGGAAAAGTTGGAATATAAGGATATTAAAAAATTGAAAACCACAAACTACTCTTGCAACGTCAGAAAATGATTCTAGAACAAGCGTTTGAACGACGCTTTGCTCGTGGCTTCGCTTCGCTTACACTGCTTAGTAACTCGTTTCACAATCTTACCCTATAGGGAGTAAAAGATTTGTACAAAAAGCTAGTGTAACAGAGGAGACATGGAGATTAGAATTTTCCGCAAAACGGAGACAACGTTTATGGGAATCACCCTGATACTGAAATTTGAATTTCAGATATTCAGGGACAAACGGATCGTATAAAACTGAAAATAATGTACAGAGTATTTTGAAATATCTGCGATAGCGAAAAGGTAGCCATTTAAGCTGAGAACGATAAAAGGCAATGTGATCGTATTTACGTAAACCGAAAATGAAGCATATAAAATTATTAAGAAGTCGATTTACTTTGTGTAGAAGTTCTTGCGAGGTATCAGCATAGCCAATATCTGCATAATCTACGAGCAGAATAGGCAACACTAGTGTCTTATTAGCATTACCTTAGTCCCCTATCGGTAAAAAAATCTTAAGACGACACAGATAACGCTGAATGTTAGTAACCCGACTACGCCCTGGACGTAAGTTTATCGACCGAATTGGCGATATTTTGAAGATGGGCCAAAGTAAGAGTACTCTTAACCGACGAACATATATGCATAGGTATATGGACATGAAGGAGACGAGAGGTGTGTCAGGATTGTGCCAAATGGAAGTCCGTAGTCTCTGCCTACTTCCCCTGGATGACGGGCGTGAGTGTTTGTTTGTTAGTATGATTTGGCTGATTTAGTCGAAGCTACTATTTTTGTGATTAGTATATATTTTATGATCTTAGTCACATTTTATGATATTCATCTGTCATAGTCAAAACGCATTACAGATCAAAACCACTTTTGACTATAAAAATCAGGCAAAAATGGTTTTGACCGATGCCCTTAGTCAAAAACAGTTTTGACTGATTTTCATAGTCAGAAAAGGTTTTAACCAACGTTCTTAGTCGAAAGTGGTGTTGTCTGATTCAAACTTCAGACTATTGGTCAAAACTCGCAATATCAATAACAGTAGGTTAAGGAGCGCCTGGGGTGGCCCTTGGGCCACCCGAAATCCGGGTATATTATAAAGATATAAAATACAACATTGACTAAATGGAAGTTTTAATTTCAGCACTTCAAAAAGTATAAGCCAAAAGAAGTTTTGACTAACATTGTTAATCAAAACCACTTTTAACCGATGTAATTTGGTCAAAATCACTATTACCCAGTTTGCAGTTAAAGACCAACGGCCTTAGTCAAAACTACTTTTGCCTGATTTTTTACAGTCTAAAGTGGTTTTGACCGGATATGAGTTTGACTGTAACACATCCAATATCTCATTTTTAAGAAAATTACAAGTTTGTTAAATTACATTGAGCTACGATTAAATATGCGTGAAGAGGGTCGTCTGACGTCGAAACCAAGGCATACTCGTATTGAGCGACGAAGCGGTGCACGCAGCCTTTGCAAAAATTACAACGGCAAAAAGATACGACTTGAAAATATCAGAAAGTAAATCACTAAGAGTTAAATCGAATTTTTAAATTCGTGAAAATTCTGAACAATGAAGCAACATTTACTTTCAATTTTGTGACAAAATTTCAATTAAGACCAAAATTAGTCCTAAAATGTTGTTATTTAGAATTCAAAACACGATTGATAATTAACTGTATCGTTATTAAATCAGAGTAATGTTTATGTTTACAGTAAAATATGGGTTAATTTTAAATTGTGTACATAATAAATTTGAACATAACAGATTTGAAAACTTTGAAAATACAAGTGTGTTAGAAAACTTTGAAAATACAAGTGTGTTAGCTTAACTCTTACTAAAACACCATTTTATAACAAGAGCATCAAATACGTTATTTAGCGCTGCCGTACAGTCATATACTACAACCCTGTTCTTTAAGCATAATTTTTTTTATAGGAGAGGCGGCAAACTAGCATGCGGCTCAGGCATCAGGTGATGGTAAGTGACTACCACCGCCCATGAACAACTGCAACACCAGGGGAATTGCAGATGCGTTGCCGACTTTTTAAAACGGAGTAGGCTCTTTTTTTGAAGGTCCCTAAGTCGTATTAGACCGGAAAAATCGCTGGTGGTAATCGATTCCACAAGCAAGTTGTGCGTGGAAGAAAACATCTTCTAAATCGCACAGTGGTGGACCGCCAATCAATGGTATGGATGGTATCGCGAGTTTTGTCGCGATGTGCGATAGTGAAATTGAGTGACTTGAATTAGTCCGAACAATTCCTCAGAGCACTCCCCGAGGTACATGCGATAAAATACGCAAGAAGATGCAACATCTCTACGCAGTGCCAGTGAGTCAAGCCGATTGGAAAAAACTCGGCCGTCGACGATTCGAACCGCTTGTGCTGGATCCGGTCAAGTGGAAGGAGCTGGCACTGAGGAGTCCTTGCCAAGAGATGGGAACAGTATTCTATGTGAGGCCGAACCTACGCCATGTAAAGTTGCAGACGGTGTGCTGGCATGAAATACTGTTCCCCTCTGCTGAGCACGCCAAGCCAATTTTTAGAGGCCAATTTGGCCTTCTCTTTCAAGTAACTACGAAACTGCACGTCACTCGATATGTCGACGCCGAGGATTCCGATACTGGCTGAGGCAACAAGAGGAATGCCTTGAAACTGGGGAGCTACGAGAAAAAGGGTTCCTTTTAGCGGTAAACGCCCAAATTTGTGTCTTCTAGGGATTGAACTGGACTAGATTTTGTCGCCCTCAATCCGAGACTTTGTTCAACAAATTCTCGACTCCAGACACAAGTTTGTTCCGGTATTCGGCGACGTTTTCCCGAGACACACTGGTACGGCCTGTGTATAGAAAATCACCAGTGCTGTGTCACCGGTTTGCAATGTATCACTGATATGCAGAAAAAACAGCGTTGGTGATAGCACGCAGGCTTGTGAAACACCAGCGTTAATAGGCTTGTAATCAGAGCATTCACCGTCTACTACGACCTTGATTTTCCAATCAGCCAGAAAATTGGTGATCCATTTGCACAATTTCTCGGAAAGCCCATAGGAAAGAACCTTCGAAAGAAGCGCTTTGTGCCCGACCTGATCGAAGGTCTTCGCTATTTCCAAACTAACGGTCAATGCCTCCCTCTTGGACTCGATCGCCTGCGCCCATCTATGTGTTAGGTAAACAAGAAGATCATCAGCTAAGCGACCCCAACGGAAACCATACTGACGGTCACTAATCAGCTGGTGCTCCGCAAGGTACCGCGTAAACTGGCAGTTAATAATGGACTCCATTATTTTCGAGAACAAGGAGGTGAAGGGGATAGGCCTGTAGTTGGACGGCTCAGAGCGGTTACCTAATATACTATATCTGTAGAAAAACTAATTGGTCTAGGCACTTTTGAAACTTGTCAGTATTGCATGCCTTAAAAATCAAGATTCCAACATTTTCTGGCATGAAATCATATCTAACAATCACATTGAATTGATATAAAAAGCACATTGCCGTAAAGATAAATGATTGTTGCACTTATTAATTTTTTTTTAAATCTATTAATTGTTATTTTTACATAGGAAGTGATTTTAGTAGCTTATGGTGTAGATTGATCAAGTCCGCATGGATGGGTAAACACTATAGCTTTTGAAAATGTCAATTGTTTAACTCAATCTATTTTCTGCCGACTTCCAAAAAGGAGACGGTACTCAATTCGACTGCATGTTTTTTTTTAATGTGTGTTACCTCCTAACTTTTTACTGCGTGAACCGATTTCGATGATTCTTTTTTTATTTGAAAGCTGGTACTTCTCGTGTAGTCCCATATGAAATTGATCAAGGTCAGACAAATAGTTTTTGAGTTATTCTTAATAACTTATATTGAAGTCGGCAGTACCAAATTTTTAATTTTTAATTATTTAATCTCTTCATCTATAATGTGGACATGAGTGCTGTAAAGTACCCAAAACGTCGGGAGTTAATAAATAATAAGTTAATTAAACGTGATAGAATCCGTGAAAGTAGTTTTATTCAAAGTGTAGTGTTCGCGTAAGAGAAATCGGTATAAGAAATCATAATGTTACTTTGACTGACTTTGATTTGTCTGCCTCGTTGGTCTAGTGTTCGTAACCTCGATTGCTGATCCCGGGTTCGTCCCGGGTTCGAATTCTAATTAGCAGCCCAGAGTCAGAACAAAGTCAGTTGGTAATGTTTTACCCTCGTGTCTCGGAAAGCACGTCAAAGCCGTTGGTCCTGCGCTTGATTTCTCTCTCTCTCTCTGGTCGTTTCGATTACCGTACCATCGGACTGTGAGAGGAGGGAATTGAGAGCGCACCTGTGTTTGCCCATACACTCAGGAACTATAATCCCATACCGAAATTCGGTCTGAAGTACATTATTATAATGTTACGTAACTGAACTAAATTTAACTAATTTAACTAAATTTATTCCTGCTTGCGTGAGCATTTATTTTCAGGACTGTAATGTCTTAGAATGCGAAGTGTTTTCTTATCTCATTATATACGGCCCACACCAACAAGGCTCTTCTCTTAATCTCTAAGCTCTAGTTTGCACAATTTCGTGCACTGAAAATTTGTACTGAATTAGAAGATAAAAGCAGTCCGTGGTAGCTCATGCGTGGCATATTTGTGGTCTCATAAAAGTACGCAGTAATTAAATTTATGCAGCATATTCTATAGTCTAGGATTTTCATAAGAGCATAATATGATATTCAAAGAGTGCTTATAACGAACAATAAATTGAAAAATTACTCGTCCGTGTTGGAGTTCAAGTTAATATACTGTTGTTTTTGCAATATCATTTGCTTTTATCTCATGTCATTTTCATGACAATAAAAACATTTGTTTATTCAGCAGTGCACTTTTGATAGACTGTACTGATTAAAATAGCAAATTTTATAACTAATATTTATTGAGTATAATGTGAACGAGCTTAATGATATTCGAATTTGAACTCAAGCACTCATGTTTGTTAATGTTAAATATACTAAATATAGCGTGATGCTATTGTTAGCACCTATTGCTATTAACATTTTGCACAGTAATAATATGTTAATTAAGCTATGGGAAACATGATGCTATGACGGCTACGTGCCGCAGTGGCTTAGCATTGAGTTGCGGTGCTGACGGCCGCGGACTCGAATCCCGCATGGAACAAGTATTTGTATGGCCTATAAATAATTGTTTCGACTCTGAATGTTTGTACCTGTACAATTTATATATGGTAATTGCCTCCACGATACAGGAGAAAATCTTAGTGTAGAGGTTACGTAAACATGATGTTGTTGTTGATACGTGTATAAATATATTAATAGATTATTTTTTTTAAATTGCAAAAGGTGAAAGGCGAATAGGTAAAGTGAATAATCAAGACTATAATAAATTGTTACACTAACCCACAATATTAAAATAATTACTTAATAAAGTTTCATTAAATGAAAAAAAGCGCAAATGCTCAATATGTTTTATGTATGTAGTGAAAATAGTGCCCAAATTGTATAATTAAAAACTACACCACGGGGCCGCGTACCATGATGCTATTAAAAAGAATCTACAACCAAAATAACTTAAATAAAACAACTAGTTTTTTTTTCACAAAGTCTACTCGTTATAAATATAATAAAAATTTTGCTTATGAATTTTCATAATTGAGTCTATTTATTATAATTTATTGTCCATTTTATACGCATATCTGTACATTTGTACTGTTTATAACTAATATCTGTTTATAATTCATAGAAAAATTGTATTTTTTTCCAAGTATTTAATCTCGAAGTTAGATAAACACAAAGTGTACCAAATACGTTGCAGACGTGAGCTACATTCGGTAAAAGTATATAGTGTTAACTACCCGTGTGTTTATAGTGCGGCTTTAGAATTAGGGCGCTGTCTTTAATTCTTTTCCATTATTAAAAGGACTGTTTTTAAATTAATATAAGAACTTATATATTACATATTTTCGAACTAGTAATTTATACTGACACCATATCTTTAATCCAGCTGATCCTCTAATGTAACACTAAATATTTTTTTGTCCCTTTACTATGTATTTATAAAAATTTGGACTTTGTATATTGCGTCATTAGGGATTTTGCACGTATGATATTGATGTAGAAACACATACGAAAAGCCATAAACGTCATGACACGTCACAGTCGCAGCGCAAGGGTATTAAATAATTCAGCTGAGCGGCAACAACGCGCTCACAGCATTCAAATGGGTAAAAACTACTACTATGTAACAAGTAATGTCTGAAACTATTTTCATGGTTTTTAATGGGTTACATCCATTAACGGTTCCGTTTCACACTAATCCGCTTGGATACGTCATTTATTACAGTTTATCTGCAAATATTTTTGGCGTGGGTCTTTTCATGTGGAGAAAATTCAAGCATAACTCTCTTTATCATGCTAAATGAATTTGAGCTTTCAGTCAGCACTGTAGGAATACGACAAAAAATTATTACAATTATAAAATTCGCTATTTAAAATACAAGACACGTATTCAGTTGTCAGCAAGCATACAAATTTCTTGTAATTTGTTCTGTTATTTAATCTAACTAACGCGCTTTCAACAATTTCTATTAACTTGCTTTTCGTGTTTGTCTGTCTGTTCAGTACAATATATATTTGCAATCGAATTTAAACTAAATTCCCGATGATATAGAGATTTAAAACTTTAAACATGACTCAGGACTTTTTTGTCTATTTGTTTATTCGTTTCGTTGTCTATTCGGTACAAATTTTGCTTACTTCGCGATGAATAGAGACTTGAAACTTTAGGCATAGCTAAAAACTGGCTGACAAACTAAAGAGCAGAAAATAAATACTTCAATATTTTTTTTATATTCCCCTTTTTTGAAACTGACTAAAAGTATAAAATAATTTCCTGTAGTCCCATGCGGACTTTTAATCCCATACAAACAAATTCAAAAACTCAACATGATCATAATATTATACAAAAAGTAAGAAATATAGCGTCAAGTAGTACGAGTATCTCCGTTGAGAAAACTCACACAACAAGTCATACAATTTGTATTGAAATAAAACTACTAAATATACTATTGCACTATTCAATTCGTATCAAATAAGAATGTATATTGCTTGCGCTTATATGAATAAAATTAAGGAAGTGTATATATTACGTACAGTTCTTTTTGATAAAATCAAAATCCTCATTGATACACATACCTATTCTAACACGCTCTACATTTTCGACAGTTAGAACTCTGTATGGGGGTCTATATGGGATAGAAAAAAATATTATATACCTACTTTTTAGTTAGTTTTCAAAACGTGGTATATTATTAATATTAAAATTTTCTCTTTTTATAAGATAAAGTGACAAACGAGCACACAGTTCATCTTATAATATCACCTGAGGGTAAATGGATGCTGTGACCCATAGACATCTTATCCTCAATTAAGAATCAAAATGCAGATGCGTTTTCACCCTTGACGTCTAAGATAGAATGCCTCGTTTCCAGAAAAAAAAAAGACAACACAGAAGCATTAAGCTGCTATTTTACGCTTGTATTCTGTGTGTGCTGGTACTTTGCATTACATATAAATGTAATGCATTGGAATTGTCACAACATGTTATTTTGTTACTTTCTTAGAGGTTAGAACTTTCATATATTTCTTTTCTTTCTTCTCAATTAAGCTCAATACTTTCTGTATTATGCTGACTTATATTTTTTTTTTATAGGATAGGGTGACAAACGAGCACACAGTCCAACTGATGGTAAGTGGTTGCTGTGGCGCATAGACATCTGCATCTCTCCTCGTTTGCGAATCAAAATACAGATGCGTTGTCACCCTTGAGGACTAAGATGGAATGCCTCTTTTGCAGTAAAAAAAGTCTCCGGTTCTCTACATTCACCATACGAAACACAGCAGTGTTAATTACTATTTTACGCTGGTATTCTGTGAGAGCATGGTCCTTCCCCGGTCGAGCCGACCCATTCGTGCTATAACTATACTACTAATATAGTTGCAGCATGGTTCTACCACGTAATAATAATAAGATTATTAATTATAAATATTATAATAATGCTAAGATTATCCTTGAATTCGTTGTAACACAGAATTAATTATATACAAAGTTTTATGTATATCCCACTAAAAGTACTTTCTCTTAGGAAACAGTATTAATTAGTTTACTACTAATTAATACTGTTTCCTAGTAATAATTTAAGTTTGGAAACATCGACATTTTTGTTTTCTATAACAATAAATATAATTTGTATATCCATTGTTTGCGTTAAGTTTAACAAACTCAAATCGTAATGTGAGCATTAAATGCTAATAACGTGGTATACCTACTGCGTGCAAATGAAATTAAGCAAAGTTTATTAGCAGGTGATATTATGAGATTCCGCTATCAGACCATTAGATAATAACTTGATCTCAAAATAGGAATCAAATTTCACTTTATCGTTACATCGAGGTGTAATTACTTTGTATTAATAACGTACATTATAATATGTAGATCATAATTAGAACTATTAAGATTATAAAATTATGTTATTTATACTGTGAAATAATACAATAACTATGATATAAGCTTGGCCTAAAGGTCTAGATGCCAGGCCATAAACTCCAAAAAAAAAACTATGATATAAGCTTTATGCACCCAGCACAGGGCCGCGCTTTGTAACATTCCTTGTCCAGAGGCTTATTTTCGGCAGTGCACTTGTAATGGATTGTAAGAATAATAATGCTGATGATAATGAGGATAATGTATGCTATATAGGAAATATTTTTTCTTTTCCAAATGGTTAAAACTTGTATAAGTAAATTTTTAAAACAAAATAAAATTGTAAAATGGCAGTTTCTACCAGCTTTTCAACGTTCTGGTAAGAATAAAGGCAATGTATTTGGAGGTATATATATATATATATGTGTTTGTTGGCTTTTTATTTTGTGGTCTCAAGTAAACTATACAGGTTGATGAACTTTGAAGTGCGAAATGTCGTTATATTTGCGTTTATCTCAAAAGTGACATAGGCAGACATATATCAGACAATATAGCAATAATAACCCAGATGACGTTAGCTAAACCGGTGCATTAGGACGAAGGTGTCATTATATTATATTAGTTAATAATAGATCACTATAGTCGATTTCTTCGTTTTTTAATAATAATTTACTTACAAACCTCATCATTCTAGTTATTTTACTTTTCTGATTATGCGCATAGTGGCAGATTTATGTTCGCCACACCATAAACCGTCCGGGTGACCTTCTGATCGATGATTCTTTGATCTTGCACTGATAACATGTTCAATTTTTTAAACATGTTTTAGTTTTTCGGGTTCTCTCCAACCGCCAATCACTAGATCCACGTTCGCCGAGCGACGCTTGATTAATATTTAAAGGCAAAGTTACTTTTCCTCCTTTAAAACGACCTAATTTCACCTTTCAAACTATTTGATATAGAATTAACACGTTTATTTTAGTCAATATATCATGTCACAACAACGTATTACATTTTTTTTTCTGTAATTAAAAGTTAAAATTTAATGAATAAATGTTATGTGTATCAGTAGAAGTACTACTTTCTAGTTTTTTTTTTTAATTTTTAAATTGATCTTGAAAATTAAATATTTATATTCTCACATCCATAAATAATGTACGATAACATGTTAAGAAAAGTTGTTTTGGGTTTTTAATATTATTTTTAATATTAAAGTCGCTATGTGTGGAGGTGCAGTTATGCCCAGACTTGGAAGTATAAATAAAGATGTCAATGTCACCCCGTATAAACCACATTACGTTATCATTTCATTTTTTAATTACTGCTACATACCTAATAAGTGATTTACTTTGATTTGACTTTGATTGTCGATTGCAAGACTTTCGTTTGTTAGTTAGTAGAACGGACCGCAAGTAGGTTTATACGTGGTAAAGCCATGCTGCAGCTATATTTCTGGCATAGTTGTAACACGAATGGGTCGGCTCGACCGGGGAAGTACCACGCTCTCACAGAATACCAGCTTAAAATAGCAGCTTAATGCAGCTATGTTTCGTATGGTGAGTGTAGAGAACCGGAGACCCTTTTTACTGGAAACAAGGCATTCCATCTTAGTCCTCACGGCTGACAACGCATCTGCATTTTGATTGTTAATCGAAGACAGGTAGGATGTCTATGGGCCACAGCAACCACTTAGCATCAGGTGGACTGTGTGCATGTTTGTCACCCTTATCCTATAAAAAAAAGCTATTATAATTCCGATACATCTAGTCTCATAAATATAGTATATTCTGTATAAGATTACCTACAATATAATATAATCGATTCTAGTTCACTCTCCATTGCCATTAATTTATATACAATGCGTTAAAACCTCAGAGCACAAGTACGCGTTTTTGCATTTGCTACTTTAATTTAATTAAAAACGCCCTGGATTACAGCACACCCCCCAACTTGAGAAAATTTGTTCTAGCTGTAAGTGACTTTTTATTTACTTACCACGCCCGTACGATCTGAAAAATAAAAAAGACTGTGTTAAAAATAACTATAAAATATAGATATAGATGTTTCATGACAATAACAGATTCAAAATCAAGATCATTTCTTTTGCATAATTTGGATTTTTATACATAATGTTCTCGTTTCTGCAGATAACTTATTATAGGTTCATTACCAGAATGGAATTTAACATAAGGATAAGGATTTTTAATTATAATTCTTAAATTTGCAACTTGTTATTTTCAGGTTTTTTGGTTTGTTGTAAAATTTTATCTTTTATTTACTGCAATATCCTGCTAATGAGAATGAGGATATCTTCGCTGGACAAGCTGCTCACAAACGTGCACATACTCTAGTAACGTCACATGAATATACAATGTTAAATCTTCTATAAGAATTATTTATGCATTATTTTTATTTTAATAAGATATGCAGTAAAGATTAAATAAATAAACGAATATTAACCAATAACTTTTATAATAAGTCTTCAACATGATGATAATACAATGGTTAGATTTTACGTCGTAAAACATAAACGTCATTATTACATTTTGGAAGCCAACATGATGGGCCAAACTCGTCAGGAAAAAAATTAATTGAAATGCGATATTTATATATTTCTCTGTCAAAAACAACAAACAAACATAAGGAAATAAAAATAACAACTGTAATACTTTTTGTGACACACACTAGCTTGAACTTTATTTTAGGACTCCGGGTGGGAAAGAAAATTAAAAATTCTTGGGATGCCAGGTACTGTGTCTACATATAATATTTTCATACAATATAAGGGCTTTAGTTTTACTAATTTTTTTTAATGAAATATTCGTATACTAATTATTATATTTTCTAAAAGTTAAAAAAACTTAACAGTTTTATTTGTAAACCGCCAGTAATGTTGTGTTTTGTAAACGGAATCCGCACATAACTTACACGCATCACCTGTATGTAACAATAAAATGTACAATGTTATTCTTTTCCGTCTTTGTAAGAAGTGTATATTTTAGATCCTTGACTTACACTACTTCCTCAAGTTAAATAGAGCTGCTTCATAAAACAAAAGCTATTCATGTATTCTCTGTCACATTTGTCATTCTCTCTTTCAACCGCATGATTATGTAGGCTAGAAAAAATAAAAACTAAACTCAGCTTTTCCTTTTTACATGTACAACTTACTGAATTAAGTAAATACTAGACATGGTATTCACAGGCATGCGTCTATTGTATAGCTTTTGACTAACAGCTCTAACTCACATATGCAAAGCAATCATAGTAATATTGTTTTCTTTAACGTTTACTTCGTTGCCAATCAGGGTAATTAGTATAATGTGAAATGGAAACTAATTGAGTTAAGTTTCTTACGTAATAAATGCTTTCCAAAACTGAACTCAGAAAAAATAATTAACAATATATTACAATTTTTAATTACTTATTAAATTGTGTCATTATTAATTAATTGTAGCCTGACTAGTTAGTAAAATAAAGAGATAAATAAAAGGCACTATTGAGGTCATTGAGCAGCGATGCTTTTTCAGTATATATACGAAATTTAATACAAATACACAAAAAGTATATTTTTTAGTGATTTACATTCTGGAAATAGCACAAGAAATAGCAGAAGAAGCACAGGCTACAATTAGTTAAACAATCGTATATAGTTATACCAGAAACTGAACTCCAAAGACTGTAATTCTTTCAACAAAGCACAATGTATACGCTATTACAACATAGTTCAAGAAAATATACAAGGCTTCGGTACTTACAGAGGCCCATCCCCCCCCCCCCCGCATCAACATGGTACCGGAATAAAACGGAAGACTACCCCAGGAGGGTACCAGCATCCATGGAGAATTCCTCGCTGAGCATATCTGGGGGGCGGGGGGAGGGGCAAAATTCCGCTTGACTCGAACCTAAGGCTGATACTTCGTATCTCTCCTACCGGGGGTACAAATTGGAACACTCGTTTGAACAGAAATCGTTATGCTTGGCGATTTTAACGGCCACCACGCCGAAAGGTTCGGTTCGCGTTTAACCGATTATGCAGAGAAATCTGTTCATGATTTTGGCTTGGCATAAGGTGTGACACAACTGGTTACTTCGCCTACGCGGATTCCAGATGTAGAGGATCATGCACCTTCCCTGCCTTCTGTTGATCCCTCATTCGAACAGATATCAGATCTCCGTCACGCACCTCTTGGCTCCTCGGGCCATTGTCTAGTAGGGAGTGTGGTGCCACTCACGCTGAAATCGGGGTGGCTTTCTGCAGGCTGCCGCCGTGTTTGGCAATATAGGTTGGATGATTTGGATGGGATGTGGTCTTTTTTACATCCTACCCTTATGGCGGGTTTGCTTCTCGCCGGACGATCCCAACGTTGTTGCTAATTCTGTTGCTGTTGTGGTACTTCAGGGTATGGAACTTTTTATTCCTTCCTGTGTGGTATCTATCAGAGGCAGATCTTAGCCATAGCTTAGTCGCTCTTGTGAAATAGCATCACGCTACAAGCAGGAGTGCTACCGGACCTGGACTGACGCATCAACGTCCCTGGATGTAAGCACCAGCGCCCTTAAAAAGAAGTATAATTCCGCCTCTAGGTCCTTGAAGAGTCATTGCCAAGGCAAGGTTCGAGCACATTGGCAGAATTGGCGAGAAGCTAGTTCACCTTCCTTCGGGAACCCGTGCATTCTGGTCTCTCGCCAAGGCTGTCGAAGGGAACTTCTGTCTGGCATCTTTTCCATCTCTTCATAGGAAAAACGACTCACTGGCCAATGCCGCAAAGGAGAATGCCGATCTGTTAAGCCGAACATCCCGCCGTGTGAGTGTTCCATGCCTGATGATGTTCACACAGCGCTCGGTTCGCAAAGCATTCCTCTCCCTAAACATCCACAAGTCGAGCGAGCCTGACTGAATCCCTCCAACGTGCTGAGGGCGTGTCCTCTGAAGTTGGCACCGGTTCTAACGCGCCTTGTCCAGTACTCCTACTCCCAAGGCGTAGTCCCGAAACCATGGAAGACGGTTTTTGTCCCCCCGATCCCTAAAAAAGACGACCGCTCAGACCCGTCTAACTACAGGCCTATCGCCATCTCATCTTTGTTATTCAAAATAATGGAATCCATTATAAACTGCCAGCTCATGCGGTACCTTGAGGAGCACCAGCTTATTAGTGACTACCAATACAGTTTTCACCGGTGTCGATCAGCTGGTGATCTTCTGATCTACCTGACTCATAGATGGGCGGAGGCAGTAGAGTCCCAGTCCAAGGGGGTCTAATCGGGCGTTAGTTTGGACATTGCGAAGGCTTTCGATCGGGTTTGACACAAAGCCTTTCTCTCGAAGCTCCCTTCCTATGGGCTTCACGAGAAATTGTGCAATTGGATCACCAGCTTTTTTGCAGATCGGAGCATCAAGGTCGTTGTAGAGGGCGCAAGCTCCGACTACAATCTTGATAATGCCGGTGTTCCACAAGTCTGCGTGCTATCACCAACGCTGTTTCTTCCACATACCAATTATATGTTGCGAAGCGGAAACATTAATTGCTATGTGGATGAAAGCACTGTTGATGCTCTATATACCGGCAGTGCCAATATTTCTCGGTGAAACGTCGCCGAGTACCGGAACAAACTTGTGTCTAAATTCGAGTCTTTGCTGAACAAAGTCTCGAATTGAGGGTGACTTAATCTAGTACAGTTTAATCCTCAGAAGACACAAATTTGCGCGTTTACCGCTAAAAAGAACCCCTTTGTCGTATCGCTCAGTTTCAAGGCACTCCCCTTGTTGCCTCAGCCAGTATCGGAATCGTTGGCGTCGACATATCGAGTGACGTGCAGTTTCGTGGTCACTTGGAAGAGAAGGCCAAATTGGCTTCTAAAAAGCTTGGCGTGCTCAGCAGAGCGAGACAGTTTTTCATGCCAGCACACCGCCTGCAACATTGTAAGGCGCAGGTTTAGCCTCACATGGAATACTATTCCCATCTTTGGGCTGGGGCTCCCCAGTGCCAGCTCCTTTCACTTGACCACATTTAGCGTAGAGCGGCTCGAACTGTCGATGACCCAGTCCTATCCAATCGGCTCGATACACTGGCGCTGCGAAAAGATGTTGCATTCCTTTGCATTTTTTGGGGAGTTCTCTGAGGAATTGTTGGGATTAATCCCAGCCGCCAAATTTCACGAAGCAAATTGGGGGAAAACTCCCGTTACCATCCACATCATCTGGATGATTGGCGATCCACCACTGTACGTTTCACTTGGAGTTTTTTTCCACCTACGACTTTTCTGTGGAATAATTTACCGCCGGCGATTTTTCCGAACCGATACGACTTAGAGACATTCAAGAAAAGAGCCTACTCCTTTTTAAAAGGCCGGAAGCGCACCTGCAATTCTCATGGTGTTGCAGTTGTTCATGGGCGGCAGTAAAAAAACTTACTAGAAAGGTAAATATTTTTAGTAAGCCAAAGCTGTATAAAAAGGGTTTAATAAATTTTATTTAAGAATTTGTAATACATGATTGACTTTTGATGAAGAGCGATTTTATACTCATTCAGACCGTCGTTCGGCAGATTTCTAATGACTTTCAAGTCCTAGAATCTTAGGGCTTCGTCGGTAAACAAATAATCTGTGGCGAAGGAAGTGTGAAGAAGAAAGATTTCAGATGCATACATTAGGGGTACTCATGACTTTTATAAATGATTTTTTGTACAATATACTTTGAAAAGTATTATTAAAAGAAGTTTCGTTAAGTTTCTTGCTGGTTATTTCCAGGACAAAGGTTTCTTTGAACCAGTGGTAAATTATAAAAAATACTTTCAATAATAATAATTCGTAATCCACATTGAATAAAAAAAATTTACTCTATTCTATTCCAATAACAACGAACTTGCTTTTAAGTGAAATCTCTTTTATAAATATTTACGGTACTTTTTCCCCAGAGCCTATTCTTTTGCGTTTACGCATATAAGATTGCGAATACAGGACGTTAACAAAAATCTTAATGATGAGATGTAGATGTCTATAAGCCACAGCATCCATTTACCATTACGTGAAATGTGTGCTCGTTTGTCACCCATATTCTGTAAAAAAATGATGTATAAGGTCACAGCATGTTACGGTCAGATGCACTGTGATCGCATTGGTCACCCTTACTTACGAATATATAAAAAAATATTACTGGGCGTAATATCTGTCTAAAATGTTCTCCGAAGATGTTTGTATAATACTATTATTATATGTCGTATAAAATTAGCATAATTTGAAAAGTTTTTATAGCTTTCTACAATTGAATTATTGAAGTAAACTGGTAATTGGAGAAGCCCTAGTGCAAAACCCGATTTAAGAATATTTCATATGTCATCGGAATATGCATTATAATGATGACGTTACTCAGAGGTAAATCACAGAAGTAGCGTCGCTAACAACTTCGAGACATGAAATTAGCGATTCTCTGAATTATATAGCGATACATAACATCACAATGTATACAAGTGAATATTAAGTAAAAACAAGACCACCCACTGCAAGAATTCGTTTTAAACGATTAGTTATAAAATATATTAAGTTGTATAAATTTTTTGAGACGGTACCTTAACTTAAAAAAAGAACATCTATTTTGATGTAAAATCCTTGCGTCATTAATGAATGTTTGTTCAATATTATGCTTGATAATTAACTTGATTGTTAATATTATAATGTTAAGCAAATTAAGACAAGAAAGTAATTTAAGTATTTAGATCTTTTAAAAGGTAAAAATACATAAAAAGCATATATACATTTCACATATTAGCTTCTGAAATCGGTTCCTTAGCACCTGATAGAAGATCTTTTATATGATGAAGTAAAAGACCATCAAAGCCACCGGCCGATCCTTTTCTTAAGTAAATTATCGCAGTTTGTACCTCTACTGTAGTGGCTTCCAGTGTATGTACAGGACCATGAGCGTCCGGAAAATTATAGACAGCCGCCCAAATTGGATGTTTAGCCCTCAGAACGCTAACAGTTCGCCTACAACTGTACCTCAAATCCTGTATGTCGTTATTATTTTCATTTATTTATTTATTGCATAAGATAGTATTGTAGAGTGAGTTTAAAGGACTGAAATAATTGTTTTTTATCCTTCTTATGAGAGGTATATGCCGTCGCATTAAATTTTAAAAAGGTAAAGTTATTTTAACAAGATATATCAAGGGCTTTTGAGTGTGTTAATCGTAAAATACTATTAGATAAAATGAAAAGGTGTGGCATTCGAGGAGTGCCACAGATCTAAATAACTTTTGTCGTAATACAAAAATACTGACAGTTAATAAATCGATACTTAGAGAAATATACTTCCACAGGGCACTGTATTAGGCCCCCTTCTTTTCTTGTTGTATACAAACGACCTTCCAAAACTTATTCAAAATCCAATGATATTATTCGCAGATGACTGCACCACACTCGTCAAGTGTGCTTTGCAGACAATTATATAAATCAGATGTTAGCATTACACTCGGGAATATTGTGGAATGGTTAAACCGTAACCAATCAAGTATTAATTTGTCAAAACTCATCTTATACAGTTTTATTATAAGTTTCAAAATACGTTACAAATAAATATAGAATATGAGTCATAAATAATACAGGAGGTGCATTCAACAAAATTCTTGAGCTTAACTGTTGACACCACATTTAAATGAAATTTGTGCCAAGCTTTCAAAATTCGTCTACCCTTTGAGAAGAATAATTTTTAACACGTCTGTTAAAGCTGGATTGATGACATACGATGGATACTACCTAAAATCCGTTTTAGTCTATGAAATAATTTTCTGGGGCGACGCCCCAAATATCGGCAGGGTATTTAAACTGCAAAATAGTGCATTACAGCTATGTGCGGGGCTCCTCAAAGAGACTCTTGTAGACCGCTTTTTAAGAAACTGGACATTTTGACACTAACCTGTTTATACATTAAAGAGGTATCTTTATTTATAGGAAAATTGAATACTTATTTAAAAAATCTAAAAATAGCGGGAAGTCTTATAAAAAAACAATAGTTCATTTTATCCGAAAACAGTACAATATACTAAAAGCATTTAGCGTAATGCCATTAAAATTTACAATAATATTCCTGACTCTTTTAAAAATATGAACGATATAAAATTTAAATAGGTACTGACTGAATAGGATTAGATAAATGCTTCTACAGCGTACAAGAATTTATAGACAATAAAGATTAAATAAAGTAATGATATATTTGGTGGTTGGATTTATTATTTAATTATTCGAACAAATTATTGAATACGAAGACAAAATTATAATGAAAAAGTTAAATTCGTAAGTAGGTAAGGTATTATTAGAAAACTGACATTATATTTTGTAATAATCATTTAATTAAAAATTATGATGACATTATTGAATTAATCTATATATTTGATAAAGATATAGATTATTTTTATAAATAAAATTAAGACTTAATATTGTACACCTGAAATAGGTAGACTATGGAGCACAAATGTACATAATATATTCTTAAGATCTTATTTAACTTTACCTATAGGAAATATTTATTAGATTTGATTTGATTTAAAAAAAGGTTTTTGTGCGGTAAAGAAGTTATTTTTAGGAAAGCAATCTTGTACTTCAGATACCTTGTGAGTCCTGGATTTATAAATATTTAGGCCTCTTTGCCCTTTAAAAACTTGTGGTTTTGATAGATCTTTACACTATAGGAGGCCTTATGATGCGGTCGACACAGACCTTCCCCTTGGAGAGCCTAGCATCCAGACGCATAAAAATTAATAATATTTAACCAAAATCCTAAAAATCCTCAAGAAATACGTACATAGATCATGATATTTATATAAAAATATACAAAAACTACACTCATAAAGTTAGAAAATGAAAAAAATAAAAAAATAATATAGCATAAAGCTTTGTAACACTCTTAACTACATATTATAATAAAACTTACTTTTAAAAAACGAAAATATATCTGCTTTAAAAAATTTATAACGGTTAACCTGGTTTGCAAGCGTGAACAACAATTACATTATGTATTTTATGATAACCAACAGGAAACTTTGTGATTAATTGTCCACTTGATTATAGCTATTATTCTCAAACACGGCTCTAAAACATAGTGAGTTATGTATTTGCGCGATATACAGGCGTGTAATTTAAAATCTTTGAAAACAAACAATATGGTTTTAGAGAAAAAAATTATAATGGTTTTACTTCATAGATAATTTAGATATAGTTACCGCGTAAAAGCCATGGGTCACTGAAGTGCGTCAATATGTGAAGCATTCCTCTCAAATAGTAAGTAGACTTGGTCCGAGTAATAATTTTTTAAATATTTGGGATAAGCACATTTTATCAAATACGTCACTATTAATTTTCCATAGGAAACTTCAAATAAAATATTGCAATATATTATGAACAACCCTTATTCCAGCTCCGCCTCAGAAGCACGGAACACCCACCACCAAGATCACCGACGATAGCGCTGTACAAAACTGCTTAAGCAGTTAGGTTAGTTAGGCTTAGCAGGATATACGTGGCCAGTGTAACGCTCCCCCCCCCCCCCCTCTACTGTTGTATATAAGTAGCCTTGTGTTCAAATATAAAACAATATCATTTAATAAAAATTATCGTTACCAGGCTAATGAATATTGATCTTTCTTTCCCAAGGGTCTATCAAAAGGTTTAGTCATTGGCCGTTTGTCATATTTATAGCGTGAACATTTTAGTTTGGAACCTCATTTACTTTGTGTGTTGCTTAGTAACTTAGTTCTTTTAGCTATGTCTCTGGGAAGAATGAATATTCACTAGAGCAATTAAAATCCGTTGGTAGAGCTTTATAATTATTTAAAGCAAAAGAGCCCCGTTTACGGAGAAAGGGCTCAAAAAGTTAAGGAAATTAAATTAAATTAAAAATAAATCCCTATTATACTTGTTTCGGGTTCACATCAGTCAATTCCTTATTAATTAATCTTTTCCCGATTGAAAAAGGCTCACAATATTTATATAAAAATACTCGATACAAGGGTTTTACTCTCTCGCTCTTCGCTCATTTTATTAAATGTGTGGTAGGCACAAGGCTCCACACAGGCCAACGCCGAGTACGGTGAATGCTAACCAAACAACACGCTTCTTCCTAATGGCGGCTCTTCACGTTGGCCAACATAGTGGCGAATGTGTTGGCAGAGATATTGGCCAAGAATTTGTGATCGCGTCCACACGTTGGAAGGTCGTTCAGTTTGCTTTGGTTCAGGCCTTGGTTCAGGCTTTGATCTTTTGCAAAAAACCGACACCACACGGATCTCGCGCCAACTTGTGGGCCATCGTTCCAATACATATCAACGTAGCTTAAACACCCGTTCTACACGATGGCCATCGTTGCTGGCCAACACATTCGCCAGTATGTTGGCCAACGTGTAGAGCCGCCGTAAGAGGGACGAGAAGTTCGGAACTGGACCGTAGTCCATAGTAAAATAACTGGCGAACCAGTAAAAGAGTGGGCTTGGCCCCTTGGTAGTAGCGTAAGCACAAACATCTGCCGAAGTCGGTCATCATCACTATATAAACGCCATACAGAGTACAATCTAATCCAGTGACAGTGAAGGTACGTCACATGTTTTAGGCACATGTCGAAATACTAGGCACGCTGGCCATAAAAAGTTTTCCGTGAGCGCCAACAATCGCAGAGACGCAACGCCGCACAAGCATCACTATGACTATCGTCGGGCTACACCATCCCAATAACCATACGCTTCCAGCAGACATAATCATCCGCCATATTTTATAGACCTTACTTTCATATATCTTTTATACTTCTTTTTTTAGTCTATTATAATAATTATTCATCTGAGAGACCTTCTATATTATTGCTTTTGTTTCATAGACCTTACTATCACAAGTTCTTAATATGGGACTATTACATTGTACAAAAGTACTTCCCGACCACCACATATATATATGTCAGGACTGGTGGTATGCGTCTCCGGCACATCGAATGAGAAAAATCAACCCCCTTGGATTTGGTTTAAAGTTTGTATGGGGGTTCTATACGTTGAAGAATTACACAGAAAGTGATTATTTTAAATTTGAAGTAGTACTTTTTGAGATATTAACTATATAAAAGTCAAGCATTACATGAACAGTGAACACGCTCTAGCACTGCACAAACACGCTCTATAACTTAGAAATAATTTGATCCATTTCCCAATTATAATATAGAACTTATAAATGTTATTTGTCTTTATTATTGTAACAAAATCTATTTTATTTATATTATTTAATAACTTTTGAATATTTTAAGCAGAGTTTTAGTAAATTTAATGAACTTTTAAGGACAATATTAAGCCTTTACTTTCTATAACACTTAATATTCGATATGAATGTATTTTATCTTTATGCTTATTAATGCATTTCAATTCTTCAAAATTTTACATATATGATATTTAAGACGAATTTATGTAGAAATTAATTATTATTAATTAATAACAATAATGCGACGTCACAACAAGTATGATGGCCGCATTGGCGGTCATATTATATTTACTACTACTACGATTACGACTATTCATGATGTCGATGGTTTTGATTACGAGAATAAGTACGGTTGAGGCTATATACTGATATTTCATTTTCCTTATAATTTCGTTGTTCATTAAACACTCTAGTTGACAAGTAAAATACTAAATCCAAATTGTAATGCTTAGCAAGTGTACGTTTGCCATAATAACTTCCCATGCTACAGGTTGACTGGCAGAGTATGCCTACAAGCATTAATTTTGCCCATTGTTACTTTAGCTATTATGGTTAACAAAAAATAAAAAAATAAAATTGATACATAATAAATAACAAATTTAATAAGAAAGGAGTGCTTCAGCTATTTGGATACATAGAAATAATGAACGAGGAAAGAGTAACAAAACAAAAGTATACTGCAGAAATAAGCGACACAGTCGGCAAAGGACGTCCCTAGGTGGAAGTTTATCGACCAAATGGACCAAATTAAGAGTGCCCTTAACCGACGGACACTATATACCTACGCATGTATGCGTAAATGTGGTTGTAAAAGCAGCGAAAGAAGTTTATCAGGATCGTGTCAAATGGAAGTTTGGAGTGGAAGTTTATGTGAAATAATATTTATTTATTAAACCATTGTTACACACCTTAAAATAATGCCAACACAGACCGACTCATCGACCACGTCCAAATAGCTGCAGACTCCATGCTACAACAGGTCCCATCCGCAGAGATCGTGATTCTTGGCGATTTTAACGCCCACCACGCTGAATGGCTCGGTTCACGCTTAACCGATCATCCGGGGAGATCTGTTTATGACTTTGCCTTGGCATATGGTCTGACATAACTGGTTACTTCGCCTACGCGGATCCCAGATGTGGAGGATCATGTACCTTCCCTGTTGGACCTTCTGCTGACCTCTCATTCGGACGGATATCAGGTCTCCGTCGATGCCCCTCTGGGCTCTTCGGACCATTGTCTGATCCGGAGTACGGTGCCATTCACGCTCCAATCGCAATTGCGATCTGCAGCTTGCCGCCGTATTTGGCACTATAGGTCGGCCAATTGGGACGGGATGCGGTCTTTTTTTGCATCCTAGAAGTGCTCATATACGAGCTGTGCGCACTCGTAACTTGTTCGCCGTCAGTACATGTCGTACAAATACCGGCTTGCGCGCGCCAGTTTGCCGTATGATGCATTCCTTTAACGAGTTTTTCAATGATGGTAATATAGACTTGTTTACACCTAATGTTCTTGCTTTTAAAAGATCTATATTTGAAAAACTAAAAATCTAAAACTAATATTATTTTAGCTCCTTGTTTTTTAGTTTTTAGTTATTAAGTTTTTATTCTGCGTGTGCGACACTTTCATTTAACATTGTAAGTAATATGTGGATAGCGTTGTGGGCTACATTATTGTGAATACATCATGTTTTTGTATTTTAGATATTACTGTATTTTTTAGCTGTTTGCTGTTCCTTAATAAATAATTTAAAATTAAAAATTTTGTACAGCCGACTTCAATATAAGTTATTTAAGAATAACTTAAAAACTATTGGTCTGACCTTGATCAAATTCATATGGGACCACACGAGAAGTACCAGCTTTCAAATAAAAAAAGAATCATCGAAATCGGTTCACCCAGAAAAAAGTTCTGAGGTAACACACATAAAAAAAAAAAACGAAAAAAAAAAAACATACAGTCGAATTGAGTACCGGCTCCTTTTTGGAAGTCGGCAGATAAAATAAAATCCTACCCTTGGGGGCGGGTTTGCTTCGTGCCGGATGATCCCAACGTTGTTGCTGATTTTGTCGCTGATGTGATACTTCAGGGAATGGAATTATTTATTCCATCATCTGTGGTGCCTATCGGAGGCAGAAATCAGCCATGGTTTGGTCACTCCTGCAAAATTGCATCACGCTATAAGCAGGAGTGCTACCGAACCTGGGCCGACGCATCAACGTCCCGGGATGTAAATACCAGCGCTCTTAAAAAGAAGTATAATTCCGCCTCCAGGTCCTTCAAAAGTGTCATTGCCAAGGCAAAGTCAGAGCACATAGGCAGAATTGGCAAGAAACTAGTTCGCCTCCCTTCGGTAACACATGCATTCTGGTCTCTCGCCAAGACTGTCCAAAAGAACTTTTGTCAACCATCTCTGCCATCTCTGCACAGAGTGGACGACTCACTGGCCCATGACGCAAAGGAGAAAACCGATTTGCTAGGCTCTCTTTTTGCTTCCAACTCGACTCTAGATGACGGGGGCAACACACCGCCGACCATCCCGCGGTGTGAGTGCTCCATGCAGGAAGTGCGTACAGCTCACAGCACTCGGTGCGTAAAGCACTCCTCTCTCTGGACGTCAACAAGTTGAGTGGGCCTGATGGAGTCCCACCTATTGTGCTGAAGACGTGTGCCTCGGAGTTGGCACCGGTTTTAACGCGTCTTTTTCGGTACTCCTACTCCATTAGCATCGTCCCGAACTCATGGAAGACAGCTTTGGTGCACCCGATCCCTAAAAAAGGCGACCGCTCAGATCCGTCCAACTACAGGCCTATTGCTATCACCACCTTGTTCTCCAAAGTAATGGAAACCATTATTAACAGCCAGCTCATGCGGTACCTTGAGGATCACCAGCTAATTAGTGATCGCCAGTACGGTTCCCGTCGAGGTCGCTCAGCTGGTGATCTTTTAGGTTACCTAACTTATAGATGGGCGGAGGCAGTGGAGTCCAAGGGGGAGGCGTTGGCCGTTAGTTTGGACATAGCGAAGGCCTTCGATCGGGTTTGGCACAAAGCGCTTCTTTCGAAGCTCCCTTCCTATGGGCTTCCCGAGAAATTGTGCAATTGGATTACCAGTTTTCTTGCAGATCGGAGCATCAAGGTCGTAGTAGACAGTGCATGCTCTGATTACAAGTCAATTAACGCTGGTGTTCCACAAGGTTGCGTGCTATCACCAACGCTGTTTCTTGTGCATATCAATGATATGTTGCAAACTAGTAACATTCATTGCTATGCGAACGACAGCACTGGTGATGTCTTATACACCGGCCGTGCCAATATTTCTCGGGAAAACGTCGCCGAGTACCGGAACAAACTTGTGTCTGAAGTCGAAACTTTGTTGAACAAAGTCTCAGACTGGTGTCGACTAAATCTAGTCCAGTTCAATCCCCAGAAGACATAAATTTGCGCGTATACCGCTAAAAAGAACCCCTTTGTCGTATCTTTTCAGTTTCAAGGCACTCCCCTTGTTACCTCAGCCAGTATCGGGATCCTTGGTGTCGACATATCGAGTGACTCACTTGGAAGAGAGGCCAAATTGGCCTCTAAAAAGCTTGGCGTGCTCAGCAGAGCGGGACAGTATTTCATGCCGGCACACCGCTTGCAACTTTACAAGGCGAAGGTTCGGCCTCACTTGGAATACTGTTCCCATCTCTGGGCAGGGGCTCCCCAGTACCAGCTCCTTCCACTTGACCGCATCCAGCGCAGAGCGGTTCGAATCGTCGACGACCGAGTTCTTTCCGATCGGCTTGACTCATTGGCACTGCTTAGAGATGTTGCATCTCTCTGCGTATTTTATCGCTTCTATCACGGGGAGTGCTCTGAGGAATTGTTCGGACTAATTCCAGCCGCCCAATTTCATCATCGCACATCGCGACAAAACTCGCGATACCATCCATACCATCTGGATGATTGGCGGTCCACCACTGTGCGATTTAGAATAAGTTTTCTTCCTCGCACAACTTCCAACTTCAAGAAAAGAGCCTACTCCTTTTTAAAAGGTCGGCAACGCATCTGCGATTCCCCTGGTGTTGCGGTTGTTCATGGGCGGCGGTAGTCACTTACCATCAGGTGAGCCGCATGCTCGTTTGCCACCTCTCCTATAAGAAAAAAATTGTGTATTTATCTACAAAAGCTATATATAATTAAAATAATATAATACAAAAATAAAATACATATTAAAATACATATATAAAATATCACTTATAAAGTGAAAGGAGAAAAAAACAAAAGTGGGATAAATCAGGATGTAAGAATTTTTGTTACTAGTTTTCTTGATATCACTAGACAGGGCATTCCAGAGCAATGTTCAATGGAGTATTGAGTAAAAGGGGAGTTAAAGAAACCACTGCTATGTGGTGGAATACGAATATTAAGAATATTTTGGGTACGGGGAACTCTATCGTGAGTAGAATAGAGGGTTTATAAGATAAGAGGGGAAATTAGGGTAATCTTAAATTGAATATAGCACTTGTAAAATTCGGGAGCTACGCCTTTGTCAAAAAGAAAACCATTTAAGATTAGAACGGTACTGAGAAACATGGTCATACTTACGTAAGCCGGAAATTAATCTAATGCAATTGTTGAGAAGGCGTTCCGACTTATCTAAAAGATATTGAGATAGATCTGGGTAACACACATCCGTATAATCAATAATGACTAACATTAAGGACGGCATAAGTAGAAGTTTAGTTTTAAAAGGCTGTTGAAATTTTTGAGAGGACAAAGAGAATGTAAAGTGGCAGTAACTTGCAATAAATAATAGTTCTTGTGGTTATTATAGATTGTCCATTTTTGAAGTTATTGGATAATTTAATTCATATTAAAGCAGTGTTATGGAGTCTTTGAAAATAATTATTACTCTAAAACAACAGATAATTCCCGTATTGTTGAAGACAACAGTTATGAACGTTATTCACATGATTTTGTTAGAAAAACTTTTGCCTTCCGCAATATAAATAAAAGCTTAATTTTGCTAATGCACGATTCAAATAACTCAAGTTAAAATTTATACAGCGGTCACTAATTTGCACGTTGTGCAGGCAAATGAAATCCAGTGGGATTAAGGGAATTGAAAATGTTACATTCAAATAATGAGATAAATTGCGAATTTATTTTGATTATATACCTTTGAACTATGGAACTATCATTGACAATGCATAACGAAAAAGTTCACATTCGAATTATTTTTATTATATATGTATATAGGTAATGTAGATATGTAGGTATGAGACAGTATACATATATATTATTACAGTCTCAGATAGTTCCAGGACCTTCTACTGTAGAAACATCTAGAATGTTCGAGTACATACCGGTCCGTATGACACCAGTTGTACACACACTTTTTTTTCGCTTTAAATATATCTTCGCATGTTGTAAAAATTACACCGAAGTGCACGGTAGAAGATACGAAGCCGTATGCCGTGTTCAAATCACTCAAGTCCATGATACTTGAGTGATTTTAATCATGTTTGTTAAGTATGATTTATATAAGATTTGTGCCTTACTAAGAGGTAGTAGCGTATTGTTTAATTTTATTATTATAATTAACAAATCATGCCGGACATTATCAAAAGCATTCCAAATGTCTATATATAGCTGTCACTGGCACTTTTTTGTCAACTTTTGCAAAAACTTGGTATAAAAATTCATAAATTGGCACATTAATAGATGTGTATTTGCGATAGCCTTGTTGTTCTTTTGCAAAAATATTAATTTATTTAAAGTATGTATATAGTTTCTTATAAATTACCTTTTCTATGATTTTGGAAAATATAGAAATCATAGTAATCGGACAGTAACAGGATAGGTCCTCTCTGTCGTATTTTTTAAATAGTGGTGTTAATAATGGATGTTTTAAGTACATAAGGAAATACACCATATTCAACACAGAGGTATATATAATGTGACTAACTAGCTCCTCGCCCGCAGTTAGTTGCCCGCATCCACGTCAGAACGTCCAGACAGTCATGACATGATATTCATAATACGGAGACCTCAAGCGATCGTATGAAAACTTACTAATATTCAGGAATGATAATGATCACAGATTTTAAGTAAGACCAAGGAATATCAAACAGTGAAAACCTCTCTAAAAATCTGCCGCTTCATACTCCCATACATTCATCATCCTTTTATAATAAATTATTTTCTGTTACAGCTACACGCTTGTGAAACTTCCCTCTACATATTCGCCATGCTCAATGCTTTTTTTTTTCAAAAGCTTCTCAAAACTCATAATTGAACTTATAATTCCCATCATATTTCGTGTTTTATTCTTTTTAGGGTTCCATACCTCAAAAGGAAAATACGGAACGCTTATAGGATCATTTTGTTTTCCGTCTGTCTGTCTGTCTGTCAAGACCCTTTTTATCAGGAACGCGTGGAGGTATCAAGCTGAAATCCATATCAAATACTCAAGTCTACTGTCCCTTAGAGCTGTAAAAAAATCAAACTTCTAAGTCAACGCACTCAAAAGATACAGCCATGTATGCCGTAAATTTTCGACATTCGCAAGGGAATCAAAACCTACAGGGTGCTTCCCGTGAACTCAGAATCTTGAAATTTGGTACGAAGTAACATTTTATAGCACAGATAAAGGAAAAATTACGAAAAGCATTAATTTTTAGTTACATCATATAATAAAAATATTTTAATAATTTTAAACTACAGATTTCTTCGGAACATCACTCCGCTCCACAGTCCGACTCGCACTTTGCCGGTTTTTTTTTATTAACTTAATTGTATAATTTATGTACATTATAAACCTCTTTCCTAACCATTCGTTGTAAACAATTATTTGCGTAATGAGGTTGCCTGGAAGAAATCGCTTTCAGAGCAATAAGATCGCCTATATTAACTTCATTATTTATTGAATGTTTTTTTTTTTGTTTCAATGTGTACTTTTGTACCATAAAGAAAATATTGATAAATTGAAAATGTAACTTACGAGTCTACAATTTTATAATAGTTTTAATCCCCTATTTTACCGTTAGGGATAGAATATCCAAAAATTCTCAAATACATGTTACTTAGTTTTTAATCGAAGGCTTATAATAATGTTACCAAAGATATAATAATACATGGCAGAATTCCGTTTATGTATAATTTTACTTCCATTATGGTAGAATTGTTAAAAATACTAAAACATATGTGAGCTGTGCGTCATATAAATATCTTTCATGTACTTGTACTTGTAACTTCGTATTAGAACCTTATTTAAGCCTATTATTATTTTAATTTAAGAGTAAATTCGTATGATAGATATATATGCACCAAATTTTCTCTATACAAATTTGAACCCCCCCCCCCCTCTCGGACATCCCTGTAAGGGGTTGTTTTGAAAAATAGATCCGAATTCAGTTATTTTACGTCCATAAAATAAAAAGTTTCAAACAAACTGAACACTCTATTTCACCCCCTTCGGGGTTGAAATTTCCAAAATCTTGTCTAGTGGATGCCTACATTATAAAAGACAGCTTCTATCCAAATTTCACATTTCTACTCGTATGTCGAGCGGTTTGGTCTGTGTGTTGATAGATGAGTCAGTCAATCACTATATATAGCAAATACAATAACTACTAGCTCATGTGGTACCTTGAGGATCACCAGCTGATTAGTGACCGCCAGTACGGTTTTCGTCGGAGTCGATCAGCAGGTAATCTTCTGGTCTACCTGACTCATAGATGGGCGGAGGCAGTAGAGTCCAAGGGGGAGGCATTGGCCGTTAGATTAGACATAGCGAAGGCCTTCGATCGGGTCTGGCACACAGCGCTTCTTTCGAAGCTTCCTTACTATGGGCTTCCCGAGAAATTGTGCAAATGGATCACCAGATTCCTTGCTGATCGGAGCATCAAGATCGTAGTAGACGGTGCATGCTCTGACCTCAAGCCTATCAACGCTGCTGTTACACAAGGCTGCGTGCTATCACAAACACTGTTTCTCCTGCATTTCAATGATATGTTGCAAACTAGTAACTTTCATTGCTATGCAACGACAGCACTGGTGATGCCTTATATACGGGCCGTGCCAATATTTCTCGGGAAAACGTCGCCGAGTACCGGGACAAACTTGTGTCTGAAGCCGAGTCTTTGCTGAACAAAGTCTCGGATTGGGGGCGACTAAATCTAGTCCAGTTCAATCCCCAGAAGACAAAAGTTTGCGCGTTTACCGCTAAAAAGAAGCCCTTTGTCGTATCTCCTCAGTTTCAAGGCACTCCCTTTGCTGCCTCAGCTAGCATCGGAATCCTCGGCGTCGACATATCGAATAGTGTGCAGTTTCGTGTTCACCTGGAAGGGACGGCCAAACTGGCCTCATAGTAAGTATATAGTAATATATAATAATATAATGTATATAGTATATATAATAGTAACACATAGTAATAAGCTTGGCGTGCTCAGCAGAGCGAGACAGTATTTCATGTCGGCACATCGCTTGCAACTTTACAAAGCGCAAGTTCGGCCTCACATGGAATACTGTTCTCATCTCTGGGATGGGGCACCCCAGTTCCAGCGCAGAGCGGTTCGAATCGTGGACGATCGAGTTCTTTCTGATCGGCTCGATATACTGGCACTGCGTAGGGATGTTGCATCTCTTTGCATTTTCTATCGAATTTACCACGAGGAGTGCTCTGAGGAATTGTTCGGATTAATTCCAGCCGCCAAATTTCACGAAGGCACATCGCGTCATAATTCACGACACCATCCTCACCATCTGGATGCTTGGCGGTCCACAACTGTGCGTTTTACTAGGAATTTTCTTGCTCGTACAATTTCTCTGTGGAATTGTTTACCACCGGCGATTTTTCCGGACCGATACGACTTAGGTGGTGTTGCGGTTATTCATGGGCAGCGGTAGTCACTTACCATCAGGTGAGACGCATGATCGTTTGCCTCCTCTTTTATAAAAAAAGACGCAGCCAAATTGGCGTGCCAACTGAAATGAAGATGGGGAGGACATGTGGTAAGAGCCATGTGACGCTGATGTGACGACTTTGTAGATGTGGCAGGAGCAACATGGACCAGACTAGCGGCAGACAGAACCTCATGGAAAAATATGGGCGAGGCTTTCACCCGGAAATAGGTATTCTATTGTTTACAATAATTAATATAATAAATTACGTTATTTTTTTATGTTTATAGCCAAATTAAGGTCAACCCTGAGGACTAAGATGTAATGCCCCTTACCACCCGAAAAATGTTAATAATGTAGTATACCTAGTGTACTTTGTGTTTATTCATAGTTGTGAAAGGATTCTTAGATTTCTCCACTTCAAAAAATGTACAATTTTAAAACTAATTTTCCATAATTATCATTTACTATACAAGATGACAGACGATCATCTTACGATGCCATTAGTGCCACTCTCACAATTCCTGATTTGTTTACATCTGCATGTACAACATTAACTTCTCCACGTGCGAGTTTCTTTTAGTAATTTACTGTAGATAATATGTTTGATTAAAATAAAAAGGTACGTATTTATCAAATAGTAATTTCTACTAATTTATTATTGTGATTGAGTAAGCTGCAAAGAAAGATGGTAACAGCATAATATAGCCTATTTATTTTTCAGGCTTAATCAAAGGAAACATCTGAAAATCATAAAGCGGTTCCCACCATTGTACTTACACTAAGAAAAAGAAAAATGCAGCAACACCTATATTATCAGAAAAAATATTAAAAGGTTCCAAGCCATGCCTTTTTTAAGGAAAAATTTGCTGAGTTGAAAAAATTTCTTCAAAATATGGATGAAAAATTTTTGATAGATAAAGAAAAACGGATGGTTTTTGAAAAAATTGGCGTTGAAGAAACATAACTTAATAAGCGTCAACTTAAGAAAAAAAAATATAAAATTGGGAAGCTCTCACGAGATAAGTATTCACCACAACTGCGACTGCTTCAACTTTTAATACTGATACAAGAATTTCTTTTTCAATGAAAAATGAGTCGCATCCTGTGTTGCTCAATGATTGTAAATGATTTAACTAAAATTGACTGTTGTATGAAAATTGGGTTATCATCATGATCATCATTACAGCCCGTCACAATTCCACTGCTGAGCATAGTCCTCCCCCAAGGAATGCCATATATAAAGAGAACGGTTTGCATTTGTATGTAAGACATAAACGTTTCACAGTTCTGTACTTACAAACTTTATCTTATTATAATGACGAGGTTTATCTTGTCTATTTTGTTCACAGTTACAAAAAAATTGTGTATTTGTAAAAGCCGTGGTTTATCAAGAGCTAGGTGATCTCCATAAATTTCACGTTACGCAAGCAACTCAGGTTCAATTCCGGTACGAACTAAATTCTTATTTACATTTTGAAGTACAGATTTACCAACTATAACTGATATTTGATCCAAACCAAGTTTTGACCAAGTGGATCCCATATGATCAATAGTCGCGCTTACGACCATTAGATCAATGACGCAATGAGTTGAAATATTTCGTGTACTGAAAATGAACAAGACACGAGAAGAGCCAATACTCATTGTAGCAGCTCGGCGTATTAATTCCTCCATAACCCATCACAAATTAAAGAAGGTATGACATAGGCCTAACAATGCTTTAAATTTTTACAGAAACTTGAGTTAAGTTGCACCCAAACGTGTGCTAGCGCTTTAACCGAAGTGATAAATTCGTGCCTGTTTTTCTAATTCATCAATTTTTATATCACTGATATATGATATGATTAATTATTGACAACAAAGAGGTCGAACTATGGTTGGTTGATGCAACAAAACTGAAGTAACAAAAGAGTACAATATTAATACTTACTAATACATATATCATAATGTTTCTTGTCAATTTGACATTAAAGCGGGAAAACACAATATTCCGTGTACGTTTTTTAAACTTTTCATAAATACTTATAATAGTGAATAACATGGGTGCACTGCAACGACGTCATTGCTAATATACTAAATATTCATAACATGTTGCAGTTTCGACGCAGTCTCTTAGGCAGTTAATTCTCCTACTTAGCACGTAGTAACAGCGCATTTGCTTGTGTTGTTGCATACTAAGCGTTTGCAGTTTGCAGTTTCTAAATTAAAAATACTGTAATTAAACTATTTTTGAAATAAATTCGTAGAATATTTTAATTTGTTTTTTAAATGTATATTTCTTATCATCACTTATTCAAATATCAAACAACTGATTTAACATTACAACCTATAAAAGTTCACTGCTGAACATATGCCTCCTTTGTAGATTGTCTTATAAGACGGATTTTGCCATGCAACTAAACAAATAGGAATTGCAGGTGTGTTGCCGGCCTTTAAAAAGAATAGGCTCTTTTCTTGAAAGTCTCTAAATCGTATCGGTCCGGAAAAATCGCTGGTGATAGTCGATTACATCGCACAGTAATAGACCGCCAAGGATCTACATGGTGTGGATTGTATCGTGAATTTCGTCGCGATGTCCGTTCGTGAAATTTGGTAATCTGAACAATTCCTCAGGGCACTGCCCATGGTAGATGCGATAAAATGTAATTATGTAGGCGTAACAATCAACCAAAAACTAACATGACACTCTCGCCTTAGCAAGGTATGCCACAAGGCAAAAGCTGCTTTAAGTGCATGCAGTCGTATGGTTGGAAACAACTGGGGCTTGCGTCCCAGTACAGTAGACTGTATAGCAGCATAGTGACTCTTTTATTATAGGTGCATAATCTTTAGGTAATCACTCGTAATTTTAATACGTATGCAGATAAGGTGACTGGAAGACACAGAACATTTTTCGTATCGCTTGAGTATTAAATTAATATTCATCGTTATCCATTTATTTTTTATTCATCACAGCCATCGATCACTAACAAAAAAACTAGATACACAATCCCATGCAAAAGTTCTCCAAAAATTGTCGCCAATTGATTTGACGTAATTCTAGTTGAAACAAATATACATTAATGTAAATTCAACCTTAAATTCATTGCCTAAAAAGTTGTACCCACAAAGCTACGTACAAATTAAAAGCGCACCCAAATGTTCGAGTGGTTGCTCATTCGGTAAGGACATTTTTTGTCACTGATTGTGTATCTAGTTTTTCATTAGTTATGGATGATCGCAGCCTTTCAAAAGTCCCTTTCTGAACAGAGATCTCATTTAAAGATTGTCTTATAGGAGGAATATTGCCATAGTTGTCACGCTTCGCAAGCGAGTTGGCAAGCGTAGTTTTTTTTTGTTATTTCAAGTTGATATCAGAAAAGTACTGCACCTCATCTGCTGTTTTATTTCGCTCGGTCACCTACTCTTACAAATCTCACGGGATGATATGCGGTCGTGTATTACAATATACAACGTATTATAATATATGGTATAAAATAAACGACAATACACGGCATTAAATTACACGTTGAATATATGGCAACAACATTACCTAAACCTTCAAAAGGAGTAAGAACCATATTTGTTGACTTACCGTTACTGTCTCGAAACTAATATATAATACAATACAATCTTAGTTCTATTTTATGGTCCTGAGAATCCTATCAATATTTAATTTTTTTTTAAAGATTTTGCCTTAAACTTCTGCGGTCACTTCTGAGGACTTAGATGGAATACCACATAGTCTGTGAGCATACCAGCTCTCAACACAATTTAAACTGGAACGAAGCATTACAAGCACTGCTATTTGGCAGCGAAGGCAGGGAAAAGGTGGCACAAAAGGGGTCCTAATAACAAGAGCTCAATACATCAATGTACAAGTTGTTAATTGAAAGTAGGTGCTGATTTATTACGTGTTCAGTGGCAAACAAAAACGTGAGAAAACATGTTTGTCTAAATATAGTCTAGATAAAAGTATTTCGAGATCACATCAGATTATTTTCTAGTCCATATAACTCTCAGACATAACGTTTATCCAATTATTTTAACAAAAGAAGACGAGTTTTGTTAATAAAAATAAAGCTCAAAATTGATAATTAATTTCATGACTCACCGCGTTTAACAACCTTCACGCGGTTACTAACCTGCGTAATGAGTACGAGGCGATCTATGTGGGATCAATTTCCAAAAGTATACTTTTGATAGGCTTTAATGTTAACGTTAATCAAAAAAATCTATTTATTGTATGTTTATGAAAGACCGACTATTATATAAATCTATCATTAGTTAATGAACGTGTAACTTCTGAACGACTTGACTTAATCGGTCAAGTCGTTCAGAAGTTCATATTCACACTATATAATAATTGTTATGTAATAACGATAGTTAATAGCTATAAGAAGATCCCATAGGTGGTGATGTGGTCAAGTTCTTAACTAATTCTATATTTACGGATGAAAAAACAAAAGAGTTTAAATAAACTTGAACAACGCTCATTGATCATGATCTGTGTTGATCCTGATAATTATTTTATTTTATCCTGATGAAATCAGGATACTACAGTAAAGTTATTGTATTGTCGTCCGTCCTTGATACGAGTGCAAATTTTCAAGTCAATCGGCCATCTACAAGTTGGTGAAAATTGCATTACATAGATAGATAGATAGATACATGAGAAGCTAATAAAAGCGTTTTAATGACTCATATTCACACCATTTGCTTTTTTTAGTACCAAAAAAATTACAAAAATTGGATCCTATGGGTGGCGCTTTTCTCAAGGTAATAATAAAATAAAGTTTATATTTACACTGTAAAAATTCCGAAATGAATTCAAAGTGAAACTCATCGTGCCACCTACCGTAATGGGCAGACTAATGTTTGCCGGGTCGGCTAGTAAAGAACAGAACAATAGTAAAGATGTTTTTTTTTTTTCATTCGTTTGGATATAATTCAATGTATAGATATATAGAATACGAAAATACTTATTGAATGTCGCTTCTATTTTTACCACTATTGATGATAATTAAAATTATATAAAAGGAATCTAAAAATCCAAACTATTACCTCATAAAAATTATTTTAATGTTTTTTTCATAATGTTGTCACCTTACAGGTGATAAAAGAATGTTGCAAGACTGTAGTAGCTTTGTAGGCCTAAAACTTGAAATCACCTCTAAGAGCACTTAGACTCAGGGATTAAGGGAAAGCTCAAGTGATGATTACGCTGAAAAGGCTTTAGTACTATGCGAAACTACAAGCACATACTCGTGCCTTCACGATTAGATTTTCTATAAAATATCACACAAGACTTCAGTTCCATAGTTAGTCAATACTGTGTACAGTTTTGTATTTAAAACATAACGTATAGATAAAGTAACCACATTTTTAGACCATTTTAACTCTATAAATTCTAAAATTCAGTCCACAATGGAGTTAGAGGAAAATAATTCGTTAGCTTTTCTAGATGTATTAGTGATTCGGAATCTTGATCATATTAACAATTTTCGAGCAGTTTCTAAATTAACATGGCTTATAATTTTCTTTACATAACGAAATGTAGGACAAATCAAGAAATCTAGATAAAAAAGAAAAAAAGTGAAAGAAGAAAATAAAAGTGCAGAGTGCTATGAAAAGCTACGATTGACGTAGTAATAGTATAAAGAAGCTAATTAGAAACGAAAAAATATTTTTGCAATAAGTCTCTGCGTAGCGTAGCAAATTATAATAATTTGATTATCGACAATTATTGCACATCTCATTACGCGTGCAATTCTGCATTACTCTCGACACGTCAAAATCAAGCAATTTTGTGGTCTAAAAATGCCTCTATTATAACCATATTACACTTATACAATAATATAAGTAGCCGTATATCAAGAAAACACTTTTGACACTATTTTTGTCTTTAACTCTTGATAGACAAAGAACAAATGTACCATACAGCCGACGAGTATATCGATTTTATACATTGTGTAGTCGATTTATTTTGTTAAACATTATTATTTTTTTTGTCTGTAGGTGACCTGTTATAAATTAAAAAATAATAGAGCGCTAAATTTAAAACACGTAAATAATATATTTTAAAAGTATATTTTAAAAGTCAGGCATACAATTTTTTTCATCAAAATTAAATGAAACGCTCATGAGGCGTGCACTTTTGGATTTTCCAAACAATTTAGTTTCGTTTTGTTTGTTACATCACTATGAAAGTTACTCTATCATTCATTATCGACCCACCATTTTCTTTTGCTGATTTCTCACAATCGATCAGGCATTTCCAGCGATGAAGCTGACGTTAAATAGAATAATTCATAAATATTTTAATTATATAAAAATATACGTTACATCATGCTGTCGTTAATATAATGATTGAGCTTTATATGTTACATTAAGTGGCATCAGGTCAAAAGGGTCTGCTATATGCATTACTCAAGTTTGTTACGGATACGTTTCTTATGGAAAAGTCTGGTCGATACTCGTCGCTTTGGCTACTGGTAGCCGATATGCCAGTTGCCAGCGTCAACACTCAGCAACAAGCGTAATTTCCAAATTAAATATAGAAGCCAGACGACATTCTCGGAGAGACATTGAAATTGCTTTAAATCCGTGGACGCAAACGGAAAAGAGATCTGTCATGGTAGCATTTATTTCTTTATCTTTCATCATTATAACATAAAATTTAACGGTTAAAAACAGTCTATAAAGTTCCCAAACCTGGATACACGCCTCTTCTCGTTTCTACTGGTAAGGGCTTTGAAATAGAACGAGACAGTCGCGCTGAAAAATTCACGATGATGTACTTAATATTCGTCTAAATTTAATTATTGCAGTGTAAAAAGCTCCCAAAAATTACTAAGAGTGTATTAGCAAATTGTACCCTACGATTTTTTGCTAAATAAAATTGTATTCCAATCAGTCTTTTTCTTTAATGCAGTCCTACACTTACTTTTATTTTATTGGAGATATCAGGCTGTTACTTTTTTACTTCAGCACACTTTCTTCAGTCCACTGCTGGACATGGGTTCGTCTTCAGTTGGGAGGATTTTCTTTAATCACCTTGCACACAGGTAGAGATGTGGCATAAGGCATTTCGCACCTTTGATACTGCTCTGGTGTAGATATTTTGCGCCTGGCGAAAACGAGATGGTTATACCGCCATCTATCGAAAATCGTCAGAACATTCTGGAATTTCAAATAGTCACCTCACTGCACTAAAAGGAAAAAAAACGGTGGCATTGATTATTTAAGCCGCTAGACGTTAAAAAAATTTTTTTCAGAGTTGACACCTATCTAACTAAACATACTCAGGACGACGTTTTGTGGCATTTCTTGAGAGAGACCTGTGATCAAAAGTAGTCTTGTGAGGATCTGTAATGATAATGATACTTATAATTTTTTTCAGTTAATAATGCTTTATCTACAAATCATCGCGTGCATTTACAAAGCATATTATTAATTTCCTTGAATAAAATATACAAAGGTCACAATCACAATCTGACCTACATGATGGTGTTACAGTAATAGATTGATTAGTGTGGATTAGTTTAAATGTTACATTTTGTAATTACACTAATATCACATATCGTAGGGTATTAAATAATTCAGATACGAGTCGCTTTATTCGGCGTTTCTAAAGGGCAAAACGATAGGTGTAATTTAAAATAAATGGCTGACGATGCTTTGACACAAATACATAAAAGGTTCTACAATAACTAAAGGTCAAAACGTCCGCCTATTCGTCTTATCAATTATTTATTGGTCATTGTGTCTTACTTCTCGTTTATAACATTGTGTATAGATTTATTTATGTGCTGCTTGATGCAATAATAACCTTACAGTTAAGGATATCGAGCTGTGAAACTCAAAAATCACGGGTTCGATTGATCATCTTGATTTATTGTATTATTTCAGAGGCGGCTATTATTATTAGTATTAGCCTTTACTATTCTTGAGCCGTAGGCTCGTTTGCACCCTATCTTATAAAAAAAACATCGTCGCCGCGTGACACCAACGTGAATCATTATCACTACTTTGAATTGAAAATTATACGCGATCAAGTGAGAAGTAGTTATAACGTATGTGATAAGTCATAATTCCGCACAAAACCTCTTATCTTCTTACACCTTGTCTCATGGACGGTAGTAAATATGAGTAATAATCAACATAGATTCCACTGCTGGGCACAGAACTTCTCTCATGTTTCAGAACAAGTAAATTAATGTCCGCTGCGTTAGCCCCAAGTTCACATGTCTTCGATATATATTTTTTTTATTTTCTCAAACATGCAGGTTTACTCACGATGTTATCTGTACGTGGTAAATCAACACTTAAAATCATAATTAACAAATTTGACTGGAGCCGGCGGGAATCGAACCCTGTTTGAAATCGAAATTTTTCCGTTAACAGCCTATTAAACTCCACTGCTGAACATAGCAATAGATTACCTCATAGAGGTTATATTTGCCTTATTTGTCACGCTTGGAAGCGTATTAGGAAGATGATGCTGCCCATTTTCTGATTTGTTTCCCTCTGTCGCCTCTTACTACACCCAAGAGATAATATGTGGTAGTGGCATCCTGGTTGTTCGCGTAGATAAATTTATAAGCACAGAGAAATATGTAGTAGAAATCAGGAGAATGTTTTAGTTCTGCAAAAGAAGTAAAATAACGGCCTTACTGAAAAGAAATTACGTCAATTATAAGAAATGCTTAAATTTGCTCTCTTTCTCCCTCTCTCTCTCTGAAAGTAAGTTTATAAAATTTTAGTTTATAAGTTTATAAATATATTAATCTTGTAATCGAATGTAAAGGGTTCTAATTAAATTCAATACATATCTTATTGTCACCAATTAGACTAATTGCTATACACCAAATTATAATGAAAGAATACCTTTGTCATACAAAAGTACGTGTTACATACGTGTGACACCAACGTAAATCATTATCACTACTTACTTACTTGTCACGTGTTACATACGTGTTACATACTGAATATTTTGGGATAATACTATCACGGCTTCAGCAGTTTACAAAGTTTAGTGATTTGACTTTTTTATCATCGACGCAACGAGACCATTCATTATCTACGGTAAACTCGTAACGGTAACCTAGTATACATAAATTAAACATTTTACGAGTGAGTGATATTTTAAATTAATAGAATCAGGCGTTTCTTTACGGAAATCCATTATATTAGAGCTTTTGTTTGCGAAGTAACTTTTTAAAAGTTTTAATAAGTGTTATTTTTTATAGGATAAGGATGACAAACGAGCACACAGTTTACCTCATGGTAAGTGGTTCCTGCGGCCCATAGACATCTACATCTATCCTTTATTACAAATCAAAATGCAGATGCGTTGTCACCCGTGAGGACTAAGATGGAATGCCTCATTTCCAGTAAAAAGGGTCTCCGGTTCTCTACACTCACCATACGAAACACAGCAGCGTTAAGATGCTATTTTACGCTGTTATTCTGTGAGAGCTTGGTCCTTCCCCGGTCGAGCCGACCCATTCGTGCTACAACTATACTACTAATATAGATGCGGCATGGCTCTACCATTATATTGGCACGAAAGCTTAAAACTACTATACACTCTTAACCCACGTCAGTTTAAAATTGTATATCGGTTTTCGGCTTACACAGGTATAAGAGCGGCAACGTGTAATGTCTACGTTCAGTATGATATTATGCCTAAGATTTCGATATTATCGGCCTTATTCCAAGACATGGACTAAATTGGTACTGGGATGAATATTACGTTTAAAGCGTGAACTAAATAAAACGTTATCACAAAACTGTCTACAAAATTATCTCAAATTCAAGCATTTTCAGGCATTAACTGTAATACTAAAGTTAAACTTCCGAGTTTATCAATTTCGGTACTACTTTATTTCAGGTTAGCACTGTTTTTATTTTCATCATCATCATTACAGCCTTTCATAAGTCCACTGCTGAACATAGGCCTCCCCCAAGGAATGCCACAAAGCACGGTCCTGAGCCACCTGCATCCATCGACTTCCTGCATGTCTTACCAGGTCGTCACTCCATCTCGTGGGGGGTCGTCCTACACTTCGCCTACCGGTACGAGGCTGCCACTCAAGAACCTTTCTTCCCCATCGGTTGTCGGTTCTTCGAACTATGTGGCCGGCTCACTGCCACTTCAGCTTACTAATCCCTTGGGCTATGTCGGTTACTCTGGTTCTACTGCGGATATACTCATTTCTAAGTTTATCACGCAGAGAAACCCCGAGCATAGCCCTCTCCATAGCTCGCTGAGCGACCTTGAGCTTCCTCATACGGCCAGCAGTGAAGGACCACATCTAGAATCCGTAAGTCATCACTGGCAACACGCGCTGGTTGTAGAATTTCGTTTTAAGGTTTTGAGGTATGTCTGAGGAGAAGATGTGTTGTAGTTTCCCGAACGCTGCCCAGCCGAGTTGAATCCGTCGATTGACCTCTCGGTCGAAGTTGGACTTACCTAGTCGGACTATTTGTTACAGGTAAACATACTCGTCAACAACTTCGAGCTTAGTGCTCCCAACAACTATCGGCATAGGTGTGACATGGACATTAAACATGATCTTTGTTTTGTCCATGTTCATCCTAAGACCTATCCGTTGGGAGACACTATTGAGGTCATTAAGCATGGTGCTTAGGTCCTTCAGCGATTCTGCCATAAGGACTATATCGTCGGCAAATCGAAGGTGAGTGATGTACTCGCCATTGATGTTAATACCGTATCCTTTCCAGTCCAGAAGCTTGAAAACGTCTTCCAATGCAGCGGTGAAGAGTTTCGGGGATATAACGTCACCCTGTCTTACACCTCTCTGTTTTTATTTTGTGTTTTTAAAATCGTTAAAAATGAGTACTAATTTGATTGTCTTGATGGATTTGGAAGATGTCTTACCTACGTGTACTCATAAAAAAAGCATTAAGTACTTACTTTATTATTTTCTCCATATTTACTGACGTTTTCGTCTATTTATCGGCTATAATATGAGCTGATTGAGAAATAATGATGGAGAATCCCTCGCTGAGCATCCACGACCATGTTATTCCAATCCTGAGCGTGGGTGCTCAGGCTGCCCCGCGTATTCTGGGGGGGGCAAAATTCCGCTCAAAAACAAAACTGCATGGGGCAAACTGAGCAACAATACCAAGGCGACCCCTGCCACGCTATCCGTGAATTTCTGCAACATCAGGGGACTTCACTCTAACCTAAACGCCGTCCACTACCATCTCGAGACGGCGAAGCCGGCCTTGCTCTTTCTGACCGAGACGCAGGTTTCCTCTCCGGCTGATATTTCGTATCTCTCCTGCCCGGGGTACAAATTGGAGCACTCCTTTGTGCCTCGGGCTGGAGTTTGCGTGTATGTCAGAGAGGACATCTGTTCTCGACGCCTCGGCAGTCTTGAAGGTTCGGACCTGTCCATCCTTTGGCTACGCGTAGACAGCGACGACCATCCGCGCGTCTACGGGTGCCTCTATAGGTCCCATAGCGGTAATGCCGAAACAGACCGACTCATCGACCACGTCCAAATGGCTACAGATTCCTTGCTACAACAGGTCCCATCCGCAGAGATCGTGATCCTTGGCGATTTTAACGCCCACCATGCCGAATGGCTCGGTTCACGTTTAACCGATCATGCGGGGAGATCTGTTTATGACTTTGCTTTGGCATATGGTCTGACACAACTGGTTACTTCGCCTACGCGGATTCCAGATGTGGAGGATCATACACCTTCCCTGTTGGACCTTCTGCTGACCTCTCATCCGGACGGATATCAGGTTTCCGTCGATGCCCCTCTCGGCTCTTCGGACCATTGTCTGATCCGGAGTATGGTGCCACTCACGCTCCCTTCGCGGTTGCGTTCTGCAGGTTGCCGCCGTGTTTGGCATTACAGGTCGGCGGATTGGGACGGAATGCGGTCTTTCTTTGCATCCTACCCATGGGGGCGGGTTTGCTTCTCGCCGGATGATCCCAGCGCTGTTGCTGACTCTGTCACTGATGTGGTGCTACAGGGAATGGAACTATTTATTCCATCATCTGTGGTACCCATCGGAGGCAGGTCTCAGCCTTGGTTTGGTCGCTCCTGTAAGACTGCATTGCGCAGAAAGCAGGAGTGTTATCAAGCCTGGGCTGCGGCTTCGGTGACTCGGGATGTAAACACCAGCACACTTAAAAAGAAGTATAACTTCGCCTCCAGGTCCTTCAAAAGAGTTATTGCCAAGGCAAAGTCAGAGCACATAGGCAGAATTGGCGAGAAACTAGTTCGCCTTCCTTCGGGAACCCGTGCATTCTGGTCTCTCGCCAAGGCTGTCCAAGGGAATTTCTGTAAGCCATCACTACCATCTCTGCGCAGGGAGGACGACTCACTGGCCCACGACGCAAAAGAGAAGGCCGACCTTTTAGGCTCCCTTTTTGCGTCCAACTCGACTGTTGATGACGGGGGGAACACACCGCCGACCATCCCGCGGTGTGAGTGCTCTATGCCGGATGTGCTATTCTCACAGCGCTCGGTTCGCAGAGCACTCCTCTCCCTTGACATCCACAAGTCGAGTGGGCCTGACGGAATCCCCCCAATTGTGCTGAGGACGTGTGCTCCGGAGTTGGCACCGGTTCTAACGCGTCTTTTCCGGTACTCCTACTCCCATGGCGTTGTCCCGAACTCATGGAAGACAGCTTTTGTCCACCCGATCCCTAAAAAAGGCGACCGCTCAGACCCGTCCAACTATAGGCCTATCGCGATCACCTCCTTGTTCTCCAAAATAATGGAATCCATTATTAACTGCCAGCTCATCCGGTACCTTGAGGATCACCAGCTGATCAGTGACCGCCAATACGGTTTTCGTCGGGGTCGATCAGCTGGTGATCTTCTAGTCTACCTGACCCATAGATGGGCGGAGGCAGTAGAGTCCAAGGGGGAGGCGTTGGCCGTTAGTCTGGACATTGCGAAGGCCTTCGATCGGGTTTGGCACAAAGCGCTTCTTTCGAAGCTCCCTTCCTATGGGCTTCCCGAGAAATTGTGCAATTGGATCACCAGCTTCCTTGCAGATCGGAGCATCAAGGTCGTTGTAGACGGTGCATGTTCTGACTACAAGCCTATTAACGCTGGTGTTCCACAAGGCTGTGTGCTATCACCAACGCTGTTTCTTCTGCATATCAATGATATGTTGCTAACTGGTAACATTCATTGCTATGCGGATGACAGCCCTGGTGATGCTCTATACACCGGCCGGGCCAATATTTCTCGGGAAAACGTCGCCGAGTACCGGAACAAACTTGTGTCTGAAGTCGAGTCTTTGCTGGACAAAGTCTCGGATTGGGGGCGACTAAATCTAGTCCAGTTTAATCCTCAGAAGACACAAGTTTGCGCGTTTACCGCTAAAAAGAACCCCTTTGTCGTATCTCCTCAGTTTCAAGGCACTCCCCTTCTTGCCTCAGCCAGTATCGGTATCCTCGGAGTCGACATATCGAGTGACGTGCAGTTTCGTGGTCACTTGGAAGAGAAGGCCAAATTGGCCTCTAAAAAGCTTGGCGTGCTCAGCAGAGCGGGACAGTATTTCATGCCGGCACACCGCCTACAACTTTACAAGGCGCAGGTTCGGCCTCACATGGAATACTGTTCCCATCTCTGGGCAGGGGCTCCCCAGTGCCAGCTCCTTCCACTTGACCGCATCCAGCGCAGAGCGGCTCGAATCGTCGACGACCGAGCCCTTTCCGATCGGCTCGATTCATTGGCACTGCGAAGAGATGTTGCATCTCTTTGCATTTTCTTTCGCATCTACCATGGGGAGTGCTCTGAGGAATTGTTCGGATTAATCCCAGCCGCCAAATTTCATGAACGCACATCGCGGCAGAACTCCCGATACCATCCACACCATCTGGATGATTGGCGGTCCACCACTGTGCGATTTAGAAGATGTTTTCTTCCTCGCACGACTTCCTTGTGGAATCGATTACCATCAGCGATTTTTCCGGACCGATACGACTTAGGGACCTTCAAGAAAAGAGCGTACTCCTTTTTAAAAGGCCGGCAACGCATCTGCAATTCCCCTGGTGTTGCGGTTGTTCATGGGCGGCGGTAGTCACTTACCATCAGGTGAGCCGCATGCTCGTTAGCCCCCTCTCCTATAAAAAAAAAAAAAAAAATAAGTGTACGTAATATTTCCTATGTTAATAAAAACATTCGTTTTAGTCAAAGTGATTATAATACAAAGCGTTACTACTAATGGAATAAATTTCTATGTTTCACTAACTTTTTCTAAAAATCTCCAATTATCACCCCTTTTTTGTCTCATTTTTATATATACACACAATCACCCGAACAAAACCTCACTAACTGGAACAACAATAATTGAATACTGGATTGAAATAACAAGAACATTGATTTATTCTATGGAAGCAGGATAAACATTTTTGATCGTCTCGAATTACGCGCTCGCGGCACCTATGTAATTCACTCCTTTTTATGCTAGAGTAATTAGAATTAAAACAACAAAGCGCGTCTTAAGTAGAAGTTGCGCTTTTTAAAAGATTTTAACATTAAATCTAGTGTGAAAATAATATTAAAATTTAGGGAAACAGAACGTTGCTATAAATGAAAGCTGTATCAACGAATGAAAGAGTGCCAGTTTTTGTTTATTATCTGTGGATGTAATTTAAACTAGTACTAACTTTGGTCTAACGGGTCCTCGGACTTCGTTTTGTAATAAGCACATATTTTGATTTTGGTATTAATGTTAATACTGTATCAAACCTTGATCTTTTAGTCCTGGTTAAACTAGTACAAAAACTTTTTTGGAATAAGTCTGTATTTGACAGACAATTAAATGACCACAGAGTACTTATATCTTCCCTTTTCTTTTACAAAAGAACAAAAAGTTCCACCTTTTCCGGTAAGTGGCGTGATGAGTTTTACTTCGAATTCTTTATTTTTTAACTAATTATATAAAATCTATAAAAATTTTTATAGGACAAAAGTGACAAACGAGCACATTGGTCACGTGATGGTAAGTAGTTGCTGTTGCCCATGGATATGTACATCTATCTACTACGAATCAAAATGCAGATGCGTTGTCATCCGTGAGGATTAAGATAGAATGCCTCGTATCCAATAAAAGGATTCTCCGATTCTCTGCACTCACCATAAGAACCACAGCAGCGTTAAGCTTCTATTTTACGCTTGTATTCTGTGAGAGCGTGGTCCTACCCCGGTCGAGCCGAATCATTGATGCTACAACTATACTACTAATATAGCTGCAGCATGGCTTTACCACGTATAAAACTAACTACTAACTAATGACTCGACCACAGCCACTACCCCTATCGGGTCCAGATTTTGTGATTTGATTTCCGCTACTAAACCAACATAATATGTTTGTCCATAAATGTAGATTTTTTTAAATTAATTGACTCGACCACACAGCGCCACGTTTCGATTCCTAGCATAGCTATTGTCTTGAAAAATAAAACAATCAATAACGGGCGCGCCAAAGATTATAATAATATGTGACATTTAAAGGTAATCGTTTAATGAAATTATTCAAGCCAATAAAATATTTTTACATCACTAAAACGAGAATCGTTAAAATACTGAAAGAATAATCTTCATCCTCAATAGTTAATAAATCAGTAGTAGAAGATTTTGTCTACACATATTGTTATGAATGTTCGAATCAATAGAAACGCAATATGGTTATGCATCTAGGTGATAAGGGAAAAAAGTTCATTGTAAAGGCTTATTGCGAATACTTTATTAATCCAGTCATTTATTATTTAGACGCACAAAAAAGCACAAAAAAGCAAAGCAAGTGTGCGGATAACTGGCGTACATCATGGGGAAGAAAAGACTCTTTTTGTTGACTCTTGCTTGCTCCGCCAAAACACGTTGCCTTAAGCCTGGAGTAATAGAAACTTTCGAAATATCTTTATCCAACTATATGATACTTCTCGTGTATCTTCCCGTGGGTGTTATAAAAAGCCTAAGTCTTTCAGATAGCAGCAAAATAACAATTAAAAAACTGGAGTTGCCTACCCGCTCACCAAGCGTGACAACAATGGGAATATAGCCCCTATGAAGAGAGTTACGAAAAGACAGCCCCCAGTCCCCGGCAGCCCTGATATTCCTGGCTACGGTGGCCATCACAGTAACGGCGGGGCAGGTGGTGCTAAGAATCTCCAGTGATGGTTGGATTGCCACTTAAGATGACTCGACATGGAAACATGAAGCGCACGCAACATGAGGACTGACGAGAATATCCTAGAGCTAAAAGATGAGGTAGACAAGTTGCGTTGGAATATTATAGGATAATCTAAAGTCCAAAGAGACGGTAAACCTCAAATCCGGCAACTTGTTTTATCACCGGGAGGGTGACAATCTGTCCCAAGGAGGTGTCGGATTTATCGTCCACAAGTCTCTCGTTAACAACGTTTTAACGATTGAGAGCATGTCGACGAGGGTTGCATACCTTATACACAGAATCATCAAACGGTATTCGCTGAAGGTCATACAGGCTTGCGCACTTGCGCAATCTCGGTACATCCCGATGAGGAGATGTAGGAAATGTATGAGGATAACCCTGAACCCATGCATTCCTTCACAACCCACTATACGGTGTTAATGGGACACTTTAACGCAAAACTAGGCACAAGAGAGAACGGTGAGCTTAAGGTAGAAAAATTCGAAATAGGGCAACGGAATCTAAGCGGCTAGCAACGGCCGACTTAAGAAGAAAAAGTTCATCATTAAGAGGGACTCTTTATGATATCTTTCTTCCAGAAGCGGCCCCACAGGAAGTGGACCTGGTCGAGCCCCGACGATTAAACAAAAATGAGATCTAACTCATTATGATTTTTTTATGAATTCATTATGAAGGTTCTAGACGGCAACTGTTCAGTGATGTCGCAGGGGGTGAAACTGGCAGCGATCACCGAATGACAAGAGACACACTGTACTTAAAGGTTAGGTTGGAGAGTTCACGTGTAATGAAGTCAATGCTCCGTCCCCCTTGTGCTCTAATCCAAAGCCCTGAAAATTTTCAGCTCGAGTTACAAAATCCTTTTCAGAGCATAGAAGACTGTAACGAAATGGAAGATTTGAACGCTAAGCTTGTGGAAACTGTCCATGCTATCGGAGCTAAGTTCTGCAAGACCCGCCGCAGAAAAATACAAAAACTCTCCGATCATACCCTTAATCTCATGGCTGTTAGACGGGAAATGAATCTGCAGCCTTCGGCAGATTTGATAGTATACAGGTAACTGAACAGACAGATTTCCAAATGCAAGCGGCGGGACTTATGCAACTTCAATACAACTTGTATTGAAGAAGCGATCGAGCGGGACCAAGGCACCAAAGTCTTCGCCAGAGATTTGTATGCCAGAAACAACTAACTATCGAAGCTGAAGATCGAATGTGGGGCCATCGCTTCCGGAACACCTGAGATTTTGAGTGAAATTGCGAGGTTCTATGGCCAGCTGTACACTTTATCGCTAGAGCTACACGCAAGTGTGAGTAACGATCCAAGTGCAAGTCTTATCCGGCACTATTCCGATGATATCCCGGACGCCAATCTGAGCGAGATTATAATGGCGATCCCGCACCTTTAAAAAACGGCAAGTCCCCGAGCGACGATGGAATTACAGCGGAGCTTCTGAAAGCGGGTGGAAAACCGGTACAGGAAGTCCTTTGGAAGACCTTTATTTCCATTCTCCATGGTGAGCCTACTCCGGAGGCGTGGGGCAGAAGTGCGGCGGTCTTGTTCTTCACGAAAGGCGACAATGCTCTCTTGAATTTCCGATTTCTCTTCTGAGCCGCGTCTACGTCCTTTTTTCGAGTCATTACAAATCGTCTTGCACGCAGACTCGACTACTTCCAGCCCCTCGAACAAGACGATTTCCCAAAACGCTTTATCACCAAAGAATATATATATATACCCTTCGGCAAATTGTACAGAAGAATGCTCTGAACTGGATTAGCAGTTACCTTTCTAATCGTCTGCAATGCGTAGAAATCAGTAAGATAAATAAAAGTTATGAAATAGTTTCATTTATTTGTTATCATTTATATAAATTAAAAACAACCATTGTTGTTTTTAATTTATATAAATGATTTACCTAAATTAATTAACTATCCATCAGTTTTATATGCAGATGATTTATCAATAGTAATTCCAAACCGTGACAAAGCCGCAAGCTACAACCAAACCATCAATGAAACACTTAAATATATAAATGAATGGCTACTCCAAAATAAACTGTATGTCAATGTATTAAAATCAAAATTTATACAGTTTTCGCATTATAATTCAAATCGAGTGAATCTCAAAATAGTTTGCCAAGAACAAGAACTTCAAGAAGCAGAGGATACCAAATTTTTGGGTATTATTCTTGACCAGCATTGCAATTGGAAGGCAGACATACAAAGCATTTGCACAAAATTGAGCAGATTCGTATATGTCCTTAGGCGTTTAAGATGTACAGCTGGAGAAAAAACGGCATTAACCGCATATTACGGCTATGTTGCATCAGTGCTGAGATATGGCCTTATATTATGGGGAAATTCTCCAGATATAAGTAAAACATTTATCATACAAAAAAAATGTGTAAGAGCTATTTCAGGAGCAGGACCAAGTGATACATGCCGACCATTATTTAAAAAATTTAAATTATTGACGTTAACAGGCCTCCACATCTTAGAAGTAGGACTTTTTGTTAGAAATCATCCACAATTATTTCAGAAATTTGAAATGGTCAATCAACGGCTACGCCCCAGAGACACTAACCGCCTTTTGGCTCCATCATGTAAAAGCTCACTTTTTGAAAAAAATTGCTACATGATGACTATTAAAATTTATAACAAAATTCCCTCTGATATCAGGGAGTTATCTTCTCCTCTCTTTATAAAGGCGCTTAAATCATGGCTGATTGATAAATGTTTATATAGTGTAACAGAGTATTTTGAGATAACATAATACCTTTGTATACAATTAATTATAAATTTGTCATATTTATTATATTAATGTAAAATTTAGTTTTAATGAATTTAATGAATATAGACATTTTATTTCCAAAAACATAACAAATTTATATTGATTATTGATTTATTAAAATGTAAAATAATGTATTAAGTTAAATGGAATAATATTTGAATAACTTAGTGTAGATTTGTAAATTATAATTTTATTACAATTAAAATTATGAATTAATTTATACTGTAATGTAATAATTAAAATAATAATGGCTTAAGTAATATCATATAATGTTTAATATTAATCATGTAAAAATAATTCAATTAATAACTTATGAAAAATTTATTGTATAATAATTCAAGAATTCTTTATATTTGAATGAGTCTGTATAAGCATTTAATTGTACAGAATATTTGAATTCAAAAATAATATTTGTTCATATTTTTTAAGTAATGATGAAGTAATTTTAAAATGTAAGATTGGCTTAGTGTAATTAGTTGTAAGTATTTCATTAATTTTTGCATTCCAATTATGGCAAAACATGTCAGTTCCACATCATTGACCATCTTATGAACCATGTTTTAAGCAAATAAATGTTCTATTCTATTCTATTCACTAAGCTCGAAGTTCTTGGTTCTAGTATGTTTACCTAGGACAATTCAATTCCCCTGGTGTTGCCGTTGTTCATGGGTGGCGGTAATCACTTACAATCAGGTGAGCTGTATGCTCGTTTGCTCCCTCTCCTATTAAAAAAGCTAGGTAAATCCAACTGTTCAACATTCGGGAGATGACGACACATCTTCCCGTTAGGCATACCTCAAAATCTGAAAACAATATTGTACAACCAGTGCGTGTTGCCAGTGATGACCTATGGATCTGAAACGTGGTACTTCACTGCTGGCCGCATGAGGAAGCTCAAGGTTGCCCAGCTGGTAATCGAGAGGGCTATGCTCGGAGTTTCTCTGCGTGATAGACTTAGAAACGAGGATATCCGCAGTAGGACCAGAGTTACCGACATAGCCTAACGGATTAGTAAGCTGAAGTGGCAATGGGCCTGCCATATAGTTTGAAGAACCGACAACCGATGGGAATAAAGGTTCTCGAGTGTTGCCACTCTGCCTTGTACTGGCAAACGAAGTGTAAGGCATCCCCCCACTAGATGGAGTGATGACCTGTTAAGACATGCAGGAAGTCGGCACGGTACCGTGCTTTGAAGCATTCCTTGGGGGAGTTGAGCAGTGGACTTATGAAGGGCTGTAATAATAATGATGATGATGATGCTACTTTTGATATTAATTGTGGTCCTGCAAAACGAGAAACATTTCAGCTTTACTTCGAAGAACAGTAATAACCACTCATATTTTTTATAGTAATTAAACACTTGTTTTTAAGTAATTATGCAGAAGTGGAGTACTTAATACGGTAAAATAATTAGCGTTTTGAGAAAATATAACAAAAGATCTCTACTTAAGGAACAAAATTGCAAAAAAACGTTTATTAAAAAAAACATCATATTTTTGTAATACATGTAATATTTAGCTGAAGAATATCATTATAACCCACTTCAATACCTTAGCTAAATGCCATTACATTTTGGCGTTTGGCTTATCATTTTGGCTGGCCTAAAGTTAACTCTTTCAATACTACTAAATCAAAACACACCAAGCCTTGTTTTATATAATAAGGGTGACAAGCAAGCACACATTCCACTTGATGGTAAGTGGATGCTGTGTTCCATAGACATCTACATCTATGCTCAATACAGAACAATCAATATTGTATGCGGTGTATAGAAGAATACAAATAAAAATAAGAATACTTATAATAATACTTACCTCCAATAAGAATCAAAATTATATAGAAGTGAGGATGAAAAACGAGCAAACTGACCATTAGATGTTCTGTGTACTGTCCTCACTTCTATAAAAAAAGAAAACATATTTATGTCCGCTGGTCTAAATGGTGAGTGTTCGCCTGCACATACCACAGACATATGGGTCTTGACTTTGATTTGGAACCGAATTTAAAATTAGCGTTAACACAAAACTATAGTATTTAAAAAAAATATTTTAAATATAATTAAAACAAATTTCTATTAATTAAAACAATTATTCAATGAACTAATACAAGTTTTAATTACGAAATATTGAAGTTTCCTGTATTAGCAGACAGTTACCAATAGTCACTACCGATTCGAGGTATGTTGTCGAAAACAAAATTACCAAAGAACGGGAATACTGCCAGCACTCATCATACTAAGGCGAGATGATAATAAATGAATGCTGTTAGTCACTTCATTTCACATACTTTCGATACAAACGACAGTGAATTTTCATACTTTGTAAACGCACGTTCTTAGAAAAGTATTGAAAAATCTAAAGTTGATAAAACTGATTTATTGACTATAATTGCTAGGGAGACCTGGCAACTTTGTCATTTTTGAAATGAATTAAAAGTTTATAACCAATTTACCAACATAAAAAATACTCTCATAATGGGCGTTAATGTTAAAAGTGACACTGCATTCTTCATAGATTTGGTATTTATTAGTGATTTAAACAAACACTAACATTAAATAGACAAAACACTCTAAAATAGAAAATAGCAAAGTTAACCTCATTTTGTGTCAACTTTGCCATCAGGGTTTATAATGAAAATAATAGGATTTGACTTCAAGGATGTAGGTTTACCTCACTCAGAGTTATGATTTGCAAGTATACGCTTATAGCAAAGTTGCCCTTCCATTTTCAATTTTTCATACACAATTGATAATGTATGTCAGGGTTGTCAAAAATATTTGATTACGTTCTTCACTTATTTTTTTATTTAAATTTTGTCACAATAATTTCTTAAGCAAAAAATTTAAATATACTAAACAAAAATACTCTCCTCTAAGATTTAAAATCAAATTGGTGCAATAATAAGCTTAAATAAATTAAAATATAGATAAAAAACAGCTTTTCACAATCATTTTTAACAAGTATTCCTTTTTTTATTACGATCGGACAAACAAATAATTGCGGCCAATCTTAATATTGTTTTTCCACAATAGCAAAACATTCATAACCATTAAAAATTACACTGTTTTTGGGTTCGAATTAATATCAACACACTAAGTTGAAATTACGAAAAATACTGAGTAGTAATAATACTACTAATGCCCGAAAACGCAGTAAAATAATATAGATTTATCTTTTATTTTCCTTCACTTTTGATTAAGATGAATCGATTGACAAATTATTTGGTAAAATTGGTCTAATGGATTGCTACAGAGATATTATCGATACAAACATACATAGTACAAAAATGTCAAGTACAGAACCCTTTCTTCAAATCGTCGTAATCGGTTAAAATATAGGTTCAAAGTGACAACCCTTAGTAGTAGCAAAACTTGGCAAAGTTACCGGCACATCGTGGCATCACTAAGTTTGCTAAATTAGTTTTATAGAATAATGTTAATAGCAACATGTGACAATGTGTGACAACGTGGCCAAAAACGATATATTACATTTCCTAACCATTAATATTACTGTACTACAAAGATATAGCTACCTACATTTAGTATTTGAAACAAAATCAACAAACATTCTAGAGCACTGAACAAAGAGGTTACTTGGCCGGAACAATACCGCGTTAAAATAAAATGCCAAAATTAACTCTCATGTTGCCATATCGAAAACAATGCTGTCAATTAGTTATTGTATTTCCATCCAAAAAATGGCTTATCTCGAAATACGTTACATTTTCCGTGTTAATCGTAATTTTATACCTGTACATCCATGATGGTAAAGTTAACTTCCATTGGTAAAGCTGTCAGACTTGATTGTATGGCTTTAAAATATTTTTCATTTTTGTACATAAAAGCATTCTTTTTTAGTATATTTCTTTACTTAAATCGTTAATATGATCTAGGTGACTTCAACCTAGGTTTTTATGTTTTCATTAATCACGCATATCATTTTAAAATAATTATAAATACTAATTCTCGTGTAGTGGCGGTGTAAGAATATTCACTATCCCATATCATACCGTGGGTGTAGTTAGAGTCGATAGAGGGAAACAAATCAGGAGATGAAATAAAAAAAACTGCGGTTGCCAACCCGCTTGCTAACCGTGGCAACTAGAACTATATAACTAGAATATCCTCCCTATGAGGCAATCTATGGGGAGGCCTACGTTCAGCAGTGGACTTTAATAGACTGTAACGGTAACGGTAATCACGCATATAAATAACGCAGGTACAAACCATAAACATTGATTTCCTTTAAACCATTATGTAAATTCATACTTTATGTCATGCTGAGTCTGATATAAATGAAAATATATCACCCTATAAAACAGGCCTGGCTTATGAAATGTTTGCGTCATTTTCCTGAAAAAAGAATCTTATCGTTATTACTTACAAGGAATGTAGGTTAAATAGAAGCGGCTTATTAAAAATCTGTATAAATAAATAAGGAAAAACAATAAATCATATTGTAGTACGTACTAATTGCTTTCGAAGTCGAAATGCTCCATTATTAAAATGTTCTGAATCGTACAATTGTCACTCGTTTAAAAGTTAAATTACTTCGGTCAGTCGTTTTTCTCGACCGAAGCTTGAATAAAACATAAGTCGTTTTAGCTGTCCTAATGAGCCCGGGTTCTATGTTTTTCTTAGAGACTGCATAAGTTGTGAATGAAAGTGGGATCAGCAGTGTTGGCGGCGGGCGCCATATCAAATCGCACTTCATTTGTCCGTGTCAGGCGCCCGCCCCCTCGTGATGGATGACAACCGACTGCCAGGGCCTCTGCGTAGCCTGCTTTTAATTGATACCGTCATTTTTACGCCAGCTATAACGTAAACTTTGTTGGGACTTACGTCATTTTATTTAGATACACTAATACAATTCTCTTTGCGTTTATCTCTTTTGTTTTTTATATAATTGAAGTCATGACTATTAAATATTAATTGATGACTGCCTTGTTGGTCTAGTGGTCGTAAACGTGCCTGCGGATCATGAGAGCCCTGGTTCGAATCCCGAGTCGGACCAAGAAAAAACAGTTATTAAGTTTTCTTTCAAAAAATTCTCAGTAGTTGCACGGGGTCAGAAAGTTTACGGTGTTTCACCCCCGTGCTGCGTCCCCGTCCTGCGCCAAATCTGACGAAGGTCATGTCGGTTTACTGTCCCATAGGATTATGAGGATTATTGTTTTTTTCACGCCATAGAGTTATCCAAATTCTAGAAAAAGTAGAAGTCTGCAGACGCAAGGTCTGTTGAATACGGAGTCTGACGGAGAGCTCTCCAGCTCTTGTAACGTGGAGACCGTCTGTTGTGCAGTATAAGGTTGTCATGTAGAAGCAGCGGGGCTTGATGAGTGATTGGCCAGAGCTGGTTGGAGACGTGCGAGCTTCTCCATCATTGTGTTCAGTTCTTCTCAGTAATGCTCATTCCATTTGGCAAGAAACTATGATGAATCACACAGGCGCCAGTACCACCAAACAGTCACCATCATTTTTATAGGGGTAATTTTTCATTTAGGGCATTGTTTAGGTGCTAAACTGGGATCCAACTAACTTGCTGAATGCTTGCGATTATTAAACAGAATCCAGTTTTCGTCGCAGGTAACAATGCGGTTCCAAATTTCTTCGTTTGGCACACAAAGTATTTTGGCACACTTCGTTTGTTAAGCAGTGCAAGTCGCGTGCTTCGCGCTGGCGATCATTGATTTCGTGGGGCATCCATTTGTGTAGCTTTTTTACCAATTTAACTCAAATGAATCAATATTATTTTGTTCTAACGTAGAAAGTTTGAAATTATATTTCTATCCAAACAATAATTATTTTGGTTTGAAATGGCCAGTACCGCAAATCGGCAATTTCATAGGTACACCTATTGTTTATTTTTTATTTTAATTTATCAAATATATTTATTAAAAATAAATATAATTAAGCATATATATCAAACAGAACTGCGAATCAGACGTATTTTGATTTTTGAGCTTAGCGAGTTTAATTTTTTTACAAAAACTCATAATAAACTAAAAAAAAATAATTAATTGCATAACATCTATTGAAATATTTTTTTAAAGTAAATCCTTGATATGATTACACACGCACCTTTTAATGTAATTATACTTTAAGCCAATATATTAAAGAGACCCGCTTTAATATATACCAGGCGATAAATTTTAATTGAAATTTACTCATCTCTGAAAAGTACATTTCCATTTTACGGTCGACCGCACATCACGCGCATTTACCAATGAATTTTACTCCGTAGAGATTAAGCCCAAATTCGCATGCGTTTTTACTATTCTCGATCTAATAGCATTTTAACTTGTATACTCGTATAAATGTTAAATATGCTACTAGTTACATCGTTATTATAAACTAAAAATGTTCTTCATTATTTTGATCGTATACATATTATTACTATTTCAATAATAAAAAACAAACGGAAATTGAACGTCGCAACATCTCTGTGAAATTATTTGCTATTCTTTAAAGGGGGACTTAAAAATCAAATTTTTGTTTTTAAATTCTACTTTTAAAATGATCCATTATCATCGTCAAGGTCAAGATACTATAACTATAAGATTACTGGAGGAGGACAGGTACTTCCAAAAATGTATAGCTGCTATTGTTATTATATACATTTTGTTAGAATTAGACATACGCATCATGGTGATCCGGTATTCTCGCACTAGCAATGCTAATGGAATAGAATTTCGGGTGGATTTCTGCAACAAATTAATCGTCAGAGCTTCGATCGACGGCAATTAAAAATGCCAGAATCCGTGAATCTATCACGGTAGACAGTCTTTCAATCCTTTAAAATTCAACGCGTCTACGCTATCTATGCTCTCATTGCCATAACTGCCTTTATGACACTGCCGACTGTCCATTGTAACCATTATTATTTGCAACTCGTCCGCAAACAACGCAAATATGACTGAATCATCAGCGTACAAGAGGCATTTGACAGCTAACTCACCCGTTCTTAACTCATATTCTTCAACTTTAAAACTTTAATATTTACAAGAGAATATAAAAAATTACTCTTCAGTAGAACTCTATTATCTCTTGCCGATTAGTTTGTCTTCGTATATAACAATATACCAAGTACATAAAAAGTGATTTTTATATAATGATTACGCGAATATTTACGCAAACACTACACATTGAATAAAACTATGTTTACGGATTTTATCGTATTTAATTTACTTATTTTAAACATAAAGCTGACGTGAGGCGTCGAAGCTCTGGGAAGTCTGCAGTCTGTGAATATATTCAAGATTGTCCCCGCCATTACATCAGATTTGATAGACCACAAATCCTCACAAAAGAATGCCGATTCCTACGATGATACGCGAAACCATTGAATTTAAAAAAACATCCTAATTTCAATAGAATAGATGGATGAGTGCTGTCATATGCTTGGGATCCTATAATTAACAAAATTAAATCAAACAGCATACAACTGCAAGACTTCAAGATACTGTAAGCCCAATCTGCGTAGATCGAATCAAAAATTAATATTCAAAAACTGAAGGTAGCCGAGCTAACTATGACATCGGGACGTCAAACATCTCAGTCCCCGTGACCATGAGCTGCTGTAGAGCACCGGAAAGGTCGGAAATTAAAATAAGTAAATTAAACGCGGTAAAATCAGTAAACATAGTTGTATTCAATATTTTTTATATTCAATAAATTGTTTTGCGTAATATTTACATATTTCAAATACAAAGAAACTCGAATCGAAACATCAGTGATGAATTTTTATAGGACGTTTAGATGCAAATTGTACAAAGATAAATAAGTCAAATTGGAATGGTGTTGTATGACGGTAAAATAAAAGTCATGAAATAAACACACGCACACCCACAAGTAGCTCGCTCGCGCTTCGAAGCTGCACGCGCGGCAATACGCGCGAATATACGCACGTACGGACGCACTCATGCTCGTTCGTACACACTTTTATACACACACACGCACTTAAGCATAAAATAACATTCCTTTTATATTTGAAATTGGATCATCGAAAAGTTAAGCCATTGAAAGCAAATCAAACGATAAGTAATAAATTGGTCTGAAATAGGAACATTTTTCTTTTTCACGCGTGATTCTTAATCGTTTACTGTTGGTAATAACGCTGCTATTTATAACTGCAGCTGGTCGCAGATATTGTCTATTAGCACGCAATGAACCACACACGACATATATATATGCGTATGCTATTATCAAAAATTCTGTGTGTTTTGACTTGAATATTAGATAGTTGAAAATTAAGTTAAAACTAAAAAAATAATAATAAAGAACGAGCGCTTGGATAAGTAATATTAAAATCAGACTAGCACTCACCCCGAGTTTCCAGCCGGTATTCATAAAATTGTTTAGCAGTTTTTAACCCACGACGCAAAAAGAGGCATGTTTGTGTATCTGTCTGTGTCTGCCTGTGACTCTTAAATGGGTGAACCGATTTGGGTGAGGTTTTTTTCATTTTAAAGCAGATTTTGTAGCGGTGGTTCTTAGACATGTGTTACCAAAATTGGTTCAACGTTTAAGGTCATCAGCTGTTTTGTTAGCAGTGCGGTAGGGTTCTTTTCGAGGGTTTTTAAATTTTTCAATTTAAGTTATAATAACACTGATTAAACACGTGCTCGATACTGAAAGGGGACATTGCTCAAAAGCCAAAAAGTCTAAGAAATATAAACGTTCCCGGGCATGTCAACATTTCTCATTTGATGACATCAATAGCCCATTCTAAATTAAATTTCTATGAATTAGGTAAAATGTTTGTAATAAGCGTTTTTAAATATATAAAAGAGATAATCAAAGTTAAATACTCGTATAATGTATAATTTCTGAAAACTAAACTGAAAAATCACAAATTAGTTTTCTTACTTCAGACCCGATACTTTAAATTGTTAGTAAAAGTAACTCTATCTTACACGCCCTCCAATATCTCAAATCATCCTCCACTTTTTTAAATCATACATTCATTTCCTTAGGTCTTTAGCCATAGCCGCCATGCTCAGAAAAGATTACAGATGTTACTTTCAGAGTCACTTTCACCAAGATGGCTATGCGGGTAGGTTGCGTGGCAGAACGATGTAAGAAAAATCTGTAATAATCTCTAACAGGAAACAAATCAGGAGATGGGTAGCAGCGTCTTCCTAATAACGACTAAACACAAAAAACTGCGGTTGCCAACCCGCTTACTAAGCGTGGCCCCCTATCCCCCCTATGAGTCCCCTTATGAGGCAATCTATGGGAGAAGCCTATGTTCAACAGTGGACTTTAATAGGCTGTAACGGTAGCGGTAATCTCTATAATTTGTTAAATTTTAGATAAATTAATGTTTTCAATTACTAATTTAATAATTAAACTTTATATTTTTACTAAGATGTGGGTGAAAACCAGTAAGGCAGGTGCAAGGCGCCAGATAAAAATAAAATGTGCTTTATTATGTACGTTTATTATTTGTTTCAAATTAAGTTTGTGCTATAAGTGCACGATTGGATTTTATTTTATGAGTAATTCAATTTGTAAAGGGTATAATGACGATAAAATTCTAGACTTCGATGACTCGGGATTTTATAATACTTGAGTTATTAAAGTCTAAAAAGTGCCATTATTGTCTTTCGCTTACTCGGTCATCAAAAGCCTAGGCCACTCTAGGTTACTTTGATAATTAAAATTTGGCATTAAGATAGATCGTTAGACGTTTACAAAGGAAAAATATCTGAAAACAACTTCTAATTGTCAAGTACAGTGCTTAAAACTAATCGCACTATAACTTTGTCGGCTCAAATTAAAATAGAAAACATAGAAAGCGTAAACACAAGAAAAAATATTGAAGGTCATATATTTATTTAAATTAATAAGAGGATTTTTTTTCATAAGCTAATGATATCCTACCTAAAGCATAAAAATGTGAAAAGGGATCCAAGATCGTTAAAATGAGGCGTTGACGCTCACAGACCTCAACTCTTTTATAACGTCGTTTGTACCGAACTATGTCCCCTTTAGACACTTGTGTTTTTGGTGGGAATAATATATCACGGCAAACTTAAATTATTCAAATTATGAATATTGGGACTAGGATATATCGGGATTTAAAACGTTTATAGTAATTAAAATAGGATTCACGTATGATATTATTAGGCTCTACGCTAAGAACGATAAGCTACTCATTAACGCATCAAGCATAAAAATCAAAACAAACTATTTATAAAAGATTGTTGTTATACTTTAGAAAAAATATGATATTTATAGCCATTTTAAATGCGTATTTGTAAATAAGACATGAAATGCACATTTTTAATGCTGCAATGCAAACGAATAGACCTCGGGGTCTGCAGTCCTCGACCTATATATTCATTATCCAGTAATGTCAAATGAAAAAAGTTAGCGAACAATTATTCACAATGGAAGGCACTTGTCGCTATGAAAGCTACGGCGACGCTCTACGCCGCAATAACCGTAGCACGTAGTAGGAAATGGAGTTACTCTCACGGTGAGCGCAGGATTCCTGCCAAAGCTACTAAATGATAATGAATGTGGTCTATTTCAAATTTTGACCGAGAAATACATTTATAGAAAAGCAGTTTGAATTATTAATGTAGTATTGTTATGGATTTTGCCGCTCGGTAAAGCAGCAAGCAACTTGAGATGATTAAGTGTATTTTAAGATAAAATTATATTTAATACAAATTAACAAATAAAAATATATTTTTGCAATACTAATTTCTTATTTTTTTTTTGGATAATAATTTATAAAATATTCGCCAAGATGCATTCTTCGTTTTTTTTTTTGTTGGTCGTTTCATGTCTTTTTCCTGGTTTCTTTCACGCCTTACAATATTTTTTGTGCCTGTAAGAAGAAAGCTCCATGTTTTTTCAACTGTCTATTTAGCCAAATTTCATAATAATTGGATGTTGACGTTGAAACTCGATCTTACAGTTGTCGATTTTTCGTATTAAAGTTTTACAAATTGTAAGAGTTTATATCGGTCAATGAAAAATCTAATGATACTTTTGCAACGATCGTTGGAACTAAATTAACGTCAAAAATGTTGTTAGGACCCTAGTATTGCAGGAATTAGAGGTTGATTTTATTTTATCTCTATTGTAAAAATTCGTAAAAAGAACAGTGAAGAGCTAGGGAACCTATTCACGTACGGATAATGCGCTAATGCTACCACTAATGGGATTTCTATCCGTATCCGTGTGGTGGATGTGTAAGAGAATCGATTACCCCATTTCAACCCTTAAGTAAGAGGTGATATGAAAACTCCAGAAATATCTCATGGATTCAGATACATAGTTGTTTTATCATCTCGTTTACACTGATGTAAATTTCTCAGACCAGCGATGGAAACTGCATCGAAGGTGCGAGACGTCTGGTATTACGATCGCCAATCCACTTAACAAGTATGGTGGTAAAATCCTTCCTTATCACAGGAGTGGCCAAATAGCAGTAGACTTATACAGACTGAAAGAAAAAAAGCAATCTAGCATAAACAAAGACTATTACTCACCTCTCGAGTAGCCACAAAAAACGTCTTGATGACTGAAAGTCGCCTCGCAAGTACAAAAGGTTAATATTAAATCTATGTAAAAAATAAATTTATAAAATGCCATATTCTCAAAAGATTAGGCTTCCGTGTTCGTCAGACTAAGTTCTGGAATTTGGTTACACGCCCCAATAACAAGGCTACCCCGTGACACAGTGTATATGTGAATAGATCTCTTAAAAATGTATGCCAAATAACGCTAATCTTTGAAAAGCCTTTTGTTAAGCAGTAAATAAAAAAGATTATCAAATTTTGTTAGAGTAGAAAGTAAAAAACGCTTACATATTTGGACTCATGAGTCTGTGGCCGGTTTTCGAACACGACGTCAAGCTGAAGACGAAAACACAGAAAGTCTTCTCTTGTCCTAAACGACCCGTGTTCGATGTTTTATCGTACGCTTTTTGCTTATGAGATTAGATCGCAAAAAGGGTCCGTAAGTTGCAGAGCAAGAGATATGAGACCAATTATAACCTTTTTTTACATGGAGAAATGCCTACGCATAACCGCCTCTCGGGGGCAAGTACAGGTTATGTCTGACTCGCACCGACTAAAACTGTATTTTGCCTTCGCCACATATTAAGGAGGCTACGGGAATGCTTTCGCACACATCCGCGGCCCCTCCTCGGAAGAGGTCGGGACTTTGACTATCACTGAATCTAAATTTAAATGACCTATTTAAAAAAAGCTTAAAAATAAATATTGAGAATACAGTGTTACTAATTGGTAGTAGGTACCAACCTCCCTCCTACTTCTACCACCAAATAGTTGTGGTTGCACTTTTGTGTTCCACTCTGAAGGATAAAGAGAGCCAGTATACATAAGTACAGGATGTGGGCCATTTTATATTAGTCTTCAGAGGTAACGTGCATTTGCAGCCTTCTTCATTTGAACTTAGTTGCAGATATCCATGAACTGCTGTAGCCACTTACCATCACGACGTAAGTTCGTTTATCATTTCAGTTTTATAAAGTTATATTAAAAATTTGTACAACCGACTTCAATATAAATAAAATGAGAACATTATCAATGTAGTCGAAGTCAATTAAATACGCATTATTAAGGATAACTCAAAAACTACTGATCAGATCCTGAACAAATTTATATCTAATCACATGAGAAGAACCGGCTTTAAAATATAAAAAGAATCATCAAAATCGGTTCACCTAGAAACAATTCTAAGGTAACACACATTAAAAATACAGTCGAATTGATAACCTCCCCCTTTATTGAAGTTGGTTAATACGTAATATTGTGCATCAAGTAAGTGAGCACATAGGCTACTTCTAAGTTGTAGATATAAACGGCTTTTTAGATCTAATATAACCTCTTGAGTGGCGAATTAAATGCAATATGAACAATTGAAATGTCATGTGTAAATGAAATGTCTCATTTAAATAATTTACCAAACTTAATAGCTTATAATTTAAAACAAGTTAACTAACTGCCTGAAAGCCAAGTAAGTAGCGGAAGAGGATTTTTGAAGCATTTGCACTCACAAAACGCTTTTACTTTTAATAGGTGCTCAAATCTTATAACTAAGGGTTGTTCTCTTTTTAACAATAAACTAAGTGTTAAATCTCTTGCTCGCGGAAATTCTGGCTTAAAGTTGGATAAATGAAAGCGGTTATCACAAATTATTTAACTGCAACATTCGGCTCGCGGCCAGCTGGCTGTTCAGTAAATTTCACTAAACTATTCAGGTCGAGAAAACCACAGTTCAGTTACTCACAGTTCCAGTTAAACTTTTACTTAGAACAAAAAAGCTCTTGTTCTCCACGCGTATAGTGTTTGTGTAATAAATAAAATGGTATTAAATAGTTTTTTTTTAACTATTTTAGTGTGGTAATATAGCCGAAGATGGAACAAAGCACCGACTTAGCCTAGGTACTTTTCTCTATGCTTCTTGCCTTGAAGATAACCACATTATTATTGGATGAAAAAAAGATTTCGGCATATTATTCCAATTTTTCTACTTCAAAAGTTTCGTGTATCCTGTAGAACATCAAAAAAAATTGTTTTATACCAATGTTACATAGAACATTTGACATACCTTTTTAAATGTGGTAATTATTGTTTTCAACGCGCTTTTATTACCAACGTGTGTATCTATCTAACCTGTCTATAAAACCGAATCTTTTAATGTAATTTTCACCAACTTGTAGACGGACAATTGACTTGAAAATTTTGACTGATGACAATACAATAAATTAATGACTTTATCCTAGTATCCTGATGTAATCAGAATCATCACTGCCCAAGATCAATGCGTGTTAAGATTTTTTAAACTCGTGTATTATTATTAATTAATGACATTCACATTGCATTTGATTATAATATATTAATAATAATAATCTGTCTTTCTTTTTTCAAATCACACTACTCATTACGAATAACGAAATCAAAGTAAACCATTTGGTTCGAACGTATTTGTCTACGATAAAAAGGTTGAGGCCCATTGAACGAGTGGTTGTTCAACGTTTGAAGGTTGATGTATATACAGTGGTTTGTTACTCCTATTTCGCATAATGGACTTGTTTATTTATTCAAATCCTGTATTTCCAATAGTTTTAAATAACTATAATATTGCAGTGCTCTCTATAATGTACCAGACTTCAGGTTTTTCTTTATAAAACTGGAGTGACAAACGAACTTACAGCCCACCATCAGGTGGTTAGTGAGTTCCTTTGAAGTGGCTATAGCAGCCCATAGACACTGCAGCCAGCTTCAAACAAAGGCTATAGATGATCTCTCTCTCTAGAGGTGCCTCTGTAGAAGAAGCCCATAGTCTCACAGCCGTTATTAAACTGGCTCTCTACACCAATATTTACTATCAGAAAAAAGGGCATAAAAAATAAGGCAGGTGGGTGAATTTCAATGGCAATATGCAAGTATTTACACATACATACATTATGTACGTATGGATGTAATATTCTAGTGCATTGACAATCTAGTAAAAATATTACAATGTTTTAAATAAAACAAAAGCGAATAACTTTCTAGTCAAATTAAGTTAAATTTATGATTTCATATTTTGGACGGGTAAATGGTACTGTATAAACCATTAGGTTTCTGATAAATAAAATTTTGTGGTGTATCTTCAGACCGAAATACGGCAGGCAGTAGAGGCGCAGAAGTCGATAAGAGGGTGGTAGCTATCCAGACGCGCTCATAGGCAGAAAGATGTCCTTTCATCAACCAGTGCCCTTATATATCAAGGTAGAACTCGCGCTCAACGACTTCCCTACATCATTTATCACGAGTCTGCGATAATTGTTTAGGCTAATAACACATAATTTTTATTTTATATCAATTCATTATGAATCAACTTGATTCCTTAAACAACATAAACTATGACAATTTTCTTCTTTTAGACTTATCTTATCTTTCTGTAACGTTCTTGACGAAATTGTCAATTTCTCTGATTTAGATTGACAAGTGTACTTGTTTCACTTAATAATTTAAAAACTTTAAAAGCGACCGGATTTACTTCACGGTATCATCACGGCAAAAAACTCTTATAGCTTTAGGCATTCCAACTGATTCTTTTTAAATTTTAGAATTCTGTAAAGTTATTCTATCATTTCCTCTCACATACACCTCGTCACTTATTAGCACAAACTCCATAGATTACTGTATACATACTAAAGAACAAACTCCTATTATTTATAGGCCAAACATTAAGAATATATCAATTGCCGAAAATAAAATAAAAAAATTATGACGTTATTAATATGTAAATAAACGATTTCAATTCATAAAACACATGAATTAAAGTTTATTTTGCATAAATACACAGTTAGTAATTTCTTACCAAATGAGTGTACATTCCAAAAAAGCCCGATTACACCAAGATTAATAAATTTTACCTTTCTTTAGATTATATAACTTGTTCTACAATACTACTCCAAGAATAAAATACTATCTTTATTGTTCACAGAAGTGTTAATATTAGGTGAAATATCATAATGTGGACAATCTCTAAGTCAAATAGTCTCTGAGAACATAACTTAGACTGTGATAGATAGACATAGACACACATACACCGAAGTGGCTTCACAAGTGATCTAATTTGCTAATTTTGCCCCGAAACAGTGGTGATATCCCTAAATTGAAATCCACGCGAGCAAACCCGCAGGTAAAAACCTATTAAAATATAATTTTACCGCAATATATATTACTGTAATTGGGCACGCACATGTCTTCTAAAACACATTTTTTTAACGGGCAATGCAAAAAGCCCTGTTGTATGACTTATCGCTTTTAATATTCGGGTCGTGGCGGTGATTTCTACAAGGATTAGGCTAAGTATGTACCCCTACTTCTATGAAATATTTTATAGGGGAATATTGTTTGTTAAAAATTACAATATTATTAATTCAAAAAACTAGCAAATATTTTGTCGCTTTCATTTATCGGCTTTAATTCGTAAGATAAATAAGATGATTGAACTGGTTTTTAGGAATGATTCCCGTATGAAGATGGAGAGCAGAATCTCCATGATAAGAACGCCAAACGAATTGTCAGTTCTTTACCTATACGGCCGTCCCATTTAGCTTACTGGTCCGTTGAGATATGCCATTTGCGAACTACTGGAAAAAGTGCGTTTGCCAACCCGCATGCCAAGCTTTGTAACTATGGCAAACATCCCACTATAAAAATGAGAACGATTCTCATTATATATATTTCTATAATGATTTCTTATATTTACGCGAACACTACACATTGAATAAAACTATTTTATCGCGTTTAATTAACTTATTTTATATTCCCGACGTTTCGGTTGCTTTCCAGCAACCGTGGTCACGGGGGACGAGGTGATTGACGTCCCGATGTCAAAGTTAACTCGGAGTACCTTCAGCTTTTTAATTATTAATTTTGGTCCGATCTACGCAGAATGAACTAACTGTGTCTTGAAGTCTTGCAGTGGTATGCTTGGGTTTAGTTTTAATTTTATGAATTACAGGATCCCAAGCAGGTGGTAGTACCCAGCCTCCCTCTCTATTGAAATTAGGATGTTTTTTAATTTCAATAGCCTCACGTATCATCCTTGGCAGGAATCGGACCATGACCACGGTTGCTGGAAAGCAACCGAAACGTCGGGAATATAAAATAAGTTAATTAAACGCGATAAAATCCGTAAAAATAGTTTTATTCAATATATATTTCTAATTAGTATTTTCACAGCGTTTAAAGTATGAAATCCCCAAAACCCGAAAATCAGCAGTGATAATTTATTTCCTATATTCATATTTTTTTTTTTGGTCAACGATGCTCATACATACATAGGCCTAAAGCCTGAAATCCTCCTACGCTGACATCGGTCGCTTACGTCGGTCGCGCGTACTAATGCGCATTGTGTTCTATCCCAAGCAGCATGCAAGCTGTATACGAGCTGTATTGAAGTTCCTTTTTATACTAGAGGATGCATTTACTAGCCGTACAAAGGCTGTATAAGCGCTTATACAGCTCTTATAAGTAAAAAATTGGCACAAATTATACAGCTTTATGCGTTAGTAGCGCTGTACAGTAGCTATACAAGCACAAAAGGGGCTGTATAATAGCTGTATTATAGCTGTTATTTGATGAACAAGGAAACTATTACACTAGAAATACTATCTTTTAAGTATCTTTTAAAGTTAAACGTTGTAAATTGGTGTTTAAACGGTATCACAAATGAATTTATGACAAACATAACTTAAACGATTTATTTATATACTTTATTGAATGATGGCGACATTTAGTGAGTGAAAGATTATATTACATATTAATATTACTTGGATTGGAGTTGAGTTTTGACGGTGATAACCGGTGAATAGAAAGTGCAAAATGAGATTTACGGTAAACTTGTATATGATTTCTATCAAAAAATTGCCGCGCCAGCAAAATAACGAAATAATATAAGGACAACATACTAAATATGGTAAGTAAATATTGATTTTATAGGTAAGAATAAGAAAATAATTAAATTAGTGAATATGAATGCATATTGGGGCACAGTAATCATTAGTCAAACTAAAAATAATTGTTTAGACTAAAACTAATCTCTCATATTCCTTAATTTACAATTAAAATTTTGTTTTTATAGGTCCTAAAATGGCGACAATTTGCTAAACAGTCTAAAGTATACTTCAAGGGTCTTATAGTCTTAGTAGCTGTACTATGTATGTTATGGATTCTATTATACAGCCCTTAGATTTTAATCAGCTGTATAATAGAATATTTTTATTACTAAGGCTGCATAGTAGTTTTTAAAACATCACCGATTATTGTCTTTAGAGATATGTATAAAAGATGATTTTTTTTGTTGGTTGTTTCATGTCTTCTTCCTGGTTTCTTTCACGCCTTACAATATTTTTTGTTCCTGTAAGAAGAAAGCTCCATTTCTTTCAACTGGCTATTCAGCCAAATTTCATAATAATTGGATGTACCACGTGAAACGCAATCTTACAGTTGTCGATATTTCGTATTAAAGTTTTACAAATTGAAAGAGTTTATATCGGTCAATGAAAAATCTAATGATACTTTTGCTACGATCGTTGGAACTAAACGAACGTCAAAAGTTTGTTAGGACCCTAGTATTAGAGTAATTAGAGGTTGATTTTATTTTATCTCTATTGTAAAAATTGTTCAAAAGAACAGCGAAGAACAAGGGAACCTATTCACATACGGATAATGCGCTAATGCTACCGCTAATGAGAAATCTATCCGTATCCGTGTGATGGTTGTGTAAGAGAATCGATTACTCAATTTCAACCCTTAGGTAAGAGGTGACTACAAAAATTCCAGAAAGATCTCATGGATTAAAATAGATGGTTGTATTATCATCTCGTTTACGCTGATGTAAATTTCTCAGACCAGCGAAGGAAACTGCATCGAAGGTGCGAGACGTCTGGTATTACGATCGCCAATCCGCTAAATAAGTATGGAGATACAATCCTTCCTTATAATAGGAGTAGCCAATCAGCAGTGGACTTTACAGACTGAAATAAAAGAAAACAATCTAGCATAAACAAAGACCTCTCGAGTTGAAAAAGAAAACAAGAAACGTCTTGGCGACTGAAAGTCGCCTTGCGAGTGCAAAAGGTTAATATTAAATCTTTGTAAAAAAAATACATTTATAAAAAGTCATATTCTCACAAGATCAAGCTTCCGTGTTTGTCAGACTAAATTCTGGAATTTATTACACGCCCCAATAACAAAACTACCCCGTGGCACAGTGTATACATGAACAGATCTCTTAAAAATGTATGCCAACTAACGCAATCTTTGAAAAGCCTTTTGTTAAGTAGTAAATAAAAAATATTATCAAATGTTGTTAGAGTAGAAAGCAAAAAACGGTAACATATTTGGACTCATGAGTCTGTGGCCGATTTTCGAACACGACGATAAGCTGAAGACGAAAACACAGAAAGCCGTCTCTTGTCCTAAACGACCCGTATTCGATGTTTTATCGTAAGCTTTTTGCTTATGAGATTAGATCGCAAAAAGGGTCCGTAAGTTGCAGAGCAAGATATATGAGACCAATTATAACCTTTCTTTACATGGAGAAATGCCTACGCATAACCGCCTCTCGGGGGCAAGTACAGGTTATGTCTGACTCGCACCGACTAAAACTGTATTTTGCCTTCGCCACATATTAAGGAGGCTACGGGAATGCTTTCGCACACATCCGCGGCCCCTCCTCGGAATAGGTCGGGACTTTGACTATCACTGAATCTAAATTTAAATAGGTCAAGCTTAAAAATAAATATTGAGAATACAGTGTTACTAATTGGTAGTAGGTACCAACTTCCCACCTACTTCTACCACCAAATAGTAGTGGTTACACTTTTGTGTTCCACTCTGAAGGATAAAGAGAGCCAGTATAAGCACAGGATGTGGGCCATTCCGTATTAGTCTTCAGAGGTAACATGCATTTCCAGCCTTCTTCATTTGAACTTGGTTGCAGATGTCCATGAACTGTTGTAGCCTTTTTTTTATAGGATAGGGTGACAAACGAGCACATAGTCCATCTGATGGTAAGTGGTTGCTGTGGCCCATAGACATCTACATTTATCCTCGTTGGAGAATCAAAATGCATATGCGTTGTCACCCGTGAGGACTAAGATGGAATGCCTCTTTTTCAGTAAAAAGGGTCATCGGTTCTCTACACTCACCATACGAAACACAGCAGTTTTTTAGGCTGCTATTTTACGCTGGTATTCTGCGAGAGCGTGGTATTTCCCCGGTCGAGCAGACCCATTCGTGCTACAACTATACTACTAATATAGCTGCAGCATGGCCCTACCACATAAAAATTACCATCAGGAATTAAGTTCGTTTATCACTTCAGTTTATTAAACAAGTGTTATAATTAAAAATTTATACAACCGACTTCAATATAAATAAAATGAGAACATTTTCAATGTAGTCGAAGTCAACTAAATACGCATTATTAAGAATTTAAAAAACTACTGATAAGATCTAGAACAAATTTATATCTGATCACATGAAAAGCACCGGCTTTAAAATATAAAAAGAATCATCGAAATCGGTTCACCTAGAAACAATTCTAAGTTAACACACATTAAAAAATACAGTCGAATTGATAACCTCCCCCTTTATTGAAGTTGGTTAATACGTAATATTGTGCATCAAGTAAGAGAGCGCATACTACTTTTAAGTTGTAGATATAAACGGCTTTTTAGATCTAATATAACCTCTTGAGTGGCGAATTAAATGCAATATGAACAATTGAAATGTCATGTGTAAATGAAATGTCTCATTTAAATAATTTACCAAACTTAATAGCTTATAATTTAAAACAAGTTAACTAACTGCCTGAAAGCCAAGTAAGTAGCGGAAGAGGATTTTTGAAGCATTTGCACTCACAAAACGCTTTTACTTTTAATAGGTGCTCAAATCTTATAACTAAGGGTTGTTCTCTTTTTAACAATAAACTAAGTGTTAAATCTCTTGCTCGCGGAAATTCTGGCTTAAAGTTGGATAAATGAAAGCGGTTATCACAAATTATTTAACTGCAACATTCGGCTCGCGGCCAGCTGGCTGTTCAGTAAATTTCACTAAACTATTCAGGTCGAGAAAACCACAGTTCAGTTACTCACAGTTCCAGTTAAACTTTTACTTAGAACAAAAAAGCTCTTGTTCTCCACGCGTATAGTGTTTGTGTAATAAATATAATGGTATTAAATAGTTTTTTTAACTATTTTAGTGTAGTAATATAGCCGAAGATGGAACAAAGCACCGACTTAGCCTAGCTACTTTTCTCTTGAAGATAACCACATTATTATTGGATGAAAAAAAAGGTTTCGGCATATTATTCCAATTTTTCTACTTCAAAAGTTTCGTGTATCCTGTAGAACATCAAAAAAAATTGTTTTATACCAATGTTACATAGAATATTTGACATATCTTTTTAAATGTGGTAATTATTGTTTTCAACGCGCTTTTATTACCAACGTGTGTATCTATCTAACCTGTCTATAAAACCGAATCTTTTAATGTAATTTTCACCAACTTGTAGACGGACAATTGACTTGAAAATTTTGATTGATGACAATACAATAAATTAATAACTTTATCCTAGTATCTTGATGTAATCAGAATCATCACTGCCCAAGATCAATGCGTGTTGAGATTTTTTAAACTCGTGTATTATTATTAATTAATGACATCCCCATTGCATTTGATTATAATGTATTAATAATAATAATCTGTCTTTCTTTTTTCAAATCACACCACTCATTACGAATAACGAAATCAAAGTAAACCATTTGGTTCGAACGTATTTGTCTACGATAAAAAGGTTGAGGCCCATTGAACGAGTGGTTGTTCAACGTTTGAAGGTTGATGTATATGTAGTGGTTTGTTACTCCTATTTCGCATAATGGGCTTGTTTATTTATTCAAATCCTGTATTTCCAATAGTTTTAAATAACGATAATATTGCAGTGCTCTCTATAATGTACCAGACTTCAGGTTTTTCTTTATAAAACTGGAGTGACAAACGAACTTACAGCCCACCATCAGGTGGTTAGTCCTTTGAAGTGGCTATAGCAGCCCATAGACACTGCAGCCAGCTTCAAACAAAGGCTATAGATGATCTCTCTCTCTAGAGGTGCCTCTGTAGAAGAAGCCCATAGTCTAACAGCCGTTATTAAACTGGCTCTCTACACCAATATTTCATTACAGCCCTTCACAAGTCCACTGCTGAACATAGGCCTCCCCCAAAGAATGCCACAAAGCACGGTCCTGAGCCACCTGCATCCATCGACTTCCTGCATATCTTACCAGGTCGTCACTCCATCTAGTGGGGGGACGCCCTACACTTCGCCTGCCGGTACGAGGCTGCCACTCGAGAACCTTTCTTCCCCATCGGTTGTCGGTTCTTCGAGCTATATGGCCGGCCCATTGCCACTTCAGCTTACTAATCCGTTGGGCTATGTCGGCCACTCTAGTTCTACTGCGGATATCCTCATTTCTGAGTTTATCACGCAGAGAAACTCCGAGCATAGCCCTCTCCATAGCTCGCTGAGCGACCTTGAGCTTCCTCATCCGGCCAGCAGTGAAGGACCACGTCTCAGTTCCGTATGTCATCACTGGCAACACGCACTGGGTGTACAGTCTCGTTTTCAAGTTTTGAGGTATACCTGACGAGAAGATGTGCCGTAATTTCCCGAACGCTGCCCAACCGAGTTGAATCCGTCGATTGACCTCTCGGTCGAAGTTGGACTTACCTAGTCGGACTATTTGTCCCAGGTAAACATACTCGTCAACAACTTCGAGCTTAATGTTCCCAACAACTACCGGCATAGGTGTGACATGGATATTAAACATGATCTTTGTTTTGTCCATGTTCATCTTAAGACCTATCCGTTGGGAAACACTATTGAGGTCATTGAGCATAGTGCTTAGGTCCTCCAGCGATTCTGCCATAAGGACTATATCGTCGGCAAATCGAAGGTGAGTGATGTACTCGCCATTGATGTTGATACCGTATCCTTTCCAGTCCAGAAGCTTGAAAACGTCTTCCAATGCAGCGGTGAAGAGTTTCGGGGATATGACGTCACCCTGTCTTACACCTCTCTGCAATTGGATAGGTTTCGTACTCTGGTTCTGTACTCGGATAGCCATCGTAGCCCTACTGTACAAGCACTTCAACACTTCGATATACCGACAGTCAACTTGGCATCGCTGAAGGGACTGCAGCACAGCCCAAATTTCGACGGAATCAAAGGCTTTCTCATAGTCCACATACGCCAGACATAGTGGCAAATTGTACTCCTCGGACTTCTGTACAATTTGCCGAAGGGTATGTATGTGGTCTATGGTGCTAAAGCCTTTTCGGAAACCGGCTTGTTCGGGTGGCTGGAAGTCGTCAAGTCTGCGCGCGAGACGATTCGTAATGACTCTCGAAAACAGCACGTAGACGCGGCTCAGAAGGGAAATCGGTCTGTAGTTCTTCAAGAGAGCGTTGTCGCCTTTCTTGAAGAACAAGACCACCGCACTTCTGCTCCACGCCTCCGGTGTAATGTCACCATGGAGGACGGAATTAAAGAGCTTCTGAAGGACTTCAAGTACCGGTTTTCCACCCGCTTTCAGAAGCTCCGCTGTAATTCCATCCTCGCCTGGGGCCTTGCCGTTTTTAAGGTGCTGGAGAGCCATTCTAATCTCGCTCAGACTGACGTCCGGGATATCATCGGAATAATGTCGGATAAGACTCGCTCTTGGATCGTTGCTCACACTTGCGTGCGGCTCCAACGATGACGTGTACAGCTGCCCATAGAACCTCTCAATCTCACTCAAAATCTCCCGTGCCCCGGAAATGATGCTGCCACATTCTGTCTTCAGCTTTGTCAGTTGGCGCTTTCTGGCAGACAGATCTCTGGCAAAGACTTTGGAGCCTTGGTTCCGCTCGATCGCTTCTTCAATACGAGCTGTATTGAAGTTGCGTAAGTCCCGCCGCATGCATTTGGAGATCTGTCTGTTCAGTTGCCTGTATGCTGTTAAATCTGTTGAAGAATGTAGCTTCATCTCCCGTCTAACAGCCATGAGATTAAGAGTGTGATCGGAGAGTTTTTGTGTTCTTCTGCGGCGGGTCTTGCAGAACTTAGCTCCGACCGCATGGACAGTTTCCACGAGCTTGTCATTCAAATCGTCCACTTCATTGCAGTCTTCTAGGCACTGAAAACGGTTTTGTAACTCGAGCTGAAAGGTTTCGGGACTTTGGATTAGAGCACGAGGGGGACGGAGCGTTGACTTCATTAGACGAGACCTCTCCAACTTAACGTTTAGGTTCAGTGTGCCTCTAACCATTCGGTGATCGCTGCCGGTTTTCACCCTCGCGATCACTGAGACATCACTGAACAGTTGTCGTCTGGTCGTCATAATGAAGTCAATCTCATTTTTTGTCGAACCGTCGGGGCTCGACCAGGTCCACTTCCTGTGGGGCCGCTTCTGGAAGAAAGAGTTCATCATAAAGAGTCCCTCTTTCTCCATGAAGTCAGCCAACTGCTGGCCCCTTGGGTTCCGTTGCCCTATTCCAAATTTCCCAACTTTCAGCTCACCGTTCTCTCTTGTGCCTAGTTTTGCATTGAAGTCTCCCATTAACACCGTATATTGGGTTTTGGAGGAATGCATGGCTCTAGAGATATCCTCATACATTTCCTCCACCTCCTGATCGGGGTGTGCCGAGGTTGGTGCGTAAACCTGTATGACCTTCAGCGAATACCGTTTGGTGATTCTGAGTATAAGGTACGCAACCCTCGTCGACACACTCCCGATCTTTACAACGTTGTTAACGAGAGACTTGTGGACGATAAATCCGACACCTCCTTGGGACAGATGGTCGCCCTCCCGGTAATAGAGCAAGTTGCCGTATTCGAGGATTACCGTGTCCTCCCCCTCTCTTCGGACTTCGGATAATCCTATAATATGCCAGCGTAACTTGTCTATCTCTTCTTCCAGCTCCACAATCTTCTCGTCAGTCCTCAGGGTGCGTGCGTTGTATGTTGCCAGGTCGAGTCGTCGTAGGTGGCAACCGAACCTCCACCGGAGATTCTTAGCACCCCCTGCCCCGCCGTTACCATGGTCGCCACCGTAGCCAGGAATAGCGGGGCCGCCGGGGACTGGGGGCCGTTTATTATTGTCATTGCTCATGGGGGGTATATTGCCATAGTTGCCACGCTTGGCGAGCGGGTTGGCAACCGCAGTTTTTTTATTGTTATTTTGACTAATATCAGGAAGATGCTGCTGCCACACCAATATTTACTATCAGAAAAAAGGGCATAAAAAATAAGGCAGGTGGGTGGGGCAAGTATTTACACATACATACATTATGTACGTATGGATGTAATATTCTTGTGCATTGACAATCTAGTAAAAATATTACAATGTTTTAAATAAAACAAAAGCGAATAACTTTCTAGTCAAATTAAGTTAAATTTATGATTTCATATTTTGGACGGATAAATGGTACTGTATAAACCATTTTGTTTCTGATAAATAAAATTTTGTGGTGTATCTTCAGACCGAAATACGGCAGGCAGTAGAGGCGAAGAAGTGTATAAGAGGGTGGTACTCGTAGCTATCCAGACGCGCTCATAGGCAGAAAGATGTCCTTTCACCAACCAGTGCCCTTAGATGTCAGGGTTGAACTCCCTCTCTACGACTTCCCTATATTATTTATCACGGGTCTGCGATAATTGTTTAGGCTAATAACACATAATTTTTATTTTATATCAATTCATTATGACTCAACTTGATTCCTTAAACAACATAAACTCTGACAATTTTCTCCTTTTAGATTATACCGAAAATCGTCTATCCGCCCTTTGCTACTCGTAGCTTCTTATCTTTCTGTAACGTTCTTGACGAAATTGTCAATTTCTCTGATTTAGATTGACACGTGTACTTGTTTCACTTAATAATTTAAAAAATTTAAAAGCGACCGGATTTACTTCACGGTATCATCACGGCAAAAAAACTCTTATAGCTTTAGGCATTCCATCTATTTCTTTTTAAGTTTTAGAATTCTGTAAAGTTATTCTATCATTTCCTCTCACATACACCTCGTCACTTATTAGCACAAACTCCATAGATTACTATATACATACTAAAGAACAAACTCCTATTACATATAGGCCAAACATTAACAATATATCAATTGCCGAAAATAAAATAAAAAAATGATGACGTTTCACTCATAGTTTATGGTAATACAATATGTAAATAAACAATTTCAATTCATAAAACACATGAATTAAAATTTATTTTGCATAAATACACAGTTAGTAATTTCTTACCAAATGAGTACATTCCAAAAAAGCCCGATTACACCAAGACTAATAAATTTGCGAGAATGGCTCTACCGCTCTTTAGATTATATAACTTGTTCTACCATACTACTCCAAGAATAAAATACAATCTTTATTGTTCACAGAAGTGTTAATATTAGGTGAAATATCATAATGTGGACAATATCAAAATCAAATAGTCTCTGAGAACATAACTTAGACTGTGATAGATAGACATAGAGACACATACATCGAAGTGGCTTCACAAGTGATCTAATTTGCTAATTTTGGCCCGAAGCAGTGGTGATATACCTAAATTGAAATCCACGCGAGCAAACCCGAAGGTAAAAACCTTTTAAAATATAATTTTACCGCAAAATATATTACTGTAATTGGGCACGGACATGTCTTCTAACACACATTTATTTAACGGGCAATGCAAAAAGCCCTGTTGTATGACTTATCGCTTTTAATATTCGGGTCGGGGCGGTGATTTCTACAAGGATTAGGCTAAGTATGTACCCCTACTTCTATGAAAATTTTTATAGAGGAATATTATTTGTTAAAAATTACAATATTATTAATTCAAAAAACTAGCAAATATTTTGTTGCTTTCATTTATCGATTTTAATTCTAAAGATAAATAAGATGATTGAAATGGCTTTTAGGAATGATTCCCATATATTTCCCTAAAGGTGTCGTAAGAGGCGATAGAAGCAAACTGAAGCAGAAGATGGAGAGCAGAATATTCATGATAAGAACGCCAAACAAATTGTCAGTTCTTTAACCTATACGGCCGTCCCATTTAGTTGGTCCTTTGAGATATGTCATTTGCGAACTACTGGAAAAATAGAACGATTCTCATTATATATATATATATATATATATATATATATATATATATATATATATATATATATATATATATTTGTAATTAGCATTTTCACAGCGTTTAAAGAAGTGTTTTCCCCAAAATCAGCAGTGATAATTTATTTCCTATATTCATATTTTTTTTTGGTCAACGATGCTCGTACTTTAGGCCTGAATTCCTCCTACGCTTACGTCGGTCGCGCGTAATAATGCGCATTGTGTTCTACTATCTTCTGAACCAACCTAATGGTTAAATCAGACAAGCTACAGTCAAGCGTCAATCACATCGACGGCTAACAAAGAGGGTTCCGTAACAAAAACATTTCATTCATTCATTCATTACAGCCCTTCACAAGTCCACTGCTGAACATAGGCCTCCCCCAAAGAATGCCACAAAGCACGGTCCTGAGCCACCTGCATCCATCGACTTCCTGCATATCTTACCAGGTCGTCACTCCATCTAGTGGGGGGACGCCCTACACTTCGCCTGCCGGTACGAGGCTGCCACTCGAGAACCTTTCTTCCCCATCGGTTGTCGGTTCTTCGAGCTATATGGCCGGCCCATTGCCACTTCAGCTTACTAATCCGTTGGGCTATGTCGGTCACTCTAGTTCTACTGCGGATATCCTCATTTCTGAGTTTATCACGCAGAGAAACTCCGAGCATAGCCCTCTCCATAGCTCGCTGAGCGACCTTGAGCTTCCTCATCCGGCCAGCAGTGAAGGACCACGTCTCAGTTCCGTATGTCATCACTGGCAACACGCACTGGGTGTACAGTCTCGTTTTCAAGTTTTGAGGTATACCTGACGAGAAGATGTGCCGTAATTTCCCGAACGCTGCCCAACCGAGTTGAATCCGTCGATTGACCTCTCGGTCGAAGTTGGACTTACCTAGTCGGACTATTTGTCCCAGGTAAACATACTCGTCAACAACTTCGAGCTTAGTGTTCCCAACATTAAACAGTGTTAATCATGATCACAGTTATGTCAAATGTAGCTTAGTTTTCGGCACCTGATTATGATGATTTATCATGCAGCAGCACAAGTAGTTCAAATGATGATAACAGCGAATTTTCAAAAAATCCATTTATTTTGCCAGCAAATAAATAATTGGGCCACAGAAAGAAATATATCTTAAGTAGGTTTAAATGATTTAGCTACAATTGCAAATTGTAGATTTTATTAGCTAGATATATTAGCATCTAATTGCTTTTTTGGCCATCTTAAAACGCCTTTTGATTCCCACAAACTTGGTACAATTAAAATGCAATTTTTCCCTTTCTTTATGGTTTCCAAAATTTTAAACGGCATATTTTCCTAAAAAGTAAAATAAAACCAGTATAAGATACACAACACAGTCAAATTACTTCACAATAAGTTAACTTATGTATCAAATAAAATAGCTAACTCTTTTGGTTTTGCCGTACCTACGTGACGTAAGAGTATGACTAAAAAACGACACATACATGCGTATGCGCTTGCCAGGAGTTACCTATCAACTAAACACAATAACAAAATAAACAGCATGCTCGTAATGGTACCGTACTTATGAGCGAAATAAAATACACTGTCATAAAATGTACCTTCCTTAATATTGTTTGGCAATGAAAGAGATAGCTTTAATTCTTTACTCCACTTTTTAACATTAGAAAGAAAAGATGTATAGCTAATCTTTATTTGCTAAAGGTAGTCATATTTTTGGTTTGGTTTGTGAATTTAACTGAATCAAAGGGGTAGTAATTTATTGGCAATAAATACAATCATTTCGATTAAATCGATGGTTTTAGGTTGGTACAAAAATGAATAAAAAATGTTTTTCAGTTTATTAACTTTGTCTGTGTAGCTTTATATAGTCTCTGTCTTAAAAGAAGTGAAAGAAAATTCAAAAATTTAAAATTCAAAATAATTTATTAATATATAAATATTTACATAAATTTGTAAAACATAATACAGAAGTAAGCACTTTTTTGTCCTTGTCCATAAAATAAAACAACAAAATTATTAAAACACTGTTACATCTTAAAATATTATTATTTAAATGAGATAAAGTGAAGAAGGGATAAAGTTTAGTTTCTAAGACAAAGGTTTTTCATCTTTTATACATATCTCTAAAGACTTATCTGTAATGTTTTAAAAACTACTGTAGAGCGTTAGTAATAAAAATATTCTATAATACAGCTGATTAAAAACTAATGGCTGTATAATAGAATCCATAACATACATAGTACAGCTACTAAGACTATAAGACCCTCGAAGTATACTTTAGGCTGTTTAGCAAATTGTCGCCATTTTAGGACCTATAAAAACAAAATTTAAATTGTAAATTTAGGAATATGAGACATTAGTTTTAGCCTAAACCATTATTTTTAGTTTGATTATTTCACTGTGCCCCAATATGCATTCATATTCACTGTATGAAATCTGTCAATTACTTTGTTTACAATATTTAGTTTATGTTTATTTTTACTAGATGTCGTTTTGTCCATAGCTTGTGTTATTTATATCGCGTTGTAAAGATTTGTTTCAAATAGTACATAAGGTTTCTTTACAAAATATACGATGCTTATTGACTCCTACTGCTAATTGATAGTTGAGTTTCATTTCATGAACCCTATCTCCTAGTGGCTATTTTTTGGGATCTGTACATGGTCCTTCGATGTCGGATAGTGAGACATCAGTGGAGGTTGTGTCTGTATCCATATCTGTGCCGACACGGTGGCCGATTGTCGTCGATAGTGCTCTGTGATCATTGTGCTAAGGTGATTGCGCTTGTGGTGGTGAAGTATAGTGTAAAAAAAGGTGCACGCGTTACCAGGCGACTTGTGAGTACGCAGAAGCAAATTATTGTAGTGAGTCAGTGTCTTCCGCTGTGCAACCACGCTGCGCTGTTAATGCGTGGTGTCTGAATTGGGAGCAGTTGCCAGTGGACGGGATCTTCATCGACACGTGACTCAGTGTTTTCCGCTGTGCAACCACGCTGCGCTGTTAGTGCGTGGTGTCTGAATTGGGAGCAGTTGCCAGTGGACGGGATCTTCATCGACACGCGACGCATATGGATACATTTCGACGACAAGGTGATAAATGAAGTGTTTCGTGATTCTAGTACTTTATATTTAGTAAAAATTGTTGGTAATTTTCTAAGTTAATTCATGTGTGTAGACTTCGAAAATGTTGTAGACTAAGAATGTTATTCTAGTATTAGACTTATTATAATAGAATAATTCTCCAAAAGGTGATGTGACGGGGAACCTATACCCAATTTCATAGCGAGGTACAATTTGTTCAAATACATAGAAATTTTTGAATAAATATCTATTATAAGACTTAGAAAAATTTGCGTATTGATTTGAAGTTGTCAAATTTAAATTTTATTGTTTTTAAAATACTTTTTAAAATAAAAGAATAATGGATATGTCAGCGTATGAATGTCTACAAATAGAAACTAGTTCTTTAATTGAAAAGGCTTATGTCAATTTTAAGAAAACTTCAAAGGATCGTATTACAGTTTTTTATATAGAAAGTAAATTAGAAAATTTAGAGGTTCAGTGGAATTCATTTTGTGAAACTCATCGTACAATAATATTAAAGGTATTAAAGGAAGATTTAACTAAGTCTGAATATTACAAAAAGAAAGTTTACGACAAAACTGAAGAATGTTATATAGATTATAAGTCAATATTAAAACAAAAATTGTGTGAATGCGCTGACAAAAATCCTAAATCTACTTCTTCCGACGATAAAGTATCATCGAAAGTTTCAAGTTTTTCAGGGGTTAGATTACCTAAAATTACTATACCTATTTTTAACGGGAATTATTCAGATTGGACTTCTTTTAAAGATTTATTTGTATGTTTAGTAGATAACTGTGAAACTCTTGATGACGTCCAGAAGTTACATTACCTTAAGAGTCATCTATCGGGAGAAGCTGAACAAATTGTACGTCACATTCCTATTACAGGTAAGAATTATTCAGTTTGCTGGACTCAACTAAAAAGTAGATATGATAATAAAAAATATCTTTCAAACCACATATTAAAACGGTTATTGAATCATAAAATTATTCAATTTGAATCTTCAAATGCGATCAAGGAACTATTAGACACTATAATAGAATGTTTAAACCGCTTGCAGAATTTAGGTATAGATATTAGCACTTGGGATATAATTATTATTTACGTAATGAGCCAGAAACTTGATCATGAGTCCAGAAAACAATGGGAAGCTAAGTCAAGTGAATTAACTTCTGAGTTGCCTAAGTTGTCTGATTTTAAAGATTTTTTGGAACATAGGTTTCGATCATTGGAATTTTTAGATACTAAACCTAAAACGAGGCAATGTAAGGCAACAGTGTGTTATGCCAATGATAGTACGTCTAATAACAATAATTTATGTTGTTCATTTTGTAAAGGCAATCACAAATTATGCAATTGCAAGTTATTTTCTAAGGAAACTATAGAATCGCGATGGGACTATGCTCAAGCCAGGAGGTTATGCTATAATTGTTTAGGAGATAATCATTCTGTTTTTAATTGTAGACACTCTTCACGATGTCAAATTTGTAAGAGGAAGCATCATTCGTTGCTTCATCCTGTAAATAATCCCACAAATCGCAAGGAGAATACGGATGCAGTTGGTATAAATGTTGCTGTTAATTCAACAACTGCCATTCATGAAAATCAGAAGGAGTCAGAGCCAGAGTCAGTAGTCACATGTTTTTTAAGTAATTATAGTCAAGTGTTGTCAGCAACGGCATTAGTGAAAGCTGAATCACTTAAAGGTGTTGAGATGACAATGCGATGTTTGTTGGATCAAGGGTCACAAGCTTCGTTTATTACGGAGTCAGCAGTTCAAGCACTTGGACTGCAGAAGGTTCCAACAAAACTCGTAGTTTCAGGAATAGGGGGTGAGGACAGTTCTTTGCTTAAGTCAAGGTTTGTGGTGTTTATTAGGTTGCGTTCACTCCACGATCCCACATTTTATGTAGAAGCAAAGGTACACGTCCTCAACAAACTTACAACACTTCAGCCCTTTAAGAAAGTTGTAGTTAAGATGTGGCCTGAAATAGGCAAACTTAAACTGGCAGATCCAAAATTTGGTGTGCCTAATAAAATTGATCTCTTACTTGGTGCAGAGTTATTTGCTCAGATTTTAGAAGATGGTGTAATCAAAGGTCCTTCTGGATTACCTGTAGCACAGAATACTAGACTGGGGTGGATCTTATCTGGTCAAATTAACTCAACATGTATAGATAGTTTTGAGTCAAATAAATGTAACACCATCTTAAACTTTCATTTGCAAGTTGATGAAAATGAATTATTGAAGAAGTTTTGGGAATTAGAAGCAGAACCAACTGCTAGTACCTGTAAAATAATTTTCACTGAAGAGGAGCAAAAATGTGAAACTATTTTTGCTAATACTACAACCCGAAATGATTCAGGTAGATATATTGTAAAGCTTCCTTTTCGTGATAAGGATCCGAAGTGCCAGTATGGCAATTCCAGACACATTGCTTTGCGACGACTTCACCTTTTAGAAAAAAGATTGGCAAGGAATTCAGATTTAAAAGAAAGATATTCTGCCGTTATTCGTGAATACATTGATCTTAACCATATGGAAATCGTACCAGAGGAAGAAAGGAACAATCCTTGTGCGGTTTATTTGCCTCACCATGCCATCATTCGTGAGGATAAGTCTACAACAAAGCTTAGAGTTGTTTTCGACGCTTCATGTCCTGGTACCAACGGGATTTCTCTTAATCACGATCTTATGGTTGGCCCTGTTCTTCAGCCCGAGTTACGACATTTAGTTATGCGTTGGCGCGTACGACCCATATGCTTAATAGCAGACATAGTTAAAATGTACAGACAAATAGAGGTTTCCAAAAGTGACAAAGATTTTCAGCGTATTTTATGGCATGACGAAGAAGGTGAGTTACGCCATTATAGGCTACTACGTGTTACTTTTGGAACTGCATCAGCACCTTATCTTGCTGTACGTACTCTTCAGCAGTTAGCTTATGATGAGGGTAAAGATATGATTTCAGCAGCTGAAAGAGTACTCCAAGACTTCTATATGGATGACCTGATGAGTGGTTGTGAAACAGTTGAAGAAGGTGTACAAGTGTACAAAGACCTTAATAAAATGATGCAAAAGGGAGGTTTTCAACTTCAAAAATGGGGAAGTAATAGTAGAGAATTATTAGAAAAAACTGGAGAAGTGGTTAAAAGTCAAAGTGGAAACATAGAACTAAATGTTGGAAAAGAAAATGAAAGTTTCACGAAGGTTTTAAGATTATATTGGAATAATGTAACTGACAATTTTGAGTATCGTGTTCAGTTACCACAAATAACAACTCCTGTTACAAAGAGAAAGGTTGTTTCAGATATTTCTAGGTTATTCGATCCATTAGGATGGATAGCACCAGTAGTAATTACTGCCAAAATCTTCATTCAGAAGATTTGGATGTCAGGTATTGAGTGGGATCAAGAATTACCTTCTAATTTGTTACAGGAGTGGCTTTATTTTAGGAGTAAACTTTCATTCATTACAGGCTTTAGTATTCCTAGATGGATATTCACCAATACGAAAGAACTTTTAGAACTACATGGGTTTTGCGATGCATCTAACCAAGCATACGCCGGAGTAGTATTCGCTCGAGTTGTAAAAGAAAACGGCGAAGTTCATGTAAGTTTGATAGCATCAAAAACTAAAGTGTCGCCAGTCAAACAAGTCTCCATTCCACGTTTAGAATTGTGTGGAGCTGTTTTGCTTTCTAAGCTGTTATATGAAGTAGCAAAGACTCTCTGCTTACCACTCAATAGAGTACGAGCTTGGACGGACTCAACAGTGGTGCTTGCTTGGTTGAGCAGTCATCCGAGCAGATGGAAGCCTTTTGTGGGTAATAGAGTATCTGAGATTGTCACACATTTCGGTCGTAATCAGTGGTCTCATGTGAAATCTCAAGATAACCCCGCTGATTGTGCTTCTAGGAGTGTGAGTCCGGAACTTTTAGAAACTTTATATTTATGGAAACAAGGACCTGATTGGCTGCATCAGAAAATATTAAAACAGAACTCTGTTTGCAATAAAAATGTCCAGGAATGGGATACTAATTTAGAACAAAGATCGAAATTATGCTGCGTTGAAGTATTACATTTGGAAGAGGATTATATTATTAATCGATTTTCATCCTTACGGAAACTTATACGAGTGGTTGCTTGGTGTAGAAGATTTTACCTTTATCGGAATACTATAAAACCTCGTTGGTTGACATCAAAGGAGTTGCAAGAAGCTTTAAATATTTGTATTAAAAAATGTCAAAAACAATATTTTAATGATCGTATTACCGATAAGAAGGGAAAGTTTTCTTCCCTTAATCCTTATAAGGATGACAATGGACTTTGGCGAGTTAGCGGTAGACTGCAATTGGCTCAAATTGAAATAGAACGAAAGCATCCTATTTTAATTCCCCGTGCTTCTAACTTGGCTACACTAATAGTTGCAAATGCACATGAGAAAACCTTACATGGGGGCCCACAATTAATGATTAACTTCATTCGGTCAAGATACTGGATTATTAATTTAAAAAACTTAGTAAAATCTTATATACACAAATGTATTACTTGCTGGCGCTATACATCTAGAGCTAATAATCCAATCATGGGCCAGTTACCTGCTGCCAGAGTGAGAGCAAGTAGACCATTTAGTCATAGCGGAGTAGATTACGCTGGTCCAGTTGCAATAAAAATAGGAAAAGGCAGAGGATATCGGTCTACAAAGGGATATATATGTCTCTTTATTTGCATGGCAACTAGAGCTGTGCACTTCGAATTAGTAAGTGATCTTACTTCTGAAGCTTTCATTGCAGCGTTTAAACGGTTTGTCTCCAGACGTGGACATTGTTCCGATTTATGGAGTGACAACGCTACTACATTCGTAGGTGCGGATCGAATATTACAAGTCCTCCTAACAGAAGAAAGGTCCAGTGTGGCTGTTGATATTGCTGATTGGCTCGCTAATAATGGAACTTACTGGCACAGAATTCCACCCTATAGTCCTAATTTTGGAGGTCTATGGGAAGCAGGTATTAAGTCTACAAAAAGCCACCTCAAAAGAGTGATAGGCAACTCTTTGTTGACATTTGAAGAATTTAGTACAGTGTTGTCTCAAATCGAGGCTTGTCTGAACTCGAGGCCAATATCAAGAATAAATAATAACATGGATGATCCATTCCCTCTCACACCGGGACATTTCTTGATTGGAGAACCATTGGTTCTCGTTCCAGATGAAAATTATTTAACTTCTAATATAAATTCGCTTAAACGTTGGCAGATCACCCAACGTATGGTGCAAACTTTTTGGAAGCGATGGTCTCGTGAATACCTCACACAATTTTTACAACGCCATAAGTGGAAAGGGCATACTCCTGACCCGAAAATCGGAGATGTTGTACTGGTGAAGGAGGACGATCTTCCTCCGGCTAGATGGCTCTATGGGATAATTATAGCAAAACATCCTGGTTTGGATGGAGTTACCCGTGTGGTGTCTTTACGATGCAAAGGTGTTACTATTAAAAGACCAGTATCAAAAATTTGTGTTTTGCCTATTACTGAATGAATATAAGTATTCTTAAGATGTTTGTCTGTTATTATTTACTGAATGCAATGCATTATTCTAAGTAATTTTTTTGTGTTATATTGGAACAAAATATTCAAGGATTGTAAATTTTAGTACTTATGTTTTTATTGTTATGAAATATGTACTTTAACATACTATTAACAGCTGTATGTTATAACTTTTATTGATTCTTTTATTCATAGTACATATGTGTCGTGTGGTTATGTATAGTTTATGGACAATCTGTCCATGGCGGGCGGGATGTATGAAATCTGTCAATTACTTTGTTTACAATATTTAGTTTATGTTTATTTTTACTAGATGTCGTTTTGTCCATAGCTTGTGTTATTTATATCGCGTTGTAAAGATTTGTTTCAAATAGTACATAAGGTTTCTTTACAAAATATACGATGCTTATTGACTCCTACTGCTAATTGATAGTTGAGTTTCATTTCATGAACCCTATCTCCTAGTGGCTATTTTTTGGGATCTGTACATTCACTAATTTAATTATTTTATTATTCTAACCTATAAAATCAATATTTACTTACCATATTTAGTATTTTGTCCTTATATTATTTCGTTATTTTGCTGGCGTGGCAATTTTTTGATAGAAATCATATACAAGTATACCGTAAATCTAATTTTGCACTTTCTATTCACCAGTTATCACCATCAAAACTCAACTCCAGTCCAAGTAATATTAATATGTAATATAATCTTTCACTCACTAAATGTCGCCATCATTCAATAAAGTACATAAATAAATCTATTAAATTATGTTTGTCATAAATTCATTTGTGATACCGTTCATACACCAATTTAGAACGTTTACCTTTATAAGATACTTATAAGATAGTATTTATAGTGTAATAGTTTCCTTGTACACCAAATAACAGCTATAATACAGCTATTATACAGTCCTTTTTATGCTTGTACAGCTACTGTACAGCGCTACTAACGCATAAAGCTGTATAATTTGTTCCAATTTTTTACTTGTAAGAGCTGTATAAGCGCTTATACAGCCTTTGTACAGCCAGTAAATGCAGCCTCTAGTATAAAAAGGAACTCCAATACAGCTCGTATACAGCCTGCATGCTGCTTGGGAGATGAGTTCATAAAACAGTTAACATTAGTAAAATTACAACACATCGCCGACCATTCCGCTGTGTGAGTGCTCTATGCCTGATGTGCGCTTCACACAGTGCTCAGTACGCAAAGCACTCTTCTCCCTGGACATTAACAAGTCGAGTGGGCCTGACGTAATCCCGCCAATTGTGCTGAGGACATGCGCTCCAGACTTGGTACCGGTTCTAACGAGTCTTTTCCCTAAAAAAGGTAATCGCTCGCATCCGTCCAACTACAGGCCTATCGCCATCACCTCCCTGTTTAGTAACCAGGCACCAGCTGATTAGTAACCGTCAGTATGGTTTCCGTCGGGGTCGCTCAGCTGGTGGTCTCCTTGTTTACCTAACACATAGATGGGCGTAGGCGATTGTGTCCAAGGGGAAGACATTGGCCGTTAGTTTGGCCATAGCGAAGGCCTTCGATCGTGTCTGGCACAAAGCACTTCTTTCGAAGTTTCCTTCCTATGGGCTTCCTGAGAAATTGTGCAATTAGATTACCAGTTTTATGGCTGATCAGAGCATCAAGGTCGTAGTAGACGATGCATGCTCCGATTACAAGCCTATTAACGCTGATGTTCCACAAGGCTGCGTGCTATCATCAACCCTGTTTCTTCTGCACATCAATGATATGTTGCATACCCGTAACATTAATTGCTATGCGGTTGACAGCTCTGATTATGCTCTATACACCGGCCCTGCCAATATTTCTCGGGAAAACTTCACCGAATACCGGAACAAACTTGTGTATGAAGTCTTGTCTTTGCTGAACAAAGTCTCGGATTGGGGGCGACTAAACCTAGTCCAGTTTAATCCTCAGAAGACACATGTTTGCGCGTTTACCGCTAAAAAGAACCCCTTCGTCGTATCTCCTCAGTTTTAAGGGGAGTGCCCCTTGTTGTCTCAGCCAGTATCAAAATCCTTGGCTTCGACATATCGAGTGACGTGCAGTTTCGTGGTAACTTGGAAGAGAAGGCCTAATTGGCCTCTAAAAAGATTGGTATGCTCACCAGATCGGGACAGTATTTCATGCCGGCACGCCGGCTGAACTGGCTCGCACGCTGCGAAGAGATCTCTTTGCGTATTTTATCGTATCTACCACGGGGAATTATTCGGACTATTGCACATCGCGACAAAACTCGCGATACCACATACCATCTTCATGATTGGCGGTCCACCACTGTGTGACTTAGAAGATGTTTTCTTCCTCGCAGAATTTGCTCGTGGGATCGATTACCACCAGCGATTTTACGGACTGATACGACTTAGGGACCTTCAAGAAAAGAGCCTACTCGACTGATACGACTTAGGGACCTTCAAGAAAAGAGCCTACTCCTTTTTAAAAGGCCAGCAACTCATCTGCAATTCTCCTGGTATTGCAGTTGTTCATGGGCGGCGGTAGTCACTTACCATCAGGTGAGCCGCAGGCTCGTTTGCCTCCTCTCCTATAAAAAAAAACTATTTATTTTTTACTTCTGCTTACATACAATTGAGTTTTATTAAGAAGATCACTGGCCTGACGTAAGCAGGCGAAATTCAGGCTCTGTTCTTGGACTTGCAGACAGGTAGCTAGCAGAGAAGGCCGATGGTATGCACTTCGGCCGGTGGTGATGGTCGTTGGCAGGCTAACAGGTGGATGCCCATTGGCTTCAACCTGCACTTCGGTTATTATATAATTAGGAAGCAGGTAAGAAGATTCAACGGTCATTTAGCTAATCACACGCGCTGTGATGTTCAAACAGTCTGAGGTAGATAAACGAAAAAAATACAATTGCTTTAATTAAAAGCAAAAACCGACTTTTTTTAAAAATAGGTAAAATAACTTCACATTCCGAAGTCGGTGCAAAGACTACATCGTTCATAGAAGAATTAAACCATAGCGAATTTCAGTGATCTACATCTCGTAAAGACATACAAGCTAACAACGTATTGTTTCGATATTATAAGTGCCATGTTACTTATTTTAGCACAGGACACTTCAGGCAACACAATATCCGAAAACCTATATTGAACATCTGTTTATGACGTTTATTATGCAAATTATTTATATTTAATCTGTTTACAAACATAAATACATTGGCAATAATCATTTAAACAAAAAATCTAGTTTTAAAATTCCTGTCATGAAATAAAGAGTGTTTTTTGTTTCCATCCATAGCCTTACGCGAAACATAATTCATTTTTAATCACATTGCTCATGTTTCAGCTCACGTAATGCTGCCGACATAAAAGTTCACCACCTGCAAATTGGAAACTGTTCTACGCGCTGAACATTTTTGTAAGACTATGGGATGGTGTAAACTCTGTCGCTTTTAGCATAAACTTTTATATTATTTTTTATTTCATTTCGTCGTTTAACCGTTAAGTAAATTCCAAACAGCTGTATTGTAGTGGCAGCGTAAGAGAACTCATTACCCTTTTGAGGATTCCGTAGTTATACAACAAGGAACACTTACTAGTTTCGCCATGTCCGGCCGTCCGTCCGTCCGTCGATCTGCGGTTTTGTTCAGTACCCTAGGTACTACAAATCTGTAATTTGGCATAGTTATAGATATTAATCACGCCTAGAAAACTGTTATATAAAATCTTTAAAAACATTTTTATTTTACTTTCCATACAAGTAAATGGAGGATATTTTTTTACCCATCTATTCCATCATGTGGGGTATCGTTCGATAGGTCTTTCAATAACATTGGGGGTGTGAAACAACATGTTTTCGATTCAGGGGTACGCTTGCGAAATGTTTAGGTTTAAAATGGTATTTTTCATTAGAGTCATGTGTCCTGTTTTTGGAAATGTGTAAAGTATACGCAATAGTAGTATTTACAATGAAGTTAAAATTAAAACTGTCACAGCTAAGAAGAGTTAAGAAGTTAACGAGTAATAGTCGACCAACTTACAAAATGCACTTGGATTAGTAAAAATGTTGTTACAATTCCATAGAAAATGATCTGAAACCAACCGCATTAATAATTTTATAGTCTAATGAAGAAAAAAACGTATATGCATTACTACTATCAGCTTTACTTTTTCATTTGCGGGATAGATATTATTATCAAAATCGAAAAGCTTTTTTAATCTTTTTTGAATACCACTCCCTATAAGGCTGATTTGAAAATAAGTCCTTCAGTTACGATCCTCCTATTTGGGTCCCTTTTTAGTCGTTATAGCGTTCAAACCGCGAACTCACTTATTATGCTCATTATCAAGGAAGATCACGTATTGTACAGGCAACTACGGAACCCTACCTCTACATTGTGCGTGGCCCAACACACACTTGGCCAGTTTTATTTTCTTATAATGGTGACAATATAATAATCAGATATTCTGTTTTAAGTACCAGTACTCTATTTTATTAACAGATAAGTCACAATTAGTAACCAAAAATGCATTTGTTTCACTCACACTCACACACGAAGCTCAGTGATACGTAGGTCACTCAATAAGTTTTGAGTTACTCGAAATTTAAAAATGGAACGCACCCGTGTTATGTGTTTCTAAAAATCTGATTTATTTAAAATTAGAACTCCATAAGCCAATTGCTCAATATTAAAAAAATAAAGTTCTATTAATTTTCCTGCAACGCTTCCCGTGCTTTTCATTTAAAAGGATGGATCTTAACCGTGAACATTTGCGCGCTATGAGAAATTATGATTTTAAATTTGGTTTAACCGAATAATTAAGTTTACAACAGCTACAATCAGCATTAAGGGACTCAGCTCCAACATGCGCAACAATTTTTAGGTGGTTTGCTGAATTCAAAAGAGGTAAAATTAATCTTAAATATGACCAAAGAACCGAGACCCCGGAAATAGCAGTAACGGCAGAAAATGTATGAACTAATGAAATGTTGGTGCAAGAAGACCCATGAATCACATATAAGGACATCGAAAAGATTGTAGGTATTAATTAGTTCGGGGAGCATTCATACCATCCTACATCAACATCTTGGAGTGAGGAAGATTTGTTGTCGATGGATCACTCATTTGCTCTCCGAAAGCGAAATACAGACTCGTGACGATTGGTAACATGAAATGCATCTACGTTTTGAAAACGGGGCATCTAGGCATGTTTCAAAAATTGTTACTGGTTACGAGACATGGATCTATTAATATGATTCGGAAAATAAAAGGCAATCATCGGTATGGGTCTACACAGAGGGACAGTTACCGACAAAACTGCAAAGACCTCGGAACGTCGGTCAAAAAATGGTTGCTAGTTTTTTTTCGTGGAGCGAACATTTGTTGACGTCAATGCTGGAAAATGGTAGGTCAGTCAACTCTGAATGGTATACTAAAGTTGAATTACCCAAAGCTTTTCAAGCTGTGCGATAGAGGAGACCAAAGCCCGGGCTTCGGAGAATCATGCTGCATCACGATAACAACTCTTCACATACCTCCCTTAGAACAAAAGCATTTATTGAGGAATCTGGAGTTCTAAGTCGACTGAACTCTAAGTCACCCACCCTACAGTCCAGACTTAGCTCCTTGTGATTTCTTTTCGTTCCCAAGAGTCAAAGAAAAAATAAAAGGCAAGTTTTTTTCAAACACCGAAGAAGCCGTGGCTGCCCACGAAGAAACGATTTCCCACCTGTCAGATCAAGACTGGCAAAAGTGTTTTCAGAGTTTGTTTATGCCAATGGAACTTTGTATAGAGCATGATGGAAAATATTTTGAGAAGAAAGAAAGAAGAAAGTTTGAATATTAATAGTATCTAGAATACTTTTTGTATATCTTAAAACTTATTCAGTGTCCTACGTACCAAAGTGGGTCTTTGCTTCCGACACGAAACATGCCTTTTGCCCGTAATGCGCATAAATCATGAGTTGTCACCAGCTTGAAGTGCGTACAGGTCAGCTTAAACCCGGTCGGTCCAGAGATATTCGGTCGATCAATTTTATCGATCCAAATATGCTCTCTTAATACTCCGATCCCCTCTCAAACGTTCTACATAACTAAGCCACCGGAAGCTGTGTGCTTTTTATTCCCCAATTTTTTGCTGGAAAGCATCCGAAACGTCGGGAATATAAAATAAGTATATTTAGCGATAAAATACGTAAAATTAGTTTTATTTAAATTTGTTTACATTATTTATATTATGTATAATATAATGTTCTATATATCTATATGAAAAGTCAATCCTTTTGGTTATTATGTCAGAAATACTTTTATTACTGGTCCGCTCCCTACTCTCCATGCAAACTTTAGCGTCGTGTCGCGTAACAGCTATCGATACGAGCTTCTGAAAATACTCCCGCGCGCTGAAGAGGCAGAGCAATCCCCACAGCACTCTGCATGCGTTGTTATACTGGATACAAAGGCTGTTATACGCCACACACTTGTGAACCGTAAGAAACATTTACTAAGCAGAAAATGTCCTACGTTTAAAGTTTTATATTAAATATTTTCAAAGAATTCTTCACCAGCATTCTTTAAAAGTTTCATGCGTCTGAAGCAATTTTCAAAATAATTTCCAGCCCGCCTCAGAAACCTCTTCCAATGCTTAATCGAACGCTGCTAGTGCATCTTCCGGCGATGGAAACTGCATCCCTTTAATTTCTATGTTTACTTAATGGCATAATAACGTAATTTATTTTAAGGATTCACACAATGTAAAATCAGGACTGTAAATAACATAACCGAACCGATGTGCTGTCCTGAAAGTCATTCCACGTGTTCACACACACAACAGTGGACACTGCTGGCAATATTTTGATAATAAACCGTTGCTCATTTATGGTACATCAATTTTGTAAAGAAAATAACACCACCTTTGTACGTTGTTGACCTCTGAGGACTAAGGTGGAATGCCTCGTTTCCAGTAAAAAGGGTATCCAGTTCTCTACATACACCATATGAAACACAGCTGCATAAAGCTGTTATTTTACGCTGGTATTTTGTGAGAGCGTGGTCCTTTCCCTACCGAATCAAGCCATTCGTGCTATATTCTAACTAAGCCAGCGCTTATCTACAATCCTACCTGGTGGTAAGTGGAGATGTGGCCTAAGATGGTGAAGCGCACTGACTTAACAAAAGCCTATTCACTCTTGCCTTGATAACACCCATACTGTAATCGTATGGAAAGACAGATGCTGGTAACTTATTCCACTCCTTTGCTGTAGGCATGATGAACGACGTAGCGAACCGTTTGGTTCTAATTCGTGGTAAGTCAACAACGATAGGGTGGAGACTGGCCGAACGTCTGGTTGTCCGATGGTGGAAGGGAGAGGGAGGAATTAAATTATGCAATTCCTGCGCCTTCTCACGGAAATGCATCCGGTAGAAAACCGAAGGCTGGCTACTTTGCGTCTGTGTTTGAGGCTGGTAAGATTGGTTTTAACCCAATTCGGTGACCAAAAAGCCTTTTAGCGTATAGCGTAGCATTTAGCAGCACCAGCCCATATATGGCAGCAAAATTTCATGCACGACTGGATTTGCACTTTATATAAAGTAAGCAGCTGTCCCGGCGTGAAGTATCGCCGCATCTTTGCAAGGGCTTCCAGCTCCCTTGCAGCTGCAGCGTGACTCTATCGCGTATAAAATCTATTCTTCTCGATTAATCGATTCACCTAGGTAAGCTTTGTTTTTTTTTTTGAAACAGCCAAGCTATTGATAAATCCCAGATTACTACGTTGATCAATGAGTTTTCGGAATAGGACACTTATCAATTGGTTATAGAAATACGTTCTATTTTTTTTTCGAATTTTAATTTTTTTAGCAGCCAAGGCCAAAAAAACCAAATAAAAAATTCTACCCATTTTTTTGAACTTCACATTTGGCGGGAAGTTGATTCGTATGCAAAATTGAGAACTCGAACTTCGTGCGGTTATTAAATATTTCCGCCTTAAAAAAATCTATAAAATGTATTTTTGAACAACTGCAGTCTACTTTGGCAAGACAATGCTGCGCCTTATTCTACAGTGGCATACTGATACATTGACGACACATGCTCCGGGCGTCCAACAACGGCCGCTACGCAAGATAACGTTAAAAATCGAAGCAATTGTTAAGGTACATCGACGTATGACCATCCATTATTTAGCTGTGATTCTAAAGCTTTTGTTTGGGATAATTAAGTTTATTTTAATTCATACCTTAAAATTTAAAAAGGTGGCCGCGCGCTGGGTTTCTCAAATGTTAACGAAGAAAACAAGAGTTGAGACATTTCACAGGTAAATTTAGCAATAATTGAAGAAAATTCAGGTTATTTTTGCGCTCGTTTGGTATTTGTATTTGAAACGTAGGTACAGCATTTTGACCCGGAGACGTTAAACCAAAGCAAGGTGTGGAAAAAACCGTCTTCCCCGCCAGCCAAGACATTCAAAGTGCTTGCGTCCGCTGGAAAATAACGGCTTCTATCTTCTGGGATGCGGACGGAATAGTAGGATAACAATGATCGACTATTTAAGGCCTTAACAGTGGTTGAAATGCCTAAATCTTGAATATAAATTAAGTAGAAAAATCTCAATAACTGTTCATTTAATCCACAAATAAAAAATACAGAGTAACAGAAGAGGATTTGGTAAATGTTTTTAACTGCACAAAATTGTGTTTTTGTCAACCCCTTATTAGAAAAAAAATCCCCAAAGAGTACCTATCTTTGTCATATTTTGCAAAATTTCTCCAAAACAGCACGAGCTTTTTAAATAGCTCTTACACAAAAAAAAAGGTCTTAAAAATATTAATATTTTTAATTGAGAGTTTTATTTTTATTCCCCGTTTTATAAGAGAATATATCATTTTTCCCTGAAATTGAATATATTTACGCGAGCTCGCATGCTCCGTCGCCCTGTCGCAGTCCGTGATCTTGACTACGTTTCATCAACTAACCATTGGTAAAAATTAAAACAGGAGTTTTACAATTGTGTTTACAAGAACAGCTAATAAGCTGAACCTTGCAGCTTGTTCATTATTTTTATTATAAATACCTATAAATGTATATGTATATTATTAATAAATAATTCCCATAATATTTTGTATTATTTTTTATTTTGCCCTATCTGCAATGTCCTACGCTCTATAGAAAATGTAGCGTATGACATGACTGACAATCTCTTGAACGTTTTATCTAGGTACAAAGATGTTTTACGTTTTCGTCGCCTCCACATGATATTTTTGTCAGCATATAGTACCCTTCTGTATTTAAAACGAATATGAATATTGCTACAAAGTAAAGTAATAGGCTTTACAAGTCCCTCTACTGGACACTGGACTCTTTTTATTTCTGAGAGGGTTTTAGGGCAAGGAAATGCCCGCCGCGCTACCGCAATGCGTGTTGACAAAAATTGCAATTACAAATTTCATTCGTGGGGGATCAAACCCGGGAAAAATTTACGGTGAACGCTTTAACCCAGATCTACTAATACTACACAAATAAATACGATTTAACATATATAATAAAAAACTCTTACGTACTTGAATCTTAAACACTTGATAGCTCGTGACGCCTACCGGACAAAGCACAATGTAATTGAAGATGTGTAACCGCAACATAATTCTCAGTGATGCGCAAGCATAACAGGCAGTATGTCACTTATATAATTGTCATCTCTGCAGTCTATTAATCTTTGCACTTTTATAAGTAATACAGAACATAGTTGCTAGACGGTGTTGAAGTCGGCTAAAATCTCTGCGATCGCAGTTTCGTCAAGGTCATTCAGGCTTGTTAAAGCCTTATGTAAAGGAGAGACAATAACCGCAGGTATTACGCATCATTTATCAAAAAACTATACGAAGAACTAAAAAATAAACGTCGAGGAAAATTGCGTGCTGGAGTGCTCTTTTATAATGGTAATGCCCCTGCCCATCGATCTGATGTTGCAGTTGCTGACATCCGAACTACTCGGTTAAGGCATTTAGTTAATGCATCACCCACTATATTGTCTGGACCTAGCTCCAAGTGATTTCACCTTTTTACTCACATGAAAAATCACTTGCATGGTATAAAATTCGACGACGACGATGAAGTGATGTGTGCTGTAGAGGCCTTTTCGAGTCTCAGTATCAAGCCTTTTTTTCCAAGGGAATTAACCAACTAGAAAAACGCTAGTCAAGATGCATTAACTTAAAAGGCGATTACGTTAAAAAATAAATAACATTTACATATGTTTATTCTGGAATTTCATTGCATTTCCAAAAACTTATTGATTAACCTAGTATACCGAGATACCTGTAATAATGTCGTGAGCACGCCGAGAAGAGCGTTTCATGCGGCTTGAATTTAATTTTGTTTTTTTTTTTTGTTATAGTAAATACTCTGCCTCAGTTTTGTCCGCAATACTTTGTATATTTTAACCAGTTTTTGAATTCTATGACATTATTTATAACTTTTTCATTTTAAATGACGTGATCAGTATTAAAAAAATTATCACTGTTTGACAAATACTACGTCCAGCTATGGATTTCATTGTCCTTAAAGTATATAATAATGTTGTTTTTTTTTCATTCGGCTTGCTTCTTAGCATCGGTGTGGCTGTACGACACCCAACGCGAATATATCCTACTCACGATTTGCAATATAATTGCCCACAATCTAATTTTTCACTGCAACGACTTTAACTTCGGCGTCTTAAGACGACGTCAGACTTTTGATAATATAACACTAACCTACCAAGCGTGGCGATTACGACAAATACTAGTTACTTTAGGAGACCAGGCAAGGTTATAATGCAGGACAAGAAGTATATTTATTTATATTCACTATTATTTGGCCTGTTTCGAGTACGGTGACATATATTCAGTACTCTGATAACTTGTTTGGCTAATAGAAAAGCGCACGCGATATGCCTGCGGAGCCAGCTAAGTTCAAGTGGTTTGAGTTCATTGCTAGAGACGATAGCAAGTTTTCATGACGTCTCTATCTACAGAACAGTTTAAGCGCTTTAGAATAGAATCAAAAGAGTTAGAGGTCATTTTAGAGTAGCCTAAAAACCTTCAAGAAATTTCCGTCAATTTCTTCTTGCACAATAATTTCACTTACTAAATAATTCTTATTCTACGTAACAATTTCCCATTAAAAATAAAATATTGTCATTAAAACCTTAGCATACAAGTATATTAGTGCAGAGTCCGGGTGGCCATTGTGAACGCGAAAAGGTCAGATTCACCATCCACGCAGCTACGTCTGGCACACCGCCACCCGCGTCCGCTTGGTATGTTAATGAGACTTAGGATGCTAAAATAAATATTTTCAAAAGTTTTGGTTTATAAAACTTTTGAAAATATTTTAACCATGCCAAAATTCCCATTATTGTTATTTGTTTCAACGTGGCAAATGTTTTTGTTTACAGGTAACTTTAGAACAACTAAATGGAAGACTCAACTTTGCTCCGAGCGAAGTACTTCAGTATGAGTTGCGTAAGTTCGAGAAACTTGGCATTGGGTTATAGATTTCCCAACTGCCTTCCAAATACTTATTTGTTTTGTTCTGTTTGGCCGTAAACAAAAAATACCCTTTCTGATCTTTCTTACTGCTTATAACTTAAGCGGATTCGAAAGGAATAAAAGTAACAATGTAGGTAACTAATCATTTCCAAAAATTATTTTGAAAATATAGTAATAATGTGAACATTTTATTATTTTCTTATATGAATATTGACCTTTACAATAGCTTACGTTGAAGTAGCTAATTATAGCCAATATATTCCACACTTGTATGTACGCTTCCGAAATATTTCAAGATGAAAGGGTCGATACCGTCCTAGTCATAAAAAAGGCTCAGATCTGGGACGCGACCGATAGTCGCCTTCACGTCCCATCACAATTCGTTCTAGTTTATGCTTGTGACCTCAAACTAGAATTCATGACCCTTTTCGTGGCTACCTCGCCTTTTAAATTAATTAATCCACTTTATTTGATTTTGGGACTAAGTTCCTAATACATTACTCAATTCCTTTATCAAATTAACGTAGGTACATTTTGTCAATTCGTAACGGTTATACATATTATCAGTATAATAATAACTCATAATATTTGTATAAATACCGATAACTTCTTTGTATTAGATTTTTATTATAGATGCATTTTGGTTCGAAAAATTTCACTTCATAAAATCGCCACTAACTTTCAGTACACGTAATCTCATAAACATAAAAGAACGCTTTGCTAAAATTGTCAGGTCCTAATCTCAGACTATTATCATAGTATCCATCCGTAAATTTATATGCAATACACATACAAAACAACTGCAGAAATAAAAGAACATCGAAAATCATTAGGGAAAGAATCGGCTACTGAATTAAAATAAGACTAGTCAAAATAATTCTTATACTGTTTCTACATTGCTTTTGCTTATTTACAAAATTATAAGTAGATTTTTAAAATTTTGCTTCTATGGTAACGAAAACAACAAAACATAAAGGCTTAAATATGAGTATATTTACTCATATTTAAGCCTTAGAAGTATTTTTTTTATAGGATAAGGGTGATAAACGAGCACAGAGTCCACCTGATGGTAAGTGGTTGCTGTGGCCCATAGACATCTACATTTATCCTCCATTACGAATTAAAATGTAGATGCGTTGTCACCCGTGAGGACTAAGATGGAAAGCCTCGTTTCCAGTAAAAAGGGTCTCCAGTTCCCTACACTCACCATACAAAACACAGCAGCATTAAGCTACTATTTTACGCTGGTATTCTGTGAGAGCGTGGTCCTTCCCCGGTCGAGCCGACCCATTCGTGTTACAACTATACTAGAAATATAGCTGCAGCATGGCTCTACCACGTAAAATTAGAATATATTTTTAAATATTTTAGGCAATACAACATTTTTGAGTTTAGGAATATTAAAACTGCATACTTTGGACAGCTTAAATTAAGTCAACATTTTTAAAATAACTCAAGTATGGTGTATCAGAATTACACACACGTCCTTTCAATTCACTCTTCTCATGAAACTAACCTACATTTATATTTTACTTTATATTTTGTGGTTAAGAAGGCACTCCAGGTCAACTGGTTACGACAGCTAAAGATGTAGCACGTAGCCTGTACGAAATTATCTGCCTCGAGAGAGGGCGCCCCAGGCGGCTCAAGCAAAATAAATTATAAACGAAAATAACTTACGCTTTACTTTAGTCACGTACCAATTTTTTTCGCATTAACGTGTAAAACTTGTTTTAGAAGTAGATACGAATATATGACTTAACATTAAATTTAAAATTTTCGAAAATGCGGACACAAATTACTAATATATTTTTCATGTTCATACTAAAACCACGAACTAACTGCGGACTTGTATACTTTCAGTATACAATTATCAGTTAGTTATTATATTTTAGGACTACATATCCTATTGTCGCATTAGCAGGGACAGCGTATTTCTGTCATAAATCCGACAACCTCAAACCACAAGATATTAAAACTATAAAGTGTGGCTCGCGACCGATTCAAAGACCTTTACGATTAACGCTTGCTTTATGTCTACTTTTTGCTAACTTAATTGTTATATACCTTATATTTATATAATTAGTCTGAAGAAATAATTGTACTAAAAGAATCTTTACATAACGTTGTGGATATACGGCGACACTAAAACTATAGCTAGGTCTAGAGACCAAGTGTCATAAAATTTTAAAAATACGTATTTATGACAGGATTACAAAAGATTTATAAAATTAATCGAGAAATGTAGATTTCTATTCATAAAAATGCATTAAATATTTTATAATTCAATTTTAAGAATATTTTTAATCTGTGCCTAAAATGTCCAAAACTATATCCGCCATATTAAATTCCGTAGTGACGTCATTTCGATAGTAAATAAGCTAATTTGCTGGGTGTTATTTCGAAATTCAGTTTCCTTTTTACGCATGACAGCTTGCTCGTACTTTTCTCGGACATTTTAAAGGGTGACATTGCAGTATATTTAGGTAGAGTTGCATTTAAAGGTGATATCATGATGTCATTATTTCTACTACTCTGCACATATTTACTTTGGTAGTATTCCAATGGACTAGAATGAATTTATGTTTCTGAGCTGGTACTACTTTGACTGCTTTATAAAACTTGTTTAGAAGTATCGGAAAATCTGGAAATAATAGTGAAATAAGGGTAATTTAGTATTCATCCTTGACGGCTCCGTGGCGCAGTGGCTTAGCAATGAGTTGCTGCGCTGGGGGCCGCGGATTCGAATCCCGCACGGAAGTAGTATTTGTTTGGGCTACAAATAATTATTTCGGATCTAAATGTTTGTCCTTGTGCAATTTGTGTTTGTAAACTGCCTCCACGATACAGGGGAAAATCCTAGTGTGTGGGTAACGATTTTTTTTAAAATCCTGGTTATACATTAATTATTAATTGGCATCGACATAAACTACAAATAAAATCAATGAAATAAAATTACCTTGATTACAAGATGGTAATGATTTAACATGATTCTCTTCATTTTTCATGGTCTCATCAATATGCTCAATTGTAGACATTCTTAACATAAAGGCATGCCGAGGTTTGTTCGGAGTTCACTTGCGTTTTCTATCTACCTGGCAATCGAATCTGGGTGGTGTGCAGTTCAGTTTCATTTGAATTCGCTTAACAGAACCTTATATTTTGTGTAATTCTCCATGTCAATATTTTCTCAAATTTTAATTACATTTAATTATAATATTATTATAATTGCCGTGTAGTGGCGGTTAAGAATACCCAATACTTCATATCTTCCTGTGGGTGTCGTATGAGGCGATAGTGGGAAACAGTCAGGAGATGAACAGCAGCATCTTCCTGATAACAGAAGTATGACAATCAAAAATTTCGGTTGCCAACCCGCTCGCCAAGCGTGGCAACTATGGCAATATACCCCCCAAATGAATAAAGTTACTAAGAGACGGCCCTGTCCCCGGCGGCCCCGCTATTCCAGGCTACGGTGGCGACCATGGTAACGGCGGGGCAGTGGGTGCTAAGAATCTCCGGTGGAGGTTCGGTTGCCACCTACGACGACTCAACCTGGCAACTTATAACGCACGGACCCTGAGGACTGACGAGAAGATCCTGGAGCTGGAAGAAGAGATAGACAAGTTGCGCTGGAATATTATAGGACTATCCAAGGTCCGAAGAGAGGGGGAGGACACGGTAATCCTCGAATCCGGCAACTATAGTGTTCTATCACCGGGAGGGCGACCATCTTTCCCAAGGAGGTGTCGGATTTATCGTCCACAAGTCTCTCGTTAACAACGTTGTAAAGATTGGGAGTGTGTCGACGAGGGTTGAGTACCTTATACTCAGAATCACCAAACGGTATTCGCTGAAGGTCATACAGAATTACGTACCAACCTCGGCACACCCCGATGAGGAGGTGGAGGAAATGTATGAGGATATCTCAAGAGCCATGCATTCCTCCAAAACCCACTATACGGTGTTAATGGGAGACTTCAACGCAAAATTAGGCACAAGAGATAGCGGTAAGCTGAAAGTAGGGAAATTCGGAATAGGGCAACGAAACCCCAGGGGCCAGCAGCTGGCCGACTACATGGAAAAAGAGGGACTCTTTATGATGAAATCTTTCTTCTTGAAGCTTCCCCACGGAAAGTGGACCTTTTTTATATAAAATAGGGTGACAAATGAGCACACAGTCCACCTGATGGTAAGTGGTTACTGTGACCCATAGACATCTACATCTATCCTCAATAAAGACTCAAGATGCAGATGCGTTGTCACCCGTGAGGCCTAAGATATAATACCTCTTTGCCAATAAAAAGGGTCTCCGGTTCTCTACACCCAACATACGAAACACAGCAGCGTTAAGCTGCTATTTAACGCTGGTATTCTGTGAGAGCGTGGTCCTTTCCCGATCGAGCCGATCCATTCGTGCTACAACTATACTACTAATATAGCTGCAGCATGGCTCTACCACGTTAAAAACCTGGTCGAGCCCCAACGGTTCGACATAAAATGAGATTGACTTCATAATGACGACCAGACAACTGCTCAGTGATGTCTCAGTGATCGCGAGGGTGAAAACTGGCAGCGATCACCGAATGGTAAGAGGCACACTGAACCTAAACGTTAAGTTGGAGAGGTCACGTCTAATGAAGTCAACGCTCCATCCCACTCGTGCTCTAATCCAAAGTCCCGAAACCTTTCAGCTCGAGCTACGAAACCGTTTTCAGTGCCTAGAAGATTGCAATGCAGTGGACGATATGAATGACAAGCTCGTGGAAACTGTCCATGCGGTCGGAGCTAAGTTTAGCAAGACCCGCCGAAGAAGAACACAAAAACTCTCCGATCACATTGTTAATCTCATGGCTGGTAGACGGGAGTGAAGCTACATTCTTCAACAGATCTGACAGCATACAGGCAACTGAACAGACAGATCTCCAAATGCATATTGAAGAAGCGATCGAGCGGAACCAGAGTTCCAAAGTCTTTGCTAGAGATCTAACTGCCGGAAAGAGCCAACTGTCGAAGCTGATGACCGAATGTGGCAGCGTCATTTTCGGGACACCTGAGATTTTGAGTAAGATTGAGAGGTTCTATAGGCAGCTGTACACATCATCGTTGGAGCTACACGCAAGTGTGAGTGCCAAAAGCGAGTCTTATCCGACATTATTCCGATGATATCCCGGACGTCAGTCTGAGCGAGATTAGAATGGCTCTCCAGCACCTTAAAAACGGCAAGGCCCCAGGCGAGGATGGAATTACAGCGGAGCTTCTGAAAGCGGGTTGAAAACCGGTACTTATAGTCCTTCAGAAGCTTTTTAATTCCGTCCTCCATGGTGGCACTACACCGGAGGCGTGGAAAAGAAGTGCGGTGGTCTTGTTCTTCAAGAAAGGTGACGCGTACGCTCTCTTGAAGAACTACAGACCGATTTCCCTTCTGAGCCGCGTCTACGTGTTGTTTTCGAGAGTCATTACGAATCGTCTCGCGCGTAGACTTAAAGACTTCCAGCCTCCCGAACAAGCCGGTTTCCAAAAAGGCTTTAGCACCATAGACCACATACGTACCCTTCGGCAAATTGTACAGAAGTCCGAGGAGTACAATTTGCCACTATATCTGGCGTATGTGGACTATGAGAAAACCTTTGATTCTGTCGAAATTTGGGCGGTGCTGCAGTCTCTTCAGCGGTGCCAAGTTGACTGTTGGTATATCGAAATGCTGAAGTGCTTGTACAATAGGACTACGATGGCTATCCGAGTACAGAACCAGAGTACAAAACCTATCCAATTGCAGAGATGTGTACGACAGGGTGACGTTATATCCCCGAAACTCTTCACCGCTGCATTGGAAGACGTTTTTAAGCTTCTGGACTGAAAAGGATACGGTATTAATATCAATGGCGAGTACATCACTCACCTTCGATTTGCCGACGATATAGTCCTTATGGCAGAATCGCTGGAGGACCTAAGCACTATGCTCAATGACCTCAATAGTGTCTCCCAACGGATAGGTCTTAAGATGAACATGGACAAAACAAAGATCATGTTAAATGTTCATGTCACACCTATGCCGGTAGTTGTTGGGAGCACTAAACTCGAAGTTGTTGACGAGTATGTTTTCTTGGGACAAATAGTCCAACTAAGTCAGTCCAACTTCGACCGAGAGGTCAATCGACGGTTTCAACTCAGTGTGGCAGCGTTCGGGAAATTACGGCACATCTTCTCGTCAGGTATACCTCAAAACTTAAAAACTAGATTGTACAACCAGTGCGTGTTGCCAGTGATGACTTATGGAACTGAGACGTGGTCCTTCACTGCTGGCCGGATGAGGAAGCTCAAGGTCACTCAGCGAGCTATGGAGAGGGCTATGCTCGGATTTCTCTGCGTGATAAACTTAGAAATGAGGATATCCACAGTAGAACCAGACTGACGGACATAGCCCAACAGATTAGTGAGCTGAAGTGGCAATGGGCTGGCCATACAGCTTGAAGAACTGACAACCGATAGGGAAAAAAGATTCTCGAGTGGCAGCCTCATACCGGCGGACGAAGTGTAGGGCGTCCCCCTACTAGATGGAGTGACGACCTGGTAAGACATGCAGAAAGTCGATGGATGCAGGTGGCTCAGGACCGTGCTTTGTGGCATTCCTAGGGAGAGGCCTATGGTCAGCAGTGGACTTGTGAAGGGCTGTAATGATGATGATGGTGATGATAATATATATGTTCCATTTTGTTCGATATCTTGTAGGTAGTGAAATAATCCCGTTGCTTGATCAAAAAAAATGCGACAAGTAGTTTTGACAGTTAAGCTAACACTACCCAAAGAATTCTGAAGAGACCGAAACAGGTGAAAATCTGAGGGTGCAAGGTCAGGACTATATGCATGGTGGATGCATTAACATTTCCCAACATAACTCTCTCAATTTTTTCTGAGTGGTCAATGTGTGTGATATGTCTTTTCTGTTGATCAATTCTGACCGTTTTTTCTCAATTTCTTGCTTGAGTCTCATTAATTGTTGACAGTAGAGATCCGAATCGATTGTTTTGCCTGGCGCTAAAAGCTCATAATAAACGATGCCTTTTCAATTACACCATACACACATCATCACTTCATTGCGTGTTACTGAATCTCTCCAAGCTCACCATACATACAGCATCACCGTATTGAAGTGAAACCCAGATGGGGTTTCGTTAGTCTGTGGAGTTTCACTACCCTTTGAACATGATCTTTTTTACACGTTCTTGTCATAGGTGATCTATTGTTCATCACCAGTGATCAATCTTTTCAAAGATGGTTCGGTTTCATTACGTTTCAATAGAGAATCACAAATGAGTACACGATTCATTAAGTTTCTTTCAGTGAGCTCGTGTGGTATCGAAATATCGAGTTTTTTTTTTTTTATATAGTCAGACTTTTTCAAATGGGTCAAAAATGTTTTGTGGTCAATCTTCAATTCCTCGGCTACATTGTAACTACTAATATGCCAATCTTGCTCCACTTATTCAAAAATGGCATCGACTTTATCCGTATGAAGGCGACCAGAGCGAGCTGCATTTTTGACATCAAAATTCTCCGACTGAAAACACTTGAACCAATTTTGTGCTACTCTTACTGACACTGCATTAGATCCATAAACGTCACAATTTTTTTCGCGGCTTGAGTCGCACTTTTTCCTTCTTTGTAATAAAACATCACAATGTATCTAATTTTTTCGTTAGATTCACTCTTTTTGGCGGACAAGAAAACAATTGAAAAATGGCGGGAGTGTTTCTTTAATTTTTATTTTTCTTTTTCTTAATGTCCCATATGTATTTATATTAAAGCTAGCCAGATATAAACAGTACAATCAAAAAGATTTTTCTTCAATTTTGTACAAACAAAATACGAAGAAACCTTTTCCCCGACCTATTTATTATCTAAGATAACCTATTACAAAACTTGACTTGTAATTGTTTGTATAAACGATTGTGGTTCATTATCACCCTAGGATTCATTTAAAACACTATTTGGAAATGAGCGTAATACCGTATTGACAAAATCGAGTTGCGCATGTAATTCCGCTGACAGCAATTCATATATTTATCATGGGTATATTTATATTAATTAAAGGAATTCACCAAGTCATATAAGGTAAAAAATTTCATATTCGCACCTAAAATAAGAAGTATTTTGCCAGGTTGCGTTAAATTAATATATTTTGACAACGTCTAACAGCGCCGTGGAAAGGCATATGAGAACAAGATACAGGTCAAGTTCGCCATTATAATGGAGATAAGCAAAAAAATATATTCAAATGAAAGATGGAAAACGATATGTGTGTTTATGAGTCTCCGTAGGGAACACACACGTATTCGTACACGTTAAACTTACTGAAGTAAGTACAGCGTAGCAAGAAGGTGAACATAAAATGACTGAGTTATCGCTCTCAAAAGACATATGTATACAGTCGTAAAAGTTGAATGGAGCACCTTATATGAAAATAATCAAGAACAAATCGATGTTTGTTCAATTTCATCTTCCTAGAGTAGCGTGACGATAAAGTGACAATAAAATAAATTGGAGAATTTTTCGGAATTCACCCCTATTCTATAAAACATATGAAGAGAGTTATTTGCTTGATCTATCATTTTCAGACATATTTTATAGTCACGACTCATATTAATTTATCAAATATATATATATATATATATATATATATATATATACTGAGCATGTGTGCGTGTGTGTGTGTGTGTGTGTGTGTGTGTGTGTGTGTGTGTGTGTGTTTGTGTAGCATTTCATTAAACATCATCTTTTCTTATGTGTATTTGCTACTTCTTTTTTCTTTTTAGAATTGGTTAGGAATACTTCGACTATATCATTACTTCTCACTAATATCATAAATGTGAGAATATGTATATGTTCCTCACCAAAAAATTACGTTAACAAAGTTGCAGGTACATCTGTTCGATTTTAAGGAAAAATTATCAGTTAGCAACGGCATAACTATATTCATACTTAATTTATTCTTTCGATACTGGGGCGATTCCGATGGATTTGTTTCTCAACAGAACTAATCAACTGCACTAAACATATGCTTGTATATTACAGTTCTTCAGAAAGAGGTGATGATAGAAGCATGATAGGTTTCACAATTATGGATGAGATAATGAGGAGCGCAGTAGTAGATACAAGGGTTAACCGGGAGTAAATCGTAGGGAGAGATCTTTACTTGACTTTACGCCAATTTAATGGTCTATTCAGATGTTGATCGCATCGGACATTTATGTATCTACCACTGTGTTACAGCATATAATAATAGAGAGGTTACAAGATGAAGGTATGACAGAGAAGTACAAATGTAGACCGAAAGACAATATAGAAGGAATACTTTGAAAGCGAGTTTATGAGTGAGGACACGTTTGAATTAAATGAAATAGAAATTCCGAAAGAAGATGAAAGAGGGGCATAAGATTAGTTGAAATAATGAAAGCAATAAAAAGCATAAAAGCAGGTAAGACAGCCGGATATGATAGAGTATCACTCGAAATGCTAAGGAAGTGTGTGATGGCAGGCCTGTTGTACACCTTTTTTAATTTATGATGGGAACTGAATCGGGTACCGGGAGACTGTTGCAAACGCGTAATAGTCACATTATCTAAGGAAAAAGGGTCACAGCAGAACTGTACAACTACCGTGGTATCAGCCTTCTTAGCATTGTAGGAAAACCGTATGCTAAGGTACCAATTGAAAGAGTTATGAAAGAAAGGCTGGATTTAAAAAGGGACTCTTCATTCCCTGTATTTTTTCATACGGATCAAGTATTTTTCATACACAAGAACGCGGAGAAGTTTTTGGCCAAAGATCAAAAATGTTTTTATGGGTTCATGGAATTGGAAAGATATATTGTACGTAGTAGAGCCATACTGCAGCTATATTAACAGTATAGTTGTAGCACGAATGGGTCGTTTCGACCGGGGAAGCCCGCGTTCTCACAGAATTTTAGCGTAAATAGCAGATTAATGCTGCTGTGTTTCGTATGGTGAGTGTAGAGAACCGGAGAACATTTTTAATGGAAAAGAGGCATTCCACCTTAGTCCTCACGGCTGACAACGCATCTGCATTTTAATTCGCAAACGAAGATATGAGTAGATGTAGATGTCTATGGGCCACAGCAATCACTTATCATCAGTTGGACTGTTTGCTCGTTTGTCACCCTTATTCTATAAAAAAAAAACTTGGAAAAGGCTTATAACACAATAGATAGGTATGTGTTATAGCAGTCTCGGATTGGGGGCGACTAAATTTAATCCAGTTTGCTCCTCAAGAGACACAAGTTTGCGCGTTTACCGCTAAAAAGAACCCCTTTGCCTTCCACTTGACCGCATCCAGCGCAGAGCGGCTCGAATCGTCGACGACCAAGTCCTTTCCGATCGGCTCGATTTACTGGTGTTGCGAAGAGATGTTGCATCTTTTTGCGTATTTTATCGCATCTACCACTGGGAGCGCTCTGAGGAATTGTTCGGACTATTTCCAGCCGCTCAATTTCACCATTGCACTTCGCGAGAAAACTCGTGATACCATCGATACCATCTGGATGATTGGCAGTCCACCCCTGAGCAATTTAGAATGAGTTTTCTTCCTCGCACAACTTCCTTGCGGAATCGATTACCACCAACGATTTTCCTGGGCCGATACGACTTAGGAGCCTTCAAGAAAAGAGCCTACTCCTTTTTAAAAGGACGGCAATCTGCAATTCCTCTGGTGTTGCAGTTGTTCATGGGCTGCGGTAGTCACTTACTGTCAGGTAAACCGCATTCTCGTTTACCCTCTCCCCTATAAAAAAAACACTGAACTCATTTGCGTTGAGTGGTGGGTTCATACAGACATTAAAGTATATTTATAGGGACTCTAATGCTTGTTTCAGGATCAATGGAGTCTTTAATTGGTTTGGCATCCATAAAGGTGTCAGACAGGGCTATGTGGCTTTCCCGTGGCTGTTCAACCTATTTATGGACAGTTGTTTGGAAACTATGAAAGTTGAAGTTTGTGGGTGTTTGGAAGAATGAGTGAGTTAACCGTCAAATGCAATCTGTGATCAAGTCATATTTGCATCTTCAGAAGCTGAGTTGCAAATAATGATTACATAATCAACAGGGCATTTAAAGAAAGGGGAATGAAAGTGAACACAAGTAAGATGAAAGTGATGGTTTTTAAAAGAGAAGAAAGTAAAACGGTATGTTTAATAAGAATAGAAGGGGAGTTGGTTGAGCAAGTAGATGATTTTGTGATTTTAGGAGAGATGGTTGGACGACGGTGAATGCAGGAAATAGAGTAAGTGGGGCTCTACACTCAATTGTGTAAATTCATAATGTGTCAAAAAAGGGCACATGTGGCAATTCACAATGCTGTGTTACGAGTATGTTAGGGCTGAATCTGAATGACAGGGTGAGAAACTGTGTGATAAGAGAAAAGTGTGGTTTGCAAGATGATGTTGTGACCAGGATTAAGAAAGGAATGCTTCAGTGGTTTGGTCACGCAGAAAGAATTAACAAGGAAAGATTTACAAAATAAATCTATGTAGCAGAAGTAAAAGTCAGAGTCGGGAAGAGACGCCCTAGGCGAAAGTTTGTCGACCAAATTGGCAATATGTATGTGTAGGTATATTAATATAAAGGAGGCGAGAAGTATGTCACTATCAAGAACTTTTATAAACATGTTATCGTACATTATTTAAAGCATAAATATTATGTCAAAGCATAAATATTTTAACTTTCAAGATAAATTAAAAAAATATTTACAAAAAGTTGGGAAGGGACGCCCTAGAAGAAGGCATCTACCATATTGGCGATATATTGAAAATGGGCCAGATTAGGAGTAGCCTACTACTACCGACTAGCGACGAGCATGTATGCGTAGATATATGGATGTAAAGGAGCTGAGAGAGGTTTGTCAGAATCGTGCCAAATGGAAGTCCGTAGTCTCTGCCTATCCCTCTGAGTGATAGGCCTGAGTAGTTATGTATAGAAACAAATATAGAGGTCAGTATTTTCTCACCTACATGGCCCTGATATAATTCACACAAAATAAAGGACACCCACTCTGCGCACTCAAACACATGGGCTACATAAGACTTAGTCATAAATAACACTTCAACGTCGTGCGTTTCGAACGACGCTACGCGTTCAATAGAATGAATACACCATAAACTTACCAGTATATATTCTATATCTATGGAACACACAGCTAATATACTCGTAGCTCGATAACTACTTTACGCTACGCATAGTGCTACAAATCAACACAAATATCAATGCAGTGATTAGAATTGGGATCTTGTTATATTTTCTTCTAATTTGTTTTGATTGAAAATTTGCAATGGGTTACAATAGCGAAGAATTATATAACAAGTACATCCTCGAGAACATGTATTTCGTATCACGTGTAACGACACGTGATACGAAACTTTCAAAATTTTTGCGATTATTATAGTACCGAATGTCGATAATTTTGAGTATCTATAGATTTTCAAAAGACATCGTTACGAACATGGGCAGAGTACATAAATCACTTTGCGTACACTATTATATATTATAATATTACGTTCACATACGGGATAAGAAGAGAGAATCCAAAAAAATCCAATTCCAATTCTTCAGTAATGTCAAGGCAACTATTTCATGAATCGTCATCGAGGTTGAATGTACGTGTCTCAGGCACTTTTATTGCGTCCTTCAAACTAGAATCCTCCACAACGATATTCTGAATTTTATTATGGCAAGATTTAGTGAGGAAATGGTGACGGTAACTTAAGAAAAAATTAGTGTCTTAATACCTTGGAAGATATAGCCCATTTATTGGGAGGATTCTAGCTTGTATTCAAGGTAGCAGCCTCCTCCAAAAACACCATTACTGTCTGCTTTTAAGATGTGATTCGGAACTTTACTTAAAAAACTTACTTAATGGTCTTCACATATTTCAATATCAGTACAGTCATGCACACATTCTACAAATGTTTTTATTTGTTTACAGTTTATAAACTTCAAAAAAGTATAAATAAGTTAAACAATCTACTATCAACTATCCGTTAATTTTAAAAACTCGTTAAGGCTTACGCATAATTTTGACTTAGTTCATTTAATGGGGTTGTTATAAACTACCGCTTAGTGGCCAGCCTCCGCAAAGTCCACTTCACCTAAGGATGCCTCGTGTAGAGGCGAAACACGTGTCGTATTTTCGAGAGTGGTGTATTGTGCCTAGTGCGGTGGTGCTGGGGGTGGTAGTGTTGGGATTCACGGCGACGGGTATAGTGCGCGCGATTGAGGGAGGGTGGAAGGTTCCCTTAAAACTGGGCAGGACACATCATTTCCTTTCTTTACGCGGAATTAAGCAAATTAGTTTATAACAACCCCATTATAATGGATTTCCGCAAAGTAACGCCTAATTCTCTTAATTATCTTATTTCATTTATTCATTTACTAGCTGTTCCCCGCGACTTCACCCGCGTGGAATTTTTTTGCGCGGTACCCTAAAATAAAAGTAGCTTAACTTACTCCTTTCACTTTATACGGACTTTCACTGGCAGATGGTTGATGTTATAATCAACCATCTGCCAGTAAAAGTCTCATTCAAATCGGTTTACAGGTTTTTGCGTGATGCGTATTCACGCCAAAATAGCTCACAGATGACAAATTTTTTTCGGACTTACATAACATTTATCGTTATATTTTGGCCAATTTAAACAATATCTTTGTGAATTATGTGTTATTTTGATGTATGAGCCATATTATTATAAAGTTTCATTAAAATCAATTTAGTAGTTTTTGCGTGAAAGAGTAACATACATCCATACATCCTCACAAATTTTCACATTTATAATATTAGTAGGATTCATCAAAAGTCTACCAAAAGTCCCCTGTTGAACATAGGACTCCCCCATAGATTATCTCATGGGGGATACTTACCATAGTTGCTACTAGATATGCTTGACGGGCGTGTTCAAAACCGTAGTATTTTATTGTTAATTTTCTGTCAGGAAGATCCTACTACCCATCCCGTGTAATATATCCTCTTCACCTATTTAGACTCCCGCGGGAAAATATGGTGTAGGAGACAACTATAAAAAAATATAGTGGAAATCAAAAAATCGTAAAGATAATATTCGCAATAAAACCAGAGTAATTGACATACCCAACGGATAAGTACGCCGAAGTGGCAAAGGGCTGCCCATGTAATTCTAATAACTGACCGCCGATGAGAAAATTTTCGAAGAAGTTTTTGAGTTGCATCCTTGTGCTGGTAAGGTAGGTGATGCAAGTGTAGGACGTGACGCGTGCAAAGTTCGGAAAAATTGCTACTCGGCTACTTTATCGGCGTGCGCTAACCAATCAACTTGATATACGTCAAAATAGTGTATAATATAGGGGGATGAGTCGCTCGCGTCCGTAGGCTTCGACCACCTAATCCTAGGCCCACCCTACACGTGTCCCCCGGGTGGTGCTAAACAAGCGACAAAGCCGAAAGAACTGACTCGGCTTCTCGCCGTGTGGTAGCGGCGTAAAAAATACCACACCTTACTTTCGCACCATGAGGCAAAAAATTAACGAAATGTCCCCGAGTTCTCGGCGCCCCTTTAAAGGGGCAGGGGTGCGAAGAATCTCCGGGAGGAAAACCGGTGACGAGGTTCGCCACCCGTCACGTTCTGTCCCCCGGAGGAGCTAAAAGTGGATTGCGGAAGCCCGTCTGGCTACATTGAATGTATGTGGAGGAATGAATGATAAGATGGATGAAGTATGCAATATGATGTATGATAGAGGAATAGACGTGTTATGTGTAAATGAGACGAAACGGAAGGGAAAGGATGCCACTACACATGGCATGTATACCGCGTACTGGTCTGGTGTAGACGAGACCGAGCGGGCATGCCAGGGAGTCGGTATCATCCTTTCAGAAAGAATGGGTCATTGTGTGAAAGAGTATGAATGTGTAAGCCCGAGACTGCTATGGATACGAATGAAAGAGGGCTTAAAAACGTTGTTTGTTTTAGGGGTCTACGCCCCAGACATGTCTAAGCCCACTTATATCCGAGAGCAGTTTTGGGAGTTGGTAAGGATGGTGCTAATGAAATGCAAGGTTAATGAAAACATTGTGATATTAGGCGATATTAATGGAAGGGTTGGGGTGAAGAGGCTTGGTTATAAAAATATATTGGGAACGTTTGGTGATGAAAGTATAAATGAGAATGGTGAAAGCCTTCTCGCCGTATGCGTGGCAAAGAATCTTGTTGTGACGAACACTTTCTTTCGTCATAAGAAGATTCACACGTATACATGGGAAAGAGGTGATGATAGAAGTGTGATAGATTTCATAATTGTTGATGAAAGAATGAGGAGCGCGGTGGTAGATACGAGGATTTACCGGGGCTCTAACGTAGGGACGGATCATTACTTGGTCTTATGCCGAATTAATGGTCTTTTCAGACGTTGGAGGCATCGGACATCTGTGTCTACCACTGCGTTACAGCGTATAAGGACAGAGAAGTTACAAGATGAAGGTGTGAAAGAGAAGTTCAAATGTAGATTGAGAGAAAATATAAGTGGTATGGCTGAATTGTGTATGAATGATTTAGACTTGGAGACTGTGTGGTATAATGTCAAGAAAGGTTTAGTGGATGCAGCTACCGAAGTATGTGGTGTAAGTAAGAGAACTAATGAAAGGAAAAATAACACGTTTTGGTGGGATGATAAGGTACGGATGGAAGTTGAAGCAAAGAAAGCATGGCTAGATTTATTAGCAACCAAGGCTAGTAATTCTAGCAGTATGAATGATGATATTGAAAGGAAAAAGGCAGTTTTTAGACATCTAAATAAGAGAGTAAAATAAGTAGTTGAAAGGAAAAAGCTAGAAAGAACGGATAAGAATGATAGAAGAATATTGGATAACTTCCAGGCAAACATTAAAATGTTCTGGAAACTCGTAATAACTACCAGGGGACATTCAAAACAGCCTAGAATGAATGCTATACGAGACCAGAATGGCTGTATTCTGAATGACGAAGTTTTGAGTTTAAGGAGATGGAAGGAATACTTTGAAAGCGTGTTTATGAGTGATGAGACGTTTGAATTAAATGAAATAGAAATCCCGAAAGAAGAGGAAATAGATAGAGATATAAGTATAGATGAAATAATGAAAGCAATGAAAAGTATGAAAGCAGGTAATGCAGCCGGTTATGATAGAGTACCTCTCGAAATGCTAAGGGATGGAGTAGGAGTGGTGGCAGACCTGCTGTACACCTTGTTTAATTTATATGGGAACCTAAGCGGGTACCGGGAGACTGGTGCAAAGCCGTGATAGTCCCAATATATAAGGGAAAAGGATCACAGCAGGACTGTAAAAACTACCGTGGTATCAGCCTTCTTAGCATTGTGAGAAAACTATATGCTAAGGTGCTAATTGAAAGAGTTATGAAAGAAACTGATGGAAAAATTTGGGATTTGCAAGCGGGATTTAGAAAGGGAATGGGATGTACGGATCAGGTCTTTTCCATGCGCATGATCGCGGAGTAGTTTTTAGCTAAAAACCAAAAAGTTTTTTGTGCGTTCATAGACTTGGAGATGGCTTATGACAGAGTGGACAGGGATGTGTTATGGCAAATACTGAACTGATTTGAGTTGACCGCTGGTCTGATACAGGCATTGAAGTCTCTATATAGGGACTCTAGTGCTTGTGTCAGGATCAACGGGGCCTACTCGTACTGGTTTGGCATCCATAAAGGTGTCAAACAGGGCTGTGTGGCTTCCCCGTGGTTGTTCAACCTAGTTATGGACAGTTGTTTGGAAAATTTGAAAGTAGAAGAATGCGGGTTAAGAATGGGTGAGTTAACCGTCAAATGCCTTTTGTACACCGATGATCAAGTCATACTTGCGTCGTCGGCAGCCGAGTTGCAAATGATGGTTACATTAATTAACAGGACATTAAAAGAGAAGGGAATGAAAGTGAACGCAAGTAAGACGAAAGTTATGGTTTTTGAAAGAGAAGAAAATAAAACGATATGTGAAATAAGAATAGAAGGGGAGTTGGTAGAGCAAGTAGATGAGTTTGTATATTTGGGATGTGTGTTTAGCAGGGATGGTAGATATGATAAGGATATAGAACGACGAGTGAATGCAGGAAATAGAGTGAATGGGGCTCTACACTCTATTGTGAAAATTCAGAATGTGTCCAAAAAGGCACGTATGGCAATTCACAATGCTGTGTTAGTACCTACTTTAATGTATGGTAGTGAAAGTTGGGTGTGGCAGAAGAAGCACGAGAGTAGAATAAATGCTGTAGAAATGCGGTCATCAAGGATATATGTTAGGGATGAATCTGAATGACAGAGTGAGAAATTGTTTAATAAGAGAAGAGTGTGGTTTGCAAGATGATGTTGTGACCAGGATTAAGAAAGGAATGCTTCGGTGGTTTGGCCATGTAGAAAGACTGAATGAGGAAAGAGTGAAAAAGCAAATTTATGTTGCAGAGGTGAACGGCATAGTCGGGAAGGGTCGCCCTAGGCGAAAGTTTGTCGACCAAATTGGCGATATATTAAAAATGGGCCAAATCAAGAGTACCTTTAACCGACGAGCGTGTATGCATAGGTATATGGATGTGAAGGAAGCGAAAGAGGTGTGTCAGGATGGAAGTCCATAATCTCTGCCTACCCCTCTGGGTGACAGGCGTGAGTGTTTATGTATTATTATGTAGTGTATAATTGTGAATCTAACATATTAATCTTTTCCTTTTTTCCAGCAGGGCTATTTCTGTAAAAGTTAATCTACGTTTTAAGTTGATCAGTATTAGGTCCACGCTCTCACAGAATAACAGCCTAAAATAGAAACCTAAGGCTGCTTTGTTTCGTATGTTGAGTGTAGAGAACTGGATACCCCCTTAACTGGAAACGAGGCATTTCATTTTAGTCCTCAGGGATGGCAACGCATCTGCATTTTAATTACTAATCGAGGATAAATTTAGATGTTTATGCGCCACAGCATCCACTTACCATTAGGCTATATGCTCGTTTGTCAAACTGATTCTATAAAAAAAAATGTTGCTACATACTACTTCTATGGTACGAAATAGGGTCATAGATTCTCTCACGCCGCTACATGACACGGCATATAAAACCAAGCCACCTCATTATTTACAATGTCTAATCTTACAAATGTAGACACTTTTATCACATCATTGGTGTGATTCAGTGTTTACTATTATTACTTTGTTTATTGCTAGCCGTATGAGGATGCTCAAGGTCGCTCAGCGAGCTATGGAGAGGGCTATGCTCTGGGTTTCTCTTCGTAATAAACTTAGAAATGAGGATATCCGCAGCAGAACCAGAGTAACCGACATAGCCCAACGAAATAGTAAGCTAAAGTGACAGTGGGCCGACCATATAGCTCAAAGAACCGACAAACGATGGGGAAGAAACGTTCTTGAGTGGCAGCCTCGTACCGGTAGGCGAAGTGTAGGGCGATCCCCCCACGAGATGGAGTGACGACCTGGTAAGACATGTAAGAAGTCGATGGATGCAGGTGGCTCAGGACCGTGCTTTGTGGCATTCCTTGGGGGAGGCCTATGTTCAGCAGTTGACTTATGAAAGGCTGTAATGATGATGATGATGATTACTAAATGGTAAGTAATTTTTTTAAAAATAGAATTAAATAATTATCAGACTGAGTGTAAAATCCAGCTATTAATTTATACCAATACAATGGTCATTTTATGAAACGCCTTGCTGTTTTGTGATAGGAACATGTAGTATATAATTTCTAGAAGGAAATAAATGCTACTTGATTATTTTCTTTTGTCTTAATTTTATATCATAAGTAGTTTAATGCTACAACTGTACATCACCAAAACTTTGAATGCGTAGCACCTTAAGTAACCTTTCCACTAAATTCTACCTTACAAATCGATTTCTTTTTAAATTACCTATCACAAATTAGTCACTAAACCTGGACACTTATTTCATAGCGAAAAAGATAGGTATTCTGGAGTTATTCTCCTTAAGACATATGAATAACTCTGATTCTGTTGAAGCAATATATTTCAATCTCGGTAAATGAAAGTCACCAATTGCTCACTAAATCTATATAAATAAATAAAATTGAAGTGTCTGTATGTAATATCAAATTACAGCTTTTTACTAATTGCATATGAAAGTATATACGGTAGTTATAACAAAAACACAATTTATAAAATTTTTGTCTGTCTGTCTGTTAGATCCGGCTAATCTCCGAAACGGCTGGACCGATTTTGACGGGATTTTCACTGGCAGGTAGCTGATTTCATAAGAAGTAACTTAGGCTACTTTTATTTTATAAAAATAATTAGGGTTCCGCGCAAAAACATAAAAACCCTAACACGCGAGCGAAGTTGCGGGGAACGCTAGTCTTGAAATAAATATCACATATGCTAGCATTTTGTGAGTGTTATAACCCTTCCCCGGTCGAGCCGATTCTTTCCTGCTACAGTCATAATTTTGCTGGATTCGAACATGTTTAAATAAATACGTCCTAAGATGTTTTAGTTACAATTCGTCAAAGTCATTGTTTAGACTTTTGTATCTCAATTTACCTTCGTACTTTAGAGGCTTAGGGAGACACGTAGAATACATCTAGAGTACACGAGACATGTTCATGTATGATTTAGCAGCCTCGAAAAATAGTGATAAATAAAACCTGTGTTTTTTATGATTAAAATCATATTTAGATCAAGTGTTAGAAGTAGATTTGCACATCCACCAAGTGCTGCCTCGTTAAACCTGCTAGCCAGGACTATTAGACTTACTAGGCAGACCTCATAACATCAAAGTAATTTTCAAACTAAATGAATTGGAGACATTTTTGTACGAGTTGCATAAAATTAAGTAGTTCAGTTTCTTCCCTCGTTCACCAACTACATCTGTCAAATAATATAAAATAGATTCCACATCACAGTATCATCGTATATAATTAGAACGCATAGACTTTGCGCCAGTATATCCTAAGTCTATGTTAGAACGTTGCTATTCTTCAGTATTTCAATAACAAAAACAAAGGTGTAAGACCTTATACCGGAAACACAACAAAAAGAAAAACGCTCTCTGCATAAAGTGATTCTACATATACTTCTGCATACGTCCTCTATGACAAACATAATGTTAGTACATGTTCCAGAGCAGAAAGTTCGCAGTAAGTGAGGACTTTTGAATGCTAGCGTGCTCTACACGCTCCGTTAAACTTTACTTCTTTCTTGATAATAAGATAAAACTTTAATAAGAATCCTAAAGTACGGTTATTACACCATTTGCATCGAAATGTTACAAAGTTTTAAATTGAAATAATGTATTTTACAATCACATAACACGTAACTTTATAACAAAGAAATTCTACGTTAAATTATATTTTAAGCTGTTACAAACGCAATGTTATTAAATTGATTGTTATTAAATTCAAAAATAATACCAGCAATTCAATTTGTACTGAATATGAATATTTCATCATCATCATCGTCGTTATTACCAATACAGATTATCAAAAGTCTATAGCTGAACCTATGTTTTAGTGATAGATTGCCTCACAGGGAGCACTTTTTATTGTTTTAAGTTGTTATCAGGAAAATGCTGTTACCCATTTCCTATTTTATTTCCCTCCAGCCCTTCTTACAGCCACGGAATGAGAATGACGTTATGAGCTAGTGATTCTCTTACGCCGCCACAGCACGCGCGGTCTATGATTTTTTCGTTTGTCTACACTCACCAAACGAAACACAGCAGCAAAAAGCTTCTCAGGCACGTATTTTGTGAGAAAGCGATCTTTCCCCGTTCGAGACGTCCTATTTCTGATGCATACATTTGCCTTATCCGTACATGAATGTTTTCTATGCAATAATGGTTTTACGAAGTTTCCAGATTGATAGTTATTTATTTATTTAATTGCAATATATTGTACATATTTTATACAGTCAGTTCTACTAGCTTTATTAGTCAGTTCTACTAGCTTAATGAAATTATTTAAATTTATACATATTTTAAGGTGGCAACCGACGAAAGGTGTGAAATAAGGTGACGACCTGGTAAGACATGCAGGAAGTCGATGGATGCAGGTCGCTCAGGACCGTGCTTTTTGGCATTCTTTGGGGGAGGCCTATGTTCAGCAGTGGACTTGTGAAGGGCTGTAATGATGATGATGATGATGATGATGATACATATTTTATTTCGGCAATGAAACTCGCATAAATTTCTTTTAATAAAACTATAGCAGGCAAAGTGCCTGTAAGTAATGAATTAGTAAATTACCAAAGAATATCACCAAGTGTCCCGTAACCAACTTGAATCCATCCATTAGATGTTGTTTATTTAGTCGACGAGCAAATCTTAACAGATCGAATCAAAACGAATCGAATGCCCAATGAATATGCGATGACACAAACCGTACACGATTTTTCCATTAAAATCATAATGTAAACTCGTGTACAAAATTATTTGTCCCTTTATAAAACACATATTTGCATTATAAAGCAATTTCTGTTGATGCCTCGATTTTCACTTTTCACAGAAAACAATATACGCAATTGCAAAACTTCGTTATGGGCGATCGGTGTACGGTAAAGTGTAACTATTAGAATATGGAATATAACAAAAACAAAATCATTTAACTTTTGATAAATACTAGAGAAAGGATTTAGAATTACAAATATAAAATAAATATTTTAATCAGGAGGATAATAGCATTTACGCAATTATTAAAAGGAGATGAATTTATATTCATTATTTTACTGAAGATGTTTAAATTACCAAACATCATTACTTTTTTATATATACGCGAATCATCATTATTACAGTCCAATTGGACTTGTCAAGGGCTGTAATGATGATGATGCTGAACGTAGACCTCCCCCAAGGAGGAATAAATTATCACACATTAAATCAAACTGAATTTACGGATTTTATCTCGATTAAATTAAACATTGACTTATATACTCCGTATTTAACTTTTTGTTCTGAGATATTAGTGCTGTTAGCCTTTTTGCTTTTACAGCTTCATCTGACTCCCTCTTTATAAAAAGGGAACGGCGATGATGATTATGATTCCGAGTAGGGGTGTGCGGACCTCAGTCATATATATCGTTAAAAGCTCAAACACGCGTTAATAAGGCGCCATCAAAGTGGTGTTAAATTTAATTCTTTATTACGAAGTGAAAAAAGGGAACGGTTAAAAGGTTTAGAACCAAAAATTTCAAGTTTTGCCGTTATCAAAACGCAGCCAAAACGCAGCAAGACCACGACTACCGTACGACTGTGCGACATAATTTTGCAGTGGGGTGCATATCTTGTATTGCACCTTGGACGCCATAGTAGTAGCCGACGTAGTATATAGGTTCTGTATGTACAAAATGCATTTTAATATTTTCCTAAAATCAAATTAAAAAAATACTTTTCATACTTATAAGAAAATCTATTAGTACGGTAAAATTATAAAGCGTAAAGTCGTGTTATTAGGCAGCAACCAGAAGCGCACATCTTGAACACCAAGCAAGCCAGCTTTACTTTTGACTTGACAAGGTCACGCTATCTGCTCTAATTAAATTCACTATATTTTTTTAATCCAACAAAGAAAGATAGAAAAAGCATTGAGTACATTTCAAGTGATATCGAATCTATACTCAACTTTTTGACACAGACACTTGACACGTTAACCTTATAAGTACAATAAGTTGAGCATACGCTTAAACGACGTCTTTTTATTATCATTTTTACGACTGTATTTTTTTTTATATATAGTACCTAAGAATTTTTTTCTAGGTGAACCGATTTTGATGATTCTTTTTTATTTGGAAGTCTGACCCCAATGAACTGTAAGGTCTACTTTTGAGTTATCCTTAATAATTTATATTGAAGTCGGTTGTATAATTTTGTGTTTATTTTATCACTAGTATTCTTTATTTTTATAAATTGATTTAACTTATATTTAAGTCGGTTGTAAAAAAAAATATTTTTCCGCTTATTTCTTTGTTATTCTGAGATTTAAAATGAAATGGATATCTACATGTTTGTACCACGCATTTCAAAGCCAATGTTTGTGAAAGACGTTGAAGAAAAGTGAAAATGTAAATGTATAATATACTATATATACATACTTCAAGCAATAATATACTATAATTAATCTCATTTCGAGTATCATCAGAATGTTCATAAACAGTTTATTCACACAAAAATAGTTTATTAATATCGCTTATGATCACTTCGTTTCATTAAAGATCTACGATACTACAATAAATGTAAAATTTGATCACTAATTAGTAACAAAACCTTTACACATATTTCATAGCGAAAGAGATAGGCATTCTGGAGTTATTCTCTGATATATAATCTTCAAGCCAGAATCCTACTTAAGTTATATGACTAACTCCGGTTCCGTTTGAGCAATATATTGCAATCTCGGTAAATGAAAGTCACCAATTGATAACTAAATCTTAAAACTCAAAATCAGCAGTAAAGTCGTTTTCGACGGAATGCTTCTTTCTAGCTTGAATTCAAGCTAGATTAAAAGGGCTATAATAACTCCTTATATTAAGTCATTAACTTTTTTCCTTAAGTCACTAATTGTCACCAATTTAAATATATCTAAGTTTTACGGATTTTATAGCGTATATATAACAATAATAATAATAATTTTTATTTCATTTACAAGCTCTTAATAATTTGTTAGTTATAATTAAAATAAACTTAATATTAATGTTAGTAAATATGCAAATAAAAACAACAGTACTCATTTTTATATTAAACATAACAGCTCTGGACCCCATACGCACAGTGTTCCAGTGCCGCAACCCGATAATCAAACTTTCCTAATACAGTGCATACGAGTCCGTTGGCACTGTCTAGTACATGTCGCATCAGGAAGGCAACTCTCTTCCGCACTATTGTATCAAAATTGTCCGTGTTAGCCTCAGCAAACATACCTGATGCGCTGCAATAGCGAGACAGTCCCAACAGCATCTTAAAGCCATTATTGTACTGAACACGTAGAGCATTTACAGATCTGCGAGTATACTTGACCCACAACAGTGGTAGAGCCACGTGGCGGCTTTTGCTGTCGCACGGATGGGCCGGCTCGAACCGGGGTGGTACCACGACCTCACAGAATACCAGCGTGAAGTAGAGGTTTACCTCTGCGTTTCGCTTGGTGAGTGCAGGTGGCCGGAGGCCCTTTTTACTGGAAATGAGGCATTCCATCTTAGTCCTCACGGGTGACAACGCATCTACATTTTGATTTGTAATAGAGGATAGATGTAGATGTCTATGGGCCGCAGCAACCACTTACCATCAGGTGGCTGTGTGCTCGTTTGTCACCCTTATCCTATAAAAAAAAAAAAGACATACTGAAGATGTATAACGTTTGGCAGTACGCCTTAAAAAGGGTTATCTTGACGGCTTTTGTACACCTTGCAATCCTGCGAGCTTGCATGTTGCACCTCACTGCTAACGCTCTACGTTCTCGTTCAATATCCAAGTCATCAGAGAGGTTCTCGGCAACCCTGTGCCCCAGGTATTTAAATTTGGTGACTCTACTTAAAGGTACTCCTCCAAGCCTGACCAGAGGGATGAAAATAATTAGTTCACTCTTTTTGAAGTTATACCTGAGGCCATGGGCTTCCGCATACCTCTTACATAAATTTAATAATATCTCAAGTAGCCTGATCGTAGGGCTCAGCAGCACCATATCGGCGTAATTAATAATGTTTACGAAGTTAACATCTATTGAGTATCCGACGCCAGTTCTGCTAAGCTCATCGATCAATCCATTTATATACAGGTTAAAAAAACTCGCTCCCTGCCTCACTCTGCATTCCAACTTATAATCGTTTGAGTATAAGCATGCCCACCTTACATTATTTGATTGGTTGTGGTACCAATACCTTAATATATCGACTATCTCCCTATGCGTGCTGCTTTCTCTCCGAAGCTTATCCCATAATATGTTGTACGAGGCCAGGTCGAATGCCTTCGACAAGTCTAAAATACACGCGTAGACAGGCGTTTTTCTCCTAACATAATACTGAACGGTATCCGTGAGTCGTAAATTTGCAGTTTCAGTGGACAGTCCAGGTCTAAAATCAAACTGTGCCTCATGTACATATATATGTTTACTTAGTTGACGATCAAGCAAATCATTTAATACTTTCGCTTCACGATTGGTCTATAATTGGTCTCGTCTTATTCTTTACAACTGGTACAAGTATGGTCTTCATAAGTGCCTGAGGTAATTATTCATGCCCTATACACACATTAAAGATCATAGTCAATACTCTGGGTAGATGAACACCCACGCACTGCAGGTGCTCAATACTGATGTCATCATATGTGTCACACGTGTCATATGATATTTGCGACTTCTTTCGCAGTAAATCTGGCAAATTCACTGCACGATTTCTCTTCAACATCGAACACCCGCTGTACGACCGGTATACCAATGGCGATTCCACTTTGAAATGTTTCCTAAAAACTTCTGCGATATTGTGGCGCTCACTTTTACAATCAAAACTCATAAGTAAGCATGGTGCAGTATCCGATTTCTTAGTTTGTTTGTGAAAACCCTTAAAATCTTTCTCTTTGTGGTGAGTAGTAATATTTTTATTTGGTTCTCATTGTCTTCGCACCACTTAAGCTTTGACTTAAAATACCTCATAGCTTCTTGCATTCTGTCATATACATAACTCATACTGGGCTTACCATACACCAAACACATTTGGAAACTACATCGTGCCTCCTGATGGGCCTCCCTTACGTACCTATTCCACCTAACAAATAGTTTGTGTTTACTACGCTTTCTTATCTCATAGCTAGTTTTAGCATCATCTATTAAGATATAAACAATATTTTTATACAACCTATCAATTACTGCCGTATTATCTATATTTTTGCATACTTTATCAGCACAAAACCTAAATTCTACTGGACAATCAATATTCTTTAAATTATTATGACATATTTTACTATATATTATATTAATCTGATCGACACCCCTTTCACCCCAATTGTTACAACATTTTTTTTATATTGCGTTTCAAATAGCAGCTTACCTATCTTAAACTCTACTGCCAATTGAAAATGATCCAACCAATACACATCAAAGCACACTTTACAATTTAATACACATTGCCAAGCTGCCTGTATTACTAGACAGTGATTAAAACATCTTCGGCAGTCCTTTTTAATGTCACATATACGAGTATAAGTATATGTGTCTGATGTTATTTTTAAATGGACCACGTCTCCACAGAGCCCGCTCCGCTCCTCACAGAAATTGGATAACTCATTATAAAATAATTCTTCGGGATGCGCAATAAGATTACCAAGAATAATTGCAGATTCATTTTCGCAACTCTCAATTACAGCGTTTATTTCACTTAATACCTCTGTAAACTCAATTAAATTGTTCTGACTGTCTGTAGGAATATACACCAAAATACCAAGAAAAACCGGTCATTCATCCATACTTTAATAGCTGTCAGTCTAACACTATTACACGGAACGATTGTAACTGATGAAAACACACTTCTTCCACGTTATCGCCACCCTACCATAGCGACGCCCTCAGAGTGTGCTAGTTGATGTGTCCACTGATGACTTGCTCGTGTATTCAAAGTCATTGTCAATATTCCCTTCATACGCAATGTCATGCGATAATAACCATGTCTTCAGAAGAGCAATTACGTGTGCCGTCTTACATAAATTTCTCACTCCGTCCACTGGTCTCGTAACTGACTTGCAATTAAAACTACTAAACTTTATACTGTGATCATCATTTATATCCATACTATACTTTTAATTAACTTTTAGTACCAGCCACACTTAAGCCTGTAGCAGGCAATTTCATGTCATTAAAATTAATAAATCGCCGAAACGAGATACCTTCAGGCCAAAAATTCTTGTTCAGGAACATTTCCGTCATATTTATGGGAACAAACACTCTATAAAGACTTATAATCTTCTTGTCGTTTCATTTTAATTTCCACCAGTTGTACATCAACATTCGTTTTGCATAATATATAATCGGTGATGTCCTGGGTTGAAGGCTTTTTATCAACATTGTTTATAAACTATGGTATTCATATATTTGCTACCTTAAATTTACCCGTAGGATCCTTCGCCTGCCACTGTAATCTAATAAATCTGTTCCTAAGTCTTCCTCTGCACCATAATCCATGCTACATCCCTTTTATTCAGAAATTCGCCCCCTCCCCTGCGCTACGTGTGAGTATGTTCTTCGTTCGTTATGTTTATTCATTGGCACAGTACTGCTCGCTCGTTCCGCTACACCTGTAGTTGAGGCCACCAGCATCTACAAGCACGTATTAGTTTCGTATGCGCGAAAACCGCGGTATCGTAGAGGCCTCCACGTGCTCTACCTCGTTTATTATGTTCACTTCAATTGCTGTTGGTTGCTGGACAGGGACAGGTGCATCCGTAATCGCGACCTGACTCTTCGTGTGCGACGCATCCAGCTGACATTGTGAGTCACGCTGAGTTATTATATTATTCTTAGCTGTTGTGAATGCCGTTTGATTTGAATTAGCCGTTTTTTCTACCTCCATGTTTATAAAACCAAATGGCCCGCTATCCAATTCAAGCTTATCGTAATGTAAATGTAAATTACTCGTGCCCCTTTTCCTATTTAAGAAATGTTTCACTTGATAATCATTTAACAATGACTCTTGATTCATACTATTGATCTCAATTTAATTTTTTTTTTAATTTAATTTAATTTGATAATATGCTCAACCGTAGCGAACTGCTCTGTTATAACTTGAACTTGATCTTTTAAAATAATTATGTCTTTCAGTAATCTCTTCATAATCGACATGGTGAAATGTAACCGGCGGTAGTTTTCGTAACTCTCGATGTATTTTTCCATCTGCTTTGCCCGTTCTCTTTATCGTTTTCCCTGTAGTTTTCACTGATTGATAGAGCAAGTCTTTTGCAGTTGCAATCTCTTTAAGAGAATACGCAGTTGCACACAGGCGCACTATGATATCTTCATTCATCACATCTACTTGATTATTTATAAATGACAAAACTTCACTAAAGACAATGTTACAGCTATCACATTTTACTACATTCAATGTCATTGTGTAGAACGCCACACAACTCTTTCACGTTAAGCACGTATTATCACGGTAACATACGCGACAAGACGATTTTTAATTCCCAACGTTTCAAGTACTCTGCAGCACCTATGGTCACGGTACTGAGGTGTTTGACGTCCCAATGTCATAGTTTTTAAATTAGAGAATATACGCGATAAAATCCATTTAAATGTGTAGTTTTCGCTAAATTCGCTTCGTAAAACTTAAGAAATCATTATTGTCACCATTTCTCACAACATTTTGACATAATGAAATTTTGGATATAATTGGGGAGTATTCCGGCTTGAAGAACGCCTTTCATTTGCCATTAAGTTAACCAATTCACTTTCCCAAGAGTCACATATGAACATTTCGGTTGTTTAACTATTGTGTCTTTTTCGCGGACAGAGAAGTTGTAAACATATGCTGTAGCGAATGAAAATTATATGATAGAGGAAATTACCAATGTTATGGACAGTACTTTATTTAATCTAGTAGATTAGAATGCCTTAATGAGTGTAACAAATAAGTTACAAGCAACGTATTTGAGAATTATGATAAACAGCAAGGTCACATTTTTTTTATTAAATACGGGTGACAAATGTTTATATATCTATAAGTACATATATCTATAAATCCTTGATTAAGAATCAAAATGCTGATGCGTTGTCACCCTTTGATAACTAAGATGGAATGCCTCGTTTCCAGTAAAATGTGGCTCAGAGTCTCTACAATTACCACATGAAATAAATCAGCGTTAAGCTGTTTTTTATGCTAGTATTTTGTGAGCTTCATAGCCCTTCCCCGGTCGAGCCGATTTATTCCTGATACAGTCATAATATGGCTTCAACATGATTCTACCATGTAAAATTTAAATAAATAGGTCCTAAAATATTTAAATTACAATCCTAAGTTATTATTTAGATTTTTGTATCTCAATTTTCCTTTGTACTTCAGAGGCTTAGTAGGAAGACAAGTAGAATACACGTAGAGTATACAAAACACGTACATAAATAATTTATCCACCTCGAAAAATAATGAAAGTAAAAACCTGTGTTTTATGATTACTAATCACATTTAAATCAAGGGCCACCTCAGTATAGCTGATAGCCAGGACTATTAGGCTATCTTTTCCTCATAATTTCTATGTAATTTTCAGACTTAACTAAATTAATTAGAGACATTTTTGGATGATTTCCATGAAATGAAATAATCCATTTTCTTCACTCGTTCGCCAACTACCTATTTCAAATAATATTATAAAATAGATTCCACATCAGTCGTATATAATTAAAACGTTGATATTCATCTGTATTTTTTTTATCAACAAAAACGAGGTGTAAGATCTCTGACCGAGAACACAACTAAAAGAAAAACGCTCTCTGCATAAAGTGATTCTAAACATACTTCTGCATACTTACTATATGACAAACATAATATTAGTACATGTTCCAGAGCAGAAAGTTCGCAGTAAGTGAGGACTTCTGAATGCTAGCGTGCTCTACACGCTCCGTTAAACTTTACTTCTTTCTTGATATTAAGATAAAACTTTAATAAGTATCCTAAAGTATTACACCATTTGCATCGAAATGTTACAAAATTTTAAATTGAAATAATGTATATTACAATCATATAACACGTAATCTTATAACAAAGAAATTTTACGTTAAATTACATTTTAAACTGTTGCAAAAGCAATGTTATTAAATTGATTATTATGAGTCATTGAATATGAATGTTTCATCTTCGTCATCGTCGTCACCAATACAGCCTATCAAAAGTCTATAGCTATATAGTCTGTAGATAGAATGCCCCATAGGGAACATTTTTGCCATAGTAGCCACGCCTGGCAGGCAAATAGGCAAACGCGGTTTTTTATTGTTTTGATTTGTTATCAGGAAAATGCTGTTACCCATTTCCTGTTTTATTTTCCTCTAGTCCTTCTGACAGCCACGGAATGAGGATGACGACATGAGCTAGTGATTCTCTTACCTTGCCACAGCTCGCACGGTCTATCATTTTTTTTATATAATAAGGGTGTCAAAAGAACACACAGTCGACATTACGGTATGAGAATACTTTAGCCATTCATTAAGGTTTAAAAAGGTTCTGTTGTCACGCCAGAATACTAAAATAGAATGCATCGTTGCCAAATTACGTCACCAGTTAAAAGTGTTTTCGGTTATCTACACTCACCATATGAAACACAGCAGCATAAAGCTGCTATTTCTCGCTGGTATTCTGTGAGAGTGCGATCTTGCCCCGTTCGAGCCGACCTACTTATGATACAAACATAATATTATATTAATATAGCTGCAGCACGGCTCTAACACGTACATTAATGTTTTTTATGCAATAATGGTTTTACGAAGTTTGCAGGTTGATAGTTATTTCTTTATTCAATTGCAACCTATTGTACACATTATATACAGTTAATTCTACTTGCTTTGCTACTTAATGAAAGTATTTAAATTTATACATGTCTTATTTCGCCAATGAAACTCGCATAAATCTCCTATAATAAAATTATACCAGGCAAAGTTGCCCGTAAGTAATGAATTAGTAAATTACCAAAGAATGTCACCAAGCGTCCCGTAACCAACTTGAATCCCTCCATTAGATGTTGTTTACTTTGTCGACGCGCAAATCTTAAGAGGTCGACTCACGAAAATGCCCAATGAATATGCGATGACACAAACCGTACACGATTTTTCCATTTAAACCATAATGAAAACTCACGTACATAATTATTTGTCCTTTAATAAAAAAAAATATTTGCATTTTAAAGCAATTTCTGTTGACGCCCCGTTTTTCAGTTTTCACAGAAAACAATATAACTAATCTAAAAACATGTTATTACGAGCGTGCGGTGCACGGTAAGGTGTACCTATAAAAGGTAAGGAATATAACAATAAAAATGGTTGAATTTTTGGTAAATAGAGAAATGGATAGGTGGAACACCAAATTAAATAATGAAAGTCAACATTTTAGAGTTATAATTATAAAATTATTATTTTAATCAAGAGGATAATAGCATTTACGCAATTATTAAAAGGAGATGACTTTGTATTAATTATTTTATTGAAGATATGTGAATTACAACATCGTTACTTTATTATATTTACGCGAATCATCATCATTACAGCCCTTCGGAAGTCCACTGCTAAACATAGGCCTCCCCCAAGGAGGATTAAAATTAACACACGTTAAATAAAACTAACTTTACTTCTCTGACTCTGCCTCTCTCTTTAAGAAAATGAAAGGCGAATATGATTATGATTCCGAGTAGCGGTGTGCGGACCCCAGTCGTATAAATCCTTAAAAGTTCAAACGCACGTTAACATGGTGCCATTAAAGTGGTCCTAAAATGGTCTTCTTTTTTTCCGAATTTAATTAGTCGACTGTCGCGAGAATGGTCAAACATTTTAGTACTAAAATTCCAAGTTTTACCGTAAAGAGTATTGTGAACTGTGACAAAGAGCAGAACGGCAAAAACGCAGCAAGGCCACGAGTACCAACGCCTGTGCGACATAATCTTGCAGTGGCGTGCATTTGTTCCATTGCACCTTGGGCGCGATAAAGTAGTATCCGACGTAGTATAAAGATTCTGTATGTACAAAATGGATTTTAATATCAAATAAAAAAATTGCTTTTCGTACTTATAAGAAAATCTATTAGTACAGTAAAAAATAATAAAGCGTGAAGTCGTGTTATTAGGCAGGAACCAGGAACGCACATCTCGAACACCAAGCGAGAGAGCTTTAATTTTTAAAATTGACAAGGTCCTATCCGTCCTAATTAAATTCACTATATTTTTTAAATCCAACAAAAGATAGAAAGAGCTTTGCGGACATTTCAAGTGATACCGAAACTATGCGCTACTTTTTGACGCATTGACACTTGACACGTTAACCGTATAAGAACGATAATTTGAGCATGGTTTTATCCTGGAGCGTTACTTCAAATGTACGCAGCATTTGAAGTGACGCTTAAACGACGTCTTTTTTCTTTGTCATTCTCAGATTTTAAACGAAATGGATATCTACATATTTGTTCTACGCACTTCAAACCAAATATGTTTATGTTGAAGAAAAGTGAAAAGTAAATGTATAATCTCTATCTCTATATTATATAAAAATCAATTTCTGTGCGTTAGTCTCGCAAAAACTCGAAAATGGCTGAACCGATTTTGAAGATTTTTTATGTTTGTGTTTAAGTGAGTCACTGGAGGATCTAAACGATTCACAATTGGACCCGGTAGGTGGCGCTGTTGTCGAGATCCAGAAATTACTCGTACGAAGCATGGGCGGATCGCTAGTTACTATATATACACATTTCAAGCACTAATATACTGTAATTAATCTAATCTCGAGTATCAACAGAACGTTTAAAGGTATTCAATAAGCAATTTATTCACACAAAAAATATTTAATTTTTGTGTAAATAAATTATTACTTCGTTTCATTAAACTTCTAAGATACTACAATAAATGTTAATTTTGGAAAATGTATTTTTTTTTTCCAACCTTGCAAGAGAGTAACCTAGGTAGTCTCTTACAAGATTATGTCTTAAGACAGCCCACATCAATCAAATCGATCACATCATAGTTGCCGTTACCGTATCAGCCTATCAAAAGTCCACTGCTGGATATATCCCCATAGATTGCCTCACAGGGATGACATTTTCCATAGTTGCCACGCTTGGCAAGCGTATTGGCAACCGTAGCTTTTTATTATTTTGAGTTGTAACAGAAAAGTATTATTATTATTATTTTATTATTGTGAGTTGCAAATCCATGTTTAATTTCGATCTGTCGCCTCTTACGAAACCCACTGGATGATACAAGATTTGCATTAAAATTGTTCAGATATTTTATTTATTTATTTAGCTAATAAATTCAATGTTACCATTTTATATTAACATTAGTTAAAAGCAAACACATTCTCACTAAAAACATGAATGTTTTATTGTTTATTTAGCAAACAAGACGAAAACGTTAAACAGAGTGTGTACGATAAAACTTTTTCCAACTTTCGTTTTATCTTTTAATTTACCTAGATGTTTTTGTTCTTACCAACTGTTCTTGTCTGTTGTCACTTTGTTCGTAAACAATACGCACAAAAGGACAAGTGAAAGCAGAATCGTAAACGTTACTTAGTTAAAAAGATTGTGATTAAGTGAGTGTAAAGAGGCGACAGAGTGAAACAAATCAGGAGATGGGCAGCAGCGTTTTCTTAATAACTACTAAAAATAAAAAACTGCGATTGCCAACCTGCTTGCCGAGCGTGGCAAATATGGTAAATTTCCTTACCATGAGGTAATATACGGGGGTTGGGGGGGGGGGGGGGGGGTCTAGGAGATAATAAAAAGCTTAATAAGAGTAACACAGATAAATAATATAGAACTTCACGCTCCCTCATTTCCTATGCAGCTCTTCATTTCGAGGAAAAAGAAAGGTTTTGCGCTTATAAATAAATAATATCGCAACATAGTACAGTTGCAAAATTAGATTCGAGGAGGGAAACCTGGAGAATATGTATTAAAAATTCACTCCTTCACACCGACGCGTTCATTTATCGCATCGAACATTTATTTACACTATGCAGTTTTTTTTAATAAAATCTTGGCATTTATTAAAAATTAAGTTATATACTCTGTAACTAAGAATCCCATTACGGATTTGAGAATGGCTGCTCAAATTGGCAGACTTCACATTTATTTTTTATGTTATTTTTTTTTAAACGTTACCTCCATAATAGGATTTTCTTCTGCATATTGGTGGCAGTTTACATACATAAATTTCACAAGGACAAACATCCAGACCCGGAACAATTAATTGAAGACCATACAAATACTTTGTAATTACTTTACATACTTATTCCGTGCGGTATTAAAAACCGCGGCCCTTAACGCTGCAACTCATTGCTAAGCCACTGCGCCACGGAGCCGTGATTTCATATTAAATTAAAGTCACAAACAAACTTACGGTCCACCTCATGATAAACAACTTCTGCAGCTCATGGACACCTGCAATCACATTCAAATAAAGAAGGCTATAGAGGCTTTTCCAATGTCCCCTGTAATTTTGATACAGTCCAGTGTACAGCGTATTGACGGGCGTTGTCTTTGAGAAGTATTTAGATCGTCTTGATCTGTGTATATATTACTGGAGTGTTCCGATATAATATTAAAAAAAAAATCATTAATTTAAAGGATTTTTTACGTGGTAGAGCCATGCTGCAGCTATATTTCTGGTATAGTTGTAAGACGAATGGGTCGGCTCAGCCGGGGAAGGACCACGCTCTCACAGAATACCAGCGTCAAATAGCAGCTTAATGCTGCTGTGTTTCGTATGGTGAGTGTAGATAACCGGAGACACTTTTTACTGGAAACGAGGCATTCCATCTTAGTCCTCACGGGTGACAACGCATCTGCATTTTGATTCGCAAACGAGGATAGATGTAGACAGTGTTGTGGTGATGTGGGCAGTGTGCTCGTTTGTCACCCATATTCTATAAAAAAAAATCAGCTCGAAATAGGAGTTTTACCCCTTGCTTATTTATGAGAACTATCTTATATGTTATAATTTATTTTATAATAATGATACAAATATAATATTTTTCTTTAAACGTCTATATAATATCTGCTTTTTTTTAATTTGGATCTAAACATTACTGAAATTTCTTATCACCAGCCTGGGAACAGTCCACTGCTAAATACAGCCTGCACTATGGTTTGAAAGATTTGTCATAATTACGACATTTAACATCCAAATAATTTACAAATCAAAACTATTCGCGCCTTATTCAGAGTAACCGCATCTCATCTTCATAACTTTGTACAATTTTGTACCATTTCGGGAAGGAAAACCTCTACCCTGTTGGAACTTTTTCTTGTTCCGAACATTTTCTAAGCAAATTGGCGATGTGATTTCGGTGACCCCGCTACTAACTGACAATTTCATCATCATCATCATTATCATTACAGCCCTTCACAAGTCCACTGCTGAACATAGGCCTCCCCCAAAGAATGCCACAAAGCACGGTCCTGAGCCACCTGCATCCATCGACTTCCTGCATGACTTACCAGGTCGTCACTCCATCTCGTGGGGGGACGCCCTACACTTCGCCTACCGGTACGAGGTTGCCACTCGAGAACCTTTCTTCCCCATCGGTTGTCGGTTCTTCAAGCTATATGGCCGGCCCACTGCCACTTCAGCTTACTAATCCGTTGGGCTATGTCGGTTATTCTGGTTCTACTGCGGATATCCTCATTCCTAAGTTTATCACGCAGAGAAACTCCGAGCATAGCCCTCTCCATAGCTCGCTGAGCGACCTTGAGCTTCCTCATCCGGCCAGCAGTGAAGGACCACGTCTCAGTTCCGTATGTCATCACTGGCAACACGCACTAGTTGTACAGCCTCATTTTCAAGTTTTGAGGTATACCTGACGAGAAGATGTGCCGTAATTTCCCGAACGCAGCCCAACCGAGTTGAATCCGTCGATTGACCTCTCGGTCGAAGTTGGACTTACCTAGTCGGACTATTTGTCCCAGGTAAACATACTCGTCAACAACTTCGAGCTTAGTGCTCCCAACAACTACCGGCATAGGTGTGACATGGACATTAAACATGATCTTTGTTTTGTCCATGTTCATCTTAAGACCTATCCGTTGGGAAGCACTATTGAGGTGATTGAGCATAGTGCTTAGGTCCTCCAGCGATTCTGCCATAAGGACTATATCGTCGGCAAATCGAAGGTGAGTGATGTACTCGCCATTGATGTTGATACCGTATCCTTTCCAGTCCAGAAGCTTGAAAACGTCTTCCAATGTAGCGGTGAAGAGTTTCGGGGATATGACGTCACCCTGTCTTACACCTCTCTGCAATTGGATAGGTTTCGTACTCTGGTTCTGTACTCGGATAGCCATCGTAGCCCTACTGTACAAGCACTTCAACACTTCGATATACCGACAGTCAACTTGGCACCGCTGAAGGGACTGCAGCACCGCCCAAATTTCGACGGAATCAAAGGCTTTCTCATAGTCCACATACGCCAAACATAGTGGCAAATTGTACTCTTCGGAATTCTGTACAACTTGCCGAAGGGTATGTATGTGGTCTATGGTGCTAAAGCCCTTTGGGAAACCGGCTTGTTCGGGAGGCTGGAAGTCGTCAAGTCTGTGCGCGAGACGATTCATAATGACTCTCGAAAACAGCATGTAGACGCGGCTCAGAAGGGAAATCGGTCTGTAGTTCTTCAAGAGAGCGTTGTCGCCTTTCTTGAAGAACAAGACCACCGCACTTCTGCTCTACGCCTCCGGTGTAATGCCACCATGGAGCACGGAATTAAAGAGCTTCTGAAGGACTTCAAGTACCGGTCTTCCACCCGCTTTCAGAAGCTCCGCTGTAATTCCATCCTCGCCTGGGGCCTTACCATTTTTAAGGTGCTGGAGAGCCATTCTAATCTCGCTCAGACTAACGTCCGGGATATCTTCGGAATAGTGTCGGATGAGACTCGCTCTTGGATCGTTACTCACACTTGCGTGTGGCTCCAACGATAACGTGTACAGCTGCCCATAGAACCTCTTAATCTCACTCAAAATATCAGGTGTCCCAGAAACGATGCTGCCACATTCCGTCTTCAGCTTTGACAGTTGGCTCTTTCTGGCAGACAGATCTCTGGCAAAGACTTTGGAGCCTTGGTTCCGCTCGATCGCTTCTTCAATACGAGCTTGTATTGTTTGAATTGAAGTTGCGTAAGTCCCGCCGCATGCATTTGGAGATCTGTCTGTTCAGATGCCTGTATGCTGTCAAGTCTGTTGAAGAATGTAGCTTCATCTCCCGTCTAACAGCCATGAGATTAAGAGTGTGATCGGAAAGTTTTTGTGTTCTTCTGCGGCGGGTCTTGCAGAACTTAGCTCCGACCGCATGGACACTTTCCACGAGCTTGTTATTCTTATCGTCCACTTTATTGCAGTCTTCTAGGTACTGAAAACGGTTTTGTAACTCGAGCTGAAAGGTTTCGGGACTTTGGAACAGAGCACGAGGGGGACGGAGCGTTGACTTCATTAGACGAGACCTCTCCAACTTAACGTTTAGGTTTAGTGTGCCTCTAACCATTCGGTGATCGCTACCAGTTTTCACCCTCGCGATCACGGAGACATCACTGAACAGTTGTCGTCTGGTCGTCATAATGAAGTCAATCTCGTTTTTTGTCGAACCGTCGGGGCTCGACCAGGTCCACTTCCTGTGGGAAGCCGCTTCTGGAAGAAAGAGTTCATCATAAAGAGTCCCTATTTCTCCATGAAGTCGGTCAGCTGCTGGCCCCTTGGGTTCCGTTGCCCTATTCCAAATTTCCCTACTTTCAGCTCACCGTTCTCTCTTGTGCCTGGTTTCCCATGAAGTCTCCCATTAACACCGTATATTGGGGTTTGGAGGAATGCATGGCTCTAGAAATATCCTCATACATTTCCTCCACCTCCTCATCGGGGTGTGCCTAGGTTGGTGCGTAAACCTGTATGACCTTCAGCGAATACCGTTTGGTGATTCTGAGTATAAGGTACGCAACCCTCGTCGACACACTCCCGATATTTACAACGTTGTTAACGAGAGACTTGTGGATGATAAATCCGACACCTCCTTGGGACAGATGGTCGCCCTCCCGGTGATAGAGCAAGTTGCCGGATTCGAGGATTACCGTGTCCTCCCCCTCTCTTCGGACTTCGGATAATCCTATAATATGCCAGCGCAACTTGTCTATCTCTTCTTCCAGCTCTACGATCTTCTCGTCAGTCCTCAGGGTGCGTGCGTTGTACGTTGCCAGGTCGAGTCGTCTAATCCGGCAACCGAACCTCCACCGGAGATTCTTAGCCCCCTTTGCCCCGCCGTTACCATGGTCGCCACCGTAGCCAGGAATAGCGGGGCCGCCGGGGACTGGGGGCCGTCTGTTTGTTGCTTTAGTCATTGGGGGGGTATTTGCCATAGTTGCAACGCTTGGCGAGCGGGTTGGCAACCGCAGTTTTTTTATTGTAATTTTTGCTATTATCAGGAAGATGCTGCTGCCCATCTCCTGCCTGTTTCCCTTTGTCGCCTTTTACGACACCCACGGGAGGATATGGGGTAGTGGATATTCTTGACCGCCACTACACGGCAATTTATACAGCGTCAATTTATTAAAATTTTCATTTCACAATTACTTTCATTATTATAATATTTATATTTTATATTTAAACCGCTTAGTGGCGGTGTCAGAAAATCCACTAACCATATATCATCCTGTTTGTATCGTAAGAGAAACAGCTGATTAAAATAAAATTTCCAAGCCTGGCAACTATGGTAAATAACGCATCTATGAGGCAATCTATGGGGGAGGCCTAAGTTCTGGACTTTTGATAGGCCGTAATGGTAATGGTATTATTGTATTTCTTTAAATAAAAGAATGTTTGAAACAAATATTTAATGATATTCAAAATGTACGAATTATAATTTGTTTCAAACAAAAGTTTTGAAATGCGTTTTCCATTTCAACTGTCACAGAGGCGGCTATATAACTGTGGGCAATCACGCAGAGAGAAAAACATGCGTGAGTGTCGTGGAACACTCGGAGCGAAGTTCTTTTTCATCGTACATTATTATTGAAAAACATATTATTATATTATTGATTAACTAAAATGAAGCGTCATTTTAAATAATATTTCTTTCATGACAAGATAAGAAAAAGTGCGAGGGAGGTGGATATCATTCCGTCTCGCACGCACTATAGAAAGGGGCTCATGACGGAAAAATCATACTTTTTCTCGCCTAGCCCCCATTCACATAATTCGTACCAAAAAGCAGAACTTGATAGTAGCTGTAGTAAATAAAAAGAAGCGTGATTTGTATTTGCCATAGCTACTAGCTAGTTTAGCCACCAGGAGGATGTGCTAACGCTCAATACAGCAATGGAACTAACGAACCATTGGGCAGTCGATCGGACTGAAATATTAGCTTAGTTTATTCGTTGAAACGATAATTTTTTCAACAGTGTTAAATTTCATAGCTAGAATATTCAAAAATATATCAAATGTTATTTTTATATAACGTAATATAACGGTAGAAAGTGGGGTGCGTTATTTAAAAGAGACTTACTTAAAAAAGCAAATGAAGCTTACTTAAATCCTGTCATGGCAACTTGCCTTAGCTTTTCGGTATAAAAAGCAGATATTTACAACATCCTAGCATCTATACCGGCACTATAGGTGGCTGAATGCCAAATGAGTTTTGTGATGTAGCCCTCTTATGAATAGGCAGATAGTGAACCGTGTCTACACGACTTGGCTAAACATTCAGGTATTCAACGGCCTCCTCATTTGTGCACAATTTATGTTAATTTAGACAACAGTAATGTTCACTGAGATCGCTGGCATTTGGCGAATTCATAAATGTTTAAGTAGTAGAAGCTTATGATAATAATCTCCATTTTTTATTTACTCATTTGCCACAGGTATGAGCAATTTTTCCTGACAAAATGAGTTTCGTTAGCATGTTATTTGATCTACTAAATACGTACTAGTAAAAAAATGGGCAACGGTGATGTTTACTTTTTTCTTTTCGATATTTGAACGAAACGTAGAATCTAAATTTCATCAAAAAGACGAAAAATTTTATCATATAAAAAATGAAATATAATTTTGTATTGAAATATACTTACATTGTTATAAATGGGAAATAAAAAGGGAGGTCAAAATTTTTAGTCAAATATATTACAATTTTTCCCGCCTGCATCATAAAACGTAGAGGTAATTTTAAGCGAGTGCAATTTATATTTTGCAGCCAACAGTTCCGCCTGCCGGGGCAGTAAATAGTCTTCGCCACTTGCGCTCTGTTCTCTTCTCTCATTCAACTGTACTATCCCCTCGTGTGCTTGAAGCGCGCGCCATTTCTTTTTTTTTAAATCACGCCTGGCGAGCCCCGCACGAGGTCACGAGGTGCCCGCGATACTGGCAAGTGCTAATATAAATGATAATATATTGCATGCAGTAGGCGCAAAGCGCGAAGGTATATTCTACTAGTGTCTAAAAATTAAGATTCCAACGTTTTGCCGCATGATATCGTATATAGCATTCAAATTATACATATAAATGATATAAAAAGCACATTGTCAGAAAGATAAATGATTGTTTAACTTATTAATATTTTTTTTAAATCTTATCGACTTGATAAATCCACGGCATAAGCCAATAAAATAAAGGTTTTAGTGGCTTATGCCGTGGATTTATCAAGTCCGCGTGGCTTCGTAAATACGATAACTTTTGAAAATATTAATTGTTCAACACAATCTGTTTTTAAAACTCTTCATCTATCATGTGGGAAGCTATAGAATGTAAATGGCAGTTTAATTTTATTTTGTTTAGTTATAATTAATTATTTTCGGCTAAAAAAAAGCGAACTTTTCGGTGGTTTGTGAGCCTTGTATTAATTTAAGTGTTACTTGTAAGATATTATTATAGTTTTTATAGTCACAGATTTTTATTACAATATTTTGTTTCGCTAAAAGTACGCAGAATTTATATATAAATATACTTATACGTCTTGGACGTTATGGAGACCTGAAGGTATACTTCGATATCTGCTACTGGAACTCCTCGCCGAGGAAAACTAGATGTGCCGAGTTTGGGCTCGTTTTGTTAGTAATGATGAGGCCTTATCTCCGGACTTGATAGAGTGACTTGAAAGTGTACTTTGATGACTGCTACAGGAACTCCTCGCCGAGGAGAACTAGATGTGCCAAGTTTGGGCTCGTTTTGTTAGTTATGATGAGACCTTATCTCCGGACTTGATAGAGTGACTTGAAAGCGTACTTTGATGACTGCCACTGGAACTCTTCGCCGAGGAAGACTAGATGTACCGAGTTTGGGCTCGTTTTGTATGTTATGATGAGACCTTACATCCGCACTTGATAGAATGACTTAGAAGTGTACTTTGATGACTGCTACTGGAACTCCTCGACGAGGAAAACTAGATGTGCCGAGTTTAGCCTCGTTTTGTTAGTTATGATGAGATCTTACCTCTGGACTTGATAGAGTGACTTGAAAGTGTACTTCGGTGACTGCTACTGGAACTCTTTGACGAATAGAACTAAAATTTACATTTTTTTTTCACGATCGTATGAGTGTTCCGAGTTGTGCATTTTGGAAAATTTGAAGTATAGTAACAATTATAAGGTTTATAGTGAAAACTTGTGTGTAATTAAATTATTTTAAAAAATTACGTGTCGTGAGTACGTACGTAAATCATGTTATACGTAATTTTTTAATACGCTTTAGGCATGCACAAATGGATTTACCAATATATATTTTTAATTTTGTATGCCAGCTAAATATAAAACTTGCTAATATTATAGCGAGCGGATCTATGGAACAAACACTTAATTTGCTTTGAGCCAAATTTTAATCGTTACTATAGCATACTATTGAAATGTATACTGGAACGAAGTTCCTTATCGGACGGTACGGGTTTGGTGGATGGGAGCTAGGCTACAAAAAGTAAGATTATTTCGTCACTACCCCTTGTGTAGTAGTAGTAGTAGTGTATTTTATTTTAAATGACGCTTGTAATAGATTTATTTGTATTTGTTAATCAATAATATAATACGTTTATCAATAATAGGGAACTTCGTTCTAATCGAGTGTTCCACGACACTCACGCATGTTTTTTATGGTAAATTTCAGTCTTCAGAAGTTTTTGAAATAATTTAATTAATAAAAAATCATACTAGCACAAATGAGTGTTTAAATAATATATGTAATAACAGCACATGATAATTGAGTTTATTTTTATTTATTTATTTAATAACATTTTCCTGGTCCGCTACTAGGATTATCTCCAGTATCATAGAGGCAGTCTACTTAGGAGGATAAACTTCCAGGTACGGAACACTTATTTGCAGGGCAAACAAATACATGTTCCGAGCGGGGTTTGAACTCGCTGTCCCTCAGCGCCGCAACTCAATGCTAACCCACTACGCAGCACCAAGGAGCCGTCAAAATTATTTATATGATGAATTAAATTTGTATGAATAAAATTTATTTCAAGCAATTAGACTTTATGTGTTTGCAATGAATTGTTTGCAGGCCATTTTCCTTGGGTTATGTGAAGCTCTTATCTAGCACTCAAATGTAGAAATATGTTGTAAAATGTTGTAAATACTAAAAGTTAAAGTCCAAGGTGGCGTGTGGTGAAATTTACATGTCTTCGAAATATTTTTTCCTTATTTTTCTGACATGCAGGTTTCCTCATGATGTTTCCTTTCACCGCCGAGCACGTGGTGAATCAGCACTTAAATTGCAATTATCAATTCCATTTGTGCCGGTGGGATCGAACCCGGGTTGCTCGCGTACTGTGATTTTTTTTTAAATTGTAAACATTTATATGTAATAATGTAATCGCTGATGTCGTTTGGTGATGGCGTAAGAGAATCCATCACACCACGTTGTCTTGTGGGTGTTGTGAGAGACGACTATAAGAAATGCGAGAAAACTCTCGTAGCACACGATAGATACCGATATACCATCTTTTATGTTATACTAATATATCAAATACTTAGACCGGCGTTGGGTGATTTAAGGGCTTCACACCTTTTTCATCGTCTGGTTCTGCGATCGCCATTCTACCTCGAAAAGAACTAATCTAATTCAACTGTTACTGTACTTTACTAAAAAATAATATCTATATGTTTTTGTTTGTGTGTGTATGATCACACGTTAGAAGACTTTCTGTCTCGCATATCTCGAGGATAAATGAAGATATTATAGTATCTAATAATAAACAAAATTTACATTAACAATTTAGTTAATACTGAGGGTAGGTCGAATCGTACACATGTCTATTCAATTTAAAATTATAAAACATTTTGTAATGTTGTAATATATTGTTCGAAATTGTATTTAATTTTAAAATCTATATCTCTTAGCATGATATCTAAAACTATTTATTTTATTTACTTCAACTTTGTCAATATCATTACTTAAGCGGAACTGTTGTTAAAACAATAAAGTTTGTGCACAATATTCTCTTACAATATAACGAAAAGCATGACTAACTTAGAGCAGAGCGAAATAATCGGGTACCGGGAATACAACAAGAGGCGTTGGAGTCCACAGCATTTCCATTATTTACCGTAGCGGTTTGCGCTCATTCTCAGACAGATGAATTGGACAATAAAGCGGCGAACACCCGTCAACTTTTCCCGAATGAAAGTTTTTGATAATAGAATGAAAAGAAAGCTTTAAAAAGTTCTAACGCCTTAATTTTTGATAAGTTACGTTAGTACTGTTTCCATTCCAAAAACAGGTACAATAACAACTAATTCCTCTTGTTTTTTAATGAATGGTGACCGCGGTATTTCCAATCCGTATTTTTAGCTTCTTACGATCTTTCTTGAACTAGTGAAATCTTCTTCTCGACCTCATTTTGATAATTAAAAAGCAGTGACTTTTGATAGGTCTTAAAATGCACATGGACAAAACAAAGGTCATGTGTATCGTTCATGTCACACCTACGCCGATAGTTGTTGGGAACAGTACGATTAAAGTTGTTAAGGAGTAAGTTTATATATACCAATTGTCTAACTAGGTAAGTCCAACTTCGTCCAAGAGGATAATCGACGGATCCAACTCGGCTGGGCAGCGTTCAGGAGATTACAATGCATCTTCTTGTCACGTACACTTAAAACTTGAAAACATGAGTGAACAAGCAGCGCGTGGTGCCAGTGGTAACATGGATCTGAGTCAGATCCTTCAATGCTAGCCGTATGAGGAAGCTCAAGGTTACTTATCGAGCTAAGGATAGGGCTATACCCGGAAGTTTTTTGCGTGATAGACTTTTTAATGAGAATATCCGCATTAAAACCAAAGTAACCGACATAGCGCAATGGATCAATAAGCTGTAGTGGAAATAACGCCATGTAGCTAAAATTAAAAATAAAATTAAGGTATTCATACAAGAACCTAATAATATTTTTCCATGTATCCATTTATAATATTCAAATCACGACATATATTGTAGCGCAGGTTGTAGCGCAGAATGGTGTTTGTTTATGACCAGCGATTGTTTTGGAAAGTTACTTACAAGCCGCTCTTATCTAAATCTTTAACTAACGGCTACATTCCGTTTCTACGTATACTTATTCATTCATTTATTATAGCCTTTCAAAGTCTACTGCTGAACATAGGCCTCCCCACAGATTACCTCATATGGGAGATAACTTCCATAGTTAATTGTGGGCGGGCGGTTTGGCAACCGCAGTTATTTTATTTTTTAGTTGTTATCAAGAAGACACTACTGTCCATATCCTGGTTTGTTTCCCACTGTCGCCTCTTACGACACCCATGGTACGATCTGGGGTAGTGGATATTCTTACATCACCTTCTCACGGTACAAGAGAGTACCATGAAAAGGTACGAAAATTTGTAGGTATTAACATTGAACAGCAATGATGGTTATAAGTGCAGCCATCACGTGCTGAGCGATACCGTTGCGGTATTCTACATATCAAGGTCCATTTATAACATACGTTGGCGACGCACCGGTATGATAACGCGTAATTTCAATCAGTTAACACTTCCGTGACTAAAAAGAAATAATATTAGTGTTTAAAAACACTTAAGCAACACGCACTGATAATAATTGATGATTCTAGTAGAAATGTTCATTAATTTATTGTATTGTCATCGGTTCATAATACATCTGAATATCAGTTGTCATCGGTCCTTGATACTAGTGCAAATTTTCAAGTCCATCGGCCGTCCACAGGTTGGTGAAAATTACATAAATAGATTCCGTTACATAGATAGACAGACAGATAGATAGATAGACTCGAAACTAATAAGAACGTGTTAAAAACGGAACGATTTTAAACCGTCCTTCTGTTTGTTTTTTCTCTTCTTTTGCTCAGCAATGGAATATTAAATGTATCGTGTTGAAATTAATATCTAATATTAGATCCGTGTTAGCTCAGGAAGCTAAGCTTTCGCCATAAATTTTGCTGTAAGCGAGCCACCTGGGTTGAATTCCTGCCGGCACCATTTAAATTATGAGTTCAAATTACTGTTCTAAAAAGAGGCGTTTTCGGTGGTGAAGAAAGACATCGTAAGGGTACTTATGAGGAATATTATTAAAATATGTGACGCCAACACGTAGGCGTATTAATTACTCTATAACCCTCAGAAATGAGAGGAAGCATGAGCCCAGCACTAGGACGTAGCCTGTAACTTTTTTTTTAATATAGTCCACGGTCCCTTGAAGGTGAAAAGTAATCAAGAAAAGTGGGTCAACGCAACATAAATTTATTTAAAATGTTGTGCCATAAATACATTTTAGTTTAAGTTTTTTTAAGCGAACGTTGTATGTATCTTCAATTTGGATACTTATCAGAACTTTTATAATCTATGTTCACTCTAAATTTAGTAAACACAAATACTCGTATATGCTGTTGGTATGTCTTACAAATAAATAATAATATAAGAGTTAAAAAAAAACTTAAACAACACGCATTGATCATGACCTGTGATGATCCTCATCATCATTATCATTACAGCCCTTCACAAGTCCACTGCTGAACATAGGCCTCCCCCAAAGAATGCCACAAAGCACGGTCCTGAGCCACCTGCATCCATCGACTTCCTGCATGTCTTACCAGGTCGTCACTCCATCTCGTGGGGGGACGCCCTACACTTCGCCTACCGGTACGAGGCTGCCACTCGAGAACCTTTCTTCCCCATCGGTTGTCGGTTCTTCGAGCTATATGGCCGGCCCACTGCCACTTCAGCTTACTAATTCGTTGGGCTATGTCGGTTATTCTGATTCTACTGCGGATATCCTCATTCCTAAGTTTATCACGCAGAGAAACTCCGAGCATAGCCCTCTCCATAGCTCGCTGAGCGACCTTGAGCTTCCTCATACGGCCAGCAGTGAAGGACCACGTCTCAGTTCCGTAAGTCATCACTGGCAACACGCACTGGTTGTACAATTTCGTTTTAAGGTTTTGAGGTATGTCTGACGAGAAGATGTGTCGTAGCTTCCCGAACGCTGCCCAGCCGAGTTGAATCCGTCGATTGACCTCTCGGTCGAAGTTGGACTTACCTAGTCGGACTATTTGTCCCAGGTAAACATACTCGTCAACAACTTCGAGCTTAGTGCTCCCAACAACTACCGGCATAGGTGTGACATGGACATTAAACATAATCTTTGTTTTGTCCATGTTCATCTTAAGACCTATCCGTTGGGAAACACTATTGAGGTCATTGAGCATAGTGCTGAGGCCCTCCAGCGATTCTGCCATAAGGACTATATCGTCGGCAAATCGAAGGTGAGTGATGTACTCGCCATTGATGTTGATACCGTACCCTTTCCAGTCCAGAAGCTTGAAAACGTCTTCCAATGCAGCGGTGAAGAGTTTCGGGGATATGACGTCACCCTGTCTTACACCTCTCTGCAATTGGATAGGTTTCGTACTCTGGTTCTGTACTCGGATAGCCATCGTAGCCCTACTGTACAAGCACTTCAACACTTCGATATACCGACAGTCAACTTGGCACCGCTGAAGGGACTGCAGCACCGCCCAAATTTCGACGGAATCAAAGGCTTTCTCATAGTCCACATACGCCAGACATAGTGGCAAATTGTACTCTTCGAACTTCTGTACAACTTGCCGAAGGGTATGTATGTGGTCTATGGTGCTAAAGCCCTTTCGGAAACCGGCTTGTTCGGGAGGCTGGAAGTCGTCAAGTCTGCGCGCGAGACGATTCTTAATGACTCTCGAAAACAGCACGTAGACGCGGCTCAGAAGGGAAATCGGTCTGTAGTTCTTCAAGAGAGCGTTGTCACCTTTCTTGAAGAACAAGACCACCGCACTTCTGCTCCACGCCTCCGGTGTAATGCCACCATGTAGGACGGAATTAAAGAGCTTCTGAAGGACTTCAAGTACCGGTCTTCCACCCGCTTTCAGAAGCTCCGCTGTAATTCCATCCTCGCCTGGGGCCTTACCGTTTTTAAGGTGCTGGAGAGCCATTCTAATCTCGCTCAGACTGACGTCCGGGATATCTTCGGAATAGTGTCGGATGAGACTCGCTCTTGGATCGTTACTCACACTTGCGTGTGGCTCCAACGATGACGTGTACAGCTGCCCATAGAACCTCTCAATCTCACTCAAAATCTCAGATGTCCCGGAAACGATGCTGCCACATTCTGTCTTCAGCTTTGACAGTTGGCTCTTTCTGGCAGACAGATCTCTGGCAAAGACTTTGGAGCCTTGGTTCCGCTCGATCGCTTCTTCAATACGAGCTGTATTGAAGTTGCGTAAGTCCCGCCGCATGCATTTTGAGATCTGTCTGTTCAGATGCCTGTATGCTGTCAAGTCTGTTGAAGAATGTAGCTTCATCTCCCGTCTAACAGCCATGAGATTAAGAGTGTGATCAGAGAGTTTTTGTGTTCTTCTGCGGCGGGTCTTGCAGAACTTAGCTCCGACCGCATGGACAGTTTCCACGAGCTTGTCATTCATCTCTCTCAGACATCTGTGATGATCCTAATAATAGTTATATTTTATTCTGGTGATCCTGATTAGGATACTAGGATAAAGTTATCAAGTTATTGTATTGTCATCGGTCCTTGATACGAGTACAAATTTTCAAGTCAATCGGCCGTCTACAAGTTGGTGAAAATTACATTAAAAAAGTCCGTTACATAGTAAGATAGATACACGCGAAGCTAATAAAAGCGTGTCAATAAATAAAGGCGATCAAAATATACATCACACATTTTGATACTCGCAAACTCACTCAAAATGGGACTAAAAAAAGTAAATGATTCTTTTTTGAGCTGATGTAACACGCATATATGTAACAAAATCCCTAACAAAGGTTATACCTGCCTCTCGGAAACAAATTTTAATAACTATATGGATAAAAAAGTGTTTGTAATCCAAGTTCTACAATATTTTAAAGGAGGCTTTGAATAATATTAATCCCCTTTAATGTAAATTTTTGTGTAACATTTTTATGTGCGTACATACATAATATTTAGTAGTTAGGACCTTCAACCGTGACTGTAGTCCCCAAAAAAATTCTTACCTTTCCTGTCCATGGTGACCATAGTCAGCAAACGATATCGTTCCGTTTAAGCGTGTACAGCGCTAAAGACAGCTGTTAATAATAAAGTAAGAAATCAGTGATGGTGCTATTTGCAATTTGTCCTGCTTATGGGGTCTGCTCGGGTTTGCAACATATTTATTACCTTTAATTTTCAAATTTTTTTGAAGTGAAAACTCCTTTAGACTTGTTGTTATTTGAAACTCGATGAAACGAAAAAGCGACACTAAAAATATACAAACATATACATCTATAGTATTTACTCGTAGCCTGCGAGAGAATGAGATAGAATACAGTACAGTATACAGTGTTTGCTATTATCTCGGTCTCCTTTTTGTACGGTGCTTTAAAGTTAGTTAACATAACTTTTAACTATTAAAGTGAACATTTAATTTGTTTTTAATAAATACAATTGGCATACCTAATCCATCCATGATTTCATAACTTACCGATTTATATTAAATTATACGTGTTTATGCCATCTAGCGTCTATTTTACGTACCACCTTGAGAGTCAATAAAGTTTTGTTCGATAAAATGACAAGCTATAGAATAAAGTAGATGATGCTATTACAAAGCAACATATATTTTTTATAGTCCTACAGTTCCCCGCGGTATAGTACCAAGACGAACGCTGGCTGCATTTCCCCGCTGAATGGCTCTACCTTTAGTCTTTGAGCGAGAAAAGAAGCAGCCCACTTATCACCATTAAAAGCCATTATCTCTTCAATTTATATATATTTATAGATATTACAATTAATATATATTTCTATATATTAATATTTAAAATAATGTTTTACGCTTCCCTATTGTCTTTTTTGCTACTCGCCGGAAGATCCCAGCATTGTTTCTGATTCTGTTGATGATTCTGTTGCTGATGTGGTACTTCAGGGTATGGAACTTTTTATTCCATCCTCCGTGGTGCCCATCGGAGGCGGATCCCACCCATGGTTTGGTCGCTCCTATAAAATAGCATCACGCTATAAGCAGAAGTGCTACCGGGCCTGGGCTGACGCATCAACGTCCCGGAATGTAAACACCAGCGCTCTTAAAAAGAAGTATTAATCTAGCCTCCAGGTCCTTCAAAAGAGTCACTACAAAGGCAAGCTCTGAACACATCGGCAGAATTGGCCTTCCTTCGGGAACCCGTGCATTCTGTTCTCTCGCCAAGGCTGTCTAAGGGAACTTCTCTCAGCCATCTCTTCCATCTCTGCACAGAGAGGACGACTCACGAGCCCATGCCGTAAAGGAGAAAACCGATCTGTTAGTCTCTGACTTTGCGTCCAACTCGACTGTCGATGACGGGGGAACACACCGCCGACCATCTCGCGGTGTGAATGCGCCATGCAAGATGTGCGGTTAACACAGTAATAGGTTCGCAAAGCACTCCTCTCCCTGGACGTCAGCAAGTTGAATAGGCCTGATGGAGTCCCTGTGCGCTGAACACGTGTGCTCCGGAGTTGGCACTGGTTTTAACGCGTCTTTTCCGGTACTCCTACACTCAAGGCGTAGTCCCGAATTCATGGAAGACAGCTTTGGTCCACCCGATCCCTAAAAAAGGCGACCGCTCAGACCCTTCCAACTACAGGCTTATCGCCATCATCTCCTTGTTCTCCAAAATAATGGAGTCCATTATAAACTGCCAGCTTATAAGATACCTTGAGAATCTCCAGCTGATTAGTGACTACCAATAAGGTTTTCGTTGTGGTCGATCAGCTCTGGTGATCTTCTGGTCTACCTGATTCATAGATGGGCGGGGACAGTAGAGTCCAAGGTTGAGGCATTGGCCGTTAGTTTGGACATAGCGAAGAAGAAGAAGTCTGGCATAAAGCGCTTCTTTCGAAGCTCCCTTCCTTCCCGCTTCCCTGGCTTCCCGAGAAATTATGCTATCACCAACGCTATTTCTTTTGCATAACATTGATATGTTGCATGATTATGTTGCAAGCTGATAACATTCATTGCTATGCAGACGATAGCACTGGTGATGGCTTATACACAGGTCTTGCCAATATTTCTGGGGAAAACTTCGCTAAGTACTGGGACAAACTTTTGTCTGAAGTCGAGTCTTTGCTGAACAAAGTCTCGGATTGGGGGTGACTAAATCTAGTCCAGTTCAATCCCCAGAAGACACAAGTTTACACGTTTACCGCTAAAAAGAACCCCTTTTTCGTATCTCCTCAGTTTCAAGGCACTCCCCTTGCTGCCTCAGCTTGCATCGGAATCCTCGGCGTCAACATATCGAATAGTGTGCAGTTTCGTGGTCACTTGGAAGGGAAAGCCAAATCGGCCTCCAAAAAGTTTGGCGTGCTCAGCAGAGCAAGACAGTATTTCATGCCGGCACGCCACTTGCACTATCGATACAAAGCGCAAACTCGGCCTAACGTGGAGTACTGTTCTCATCTCTGAGCCGGGGCACCCCAGTGCCAGCACCTTCCACTTGACCACATCCAGCGCAGAGCGGTTCGAATCGCCAACGATCGAGTTCTTTCTCATCGACTTGATTCACTGGCGCTGCGTACGAATGTTGCATATCTTTACATTTTCTATCGAGTCTACCACTCTGGGAGTACTCAGAGGAATTGTTAGGATTAATTCCTGCTGCCAAATTTCACGAACGCACAACGCGTCAAAGTTCACGATATCATCCTCACTATCTGGATTCTTGGCGGTCCACCACTGTGCGTTTTACTGGGAGTTTTCTTCCTGGTATAACTTCTTTGTGGAACTGTATACCACCGGCATTTTTTTTCGGACCGATACGACCTTCAAGAAAAGAATTTACACCTTTCTAAAAGGCTAGCAGCGCACCTGCAATTCCCCTGGTGTTGCGGTTGTTCGTGGGCGGCGGTAGTCACTTACCATCAGATGAGCCGCATGCTCGTTTGCTCCCTCCATATTTTGCCCATTCATGTGGCTCATAACTTCATTACCTTACCACCAGATGGCTATCGCGAGGACGTGTAAAAGATAAGCAGAATCAAAGCTGTGCAACTTTGATACGGCTACTCCAATTTACACTATGTGAATGTTATAATTTTGTTCACTTAAAAAAAATTTGACCGCTCCCCACTGCGACTCAATTCGTTGTGTATGAGTCTCATCATTAGCCACAAATGAAAACAAATCGACGTTTGACCGAATTTGCCTTAGGTGCTTTTAAGATCGACTAAGCAAAGCAGCAAAGCCCGAAACAGATTATTTTACTTTCGACGTTTGACTAAAAATACTTCAGTCAAAGGCTGAAATTAAAATTTATTTTGGGGTTTGCCGAAAGGCCTTGACCAGTATAAACCAGTCATTCCGGGAAGAGACTGCATATCGACCTTTGACTATCACATATGCATTAAATTTGTCCTTCTATCCGACTTACTTTACGACTTTCGAATTTATTTTGACCTCAACTTTCCTACTTGACAGATGCTATGGTTCTAGGTCAACAGGAAATGCTATTAGTTTTCGAGAATCAAAATACGTGGCATAAGTGGCCATATTTTAGATTAAGTAGACTTAGCAGCTTCACCCTTTTTACTGCTAACGAATCATTTCATCCTAGTTCTCAAGTGAAAATATATGTATTTTTGTTATTTTCTTTATTTATTAGATTCTATAAAAGTCCTCTGCTGAACACAGGCCTCCTGAAAGTTTGCATCATGAGGTGGGGAGGGAATTTTGCCATAGCTAGCACTGAGCAGTCGGGTGGCCAACCGCAGTATTTTATTATTTTAAGTTGTTATGTGGAAGATGCTGCTGCCAATTTCCTATTTCAGTTTCCCTCCATCGCATTTTATGACACCCAAGGGACGATATGTAGTAGCGAATATTGTTATTACCGCCACTATACAGTTTTTAGTTTCTTATCGGCGATATTCCACCACTATACGGTTTTTAGTTTATTGTCGGGGATATTGCGACACTGTTCCGATGATATCCCGGACGTCAGTCTGAGTAAGACTAAAATGGCTCTCCAGCACTTTGAAAACGGCAAGGCCCCAGGCGAGGATAGAATCACAGCGGAGCTTCTGAAAGCGAGTGGAAAACGGATACTTGAAGTCCTTCAGAAGCTTGTTAATTCCGTCGTCCATGATGGGACTACTCCGGAGGCGTGTAGCAGAAGTGCAGTGGTCTTATACTTCAAGAAAGGCGACAAGGCTCTCTTGAAGAACTAAAGACCGATTTCCCTTCTGAGCCGCATCTACGTGCAGTTTTTGGGAGTCATTACGAATCGTCTCGCATGCAAACTCGCCGAGTTTGTTCCAGCCGCAAATTGTACAAAAGACCGAAGAGAACAATCTGCCACTTTGCCTTGCGTATGTGGACTATGAGAAAGCCTTTGAATGCGTCAAAATTAGGGCGGTGCTACACTCCCTTCAGGGGTGCCAATTTAACTGTCGGTATATCAAAGTGCTGAAGTGTTTGTACAGTAGGGCGTAGGTACGAAGGCTATCCGAGTACAAAACTAATTATATCACCGAAACTCTTCACCGCTGAAGTCGTTTTCAGCTACTAAACGGAAAAGTACATGACTTACCTTCGATTTGCCGATAATATAGTCCTTATGGTAGAATCACTGGAGGACATTAGCACTATGCTCAATGGCCTCAATAGTGCCTCCCACCGGATAGGTCTAAAGATGAACATGGACAAAACAAAGATCATATTACGTAACATTAATGTCATACTTATGTACATATGCCGGTAGTTGTCAGGAGCACTAAATTGTAAAAATTGTAGATGAGTATGTTGACCTGGGACCAAAAGTCCGATAAGGTAAGTTCAACTTTGACCGAGAGGTCAATCGACGGATTCAACTCGGCTGAGCAAAAACTCTTCTCAAAACTTGGAAACGAGATTTTACAACCAGTACATGTTGCCAGTAATAACTTATGGATCTGAGACGTGGTCCTTTACTGCTGGCCGTATGAGGAAGCTCAAGGTCTATCAGCGAGCTATGGAGAGGGCTATGCTTGCGATTTCGCTGATTGATAAACTTAGAAATGAGAATATCCGCAGTAGAAGCAGAGTGGCCGACATAGCCATACGACTTAGTATGCTGAAGTGGCATGGGCCGGCCATATAGATCGAAGAACCGACAACCAATGGGGATGAAAGTTTCTCGAGTGGCAGCTTCGTGCTTCGGAGTAACGACCTGGTAAGATATGCTCGAACTCGATGGATGCATGTTGCTCAAGACCGTGCTTTGTGGCATTTCTTGGGGGAGGTCTATGTTCAGCAGTGGACTTGTTAAGGGCTTTAATGATGATAATGATGACGGTCGGGGATATTATCTATGTGTATATTTTTTTATAGGATAAGGATGACAAACGAGCACACAGTCCACCTGATGGTAAGTAGTTACTGTGACCCATAGACATCTACATCTATCCTCAATAAAGAATCAAAATGCAGATGCGTTGTCACCCGTGAGGACTAAGATGGAACGCCTCTTTTCCATTAAAAGGGTCTCCGGTTCTCTACACTCACCATACGAAACACAGCAGTGTTAAGCTGCTATTTTAGGTTGGTATTCCGTGAGAGCGTGGTCCCTCCCCGGTAGAGCTGACCCATTTGTGCCATACTACTAATATCGCTGCAGCATGGCTCTACTACGCTGAAAAAATTATGTATATAAATGTAAATAAAATTTGCTGTCATTAACACTATTTTCAATTATTTTACTTTGTTATATTTACAAATCACAGTAAAATTATCGTGATACCAAGAAGTCTGTTACATAGTTATCGTAAAACTGTGGTGAAGGCATAAAGTTGAAGCTTAACCTACACAATTTGTTTCTATCGAGTCTGCGGTCATTCGTGACATACTCCTATAAAACCTGACTGTCACGACAGGGCTACTTTGTGGACGCTAACCTAACTTACTTCCATTAAGAATTGTATTTATGCTTATTTTCAATTGGTTATCCTGCTGAGAAACTAGGACGAGAAGTTCAAAAACATAAATGATATTTAATAAGGCTGAAACTTTTATAAACATTAAAAGTTTCAGCCTTATTGAATATCATTTATGTTTTTGAACTTCTTAATTTTTTAGTATTTTAAAGTCCACTGCTGGATATGGACCATTGTAGATAGAATTTGACCTAGTCGCAGATCAACGATCACAATAGGCATCCTGCTTTTGAACTTAACTATAATTGTGCTAGTATCTAAATATAAATACATACGTGAAGGGATACTTTGTACCCATTTTTAAAAATTTGGTATAATTAAAGTTTATATGAAGTAGGAGCGCAGAAAGCTAAACTTAAAATATATATAAAATTTGTTACAAATACATTTAATTTAATTTAATAAAACGTTAATTGTTTACGTTCATAAGGCCAATTTTACACACATAATTAGTCAGCCATTTGTAAATGTTCAAACTACCAATGTTAAAAAGTTATCAAACAGTCCCACAGAGTAGAAATTGTTGCCAAAGAATATTAAAATGTTACTAAAAAATAATTACTATATAATTTTGTGTGATTTCAAATGTTCTTTTATCAATAGTCTTTGGAGTGTATGTAATGCACACATATGTTTGTTTTAATGTGCAGTTGAAAGTGAAACACAACTTGCTTAATATAAACATTTTATAATTTAATGAATGATGGTTGAATTTCGGCCACAAGGCGGCCACAGTATTATAATTATAATATTTCTAAGACTGAATTACAGCCATGGCAGCCAGTTTTAACGGAGAGTAGTCATTTGCGAAGCACAGTATTATAGTGCATGATTGTTTTGGTAACACATATGCACTCTCTTCCCTCACTTTCATAGTCCGACGAGGCGGCAAACAGACACGACCGGAAAGAGATTAGGCGCAAGGCTTTCTATCAGTAGTTGCGCTTGCGACCACAAGGTCTAGGACCAATACAGTCATACTATCATTATATAAAAAGACAAAGTCTTTTTCAAACTCGTGAAAATTATGAAATATTATGAAAAGCGAAAAACTAAAAAAGGTATAAAGTGAGCAAAACAGCAATAATAAGAAATATAAAGAACAAAATATTATTAATAGAACAATTTAGATAATTAATAGAATCAGGCGTTACTTTGCTGAAATCCATTATATTAAACTTGGTAAAAATTACCTCGCGTACGTCCGCTCGATAAAATAAAATGATGTGTTTTACCTAGTTTGAAGAGCACCTCCCGCCCTCCCTCAATTGCGCGCACAATCTCCGTCAACACTAATCCCAGCACGACTACTCCCAACACCACTACACTAGGAAAGACACACCACTGACGACAATACGACACGTGTTTCGCCTCTACACGAGGCATCTTCAGATGATGTAGACTCTGCGGTGCCACCGGTATTAGTGGATTAGTGGTAGTCTCCAGTTACCTCATTTTAAAATGGTAAAATAAATAAAAAAAGAAAATAATTCATAACATATGCGATAACTAAAAAAAACTAATTTACTCACGCAGACTTCTTTACAGCATTACCTCATAGCATCCACACACTATAGCTCTCCTGTCAATTGATGTAATTAATTGAAATGTATCGTGTTCCCGAATCCAATGAGTCGAGAGCTACATAATTCCAGCGTTCACCCTGTTTATCTATCCCTGGATACCACAGCCTTATGTCACATTATCGTCATACCGTGCTAACGTTTATACTCGTACGTATAACGTAAATCTGCAATCTGCAACACGAGTGAGTCTTACGAACTTAGAACTTGATCAAACAAGTACATTACAGTGCCGCGAACTGAAGATCTCTCTTTTTATAGTAAAGAGGTATTTAACCTTAGACCTTAGGATAATAACGCATGTGTATTTTTAGATGCAAGTGTTATTGGACCACAGCATCTACTTACCTGAGTGGACAGTGTGCTTGTTTGTCACCTTACTTCTATCTAGAATGGCTATAAGTTCTGTTACACATTAAAAAACATACCTTTAAAAAGACACAGTTTAAGCGAAGTGATTAATTCAAAACAATTTGTTTGCAAGTAGCTGCTTTGACTTTCATAAATGCATTTGGTCTCTCTGGTCTGAAATCAATGCATTTACGCACATCTTGAGAGGCTCACAGTCGGAGTAACGTTTTGAATAGGCCATGTCTTCTAGTATTGACCACAATTTTTGTTAAAGTACAAATTGGGTTCATATCAAATCTAGACTAGACAAGGGTCAATCTTCATTGTTTCAAGTCCGGAACATTGTTCTGTCAAAGGTTTGAGTTTTCGTGCCTTCTGACCAGAAGCAAAGTTAAACAAGTTGCGAGGTCTGTTTAGAGGCCTATGAGCGTACACTTAGTTATTTTGCTCGTTGTTGTGATCTTCAATCGATTTTTTTAATTTCTGTGTCTTCCACCAGCGTATCAGGACAGCTAAGGCTTCGATCGTTACACTCTCTTAATCTGGAGGGACTGTGTTAGGATATGCCCTGTATATCTATGGTAAGCACCACTCAGGTCTTGTTTAATAATTCTGAATTACTCTAATCCTTATAGGGCTTAGAGTTTAAACGCATTTCAAAGAAAACAGTAAAATAGAAAAATACTTTTTAACTTGTAACATTAGTTTTGACGAGGCTAGTTATAAAAAAGGTCATACATATCATTTCTGTGTAATGGAAATGGGTAGGTATAACGGAAAATCTTTGCTCGCGTCATTTTTGCGAATCGTGATAAACTTGACACACTCAACGCAAACGTAAATGCATGAGTACGATAACTGATGTTCAGCTATATACTTTAAATAATAAATAATGATTAAAAAGCAAAAATGACACAAACAAGCAAAATTTCGCTTATTCTTTATTATTTTAACGAACTTATTTAAAAAAAAATAATACTATATACGTTCCATATGGTGCAAAGAATCGTCGACCTTGATCTTAAATTTAACCTGGATTAAATTTTTTGTTTTCCTTTGACTCGAAAAATAACTTAGAAATGACTTCAAATATTTAAAAAATATATAATACATATATTTTCAGAAAAAAAGTAATGCCTATATATAAATTATAATATTAAATTGAATTAAGGCCCATATTGAATAAAAACATTCTAAAATGTAGTTATTGAGTTAGTTTACATATTGAATGTATAAGATATTTTTCTTTTTCAAAAGAGTGACAAAATAAGTCTCAATATAATAAACACGAAACAAAAGAGATACAAACCCAACAGGACGTAAATGAAAAGGGTATTATTATAAATGTAATCCACGTGCGTGTTTAATACGAGCAGTTCTACATTCTTTTATTAAGAGCAATTATATGGTTAAAGCATTTTATTTATAAAAAACCCTTCTTAAGACAGAGATTGCAAAAAAATATGAAATTATTGATAATATTTAAATAAATATATTTTATGCTTTAATAAATAGAACGTTTAATACATATTTAATTAAAATCGTAAAAAAATTAAATAACTTCTCGCCCTGAAAATTGAAAATCCTCTTTCATGATAAGACGCCATCATGAAATTAGCTTTGTTTAAAATCAACTGAAAAGCGTAACCGATCTAAATTTCCTTTGTACATGCACAGGCTAAACTTTAACAAAATAACGGCAGGATGTGGTATTAATATATTTTATAAGTAGATCAAATTCTTGCTATACAATAGTTTATTGTGTAATTATTGTTTAACAACATCTTTTTTTTCTATTATACTAAAAATATTACTAAAACAGAGGATTAAAAGAGTGTAATTTTAATAGCAATTTCTAAACAACTTTTAATGCCTCCATTTGAGGAAAATATTGTCTAATGTCAAGGTCAATGAGGGCGACATTGTAGTAATATTGGTTGGTAACAAGTTGACTTCTCTCTCGTCTCTCGCCAAAGCGGTCGATACAAACTTCTGTCTCGACCGCTTTTGAGAGAGAGAGTCTTAAGTGTAGGCCACACTGCCTCTGCTGGTAAATCCGCATGGCACACTGGCGCATACGGCTTAAGAGAAATCGGACTTATTCGCGTCTCTCTTTGCCTACAATTCACGTCTGGGCAGTGGCAACAACCATTCATCCATCCATTACAGCCCTTCTCAAGTCCACTGCTGAACATAGGCCTCCCCCAAGGAATGCCACAAAGCACGGTCCTGAGCAACCTGCATCCATCGACTTCCTGCATATCTTACCAGGTCGTCACTGCATCTAGTGGGGGGACGCCCAACACTTCGCCCGCCGGTACGAGGCTGCCACTCGAGAACCTTTTTCCCCATCGGTTGTCGGTTCTGCAAGCTATATGGCCGGCCTATTGCCACTTCAGCTTACTAATCCGTTGGGCTATGTCGGTCACTCTGGTTCTACTGCGGGTACTAAGTTTATCATGCAGAGAAACACCGAGCATAGCCCTCTCCATATCTCGCTGAGCGACCTTGAGCTTCCTCATACGGCCAGCAGTGAAGGACCACGTCTCAGATCCGTAAGTCATCACTGGCAACACGCACTGGTTGTACAATTTCGTTTTAAGGTTTTGAGGTATGTCTAACGAGAAGATGTGTCGTAGTTTCCCGAACGCTGCCCAGCCGAGTTGAATCCGTCGATTGACCTCTCGGTCGAAGTTGGATTTACCTAGTCGGACTATTTGTCCCAGGTAAACATACTCGTCAACAACTTCGAGCTTAGTGCTCCCAACAACTACCGGCATAGGTGTGACATGGACATTAAACATGATTTTTGTTTTTTCCATGTTCATCTTAAGACCTATCCGTTGGGAAGCACTATTGAGGTCATTGACCATAGTGCTTAGGTCCTCCAGCGATTCTGCCATAAGGACTATATCATCGGCAAATCGAAGGTGAGTGATGTACTCGCCATTGATGTTGATACCGTATCCTTTCCAGTCCAGAAGCTTGAAAACGTCTTCCAATGCAGCGGTGAAGAGTTTCGGGGATATGACGTCACCCTGTCTTACACCTCTCTGCAATTGGATAGGTTTCATACTCTGGTTCTGTACTCGGATAGCCATCGTAGCCCTACTGTATAAGCACTTCAGCACTTCGATATACCAACAGTCAACTTGGAGCCACTGAAGGGACTGCAGCACCGCCCGAATTTCGACAGAATCAAAGGCTTTCTCATAGTCCACATACGCCAGGCATAGTGGCAAATTGTATTACTCTGACTTCTGTACAATTTGCCGAAGGGTATGTGTGTGATCTATGGTGCTAAAGCCTTTTCGGAAACCGGCTTGTTCGGGAGGCTGAAAGTCGTCAAGTCTGCGCGCGAGACGATTCGTAATGACGAATTCGAAAACAGCACATAGACGCGGCTCAGTAGGGAAATCGGTCTGTAGTTCTTCAAGAGAGCGTTGTCGCCTTTCTTGAAGAACAAGACCACCGCACTTCTGCTCCACGCCTCCGGTGTAATGCCACCATGGAGGACGGAATTAAAGAGCTTCTGAAGGACTTCAAGTACCGGTTTTCCACCCGCTTTCAGAAGTTCGCTGTAATTCCATCCACGCCTGGAGCCTTGCCGTTTTTAATGTGCTGGAGAGCCATTCTAATCTCGCTCAGACTGACGTCCGGGATATCATCGGAATAATGTCGGATAAGACTCGCTCTTGGATCGTTACTCAGATCCAAGGGCTACAACGTTCCACCTAAATTATCTCACTGCGGGACCTCTATTTCCGAGGTCCGTATCACAAACAAGGAGGTTCTTAAAACCTTGCAATGTCTAGAGGTGAATAAAGCTAGTGGACCAAACGGTATACCAGCTACAGTTCCAAAGGCTTGTGCACCTGAGTTGTCTCCTGTGCTGACACGCTTGTTCCGCCTTTCATTTATGACTGGAATAGTGCCAAAATCCTGGAAGCTAGCCAACGTGCAGCCTGTTCCAAAAAAAGGCAGCCGTGCCGACCCTGCCAACTATCGGTCAATTTCGACCAACCCCATATTCTGCAAGATTATGGAGCGTATATTGAATACCTAGAATGGGGTATTAATGGCATACCTAGAACAGAATGATCTCCTTAGTGACCGCCAATACGGGTTTCGCTGAAATCGGTCATCTGGGGACCTTCTAGGGTATGTCACACACGTATAGGGCAAAGCACTCGAGAACAGTGGGGAAGCACTTGCTGTTTCCATTTATGTCTCGAAGGCCTTTGACAGAGTTTGGCGCACTAGCTTTTTGGGTAAGCTTCCAGCGTACGGCTTATCCCCTGGTCTGATTGACTGGGTAAAGGACTTTCTGAGTGAAAGGTCTCTCCGCATCGTCGTCGATGGCTGCGTATGCAATCCCGTTGCGACTAACGCCGGTGTTCCTCAGGGGTCCGTTCTCTCTGCCACTCTCTTCCATATTAATGATCTGCTTATGCCCAGTATATTTGGGTATGCAGACGATAGCACAGTTGTGGAGAGATTCCAACCAAGATCTCGGGCCAGTCGGGCTCAAATTCAGTCCGAAAGAGAAACTATGGTAGACCGAATCTCAGACTACAGGCAGTCTCTGAATCGGACGATGCCAATCTTGTGAAATTCAACGCCTCCAAAACACAAGCGTGTCTCTTCACTGCAAAAAGGAGCCAGCTCACCTTGGCTCCTTCTTTCCTAAATGTATCACTGGAGTACACCGACCGCCTTCAGTTGTGGGGGGTTAAGATATCCTCAAATATGAAGCGGTTCATTGAGTCCAATGCCAAAGCAGTTGTTGCAAGGAAGCTAGAAGTCCTTGCAAAGGTGCGGCGATACTTCACGCCGGGACTGCTGCTTACTTTATATGTAGAAAGTGCAAGTCCGGTCGTGCATGGAGTATTGCTGCCACATATGGGCCTTGTACTGCAAGACGCCACCTAGCAGCTTTGGACTCAATGGAAAGACGTGCTAAGAGGTTTGTTGTAACCCGAATTCGGTTAAAAACAATCTTACCAGTCTCGAACACAGGCGCAAAGTAGCCAGCCTTTCGGTTTTCTACAGGATGAATTTCGGAGAGTGTGCGCAGAAATTGCATAATTTCCCTTCCACCATCTGACAACCAGACCCTCGGCCAGTCTCCACCTTACATTGTCGACTTACCACGCAATAAAACTAAACAATTTACTTCATCATTCGTGATGCATACAGCAATTGAGTGGAATAAGTTGCCAGCATCTGTCTTTCCATCCGATTACAATGTGAGTGCCTTCAAGGTAAGAGTGAATAGGCTTTTGTTAAGTCAGTGCGCTTCGCTATCTTCGGCTGCATCACCACTTACCATCAGATGGGATAGTAGTCAATCGGTAGTTTAAAATACTAAAAAATATTATAAAAGTAACATATATTACCAAAACATCTATATGAAATGTTAGAAGATTGTTTTAAAGATATATTTTTAAACCTTAACTGCAAAACGCAGGCATATAAAATAAATCATTAAAAGGAAAATTCTAATATAAACAGGTCATGTTATGAAACAAGGACTAATACGTAAACACATCACATCGGGCAATTTCTATTTTCATACAATACATTTAGGCGTTTATTCTTCTTTCTGCTCCACGGCTTACATATAAATAAAACATGATGTACTTTCTAGGTACTACATCCATTAGCACTGACGGACACAAGGAATATTTTAAAATATCTAGATTTGAAATGAATTTATTATATTTTTCTTATTATGAATAAATCTGTACAGTCAGTCTAAAGATTTTAGTCTGAAATGAATTAATACATTATATCTGCATAGGTGAATGTCTTGACAATTAGACGGAAAAGTTTACAAAGTATGTATTTACAAGAATTATTTTCTTCATAACGTACCGGTTATATCCGCTGAGCTGCGATGTGCGATGCTAGTAATTCCTGTGTTCACAGAAGTTATCGTAAATCCCACCTGCGGTGTCTGTTTATGTGGCACTTAATTAAATTAGGGTTCACGATATGGTTGTGGTCGCGACAGTGCGGCGACGCAAAGGCAACGCGATAGCAACGCGGTGGCAACGTACGCTCCCGACGGCGTAACGGCCAGCACTAACACGGCCGTCGGCCGCCCGCCCCTCGAACATCCCTCCTAGTCCTAGCTTATAGGATCTCGTGTCGTCCTTCACGAGCGCTACGATAAGGTGCAGCTTGTTGTCGCCTTAGCCTGAATTTGCTGACTGTTTCCTTGCTAAGCAGCCAGACCAATTTGCATAAACTAAATAGCGATGCTCCGTTTGTGACACGGTAGTTGTATGGAAAAAGAATGCCTTTACATCCTTTCTTAATATGGATTAATGGGGAATTAGAAAAAGATTAAACAATAATTATAAACTATATATATATATAGAAAAATAAATATAAAAGGTTTATATTTAATAAGATACTAGCTGTTCCCCGCGACTTCGCTCGCGTGGAGATATTTTTCGCGGAACCCTAAAATAAAAGCAGCCCAAGTTACTCCTTATAACATCAGCTATCTGCCAGTGTGTATAAATATTAACAAATATTGACATTAATATTCATACGATACTAACGTCACTCAATTGTTTTGCCTTCCCGGAACCCCTCCACTAACACTTAAACTTTATGGTATGGTATTAAAGTTCAAATTGACTTTTAAGTATTATTACGAATATTTTGTATGAGAATATAGAAAAATGTTGTTTTTAGACTTTTCTGGCATTTTTCTCTCCGTAAGAACCATCTTCGTACTTCAGGAATATTATAAAACAAGAATTAGCGAAATCGGTTCAGCTGCTGTCGAGATTTGCGCTTAGCAACACATTCAGCGATTCATTTTTATATTATAAAAGAAGATTCAAACCAAATATCGCACCTAAATAACCTGAGCACTCGAAGATAGGCCGCAAGGGCGACTGCCCTCGTAGCCGCCCAGCTAATGGACGCTTTGAAATTCAATCCGTACTATATTACAAGACGATTCCGAACGTTTTGAAAGTTAATTAAAATAACAAAGTATTAAACTTAAAAACATTCTTAATGTTAGCACAGAATATTTATTAGTACAAGAATGTAAGTGACAAGAAGGAGGGAAGCTAAAATGAAATGAATTAAAAAAAATAAGAATGAAGCATTTTTGTTTTAAATTTTTAAAATTTTCTCAATTAAATCATTAAGAGAGAATTATTTACAATCTGCTGTTTAAAATCCAATAGACCGGCACGAGCTAAGTAGTCAGGGCCGTGGGTCCGCACTCCCCCACTCGTACAGCGGTCAGAAAGCTCAAAAAAAAACCCTAAACAGGGGACATGATTATTGGTAAAAAACCAAATCCTAAATCATTATCATCATCATCATCATCATCATCGCCTTTCCCTTCCTTTAAAAAGGTCGCGGGCTTTCAGTCCACGAGCGCTGTAGTTATCAGAAGCTGTAAAAATCAAATAGGCTAACAGCACTAACATCACCGAACAAAGATAAGGATAAAGATTAAAAATCCATTGCTATGCATAGTCCTTCCAAATCTCCGAATCACCTCGCTGGGCTTGTCTATCGCGATACAGTATATTATATATTTTAATTTATTTATTTAAATTGGCACAATAATAACATACATAACAAGCTGTTACCCGGCGTTACTGCCGCAGAAGAAATAATTGTGGATATATCGTTTTAAATTTGGAAGAGTTATATTGTTTATAATAGTTAGGAATGACAATACGTTCATTGAAGTTGAATGATTTATAACTATTAAATAAATTAGTTGTTGCGATACGCGCGCCACCTACTGTTATCTAGTTGTACTATACCTATAACCTTCGTGCAAGTGCAAGCGATAAGTTGACAAAGTTTCACCGCAATCTGATGAACGGTATGGCAGCGCATAAAATACGAACAAATAAAAATTAATGTTTATATATATTAGATATCTATTTGTAATTGTTTCTATCTTATTGAATCTTCATAAGTGCATGCGAGTGAGACTATGTAAATAAAAAAATAAATACATTGTAATTAATATATAATATTAAACAACCCGTATGTTAAGGGCGTTATAGTCATATTACTAGTATTTCGGAATTTAATAAAATGTAGCAAATGTGTCTACTGTGTACTGCTAATATTGTTTTATTTGCTGTGAGACATTCCGCGTACGTAGTTTGTGCAAGGTGACCTACTTTGAACTACAGACAAAATAAAAGCGTATCAAAGAGTACAATGCATGCACGCTCAAGCGACCGGGCTGGCACGTAGAAAGCACAAAACCGGAAGTGTGCTATAATAACTGCGGCTAACAAGATCGATGCACCATACATATATACAGCGAACTATTTTAATTGTTAACGTTAAAATAATTTAAATACTTACCACAAAATTCCAAAGAGACTGTAATATCAGTTCCTTAGTAACAAAGAAATATTGAAACTTGAATTTAAACGAAGTAAATCCTTAATTCCATAACGTAAACATAAAGATGGTATGGATGGTATCGCGAGTTTTGTCGCGATATGCGATGGTGTAATTGAGCGGCTGGAATTAGTCCGAACAATTCCTCAGAGCACTCCCCGTGATAGATGCGATAAAATACGCAAAGAGATGCAACATCTCTACGCAGTGCCAGTGTATCGAGCCGATCAGAAAGAACTCGGTTGTCGACGATTCGAACCGCTCTGCGCTGGATGCGGACAAGTGAAAGGAGCTGGCACTGGGGTGCCCCGGCCCAGAGATGAGAACAGTATTCCATGTGGGGCCGAACTTGCGCTTTGTAAAGTTGCAAGCGATGTGCCGGCATGAAATACTGTCTCGCTCTGCTGAGCACGCCAAGCTTTTTAGAGGCCAATTTGGCCTTCCCTTCCAAGTGACCACGAAACTGCACCCTATTTGATATGTTGACGCCAAGGATTCCGATACTAGCTGAGGCAGCAAGGGGAGTGCCTTGAAACTGAGGAGATACGACAAAGGGGTTCTTTTTAGCGGTAAACGCGCAAAATTGTGTCTTCTGGGGATCGAACTGGACTAGACTTAGTCGCCCCCAATCCGAGACTTTGTTAAGCAAAGACTCGACTTCAGACACAAGTTTGAAGAAAAACTTGAAAAATTAAGAAAATTCATTAGAAAAACAAACTCTACTTATCAAAAAATTTTCTTTTATAAGATTTTCTTGCTTGACTTGGTACACAAGGGCTGTTTTAATGCTCCAACAATAGTCCGTCATCAAGTGAGCATTCCAGTGACCCTTTTGACGTTCCTCCATAGTTCGAATGTCTTTATGGAACCGTTCCCCTTGTTCTTCTCAGATCACCAAGATTTTCAGGGAATCGGTCCAAATGGCTGTGGAGGAAGTGTACCTAGATGATCATATTTCAACCAAGCTGCTGGAAGTGTGACAACATCATACTTCTGTAATCCCATTGCTTTCAATAAACCAGGAACATCACAACAAAAAAAAATCGTCATCTTAAGGAAAGAATGAAAGCACCTCTGTCTCTCGGTTACGATAGTATAAAATTCTTGTTTCTGGAGTTAAAATATTTCTTTGCTTTAATCAAGAAGCTAGAATCTCCGATGCGTTTTTAGAAAGACCTCTGACTAATGCACTGAGGTCTTCCATCGAGGATTAATTACATCATACCTATTATAATAGGTATAATGTAACATGATCTTACTCTTAGAGATACTCTTACTACCGCCGCCCACGAACTACTACAACCAGGGGAATTGCAGATGCGTTGCCGGCCCTTTAAAAAGAGTAGGCTCTTTTCTTGAAGGTCCCTAAGTCGTATTAGTTCTGAAAAATTGCTGGTGGTAGTCGATTCCACAAGGAAGTTGTGCGAGGAAGAAATCTTCTTGTAAATCACACAGTGGTGGACCGCCAATCATCTAAATTGTATAGATGGTATCACGAGTTTTGTCACGATGTTCGATGAAGAAATTGAACGGCTATTATTAGTCATAACAATTCCTCTCAGCACCCCCGTGGTAGATGCGATAGATTTTGCAAAGGGATGCAATCTTCGCAATGCAAGTGAGTCAAACTGATCAGAAGGAACTCGGTCGCGAAAGGACCTAGCACTGAGATCCCCCGGCTCAGAGATGAGAACAGTTTTCCATATGAGGGCGAACTTGCGTCTTTTAAACGGGACAGTATTTCATGCAAGCACTATGCTGGCATGAAATACTGTCCCGCTCAACAAAGCACACCAACCTTTTTAGAGGCCAACAACGCGGAACTAAACGTCAACCGAATGTCGACACCGAGGAGAGTGCTTTGGAATTGAAAAGATACAACAAAGGCGTTTTTAGTGGTAAACGCGCAAACTTGTGTCTTCTGGGGATTGAACTGGACTAGATTTAGGAGCCGCCGATCCGAGACTTCAGACACAAGTTTATACCGGATATATGAGTCGGAGCTTGCACCGTCAACTACGACCTTAATGCACGATCTCTGCGAGCATGAGAAAACTGGTAATCCAATTGCATAATTTCTTGGGAAACCTATAAGATGGAAGCTTCGAAAGAAGGGCTTTGTGCCAGGACCGATCAAAGGCCTTCGCTATATCCAAACTAACCGCCAAGGCATGTGAGGTAAACAAGAAAATGAGCGGTTACGACAGAAATCATCCTAGCTATCATTAGTTGGTGCTCCTCAAGGTACCGCATAAGCTGACAGTTAATAATGGATTCTAGTATTTTCGAAAACAAGGAGGTGATGACGATAGGCCTGTAGTTGAACGGATCAGGTGCATGAAAGTTGTCTTCTGTGAATATGGGACTACACCTAGGGGGGAAGGGGTACCGGAAAAGGCACGTCAGAACGGGTGCCAACTCTGGAGCACATATCGTCAGCACAATTGGGTGATTCCGTCAGATCCACTCGACTTGTGGATGTTTAGGTAAAGTAGTGATTTGTAATGGATAAACTCAAAAACTGCTTAAACGAATTTTATAAATTATTTTACCTATAGAAAGAAAGCTACATTATCAGCGAGTAACATAGGCTATATTTTATTTTCAAATAAAATTGATATCCCTACGAAAATATGCAATAATGTGATCCAAGGTATCAAAAATTTGCCTTTGAAAGTCATTATTTGGCGTGCGCTGCGAAAACTACTGATGATACACGTACGTAATGTACCACATGTTTATAGTTCTCATCATTGCCAATCAAAAGTCCGCGAGGCAATAGGTCTAACTATTATAGGTACCTAAGTCACAATAACCGCTTTCATATTATTATTACATCCATTCATATTATTATATTAATCCTTATCCAACTTAATGATTTGATAATATCTCATATGTATAGGTCAACAAATTTTTCGCATTTGCTGAATTGCTTGAGCGAAAATTCGCAAAAAAGTATATTCATTGCGAAATAAATATAAAAAATTAAATCCAAGTAAATGGTTACATACTATGTATTATAATAACTATAATATAGAAAAACTAAAACTAAAAATTCGAATTATCATACATTGCGTGTACATAATCAAGGTTAATTAGGTACATGTTAATTCCTTTTTAAATTATTTGAATCGGACCTTTCATTTAAAAGTGACGAATTAAAGGAAAAGGTGACTGATTGACTGACTCATATATCAACGCAAACCACTGGATGGATCGGGCTGAGATTTTATAGATGTGATGACGCGGGCGTAACCATCCGCTAAGAGAAAGGATTTTTGAAAATCAAGTCCTAAAGGGATAAAACAGAAAGTCACGTGAGCGAAGCTGTGGGCAAAAGTTAGTTATCTAATATTTATGTACTTAACCCGTACTAAAACTAACATTTATGTAAAAGATACATTAAAAAGTTAGTATATCATCATGATTTTTAACGCCAAAACTAATATTCAATAAATATTTGTTTGATAAATATATTAAATTAATAGAAGGATCTCTTTTAATATAACTAACTATTATTTTCATATAAATTATTAAAAACTTATAAAATATTTTCTTTTATGGAACATGGAAAATTCATCGGCGACTAACACCTTAGAACTATTACATAATGTAACGTAAACGTACGTAGATGATATACGACGACGGACCAACATAAATATTACTTGAGAGCATAGATATTTTATTTTCACTGTAACGGAGAGAAATATTCCATCTCACAAAATTCTAAATGTGCTTTTTATTGAGTAGCTTTATAAATTTTTACGACAATTTTATAGCAGTTCGCACAATGAAACATTATCTTGGGAGCAACGCCGGGAAATGAAGCATTTGAAATTTTAATTTGTAGCAGCTTATTTGTTTTGTTCTGTTAAATAATTACCATTACATAAGATACTCTGACATGATAGATAATCTGACAAATAAGTCTTCTTAATTGACAATGGCTTGTCTCCCCGAAAAAATTAAATAATATCATTTAATTATTATTCTAAATTATTGTTTCTTTTGACTTTTACTCAATTCTGAAACTTTGAACATCAATATTAATGTTTTAAAAAATAACAAATAAAAAATGTAACAGAGATGTGTGTAAACAAGTTCGTCACTCGGCTCTTCATAAATCAAAGTCAAAGAAGCATAGTGTGCGTTCTAAAAATACTATGTAAAATAATGCCTTTAGGATAATAATTATGTATGACAGCGCACCTGTATGCATTATGCAATTTTGCTACATCATAAAAATGAAGACTAGGAATACTGATGCCTTCGGGGCATGTTTTTCCTGGCCCATTGTCCCTTCGTAACGGACTCTTAGTGGTCTGTAGCACTGGTGGATATCGAGGCCATTTTGGAAGGCACACCTGTGTTCCGGCGCGTCCTGTCGGAAGACTAGAACTGGGAAAGGACCGTGACCGAAAGGGATGAATGTGATGGATGAATTAAAATCGAGATGACACTACTTGAAATGCTTTTTTGGAGTTTTGGCAGCAATTTGAGCGCGGGCAGATTGCGGATTCATTATTATTAGTTAAATAATATTTTGAAGTGGGTTTTAAATTTTTATACGTAAAAGTGGTGCGCTTTTGTGTATTAAATTTCTGAGCATGTAAACTATTAATCGAAACGATGAAACAAGTATTCCGATGGCAATAATATCTATATTGAATAAATAGATTTTTTATTCAATATAGATTATAAATAATACTTATTAAAAGTCATTCTTCTCGTATGTTAATTTACCACTGTTGTGGAAAATATCTCAGTCTTGGTAAGAACCAGTAAGAAACCCAGCGAGATGTGTTACACAGTTAACTACAAAAAAACAATTATAAACAGCTTTTTTTTTTTTTTTTTTTTTTTTATAGGAGAGGGGGCAAACGAGCATGCGGCTCACCTGATGGTAAGTGACTACCGCCGCCCATGAACAACCGCAACACCAGGGGAATTGCAGATGCGTTGCCGGCCTTTTAAAAAGGAGTAGGCTCTTTTCTTGAAGGTCCCTAAGTCGTATCGGTCCGGAAAAATCACTGATGGTAATCGATTCCACAAGGAAGTCGTGCGAGGAAGAAAACATCTTCTAAATCGCACAGTGGTGGACCGCCAATCATCCAGATGGTGTGGATGGTATCGGGAGTTCTGCCGCGATGTGCGTTCATGAAATTTGGCGGCTGGGATTAATCCGAACAATTCCTCAGAGCACTCCCCATGGTAGATGCGAAAGAAAATGCAAAGAGATGCAACATCTCTTCGCAGTGCCAATGAATCGAGCCGATCGGAAAGGGCTCGGTCGTCGACGATTCGAGCCGCTCTGCGCTGGATGCGGTCAAGTGGAAGGAGCTGGCACTGGGGAGCCCCTGCCCAGAGATGGGAACAGTATTCCATGTGAGGCCGAACCTGCGCCTTGTAAAGTTGCAGGCGGTGTGCCGGCATGAAATACTGTCCCGCTCTGCTGAGCACGCCAAGCTTTTTAGAGGCCAATTTGGCCTTCTCTTCCAAGTGACCACGAAACTGCACGTCACTCGATATGTCGACTCCGAGGATACCGATACTGGCTGAGGCAAGAAGGGGAGTGCCTTGAAACTGAGGAGATACGACAAAGGGGTTCTTTTTAGCGGTAAACGCGCAAACTTGTGTCTTCTGAGGATTAAACTGGACTAGATTTAGTCGCCCCCAATCCGAGACTTTGTCCAGCAAAGACTCGACTTCAGACACAAGTTTGTTCCGGTACTCGGCGACGTTTTCCCGAGAAATATTGGCCCGGCCGGTGTATAGAGCATCACCAGTGCTGTCATCCGCATAGCAATGAATGTTACCAGTTAGCAACATATCATTGATATGCAGAAGAAACAGCGTTGGTGATAGCACACAGCCTTGTGGAACACCAGCGTTAATAGGCTTGTAGTCAGAACATGCACCGTCTACAACGACCTTGATGCTCCGATCTGCAAGGAAGCTGGTGATCCAATTGCACAATTTCTCGGGAAGCCCATAGGAAGGGAGCTTCGAAAGAAGCGCTTTGTGCCAAACCCGATCGAAGGCCTTCGCAATGTCCAGACTAACGGCCAACGCCTCCCCCTTGGACTCTACTGCCTCCGCCCATCTATGGGTCAGGTAAACTAGAAGATCACCAGCTGATCGACCCCGACGAAAACCGTATTGGCGGTCACTGATCAGCTGGTGATCCTCAAGGTACCGGATGAGCTGGCAGTTAATAATGGATTCCATTATTTTGGAGAACAAGGAGGTGATCGCGATAGGCCTATAGTTGGACGGGTCTGAGCGGTCGCCTTTTTTAGGGATCGGGTGGACAAAAGCTGTCTTCCATGAGTTCGGGACAACGCCATGGGAGTAGGAGTACCGGAAAAGACGCGTTAGAACCGGTGCCAACTCCGGAGCACACGTCCTCAGCACAATTGGGGGGATTCCGTCAGGCCCACTCGACTTGTGGATGTCAAGGGAGAGGAGTGCTCTGCGAACCGAGCGCTGTGAGAATAGCACATCCGGCATAGAGCACTCACACCGCGGGATGGTCGGCGGTGTGTTCCCCCCGTCATCAACAGTCGAGTTGGACGCAAAAAGGGAGCCTAAAAGGTCGGCCTTCTCTTTTGCGTCGTGGGCCAGTGAGTCGTCCTCCCTGTGCAGAGATGGTAGTGATGGCTTACAGAAATTCCCTTGGACAGCCTTGGCGAGAGACCAGAATGCACGGGTTCCCGAAGGAAGGCGAACTAGTTTCTCGCCAATTCTGCCTATGTGCTCTGACTTTGCCTTGGCAATATGCTTGGCAGCAATCACTTCATTTTCTTACACCCCTTTATTATAATCCATGAATTACTAAATATTACAATAATCCTTGTAATACAAACTTTATTTAATAAAATATTTTCACCTTGGCTGTAGACAAATGTTGTATATTATTTTCTGGGACTTTGTAGTAAAAGCGTACATATTCATAGCCCCAATAATGAATTACCGACTCTGTGGAGTCGAGTAATTGATACTGGTGTTGTGATGTGAACATTAAGTTATTGTGTCTAACGACCCTGAGATATAATCTAATCTCATGGTACCTAAGCATCCATCCACTATCCATCCAAAGCCATCGACTGCTGGTTCAAGCTGCTGTGAAAATCTCCCAAAAAATTCACAATATTACGCATCAACATATTGTGTAGAAGTTTTTAAATAAAATATTATGAAGGTTAATTTCATAAAACTTGACATTGACGAAGGCACAGCAAAGGGTATCTTGCCAAAGAAAAAAAATTGTTAACGGATAACAGTTTTAGTATAAAAATAAATAAATTAGAAAATAAACATTTTAGATAGTAATTCTGGACTTTCTTAAGGACACGGGTCAAAAGTAACGATTAGCTAGCGTTTGAAGTCTCTGAAGCCATTCATTTCCAGAATAATGTTCCTCTCAAATTCAACTTTCAAAGAGGGGGTGTTAGTAAATGTCTTTAGCTCTGTTATTTTGAAATGCTAAAGGAATTCAAGTAGGTATTTTATTCAGAATTTATAGAAGGTTTTTCAAAGCGTCTTAATGATAAATTCATCTCATTTGAAGACAGCGTTATGGGCCTGAAAAATAGACATTAATTAGTAACTCCAATTTATTCTTTATAACGGTTAAGACGCTAGAAAGAAGGATTATAATTAAAATAATTTGAAGAATATTTAAAATGATTCTAAATAATTTCTAGAAATGTTTTATGTTTTTTTTTTTTCAGTTAATTATTTAAATAATTATTTTAAATGATATCTGAGGCGGGAATGACGAATGATATGTTATTATACGTTTATCTGGTTTTATTGCGTTTACAGTATTTTTCGTGAATATTACGCTTGACATTGTCTCGTTTTTTGTCAGAATTAGAAGTATGCAGACTTGTAAATTCAAATTTTAAAAAAACCAAGTGTTAATTTTAAAATTTAATCCAACTCATCATCAACATCATCACAAATCTATTGCTGAACATAGGCCTCCCCTAATAAATGCCACAATACACGGTCCTGAGCCACCGACATCCATCGACTTTCAGCATTGCTTACCAGGCCGTCACTCCGTTACTGTACCAGGCTGCTACTCGAGAAACTTTCTGTCCAAGCTTAAAATGCTTGTGTTAGAAGTGGTTCACGACAGTAGTCGAATGGCGGATTCGAACCCACGACCTTTCGAGTTCGCGGTCCGAGCCCTGCCATTAGGCTACTGACGCTTCAATATTGCTAATAATTTAATATTGATACTTCAGCATTCTGATCTATTGAGTTATGTCGATTACACTGGTTCTAATGCGGATATCTTCATTACGTAAGTCCATCATGAGAGAAACTTCGAGCCCTCTCCATAGATCGCCGAGCGAACGTGATCTTCCTCGTATGACCAGCGGAGAAGGAATACGTCTTAGATCCATATGCCATCACTGACAACACGCACTGGTTTTACACACTTTTTTTCAAGTTTCAAAGTATACGTTAAACGTGTAGTGGCGGGATTAGAATTTTCATTACCTACCTTATATACTCATACAGACGTAACAGAAGAAAACCAACTAGAATATGAACATCAGCGTCTTCTTAATAGTCGTCATAAAATAAAAACTGCGATTTTCAAACCGCGCGCCAAACGTGGTAACTATAGCAAACATCCCCAAGAAAAATGAGCGTCCTGCATATTTAAGTATAATTCTTATTTTAATGTCTGTACAACGTCGCAAGATTTTCTCTGCATTACACAAATACACAAGCTGTTGAGTTTAGAAATACTGTAATTGGCATCGCTGCACCTATTTCTTTTATTATTAAAATTTCAGACGAGCTAACGTTCCTCTTCAGGTAAGTGTGGTAAAAAATGTTAAATCCAACGTAGTCAAATACATGTTGTTTGTAATTATTATGTTATTAATACGTTATTTTTATTAATTTATAATAAAACTAAATTGGAATTATGTAATGATTTATGTATAAATGCCGGCTTCACTTTTATAGTAAAATATAAATCAGATCGCCACAGGACAGGCCTGGCCTAGTGTGGGGTCAATAGTTAAATAATAAAGTAAGGCGCAACAATACGAGTATTGTATGCTGCTGTATTTTGTTTTATTTCTCTCTATATTAAAATTTATGTAAAATTTTACTATATAAGTATGCATGCTTTATTGAAATAAATTATTTTTTATTGTAATTTGCAACTATGAATACCTGCAAACAAGACTTGTAATAATACTGGCCCTACATATCCTTCATCCCTCACAGCCTGTGGGGGAGGTCTTTTTCTCTTCTGCGGATCCGTCGATTTGCCCGAATGCTATAACCGATGTGTTGCGTCAAGGCATAGAGTACTTTATTCCCTTTTCTAGCATTTCCACCGGTAGCAAAACTCGCCCATGGTTTAATGTTGGATGCGCCCAAACTGAAAAGTGCAAGTATTTAGCGTATTTATCCTGGGTTGACGCTCGAGACCGTAAAGATCCGGATATCAGCCTCAAGAAGAGAGCTTTCAACCAGGCCACCAAGTCCTACGAAAAAGCGTTACGGCAAGCCAGTCTCGACCTTATTAAACATATTGGCGCAAAACGCCCCTGTCATCCGGCCACCATCCGGTATTAGTGCTTTTTGATCTCTTGCCGAAGCGCTGGAGACAAAATTTTGTCGGCTTACCCTGCCTCCGCTGGAAAAACCGAAAAGCACACTAGCACATACAGCTAAACAGAAAGCGGACTTATTTGAATCTCTCTGCTACCTGAATAACCTCATTGCGGGACTACTGTGGCGGATTTTCAAAAACAAGGAGGTTCTCAAAACCTTGCGGAAACGAAATGTGAATAAAGCTAGTTATTTCAAGGATACCAGAAAGCTAGTACGAGTGTGTTTCTCTTTATTTGTCATGTACTCATAATGACACTATAACACGGTCTGAATAAAGTTGATAGTTTTAGGCTGCCCTTGTCGCTAAAATTATTGTTTATTTAACATCAATAATAAGTATTCTTGCCTAATATTAATAGATGTTGTTCAAAAGCTTTAAAATATAACACGGTGAGCCTATCAATCACCGTTACATAACTAATATCCATATAGATAAGGCTAGTGTGACTAAGTTCATGAATGAATTTTTAAAAGACTGTAACGTAATTTCATATGCATAGAACAAGTTTTGAGGTTAACAATACAGAGTCATAACACAATGTTGGGATCATATTAATATAATTCAAATTGCGGTTAATAGTGACAGACTGGGTCCCCGGCGTTGTAATTTCTTTCTTCTATTTTCTTCTACTCTATGTGAAAAATGACATGATTTACACAATAAAATAAAATAAAAACTTTTTTTCAACAAAATTTATATATTAATTTTATATTAGTGCTAAAAGCAAAGTAATAAGATCACTTAAATATGATGGTACCAAATGTTTGTATATGAAATAGGGCATATTAAAAATAAAACGTCAGCTGGGTTGCTATTGCGTTTTTAAACACTTCTATTTGACTTGCAATGTATGTATGTTAGGGTCAAATCTTGAAACTGAATTTTAAACAGTTATCCTCAACCGATCGCACTGAAATTTTGCATAAATGTTTACTTTAAATGTCAATGCATGGTTAGCTTTTTTATAGGATAAGGGTGAAAAACGAGCACACAGTCCACCTGATTGTAAGTGTTTGCTGTGGCCCATTGACATCTACATCTATCTTTGATTACGAATCAAAATGCAGACGCGTTGTCACCCATGAGGACTAAGGTGGAATGCCTCGTTTCCAGTAAAAAGGGTCTCCTGTTCTCTACACTCATCATGCGAAACACAGCAGCGTTAAGCTGTTATTTTACGCAGGTATTCTGTGAGAGCGTGGTCCTTCCCCGGTCGAGCCGACCCATTCGTGCTACAACTATACTAATATATAATATAGCTGAAGCATGGCTCTACCACGTACAAAAAGTGACGTTATGCTAAATCCAAAATGGCGTACAGCTCAAGATAGCGGCCTAGTTATTTTCTATGAAATTTATCTGTGCACATAAATAAGAACACTATATATAACTTTATATTGACATAAGTAGATAGTTCTAAGAAAAAAAAATAGTGCTTTTATAAAACAGCTAAATCTCGCGACAAGGTTTTATATCATATAAATTGTGTAATGTAATAAACTGAAGGGTTTGATTTAATTTAAAGTTGATTGTCTTTTAAAGCTGTTATTGAAATGCTCTACATTTCAATAAAATTAGAAGCCTACATACATTTTTATAAAATCTCGTAGGAGTTATAAAGTCGAAAAGTCGGTAGACTGCCACTCACCACTGGCCGGCTTATATTTAAAAAAGGGTAAATCCATTTGAAAATAGATTTGTAGGGTTAGAACATGTAGGGTGGGAATTAAAAGTTATTCATTACAAAAATGTTTTATTATAATAACAAATAAAAATCACGAATATTATGTAGGTCTAATAAAAAAGAAATATTTCTCAAATAAAAAAGAATAGAGGAGATGGCTGGGTGCTACCATCTGCTTGGGATCCCATAATTAATAAAATTACATCCCAACCCAAGCACACAATTGTAAGACTTCAAGATACTGTAAGTTCATACTGTGTAGATCGGAACAAAAATTAATAATCTTTAATCTGGAGGTAACCGTTGTTAACTATGACATTGGGAAGTCATACACCTCAGTGTCCCCCCCCCCCCCCCCCCGTGACCATGGGTGCTGGAAAGTGCTTGAAACGTCGGGAACATAAAATAACTTAATATACGCGATAAAATCCGTAAAATTAGTTTTATTTAAATGTGTATTGTTCGCGTAAATATAAGAAATCATTAAGAAATATTTCAAGAAAACTGCACAGTTAAATACTTGTAGCCGGTGGAAGGAAAAGGGGAGACCTCACGCCGGGCAAGGTGTTCTGCCCGGGGAGCGGCCAAAGCTCCGAGTGGTAGTTCGGAGCTATTCTATATATACTGCTTTAACTTCGGAACTTTGTTAGCGCGATTTAGGCTTCGATGGGTTTCGCTTGTGACGCGACGACAGCGCCGCCACATACTTATTTTTTCTTCTTTTTATTCGTCAGGTCTTTTGAGTTCAGAGCTGAATCGTCTCTTGTTGTGGAGAGGATTTGCCATAATCATCACGCCTTGCAAGCAGATTGACTATTGCAGTACTAAACATCACTCATCTTTGACACTGTTCCGTCGCCAGTCCATGGTCGCCGAAGGACCATGCTCTCACAAAATACCAACGTAAAATAGCAATACAATGCTATGTGTTTCGTATGGTGAGTGTATAGAACCGGGAACCATTTTACTGGGAACGAGGCATTTTGATTCTTAATCGAGGATCCATTAACCATCAGGTGGACTCTGTGTTTGTTTGTCACTCTTTAAAAAAAACTATGTATCGGAAATCAGGACTGTGGATTCCTGCAGCGTATATAATTCTGTCAATTCCTATGGTCACCTGTTGTCATGGGTGTCATGGGACGAAATGGAGTGATGAGTACGCTTATGCCACCATAAGACGATAGAACTTATTTTAAGGGCACACTAAGTCATTCTACTCGCACTGTTGCAGAAGTGAACTTCGATTACTGCCTTAAAAATACTGCATCGTTATCTTTACCCATAGATATTGAGTTACTTGAGTACTATCAGATAAATCAGAGGTTGAATCTTCTTTTGTGGATAGGTTTGCTTATAGTATATGATAGAATAGAATAGAATAATTTTTATTCAATATTGATTGTATGTTAATTCTTATTGAAAGTCATTTTAAACTTTTATCACTGGTGTGGATTCTGTTACACCCTTTATTATTAATATTTTTGTACCTACTAAACTTTGTTACTTATAATTTCTGTAACTACCAAAAAATTTTACTGATATCGATTTCAGTCAGCTATCAAGTTCATAATTGTGATTTGTAGGAACATTCTGTGACTTTAGAAATTTAAGACATAACTTATGATCGTGGTCATCGCTTGATTATTAATTATCTCTGGGTGAAAAGAGAGAGATGAGAGAGAGAGAAAGAAACGCTTTAAGAATGACTTTAATAGGCTATTTGACTAATTTTGGAAAACCATTTTAAATGATTCTTTATTACGTAATAAGCATACTACATTGATATTTCCGAGAGATCTACTGTATTAACAATAAAAATCAAAGTTAAAGTTTAAATTTCCAAAACCGCGGCAAAAACGCTTATTCTGTAATGGCGCTGGTCATATTCCGTGTGACGTCACACACAAGTAAAAAGGTCAATAACCCTAATAAAACAGTGCAGCTGAAGTGAATTTTATTATTTTTCTTCAAATTTATTCGATAAAATGGTGTATAAATGGTGTGTAGTGCCACAATGTACTAATACGACTATAAGTAGTCCACACAAACTGTTTGTTTCTGTTCCAACGAATCCCAAAAGACGAAAAATGTGGTTACGATTAGCTCGAAGAGACCCAAAGAGCATTTTAGCTCATACCAATGTTTTTATGTGTGAAGATCATTTTAATGTAAGTAATATATAACTTTATATATACTAGACTAGATGGTAGCCTAATATCGGTTTTTGTATAAAGTAATAACATCTTTAATACCCAACCTCCAAATATGGCTTAATCTTACAGCATAAGTTGGAAGGATACTTTTCACCCAAACCCTACAGGGTTCCCTGTAGGGTTTCATATGTTATCTGTTATGTTATTTAGCTTTCTTAATAATTTTCTTATGCTGTCTTGTAATGTTTATTGTCTTGTCAAACATAATATAGATACTTCACTCCTTACATTGGCAATAATGTTGAATTACAGATGGAAAAGGACACAATTAACTACTTGAAGTACAAAATGGGCTTCAGTCAGAAGATACTTTTGGCAGATGAGGCTGTGCCAACTAAATTTCATTGTCAAGAGGATCGTAGAAGTCGGCTACCTGATGCTGGACCTTCTCGAGAAGTTTTCTTTAAAAGGCAAAGAATTGATATTGTCACAGAATGTCTGCGAAGACATAGTACTACAACCCATACAGAAAGCTTACAAAATGATGATATGATACAAGAAATCATTGAGCCTAAAGGTTATGTTATCTATATAATACAAATGTCATAAGATATTTTTTCACATTTAAATGAGTTAAGTTTATGTTATTCACATTTAAATTAAGTAATTAATTTGGTTTTTTGTCTTTTCAGAATTACCAAAAACTCAAGACAAAGAAACAATCACCGACCCTATCATAACTGTAGAAAAAGCTGTTCAAGCAACAAAAAAAGTGAATACGCATTTTAGGAGCAAGGCTGTGCAAACTAGATGCCAAAATAAAAGTATTTCTACCTCACCATGGAAAGTTTCTACAATATCTCATTTCACTTCACCAATTAATATTAAACCATGCCATCTTCAACCATTACAGTCAGAGGTTGTTAAAGCAGTTAAGAGAAATATTTTCCTTGTAGATGAAAAATCTGATAGTGATATTTCTTGTTTTGAAAGTGGTCTTTTATCACCTTTTGGAGCTACATCAGTAAAGGTTACTGACTCTGATAGTAATGTTACAGATACCAATGAGAATATTGAAAAATTACAGTGCCTCAAAAATACTTTGCGTTTAATTGAAAAGAAACCATTGATGTATATTGGTATTTCCAAAGAATGTTATTTTTTAATTGAGTTGTTGCATAGACACACAAATATAAATAGAGAACATATTTTGCTATGCTTGAAAAAAATTAGATTAAACAGCACATTTTCTGAACTCGAGGATAATTTTGGTATATCATTATCTTATGCCAGTAAATTATTTTTAAGAAACTTACCAATAATAAGTAGTTTTTTAAAACCATTCATTGTAAACTTAGACAAAAATTTAATAAAAAGGAATCTTCCTATTGCATTTAGACATAACTATCATAATGTAAGCTGCATCATCGATTGTCTAGAAATTGATATACAAAAACCATCAAAGGCTCTTCATCAGGCTCTGACATGGTCAGAGTACAAAAAGGGGAATACTGTGAAGTATTTAATATCATGCACACCTAATGGTTTGGTTAATTATGTTTCTCAAGGGTTTGGGGGTAGAGCAAGTGATGTTACCATAGTAGAGAACTGTAACTTTCTAGATGGATTACAACAGGGAACTTGCATCTTAGCTGACAGAGGCTTCAAGCACCTTGAACAGATACTTCATGAAAAGGGCATAAAACTATTAAGGCCACCCAGTGTAAATGCTGGTGCAAAGTTATCAAAAACTGAAGTTCGACAAACTAAAATAATCGCTAGCTTGCGAATTCATATTGAAAGGGTAATTAGGCGAGTAAGAGAATTCCATATGCTAAAGCAACATTCAGTGATAAATACTAACATATGTCGTGTACTTGATCATGTCATTATTATTGCATGTGCTCTAATAAATTTGCAGGATTCTCTTATTAAATAATGTGAAATCATAAATAATAAAACAAGAAATACATCATGATTTTTATCGGCTGATATTGAAGCTATATTTGTTTTGCAAAAGAGAGCCATACGGGCGATTTATAACCTAAATTGTAAAGAGTCCCTCAGAGAAAAATTTAAAGAAATAAGCATATTAACTTTGGCATCGCAATATATTTATGAGAATGTAATGTATGTGCATAAAAACATAAATAGCTTTAATAAGAATAAGGATGTGCATACTTTAAATACTAGGAACAAACATAAGCTTGTAATGCCAGTAACTAGACTCCACAGAATCAGTAATTCATTTATGGGGCAATGTATACGCTTTTACAACAAAATCCCAGAACATATTCAAAGTTTGTCAATAAACAAGTTTAAAAGTTTTATTAAAGAAAAACTGTACAAAAAGGGTTATTATAATATCAAGGAATACATGAATGAAAATAACCCCTGAGAATAGGGTGATCGCCACCATGCTGGTTCTATGAAAAATCATTTAAAAATTGTATAAATAAATTATTTTTAAGTGAAATTATGTTTAAAAAAAAAAGTCCCGCTGGGTTTCTTGCTGGTTCTTCCCAGGACTGAGGTATTTTCCGAACCAGTGGTAAATAAAAAATTACTTTCAATAAGTATTATGTAATAATCAATATTGAATAAAAAATTATTTTATTCTATTCTTATTCTATTTAATCATTATCACTGAAAAGGAAAAACGGGCCTCCATCGCCCGTCCTGCGGCAGAGATCAACCAATTAGTGTCCTATTCACAGATCCTAATACCACACGACGTTGGGTTCCCTGACCCCTGAGTAGGTGTGCAACTCGGGGCAACATAAAAATTTTCAAATATTTAGCAAAATATAACAATTTTACAAGCTATTTTTAGAGTCATAAATCTTAAATATCTATCACACACATTCAAAACAATGATCTTTATTAATAAGCATGAATATCTTAATACAATTGTTTAATTCAAAAATTAAAACTTTTAAGCAGTATTAAAACTCTTTATTTTTTTTTTAAAATACTAGTAATGCTATTAAACCTTACTAATATTCCCTTTAACCACTTCTGGTAAGCTTAAAATGCTTGTGTTAGAAGTGGTTCACGACAGTAATCGAATGGCGGATTCGAACCCACGACCTTACGAGTTCGCGGTCCGCGCCCTGCCATTAGGCTACTGACGCTTCTAAGCTTCTTCTGAAGCTTCTTCTTCTTTATTTCAACTATAATTTTTATTTAATATTATTAATGTATTATAATTTTTATATATTAATATTATTCTAGCCATAACACTTAACACATTTCTTATCTTATTATTCTATACAATAATCCTGTAACATTTATTACAATACTAATTAAATCTCTAATTTATTTAATACATTTACATGTTATTGAAACTTTCATAAAATAATTGTTTCTTTAAATGCAATTATTTTTTTTTAAATTTTAGTACATTATTGAGATGCCAGTTCTAATCCCATACAAAATGAACAACCAATTTCTACATGACCCTCAGCATCACGGTAGGTGGCTAGAGTTATCTCTATCTAATATTACAGCTATCTCTGTTCATTTAGCCATTATGTAACTTATCTCTTATCATAAGAACATAACATGTTTTCACTCAAACAAATGTCTTATACAATGCAATTCTTTTATTCGTATTACATACCTGATTACTACATAACGCGTGACTTAAGTTAATTTATAAACACATTTTTGACAAGCGGGGATTTTTATCATTATATTGAATTTATTTACTTTTAACATATATTATTTTTTAATATGAAATACATTTGCTTTTTACATAAATTGTTATTAATTCAAATATGTGGAGTGGATAAAAGTGGAAAAATAATAAACATTAAAGCGTGTCGCCAACAATCACAGACTGGTACCATACAAAATAGGGTAAATATTTGTTTGCCAAAAAGTAGCTAACTTTGGTATTAAGTTATTAACATAATCACTATCATATGTCACTAAAATAATGTCAACATTTTTCGTTTCTTCAAAGTTGCTATCAGCAACACAAAAATAGCTCTTTTTTACCCCTGTTGCATACATTTGCAGATGCACCTGTGCCTTACATTTTTCTGTGATAACACCGTTTTACAAATAACTGTCTTTTGCTTTTGCCTTGCTAGGGCATTTTATTTCAATAACGGCACCTTTTATTAAACCATCAGGTGATGCCGCAATCATGGGATTCTCTTTGCACACATAAAGCCCATATGGGGTGATTTTTCTTTTCAATATATTACTGACTGTCTTTCGGACAGACAGTTCTAAATTTCTACCTCTTCTCATTGCAGCTGTATCAGGTATTTTTGCCCCCATGATAGAAGCCACCAATGAACCATCTGGTGTATGAAAAACACTTACTTCATGTGCCCTTGAAGCTGTGATACGGCCATGTCGCATCTCATACCACAAGCTGCTTTTGTTCTGCCTCCTTGTTGCTTCTTCAATGGTACTTATCACAGCTTCAGTAAATGTTGCTTTCATCACGTCAATAAACTTGTCTACATCTGCTTTAATTTCTGGAGATTGGTCCATTACTAAACAGTGCAATGAATACTGCATCACATTACTATGCTTAAAATCATGCTGATATTTTAGCAATTCACAGTTATCAATTTTTCTCTTTTTGGCTTCTGAAATAAATTCAGTATAAAGTGCTGATGAACTCGGTCTGTGAGGTACTTCTTTTTTAGACATCTGCTGCACAGTAATATATTTTAGCGTAGTCCCTACTTTGGACAATGTAGGCTTGTCGAAACCAATCACAGGGCGTTCTCGTTACAGATAAATTTAAAAAAAAAATTATGTTTTATTTTCGTTTATTTCGCATAAAATATAAATATCTTAGGTTAAAATAAAGTGAAATATATTTTTTTACCCTATTATCTGATAGGATGACCACAATTTATAGTATATTTTCAATGTTGTCAAATAGCCTATTGTAGTTGGTTTTTATGAGTAAGTTTTTCGTACGTAAACTGATTTTTACTACTGACCGCGACATGTTTGGTATATGGCGAATATCGGTTATAAAATATCACGAAAATAGATAGATGAAAATTTCCTAGAGGTGTCGTAGGTTAATTATGAGAATACCTAATGAATCTATAGTAGCGCCATTCGTTATTCATTCACTTGTCTTAAATATAATGAAATATCGGAAATGAGAGAAGCGTTTTAAGAAATATGATCAAAATTATACCTACAATTAAAACATAGACGTAAGAAAATTTCTAATTATCGACCTTATAACCTGTCTGCGTCCTAAAGTTAGAGGTTGACTCAATGTTTTAATATTCACTGATGAAAGCGGACCTTTTGGCGTACAAACCCTCGTTCGGGATTGTATTTGATACTTTTATGACCCCTTGAAATTATCATGAGTTATTGCCAGGTTATTTAAAAGTAAGTGGTAATTTCTCTGTAAAAATTTTTTAACTTGATAAACATTAAAAAAGCTGATGTATGTAATTTTTCAGAATATTTACGTAAAGTTTGTTGATGTTGAAAAATTAAAATAATAACGCACATTTAAATTTGTCTGTAAGAAGCCACCAATAAACTACAGTCATAGCCACATTGGTAGCGGCTACCGATATGTCATACAGTCATATTGGTAGCCGCAGTCTTTTTTTAATTAAGGTGCTGCTACCCATTCCATCCTAGGTCAGTTTCTCTTTGCAGTTGTCACTATATGAAGTTGCCTATATGAGATAACTCAAAGTCACACAGTGTGCGATGGAAAGGGCTATACTCGGAATTTTTCTGCTGGATAAAGTTTATTGAAAGGATATCCGCAGAAGAACAACTGTAACTGACATAACCCAACAGGACCTGAAGCAAGTTGAAGTTGTAATGTGCTGACAATATTGCTTAGAAAACCGAAAACTGATAGGGAAGAAAATTCAAGCGGCAAATTCGTACTAGCTAGTGCATGGATGTTCAACCCAAAGGTCGAAACTTGATTAAGAATCAAAATGCCAATTCTGTGTCATCCCTGAGAATTGAAATGGAATGGGATGTAAAAAGAGTATCTGGTTCCCGTCACTTCCAACACGAAATGTTTTGGCACTACATTGCTATATATGTATTTTAAGCTTAAAAAAGATAAAGGAAATTGATTGCATTACTTACTTACTACCTTGAAAATAAAACTTAATAAGTTGGAAATATTCAAAGTGAAGAAGAAATTATCACACATAGGGTTCCCCAAGGCAGTATCCTTGGCCCGACATTTTTTTCTTTAGTAGAGAGAGAATATTTATATGCATGATCTCGCTTGTTAAATGTTTTAGGACTTGTCGGTCCAATAATACTTTACGCTTAGTTATTAATTAAAACTTTGTAGGTTCTTAAACTTAACTGGGATGGGACTCCACCCGCTAATTTTGTCAATATATGGCAGCAATGTATTTCATAATTATATTTAATCTCACATTTACAGTTTTCACGTCATATAGGCGTAAATTAAAATTCTCATGTATCACTTCTCGCCTTCGCTGACGCTCGTGCTTACTCATTTAGATGCTAAGTGTCTAGTCAATCGTTTCTGTAAGCATTCTATTCTCCGTATGGGAGTATTGTAATAAGGTGACCATACTGTACCTCAGTATTCTAGTTTACTTCTTACTAAGCAATTGTACATTGTTATGATTGTTCCGGTTTTCTTGAACTCCTTGCCATTTCTTATGACTAATACGAGCGCTTTATTGGCTGCAATTAAAGTTTTGTTTTTATGGGGTACGAAGCTTAGGCGACTATCTAGTGTGACTCCTAAGTCTTGAATCTTTCCCACTTTCAACTTTTCGCCCTAGATGCTATACACTGATTGGTGTTTATTTCTGTTTCGAGTGAAAATAATATACCGATATTTAGATAGATGAAGTGACATTTTATTGTTTGCACCACGTAACTATTAGTATAGTACGTAAGAAAAGGCTGATTGTAAAAAGCTATTATAATTTAAATTAATATTTATGATGAGTTATAAATTTTAATTATAATGAAAAAATTTATTTTTTCTATCTACTTATTTGACATTGTTAATATTTTCATCAAAATTTTAAATCTTATTTACATGAATGAAAAATGACCAGTAGTTGGGATGAAATATTTAATTTTGAAATAAATGTGTGTATTATTTCGTTTGATATTTAATAAATTAATTAACAATAATTTATGGATTATGTACTGTAAATATTGTATTTGAATTTAATTTTATATTAATTATTACTAATTTAATTTTATGTTAATATTACTCCTTTTTAAAAGGCCGGCAACGCACCGGCAATTCGTTTGGTGTTGCAGTTGTTCATTGCGGCGGTAGTCACTTGCGATCAGGTGAGCCGTGTGCTCGTTTACCCCCTCTCCTATATTTTTTTTACATTTAAACTCAATCTTAATATACTACGCCAGTACAGGGTGTCACATGCTCTGTAAATATATTGTAACAACTTTATATTTTGTGACATGCAATAAATGAATTATGAATTATGAATCATCAGCAAATAAGAAGGCTATCGAGTTCTTCAAGAATGATGTAATATCATTTATAAAGAGAGTAAAAAAATAATGGCGCCAGGTGTGATCCTTGTGGTTCTCCTGATAAGGCTGTAAATGAATAAGTTTCAGTACCATTCAATAGTGTCATAAACTTTAAGTGTTTATGACACTAGGTATGATTTACCAAACAAAAAAGAGTTTTGTTACATCAAATGACTTCTATTTTCGCAATAGGGTTTGACCACCTGTCAACACTATCGAAGGCCTTTGCAAAATCAGTGTATATGCTGTCAACTTGCAAGTCATTATGAACTGCTTCTGCTAGTTGCTGCTTTGTAGATCGTTTTGTTACGAAACCATGTTGATTGTAACTAATAATCGGCTTGATATGATTGTACAAGTGAGGATATACTAGTGCCTCAAACGTTTTCGATAGAGTTGAAAGGTTTGAGATTGGACGACAGTTACAGATTAGTTCTTTATTGCCAGCTTTGAAAATAGGAACAATCCTTGCTTCTTTCCATTTTGAGGGAAATATGCCAGTTGTCAAAGAAGTGTTGAAAATAGTAGAAAGAGGTTCAGCTAAGGAACGTGCATATTCATTAAAAATATAGGTGGGATGTTGTCCAGTCCCTTTCCTTTAGTGCAGTCAAGTCTTATTAATTTTTTAACTATTACTTTATGCGTTATTTGTAAGTTCTCCATTTCTGGGAGTACAGTTGGAGTTGGTATTTGTGAGTTGGTGGTCAGCGCCGTAATTTTTACGTAAATTTAAGAAAAGTTTTAAGCGAATAAATCGCAAATTTCTTTTATGTTGTGTGCTTTCTCGTTGCCAAACATTATGATGGCAGGAAATGAAGAAGTATTTTTTCGCATGTGTTTAATATGCGCCTAGAAATATTTGGGATTTTTTGATATTTCCTCTTCAATAGTTGTAACTTATTTTGCATATCTATCTGTTCAGTTGCCTGGATGCTGTCAAATCTGTCGACGACTGCAGCTTCATTTCCCGTCTAACGGCCATGAAATTAAGAGTGTGATCGGAGAATATTTGTCTTATTCTGCGACGGCTCTTGTAGAACTTAGCTCCGACCGCATGGACAGTTTCCACGAGCTTTTCATTCATATCGTGCAGTCTTCTAGGCACTGAAAATTGTTTTGTAACTCGAGCTGAAAGGTTTCGGCAGCGTTGACTACAGACAGAAGAGGGCCATAAGAGCAATTTATGATTTAAAGCCTAAAGAGTCTCTGCGCAAAAATTTAAGAAAATTAATATATTAACTTTGGCCTCTCAATACATTTATGAAAATGTAATGTACGTACACAAAAATAAAAGTAGTTTTACAAAAATAAGTGATGTTCATTCTGTAAATACTAGGAACAGACACAAGCTAGTAGTACCAGTTACTCGTCTCCATCGAGTCAGTAATTCATTCGTGGGGCGATGTATACGCTTTTACAACAAAATTCCAGAAAATATACAAAATTTGACCTGCTCAAAGTTCAAAAACTTTATTAAACTAAGTTTGTCTAAAAAGGGTTATTATAATATTAAAGAATTTATAGATGATAATAACCCCTGGAAATGAGGTGATCGCTACCAAGCTATTTCTAATTTGTTGTGTTGTTAATTTGTGTAAAATACATGATTGTAGGCTGTTATTTTAAAAAAATGTCCCGCTGGGTTTCTTGCTGGTTCTTCCCAGGACAGAGGTTTTTTTTCGAACCAGTGGTAACTATACAAAAGAGTGACTTTCAATAAGTATTATTTATAATCTATATTGAATAAAAAAGTTTCTGTTTCTGTTTCTTCATTAAACGAGACGTCTGCAACTTAACGTTTAAGTTCAGTTTGCCTCTCACCATTCGGTGATCGCTATCAGTTTTAAGCAATAATACACAAAAATTCACACACACACACTCACAATACACACAATAATATTCGTGTGTTTTTTTTCTTTGGAGAAAAGTAAAAACTAATTTTTGAAATTATCCAATAATTAAAAGAACGGAAATAGGGTTGCATAATTTTGACTTAATTCATTCATTTATTCATCAACAGGCTATCAAAAGTCCACTGGTGAGCTTAGGACTTTCTCATAGATTGCCTCATAAAGATATTTTTCATAGTTGCCATTCTTAAAGAGCGTGTTAAAAAGCGGAGAATTTTATTATTTAAGTTGTTATCGGGAAGTTGCTGCTGTCCATTTCCTGTTTCTTTCTTCTCTGTCGCCTCTTAAGACATCCACGTGTAGATATAGTGTAGTAGATTCTCTTAATCCACCAGTAAACGGTGTAGTTCGCAACTATAAAAAATAAAGTGCATTGAACAGCTAATCGTGCGATCGTAAAGAATATATTTGAAGTAGAACCAGAGTAATTGATATGGTCCAACTGGCAAAGGGCGGCAGCTTATACAGCTATAAGAACTGACAACCGATCAGGAAGTTCAAAAAATGTTCTTGAGTGGCAAGCTCGTGCGATAAGTGTAAGGAGTGACTCGTGCAAAAGTCTAAAAAAAACGTTACGTGCCTGTTTTATCGGCGTACGCTTTTCAGTTTATATCCCAAGTCACTTACAGTTTTCCTCTGTCGCTTGAACTATCAGACGACAACCATGGGATGATTTTATGGGATAATAGGTTATCTTACACTGCGATGTAGTGGTAGTTGGAGATAGAAAATACCTTAGTGTATTACTCATTTCTTCGTTACAATAGAAATTAGTATTTTAAATTTAAAATAAAATTTAAAACAAACTGTAGCATAAACAGTGCGTACTTGAGAAGTGTACGAGTGCGAAATAACTGAAACTGGAGAGCTCTCCACTTTTCAGTATGTACAGTCGTTAGGGCCCACGATACAAGGGTGTCGCTGGCGCCAAATTGTTAACTTAAGCGTGTTTTCACTAAATCTTTATTAAAATGTCGGAGCATGCTACAAATTTCAAAAAATCTCATCAGACTGGTCCAGTAGACTTTGTTTTGCCTTTTCCCGTAGGTGGCGCGATGTGTTTCACTTTTTACGGTTAAAATATAAAACTTATCAACCACAGCGCTACCTGTCGAGTCCTAACATTAAACAAATTTATATTTTCAATAATTTGTAGTTTTCTGTAGATTTTTTTATTACTTGACTGCGGCATTCTCTTCCGGATCCTCTCCACAAAATCAATACATATATATGTAAATATCTCAACCGTCAAGACGTTCGGAAGTTACACGATCACTAACAGATGCACCAACGATTATATATAATATTTATAAAGATAAACTGAAATATGCTAGTTATTTGCAAATTACCTATTAACAACGAGTTTTAAGTTTAAGGAACTAAAATATTATAAAGTTTTTTTTTTTCAATCATTTTTTATTTTTTCGTAAATACTTTTGATGATTTTAAACTTCTATAATTGCCTGTGCTAGGATCGATTATTATGAAAGGGTTATGGAGTAATTATTGCTTAAGTTTAATGGAATAGAATAGAAAAGAAAACATTTTTATTCAGTAAAGACTACAAGAATCCTAAGTGAAAATCAATTTAAGCTTTACCACTGGTTCTAAATAATTATTTTTTTTTACAAGCAACTTCAATATAAATTATTAAGAATAACTCAAAAACTATTAGTCAGACCTTGATCAAATTATATGGGACCACATGACAAGTACCAGCTTTCAAATAAAAAAAGAGCCACCGAAATCATCCATCACCCAGTAAAAAGTTATGAGGTAACACACATAAAAAAACATACAGTTGAATTGAGTACCGGCTCCTTTTTGAAGTCGGTAGAAAACAAACTTCTGTCCTGGGAAGAACCAGCAAGATAGCGAAACTTTTTATAAATATTAATTTTTATTCTAAATTGTATAATATTTTATACAATTAAGAATGAAAACATTTAGAAACAACATCGTAGCGATCACTTTATTCCGGGAATATTATTATTAATAAAGATTTTTGTTAGGGTTTTTATCAATCATGCACTCTCTAGTAGTATAATAAACCTTAAACAATTTTTGCTGATTTTTTTGCGTCATGAGCCATGAGTTGATAGAAAAGTTGCACTGACATATTATAGGATTATCTGAGGTCCGAAAAAAGGGGAATGACACTGTAATCCTTGAATCCGGCAACTTATTCTATCACTGGGAAGGCGACCATGTATCCCAAAGAGATGGATTTATCGTCCACTAGTCTTTCGTTAACAACGTTGTAAAGATTGGAAGTCGAGAAACTTCCAATCTTTTTACAAAAACTAGGGCTACATACCTTATGCTCAGAATCACCAAACGGTATTTGTTGAAGGTCATACAAGTTTACGCACCAACCTAAGCACATCCCGATGAGGAGGTGGAGTAAATGTATCGGCATATCTCTGGAGCCATGCGTTCCTCCAAAACCCACTATATGATGTTAATGGAAGATTTCAACACAAAACTAAGCACAAAAAAGAACGATGAGCAAGGTAGTGAAATTCGAGATAGATCCACGGAACCGAAAGGGCCAGCAGCTAGCCGACTTCATGAACAAATAGGGACTCTTTATGATGAACTCTTTCTTCCAGAAGCGATCCCACCGAAAATGGACCTGGTCGACAAAAAAATATATCGACTTCATTATAATGACTAGACGGTAACTCTTCAGTGATGCTCAGTGATTGCGAGGGTGAAAACAGGCAGCGATCACCGAATGCTAAGGGTCACACTGAAACTAAACGTTACGTTAGGGATGTAGATGTTTACCCCAGCATCCACTTACCATCGCGTGGGCTGCTAAAATTTTATCCTCACCCGGGGCCTGTTTACCTAGAACAAGTAGTCCGCCTAGGTAAGTCCAACTTCGAGCGATAGGTCAATCGGCGGATTCAACTCGGCTGGGCAGCGTTCGGATGATTACCACACATCTTCTGATCAGGTATACCTCAAAACTTGATAACAAGATTGTACAACCAGTGCGTATTACAAGGCCTCTGTCACTCTTGCTACCTGCGTGAAATAATTACCTACAACCGCGAGGCGCCCCAGGCCTTTGCGATTTATCTAATTAATAAGAATTATGTAGGCTATTAGAATACCGGCAAGCATTCAACATCAAAGGAGTGCAACTTTTGTACGTAGTACTATTATTTATTCTGTGGTATTACGAGTAATGACTTATGGATTTGAGACGTGGTCATTCACTGCTGGCTGTATGAGGAAACTTAAGGTTGCTCAGCGAGCTATGGAGAGAGCTATGCTCTATGCTATGCTCGGGGTTTCTTTGCGTGATAAACTGAGAAATGATGACTTCCTCAGTAGAACCAGAGTGACCGGCATAGCCCAACGGATTAGCAAGCTGAAGTGGCAATGGGCCGTCCATATAGCTCGAAGCACCAACAACCGATATGGGAGAAAGATTCTCGAGTGGCAGCCTCGTACCAATAGACGAAGTAGTTCGAGTGAAGACCTGGTAAGACATGAAGGAAGACGATGGCTCAGGACCGTGATTTGTGGTATTCCTTGGAAGAGACCTATATTCAGCAGTGGACTTGTAAAGGGCTATAATGATGATGATTGTGAATAATGTTTTATCGAAATTAGTACATTGGTTAAATGCAAACAGAAATTTACTTTTAAATGGCAACAAAACAAAATGTATAAATTTACTAATCCTAATGTCAAGCAATTGAATACCAAAGTGCTCCTAAATGAAGAGGAGAGCTTTGTGTTATTAGGATTTGAAATTAATAAAACATCCAAGAAAACAGGAAATCTATTTAACTCCCTTGTGAATTAAATTTTAGATCTTATATAATAAAGGTTGTCTAAAAATTCGATGGTATAATTGTGAAAGTATACCGCTTGTACAAAATTGATTTTATAGTAAAGTAAGAAGAAGAAGAAGTATAGTAAACCAAGAAGTTTTTTTCCACAAAATCATCCTTGAATATACAGGGTATTTTTGGAACGCTCCCGAAAACTAAGACAGGCGACAGCACCAAGTATACCTTTGATCATGGGTCATAAATAAATTTGATCCTGATGAAAAAAAAAACATATTTTTACAACGTTTTATTAGCTTTATTCACGCGCCATCATGTTAGTACAGCTAAATGAAACGATAATTTCATAAAAAAAATCATGAAAATACTGAAACATAAAACCAGCAGTGGAAACTAAATTGATATCACCTGACTAATGGAGGTTAATGTACGCGCGAACGGTGAAAAAAGAACGCTGGCCTTGAACTTGGGCACTGAGCGATTTATCACATATTGGCCAGTATTACTGTGCCTGCATGCTATTGGTTCCCGCGCTTTGTTCGCTCCAAAAATACAGTCGCATACACAGCTTACTTTGCGACTCGCGACGATGTTTTAAAAAGGAAGGAAAAAAAATTATTTATATCTATTGTTTTATGACTAAACTAGTGAACGAAAAGGTAATATAATAGAAGATAGGAGAAGGTGAATGGGGAAAATTGTGCAGTAAAGTTAAAATTGTTGAGGAAGAATACCGAAAAAATTACCATGTGATCGACCTGATGACGGAAGCTCAAGCGAAGATGAAAGTGATGATGAAGTAGCATCCAGTAACACCAACACACCATCAACATCTGGCTTCCTGGAGCCCAAGACGTCATAATGGACGGCGTGTCACCCTTAGCTTAAGTTTTTTTGTTACAAACTACTTTATATTTTACGATAGAAATAACAAACAATGCTCAAGTAAACATTATCTATTTTTAATTCCCACCTCTTCCAAAGTTCTAAGTAGCTAGTAAAACACCTATTATGATTCTACAATAAAACAATTAATTACTATAATATTATAAACAATAGCCCAATACCATGTAGTACTTTAGAACGCGACTGTACCCACACTCACTCCGCTGTCGACCTGTATCTAGCTCGGTATGAAACAATGTTGCGGTCATAAGAAAAAAGGGCGCATCTAACAATTTTCGAATAAATTACCATTCGACTCATGATAAGAAGACGCATCTACTAAATTTTTTTAATATTCACTAATATCAATATTTTAGAAATTATCGTCAGAATTTTAGACGTAGCTGTTGATCACAGATGACATTTTATTAGTAGAAAAGACTTATACAAATTCAACATAAAAGAAAAGACTTATTTAACCAGTTGCTACGTCATCTTTAACAATATTTGCATCGATTACTTAAATTTAAATTATTCTTGTCTTATTATTTTATATCTTATTATTAAGAGCTCATATCTTATTATTAAGAGCTGGTGTTTCACATGTGGTCCCATATAAATTTGATCGAGGTCAGACCAATAGTTTTTGAGTTATCCTTAATTATTTATATTAAAGTCGATTGTACAAATGTTTTAATTTTTAATTATTATCGTAGTAAGTCTTGTATGATATCCCCTTTAAAATCATTACTCAAGAGTTGCGGGTTGTTATTTTTTGTGTCTCACTACCAATGCTTTTCTAATATTTACTAAGAAAAAAGTAGTAAATTACTATTAGCGTCCTTTCAACTTCAAATGACCTTTCCAAAATATGTAAAAATGTTAAATGAATGGTAGTTTTGTTTTATTTATTAGGTCGGGAAGACCCAAATAGTTATATGCGTCTTTCCTTCGATGTTTTTGTGTTGCCAGGTGTACTTTTTTAATCTAAGATGAAAAGGAAAATGCGTTTTATTTAAATAAATAAACAAATTTAAAAAAAAAATAAGTTCGTCCTTAAAATCTTCATGTCTCTACGTACATATTTCAATATAGATACCTTTTAATATACTTTAGATACGGGGTCTGAAAGAAAAATTCATCAATTTATTTTTATTTCCATTTTACGTTTTTGTTAGTTACTTCCTTTTTTATTATGACGGCAGAATGCCTAACCCTGTCGCCTCACGCTTGTGACGCAGTAGGTTTCAGCCTTGACGGGGTTCGTTCGTTTTAGTTTTTGAGACAGTTCCGTGTTGATTTTGTACACGCGTGCGCGAGCGACAGTTCAATCGTTTTGTTTAATAAATTTACTTGTGATTACGTGTTGATATTAAAGTTTTTGTTACGTTTTTGGATTCTTTTTTGTTTTAATAATGCCTAACGCGTACGTTTATAGTGGTCAACATGTTAGGTATCCGAACCTAGGTACACGAAGTATCGCTAAATAAATTGTTAAGACGTCGGGATGGAACAAGTGTGTCATACTGTGCAGTGCACAAAGTGTTGAAGCGTAACCAATGCGCCCATACAAATTGCACAAAGTGCAAGCTTTAGTTCCCGGCGATCACGACCGCCGACGAGTTTTCTGCCGTTGGTTATTATACCAGCAACAACGTGTGCCTGGTTCCATTGAGCACATTATCTGGACGGATGAGTCGACATTTACCAGAAACGGTCTGTGGAACCGAAGAAATACACACGTGTATTCAGAGGTTAACCCGCACGCTGTTCGACAAACCGGGCACCTAACCCGATGGTCGGTTAACGTATGGGCAGGTTTATTTAAGGATCGCATACTGGGACCAGTGTTTCTGCCAGAGCGACTGAACGGACAGCGATACCTAAACTTTATAAATGAACAGTTGGTTGACATTTTAAACGACCTATCGTTGGCTGAATATCGCCGCACATAGTTCCAACATGATGGTGCCCCTCCACATTTCGTGAGGTTCGTCCGTGAGCGCCTCAATGAGCTATTTGATGATCGCTGGATCGGCAGACTAGGACCACACGCTTGCCCACCTCGCTCACCAGATCTGACTCCGTTAGACTTCTTTTTGTGGGGTATGTGAAAGAAAGGGTTTTTAATCGTGAATGTGATAGTGCTGAAGAAATGCGCCAAAGGATCGTGGATGCTTTCGAGAAACTACGTACGAACTATGTCGAAGACCACACGATGATGCCCCGCCTGCACCCAAATCTGCCTTGAAATGAATGGAGCACAATTTGAGCCGCATCTCATAAGACCACGGAGGATTTAGAGCAGTAAGCTGTTTCATAACTATTTTTTTTTTAAATAACTTAGTACTAGACTAATCTGAATAGGTACATAACTGAATACATGAGAATAATAAACATACCTACACGATGAATAAAAACGCATGACTCCAACCTTGGTTACATTTCATTTAAGTATTTCTTCATTAGCGGGGAATCGAACCAGTTATTTGGGTTATTTAACCTGTAAATTCGGATTAAAGTGGCTACGTGGAGATAAGCACAGTGGCAAAATAGTAGGTTAAGTAGATAAGTTAGGTATTTAGACACGTGTTGTAAATTATTATATTGTGGGATGGCCCGCTAGTTGCGGGCCGCGCGAATTTGTGTTCGCGCGTACATTGACCTTTATCTAGCTCAGGTCAGGTGATATCAATTCAGTCATTCCACTGCTGGTTTTATGTTTCAGTATTTTCATGATATTTTTTATGAAATTATAGTTTCATTTAGCTGTACTAACATGATGGCGCGTGAATAAAGCTAATAAAACCTTGTAAAAAGATGATTTTTTTTTCATCAGGATCGAATTTATTTGTAACCCATGATCAAAGGTATACTTGGTGTTGTCGCCTGTCTTAGTTTTCGGGAGCGTTCCAAAAACACCCTGTATAGGTTAAAATAGAATATATAAGTGAGCCCATCACAACACTTTTCACAATAAGCACGTTTCCTTCCGTAACAGCCGTCAAAAGACGACAACTTTTTTCTTATCTCTTAAAGTTAGTCGACCGAGTTTAAAATTATATGTAGTTACACGGTACACTTTAGACGCGTCAGAGGGGTCTTTATTCATAAATATCATTTGAAGTCTATTAAACGATTCGTCTGGTATTACGCGAAGTTTAAAATCGTTACATATTATCGTGCAAAAATGTTTCCGATGCAACCCCATTTTTCAATGAAAAAATATTTCAATTTAGATCCTAAAAAAATGTGGAACGAAATTAGAAATCAGTATTAGTAATTAGTTATAGTATTTTTACTTGCAATTTACTTGCATAGGTATAGCTGTGATTTACGTGGTAGAGCCAGGCTGCAGCTCTCTCACAGAAAACCAGCGTAAAATAGCAGCTTAACGCTGCTGTATTTCGTATGGTGAGTGTAGAGAACCGGAGACCCTTTTTACTGGCAAAGAGGCATTCCATCTTAGTCCTCACGGATGACAACGCATCTGCATTTTGATTCTTTATTGAGGATAGATGTAGATGTCTATGGGTCACAATAACCACTTACCATCAGGTGGACTGTGTGCTCGTTTGTCACCCTATCCTATATAAAAAAGCTATATTGTGGTTGTAGCACGAATGGGTCAGTTTTACCGGTGTAGGACCACGCACTCACAGAATACCAGCGTAAAATAGCGGCTTCATGCTGCTGTGTTTCATATGTTAAGTGTACCCTTTCTACTAGAAACGATGCATTCCATCTTAATTAGTCCTCCTTAATTAGTCCTAGTAATTGAAGGTAGATGTAGATGTCTATGGGCTACTGCATCCACTTACCATCAGGTTGACAGTGTGCAGCCCCCGAACGGGTTCCTGCCTTGTCATGGCGGGGAGGCTTAGTAGCCATGGCTTGGTCACCCGCGGTGAACTAAGAGGAACCCACATGGCTGGCCCGAGGTGTAGGGCCGACCCGAGCAGACTCTCCGTGTGGGCTTGGCGAGCCTACTTTGGATGTGTGTTGGTGGGCTGCGGCGAAAGGAGTGCCCTCTCCCCCTACCACTGTAGCCGAGGTGGAGTCGCGAAGGAAGAGGAGTGTTGGTATAGCGAAATGCCACTCGCCCTATCCTCGGCAACTCTGATGGGGCCGCATCGTTAATTGATGCGGTGGTGTTGGCGCTGCGGGGGGAGTGGAGTGTTGGTATTGCGAGGCGCCATTCGCCCTACCTTCCGCAGCCGAATCTTGGTTGGCGGCGGAGTCATACATAGACTAGATCCGCCGCAGGGGTCAGGAAGGCTAGTGCTTCTGAGTCTTGCTTGTTATTCCTGGCCTAATAGCTTACGCGCAGCGAACACAGGGGTATCCGTTGCGTAGGTGGATTAAGAGGCCGAGGAGGAAAGCGCACCTTGTGTTCTTGGTGTGCCTTACCAAAGAAAGAAAAAGGGGAAGGAGAAATCCTTTCCGAAGAGGGGCTGCCATGAGGCAGGATCGCGGATGTGTTCAATAGCGTTCCCGTGGCCCTGCCTATATGCGGCGAAGGTAGAACACTATTAGGTTTTAGTCGGTGCGAGTCCGACATAACCCGTCTTTGCCCCGCGTTTATGCGTAGGCATTTCTCCATGTTAAAAAAGGGTTGACGGTGTGCCCCTTTGTCACCCATATTCTATTTAAAAAAAACTAGTTTTATTTTTTTGCAAAACTTTATGTGTGGCTTGTCATTTTGTAATATGATTTATTTGACCCTGTTTTTATTTAATATCAAATTTACAACTATATTTTAATATAAAAACTTTTTAAAGTACCACATGACTAATACAATAAGTAATTTGAAAATTCTTTCAGAGATATTTAATTTCGAGCTTTTCCTGCTGCGCGCGACGAGGTGATGGACAGTATACTAAAATCGTAGCAGCAATGAAACGTGTATAGAATAGTAAATTAAATGCTTTTCAAACAATAAAAAGATTTATAACAGTAGAGTAGCGATTAAACTTTATCACAACTTTATAAATATATCAATATCTTGTGTATTCTTGAGAGCAATAACTGCCTTCGTTCGTAATTAAACTACCTCTGATGCTAACACATGATCCCGAGTAATGGTTAGCGGGATATTTATATAGAGAAGATAAAGTAGCATTGTAACTCACAATCTAACAATGTTATCTCTTAAGCGTGACCGAATTTGGGTCAATCCCTTACCGATTACAATAGTATTTTCCAAGCTTATTTTTTTTAGTAATCTTATTTAACGACTATCTATAAATGTAAGATAAACAATTTATCTTTAACTCAAGTCAAATAAAAAAAATTACTTGAGTTAAAGATAAACTGACCTGATATTATCATAATTTGTGAATTATATAAGATATTTTTTTACAAATTTTATATAATAAAGTCTATAACGAATTTGGTCACTGCTACTATTAGAGCAACAACTTAAAAAAGTAACATAGGAAACGATCATGAATATGTATTACTGAAAAATTATTAAAAGTTGCATTTTTTTCTATAAGAGCATTCAAGCAAGCACGTGGCTCAGTGAAAAATGTGGCCCACATTTTTCGTTTAAAATCTTACAAGTATTATCATGATCATTACAGCCTATCAAAAGCCTACTACAGAACATAGGCCTCCCCATAGTATACCGTGAAAGGAATAACTTACGAGAACACCAATAAAAATTATTTTGAGAAAAACTTCCTCAAACCTAAAACCATAGAAAGAAAAGACGGATAAATGTTTCTATACCGGACGTTATTTCCTTTTTTTAAATTTTCTCACCCTAGGTAGACATTACCATTACATCCCATGATAAGTCCACTGGTAAATAGGCATCTAAACACAGTCTGCTATAAACGCGCACCTAATACATCCTTTGACTTCGTGCATGTCGTATGCATCCGTCCATGTCGTCACTACACTTTATCTCTTACTCATATCAAACACTGCATTGCCCCGACTAATATCTGAAAAATTACCGAAGTTGTGCATTGTTCTAGAATCTAGATTAGTTTTAAAACTAAAATTGATTACCTATCTTTTAATTTGATTAAAATATATTGTTAATTATTAAAAAACAAATTTGCGTTTTAATTGATCTCATTGGTAATAATGTCTAGTTTAGAATGTAAGTTTAAACAGACCGACTAATATAACACACCATAACTAAATTAATTAAAGTAATGAAATTGTGTTTTTTAAGTTTTAGGAGTGTATAAAAGATTGGGGGCGCTGAAAAATAATTGATTTTCAAAGGGGGCGGTAAAAGAAATAAGTTTGATAATCTCTGCTCTACATATACCTTCCTCACTTACATTCGCTGATGACGTGATGTGAAATGACATTGCTATATGTTACTCAAAATCTCCAGTTCCGCTGGAAATAACGCTACTACATAAGGTCCATAACTAAGTTATTGAGCTTTTCCGGGTTGTAATGAAATTGTAAGTCCTGTTTTATAATCACATACATAAATATATTTGTGATACAGATCATTTCGTTTAACGTTTACACCGAATAACTGATGAATCATAATTTTTCCTGTTATGTCTCGGTTAGTTATCTATAGCTCTACGATTTTCAGGCATATCCAATAGTAAAAAAACCTGCCCTTACGTGATCGTTATTGTGATATAATTTCGTTCATAAATTTCTTTCCAGATAATAAACAAAAAAACCTTTAAAAATGTGGTGGCGGTGTAAGAATATCCATTACCTACTACTGTGTTGTTCAAGGGGACAGAAGGAAACAAACCAGGGGATGGGAAGCCGCCTCTTCTACATATAATAAATCTGTAGAAAAATTGTGTGTTCACGATTCACGAAAAAAAAACTTATTTTACTTTTATTGCAAAACTATGTGTGGCCTGTCGTTTCATAATATGATTTATTTGACCCTGTTTTTTATTTAATATCAAATTTAAAACTATATTTTAATATAAAAACGTTTTATTAATAAATTATAAAAACGTAAAGTACCATATGACTAATACAATAAGTAATTTGAAAATTCATTCAGAGATATTTAATTTCGAGCTTTTCCTGCTGAGCGCGGGGAGGAAATGGAGACTAAATATGGAGATGGAGAGAAAAACTTTGCGAAGATACATTGCATCTCTATGCATCTTCTACCGCATATATCACGAGGAATGCTCAAAGGGATTGGTAAGTTAACTTCAGCTACTGAATTCCACCATCGTACACTGCGACATAGTCAAAACTCCATACTCATTATCTCGATGGTTAGCGGTCCACTACTGTTCGATTTACGCGGAATTTTCTGCCTCGCACAACCAAACTGTAGAATATACTGTCGTCAGTGGTTTTTCCGGACCGATACGAATTAGGAACCTTCAAGAAAAGAGCCTACCTTAAAGATCGACAACGCACCTACAATTCCCCTGGAGGTGCGATGTTCATGGGCGACGGTGATAACTTATGATCAACTGAATCGCATGCTCGTTTGCCTCCTCCTCCATTAAAGAAATAAATAGTAGCCGGTAGATTTGTCTCATACTCTAGTTTCACGAAATAACAAACGTGTAAATCACGTGAGGTGTTCGTTTAAGAATATTCGAGCTGGCCCGTCGATGCCTATATCGGTCATGATGTCTTGTTAACATAAGACCTTTAGGTCTTGGGATTTTAATTGCTTTCAGAAAGCCATCAGCCTTACAGAGTAAACTAAACGACAATCAGTCTGTGATTGAGATTGGCCCTAACTAAATCCTACCCAATTTACCCCTTCAATGTCTTATATAATCTTTCTTATATAAATCCACTGCAATTTTATTTGCAACTAGCTGTGCCCGCGGCGTAGCTCGCGTATACAGGTTTTACATAAAGAATTTGTCGTTTAGGTAAGAGAATAATATTAAACGATTTATTTCATTACTGTATCAATAAGTGGTAACAAAATAAATCATTATCATCAAAGTTCTAAGTCGTTTATGATAGAGCTTCTGTGTAAACGACGTTAGAAGTAGGCTTAGCCGGGGTGTACACAAAAAGGTTACGGGGGCTACTAACGCGGGAAAAAGCAACATAGAGTTGGCCATGTGCAAAACAGTCAGTACTGAGGTACACTCCTACAACGCGTAAAGTTTGACCTTGCGCTTTATTTACGGTCATCGCATAACACACACTCACTGTAACTGGGAACTGAACGCGCTTAAAACTGAAAGGAAAGTTACTTCTTAATAGAGGGTTTTTGGGCAGTGCTGCCAGATAAAAAAAAACTCATTCAGCTCTAGGACAACACAAAAAGCGCTAGATTTCATGAAAACAGCGCTTTAAAAAAGCCCTAGATTTCGCGCTAAATTAACTACAAACAAAGTTTGTGTTTTTTTATATAATCATAATAAAGAAAGCAACATTTAGTTTTTTTCTGGCAATATTTTTTTGATGTATCAATACTTCGCAGGACATCGACTTATAATTATAGCAATTGCTGTCAACAGTAGTTAGTACTGTACGAATAATAAAAATGTCATTAATTGTTTTAAAGTGCACTTTAAGTGCAATGTATTTCGCAACTTAGTTTCAGATGTCAGCATCTGATTGCGGTTGCTATACAGTTTCTTTGTGTTATAACTTCTAAGTAATTTTTAACTTAGCTGTGCTCTAAGCAACTGACTAAAACTGAATAAAGCAAAATAAATGCGTTGCCAAAACCATGAACGAAAACTTTAATAAAGGGGATTTCCCCGCTTATAGTCGTCGGTAAAAAAATCAAGTTGATCATCCTAAAGGGGAAGCCAGGAGATCCATAGCACAGGGTATCCTAGTTTGGACTCGTCTCCCATGCTCTTTGTTTTGTGGAAAAAATATGTTTGAAAAAGATAAACTGCAATGTACTATTTGTGGGAAAAAATAATAAAGATCATTATTATTATTATCGGTAATGTGGACTAACAGTGCTGCTATAAAAGAGTTAATAACCCGCCAGTCGCTAAAATATTGAAATGTGTGCTAAATACACAAAAAAGCGCTGGATTAAGCGCTAGGTGCTAAAATTTCGAAATGCGCGCTATACATTCCAAAAAAGTGCTAAATCTAGTTCCCAAAGCTCTAAATTGGCAGTTCTGATTTTGCGTATATTATAAATACAATATCACGACATTTCGTTTGCAAATTTTTATTTTTGGTCGGATTTCATTGTATGGCTTCGATGGATACAAATTTCTTCAGTAAGTCTCAATACGATTCATCGGCGAAAAATCTCAACACAGCAATTCAGAAAAGTTTGTAATTTGTACAACTCCATCTATTACGTCTTTTGTGTGAGAAAACATCCTATCTCTTTTTGTGTTTTAAGTATAAATATATTAATTATTATGGAACGTCTTTTTTTTACACAGAAATCTTTTTATTACTATTTCTGAGATTTTATGGCGCCATTGAACAAATTCGAACCTACATTTCAAAATAATAATCATTACTTTCGATAAAATGAACCAATTTTAATAAAACAAAGATTAAATATAACTCGAAGATACGCTTTATGATATTCTTAACGATTTCTTTGAAAATAAAAGATGTTTACGTTAGACGTGATGCGTTCATATAATAACAGACAAATAGACAGACAGACAATTCTAAAAATTATAAAATGTTCTTATTTAATTATTTTCAGTTTCCCATAATGATTTTAGCCACCAAAATATATATACAATGTACAGAAAGAGACACAACATGTTATCATCATTTTTATTATATGTATATATTTAAAGAGAGATGGCGCTGCTAACATCATCAATTCTAAAAATAAAAGAGATTAATTGACGCGATTGATACATTATATAAAACGTAAGAGAACTTATAAATCAGTGCCTGCACAGTAAGCAAAAAATAAAGTTTGACTCTCGCCAAAACCAATGCAATTGTTAATAGCTCTTTTAAAATTTGATTTACCACATAGAGTACTCGGCGGTAAAGAATAAATTGAGTTTGTCAACACGCAGTAGGGCAGCGAGTAATATAATAAAGATTAGCAGTAAATATGAAAACTCATCTACAGGAAAAAACAACATTTGCAATTGCATTACATTTTCACAACACCACCATCTATCGAAGAAATGGGTTAACTATTGTGGTTCAGATTTAGTTAATAAGGTTAATATATTTTTTGTATAATATATTTAATACGTTCTTTATTACTTTTGTTTACTGCGTTTTAGATATGCATAATTATATCATTATTTTACATAATTTAACTATGATTTATGATATGATATTAGTTTAAAATGCACTTGATGACTCAAACAAAGCCACCGTTGAGCAAATTCGTACCTATACTTCCCTACCCATACTTCAGAATATTTATCATAACTTTTGATGGAATGAACTGATTTTAATGAAATAAAGACTAAATGTAACCCGAAGATACACTTTATAATTTCCTTAACAATTCTTATGGTATAAATTAGTACTTTATACGTGATACGTTAACAAACAAACAGACAGACAGACAGACAGACAGACAGACAGAAAATTCTAAAAATGGTAGAAATGTATTTAATTACTTATTTTTAGTACCCCTCAATCACTTTTATTACAAAAATATAAAATGTACAGACATCTGCTATTTACAGTTTTATTATATGTATAGATAACGAGCACTGTGTGTATAAGCTTTCGTTACGCTTTTCTGATATAATGATTTCTTATCTTTACGCGAACACTACACTTTTAAATAAAACTAGTTTTTACGGATTTTATCGCGTATATTTTACTTATTTTATATTTCCGATGTTTCAAGCACTTTACAGCAATCATAGTTATAGGGGGAACTGAGGTGTTTGACGCCCCAATGTCATAGTTAACCTACTACCTTCAGATTAAATTTATTAATTTATCTACGCGGTATGAATTTATAGTAACTTGAAGTTATTCAGTTGTGTGCTTGGGTTGTGGTCTAATTTAATTAATTATAAGATGTCAGCGGCCAGGTGTACACTACCACACCACACTAAAAAAACTTTACTACTTTCCAGTGATAAAAACTGTGCTGGTTTAGAAATGGCGGTGGTAGATTGTTCCAACACTTTGAATGATGAATACATAGCAGTTATATGAACATCAAATCTCTTGATGAAGTCAAAGCACTATCTCGTGTTCAGTGCAATTTATGATAAAGGAGGTTTTCTGAACATAACGTTCCGAATAGTAAATCAGGAATCTGTAAATAAAGTGGCAATGATCCGACCTTGTAGCTCGATGAAATAACTAGCGATGGGGAAGTTTTTAAAGAGATAGTCTTGTACCGGTAAGTGCAGAGTTGGACAGCCCCCCACTAAATGGTCCCTATACTGCCAGCTAAGTCATACAAGAAGTCTATTGACGTAGGTGGCTTAGAAAAGTGTTTTGTGGCATTCGTTAGAAGAGGCCTATGTTACGATATAACAAAGTAATATCATGTTACTTTTACAGTACCTAAAAGCAAATGGCCACAAAATTTTAACAGGGACGTAAATAGTATAGAATAGGAAACGCGCATGGTTGTCAGAAAATTTCATAAAGAAGGGCAAACAAGGGTATTATCTCATTTGCTTGACCGAACATACGATCCCACTTGAATGAATTCCAAACCCTTGTTTCGTATAAAACGTTACAAAAACAAATTAAATTCGTAGTTATTGTAATATTCACTTCAGTTTGTTGTTACATACCTGTTGTTCAATTACTTTATATTTAAAAATAGAAAGGGTTGTTTCGTTATGATACTAAAAATTATTAGTTACACATATCAATTTATATCATCTATAATACTGTATTTAAAAATAAACTTTTAATTAAAAATAAAATGTATTGTGTTATTCAGCGTCGCTGCAGTCCCTGACGTGCTGCCAGATTAACTATCAGTAAGTATATAAAATTCTTAGAATAACTACAGATCAAAGTGCTAAAGTGTTTGTACAGTAAGGCTACGGTGGCTATCCGAGTACAAAACCAGAGTAATTACTACTCACAATAGATGACAAAACTAACAAAAGTGTCTGCCAAGGTTTAGGTCTTAAAATGAACATTGACAAGACTAAGTCATGTGTAACGTCCATGTCACACCTATATTTGTTGGGAACACTACGAAGTTGTTGACGAGTATGTTTATCTAGGGCAAATTGTCCAACTTGGTGAGTCCAACTTCGACCGATAGTTCAACTAACGGATCGAACTCGGCTAGGCAGCGGTCGGGAAATTACGACACATCTTTTTGTCACATACGATATCCTCAAAACGTAAAAACAAGAGTTTACAAACAAACGTGCTCAAAAAAAATTATCCTTTCTAAAAAGCCGGCAACGCACCTGCAATGCCTCTGGTGTTTGTTATATAATTTAATATGGTTATACATACATTTAAAATAATGTTCTTACATTTATCAATTCCAGTCGTTACATTTCCGGAATTTGTTTTTTTTTATAGAATAATTGTAACAAACGAGCACAGTCCACCTGATGGTAAGTGGATGCTGCGGCCCATAGACATCTACATTTATCCTCGATTAAGAACCAAAATGCAGATGCGTTGTTACCCCTGAGGACTAAGATGGAGTGCCTCGTTTCCAGTAAAACGGGTATCTGGTTCTCTACACTCACCATACAAAACACAGCAGCATTAAGCTGGTATTCTGTGAGAGCGTGGTCTCACCCCGGTCGAGCCGACCCATTTGTGCTACAACCATAATATAGCTGCACCATGGCTCTACCACGTAATTTTTTTTTAATTTGACTATAGAAATTTCTGTATTCAGCATCTAATACAACAGTATCCACTTGTGAGTCTAACATTATATTGCCACGACTGACTATTACACCAGAACATACCAATAGTGATCTACTGTGCCACCGGTCTTTATAACTATATTTTAGGTCTGAGAATTATTGACATCGTTATGCTGTCCTATATTGTTCCTATATTGTATATTATATTGTTACTTAGATGTATTTATGATGAAATGTATGGTTCATAACAGGAATCAAAACTGTGATGATATTGAGTATATAATTGAGCATATGTAAATTAACAGATTCTTGTGAAGAAGTATTATATGTAACTTGTGTAAAGTTTCCGAACGAAGATGAGTGAACGAGATGAATGAACGTGTGAGCAAGAGGGAATGGAAAGGGGGTTAATGGCGGAAAGGCGAACGACGAGACGCGTGCAGATTTTAAGACGAATTGTGTTAATTAATTAAATAAGTCAAGTTCCTTCAAGACAATTTTATTTATCGTTCCCACATAAATATCAAAGAAAGAAAATTTTACTTAAACGTAAGTTTATTTTTATTTTATTTATGAGTAGGACTGCATTAGACTGCATAGAATTTTGAAAGTCAAAGCTGGTAATTGAATTATTATTACATTATTGTTCTGATACCGAACAGATCGAACCGTAAATTTCGAAAACTTCTATCGTAAGAATTAAGGACAGCCACGATGAGTAGAACTCATCATCGTCATCTTTACAACCCATCAACAGTATCTGCCATAGATTGTTAAATAGGCTGAATATTTATTGCAGTTGCCAAGCTTGGCAGGCGGGATGGCAACTGCCGTTTTTTATTATTTTGAGCTGTTATCAATAACACGTTGCTGCTCACCTCTTGTTTCAGTATCTTTCTCTGGGATGATATGGGCTATTGCAATCTTTTTCGCCACCACTACGAGTACAAAGCGAATATACATATTTCTACTCCCGTTCATGAATCGTTTATGATAGAGAATAATATAAAAACTACATTTACGAAATTTTGAAGTCTACTCGAACGTAAAAAAATATCAGCACCTATTTTGTGGTGCCCATCTATTTTCAATGGAGCCTGTGATTTAAATCAAATATCGCAAATAAACATTATGGCGTACCTAATCAATATTATTATGTTAAAACTATATTAACTTTAATTATGAATAAAAGTAAAGAGTAAAATGTAAATAACGCATGTCTGATTATAAGATAATTTACTCTTCTTGAGGGCACATCGGAAGATATGCCCAATTTAAGAAAGTAGTGGGTGTTGCTAGACGTAAAATATTAAAGCAATTCTTAAAAGCTCACATAATTAGTGTTCCTGTGGCATATTATATCTGTGCCAAATTTCAATTGTCTAGGTCTAATAGTCTCTGAGAATATAGGTAACTCTACAAGTGATCCAATTTTGCTAATTTTGGCACGGAATATTGTTAATGATGTTCCTAAATCGAAGCCCTCGCGAGAGAAGCCGCAAGTAAAAACTAGTAATTTAATATTTTCATAGATGGCATTATGACTTCTAAATAATGTAATCGTCGTAATTTGATTCGTCTCTTAGTTTTTGCGTGAATACACATACTACAATCAGACAAAAATTCCAAAAACTATTCATTTGTCTTCAAAATCGTTTAAATTTTCACCGAGACTTGTATTTTTTCAATTATTTTTAGAATTACAATCACGATTTTCCTACAGATTTATTACATTATTTATAGATTTTATGCAAATTCGTGTTCTTACAAGAGTTAGAATTTGTATGCAATATTAAAATAGACAATAAGTTAAATTCTACTAAATAAGCAGGCTAACTACTTCGTACTTTACATGCGTAGCTTACATGCTGTTCAAGTTGTAACGGGTAAGTGAACATTGTTAAACTTAGAAGTGCATTCCATAACCTGCTGTTAACGGGCGTATTAAACAAATAAGTTAGAATAGAATAGAATAATTTTTATTCAGTATACATTATTACATAATACATATTGAACGTATTTTTTATTTATTTACTACTGGTTCGGAAATTACATTTGTCCTGGGAAGAACCAGCAAGAAACCCAACCGGTTTATACTCATATTTATAACTTTACAACAATTTTCTACAATTTTTTATATGAATTTTAATGGAACCAGCAAGGTGGCGATCACTATATTCCCTGGAGTTGTTTTCATTCATGTATTCCTTTATATTTAAATAATACTTTTTGTAATATTTTTCTTTAATAAAACATTAAAACTTGCTAATCGACAAACAAAAACTTTTCTTGAATTTTGTTGTAAAAGCGTAAACACTGACCCATAAATGAATTATTATTAATTCTGTGGAGTCTAGTAACTGGCATAACATAAGCTTATTATGTTTGTTTCTAATGTTTAAAATATAAACATCTTTACTCTCAAAGCTATTCATGTTTTTATGTACATACATTACATTTTCATACATATATTGAGATGCCAAAATAATATAATTATTTCTTTAAATTTTACAATTTAAGTTATAAATCAGACGTCTTTTGCAAAACAAAAATAGTTTCAATGTCAGTCGCGTCACCCCATAAAAAAATTCCATAAGACATTACGCTATTAAAGTAACTAAAATAAACTAATCCAGCGATTCTACATCGGTGAGCCTTCTAATTTTTCTTACAACATATGCTGCGGAACTAAGGCTATAGATATATGGGGCCCCATTGAAGCTTCTCGTTTTGTTCTCGTTAGATTTATTATTTTCCAATTATCAAATATTCCTATCAAGGATTTTATTTGCACATTCTTACTGTTAAAGATAAACTGAAGTTCCTTTAAATAACCAAAATTATTGGTGACCGACCGAAGGTTCGGTTTCGGTTTCGGTTTCGGCAAGTTTCGGCAAAAAATCTAGTTTCGGTAATAGTTTCGGTTTCGGCAAAAAATCTGCCGAACCTTCGGCAGCGCCAAAACTCAGTGTTCGTGGATTATCGTGCGTCATTCGGATGAGTTCGTGACTCGTATATTTTTCATAACTATACAGAAACAGAAACTTTTTTATTCAATAGATTATAAATAATTCTTTTTGAAAGTCACTTTTTTGTTTAATTAACACTGATTCGAAAAAAACCTCTGTCCTTGGAAGAACCAGCAAGAAACCCAGTGGGACTTTTTTAAATAACAACTTACAATCAGAGACGTAGCGTGGATTAATATAAAAGCGGGCGAAGTTGCATCAGCGAGGCCCCTTTTCTTTCGTTCCAAGGACCTTACCCAATAGATCTTAACAAATGCATGGTTGACATGCTACATGGTTTGACACGGTATACCTACTGATATCTATAAATTCCTGACAAGTCTCGTATTCCGCCTATGTAACAGTCGCGGTCCTAGAAGGTAGTTACAACGGTCTCGCAGTCACACTTAAGAGGGGCTTCTTGCGAGGCCCCATACAAACACAGTAACTTTCGTTTTCGAGCGTAAAAGTGATCAAATTAATTAGTCATCTGTGGTAAAGTCTGGGGGCATCGCATTTTAAGGGGCCTCGCGAGGCCTCGCCCTTTATGTGCGAGGCCGTAGTGGAGGGCCCACTTCGCCCACGCCTAACTACGCCACTGCGTACAATCATGTATGTAACACAATTAACAACACAAAACAAATTAGAAATAGCTTTGTAGTATCAGCTCATTCCTATGGGTTATTATTATCCATAAATTCCTTAATATTATAATAACCCTTTTTATACAAACTTAGTTTATTAAAGTTTTTGAACTTTAAGCAGGTTTTGTATGGTCTGGTCTGGGATTTTGTTAATTTGTGTGTATATTGTATCTAAGTGTGTGAGTGTGATAAATTAAGTTAATGCTTTCATTGAATAATATTAACAATATTGTAAACACAATAAAATATGTTCTCAATTAGCGAGTAACTTCTTATGGGTGTAAGTGTTGATTTTTTTACTTAAAAAGTATTTCTTAACGTTAAATTGTTGATTTTTACTTTAAAATAAATAATTATATTGCTACATGACTATTACAATTACCGTTTTTCATTAACATACATTACCTATCTTTATATGTATAAAAATATACCAGAATTCAGTATACAATAAAAAAATTAACATGTCTAATTAAGTTTCGGTTTCGGTTTCGGCCGAAACGTTCGTTTTCGGTTTCGGTTTCGGTTGAAAATCTTGTTTCGGTCGGACACTAAAAATTATACGTTGTACAATACGAGCAAACCAATTATTCCAATTATTTTTAAATCTTGACACATTAATAAAATTACTATGTCTATGGGTAATTTTTTTAGAGCCATGGTAGCTCATATGGTTAGCGCTCGCTGTAAATTTTGCAGTACGCGAGCAAACCAGTTTCGATATCCGCCGGCCCAAATGAAATTGTTAATTGCAATTTTAAGTGCTGATTTACCACGTGCTCGGCGGTGAAGGAAAACATCCTGAGGCAACTCGCATATCTGAGGAATAAAAAAAAATTTTTCAAAGACATGTGAAGTTCGCCAACATGCATTAGCGCAGCGTGGCGGACACTTCCTTGCCTTAAAACCCTCTCAGAAATGAGGGGAAGCCTGTCCCAGCAGTGGAAAGTATTTAGACTGTAGTTTTACTTTTTTACTTTTTATGGGTAATTATATAGGTTTTTACGTTTATATAATTTTAACTTTATTCGAATATTAAAAAAGTCATTGGAACCCCCGTCAACTAGTTAAAGTTCATGTAGATCTTCTTAAATGTAATCGGCATAACTTTGCCGAAGGAGAATCATATATCTTTTATGATGAACATGATATGATCTCTACTGGATTGTATGGCCATCAAGATTTTCCGAAGGAGGCAGATAATTGTGGCAATCGTTTATGTATTTAAAATTACCTAGCCTGTAAAGGCTTTGATCCCTGTAGCTCAGTTGCATATGGTTTCTTCTCTGTGACTATTTTCCGTCGCCTACTTCGGCTCTTCTTATGCTGCGTAAACTGAGGCCGGATATTTTCCGGGACCATAAAGCAAAGTCCACTTTCCATCAGCTTGGTGTGTGATCATTCCATCTACTAGCGATAAAGGAACTGTGACATGCGGATGGACAAACAGACTGACAGAAAACAGATTGACAATAAATCGGAACGTATTACCCTTTGGGCGCGAAATTTTGAAAATGTCATGAAATACTCTAACGTCATCGTAAAATTTACGTTTTCCTGACTAAAATTCTTACTTTTAGGAAGATTCACTTGAAATATTACGTTCATGCACTTTAGAGACACACAGAAGAAGCAATCATGTAAAAAGGTTTTATCTTTTAAAAAGCTTTACTTATCAAACTAAGTTTCGTTACGAATATAGTGAGCAAACCGCGTTCGATTCCCGACAGTACCAATAAAATTTTGTTGTTTAATGGACATTGCTCTGCTCCCATACATTGTTCGCCCTGGAATCAAGAGCATCGGAAAATTGTGTGTTTTATTGTCGATCAATAGTAAATTCCTATATGATCTTATTTTTATAGCGGACTAGCTGCATAAAAGATATATTTCAAAAAAAGTATCAGATTTTGAGGTTATAATTGAACCACGAATATTACGGTTTTTCATAGCTCCAAGTGATTTTTTACAAACTGAAAAATGATATCCTAAAACATTTAGCTATTTTTAGTACCTATCTAGATAATTAGGTATGCTATTTTTGTTCTAAAGCCTAAGTGTATGTAAGTGCAACGTATAAATGCATAGAATCTAGTTAATAAACCTGCTTTTTTTAGCATTGGTTTCGAAATGAGAGATAATGTTTGTGTATTCATGTAAAAATAAAAATGTATGTATATAATGGCTGTTAGCATTTAGATGTTGTCATTAGCATATACGGAACGGTGAGATACCCAGTACCTAAATGTAGAGGATTTAGGATGGTTCAGTCACACCGCTAGACATGCCGTCGAACAGCGAGCGTATCAACCACGGTTTTAACGAATTTTCAACAGGGCGCGCTTAAACAGCGTGAATATTATCGACTACTATCTAGTGTATTTGCAGGCGTGTGCGTCTGGACGGCGCTGTTCAAACGCGTGACTATGAAACCAGCCTTACTGACTTAGCACCTAATTGGGAGGATAAGTTGTTTAAACTACATTAATTTATTATGTTTGAATTAGAAATAAAACACAGGTTAATTTCATGTATATTGTTCATCTTCTAAATGATGATGGTCATAACATGGGCGTAGCAACCGATGGTTCAACGTACAACTTGCATATATACAATCACAGCAATATTGCACGATTGCTTCTCTGTTCATCTTTCAACAACATTGAGCCACCAGCAGAGCCGCAATTTACACAAAATACACTTTCCATTGCGTATGCGTAAGTCCGTTTATGAATGCTAGGTTATCGTATGAGCGGTACACAGTTCCGAAAATCACGGCAAGGTAAGTCGTTCTTGAAAGCAATCAGAGTCCGATAAAATAGCCAAGTCGTAATGTTCAATATATAGTCCCGAAAGTCACCAAAACACAGATAAAATTACAAAAAGCAAACGAGACCAACCAATGTAATTTTGACAGAGTGAAAGATGACAGTATAAAGTAGGCATGTCGATTTGAAATCGCTTAATCGATTGTTTATAATAAAATAATCGATTTTCCAGATCGATGTAGATCTGAAGAATCCTTATCCGATGTCCTGATATCGACTTAGAATACTCCATCGATTCAATGAATCGATCAAAAACCTCTCGAGTTGGACTTATTCAAAATATTTCAAACGATTCAAGAAATACTTTTGCATAGGTGGAACATCTGTTCCTTGTGACAGAAAGAAAAACTGTTCTGTTCTGGGTTCAATCCCAGGGTATGACAATTTTTTTTTATAACTTGAAGTTCCCAGTAGTAGCACGGAGTCTGGATTTGTGTCCGGTGTTTGGCTTGTTTCTCTATTACATGGGACGTATTACTTAGTACTACACACCTCTACCTACTCCTTCTGAGAAATACAACCGTGATGTTATGTTAATTTATTTAATGATATTTCTATACAATTATTTGTATTTACGGTAAATTATCGTCAATAATTATGTTCTCTGTCCATATTAGGTATTTTTGAAAATGTCGCGATTGATCAAAAATAGATTTGTTAATGCTTGATTTAATCGAGATTCGATTCTAGTATGTTCGATTTGAATTGATTTGGAGATCGTATTTTTTTTCATGAGAGACTGACAAGTGACAAGTGACAATTTAGTGACATCAAAAATAGGAGCGCCAAATACGATACGATTTATGAATATTTCCTAAGATTTATTATAACCATACGTTATAAACACACATCACATCACAAATCATCTTTTGTCATACGATAATATTAATACCATTACAAGTATGACAATATCGTACTTTACTTATAATAACACGTACGTCTCTACTTCTTCCATACTTGTAACAATATTAATAATAACGTCTGTATCTAGTCTACAATATTGCTCTTTTTAAAGAACACATTTGTAATTAATGCAGTAACGATATGTGGTTTTTTTAATATTAATTGTTGAAAAACTCGTAAGTTATCGTTTAGTAAGACGTAAAATACAATCCTTTCTAAACGATCGTTAGAAAATCCTGAATAATTATCTTTACGAATATTTTTAGAGCATTATTCTAACTAACCTATACAAAATCGAGTATGACCTCATTCATTAGGTATAGTAGGTTTTTTAAATTATACTTTTAGGGAATAATATAAAAGAATATAAAGAAATGGTAATTTTATATTTTTACTGTGGCTTCTTTTTGAAACTTTATTCGAAATAAATTCAAAATGTATTTCATTAAATTCAAAAGTCGATTACAATCGATTGGGCATCCCTAATCATTTTTCAACACCACATGATGTTTGGCGAAGATGGCGGCGATTAATGTTATTAGTCGAGTAAAATACTTTTTAATGTTTATTTTTGCATGCAGCTAGTCCGTGTTATAAAAGTATTTGCACCTAACATAATAAAATAAAAAATTAATTATCGTGTATGTCCGATGCTTTTACTACACAGGGCCATTTTGGACATTGTTCTTTAAGTGAAAAAGAAGTTTAAAGGAAATATTCATGGTTTAGTAATTAAATACATTTCGAAGACATATGAGTTCGTAAATATGCATTAGGATAGCGTGATTTTCCTTCGTCCAAAAAACCTATTAGAGGTAAGAGTAGACACGCGCCCAGCCGTGGGTGTATATCGGCTTTATTTTAGGTGTTATTTTTATGAATACAGTGGAATATTTTCATGCAATAGTAAATTTCTATTTGGCTAGACACGTTATAAGGAGCATTTAGCCGCGTACAGGAATTACAATCCAGATAAATCCCATTTTGCCAAACATCTTTTGGACACAACCTAGCCAACGACCACTCCTTTAAAGTCTTACATACGTGTAATAAAGGGCTGCGACTGTGTGTGCTGGAACAGTTAGAGATATTAAAAAGTAATAAGAATACCGTTGCACTGCTGAATGAACAAACAAATGTTACTAACTCACCTCTTTTAAATATCTTTAAGCCTGCTCTCTAATAACAGAGAGTCTCGCTATATGGTCGTTGGTCACCCTCACGGTGATCGGCGATTGGTTACGTGGTTGGAGGGTAGGTGGGCGTTGCGCGGCGGTTTCTTTTTAATTTTACAAACGGCTGCGTAAGTCCGGCGGTGATTGGTCGCATATCTTATCGCATGACGCAGTCGCTCGCTCCTTAAGTAGAGAGCGGTTGCGTCAGCGGTCTGTATAAATAGCAGTTGTTTTGGCTCGCCGCTCACTTAGCGGTTAGTCACCGTAGAGTCTATATCACCTGAGGATGCCTCGTGTAGAGGTGAAACGTGTAGTATTATTGTCAGTGGTGTGTCTTGCCTAGTGTAGTGGTGTTGGGAGTAGCGGTGCTGGGATTAGTGGTGACGGGGATAGTGCACGCAATTCAGGGAGGACAGGAGGTGCTCTTTATACTAGGTAAGATACATAATTTTATTTTATAACTCGGATATTTGCGAAGTTAAAAAAAAGTTTTTTTAAAGCTTTTTTATGTACAATATATATATATATATATATATATATATATATATATATATATATATATATATATATATATATATATATATATATATATATATATATGTATATATATCGGAAATGAAAACGGGAGATCCCACTTCTGATGTCGGATATTTACAACAGAATTTTGATCTTGGAGATACATCAGGATAGCGTTAACTGTTAAAAATAATAAAAGTGTGAGGGCGGATGTTCAACTTGCTCTCGTGCTTACGCAATTAATCATTATCGGTAATAAGACAACGTAACGCACTATACATTCAGTATAGTGAAATTACAGTTCGACCACACCGTAACACGTCTCCGCCACAATCACACACCAGTGTAACGTGAGGTACGTAATTACATGATAACACCAAAATATGTACAGCAACAGCAACACTACTTATCTCAATGTAACACAGGGCAGCCTCTCAGCAACACCAATCCTCCTTGTCTGCACTAGAGGAATTACAATAACGAACAGAACCACCACACTATCGTAGCACTAGTAGAATGACCACACTCGTTGAATGACTGAAGCGGAATCTCCCACGCACGGCACCTACAGTGAACTTTATACTACAGACACAAGAGGGGGTTTCTCGATATACCCTCCATTCTACCTCAATCCAACCGGGTATTTTATAGACGCTCCGACACGGCCGTCCTGACGTACGACCGTCCTCGGGCGTGTATTTTCATGGATTTCTGTAACATACAAAAATTCGTCCGCTCGTCCATCCTGACACGAGTGGGTACACATTATTAGTTCGTAAAACTAATTGTTAGATGGCGCTGCTTGCCGCACTATGGCGCCATCAATTCACGACACGGCCACTCCTGACTAGCATCCGTCCTCGGTTGCAGTGCCTGGAGACAAAATTTGCTCAGTGATTAATCTAGCTCGGCTATTCTGCCAACAGAAAAGGTTGATTCAAAATAGTACTTCACTTCTCCCAAGTCTAAGTACAATAGTCAACTGTCATAATTGACAATGCCTTGTTATTAAGGCTTCTTACACTGTGCTTCCTGCACAACATGATTTATTGTGGAAGGTCCGATCAACAAGTTCCAACACAGTAATTTTAACAATTTTGTTACTCTTTTCAATTCATAAGCAATGCATATTCAACTCGTGAAACTTTCTTTGATATCTGTGCACCAACACAGACCAGAATCGCACCAACGATTCTTTACATATCCGCCGTCACATATGCCAGAATCGCACCAACGATTCTCCACATATCTGCCGTCATATATGCTACAATACACAAGGGGCTCTGTGCAGCAACACAGTCCTGAATCGCACCAACGATTCTTTACATATCTGCCGTTACATATGCCAGAATCGCACCAACGATTCTCCACATATCCACCGCCAAATATGCTACAACACATCTGCCGCCACATATGCCAGAATCGCACCAACGATTCCCTACATATCTGCCGCCAAACATACACCAACACAGACAGAAATCGCACCAACGATTTCCTACAGACCCATCGCCACATGTTACTCATGAGGTGCGTTCTAAAGTTTTGAGTACGAGTATACAAGCATTCTTAATCAAATTTGGTCTCACTACCACTGTTATCAACTATGACATCTAATTCTCTATGAACTTGGTGATCGGTGATCTTCCTCACATAATCATGGGGGTATTTGTTACTTTGCACACTAAACTTTGACAGATTTCGGTTAAATTTACAAAATTACTTACACTTTTGTCACAACACAATCTTTGATGATAGAGCATTTGGCCCAGAATCATAATAAAATAGGTACGACTCACCAGTATTCATCAGCACACCGCTGGGATTGCTCACATAGTAAACATCGACACGTCGCTCACTGCTCGCCTCTGCGGCAGGCGTAAGGCAAGCGCTCGTGGCAATTAAAACAAACCAGCACACGCCATAGTTAGCTGCCATGAAGCAAGCTCACGCGGTCAAAACAACCGCACAGGGCGTGCCGCACTCGCACAGCGAGCCGTCACATCTCACTAGCACCAGAGAGATGCTGCACCGTACCACGCACTCGAAACGTTAACGGGAGCAGCAGGAGCACCTGAGGGTTCACAGACATCGTCGGGGTTGCCGTCATCGGGATCTGCGTTAAAAAGAAGTTGTTGTTCTCTTATCCATCACGCATACAAGGCCCTCAAACAGAAATACGCTCTCATACCATGAACTATAATAAAGCACTTCGCTTTCACAAGTATGCATACATCTCCATACGAAGTATCTCACACATACTCGTACTTTATCTTGCAAGATCCCACGTTAACCACGTGAACCACGTTAAAAAACTTGAACCAGTATAGCGCCTGCCAGGACAGATCCTGACGCATGTTCAGAGAACACGATTTCCGCGCATACAGAGTATAAGACTTCCGCGCATACAGTGTACGACTTCGGCGCACACATAGTGTAAGACTTCCGAGGCACGGCCTGGACGGTGCCTGCGTATACGCGTCTGCCGAAACCAGGTCATGTTATAACTGGACCCGGCAGTCCGTTCCGACCAGCAAGGCACACACACTCACCTCAAACTCGCGCACATGTAGTCACATCACACGTGCTACTGTAACACAAAAGAACACATTAAAAAGATTCAGTTGGAACTTTAAAAAAAAATGCAGCAGTACTCTCAGGACACTATTCATCTTTCCAGAGCACCATATACTGAGTTGCAGCTACACGACAACCTCTGGTACGGTCCAATCCGCATGTAAACTTAAATACTAACTTCAATGTCAGAACTAATTTGCTCTACTTCAATTTCGTCTGTTATACTTTGGTTTTCTGGCATTTTTCGCAACCAACTCGTGTATCAAATGGTGATCGGTAGCAGCGGCAAATAATATGTCCGCGGCGTCATAAGCCGACAGCATAGTTCCACTCAAGAGCGACCGCTACAGCTCCACGCTCTCCACTAGACCCTCAACATCAAATCCCAATTTTATCGACTACGTAATACTCGCAGTAAACTGTAACACTTATCAACACATTAGAACACAGAAATACAACTTAGTGTTTTTAATTAATAGCACGTTAACGTAAAACATTTTTCGGTACATCGTTTAAACATTTTAAACTTTAAAATTAGCCCATGTAAATCACATCTCGTGTATCAAATTATAACATAACTTGAGCAAGTTAAACTTCCACTGAATGCAAACTATAACTCATTTAGAATACCTCCAACATTTCTTTCGACATTTGTTATCATATTTGGGTACGTTAAGAAATAATGAAATTACTTGCGGGTACTTTCTATTATAAATCGAATAAAAAGATTTAACTTTTGGCTTAAAACATTTCACTTTAAACTTTTACTCTACACTTTAATGATTCGTCAGTGTCATAAATACGGCAACAAACTGGATTTAGGAAATTGAACACAAACAAAACGCGAGGCGCATCATAGTATTTCACCAACGTTATAACCCTCACACTATTCAAAGGTTATAGGTGGGCAGTAACAGGGACTTTATCCCACTTCTGATATCGGAAATGACAACGGGAGATCCCACTTCTGATGTCGGATATTTACAACAGAATTTTGGTCTTGGATATACATCAGGATAGCGTTAACTGTTAAAAATAATAAAAGTGTGAGAGCGGATGTTCAACTTGCTCTCGTGCTTACGCAATTAATAATTATCGGTAATAAGACAACGTAACGCACTATACATTCAGTATAGTGAAATTACAGTTCGACCACACCGTAACACGTCTCCGCCACAATCACACACCAGTGTAACGTGAGGTACGTAATTACATGATAACACCAAAATATGTACAGCAACAGCAACACTACTTATCTCAATGTAACACAGGGCAGCCTCTCAGCAACACCAATCCTCCTTGTCTGCACTAGAGGAATTACAATAACGAACAGAACCACCACACTATCGTAGCACTAGTAGAATGACCACACTCGTTGAATGACTGAAGCGGAATCTCCCACGCACGGCACCTACAGTGAACTTTATACTACAGACACAAGAGGGGGTTTCTCGATATACCCTCCATTCTACCTCGATCCAACCGGGTATTTTATAGACGCTCCGACATATATATATATATATATATATATATATATATATATATATACATAAGTATCTAGGCGTGACGGTCACGCAGTTTTCACAATTCACGATTCAAATTGACGAGAATTATCTTTATAATTTATTAACGATTTTTACCTTACTTAAATCGTGTAATGTTTTGTAGTCACATTGCTGCAAATACGAGTAACACATTCCAATTGCATAAAAAAATTATAAACCTTATATCTGTCACTCTGTACCAAAGCAACGAAGTAGTATTTATTTAAATCTGGTTCTCCCTATTCGCACGAGGCCACAATTTATGGGGCCTTGCGGAGACTTCTGCCTGAATTATATCCCGATGATAATGACAGGCTTTTAAATTCCAAATGGAGCAATTTCCTCCAACAAATCTTAAATCTCTTTCTAGGTACCATTACTTAATACCACTATTTTTAAAATCGTTTACGATATTATATTTTGCTAGCTTTAATTTAACTTCATCCAAATATTGAATCCGGATTTTAACCAGTTCCAGGTAACAGATTAACCTGAAATTTTACACACACTTAAACAGTCTAGCATATTTAGAAATGTAACTTTTCAAAATAGCCGCCTTGATATGGATAATGAAAGGGTTTGTGAAAAGGAATACGAAAACTTGTTTTTTAACAACCTGTTTAAAAAAGGCAATTTATACTATTTATTATAATATAAAAAAATATATAGTAAAATTTATTTTATTGTACATTTTGTTATTTTCTAAGGTTGTGCACATAATCGGTAAATTATCATGAGTGCAGGCGTCGTGCTGGGGACGTGCTGAGAGGAACCAACTTATATTAGCCAGCTTGGTTAACTGGCTTCACCCGAAGTGTGCTGAACCCCCAGCACACCTCAGGGGCTGGTAGCTAACCATCTGAGCTACCAGCCGTGGCAGCTCAGATGGTTAGCGCTCGCTGTAAATTTCACAGTACGCGAGCAAACTGGATTTGATCCCCGCTGGCACCAATGAAATTGTTAATTGCAATTTTAAGTGCTGATTTACCACGTGCTCGGCAGTGAAGGAAAACATCGTGAGGAAACCTGCATGTCTGAGAAATTAAAAAAAATATATTTAGAAGACATGTGAAGTCCGCCAACACGCATTGGGGCAGCGCGACGCGGCGGACATTTCCTTGCCCTAAAACCCTCTCAGAAATGAGAGGAGGCCTGTGCCCAGCAGTGCGGCGTATATAGGCTTTACTTTTCTACAGACTTCAAAAAGGAGACGGTATTCAATTCGACTGTATGTTTTATTCATATGTGTTACCTCAAAACATTTTTCTGGATGAACCGATTTCGATGTTTCTTTTTCATTTGAAAGCTGGTGTTTCCCATGTGGTCACATATAAATTTGGTCAAGGTTTAACCAATAGTTTTTGAGTTATTCTTAATAATTTATATTGAAGTCGGTTGTATAAAATGTTTAATTTTAAATAATTTTTTCTTTTGCACACAATAGAAAAAATTGAAGCCCTTATAGCATCACTTTGTCCGTCCTTCCGTTTTTCAAAATCGTTTTTTTTATTCTCAGAGACTATGACGTAAATTCTTGAAATTTTGCATAAATATAACATGCCACATGCTACGGGAACACGTGATTATTATAGTTATTTTTATAATTGCATTAATATTATACGTCTAGCAAAACCGACAACTTTTAATATCCGGCATGTCTTTCTATGTGCCATTATATCACATCCAAAGAGATTTAAATATATAGGTATACTATAGAGCGGGCATTGAGAACATTTATATACAAAAACTTTGAGCTATTGCGCGTGTGGCACCCTCTAGCTAAAAATAGCACAACAACGCTAAGCATTTATTAAGACAACATTTTAGCTATTCCCCAGTAGGTGACGCTAATAAATATAACGTCGTTTTAGGAATGTTACCGTTTCGATATCAAAGTATCGATAATGTTGTTGAAGATTACTCAGTTTGAAATCCTTTTCGATATAATAATAGGAAATATACATGATAATTTTATTGTATAAATCTATTTGTCATGACTTCCATCACACGATAAATTCATATTAACTTTTTACGCCCCTTTAGTGTCATGAAATAAAATATTTAATTTCCAATAACTAAGAATCAATTCAAACAGCAGTCACATTGGTTGCCACCTTGGTGGCATCTTGGATGACGTTACTCGGTTCATTAGCTGCTATAATAATAGCATATTACTGGTAGCACTGGTAGTTGATCGGTCGGCGTTAAAGACACATCGGTAAACGCCAAATCCAATAAGAGAGTCCCACTATGTTTTTAAATTGGTTTCTATTACAAAAACACACTTCAAATCTAAAATATTTTAGGAAAACACTGAACTTAAAATCAGTTTCACGATTTTTCACATTTCATCAGCTGCAGTACACTTAAAGACACTATCCACACCAATAAAAGTTGTTATTTTAAGTTTTTACCTTATTTTCTAACTCAGGCTTAACCTACAACTTATTGCATCTAATATCTTTAACAGTACAAATTGTTTTTAATGTAAGAAACTTATAGCCCTCTCCTATCACTGTAAGCGAGGATCTATAATGGCTTTGTCCTTGAAAACCACCAGACAATGAAGTCCGGTGTAAAACCACCACACAATGAAGCCTGGTATGTAAAAGAGAAGACTTGCTGTATTGCTAAACATCAACACAGCAAGTATCCTCAGCATGCTCATAAGCAACACAGAAAATCTCATCAGCATCCCTAAAAATTAAAATTTCCCACCCTTGCTCCACATAAAGTAGGCTATTTAGCATAGCTGGTATATGCTACTCATTTTTGTTGGTATGGGTACAGTATCGTTGACTGTTTTACCTCCTTAAATATTGTAAAGGATTAAATCGGCAACCTGTATATTTTTTTATCGATAATCCCAATCGATAAACGTCGTCAATCACTAACTTTAACATTGGTATCTAAATAGTGACGTTTACTGGATAACAGGGGGCGCTTATTACAATAAAAATAAATGTTCTAGAACAATCTACTAGAAATAATAAAATTTAAAGATTATTCGGTAAATATATGTTATATTTACGATAATAAACCGAAATCACCTTAATTTTTTGCTCCATATCGTGACTTACAATATCTTAATGCACAACCGGGCATATTTCCTTTAAAAATATTTTTTCAATATATGAAACTAATGCGTCTTGACCTTTTGACGATGTCACTAAGACTAAATGACAAAAATCGGAGATATATCCTATAGGACATAAGTTACAGACGACAATTTTGCTGCTGATGTCCGGGCTATTACTACTACTACTTAAATGTCTTTGATCACATCGGAAGACATGTCGGATATAGTAAATTTTCCTGGAATCATAAATGCGTTATTTACATTTTACCAAAATAATGTTGAATTACACGTTCTGAAATTTGATTCATATTATTGGCCCCATTGAATATTAATTGGCACCATAAAAAGATGCTATATTTTTAATAAATACATATATGATGGCACCAGCACCATTGCACGTGTGGCGCCGATGGTTTAGCTAGACAGAATTCTTATAAATAACACTTGTACCGCACACCTGCACTATTGCACCTGCGGTGGCGCCGGTTTTGCTTGTATAAAACGGACGGAGCGGCCGCTGTTAAGGCAGTCTTGGCTCTGACGTGGAACGGTGCGCTTTTCGTATTCCGTTACTAGTTTATCCTCGACTCTTTGGATAATTAATTCGTGTAAACGAATTAATTATTATTCCTAACTACAAAATCTGTCTCTGTACTATACCCACTATACTTCCTACATCAGGAGTGGGATAAAGTCCCCATTTTTGCCCACATACAATCTTCGAATAGTATGAGGATTATTACATTTGTGAAAGACTATAATGCATTCCGCATTGATGAATCTGTTTTTATGTTAAATACCGTTATGAAATTTGCTGTCCTACTTACGATATTGTCGTGTCATTAAAGTGTAGAGAAAAGATAAAGTGAAGTTATTTAAGCCAAAAGATAAATCCTTTTTTTTTTCGATTAGTATTAAAAGTACCCGCAAGTATTTTCATTATTTCTTGACGTACCTAAATATGTTAACAAATGTCGAAAGAAATGTTGGAGGCTTTCTAGTAGTTATAGTTTGCATTCAATGAAAACATAACTTGTTCAAGTTTTGTTGTGATTTGATAGTTCACGCGAAACATGATTATCATTTGCTATACTTTGAAGTTCATAACGTTTAAGGGTGTACCAAAATAAAGGATTAACTTTAACATGCTATGAATTAAAAATAATAAGTGACATTTTTGTGTTCTAATCTGTTGCAGTGTTGCAGTTTGCTCCAAATATTATGTGGTCGACAAGATTGGAGTTTGATGTCGAAGGATTTAAAAGTCTATACAAGAATGATCAATGAGGAAGATGCTGTGACGGCTAATCGAACATGGTCAGGTACGGCCGAGCGCTGGTATGATTGAGCCTACACCGCTACAATCGGTAACTTATCGGCTGATCTTACGGCAAGGCAATTCAAGCGGCCGCCGAACAAATGGTGCTTTGGCTCTGTAAATGGACGTCTGAGGCTTGGACGGCTTTTGTAGATTTTGCACAGTTGCCTCCTTCCTTTGAAATATGTTGTGATATTTGTCTCTACACATAGTTTCCGTTTTTTGCAGTGTTTTCAAGTGTCATACAGTTGCCGTTTCTTAAGAGAATCTCGGAATTCCATAGTTCGCAATACATTTATCTCCATTTCCAGCAGAACGGAAAGTTGGAGTGCGTTTGCCTGGAGGTAGCCATATCGGCGCGTCCATGACTTAAATGAAGTCTGGGATGGTCGACCGTTGTAATATTTAACAAGAGTTAATATCTGTTAGCAGGTGGTGATAACTGATAGACCGTATGCTGTTCACTGTCAACCGCACGAGGACGTGCGACAGTCAGAGGTAGCCGTGTCTGTGCATCTAGAAAATACTAGAGACGTTGCAACACTCTAGCAAAGTAATAATTCTAGTGCAGGAAAGGAACATGAGGTTGCAGGGAGGCTGGTCTGTGCTGCACTGGGATATGTGTCGAGTTGCTGTTGGTTTACATACTTAGGTGTTATCGTGTCACTACGTCCCTCACGATACACTTTTGTGTGATTGTGACGGGGACATGTTTGCGGTATGGTTGGTCTGTAACTGTTCTATACTGAATTGAAAAAAAAGAGAGTAAGAAAAAAATGTGGTTCTTACTATCATTGCAGGGCGTTTGCCGGTCCAATGATATAGCTACAGGGAATAGTGATTCCGGACTAGCATAAATAGTACTGAAAAAAAAGAGGTTAAGAAAAAAGAATAGTTCTTACAATCATTGCAGGGCTTTGTGCCGGTCCAGTGATATAGCTATAGGGAATAGTGATTCCAGACTAGCGAAAACAGTACTTGAAAAAAAAAGAGAAAATAGAAAAAGCTACAGACTAATCATTCCGATCGAGCATAAAGTTGATTAAAGTTTTGTAGGGCTTACTGCCCGAACAAAACTGATTGTCACCCAAGTCAGAAGGGTCAATGTAGACCGGACCAGAAGCTGTTATGTCAGGATAGTCGAACGATGTTTTTTTTTGTCTACAGATAACTAAAATTGTGATGGAGCGCGTGCGAGGACGCACGCATGTCAGTATGGCCGTGACGGCACCAGCACCATTGCACGTGTGGCGCCGTTGGTTTAGCTAGACAGAATTCTTATAAATAACACTTGTACCGCACACCTGCACTATTGCACCTGCGGTGGCGCCGGTTTTGCTTGTATAAAACGGACGGAGCGGCCGCTGTTAAGGCAGTCTGGGCTCTGACGTGGAACGGTGCGCTTGTCGTATTCCGTTACTAGTTTATCCTCGACTCTTTGGATAATTAATTCGTGTAAACGAATTAATTATTATTCCTAACTACAAAATCTGTCTCTGTACTATACCCACTATACTTCCTACATATATATATATATATATATATATATATATATATATATATATATAAAATGTATATTTGCATTGTAATGGCGGCAAAAGATAATCCACTACCCCATATCGTCCTGTGGATGGCGTAAGAAGTTATAAGTGGAAAATGAAACAGGGGATGGGCAGCAGCATTTTTTTGATAACAGCTCCAAATAATAAAAAGCTTCGGTTGTCAAGCTGCCCGCTAAGCGTGGCAACTATGGCAAATATGCAGAGAATATGGCAATCTATTGGAATCACCTAAACTCAGTTGTGGATTTTGATGGGTTATACCGGTATGCTAATATTTAGAAACTCATACGGTGATTCTTTTGGAAGACGCTTTCGTATATTTCGGGTAGTCAGTTCTATCCATAGTTAAAATTAAAATAAGCCTGTGCTTACGTAAAATTTGCTTATATTACTTTTTCGCAAGATTCGCGAGGTCTATCACAAAATTCTGCGTGTTGACGGTTTTCTTATGTCTACAAATTTTTATAACTACTTAGCCATCTACGATTCCTCATGAAATTATTCTTCATCATTTTACCACTGAACATGTAGTAACTTAGCACTTAATATTCCTATAACACTAGTTTTCGCAAGATAACGTATGCGTTATCTCCCGTGCCACAAAATCTTACGGTAAGCTACACAGCTCTCGTACTTGCACTTTACTTATACCTCGTAATTAGACATCCAACGATAGAATTTTACAGAGTACCTACTCACTTTTTTAATTACTTACATCAGATAACTTGATAGATAGTCAAATTCGGGGAGCATTCAAATAGTTTTTAAAAACTAAACTAAAACTACGTACTGCCGATTTGGAGGCTTTAATACTAATGTCTCAAAATTTTATAAGACTCTTAGGTCTACGTGATTATCTGAGATCCTGCTCAGCATTACAAGGAATGCATACGATCCCGCAATGTAAGCCATCTCTAATCTAACACAGAAGGACGCAGGGGATGCATAATTAGATATCTAATAGATTCAACTAAATAGCTTTTCCTTTAATTACAGTTTTGTGCGCTAAACGAGGGAATTACGGTAAATCAACCAGATAATAAAATATTTTAATTCTAACAATTTTAGATGCTGACGGAATAAGTATTCAATAGCATTTAATTTAACTGTTACTTATTATTGGTTTATTCAGTAGTAAATAGATAGTACTATTATTAGATTAAAAGTATGAAAGCCAAAACTGTAATTATATATACGTCGCGGCCAGATCGTAGAACTGATCAAATCATTATATGGTCCGGAAAATCGCAACCATTTCATGATTAGCCAATTATTACTGGTCATATCATATAAATGTCAAGGTTCGTCTGCCTCGTTGATCTAGTGGTTGTAAACGCGACTGCAGATCATGGGGTGCCGGGTTCGAATCCCGGGTTAGGCCAAAAAACAGTTAGGTATTGAATTTTTCTATCAAGTAATTCTCAAAGCCTGCCCGGAGTCAGGAAGTTGGCGGTGTTTTACTCCCATGTCTTGGATTGCACGCTAAGCCGTTTGTCCAGTGCCTGAGCTTTAATAAAACTAATAGTAAAATTTACTTATAAATATGTTATTTATATTTAAAAAAAAACACTACAAAAGCCCTTCTTTTTATAGTTTCGTAGTTGGATAAAAATTATAAGTGGCTCCGGGTCCCTAACTAACTAAATACACCATTTTATGGAAATCTGACAAGTAGTTTTTGCGTAAATCGTGAATATACAGAAAGACAGATAGACAGACAAACATTCTAAAAACCACTAAATTGGCTTCAGTGGCAGGTTAACACAACCACACAAACACACGCACACTTACACACACACACACACGCACACGCACGCACGCACACACACACAAACGCAAGCACGCACGCACACGCACACGCACACGCACACGCACGTACGCACGCAAGCATGCCGCACGCACGCACGCACGCATGCACGCACGCACACTCGCTCGTACTCATACAGTTGTGAAAGCTTTCAGTAGTTACCACAGAAAGTACCACACAATTTTACATACGAGTACATATGATGATTTTTCAATACTAAATATTACATTAATTTATTTATTTATCGTGCACGGGTCGTAAATAAAACCGCAACTATTACAATGTATTCTCCAAGGCCCGCCTTTTTCTATTTAACTTTTCGTGTTGGTAACTCCCGCAGCTCATAGAACATTCTGTTACTGCTTTTAAATCTACGAGACTTTGTAAACTTTATCCAAATACGTACAAAATAAACAATTTTATTTTCAACTTGTGATATATATATAATAAACATCGTACTACTTGTAGCGGTCTACCGGTTGACTGCTAGAGCATATGAGCGCTAACCATAAGTTTGATATAATATTTGATATCGTATTCTCCTCATCTTAATGAGCTCATTGACAACTGTCAGCGAACTTATTGCTAGGCACGCAGCTAACCTGATTTTTATATTCGCCAGAAAATCGTGTTGGTATGGCAAGACGCCACTCGTCCTATTCTCGCGACTCTGGCTGGTCCGCACCGCTGCTGTGGCGGTTGTTCCTCCCTTATTTATCCTAATTAACGCGCTAGGCGAGTAAATTTAACGTGGGTCACTCAATTGTTTCGGGACCCTTATTACCTAGACTCAGAGCTTCTGCGTAACGAACTTAGGTGGTTTGATCCTCAATTGTAAATGGAGGCCACAATATCCACTTACCATCAGGTGGACTGTGTGCTCGTTTATCAACCTTATTCTTTAAAAAAAAAAGTGAGAATAAGTCAAGAGAACATTTAAAAATGTTGTAAAATAAACATAACATAATATTCATCTTGCTTAGGATTAACAACATTTGACTTGGCTAAGAGGTAGCTTGTCTAGGTTTAGAAACAGCGTTTCAGCTGATTGGTTAGCATCAACATCAGCACCATCTGTAAGGTCTTTCCTTTTTTAACAGTTTGAAATTATATAGCAACAACATGGAAAAATTACACGCCAACGAGGTCAAGAATGTAGCATCTATTTTGAAAATTGGTGTCAATAATAAAAGATGACAACAATATTAGAAATATGGGTCAGAACGCAAAATATTATTTTAAAGATAAGTTGACGTTTTGTAGTCATACTGGCAAGATTATCAGAGCAACCACAACAAATTAATTAAATGAGAGTCGTTCACATTCCTACTTTTCAAATTCCGAATACGAAATTTCTTTGAAACAATATAGCTGATAAAAGAAATTAAAAATTAGCAGTATAAGGATTTCCTGACTAACCAGAAATTCTACTCAACTGAAGGTGGTGTGAAGGAAGGCAAAATACTCAAAAAGTGGATAAAGGTAAGTTAGGTATAAAGGCAGCGCCGAAAACAGGATTAAACATCACAATCAAACATCCCGTCTGAACCAAAAGTAAACGTTGCAAATGTCATTTTGTTATGATGATCATGGTGTTTACAATTGCAAAATATTTTAAGCGATGTCAAATGAAATCAAATTAAATACCACCAAAAATTTAAACATAGCATACATTGTTTTATTTTTTACGCTATTATTTTATACGTGGTAGAGCCATGCTTCATCTGTATCATAGTTGAATGGGTCGGCTCGACCGGGTAAGGACCACGCTCTCACAGAATACCAGCGAGAAATAGCAGCTTAATGCTGCTGTGTTTCGTTTTTTTTATAGGATAAGGGTGACAAACGAGCACACAGTCCACCTGATGGTAAGTAGTTGCTGTGGCCCATAGACATCTACATTTATCCTCGATGAGGAATCAAAATGCAGATGCGTTGTCACCCGTGAGGACTAAGATGGAATGCCTCGTTTCCAGTAAAAAGGGTTTCCGGTTCTCTACAATCACCATACGAAACACAGCAGCATTAAGCTGCTAGTTTACGCTGGTATTCTGTGAGAGCGTGGTCCTTCCCCAGTCGAGCCGACCCATTCGTGTTACAACTACACCAGAAATATAGCTGCAGCATGGCTCTACCACTTATGGTGAGAGTAGGGAACCGAAGCCCTTTTTACTGAATACGAAACATTTCATCTTAGTCCTCAGGAGTAACAACAGATCTGGATTTAGATTGTTAAACGAGGAAAGATGTAGATGTCTATGGGCCACAGAATCCTCTTACCATCAAGTGGGCTCGGCTCTGTGCTCGCTTGTCACACTTATTCTATAAAAAAAGAAATTATTTATATACCCATAAGTTTTATAAATTATTATTGATTATTCATCCAATACCGAACAAAAGTAAAACATTACAAAACTTCACCTAATCTTAGAAGCCAGTTAACGCAAATAAAACGTAGTTCAATACAAAAGAACAATAGAAGTTTGTGTTTGTGTGAATGAAGGCATTTGCCGCATACCTATCACTGTTTTAATACAGGTTCCCGCTTATTACTAAATGTTGTCATAGCTTTGTATAAGCAATCATTTAATTTTTATAAATAAGACGATATAACAAACATATTACATAGTTTTTAATTTATATAAAACATGTATAACATGTGTATATTCAAATAAAATAGCTATAAATGTAACTATTTTGCAAAGTTGTAAGCTTATATGTGTCGGTTTATCTTCAATTCATACGAAGTAGACAGGAATGTTACCGACTGCACATGCTGCCAGGCAGATTGAAATCGAGCTCGCCAAATCAAATAGCGTTCTAGCTTCGTGTAAAATAAATGCAGACAGAGCAAAATAAACATAGGAGCGGTAAATTTTTTCACAATAAAACCGATCTTCTTTTATTATTAAGATATTATACAACAAAAGTATGTGACACAAGCAACCAGTACAAGCAATATATAGAAGAACTAAACAAAATTGTAATTCACACATCATTAACTATTATTAACCGCCAACGCCAAACTTATGGCATACCTAAAGCAGAACGACCCCTGATCTCTGATTCTCGAAATGAATGCACTCTGCACGAGATGGATAAGATTGATTTTAGCCATATTGAGGTCACCAATAAGTCACTAGCATGCCTTTCCATTGAGTCCAAAGTCCGAGTAGAGGTATTTTGCAGCACCAAACAATATTCATCATCATTACAGCCCGTCACAAGTCCACTACTGAACTTAGGCCTCCCCCAAGGATTGTCACAAAGCACGGTCCTGAGCCACCTGCATCCATTGACTTTCTGCATGTCTTACCAGGTCGTCACTCCATCTAGTGGGGGGTCGCCCTACACTTCACCTACCGGTACGAGGCTGCCACTCGAGAACCTTTTTCCCCCATCGGTTGTCGGTTCTTCGAGCTATATGGCCGGCCCAGTACCACTTCAGCTTATTAATCCGTTGGGCTATGTCAGTTATACTGGTTCTATTGCAGATATTGTCATTTCTAAGTTTATAGCGCAGAGAAACCCCGAGCCCTCTCCATAGCTCGCTGAGCAACCTTGAGCTTCCTCATATGGCCAGTAGTGAAGGACCACGTCTCGGTTCCATAAGTCATCATTGACAACACCCACTGGTTTCTACAGTCTCGTTTTCAAGTTTTGAGGTATACCTGACGAGAAGGTGAATCCGTATATTGACCTCTCGGTCGAAGTTGGACTTACCTAGTCGGACTATTTGTCCTCTCTACTACTCGACTACTCGTCAACAACTTCGAGCTTAGTGCTGCCAACAACTACCAGCATAGGTGTCATGTCACACGTTATACATGATATTTTTTGTCCATGTTCATCTTAAGACCTATCCGTTGGGAGGCACTATTGAGGTCATTGAGCATAGTGCTTAGGTTCTCCAGTGATTCTGCCATAAGGACTATATCGTCGGCAAATCGAAGGTGAGTGATGTACTCGCCATTGACGTTAATACCTTATCCATAACTAGTTGCTTTAGCAGCAGTTTCGTAGTAGTATGCAAAATCAATTGTTTAGACCGATGGTTTTTTTTTTACTTTATTACTAAATAAAAACTTAGCTAGTCCAGTAGCTTGAAAACGTCTTACAATGCAGCGGTAAAGAGTTTCGGGGATATAACATCACCCTGTCTTACACCTCTCTGCAGTTGGATAGGTTTCGTACTCTAGTTCTGTACTTGGATAACCATCGTAGCCCTACTGCACAAATACTTCAACACTTCGATATGCCGACAGTCAACTTGGTATCGCTGAAGGGACTGCAGCACCACCCAAATTTCGACGAAATCAAAGGCTTTCTCATAGTCCACATACGCCAGACATAGTGGCAAATTGTACTCCTCGGTTCTCTGTACAATTTGCCGAAGGGTATGTATGTGGTCTATGGTGCTAAAGACTTTTCAGAAACCGGCTTTTCAGGAGGTTGAAAGCCGTCGAGTCTGCATGCGAGACGATTCGTAATGACTCTCGAAAATAGCACGTAGACGCGGCTCAGAAGGGAAATCGGTCTGTAGTTCTTCAAGAGAGCATTGTCGCCTTTCTTGAAGAACAAGACCATAGAGGACGGAATTAGAAAGCTTCCGAAGAACTTCAAGTACCGGTTTTCCACCCGCTTTCAGAAGCTCCGTTGTAATTCCATCCTCGCCTGGGGACTTGCCATTTTAAGGTGCTGGAGAGCCATTCTAATCTCGCTCAGACTGACGTCCGGGATATCTTCGGAATAGTGTCGGATAAGACTCGAACTTGGATCGTTACACACACTTGCGTGTGGTTCCAACAATGATGTATACAGCTGCCCATAGAACCTCTCAATCTCACTCAAAAGCTCAGGTGTCCCGGAAACGATGTTGCTACTTTCGGTCTTCAGCTTCGACAGTTGGCTTTTTCTGGCAGATAGATCTCTAGCAAAGACTTTGGAGTCCTGGTTCCACTCGATCGCTTCTTCAATAGGAGCAGTATTAAAGTTGCGTAAGTCCCGCCACATGCATTTGGAGATCTGTCTGTTCCATTTTATGTATGCTGTCAAATCTACTGAAGACTGCAGCTTCATTTCCTGTCTAACAGCCATGACGTTAAGAGTGTAATCGGAGAGTTTTTGTGTTCTTCTGCGGCGGGTCTTGCAAAACTTAGCTCCGACCGCATGGACAGTTTCCACGAGCTTGTCATTCATATCGTCCACTGCACTGCAATCTTTGAGGCACTGTAAACTGTTTTGTAGCTCGAGCTGAAATGTTTAGTGACCTTGGATCAAAGAACGAGGGGGACGGAGCGCTAACTTCAATAAAAGTGACCTATCCAACTTAACGTTTAGGTCCAATGTGACTCTCACCATTCAGTGATCGCTGCTGGTTTTCACCCTCGCGACCACTGACACATCACTGAATAGTCTGGTCGCCATAATGAAGTCAATCTCATTTTTTGTCGAACCGTCGGGGCTCGACCAGTTACACTTCCTGTAGGCCGCTTCTGGAAGAAAAAGTTCATCATAAAGAGTCCCTCTTTCATCACGAAGTCGGCACAGCTGCTGGCCCCTTGGATTCTGTTGCCCTATTCCAAATTTCCCTACCTTCAGCACAGTGTTCTTCTTTTGTGTTTGTAACCGTATAGTGGGTTTTGGAGGAATGCATGGCTATCTAGATTCATGCATTTCTCATACATTTCCTCCACCTCTTCATCGGGATGTGCCAAGGTTGGTGCGTAAACCTATATGACCTTCATCGAATACCGTTTGGTGATTCTGAGTATAAGGTAGGCAATCCTCGTCGTCACACTCTCAATCTACAAAGTTGTTAATGAGCGACTTGTGGACGATAAATCCGACACCTCCTTGGGACAGATGGTCGCCCTCCCGGTGATAGAACAAGTTGCCAGATTCGAAGATTATCATGTCCTCCCCCTTCTTCGGACCTTAGATTATTCTATAATATCCCAGCGCAACTTGTCTATATCTTCTTCCAGCTCCAGGATCTTCTCGTCAATCCGCAGGGTGCGTGCGTTGTATATTGCCAGGTCGTGTCGTCTTAGGTGGCAACCGAACCTTCACCGGAGATTCTTAGCACCCCCTGCCCCGCTGTTACCATGGCCGCCACCGTAGCCAGGTATAGCGGGGCTACTTCAAGCAGCCGCTCTTTGTGGTTTTATCCCACCGAGCGAACTTCGATTAATCCTAGATATGAAGACCCTAAGCAAGTTACCATTACATCCATTAGGAACAGTACCTTGAATAACGATGAAGTTGAGCGTGAAAACAACAAATTAGTATAACTAACATAATTTACCATGCTTTTGAAAATTCTTAGAAGTGTTTTGATTATATCTGACTTTTATTATTTTTTATTATCCATAATAAATATCTTACCATAATTTGTATTTTGAATGATGCATATGTTGCCCAGAATACTTCTGGTATTAAATGAGAAATAGATGGTTTCGATACACGATAAAAGTGACTGAGATTCCGAATTGACATTCCTGAAGCCAAAAATGTCAGTGTTATTTTAAGTTTTATATTGGCTGGCAAAGCATCTCTCATGAATGTATCTTGACGTTGAATAGAGCATGTTATCAATGAAAGCAATTCGTCAAAATTCTTCGGCGTTTTTCTCAAAGCCAGTTTGAATTCCGCAGGATCTTCAAATCTCAATTTTTTTTATAGAAGAGGGGGCAAACGAGCTTGCGGCTCACCTGATGGTAAGCGACTACCGCGGCCCACGAACAACCACAACACCAGGAGAGTTGCAGATGCGTTGCCGGCCTTTTAGAAAGGTGTAAGCTCTTTTCTTGAAGGTTCCAAAGTCGTATCGGTCCGGAAAAACCGCTGGTGGTAATCGATTCCACAAGGAAGTTGTGCGAGGAAGAAAACATCTTCTAAATCGCACAGTAGTGGACCGCCAGTCATCCAGATGGTATGGATGGTAACGCGAGTTTTGTCGCGATGTGCGATAGTAAAATTGAGCGGCTGGAATTAGTCCGAACAATCAATCAAAAAGCCGATCAGCAAGAACTCGGTCGTCGACGATTCGAACCGCTCTGCGCTGGATGCGGTCAAGTGGAAAAAGCTGACACTGGAGTGCCCCGGCCCAGAGATGAGAACAGTATTCCATGTGAGGCCGAACTTGCGCTTTGTAAAGTTGCAAGCGATGTGCCGGCATAAAATACTGTCTCGCTCTGCTGAGCACGCCAAGCTTTTTAGAGGCCAGTTTGGCCTTCCCTTCCAAGTGACAACGAAACTGCACACTATTCGATATGTCGACGCCAATGATTCCGATGCTAGCTGAGGCAGCAAGGGGAGTGCCTTGAAACTGAAGAGATACGACAAAGGGGTTCTTTTAGCGGTAAACGCGCAAACTTGTGTCTTCTGGGGATTGAACTGGACTATATTTAGTCGGCCCCAATCCGAGACTTTGTTCAGCAAAGACTCGACTTCAGACACTAGTTTGTTCCGGTACTCAGCGACGTTTTCCCGAGAAATATTGCCACGGCCGGTGTATAGAGCATCACCAGTGCTGTCATCCGCATAGCAATGAATGTTACCAGTAAGCAACATATCATTGATATGCAGAAGAAATAGCGTTGGTGATATTGGGCACACAGCCTTGTGGAACAACAGCGTTAATAGGCTTGTAGTCAGAACATGCACCGTCTACGACGACCTTGATGCTCAGATCTGAAAGGAAGCTGGTGATCCAATTGCACAATTTCTCGGGAAGCCCACAAGAAGGAAGCTTCGAAAGAAGCGCTTTGTGCCAGACCCGATCGAAAGCCTTCGCTATGTCCAAATTAACGGCCAATGCCTCCCCTTTGGACTCAACTGCCTCCGCCCATCTATGAGTCAGATAGACCAGAAGATCACCAGTTGATCGACCCCGACGAAAACCGTACTGGCGGTCACTAATCAGCTGGTGATCCTCAAGGTACCTCATGAGCTGGCAGTTTATAATGGATTTCATTATTTTGGAGAACAAGGAGGTGATGGCGATAGGCCTGGTAGTTGGACGGGTCTGTGCGGTCGCCTTTTTTAGGGATCGGGTGGACCAAAGCTGTCTTCCATGAATTCGGGACTACGCCTTGGAAGTAAGAGTACCGGAAAGACGCGTTAAAACCGGTGCCAACTCCGGAGCACACGTCTTCAGCACCATGGGAGGGACTCCATCGGGCCCACTCGACTTGCTGACGACCAGGGAGAAGAGTGCTTTGCGAACCGAGCGCTGTGTAAACCGCACATCCAGCATGGAGCACTCACATCGCGGGATGGTCGGCGGTGTGATCCCCCCGTCGTCTAAAGTCGAGTTGGACGCAAAGAGAGAGCTTAACAGATCGGCTTTCTCCTTTGCGGCATGGGCCAGTGAGTCGTCCTCTCTGTGCAGAGATGGAAGAGATAGCTGACAGAAGTTCCCTTGGACAGCTTTGGCGAGAGACCAGAATGCACGGGTTCCCGAAGGAAGGCGAACTAGCTTCTCACCAATTCTGCCGATGTGCTCAGACCTTGCCTTGGCAATGACGCTTTTGAAGGACCTGGAGGCGGAATTATACTTCTTTTTAAGTTCGCTGGTGTTTACATCCCGAGACGTTGATTCGTCAGCCCAGGCCTGAATAGAATAGAATAGAATAATGATTTATTTGCATTGAATGTAGGTAATAACAATAAGGTGTTGACAGAGTACATAGAAGATCCGTACATTCTACCATTTTGGCATGCAAATATTAAATTAAATTTATTTCTATATAATACTAGTAATTAATTATAAATATTTAAAATTATGATGTATAAATAGTTATTACATTATTATAATTCAAAGTATTGCATTATTGTAAATTAATATTGTTGAAATTTTATTGCAGTTAGCATAACACATAAATTATTAATACAAACAGCATATTATAAACATTTAATTAACTGAAACGTTATTTAAATATTGGTATCATTTAAGAAATCCGACACTGAGTAATAGCATCTTTCCAATAACAAAGAAGTAAGACTCTTTTTAAATATTCTAATGGGTTGATTTTTTACAAAATTTGGGATTTTGTTATATATGACAGGTGACATGCTCATAACACTTTTTTTTAATATAGCTGTTTGAAATCTTCCTGTATACAGTAAATATTTATATTGCGTTCTCATAGATACGGCTCGTACTGGTAGCACTCCTGCTTATAGCGTGATGCTATTTTACAGGAGCAACCAAACCATGGCTGGGATCTGCCTCCGATTGGCACCACAGACGATGGAATAAAAAGTTCCATACCCTGAAGTAGCACATCAGCAACAGAATCGGCAACAACGCTGGGACCTTCCGGCGAGAAGCAAACCCGCCCCCAAGGGTAGGATGCAAAAAAAGACCGCATCCGTTCCCAATCGGCTGACCTATAGTACCAAACATGACGGCAAGCTGCAGATCGCAACTGCGATGGGAGCGTGAGTGGCACCACACTCCGGATCAGACAATGGTCCGAAGAGCCCAGAGGGGCATCGACGGAGACCTGATATCCGTCCGAATGAGAGGTCAGCAGAAGGACCAACAGGAAACGTACATGGTCTTCCACATCTGGGATCCGCGTAGGCGAAGTAACCAGTTGTGTTAGACCATATGCCAAGGCAAAATTCCACAACTGAACATAGGCTTCCTCCAGAGTCGTGGTGGGCATTAAAATTACCTAGTATCACGATCTCTGCGGATGGGACCTGTTGTAGCACGGAGTCTGCAGCCATTTAGACGTGGTCGATGAGTCGATCTGTGTCGGCATTATCGCTATGGGACCTATAGAGGCACCCGTAGACGCGGAGATGGTCGACGTTGTCCACGCGCAGCAATAGGATGGATAGGTCCGTACCTTCAAGACTGCCAAGGCGTCAAAAACAGATGTCCTCTCTGACGTATACGCAGACTCCAGCCCGGGGCACAAAGGAGTGTTCCAATTTGTACCCCGGGTAGGAGAGATATGAAGTATCAGCTGGAGAGTACACCTGAGTCTCGGTCAAAAAGAGCAAGGCCGGCCTCGCCGTCTCTAGATGGTAATGGACAGCGTTAAGGTTGGAATGAAGTCCCCTGATGTTGCAGAAATTCATGGATAGCGTGACAGGGGTCGCCTTAGTTTTATTGCTCCGCTTGCCCCGAGCAGCATTAGTTGCGAGTGGAATTTTGCCTCCCCCCCCCCCCCCTGAATACGCGGGGCAGCCTGAGCATCCACGCTCAGGAGTGGAGTAGTTTGGTCATGGATGCTCAGCGAGGTATTCTCCAGGGTTGCTGGTACCCTCCTGGGGTAGTCATTTATTTAATTCCACTACCATGTTTATGGGGGGGGGGGGGGAATTGGGCCTACGGCTACCTGCACTCAACAAGCGCAACGCAGAGGTAAACCTCTACTCTTCAAGCTGGTATTCTTTGAGGTCGTAGTACCACCCCGGTTCGAGCCGGCCCATCCGTGCGACAGCAAAAGCTGCCGCGTGGCTCTACCACTGTTGTCTGTCTTGTTGATTTAACAACAAAGCAGAACCTCCAGTTTCCTTTCTATCGTCTATCCATTTTCTTATCCAAAGACGTTTCTTTTTACACATCTCTTCTAACATTTCCGTCAACTCTTTCAACAGCAGGTAGGAACATTTTCTCAAAAAATATTTTAATCGTTGTAAATTCTGCCGTTTCCGTGAATTCATTTTTGAATACTGACTTCAATAACGTGCGTACACCCTAAAGAAGTTATCACGACTACTGACTGCGTGTAAACCGTGCCAGTCAGTCCTCGGCACCAGCACTGTAACAGACCCCGTGTAAATCAGCTTTTACTTGCAATACTTTTTCATATGTACTTTCATCATGGTTTAAAAGTTAAATCCTCCCGTTAGAATATTTTTGTTCGATAAATGTCTTGTAGGTAATTTTGACATTTGGGCTAAAACTATTGTGATAATTAACAGTCGCCGCTTGTTGTGATTGAAAATTATTATTTCCAGTTAACTATAGTGGTGGAGTAAGAGAATCCAGTTTCCATATCATCCCGTAAATGTCGGAATGTAGAAATGTATGGAAACTGAAATAGGAGATGGGTAGAAGCATTCTTCTTATAAAAAAATAATAAAACAAAAATTCTGCGTTTTCCAATACAACTGCCAAGCCTCGTAACTACTAGGCTATCAGGCGCTCTAATGGGAAGGCCTATGTTCAGCAGTATACCTTTGATGTAATGACGTAATGTGTATCTGTAATGACGAATTAATGAATTACGTCTTTAAAAAAGGAATATTCTGTGGGTGGACTTTTAATATGAAATGGTGATGATGATAGAACCTTCTAGTATTATTTTGTATTTTGTATTTACATTCCTACACGTAACAGACATTTGTTTTTGTTTTTAATATATTTATATTCTATTTTACACCTGCTTACGATTCGTTACCATAAAGAATAAACAAAATTAAAATAAATATTTTTAATGCACGACTTTGTAAACTAACGTCAAAAGTTAAACCATAAAGGTGGTCCCTAGAAATAACATTTGAATAGTTTGTGGCGTTATGTTTATGAACCAAGCTTCACCGTTCGATACAAGTTATTTACTACTTTAAATATTTTTAATACTTTAAAACTATATCACTACAGAAATTTTCAATGCGTCACGCCTTATTTTGTGCTGTTGTAATTTTTTTTAAATGTGTATGACATACTGTGAATTCGTAATTTCTATTTAAAAAACAGCTTTGATTATTTTATTTTTGACGCTTTATGACTTGGAACATAATGGCAGTTTTATATAAAAGAAGCTACTAAATTCGCTGATCTCATAATATCTTATCCGCTTTAATACTAATCATTTTTCTTCTATCATTTTATATAGATTTATTTCCGCTTTCTTAGTCGTCAACCTTGTCAGATTTCAAAATCTGGATATAAATACTAAATAAACGTTGTTATAATTATCATTTTACAATAACCTATAAATTATAACTACAATTAATAGAATTTGTCGCCATCATTCTCGGCGTTCCGTTACCGTTACAGCCTACTAAAAGTCCACAACTGAACATAGGCTTCCCCCATATTATATAGATTACCTCTTAGGGGGATATTTGCCATATTGGCAACCGCAGTTTATTTTTATTTTTAATCGTTATTATCAACACGCCATGACACCCATGGAATACTATATGGAATAATATGAGATAGCGGATATTCTTACACAGCCACTAAGTGTAATAATTATTATCGTACAAATATCTATAAATGGAAACTACAATTAGTATCATTTGTTAGCGACGATCATTCAACAAGTAAATAACACTTACAAGTGAACAATTTGAATAGTTTGTTTAATATATTATGAAATTTGACAACGGGATCAGGGCAGAGAAAAGCGTCAAAGATGCAAAGCGATCATTAAGTGTCCGCCTACTAAGCGTATAGTTTAAGAGCCAGTGACCGGCAGATTTAATCCACCTTCAAATATTTATTAAAACATATTATTCATTTAAATTTATTTATTGTAATCCATTATATTCTTCATTATAATCAGCATCTTGATCTGAATTAATTTTAAATAAAAATTTTAAAATATTAGTTTTATTAAAAATATTTTTAACAGCGATATACAAAATATTATTCGTGGATTATCAATTATTAAACAGATTCCTCTAAATGAACTAAGTTACCGCCAAATTATGTAAGTTTCAATAAATAATTACCTACTATTTTATTATTATAAATTTAATTTTTAGCGGCAGATTTACGGTATTTCAATAAGCTTCATTTTTTTTTCAGTTAATCCGCTATACCTGAGGTACATGAAATGGGGACTCTTTAGTTTGACCGGCGGTTGATATAGAGACGCTCTTTAATATAACCGTTACCAAACACAGATGTTCTTTTGTTATGAGTAAATATATATGTCAAATAATATTATCATGAACATATATAAATTGCAGCTTTATTGAAATAACGTAAATTATAAAGAAAAAAATGTACTTGTCAACCTGTCTGCCATGACCTTGGGACCGCCATAGGTGTCTGCCAATGTTATTTTTGGTAACTTTCATTGAATATTTCAAGATATTAAAGCGACAGATTTATAACCTTAACTTTCACGATTTTTTTCGGTAATTTTTTACACCTTTCACACCAGAGCGTCTCTATATCAACCGCCGGTCAAACTAAAGAGTCCCCATTTCATGTACCTCAGGTATAGGGTTTTAACTGGAAAAAAAACGTGAAGCTTATTGAAATACCGTAAGTCTGCCACTCACTGACTCTTAGACAAGTAACAATTATGAAATATCCAGTAACAATCATGTATAGCAATGAACTTTTTCATAATGATGAATAAGAAGGCGAAAAAGTTGACATTCCGATATCCTCACTTACATAAAAAAAACTAATTCAAGAACTTTAAAGTAAAGTGGAGACACTCCAAACACAGGTAACGTGTTCTTCATCCTAGAATTATATTGAAGGACAGCTTTATCGGTTTCATCATAAGTCTTAGCAAGTCCTGAACATGTTAATTGTTAATGAGGATCCCTCCTTCTCCATCATTTTAAGACACACATTTTTTCTTACTGTAATCGAAATGTATTTCCTACTTCACATATGTTTCTTTTTAATTCAGTTGCATTGTTTGTTTTTTTATCATAAAACACAAAATATCCTTATTTCAGTAGAGAATACGATTGTATGCTACCATCAAATTTGGATTTCTTGATTAATTAAATTTTGATTCAAGTATAATTCTGCATGACTTCAAGATAATTTAAATTATTTTTGCGTAATGTGAATCAAAGTTTGATAATGAAAACTTCTAAAACAAATTGCTATAAAGATGGATAAGGGTAGGTAATTTAATATACGTAACACAGAGCCGGTCAGGATGATAAATATAATAGACATACCTTTATCAATCTAAAATTAATATTGTATAAATGTTTATTTAATAATTTTAAAAATAAAAGATTTTTTTTAAATGTGTCACCTTTTTTCTAGTATTTTAGGCCTTTCATTCAGAGTCGATGGACATGGACTTCAACTTTTTCCCACTTAAGATACTCTACTTATAAATCTATTGTAAACTTTTCATTAAAGCAACGCCTAAACAGCATAAACTAATTTATATTTACAGCAACCAAATTACCTGATAATTCAAATATTAATATATTCTACCGGCAACGAGACAATCCATCTTAGTTATCAGGGGTGACAACGTATCTGCATTTCGATCCCTAATCTAGGATCGATTTGAGTTTCTGTGGGCTACAGCATCCACTTATCAGGTGAACTGTGTGCTCGTTTGTCACTCTTACTTCTAATAAAAGTTGTACAATTTATTGCAATTTTATCACTTCACATCAAAATTAGCCTACGTTTCAAACATAGTTTCGTTATTGAACATTTTTTACACGACTTTCTCCTTAGATAGTTATATGCACAATATTCAGTATTTATTATGTTAAATTGTTTTATTTCACTACTTTTTTATATACCACACAATATAATAATGCATACAAAACAAACCGGTCAAAGCAATGGAAACTTCAATTTGCAGTAAACATTAATTTGGTTCAGGGTATACCCGCTGCGTAATCACATTTTATAGCATACACTTTCCAAAAAATACGAAGGCCAATGACAAATATATAGAAAAGTTGGCCTTAAATATTTATTTATTTATTTAGGTTTTATTTGCGTACCAAGTACAAAAAGACTTAATGCAACAAGGCATTCTCTACTAGTCTACTTCCCGCGTAAACCGAGAAGATATTATACACAAGGATATATGCAAATACATACAATATAAATAAATATATACATATACATATTTGCATTATACTACATATACATAAACAGTTTCTGATTCAAACGAGTTACATAAGCCTACATATGCCTACCGAGACCTTGAAGCCGAAGACGCCCCGGCGACATTTTCGCTGTACCTATGTGCTCCAATAGTCGCCGTGCTGAGTGTGGAGGAGTTACACATTAGAACCTTGTATGGCATCAGGAAGTCACTACCTGTTAAAGCAAATAACAGAACGACGTGACTCAATTCACTTGCGTGATTTAAGAATATTCAACATAGTGCCATCAGGAAGTCACCTACCTTACAGCTCCGCCTGCTAAACAAATAACAGCACGTCTTTTACGTGACTTAAGAATATTCAATATAGTATAAGACCCAGTAAAATTGTTAAGACAGCCCATTAGTAGTTAAGTCAGTTTGTAAGTTTAGTCTAGTACTCCTGTGTACCCACATCGTCTTTCTCCTATTAGAGAAAGTCTTCGTCTCCATCCACTTCAACCCTCCTTAAGCTGCCGCAAACGTAGGTAACGCGTATCAAACAAATAAATAAATACAGTAAAAGAAAAAAATAGGAATTTGAAGGCTATATTAGAATGGAAAAACCAGAAACTACAGCAGCAATCTGAGAAAATGATTCCAGATCAAGCGTTTAAACGATGTCTTGCTCGTAGCTGCCGCAATACTTGGTAATACGTTCCAGAGTTTTAGTACATAGGGAGTAAATTATTTGTACAAAAAGTTACTACGACGGAGGGGACATGGAGAGCAGAATTTTCCGCAGAACGGAGACAACGTTTTTGGGATACTGTTTGCATTGCAGATATTTAGGGACAAACGGTATGTAAAACAGAATTATCAACATAATATGGCTCTCTCATAGATTGCCCGATAAAGGGATATTTGCCATAGTTGCAGGCGATTTGGCAACCTCAATTTTTTAATATTTTAAGTTGTCCAAAGGTGCCGCTGCCCATCTCTTGTTTTATTTTCCTCTGGCGCCTCTTACCGCCACGGGAAATATAGTAGTGTATACTAATAAATATTTACTTTTGTCAGAAATATTAACTACATCTTAAAAAATATACTCGTATAAAGAGAATGTAAAAGTATTACTATTTAAAATTTGCAACTGTTTCTTTCGGTTGTTTGCATTTTCTTTCCATCGGGCGACCGCCTACGACTTTGCCCGAAGGGCTTCCCACCCCGAATGTTCTAAGACTTTTCATTTTAGAAAATGTTTATGCTAAAATGATAAAGGGACAAGACATTTATCATACACTCTTATCTTTTTCTTTTTTCTTCTTCTTCTCTCTTCTCCTCCTCGTCTTCCCCTTTGGGCACAGGCGAACTGGCGCTGACTCCGCAAGCAGAGCTGACGGTGTCGTTCGATTTCTGCTGACCACTTATACACTACTCTGTGCTTAGGATTGCGCTGGTTTTGGGCATCAACAGGTCGCAAATTTGCGAGCATTTGTTTGTGTTTGTGTGTAAATCAGCTTATTGAGCGACTCAGTATTACTCAAGTCAGCTGTCATATTGACGATATTGCACGCCACATAAGCGAAGGTGTTTTGGGTGAGTTTTACTCTCGACACTTCAAGGTCAAGCAATTTTGTGTTCTTAAAAGGCCTCTATCTTAACCATTTTGCACTTATACGATAATATGAGTAGCAGCCTATATTTCATACTTTGTGTAATCGATTTATTTTGGTAAACATTGTTTTTTTCTCTGTAGGTGACACTAACTATTAAAATAATAGAGCGCTAAATATAATAAACGTAAATAATACACATATTTTAAAAGTCAGGTTATTTTTCATCAAAATTAAATTAAACAGTCATGAGGCGTGCACTTTTGGATTTTCCAAACTATTTGTTGCTAGGTTGTGTATGTTCTTTTTTTGTATTTTATATTTTTATTAATCAAAGTAATCACTCCTGCAATCGATACATATTTTCCAAGGCAGTGGCAGTTTATTGATGCCCTTCTTGAAGAAACCAACTGGACGGGATGCAACAAATTCTTCAAAGGCGTTTTGTACTGCCTCTTGGGTTTTTCTTTTTCCGACAAAAGTCATCCAAACTCTGGAAAAAGTAGAATTCTGTAGGCGCAAGGTCTGGTGAGTACAGCGGATGACGGAGAGCTTCTAACCCCAGCTCTTGTAACTTGGAGACCGCCTTTTAATCAGTATGAGGTCACGCGTTGTCGGGCAGGAGCAGCGGAGACGTGCGAGTGACCAAAGCTGGTTGGAGACGTGCGAGCTTCTCCATCATTATGTTCAGTTCTCACAGTATACATCTGCAGTAATGCTCATCCCATTTGTTAAAAAGCCGTAATGAATCACACCGGCACTAGACCACCAGAACAGTGGCTGTCACTTTTCTAGGGGCAAATTTTAGTATAGAGTATTATTTAGGTGCTGAACCTGGATTCAACCAACTTGCTGTGCGCTTGCGATTGTCAAACAGAATCTATCTTTCATCGCAGGTATAAAATTCCTTCGTTTGTATGCATGTTAAGCAGTGCAAGTCACGTCTCGACGCGTACTTCGCGTTGGCGATCATTGAGTTTGTGAACTTTTGTCAAGCTTTTTTGCCTTGCCAATTTGAAGCAAACGGGCCAATATTATTTTGATGCTAACGTGGAAAGTTGCTGCTAATTCAGCCGTAGATTGAGTATCATCAGCTTCCACAATCGTCATTAATTCGTCATTGTCAACCAAAGATTTCGGACGACCACGGGGTTCATTTTACAGGTCGAAATTTCCAGAACAAAGCAAGCAAACCAAAAACAAGTGGAGTGTTCTTTTGTAGTATTCACTCCGTAAACGTCGTTGATGTTGCGTGCGGCTTGTGCCGCGTTGCTACCACGACGGTACTCATATTCCATAATTACTCGAGTTTTTAACGTATCCACGATGACAAAAATATTCAAATGCGATGAAAACATAATGCTTATGAATAAACAAAATTCCATGTCTTTAAAATAAAACTTATTTGAAATTAGAATTCTTAGCCTAACAAAAATTATCTGTTGTATTAAGTGGCCAATACTGCAGAACGGCAATTTCATACACAAAGACCTATTAATATAAGCTGTGCTGACGACAGCATTGAGTCCTACAATCAATGCACTGAGGACTATATTGTCAATATGTGAGACATATGCGGAGACACATGGGCTAAAATATAACGCTAATAAAAGTCAAATTCTTATATTCAAAGCAGGCAAACAACAGCCCTCCCATGTGCCTCCAGTGAGCCTCGGTAGGGTCCCTCTAAATCAGATGGATAGTTTTAAATATTTGGGGCAAATTGTAACAAGAGACCTCAGAGATGATGAGGAGAGAAAAGGAACGCAGAACGATGACAGTGAGAGCCAATATGCTTGCTCGCAGGTTTACTAGATGTACAGATACAGTTAAAATAACGCTTTTCAAAGCATTTTTTGTAATAGTTGTTGTGTCTGTCATAGCATTGCAGTGCGTCCGGTATTTTTGCGCAAGCGCGTTGTGACCCTTTTTTTCTGGAATTTCCAGATTATCCGAAAGAAAACAGCTTCACTCTTGTAACGCTTACGAAACAGTAGTCACTGCATCCTCAGAGCAATATCTGTAAGAAACTATCCCATAAGGAATCACTGGGTCATAGAATTAAAATAATGTGTAACTATTTCCAATACTCACATAGTTTTAAGTCAATATTGTTACTAACAACTGCTAACAACTTTACTAACAATATATGGACTCATGATCTTAAATATTTTTATTATTATTATTATTTTTTAATATTTTTTTCTCAGCTGAAAGCGGGCGATTACGGGTTGAAACCAAGTACCCGTCATTGTAATAAACTACATTACTGTCTTCCTGCATGAATTTTCGAACGATGCGACATGTATTTAAGATAGCTGCTTTTTGTAAATTAATGTAAGAGTTAGGTGATATATCTAGCATTTTCAAACTATGATGTAAGTGCTTCGGGATTATTCTGGTGGTAGAAAGTACTATGGGTATTATAAAAACTTTTTTCATCTTCCACATTTTTGTTATTTCTTCTTTCAGTTCTGTGTATTTATTTATTTTTTCAGTTATAGTTTTAATTATATTATGCGTATTTAGTACGGCTATATCAATTATATATACTGTTTTATTTATTTTATCTTGGAGTGTTATATCCGGTCTATAATGATGGATGGTTTTGTCTGTGAGAATAGCACGGTCGTAGTACATTTTATAATTTATATTTTCAAGTACGGCCGTTGGTGTGTATTTGTAATTTGGTGTATGTGAGTCTGGGATGAGTTTGTGTTTGATTGCTAATTTTTGGTGTATTATATTTACAATCTGGTTGTGTCGGTGTGTATAATCTGTCTCCGTGAGTGATGGGCAAGCTCCTATAATATGCTGAATGGTCTCGGGTTGTTTGTGACATTTTCGACATTTATCATCTGATACTGTTGGATCTTTAATTATATATTTTTTATAATTTTTCGTATTAATGACTTGGTCCAGTATTGCAATCATGAAGCCTTCGGTTTCAGGGAATAAGTAACCACATACAAGCCACCTATTCGATGCCTCCGAATCTACATGTGCTTGATCTAAGTTATAAGGATGTCTGCCATGCAAAACTTTCTTTTTCCATTTTACTAATTTGAAGTCTTCTCTATTTGTATGCTGATCATTTATTTCTCTTATATGTGTTCACACGTCTATACTAACAATAGCATTGTGTAATTTACTGGTAGTCATTTTTTTATGAAAGAAGGATCTAAGGGTTAAGAGCTGCTTAGTCCAGAGCGCTTGGATGTCTATAAGACTTCTTCCACCATGACTTCTGGCTATTAAAATTCTTTCTATTGCGGACTTGGGATGTAAATGATTAAATTTTGTTAGTAAGGTACGTGTTTTTATTTCGAGGCTAACTATGTCTGTTTTTGTCCATCTTATTATACCAAATGAATATGTTAATATCGGCATCGCATAAGTATTAATAGCTTTAATGTGGCTTTTTGATGTTAGTTGGGTTTTACAGATTCGGCTTACTCTATTTTTGTATTCTGTTAATAATGCGTTTTTTAGGCTAATGTGGTCTAATAGCTTTGATTGTTGATATTCTAAGTACTTATATACCTCATCTGATTCCATGGACGAAATAATGCCTCCTCCTTGTAAAGTGTAGGGTCCTGGTTCTATTTTTTCTTTCTTTATATTTAAACTTTCCTAGTGTTATAAGTATGCAAATGTGAAGAGGTTTTCCAGTGCAACATAATATTTTTCAAAAAATTAATTAAAATGGGGCTTATTTTATAAATGTTTAAAACTTGAATTAGTCAAGTATGAGGTACGCTATCAAATGCTTTACGGTAGTCAATAAATGTGCAATGTAAGTTTCTCTTCCTTAAATTTGCGTGTCTATGAATGGTTGAGTCAATTATGAGCTGCTCCTTGCAACTCATGTGGTTCCTCCTACACCCTTTTTGTTCTTCTGTCATAATCATGTTAATCTCTAGTTGTGAATTTATTTTTGCAGTAATAGTAGCGGCTAAAATTTTGTATATTGTGAGTAGACAAGTAATTGGACGATATTGGGATGGACTGTTTGTATTATTACTTTTTGGAATCATATATGTAAACCCTTTTGAAATAAATGCCGGAAGTGGTTGCTTTTGGAGTATAACATTTGTAAAAGTTTTAGCGAGAGCCTTATGGAGTGTATGAAATGTTTTATACCAAAAATTGTGAATGTTGTCTATTCCTGGTGATTTCCAATTATGTAGTTTAGAAGTAGCGATTTTAATGTCATTTTCTGTTATTTCGTTAAATATAATTTCCTCTATGAAATCCCATTTAATTTTCTCCTCTTGTATCCAGTCTGCCCTTACATTGTGCTATACTGGCGTCTCCCATATATCAGACCAAAACTGTTCAAGCTGCTCTTTTGTTACCATTTGTGTATCATCCTTATTATAAGTTATATTTTTATCTTGCTTTAATTGTCTATAGAACAATTTTTCATTTGTTATAAAAAGTATATTTTCTTGTTTTCTTTGATTAGCCTTCGAATATCTTCTAAGTCTTTGTGCTTTGAGTGATAATTTTTGTTTGAGAGTGTCACGGTATTCTTCTGGTGATTTGTTTGTGTTCTCATGAGTTGTATGTGTTTGATAATTTCGAAAGACTTTTTCTGCTGTTTTATTTACTTTTTTAGACCTATTGCCTTTAATGTATTGAGTAAGTCTACCTATATCTGATCGGAGCTGGTTTATTCCTTTTTGCAATCTTATTTGCCATGCTGGTTCTAAGTTACGCTTGTGATTTGGCATTTGATTTTCATCTAAAATTTTTAAACCAAATTCTTTTGTTATAACCATAGCGCTACAATATACAAGGGTATGAATATCAGCTAAAAGCGCATTGTCTGTAATAAATCGGTTCAGTATATTATTGTTAAAAATATGGATTAGATTTGTAAGCTTTTTACTGTATTTTAATTTAGGTAATTTCGTGTAGTGTAGGATCCATACCTGAGTATTGGAATATTGTTGTTTTTAATTCTTCATGTAATTTTGTACTAGCTTCTTCTCCTATAGTAGTTTCTTGTTCCAATGTTGTAAGATCTGTTTCTAAAATTATGTCGTATACCATATCTTCCTGAGTGGGAGTATTTGAAGTTTGTGTGGAAGAATGGGTGATAAGTGTTGTTGTCTCTGTAGTGGATAAATAAGAGTTTTGATTGCATGATTAAAGTTGAGGTAAATCATTTGTTGCAAGTTCTACTAAGTCTGTTGGGTTACAACAAGGAATAGTGTTGTGGCAGTCTTTGCGAACGGTATTTGTTTTTTCAATTTTACACCTGATGTCATTCTTTAATTGTTCTAATTCTTCCTCAGAGAGATATTTCTGTTTAATTATCATTCGTCTTTGGTCTGAGATTCTTTGTTCTGTAACATTTACTCCTGGGTATTGTTTAGTAAAGGATTCATGCAGGATTTTTCTGTAACAAGACATATCTGTCTCTAATTTTGTTATAGTGTAATATGTACGCATGATAAACATGTTGACATCTTTTGACTATGTCATGCGTACTCTTGCTTTACCAGCCTTAGTGGACGCAGGTAAAAAGGGATTCACCTCCTGCGTAACATCTAAAGTTGGTGTAGTTCTATTTGAATGTGGTAAATTATGACTTGAAAGATGATGGTGAAGGTATGTACGAAACAGTAGATGGTTTATAATGTTCTTCTAGTAAAAGTGATGGTGATGAATTGTTAGTCTGTCTGTTTTGTGTCGCGTTGGCTGTAGCATTTTCGGGTAACCCGGAGGGAGCCCGCCTATTCAGCCCCTCTCCGCTGACGGATCGTATACTGTCGCACCCAGCGTCAGCTCCAAGTGCGCCCCGGCGATCACCCCCGGGCAGCGGCCCTAAACGTTTACTTCTTAATCGAGTCTCCATGTATCCGCACCCTAAGTGAATCAGATGGTCGATTCGGACGCGGATTTTAGGGGACTTATTATTATTATTATTATTATTAAAGCGCGACCCATTGAATTTTTAGTGATATATTTTTAAAAAAGTAACTTGTATCGAAAGGCGACGCTTATTTCACAAAAATAACGCCACATACTATTCAAATGTTAATTGTAGGGACTGCTTTTATGATTTAACTTTTGACGTTAGTTTACAAAGTCGTGCATTGAAATATTTTTTATTGTTTATTTATTTACGAATACGCATTGCAATCAGATGTAAAATGGAATATAAATATATTAAAAACAAAAACAAATGTTTGTTACGTGTAGAAATGTAAATACAAAATAACACTAATGTTACGGCCTACGTCTGCTCCCTTAAAGGGTCAAATCCTCTGGGGCCCATGAGCAGAAGACTTCCCGAGCAGACGTAGGTCGGGCCTCAATGTGGCCACGTGGAATTTCTCTAATTACAATAAACTATATGGGGGAGCGTTCTATACTACGGCCAATCGACCGGGAGGATATTAGACGGAGCTTACTTACCTATATCCAAGGCGACTGGTCCCTCCGGAATCGGTCAGGTCGCATGTGGTTGTGTAGTGCAAGGAAAATAAGGTGATGTGATGTGTATCTGGGAGTGACTGATGGTGATTGACCTTAGACCTTGGCCGTCGGCAGCAGCCCGGGCGTCGACACTGCTCCAAGTTGAGGGAACCTTCCGCGGCGTGGTCCACAGTTACTTTCCTCGTTCGTCACGATAACAGTCAATTAACTCTATCGTACGATTAACTAACTTACAGAAGACACTAACTCTCGTTGGGTATCAGGTTAACGCACGAAACGCACACGGAGTTTCCGGATCAAAGGTCACTACCGTTTCTCTTAGCAACAGTTATTTCTAGAATATCAAAGGCCGCACTAGCTAATATTGCCGAATGCACTTATGCAGATTCTGAGTCAGACACAATGAGCCCCTGGGAAGCTCTCCAGCAGGAATGCGCGTCACAATGGTAGACCGTATATTTACTGGCCGCGCCTAATTATTCCTAGTTCCCGACAAAAATGACAGCGTGCTAACGTTAGCACCGCTTACAGACGACTTCACTTCACCTTTACGCGTTCTCAACCCTACCGCTCGAGCGACGTCAAAACCGGTATGGCACCGAGCGTCGCGCCCCCTAGACGTCGAATCCGACAACAGCGTTTGGCGCGAACAACTAAAGGTTTAATTTCGGCGCTAAACTTCGACGTTACATATACTTGCAGTATGGCCTTTATATCTTCATTAGCAATATTATTTATATAGAGGCAGACATTAACACTACAGATAATATCTTCAAACAGGATTCTTCTCGGTGTTCTTGCCTGTAAATTAAAAAGAAATTAAATTCATACCTTTCGATAATACTTTTACTGTAGCTGTAACTTTAACTGTCCAAAATTTGTTGTTGTTGTTTTTATTATTCGCTCGAGAGAGCAGGCAAAGGAACTAAGCCATACAGCCTTATCTTTTTTATTTTGAATATATAGAATTTTAAAGTGTAAAGGCCGTAGCCAAGTCTTATTTTTCTTCTTTCCATCTCTTCAAAATCCATAAAGGCCGAAGTCAAGTCTTATTTTCTTTAATTCTTCATATTTTCAAAAACCCGTAAAGGCTAAAGTCAAGTCTTCTTTATATTATAATCTTTGTAAGTTTCAATTCGTGTAGATTTGTCAATCCAATATTTTCAAAAACAGGGATACCATATTTCATATTTCTTTTACAGTATTATGAATAAAATTGCAAAGTTCTAAATATGTCTTAGTATTCCTAAGAACATCTTGCAGGGCACGCGGGACACTTTCTGAGTTTTCATAAACTTGTATAAGTTTTTCAATGAGTAGCAATCTTTCTATGGCGTACGCTGGGCAGTTAAATATTATATGTTCTGCAGTCTGATCTGCTTCTGTATCGCAGAAATTGCATGTTTCAGACGCTACTATTCTCATCATTCTCATATAAGATTAATACCAAAAATTATGTTAATGTATGTAAAGAAAAGCAAGCATTGTTATATGAACTTAAGTTGTATTCAATTGAGGTGGATAACATAAAAAAATGTTATGAGGCTGAAGTAGAGTGCCTTAAATCAGAAATATTATCACTTATGAACTCCCTTCAAACTGTGTCCAATAAATATAAATCAGCCCAAAATGAAATAAAAGAACACATATTGGCTATGGATAATCTGGTAAAGACTTGTAAATATAATGAGGAGCGGTTTGACTCCTTAGTTAAATATCAATGTGAGTGTCAACGCTCAATGCCAGATTCTTCAAAGTCAGTGTGTGCTGATAATATTACACCACCACCAAAACTCTATGACAGTGCCATAGCAGAGGATATTAAAATAATAAATAACTCAAATACTACTAAAAATAATATAATTGTTTATAGCGATGACATGGGAAAAAATCTAGGCGTAACTTTAAATAACTCTTTAAAGGGACAAAAAGTTACAAATTGCTGCATGCCTGGAGCATCTTTTAGTGACATCCTAAATAAAATTATTGTTACTAAATTTTGCCCAAATAGTACAATAATAATTTTTGTTGGTAGAAGAGGCAGTGTCAACAACAAACAGTTATTAAAATATATTGAACAACTTAATAACTTAAATGTACACAAAATTGTCTTGTTCACACTGCCTTATATACAGGGATTGCCACAAGAAAACAATTTAAGACATAATTTAAATATACAAATGCATAATTTAATATGTAATAATATTTTAAATTTGACATATAATTCTAATGATAATAATCATAAATTTCATGTAATTGACATAAATAATTTAATAAAAAAGTTTTGGACAAAAGATAGGTATTACCTATCCAAATATAATTTAAGACTGATAGCAAATGTGCTATCTTATTATTTACTTTTTAACTCAGCCAAGTTTTTGGCTACCAAGACTGCTTTTATTGAGCATAATCATTTGACATTTAATTTGGAATCAGTTCCAACTAATTTAAATTAGTGAATGTGACAATAGAGGCAATCTCTAGCAATAATAAGAGTTTAATTGATTTTGAATACAGCCCACAAATAAGTAATAATAATTGTTTACACCTGGTGCATCAAAATATACAAGGCATGTTGGGCAAAGAATTGGAAGTTGGATTGTTTTTAAATAGTAACAATATACACATCCTTTGTATTACTGAACATTGGCTAAAAGATTATAATTTCATGTTTAATTTCAGAAATCACCAGGTGGTCAGTTCCTTCAATAGAGAAAAAAGTTTACGTGGTGGCTCCTTAATATTAGCAGATAAATCATTATTATATAAAGAACGTAAGGATATTGTGAGCCTCTCTGTTGAACGAACTGTAGAAATGGCTTGTGTCGAGCTCGAGCACCTCATTGTTGTAAGTGTTTACAGACCCCCATGTGCTACTTATGACCATTTTGAAAGGATTGTGGAAGAAGTTTTACTCAAACTTAGTAAACAGAACAAGTCTGTTGTAATGTGTGGAGACTTTAATATCAATCTCCTTGAAACTTCTTCCATTAGTATTAAGTTTCGCTCATTGTTTAAATCGTATAATCTTGTAAATTTATTCTTAGAACCAACACGTATTGCTGGGCCTAGTGCGACCTGTATAGATAACATTTTTACAGATGTTAAGCCCTTGCATAAATCAATTATTCAAAATTTAAGTTCAGATCACTGTGGACAGTTAGTATCACTACCTTACATACACAAAAAACAGAAAAATAAGAAAGTTGTGTTTGTTCCAATAAATGAACATCGCTTGGAGAGGTTTAGAAGTAATATAATAAAAAGACTTCCATCACTTTCGTTTAAAAATAGTGCTAATTATTTGTATGCTACATTATTTGAAATCATACATTGAACATTTTACTGATGTTCCTTTTTTGACAACAAAATCATTAAATTCTTCTCCTACTGTCGCCGAATCATTGCTCAAACAAAATGTAAAGGCTTGTTCAAATACTTTTAAATTCCATAGGGTACTGCCAAAAGATATCGTTAAATATTTTAAAGCTATTGATGTTAAGAAAACGGCAGACTTATGGGGGATTTCCGTTAAAGTTATTTTATCTATAATAGATACATTAGCACCTTATCTAGCCACTATATTTAATATAAGCGTCGAAGCTGGTGTGTTTCCTGATTTAATGAAACATAGTAAAGTCATACCTATATTTAAATCTGGTAGTACATTAGACCCCGCCAATTTTAGACCAATTTCTGTACTACCAACATTAAGTAAAATTTTTGAAAAAATTATTTTAGATCAGATGTTAAGTTTCTTCAATATTAATAAATTGCTACATAAAAATCAATTCGGTTCTACAAGGGGTCGCTCGACAACTGACGCTGGAGTTGAGCTTATTAAACATATTTTTTGTGCATGGGAGAATTCAGAGGATGCTTTGGGTATATTTTGTGACCTTTCCAAGGCCTTCGACTGTGTTCACCATGATATATTAATCAGGAAGCTACAGTACTATGGTGTCAAGAACACAGCGCTTAAACTTATTATTTCATATTTAAGTAATAGAAAACAGAAGGTTATTATCAATGGTAAAAGTTCTTCCGGGTCACCTGTACTAATGGGTGTTCCTCAGGGCTCGATTCTCGGCCCATTCCTGTTTCTGGTATATATTAATGACTTACCTCACCTTGTAGGGGATAGTCATGATATAGTATTATTTGCTGATGATACTTCCTTGATTTTTAAACTTAAACGTCAATCATTTAAATGTGACGAAGTGAATAATGCTATATCAAAATTAGTGCATTGGTTTAACGTTAATAATCTGCATTTGAACGGAAATAAAACTAATTGTGTTAAATTTACAACAACGAATGTTAAAAATCTTAATACCAATGTGTTTTTAAATGGGGAGGAATTGAGCCCTGTTGTATCCACTGTTTTTCTTGGCATCACTCTTGACGCAAAGCTACAGTGGGGCCCCCATATATCCAAATTAGCAAGCAGACTAAGTTCTGCAGCCTATGCTGTAAAAAAGATTAGAGGTCTCACTAGTGTCGAGACAGCTAGATTAGTTTATTTTAGTTATTTTCATAGCATAATGTCTTATGGGATTTTGCTATGGGGAAATGCGGCTGATTCAGAAACTATTTTTGTTTTACAGAAGAGGGCCATTAGAGCTATTTACAATCTAAAACCGAGAGAGTCCCTTAGAGATAAATTTAAAGAAATTAATATATTAACTTTGGCCTCTCAGTATATTTACGAAAATTTAATGTATGTTCACAAAAACAAAGATAGTTTTAGTAAAAGAAGTGATATACATTCTGTAAACACTAGGAACAAACACAAGCTAGTGATACCAGTTTCTCAACTCCACAGAGTCAGTAATTCATTCTTGGGGCAATGTATACGCTATTACAACAAGGTCCCGGAAAGTGTACAGGTTCTCTCTATTACCAAGTTTAAATGTTTCATCAAGCTGAAACTGTATAAAAAGGGTTATTATAGTATAAATGAATACATGGTTGATAATAACCCCTGGGAATGAGGTGATCGCTTCCAAGCAGTTTCTAAAATAAATTTTGTAAATAGTTCGTAATCATTTATATTGTAAAATTTATTTAAAAAAAAAATGTCCCGCTGGGTTTCTTGCTGGTTCTTCCCAGGACAGAGGGTTTTTTCGAACCAGTGGTAAAGTAAAAAATGACTTTCAATAAGAATTACACATGTAATGTATATTGAATAAAAATATTCTATTCTATTCTATTCATCCTGGAAAGATGAGCGTTCAGTCTTTAGTGGCCAAATCTAAGTCTGCACATTATTGTATAAAATTTTCTGCTATGATATCTCTCGTTGCGAGAAAACCAAGGAATACTTAATTCTGAATTAATTGATGCATACCAACGACCTTTTCCTGCCTCTAAAACAGCATTCCATTGCATTTTTCATTCTTCTTATAACTGTTTCTTTAAAATTGAATATAAATCTGTATGTGGTATTGCAACATCGGTTATCCTTTCAATATCAGCTGTAACTATACTTTTAGCTAAATGGTCTGCTCTTTCATTTCCTTGAACCCCAATATGTGAAGGAGTCCATAAAAATTTTACTTCCAAATTATTTTCTTTCAATTTCCACCACAGACTTTTGATTTCATATATGATGAAAGACGTTTTAGCATCTAAAGCTCCTGTTATTTCTGTCCCTACAGCTGAGATAGATGCCTTCATTTTGTATTCATTCAGAAATATAACATTATTTAAAAATCCATTAGCTAGAGAGGGCTTTTCAAAATGAACGCCTATTTTGTATTTATTCATAGATTGCAAATATTTAATGCCTTTATTGTACCTCTTCATATATGTGGACAAAGACATCATGTCCTGCGTGCCAACTGGCCTTCTTTCATCATTTGATTCGACAAAGACAACAAAATCAACGAGGACAGAGTCCTCAGGGTACCTCCTGTTGTAGTCAGATACAAAGTACGGCTTATACTTACGCTGCTCTTTCTCAGGATCTTCCTCAGTACTGGTATCAACTTCTTCTTCCTCAGTCGTTTCTTCAAAGACTTCTTCTTCTCCCGGCAACTTTTTTTCTACGTTTCCCTATGATTAGGAAACCCAGTAGCAATAAAACAATAGAAGTTTAGTGCTTTTTCACGGCGCCTATCACGTTTCAAGGTTCCTGCGCTTCCTCCGTCCAAAATTTGTTCTGACAGGTCATAGATAAATAAATATGTAGCAGTGACAGGTTATAGACAGTGTGTTGTTTATTACTCGCGTCTATGGTCACCGGTTACGTTCCGTTCTTACGTTGACATTGATATTGGACATTTGATTTGGTTGTTAGTTTTTTATATATATCTATATATTTATTTTTGAATTCATTGTATTTAGTTGACTCGCGTTTATGTAAACGCAATTATTATAATCAAATGTCGATAAAACTGTCTTTAAATCACCGGACGCTTTGTCTATGGTTTTATTAATGAAACATAGATCATTTTTGTTGATTCAACGTTATTAACAATTTTAAATTACCTGATTTAAGATGAAGCGCTAACGCTTACTCGAATGTTTTTTTAATAGATATCTTGACATACGCAAAAAAAGATTATGGTCTCTACATCTCTTCAAGAAATTTAAAGATGTTACGTATCTTGCGCGCTTGGTCTTGAGAAGCGATCGCGTTTAGTTATACTTATTTTTAATTCCCGAAACGACGGGAATTAAAAATAAGTATAATTAAACGCGTTATAGTCCGTAAAAGTAGTTTTATTCAATTTGTAGTATTCGCGTAATTATAAGAAATTATTATATTATGGCAAAGTTACTCAGTTATTTTAAATATAAAAATATAATGAAAATTCAATCTGAATAGAACTGCAGCTGATTTCTCTTGTAAACTGCGTCTATGTATTATTTTCTAAAGTAATTTCGAACCGTCTTGCACGCAAACTTCATGACTTCTAGTTTCCCGAATGAGCTGATTTGCAATTTAGCACTATTAGTTTAACCTACATAGTGTTTCTCAATGATCAGGTTTCAAGCGGTTAAGTAGTCAGACAAAGTTGTCTAACGTTCATGTACGGAAGTAGTTTGGAAACTACGCTCACAAATATTGAAGAATATATCTGAAACAAATATTGAAGGAAAAAATTGTGTTTGTATAATTATTAATATAACACATATTGTTGGTATCTTCATCCATAGAAAAATTTTGTAAGTTATTTTCATTATAGAGATTTTCATATAGAATATATTTGTCATTTTTACATATAAGTGCTATCATGTAAATAATTCAGATCGCACAGTATTTTCATCTTTTGTTTCCTGTAAAGTTTTTCACCTTCGACAAAGTGGTCAACCGACAAATCGAACTCTCCTGGTAAAACATGCTGGATGTTGATGTATTGAAGTGGCTCAAGACCGTGTCTGTCATTGGAGGAGGCCTATGTTTAGCAGTGGACTTGTGACGGGCTGTAATGGAAACCCAACCACAATTAATTGAAAATACTTATTTTAAATTTCATCTTGCCACCACCAAATTTAGGTCTTGCTTTCCATTACAAAAATATAACATTTTATAACCTTTATTGTATTTTAGTGGTTTCTCCGCCATATTTACAAAGACCATTTACACATTACTCAGTGCTATCTAAATTCATGGTAAATCATAGGACGGGTCGTTAGGAAACGCATATGATTTCATCAAGCACCCCCTTTTTTAGTATTGAAAGAGAAACAGAAACTTCATTGTTCAATATAGATTATAAATAATATTTATTGAAAGTCATTCTTTTGTTTAATTACCACTGGTTCGAAAAAAACTTCTAGCCTGGGAAGAACCAGCTAGAAACCTAGCGGGACTTTATTTTAAATAACAGCTTAGAATCACGTATGTTACACAATTAACAACACAACAAATTAGAAATAGCTTGGTGGCGATCACCTCATTCCCATCCGTAAATTATTTAATATTATAATAACTCTTTTTATATAAACTAAACTTACTTTAATAAAGTTTTTCAACTTTGAGCAGGTGAAATTTTGTATATTTTCTGGAATTTTGTTGTAAAAGTGTATACATCGCCTCAAGAATGAATTACTGCCTCGGTGGAGTCGAGTAACTGGTACTACTAGCTTGTGTCTGTTCCTAGTATTTACAGAATGAATATCACTTATTTTTGTCATAAATAAGTGATATTCATTCATATTTAATACTTATTTTTATCTAATTTATTTTTATCTTTTTTTTTTAACTTCGTCGAGTCGAGTCTTTGCTGAACAAAGTCTCGGATTAGGGGCGACTAAATCTAGTCCAGTTTAATCCTCAGAAGACACAAGTTTACGCGTTTACCGCTAAAAATAAAAATCCTTTGTCGTTTCTCCTCAGTTTCAAGGCACTCCCCTTCTTGCCTCAGCCAGTATCGGAATCCTCGGAGTCGACATATCGAGTGACGTGCAGTTTCGTGGTCACTTTTAAGAGAAGGCCAAATTGGCCTCTAAAAAACTTGACGTGCTCAGCAGAGCGGGACAGTATTTCATGCCAGCACACCGCCTGCAACTTTAAAAAGCGCAGGTTCGGCCTCACATGGAATACTGTTCCCATCTCTGGGCAGAGGCTCCCCAGTGCCAGTTCCTTCCACTTGACCGCATCCAGCGCAGAGCGGCTCGAATCATCCACGACCGAGTCCTTTCCGATCGGCTCGATTCATTGGCACTGCGAAGAGATGTTGCAACTCTTTGCATTTTTTTTTCACATTTACTACGGGGAGTGCTCTGAGGAATTGTTCGGATTAATCCCAGCTGCCAAATTTCACGAACGTACATCGCAGCAGAACTCCCGATACCATCGATGATTGGCGGTCCACCACTGTGCGATTTAGAAGATGTTTTCTTCCTCGCACGACTTCCTTGTGGAATCGATTACTATCAGCGATTTTTCCGCACCGATACGACTAGGTCCCTACCTTCAAGAAAAGAGCCTACTCCTTTTTAAAAGGCCGGCAACGCATCTGCAATTCCCCTGGTTCCCCTGGTGTTGCAGTTGTTCATGGGCGGCGGTAGTCACTTACCATCAGGTGAGCCGCATGCTCGTTTTCCCCCTCTCCTATAAAAAAATATATCATTTTCATAAATGTATTGAGAGGCCAAAGTTAATATATTAATTTCCTTAAATTTTTGTCGTAGCGACTCCTTAGGCTTTAAATCATAAATTGCTCTTATGGCCCTTTTCTGTAAAACAAATATTATTTGAGTATCAGCTGCGTGTCCACATATCAAAATACCATACGACATTATGCTATGGAAATAGCTAAAGTAAACTAGTCTAGCTGTTTCAACGGTGGTAAGATTTCTAATCATTTTTACAGCATACGAGCAGCTCGTATGCTGCAGTAAGTTTGCTTGCTAGTTATTATATATGGGGCCTCCATTGAAGCTTCGCGTCTAGTGTGATTCCAAGAAAAATGGTGGCTTCGACAAGGTTTAGTTCCTCTCCATTTAAAATTACATTAGTATTTAATTGTTTGACATTTGGAGTCATGAATTTCATACCTTTGTTTTAGTGCTATTTAAATGCAAATTATTAACATTGAACCAATTTACTAATTTAGATATAGCATTATTTACTTCGTCATATTTTGGTAATCATTGTCTTGATTTAAAAATTAAGGAAGTGTCGTCAGCAAATCATACTCATGGTTATTTCCTACTATGTTACGTAAGTCATTAATGTATATAAAAAACAGAAAGAGGCCGATAATTGTGCCTTGAGGCACGCCCATTTGTACCATCGACCCGGAAGAGATCATACTGTTAGTGACAACTTTTTGCGTACTGTTACTTAAATATGAAGTAATTAATTTAAGAGCATCACTTCTTATACCGTAGTCTTGAAGTTTTCTGTATAATGTTTCATGAGGAACACAATCGAATGTATTGGATAGGTCACAGAATTTATCCAAAGGATCCTGTGAATTCTCCCATGTATTAAAGATATATTTAAGTTACCTAGTTAGATTAATTTGCGTGTCAACGAGGCGTATTTTGACTCTGGCGCGACGTGTTATTCTGGTGCCGAATTTATAATTTGTGATAAGTGAATCCGGGACATTCAATGTATAATTTTGTGCTACTGTCCTTGCCGTCTCGGGTATCACGTGTTCGATTCTGCGAAGAGAATGAAATTGGACGAATTGAAGTTAGTAAAATGTACAATGAAGCTAAGAGACTGAATTAGTGACAGTGAAGAAAGAAGTGGTCCGGCGATAGAGCAGTCTGGAGCGATGCAGCATTTTGGGGCAGCCTGGAAATCGCCTACGCCTGCCTAGGCCTCACACATTCACACCTCACTGTACACTGTTCACCAAACACCATTACACACACTCTCGGCCTGTCCAAGCCTTGGGGCGAAGTTAGCTTCGGCTAACGGTAAGTATTTTTGGTTTCTAGTTTTCTCCCATATAGTTTATTGTGATAGAACATATTCCAAGTGGCCATTTGAGGCCCGACCTGCATCTGCCCGTCGAAAAAGCTGCTATGGGCCCCAGCCAAGACGACCTTTGCAAGAGCAGCTGTAGGCCGTAACACTCGTGGAAACTATCCATGCGGTCGGAGCTAAGTTCTGCAAGACCCGCCGCAGAAGAACACAAAAACTCTCCGATCACACGCTTAATCTCATGGCTGTTAGTTGGGAGATGAAGCTACATTCTTCAACAGATTTGACAGCATACAAGCAACTGAACAGACAGATCTCCAATTGCTTGCGGTGGGACTTACGCAACTTCAATACAACTTGTATTGAAGAAGCGATCGAGCGGAACCAAGGCTCCAAACTCTTTGCACGAGATTTGTCTGCCAAAAAGAGCCAACTGACAAAGCTGAAGACCGAATGTGGCAGCATCATTTCCGGGACACCTGAGATTTTGAGTGAGATTGAGAGGTTCTATGGGCAGCTGTACACGTCATCGTTGGAGCCACACGCAAGTGTGAGTAACGATCCAAGAGCGAGTCTTATCCGACACTATTCCGAAGATATCCCGGACGTCAGTCTGAGCGAGATTAGAATGGCTCTCCAGCACCTTAAAAACGGAAAGTTGCCGGGCGAGGATGGAATTACAGCGGAGCTTTTGAAAGCGGGTGGAAAACCGGTACTTGAAGTCCTTCAGAAGCTCTTTAATTCCGTCCTCCATGGTGGCACTATTCCGGAGGCGTGGAGCAGAAGTGCGGTGGTCTTGTTCTTCAATAAAGGCGACAACGCTCTCTTGAAGAACTACAGACCGATTTCCCTTCTGAGCCGCGTCTACGTGCTGTTTTCGAGAGTCATTACAAATCGTCTCGCACTTGATAACTTCCAGCCTCCTGAACAAGCCGGTTTCCGAAAAGGCTTTAGTACCATAGACCACATACACACCCTTCGGCAAATTATACAGAAGACAGAGGAGTATAATCTGCCACTTTGCCTTGCGTATGTGGACTATGAGAAAGCCTTTGATTCCGTCGAAATTTGGGCGGTGCTGCAGTCCCTTCAGCGGTGCCAAGTTGACTGTTGGTATATCGAAGTGCTGAAGTGTTTGTACAATAGAGCTACGATGGCTATCCGAGTACAGAATCAGAGTACGAAACCTATCCAACTGCAGAGAGGTGTAAGACAGGGTGACGTTATATCCCCGAAACTCTTCACTGCTGCATTGGAAGACGTTTTCAAGCTGCTGAACTGGAAAGGATGCGGTATCAACATCAATGGCGAGTACATCACTCACCTTCGATTTGCCAACGATATAGTCCTTATGGCAGAATCGCTGAAGGACCTAAGCATGCTCAATGACCTGAATAGTGTCTCCCAAAGGAAAGGTCTTAAGATGAACATGGACAAAACAAAAATCATGTTTAACGTCCATGTCACACCTATGCCGGTAGTTGTTGGGAGCATTAAGCTCGAAGTTGTTAACGAGTATGTTTACCTGGGACAAATAGTCCGACTAGGTAAGTCCAACTTCGACCGAGAGGTCAATCGACGGATTCAACTCGGCTGGGCAGCGTTCGGGAAACTACGACACATCTTTTCGTTAGACATACCTCAAAACCTTAAAACGAAATTGTACAACCAGTGTGTGCTGCCAGTGATGACTTACGGATCTGAGGCGTGGTCCTTCACTGCTGGCCATATGAGGAGGCTCAAGGTCGCTCAGCGAGCTATGGAGAGGGCTATGCTCGGAGTTTCTCTGCGTAATAAACTTAGAAATGAGGATATCCGCAGTAGAACCAGAGTAACCGACATAGCCCAACGGATTAGTAAGCTTAAGTGGCAGTGGGCCAGCCATATAGCTCGAAGAACCGATAACCGATGGGGAAGAAAGGTTCTTGAGTGGCAGCCTCGTACCGGTAGGCGAAGTGTAGGGCGACCGCCCACGAGATGGAGTGATGATCTGGTAAGACATGCAGGAAGTCGATGGATGCAGGTGGCTCAGGACCGTACTTTGTGGCATTCCTTGGGGGAGGCCTATATTCAGCAGTGGTCTTGTGAAAGGCTGTAATGATGATGACGATGATGATGAACAATGCTCTTTGGTCCTGTTCACCGATAAGTTCCGGTTTGTATTTCATCAAGATTCACAAAGAACACGCGTTGGGAAACCTCCAGGGAGAGTTAGCCGTCTGCGACACCCTCAGGAGGTCCCCTTATACCAAGTCGGCACAATCATGGTGTGGGCAGGAATTCATCTTGGCAGATGAGCCCAGCTCGTTTGGATCCAAGGCAGCATGACTTCACAAAAATACCACAAAGAGGTAGTAAGGAGGTAGTAGAGCCTGTTATTGTCCCACACAGAATCCAAATGGGCCAGGAATTTCTACTCATGCACGGTAATGCTCCTTCCCATACGGCGCGACTAGTGTCGGCCGATCTCCGAGAATGACGATATAGATAAGTTTTGAGTTGACCTGCACAGTCGCCCGACTTTAATCCTGTCGAACATGCCTGGAACATATTACAACGAAAACTTTGAGAGATTTCCCGCTAAATTTGACGACGGAACAACAACTTTACGAACACTTGCACAGAACGTGGAACCTAATACCGGAGCAAGACATTGACTATTAAATTTTAAGTATGAACAATCGATGTCGATGTGTAATGAATATAATAGGTGGTCACACTGATTATTAATAACTAGCTGTTCCTCGCGACTTCGCCCGCGTGTTAGTTGGGGTTTTAGTTTTTTTGCGCGGAATCCTAATTCTTTTTCTAAAATAAAAGTAGCCTATGTTACTCCTTATAATATCACCTATCTGCCAGTAAAAGTCCCGTCAAAATCGGTTCATCCGTTTCCGAGATTAGCCGGAACAAACAGACAGATAGACAGACAGACCGATAGACAGACAAAAATTTTAAAAATTGTGTTTTTGTTATAAGTATATACTTTCATAATCATTTAGTAAATAGCCGTAATTTTAACATTATAAACAGACACTTCAATTTTATTTATTTGTATAGATTAGATTTTATAAGATTTATTCAAGTATAATTAAATTAATAATTTTATGATAACAAATGAAGTTTTTATCATACAAATTTTCTACGGAGATTAAAAAAATTAACATTTTTATTTAAAAAAAATTATGGAATGTTTTTTATTTTTTATTAAAAACCTTAAAATAACCTATCATTCTTCCACTTGCACCGTTACTATATCAGAAAATTCTTCATAGATTTTTAGATATTTGATGAAATATAAAATATCCCCAGATTCTGTTGATGTATATACTCGTATTTCTACTCCCGTTCATGAATGTAGCTTTTCTCACGTTCACCGTGAATTACATTTAATGAATTACATTATTAAACTACATTAATGAAATTTTAAGTCCACTCGAGCGTAAAAAACATCAGCATCTATATATTTTATGGTACCAATCAATATCCAATGGGGCCAATGATATGAATCAAATATCAGACAGTGTCATTCAACATTACTTTGACAAAGCTATTTAACTTTAATTAAAAATAAATGTAAATAGTAAAATGTAAATAACGCATTTCTGATTCCAAATCCAATTATCCTTCATAAGGTCATTTCAGAAGACATGCCCGATATGAAAAAGGTAGGTGTTACTCGAGTGATGCAATTCTAAAATACTCACATAATCATGTGTTTCTATAACATATTATATCAATGCCAAATTTCAATGAGGTACGTCCAATAGTAACTCAGAATTAAAAAAAATTCTGTGACAGACATAGAGACACAGGTACCGAGGTAATTTTTGCAAGGAGTAGTATTAATGATGATCCTAAATTTAATTCCTACGAGCTAAGCCGCGGTTAAAAAGCTAGTATTGAAAATATAACTTAAAACATGTTATAACACGCTTATATAAATATTGTCATTTTATTTATGCAGAATCAAACAGAACATCATTACATGTTTTATTATCACTTTATTTCAATATACCAATTTAAAAAAAAGTAAAATATTCAAAAAATAAAAAATAAAACAGTAAATATTTCAAAACATGATTAAGGTTTTAAATAAAAAATGTAGTTCCGTCTGAGTGACATGGGTGAAGGATAGTACAAAAACGTCGTAAGCAAGTGTACAGGAGTAAATATTTTATACAAACACATTCCTAAATCCTTCACTCAACCGAATATACCTAACAGTATTAATAATTGAGAACCTTATTTGCTAGTAAAACAGGCTCCATTTGCAAAGGCTTTTTACAGACATAAAACAAAATAGCTTTATGGACCGTTATATAGAAATGTATCATCTAGAAGATATAATAGTAAGCAGTCTTCGGTTTTGTATCAAAATTCATTATATTTCTAAAACAGTAAATATACGAGATGTATATTTACTGTTTTAGAAATATAATCACAAAACAATTGTAGTAACCGTGCCATACTTAACGCATCCAAAACAGAAATATATATGCATTACAAATTATAATCATTTATCATTATGACAACTGTTTATTAAATTGTATTAACTTAAAAAAAATCATCGGAAAAATTAAACCACTAATTTTGATAGAAAATGAAGTAACGATTTCTTAAAATACTAGTATTCAATTAGTCTTATATGTATGTCACGGCTAAAAGCCGAAGTGCGGTTACACATAGTTTTAGTCGGCTGCAACTAGGTCCGACCGATTGCGGTTGGTTAAACTTATGTTTATTCGATTTATTCATAGCTAAATTGTGGCTTAAGGCCTTAACAGTGGTTGAAATGCCTAAATCTAGGATATTTAAGTAAAAAAATCTCAATAACTGTTCATTTAATCCACAAAGAAAAAATACAGGGTAACAGAAGAAGATTTGGTAAATGTTTTTAATTTAACAAAATTGTATTTTTGTCAACCCCTTACTAGAAAACAAATCCCCAAAGAGTACCTATCTTTGTCATATTTTGCAAAATTTCTTCAAAACGGCACAAGCTTTTTAAATAGTTCTTACACTAAAAAAAAGGTCTTAAAAATATTAATATTTTTAATTGAGAGTTTTATTTTTATTCCCCGCTTTATAAGAGAATATATCTTTTTTCCTGAAATTGAATATATTTACGAGAGCGCGCATGCTCCGTCGCCATGTAAGCTCTGTCACAGTCCGTTTTCGGACATTGTCGAGGGTGGACCGCACGTCGGTGTTGGAGCGACTTCGTTCAAATATATATTAGTTTTTTAAAAGTTTATACTCAATTATAAATATTTTTATGACTAGAAATACTTAATTTAGTTAATATCTGTACACTGGTAACTGTAAATATTATTTTCTAAATAAATGAATTTTTAAAGTGCCCAAAGAAGAAGAAATTTTTGCAGCGACGTTGATTAGTGAATTTGAAAAATGCATTTTTATATAATTTAGATGTGGAACGACGATCATGCTCTCGTTACTTAGATTTCGATAGTTTTTAATACCTATGTAATTTTATTGTTGCATATTTTTATTAATTAGTTGATACTGAATTTTATAATTATGTATTATAATAAAACGCTGTTTTATGAGTATGACTTTATAAAATATTATTGGGGAGGGAAATAAAGATACAGATACTTACATTTAGGTACACTGTTATCAAATTAAATCAAACAATTTAAATAAATAAAAGAATGGTGCTTACCTAAGTATAAATAACTATATAAAGACATTCTTGGGTTTATGGTTTTTTTTTTATGTTAGACAAACTATCATCTAAAAAATGTTAAAAATTTTAAATTGGAGAGGGGTTTCTCTACGTGATAAAGTTAGAAATGAAGATATTCGCAGTAGAACCAGAGTAACTGACATAACCCAACTATATACTACATACCTCGTACAGGTAAGCGAAGTAGTACTCAACTTTTATTCCTCTTCACGTATTCTCATACGCTTTTCTTCACACACACACTCACACACACACACACACACACACACACACACACACACACACACACACACACACACACACACACACACAAATAGATCGCAAATATTACTTACCTAGTACTATTAGGCAAAAGTGAATAGGTTTTTGTTAAGTCAGTGCAATTCACCATCTTAAGCTACTACTTTTGTAGTTGCTTTACTACTTGCTGGGTAAAAATAGTAAAAAAGAATTTACCCTGTGATAGTTTGCATTTAGATATAATTTTTCTAACCAACCATAAAAATATGATCAGAATATGTATATAAGTATAACTTTGCCTCACACGGGACAGTAATAATATAATATTATATCTTCCATTATCTAGGCATGAAAAATTTTAAAATCTCTAAATCCCGAGGTATGTTCATATTACGAGGCTGAATAGAGCCACATTGATATGCATGAGGATCGTTTTGTAATTTCACGTCATTATCGAAAAAAAATTGTACGTATTTCAGGTGGCGGTTTGCAAAATACGATTCCACAAAAATTAACTCAATAGAAAATAATTGCAAAGTTGCTTCAAAAAATACTTAAATTTTCAACGTCAATTTTTTCTTACGTGGTAGAGCCATGCTGCAGCTATATTAGTAGTAGGTATAGTCGTAGCATGAATGGGTCGGCTTGACCGGGGAAGGGCCACGCTCTCACGGAATAACATGTAAAATAGCAGTTTAACCCTGCTGTGTTTCGTATGATGAGTGTAGAGAACCGGAGAACCTTTTTACTGGAAACGAGGCATTACATCTTAGTCCTCAACGACATGACATGACAACGCATCTAAATTTTGATACGTAATCGAGAATAGATGTAGATGTGTATGGGCCGTAGCAAAGTGGTTGCTACGGCCAATACACATCTAAATGGTAAGTGTACCATCAGGTGGACTGTGTGCTCGTTTGTCACCCTTATTCTATTAAAAAACCTTTCTGAGATTTCAGTAAAATAATGTTAAGTATTGCAAGCTCTCGTATAATTATGTCTCATGTTAATAAAGCTATTGGACTATTTTGATTTGTAATAAAGTGATTTTACTTTATAGGTTAAATAATTTATTTACCTTTCTATATCAAGAACCGTTTTTCTGTCACTCCTATTGAATTTGAAAGTGCTTGCTGAAATTTAGCATCTTTAGATGGATCAGAATCGCGCGATGATCCGGCTGTTAGATATTGCAAAAATAATCGAAAATATTTATTTTTACTTTCATGCCGAAGACTACCTTGTTTTATTTTATTACGGTCAAATAATATTTATTAGGTTATAAAGCAAGTATTTTTGTAAATGTTGTGTATGTAAATGTAAATGTATTCATTATTTTGTTATTCTATTGTTTACAGTTATTATCACGTCTTAGCTTTACACCAAGAATTACATTAGAAATTCTCGATGGGGTGCGATGTAACGCGCATGCATAAATTATTTTCATCAAAACTATAATATATATATTTGTTTTTTTTTTTTACCAGTAGTTTCAATAAAATCTTAAAAAAGTTCAATGAATTAAAAAAATGCCAATAATTATATAATTTCAAGTCAGTGTTTTACATTTAAAGATCAGTTATAAAGAGCCAAAGTTATTATTTTCATTTTGATTAAATTAATTCGCGACTAAAATAAATGTGAAAGAGCTTTTATCTGCAATAATAATTTTCGTCAAAAATAACATAGACTTATAAAAGTCATATACACGGTCAATCATACTGAAGATTATCAATTGTACTACAAAATATTTAAAAGATTATTTCCAGTATAATGACACGAATATCATCATTAATGTTTGACTGGCACACTTAAAAGTTTTATCACATGGTTAAATGATTGACTTTTATATTATGATAAGGTCATGCTTTTCTATAAAAAGTTGCAAGAAATTTTAAATCACGGACCTATTGGTTTGTTTTACTTTTTACTTAATTAGTGAAAAACAAGATGGACTGATCTAAATGATGAAAAAAATCTGTTTACTTTCTTGTGTAAAAAGTGCTATTTAGAAATTTATGCAAATGATAATTAAAGTTTCTATGTAAATAAGTGTAACATAGCGGGTATTATATTCAATGGTAGCGGCCATCCATATTCGCAAAGCCAGCATCATTTTCTGTACAGAAACCGGCAAAGTGTTGCTCAAGGCACTATAAACAAAGCAGCTGATAAAATGTTACACTCATAACTGTTAACAAAAACTGTTTCCGCAAATGGTCTTATAGATAATAATAACTGTTCCGCCGTGTTAGGTGCAGGAGCTATTATTAGAAGTAGAAGAGGTAAAATTTTGTTTTAGAAATACGCAATCAATATTGTTTTGTCTGCAATTGAACATAAAATAAAAAATAACTTCAGTCAAAGAGCATAACTGGCATTATACTCAGGCCCATCAATTGGTATGGAAAAAAATAATTTTAGCAGGTTTCAAAAAATCAATCAAAATTAAAAAAAAAACATAAATATTAAAATCAAATATGTATATATGTATGTCTATACATACATATAATGATTTATGGCCGCTTAGTAACTGACGGTGACTCACTATAACATCCTACAGTCACGCCGAAACTAAGAGAAGAGAATCACTGTAGAAAAGTAATAATTTATTGCGGATATTTTGTGATAAAATTAAAAAAAATATAAACTTATCCAAGTTAAGCTAACTTAGTCTAACTTTACCTTATGCGTTACAAAAAAAAAACAAATAATAAAATAGTGAGATGGCGTCAGTTTTTAAGAAGATATAACAAAAATAATCAAAAAAATAAATTTCAAAAAAGTTCAGTATTTAATTAATTATATACCACTGACACTTAATCACGCTTTTCGAAACCGCGCCATTTGTAAACAATACTTGTGTGAAAAGACAAAATCTTCTTTTCAAATTTCCGCCGAGTTGTAAGTAGAAGGCGAAATAGGTCACGTGTCAACTTTAATTAAATATATTTTATATGAAGTGATCTTGACTACGTTTCATCAATTAACCATTGGTAAAAATTAAAACAGGAATTTTACGATTGTGTTTACAAAAAACATTATTAGTTGAACCTTGCAGTTTGTTCATTATTTTTATTATAAATACCTATAAATGTATATATTATTAATAAATAGTTCCCATAATATTTTGGATTATTTTTTATTTTGCCCTATCTGCATTGTTCTACGCTCTATAGAAAATGTGGCGTATGACATGACTGACAATCTTTCGACGTTTTATCTAGGTACAAAGATGTTTTACGTTTTCGTCGCCTCCACATGATATTTTTGTTAGCATAAGGTACCCTTCTATATCTGAAACGAATATAAATATTGCTACAAAGTAAAGTAATATGCTATACCATTGCCTCTACTGGGCACAGGACTCTTTTTATTTCTGAGAGGGTTTTTGGGCAACGAAATGCCCGCCGTGCTTCCCCAATGCGTGTTGACGAAAATTGCAATTACAAATTTCATTCGTGCTGTCGGGGATCAAACCCGGGAAAATTTACAGCGAACGCTTTGACCCAGATCTACTAATACGACACAAATAAATACGATTTAACATATATAATAAAAAACTCTTACGTACTTGAAACTTGAACACTTGATAGTTCGTGACGCCTACTGGACAAAGCTACAGCACAATGTAATTGAAGATGCCTAACCGCGACATAATTCTCAGTGATGCGCAAGCATAACAGGCAGTATGTCACTTATATAATTGTCATCTCTGCAGTCTATTAATCTTTGCACTTTTATAAGTAATACAGAACGTAGTTGCTAGACGGTGTTGACATCGGCTAAAATCTCTGCGATCGCCGTTTCGTCAAGGTCATTCAGGCTAGTTAAAGCCTTAAACTGAGTGTGGTCAGTTGCTTTCGGATAAAGTTAGGAGGAATAAAAGAGTCCGTAACTTTGTCGAAAAAACGAAAGCATATATCAACTTATATCAGCGACAGTTAACAAAGCCGCAGATATTTATATTATTTATGCGTAGAAACGTAGCTAATTCTAAGTAAAATTATCTGCGATTAATATTTCCTGTAACCTACTCGTAACATTATTATTTCTACTGATAATGCTATGCAAACCATGATAAAATCGAATACACCTCAACTTGACCAACCACAATCGGCTGCACCTGCACCAGGCGAAACCTAGGTGTGTCCGCTCTTCATCTTTTGGTCGTAGAAATTCCATATATTGTGGATAAATAATTGTCTTGCTATTTATTCATTTATCATATTACTTTTTGCATGTGTTCCTTAAATAAATACCTACGAGCTAGTTCTCATTTGTAACGAAGTTGATTAAAGTTTATCATAAATTACTTATAATTATCAAGTAAGACTTAAGTTTTTTTTTTTGTATTAAGAAGCAAAAGCCTATAATAATCTCGCTGCTGCATTCAATTCTAGGAAGAGATAAAAAGTCGCCAAACTGCTCTAGTGCGAATATTAATGAAGTTAAAGTTTACGAAGATGGTCCAGGGGACGAGGGACAATCGATTAATATGTCGATCGATCGATAAAAGCGCGACATAACTCGTCCTTGCCACCGCGAGGCGGTAGACGTTAGACATTCCCTCGCGAAAATAAAGCCTTGAAAGATATTTCATTTTTCAACTATGCAGGTTTTCTCGTGATAATATTTTTCTTTCAACTTCGGAAGAAATCATAACTTAAAATTAAAATTATTGTTTCTGTAATTCTGTTTCTAGAGATCGAGATCAAGGAATTCTTGCGTAAATTTTAATCCAACACCAGATATTAAGCTACTACGGCGCACACTTTATGTATATTAAATATATTTTTTTTAAAACACTGCTCTAAGTCAGCCTTAATAACATTCCCCTAGCTGCCTAAAAGGATGTCTGAGATTGATACCAAATCCTATGCTCTTATAAAAATCTCATTATTCATTATCCGTTACCTATTTGCTTCAATAACATTATAGTTGTATTTTAAGCAACTCAAAGCAAAGTAAACCAAAGCAAAGATTCTTTTAGTAAAATTAGAGAACCTTAGAGAAAAAATTTATTATTAAAACGATACTGAAATACAGCATAGGGAGCGGATTTTCAGATAGATTTATTTATTTACTAGGTAAAATTACAATATCAAAAAAGTAAAAAAAATCTTAAATCTAATTTATTATGACCACAATTATATTGAAAACATATAAATTTTTATCAAAAGTACAAAGAACCTGATCTTATTAATTTTATTTTTATTATAAATGAATTCCCATTCCATTTAGCAGTGGTAGAGCCACGCGGCAGCTGTTGCTGTCGCACGGATGGGCCGGCTCGAACCGGGGTGGTACCACGACCTCACAGAATACCAGCGTGAAATAGATGCGTTGCGCTTGGTGAGTGTAGGTGGCCGGATGCCCAATTAACACACCCCCCCCCCTTCATCATGGTAGCGGAATTAAAGAAAAGGCTACCCCAGGAGGGTACCAGCACCCCTGGAGAATCCCTCGCTGAGCATCCACGACCAAACTACTCCACTCCTGAGCGTGGGTACTCAGGCTGCCCCGCGTATTCTGCGGGGGGCAAAATTCCGCTCGCGACTAATACTGCTCGGGGCAAGCGGAGCAATAAGACCAAGACCAAGGTGAATTTTTGCAACATCAGGGGACTTCATTCCAACCTTAACGTTGTCCATTACCATCTAGAGACGGCGAAGCTGGCCTTGCTCTTTTTAACCGAGACTGAGGTGTCCTCTCCAGCTGATACTTCATATCTCTCCTACCCGGGATACAAATTAGAACACTCCTTTGTGCCCCGGGCTGGAGTTTGCATATACGTCAGAGAGGATATCTGTTATCGACGCCTCGGTAGTCTTGAAAGTACGGACCTGTCCATCCTATGGCTGCGCGCTGCGCGTAGACAGCGACGACCATCTCCGCGTCTACGGATGCCTCTATAGGTCCCATAGCGGTAATGCCGAAACAGACCGACTCATCGACCACGTCCAAATGGCTGCAGACTCCGTGCTACAACAGGATCGTGATACTCGGTGATTTTAACGCCCACCACGCTGAATGGCTTGCTTCCCGTTTAACCGATCATGCGGGTAGATCTGTGTATGACTTTGCCTTGGCATATGGTCTAACACAACTGGTTACTTCACCTACGCAGATCCCAGATGTGGAGGATCATGTACCTTCCCTGTTGGACCTTCTGCTGACCTCTCATCCGGACGGATATCAGGTCTCCGTCGATGTCCCTCTGGGCTCTTCGGACCATTGTCTGATCCGGAGTACGGTGCCACTCACGCTCCCATCGCAGTTGCGATCTGCAACTTGCCGCCGTGTTTGGCACTAAAGGTCGGCTGATTGGGACGGGATGCGGTATTTTTTTGCATATACCCTTGGGGGTGGGTTTGCTTCTCGCCGGAAAATCCCAGCGTTGTTGCCGATTCTGTTGCTGATGTGGTACTTCAGGGTACGGAACTTTTTATTCCATCCTCTGTGGTGCCCATTGGAGTCAGATCCCAGCCATGGTTTGCTCGCTCCTGTAAAATAGCATCACGCTATAAGCAGGAGTGCTACCGGTCCTGGGCTGACGCATCAACGTCTTGGGATGTAAACACCAGCGCTCTAAAAAAGAAGTACAATTCCGCCTCCAGGTACTTCAAAAGCGTCATGGCCAAGGCAAGGTCTGAGCACATCGGCAGAACTGGTGAGAAGCTAGTTCACCTTCCTTCGGGAACCCGTTCATTCTGGTCTCTCTCCAAGGCTGTCCAAGGGACCTTCTGTAGCCATCTCTTCCATCTCTGCACAGAGAGGACGACTCACTGGCACATGCCGCAAAGGACAAAGCCGATCTTTTTAGCTCTCTCTTTGCGTACAACTCGACTCTAGATGACGGGGGGAACACACCGCCGACCATCCCGCGGTGTGAGTGCTCCATGCCGGATTTACACAGCGCTCGGTTCGTAAAGCACTCTTCTCCCTGGACGTCAGCAAGTCGAGTGGGCCTGATCGAGTCCCTCCCATTGTGCTGAAGACGTGTGCTCCGGAGTTGGCACCGGTTTTAACGCGTCTTTTGCGAAACTCCTACTCCCAAGGTGTAGTCCCGAATTCATGGAAGACAGCTTTGGTCCACCCGATCCCTAAAAAAGGCGACCGCACAGACCCGTCCAACTACAGGCCTATCGCCATCACCTCCTTGTTCTCCGAAATAATGGAATCATTTATGAACTACCGGCTCATGAGGTACCTTGAGGATCACCAGCTGATTAGTGATCGCCAGTACGGTTTTCTTCGGGGTCGATCAGCTGGTGATCTTCTGGTCTATCTGACTCATAGATGGACGGAGGCAATAGAGTCCAAGGGGGAGGCATTAGCCGTTAGGTTGGACATAGCAAAGGCCTTCGATCGAGTCTGGCACAAAGCGCTTCTTTCGATGCTTCCTTCCTATGGGCTTCCCAAGAAATTGTGCAAATGGATCACCAGTTTTCTTGCTTCAAGCCCATCAACGCTGGTGTTCCACAAGGCTGTGTGCTATCCAACCAACGCTGTTTCTCCTGCATATCAATGATATGTTGCAAGCTGGTAACATTCATTGCTATGCAGACGACAGCACTGGTGATGCCTTATATACCTGCTGTGCCAATATTTCTCGGGAAAAGGTCGCCGAGTACGGCGACAAACTTGTGTCTGAAGTCGAGTCTTTGCTGAACAAAGTCTCGGATTGGGCGCCACTAAATCTAGTCCAGTTCAATCCCCAGAAGACACAAGTTTGCGCGTTTACCGCTAAAAAGAACCCCTTTGTCATATCTCCTCAGTTTCAAGGCACTCCCTTTGTTGCCTCAGCTAGCATAGGAATCCTCGGCGTCGACATATCAAATAGTGTGCAGTTTCGTGGACACTTGGAAAGGAAGGCCAAATTGGCCTTTAAAAAGCTTGGCGTGCTCAACAGAGCGAGATAGTATTTCATGCCGGCACATCTCTTGCAACTTTACAAAGCGCAAGTTCGGCCTCACATGGAATACTGTTCTCATCTCTGGGCCGGGGCACCCCAGTGCTCTTTCCACTTGATCGCATCCAGCGCAGAGCGGTTCGAATCGTCGGCGACCGAGTTCTTTCTGATCGGCGCGATACACTGGCACTGCGTAGGGATGTTGCATCCCTTTGCATTTTCTATAGAATTTTCACGGGGAGTGCTCTGAGGAATTCCGATTAATTCCAGCCGCCAAATTTCACGAACGCACATCGCGTCAAAGTTCACGATACCATCCTCACCATCTGGATGCTTGGCGGTCCACGACTGTGCACGACGGTCCACGAGTTTTCTTCCTCGTACAACTTCTCTGTGGAATTGTTTACCACCGGCGATTTTTCCGGACCGACACGACTTAGAGACCTTCAAAAAAAGAGCTTATACCTTTCTAAAAGGCCGATAACGCATTTGCAATTTTCCTGGTGTTGCGGTTGTTCATGGGCGGCGTTAGTCACTTACCATCAGGTTAGCCGCACGCTCGTTTCCCTCCTCTTCTATAAAAAAAAAATCCTTGTTGGTCTAGTGGTTGCAAACGCGACTGCTGTTCATGTGGTCTCGAACTCGAATCTCGGGTCGGGCCAACATCAATTATTGCGTTTTTCTCAGTAGCCACCCGGAACCAGTAAGTCTGTGGTGTTTCACCCCCGTGCCTCAATAAACACGTAAATCCGTTGGTCCCGCGCCTGATCTCTCTCTGCTCGTGTCGAATTGCTGTCCCATCAGACAATGAAAGTGAGGCACACGACTAAAGAAACCGACGTAAGAGAGTGCACACATGGTTGCGCATACACACAATATTCCTGTCCTGCGCAAATAGCAAGTGTGGCCACCGTGACCGAATTTAGGTCTAGAGGACATTATTACTTATAACGCCCAAAGAAAAGCTACCAAGTGCCTGGGGCGCTCCGAATACCCACTAACTAAGAAAGGTATAATGACAAGGACATATTAAAGCAAGTTAACCAACACCGCACTTAAGCATCATGGTAGACGCTTTCCGGCTTCTAAAACTCTCTCAGAAGTGGGTGGACGTATGTGCCTATATTATTTTTATTCACTTAATCATTACATTCTATTAAAAGTGGGTTTCTCCTATAGATTTCCTCATTGGGGGAATTTTGACATTATTTCCACGTTTGTTAGGCGGGTTGGCAACCGCATTTTTATTGTTTTCAGTTGTTTTCAGGAAGATACTGCTACCCATATCTACTATTTCAGTTTCCCTCTGTTGCCTGATCTGTAGTCTTTTGTTTGAAGTTGGTAGCATAATAATATGTTGATAGACTATTCCCGTCGCTGGACATTTACCATTTCTTAAAATGCTTACACATTTGCCACTGTCGCATTAGTAATAAATAAGACGTTAATAAAATAAATATTATGAAACGTTTAGTGCATTACATTTTAATTTAATAAAGTTGCATTTTAACGTAGAGTGGAAAAGCCTCTACCGCTAATATACATATGGTACTTGAATTGTTGAGAGCCCTCATTGCTGTTAAGTACCCACTGCAGTATACGTCAACAATGAAATACGAATAAATTATGTGTAACTCTTCATTATTTTTTCCAATTATCCAATTTTTTTTCATTAAAAACGAAATTTAGAAACATTACACTACAAACATGTGCACTGTTACGTAGATTCCTGTTTATACTTTTCCTATTTCATGAAAGCACGTGTGACAATCCAGAATATTCTGTTTAAATTTGTTGACATTTTTGGAGGCTTCTTTATTAACCGTTCATCAGTTCTTTTGTTTTTAAAAACTTATCTCTCACTTATTGCAAGTATGTATTAGGCCGTGGAAGAAAACTCAGATCTGGACAAGATGTTCAGCCCATAAAACGGCGAACGCTCCGCGTAGTAGTAACAAGCATATTCTATATATAGCAGAGTAGTTCAATAACGTGATCTATGCTTTAGTTTGTTTCACTTGTGGCGCAATACCGGCGCAGCGGTTCAATCGCTTATCTCGATTTACGCTACCTATTTACTGCGCGTTTGTTTTATAACGTAAATTCGTTACCAGGAAATATTCCTTTCATTTAAATAATTTATAAGAAAAATCTTGAATAAAAATATAAAAATTAATGTTCGTTTTTTCGTATTTTATGCGCTGCCATACCGCTCATCAGATTGCGGTAAAACTTTGTGAACATATTGCTTGCACTTCCGCGTAGATTATAGGTATAGTACAATTAAGTTACGAAATTTTAATAACAATGGTTGTAGCTAGATAAACAGCTTGTTTGTAGCCTAATAACCAGAATACCTAGACATACCCTGGGATGCCAACACAACACTCAGTATGCCGAGGCTAGTTCGGCCGCTTTTTATAAAATTGAAGTGACAAACGAACTTATGGTCCACCAGATGATAATAGGACACCTGCAGCCAAATTCAAACAAATAAGGCTACAGATACGTTATCACCCCTGAGGATTGAGATGGAAATGCCTTACGGCCAGTAATTAAACTGGCTCCCTACACTCTACTGACCGGAACACAGCCGTGTAAACACTGCTATTTGGTGGCAGAAATAGGTAAGAGGATGTCACCTAACCAGAAGAACTCCCAGGCAGAAAAAGAGTCCTATCATCTAGAAAAGTTGCTTCCAAAGGTTAATTGCCCAAAATTTTGTTGAATATATTTCTCTTTCCTTTCTGAAAAAACTGCTGTGAGCGTTAGATTTTTTGTTGTTGTCAACACTTTAGGAGGATATCCGGACAGCGCTTAATCTACACAAACATAATTTCTGTTTTCTCCCTGGATAATGACACTTTAGCAAATATTTTTTACAATACAATCAACATAGGGCACACTAAAAGTTCTGCACTCCTGGTCGCTCATAAATGATTGAATTTATAATGTTATAATATTTTTTTAAAACATAAGAAACTCATAATTTGATTAAAATAATTTTTGGCGGAAACACGTGACAATTGTTTTTAATCGCAAGTCGAAGTTCGTCATCCATTGCAAAAATAGAATTAACGCAAAAATATTTTAACACTTTCGCTGTCCGGTTTCCAGACACAATAGTAAGACAATAGCAGTGTCCTATATGTAGTGCACGGGACAGCGAAAGGGTTAAGGCGATGATTGTTTTTTTATTTTAAGTGTTCCGTATTTGATATCTTTTTTGTTTCATTAATGTTTTGGTATAATTTTATAACTAGAAATAGTACAATTTGAAAGAAAAACATTTCGTCTTACGTATAACATTTCGAATAAATATTTTTTCTTACTGGCAAGCACTCTTTAACTTTGAAGCGAGCAACCCTTTTTTCAACTACACCCGCAACGACCGCTAGTAACGGCCAACTTCCTCGTCAACGCAAGCACTAACGCTTTGGACGGTACACATTATGTGCGCGTTCCGTTACCAGCAGTAAATAAGATCTCATTCCCCTGCTCCATCGAATACTAAGGCAGTTTTCCATACCTGACCTGTGGATAAAAGAATAATAGTGGACACATTTGGCTAGAAGATTCATCACACCGAGCCCGGTAAACGTCGGGCAGTTCAGAAATTACCCAGATGAGTGTTTGCCAGGTCTTATGTGTACATAACATTAAGAGTTCACTCTCTTTGGATTGCAAGTTTTCAAAACACTTCTGGGAGCAAAGCACCTCATTTGAGCACCGTAAGGCATACAGTAGTATGCATAATTTGATCGTGGCCCTGCTTCTCTCCATGATGAAATTCGTGAAGTTCGACCCTCAACTATGACCACTGATGAAAATATAGCTCTTGCTTGGCAACTAATTGAAGAAAACCAGTGCATCATTTATTAAGAGATTCGAGGATATTAGGATTGTACACGCACCTAGTTGCCCAGACTAAGGTCTACCATACAGGGGCCCATACAGCTGTTAGATTCGACGGATAACTAAGTGTGGGGCTCAAATGCCTATGGATATTTAATATATATGGACTAGGTACTTAATGCGACTTACCTGATGCTGAGGCGAAGACTGTCCCAAGGCTCGGACAGGCCGTAGGTGTGTAGGTGCATATAAAGTAGTGTTTCGTGGTGTGTATTATGGTTGACCTGACTGGACCGTTGAAGTCGGCAGCAACCCTGACTCCGGCACCGCCCCCCGGTGTGGTATTCTCCAGCGGCGGCACAAATGAACAATTTCTTTCTTTAATTCACTATGTCAGTCTATCAACTTTATTGTACATTTAACTTTTTTTTTATGGGATCGGGTGACAAACGAGCACATAGTCCACCTGATGGTAAGTGGTTACTGTGACCCATAGATATCTACATCTATACTCAATAAAGACTCAAGATGCAGATGCGTTGTCACCCGTGAGGACTAAGATGGAATGCCTCTTTGCCAGTAAAAAGGGTCTCTGGTTCTCTACACTCACCATACGAAACACAGCAGCGTTAAGCTGCTATTTTACGCTGGTTTTCTGTGAGAGCGTGGTCCTTCCCCGGTCGAGCCGACCCATTCGTGCTACAACCATAATATAGCTGCAGCATGGCTCTACCACGTAGAGCCATGCTGCAGCTATAGTTAACTATGAAGTTAGTTAACTATAGCAAACGCAACTAAATCCCGTTAATTATAATCAAAACGTAACACGCGGCACGACTGATGAACGGGGGTTAAAGTTCACTTCCGTTCACTCTGCAACAAATTATTTCGAGAACTGAACGCGACCTTTCTGGGCACTTAACGCGACGGTACAATTATACATTAACTTCCCAACAATTAGTCAACCCGGCGTCTAATGTTTTAGACTACACAATTCCTCGTAGTTGCATAAATTTGCTAATAAAATCGACATAGGTAACCACGCGGCTCGAGTAGACTCACAGTAATGCCCCGCCCAGCCGCCGCTTGACGACAAAAAAATGCCCGATCTCCAACGCGCCCGGCGCGTGCGGGGAGGCGCCCGCGAGCCGCCTGCCAGCCGGTGCTAGGTACATCGGAGAAGCGCGCCGACGCGCTTTCGTTATAGTGATTTTAAATTTTAGCGTTTGGCGCAAACAAGGATATTAGATTTAAACTTCAAAAAAATACATCTAATAAAACTTGTAATCGCTGGATTCCTCATGAACTTACACCATAACAAATGATGTGTATAATATTGTGACGGGAGATGAAACATGGATATATTCCGGAAAGAAAGCAACAGTTTTCCGTGTGGATGTTCGAAGACTACGGCAAATCAACAAAATTAAGGCAGGCAAAAAGCGTGGGCAAAATAATATGTATTTTTTTCTAACTTACAGGTTCTATCTGCACGATCCCACTTGATGAACAAAATACAGTTAGTACTCAGTGGTACACTCCCATTTGTTTGTCCAGTGTCTTTCTTTATAGGATAGGGTGACAAACGAGCACACAGTCCACCTGATGGTAAGTGGTTGCTGTGGCCCATATACATCTACATTTATCCTCGTTTGCGAATCAAAACGCAGATACGTTGTCACCCATGAGGACTAAGATGGAATGCCTCTTTTCCAGTAAAAAGAGTCTAGGAATAATTGACGAACTCCACCCTTTTAGAAGCCAGAAATGACTACGTTAAAGCATTTCTTGGTCGTTTTTACCTAATTTGTTTTTACGTGGTAGAGCCACGTAAAACAGCTATATTAGTAATAAAGTTGTAGCACGAATGGGTCTGCTCAACCGGGGAAGGACCACGCTCTCACAGAATACCAGCGTAAAATAGCAGCTTAACACTGCTGTGTTTCGTATGGTGAGTGTAGAGAACTGGAGACCCTTTTTACTGGAAACGAGATATTCCATCTCAGTCCTCAGGGGTGACAACACATCAGCATTTTAATTCTTAGTCGAGAATAAATGTAGATTTCTATGGGCCACAGCATCCATTTACCATCAGGTGTGCTCGTTTGTCACCCTTATTCTATAAAAAAAATCTAACACTGTCCGCAGTAATATTGCTATTATTATAAATCCAGCAAACAAAATTGAAATAAGATTACAATATCAAAGAAATAGCATTCAGAGATAGCCACAATCCCTCCAATGCCTTCTTATATTTTTCTTGAAAAATAATTTAAATTAGTTCAGTTTTTAAGAGGAAACAGGCGAACACGAGATGTCGATTCCTACAATCTTTCATAGGTAAAATCAGTCCAAACGACAGTTGTCTTTCTCGGTTGTTCCAACTTGTTCGCTTAGACACCGCTAGAGCAATAGATCGTTAAAATCTACATCGATAAAATAACAAACTTTTAAATATTTTTGTTTTATTTGCATGTAAATAAAGCTGTAAACGGCGTGAAGTTTGTATGACATTTGTTCAAAAAAAATTGTTTTATATTAAAGCGACCTATAATAATTTAAATATCCCTCGATAAAAGTATTATTAGGAATGGCTCATTATTAAGCAAAATTTTACGATAATTGATTAATTCACAAAATCATAAAATTTTGAGACTTATTACTTTTTTACGCCATTTCATAATACTTTCTTGAGCAAAATAAGAATAGATTACAAAATAAGAATGCTAGCTTAACGAAAAAAAATGCTTTTAATTAGTTATAAATAAAAGTTTTAAGTAGTTCTGTAATTGTAGCTGCATTAACAAAAATAATTAGCTAAAATTTTATCTTTCATAAAATTCAATTAAAACATTTATTACATATTGTATTGCTGAAGAAGTCGGTGATATTGCAAAACAGTAATATCAATCGGTGTATCTCTGTTGACTACGGAGACCAAGAACGGGAAGACCCAAGTTTTTGACGTCGAAAGAAAATGTTCTTCGCTATGTTCAGAAATGAGTTTATGAAGGCGACAAATTCTTTTCTAAGCTTTGGAGAGCAAAATGCATGGATATAGTCTATGCATTTTCGTTTCTTGGTAGATTGTAGAGACAACCTGCAAATGGCCCTACACTAAAGAGGTAGCATTGTATTGCTAGACAGTGAAACACACGTGAACACTTGAACTCAAACTACTGATAATTAGTCATGTCTTTTTTTTATGAAAGACGAGGCAAAGGAGCTTACGGCTCACGATGAGCGATCACTGTACCCCGTGAGCATTTGCAACACCAGAGAAATTGCAGGTGCGATGCCAGCCTTCTAGACAGGAGTAGGCTCTTTCCCTGGAGGCTCCTAAGTCGCATAGGTCCGGAAAAACCACTGGCGACAGTCATAAGTTCTGAGATGAGTGAAATTATTCATGTTGAAATGAATAAGTAAATTTATTATATGTTTATTTAAATTTAATTTTCATAATTGCTTAAATTATATCAATCATGAATGGAACAAGATTATTTATTTTATAATTTCCTACTTTGTCAGTGAAAATTCGTGTACGACGTGTCAATAAATTCATTCAAAGTTTAAAAACATTTATTATTAATAATGGAATACTTTACTACTTTGTTTCCTTTTTCATATTAAGTTTGTTGTGAAAATTTTCAATAGTAGGTACATTCATAGAAAGAAAAATAAAAGTTGATAAAGTAATAAAAACTTGTATAGAAATAAATAAATAGAATTATATATATACACATATATATTATATGATGCCATATCGTTTATATAAAAAAAAAAAACAAGAAATAAATTAAAACATAAATAAGTAAATTATACCGCCGTGCCGCTGCTTTAAGAAAAAACAATTTTACCCATTTCTACTGGAACCACACTTCAACAACTGTTCCATCAAAATACTTTCATGTTTAAATATTAAAGCGTGAAATAACATAAGTGTGAAACTTCTAAAGACATGAAATGCTCTTTCATGGAAAATACCAAATATAAATTCAGAAACACATGATTTGTTTGGGGTTATAATTATTAAATATTAAAAGTTTTGTTACAAAATTAGTTGAATTTCTAATATAATCAATAAATTCTTACTTAGGCTAGGATTCCTAGCATATCTAAAAGAGTTCAGGACAAATTATTTTTTCGCACTGCTCCAGTACGTGTAGGCGGATTTCACACTTCTTCGAAATATTTTTATCAGCACTCATTGGTAACCTGGGTTGCTCGCGTTCTGTGAAATTTACTGCAAACGCCCATGAACTGACTCATGTCTAAACAAACATACAAAAAAGAAATTGCTCAAATTTAAAGGCTCATATATTATATTATATATGATATTATAACAGCTGTCCGAAATGTTAACTTACAAGAAGATACAAAGAAAAAACATAATACAGATTGGAAAGAAAACAAGGAAACAATTGTTCACATGTCATTTCCTTTCATCGAAACTAGAAATCGGTACAGCATTAGTTAAGAATCAGTCAAGTATAAGAGATAACTTTTTCTGTCCATTTCCCACAATCAACTTCCGTTCGCTATTTCCGAGCTCAACTTGTAAATTCTTCTACTGTTCCATACAATATAAAATGTAAAACAATTAATTTAGATAATCAAAATAAAGCTACCACTTTCTAATAACATAATCGGCTTTGAATTTTTATGGCGTCAAAAAATGCTGTATATAATTTTAATATTATACATTTTAGGTTTAAAGATATTTTTAGCGGAAAGACTCGCTATACAATGTAATATAGTTAAGACCCTTTAATTTTGTGCCTAAACTAAAACTTCATTTAAAAACTATTACTACGAAAAAGGAAGAACTATTTTTATCAAATAAAATTTATGTTTAAACAAAATTGAATCATTAAATTAAACTGCAGAAGTCCATGTTAATATTTTGATTACTGAGCAAATTACATGTATAATTTGTTTGTATTACAATTATTTAAATCAATGTAAACTAGTCGCTGCTTAATTTTTCATGTTACGCCTGCAATTGTCTAAATTGGTGTTTAACCTAATTCAAGGGTCGGTCTATATATTGTGAAATTAAACTTCAATTATTTATCAAATTCCGATATGTAAACAAGTAATTTGACAATAAGGGTTATTTTATTGATTAGAAAAAAAATTGAGGGCGTCCAGTTTGATCCCTACGCCAAGCACAGCTAATTCAATGAATTGCAAGAGTTGCTTAATTGTGATAATTTGCAGTCCCCCTGGGCTTACTGAATGGTTCCCAAGATGCTGGATTTTCGCATTTAAGTGTCCGTATTAACTTTTCTAGTCGAACAATTAGTCCTAGGTAAACATACACATTACAGCCCTTCACAGTTCCACTGCTAAACACAGGCCTCCCCCAAGGAATGCCACAAAGCACGGGCCTGAGTCACCTACATCCATCGACTCGCTGCATGTGTTAACAGGTCGTCACTCCATCTAGTGGGGGGTTCGCCTACCGGTACGAGGCTGACACTCGAGAACATTTTATTCCCATCGATTGTCGGTCCTTCGAGCTATATGGACGGCCCATTGCCGCTTCAGCTTACTAATCCGTTGGGTTATGTCGGTCGCTCTGGTTCTTTTGCGGATATCCTCATTTCTAAGTTTATCACGCAGAGAAAACCCGACCATAACCCTCTCCATAGATCGCTGAGCGACTTTGCGCATCTTCATACGGTTCTCGAGTGGCAGTCTCGTACTGATAGGTGAAATTGAGGGCGACCCCCCCACTAGATGGAGTGACAACCTGGTAAGACGATGTCGACGGATGCAGGTGGCTCATGACTGTGCTTTGTAGCACACCTTGGGGGTGGCTTGTTTAGCAGTACACCTGTGAAGGGTAGTAATGATGATGATGATGATGACGACTTGTCTTGACACCGCTGAAGACTGTAGAAATGCCCAAATTTCGACGGAATCATAGGCTACGTCATAGTACAAATCTCAAGACAAAGTTGAAGATTGTATTCTTCTGTTTTTTGTACTATTTACCGAAGGGTATGTATATGGTCTATGCTAATATACTATTTACGATTATTGACTAGTTCTAGAGGCTGAAAGTCATCAATACTGCATGCGAGACGATTCATTAGGACTCTCGAAAACAGCACGTAAATGCGACTTAGAAATTAAATCGGACTAAAATTATTCAATAAAGCGTTGTCACCTTTCTAAAAGTACAAGATCACCACACTTCTGTTCCACGATCTCGGAGTAGGGCCACCATGAAGGACAGAATTAAAGAGCTTCTGAAGGACTGGTTCCGCTCAATCGTTTCTTCAATTCGAGCTATATTAAAGGTGCGTAATTCTCGAAGCATGCATTTGGAGATCCGTTTTTGCAGTTGCCTATAAACTGTTATATCTGTTGAAGACTGCAGCTTCATTTCCGTCTAACAGCTATAAGACTAAGAAAATGTCGGCGAGTTTTTTTTCCTTTCTAATGGGTCTTGCAGAAATTAGCTCCGAACGTATGGATATTTTCCACGAGATTATCATTTATATCGGCTACTGTAAACAATATCGGCTATTGCAAACTTTTAGGCGGCGAAAATGATTTTGTAATTCAGCTGAATGTTTTTGGGATTTAGAGCACGAAGGCAGCGGAGCGTTGACTTCTTGAGATGTGACCTCAACAATATAACATTGAGTTTCAGTGTGTCTGTCACCATTTGGTGATCTCATCCAATTTTTAACCTCGCGATGACTGAGTCACTGATATAATTGCTCCGAAACTGCTCAGATTTAAGAGGGGACTTAGACCCAGGTAAATATATGTAAATTATATGTTAAACTTATATTAAGTTTATATTTTGGATAGCAGTTTCACATCATGAGTCTAACTTTTGAATTGGAGCTATATTTCTGTATTTTATTGTACAAGAGCCGTGCTAGCTCGGAGGCAAAGCGCTCGGCGTACAATGTCACGGATCACTGAACAGATGCCGTTTGGTCATCATAATGAAGTCAATCTTATTTTTTGTTGAACCGTCTGGGGCAGGTCACTTTCTGTGGGGTCGCTTCTGAAATAAAGAAGGCATCATAAAGAGTCTCTCCTTCTCTCGGCCAGCTGTTGACTCCTTGGGTTCTGTTTTCCTATTCCGAATTACCTCCAGCTTCTCGTTTCTTGTGACCAATTTTGCGTTGAAGTCTCCCATCAACTCCGTTATAACTCTAGAGATATCCGCATACATTTTCTCCACCTCCTCATCGAGATGCCGAAGTTTTGCGTAATTCTGTATAACCTACAACGAATATTTAATTGATTTTGGTATCTAATTCTGTGTACTCGTATAAGGCAACTCTTCTTTCAAAGCAGTCCTTTGTAGGCTATTTAGCGTGATGCAGGCATCTTTTAGTTAGCTTTATTATACCATACAATGGAGGCATACGGAACAATTCTGCAGTAAAGCTACAGAATAATCTTCGAATGTAAGACCCAATTGATGAAACCCTTTAACTTTAGTGTGACTTATTTGTATAACCGTTACTCGCTTATAGGATTAGAGCTACGAATAGCTACGCGCGAGGAGCCACCCATGGCACTCAAGCTAGTCTTATTTTCGTCTTTGAATTACTTCTATTTACAGCGGTTTAATTTATTCACGTTCGAATCGGGGTTGGTTGGTGGAATTTTGGTATAGACATCCGGCAGAGAGGACCTTTTCGGCTTCTATGTTGGTTACCGTCAATCTCTTTAACTGCTTCCACGCTGTCCCACTTAACTTGTAAGGCTGTTGTCGTGTGCGTTAGCTTACTTTTTACCTGGTCCGCGTCCGATGGAGACTCGGATACTATCGTTCCCGCCAAATTTCGGCTCATCCTAGGTTAAAGTGCTGCAATTTCTTGGAGGTTCTTTTTGTTCCCACGAATAGGTAGATAAATATTTGCTTAACGCTGGCATTGATTATTGTATGTCAGGGTAAGGGCTAAAATATTACCCGAAACGCCCTTGTTTTGTTTTCTTAAGACTGGACCTTCCTCCAGGCACGCATCTATTGGGACGGTACGCCTGACCCCTTAGATTGAGGAAGAAAGGGAAAAAGAAGTTGTCTAAGTGTTTTCTGTTCTGTCTATTTCCTATCGAACACGTTTGAAAACGTGTTTTGGATATTTATTGGAGTTAAAATAAATAACAATAATGCGAGATATATTATAAGATTTGTAAAGTCCATATTGAGTCTAGCAATAGCATCACTTAAAAATTCGACGTGTGCTTAAGTATAAATTCATATGTCGTCTGCATATAGATAATGGTAAAAGCAACTAAGTTGAGGGAAAGAAAGATAATTAAAAATATATAATAGAAATGGAGATAATTTTCCACCCTGTGGCATGGCTATATTGAAGTTGCGTAGATCTCGCCGTATGCATTTGGAAATATCTGTGTTTAGTTGCCTATATTTTGTCATATCTGTAGATCATTATGTGCTTCATTTTCCATCTAACAGCCATTGGAATATAAGTGTGGTCAGATCGTTTTTAGATTTTTCGGATCTTACAGAACTTAGTTCCGACCGCAAGAACAGCTGGTCATTTATGTCGTCCGTTGTATAACAATCTTCCAGGCACTGAAGACGGTTTTGTAATGCCGATATGAATTTAATGTCATCAAATACTGAAAAGAAGAACGATGATGCAGACCAAACATCTAAAAGTCAATTGTATATCATATTAAATTGTAATAGATGTCCAAACTCGAAAAAGCCCTATTACAACATAACTTCCATTTTGGGTGCGAGAATCACCCGACACATTAACCTCTAAATAGATAAAATACCCAATTGACCGACGGGGAGCAGACTCAAAGGTGGGACTATTTGCGATAGCCAACCCGCCTGCCGACCGTGACGATTATGGTCTTTCTCATAATTTGTTTTGTATAATAAACATCTTCTTTACGTTTACATAAAAAGTTACCAGTCAAATATTTTGTAGAGAAATGAGTTTGAATTTAAAAAAAAATATGAATGCTACAAGTGATTTGACACAAGTTGGACTTCAAATTATTCCAAAAATGCTAACCGCGTTTCTGTGAATCGCGATATGATGAGTTTGTTACAATTGTATTATTTGGCTATACAGAAGCAAATGAAATAATTAAAAGCAGAATTCATATTTACAAATTCGAAATAGGCGGGTTGATACTCATACATAATTCATATTTGGTCAAAGTGCAGTAGGCGCTTCGAAACATTGAACGCTATTCAATTTTTGAGTATACCATACTAAAATAATAATATAATATTATGAAATTCGCTACTTTAATTATATTTGAACTCGTTTCACATGCTAAACTTAATAATTTATGCGAGCATTTACGCTGTGTAATGGCGGTGTATGAATATCCACTACCCAAAATCGTCCCGTGGGTTACTTAAGAGGCGATAGAGGGAACTGAAACATGAAATGGGTAGTAGCATCTTCCTGATAATAACTCAAAATTATAAAAACTGCGGTTGCCAACCCGCCTGCGAAGCTTGGCAAATATGACAAAAATCCCTTTGAGGTAATCTATGGGGAGGTCTATGTTCACCAGTGGACTTTATAGAATTTAATAAATGGAATAGCTTTAACTAAAATCTATAATAGATATCTCGGATACTTTATGGAATAATAATGTAATATCACGGCTAAAAGCCAAAGGGCGGGCACACCTGGGTTTAGCGGGATGCAACTAGGCGCAGCTGATTGTGATTACATTGCCATTCGTTTCGTAGTAAATCGAAAACAATTCGAATCACTACGAAACGACATAGGTTGACCGAATACTCCAAAATTCGAATTATTCATAGATAAAACTTGGTTTGGCCGGTTGCTTTCGAGTAAAACTAGGTCTAGTAAAGTAAAATCTCAATAATGCAGTAACAATCGCCCAAATACTTAAACGATACTCAATTCTAAGATGTAGTTAAGTCTCGTGGTGTCACAGTCACTTTTGACTTTGTGATAGAGACAGTACGAGACTCTGCTGCATCTTGAAATTGAGCTGCGTTTGAGTGTTTAGGCATATGACTTCTGTTAACGCAGACGTTGTGTCTACGATCATGTAGAACCTTAAAGTATCTCCTGTGTAGATCTTTCACCTTCCATACCTTATCTCGGTCTGCCCGGTTGACGATTAGGTAGGCTCAACCAGAAAAAACTACGCTCTCATAAAATCATCATCATCATCATCATTACAGCCTTTCATAAGTCCACTGCTGAACATAGGCCTCCCCCAAGGAATGCCACAAAGCACGGTCCTGAGCCACCTGCATCCATCGACTTCCTGCATGTCTTACCAGGTCGTCACTCCATCTCGTGGTGGGTCGCCCTACACTTCGCCTACCGGTACGAGGCTGCCACTCAAAAACCTTTCTTTCCCATCGGTTGTCGGTTCTTCGAGCTATATGGCCGGCCTATTGCTACTTCAACTTACTAATCCGTTGGGCTATGTTGGTTACTCTGGTTCTACTACGGATATACTCATTTCTAAGTTTATCACGCAGAGAAACCCCGAGCATAGCCCTCTCCATAGCTCGCTGAGCGACCTTGAGCTTCCTCATACGGCCAGCAGTGAAGGACCACGTCTCAGATCCGTAAGTCATCACTGGCAACACGCACTGGTTGTACAATTTCCTTTTAAGGTTATGAGGTATGTCTGACGAGAAGATGTGTCGTAGTTTCCCGAACGCTGCCCAGCCGAGTTGAATCCGGCGATTGACCTCTCGGTCGAAGTTGGACTTACCTAGTCGGACTATTTGTCCCAGGTAAACATACTCGTCAACAACTTCGAGCTTAGTGCTCCCAACAACTACCGGCATAGGTGTGACATGGACATTAAACATGATCTTTGTTATCCATGTTCATCCTAAGACCTATTCGTTGGGAGACACTATTGAGATCATTGAGCATGGTGTTTAGGTCCTAAGCGATTCTGCCATAAGGACTATATCGTCGGCAAATCGAAGATAAGTGATGTACTCGCCATTGATGTTAATACCGTATCCTTTCCTGTCCAGAAGCTTGAAAACGTCTTCCAATGCAGCGGTGAAGTGTTTCGGGGATATAACATCACCCTGTCTTACACCTCTCTACAAATGGATAGGTTTCGTACTCTGGTTCTGTACTCGGATAGCCATCGTAGCTCTACTGTACAAACACTTCAGCACTTCGATATACCGACAGTCAACTTGGCACCGCTGAAGGGACTGCAGCACCGCCCAAATTTCGACGGAATCAAAGGCTTTCTCATAGTCCACATACGCCAGACATAGTGGCAAATTGTACTCTTCGGACTTCTGTACAATTTGCCGAAGGGTATGTATGTGGTCTATGGTGCTAAAGCTCTTTCGGAAACCAGCTTGTTCGGGAGGCTGGATGTCATCAATTCTGCGCGCGAGACGATTCGTAATGACTCTCGAAAACAGCACGTAGACGTGGCTCAGAAGGGAAATCGGTCTGTAGTTCTTCAAGAGAGCGTAGTCACCTTTCTTGAAGAACAAGACCACCACACTTCTCTCCTCGCCTCCACGCCTCCACGCCTCCGGTGTAATGCCACCATGGAGGATGAAATTAAAGAGATTCTGAAGGATTTCAAGTAACGGTCTTCCACCCGCTTTCAGAAGCTCCGCTGTAATTCCATGCTCGCCTGGGGCCTTGCCGTATTTAAGGTGCTGGAGAGCCATTCTAATCTCGCTCAGACTGACATCCGGGATATCTTCGCAATAGTGTCGGATAAGACTCGCTCTTGGATCGTTACTCACACTTGCGTGTGGCTCCAACGATGATGTGTACAGCTGCCCATAGAACCTCTCAATCTCCCTCAAAATCTCAGGTGTCCCGGAAATTTTCTTCCTCGCACAACTTCCTTGTGGAATAGTTTACCACCAGCGATTTTTCCGGACCGATACGACTTAGGGACCTTCAAGAAAAGAGCCTACTCCTTTTTAAAAGGCCGGCAACGCATCTGCAATTCCCATGGTGTTGCGGTTGTTCATGGGCGGCGGTAGTCACTTACCATCAGGTGAGCCGCATGCTCGTTTGCCCCCTCTCCTATAAAAAAAAAAAAAAAAATGACGCTGCCACACTCGGTCTTCAGCTTCGACACTTGGCTCTTTCTGGCAGATAGATCTCTAGCAAAGACTTTGGAGCGCTGGTACCACTCGATCGCTTCTTCAATACGAGCAGTATTAAAGTTGCGTAAGTCCCGCCGCATGCATTTGGAGATCTGTCTGTTCAGTTGCCTGTATGCTGTCATATCTGTTGAAGAATGTAGCTTCATCTCCCGTCTAACAGCCATGAGATTAAGAGTGTGATCGGAGAGTTTTTGTGTTCTTCTGCGGCGGGTCTTGCAAAACTTAGCTCCAACCGCATGGACAGTTTCCACGAGCTTCTCATTCATATCGTCCACTTTATTGCAGTCTTCTAGGCACTGAAACCGGTTTCGTAACTCGAGCTGAAAGGTTTCGGGACTCTGAAACAGAGCACGAGGGGGACGGAGCGTTGACATCATCAGACGAGACCTCTCTAACTTAACGTTTAGGTTCAGTGTGCCTCTAACCATTCGGTAATCGCTACCAGTTTTCACTCTCGCGATCACGGAGACATCACTGAACAGTCTGGTCATCATAATGAAGTCAATCTCATTTTTTGTGGAACCGTCGGGGCTCGACCATGTCCACTTCGTGTGGGACCGCTTCTGGAAAAAAGAGTTCATCATAAAGAGTCCCTCTTTCTCCATGAAGTCGGCCAGCTGCTGGCCCCTTGGGTTCCGTTGCCCTATTCCAAATTTCCCTACTTTCAGCTCACCGTTCTCTCTTGTGCCTAGTTTTGCATTGAAGTCTCCCATTAACATCGTATAATGGGTTTTGGAGGAATGCAATGCTCTCATAAAATACCAACGTGAATCAGCAGAATAATGCTATTGTGTTTTGCATGGTGAGTGTAGAGAACCGAAGATAAATTGTACTTGTAACGAGGCATTCCATCTTAGTCCTCAGGGTGATGACGCATCTGCATTCTGATTCCTTATCAGTCTGTCAGTGTCTATGAACCACAACATCCACTTACTTGCTTGTTTGTCACCCTTAATCTATAAAAAAAATCTTTTTTCTGTTGACACCTGCCTTTGTGTACTACCTACTAAGTTATACCTGCTCCTGATAAAAAGAGTCTTGAAGTGTCAAAAAATAATCCTATATCGGTTCTGTTTTTTCCTATTCACGTACAGAAATAATTTTGCTACTTTTAGATACTTTTTGTTTATTTTTTGTCAGTATTTAATATTTGTAGCATTTAGCTGAAGTCTTGAACTACAGAAATAAATGAACGAAAGACAACACAAATTTTAAGAAACACTAGGTAAATAATACCCCAATTCTTTTATTCTTACATTTTTTGCTTATTTTGAGGAAGCGTTCTTAATATATATTATATAACTTGTGTTAGAAAACTACACTCTTCCATGTCACTTACATCGATATTTGAAGCCACAAAATGCGTTTAGTGCATGCACTGCTGCTTCGCGATAAAAATAGGTAAGATGTACTTATCCAGACGGACTTGTGAGCAGAAAAAGTGTCCCAAAAGTTTTCTGTTCAGCGTATTGATTTCCCGAAATATGTTGCTTACTCACGGAAAATTTCGTACATAGAAGGAGTAAGTACAGCTAAAATGATAATATCGTAAGACTCACCGTTGCGCAAGGTTTAAAGTTTTTAAGGGATATATTTTTAACTAGCTGATACCCGCGACTTCGTCCGTATTGCTTGATAAGTTTTCGTATTTGCGAAGGAAAAAACATCAAAAAGACGAAATTTCTTGGCCAAACGTGTTATTCGTTGCTCCGTTTGTAGCTAAAATACATAAATTATCTGGGTTAGTAACGCGAGAGCAAGCGACATACACTTGACCGTGTGCAAAACCCCGTATAAAAATCGTTATTTCTTAAAACTATAATAACTTTATATTAAATGAAGGTATCTCAATATTTTTTTTTAGATAAGGGCAAAGTGTCTTAGAAATGAAACTTAGAAAACTTAATTGAAATCTATCCACCAAGTTTTCCGTGATGCGTGCACAATTGCAAACCTCCATCATTTTATTATGGGGTATTTGTATAGTTTTCTCATCTGGTTGGGCTGTATAAATATATAATTGAAAATGAAAATGATAAACTTACATAAATATCAATAAAATAAAATAAATACATAAAAATTACATAAATATATAAAAACCCAACCAGATGGAAGCCCTCGGCAGGGGAGACCAAACGGCCGAGGGTTAGGGGGAAAGGGAAAGAAACCAGCGGACGATACGGGCGGTATCGAGGAGCACCGCCTTCTGCATTTGAGCTTGGAGCGATCCGTCACGGAGTCCCAGTCGTCTCAGATGACCCGAGAGGCTAACTGGGATTAACCCGTTCGCAGAAACGACCACAGGAATAATTTCGGCCGGCAGACCACCCCACATGTCGATCACCTCGTGAGCCAGGTCCAGATATTTTGTCAACTTATCTGTTTCGGTAATGTCGACACAAGGTTCTCATCATAAGAAATGGTAATGTCGACCAAAAATATCCTTGACTGTGCCCGGTCCATCAGCACAATATCAGGCTTATTCGCAAGAATAGTCCTGTCTGTGATGATGGCCCGGTCCCAGTAGAGCCTGGCGCGGTCATTTTCGAGCACGGCTTCCTGCAAGTAATTATAATATGGCAGTTTTCGATCCACGAGACCGTATTTCAGAGCGAGTTCCTGTTATAGAATCCTGGCTACTAGGTTGTGTCTGTGCAAATACTCAGAGTAAGAAAGCGCCGAACAACCGGAGATGACATGCCTAAGTGACTCACCGGGATGGCGACAAGCTGGACAGATGTCGACGGCGCCATCCTTAAGGATGTATTTCCGATAATTGTTGATCTTATTAATCTGATCCTGTATCGCACAGACAAAACGCTCGGTTTCCCCAAAGAGGTCACCGAAACGTAGCCAGTGGAAGGAGGCGACTGTGTCTACGTAAGGCTCATGTAGAGCCTTGTAGAACCTCCCGTGGAGCTCCTTCTCCTTCCATACGGTCTCCCGGTCGGAAATGCTCTGTACTGCCGGGTCTTGCCATTGCTCGTTGGCTAAGGATAGAGGGGTAAGTCCTTTATCACAAGAAATAACGTCCCTATAGAATGGATCATCCGCTCTCGTCAGAAAGTAATTACGGAGGCTGCATACTTCGCCATTATGCATGGTAAGCGCGCTTAAAAAGCCGCGCCCACCATGCTCCCGCGGCAAGTACAGCCTCATTACAGACGATCTCGGATCATGCATCCTGTGGGACGTCATTATAGTGCGGACTTATCTGTCCAGAGCGTTCAGTTCGGTCTACGAGTCCACCTAAGTATGCCAAAGGTATACATGAGAACAGGCATGACCCAACCGTTATATGCATGTGTCTTATTAACGCCCGACAAAAGACTGTTAAGCACTTTTGTCAAGCTTGCATAAAACACACCGCAAACTGACTGTTTCATGTCCGCCTCATCGATACCTATGTTCTGTGACATACCCAGGTATCGGTATGTTTTTATATTTCAGCCTCGGATAGGGTCTTTATGTTGATGGGCATAGATAAGTCTATGCCCTCAGAGTTAGCAACCCTACCCCTTTCGATATGGAGGACCGCACACTTATCTGTCGCCAGCTCCATTCTAATAGAATTGCTAAAATCACAAGTGATGTTTAGCAATTCAATAAGATGAGAGCGCCTGGAGGCGAATAACTTGAGATCATCCAGATAGAAAAGGGTCACTTTTGTACCTCCTCTCCAAAGCTGAAATCCCCTCCCGGAACCCTCCAGTAAGGTACTAAGAGGGTTCAGAGAGAGGCAGAACCAGATTGGACTCAAATAATCGCCCTGGAAGATACCCCTTCTTATCATTATGTGGTTCTCCGCAGCCATCATCCGCTTGCCTAGATGACAAAGGATCGTACTCCACTGCCCCGTACACTGCCTAAGGAAGTCTCGAACTGTACAGTCAACCTTGTAGAGCTCGAGGACCCTCTCAAGCCATGTATGAGGCACCGAGTCGAATGCCTTTTTGTAGTCTATCCAGGCGGCGGAGAGGTTCCGACGGTTGCGTTCAACCACCTTGCCAATGACCGCGTCAATGAGGAGTGGTTCCTTGGTTCCACGACCACCGCCCCGACATCAATTTTGAGCGCGCGACATCACCTGATTTGAGTTCAGGTGACGAGTGATTCTCGCGCTCAAAATGGATGTTAGTGTCTTGTATATGGTAGGTAGACACGTTATGGGGCGGTATTTGCTCGGGTCTGTGGAATCCCGGAACCAAATGAGTGATCCCAGTAGTGAAGAGGCTCGGGAGCGACTTTTGGTCGAGAGCCTCTTGAAACTGTCGGGCGAGAACAGCGTGACACACCACGAACCCCTTTAGCCAGTAGTGATGCAGTCCGTCGAGTCCCGGACTTTCCAGTTCGGAGCCCTACGGACCGCCTCAGTTACGTCATCCGGCGTTATGATGACGGGGCCCATGGGCGTAACATTCGCACACTGACTCGCCACAACTTCCGTCCAAGAGCCCTCGCTGTGGTTCACGGGCTCTGACCACAGGCCGCGCCAGAATGCGATAGTGTCGACCTGATTCGGTGCTGGGCCCGTTCCACGTACCATTGGTCGTTCCAATGATTCATAGAGCCTCTTCTGATCACTCTGGAAGAGACGATTCTGGTTGAACCGTGTCGATCTCTCGGTATATCGCCGAATCCACTTCCCCCAAGCAGCGATTCTTTGATTCAGGTCGTCTATGCGCTCCGTCAGTTTTTGCGTTATAACGGCTGGGACAAACTGATGTTTGTCCCAGCAAACGCCATCCTGACGGTGGGCACAATTCTCGGCCTATTATTTCCCGAGCTGAAGCTTATCAGCCTGCCGATGATGGCCCTTGCCTTTGCGATACGGTCCTCAGTCCTTCTTCTCCAGGCTGGGATGGCGCTACTTTGTCTAGTAGCGCGTCCAGCCATGGGAAGTCCGTCTCGCAAAAATCCCGGCTGGCTATCAAATAGGTCACCAGCATTGGGTTGAGAGCCCTCATGACAGCCCGATTCCGCTTGCTTAGGGGTATACGGGGAAATCGCGGTCGATTCTCGAGAGGCGTACTGCGCGTTTCCCTAATCGCCTCTTCCAATATGCTCCTCATTTGCTCTTGTTCCGGGACGACTATTCCATTGTCGCCTGAGTCAACCACAAGGAGATCTACGGTGGCATCTACATGAGCGGATTGCTCTGCAACTCGTAGAGCTCGTAGTTTTTACGGTGGTAGAGCCTTGCAGCAGCTTTTGCTGTTGCACGTATGGGCCGGCTCGAGCCGGGTTAGTACCACGACCTCACAGAATACCGGCGTGAAGTGGAAGCTCTGCTTCCGCGTTTCGTCTGGTGAGTGCAGGTGACCGGAGGCCCAATTCCCCCCCCCCCCATCAACATGGTAGCGGAATTACGTCATAAACTACCCCAGGAGGGTACCAGTACCCCTGGAGAATCCCTCGCTGAGCATCCACGACCATGTTCCACTCCTGAGCGTGGGTGCTCAGGCTGCCCCGCGTATTCTGGGGGGGGGCAAAATTCCGCTCAACACAAAAACTGCTCGGGGCAAACTGAGCAACAAGACCAAGGCGACCCCTGCCACGCTATCCGTGAATTTCTGCAACATCAGGGGACTTCACTCGAACCTAAACGCCGTCCACTACCATCTTGAGACGGCGAAGCCGGCCTTGCTCTTTCTGACCGAGACGCAGGTGTCCTCTCCGGCTGATACTTCGTATCTCTCCTACTCGGGGTACAGATTGGAGCACTCCTTTGTGCCTCGGGCTGGAGTTTGCGTGTATGTCAGAGAGGACATCTGTTCTCGACGCCTCGGCAGTCTTTAAGGTTCGGACCTGTCCATCCTTTGGCTACGCATGGACAGCGACGACCATCCGCGCGTCTACGCGTGCCTCTATAGGTCCCATAGCGGTAATGCCGAAACAGACCGACTCATCGACCACGTCCAAATGGCTGCAGATTCCTTGCTACAACAGGTCCCATCCGCAGAGATCGTGATCCTTGGCGATTTTAACGCCCACCACGCCGAATGGCTCGGTTCACGTTTAACCGATCATGCGGGGAGATCTGTTTATGACTTTGCCTTGGCATATGGTCTGACACAACTGGTTACATCGCCTACGCGGATTCCAGATGTTGAGGATCATACACCTTCCCTGTTGGACCTTCTGCTGACCTCTCATCCGGACGGATATCAGGTTTCCGTCGATGCCCCTCTTGGCTCTTCGGACCATTGTCTGATCCGGAGTGTGGTGCCACTCACGCTCCCCTCGCGGTTGCGTTCTGCAGGTTGCCGCCGTGTTTGGCATTACAGGTCGGCGGATTGGGACGGAATGCGGTCTTTCTTTGCTTCCTACCCATGGGGGCGGGTTTGCTTCTCGCCGGATGATCCCAGCGCTGTTGCTGACTCTGTCACTGATGTGGTGCTACAGGGAATGGAACTATTTATTCCATCATCTGTGGTACCCATCGGAGGCAGATCTCAGCCTTGGTTTGGTCGCTCCTGTAAGACTGCATTACGCAGTAAGCAGGAGTGTTATCAAGCCAGGGCTGCGGCTTCGGTGACTCGGGATGTAAACACCAGCACACTCAAAAAGAAGTATAACTTCGCCTCCAGGTCCTTCAAAAGAGTTATTGCCAAGGCAAAGTCAGAGCACATAGGCAGAATTGGCGAGAAACTAGTTCGCCTTCCTTCGGGAACCCGTGCATTCTGGTCTCTCGCCAAGGCTGTCCAAGGAAATTTCTGTAAGCCATCACTACCATCTCTGCACAGGGAGGACGACTCACTGGCCCACGACGCAAAAGAGAAGGCCGACCTTTTAGGCTCCCTTTTTGCGTCCAACTCGACTGTTAATGACGGGGGGAACACACCGCCGACCATCCCGCGGTGTGAGTGCTCCATGCCGGATGTGCGGCTCTCACAGCGCTCGGTTCGCAGAGCACTCCTCTCCCTTGACATCCACAAGTCGAGTGGGCCTGACGGAATCCCCCCAATTGTGCTGAGGACGTGTGCTCCGGAGTTGGCACCGGTTCTAACGCGTCTTTTCCGGTACTCCTACTCCCTAGGCGTAGTCCCGAAATCATGGATGACAGCTTTTGTCCACCCGATCCCTAAAAAAGGCGACCGCTCAGACCCGTCCACCCCTTTGTTCTCCAAAATAATGGAATCCATTATTAACTGCCAGCTCATCCGGTACCTTGAGGATCACCAGCTGATTAGTGACCGCCAATACGGTTTTCGTCGGGGTCGATCAGCTGGTGATCTTCTGGTCTACCTGACCCATAGATGGGCGGAGGCAGTAGAGTCCAAGGGGGAGGCGTTGGCCGTTAGTCTGGACATTGCGAAGGCCTTCGATCGGGTTTGGCACAAAGCGCTTCATTCGAAGCTCCCTTCCTATGGGCTTCCCGAGAAATTATGCAATTGGATCACCAGCTTTCTTGCAGATCGGAGCATCAAGGTCGTTGTAGACGGTGCATGCTCCGACTACAAGCCTATTAACGCTGGTGTTCCACAAGGCTGCGTGCTATCACCAACGCTGTTTCTTCTGCATATCAATGATATGTTGCAAGCCGGTAGCATTCATTGCTATGCGGATGACAGCACTGGTGATGCTCTATACACCGGCCGTGCCAATATTTCTCGGGAAAACGTCACTGAGTACCGGAACAAACTTGTGTCTGAAGTCGAGTCTTTGCTGGACAAAGTCTCGGATTGGGGGCGACTAAATCTAGTCCAGTTTAATCATCAGAAGACACAAGTTTGCGCGTTTACCGCTAAAAAGAACCCCTTTGTCGTATCTCCTCAGTTTCAAGGTACTCCCCTTGTTGCCTCAGCCAGTATCGGAATCCTCGGCGTCGACATATCGAGTAGCGTGCAGTTTCGTGGTCACTTGGAAGAGAAGGCCAAATTGGCCTCTAAAAAGCTTGGCGTGCTCAGTAGAGCGGGACAGTATTTCATGCCGGCTCAACGCCTGCAACTTTACAAGGCGCAGGTTCAGCCTCACATGGAATACTGTTCCCATCTCTGGGCTGGGGCTCCCCAGTGCCAGCTTCTTCCACTTGACCGCATCCAGCGCAGAGCGGCTCGAATCGTCGACGACCGAGTTCTTTCCGATCGGCTCGACTCATTGGCACTGCGAAGAGATGTTGCATTCTTTCGCATTTACCATGGGGAGTGCTCTGAGGAATTGTTCGGATTAACCCAGCCGCCAAATTTCACGAACGCACATCGCGGCAGAACTCCCGATACCATCCACATCCATTGGCGGTCCACCACTGTGCGATTTAGAAGATGTTTTCTTCCTCGCACAACTTCCTTGTGGAATAGTTTACCACCAGCGATTTTTCCGGACCGATACGACTTAGGGACCTTCAAGAAAAGAGCCTACTCCTTTTTAAAAGGCCGGCAACGCATCTGCAATTCCCCTGGTGTTGCGGTTGTTCATGGGCGGCGGTAGTCACTTACCATCAGGTGAGCCGCATGCTCGTTTGCCCCCTCTCCTATTAAAAAAAAAAAAGAGCCGCATCTCCTGTCGTAGTATTTTCATTCGACAAAGGGATAGCCTCACGTCGTAGCCGTTCGAGTTCGGCCTCATCAAATATTTTTGAGCGCATGATGTACCGAACTCGGTCTGCCAGGTTTTGCTCGGTAACGGTAATAGACGGCTCCAGCTCAGCAAATAGTCGATGCATCCTAGCCCGATACCCAAAACCTCCAATTTCTCCCCCTTTCACCCCAAAATACGCCCGCGATGCATTTTTGTTCATTTGCATTGACCAACGCATGCGGCGTACTCTACCAGTGGCGGGTGCTGATTGCTGACGAAGACCCTGCCAACACCAAGCCATCTGGTGGGGATGATGGATGCGAGGGGCTGCTGGGTGGTCGTGCAGCACCTCGCGCTCGGCTGGCGGTTTGCATGCTGCCGCGTCCAGCGCCAGCTCCAGACGCGCCCTGCCGACCTCCAGGCAGCGGCCCTTTGCGCGTATTCCTTAATTCCATCATCCATGAAGTGGGCGTCAATTAACAGGAGACGCCCAGACCCAGCACCGTTTCATGGTGAGGCCATGTGCACAAGCGAGCCTTTGCATCTTCAATTTTGCCGAGGCACGGCGGTAACACCTCTTGGCAAGGTGCTGACTGACTGCGCTGACGTAGCAGTTTTGTCACATAACCGTTACGTCAGCGGGCGATGGGGTCATCACTTCTCTACGCCTATTCATTTTATTTATCATTATCAATTATCAATGACATGTTATCTTCAGTCAGGCTTTGTGGCAATCCTTGGGGTAGTTTATGTTGAGCAGTGAGCTTATAACTGTAATTGGGATGATGATGATATGCTGTGCATTTAAGTATTCCATAGTGTTATATTTAGTTATATCCGATACAATGTAATATTTGTCTAGCTAGAATAGGCTGAATACAAGAACTGCTTTAGAAGATGGCTACACTACACATTCGCAGTTCTACAAGAATACATATATAAAACTAAATTGTTGCAGTATTGAATATAAACTTAAATTCCATTCCGAGTCATTTCATACAATATAAAAAATATACTGACATCCGACAATCCCTTTGAGATCGGCAAGTTGATATAGTATTTTTCCATCAATGAACATGATCGAATTTCGTTTGTCAATCAATTGCTTGAACGTAATAACATTTTTGTGTTTATTTTCTTTCAATAGAGTAACAAATTGCTATTCACTGTAAACATAGTTCGTGCTTCAATACTATCAGCACTGCTACCTATAGCGTTAAAATATTACCACAAACTCCCTTCAAACTAATAAAACCGTGAATTGAAGCTATACTTTAGAATCTCTTATAGATCCACAAACTACACTTTATGCATACCTATGTATTTCCTTAATAATATTATAAATACCTATACACATAAAGGTTATATTTATATCGTAAAGGGCGACAGACGGAATACTGAAACAGGAGATTGGAAGCAGCATCTTTGTTAAGAAATCAAAATTATAAAAAACTGCAGTTGCCTAGTATGGCAACTATGGCAAATGTATGAAGCAATTTATAAGGGAGACATGTGTTCAGCAGTGGACTTCGATAGTCTGTAATGATGATGATAAAATACTGGTTAATTTATCTTTATCACATTCAATTCAATAGATCGATTTTTAGGTCACGATATTATCTTAATGTACTATGTATATCCGTGTCGGAAACATTTCCCGCTCATAGGCTAAGTGTAGCCATTCAACGAGGACACGTGCCAGCGTTCTTGGCACGATACCACGGGGAGTAGGACTGTACAATAGTTAAGTAATAAGCTTAAGTTATTTTTTATTATAGTTTTTTTTTTATATTGCATATATTAATAACTTAGATATAGATCTTTGACATCGTATTATTTTATCAAAAGATGTAAGTTTTTCATATTGTGGAATTGTTTATTATAAAATTATTTATTCTATTACAGCCTATAAAATTCATTGATGAACGTAGGAGTCTCCCACACATAATAAAATTAAGTTATTTCCGTATGTTTCTTCTATCTGTGTTGTTATATCTTCGCAAATTGTAAACAGATTTTAATTGTCTTTTTTTATTAAAAATTTTATACCTCGAGGGTGATCACATTTAATTTTGAAGAAGAAATTCTAGCCCTAATGAAGTATTTAATGTAACTATTTAGACGACATTGTAGTTGTTACCTTGAGCTTATGATATTACAGTGGACTACCCTCAAAAGTGTTAAATAATCAAATTTTATAAAGCAAGAATCCTACTTATAAAAATCTAAAAAAATAAAATTAAATCCACATATTTTAAATAGCTTCCGAAGTCAGTGCTAAAAGACCGAAAAAACCCACTTTCGATCCCCGTCGACAACAATTAAAATGTTAAATGCAACTTAAAGTGCTCATTAAACACGAGCACGACGGTGAAGAAAATGTCGTGAAGAAACGTGCATGTCTGAGGAATAAAAATACAACAATCAATATTGGTAATTCCAATTATGCATGCCTAAAGCGTATTAAAAAATTACGTATAACATGATTGTACGTAGATTTTTAAAGTAGTTAAATTACACAAAAGTTTTCATTAAAAATCTTATGACTTGTCGTAAAGCGACAATTAAAAACAAAAGAACCTAACCTAACAACAACGAAACAACAAAAATAGAACAAAAACGAATAATTTATTTAAAATTTAAAAAGATATTTACAGTTTTATATAAAACAATGAAGTATGATGATGATGATGGATGACGTGAATTACAATTATTTTAAAAAAGATAATGAAGATAGATGAGTACTGAAGCGGAGCCCGAAGACCAAAGTGGCACACCGCGCTTGGCGGTGGTGCTCACCGCTCACGGAGTATGAACAGGCCTTGCCTGTGTTAGGTGCGCAGCGCCTGGTCTAGGCACACGCAGCGCTGGAGTAGGCACACGCAGCGCTTGGAGTAGGCACACGCAGCGCCTGGAGTAGACACACGTAGCGCCTGGAGTAGGCACACGCAGCGCCCGGAGTAGACACACGCAGCGTCTGGAGTAGACACACGCAGCGCCCGGAGTAGGCACACGCAGCGCTTGGAGTAGGCACACGCAGCGCTTGGAGTAGGCACACGCAGCGCTTGGAGTAGGCACACGTAGCGCCTGGAGTAGGCACACGCAGCGCCCGGAGTAGACACACGCAGCGCCCGGAGTAGACACACGCAGCGCCCGGAGTAGGCACACGCAGCGCCTGGAGTAGGCACACGCAGCGCCTGGAGTAGGCACACGCAGCGCCTGGAGTAGGCACACGCAGCGCCTGGAGTAGGCACACACAGCACCTGGAGTAGGCACACGCAGCGCCTGGAGTAGGCATACGCAGCGCCTGGAGTAGGCACACGCAGCGCCTGGAGTAGGCACACGCAGCGCCTGGAGTAGGCACACGCAGCGGCTGAAGATAGCGCGGGCACTAGTAGGTGGAGGCGTCGGCGTGGCTAGGCGACGACTTCAGGTGAAGGCAGAGGTTTGCAGGATCCCGGGGCAGTGCCGCCCCGAGATAAGGCCTTTAGGAGATGCTTAAACGTTTTGAACTTCAAAATATAGCAAATGATAATCATGTTTCACATGAACTATCAAATTATAACAAAACTTGAACAAGTTAATTAGAAAGCCTCCAACATTTAGTTTGACATTTGTTAAAATATTTAGGTACGTCAAGAAATAATGAAAATACTTGCGGGTACTTTTAATACAAATCGAACAAAAGGATTTATCTTTTGGCTTAAATAATTTCACTTTATCTTTTCTCTACACTTTAATGATACGACAATATCGTAAGTAGGACAGCAAATTTTATTACGGTTTTTAACATAAAAAGAGATCCATCAACGCGAAATGCATTATAGCCTTTACAAATGTAATAATTCTCATACTATTCGAAGATTATATGTGGGCAATAAGGGGGACTTTATCCCACTTCTGATGTAGGAAGTATAATGGGTATAGTACAGAGACTAATTTTGTAGTTAGTAATAATAATTAATTCGTTTACACGAATTAACTATCCAACTAGTCGAGGATAAACTAGTAACGGAATACGACAAACGCACCGTTCCACGTCAGAGCCAAGACTGTCTTAACGGCAGCCGCTCTGTCCGTTTTATACAAGCAGGACGAGTGGCAACGCAGGTGCAATGCCGCAGGTGTGCGGTACACGTGTCGTTTACAAGAATTCTGTCTAGCTAGACCGACGCCACCGCACCTACAACGGTGCAGGTGCCGTCAAATACGTAAATTATTCCGCCGTGCCGCTGCTTTAAGAAAAAACAATTTTACCCATTTCTACTGGAACCACACTTCAACAACTGTTCCATCAAAATACTTTCAAGTTTAAATATTAAAGCGTGAAATAACATAAGTGTGAAACTTCTAAAGACATGAAATACTCTTTCATGGAAAATACCAAATATAAATTCAGAAACACATGATTTGTTTGGGGTTATAATTATTAAATATTAAAAGTTTTGTTACAAAATTAGTTGAATTTCTAATATAATCAAAAAATTCTTACTTAGGCTAGGATTCCTAGCATATCTTAAAGAGTTATGGAGAAATTATTTATTCGCACTGCTCCAGTACGTGTAGGCGGATTTCACACTTCTTCAAAATATTTTTATCAGCACTCATTGGTAACCTGGGTTGCTCGCGTTCTGTGAAATTTACCGCAAACGCCCATGAACTGACTCATGTCTAAACAAACATACGTACAAAAAAGAAATTGCTCAAATTTAAAGGCTCATGATATTATAACAGCTGTCCGAAATGTTAACTTACAAGAAGATACAAAGAAAAAACATAATACAGATTGGAAAGAAAACAAGGAAACAATTGTTCACATGTCATTTCCTTTCGTCGAAACTAGAAATCGGTACAGCATTAGTTAAGAATCAGTCAAGTATAAGAGATAACTTTTTCTGTCCATTTCCCACAATCAACTTCCGTTCGCTATTTCCGAGCTCAATTTGTAAATTCTTCTACTGTTCCATACAATATAAAATGTAAAACAATTAATTTAGATAACCAAAATTGAATTTTTATGGCGTCAAAAAATGCTGTATATAATTTTAATATTATACATTTTAGGTTTAAAGATATTTTTAGCGGCAAGACACGCAATACAATGTAATATAGTTAAGACCCTATAATTTAGTGCCTAAACTAAAACTTCATTTAAAAACTATTACTACGAAAAAGGAAGAACTATTTTTATCAAATAAAATTTATGTTTAAACAAAATTGAATCATTAAATTAAACTGCAGAAGTCAATGTTAATATTTTGATTACTGAGCAAATTACATGTATAATTTGTTTAAATTACAATTATTTAAATCAATGTAAACTAGTCGCTGCTTAATTTTTCATGTTACGCCTACAATTGTCTTGATTGGTGTTTAACCTAATTCAAGGGTCGGTCGTTATATTGTAAAATTAAATTTCAATTATTAATCAAGTTCCGATATGTAAACAAGTAATTTGACAATAAGGATTATTATATTGATTAGAAAAAAAAATTAAAGGCGTCCAGTTTGATCCCTACGCCAAGCACAGCTAATTTAATGAATTGCAAGAGTTGCTTAATTGTAATAATTTGCAGTCCCCCTGAGCTTACTGAATAGTTCCCAAGATGCTGGATTTGCGTATTTAACTTTTCTAGTCGAACAATTCATCTTAGATAAAGATACACATTACAGCGCTTCACAAGTCCACCGCTAAACACAGGCCTCCCCTAGGAATGCCACAAAACACGAGCCAGAGCCACCTGCATCCATCGACTCACTGCATGTCTTAACAGGTCGTCACTCCATCTATATATGGGGGGTTCGCCTACTGGTTAGATATGAGCGCCGCGCCGGCGCGCCGCCGTCGCCGTGAGTTCATGTCGACGCTTCGCCACCGCGTGAAGCACGCGGCGCGCCGTCGCGACGAGTTACAACTTCCTTTCCCGCTCACATGCGCGGCCCGGCTGCATTAGTTTGCCTTATTACCTCGCCACGCTTGTCGCTCACTCAGTGGAGTCGAATATTTCACCGAGTGAACGTGTATTGTTATGTGGTGTTAACAATGGACCTCACAGAATACTGGCGTGAAGTGGAAGTTCTGTTTCTGCATTTCATCTGGCAAAATTTCACTCAAGACAATAACTGCTCGGAGCAAGCTGAGCAACAAGGCCAAGGCGACCCGAGCCACGCTATCCGTGAATTTCTGCAACATCATGGGACTTCCCTCGAACCTAAATGCTGTCCACTACCATCTCGAGATGGCGAAACCAGCCTTGCTCTCACTGACCGAAACACAGGCATCCTCTCCAGCTGATACTTCGTATCTCTTCTATTCGGAGTACAAATTGGAATCCCCTTTGTGCCTCGGGCTGGAGTTTGCGTATAAATCAGAGAGGACAGCCTTTGGCTACGCGTAGACAGCGACGACCATCACGCGTCTACGTTGCTTCTATAGGTCCCATAGCGGTAATGCCGAAACAGACCGACTCATTGACCACGTCGAAATGGCTATAGATTCCTTGCTATAGCAGATCCCATCCGTAGAGATCGTGATCCTTGGTGGTTGTAACGCCCACCACGCCAAATGGCTCGGTTAACGTTTAACTGATCATGCGGTAAGATCTGTTCATATTTTTGCCTTGGCATATGGTCTGACACAACTGGTTACTTCGCTTATGCGAATTCCAGATGTGGATGATCATGCGCCTTCCCTGTTGGACCTTCTGCTGACCTCACATCCGGACGGATATCAGGTTTCTGTCGATGCCCCTCTCGGCTCTTTGGACCATTCCTGATCCGGAGTGTAGTATCACTCACGCTCCCCTCGCGATTGCGTTCTGCAGGTTGCCGCCATGTTTGGCATTACAGGTCGGCGGATTGGGACGGAATCCAGTCCTCCTCCTATATAATATATACAATATAATTGGTTGCTCCTATAAAATAGGATCACGCTATAAGCAGGAGTGCTACCGGGCCTGGGCTGACGATTCAACGTCCCGGGATGTAACCACTAGCGCCCTTAAAAATAATTATAATTTTTTTTTATAGGGTAAGGGTGACAAATGAGCACACAGTCCACCTGATGGTAAGTGGTTGCTGTGGCCCATAGACATCTACATCTATCCTCTGTTACAAATCAAAATGTAGATGCGTTGTCACCCGTGAGGACTAAGATGGAATGCCTCATTTCCAGTAAAAAGGGCCTCCGGCCACCTGCACTCACCAAGCGAAACGCAGAGGTAAACCTCTACTTCACGCTGGTTTTCTGTGAGGTCGTGGTACTACCCCGGTTCGAGCCGGCCCATCCATGCGACAGCAAAAGCTGCTGCGTGGCTCTACCACTGTATAAATTCCGCCTCCAAAAGAGTCATTGCCAAGACAAAGCCAGAGCACACAACAGAATTGTCGAGAAACTAGTTCGCCTTCCTTCAAGAACCCGTGCATTCTGGTCTCTCGCCAAGACTGTCCAAGGAAACTTCTGTCAGCCATCTCTTCCATCCTTGCACAATGAGGACGACTCAATGGCCCATGCCGCAAAGGAGAAAGCTGATCTGCTAGGCTCTTTCTTTGCATCCAACTCGACTCACGATGAAGGGGGAAGCACACCGCCGACCATCCCGTGGTGTGAGTGCTCCATACCGGATGTGTAGTTCACACAGCCGTCGGTTCAAAAAGCACTCCTCTCTCTGGACATTCACAAGTCGAGTGGGCCTGAAAACCCCTCCAATTGAGCTGATGACGTGTGATCCAGAGTTGGCACCGGTTCTAACGCGTCCTTTCCGGTACTCCTACTGCGTAGGCGTAGTCTCGAATTCACGGAAGACAATCAACAAAAAGAATTCATCCACCCGATCCCTAAAAAAGGCAACCGCTCATACCCGTCTAAGTACAAGCCTATCGCCATCACCTCCTTGTTCTCCAAAATAATGAAATCCATTATAAACTGCCAGCTCATGCGGTACCTTGAGGACCACCAGTTGATTAGTGACCGCCAATACGGTTTTCTTTGGGATCGATAAATTGGTGTTCTTGTGGTTTACTTAACTTATATATAGGCTGAGGTATTAGAGTCCAAGGGAGAGGCATTAGCCGTTAGTTTTGATATTGCGAAGGCCTTCGATCGGGTTTTTTTTTTATTCTGTTATCCTCCGACATGTTGATCGGAGACCTTGTGTAGCTGATTGCTGTTTTATATATAAGTTTATTTTAATTTCACATTGTTTTAATATAGTTTTTACTTTATTTCCTTTTTTCTTTTTTTCCCTTTATTCTGTGTATTTTATGATCTGTTTTTTTTTCTTTTTCTTTTTTTTCTTTTTTTTTAAGTACTTTTTATTTTATTCTCACTTTTCCTTTTTTCAAATGTGGTTAATTCTTATTATATTAGTTCTTTTTTTTCAGTATTCTACACTATTTCTAATTAAATTCTCTTCTTTTTTTGTTCTATGGCATTCTTATTTTATATAATATTAGGACATATGTACTCATATGTCTAATTATATAGTTTTCTTACTCTCTTGTCTTATTTTTTTTTATATCCCTTTTTTACCAAGTGTTTTATTGTGCTTTTTGTTTGAAGTATCTTATTCTATATACTAAGTTAATTTTATCATGTTCTTGTTTAGGCACTTTTATTAGTTTTTATGATTTTATTAGCTACGTTTATACAGTATTTTGTGAAAATGTTTCTACCGCGTTTGTCTTCCATTATGTTGTGTATACTTTCTTTTGTCAAATTTAATCCTATCTGCATTTCCACGTCTGCTCTATTTTTGCAAAATTGGGGGCAGTCTATAATTAAATGCAAAGAAGATTGGGGTTGGTTGTTGTCACAAGTACAGTCTGGTCTAGATTTAATTTTGAAACGGAACAAATAATCTGCAAAGCCTCCATGACCGGTGAAAACTTGTACTAATACTGGCGTTAAATTAATGTGTTTTATGATGCGATATGCTGCTTCTACGTCTGGAAAAAATACTTTTGTAATTTCGGCTTTTTCTTCTATTAAATATCTGTCATCCCATTCCTTAATTGTTTTATGTCTAATTTGGTTCTTTATGAACGAAATTGGACATTTTGCGTAATTTAATTTTGTTTTTAATTTTAAAGCTGCTTCTTTTGCAAGTTCATCTGCGCGTTCATTCCCGGGAATACCTACATGTGCTTTAACCCAATACAGCCCTATCCTCCTATTTTGACTTCTTAATTTAGCGATATCTCGCCTAATTTCGAAAGCCAACGGTTGATATGCTGATTGATTTTGGACAAGTTCCAGTGCAGATCTTGAATCACTGTATATGTAAGTACTTTGGTAATTCTTTGCTTTTTGAATTGCTTGATGCATTGCGTAAAGTTCGGCCTGAAAGACAGTGCAGAATGAATCTAATTTGAATTTTTTATAATCTATTTCTTGTTTATTCATCCAAATAGAGATTGCAGCTCCAACCTTGCCCTCAATTTTACTTCCATCGGTGAATATTTGTACGCTACTTGTATGTGGTTCTTCTAATTTTTCTGATGTTGTATTCTCTATTATTTCAAAGTCGATTTTTTCTTCGCAGGCTGGATGCAGCATTTCCAAAAAACTTACTTTTCCTTCGATCTCTCTGTCTTTAAGTAGGTTGTCATCTGGTTTACCGCGTTTTGCTTCATACAAATATGCAGCTTCGCGTAACCTTAGATCTAAGGGAAGTAGTCCTGAGAGTATCAAAGCTGCGTTTAGTGAGACCGTGCGATACGATTTACAAATTTTTTGTGCAAATCCCCTCTGCACTGCGTTTAGCTGGTTTTTTATTGTTATTTTGTGGACTGTTGGTGCCCAAACGCTTGCGGCATACATTACAACTGGTTCAATAACTGATACGTAAATCGTTCTGATCACCTCAAGTTTAAGTCCCCATGAAATTTTTGCTGCACGAGCCAGTAATTTATAAATATTTATGGATTTTTGACAAATATAGGAAACATGACTATTAAATTTTAATTTTTTATCGATGATTAGGCCTAATATTTTTATCTCATCTACTAATTTTATTTCTTTACCTCCCATGAACAATTGTGGGGTTTCATACTTCAATTTATTCGTTACTATCATACCATAAGTTTTTTTTGGAGCAAATTTTAATTTATTTTTTAATCCCCATTCATATATGTGTGAAAGAGTTTGATCTACATTTATTTTAATATCGCTTGTCACGTGACCCGAGAAGATCAGAACGATATCGTCGGCAAAGGCTTGGCAGTACACTCCACGCTCTTCTAGTTCATTTAGCAACGGATCTAATAGCAAGTTCCAAAATATGGGACCACCAATCGAGCCTTGAATGCACCCTTTTGTATTATTTTTTGTAAATTTTTAGTTCGCATATCTAACTGTAACTTTTCTATCTGTAAAATAACTATTTACTAATCTACGTAGATTCACAGGACATTTTATCTCCATCAGTCTATTTTTAATAGCCGGCCACCACGCGCTGTTGAAAGCCCCCTCTATGTCTAGGGATATTACGATACTTATTTTCTTATTTCTCAGATTATTCTTAATGTGTAATACCAAGTCATAGAGGGAGTCCTCCGTACAGCGCTGTGGAACGAACCCGTACTGGCGTGGATTTAATTTTGGTAGAATGTAATATTTTAATCTTCTCACCATCATCTTTTCTAGGATCTTACCCATAACAGAGAGAAGCCCTATTGGCCTGTATGATTTTGCGAGAGAGTAATCTGTTTTTCCCGGTTTTCTAAGTGCTAACACAGTAGCTTCCTTCCATGGATCCGGAAAGTATGATAATTCTAAGCACTTGTTCAACAAGGCTAAGAATATCTGCTCATCAACGTTTATCGCCGCTGCACAGATGTCTGCCGTGAGGCCATCTGAACCTGGCGCCTTCCTTGGATGGAAGCTGCTGGTAGCAAATTATAATTCTGTTGCTGTAAATGGAACATCCCAAATATCATCTGTAGTTTGAGTGCACATTTCGTTAGCTTTTATTCGTGTATAATAATGTTCTGGTATTTCGTTTTCCAAATTGTCATCGGGGAAAAATGTCTCCGCCATGTATTTCACTGATTCCTCTGCATCCAACGATTTACCTTCCATAATTAGCAGTACGTCCTCGTGTTTTTTTGATGTTTTCCTGATTACCCTATAGATCCCGTCCCACAGACTTTCCCTATCCTGCTTACTACAAAACTTTTTCCAACTGTTGATTTGTGCTTGTGCTACTTCTTCTTCATATTTATTTTTTATCTCCAAATATTGTTCTACTACGTATCGACGCCGGCAAGAGGCAGCATACGATATTCTCCTTTTCTTAACTGTCATTTCTTTTTTTAACTTATTAAGCTCTTCTGTCCACCACGGTATAGCTATTTTATTTCTAGTTTTAATTTTTGGAATATTCGAATCACATGCTTCCTTAACACACTGTATATATGTATTAATTGTAGTTTTTAGTTTTTCCTTTGATTTTAGTTCTGTTATCTCTTTTTTACTAATATTTTTCATTTTAAATGTTTCACATAGTTTATTTTTAAAATCTGTCCATTTCGCTTTTTTAGTACTATATATTCTAGTACTTTTAAAATTATTATTTTCTGTAGGTTTTAACAAAACTAGTTTAAATGTTATACAGTTGTGGTCAGAACTTATAATAGCTTTGTTTACTCTCCAATCCTTCACTTTACTTAATAAATTTTCGCTACTGATTGTTACGTCTACTATACTCTGATAGGTATTCCCACCCCTAATAGTATCAAATGTGGGTTCATTTCCTTCATTTAATATATGCATACCTGTATCTTCTATCATTCCTGCCAATTCCTCTCCCCTAAGATCTTCCCTAGCACTTCCCCACCACGTACTCCATGCGTTGAAATCACCTCCTATTAGTATGTATTTTGTTTTTAGTTTTCCAATGATAGTTTTCAGTTGTGCGAGATAGGGTTCGATAGGTAAACTGTCCTCAAAATAGACCGATACGACTGCTAATTCCCACTTATTCGTTTTTAACTGAGCAACTGCTATATTCTCCGTTACGAGTGTTGGATCCTCTACGACATTAATATTTTGATCAAAAACTATTACTGCTGCCTTTACAGGTTTAGTTCTGTTTCTTGTACACTGAATTACTTTTGTCCCTTTTTCTTATTTAAGTTCCCCTAATGCACCAATATATGGTTCCTGTACCAAAGCGATATTAATTTTTCTTTGTTCTGCTTCTATCATTAACTCTTTAGTTGCTAATTTCTTCCTCTGGAGATTTGCCTGTAGAACCAAAGACTCTCGAAGTCCACCCATTTGGTCTTTTAGGGATGATAATTCTTCTTTTATTTCCATCAGTTCCCTTCTGGTATACTCCGATTTGCCTATAAATTTTGCTAATTTCTACGTTTTTTGTTGCAGATTTTTACAGATACGGCGGTTGTGGAGTAAGGTGGACCAGGTAGGAGCAAAAACGGAAGAGATTTGTAAGATTTTAATATATCGATCGGGTTGGCACAAAGCGCTTCTTTCGAAGCTCCCTTACTATGGGCTTCCCGAGAAATTGTACAATTGAATCACCAAATTTCTTACAGATCAGAGCATTTCCTCTGTAAAAGCTTTTAGAAAAATTTACTTCGCAAATATCCGCGTTATAAAATAAAATGATGTGTCTTACCTAGTATGAAGAGCACCTCCCGCCCTCCCTCAATTGCGTGCACTATCCCCGTCACCACTAATCCCAGCACCGCTACTTCCAACACCACTACACTAGGCAAGACACACCACTGACGATAATACGACACGTGTTTCGCCTCTACATGAGGTATCCTCAGGTGATATAGACTCTACGGTGGCTCACCACCAAGTGACTTAGTGAGGGGATACTGCACGCAATTGAGGGAGGGCGGGAGGCGCTCTTCATACTAGGTAAGACACATCATTTTATTTTATAAAGCGGATATGCACAACGCGGCAGAACTCTCGATACCATCCACACCATCTGGATGATTGGCGGTCCACCACTGTGTGATTTAGAAGATGTTTTGTTCCTCGCACAACTTCCTTGTGAAATCGATTATCATCAGCGAATTTTCCGGACCGATACGACTTAGGGACCTTCAAGAAAAGAGACTACTCCTTTTTAAAAGGCCGGCAACGCATCTACATTACCCTGGTTCCCCTAGTGTTACAGTTGTTCATGGGCGGCGGTCATCACTTACCATCAGGTGAACCACATGCACCTTTGCCCCCTCTCCTAAAAAAATTTATTCTTTTTGGTAATTCTGAGTGTAAGGCAACTCTTCTTTCAAGGCAGTCTTTTGTAGGTTATTTAGCATGATGCAGGCATTTAGTTAGCTTTATTATACCATACAATGGAGGCGTACGGAACAATTCTGCAGTAAATCTACAGAATGATCTTTGGACGTAAGACCAAATGAGGGCATCCACGACTTTTTGCCACCAGGGCGGCGCTATTAGAAAGTGAGGTATAATATTTGACAGATTTCATAGCGGGGAAGTTAATTTGTTCGGAAAATGTAAAGATTACGGTCTCTTTCTGTACTATTAATTATATTTTATATTAAAATTAAAAATAAATAAACCAAACCACAGATATTCATAAAAGTAAAAAAATTTAAAAATAATTAACAATGTGCAAAAAATTAAAGAGCAAACCAGACGCATTGTTTTGTGTATTAATATAATACTCTAGAAACTGGTAAACTTTTATTAAAAGCCAATTTCTCAATTAAATTACATTGTGTAACAAAAATTTTACCTCAGTGTCAACTAGCGACATCTGGTGAGTAGAAAATTATTAGCCCTCATTGGTGAAACCCTTCAACTTTAGTGTGACTTATTTGTATAACCGTTGCTCGTTTATAGGATTAGAGTTACGAATTGGCGAGGAGCCATCCGTGGCACTGAAGCCATTTTTATATTGCTATTATTGAATTCATATGTCGTCTGCATATAGATAATGGTAAAAGCAACTAAGTTGGGGCGAGAGAAAGATAATAAAAATATATAATAGAAATGGAGATAATTTTCCACCCTATGGCATGGCTATATTGAAGTTGCGTATATCTCGCCGCATGCATTTGGTAATCTCTCTATTTAGTTGCTTATATGCTGTCATATCTGTAGATCATTGTGTGCTTGATTTTCCATCTAACAGCCATTGGAATATGAGTGTAGTCAGATCGTTTTTAGATTCTTCGGGTCTTACAGAACTTAGTTCGGACCGCAAGAACAGCTTGTCATTTATGTCGTCCGTTGTATATAATCTTCCAGTCACTGAAAACGGTTTTGTAATGTTGATGTGAATTTAATGTCATCAAATACTGGAAAGAAGAACGATGATGTAGACAAAATATTTAAAAGTCAATTGTATATCATATTGAATTGTAATAGATGTCGTCCAAACTCGAAAAAATACCGCCCTATTACAACATTACTTCCATTTTGGGTGCGAGAATCACCCGACACATTAACCTCTAGATAGATAAAATACCCAATTGAACGACGGGGAGCAGACTCAAAGGTGGGACTATTTGCGATAGCCAACGCGCCTACCGACCGTGGCGATTATGGTCTTTCTCATAATTTGTTTTTGTATAATAAACATCTTCTTTACGTTTACATAAAAAGTTACCAGTCAAATATTTTGTAGAGAAATGAGTTTGAATTTAAAAAAAAAATATGAATGCTACAAGTGATTTGACACAAGTTGGACTTCAAATTATTCCAAAAATGCTAACCGCGTTTCTGTAAATCGCGATATGATGAGTTTGTTACAATTGTATTATTTGGGTATACAGAAGCAAATTAAATAATTAAAAGCAGAATTCAAATTTACAAATTCGAAATAGGCGGGTTGATGCTCATACATAATTCATATTTGGTCAAAGTGCAGTAGGCGCTTCGAAACATTGAGCGCTATTCAATTTTTGAGTATACCATACTAAAATCATAATATAATATTATGAAATTCGCTACTTTAATTATATTTGAACTCGTTTCACATGCTAAACTTAATAATTTATGCGAGCATTTACGCTGTGTAATGGCGGTGTATGAATATCCACTACCCAAAATCGTCCCGTGGGTTACTTAAGAGGCGATAGAGGGAACTGAAACATGAAATGGGTAGTAGCATCTTCCTGATAATAACTCAAAATTATAAAAACTGCGGTTGCCAACCCGCCTACCAAGCTTGGCAAATATGACAAAAATCCCTTTGAGGTAATCTATGGGGAGGTATATGTTTACCAGTGGATTTTATAGAATTTAATAAATGGAATGGCTTTAACTAAAATCTATAATAGATATCTCGGATATTTTATGGAATAATAATGTAATCACGGCTAAACGCCCAGGGGCGGGCACACCTGGGTTTAGCGGGCTGCAACTAGGCGCAGCTGATTGTGATTACATTGCCATTCGTTTCGTAGTAAATCGAAAACAATTGGAATTACTACGAAACGAAATAGGTTGACCGACTACTCCAAAATTCGAATTATTCATAGATAAAACTTGGTTTGGCCGGTTGCTTTCGAGTAAAACTAGGTCTAGTGAAGTAAAATCTCAATAATGCAGTAACAATCGCCCAAATACTTAAACGCTACTCAATTTTGTAAATTGATGTAGTTAAGTCTCGTGGTGTCACAGTCACTTTGACTTTGTGATAGAGACAGCACGAGACTTTGAGTATTTTAATACGAGAGTTTGAGTATTTAGGCATGTGACTTCTGTTAATGCAGACTTTGTGTCTACGATCGTGTAGAACCTTAAAGAATCTCCTGTGTTACTCTTTCACCTTCCATACTTTCTTTCCGTGGGAATAATCTGTTCAGCCCGGTTGACGACTGGGTAGGCTCAACCGGAATTCTTTCACCACCCTCTCATAAAATACCAACGTGAAATAGCAGAATAATACTATTGTGTTTTGCATGGTGAGTGTAGAGAACCAAAGATACATTGTACTGGTCACGAGGCATTCCATCTTAGTCCTCAGGGTGATAACGCATCTGCATTCTGATTCTTAATTAGTCTGTCAGTCAGTGTCTATGAACCACAACATCCACTGACTTGCTTGTTTGTCACCCTTAATCTATAAAAAAATATCTTTTTTTTCTGTTGTCACCTGCCTGGGTGTACTACCTACTAAGTTGATACCTCTACCTGCTCCTGATTAAAAGACAGAAATAATTTTGCTACTTTTAGGTACTTTTTTGTCAGTATTTAATATTTGTAGCATTTAGCTGAAGTCTTGAACTACAGAAATAAACGAAAGAAAGACAACACAAATTTTAAGAAACACTAAGTAAATAATACCCCAATTCTTTTATTCTTACATTTTTTGCTTATTTTAAAGAAGCGTTTTTAATATATATTATATAACTTGTGTTAGAAGACTCCACTCTTCTATGTCACTCACATCGATATTTGATCATCAAAATGCGTTTAGTGCATGCACTGCTGCTTCGCGATAAAAATAGGTAAGATGTACTTATCCAGACGGACTTATGAGCAGAAAAAGTGTCCCAAAATTTTCTGTTCTGCGTATCGATTTCCCGAAATATGTTGCTTACTCACGGAAAATTTCGTACGTAGAAGGAGTAAGTACAGCTAAAATGATAATATCGTAAGACTCACCGTTGCGCAAGGTTTAAAGTTTTTTAGAGAAATATTTTTAACTAGCTAATACCCGCGAATTCGTCCGTGTTACTTGATATATTAATAAAGTTTTCGTATATGCGAAGGAAAAGACATCAAAAAGACCTTTGTCAAAAGTCTTATTCGTTGCTCCGTTTGTAGCTAAAATATATAAATTATCTGGGTTAGTAACGCGAGAGCAAGCGACATACAGTTGACCGTGTGCAAAACCCCGTATAAAAATCGTTGTTTCTTAAAACTTTAATAGCTTTATATTAAATTAAGGTATCGCAACATTTTTTTAGATAAGGGCCAAGTGTCTTAGAAATAAAACTTAGAAAACTTAATTGAAATCTATCCACCAAGTTTTCCGTGATGCGTGCACAACTGCAAACCTCTATCATTTTATTATCGGGGATATCTATAAAGTTTTCTCATCTGGTTGGGCTGTATAATTATACAATTGTAAATAAAAATGATAAACATACATAAATATCAACAAAATAAAATAAATACATAAAAATTACATAAATATATAAAAACCCAACCAGATGGAAGCCCTCGGCAGGGGAGACCAAACGGCCGAGGGTTAGGGGGAAAGGGAAAGAAACCGGCGGACGATGCGGGCGGTATCGAGGAGCACCGCCTTCTGCATTTGAGCTTGGAGCGATCCGTCACGGAGTCCCAGTCGCCTCAGATGACCCGAGAGGGTCATCTGAGGCGACTGGTTGGGACTGAGTCAGTAGTGAAGAGGCTCGGGAGCGACTTTTGGTCGAGAGCCTCTTGAAACTGTCGGGCGAGAACAGCGTGACACACCACGAACCCCTTCAGCCAGTAGTGATGCAGTCCGTCGAGTCCCGGACTTTTCCAGTTCGGGGCCCTACGGGTCGCCTCAGCTACGTCATCCGGCGTAATGATGACGGGGTCAATGGGCGTAACATTCGCACACTGACTCGCCACAACTTCCGTCCAAGGGTCCTCGCTGTGGTTTACGGGCTCTGACCACAGGCCGCGCCAGAATGCGATAGTGTGGGCCTGATTTGGTGCTGGGCCCGTTCCACATACCATTGGTCGCTCCAATGATTCATAGAGCCTCTTCTAATCACTCTGGAAGAGACAATTCTGGTTGAACCGTGTCGACCTCTCGGTATATCGCTGAATCCGCTTCCCCCAAGCAGCGATTATTGCTTGCTTCAGGTCGTCTATGCGCTCCGTTAGTTTTTGCGTTACAAACACGATCCTGACGGTTCGCACAATTCTCGGCCTATTATTGCCCGACCTGAAGCTTATCAGCCTGCCGATGATGGCCCTTGCCTTTGCGATACGGTGCTCAATCCTTCTCCAGGCTGGGATGGCGCTACTTTGTCTAGTAGCGCGTCCAGCTGTGGGAAGTCTGTCTCGCAAAGGTCCCGGCTGGCTTCCAAATAGGTCACCAGCATTGGGTTGAGAGCCCTCACGACAGCCCGATTCCGCTGGCTTAGGGGTATACGGGGAAGTCGCGGTCGATTCTCGAGAGGCGTACTGCGCGTTTCCCTAATCGCCTCCTCCAATATGCTCCTCATTTGTTCTTGTTCCGCGACGACTATTCCATTGTCGCCTGAGTCAATCACAAGGAGATCTACGGCGGCATTTACATGTGCGGGTTGCTCTGCAACTCGTAGAGCTGCATCTCCTGACGTAGTATTTTCATTCGACAAAGGAATAGCCTCACATCGTAGCCGTTCGAGTTCGGCGTCATCAAATATTTTTGAGCGCATGATGTACCGAACTCGGTCTGCCAGGTTTTGCTCGGTAACGGTAATAGACGGCTCCAGCAAATAGTCGATGCATCCTAGCCCGATACCCAAAACCTCCAATTTCTCCCACTTTCGCCCCAAAATACGCCCGCGATGCATTTTTGTTCATTTCCATTGACCAACGCATGCGGCGTACTCCACCAGTGGCGGGTGCTGATTGCTGGGCCAACGAAGACCCTGCCAACACCAAGCCAACTGGTGGGGATGATGGATGCGAGGGGCTGCTGGGTGGTCGTACAGCACCTCGCGCTCGGCTGGCGGTTCGCATGCTGCCGCGTCCAGCGCCAGCTCCAGACGCGCCCTGGCGACCTCCAGGCAGCGGCCCTTTGCGCGTATTCCTTAATTCCATCATCCATGAAGTGGGCGTCAGTTAACGGGAGACGCCCAGACCCGGCACCGTTTTATGGTGAGGCCATGTGCACAAGCGGGCCTTTGCACCTTCAATTTTGCCGAGGCACGGCGCTAACACCTTTTGGCAAAGTGCTGACTGACTGCGCTGTCGTAGCAGTTTTGTCACATAACCGTTACGTCAGCGGGCGATGGAGTCGTCACTTCCTTACGCCTATTCATTTTGTTTATTATTATTAATATCAATTATCAATGACATGTTATCTGCAGTCAGGCTTTGTGGCAATCCTTGGGGTAGTTTATGTTGAGCAGTGAGCTTGTAACTGTAATTGGGATGATGATGATATGCTGTACATTTAAGTATTCCATAGTGTTATATTTAGTTATATCCGATACAATGTAATATTTGTCTAGCTAGAATAGGCTGAATACAAGAACTGCTTTAGAAGATGGCTACACTACACATTCGCAGTTCTACAAGAATACATATATAAAACTACATTGTTGCAGTATTGAATATAAACTTAAATTCCATTCCGAGTCATTTCATACAATATAAAAAATATACTGACATCCGACAATCCTTTGAGATCGGCAAGTTGATATAGTATTTTTCCATCAATGAACATGATTGAATTTCGTTTGTCAATCAATTGCTTGAACGTAATAACATTTTTGTGTTTATTTTCTTTCAATAGAGTAACAAATTGCTATTCACTGTAAACATAGTTCGTGCTTCAATACTATCGGCACTGCTACCTATAGCGTTAAAATATTACCACAAACTCCCTTCAAAGTAATAAAACCGTGAATTGAAGCTATACTTTAGAATCTCTTATAGATCCACAAACTACACTTTATGCATGCCTATGTATTTCCTTAATAATATTGTCAATACCTATACACATTTAGGTTATATTTCTATCGTAAGGGGCGACAGACGGAAACTGAAACAGGAGATTGGAAGCAGCAGTTAACAAATCAAAATTATAAAAAACTGCGGTTGCCTAGTATGGCAACTATGGCAAATGTATGAAGCAATTTATAAGAGAGACATATGTTCAGCAGTGGACTTCGATAGTCTGTAATGATGATGATGATGATGATAAAATACTGGTTAATTTATCTTTATCACATTCAATTGAATAGATCGATTTTTAGGTCACGATATTATCTTAATGTACTATATATATCCGTGTCGGAAACATTTCCCGCTCATAGGCTAAGTGTAGTCATTCAACGAGGACACGTAGCCAGCGTTCTTGGCACGATACCACGGGGAGTAGGACTGTACAATAGTTAAGTAATAAGCTTTAGTTTTTTTTTTTATAGTTTTTTTTTTATATGGCATAATATATTAATAACTTAGATATAGATCTTTGACATCGTATTATTTTATTAATAGATGTAAGTTTTTCATATTGTGGAATTGTTTATTATAAAATTATTTATTCTCTAGTCTCCCACACATAAATAAATTAAGTTATTTTCGTATGTTTCTTCTATCTGTGTTGTTATATCTTCGCAAATTGTAAACAGATTTTACTTGTCTTTTTTTATTAAAAATTTTATACCTCGAGGGTGATCACATTTAATTTTGAAGAAGAAATTCTAGCCCTAATGAAGTATTTAATGTAACTATTTAGACGACATTGTATTTGTTACCTTGAGCTTATGATATTACAGTGGACTACCCTCAAAAGTATTAAATAATCAAATTTTATAAAGCAAGAAACCTACTTAAAAAAATGTAAAAAAATAAAATTAATTCCACATATTTTAAATAGCTTCCGAAGTCAGTGCTAAAAGACCGAAAAAACCCACTTTCGATCCACGTCGACAACAATTAAAATGTTATATGCAACTCAAAGTGCTCATTAAACACGAGCACGACGGTGAAGAAAATGTTGTGAAGAAACGTGCATGTCTGAGGAATAAAAATACAACAATCAATATTGGTAAATCCAATTGTGCATGCCTTAAGCGTATAAAAAAATTACGTATAACATGATTGTACGTAGATTTTTAAAGTAGTTAAATTACACAAAAGCTTTCACTAAAAATCTTATGACTATTACTATACTTCAAATATTCTGATCATTATATGTCAAATTTCAATTTTAAGAAATCTTGGAAAATCCAAAAAAGCACGACTCATAATGCTCATATAATCGTGAAAAATTAAAAAAAATGTAAATTGTAGTTCTATTCGTCAAATAATTCCAGTAGCAGTCACCGAAGTACACTCGGCACATTTCAAAGAATTCAAAGTATTATAACGGGACTGAAAGAAACAAGCGCGGTTGGTTGGGATGGCATACCCACTAGTATATTAAGAAAATTTAGACAAATTCTAGTACCACCATTAACTCATATTTTCGAATTCGCCTCTCTGAAGGAATTTTCCCAGATTGTTTAAAAAAGCCATTGTAGTTCCAGTATATAAATCGGAGGACAAAAAAAACATTTCCTATTATCGGCCTATCTCAATACTCTCATCTACGTCTAAAATATTAGCGAAATTAATTAACAATAAATTTGTGAATTATTTACAAAGCAAATCCATATTATCGAATATGCAATATGGTTTCAGACCAAAACTGTCCACTGCTGATGCTGTTCAGATAATGACTGATTACGTCTCTCAAGAATTAGATAAAGGCAACCAATCAATTGGCATTTTCCTTGACCTAGCAAAAGCTTTTGATACAGTTTCTATTCCCATCCTATTCAATAAGCTAGAGAGCATAGGTATTCAAGGTAAACAACTTCAACTTTTTGCGAACTATTTACAAAATCGATATCAATGCATAAAATTGAAAAGGTTATTAGTTCTTAACAAAAAATACTCATTTTGTCGTGCTTCAAGGAAGTGTATTAGGGCCAACCCTATTTTTGATATACATAAATGACCTTTGCAATCTTGAACTTAACTCGGGTAAAATAATATCTTACGCAAATGATACCGTGCTCCTTTTTTCCGCAAATACAGTAGACATGGTTTATTTATGTGTACAGCAAGGTTTTGACAGGGTTAATAAATGGCTTTAACAAAACATATTAACACTGAATACGGACAAAACCAAATATATTCATTTTTTTTTGCGCAGCTCAACACATGTAAACATTCCAAAAATTTATGCACATAAATGTTGCTCAGTCGCAGAGTCTAATTGTAACTGCCCAGTTATTTTTAATACAAAAACTATTAAATACCTTGTAATAATTACAGAAATCTTACATTTAAAAACTACAAAGACCACCTCTACAATAGAGTCCGTAAACTAATGTTTGTTTTAAAGAGATTCGTTCTTTTGTTTATATTAACGTAGGAAAGCAAGTATATTTTACATTATGTCAATCAATTCTCACCTATTGTATAACGACATGGGGAGTAGCAGCTAAAACTACACTGCTACCACTGGAACTCGCTCAAAGAGCTGTATTCTATATATTGTATGTCTATTATTGTATAAGTCGCAACATTCCGCCCTATCCTATTTCCGTCCCATCCCTTATATAAAACCTATAATGTCCTCTCAGTGCGCCAGTTATTCGTTATGAGTACGTAACTAAAACAGCACTTAAAATTGGCCCACAGAAGAGAGGTCACTCATAAAAGACGCAATGATAAAGTCATTGAAACTAACATTAGAATAAGGCATTCTTTCATGCATAGATTTTTTACATTCCTTGGTCCTTATCTGTATAATCAAGTCAATGCAATTTTGTACATATATCCATTAAAAATGGCTGATTGTAAAAATGTAATTCGGACATGGTTACAAAATTTTTCATACGATGATATGGAAAAGTTGCTGATTGTTTTAAGTTAATTAAAATCATAAGTAAATTAATGATGATATATTTTACCGATATAACCCTAATTAGTTAGTAAGTCATTCATTTTATATAAAAAACAGAAAATATTTGTAAATGTATCTATTAGCACATACACCTGAGATACAGGTTTATCCTAGTTCAGGTGCCCATTATTGTAGACTATTTTAAATTAAGACATTATTTGAATTAATTATACAGTTTCTTGAAATAAACAGTCACTTAGGCATGTCATCTCCGGTTGTTCGGCGCTTTCTAACTCTGAGTAACTTGCACAGGCAAATCTTAGTAGCCAGAATTCTACACCAGGAGCTCGCTCTGAAATACGGTCTTGTGGAACGGAAATTGCCGTATTACAAGTACTTGCCGGAAGCCATGCTCGAAAATGACCGCGCCAGGCTCTACTGGGACCAGGCCATAATCACAGACAGGATTATTCTTGCGAATAAGCCTGATATTGTGCTGATGGACCGGGCACAGTCAAGGATATTTTGGTCGACATTGCCATTCCGTGAGACGAGAACCTCGTGAATGCCGAAATAGATAAGCGAACAAAATATCTGGACCTGGCTCACGAGGTGACTGACATGTGAGGTGGACTGCCGACCGAAATTATACCTGTAGTCGTCTCTGCGAAGGGGTTAATTCCAGTCAGCCTCTCGGGTCATCTGAGGTGACTGGGACTCCGTGACGGACCGCCCCAAGCTCAAATTCAGAAGGCGATGCTCCTCGATACCACCCGCATCGTCCGCCGGTTTCTTTCCCTTTCCCTAACCCTCGGCCGTTTGGTCTCCCCTGCCAAGGGTTTCCATCTGGTTTGGTTTTTATTTATTTATGTATTTTTTATGTACATATACATAAACACTCACGCCTGTCACCCAGAGGGGTAGGCAGAGACTACGGACTTCCATTTGGCGCGATCCTGACACACCTCTCTCGCCTCTTTTACATCCATATATCTACGCATACACGCTCGTCGGTTAAGGGTACTCCTAATCTGGCCCATTTTTAATGTATCGCCGATTTGGTCGATAAACCTTCGTCTAGGGCGTCCCTTCCCGACCCTGCCGTTCACTTCCGCAACATAAATTTGCTTTGTCACTCTTTCCTCGTTCATTCTTTCTACATGACCAAACCACCGAAGCATTCCTTTCTTAATCCTTGTCACAACGTCATCTTGCAAACCACACTTTTCTCTTATCACACTATTTCTCACCCTGTCATTCAGATTCAGCCCTAGCATACTCCTTAAGGAACGCATTTCTACAGCATTTATTCTACTCTCATGCTTCTTCTGCCAGACCCAACTTTCACTACCATACATTAAAGTAGGGACTAACACAGCATTATGAATTGCCATACGTGCCTTAGTTGACACATTCTGACTCCTCATAATAGCGTGTAGAGCCCCATTCACTCTATTTCCTGCGTTCACTCGTCGTTCTATATCCTTATCATATCTACCATCCCTGCTAAATAAACATCCCAAATATACAAACTCATCCACTTGCTCAATCAACTCCCCTTCTATTCTTATTTCACATAAAGTTTTACTTTCTTCTCTTTCAAAAACCATCACTTTCGTCTTACTTGCGTTCACTTTCATACCCCTTTCTTTCAATGACCAATTCATTAAAGTAACCATCATTTGCAACTCGTCCGCCGACGATGCAAATATGACTTGATCATCGGCGTACAAAAGGCATTTGACGGTTGACTCACCCATTCTCAACCCACATTCTTCAACTTTCAAAGTTTGCAAACAACTGTCCATAAATAAGTTAAACAGCCACGGGGAAACCACACATCCCTGTCTGACACCTTTATGAATGCCAAACCAGTCCGAGTAGACCCCGTTGATCCTGACACAAGCACTAGAGTCCCTATAAAGAGATCTTAATGCCTGTATCAAGCCAGCGCTCAACCCAAATGAGTTCAGTGTTTGCCATAACACATTCCTGTCCACTGTGTCATAAGCCTTTTCCAAGTCCATGAACGCACAAAAAACTTTCTGGTTTTTAGCCAAAAACTTCTCCGCTATCATGCGCATGGAAAAGACTTGATCCGTACACCCCATCCCCTTTCTAAATCCAGCTTGCACATCCCAAATTTTTCCATCCGTTTCTTCCATAACTCTTTCAATTAACACCTTAGCATACAGTTTACCCACAATGCTAAGCAAGCTGATACCACGGTAGTTTTTACAGTCCTGCTGCGACCCCTTTCCCTTATATATTGGGACTATAACGGCTTTGCACCAGTCTTCTGGTACCCGTTTCAGTTCCCAACACAAATTAAACAAGGTGTGCAGCAGGCCTGCAACCACACCCTCACCAGCCCTCAGCATTTCGAGTGATACTCTATCATATCCGGCTGCCTTACCTGCTTTCATGCTTTTCATTGCTTTCATTATTTCATCTACACTTATCTCCCTACCTCTCTCCACTTCTTCCGGAATTTCTATTTCACTTATTCCAGACGACTCTTCACTCTTAAACACGCTTTCAAAGTATTCCTTCCATCTCTTTAAATTCGAAACTTCATCATTCAGCATGCAGCCATTCTCGTCTCGTATAGCATTTATTCTAGGCTGTTTTGAATTTCCCCTGGCAGTTCTTACGAGCTTCCAGAACATTTTAATATTTGCCTGGAAGTTATCAGATATCCTTCTATCATTCTTATCTATCCTTTCTTGCTTTTTCCTTTCAACAACTTCTTTTACTCTCTTATTTATACGTCTAAAGTCTGCCTTTTTTCTTTCAATCTCATCATTCATACCGCCAGAATTACCAGCTTTAGTTGCTAGTAAATCTAGCCATGCTCTCTTCTTTGCTTCAACTTCCATCCGTACCTCATCATCCCACCACAACGTATTACTTTTCCTTTCATTCGTTCTCTTACTTACACCGCATACTTCGGTGGCTGCATCCACCAAAGCTTTCTTAATATTATTCCATACATTCTTCAATTATAAATCATTCATACATAATTCATTCAACCCACTTATATTTTCCCTCAATCTGCATTTATACTTCTCTTTCACACCTTCATCTTGTAACCTCTCTATTCTTATACGCTGTAACGCAGTGGTAGACACCGATGTCCGATGCCGCCAACGTCTGAATAGACCATTAATTCGGCATAAGACCAAGTAATGATCCGTCCCTACGTTGGACCCCCGGTAAACCCTTGTATCTACCACTGCGCTCCTCCTTCTTTCATCCACAATTATCAAATCTATCATGCTTCTATCATCCCCTCTTTCCCATGTATACATGTGAATCCTCTTATGGCGAAAGAAAGTGTTCGCCACAAAAAGATTCTTTTCCACACATACGGTGAGGAGGTCTTCACCATTCTCATTTATTCTTTCATCGCCAAAACATCCTAATATCCTTTCATAACCAGACCTCTTCACCCCAACCCTTCCATTAAAATCTCCTAACATAATAATATTTTCATTTTCCTTACATTTCATCAACACCAGCCTTACCATGTCCCAAAACTGCTCTCGGATATAAGTGGGCTTAGACATATCTGGGGCGTACACCCCTAGCACAAACAACTTCTTTAAGCCCACTTTCATTCGTATCCACAGCAGCCTTGGGCTAACACATTCATACTCTTTCACACATTGACCCATTCTTTCTGAAAGGATGACACCGACTCCTTGGCATGCCCGCTCGGTCTCGTCTACACCAGACCAGTAAGCGGTATACATGCCATGTGCAGTGACATCTCTTCCCTTTCGTTTCGTCTCGTTTACACATAACACATCTATTCCTCTATCATTCATCATTTCGCATATTTCATCCATCTTATCATTCATTGCTCCACATACATTCAGCGTGGCCAGACGGGCCTCCGCAATCCACTTTTCGCCCCCCCGGGAGACAGGACGTGACGGGTGGCGAACCTCGTCGCCGATGTATTATTTTGATTTTTATGTACTTATTTTATTTTGTTGATATTTATGTATGTTTATCATTTTCATTTACAATTATATATTTATACAGCCCAACCAGATGAGAATATCAATAAATAATAAAAATTATTATTATTATTATCACATCTAGTTCTCCTCGTTGAGGAGTTGCAGTCATCAAAGTACACTTTCAAGTCACTCTATCAAGTCCGGATGTAAGGTCTCATCATAACTAACAAGACGAGGCCACACTCGGCATATCTAGTTCTCCTCGTCGAGGAATTCCAGTGGCAGTCTTCAAAGTACACTTTAAAGTCACTCTATCAAGTACGGGGTTAAGGTCTCATCATAACTAACAAAATGAGCCCAAACTAGGCACATCTAGTTCTCCTCGTCGAGGAGTTCCTGTAGCAGTCATCAAAGTACACTTTTAAGTCACTCTATCAAGTCCGGAGGTAAGGTCTTATCATAACTAACAAAACGAGCCCACACTCGGCACATCTAGTTCTACTCGTCGAGGAGTTCCTGTAGCAGTCATCGAAGTACACTTTCAAGTCACTCTATCAAGTCCGGAGGTAAGGTCTCATCATAACTAACAAAACGAGACCAAACTCGGCACATATAGTTCTCCTCGTCGAAGAGTTCCAGTAGCAGATACCGAAGTATACGTATACGTATATTTATATATAAATCGTGCGTGCTTTTAGGGAAACAAAATATTGTAATAAAAATCTCTGATTATAAAAATATCTTACGTTGGTCAAGTATGTTTCAAATTTGATTTTTGGACACTGACCTCTATAAATACAAGTACGCTGGACTAGCTATGCCATACAAAATGCTTACGCCGATTTGAAGCGCCCTCATTGTCCGTACCAGGAACTAAAATTGACATAATATGCCAAAATCTCTGTATTTGGAATTTTTAAACTAAAATTAAAGTATTGTATGTGGTTTGATTTTTTTTTTATAGGATAAGGGTGAAAAACGGGCACACAGTCCACCTGATGGTAAGTGGTTGCTGTGGCCCATAGACATCTACATCTACATCTATCTTCGATTACGAATCAAAATGCAGATGCGTTGTTACCCGTGAGGACTAAGATGGAATGCCTCGTTTTCAGTAAAAAGGGTCTCCGGTTCTCTACACTCACCATACGAAACACAGCAGCATTAAGCTGCTATTTTACGCTGGTATTCTGTGAGAGCGTGGTCCTACCCCGGTCGAGCCGACCCATTCGTGCTACAACCATAATATAGCTGCAGCATGGCTCTACCACGTGTTTGATTTTAGTTACATAATAAGAATTATTTTTAGTAATAATGAGAGTGTGCGTAACATGTAAAACTCGTTACCGAAAGGAAAGTGGGATAACATTCCACAAGTAAGTGAATTTGCAGCTAATATTAAGCAAATTAAAACTATTTGATAATATAGGTTCTTAAAAATTTGTTACTAATATTAATATCGTAATTACTAACATGCTTAGCTTTATATTACTGAGTTTTAATGAACAATAAAATTCAATAGGGTTGTCGAGTTCCTTCTCTATAATACTTATCGATGTTCTTTTCTACCCATATCTGTTCACAACCTAAGTCGCCGACAACAGATAACTATCAAATGTTTAGGTTTCCAACTGAACTTATTTATATTTATTAACTAAAATTATGGCTAAAAAGCACAAAAATTGTGAATTTGCGTCCGAAACAAAATTATTGTCTTTATTCTAAACACTTCACGGACGACTGTTTTATTGGACATGAGAAACGCACCACTTTGAAAAAGTGCAGTATATCCACAATATTTTCTGGTAGTACCAGTACATACCAGTAAGTATAAAAATATTAGGTTATTATGTCGAATGTGTTTTATTTCTTCTCTCCTTATTTTCCCCAGACTCAAAGACCATAGCCAAGTGTAGAAAGGTCGCCTGATGATGACTTTGTGTTTACAAGACGTAAGTTTGTTAAATCTGTATAGTTATTATTACCAATTTATTGTACCTCAGGAATAAATTTATATTGGAACTGCAAAATTATAGTTTGTGTGAGTTTAGGTGAGAAATAACTCCTCCCTGAACGGGTTCCCGTCTTGCTATGGCAAGGGGGGGGGGGGGGGCGATAGTACCCGTGGCTTGGTAACCAATGGTAAACGTAGGGCGACTCACATGGCTGGACCGAAGTGAAGGGCTGGCCCAAGGTGGCTTGTCTCTGGCTCTGAGTGGGCTTGTCGAGCCCTTGGATGTGTGTTAGTGAGCTGCAGCTAGAGGAGAATCCTCTCTATATCACTGCAGCCGAGGTGGATTAGCAAGGGAAGAGGATTGTGGGTATGGTAATGCGCCACTCGACTATCCTCCGCGACTTTGGGGGGGTGTACCACTTGGTGCTTCCGAGTGCTCCTTTTTACTTGGCTTCATGGCCTCCACATATAGGGCTCGGGAAGTCGGGGAGGGAAGTCCTCAACAATTCTCGCTGGTGTGTCACGAATGTGCTTGTAAGCGTTTCAGTGACCCTGTCAATGTGTGGTGAAGGTGGAACATCATGGGATTTTAGTAGGTGCAAGTCCGACATAATCCGTTCGAGCTCCTGCAATACAGGTACGTGTAGGCATTTTCTCATTTGAAACCCAGAAAAGAATCCGTTCTGTAGTTACGAATAAAAACGTAGATAGATTAACGCAGCGTCGATCCTTGTTTTATATGAGGTATAAAGCTTGCGTTTAAGGGCTAGGTATTACTTGATACATTTATTTATTGTATGACATTATATTAATATGATACATAAATAGAATGGACACTACGGGTAGGCCTGCGTATAGAATTCTTATTGACATATTTTTTCACATTGTCTTATCTCTATTATTAGTTCCGTGGACGTTCACTTCTGCTGTCAACGCCAGAATAGCGAAAATCAAATCGCCTCATTATGTCTCGGTTATAGCCAGTCCATATATAGAGGTCAGTGTTTTTGGAATATTTTGTATTTCTACGGCGATCGTTTTCGCTGCAAACAAGCGATATAATATCCACTCACGACGGCAGCCGAGGCCGGAATGACGAATGACGGAGTGAAACAGTGTATTAATTAAAATAAATTAATACAAGGCTCTTAAACCACCGAGAAGTTAGCCATTTCTTGGTCGAAAAAAATTAACTATAATTAAACAAAACAAAATTAAACTGCCATTTACATTACATGGCTTCCCACATAACAAATGAAAAGTTTTAAAAATAGATTGAGTTGAACAATGGATATTTTCAAAAATTATCGTATTTACGCCACCATGCGAACTTGATAAATCCACACCATAAACCACTAAAACCCCTTTTTTATGTAAAAATAGCAATTAATCGATTTAAAAAAAATATTAATAAGTTCAACAATCATTTATCTTTCTGACAATGTGATTTTTATATCATTTATATGTATAATATGATTGCTAGTTACGATTTCATGCGACAAAACGTTGAAATATTAATTTTTAGGCCCTAGCAAAACATACCTGCGCGCTTCTCGTTTAAGGCATGCAATATTTCGAAAACATGTATAGATTAGGTCTCCCACCAAGCACCGGAGCAACGTATCGAACTGATTGGTACATAACTCTCACAGAAATTAGTGGGGTCTGGGCCCAGTGTTGGGATGTACATATATACCTAGACTATGAATGTAATTTTAAAATTAAATTTAACTAATAATGCATACAATTTTATTTGTCCCTGTCTAATCGGAATATCGGAAATCCCGTATTTTTAAATTTCATGATGTATAATATGTGTTCTTCAGGCTGCTACTTTGTTTCACTTTTGCCAATTATTTACATAGGTTTCGCAAGTTTTCACTTGAAAACTGAATAAATTTAAATCATTTTCTTTGAAAAATGTACACGAAATCAAAATTTGTATAAACTATTGCACCAACGTATGGATGAAATAAATATTCAGCAATGTGAGCGAGAATCTTCATTTATTTCACTTTTGCGCTATCAATCGAACGAAATAATAGTTTAGAAATCATACGTGTGTATTGATGCTACTTTGTTGTAAGCTTGAAATATTTCTATATCATGTTCTAAAAATGTAAAGCAAAATTGAATTTCATTTCATTGTATTTAGCTATTTGTTTCCCTCTGTCGCCTCTTACGATACCCACCGAACGATATGGTGTAGTGGATATTCTTACACAGTCTTATTTGTCTTCCTAACAAAGATTAAATGGTGGTAACTATAGCAAATATCCCTCTTATGGCGCAACCTATGGGGTAGGCCTATGTTCAGCGGTGGAATTTAATAGGCTGTAACTGTAACGATAACGGTATTTAGCGATATCCATGTGAAATTATTTCTGTTTGTATTTAGAGGCAAATCCTTCACTATGACGTAGGTGCGTGAAACCGGCTACAGTCAAGCGTACATATTACTCTATACCGAGAGGTCGAGCGTGTGCCTACTGTACTGCCATATGTCAGAGGTGTCACTGACAAGATTGGCTACATCTTGAAGCGTGCTTTCATTAAAATCTACTTCAAGCCGCCGAAAAAGATTAGTCAATTTTTACCATCAATCAAGTGTAATGTCCCTCTGCAAGATGCAGGAGTGTACAAGCTTGATTGTGAATGTGATCTCTCTTACATGGACAAATTTAAAGATCAATAAAAAACCCGCGTTAAAGAACACAGCTGATGTCAATAATCGAAGCTCCGTGAAGTCTGGAGTCTGTGAACACTTACAGTAGGATCGCCCTGCTACTACATCAGAAAATATAATTTATTAAATTAAAAAATTTTGTACAACCGAATTTAACAAAACAACTTCGACAGAAATGAGGGTGTACTGTGGTATACTGAACACATCTGCGTACCCCTTTAAAGGGTACAAGCGTGATGTTATATTGCAATGCATAGTTAGGCAATAGCAGCAATCGCGGTTGATTTACTGGCATTTATTGAAGAGTTCCGTTGTCTGTCTCTGAAACTTATCATCAGACCTTTACGAAATTTAAATAGGACCATTTCGTATAACTTAACTTAACAAAAAAGAAATATATGATGGAGGTATTCCCGAACATATATAAACATCCGAGTTGAGAACTTTCTCCTTTTTTGAAGTCGGTAAATAATTGCCTTAATATTTTTAGAATATTTTTTTCCAAATCGTAATTGTTTTCTATCTTTTATATGAAGAAATAGGTAAACCATTCTGTTACACTTTGTTGTGTACTTCATAAATTATTGATAAACTATCAACGTAATTCAAATGTCTACAACCATGTTTTCCCATTTTAGCCTATTTGAAACAGTTGATATTGTTACCTATCAACTGTTTCAAATAGTCACATATTGTGAACCGTAAGTAAACAAGACGTTAATACTATTATCAGTCGACTGGTTATCATACGACATATCCTGAATAAACAGAAATAGCTTTTAGGGTTGGACGATGAACATAATCAATTATCAACTTTATTGGATTGAGTGCTTTCAGGTACTGTGTGCTTCAATAACTAATTAGTTATAGATAATTTAAAATTTTTAGAAGAAGAATGAAATAAACTTATAAAACGGTATAAAACTGACAGCATTCCATTAATTCAAGTTGTATATAAAATTCGGTTTTTTTATAGGATAGTGTGACAAACAAGCACACAGTCCACCTGATGGTAAGTGGTTGCTGTGACCCATAGACATCCACATCTATCCTCGTTTGCAAATCAAAATGCAGATGCGTTGTCACCCGTGAGGATTAAGATGGAATACCTCTTTTCCAGTAAAAAGGATCTCCGGTTCTCTACACGCACCATACGAAACACAGCAGTGTTAGGCTCCTATTTGACGCTGGTATTCTGTGAGAGCGTGGTCCTTCCCCGGTCGAGCCGACCCATTCGTGCTACAACTATACTACTAATATAGCTGCAGCATGGCTCTACTCTCCAGTATTATATATTAGTCTATGGGCTCTACCACGTACAATCGACTTGCACAACCGACCAGTACAAACGACTTGCAGTTTCAGGAACATTGTTCATTCTTATAAATCCTAAGCGTTAAGTATCTGCTATGGAACTTGACGGTAGTACAGTTCTCAACTCTTTTATCAGCAAAACAGACAATCCCGAAAATCGTTTGTACCGAACTTGGCCCCTTTTTACATTTATATTTTGTTGAGAATATTAATAATTTTCCAAAAAAAAAAGTTTCTTCCTTTTATTAATAATTAGAATAAATACATGACATTCACCGTTTTTCTTGCGTTTACGCTTCACTGTTTTCTATTGTAATATCGACTGTCAGTTTTTCGAACCCTATGTTGCAGAGCCTTATGGACTTCAAGCTACTGATTCGTTTGGTTATTTCAGATACTCTTGCTCCGCTACTGATATTTTCGTTATTGATTACATCACTCTGCCCGCATACTGACTTAGAGCTTCCTCACGCGATCAGCGGTGAAATGCCACGTCTCGATGCCGTAAGTCATCACTGGCAAAACGCTCTAGTACACATTTTTTTAGAAAAAAGCTACTGCTTACTACGATTTTCTCCTGTATCGTGGAGGCAGTTTACAAACATAAATTGTACAAGGACAAACACCCAGACCTGGAACAATTGTTATTAGGCCATACAAATACTTGTTCCCTGCGGGATTCGAACCTGCGAATTTGTCTCAAGATTCTGAGGTATACCGGACGGCATCACAATTATGTTATTTTTTATTAAATTAAAAAATATGTTTTTATAACAGAGAGACAGATTTAACTTTTACACAGATAGAATACATTAATTATGCTAAATGCATCAAATCGCTAGTGTTCATTTAAAAGCCTATCGCAATTGCCCACATATAAATCAGGCTCTCTGCCCCACGCGATCCTGTAAATTACGCCTTTGTTGGGCGGGGTCTGTCTAAAATATTTACGACATTATCTTTCCCAAGAACCTTCACTTTTCTTAGACATTTTACATACTATTCAACGAAAGTTTTTGCAAAATGTTATAAAACGTTATTTATTATTTTAAATTTTGTTATTTTACTATTGTCATTACACTAAAACACACGTTGTAAGTAATCGTATCACGAGGACCGCGAGTGGAAGTACGAGACGAGGGATTACCCGGCATATCGAGAAATTTGTACCAGATAGTCGTGGCTCATAAGCGTGAGATTATCTGTAAGCAGACTTTCATCAGAACATTCTACAAACCGTCGAAAAAAGATTAGTCAATTTCTTCCATTCATCAACTATAATATGACGAGAAATGGCATTTATACTGAATTTTTCTTCGAAAAGACCGACACTGTACATATTTCGTACATCTCCGATACTTTTTTATAGAATACTGCAGTAGTACGAAATTAAACTTTAAAGTACTGTAAAGTACTGACTGAAAAAAAAACGAATTAAGAATAAAATAATTTCTCCAGCGACTTTAATTCTTCAGTTCTATGTCTTAGCACCGATTTCAGTAGCTAATAAATTATGAGAAATAAGTTTTTTTTAAACAGTTTTTTTAAGTTAACATCATATCTTGATCCATGTAATTTCAGTATCTGATGGTACAATTAACATCTCTTCTAAATGGGTAAATGGATATAATAAATATTTCAACCCCTATTTTTCTACCCTTAGAAGTGGTATTATTTCTTAAAATTTAAATGGGTTACACGTGTGGTATAACCTATTCAATAAAAAATTATTTCTTAAAATCAGTGTACAATTTCCGGAAATATCGCGTAATATACGCCCATAAAATTAAAGCCTTTTTTCAGTCGGCTAAAAATCAGGTACAATTGGAAAACAAAGTTAACCTATTTTAAAACTCTCAATGGAACACAAAGGGTACAACGTATGAAGTAAAGCAATCTACCGGAGTTGCTTTTAACCTGCAATACAAAACACTACAGAAGCTTTCAACACAAACGACAGCGTTCATGTGTAACAACGGAACCTTTCAAGGCAGAGTTAAAGATTCACTAAAACTGAATAAATTTTGTATGGGGAATTCAATATTTTAAATTTTCAATAACAGTTTAGTTTCTGACAATTTTATATAGACCTCTAATAGAATTCTATTTAGAATTGTTAGTATACTTAAATGATAAATAGCTAATCTAGTCAGTTTCTTCCAAAATTGACTTATCCTTAATAGAACAGGAATTAACATCACATTAATAGTAATTTTAAGTCAACAGTCAGTCAGATGCTCCCAATAGCTGTAGCTTTCTTTCTAGTAGCTGGAAAACATAGCGCCAAGTCGATCGAAAATCCTGGTACTGCACCCTTTCTCTCACACACAACCCGTGATATCTTTGTTTTGCATTTTTTGGTAGATTTTTCTTTATGAGTCGGTCGCCAATACCTTATCTGTTAATAAGAGCTATGACGGTGCATTTCGCTGATTGCATTATGCTTAGTATATGCACCGTGCACTATGCTCCTGACAATAATTCAGCATAAAGGAAACGTTTGTCGTAAATATAGAATTTGACAAAAAGCATTATTGAATAAGTAATTAACACTCCATTTGGAAATAGTTGCGTTGGATCCAACATATGAAACTCCAAATTATAACATATTACCTCCATATTCTGATATCCATAGAATATGCTTCTATTACGAGATATGGGCGAGCATGCGTACGTGCTTCCATGCTTGCGTGCGTAAATTATTCGTGCGTGCGTGCACGCTTGCTAAGGTGATTATGTACGTGCATGATATACCAAAACAGTTTAATTTGACGTTTAGGTGCACAAAGAATTATTGATTTATATGAAACTTATTTAATGTAAACAGATTTTGTAGTTTATTCAAACAAAAAAATTAACTTTTTATTCAATAATTTGCCAAATACGAGGTAGATGTAAGACAGAGACAGAGGATAGATCAAATCGCACTAAAACCCTTTTATTTTAAATTCCGAAGCTATAAAAAAAATATAAACCATTTTATTTCCTCGGTAACGTAGAAATCAACGGGCTGTTAAAATGTTGTTCGAGCTGCATTCAATAATTGCGTTTACCGTTTTCGTTTATATTTTTCATAAAACTAAATATTTGCCAGTATAAATTCAAACATAATCACAGGTTCGTACCAAGTTAAGACACAAGTCCCTCGCACAACAATTGGAATGGAAATATGGCCGGCCCGTGCCAACATATAAAAAACCAAATATCAATGTTCAGAACAAAACCAATTACTGTACTAAGTACTATGTGAGATTTGGATTTAGAATGAAAATACTGCCATTTCATGATCGACATAGCCTCGGTAATTCTTTAATAGATTCATCACATGCATGTAAGTGTGAAACATGACGAAAAAATGTTACATTTTTCAAACAGCCCTGATTCATCTTTTGTTCGGTTTCATAAACATTCAAACATGGATATTTGCAATAGTAGTTTATATTTCGCTATTGTTACATTATGACATCACCCAATATAACGTTGACCCTAAATAAACTACACAATATGATTGCTTGTTGGATTTACGCCATAAGGCAGATCCTGAATAAATAGAACTATAAGGTCCTCCGGTGAATATAATCGAAAACTGGTACAGCCTTGTCGGACGTATATTATTGTTCGCTCTAATTGGTTTGAAATTGGGTAAGCTAAGATTTTATTTTTAAAAAGAGTTAAATGTGTAGATTTTGTTTCAAATATGAAAATAAAATTACAGTCTACAGTAATGCGCCCAACTGTTGGCCACATGACTCTAAGTTTTGAGATTTATGGAGCAGTTAATCAGCGGCGCTGCTGCAGTGCGTGTTGTCAGGCTTTATACGTCTTAGAGATGTTCTATTTTTAGACATGCCGGTTTCTGCGTGATGTTTCCTTCACCGCAGAACTTAAAGCAATTAACAATTTCATTGATACAGGCGACGATCGATTAGATCGAAAGCTGGTTACTCGCATACAATTTACGGTGAGCGCTCACCCTCTATACTACCACGGTAAATCCTGTGCGCAAAGTCGTAAGTTTGTACAACCGACTTCAATATAAATAAAATGAGGATATCATCAATGTAGTCAATTAAATACGTATTATTAAATTAAGGATAACTCAAATAGTACTGATCAGATCTTGCTATAAATTTATATGGGACTACATGAAAAGTACCTGATTTCATATAAAAAGAATGATCAAAATCGGTGCACCTAGAAAAAAGTTCTGAGGTAATACATATAAAAAAATACAGTCAAATTGAGGACCTCCTCCTTGTCGTGAAAATAGAATTTCTTCCAACAAGATTCTTTAAATAACCATGTAATGAATACAACTAACGACGATATACGGCAATATAATATACTGGGTATATTATCAGATTTTAAAACATTTTCTACTACGAGAATTATTTCTGGTAAAAATTAGTCTAGGTCTCCTGACCTTCAGACCTTTGTCTAAAATTGGGAACTTTCTATTTATTTTCAGGTATTTTTATCAACTAGCGACTCGCCCTGGCTTCGCCTGGACTATCTATTAACATTGCGTTATTTAGATTTAAGGGCTCAATAAGAGGCAGTTATTTCGATATTACAGACAGACACTTTAATTTTATTTATATGTCAAGATAACAGAAAATGGTTCAACATCACGCCATTTTTTTACCTCTTTATCTTTGAATTTACAATTGTAATTACTTGTTATTTTTCTGACAGTGGAATTTGTCTCACTCATAATATAATTTGAGAAGAATGTAATTTTTTTTGGGCTCTGCCATAATTTTTGTTATTATTTTTGGCCTCTGTCATAATTGTAATATTAAATATCGTAATGTAATGTTAAGTATCGGTGCCTTTAAATAAGATTTTATCGTATTTAATTCAAGTGGCTTATTTTTACTTTTGAACTACCGACATTTTGCATGCTTTACTACACCCATGGAACACGAGGCGACTGAGGTGTTTGACGTCCTGATGTCTTAGTTAACGAAGGCTACCTTCAACATTTTTGATCCAATGTATGCAAAACGAGCTTACAGCTTAGACCAGGTAAGGTAGCCTTACAGTATCTTCAAGTCTTAGGGGTCAGCGAATGTCTCTCTGTCTCTTAAGAGGCGTAGAACAAATATATATATATAAATAATAATCATCAAAAACACTCCTCTCCCCCCCCAACCCCCGGTTGAAAAAGAGTGCTGAATTATTACAAAATAGCTAAGTATCACTTTCTCTTTTTTTTTCATTTAAATAATAAACATTTTTATATTTCAAATAAAGTCGTTACAATATTATAGCAAATACAGCAAATCACTGCAGTGTTCATTTAAAAACCCATCGAAATTGTCTGACTATAAATCGGGCTCTCTACTCCACGCGACCCTGTAAATTACGCCTTTGTGTGAACAGGGCGGGTCCTTCTAAAATATGTACGACATTACACTACGTTCGCTTTTCAAATCTATGTTAAAACGAACCGAACGTTAAATTTACAAATAATACAATTGAGATTTTACTTACAATCGAAAGTTATTTATGAAAATTATGTAACTACAAATTAAATTATGTAGTAAACAGGTTTCCAAAACATTTAAGTACATACCTACAAAAATTTTACAAGGTAAACCATTTTCTATTCATATTTTTTTAACGTTTATTAAAAGATCGGAGAAAACTTTCTTCGTATTTTATATACAAATTCAAGACAATTTTTTTTTCAAAGTTTAATTACATTTAATTATAATATATATGTACCATTTTGTTCCATAACTTCTTGCCATCTTATAGATAGTGACATAATCCCGCTGCTGTAGAAATCTTTTTAATAAAAAAAATGCGACAAGTAGTTTTGACAGTCCTCTCATGATGTTAACCTAACACTACCCAAAGAATTCTGAAGAGACCGAAACAGGTGCAAATCAAGGTCAGGACTATATGGATGCATTAACACTTCTCAACCAAGCCAATTTTTGCTGAGTAGCCAAAGATGTGCGTTTTCTGGCGTTATCATAATGAAAGACTACTCCTTTTCTGTTGATCGATTCCGGCCGTTTTTTCTCAATTTCTTGCTTGAGTCTCATATTTGTTGGCAGTAGAGATCTAAATCGATGGTTTTACCCGGTGGTAACAGTTCATAATAAACAATACCTGTCCAATCCCACTATACACACAGCATCACCTAATTATTTATGTGTTTAATGTAATGTAATTATTACCTTATTATTTGCTGATGACACTTCTTTAATTTTCAAATTAAGACGACAATTACTAAAATATGACAAAGTAAATAATGCTATATCTAAATTAGTAAACTGGTTCAATGTTAATAATTTGCATTTAAATGGCACTAAAACGAAATGTATGAAATTCATGACTCCAAATGTCAAACAAACAAGGGAGGAACTGAGTCTTGTCGATACTACCATTTTTCTTGGAATCACACTAGTAAAATGGATTAGTAATTGGGTTTGAGTCTAATATCAGTTATCTGAATCAAGCTGCACATGTAAGAAAAAAGTAGCATAAAAAATTGATTAAAATTCATTGTTTTCAGTTAACAGTGATAGAGCCACGCGGCAGCTTTTACTGTCGCCCGGATGGGCCGGCTCGAACCGGGGTAGTACCACGACTTCACAGAATACCAGCGTGAAGTAGAGGTTTACCTCTGCGTTGCGCTTGCTGAGCGCAGGTGGCCGGAGGCCCAATTCCCCCTTCCCCTCCCCCATCAACATGGTAGCGGACTTACATAAAAGACTACCTCAGGAGGATACCAGCACCCCTGGAGAATCCCTCGCTGAGCATCCACGATCAAACTACTACACTCCTGAGCGTGGGTGCTCAAGCTGCCCCGCGTAATCTGGGGGGGGGGGGGGTCAAAATTAATATGTATATAAAACCAAGGCGACCCCTGTCACGCTATCCGTGAATTTTTGCAACATCAGGGGACTTCATTCCAACCTTAACACTGTCCATTACCATCTAGAGACGGCGAAGCCGGCCTTGCTCTTTTTAACCGAGACTCGGATATCCTCTCCGACTGGTACTTCATATCTCTCCTACCCGGGGTTCAAATTAGAACACTCCTTTGTGCCCCGGGCTGGAGTTTGCGTATACGTCAGAGAGGACATCTGTTTTCGACACCTCGGCAGTCTTGAAGGTACGGACCTGTCCATCCTATGGCTGCGCGTAGACAGAGACGACCATCCCCGCGTCTACGGGTGCCTCTATAGGTCCCATAGCGGTAATGCCGAAACAGACCGACTCATCGACCACGTCCAAATGGCTACAGATTCCTTGATACAACAGGTCCCATCCGCAGAGATCGTGATCCTTGGCAATTTTAATGCCCACCACGCCGAATGGCTCGGTTCACGTTTAACCGATCATGCGGGGAGATCTGTTTATGATTTTGCCTTGGCATATGGTCTGACACAACAATTCACTTCGCCTACGCGGATTTCAGATGTGGAGGATCATACACCTTCCCTGTTGGACTTTCTGCTGACCTCTCATCCGGACGGATATCAGATCTCCGTCAATGCCACTCTGGGCTCTTGGGATCATTGTCTGATCCGGATTACGGTGCCACTCACGCTCCAATCGCAGTTGCAATCTGCAGCCTGCCGCCGTGTTTGGCACTAAAGTCGGCCGATTGGGACGGGATGCGGTCTTTTTTTGCATCCTACCCTTGGCGGTGGGTTTGCTTCTCGCCGGAAGATCTCAGCGTTGTTGCCGATTCTGGTGCTGATGTGGTACTTCAGAGTATGGAACTTTTCATTCCATCCTCTGTGGTGCCCATCGGAGGCAGATCCCAGCCATGGTTTGCGGTTGTTCATGGGCGGCGGTAGTCTCTTACCATCAGGTGAGCCGCATGCTCGTTTACCAAGGGGTATATAAAAAATTAAATAATGTTTAGTAAAAAACAAACACTACTAAGAGCTTTGAGAAATTCGAAAAAAAAATATCAAGGAAAAGCGAAGAATAATTCGGCAGAATTATTTTAAAAATTGTAAAAACAAATGGGATAGCATGGATTGACAATTCAATCATTTATAAAAAGGTTATAAGCGCTTATATTAACTGCCTATTTTCCAAGAAGTGTTCTAAATTCGAAACAAACGTAATTTAATTCAAAATATTTAAGCTATACATTTGAAATCGAATAACCTCACAAAAATTTGATATTTATGAGTAAAAATGATTTTATTTTAATACAAATAGTATAGACTTAATTATTAAATATAATTTAATACAGACAACATTAGAAGAGAGAGAAAATGACATTGTCGGCAAGTTCACACTCGTGATAAAAAAAATCTTGTTAAGTTTATAAAAATTCCGTAGATTTCAACCTAAAATTCCGTAGTTCCGTAGATGGTGACTAATTTCCGTATATCTATAGAAAAATCCGTACAGTTGGCAACGCTGCGTTGATATGCAACAGAAGATCCACCAATACAAATGTGATATATTACAAACTCCCATCTCCTCACACTCAGCCGCGCGCCGCATCGCTTTAGTAAACTATTAAGTAATCAAAGTCATTACAGCCCTTCACAAGTCCACTGCTGAACATAGGCCTCCCCCAAGGAATGCCACAAAGCACGGTCCTGAGCCACCTGCATCCATCGACTTCCTGCATATCTTACCAGGTCGTCACTCCATCTAGTGGGAGGACGCCCTACACTTCGCCTGCCGGTACGAGGCTGCCACTCGAGAACCTTTTTTTCCCATCGGTTGTCGGTTCTTCGAGCTAAATGGCCGGCCCATTGCCACTTCAGCTTACTAATCCGCTGGGCTATGTCGGTCACTCAGGTTCTACTGCGGATATCCTCATTTCCCTCTATATAGCTCGCTGAGCGACCTTGAGCTTCCTTATATGGCCAGCAGTGAAGGACCACGTCTCAGTTCCATATGTCATCACTGGCAACACGCACTGGTTGTAGTCTCGTTTACAAGTTATGAGGTATACCTGACGAGAAGATGTGCCGTAATTTCCCGAACGCTGCCTAACCGAGTTGAATCCGTCGATTGACCTCTCGGTCGAAGTTGGACTTACCTAGTCGGACTATTTGTCCCAGGTAAACATACTCGTCAACAACTTCGAGCTTAGTGCCCCCAACAACTACCGGCATAGATGTGACATGGACATTAAACATGATCTTTGATTTGTCCATGTTCATCTTAAGACCTATCCGTTGGTAAACACCATTGAGGTCATTGAGCATAGTGCTTAGGTCCTCCAGCGATTCTGCCATAAGGACTATATCGTCGGCAAATTGAAGGTGAGTGATGTACTCGCCATTGATGTTAATACCGTATCCTTTCCAGTCCAGAAGCTTGAAAACGTCTTCCAATGCAGCGGTTAAGTGTTTCGGGGATATAACGTCACCGTGTCTTACACCTCTCTGCAATTGGATAGGTTTCGTATTCTGGTTCTGTAGTCAGATAGCCATCGTAGCCCTACTGTACAAACACTTCGATATAACGACAGTCAACGGGGCACCGCTGAAGAGACTGCAGCACCGTCCAAATTTCGACGGAATCAAAGGCTCTCTCATAGTCCACATACGCCAGACATAGTGGCAAATTGTACTCCTCGGACTTCTGTACAATTTGCCTAAGGGTGTGTATGTGGTCCATGGTACTAAATCCTTTTCGGAAACCGGCTTGTTCGGGAGGCTGGAAGTCGTCAAGTCTGCGGGCGAGACGATTCGTAATGACCGACGCGGTTCAGAAGGGAAATCGGTCTGTAGTTCTTCAAGACAGCGTTGTCGCCTTTTTTGAAAAATAAGACCACCGCACTTCTGCTCCACGCCTCCGGTGTAATGGCACCATAAAGGACGGAACTAAAGAGCTTCTGAAGGAATTCAAGTACCGGTTTTCCACCCGCTTTCAAAAGCTCCGCTGTAATTCCATCCTCGCCTGGGGCCTCGCCATTTTTAAGGTGCTGGAGAGCCATTCTAAACTCGCTCAGACTGACGTCCGGGATATCATCGGAATAATGTCGAATAAGACTCGCTCTTGGATCGTTACTCACACTTGCGTGTGGCTCCAACGATGATGTGTACAGCTGCCCATAGAACCTCTCAATCTCACTCAAAATCTCAGGTGTCCCGGAAATGACGCTGCCACACTCGGTCTTCAGCTTTAACAGTTGACTCTTTCTGGCAGACAGATCTCTAGCAAAGACTTTGGAGCCCTGGTTCCGCTCGATCGCTTCTTCAATACGAACAGTATTAAAGTTGCGTAAGTCCCGCCGCATGCATTTGGAGATCTGTCTGTTCAGTTGCCTGTATGCTGTCAAAACTACTGAAGACTGCAGCTTCATATCCCGTCTAACAGCCATGAGATTAAGAGCGTGATCGGAGAGTTTTGTGTTCTTCTGCGACGGTTCTTGCAAAACTTAGCTCCGACCGCATGGACAGTTTCCATAAGCTTGTCATTCATATCGTCCACTGCATTGCAATCTTCTAGGCACTGAAAACGGTTTCGTAACTCGAGCTGAAATGTTTTGGGACTTTGGATCAGAGCACGAGGGGGGGGGGGGGGGGAGCGTTGACTTCATGAGCCGTGACCTATCCAACTTAACGTTTAGGTTCAGTGTGCCTCTCACCATACGGTGATCGCTGCCGGTTTTCACCCTCGCGATCACTGAGACATCACTGAACAGTTGTCTTCTGGTCGTCATAATGAAGTCAATCTCATTTTTTGACAAACCTTCGGGGCTCGACCAGGTCCACTTCCTGTGGGCCCGCTTCTGGAAGAAAGAGTTCATCATAAAGGTCCCTCTTTCACCATGAAGTCGGCCAGCTGCTGGCCTCTTGGGTTCCGTTGCCCTATTCCGAATTTTCCTACTTTCAGCTCACCGTTCTCTCTTGTGCCTAGTTTTGCGTTGAAGTCTCCCATTAACACCGTATAGTGGGTTTTAGAGGAATGCATGGCTCTAGAAATATTCTCATACATTTCCTCCACCTCCTCATCGGGGTGTGCCGAGGTTGGTGCTTGACCTGTATGACCTTCAGCGAAGACCGTTTGGTGGTTCTGAGTATAAGGTACGCAACCCTCATCGACACACTCCCAATCTTTACAACGTTGTTAACGAAAGACTTGTGGACGATAAATCCGACACCTTCTTGGGACAGATGGTCGCCCTCCCGGTGACAGAACATGTTGCCGGATTCGAGGATTACCGTGTCCTCCCCTTCTCTTCGGACCTCGGATAATCCTAGGATATTCCAGCGCAACTTGTCTATCTCTTTTTCCAGCTCCAGGATCTTCTCGTCAGTCGTCAGGGTGCGTGCGTTATAAGTTGCCAGGTCGAGTGGTCGCAGGTGGCAACCGAACCTTCAACGGAGATTCTTAGCACCCCTGCCCCGCCGTTACCATGGTTGCCACCGTAGCCAGGAATAGCGGGGCCGCCGTGGACTGGGGGCCGTCTCTTCGTTACTCTCATGGGGGGTATATTGCCATAGTTGCCACGCTTGGCGAGTGGGTTGGCAACCGCAGTTTTTTTAATGCTGTTTTGCTATTATCAGAAATATGCTGCTGCCCATCCTCTGCCTCAGTTTCCCTCTTTCGCCTCTTATGACACCCACGGGAAGACATGGGGTAGTGAGTATTCTTTCCCGCCACTACACGGGGAAGAAAATTTGATTTAGTTAATATACTACATGTCTACAAATAAGAATTGTAACATTTATTTGCTATTAAATTAAACTTTTATCTTATATTTTATGCCCCACTTGTGGTTAAGATTATATCAAATGCAATAAATAATTTGCTGTGAAATATTAATGTTTTATATTTCATTTCATTTGAAGGTTTCACTTCTACAGCGTGTGAACTGCCACATGTTTTTTTTTTATTTTACGCGTTGAATAATGCCTTGGTAACAAAGACAAGAAGTTAGTGAGCATGGCAATAAAAAAGGCAATAGAACACCGTAAACCAATTAAACATAATCAGTGGGCACATTGGTGACGACTGGCTCCTCGTTCATTTAATAATATATTCAGTTTTATTTTGACCATACTCTGTGGATCTCTTAAGAGATTCTGAATCAATTTACAAAATATTTGTCGACTCCAAAAGTTGCTTGCGATGTTTAAACTTGATAATTTTGAACACGAAAATGAAGATACACAATGAAATGTCGTAACTGAAAACGAATAAAACTCTTTGAATATTTTTTGTTATGAAGAAATGGTACAATCTGTAAGCGATGTATGCCACCGGTGAACATGATCCAGAATAACTTCAAATCTGAAGAAAACAACAATTAATTTACTAATTACTCCTTGCCGCTCACTGTACCACTTCCAGAATATGTCAAAGAGGAGCATTACATTGAATTAGCCGATAAATATTTTAACTCCGGTGATTCTTGGAAAGGTAAGAATTATGTGCCACCAATAAACATGCCGCTGAATAGCTCAATATTCGAAGAAGTCTACAATCTCTCCGTAAAAGTCTGTAAAATTTGTTACTTCTTGCCGTCTACAGTACGTCTTCTAGTAGGTATAAGTAGAAGAGCGCCATTATTAAAAACTAGCTGTTCCTCGCGCTTCGCCCGCGTGGAATTTATTACGATTAGATTTCATCGGTTTTAATTTTTTTTGCGCGATATCTTAATTCTTTTTCTAAAAGTAGCCTAAGTTACTTCTTATAAAGCTATCTGCCATTGAAAGTCCCGTTAAAATCGGTCCAGCCGCTTTGGAGATTAGCCGGAACGAATAGACAGACAGACAAAAATTTAATTTTTTTTTTGTTGCAATTACTAGCCTATAAGCTAGCCTGCACGACTTACTAGATACTAGTAACTACTACTTGCAAGATAATGCTATTGGTTTGAGATCACATTCGAGTTTTGCTTTGCTCGATTGTAAATCTGCCATTTTTTCCATGCCATTTCTACGTGGTAGAGCCATGCTGCCACTATATTATGGTTGTAGCACGAATGAGTCGGCTCGACCGGGGAAGGACCACGCTCTCACAGAAAACCAGCGTAAAATAGCAGCTTAACACTGCTGTGTTTCGTATGGTGAGTGTAGAGAACCGGAGACCCTTTTTACTGGCAAAGAGGCATTCCATCTTAGTCCTCACGGGTGACAACGCATCTGCATCTTGAGTCTTTATTGAGGATAGATGTAGATGTCTATGGGTCACAGTAACCACTTACCATCAGGTGGACTGTGTGCTCGTTTGTCACACGATCCTAAAAAAAAATTTTGCATCCTAATAATTTTTATTTTAATAAAATGAGTACTACAAAGACAAAATAATTTGACTTCGGGAAAACAACCATTAAAATTTCAGCGTGTATTTTGGATCAATCTGCGTTTATCCTTTCAAATAAAAAAAATCTAAATCGGTTTAGAAATTGTAGAATTCTGAGGTAAAAAACATTTAAAAAAATACACCGAATTGAAAACCTCCTCCTTTTTTGAAATTGGTTAAAATTAAATATTACACGAAGTGCTTATTGTATTCGAGCAAATTAATTGTGTTTAATAATATTCTTAAATTTTATTACGTCTGTAATTTTTGTACCATTAAAATATGTATAATTAAGTTATATTAGTACCATCATATTCATGTTTATTTTATTTCATTTTATATTCTCATAAAATATATCTTCGTACGTAATACGTAATCTTTATTATATTGATTATTTAAAATTAATCAATAAAATAGTAATTTGCACAATTTGATTGCAAACGCCAGAAACTGGTATCACTGAAAGGAGTGTATATGCGCATGTGACGAGCGTAGGCACATTCGACTCGCGCCCACTAACATAATGACCTTGCATCACTTTCACAGAGTACTTTTGATCACTTTAACGCACGTGTTTTGTACTACACTACGTTTCTACTTGGTAATAATTCTATGGTCAAATCACTAAACAGCAAAGAGATTTAAATATATAGGTATACTATAGAGCGAACATAGAGATCGTTTTCATACAAAAACGTTGAGCACGCGCGTGTGTGACGCCCTCTAGCTAAACATATCAAAACTACGCAGAATATTTTTTTTAAATAAGTCTCGTTGGGTTTCTTGCTGGTTCTTCCAAGCTCAGATTTTTTTCCGAACCAGTAGTAAACCTTAAATGGCTCTCAATAAGTATTCTTGAATCTTTATTGAATAAAAATGATTCAATAAAGTTCATCAAATTCAATAAATGGCTAGACGTCCACCTCACTGTACCACAGACACGCAGACAGATGACACTTGCCCTTAGGAAACGGGATTTCATATTTGCCATGGGATCCAAGGGATGACTAGACCAGTGATGGAATAAGCAGAGAAAATTTTTATGGGCGACTATGATACATTCATTGAATGCATTATAGAAAATCAAGCAATAAAAACGAGATGTGTCGTAATCTCCTAAATGCTGCCTACCCAAGTTGAATCTGTCGATTGACCTCTCGGTCAAAGTTGGACTTACCTAGTGGGACTATTTGTCCTAGGTAAACATACTAGTCAACAACTTCGAGCGTAGTGCTCCCAACAATTACCGGTATAGGTGTGACATAGACTTTACAAGTGACCTTTGTTTTGTCCATGTTTATCTTAAGATCTATCCGTTGGGAGACACTATTGAGATCATTAAGCATATTGATTAGATCCTCCAGCGATTTTGCCACAAGGACTATATCGTCGGCAAATCGAAGGCGAGTAATGTACTTGCCATTGACGTTAATACTGTATCCTTTCCAGTCCAGTAGCTTGAAAATGTCTTCCGATGCAGCAGTGAAGAGTTTCGGGGATATAGTCACCCTTTCTTACACCTCTCTGCATTTGGATGTGTTTCGTACTCTGGTTCTGTACTCAAATAGCCCTCGTAGCCTTGCTGTACAAACATTTCAGCACTTTGATATTTTTCCACAAGACCAGGGACCATTTTTCATCACTGATGCCTACATTTTGTTCACTTTTTCCATTCATCAATGCATTGAGACCATGGAATTTAAATAAAAGAAAGACCATACTTAAATTAAGATTTATTCTTGACTTGCGTCAACATTTTCTGTTTGCAAACCCTTGATTGAAGCAACAGGCACGTAAGTTACAAGTGTAAATAATTTGTGGGCTGAGTCTTCATCATCATTACGCCTACGTGAAAGTCTTACGCGGACACGGAATGGAACATTTCTGTAAAAAGAGAAATATTAAATTAAGTTTATGACTTTTGAACTTTAAATGTATACTTATCAAAAAAATCAAGTGTAATGAAAAGTAGAGAAGCATCTGAGATCTTTGCCTTTGTTTGATAACATGCGGTTGTATTACAGTGGTTGACACTTTTTGGCATCATCACCTTCAAAAATTATGATTGGTACCCAGCAGAAGTAGGGTTAATTTGTAGATTACTATTTAATAATTAAAATTTATAATTGCTTATTTTGAAGGAATAAGTCTATGATGTTGATCTCTTTGCCTTCTTTAATCATAATAACTTCTGACTATGCTGGAATAATAAATAGTACTGCCTACTAAAACAGAGGCATTTAAACGCCCTAACCTGCTGTACTAGATGACAATTATATTATGGGTTGGATTTAGACTTGTTTGGCAATAATTTGTAGGAGTAAGGTATTCCATTTCCTAGAGGTTTGATCCCCTATTATAACAATACCACTGGCATTAAAAGGTAATGCAGTTTTGGAGAAAATAAAAAAGAAAATATTATAACCTAGTAATGGGAAAACAAATGCAAATACTTTGAAAGCTGGATAGCATACATGATTTTGTATAAATGCAAGATAAAACCATGGATGTGAAACAATGTCAAAGACTAGTGTCACAGTATTATACCTCTATGGTATTTTTATTCTTCGGTGGTCTATGCTCTCATATAAAATTATGATTACAAACAATAAAAAAAAATATTATTACATACTTTACACCCAGAAATTCTTTTAGTTGAGGTAGGTTAGAAGGCAGTTCCCCCACAGCCTTCCTGGTTATTTTTTACTGCTCAGAAATACATGAGCACCCAGAAATCCTTACAGTTGTGATAGGGGACACCCCTGCTCTCCCCTCCCATCCCCTCATGCCGGAGAGATAAATGTTATCATTTTGAGGTTAGGTCTATGGGATTTTCTTTTTTTCTCAAGAACAATGTATTACCTTTGTATGCGAGTGGTATCGAGGTGTAAGAGACCCTCCCCTGACCCCACTTCCCTCCTGCCAAACAATTCTAAATGTTTCCCTAAATTAGTAAAAGTAATAAAAACAAATCCAGGATGAACTACATTGATATATCAGAAATCAAAAATCTGATAGTACTAATATTATTTAGAGAAATATTGATTAAAGGCATAAGACATAACAATAAAATTGATATTATGATATAAAAATAAGCTAGGCATATCAAAAATACTTTAAATTTGCTGAAAAACTACTTTTGTTTTATTAAATAATTAAACATAATAATTCCTACAACATATTGATTTATTCGCTGCTGGACACAGTCTACCTAAAAGCTAACTTTATATTATCAATTAGACAAAAACATTCGATATCACTTGTTGTATCAATTAGACAAAACATTCAACAGGTTTTGTCTAAAGAATAAAGAGTGAATTAGATAATATAACTTCAGACTTCACATTAATACAGCACTTGTATATTCCAAACTTTAAATTTTTTTTATGTAAGTGAAACATAATTAAAAAAATAATAATATCTCAATACTATGCATTTAGTTTTAATAGATTCCAAAAACATTCTTCACTTGAATTATTGGTCATACAGCACAATTTTTCATCAATTGATGTTATTCAATTTCTAGTTTGACATTAATAGTGGCCAATTTAGTATATGGAATTAAAAAACGGAGTACGAATATGCAACCATTGATGAATCAATAATAAAAATTCTAACTATTCTAATTAGTTGATGAAATATGTTATTAAAAATAGTATTAATAAATTACTTAAAAAATTAAATAAACAATCATTGACCATGAGCTACGATTACTAGTTTATTCAATAATTCAATTCATTGTCATGAAATTATCTATTGTCATCGGTTCTTAATACCTCTGCAAAATTACAGATTATTCATAAGTCCGGCTGCAGCTGAATACTAAATTATAATAATCAATTACATTCATACACATTACACACATGCGAAGATATATACAGGTCAAGCTAATATAAGGCATGTTAAAGGCTTACCTTACACCCTTAGACCATAGGAACTTGTTCAAACGAGTGTCCACACGGACGTCAGGGGTTCCCATTTGTTTTTCGGCAAACTTCCGAATTTCCTTAATAGCTCGTGGAGCCCGTTTTTTAAATCCAACTCCATGGAGACGTTTATGTAAATTCACCGTATATTCACGGGTAACAACTTCATTTATCGCAGATTTACCCTTTCTCTCGCCCTTTGGCTTAGCCATTATTTTCTGAAATAAATAAGAGAAAAAAGTAAAAATAACCCTCTTTATACCAACAACACGTAACACTATTCAATAACTTTTGAACAATAATCGTAATAAAATTCGAGTTTATGTGATTTTTTAAGATTAAAACTTATAAACACACCTCATCGAACACTTGCCGAAATAAAAAGAAATGTCAAAATTATCTTTCAAAAACTTGTCATCTATACTCTGTGACCAAAGAGTATATAACACAGAATACTTTACTCCTAGCGCAGAGTATATAACCACTAGGTTTTTTTATATTAATATTTTTAGCTTGGATGCTTGTCTATAATTTAAGTCTTATTTCATTAAAGTATCTATAAGCAAGCTGTAGAGCGCGCGTAGCGCTCAATGCCTATTATGCAAAGTGTAAGCGAGTGTTCTATAGATACTGATACATAGATGAAGCGGTTAATTAGCGATGCGCCTTGATTGACCCTCATGTGTTAATTTAATTAAGTTTATAATTTTAATTAGTTAAAGTAATAGGTGGGTATTTAGTAAATATTGGGGAGGTAAATAAATATACGGTATGTTTTCGCAAGTCAATAAAAAACAGTAATGAATTAATAAAACGATGATTATTAAGTAATCACAAAAATCTAATTAAGTTACTGCCTCTTTAAAAGGTTCAACTTATTATATAGCTGTCTTTTTTTGTCAGCTTTATCGGAGTTTTGCGATCAAGATATTTTATCGTAATTTAATTATTTTATATATATTTTTGAGTGACAGCACGCAATGAATGAACCAAATGGTTGCTGCATAGCAATTGATGGAATAGGTGTTTATGAGGACACGTAAAATATCTTTTCCTGTGAACAACTTCAAGGTCTCAGTAACTAAACTAAGAGTCATAATATTGCCATTCTGCTTAAAAGATATTTTTTTAATTATTGTTTCTGCTTTTATACAAATGTCTATTACGTCATTTGATTGATATAAAAGACCAATTCTTACTATCATTATAATAAATTTATGAAAATAGTTTCTTTCTTCTTATACGAGTACACCTTGATATTACTCACAAGCAAGTGTCTGTAGCGAAATGTGACTACATAGATACTCAGATACGCCAAATAATTTCCACAATGAACTATAAACTGGGAATCTGTCATATCATAGCAAGGAACATACAGAACTCTTAATGTTGGGCTCCCAATTGGGTCTTTTTATTGCTATCACCCACTTATTTCTTAATTCACGGCTTTACTGAAAACTGAAATTAGATAAGTATTTAACCGCATTAAACTTTGTTATGTTCCTTGTTATTTAACAAAGCTATTAAATGTTTTATTTTATTATCCATATAGGTTAGGATTAAGAAGAATCTTTACTTCTAATACTAATATTGTATTATAATTATTACGAAAGAAATTATTTTAGTAAAAAATATTCGTGGCACAACGCTACTTCTAATTCGGAGAAAACCCGAAGTGCGGGCGCAGGGTACGTGTTGTATCTCCCCTGCCGCACGGCTCCCGCAACAATATTTGACGCCGCAAGTAATTTTGTTAAAATAAAATATGACACACCGATGAAAAGAAATATCATAGTTCTTCTTGTTTTGCTTTCGTGAATCGTTTTCGCAGCTTGGCAATGCACATTTTACCATGATTACTAAAAATTGTATTAAATATCGTCGAGATAAATAATTAACGCGCGTGACCTTTCGTAACTAATAATGTGGTCCCGGCCATTTTGAGACTGTTCTAACGTGTATTTCAAGTTCTGAATTGCTCACATACGCTCTATAGCTTGCTTATAAATACTCTAAGCTTAATAACGTATCCCAGTACCAAGTGATAATAATCATATATAGCACACTCCTTCACAATACATTGATGTGTCACATTGCGCAGCCCTTGGGAAATTTTGACGGCAAATTGAGCCAGCAGACAGTTTGCGATAGTATCTCAAGACTCCTAAGCAGACAGACACCTTATCTGGAGATTCACATCACCATCGGAGCACTTGTTTCACCGTTTCCACTAATTGTTCACATGCGCACACATTTAATACACAGAATCACACCGCTTTTACATATCAAAATCCACTTTAAACTATTATTTAAACAATAATACAGGAGCAACAACATGTCGCCGGTCCAGTTCCCACCATAATTTCAGGCTTAAATTATAGATCAATTATAGGCGTATTTATTAGTATATTGATTGTATATACAAAAACCAACTATATACATATACTAATTTATATTTATATACAGTACACACCCATGTCTAACACTAAACTAGATCGCGCGCGAAGAATAGCGATCGTTATCGTTATCGTTACATGTAACACGTCCGCTCACCACAGCGCCGCTGCTAGAGCTAGTTGGCGCGCTTGCTACGCAAAATTCACAGCGCCATAGCAGCTGCTTAGATAGTACGCGCTGTGCGTTATGAAAATATAGCACTGTGTGCTATATTAACCACCTCTGATATAAATCAATGCCTTTAAGATATTAGATGTTATAAAAAAATAATTAATTTCTTAATTTTATAAATCGCATATAATATATTATATAATTTTTGTGATCGCAAGTAACTATACAAAACACGTGCCAAGGATTCAAATACTTTGAAGCTTTGAACCAATAAAAGTTAAAATTAAATCTTTCCTAAATGACCGAAAATGTTGTATAATAATCTTCCACTCACCAGATGTCACTAGTTGTGACTGAGGTAAAGTTTTTTTATATCACTGTCAGTTGATTAAGAAACTAGTTTTAAATAGTAGTATATCAGTTTCTAGAGTATTATGTCAATACACAAAACAATGCCTCAAAGGTTTTATCTTTAATTTTTTGCCCTTTATTACTCTTTTTTTTTTTAATTTTTATACTTTTAGTTATATCCATAGTTTGGTTTATTCATTTCTAATATAATTAATATGAAATATAACACATAACAACGAATATAACGAAAAACAGAAAGAAATATTAACCTTTACATTTTACTAAGAAATTATATTCCCCACTATGAAATCTGTAAAATATTTCACCTCATTGCAAAGTGACGCCGCGCCGCGCTCGAGGCAAAAATGTCGTGGATAACCTCATTAGAAACAGGGGCGGGGTGATACCTTGGTGGAGGCCTATGTTCAGCAGTGGACTTGTGAAAGGCTGTAATGATGATGATGATGAATAACACATAGACTTAGAACATATAGACAGCCATAGTGTGCAAGGGTGAAAAAAATCTTTATGGCAATATAGCAAGATAGAAAAGGATAGCAAATCTCATAATCCTGTAACTGATTTTGAATGACAGATTGGCACTAGTCGGCACGCAAAGAATGAGCTCCTAGGTAAATGACTGTGGTGTAAAAAAGAATTTGCATTTCATAGAATATTATCAGGTGATATTGCAAAATATTTCAAAACTATAGATATTACAAAAACAGCAGATCTATGGGGGATTTCTTTTAAAGTTATTGCGTCTATAATAGATGCGATCGCGCCCCAACTTGCTATTATTTTCAATGCTAGTATCGAATCTGGTGTGTTTCCTGATTTAATGAAACATAGTAAAGTTATACCTTTATTTAACGTTAGTTAAAAAGTGCTACGGGCCTCAGACTTCCCCATCTATTGTCAAAGTAATATATATATTACTTTGACAATATATATTAGTATTGTAAAGAAATAATAAAAATAATATTAAAAGTAATAATATGGTACTAATTCTATCCTAAGGCCAAGTTGCGCTCGCGCGCGCGTTTTTGTGTGTGTGTGTGTGTGTGTGTGTGTGTGTGTGTGAGTGTGTGTGTTATTAAGTGATCTTTGTGAACAAATCTTCAGTCGCATCGTAATTCAAGTCGTTAAGAGTTAGATATACGAGACTAGTTATACGACCCCAAAGGGTCAGTAATTCCTTCGTGGGGCAATATATATGCTTTTACAACCAAGTCCCAGAAAATATGCAGACCTTTTCTATCAAAAGGTATAAATTATTTATTAAGCAAAAATGGTGTAGTAAGGGTTATTATACGTACTAAAGAGTACATGACTGATTATAACCTCTGGGAATGAGGAGATCAGTACCATGATGTTTCTAAATGTTTTCATAATAATTGAATAAAATATTATATTGTAAATTGTGCTTTTTTTTTAATAAAATGGCCCGCTGTGTTTCTTGCTGGTTCTTCCCAGGACAGAGGTTTCTTTTGCGAACCAGTGGTAAAAGTAAAAAATTACTTTCAATAAGTATTATGTACTATAATCTATATAGAATAAAAATTATTCTATTCTATTCTATTCTAAACCCGATAACTGCATATTTCACAGGTAAATCTCAAGATGTCGTCATTGCTATGAGGTGTCTTTCTTGGTTAAAATTTTTGTTATTTAATTTTTTGATTTATTTTGTTTTATTTCTATATTTTGTAAAGAAAAAAGTCACGCTATTGTTAATTTGCATGATTTTGGTGAATAGATTTTTAATTCATATATTTTATATGTACGATATTTATCTTGAATGTTTGTAATTAATTGATAGACTCGCAGCGTACACAACAAGATGAATGAAAATAAATGCTCGATTTACGTTGTAAAAACGTAATTTAATTTTGATTTTTACTTTTTATACTAAAGTCAATAATATAAAAATAGAAATTTGTAGGAACTAGTAAAATAAGATTGTTCTGTTAAATAAGATTAGAAAATAAGATAAAACAGTTAAATAAGATTCTAAATGTCTATGGCTACTATAACTAATAAAAAGTATAGCGCTCCTACATATTTTGTGCTTAAAGTACTGTGGTCTACGCATGTATATTATTAGTGGAAACTACAAGTACTTTGATAGTGAAACAACGCTCAGGCTATCATTAATATCTCATATTAATGATCCAGTATTAGCATTTAAAGCACAGCATATTGATACGAATTTTGTAAAATACACTTCAAACAAAGCAGTATGAGTATAGACTCTTTTGCCTTTAAAAAAACAACTAACGGCCGGGTTTATGTGACAATCAGATGACAGCAAACGTCACATTTAAGTTAAACCCACTCAGTGTTGCCAACTGCACCGTAATTACGGTAAAAACACCGTAATCAGCATAGATCTACCACCTACCGTAGGATTATAATTACGGTAGCAAAATACACCGTAATACCCAATGAAGATCGTATCTAAATATGATTATCTATAAACTAAAATAATTTTAGCGAGTTTGATTGTTTACTTTCTTTACGTTACAGTATTTTCCTTTTATTCTACCGACAACACTGTTTTATGCGTCGGGAAATCCCCCAATAGCGTGGTACCAGCTTGGAGATATTATGCGAACGAATTCGGGGGTGCTGTATGTATTTGAATTTCAATGAATACTTAGAGCTTTTTAATTTTCCTAGTTTATTTGTATCATAAACGAGATACGACTAACATTTCATTAATACTTAAAATTACGTAAGAGTTTGTTGTGTTGTGTTGTGTTGTGTGTGATCTGAGTGTTTAAAAATATGGAGAGTGATGGCGACAGCGCTACTGATCGAGAAGATAGCTTAACACGAGTACCGGCTAAGAGAAAGCGTTATAAGCAGAAGTTTCGGGAAGAATGGTTGCTGAATAAAGAATATAGTGACTGGCTAAGAAAGGATAGTAGGGACTTATCGAAGGCGGTCTGCAATGTTTGCAATACATCTTTCAGTGCCGAAATAAGTGTAATAAAACGCCACAAAGAAGGAACTAAACACGTGAATAATTTAAAGAGGTGTAGTGCTTCAACGTCCAAAAAACAACAGTCTATAGTAAGCGTTTTTAAATCCATGCCAACTAATGAAAAGCAATTGGTAAAGACTTCAGAAATAAAATTAGCTGCTTTTGTTGCTGAGCATAAGGTATCTCATAATGTCATGAATCACTTAGCAGATTTGTTACCAAAGTTGTTCCCAGATTCTCAGATAGCCAAAGATATTAGATTAAAAAGAACTAAAGTTCAAGCTGTGATAAATAACTGTATTGGGGAAACTGAAAAAGAAAACTTGATCAGTGACTTGAAATCACAAATGTTTTCAATTTTGATAGACGAAAGCACAGATATTGCTGTAGTAAAAACAGTAGCTGTAGTGGTCAGGTATTTTGATCCAATGATTGGTAAAGTTATCACTCGGTTTTGGAATTTGATTCAATTATTTGATGAGAAAACCACCGATCATGTTGCAAATGCCGAAAAACTAATTAATATATTTAATACTGTTATAGGTTCATTTCAAAAGTATGAGATTCCTACGGAAAACATCATAGGTTTCGGCTCTGATGGATGCAACACAATGATGGGATGTAACAATTCAGTTTCAAGTTGATTTCGTCAACGTTGTCCAGGCATAATTGTGATCAAATGCATTTGCCATTCTCTGCATCTTTGCGCTAGTGACGCATGTAAAGAGCTTCCACTAAATTGTGAAAAAATGGCGCGAAATATTTATAATTATTTTAAATCCAGTAGTAAAAGGCAGAGTGAGTTGAAAGAGTTCCAGTATTTTGCTGAGGCGGATGTGCACAAAATTCTAAGACCAGCCCAGACTAGATGGTTGTCTTTAAATGCAGTAGTGCAAAGGATTCTGGAACAATGGGATGTATTACGTCTTTATTTCAATAGCAAATGGCTGGAAGAATCGGAGTGCCACGATATTCATGCATGCCTGAATGATCCCATAATCAAGGCTTATTACTATTTTTTGGCTTGGATGTTGCCAAAATTTACAACATTAAATAGCTGTTTTCAGAGCGAATCTATTTTAATTACGAAACTACATGGGAAAATGACAGCTTTTTATAAAGAACTGTTACTATTGGTTTTACACAGAAATTATGTAAATTCCGCTCCTATTGAAACTATAGATCCAATGACAGAAATAAATCACAAGGACCTAAAAGACATATATCTAGGTTTAGGTGTCCAGAAAGAACTAGATTCTGTTGAAAATGAAGAAAGAAAGTTAACTCTCAGAAAGATGTGTAAAAATTTTATTATTAGAGCTTGTGTGGGCCTTCGTAAACGATACTGTTTTAATGACAAAATTATGACAGAAATAGCAAAATTTGATCTAGAGAAAGTAATTTCTGATGACAGGGAAGAGTCAGTTTCGTCGTTATTTCCATTACTGCCCAGAATTGCCCCAACTTCAATCCAACATCAACAAGAACTAGATGATGAGTGGCGGAAGTTGCCGTTATACTACAAAGATTTGGATTTAAGTCAACCCCCTGACGTATTTTGGCACCAGGTAAGTTTCCATGTAAACTCGAAGCAACGTGAATTCATATTGGTTTCTATTGTTATAGCAGCCTAATCATTTTTTTTTCAGGTCGCAGAACTGCGTGACCAACATCGAGAAGGGAATACCTATTTCCAACACTTGCCAAAATTTATGTTGGCCATTTTGTCTCTGCCACACTCGAATGCTGAGTGCGAAAGAGTCTTCAGCAGAGTTAACGATATAAAAACAAAAAAACGGAATAAACTCCTAACGAAATCCATCAAGGGAAATCTCTTATCGCAGCAAGCCATACAGCGTCACGGAAAAAACTGTGTTGATTTTAATCCCACTCACGCTATGATCGCAAAACATAACAATGATATGTATAAAAATATTGAAACAATTATACTGTCCGATTCTGATTAAAAATATGTTTTTTTTTTAACTCTGACCCATAACATGCTACTAAATAAACAAGGTAATTCTACCGTATTTCAAATATATATTACAACATAATTTCGAAAATTCTACCGTATTTTTAGAAGAATTCTACCGTCCGCTAGATTTCAGACTTGGCAACACTGAACCCACTAATTATAATTACACTATACTTATTTTTGTAATGTAATTTGTATCGGAATGCTATTTCTTTTATACATTTCATAAACTAATGTTAAAACTCTGTATGTAGAAACAGTTTTTTCTTAAATGTATATTACAAAAATGTGTATTATCAATCAATAGAAAACTTATAAATATTTACGGTAGTTCTTTTCTTATTTTCTTAGGTTTATAATCTAAGAGAATGCTGCCTTCAGCGGCTTCAAATTTTTTTAGAAAAATGGGTAGACGATCTGTTCATATAAAAAAATTGAGTTATTTGTGTTTTGGATATACTGGAAATATACAACAAAATAGTTCACTATTTCATCTTGGGAAAAATGTTTTTAAACGAAATTTCAATACCTCCACATATTTTTTTGATAAAAATGAGACTGCAAATGGTAAAAATAACGAAAAGCATACAGAAACAAATAAAGACAAATTATGTAAACCAAAAAGTATGAGTGGAATTGAAATTAAGACTGAAACTAATGAAAATAATGTGGTTACAAAAGTTACCATAGAGAAGCCACAAACAGTTACCTCTTCTTCAAAACAGGCAGTCGCTTCTCAAGGTATTGGACATTGGATCAGTATTTATAATTTGAATTTGTACCCTTAAAATAACAACACAAACTATATTTGTCATGTTTTAGTCAAGAAGAGACTATTAATAGATTTTTCGGCATCGTATACTGAACGTAATTTTATAACTCCGATGCGTGCAATGACTGAATATTTACTTAAACAGTCTGATTTGGAATCATTGCCAAAAGTATTTCGAAGATCGCCATATGAGTCAGAACCGCCAATAACTGTATATTACCGTAAAGATGTTGAAGCAAAAGCTGTTGAGGTTTGTAAATAGGTTTTTTTTTATTATTATATTATGTTAGTAAAAAAATCTCTACTGCCTGGTTTTATATTTAAATTGAATTGAAGTATTAAATTGAAACCATGTTGAAGGTGTGGGGATCAAGAGAAGCATTAGAAAAGGAATTATTAAGAAGAGAATTGGATAGGAGAAGATATGAACAAGGTAAAATTTCAAATTATACCTTTTGAGTCATAAAACTAGGTGATACATATTAAAAGTAGTAATTTTTTAAGTGTACAAAAAGTAGAAAAAGTAGAAAGTTTACTAGTATTTAGATATATACATTGGGGTGAAGTGAAAATTTATGGAGATTTATGTTTTTGTTAAATGAGTGTAAAATAGCATAGTGGTAAAATGCTGCCTATGTATGACAGAATGAAGTATGTAATGTGCCAAATTCGGTACAAACAACGTTTGCGGATGTTAAAAGAGTTGATATTTCAACGGGTGCCAAATTACATAATAGTTTTACTAGTCAATAAATTAAGTTGATGATATTTAATACAAGCTCAAAATTGTACGCCATAAAACACGGTCTGGCTAAAAAGCACAACCTGCATCAATCGACTTTCTGCATATCTTACCAAGTCGTCACTCCATCTAGTGGGGGGACAGTCTCATACTTTATTTATGAGTATGAGACGGCCACTCGAGAACCTTTCACCATCAGTTGTCCGTTCTTTGAGCTTTGTTAAAAAATTATATTTTTTTGTATAATATCTATCAAATTAATTGCAGATGTTTTCACTGTAAAACGCAGACTAAGAAACTACAGAAGAGAAATGAGTCATAAACGTTTGAAACATGGTGTAGAAGAATTAGGGTTAAAAACGAGATCAGGAAGAGTAGTACTTACAGCAATTGGAATGTTAGTATAGTAACTAAAGATGACATAATAAAATAAAAAGAAAACTCAGGTAATAAAACGATAATCTTTTCTTTATTTCAGAAATGGATGTAATTTTCTATTCAAACTCTGCGCCTGGTTTTATACAGGATCACACAGTTTATTCTCTGAATGTATTCACTCCCTAGCTGATACAGTAAATCAAGTTATTCTTGCTTATGGAATACACAAATCTGTTCAAGTTAGTATATTTAAATGTATTAGTATATTGGTGATAGACTCAAGGGATATTATGAGATGTTAGTGGAATATACCAAGTTCTTTAAATGTCAACCACACATAAAGGCCTAGTTACCTACAAAGAAATAAGTTTTAAGCGTGCGACAAAAACAATGGTGGTACATCATCAAGCTAAATCCCGCACACTAGTGACCGCGTTATCAAGTCCACGAGTCGTCCGGTAATAAATCATTGTAATCAGGGATGTTATGGATATGACATTTTGGATCTGGATACGAATATGGGATTAATATTATATCGGTTTCGGTTAGGGATATAAAATTATTTCGGATTATTTGTTTCGGATCAGATTACATTTTTGAGGAAAAGTAAAATACCAATAAGTAAGTAATAATTTGACTTTATTTCTAGGCTATCATTTGGTATTACAATCAGTTGTTTACTTAAGTAATTATTATATTATTACACAATTATTATAATCAAAACAATGCTATTAGTTTTTTTCTATTATATTCTTCAATATCCTTCTATGAGCTATTATAACTCATTAATCAGTCTTCTAAGTCTTGACATATCTATACAAATAAATAAAATTAAGGTGTCTATTTATAATGTCAAAATAACAGCTTTTTACTTAAAGCACATAAAAGTATATACGGTACTTATAACAAAAACACTATTATTAAAATTTTTATCTGTTTGATCCCGCTAATCTTCGTAATGACTCCGCCGATTTTGTTGTAACTTTCATTGGCCGATAGCTGATATTATAAGGAGTAACTTAGGCTACTTTAATTTTAGAAAAAGAGTTAGGGTTCCACACAAAACAGTTAAAACCTTAAATTACACGCAGGCGAAATCGCGGGGAACAGCTAGTTGAAGAATTAAAACTAAAATCTGAGCATAATATAAAGTTTCATTTAGACTCTGTCCCTATCCGAAATTATCTGAAACTTTTATATCGTATTCAGTACGGTTACGGATAGTTTTTTAGATATCCGATAGTTTCGGTTAAGGTTATGAAGCTCCATAACATCCCCGATTGTAATTAATCTATCTCGCTCGCACTAATAGGGAATATGGAGCGCCATAATGATGTGCGTAACAGTAGGTAGTCTATATCGATAAGATTTAATGAATGGATTTTTTAAGGTTTGAAATTATGAAATTATAAGATAACACAATAAAATAAATAAAATATTGATTTATTTATTTCTACCTCTCTTTACAGATGTACCTAATACGACAGTATAGGCACATAAAACTATCTAATTTAATAAGGACAGAACACAACTTTTCTACTATTATAACATAACACATATAATGTCACTTTTGTGAATTCACCCAAGGAACAGCAGAATAAATCTACATCCTGAGCTACTTTATTTAGAGTGTGCAGCACTTGCGTCAGTGAGGCCTCTTTTAGAAGTTTGGTGCGTGCGTGCGGTACCGCGAACAGTGGGGGCCGCTTCCGGCGCCACACGTACCTATATAATCTACATTTATAAATATTTTATTATATTATAACTTATCTCCTTCATCCGAGTCATCTGTGTCACTATCGTCTTCCTGTATATTTATAAATAAAGGCTCAAAAATATAAATGAAAAAATGTAAGAAAATAATGAAAATAAATAAACAAAAGAGTGACTTTCAATATTATTTATAATCTATACTATATTGAATAAAAAAGTTTCTGTTTCTGTACAGAGGTCCTTACCTTGTAACCTTACTAAATATAAACAAGTAACGATAAATTCAATGAGAGTAGCTTTGTCCGCCGCGATAAGGCGGACAGATAGTTAGGTCAGGTAGCGAGTGGCGCACAGCGGTGGCATATTCCTATTGTTATCGACACTTATGTCCCGACGACTCAGTTGATAACACGGGCACTATAGTGACGAGCAGCAGCTTTATCGAAGATCACGCCACTGCTCTCCTCAATCCGCCTGCCGAAGTTGTTGAATATAGGCAAATTTTTTCAGATACTTATATATAAGTTTGGGGTATTCTCGAAAAGGTATATTCAGTTGTTTGAAAAGACCGATATGGTAAGGGTAACGTTTTAAATAAGGATGAATGTAATAATGATTGGCCTTGCTTGATGCAGTTACTCTACTTAAATGGAACTTCATCTTGCCATTTTCGTTCCTTCCAATGAAGTTCTGGGGACGGGAATCAGTGAATTTTCGAAAGAGGTTTTTTTACCGTTCAGTTTGTTACAGTTCAAACTTATCTCCTGTAAATGCTACCAAACTCCGTAAAATAAAATCAGGCGCGAGGTATGCCGAATACGGTGAATACGGTGAGTTTGTCAGACGTGTTTTGTCGTGACGTGTCTTTGAATCAATACAGTCGTAGCTCTCGTAGAGTTCATACGCTCCCAATGTTTTCCCAGAGTCATCCGACTCTGCTTCAGATTATGAAGAAGATATTGAATTTTTGGTGCTGACAACTCTCCTAGAAAAAGAAAGAAAGAGAAGAAGATATTTGGTTATCCAGGGAATAATAAAAGATAATCTAAAGGCGAGTTTCAGTATCTCGTTAGAGCTTAAGAATGATGCGCAAAGATTTCATCAGTATTTTAGATTGTCAAAGGCACAGACAAGTTTCGATTGCGATGCGATTCCGAAGCGTCACAACACAACACTGGCGCGTTTGCACTTGTCTGGCGGCCACGCACCCGTTCCCTTCTCCGCTCTGATGCGATCGGAATCTCTTCTGATACGTCGCATCAGAAGCCATCACAACACATCACGACACGCAAATATAAGTCTCACCATACTAATTGTATGAAACCGATATCGTTCTGATGTATCACAACACAACACGTCAGACAAATGTAAATCCGGCTTTACGTCCTATTTTCAATCGAATCTCCTCTAACTTTGAGACAGTCCGTTTTGAGTCACATTTTGATTTGCTTGTGCACTGAGTGCAAGTAGTCCTTTTTTAAAGATGTTATATCTACGCTAGGATTGAATACAAACCCGGAACTATTATTTGTGGGACATACAAATACTTGTTCCGTGTAGGATTCGAACCGGCGGTCCTCAGCACTGCAACTCAATGCTAAGACACACACACACACACACACATACACACAGACACGCGCACACACACGCGCACACGCACACACACGCACGCACGCACACGCACGCACGCACACGCACGCACGCACTCATTTGACGAAAGATTTTCCCGCGCCTCCATGCAAGCGAGTTAGTGAGCGTAGTGCTAATACCATCTCACTTGTAATAGTGCTTCCCAATAACAGTTTTCGGTGTTTGAGTTCGGCATATTTATGTATACCAGTTATTTGAAGGTAGAATCTAGGTCTTGAAGATATAGGTTAAGTCGGTGAAGAAGTTGGAATTTTTCCCTTACAATTCATTGCTGTTTTTAAGCACAATCGATGTTTTTTTTAGTTTAAACGCTATAAAGTGTGATCAATTTCTGTTACTTGTTAACAGGTTGTAAATTTTAGATTGCAGATCCAGACCATCCATATGGCTATACAAATATGAGGTATGTGTCGTCCCTGATATCAGGAGTAGGCATATTCTGTGTTGGAAGCGGATTATCCTTTTATCACGGTGTAGTGGGCATATTGGATCCTCAGCCACTTCATGATTTATTTTGGGTAATTACTTATTTAAAATTAGTTATGACTCTATTTATGTATATGAATTAGTTTAAGGCAATGATTGACTGATTGAACAGACTTCTTTTTATGTTTTTTGAAGATTTTGTTCGAAAAGTATATTATTTTTATAATAAACTAGCGATCCGCCCCGGTTTCGCACGGGCGATTTCTGGATCTCGACAACACAACAGCTTGATCTACTTAGTCCAATTGTATATAACCATCCAGGAACCCAAATTTCATCAAAATCGGTCCAGTCACTTTCGAGTTTTTGGAAGAATAACGGACAGCAATTGATTTTTATATTTAGTGATTTTAATTTTTGTTGTATCTTTATAATATAATTTAATATTTAATATTTATTTTTGATAGTAAATTATTTAATGAATTCAAAAAATATTTACTAATAATATTCAATACATTTAATTTGCAGGCTTATTTTGTTCTTGGTGGAGCAGTTGTGTCAGAAGGTGCTACTTTATTGGTGGCTTTAAGTGCAATTAGAAAGGGTGCAAAAGAAGCTAATATGCCCCTAACGGAATACGGTACATTTTTTTCTAATGTTTATAAAATTTTATTTTAGTTACTTATTAAAATTTTATCTATTCTGTACTTTCGGCCTTTGGCCTTTACTTTTGTACTTTGGCCTCTCTCGTGATGACGGCTTAAGAGCATCTATCCCTTCATGTAGTCCCATGTTATTGTAAGAATCAATTGGATTTGATTAATACAAGTAAGGGTAACAAGCGAGCACTCAATCCACCTTATGGTAATTTATGTCGCGGTCCGCAGACCCAACCAAACTTGATTAAATATATATGATACTGGATCGCTAGTATAGCCCCGCCCCAGCTACGAATGTGTGATTTCTTATTTTCGACAACAGCGTCACCTACCGTGTCCGAATTTTAATTTAAACCATCTAAAGTTTCCTTACCCATTCAAACATACAAAATTAAATTCATTAATGTAATTACTCTATACTTAATGTTTGTATTTAATAACTTATTTTATCTCCCTTTCTCAAATTTGCAATGCCTGAAAAAGGCTACTAAGTTGAGACAAATTGTTATTATTATAAGACCATTTATGTACACTTGGTTAGCAAATATTGAATGATTGAAAAAAAAATCATCAAATTCGGTCGAGCCGATTTTGTATTTTAGCGTTTCTCCAAAGTGAAACCCATCAGTAGCCTACTGATGCGTTTCACTTTGGAGGAGGTGCACTCTTTGAAGTTGGCTGTAAGTGTTCACGAACGACAATTGATTTTCTACCGACTTCAAAAAGGAGCCGGTACTCAATTCGACTGTATGTTTTTTTTATGTGTTAATATTGTAATTTTTATGTTACCTCAAAACTTTTTACTGGGTGAACCGATTTCGATGATTTTTTTTTATTTGAAAGCTGGTGCTTCACATGTAGTCCCATATAAATTTGATCGAGGTCTGACCAATAGTTTTTGAGTTATTCTTAATAATTTAGATTATAGTCGGTTGTACAAAATTTTTAAATTTTAATTTATTATATATAGAGAAGATAATGATTAAATGTATACGGTTGAGGATTAATATAGAATGCCTCATTTCCAATTACTAGTTTATCCAATTTTCGTCACACACCATTCGAGCCTAGCGGCATTATGCTGCTATTTTACGCTGGTATTCACTTAGAAGGTGGTCCTTCAATGGTAGAACAGACTCATTTCAAATACAAAAATGTCAGGAAGTTCTTCATGTCTACGATAAATGGCGGTATAGGCATAACCATCTTGTGTCGGCGATAAAAACCTTTATCGGTGAAGAGAAACAGCGTAAAAGGAGGAAAATGTACCAGATACAGCGATTCAAAATTAGCATGCAATAAAAAATGTGGCAGATACATCCTTCCTCTTTTATAAAAGTAAGTGTGACAAACAAGCACACGGTACACCAAGTGGGAAGTGGATGCTGTGCCCCTGACACTGACCTTGGACTGCCTTGTTGGTCTAGTGGTTGTAAGTGCAACTGCTGATCATGTGTTCTCGGGTTCGAATCCCGAAGAAAGAGAACGGTACTCCTCAGTGCCTCGGAAAGCGCGTAAAGCCGTTGGTCCTACACTTCATCTCCTTCCAGTCGTGTCGGAATGTCGTACCATCGGACTATGTGAGCGAGGAAACAGAGAGTGCACCTGTATTTGTGCGTACACTTACTCTTGCACTATAATTCTGGCCTGCCCAGATAGATGGCTAGTCTTCACCGAGATCGCCGTGAACTGTGGTCCATAAACAAATCTATTCCTCCACCCCTTTCCCTAAGATAGAATTTTACGACGTTATCAGTAAAACAGGCCTCCGATTCTTATCACTCACCATACGAAACATTATGCTGTTATTTCACACTGGTATTCTATACGAGTGTGGTCCTTCTTTAGGCGAGCCATTCGTGCTGCAGATATAATACCACAGTTTAAAGAGTTAACAGTTGTGAAACGCCTTTGATGTCAGACGACAGCACCGCCCGCGTAGGTATTTGCTATTTACGCCGTCGTCGCAATTATGAATGCCACGTTATGCCTTTTTGGCGATACTATACCAATACCGATGCTCTTATAAAAATATCGGCAATACCGATACCGATACGCTATTGAATTCAAAAATGAAGGTACAATAAATAAAACACAAGTTAGGTTATTTTTTTTTAAATTAATTTAAGAAGAAAAAATAACAGGACAAACTAAATAAAACCTTTTAAAACTATATATAGGTTGAGGTTAGTTAATAGTTTTAGTAATTAAAATTAACATTGATGAGATTTTTGTTTAAAAAATAAAGTATTTGAATGTAACTTTACTTAATAACTCATATATCTATAATAGTAATTCACCGTTATAGATATTATATTTTTCGAAAACGACATTTAAATTAAGTTAAATGAGTACTATAAAACATGCTCGCATCAATCGCATGTATTGTACTGCAGACTCAGTGGAGTGCGCTGGCACACGGCAGTACCGCCCCCTGCCCCGCAAGCCCCCCGCCGTTGCTTGTACAAGTGCATACATTTCCCAACTGTTAGACACTCTTTAAACTGTAATATTACACTCCGATGTAACAGTTAAAAAATATTTGCCTTATTATTAAATAGTCTAACGGGCTGATGAAGAAGTTAATACATACCTCATTCGTTATTTCAGTGATGCGTAGCTCTGATCCTTCAGTAAACGTAGTATTGCTAGAAGATACTGCAGCTGTAGCGGGCGTTGTGGTAGCAGCTAGTTGCATGGCCATTTCCCAATATACCGGCAATCCGTTGCCAGATGCTATTGGAAGCATATTGGTGGGAACTATCCTGGGTTGCGTTGCTTCATTTATTATATTAAGCAATGTGGGTGCACTTGTTGGAAGGTAAAGTATTATATATTATGTTTTGAGACAAATTCATATTTTTACAAATCCCATATTTTTATTATTATTGTTTCTGTTCGGTAAATAATCAGGCATAGAAGGATAATAATTAAGTGGGTGAGGCTTATATTGCAGCCAACATATGACATCCGAGAGCTATGCCAAACGTAACTTGTTACTCAAAAACTTTATTATTTATTCTTCATTACCAGTATCGTTTTTAAAGTATTTAATTTGAGCACTTATAAACTTTTCCGTACATCCAAACAACTTGGAAATTTTACGAGACAAATACACTCTGAACACCCACTTTTTTTTAGACGCTTCAGAAATCTTGAAATTATCTTCTTTACTGTTAAACCTCTTGCCTTATATTTTTTCTTTGTTTTTTGGAAACTGGTAAAAATAACAAGGTAGTTCAGGGGAATAAAGTCTAATTTTTCGACAGACAGGCGCTGTCTTATTGTAGTGGCCAGACTATTGACTTCGGTCGTTTTTCAAACTAAGCTGATAATACATTTAAAGCACAAACTGTCACACACCACTTTGAATAAACCGCTCCTTGAACTTCACTATAGTAAATAGTAAAAATTTCACCAGTCTTGTTGAAAAATGAGGCAGACATTTGTTTCTGTGTGCTTAGCGCAAGGCGACATTTCGTTGGAATTTGCTCATCTTCGAAGTATCATACAATTCAGTCGACTCTCGTTTATTTCATTACTTTCAATAATTTAAACTGTTTTTATCATATTAATGCATAAGCAACTATAATTACCATATAATACCTACATAAAATTCATTTTTTTTTTCTTTAGATCTATTCCACAAGAACAATTAGACGAAATAAATAGTGTTTTGGAGAGAGATTTCATGATTCGAGCTATTCATGATGTCAAGGGTATAGATATAGGAAGTAATCTCATAAGATACAAAGTAAGTTGTTTTTATATATGTAATTTTAGAGGAAGAAACTGCCATTCGAGGCAATTTAAAATAATAATGGTTTTCTTCTAGAACATAACGGAACAATGTTATTAGTGATAGATATTATGTCATTGTTAATTAATATTAAAGTTGTCGTTTGGTGGCGGCACTCTATTTCGACCATTAATAATGCTTGCGCACTGCATCCAATCTGAATCAAAACGGGATACGAAAATTAATGTTGATCTGATGTCCGTCTAGGCCCTCGAAGGACGTTTGTCGATCAATGCCAGCAAAGAACGCCCTGCACGTTAGGGTGATTGCACACTTCAACGCCCCGGCACCACCTCATCTTAAGCCGATACTTTGAAAAGTGAGCTTTCAGTTGTGTTAGTCTATTGTAATGCAAATATATTGTATGCCGCGGCACGCGCGCTGGCGTTACGTCGTTCACTCCAGCCGCCTGCTGTAGGAATGCGGACTGCGGGCTGCTCGCAGGTCCGTGTTGCCTCCGCGTTGCCCCGCGTTGATACCGCGTTGCTACCGCGTCCTTTCGCGTTGCCTCCGCGTTGGTACCGCGTCCCTCCGCGTTGCCTCCGCGTTGCCCCGCGTTGCCTCCACGTTGCCACCGCGTCCCTCCGCGTCGCCACCGCATCGCCCCCACGTTAACTCCGCGTTGCCCCGCGTTGCCTCCACGTTGCCACCGCGTCGCCACCGCGTCGCCCCCACGTTAACTCCGCGTTGCCACCGCGTCCCTCCGCATTGCCTCCGCGTTGCCAACGCGTTTGCCACTCGCAGGCTGCGCGTCCACTGCGCTTGCGGCACGCGATCAACGCATGGCGTGTTTCTTCGTCGTCAAGTGTGATGGCTATTGCCAGGTCACGGAATGTGAAGTGAGACATCATTTCAAAAGCGACACTAGTTGACACGACTTCTATATATTGGTATGGTCCGCTATTGTTGACGGCGAACTGTGCCCGTTGACCACGCGCGGACGAAAAGTGGAAGCCTGACCGACGACGAGATAGCGACCCGTTGACGGCGAAGGTTGAAGCGGTGCTAATCTGTTGCTGATCAGGTGCCGGGTCGTTGTAGTGTCCGATGACCCTTATTTTGCAGAAGAACTTGTTTATTTGTAGTGTGAATTAACGGACGGACAGAACTTTCCGGTACACCAATGTGCTACGCACATCGTACGCGCACATATTTAGTTTGCTCCACTGTTGTACACCATATTTGAGTATACATAATACATATTATATTTTGTTTCTATTCTAGGCTGAAGTTGATTTTGACGGTAGAGCATTAACGCGTTCTTATTTAGAGAAACATGATTTAAATGTGTTATTAGAGGTAAGATATATAAAGATGTTTAATTTGTATTTAGCTGGAAAGTAGTTTTCATATTATTAACGGATTTATCGAGGATATTTAAATTTATTTAGTCCAATCGTTAATCATTCCAAACATATTATATAAAACAGCAATTTTGTTAGGTTTCAATTTTTTCTTTCTTCGCATTTATTTTTTATTTTTATTGTGTTATCTTTTTAGGATATAAAAAAGATCGAGACAATAGACGATGTAGAAGCATTCCTACTAAAACATGGTGAAAATATAGTAGATATGTTAGGCGGTGAGATTGACAGAATAGAGCTGAAATTAAGGGTAAGATTTTGAATGTATATATTTATTCATTCTCGTACAAAATTATATTACTTGTTAATTATTTTCATTTTTATATTTTCAGAAAAAGTTTCCACAAATTCGACATTGCGATTTGGAAATTTTGTAATTTCATGACAAATCGACATTCAAAATCCTTAGATGTTAATTTATTATATTCATTATTAATGTTGATAACCTTAAGCTTTAATCTACGTTACTGTAATTTAAGCTGAATTTGTAACTTTAAAACTAACAATTCACGTATAGATAAATGAATGTAACAGTTACAACTCGGAACCATAACTGTAATTAAAAAGATATAGTCTTAGTTTGTTCTGTGAACTTTTCACCGTCATCAAAATTAATAAAAGTTAACCCATATCGATGTTTGGAGAATATAGAAATTAATTTTTGTTAAGTGGGCATAAATCTACTGCTAAGTTGCGGTTTATAATGTGTTAAATTTTCATGCTTTTGAGTCTAAATATCCCTATCTTAAAAATGCACCTAAGTTTATCTATCCGATCCGATTTTTATAATATAAGTGTGACATCGTACACGGGTTAGAATGAGTGAGACGAAATATAGTCAAATTATCTTATTTGCATATTTTTAACACTAAAAATTTAATATTAATTTAAATTGGAAAATCGACCAAGTTCTGACTACTAAAAATAGCAAATTCAAGTCATATAATGCAGCCCATCGGAAGTCCACAACTGAACGTAGGCCTCCTCCAAGGAATGCCACAGAGCATGGTCCTGAGCTTGTATATTAGAAAATTATATTTAATGTTTCATTAAAATAAATGTAGAATTCATATTTTATATGTTTAAACTTTTTATTAGGAGACGAATGTGCCTTTTGCAGTTTATTGCTTGTAGCGCTACGAACGGTATTATTATAATATTATTTTGCTATGGGAGAAAATTACTAAATTATAATAAATAATGTACTATTAAAATGTAACTGCTAAAATATGATATAAAATCTTCACATCCAACTTTACACTTAAATCTTGCGGATGCTTTGTTCACTTAGTTCCACAATTATGCTCTACACTCTACATCCATGATGATTATTTTCTCCTCTTTTAATCCTAGTGTGGATTAATTGATAATTTTTTTCTCTTCGATCCATAGGTAGTTCAAAACAGGTTGAAAGAATCTTGTCATTCACCAAATAAAGGCTCTTCCACAGCTTTCGCCGGCTGCAGTCGTGACTTGATCCGGCACAGCCACGTTACTCAAGTGGTTGTGTTGTGATGTATTGTAGTTATCTACAGCACAATTTGGCTAGTTACAATGAGAGGAAGTTTCTATGGCACTACTGAGTGCAAGTTCAACCGTTTGAAAAGTGTACTAAAATAATACAATAATTATTTTTGTAGTAGTAATATATCTATGTGGTAAGAGGTGGTAAAGTCTCCTGGTAATTTACACTATCCGAGCACTTCTGATGTTGTTAAGTTAGGTAGAAATCATAGTTAATTATTTATATAATCCCCAAATTAAAATAGTTACTCTCAGGAATTAAAAAATATCACCAAAATTAGTTTGATTCTTAGCCAGCACTTCTGTTTACATTATTACAAGTATTTTGCAACCCTGTACAAAGGTAAAGATCAAAGTTGCATAAAATGCAGGTTGGGCTTTTATGCAACTTTGATCTTTAGCAATTTTAGAAAAACTAAAAAACAAGACAAGCAGGAAGAGAGAGAATCCAAGAATATCTTTATAACGTTCCGAATTAACAGACACGGTAAACATTGTCAAAGAAAGATGGTCCGTCAGATTAAACCTCTAGCTGATTTTGCTACCCGATCTGTAACTTTTTGCCACTGAAGTGGTTTCTAATGTATCAATAACGGCTGCGCCGTACTCTAGAGTCGGTAATTTTGCTTGTTAACTAAACAATTAATATGAACGTGGGTCTTATCCGAAAAGAGATGTTTTCACAATTAAAGAACATTAAAGCATCAGCATAAAGCATCTCTTAGTGAACTCCTCTTCCTTTAATTCTTATACGAGTTGATTTTTTTAAAGGATGAAGTTTTAAATCGCTTGTCAAGATTCGCCTTAACCTTGTACGGGCCTCCCATAAGTTTGAACGCCTAAGGGTTCAGAGTTCCGGATCCACTCCCAAGTTTCACTATTCTTTGTTCAGTCCGTGAAGTCTGCGGTGACGTCTAATCGGCAATATCGAACATGTTTTTTCAAATTTTTTACATTACTACATTAAAATTTGATTAAATTTAATGTAATATAGGAACGATCATAAGGAACGCGCTCTGTTTACCCATGAAGTGAGTCGTGGCTACTTTATCTGAACTAAATGCGCGACCGAACATCACCCTCACCCCTTGCGCACGTCTCTTCTTGCACTTCGCGGTATTATTTAAAGTATAAAAGTGAAGTTTATTATTGCTCATCCTGTATTATTATTTTGAAACCAACCTTGACGGAACGAAGATGCATAGAAAATATTATTTTAGGTTCCATAACGTGAATCCAAGTGAGTGGAGCGTTTGCAATTTGTGATGTAACAATACATGTAAATATATATATTATGTATGTGGACGTAGTTTCCGATAATGCTTGTCGCCTATTAATACGGCACTTAACTTGTGTAAACAACTGTGACAAAAATAAACTAGTTACTTAAAATGTACCTTTTTAATGTAAATAACTTTGGTTATTAAAAATGGACCTGCTTACACCTTACAGTTTTAAGTTTTTTTTTTCACCTGACAAGTTTTTAAGTTTACAAAATGTAAAGATAGGTGTCTACTGCAAAATCGAAACGAAGGCGGGCGAGCCGTAACCAAATACGCAATTAAGTAATGGCGTGAGTGCATCACACGTCCGCGTTGCTACTCCGTCCTGCTTAAGCCTCGCCCTCACAATCGAATCAGAGCGCAGTTGTTATTTATTCTAAAGGAAAACGACGTACGCCTGGAAAATGAGCGCGCCGCGACTGTTGCCTCTGTGATACATTAAGGCAACTCGCCCGTGTACAGTCTTGGCTCAGCTCAGGCGCAGTCAAATACAGAGAAAAATAGCAGAGTTTGAAGTGGACACGATCACGCCTCGCTTTAAATCAGCAAGCCCAGCTGCCATTTTTTCCAAAGGTTCACCTTTGGAAAACATAGGAGGCACGCGTAACATCCGCAATGTGAATTTGTCTTAAAATAATGTCTTATATATTATATAGGTATGATGGTATATATATATATATATACACATCCGTCGTAGCACCGTACTCTGGTTCTGTACTCGAATAGCCCTATTGTACAAACACTTAAGCATTTCAATATACCTGCAGTCAACTTGTAATCGCTGAATGGACTGTAGCACCGCCTAAATTTCGACGGAATCAGACTTTCTCATAGTCCACAACTGCAAGACAAAGTGATAGATTGTTACTTCTTGTTTTCTTACAATTTGCCGAAGAGTGTGTATTTGGTTATCGGAACTAAAGCCTTTTCGGTAATCGGCATATTCGGTAGGCTGGAAGTTATCAAGCTTGCGTGCGAGACGATTCGTAAGGACTCTAGAAAACAGCACAAAGATGTAGCTCAGAAGCGAAATCGTTCTTTAGTTATTCAATAGAACATTGTCGCCTTTCTTGAATAACAAAACTACCGCACTTCTGCTCCACGCCTTCGGAGTAGTGCCACCGTGGAGGACGGAATAGAAGAGCTGCTGAAGAACTTTAAGTACCTGTTTTCTACCCGCTTTAATAAGGCTTGCTCTTGGATCGTTACTCACACTTGCGTGTGGCTCTAACGATTATGTGCACAGCTATCCGTAGAACCTCTCAATCTTACTCAAAATCTCAGGTGACCCGGAAACGATGCTACCGCCTTCAACTTTGACTGTTGGCTCTTTCCGGCAGACCGATCTCTGGCAAACATTTTGAAGCCTTGGTTCCGCTTGATTGCTTCTTCAATACGAGCTGTATTAAAGTTGCGTAAGTCTTGTCCCAAACATTTGGCGATATAATCAGTTGACTGTACGTTGTCATATCTACTGAAGGCTTCATTTCCCGTCTAATAGCCATAAGATTAAGAATGTGATTGGAGAATTTTTGGAATCTTCAGAGACGGATCTTGCAGAACTTAGCTTAGAACGCATGTAGTTTCCACATGCTTGCCATTTAAATCGTCAACTGTATTGCAATCTTCAAGGCACTGAAAACAATTTTGTAATTCAAGCTAAAAGTTTTCTTAGATAGAGGTCAATTGAGACAGACACGAGGGAGATGGAGCGTTTACTTCGTTAGACATGACTTTTCCAACTCAACTTTAAAGTTCAGTATGCCAATCGGTGATCGCTACCAGTTTTCACCTTTGCGATCACTGATCACTTGCGGTTTGGTCATTAAGAAGTAGAACTCATTTTTTTGTTGAACCGTCGGAACTTGACCAGGTCTACTTTCTGTAGTACCGCTTCATGAAGAAAGAGTTAATCATTAAGAGTCCCTTCTTCTCCACGAGTAGTCTGCCAGCTGTTGACCCCTTGGGTTACGTTGCATTTTTCCGAATTCCCCCTACCTCCAGCTCACCATTTTCTCTTGTACCCAGTTTTACGTTAGTCTTCAAGTCATTGCTGGCTCCATAAATATCCTCATACGTTTTCTCCACCTCCTCATCCTGATATACCTACTAAGGTCAGTCCTTAAACCTGAATGACCTTCAACGAACACTCACTCCTGGAGCCTTTGTAGTAGTTGTATGGGTGTGATATCGGGTTGTCTTCTAGCGGTCATTTGGATAAATCGATCCTGTCTCTGCGTAGTAACACGATATCTACCCGTGTGTTATTCAGTCACAACAGTACTGCGATAACGTGACCACAACTGATGTGTAGGGCCTCAGCAACGACGCGTTGAATAGCACCGTTTTCTAACATGCCCATGGCTCGTAACATTTCATCTCTACTCAAATGAAGACGTGACATGACTCTTAAAGATCACACATTAAATTCGAATTCCTTTTCATTAATTAATATCAGTAGAACAAGGACATTTAAGTAGTAGTAATAGACCGGACATCAGCAACAAAATGATCGTCTCTTACTTATGTCCTGTGGGATATATTTCGGATCTGTCATTTAGTCTTAGTGACATCGTCAAAAGGTCAAGACGCATTCGTTTCCTAAATTTAAAAAATATTTTTAAAGAAAATATGTCCGATTGTGCATTAAGGTATTGGAAGTCCCGATATGTAGCAAAAACTGTATGTGATTTCGGTTTATTATCGCAAGTATAATGTATATTTAACCCATAATTTATAAATTTTATTATTTCTGGTAGATTGTTTTAAAACATTTATCGTTATTATAATAAGCGCCCTCTGTTATCCAAAACTTCGCCAAATGAGTTAGTGATTGACAACGTTTATCGATTGGTGCTATCGATAAAAAATATTAAACAGAATGCATATTTAATCATCTACAATATTTAAGGTGAAACAGTAAATGATACTGTACCCATATCAATAAAAATTCGGGTGGGCCTGTGTCGGGGCACACGGCCGTTGGCTTTAACCTGAAACGTCTATGTCAGCCAGTACAATCAGTCAACAAGATAGCCTTCTTTTTAAAATTTTAATACAATCCTACAACACCAGGAGAATTGCAGATGCGTTGCCGGTCTTTTAAAAAGGAGTAAGTTCGTTTCTTGAAGGTCCTTAAGTCGTATCGGTCCATAAAAACCGCCGATGGTAAACAATTCCTAATAAATCGCACGGTAGTGGACCGTCAAGCATCCAAATGATGTGGGTGGTAACGTAAGTTTTGTCGCGATGTGTATTGGTGAAATTTAGTGGCTGGAATTAATCAAACAATTCCTCAGAGTACTCCCCGTTGTAAATACGATATACTATTTAAACTGTATATAAACTTTTTATGGAAACTAAAAAGATTTTAACCTATAAAGTCGTAAATAATATAGGATTAAGGTGTCCCTCGATTCTGTTGGTGTGTATATATACATATACTCACTACGTTTACCGGACTGACAGTGAATTCACGACGAAAAATATCAGGCCAGCATAGAAAAGCATGGCACGCAACGCTACTATACTGCTCTGTACAGGTGACCAAATGTCTTATTACCGTTACAGTTCAAAATAATAAGCAATCATTGCTAATTCTCTTACCATATCGATAGAACAGGTATAATTATTGTCGTACACATAACATTGAGCGCCATGATACGGTCAATGCACTTGTAGTTTACTTAGTGCAGTATCATTCGTTGTTGATATATGGGTATATTAATGAATGTTTTTTTTCGTGCTTGATCATGATACGTTCATATTATGATCCTCAGAGTATTTATAGTATGGTATGGTTTTTTATATACATCAGCCTCAACTTGCACTGTGATTTTGTTGTATAGGTACCTATAATGATTTGTAATAATTATATAAGGTTTTCACGTAGATAATTTAAAGCATAGGTGTTATTGGTGAAAATAAAGAATAATTAACAAAATATAATTTGTTTTCATTCGTAGTATCATCCATCCATCGTATTTCATTCATCATATTTAACACACAGCCCTTCTATCTGCAAAACTGCTCAGAAACAAGTCAAATTAGCGGATTCCGATGTTCAACGAGTGTTACGGCCTACGGCTGCTCCCTTAAAGGATCCAATCCTTAGGGGCCCATGAGCTGAAGATTTCCCGAACAGACGTAGGTCGGGCCTCAATGTGGCCACGTGGAATCTCTCGAATTACACTAAAATATATGGGGGAGCGTTCTATACTACGGCCAGTCGACCGGCAGAGGAATTAGGCGGAGCTTACTTACCTATATCCAAGGCGACTGGTCCCTCCGGAGTCGGTCAGGTCACATGTGGTTGTGTAGTGAAAGGGAAATAAGTGATGTGATGTGTATCTGGGTGTGACTGATGGTGATTGAACCTAGACCTTGGCCGTCGGCAGCAGCCCGAGCGTCGACATCGATCCAACTTGAGGGGGCCTTCCGAGGTTGCCCACAGTCACTTTCTTCTTTCGTCACGTTGACAGTCAATTAACTCTATCGTACGATTAACTAACTTACAGAAGCCACTAACTATCGCTGGGTATAAGGTTAACGCACACGGAGTTTACAGGATCAAAGGTCACTACCGTTTCGCGTTGCAACAGTTAGTTCTAGAATATCAGAGGCCGCACTAGCTAATATTGTCGAATGCACTTATACAGATTCTGAGTCGGACCCAATAAGTCCCGGGGAAGCTCTCCAGTAGGGATACGCGCCACAAAATTCCTAGACCGTATTTTTACTGTCCGCGCTTAATTATTCCGAGTTCCCGCGCTTAACTGGCAGCGTGCCAATCGTGAGCACTGCCTAAGGACGACTGACTGCACTTGGGCGTTTTTCGCACGACCGAAAGTCAAACCGGTATGAATGCACCGCGCCGAGAGCCCTCTCGCGTCAATCATTGAAAGTGTTTGGCGCGTACAACGAGGTTCCTATCGGAATACTTTCAGAACGTAGTAAAAAGGAGTGGAATAATTTGCCGGCGTCTATCTTTCCGTCCGAATACAACCTGGGCATCTTCAAGGCAAGAGTGAATAGGAATTTGTTACGCTAAGACAGTGCGATTCACCATCTAAGACTACATCATCACTTACCACTGGGTGTGACTGTGATCAAGCACTGGCTTATAAGTTAAAAAAAAACGATCACATAGAAAATTAAATGTTCTGTAAAATATGTAATATGGTAGACTTAGGTATGTAAACGCAAACGCAACCTTTAAGTGCGCTTAAAGGTTGCATTTCCGGCATCGTCGTGTGACGTATCGTGGAGGAGGACGATGGTTACCACATACATCATTCTTATGAACAAGTGCTGCTTGTGAAAGGACTGGTTTGCTTAGGCTTACAAAACTTTTATTAGATTTGATTTTGTTTTTGTATAACTTTATTATAGAACATGCTTGAATTGCCTATGGATCCTTCCGTTTCATTTTTGATAAAGAATATTGTATTAGTAGCCTTTATAATGATAAAAAGAAGATAACTGCCGAGTTGCTAATTTCTTGCGAGTGAATAAGGCGATGTGCAAGTAAACCTCAATAATATAATGACTAATTTTATATTACATGTCTTTGTTTCAGATGACAAATTGTATAAAATTAAAAAGATCTAGTAGTATATAAATGCGATATTTCAAAGAGGATAGGTACATACTAAGTTCCTGACGTAATTTCATAAAAGTCAATTTTTAATATATAATATAATCATCATCATCATTACAGCCCTTCACAAGTCCACTGCTGAACATAGGCCTCCCCCAAAGAATGCCACAAAGCACGGTCCTGAGCCACCTGCATCCATCGACTTCCTGCATATCTTACCAGGTCGTCACTCCATCTAGTGCGGGGACGCCCTACACTTCGCCTGCCGGTACGAGGCTGCCACTCGAGAACCTTTCTTCCCCATCGGTTGTCGGTTCTTCGAGCTATATGGCCGGTCCATTGCCACTTCAGCTTACTAATCCGTTGGGCTATGTCGGTCACTCTGGTTCTACTGCGGATATCCTCATTTCTGAGTTTATCACGCAGAGAAACTCCGAGCATAGCCCTCTCCATAGCTTCCTCATCCGGCCAGCAGTGAAGGACCACGTCTCAGTTCCGTATGTCATCACTGGCAACACGCACTGGGTGTACAGTCTCGTTTTCAAGTTTTGAGGTATACCTGACGAGAAGATGTGCAGTAATTTCCCGAACGCTGCCCAACCGAGTTGAATCCGTCGATTGACCTCTCGGTCGAAGTTGGACTTACCTAGTCGGACTATTTGTCCCAGGTAAACATACTCGTCAACAACTTCGAGCTTAGTGTTCCCAACAACTACCGGCATAGGTGTGACATGGACATTAAACATCATCTTTGTTTTGTCCATGTTCATCTTAAGACCTATCCGTTGGGAAACACTATTGAGGTCATTGAGCATAGTGCTTAGGTCCTCCAGCGATTCTGCCATAAGGACTATATCGTCGGCAAATCGAAGATGAGTGATGTACTCGCCATTGATTTTGATACCGTATCCTTTCCAGTCCAGAAGCTTGAAAACATCTTCCAATGCAGCGGTAGAGTTTCGGGGATATGACGTCACCCTGTCTTACACCTCTCTGCAATTGGATAGGTTTCGTACTCTGGTTCTGTACTCGGATAGCCATCGTAGCCCTACTGTACAAGCACTTCAACTTAACTACTAACAACTTAAATAATATAATAATTGACTAAAAATATAGAGGGAATTCTTTTACAAAGGAGACGGTCCAAAATTGTATGAAGCGTAGGCCTAGTTTATGTACTAGTATGGAAATAAATTAAAATAAAATATTAAACCACTTTTGATCATTCAAATCCACGAATTTGCCTTAATTTCAGTGGTATTAATATTTTATTCTCACCAAAAACTGCAACACTATTGGCGAATTGAAGTCGTTTTAATTCGACGTTAGCTGTCATCTCTGATATCACCTATAGCCTATCAGGTAGATAATAGATTAATTTATTATGTAAAATAGCTAAAATACCTCGACACTAGTAGGAAAGTAAGGCAAAAAAGTTGTATTTTTTGATCAAAACACGAATAACGTGTAATAAAGATTGTGTATGTGCTTTTTTGATCTTAAAACAACTAATGTTCTTGTTGATATTTGTAAAACAAATGTAAAAAGTACTACCTAATTCCAGACAAGAAGATTGTTGAGATAAATCAACGGTGTCTATACACAAAATTATTTCATTGCATTCATTAGTGTGTACTAATGCACACTTCAGTGCCAGGGGCATCCAGGACTTTTTTTGTTTTACATGGGCAAATGGAGCCTAAGTGTTTTGTTAGCTTTTACAAAAATTTTGTGCCAGATAGCTCAAAGCCGAGATTATATGTGAATAGCGGGTAACTCCGTTTCTCTACCCTAAAAAATTCACCCTGAGTCTAAGATTGGTGACGCGCATCCATATTGGAGAGCGTCCCAGGGACACCTTGTGTCTGACTCAGAATCTGCATAAATGCATTCGGCAATATTAGCTAGTGCGGCCTGATATTCTAGAACTAACTGTTGCTACGCGAAACGGTAGTGACCTTTGATCCGAAAACTTCGTGTGCGTTTTGTGAGTTAACCTTATACCCAGCGATAGTTAGTGGCTTCTGTAAGTTAGTTAATCGTAAGATAGAGTGAATTGACTGTCATCGTGACGAACGAGGAAAGTGACTGTGGACAACGCCTCGGAAGGCCCCCTAAAGTTGGAGCGGTGTCGACGCTCGGGCTGCTGCCGACGGCCAAGGTCTAGGTTCAATCACCATCAATCACACCCAAATACACATCACATCACCTTATTTCCCTTGCACTACACAAACACATGGGACCAGACCGACTCCGGAGGGACCAGTCGCCTTGGATATAGGTAAGTAAGCTCCGTCTAAATTCCTCCCGGTCGACTGGCCGTAGTATAGAAAACTCCCCCATATATTTAGTGTAATTAGAGAGATCCCACGTGGCCATATTCTGGCCCCGTCCCTCTGCTGCTCGTCGATGGGATTACTCATGGGCCCTAATCCCGTCAGCCTTGGTTGGGGCAGCTAGGGGCGTGTACACTGAGATACTACTTTATTGCACTAATAATAAAGAATATATTTAACTCATTTTACTTTAGAGTGGCTGTTTTAAGGTGGAGAAACAGAATAATCCTGAATACTAATTTCTGTTCAGGTATATGTGTCTATCTGGGCTGCTGAAGTGCAAGGGTACAATCATAGATAATATAATTTATTTCTTATAATATGGTACATTACAGTTGTTACAAAAGAATTCGCATCCTAAATACGTTTCCGGCGTACAAATATTTTCATATAACAGGTCCTCAGCGTGTCAGAGTATGCCTTGAGACTTGATAGACATTTAAAGCCTGGATAATGTCATAACAAAGGTTAACAGTCCTATGAATTATAGAAAGTGAAACATTAGGTCAATCATGTTTTGGATACTTAAGGAAATATAAATAAAACAGCTTAATTTTTTAGTTTTTTTATTTATTTATCCTACTTCAAAATCATCTCTTACTAAAATGCCATCCAGAATTGAGGCCGGTGCGGTTATGGAATTTTTATACCGAGCCCAACACAAATACCAGACAGCGGTCATTATGTGGGCACATCAACCCACTGTCTGTTGTCCAGAAGTGCAACTGCAATAATAATCATCTCATCCCAACTTGTCCCTTGTCTCGCCAACAGTACATAATATGTATAATAAGCTCTGTACGAGTGATGGCGAGATTTTATATGGCCGCTTATTAAAACAGAGTCTTGTTGGGGTGATATTAATTGGGTCACAACTTATCTGCTACCCAGTCTTCGTTGACACCAAATATACAATATACTGATAATATTGGCATTAGGGCGCTGGAGCTCATTTTCATGATTTGTGCCGACAGATAATTCTTGTAATACGTTTGCAAAACATTGTGAACATATTGGTGCATTTTCATCCATCTAGAACAAAATACTTTAATAAAGTATCTATATTGCAGAAGCGCATTTTAAATAGTGCAACATGTTATAACAGGTGAACTGAAAGATAATTACATCATATTAAGATTTTGCAGCCATTATGAACTTATGTAGAAATTAATAATTATTAACAGACTACAGATAGAAGCATGTCATTCAAATGCGTTTAATAGCTTAAGGAAATATCTTTCTTTAGTACATACCTGCTTACTGATTCAAAATGTGATTCTACAGAATACAGATGTCCGATATCAACGAAATCGAAATCTCACGTAAATCATTAAGTCCATAAAACAAAAACAGAGTCAAAATGTAGTAATCCAAAGTCCAAACAAAAAACCAAATCGCCAAAGAAATCCACAATTAAACACATTTACGAGTTCAGAACAAGTTCGGAATAAATAAAAATATCATTTGACATAAATGACATTTGACAAATAACCGTGTCTTTTTCTAAGATGTTTTTAAAGTATAGATACGTTATACTCGCTCTAAAATGGCAATACGAAAGTCAGGTAATTGCCCGACTCGCATTCAGTCGGGCACGCTCTCGCGTCGCGGCTATGTCTTCGCTACAGCGCGTAAATTTTCTAGTTATTCGTGATAAAAATGCCTTCCTGTGTTTTAGGCGGTGCACAAATTACCCGGCAACTGTTAGAGACAAGAAAAACGTCTCATTAATATTTTGAATATAGATGTTTTGTTCATAATTGATTTTATTATTTCAATTTTCAACACTAACCGCTAATGTAAACTTTTACGCTAGCTAGTGTGTTCGTTTTCCATATCGGTATGTCACGCGCTCGCGCCAATGAGCGCTAAGCAACAATCAATACGCAACTAATTATGTATATTCGTCTTTTTCTAACGATAGGTATGCCCTATCATTTGTCTCTTTTTGTTAGCGCAACGTGTCATAATAAATAACTGTACGTAGATATAATACTACCTGCGCCACTTTAAAATACAATAATGTTAGTGTGTAACCTGTCTATCTTATTTAATACGTCTTTGGTCTTTTTTACTTTTTTATGACTGGAAGGGCACCATCTTGTAAAACCATCAAAAATTTGGGATTGCATTTATATTTCTTGCAAGTTATTTAGTTTGATTTATGCCTCATTTTATTTTTAACAAAATCCCTGAATTTTTCGCTTTTTTACGGTATACTGTACATAGACTGGGCCTGAAATGGACCGTCTCCTTTACTACATATTTATAAGATTAATTAAATGTTAATTAATAAATCTTATAAAATGTAAATTAAAAAAAAACATCTCGAATTATAGTTTAATCGGTATAAAATATAGCAATTTTATTTAACTTACATTTTTCGACAGATGTCACATTATTAAAAAAAAACATGTTATACAAACTTATTATTATGCAACTCAACATATTCTTTAACCCTAAACTCAAGTTACACGTAAAAAAATATAGAATCCATTGCGAATATTTTATTTATGTATTACAATGAGATATATCTAAGTTCCTGTGTTAATCTGTGGAACATTATCCATAGTGTATAATGAGAAATCGACTTTTCTTGAGGAGAATTTACTTGAATTGACAATAACAAAAATGCAATATCTTTCATCCAATTTCTTTTGTACGGGCAGTGGATTAGTATTTTAATTTATATACACTGAAATATTATCAACGACCATTCTTGCATCCTTAACAAATTCTTTTGGAAATCTGTAGATTCAACAATTGCAATTTTATTAGATATACTATTAATATAATATACTTGATATTATTATTTTCTGTCTTTTAGACAATTTCATAAATATTATATTATAATTAAGTGTTTTAAACTAAATACAAGGTCTGGTTTGTGGCAAACAGAGATTGTAATGAGCAGTTTTGTTCCAAAAATCTGAATTTTTCCAACTACACCAACCCTTGCCTATTACTGTCGTCAAATCATCAGCGCCCGTATAATGTGGGTCTAAAATAAGATAACGGGTTTCATTTGTTTCCGCATTGTATTCCACACCTATGATTGTGTGCGCCAAAACTCCACCTCCTGGTAAAAAAGAAACATTATATAAAGAATTTTACTATTGTGGCGGATGATATAATTAACTAAGAATTCGTTAAACCAAACACCTTATAAACAATATTACCTAAGTATAGTGAAGAAGACCAGCATATTAAGTGCTTGGTGCTTGATCACCAAAAACAAATAACTTTTAAAAAAGGTAAAAGCCGACTTCGAAGAGTGTAAAGAATAGGTGACCTTTTTTTACTGAAAATGAGGCATTCTATCTTGATCCTAAGGGGTGACAACGCATATGCATTTTGATTCTTAATCGAGGCTAAACGTAGATGATGTAAGTGGATGCTGTGGACGGACCACAGCATCCACTTACCATCAGGTGGACTGTGTGTTCGTTTGTCACGCTTATTCTGTAAAAAATGTTTAGAGGTTGCAGTGCTTTTTAACTTATTGGAACCTCAGTAAATGTACAGAACTGTTGCGTAAAAATAAAATCATTTTATAAAAATTGAATATACAGACTATTTTAAAATTAATAACTTACCAATCATAATCGGGCTACCATGCTTCTGGAAATGGTATATCAACTCAGGCGTGTAACTCTGCAGTTCTGATCCAGTGTTTGCGAATATGATTCTAGATTGTACGCCGAGAAGAGTCTCCAAACAAAACATTACTTCTGTTGATCCAATCCATTGTTTTGAACCAATGAATGAGGATGGTTTGTCACCAATTTTAACAAGGCACTGTTGAATTTCTTTATGTGTCGGTATATTAGTTGTGTTGTAACCTTGATACCTAAACATAATTTTAAAAAAAATCATGTCGCGAACAAAGATCCAAAGTTAGAAGTTATATAATAAACTGGGTGTTACCTAAACCATGAGAATATCGTTTGCATAGAACGATAGGCACAACCCCAACCATCATCATTGAAGTTGTCTTGCATGTAATGGTGATAAGTGTAACGACCCCTTACTAAAGCTACCGTTATATGGGGAGATGTGGACGGTAACGGTAATGCTTCATGGGGATTAACTAGTCGTCCACCGTAGGTTGTGTATGCATTTCCCCTTCGAAATATAGGCTTATCTAGGGGCAGAGCGAGCTGCTCGTGTAATAACATTCTCTCTTTCTCTAGAACGATTAATAATCATATTATAAAAACACATAATTCATCAACATCTAAAATTTAATATTCATATCTAGCTCAAGGCAATTCCTACCCATACTCTCGTCTGGAATGTCTTTAGGTACAACTCTTGTGAGAAAATGACCTAATTCTTGAGGTAAATAATGGAATGTTTCTGGCAGTCGCAAACCTGCTCCATCACCTATGCCTTCTTGACCTGCATCAAACATTAAAAGGAAAGTCAAAGACAAATAATGTAAATATTATTTAAGTGGCATATTTAATTTTTTTTTATTGAGCCTATTTTAATATACTAGCTTTTTGTCCCGCTGTGTTACCCGCGCCCAAACTGTACGTCCTACGACTGCCTAGCCACGACTCACGCTTATTCTGAGATCGCACAATACAGAGAGCTCAAGCTATCACGTGGAAACTTTCGCATGTTTCGGAATGATCATAATCGCAGATTTTAAGTTACACTAAGGCCTTTCGTATAGTGAAAACCACTCTAAATAATCATAGCAGTTTTATGATTGTTAGATTGCCCCCCCCCCCCCCCCCCGTGACCATGGGTGCTATAAAATGCTTTACTCAAAGTGTTTTAATCAAAATAAGTCTTTATTTACAGAATACTTTCAGTAAGTCTCGAGTCAGTCACCCCCTAAAATAAAATTTCCTAAAAACTGTAACATGCTATTTCCCCTTCGGAATATCCCATAAACGGAAGGTACTATCCAAATTTCAGGTTTCTACGTCTAGCTTTTTGGCCTATGCGTTTTAATACAATATTTTTCATAACTTTAACGAGGGTGCGTTTTAAGACCATTTCGAAGAAATTAAAAATTGTGCATTTTATTAGTTTTAATTTCAGTCCAGAGTATATACAGGAAGTTTTAATTTTCACATAAAACCATTAACGACTGTTAATGTCTAGCAACTTTACTAATGGAAGTTAACTTTGCCATCAGGGGTGTACTGGTGCAAAATTACGATTAACACGGAAAACGTAGCGTTTTTCGACATATGCCATTTTTTGGATGAAAATACAATAAGTACTTGACAATGCTGTCAAAGCAATGCTGCTTTCGATATGGCAACATGAGAATAAATTTTGACATTTTATTTTAACGCCGTGTAGTGGCGGTCAAGAATATCCACTACCCCATATCCTCCCGTGGGTGTCGTAAAAGGTGACAAAGGGAAACAGGCAGGAGATGGGCAGCAGCATCTTCTTGATAACAACAAACTAACAATTAAAAAAAAACTGCGGTTGCTAACCCGCTCACCAAGCGTGGCAACTATGGCAAATACCCCCCTATGAATGACAGTAACAAAGAAACGGCCCCTAGTCCCCAGCGGCCCCGCTATTCCTGGCTACGGTGGCGACCATGGTAACGGCGGGGCAGGGGGTGCTAAGAATCTCCGGTGGAGGTTCGGTTGCCACCTTAGACGACTCGACCTGGCAACGTACAACGCACGCACCCTGAGGACTGACGAGAAGATCGTGGAGCTGGAAGAAGAGATAGACAAGTTGCGCTGGCATATTATAGGATTATCCGAAGTCCGAAGAGAGGGGGAGGACACGGTAATCCTCGAATCCGGCAACTTGCTCTATCACCGGGAGGGCGACCATCTGTCCCAAGGAGGTGTCGGATTTATCGTCCACAAGTCTCTCGTTAACAACGTTGTAAAGATCGGGAGTGTGTCGACGAGGGTTGCGTACCTTATACTCAGAATCACCAAACGGTATTCGCTGAAGGTCATACAGGTTTACGCACCAACCTCGGCACACCCCGATGAGGAGGTGGAGGAAATGTATGAGGATATCTCTAGAGCCATGCATTCCTCCAAAACCCAATATACGGTGTTAATGGGAGACTTTAATGCAAAACTAGGCACAAGAGAGAACGGTGAGCTGAAAGTAGGGAAATTTCGAATAGGGCAACGGAACCCAAGGGGCCAGCAGCTGGCCAACTTCATGGAGAAAGAGGGACTCTTTATGATGAACTCTTTCTTCCAGAAGCGGCCCCACAGGAAGTGGACCTGGTCGAGCCCCGACGGTTCGACAAAAAATGAGATTGACTTCATTATGACGACCAGACGACAACTGTTCAGTGATGTCTCCGTGATCGCGAGGGTGAAAACTGGTAGCGATCACCGAATGGTTAAAGGCATACTGAACCTAAACGTTAAGTTGGAGAAGTCCCGAAACCTTTCAGCTCGAGTTACAAAACCGTTTTCAGTGCCTAGAAGACTGCAATGAAGTGGACGATATGAATGACAAGCTCGTGGAAACTGTCCATGCGGTCGGAGCTAAGTTCTGCAAGACCCGCCGCAGAAGAACACAAAAACTCTCCGATCACACTCTTAATCTCATGGCTGTTAGACGGGAGATGAAGCTACATTCTTCAACAGACTTGACAGCATACAGGCATCTGAACAGACAGATCTCCAAATGCATGCGGCGGGACTTACGCAACTTCAATACAGCTCGTATTGAAGAAGCGATCGAGCGGAACCAAGGCTCCAAAGTCTTTGCCAGAGATCTGTCTGCCAGAAAGAGCCAACTGTCAAAGCTGAAGACAGAATGTGGCAGCATCGTTTCCGGGACACCTGAGATTTTGAGTGAGATTGAGAGGTTCTATGGGCAGTTGTACACGTCATCGTTGGAGCCACACGCAAGTGTGAGTAACGATCCAAGAGCGAGTCTCATCCGACACTATTCCGAAGATATCCCGGACGTCAGTCTGAGCGAGATTAGAATGGCTCTCCAGCACCTTAAAACGGTAAGGCCCCAGGCGAGGATGGAATTACAGCGGAGCTTCTGAAAGCGGGTGGAAAACCGGTACTTGAAGTCCTTCAGAAGCTCTTTAATTCCGTCCTCCATGGTGGCATTACACCGGAGGCGTGAAGCAGAAGTGCGGTGGTCTTGTTCTTCAAGAAAGGTGACAACGCTCTCTTGAAGAACTACAGACCGATTTCCCTTCTGAGCCGTGTCTACGTGCTGTTTTCGAGAGTCATTACGAATCGTCTCGCGCGCAGACTTGACGACTTCCAGCCTCCCGAACAAGCCGGTTTCCGAAAGGGCTTTAGCACCATAGACCACATACATACCCTTCGGCAAATTGTACAGAAGTCCGAAGAGTACAATTTGCCACTATGTCTGGCGTATGTGGACTATGAGAAAGCCTTTGATTCCGTCGAAATTTGGGCGGTGCTGCAGTCCCTTCAGCGGTGCCAAGTTGACTATCGGTATATCGAAGTGTTGATGTGCTTGTACAGTAGGGCTACGATGGCTATCCGAGTACAGAACCAGAGTACGAAACCTATCCAATTGCAGAGAGGTGTAAGACAGAGTGACGTTATATCCCCGAAACTTCAACGCTGCATTGGAAGACGTTTTCAAGCTTCTGGACTGGAAAGGATACGGCATCAACATCAATGGCGAGTACTTCACTCACCTTCGATTTGCCGACGATATAGTCCTTATGGCAGAATCGCTGGAGGACCTAAGCACTATGCTCAATGACCTCAATAGTGTTTCCCAACGGATAGGTCTTAAGATGAACATGGACAAAACTAAGATCATGTTTAATGTCCATGTCACACCTATGCCGGTAGTTGTTGGGAGCACTAAGCTCGAAGTTGTTGACGAGTATGTTTACCTGGGACAAATAGTCCGACTAGGTAAGTCCAACTTCGACCGAGAGGTCAATCGACGGATTCAACTCGGTTGGGCAGCGTTCGGGAAATCACGGCACATCTTCTCGTCAGGTATACCTCAAACCTTGAAAACGAGACTGTACACCCAGTGCGTGTTGCCAGTGATGACATACGGAACTGAGACGAGGTCCTTCACTGCTGGCCGGATGAGGAAGCTCAAGGTCGCTCAGCGAGCTACGGAGAGGGCTATGCTCGGAGTTTTTCTGCGTGATAAACTTAGGAATGAGGATATCCGCAGTAGAACCAGAGTAACCGACATAGCCCAACGGATTAGTAAGCTGAAGTGGCAATGGGCCGGCCATATAGCTCGAAGAACCGACAACCGATGGGGAAGAAAGGTTCTCGAGTGGCAGCCTCGTACCGGCAGGCGAAGTGTAGGGCGTCCCCCCACGAGATGGAGTGACGACCTGGTAAGACATGCAGGAAGTCGATGGATGCAGGTGGCTCAGGACCGTGCTTTGTGGCATTCTTTGGGGGAGGCCTATGTTCAGCAGTGGACTTGTGAAGGGCTGTAATGATGATAATGATGATGATGATGATGATTTTAACGCGGAATTGCGCCGGCGAAATAACCTTTTTGTGCTTTTGTGCTCCAGAACTTAAGTTTTTTATGCTTGAAATATTAAATGTATTGAATATCGTTTTTAATGCGTTGGTCTTAATATTTATCTATAAAACTAACTTGGCAAAGTTACCATACAGGTGATGCCACGATGTGACGGTTACTTTGCCATGTTTTGCTACAACCAAGGGTTGACTCTTTTGACCGATTATAACTACATATTTAAACAAACTATTCTGTACTTGACATTCTATGTGTGTATGTATGTTTCTATCGATGCTTCAACGTAGCTGCCATTAGACCGATTTTACCAAATGAGTCGTCAAGCAATTCATCTTTATCAAAAGTGAACGAAAAGAGAAATCAATTTTTTTATAGGATAGGGTGACAAACTAGCACACAGTCCACCTGATGGTAAGTGGTTGCTGTGACTCATAGACATCTACATCTGTCCTCAATAAAAAATCAAAATGCAGATGCGTCGTCACCCGTGAGGACTAAGATGGAATGCCCCTTTTCCTGTTAAATGGGTCTCCGGTTTTCTACACTCACCATATGAAACACAGCAGTGTCAAGCTGCCATTTTACTCTGGTATTCTGTGAGAGCGTGGTCCGTCCCCGGTCGAGCCAATCCATTCGTGCTACAACTATACTACTAATATAGCTGCATCATGGCTCTACCACGTGTAAAATTATATACTATATTATATTATTTTTACTGCGTTGTTAGGCATTAATAATATTATTACAACTCAGTATTTTTCATAATTTCAACATAATGTATTGATTTTAAACAAAATATTAATTGTCATTTTTAATGATTATTAATGTTTGGCTATTGTGGGAAAACAATATTTAGATTCATTACAATAATTATGAACTGACATACGAGTCGTAATAAAATGATAATGATGACTAATACAAAAACGAATACTTGTTAAAAATGATTGTGACAAGCTTTTTTTATCTATACTATAATTGATGAATTTGAAATTGAATAATGAGCTTATCATTATTATTGCACGATACTGATTTTTAATTTTAAACGAGAGTATTTTTGTTTGATGTATTTTAGAATTTTGCTTAAGAAATTATTGTGTAAATATTAAAATAAAAAAAAATAAGTTAATTACGTAATCACGGATTTTTGACAACCCTGACACATATTTTCAAGTATGTATCAAATATTTAAAAATGGGAGGGCAAATTTGCGACAAGAGTAAATTTTACTATTTACAACAAAATTAAAGGAGCAAATCATAACTCTGAGTGTTGTGTATTATATTATGAGGTAAACTTACCTTCAACCTTAATGTCAAATGATATTATTATCATATTATTTTCTTTAAAACCCTGATGGCAAAATTGCCACAACGTGAGGTTAACTTTGCCATTTTCTATTTTTGAGTATTTTGTCTATTTAATGTTAGTGTTTGTTTAAATTACTAATAAATACCAAATCTATGAAGAATATAATGTCACATTTAACATTAACGCCCAGTCTGACAGTACATTTTTCTAATGGCAAAATTGCCAGGTTTCACGGAACTAATATTTATCCATTCAAATTTGAACCTCTGATCCCCAAGTAAGAGGTTGTTTTGAAAAATCGCTACATCCGAATTCATTTCTTCATAATTTTCTTTACAGAATACCTTTATTAAGGTTCAAAGTCAATCTGTCCATAAAAAAATAGTTTCACACTCACCGTAACACCCTATTTACCCCCTCAGGGATTGAATTTTCCAAAACCATTTTTAGTGGATGCCTACATTATAAAAGGCGGCTGCTGTACAAATTTCAGTTTTCTACGTATAGCGGTTTGGGCTGTGCGTTAGATGAGTCAATCACCCAGGACATCCTCGTTGATATTATATTTATTAATAAACCACAATTTCATTACAAAGTTAAAGTTTCGACGATATTTTTGATTACAGAAAATATATTTAAAAAAAAAACATAATATGAATTGATATAATCAGTAAGTGCACCGCGTGCTCAGTGCGAGAATGGCACTTAAAATAAACACTTAATTTCTATATATTTCAACAGAGAATCAATCTTAAATGTTTCTTCACTCATATTTGATAGTTATAAAATATATGAAGGCACTACTTTGGCACCTGGCCTTCGTTGAAATATAATAATATAGTAAGAAAGCCTACATTTTAAAATAAAATAATCGAGAAATTTTGGAATTTCTAACTAACATTTGATCAGAAAATGAATTTACGGAATAATATAAATTTTCGATTCTTTTAACAAATAGTTGTAATAAAAGCCGAAAGGCCCAAAGACTACTATATAATCATACATACTCATTGTTCATATAAAATCAAAAAATATAATTTTTATACATACCTAATTGCTCCAGTAAGACACTTTCCAGCAACCTAAGTGATCTGCAAGCTGCTTCTACTAATACTGTGTATAATTCGGACAACTTTGTGTTTCTATGTATCATTGCCAATGTATCAATTTTTAATGGCATACTTATGCAGAAAGCGGCTGAAAACATGATTATTATGACTACACTTTTTCTTTAAAACATATTATTATATGTGCATATCTAATAAGTATATAATATAAATGCGTACATATTATATGTTACAACTTGCTAACATACGGTTATTTTATAAAGGAGTTAAAACAAAATATTATTCATAATACTTAAGATGCAATCACAAAAACGAAAAACAATCTCAAACTTTCAGTATTACTAATAAATACGATTTGATCGATAAAATTATATCTAAATAATCGCTTATGTGTGTGGAGGTTTCCCCGCGTAAATTATATTACATTGGATTGATCATAATGATAACAGACAGTAGTTAAAAAAAGAAATAACTAATTCGGGAATAATAGCATAAAAATTAAAGTAACTGAAAAATAAATTTAATATATTTAATTTTATTTAAATTTAATAATCTTCAAAAACAAATGAATATTCTATATTTCCCCGTATTCGAATATGCGCCATTTTTACGTTCTATAACTGATTTTTATATTTTTGCGTGTTTATAAAACGGTTTAAAAAAGTTTATTCATCTGTTTTTATAAAGTGTTTTGGGGCCTTATTTTAATTTAATAAAGAGTCACTTTACTGAAAAACTTCATGAAATATATAGATCAACGGTCATATGATACAGCAACAGGTACATAAATCTCATCAGAAAGATTCCGTCTGTACTTTTTAAATACGAAACCCTAAAAATATACAATGTTGTATTGTAGCAAAGGGCATCTTCATAAATAATGTGGTACAAAAATAAATAAAAGCCTAAACTACAGCGACTTGTAAATAAAATAACAATAATATCTTAACCTAAACAAATTAAAATTACGTTTCGGTCATTAGTTTTTCAGAAATCTATTATACAAATAAAATTGAAGTCTTGATCTGTAATTTTAGAATAAATGGCTTCTATTAGGCTCAGGGGGGTTATTTGCATGCTATTAAGACAAATAACCATTTAAATTTTTTTATCTCTCTGTTGAAAATTGAAATGGCTGAACCGATTGTGATGAAACTTTACGAAAAGATAGAAGACAATGCCAGATGGGATCTAGGCTATACTTTATCTAAATAAGGCCACATTAATAGATCCTATCCAGGCGAAGCCGGGGCGGGTAGCTAGTATATAATAAAATTAAAATCGGTATTTAAGTTACTCCATCTGTAAATAATATAAAGATCAGCAGATTATGATAGCCTTTTTATATCGCCGTAGTCGGGTAAAACCAATGTTAAATTAACTGAACTGCTTAAGTAACATATTTCCACCTAAAGAAGAAGAAAACGTTTTTAATACATTCTTGGGTACATGTGTTAACATGATAAAAGTAGGACTATATGAAAGCTTACTTAAAACCAATTCAAAGATGTAAATCTGGCAATATTGGGAGGTTATGTATTACCTATACTCTGTAACTGTCGCTTTTTTACTATAATAACTAAACTACAATTGTATTTATGTGATTATTAAATGCAATACTAGGAGAATAATGGGAGATTCTCAATTCAACTATAAGTTTTATTTATTATGTATATTATATATGTATATGTATATTACGCAATATCTCAGTTAATATTGTGAACCGATTTTGATGTTTCTGTTTTTACAGAGTTCTTATTATCATTCCCATAATAGAGCCTTCAGAGCATTCATTTATGAGAACTGCATGTACAACAAGCACTAGTAGTATAGGAAAGGACAACAATTTTGTATAAAAAATTATACATTTGTTTTATTATTATTATTATTATTTATATGTGACAGTTTCTGTGCTTACATTAATTTGCACTTTTTTACCTCCCTAGTTAACACAAATTAATTGAATATCGATCTTAAAACATTCGATTTAAACGATAATCAATTTTATTGCGCTCGTTTCAAATCGTAAATAGTTTTTTTTATTATTTTGAAATTTGAACTGTCAAGCTTTAAATCGACGAGATATTTAGTGGTCGCTAGCGTTTAAACACGCGAATTTCACTAGTGTATCGATTCTTTGCATTAGTTAATTTATTAATATAAAAATGTTTATCTTTTTTCCATATGCGGATAAATACCAAATGGATTCATATATTCTTCAAGGTAAGTAATAGATTTTAAATAAATCTTAAATCCGATTGTATTAATACAAAATTATTTCTTATTTTAGTTTTTTCCAATTTTAGATTGTGCAACGAGCCAGTTTTTTGTAATTTACGTCAGAAAATATAACCAATTTTTTAAAGTTTAAATTAATTTGTTAACTTCTGGCCCAAAAGTCTCAATCTCCTTTATCTAGAAATTTTATTATAATAACATGTGTATTCAGAAAATTAGGCCCTGCTCAGCTCCGAAAATAGATACCGCGTGATATGCCCGTTACAGCCTATTAAAGTCCACTGCTGAACATAGGCATCCCCGTTAGATTACCTCTAGGGGCTGGGGGGTATTTGCCATTGTTGCCACGCTTGACAAGCGAGTTGGCAACCGCAGTTTTTTTTTATTTCTAGTCGTTATTAGGAAGACGCTGCTATCTATCTGCTGATTTGTTTCCCACTGTCGCCTCTTACGATACGCACGGGAGGATATGGGGTAATGGATATTCTTACACTGTCACTAAATGGTATATATACATATATGATTTCAACACATGGGCAGTGATCATCATCCTTACGTTTCCTTTGTGTTGTCATCATCTTAACAGCCGTTTTCACAAGTTTATCCGATAATATATCTTTTGTTGTTTTCATCACTGCATTCACTGGCACTATTTCCTGAAAATATAACGAAAACTTTATTATTTTAAATTAAATTAGGTGAGTTACATTAGATCTTGATAAAAGGAGGAGATTTATTATTATTAGATGAGGAAGCTCAAGGTCACTTAAGATAGAGAGAGCTATGCTCGGGGTTTCTCTGCGTGATAGACTTAGAAATGAGGATATCCGCAGTAGAACTACAGTAACCAACATAGCCCACCAGATTAGTAAGCTGAAGTGGCAATGGACCGGCAATATAGCTCGACGAACCGACATATTACGTACAATGCGATTCAAATAATAATAGAAACAGCAATGACCTCGAATGACCGCGATCTGTCAACTGTCACTTGAAAAGTACGACTTGCAAAGAAAATTAATTTTCGTAATAATGTTTTTTTTTTCACGCTTTATTTAACTGAGTCTCAGTATTACCAAATCAATTAAACTCATAATTAATTTTATAAATTTATTTAAAATATTGATACAATCGGTGGAGTATTTTAAATACTGATAATGATGACTGCTCATACAGTGATGCAGAGATGAGCGAAATTGAAATGCTAGATTCAAATAAATACTTTTTCGTTCATGCTTGTAAATAAATATTATTTCAAAAATATCCGTTTTGCTCACCCTACCTAACTGGTTTGAAATGATAGCTATAAAATCACAATATGGCGCCAGGTCAGTCCTATTCTTATTTGAATCTTAACTTAATATACGTTCGCGCATCTCGCATATACGCTTATTAAAAAGTATAAATACGAATGTTCGAATTTTTTAAGTGCTTTATTGTAATGTTGTGTTTCTTCTTCCTGAGGACTTCTACAGGCAACAATGTACTGCTAGAACGTTGAAATAATATGTACTACGTACTACAACAGACACAAAGACTTGTTTGTTTGCATCACTTGTTAGAGTCAAAGGATTCTAACTTTACTCAGTCTAGCTAAGTTAAAGCCTAATATCTACATGCATTTATTTATTCGCACTGACGTGCTGTATAAACCTTTCGAAAAAAAATTTTATGCTAAGAAGAGACGTTTTGCACTTACGTTCTCAGTACTATCGATAAAACAAATGGTCATACATAGGCGAATTACTTGTAAACAGATTCAGCATATAGAAAATTTATTCAAAACTAGCGATTCGCCCTGGCTTCGCACGGGTGATTTCTGGATTTCAACAACAGTGCCATCTACCGTATCCAATCGTAAATCTAAACCATCCAGGGACCCATTTAAAGCGCGGTTTTTCATTTACCGGCAAGGCGACGGCGACGGCACGGCGATGACTCCCACCGATGTCGTCGCCGGTGCCGTTACACCAAAGCTTCCCACTCGTTGCCGGCCGGCAAAACTGCATGTGTAGTATGTACCTATTGCAGCCGTGTTCGTGTGCGTGCGCTCGGGCCGAAGTAGAAGGGACGCGTTGATATGGATACACAAAATTGAGTCTCCTCGTTTATGCGGAAATAATTTATTTTATTTTATTTATTTATTTATTTGCCTAATGCGCCAACATACAACATGAGGAACGTTTATATATTTTTTTATTTTTCTTTTTACTATAATCTATATGTATACATACTTTTAAATTGTTATATCCTTCAAATTGTTGTTTTCTTTATTATTATTATTATTTATTTTATTTTGTTATACTATTTTTAATTGATGTATCTATAAATGTTAAAGTTTAAGTACCTAATGATGTGTTGCAATAAATGTTTCTTTCTTTCCGACTTTTAAAATAGGATCCATATTATTCCTTCTAAGTAGTTTATTTTTAAGATGTGATGAATTCAAAATTTTACTTCTTTGCGTTGATTGTTTTTTGTCTTAAATGTAAGAGATATAACAAACAAATACGACGACTTGATGAAACCATTTCTACGTGCTGTAGAACTGAAGTCTGTGTTAGTACTGCCCAAAAACCGAGCGTAGATTGGCACCGGCACCGGCGCAGTGCAAAAACTAGCCACGGCGCATCGCCGTGCCGGTAAATGGGGAACCGCCCAATCACACTTAGAGACTAACGGGCAACAATGGAGAAGTTTCCATTTTTTTAAATGGATAAATTATAAAAAATTGAGTAAAATAAAACAAAAAAGTGAAAGAATCAATAAAATATCTCTAGAAATGAAAAAGTTATGGTCTAAGAGCTGGCTACGAAAACGTGAACTGATAAGGTGTAGTAACGAATTATATATAGGGGCCCAGGGGCGTAGCTACCGCCGTATCAGCCGTATCAACGATACGGGGCCTCCGGGCTACAGAGGCCACGAACGTGTGTAAGCAAAAATTCCAAGGACTTCTATGGGACAGGAAAGGCTATCACTATTGTCTATAGTAGCAAAGAATTTAGAAAAACTGAAATCGTCTTCAGCTATGAATGCCGCCGAATCGTCTTCAGCTACACTGAACAAAAGGCACGAAAAGTGTATTATTGATTTGAATTGATTGGCTAGCTTAGATCCTAAGAGTATTAATTGTAAGTAATAACTTATAATCATCATTCATCATCATCATTACAGCCCTTCACAAGTCCACTGCTGAACATAGGCCTCCCCCAAAGAATGCCACAAAGCACGGTCCTGAGCCACCTGCATCCATCGACTTCCTGCATATCTTACCAGGTCGTCACTCCATCTAGTGGGGGGATGCCCTACACTTCGCCTGCCGGTACGAGTCGGTTCTTCGAGCTATATGGCCGGCCCATTGCCAGTTCAGCTTACTAATCCGTTGGGCTATGTCGGTCACTCTGGTTCTACTGCAGATATCCTCATTTCTGAGTTTATCACGCAGAGAAACTCCGAGCATAGCCCTCTCCATAGCTCGCTGAGCGACCTTGAGCTTCCTCAGCCGGCCAGCAGTGAAGGACCACGTCTCAGTTCCGTAAGTCATCACTGGCAACACGCACTGGTTGTACAATTTCGTTTTAAGGTATTGAGGTATGTCTGACGAGAAGATGTGTCGTAGTTTCCCGTACGTTGCCCAGAAGAGTTGAACCCGTCGATTGACCTCTCGGTCGAAGTTGGACTTACCTAGTCGGACTATTTGTCCCAGGTAAACATACTCGTCAACAACTTCGAGCTTAGTGCTCCCAACAACTACCGGCATAGGTGTGACATGGACATTAAACATGATCATTGTTTGTCCATGTTCATCTTAAGACCTATCCGTTGGGAGACACTATTGAGGTCATTGAGCTTGGTGCTTAGTTCCTCCAGCGATTCTGCCATGAGAACTATATCGTCGGCGAATCGAAGGTGAGTGATGTACTCGCCATTAATGTTAATACCGTATCCTTTCCAGTCCAGAAGCTTGAAAACGTCTTCCAATGCAGCGTTGAAGTTTCGGGTTTATATAACGTCACTCTGTCTTAGACCTCTCTGCAATTGGATAGGTTTCGTACTTTGGTTCTGTACTCGCATAGCCATCGTAGCCCTACTGTACCAGCACTTCAGCACTTCGATATACCGACAGTCAACTTGGCACCGCTGAAGGGACTGCAGCAACACCCAAATTTCGACGGAATCAAAGGCTTTCTCATAGTCCAAATACGCCAGACATAGTGGCAAGCTCCGCTGTAATTCCATCCTCGCCTGCGGCCTTGCCGTTTTTAAGGTGCTGGAGAGCCATTCTAATCTCGCTCAGACTGACGTCCGGGATATCTTCGGAATAGTGTCGGATAAGACTCGCTCTTGGATCGTTACTCACACTTGCGTGTGGCTCCAACGATGACGTGTACAGCTGCCCATAGAACCTCTCAATCTCACTCAAAATCTCAGGTGTCCCGGAAACGATACTGCCACACTCGGTCTTCAGCTTTGACAGTTGGCTCTTTCTGGCAGACAGATCTTTGGCAAAGACTTTGGAGCCTTGGTTCCGCTCGATCGCTTCTTCAATACCAGCTGTATTGAAGTTGCGAAAGTCCCGCCGCATGCATTTGGAGATCTGTCTGTTCAGTTGCCTGTACGCTGTCAAATCTGTTGAAGAATGCAACTTCATCTCCCATCTAACAGCCATGAGATTAAGAGTGTGATCGGAGATTTTTTGTGTTCTTCTGCGGCGGGTCTTGCAGAACTTAGCTCCGACCGCATGGACAGTTTCCACGAGCTTGTCATTCATATCGTCCACTTCATTGCAGTCTTCTAAGCACTGAAAACGGTTTTGTAACTCGAGCTGAAAGGTTTCGGGACTTTGGAACAGAGCACGAGGGGGACGGAGCGTTGACTTCATTAGACGAGACCTCTCCAACTTAACGTTTAGGTTCAGTGTGCCTCTGACCATAGACATGCGCGCCGAGCAAGAATTTGGCGGCGGCGGCGTGCCGACCCATTGTGGTCGGCGTGGCGACGCCGCGCCGGGGTGGCCGTATTTTATTTTAATTTTTATAAACATTTGTTTAAAATAAGGTAGTAACAAGTGAAACATTGACCTAGATAGGAATTCAAATTTAATTTCTCAAAATAAAAACAAACCAAACAAGTTCTAATTAATTATACCTTATAATTTGTACAAAAACGAAAAAGCACATTTTTTTCGTTTTTTGCACAAATTATAGGAAATTAAAATTGTGTTTTTTGCACAATGTATAATTATCATGAATAAAAATAATTTTATTAACGCGTACTGGGCTTAGTCTAGATCTTTTAGCAGCCACAGTTAGTCCCACTATAGAAAAAACGCGCTCACTTGGCGTGCTAGTAGCAAATGTTCTGATCACAGAGTACTTTTTATATACATAAAGTTCTGATACGCGCTCCAGAGACTGTAAAAATTTAATTTGTTCTATTTCCGCCGCTCGCTTCAATTCCGGTAAGCGATACCGAACGATTTTTACGATCTTTTTACATTTTTTTATTGATTTTTGAATTTTTTAAATAATAGCATGGTTTTATTGACCCCGCGTCCGCGCGCCCGTCCCGCGTTGGATTACGGCGCGCCGATCGGATTTGTCGGCGCGGCGCAGCGTGGGCAGGGTGCGGCGTGGCGCGGCGGCGCCGGCGCGGCGCGCATGTCTACTGACCATTCGGTGATCGCTACCAGTCTTCACCCTCGCGATCACGGAGACATCACTGAACAGTTGTCGTCTGGTGGTCATAATGAAGTCAATCTCATTTTTTGTCGAACCGTCGGGGCTCGACCAGGTCCACTTCCTGTGGGGCCGCTTCTGGAACAAAGAGTTCGTCATAAAGAGTCCCTCTTTCTCCGTGAAGTCGGCCAGCTGCTGGCCCCTTGGGTTCCGTTGCCCTATTCCAAATTTCCCTACTTTCAGCTCACCGTTCTCTCTTGTGCCTAGTTTTGCATTGAAGTCTCCCATTAACACCGTATATTGGATTTTGGAGGAATGCATGGCTCTAGAGATATCCTCATACATTTCCTCCACCTCCTCATCGGGGTGTGCCGAGGTTGGTGCGTTAACCTGTATGACTTTCAGCGAATACCGTTTGGTGATTCTGAGTATAAGGTACGCAACCCTCGTCGACACACTCAATCTTTACCACGTTGTTAATGAGAGACTTGTGGACGGTAAATCCGACACTTCCTTGGGACAGATGGTCGCCCTCCCGGTGATAGAGCAAGTTGCCAGATTCGAGGATTACCGTGACCTCCCCCTTTCTTCGGACTTCGGATAATCCTATAATATGCCAGCGTAACTTGTCTATCTTTTCTTCCAGCTCCACAATCTTTTCGTCAGTCCTCAGGGTGCGTGCGTTGTATGTTGCCAGGTCGAGTCGTCGTAGATGGCAACCGAACCTCCACCGGAGATTCTTAGCACCCCCTGCCCCGCCGTTACCATGGTCGCCTCCGTAGCCAGGAATAGCGGGGCGGCCGGGGACTGGGGGCCGTCTCTTTGTTACTTTCATAGGGGGGTATTTGCCATAGTTGCCACGCTTGGTGAGTGGGTTGGCAACCGCAGTTTTTTTATTGTATTTTTAGTGTTATTAGGAAGATGCTGCTGGCTCATCTCCTTCCTGTTTCCCTTTGTCGCCTTTTACGACACCCACGGGAAGATATGGGGTAGTGCATATTCTCAACCGCCACTACACGACGAAACGGCAATTTTTTTTTCGTAATCCAAATAATATAACACCAAGGATAAAGTGGTGTAAACTAATGAACCGCAATTTAATTGGACCTAAAAGCACTAAATATGTGTGTGAAGATCATTTTGATGTAAGTAACTATTAATAAAAGCTGCCTATTTCTGATTTGGAAGTAATTGGAAGGAAAGACTAGTAATAAGTTGGGGGGTGACTCGAACTTTAGGCCTAGTAAGTTTGAATAGCGTATCATGTAGAAAATGTCATGGGGTCATGGTTGAATAGGGGCAAAAAGTTATCATTACACTGCTAGGGTGTCAAAATGGCCAATGATCAAAAAATTAAAAATTCTTATTTCGGCTATAACTCTGCCTCTTTCGAAGGTTCTTACAGTCTTTACTTCCCGCATCCCACTTGTTGATATACCTCTTGAATCGTAAGTAGGTTCGGAATAACTTATTCAGTAAAAATAACTACCTAGTCAGGTCATAAATTCTGTCACATGCTCTCTGCCATTTATATACCAAAATGAACTTAACAAAACATAGATTCTTATGACACTAAAGTTTATTCAAAATGACCTCCGTGATTTTGAATACAGGCCTTCAATCTGCGCGGCCAGTCGTCTATCGCAGCACGAACGAGGTCCATGTCAATATCGGCGGCTGCCTTAATCAAGGATGTCTTGAGTGACTCCAAATTGGGATGAGGCTTTGAGCACGCCTTTTCCTCCAAGTGTTGCCATATCTTGTAATCTAACGGATTCAAATCTGGACTGGAGGAGGGCCAGTCTTCGTGCCGGATGAAGTCTATTTCACGCGCCGCCAGCCAGTCTTGTGTGCTCTTCGCTCTATGAGCTGGCGCCGAATCTTGTTGGAATACCCAGTGCCTGTTATTGAACATGGTATGAGAAACAGGTTCCACAAGGTTCGTCAGGACTGTATTTTGATACACAACTGCATTCGTTTTTACACCTTTCTCACAAAAATGTACCTCTGTTAAGCCCCAATAAGAAACTCCCAACCATACCATGAGCGAGGATGGAAAATGACCTCGTTGGACAGGCGGAATACGGTTGCTCGCTTCTTCAGTACTGTGTACGTACACCTTATCATTTTGTTTGTTGTAGCTCTCTTCTACGGTAAAAATTTTTTCATCCGAAAAAAGAATTTCCCGATATTTATTTTCCCGCGTACCGCTTCAACAAAGCGCGGCATCTCTTCAGTCTCAGGTCCATTAGACGAGTATTCAAACGATGTCCTGTTTTTCTTCGATATGCCCGAAGCCCTAAGTCTTTATTTAACACCCTTTTCACCGTGGTTCTGCTTAACCCCATCTGAAGTGCCAACAGTTTCTGCTTACGTTTGGGATTTCTTTGAATTCGTGCCTTCACAGCTTTTATCACTGCTGGAGTCCTAACAGACCGAGGGCGACCACTTCTTGACCTATCATCTACACTAGAGTCTTCATTGTATCGTTTGATGGTACGATAAACGAATCTTTTGGTTACATTCAAATTTTTCAGTATGTCAAAAATTTGAATTGGCGCGTAACCGCAACGATGCAACGCAATAACTGCAACACGGTCTTTTTTAAGCGTCCACTCCATATTTAAAAATGAGTAAAATTCTAAAAAGTATACAGTTTTATTTTCATGAACAATTCGAAATTCGAATTCAATAAACTTTTTTGTGGCCAGCATTCTAAAAGAAAAGTTTTTACTGTGTGACAATACTTATGACCTGACTAGGTATATATTTTATGAATATAATAAAGAACCGAGGAGCATATGAAAAAAAGAAATCATAGTTAGCGGTCGGCGGCTTTCGTGGGCTCGGAAGCATTTACCATGGAGTGATGAACAATGGTTTCTGTTGCTGTTCACCGATAAGTCCCAGTTTGGGTTTCATCCGGATTCACGAAGAACACGCGTTTGGAGAACTCCAGGGAGAGTTAGCCGTTTACGGCACCCTCAGGAGGTCCACTCATACCAAGACGAGACAATCATGGTGAGGGCAGGAATTCGTCTTGGCAGTCGAACCCAGCTTGTTTGGATCCAAGGCAGCATGATTGCACAAAAATACCACGAATACTGGTGTCGGCCGCTCTCCGAGACCACGATATTCAAGTTTTCGATTGGCCTGCACAGTCGCCCGACTTTAATCCTATCGAGCATGCCTGGGACATGTTACGACGAAAAGTTTTAAGAGATTTCCCTCCAAATTTGACGACGCAACAACAACTTTACAAACACTTGCAAAGAACATGGGACCTCATACCGCAGCAAGACATTGACAATTTAATTTTAAGTATGAACAATCGATGTCGATGTGTAATTAATATAAAAAGTGGCAACACTGGTTATTAATAATTAGATTTTATAATATTTTTTCAATTTTAATTAAAATCAATAGTTTTATAAGAAGAAATTAATTTTTTATCATACTACTTTTCTACAGTGATTAAAAAGATTAACATTTTTATTTAAAACCAAAATATGGCTATTGAAATAAACTTAAAAGTGTATATATTTACTTAAAAAGTTTAACTCCTTTTATTTCAGCACTAACATAAGACGGATTTAAAGAAAAACGTCCATTACTGTGTATATAACAATATTAGGCAAATTATCACTTTGTCCTTAGACGAAGCTTTCTTCCATTATAGTGAAATAAAAACTACACACAAATAAAAAAAACACAATGTACATTAATAAACATGAACGCAGCAAGAGCCCTGGTGTTACTCTGAAACTAATACCACAGAATAAACAATAGCACAAGAACTAATACTTGAATGATTGACTGACTTGAATGACGTCACACGGGAATCAGAAACCACAGGCATTCCATACTAAAATATGTGAACTTCAATAATCTATTTCTAAGTCATTTATTGATGTATTTCAAAAAAATTTTCACTGATTGATTAGTTTTGATCTATATTTTAATACCATTACGTTGAATATAATATTAACAACATTATGAAACTTCTCCATTGATTTTTATATATAGAGATTAGAACAGTTTAGAATGTAGATCGGTCATCTGGTTCTTATGAGCATTTTCGTGACATTTCGTAACTAGCGAATTCACGATTTTTTTTAAAGTTGTAACTAGCGACATCACGGTTTTTTAAGAACTACCATAAACTGAAAGGTTAAGCAATAATTGTATCCAGTGGATTTACATACTGTATAGGTTACTACTACAAAAATTGTTGGTGCAGCAGTCTGGATTCCCAAATATAAAATTGTCTTTAATTATAGACCCCAGGCTTCAGTTTTTACTGAGAAAGCTGTCCCCATCTATGTAGCTATATGCTATATTCTTTCCCATAATATTTGCAAGTCAGATATATTCAAAAAGCTGTCTAATGGATTTACAGAGATTTTTTTTAAATTAAAAACCATGTCACACATGTGACACAAGACTACCACTATATAATTTAGAAATAAATAAATACCTATTAATAAAGTAGTTTTAAACTCTGACTAGTAATATTTAGTATTGGTTTCAGTTTTTTGACGAAAATGCAATTCAAATTGAATTGAGATAGTATCTGTTAACATTATTAATAATGTTTTCTTCTTTTTTCTTTTTAATGATGATCTTTAATAGTGATGTTACGTAATTTAAATTGTGATAAAATGAGAAAATTCCTATTTTGATATTTTATATTATAGTTATGGTATTTAATAAAACAAATCAAAAAATTTTTGGCTAAAAACCAGAAAGTTTATTGTGCGTTCTTGGACTTGGAAAAGGCTTATGACAGAGTGGACAGGAACGTGTTATGGCAAACACTGAACTCATTTGGGTTGAGCGCTGGCTTGATACAGGCATTAAGGTCTCTTTATAGGGACTCTAGTGCTTGTGTCAGGATCAACGGGGTCTACTCGGACTGGTTTGGCATTCATAAAGGTGTCAGACAGGGATGTGTGGCTTCCCCGTGGCTGTTTAACCTATTTATGGACAGTTGTTTGCAAACTTTGAAAGTTGAAGAATGTGGGTTGAGAATGGGTGAGTCAACCGTCAAATGCCTTTTGTACGCCGATGATCAAGTCATATTTGCATCGTCGGCGGCCGAGTTGCAAATGATGGTTACTTTAATGAATTGTTCATTGAAAGAAAGGGGTATGAAAGTGAACGCAAGTAAGACGAAAGTGATGGTTTTTGAAAGAGAAGAAAGTAAAACTTTATGTAAAATAAGAATAGAAGGGGAGTTGATTGAGCAAGTGGATGAGTTTGTATATTTGGGATGTTTATTTAGCAGGGATGGTAGATATGATAAGGATATAGAACGACGAGTGAACGCAGGAAATAGAGTGAATGGGGCTCTACACGCTATTGTGAGGAGTCAGAATGTGTCAACTAAGGCACGTATGGCAATTCATAATGCTGTGTTAGTACCCACTTTAATGTATGGTAGTGAAAGTTGGGTCTGGCAGAAGAAGCATGAGAGTAGAATAAATGCTGTAGAAATGCGTTCCTTAAGGAGTATGCTAGGGCTGAATCTGAATGACAGGGTGAGAAATAGTGTAATAAGAGAAAAGTGTGGTTTGCAAGATGACGTTGTGACAAGGATTAAGAAAGGAATGCTTCGGTGGTTTGGTCACGTAGAAAGAATGAACGAGGAAAGAGTGACAAAGCAAATTTATGTTGCAGAAGTGAACGGCAGGGTCGGGAAGGGACGCCCTAGACGAAGGTTTATCGACCAGATCGGCGATACATTGAAAATGGGCCAGATTAGGAGTACCCTTAACCGACGAGCGTGTATGCGTAGATATATGGATGTGAAAGAGGCGAGAGAGGTGTGTCAGGATCGCGCCAAATGGAAGTCCGTAGTCTCTGCCTACCCCTCTGGGTGACAGGCGTGAGTGTTTATGTTTATGTTTTATGTTTTTATGTAAATCAAAAAATATTCATACCAAGGTGTGAGTGTTTAGTTTTTTCTTTCTGGAAGGTTGTTCTGGACTCAAAGAGTCTATTAGTTCTCCAATGTTTGCTTCTGTACTTGTTCCAGTCACTCCAACATCCGATGCTATTCCAAAAAGGTAAACTGCTGTACCATCTATATGAAATGATACTTGACCAGAAGCTATCTAAAATAAAAGAATTGTACAATATTATTCCTTTTAAGCAAGATACTGAATTACCTTACTGAACACCTAGCCCAATAATCTAACCTTAGATAAATCCCCTCCCTTGTTACTGCAGCGGCTAAACTGTTAGGTTTTAAATAGTTAAAAAATTTGCATTATTTACTACCAATAAATTATTTACCTTTTTTAAATAAAACTAATTTTTTACGGATTTTATCGCGTATATTAACTTGTTTTATATTCCCGACGTTTCGGGTGCTTTCCAGCACCCGTGGTCACGGGGGACTGAGGTCTTTGATGTCCTGATGTCATAGTTAGCCCGGCTACCTTCAGTTTTTTAATATTAATTTTTGGTTCGATTTCGTTCAAAAAGCACGAACAAGCTACGAACAAGAAATACTGCAGGCAGGACCAAAAAAGTTTTACTCCTATATAAGACAATAAGTAACATCAAAAGTAAGCATTCCTACTATTTTGCTAAACAAGCAAGGACAAACTGTGACCCAACCTCACGAAATTGCCAGGGTATTTGCAGACCAATTCGCGAGTGTTTTCCAAACAGAACCAAATGACCAACTGCCTATGATATAATGACACTCCGAATAGAGTCAGGATTCCATTGAAGAAATTCTGTTCACGCCAGACCAAGTCAACCGAGTCATTTCAGAAATGAAAACAGATTCATCTCCGGGACCAGATATACCAGTAACTATATTGAAGAAATGCAACCTATATCACTATTTAACGACAATTATGCAAACATCGTACGAGACAAGCACCTTACCGGACTTATGGAAAACAGCATTGGTGACACCCATATTTAAAAAAGGTAGCAAACTGGAACCAACCAATTACAGACCCATCAGTCTGATCAGTGTGGTCTGCAAGATTATGGAGAAAATTATAGTCAAGCATATTAAAAACTTCCTCTCCAACCACAAAGTTATCCCTAAACAGCAAACATGGTTTTTGTCCACATCGTTCCACGATTTCCAATTTATTATTATGCCTATCATCATAGACCAAACACTTTAATGAGAGAGAGCCTATTGACGTAATTTATCTTGACTACGAAAAGGCCTTCGATAAAGTCCCTACGAGAAGACTCCTCCAGAAACTGGAATGCGTAGGAATACGTGGAAAACTACTGGCTTGGATCGAGTCCTTTTTGCGTGGGAGAACTCTACAAGTAAGAATTGGTGAAACAAAGTCTGATCACATAGATATACATAGTGGAGTGCCACAGGGTTCCATTCTAGGCCCTGTATCATACATTATTTATACTTTTGACCTTCCCCTTTGCCTACAGTGTAATGTCAGCATATTTGCAGATGATACTAAAATATTTGCAAATCCACTAATAGACTACGACCGCCTTCAGGATGATCTAAATAAAATAGCTATTTGGTCCAAGGAATGGCTTATAAATCTCAATGCTACAAACTGTACAGTATTACACATAGGAAACCGTAACCCTCGTCTTACCTATAAACTGAGCGGCGCGTCACTTACAGATGTTAAAATATAAACAGATTTAGGAGTCAAAATTGCAGAAGACTTGAAGTGGGAAGAGCATATATCAACAATTGTTAAGAAAGCTAAGGGAATAATCTACCTCGTAAGAAAAGCTTTCACTGTCCTAACACCGGAAATGATGCTTAAGATCCACAAAACATTTATCAGGCCAATATTAGAATACGCATTTCAAGTCTGGAATCCATACTTTATCAAGGACATTGAAGCTTTGGAAAAAGTATAGCGTAACTTCACTAAAGTACCACGGCTATTGAAACGGCAGTCTTATGAAGAACGTTTGGAAGTTTTAAAACTTACAACATTAAAAAGCTGCAGGGACCGAGATCTAATTGAGACCTTTAAGATCTTAAATGGGCATTACGACATTGAGGAATTTGAATAATTGTTTATTTGTAATGAAAACTCTCACCTCAGGGGCCACCATCTTAAACTATGTACCAGCTTTTCAAACAGCAACCCTCACAAGCACTTCATTTGTAACCATGTAGTCACCGAGTGGAATAAGCTTCCAGAGAATGTAGTCTCAGCTCAAAACGTAAACCAATTCAAAAGTAGATTAGATAATCACTTTCAGAACTGCAAAAAGAATAACTAGTGGACAAAAACGGGATACAGGCATTATCAGTTGTCTCAACTGCCTGCCTGTTAATATAATAATAATAATAATAATAATAATAATAAGCCCTTTATGGTTTTGTCTTGCTCTTAACCCTCTGTCTCATATCCTAAACATTCAGGGCACAGGATATCACCTTAAACATGGTAACACCGATACATCAATAACTCACTTAATATACATGGACGACATTAAACTATATACAAAAACCTACAAAGAAATGGACAAACTAATAAATGTTACTGCTGAATTTAGCCGAGATATCAATATGAAATTTGGATTAGACAAATGTAGGACCCTCCATATAATAAAGGGTAAGATACATACAGGAGATTACGCAATAGATGACAATGAAAATCAGATAATAACAGCCATGGAACCGAATGACGTTTATAAGTATCTGGGATTTCACCAGCTCAAAAGCTTAGATCACAGAACAATAAAAGAAAACCTCATTAATGAATATAAAAGAAGATTAACTAACATCTGCAAAACTAAACTGTCTGGAAAACACCTAATAAAAGCTGTGAATACTTACGCCATACCAGTACTTACCTACTCATTCGGTATAGTAAAGTGGAGCAAAACCAATATTTATTCTATAGAGAGAACCACACGATCAATATTAACAAAACACAACTACCACCACCCAAAATCGGCTATAGAAAGGTTAACAATAAAGAGATACAACGGAGGCAGAGGACTCATAAATATACAAAACCTATGGCAAAAACAAGTACACGGATTGCAAAATTTCTTTTATCAAAAATCTCATACGAGTGAAATACACAAAGCAGTCCAATGTAATGACCTCAATTATACACCACTAAACTTACATCAAACTACTTTACAAAGACCCCATAATTTAGTTACAAACCCAGAGCAAATTTTAAAAGAAGCATGGAAACAAAAAGTACTGCACGGCCGACACTATCATGACCTGGAACAACCCTTAATTGATAAAGCTGCGTCAAATCAATGGTTAAAAATAGGTTCTTTATTCCCCGAAACTGAAGGTTTTATTATCGCAATTCAAGACCAAGTTATAAATACTCGAAATTACAGGAAATATATCATTAAAGACCCCACTGTATTAGATGATAAGTGTCGAAAGTGCCACATACATTCTGAAACCATTCAGCATATAACTGGAGCATGCCCCCATCTCGCCCAAACCGATTACACTCATAGACATAACCAGGTAGCTAATATCATACATCAAACTCTTGCTATTCAACATAACCTCATACAAGACACTATTACACCTTATTATAAATATATCCCAAGCACCGTTCTAGAAAATACAACACATAAGTTATACTACGACCGCGCCATTCTAACTGACAAAACAATACATTATAATAGACCAGACATTACACTACAAGATAAACATAATAAAATCACATACCTCATTGATATAGCTATATCTAACACACATAATATTACAAAGACAATTACAGAAAAAATCCACAAATATACAGATCTCCAAGACGAAATTAGCAGAATTTGGAAACAAGAAAAAGCATACATAGTACCGATTGTGTTATCAACCACAGGAGTTATCCCAAAACATCTTCACCACAGCCTGAAACTATTAAATATAAAAGAGAATAAATACATACAATTACAGAAAGCCGCCATATTAAATACGTGCCGCATTGTGAGAAAATTTTTACAAATAGATGAAAACGAAGTTGCGCCCAATATCCCAGAACACACTACTTAATAAAACGCCCATATGCTTTTTACTTGGTGAACACCCGTAATTAGCATTAATAACGGCCGCAAGGCTAGAAAAAATAAAGATATAAAAATAATAATAATATAAAATAAGTTAATATACACGATAAAATCTGTAAAAATTAGTTTTATTTAAATGTGTAGTGTTCGTGTAAATATAAGAAATCATTATTTACCTTTTTTCTTTTATTTTGAAGTATATTCTTCACACCAGCTATTGTTGCTTCACATGTTAATGGTAAAACAGTATTTAGACGGACATGAAGAAATTGTTTCCATAATTCATCTGATTCCATAACTTCATAATTTGTCTCTTCAAACTTATCATGTACTGAGAAGTATGCTTTCATATCTTTATTTTTACTGATGATTATAACAAGGGGGTTATCAGTTATGTCTACATCCTAAAATGTGTTAAATATTATAATTTATAAAATACAAATGAATACGGGTGCATAAATAAAGTAAACAAAAATTTAAGCATATTTTTATTATATAATTTTTATATATATAATTATATAAAAAAAATTCAATGAAAGAAACTCTTTTTGATAATAAAATTACTTTTTTTTACCTGTAATACTTCTTTTGTCTTGTTTTCTATTATTAAAGAATCACTAAATTTTACAACACCACAAAGTTCAATCTCGGCTGGCAGATAGAGCAGCAACTGATTATAAGTGTTCTTTCCATTTTCAAATAATTCTAAACTCAATCCTACGACGAGAAGAATACCGTCGTACATAAGACCATATAAGCATCCCGTAGTTTCACTTGTGTCTATTTGAGACAACCTCTGCAATAATATGTTTTAACATTACTCGTTCAATTTTGAATTTATGAGGAATTTCATAGTTATCGGTAAAGAGTGAATTTAATGATGACGTTAATATGAAACGTGAATTATTCAATTTTATAACATAAACATATCCAAATACACATACATGACGAATATAAACCCAAATTAACAATAGAGAAATCAAATATTTACCTCAATAACATATTTTGTTATTTTGAGTCGTGGTGACATTTTGGTTAAATTGGTCGTCACTCCAACAGCCACTCCACTCGTCACCTCGTCAGACGTCAGTTGTCATTTGTCACTGTCAAAGATTGTTTCATAGATAAATAAATATGTAGGTTAGATCACAGATATAAGAAAAATAGGGGATATGGCATATGGTCACGTGATCTGAAGTCAAGTGTTTCTCAAATATGGCGACGACTCCACCCACAAGACTATTTCTTGTGGGTGGAGTCGTCGCCATATTTTTGTCGATATTTTCAGTATCGATGCTATATAAATTATGACATATTGTCCATCTCATAGGTATATATTAAATAAACAAATATTAGATCACTACACAATTGCATTGAGTTAATCCTGTAATAATAGTTGTATTGAGAAGATAAATAAATAAATCTTACGTTCAACTCAGAATAGCAAAGTTTTGAAACTGTAATTGCTTTAAGATATGGTGAAGCAACAGTCAAAAGTGAGCGAAGAGACCAAGGAAAGAGCACTTGATTGGAGCTTTAATTCCTTTCTTTTCAGAACACGTATAAGACGTGCACCAGAATATTATACTGAGTACTTGCAACGAGCTAACGTTTTTTCGTAACGACGGCAATCTGCACATAAGCACTCCATCCGTGCGTCCCTGGGTCGACGCATGCATTTTTTTTTCTCCTCTGCAGAGATTAACGAAACCACCACTATAGGCAATATATTAGGCTTCGTATGATTTTTTGTCCAGCCCATGCTGTCCCATTACTAGGCAGAAGTCTCCCCTAAGTTTTTCCCAGTGGTTTTGTCCTGCACCACATCGAACCAGCCCCAACGGTATGCGTCTAGGTTGCGTGAATTATATCATATATATGGACTTTATAGCGGCTGGGAAGTTAGTTGCGAGCGCAAGTCCTGTACATTCACGCTTCGCTTTACTCTAAGACACCATCAAGTTTTCTTTCAACTATATCTGCACGGATTAGCGCTCGCTCTTAACTTCAAAGCCGCCATAAAGATTCAACAACACCTTTCTTTCGTGGTCGGTCGGTCGAATGGTCGGTTACCAGTTCAAGTCACAATGAACGTGCAGTAGACCGACCTTCATCTTGATTTATTTAATGTTTGTGGAGCATGTGTTCTTTCATACGTGGTTACTAGCCGTCATCTCTCTTTTTTTTTGATAATAAAGATTATTTATTTATTTATCTCAGTAATCTAATCGAGTTGAGCAGCCCCTTTCTAACCATACCACCGTTCACACAATCCATTAATCATTTAACTATCCTAACGTATTCCTCAATCTTCAGTAACCCATGTTCATACCATATGACAACCAATTTCCATGCAACATTTCGATCAATAGGGGTGGCTGCGCCACTTCAGACTTCCACTTCCATACTCATTTCTCATCATATCCCATTTATGTAATACCACAAAATGTCAATTTTATAGTGTTTACAACCTGCAAGTTGTAATGACTTCCACCAGTAGCGTAATTAGTGGTGGATACTGGAGGTAAACGAGAGAGTAAGGATTAAAAATAAATAAAATATTACAATAATGTTGATACGGCCTACGGCTGCTCCCACAAAGGTCCAATCTTCCGGGGCCCATCAGCGGAGTTTCAACGAACAGACGTAGGTCGGGCCTCAATATGGCCGCGTGGAATTTCCTGTCACAATAAACTATATGGGAGAAAGCTAGAAACTCATAGTACTTACCATTTATTTAAATCTTATTTATATGAATTAAAATGACCAATAGTTAAGATGAAATATTTATTGACATTTCATTTTAAATAAATGTGTGTATTATTTATTTAGTTTGATATTTAATAAATTAATTAATAATAATGTATAGATTATGTACCTTAAAAATTGTAATTTAATTTGATTTCATATTAATTAACAATTAAAATAGATCTTAATATGCTACGCCCGTACAGAGTTGTCACATGCTCTGTAGACATATTGTAACAACTTTATACTTTGTGACATGCAATAAATGAATTATTATCCGAAATTATGAATCATTATCCGAAGCTAACTTAGGCAGACCGTGAGTGTGTGTAATAGTGGATGACGAGTAGTGTACAGTGATGTGCGAAAGGCCCCACGCCTTGGCAAGTATAGGCGACCAGCAGCGGCCGAGTTCCAGGCTGCTCCAAAATACTGCCTCGCTCTAGACTGCTTCAGCGCCGGACCACTTCTTTCTTCATTGTCACTAATTCAGTTTCTTAGTTTCATTGTACATTTAGCTAACTTAAATTTGCCTAATTCCACATTCATCGTAGAATCGAACACGTGACACCCGACAGATTCAGCGTTAAACACAACTAAGTTCCTTCATTCGACACCAGAACAACACGTCGCGCCAGAGTCAAAAATACGCCTCGTTGACACCTAGCTAAGATGCACAATTACTTTCAAAGAATTTACTTAAGCCGTAAAACCCCATAAAGGCCTCTGGTACGGGAACCTAAATCCTAGACCACCAAATCGAACGATTGAGAGCCTTTCATTTATAAAAAGAACTTTAAAATAGTGTAAATCGTAAATTTTCTATAATAGTTTTTTTCATCAAAAGATTTGATGATGTTAAGATTATTTTTGATTGGTACTTAAGAATGCATAATATTTATTTTAGGTTGCCAAAAAATGAAGGCCTTCAAAAATTGTGGATTGATAATATAGGCCAAGAAAACATAAAACTTGCAGTTATAAGAAGAATATGCTCCTTGCATTTTGAAAAAGAATGTATAAATAGAACGCTGTATGTAGTTTGGCTTAAGGGTGATTTGGTTCATGTGTCTAAAATAAATTTTCTGACTAAATAATATTATTTCATCACGAATAAATGATTTTCAGTATACATTGTTGTTATTTTATTCATTTTTAATCCTTAGTCTCTCGTTTACCTCCAGTATCCATCACTAATTACGCCACTGGTTGAAGTCATTACAACTTGCAGGTTGTAAGCACTATAAAATTGATATTTTGTGATGTTACACAAATGGGATATAATGAAAAATGAGTATGGAAGTGGAAGTCTGAAGTGGCGCAGCCACCCCTATTGATCGAAATGTTGCATGAAAATTGGTTGTCATATGGTATGAACATGGGATACTGAAGATTGAGGAATACGTTAGGATAGTTAAATGATTAATGGATTGTGTGAACGGTGGTATGGTTAGAAAGGGGCTGCTCAACTCGATTAGATTACTGAGATAAATAAATAAATAATCTTTATTATCAAAAAAAGTGAGATGACAGCTAGTAACTATGTATGAAAGAATACATGCTCCACAAACATTAAATAAATCAAGATAAAGGTCAGTCTACTGCACGTTCATGGTGACTTAAACTGGTAACCGACCATTGCCACGAAAGAAAGGTGTTGTCGAATCTTTATGGCGGCTTGGAAGTTAAGAGCGAGCGCTAGTCCGTGCAGATATAGTTGAAAGAAAACTTGATGGTGTTTAAGATCACAGTACGTAAAGCGAAGCATGAAGGTACAGGACTTGCGTTCGCAACTAACTTCCCAGCCGCTATAAAGTCTATATATATGATATAATTTACGCAATCTCTGCAGAGGAGAAAAAAAAATGCATGCGTCGACCCAGGGACGCACGGATGGAGTGCTTATGTGCAGATTGCCGTCGTTACGAAAAAACGTTAGCTCGTTGCAAGTACTCAGTATAATATTCTGGTGCACGTCTTATACGTGTTCTGAAAAGAAAGGAATTAAAGCTCCAATCAAGTGCTCTTTCCTTGGTCTCTTCGCTCACTTTTGACTGTTGCTTCACCATATCTTAAAGCAATTACAGTTTCAAAACTTTGCTATTCTGAGTTGAACGTAATATTTATTCATTTATCATCTCAATACAACTATTATTACAGGATTAACCCAATGCAATAGTGTTGTGATCTAATATTTGTTTATTTAATATATACCTATGAGATGGACAATACGTCATAATTTTTATAGCATCGATATTGAAAATATCGTCAAAAACAACGCTATTTCTTGTGGGTGGAGTCGTCACCATATTTGAGAAACACTTGACTTCAGATCACGTGACCATATGCCATATCCCCTATTTTTCTTATATCAATGGTTAGACTACACTCTTATCTATGGCTTAGACTACGGAGTGTAGGTTAAAGGTAGGGTGACGCTTCGGTAGCAAGGGGGCTCAAAAATTGATTCAAAGAAAAAATGTTAATGTGATGAAAATTTATCAAGATAATTATAAAAGTGAAAAATTGTTAATTATAAGTCTTTGCGTTATAGCATGGTGCGGGTGACAGCTTACACTTTTGGTGTGTCTAGAGATGGAACATTGTTAAATCAATTTAAAAAAGGCGATTAACGATACACGAAGCAAAGCAAAAATGATCGATTAAATATCGATATAAAAATTAAAACCGAAACATAAATTTCTTTATAAACTACGATGCATGTAAAATGAAGTTAAAGTTTAATACAAATTTTGACATATTAGTTTTACATAATAGCTGTTCCCGGACCTCACCCGCTTGGTATTTGTTACGATAGGATTTAATGGGTTTTAATTTTTTTTTGAATCTTAATATTTTTCTAAAATAGAGCCTGTGTTACTCTTTATAACATCAACTATCTGTCAGCGCCAGCTATAAGCTGGAACAAACAGACATTAAGACATACATTTTAAAAATTGTTTTTGTCTTTTTGTTATAAATGTATATACCGTATATACTTTCATATGTATTTAGTAAAAGACTGTTATTTTGATATTACAAACAGACTCTTCAATGTATAGATTATACTATGTATTAATTAAAAAATAAAAATCATCTTCTATTTCATGTTGATTGCAACAATTCCTATTGACATTTAAACAAATAAAATAGCTGCCAGCATCTGTAATTTCCAGTACGTCATTGACTGCACCGGCAACTTTTCAAGGTAGGAGTGCTAGCGCCTTTTGTTATATGTGTATTAGTTGTGCCAGGTCCAATGGGCCAAATATCGGGACGGAACGTAAAAATAATAGAGAATTTGGTTGATAAATCTAATGAAATAAAAAATAGATTTTTTGTAGCCATTTTGGCCGCCATTATTTATGACAAAGTCTTTTTGACACAATGAGTAATTTGCTTATTTTTTTTTTTGCCTGAGCTGACCAACGAATAATCTATCGTCCATGCATCGTAAATACTGCATATTCGTCTATGTGAGTTTTGTTTCCGTAAATCAGAATTTGTTGAACGATTAGTTCCAATTCCAATACATATTTACGTGATTTTTATACAGGGTATTTATGGAACGCTCCCGAAAACTAAGACAGGCGACAGCACCAAGTATACCTTTGATCATGGGTCACAAATAAATTTGATCCTGATGAAAAAAAAATCATATTTTTACAACGTTTTATTAGCTTTATTAACGCGCCATCATGTTAGTACAGCTAAATGAATCGATAATTTCATAAAAAAAATCATGAAAATACTGAAACATAAAACCAGCAGTGGAAATTGAATTGATATCACCTGACTAATGGAGGTTAATGTACGCGCGAACGGTGAAAAAAGAACGCTGGCCTTGAACTTGGGCACTGAGCGATTTATCACATATAGGTACGAAGGGGCGCGACGGGGGAACAATCCGCCAGTATTACTGTGCCTGCATGCTATTGGTTCCCACGCTTTGTTCGCTCCAAAAATACAGTCGCATACACAGCTTACTTTGCGACTCGCGACGATGTTTTAAAAAGGAAGGAAACAAAAATTATTTATATCTATTGTTTTATGACTAAACTAGTGAACGAAACGGTAAATATGATAGGAGAAGGTGAATGGGGAAAATTGTGCAGTAAAGTTAAAAGTGTTGAGGAAGAATACCGAAAAAATTACCATGTGATCGACCTGATGACGGAAGCCCAAGCGAAGATGAAAGTGATGATGAAATAGCATCCAGTAACACCAACACACCATCAACATCTGGCTTCCATGTGACGTCATAATGGACGGCGTGTCACCCTTAGCTTAAGTTTTCTTGTTACAAACTACTTTATATTTTACGATAGAAATAACAAATAATGCTCAAGTAAACATTATCCATTTTTAATTCCCACCTCTTCCAAAGTTCTAAGTAAATAGTAAAACACCTATTATGATTCTACAATTAAACAATTAATTACTATAATATTATAAAACAATAGCCCAATACCATGTAGTACTTTAGAACGCGACTGTACCCACACTCTCTCCGCTGTCGACCTGTATCTAGCTCGGTACGAAACAATGCTGCGGTCGTAAGAAAAAAGGGCGCATCTAACAATTTTTGAATAAATGAGTTAAATATACCATGACTCATGATAAGAAGGCATATCTACTAATTTTTTTTAATATTCACAAATATCAATATTTTAGAAATTATCGTAAGAATTTTAGACGTAACTGTTGATCACAGATGACATCTTTTTATTAGAAAAGACTTATACAAATTCAACATAAAAGAAAAGACTTATTTAACCAGTGGCTACGTCATCTTTAACAATATTTGCATCGATTACTTAAATTTCAATTATTCTTGTCTTTTTATTCTATATCTTATTATTAAGAGCTTATATTTATTTATTTTATTTATTTTTTTATTTTATTAGCCTCTCACAACAATGAGTACACTGTTACATACATATGGAATGACATCACAATTATTAAAACTAAATGTCCCATTACTTATAGGAGGGCACCACATGCATAAAAAAAGAGACTTTACGTTAATTGTACAATAGTACATAGGTACAATTTAACTCCAATAAAATTTTAATTTAAATTAATAATGAAGAAACTTCCATTACAACTTAGCCTTAATCGCCGATAACTACTTTTTTGATGCCAGCCATCGAGGTTGAGAATAGATCTATTCTGCTTTGGTATTCTTTATATAATGCAAACATTCTTGTTAAGGAACAATGTGATCTTAAATTAGTTCGACCTTGAGGTGCAACAAATAATTTGCTATTACAGGATCTAGGCAACCGATGCGGTACATTAAAATTTATCTTACTAAGAAGATCGGGACAGTCCAAAAATCCAGTCACCAATTTCTTTAAGAACAATAAATCAATAATTTTTCTTCTCGTTTCCAATGATGGGATCTTAAAATGAGACAGTCTTTCTTCATATGACTTGAGCGTCCTGGGCATATTACAGCTACGAGTCAAGTACCACAGAAACCTTTTTTGTACTTTTTCAATGCGGTCTATATGTATTCTGTAACTGGGTGACCAAACTACACTGCAATACTCCAAGTGACTCCTTACTAATGAGAAGTACAATATTATTTTTGTGGCTGGTTTTTTAAAATTCCCACTCTCCCTTAGCACAAACCCAAGCATCTTTGATGCTTTTAGTACACAGTCATTTATATGTAAATCAAATTTAAGTTTTGGATCCATCTGAATGCCTAGGTCTTTAATTACATGAACTTCTTCAAGCAATTCATTATATATACTATATCTAGAATTGACGATCCCTCTGTTTCTGGTAAATCTGATATGCTTGCATTTTTTTATATTTAAAGACATTTTGTTTCGGTCACACCAATCTGCAAGCCTATCCAGATCACTTTGAAACAGCAAGATGTCCCCCTGATTCCTGATCATTTTAATAGCTTTAAGGTCATCAGCAAATAAGTGTGCTTCAGAGTTTTGGAAACACTGTTCAATATCATTCATAAATAATGTGAAGAGATAGGGCCCCAAATGGGATCCTTGCGGGATTCCAGACGATGCAGCATAAGGACTTGAGCAAATACCGTTCAATACAACTTTCATCTCTCTATCAGTCAGATATGATGCAAACAACTCTAGCAGAGGTCCTGTAACTCCATATAATTGTAGTTTTTCCAACAATATACTATGATTTACTGTATCAAAAGCTTTGCTGAAGTCTGTATATACCGCATCCACCTGTACGCGAGAATCAACGGCTCAAACAAGTGATTCAACATATGATACTAAGTTAGAAGCCATAGATCTCCCCTTCATAAATCCATGTTGGTTGTTCGACAAATACTGTTTCAGATGCCAAGACAAAATAGGACAAATCAGAGCCTCAAAAACCTTTGCAAGAACAGACAAAATAGCTATTGGCCTATAGTTAGATACAATTGATTTATCATTACATTTAAATACGGGGACAATATTAGAATCCTTCCAAACCGATGGGAAAACTCCTGTCTGTAAAGATTTGTTATAGGTATATTAACATTAAAGGGAGTGATATCTCATTAGCCGTTTTGCAAACAAAAATGGGTGGAATTAGATCAGGGCCTGCTCCTTTATTTATATTAAGTTTATGCAAAACTTTCTTAATTTGTGTTTCTGTTAAAGTTACAGTATTTAATGGAGTTATATTTTGTCGATCGACAGACCCTGGATGTGTTGAGGGGACGATGTTAAAAGAATTATCATAGACACTGGAGAAATGGGAAGCAAAGTAATCGCTGATGGTTTCAATATTTTCAGACACTTCAACTCCATTCGACATAGCACGAGGATAATTGCTAGAGCCACCTCTTTTCTGTTTGATATAGCTCCAAAAAAGTTTAGGATTAGTAACAATCTTATTTTCAAGGGACGCTGTATATGAATTGAAACAAGCAACTGACATTCTGCTACACCGTTTTTTAAGTAGATTTAATGAGATCACATCCATCGGGTTATTATATTTTTTAACTCTCAACCTCAATCGATTCTTTTCATTCAATCTTTTTATTAGTTATTTTGAGAACCAATATGGATACTTATTATTTTTTACGATCTTTCGTGGTACATGTTTGTGTATTAGTTCACGTATTATATAGTAGAACTTCTCAACCATGGCATCGACTGAGACGCATGAAGAGAATTCCCAATGCCACTCAATTTCTTGAAGCGCTGTGCAAATTGAATTATAATCAGCTTTAAAATAATTTAATTTTGTATGAATGGTAATCGGTATATTAACGACTTTCTTAGAAAAGGTAAGCGAAACTTGTACAGGTGGATGGTGAAGATCAATTTTGGATAGCACGTGGCTGGGCTTGCCTATGTTAATATTATCCATATTCGATAACACCAGATCGAGGATTCTCTTATTATGATTTAACAAGTCATTATGCTGCCTAAGGTCGTTTAACGTTATGAAATCCCACAATGATTGTTCAACTTTAGAATTAGCACATTGGCGTGAATTAACTATACTGTCATTATTGTAAGTCCAGTTGATAGTATTTATATTAAAATCGCCTAGAATCAGACATTCCGCCACCTCTTCCAATACTCTGTTAGCGTTACTAATGAAATGATCCAATATATTAACCTTAATTGGAGAAGGCAAATAAACTCCACATATTGAAATCTCCTGAATCCCGTTGCATGTCGGCAAAAGCAATTTGACCCAGAGATCATCACAAGAGCTTTCATAATCAAGGACTCTATACGATTTGTATTTTCTAGAAATACCTATCAAAACACCGCCGCCACTGTCTTTGCTATTAAAAATACTTTTACTTCTGTCGCGCCTATACAAAACATATCGGTCATCTGTGATCTCTGAGTCATATATGCCATTCAAAAGCCATGTTTCCGTAAATACAATCACATCGTAATCGCAACAAGCTATCTGACAATAAACATCTTTCAATTTTGTTCTAATACCTCTGACATTTTGGTAGTATATCTTTAACCGTGTGAATTTAAGAGAATAATAAACCATTGCATACAAAAATAAAACAACTATAACTAAAGGTGCCTAACTAAGACTATCTAAAGTTTTGAGGTCTCTAATATATTTATAGTCGCTGGTTTCTGACTTCCTCATGAAAATTCTACCCCTGCGAACCCAAACAAACTTATAGTTCAATTCTTTTGCTTTCTTTCGGGCTGCAGCGTGTAAATATTTATTCGTCGGAGATAAGTGCTCGACAACATAGACATTCTCCTTGGCACCTCCTATGCCAAGTAGATTACTATTTAATTTCTCATTTGGATTAGCTTTGTTGTACTTAATTGAAGCTACCAGAAAAGTATCTCGAGTGCGTGGAGAGTTGAACTGAACAACGATAGACTTCGGGCGTTTGCTATTTGTATCGCGTTTTGCAATTTTAGTAACATGATGTATTTGGTTCTCGCTTATATCACAGGATATCACTTTACTGAGGTTAATGACAGTGGACACTAAATTCTCGCCTTATATCTTATTACTAAGAGCTGGTGTTTCACATGTGGTCCCATATAAATTTGATCGAGGTCAGACCAATAGTTTTTGAGTCATCCTTAATTATTTATATTAAAGTCGGTTGTACAAAATTTTTAATTTTTAATTATTATCGTAGTAAGTCTTGTATGATATCCCCTTTAAAATCATTACTCAAGAGTTGCGGGTTGTTATTTTTTGTGTCTGACTACCAACGCTTTTCTAATATTTACTAAGAAAAAAGTAGTAAATTACTATTAGCGTCCTTTCAACTTCAAATGACCTTTCCAAAATATGTAAAAATGTTAAATGAATGGCAGTTTTTTTTATTTATTAGGTTGGAAAGACGCAAATAGTTATATTATGCGTCTTTCCTTCGATGTTTTTGTGTTGCCAGGTGTATTTTTTAATCTAAGATGAAAAGGAAAATTCGTTTTATTTAAATAAATAAACAAATTATCAAAAAAAATAAGTTGGTCCTTAAAATCTTCATGTCTCTACGTACATATTTCAATTTTCATATAGATACCTTTTAATATACTTTAGACACGGGGTCTGAAAGAAAAATTCATAAATTTATTTTTTATTTCCATTTTACGTTTTTGTTAGTTGCGTCCTTCTTTATTATGACGGCAGAATGTAACCCGGCCGGCTCGTGTCGCCTCACGCTGTGACGCAGTAGGTTTCACTTTTGTCGGGGTTCGTTATTAATTGTAGTTTTTGAAACAGTTCCGTGTTGATTTTGTACACGCGTGCGCGAGCGACAGCTCAATCGTTTTCTTTATTAAATTGTTAATACTTGTGATTACCTGTTGGTATTATTCTTGTTGTTACGTTTTTTGTTTTAATAATGCTTAACGCGTACGTTTATAGTGATTATGAATACGGCAACATGTTAGGTATCCGAACCTAGGTACACGAAGTATCGCTAAATAAATTGTTAAGACGTCGGGATGGAACAAGTGTGTCATACTGTGCAGTGCACAAAGTGTTGAAGCGTAACCGAATGCGCCCATACAAATTGCACAAAGTGCAAGCTTTAGTTCCCGGCGATCACGACCGCCGACGAGTTTTCTGCCGTTGGTTATTATACCAGCAACAACGTGTGCCTGGTTCCATTGAGCACATTATCTGGACGGATCAGTTGACATTTACCAGAAACGGCCTGTGGAACCGAAGAAATACACACGTGTATTCAGAGGTTAACCCGCACGCTGTTCGACAAACCGGGCACCAAACCCGATGGTCGGTTAACGTATGGGCAGGTTTATTTAAGGATCGCATACTGGGACCAGTGTTTCTGCCAGAGCGACTGAACGGACAGCGATACCTAAACTTTATAAATGAACAGTTGGTTGACATTTTAAACGACCTATCGTTGGCTGAATATCGCCGCACATGGTTCCAACATGATGGTGCCCCTCCACATTTCGTGAGGTTCGTCCGTGAGCGCCTCAATGAGCTATTTGATGATCGCTGGATCGGCAGACTAGGACCACACGCTTGGCCACCTCGCTCACCAGATCTGACTCCGTTAGACTTCATTTTGTGGGGTATGTGAAAGAAAGGGTTTTTAATCGTGAATGTGATAGTGCTGAAGAAATGCGCCAAAGGATCGTGGATGCTTTCGAGAAACTAGGTACGGACTGTGTCGAAGACCACACGATGATGCCCCGCCTGCACCCAAATCTACCTTGAAATGAATGGAGCACAATTTGAGACGCATCTCATAAGACCACGGAGGATTTAGAGCGGTAAGCTGTTTCATACCTATTTTTTTTTAAATAACTTAGTACTAGACTAATCTGAATAGGTACATAACTGAATACATGAGAATAATAAACATACCTACACGATGAATAAAAACTCATGACTCCAACCTTGGTTACATTTCATTTAAGTATTTTTTCATTAGCGGGGAATCGAACCAGTTATTTGGGTTATTTAACCTGTAAATTCGGATTAAAGTGGCTAAGTGAAGACAAGCACAGTGGCAAAATAGTAGGTTAAGTAGATAAGTTAGGTATTTAGACAAGTGTTGTAAATTATTAGATATTGTGGTATGGCCCGCTAGTTGCGGGTCGCGCGAATTTGCGTTCGCGCGTACATTGACCTTTCAGTCAGGTGATATAAATTCAGTCATTCCACTGCTGGTTTTATGTTTCAGTATTTTCATGATATATTTTATGAAATTATCGATTAATTTAGCTGTACTAACATGATGGCGCGTGAATAAAGCTAATAAAACGTTGTAAAAAGATGATTTTTTTTTCATCAGGATCGAATTTATTTGTAACCCATGATCAAAGGTGTACTTGGTGTTGTCGCCTGTCTTAGTTTTCGGGAGCGTTCCAAAAATACCCTGTATATTCGATTTACTTTAAAACCGATTTTTGATAATCTGGTTGTTCGTTATGGCTTGTCATAGTTTAGCGTACAACATCACTGTCGTAAGTGGGCGGTACCCATCCATAAAATAGAAAAATATCCGTATGACAGTTTGCCTAAATAAATACGAAACTTCATGAGCGTGAGCTATCACCCACACGATGCTATAACGCAAAGATTATAAATAAATAATAATTCATATAAATTTATTTTACACTAGCTGTTCCCCGCGATTTCACCCGCGTGGAGTTATTTTACGCGAAACCATAAAATAAAAGCAGCCCAAGTTATAGCCCTTATAACATCAGCTATCTGCCAGTATGTATAAATATTGACAAATATTGAAATTAATATTTATACGATACTAACGTCACTCAATTGTTTTGCCTTCCCGGAACCCCTCCACTAACACTTAAACTTTATGGTATGGTATTAAAGTTCAAATTGACTTTTAAGTATTATTACGAATCTTTTGTATGGGACTATAGAAAAGTGTTGTTGTTAGACTTTTTCAGGCAATTTTTAAAATTTTTCTCTCCGTAAGAACCATCTTCGTACTTCAAGGAATATTACAAAAAAAGAATTAGCGAAATCGGTTCAGCTGCTATCGAAATTTGCGCTTAGAAACACATTCAGCGATTAATTTTTATATTATAAATACGGTCGGAAAAACGACGGAGGCTGGTACATATTATTTTCTTTATTTTTTAAATTTTGCCCACTTGGACAGATTTTCCGTTGCACAAAACGGCATATTTACGCATAGAGACAGTTTGAGCCTGCGACTGATAGTCCATTAGGCTCTACTGTCCCCAATTGTGAAACGCCTGTCCCGTTCACTTTGGGCTACCTCTTGCTTTATTGTATTCCAGGTTTTTTACTAATATATAAAGACAAGTTAGATGCCTTCTTAAGAACTTTTCAATGTGACACGTCAGCATATTGTAAAGAGTTTTATGAATATTTTCCGTCTGATTCTGGTCAATATAAATATTATTTACACAAGGCTGTTTGGTCTAAGACCTTAGGCCGCCTTTTTTGGAGAATCGTTACAACTTTCAACTTTGTAATAGTCTTGGGCATAGTCGGTCGCCATTGGGAGCGCTCAATTTAGTTCCTAGTCCTATAGCGAACTAGTTCGCTCATTTAGTTCGTTAGTTCTTTTTTAATTTTTCAGTAGATCTTATTAAAAAGATGAGTTTATTGAATGTCAGTAAATAACAATTAATTGAATTTACGTTAAAAAAAATTAATGATTTAATTAGTATGTAATATACTACATAATGTATAATATATGCATGATACTTATCAAGAACTATTTGATGATATGGACATTAAAATAAAATGTAATAAACGAAGCTAAACATGTTTTTATATTTTTGAAGTGTATTGGATTATTGAAAATAACGCAACTGTAATTTAAAGATTACATGTCGCTAATTAATGTAACATAGTAACATAGTGTAACCTTGATATAACAAACCTCAATGTAACGAATTCCTCGGTTTAACGAATTTTTCGAAATCCCCTAGAACTGCCTGTAGGAGCTAATGCAAAATGTAACTCTACATTACGAATAGATTTTATCAGAAACATCTTTATATCGAATTTTCAATTATTGCGGAATATATATAGAAGAAATTATTTATCTCTTTTTAACCAATTTTCACAACTAGAAATCTTGACATAACATATACTATTAATTATTCCTACTTAATTTCACAGTAAATCATGTCTTGGCAGGTTCAGACACGTATACGACAGGTAGATGACTATTTACGTAATGTTGAGATTAATAAACAAGTTTTCTTACCTTGTTAAAACGCATTGTAGTTCCACCTAACCTCTATATAACAAACCTCATTATAACGAATTACATGGTATAATAACGAATACTTTCTAATTCCATTCAGTTTCGTTATATTGAGGTTGCACTGTATTCAAGTATTTAATAAAATTAGTGGAAAAAGAAATGTAAAATATTAATTTTGAATAAACTTACCGTAAAATCGAATTGAGAACTATACGGTATTTATATACTGCTTACTATCACTTTCATATTAATATTGTGAGCCAGCAATATTTGTTATTTGTTGTGAATTGTGCACTAATAAAACTAAGTATAGACTATAAATTATATATTTTAATAAGAAACTCTGGTAAGAACGGTAAGAATAAAAATAAATCAGTCGGTTAGCCATGTATCTCCATAATAGAGTGGACGCAAGAAAAATAAATAATTAAAGAACTAAGAGCGTGATTGTCGACGAACTAGTTCGCATAGTTCACCTAAAAGATCGCTCTTCCAACCTAGGTCGTTCGCGAACTACCCAAGAGCCCAAGACTACTTTGTAATTTCGGTTTATACAAAGGTACTCTGTGCTTTGTAAAAACTGTATAAAAAATTTAAAAAACAAATATTGCAAGACGTGCAAGACTTTATCACAAATTATAAAGTTGTATGTACAAAAGACTTTATTTACTGTTACATGAAAAATGGCAGAGATTTACAAGTTTGTTGTATTATTATTTTGTACCAACAATTATTTTAGACATACCATATAATTGATTATTTTTTAATAACATATTAATTCGATATTTACAGACTCATACATCCTGTTAAATATTTTAATGATTATATTTCTCGAAATGTTCGACCAGATGGAAGGCAATTTCATGAACATCGAAACATAAAATTGAATGTCAATTCCATTAAAGCTTCAGAAGCCAGTGGAGTAGTAAAATGCGGGAATACAACGGTTATTTGTGGCATAAAATTGGTAATAGATGTTGAACGTTTAATTATTAATTTTTTAAGATTTTTTTTTAACAAAAGATAAAATTTTAGGAGTTAGCCACACCAAAGGCAGAAGAACCGGATTCAGGTTTCTTAGTTACAAATGTGGAATTGCTTCCTCTATGTTCATCAAAATTTAGACCAGGTCCACCATCTGATTATGCACAAGTCGTAAGCAACATTGTAACAGATATAGTTATGAATTCAGAATGTATCAATTTAAAGGACCTCTGTATTGTATATGACAAACTTGCTTGGGTTTTATATTGTGATATTGTTTGTATAGATAATGATGGTGGTCTTATAGATGCTTGTGTAATGGCCCTAATATCAAGTCTGAAGACATGTAAGTTGTTTTTTTCTTTTCTTATAAAATGAATGTGATAAACTTTTTCCACCTGATGGTAATTGGCTACTGTAGTAGGCTTACTTATTTGAAGTTGGTTGCATGAACATGTGCAACCTACTTCAAATAAGGAAGAGATGTGTTATCATCTCTGAGGACTTAGATGGAATGCCTCACGGTCTGTAATTATACCAGCTCTTTAAATTTATTGCAGCTTGTTAGAAAAAATTGAAAGGGTGATACTCAGTAGGACTCCGAGGCAAAAGAGTTTTAAGATAATTAATAGAATCAGGCGTTACTTTGCGGAAGTCCATTATATTAAAGTTGACAAAAAATTAATTTGCGTACATCCGCTTGATAAAATAGAATGATGTGTCTTACCTAGTTTGAAGAGCACCTCCCGCCCACCCTCAATTGCGTGCACTATCCCCGTCACCACTAATCCCAGCACCACTATTCCCAACACCACTACACTAGGAAAGACACCACTGACGACAATACGACACGTGTTTCGCCTCTACTCAAGGCATCCTCAGGTTATATAGACTCTACGGTGGCTAACCGTTAAGATCTCTTAGATCTCTTAGAGGTTTTACTTGTTAATTTAAAGGTTTATTGAAGTGAAACTTCTTTAGTATCGTTGTGATTTGAGATTTGCGATGAAACCAAAAAGCAACACTAAAAATGACAAACATATACATACATGTTTAGGATTTAGCCTGTAATAGAATGACTTAGAATACAGTGTAGTAAGTGACAGTAATCTAGTGGCAAGGTTGCGGACCGCAAACTCAAAAGGTGGGTTCCAATCTGCAAATTTTTAATCATAGCAATAATTGTTAAAGGGAATTTTAGTAATGTTAATAGCATTGTTAGCATTTTTTTAAATAGTGTATCCTATTATTTCTGTTTCCTCTTTGTGCAGTTCTTTAAAGATCGTTAATATACATTTTAACAGCTACAAAAAAAAAATTTACAAATTTATTAAATAAATTAAAATTAAATTAACCATTCAATGAAATTATCTTAATATACTAATCCATTTTCACTAATCCACAATTTCATAAATTCATGACATCTATTGTTTATTGGATGTACCACCTTGATAGTCAATAAAATTTTGTTCAATAAAGACTTAACCTATAGAAAGAAGTAAATGGCGCTATTAAAAAAAATTATTAGAAAGAAAATATTTTGATTTATAACACTAAAATTAAGTCTTAAAACAAGGATTGTAACATTTATTTGCTATAAAATTAAACTTTTATATTTTATGCTACACTTGTGGTTGAAAATTATCAAATTAAATCATTTGGTGTGAAATATTTTTGTTTTATATTACATTTCATTTGAAAGTTTCATTTTTACGGCATGTGAACTTCACACATGCTTTTTTTTTTGTTTTAATGGGTACTCAAAAAAGGTATTTGTACAATAATTTCAGTAACTCTGCCGAATGTCACATATGACCCAGAAACAGAAGATATCAAAGTTGATATAACCAAAAGATCACCTTTAAAAGTAAATGGTCTACCGGTTGCAACAAGTTTTGCCATTTTTCCATTTTTTGAAAAGTATGTAATGAACCATTTTTTTAAATTATGCTAAGTTTTTAATGTTCATTTTGTTCAATTATATAAAGAAAAGATAATTCTATAGTGTCTAATTTTTATTTTCTAGGAGTATATTGTTAACTGATCCATCAGCTTATGAAGAGGATATGTGTGGTGGGAATGGTGCTAATTTAATAGTTTGTTGGAATAAAGGATTTCTATGTGGGACACAGAAGTTTGGTGGTAGTACATTATCTATGGAAGATGAAAAACAGGCTTTAAAAATAGCGAAGCAAAGAACTAAGCTGGTTGAAAAACTTATTGAAACATGCATTGATAATGAAAGTAAATGAAATAAATTTAATTACTAAATCTTTTACTTACCTATTTCTTTTTCGGCTCTTAGCTGTAATAGCTGGTTAATTCTCTTTTTAGGTGACTTACCTCTGTTCACTTCTCTTAACTGTTTCTCATACCCTGCCTCAACCAGTACAAAACAAAGAAAGGGTTGGTTTTAGTATCCTGGCCCCAGAGGCGGATTTAATATCGACAGCACTAGGCTAGCACCCGATCATACCCCTCTGGTGACTATTATATATTTTAACTACTTATTTTGCAAATAAACTATGTTAAAAATTAAAATAAAGTTGCAAAATAATAATTATTTTGCAACTTCATCATCATTACAGCCTTTCATAAGTCCACTGTCCACTGCTGAACATAGGCCTGCCCGAAGGAATGCCACAAAGCACGGTCCTGAGCCACCTGCATCCATCGACTTCTTGCATGTCTTACCAGGTCGTCACTCCATCTCGTGGGGGGTCGCCCTACACTTCGCCTACCGATACGAGGCTGCCACTCAAGAACCTTTCTTCCCCATCGGTTGTCAGTTCTTCGAGCTATATGGCCGGCCCACTGCCACTTCAGCTTACTAATCCGTTGGGCTATGTCGGTTACACTGGTTCTGCAGCGGATATCCTCATTTCTAAGTTTATCACGCTGAGAAACCCCGAGCATAGCCCTCTCCATAGCTCGCTGAGCGACATTGAGCTTCCTCATGCGGCCAGCAGTGAAGGACCACGTCTCAAATCCGTAAGTCATCACTGGCAACCCGGACTGGTTGTACAATTTCGTTTTCAGATTTTGAGGTATACCTGACGAGAAGATGTGTCGTAGTTTCCCGAAGGCTGCCCAGCCGAGTTGAATCCGTCGATTCACCTCGGTCGAAGTTGGACTTACCTAGTCGGACTATTTGTCCCAGGTAACCATACTCGTCAACAATATCGAGCTTAGTGCTCCCAACAACTAACGGCATTGGTGTGACATGGATGTTAAACATGATTTTTGTTTTGTCCACGTTCATCTTAAGAGCTATCCGTTGGGAGACACTATTGAGGTCATTGAGCATAGTGCTTAAGTCCTCCAGCGATTCTGCCATAAGGACTATATCGTCGCCAAATCGAAGTTGAATGATGTATTCGCCATTGATGTTAATACCGCATCCTTTCCAGTCCAGTAGCTTGAAACGTTTTCCAATGCAGCGGTGAAGATTTTCGAGGATATAACGTCACCCTGTCTTACACCTCTCTGCAGTTGGATAGGCTTCGTACTCTGGTTCTGTACTCGGATAGCCATCGTAGCTCTACTGTACAAACACTTCAGCACTTCGATATACCGACAGTCAACTTGGTACCACTGAAGGGACTGCAGCACCGCCCAAATTTCGACGGAATCAAAGGCTTTCTCATAGTCCACATACGCCAGACATAGTGGCAAATTATACTCCTCGGACTTCTGTACAATTTGCCAAAGGGTATGTGGTCTACGGTACTAAAGCCTTTTCGGAAACCGGCTTGTTCGGGAGGCTGGAAGTCGTCAAGTCTGCGTGCGAGACGATTCGTAATGACTCTCGAAAACAGCACGTCACGAAACGGAAATCGGTCTGTAGTTCTTCAAAAGAGCGTTGTCGCCTTTCTTAAAGAACAAGGAGTAATGCCACCATTGAGGACGCAATTAAAGAGCTTCTGAAGGACTTCAAGTACCGGTTTTTTTCTTTTTTTTAATAGGATAAGGGTGACAAACGAGCACACAGTCCACCTGATGGTAAGTGGTTGCTGCGGCCTATAGACATCTACATCTATCCTTTGTTACAAATCAAAATGTAGATGCGTTGTCACCCGTGAGGACTAAAATTTTCCACCCGCTTTCAAAAGCTCCGCTGTAATTCCATCCTCGCCCGGGGACATGCCGTTTTTAAGGTGCTGGAGAGCCATTCTAATCTCGCTCAGACTGACGTCCGGGATATCTTCGGAATAGTGTCGGATAAGACTCGCTCTTGGATCGTTACTCACACTTGCGTGTGGCTCCAACGATGACATGTACAGCTGCCCATAGAACTTCTCAATCTCACTCAAAATCTCAGGTGTCCCGAAAACGATGCTGCCACACTTGGTCTTCAGCTTTGACAGTTGGCTCTTTCTGGCAGACAGATCTCTGGCAAAGACTGGAGCCTTGGTGCCGCCAAATTGTACATATTATAATTAGATTTTTGTTATGACATTTGTATATTTGTTCGTGGTGTACAATAAAAGTATATTCATTCATTCATTCCGCTGGATCGCTTCTTCAATACAAGCTGTATTGAAGTTGCACAAGTCCCGCCGCATGCATATGGAGATGAAAATGAAAAATGATTTATTGATTTACAATGATACAATTTAAAGCAGTCGCAAGGGCCCCTGTACTAGGTTGGTTACCTATGTTACTGGGTACCCCGCTCATCCACCAAGACTATACTAATATAATAATAATAATATTAATCAATAAATAACAAAAGGCAAGGCATGCGCTAGCATTAGGGAGTAATGTAATTTATAATATAATAAGTGTGTGGGTGTGTGTGTGTGTGTGTGTGTGTGTGTGTGTGCGCGTGTGCGTGTGTGTGTGTGTGTGTTGTGGGTATGTGAGCAGTGCTTTAACAATTGGTGAGGCTGTTCCAAGTATAAAAGTTAAGTAATAAATTGTTCAGTTTCTTCGTAGTTTAGTGTTAATAAAAATTGTGTTACTACACGTTTGACTTTAGTCCACGTCAGGGGGTTAATATGCAATCTGCTGTTAAATTTATTGTAAAGAGATATGGATTGGAATGCGTATTGTTTTTGCTTAAATTTTGTTTTATTTTGTGGTATATGGCAAATTTTGGTGCTCCTACGTTTTGGTGTATATAAGGTAAATGTCGATGAGTGTTTATTTAAGCAATTTATAAGACTTATGTAGTTCAAAAGTTTAAAATCGAAACAGTTTAAAGAACATTACCTTAATTAGAGATCTTTGAGCTCTTTCTAGTGCTACTATACGTGTTTTTGCTGCAGCACCCCAAACAGGTATACAATAACTCAGTACCGATTGCACAAGAGCTTTGTAGATGGTAATGAGGGTCGTTTCATTTGCAACACACCTGAGTTTTTTGAACACCCATGTTAGTTTTCTTATCCTGTCAGCGATGCTTTCAATGTGCTGACTCCATGTAAGATGCTGATCAATAGTTACACCGAGATATTTAATGGTACTAGTCCTGGTGATTTTATCAAATGAGCAATTACTATGGCTATTTAAATAAGGATTATGGCAGGAGATCTGTCTGTTCAGTTGCCTGTACGCTGTCAAATCTGTTGAAGAATGTAGCTTCATCTCCCGTCTAACAGCCATGAGATTAAGAGTGTGATCGGAGAGTTTTAGTGTTCTTCTGCGGCGGGTCTTGCAGAACTTAGCTCCAACCGCATAGTCAGTTTCCACGAGCTTGTCATTCATATCGTCCACTTCATTGCAGTCTTCTAGGCACTGAAAACGGTTTTGTAACTCGAGGTGAAAGGTTTCGGGACTTTGGACTAGAATACGAGGGGGACGGAGCATTAGACGAGACCTCTCCAACTTAACGTTTAGGCTTAGTGTGCCTCTAACCATTCGGTGATCGCTACCAGTTTTCACCCTCGCGATCACGGAGACATCACTGAACAGTTGTCGTCTGGTCGTCATAATGAAGTCAATCTCATTTTTTGTCGAACCGTCGGGGCTCCACCAGGTCCACTTCCTGTGGGGCCTCTTCTGGAAGAAAGAGTTCATCATAAAGAGTCCCTCTTTCTCCATGAAGTCGGCCAGCTGCTGGCCCCTTGGGTTCCTTTGCCCGTTGCCAAATTTCCCTACTTTCAGCTCACAGATCTCTCTTGTGCCTAGTTTTGCATTGAAGTCTCCCATTTACACCGTATAGTGGGTTTTGGAGGATCCTCATACATTTCCTCCACCTGCATCGGGATGTGCCGAGGTTGGTGCGTAAACCTGTATGACCTTCAGCGAATACCGTTTGGTGATTCTGAGTATAAGGTACGCAACCCTCATCGACATACTCAATCTTTACAACGTTGTTAACGAGAGACTTGTGGACGATAAATCCGACACCTCCTTGGGACAGATGGTCGGTGGTCGCCCTCCCGGTGATAGAGCAAGTTGCCGGATTTGAGGATTACGGTGTTCTCCCCCTCTCTTCGGAACTCGGATAATCCTATAATATGCCAGCGTAACTTGTCTTTATCTTCCAGCTCCACAATCTTCTCGTCAGTCCTCAGGGTGCGTGCTTTGTCTGTTGCCAGGTCGAGTCGTCTTAGGTGGCAACCGAACCTCCACCGGAGATTCTTAGCACCCCCTGCCCCGCCGTTACCATGGTCGCCAACGTAGCCAGGAAGAGCGGGGCCGCCGGGGACTGGGGGCTATCTCTTTGTTACTCTCTTCATATTGGCAACTGCAGTTTTTTTATTGTAATTTTGCTGTTATCAGGAAGATGCTGCTACCCATCTCCTGCCTGTTTCCCTTTGTCGCCTTTTACGACACCCACGGGAAGATATGAGGTAGTGGAATATCTTAACCGACACTACACGGCACCTTACTTTTGCAACTTACTTTATTCTAATTATTAGGACTGGTAACAAAAGTGAGTGAATGAAAAACGTGATAAGAGAGTGAGGGCGATGTGTAGGAGTCATCAAGTAGACGGGACGCGCTTTGGAAGCTCTACATCCCTATGCAGGGGTGACACTGAAAGTTCTTAGAAAATCAAAAATAGAACAAACTAGCAAGTTATTAGTTTTATTATATATTTTCAAAATAGTGCCCATTTACATCAATTGACCGCTGCATCCGATGGAACCACTGAGAAAAGCACTTTGCCCACTCGTCCTTAGGGTCTCTTCGACGGCATTTTGAAACGCAGCCACTTTTTTCTCGGCGTCCATAAAACGTTTTCCTCGAAGTTTTTCTTTTATTTTCGGAAATAAATAAAAATCGCAAGGTGCGAGGTCGGAGCTATAGGGCGGTTCACCCAGTAATTGCGTCTGACGTCGCCAAGTAGTAGATTGTTTGCTTGGCAGTGTGCGACGAGGCGTTGTCGTGGTGAAGGAGTATCCTACTGCGTGGTCGTTTCTCCCGAACTTTTTCCAAGACACAATTGTTAGTGTACCATTCTGCAGTAACTGTTTTTCGATCGTCGAAAACAATTTTTGCGTAATGGACTGTCCTTCCGAAGAACGAGGCCTCCATTTTTTTCCCCACGCTTCGACCTCTCTTCACTTTAGTTGGCAACTCCTTGGAAGGAAACACCTAGACAGCAGACTGCCTCTTAGTTTCCCTGGTGTTGCGGTAGTTCATGGGCGGCGCGGCGGTAGTCACTTATCATCAGGTGGGCCGCATGCTCGTTTGCCCAGTTCAGTTTCAGGATCATAACAATAAATCCAGCTTTTGTCACCCGTAAGTATGTTGAACACAGCATTTGAATCACTTCCGTTAAATCTTTGAACCATTTCACGACACCAATCAACACGACAGAGTTTTGGGCCTTAGTCTAATTATGAGGTATCCACCGGGCATAAAGCTTCCTGACCGTTAAATGTTCATGGAAGATTTTGTGCACTTGACTCATACTCATAGATGCCTAAGCTTGTCCGAATCTGCTGATAAGTCACTCTTTCATACCCTTTAGCATCAAAAGGCCTTGATGGCATGTCTTTGGCTATTTCTTTACTGGTGGTTGCTAATTTTTTCTATCAGTGGCAAAACTCAATTGCGGGTTTGGGACTGATGTATCTAACCAAGCATCGGCTACTTCAATTTTAAAATCTAAAAGGGCTAATAATTTAGTACTCGGGAGCTTAGTATTCCTACAATCAATTTGATACTTCCGCAATGCGTTAACCACTGCCAGATGTGGAAAGTGAATAATTACTTTGAGGGTCTACTTTTTAGTTTCACTTCATTATCTGATCTAAAACGTCCACTCCACCCATGTGGTTGTTGTAATTAATTAGTACTCTTGGAGCAACAACCGAATAACTTTGCTATCTCCTGTGTGGTGTAGTTTCAAGCTCTGTTCCGTTTTTGCGAAGGTGGTAAATATTGGAGCAATGAGCGATAAGTTCCATAAATATTTGCATAAAAGTAGCCTTGATTACACTGACTTGGTGTCCTTCCTCCTCCCTAAGGTGGGCAAGGATAATCATGATCCTTGTTAATGAAAGAAGATTGCTTCCATGTAGCAGTTTGCTTGATAGACAAATTTTGAAGAATTACCTCATTAGATCATTGTATCCGTTGTGTTAGAGGAGGCTAAGGTTACGCAGATGAGGAAACTGTAAATTCTGATTATGAGAAGGGATCTTTGTTTTTCTTGTCAAGTGTATGTTAAAACGATACAGAGTCAAAGTCTTTTTTAACACCATTGTAAAGTTGGTCAGTATCAAATTTAAAGACAGATGTCAGGTAAGAACCATTTCCGTCTTGTATTAGATTCAAGTTATCTTCGTCCCGCAAAACTACTCCTAAAAACAATAAAACACAAAGAAACTTACGTAAGGCTGATGGAGGCTATTGCAACTAAAAAAAAATATGTTGAAACTTCAACCTTCACCAAAAACTAACTAATTAACTTTATGGGGCTCTACTCTATATTAATCTATTTATATATATATATATATATATATATATATATATAAGCATATATTATCTGAGATTAATTTCGACCTAATATAATGTCAAAAAGCCGTAGGATTTGAAGATCCATGCGGACAGGAAAACATACATTAGCCCCATGTTGGGTAAATGCGACTATCTAAACTAACTCATTGGTTTTTGTAGCATATATGTTCACAATCAAAGCACATGTTACCCAGTGTGAAATTTACGCAGACATATTCTCTGAGTTGAATCAGTAGAGTCCCGATCAAACTAAAAGTATGTTTCGTAATGTTTGGGGCTAATGTGACTAATTTCTATAGAAATAGTGTTGTGTTGACGTGAAAAATATCGATAAATTGTAAAATGTGTAGGCAATCGATACTGATAGGTACCTAAGTAATATAAAACCATGCTTCGTTTTTATTTTTTATTGGCTAATCATCACATTAAAAAATTAAAATTTCCAATACTTCTCAAAACATAATATAAAAATTTTTAAGAAAGAAAAAAATTAGTAAGTAACTTTTTTCCAAACTGGTTACTTCTTCTGTGAGTGACTGTGGTGTTAATAAAAGAAATAATCCTGATAATTCATAGGTAGGCACATTTCATAGGTAAATTCTCACGATATCGTCAATTTTATGGCGCGTTTATTTTTGGTAAAATTTTATGTTATATACTGTTTAAAATATAGAATGTTTTCAATTATTTTGTTAATTTTGATATTTTGCAAAACAAAGGCCCGTTGTTGATAATTTGCATGAATTTAGTAAATGCATTTTTATACAAAATATTTTACATGTACTCTAGGGATTGACTCAAATATTATATGAAAATTATTGTCGATATTTATCTTGAATGTTTATAATGAATCAATAGACTTGCCCACACAACAAGAAAATAAATCTTCAGTTTGCTTTCTAAAATGTAGTTATTTTATTTTGTCGTTTGTCAAACACATTCCCTCTGGATTCTATAAGTAGAAAAAATGCTTAACGTTTATTGGACGGGTTGGTGGGATTCCAAAGAAGATCTCAACAATTTGCAGCAAACATTTTCTTGAGAAGTATAAAAGAAAAAGTAGAATAAAAACCATTTTATTAAAAGGAGTCATTTCTACATTATTTGTACCAGTAGGTAAGTATAATATGGTTATAATAAGACTAACTTTCAAAACTTTAGATAAAAATAGAGATAGATTGATAGATAATAGAGATGACGGATCCGTGGCGCAGTGATTAGCAATGAGTTGTTGCGCTGGGTTCGAATCCCGCACGGAACAAGTATTTGTATGGCCTACAAATAATTGTTCCGGGTCTGGATGTTTGTTCTCGTGCAATTTATGTTTGTAAACTGCCTCCACGACACAGGAGAAAATTCTGGTGTGGGGGTAACGTATTTGAAAAAAAGAGAAAGAGAAACAGATTTTTACACATTACAAAACTGTAGTACATTAAAGATAAAAGAATCCTGAGATTATCCTCTTTAAGTCATTATGAACCCAACTAAGTATCTATTTATTAACCAAAATAAATGTAATATGTACAACCTTACATAACCAACCGCAGAGCCTTACGCGGTTACACTAGTACAATATTCATAGCATCACGCTATTTACCCCAAGGGGTTGAGCGTAGCTTCGGATTATATTCCCAAGTCAATGATAAAACTTTTGGCGTAGTTAGGTATGGATATTTAGCAATGCTCATGAAGCGCCACTAGACGCATGAGACGCGATAGTATAAATTGCATAGTATTTGATACTCACAACGCTCGATACACGACTCATGCTTGACGGCAGACGACATTGTGCCGAGGGCTTAAATAGCGTGGTTCATCGCCTATAGCGTTAGTCGTAGAGAAGAGGAACTCGTGGTTACGTAATAGCTGAATGACGCGAATCAATATATCTGCGAAATTAAGTTGCACTTGCCGCGGTCAGTCCATGAATGAGTGACCATTTTCTTCACATACACTTCTATCCTCAGACACTTGGTGCACTTTACTCTGTTAAGATCATTATGTTTTTAAAATTCATGCAGATAAATTGATACTAACTTTCCGATAAACTTAAAAAAACAACTCCCCAATTATCAGATCGGAAAGTTTTATTTCCGAGCTATGATTTTTGGAGAAAAATATTTACTCCCATGGACAGTTTCCCTGGAATTTCTTTTTTAACATATTGTTAATATGAATGGGTAGATACTTAACTAAGTATATACCTACTTATATTTTATATATTTTATAAAATGTTTTAATGGGGAAATAAAAACGGTGACACGGACTACATAATGACTTATTTTTTATATAAGTATTACTTTTCATAATTACAAACATTTAATAATTAAATGCATTATAGAAGTATATTTTCACACATTACTTTCGACTTAAATATGAACTTAAACTTAATAATTTAAGGAAACTTGTAGGAATCAGTTAAATCAAATTGCTTTCTTTAAAGGCCAATATGTTTGAGGTTTTATCATGATTCATGTTTATATTCTTTCATCTGTCCCTGAAAAGTATAAAGTAATAATGACTCAATTTTACGTAAATTATTGAAATTTTACAAATAATCAAAATTCATTTTTTGCGTCTTATTTTGCAAGTTTTGTGATCGGTTCATATCTCATACTAAATGAACAACCAATTTCTACACGACTCTAATTACATCGGTAGGAGGTCAGCGCTTTCCTTGATTAGATAACATCTATCTCTGTTCATTATGAAACACCAAGGTTCGCATACAGACAAGAGGATCGCCGTCTGTGAGAAACAGATGGCGCCTCATACGAGTTAGGATGACTCTTTCGAAGAGTTTGCCCATGGCGTTGAGGAGGCTTATCGGACGGTGACTGGAGGGGAGGTGGTGAGGCTTACCTGGCTTGGGGATACCAATGACAATTGCCTCTTTCCACGTGGTGGGAAAGTGACTGAGGTTGAAGCAGACGTTGAATATAATAGCCAATAAGTTTATCACCTGCTCAGTAAAATGTTTGAGGGCTTGGTTGGAGATGCCATCTGCGCCCGGCGCCATTTTGGGCTTCTGTCCTTTGATGATGGATGAGATCTCATCATTGGACACAGTGATAGGGTCAGAGGCTGCGGGGTGTGAGTTCCGGCGGCGGACCTCATCCTCTACTGCCTGGATGTGGGACAGGTCGGTGGGATGTGTGCTGGGAGGAGAGCATTGAGCGGCGATGCTGTCTGCAAAGCACTCAGCTTTTTCCTTGTCCTCGAAGGTAGTAGTACCTTTTACTCTTTTCGAGGTCTCGAAGTTCAGAAAGGCGTGAACAGACTTCTCGTTGCAGATGATTGGCCGTACGCCTATAGTCATGAGTGGGATAGAGTGCTGCTCTCCGGAGAGCAGCTCTCTTGGCTTTTAAGGGGTTGCTAATATCTAGTGGAATACTATTGTTATTAGCAATCGGGACTACCCTTTCATTCTGCTTAAGGGAGGATTTTTTCAGGGTGGTGAGAGAATCGACCGCGGTGTCGATTTTTTTAGTACTGTCGTAAAAGTCCGAAGAGAGGGTGAGCTGGTCCATAGCTGAGGCTAGGGACTCCTTGAAGCCCTTCCAGTTGGTGAAGGTTTTGGTAGAGGGAGTTGAAGGGCGTGGATGATGGCCAAGTATGAGGCAGACAGGACGGTGGTCGTCAAGTGTCCATTGCCTGATGTTAAGGGAAACTCCATTTACTAGCGCAAAGTCTAGCACGTCAGGAGCGTGGTCAGTGTTATCGGGATAGTTAGTGACACCGAGGGGACTGTAGATTGTGAGGTCGTGAGACTGAGTGAAGTGAAGTAGTACCTTGCCACTACGAGTAGTAGTGAGACAAGTCCATTCAGTATGCTTGTAGTTAAAATCTCCAAACATAATGACTGAATTGCCTAATGCAAGGTTGGCTTCTAAATCGCTCTTGAGGTGGAGTTTTCCACTAGGGATATAGCTGGAGACTATGGTGATGAACTGATGTCCAGTCAAGGCTAGCTTGCAAACCGTGGCTTCCATGTTGGTAAGCAGCGGAGTGGTAATGTGGGAGCAATGTAGTAACTTCTTGTAGTAGATGGCAGTACCGCCGCCTTTGCGGTCAGGTCTGTCGTTACGAAGAAGAGAATACTTATTGATGGAAAGGCCTTTGAGGTCCTTAGGTTTGAGATTGGTCTCCTGGAGGAGGAGGAGGTCGGCTACGCGATCTCGAAGAAAGAGCTTAAGTTCGGGGAAGTTATTTCGCAACCCACGAATATTAAAGGAAACAAGCGATAAACCCTTAGGCTTAATACGACCCAGAGACTTTGGGAGAGCAGAATGCTCTGACATTATTAAGTTAAATTAAATTAACTTAACTTACAATGAACACAAAAGGTTGCGATGCTCAGCAAGAGCAAGGAGACGGTCCTGAGGGGACTGAGCAGCGCGCAGTTTGCGTGCTAGGATGGCAATCTCCCCAATGTCGATGCTTCGAATACCAGAATACACTGTATTCAGGTCATCAGCCAATGAGGATTGTGCCTTGTGTGGGGCGGAGGATGTCCACGGGGGTCGGCCGTTTTGGGGCCCCATGGAAAAACTGGTTGTCACACAAAGAAACACCACATTTTTGACAAAATTTGAAGGTGTATCCACCACATTTTGGAAATTTGCACCGTTGCTGCTTGTCTACCCATACGGACCAATTGGAGACTTTGTCTAATCTCACATCCTTTGCAGGTATTGGTTGCGTAGCTCCTTTACACCTTTTCTCTTCAATTTCATTTTGCAATTAATTGCTTGGCCGGCCTCGATTGGTACCGTTAGTCTGCAACCCCATGCGACATAAAGTTTCACCTAATTTCATCCTGTATCTGTACAAATTTAACACTTTTGTGTCCTTTGTATGGACTTTTTTATAAATAAGCCAAGAGTTTATTACTGTCACGTCTAACACATGATAAAAGAGGCGCATGGTCCAGTTGCGACTTCTCATGTTTATATTATAACGTCCAAGAAAATAATCTAGATCAACCCCCCCCCCCCTCCCATGTGTGTGCGTTGTATTCTTTGATCACTTTTGAGTAAGAGATCGGAACTCGTTCTTTTTTCACTCTATCATAACGTGTTACAGTTGTAGCTGGTTCAGCACCAACGTAGGTGAAAAGGATATTCACAGGTTTATTGTCTTTCCATACTACAGCTCTGACATCAAAACCATCCACATTCGCTACATTTTCTTCGTAATATCCTCTTGGGATGCTTTTTTATGATAGCCTTTTTGTCTGGTAGCCTAAAATTGCGTAGACGGTTGACACGTACTGTCCCCAATGAATAAATGCCTTCCTTAGCTAAGAAAGTCACAAGCGGTAGAGAGTGTAAAAATTATCAAAGTAGACTATATGGTTTGCTTTGCGAGGTATCATGCGAGCTAGACGTACAACACTATTCCCTGACTTTTTTTATATTCTACTAAGCCAGCGCTTATCTACGATCCCACTTGATGGTAAGTGGTGATGTAGCTTAAGATGGTGAAGCGCACTGACTTAACAAAAGCCTATTCACTCTTGTCTTGAAGACACCCACACTGTAAACGGATGGAAAGACAGATGCTGGCAACTTATTCCACTCCTTTGCTGTACGCATGATGAACGACGTGGCGAACCATTTGGTTCGAATGCGTGGTACTCGTAAATCAACAACGAAACGTGGTAGAGCCATGCTGCCGCTATATTATGGTTGTAGCACGAATGGGTCGGCTCGACCGGGGAAGGACCACGCTCTCACAGAAAACCAGCGTAAAATAGCAGCTTAACGCTGCTATGTTTCGTATGGTGAGTGTAGAGAACCGGAGACCCTTTTTACTGGCAAAGAGGCATTCCATCTTAGTCCTCACGGGTGACAACGCATCTGCATCTTGAGTCTTTATTGAGGATAGATGTAGATGTCTATGGGTCACAGTAACCACTTACCATCAGGTGGACTGTGTGCTCGTTTGTCACCCGATCCTATAAAAAAAAAAGAAAGGGTGGAGACTGGCTGAAAATCTGGTTGTCCGATGGTGAAAGGGAGAGGGGGGAATTAAATTATGTAATTCCTGCGCACACTCTCCGAAATGCATCCTGTAGAAAACCGAAAGGCTGGCTACTTTACGTCTGTGTTCGAGGCTGGTAAGATTGGTTTTAACCAAATTCGGGTCACCAATAAGCCTCTTAGCACGCCTTTCCATTGAGTCCAGAGCTGCTAGGTGGCATTTTACAGCATCCATATATGGCAGCAATACTCCATGCACGACTGGACTTGCGCTTTATATAAAGTAAGCAGCTGTCACGGCGTGAAGTATCGCCGCATCTTTGCAAGGACTCCCAGCTTCCTTGCAGCTGCTTTGGCTGAATCTATGGGCATAAATGCGATGGTAGGTTTAGGTGAGACATGGGTCATTGACTGTTTTTTAGTTGATGTAATTTAACTGTTAATCATTAATGGTCAACAGGTTGAAAAAGCTGTTAAATAAATAACAGGTGTTAAAACTTCAATCGTTAGCGTTAATCGTCAATTTAATATTTCAACGTTTTCGATCAATAACAAATTTGTTGCAGATTAGGTTGAAGATTATTGATTTGGTAAGAATTTAGATTAAGAACTTTTATTTTTATTGAATTGGAATGACCTTTAATTCGTACTTTTCCAGGCTTAGGACTTGCTGGGTAAAAATAGTAGGTATTCAGGCGTACTTAAAAGATCATCTGATTGTATATACATTATTCATCATTTTTTGTTTTTTTCCTTTATTCTATTTACAATTAGATATTAAATCTCATAACCTGCAAAATGGTCTTCCTCTAAGATTACATTTAAAAATAGCAGTTAACTTAAACTTAAAAAAAAACTTAAATTAAAAACATTTGTCCTCGACGCGTAATGCAAACAAAATAATCGCAACGAATTTTAGCCTTGACTTACACTCAGGGATTGTTTACACACACTAATTACAAAATCATAACAAATCAACGTTTTTTTACTCGCTCACGCTCACACAAACAAACGCACAAGACCGCGTCGGTAATCTCCGAAAGTAACGAATATTTCCGAAGGAGACTAAATTCACAGAAATTAATAAATAATATTGAAATAATGCGTTGACGTAAATTAACAGCTAATATTTTCAAGCTGTTTTTTCATTAATGAATATACAAATAAAAAACAGTTAACTTATTGACGATAGAAAACCGTTTATTGATTCAACGCCCACTTCTAGTTTAGGTCGGTATTGGCCGGGAATTCCCCGTTTCCTGCTGCGTTACGACAGATTACTCACTAATCTACCACTTACAAAAATAGTACACGCTACTCGTATTCCACGTAGAAGATTCTGGAAACTATCTGAGGCCCTATATAAGGCCGGTATAGATCACGACCGAGGAGTATTGAATTGGCGATACAAGAGAATACTTCGAAGCGAAATAACGGCGAACTGTGTTTTATTATTAGTGTGATTTTAGATTGTAATTAGTGTTGTGTAATTAAAGTGTCAATTTTGGTAATTCAATCGGCAGTTTTTAATTATCTCGAACCTCAAGCTCGTAACAATATCTAAAGAACGTAGAACTTTGTCACGTTAAGCGTTCCGAAACAAAATTATTTGTGCCACAAAAGTCAACAATAAATATAATATAATATAGTCCTATGTTGTTTACATATTATTGTTCGTACAGTCACGAACAAGACATTTTTAACTCTCTTGTTGGAAATTAAAAATGATTGTCAGAAATTGAGATTTTATTGTAATCTACCTACGTACAGTAACATTTAGCTACTTCTAGCAACTTTTTGGGGTAAAAAAGCTGGCAATCTAGCAACATTTTGAAAAATGTCTATCAACTGGGTGGAGTTTTGGCGGGAAATTGACCGGCGGCGGTTTGCTGCTCCTGTATTATTGTTTAAATAATGGTTTGAAGTGGACTTTTATATGTAAAAGTGTTGCGATTTTGTGTATTAAGTGTCTACGCATGTGAACTATTAGTGGAAACAGTGAAACAAGTGCTCTGATGGTGATGGATTCTCAAAATAAGCTGTTTGTTTGCATAGGCACCTTTAGATACCATCGCCAACTATCAGCTGTCTGCTGGATCAAGTTGCCGCCAAAATCTCCCAAGAACTGCACAATGTGACGCATCAACATATTGTGAAGCAGTATACTATGAAGGAGTGGGGAAATTACAATAAACCGAATAAAAATACTTAAGACTTGGCCTAAAGGTCTAGATACCAGGCCATAAACTCCAAAAAAAAAAATCTATCAACTGATCAACTGGGTAAAGCTAGTAGCGATGGGTAACTAGCCAAAATTGCAATAACCTAGCTAGCCAGTTATTTGTGGTGGAATAGCCAGCTAGATAACCAGCTATTCAGCTATTTGGCTATTTGGATAAATGACTCACTAACCAACCGATAGTTGATACCGTTAGCGTGAGCGTGCCACTGTAGTGTAGCTAGGCTAGGAATTCAATGCTCAACTGCCCTGTGGATTACGTTCGAATCTCGCCGCGGAACTTATATTTAGATAAATAAAAAATAATGACTTTCGTTTTTATTTCCTTATTAATTTTATATTTTCTTGAAAAGAAATGAATTACCCTCATAACTATGTCGTACATATTATTAAATTAAATTATTAAAAACTGTCGAAATATCATATCCATCTATATTTTAAAGTGCCATCTATATCTATAAATGAAGGAACTGCTGTAGTATCAGATTTAATTATGTTATACAACATTCAACAGTACAAGTAAATTAAAAGATATGCCATAGATGTCGCGCTACTCCATTTTTTATTTCTATTTCTAATGATGCTATCGTTGTAATTGTAAACCTTATTTTATACTCGATAATGTTTTAAATCGTGTAGTTGATAATTCACTTATGTTGATTCAAAGCTTTAAATGAAATTTAAAACAATATTAACATTTTGCTCTTGCATTTCACTCAGTGGACCTAATTTGAATTTAACATCAGACGAATAGGTACTTTTGCTTTGGTTGTGTTTATTTATTCAAAAGTGTGTTCGCTTTAATTGTTCTGCTTATCGAATTTATGCCCTGACACTATGGAACTTGAGTGCTGTGTACGTACTATGTAAATATTAGAAATAATTAGTGTAAATAATAAGAACTTTCTAGAACTTCGATATAATTTAATTTAGTAAAAATGCCAGGGAGTATTTGGACTTATCTTCAAAAAAATAATATTACTAAAAAGGACAATGTAATATATGTAAAAGTTTTTTTAGTTATAAAAGTTCAACAGGCAATCTAACCGCCCATTTAAAATCTAAACACATTGCTGGTTACGCTGAATTTAAAAAAAAATATTCGAAACACCCGGCAGCTCTACCGCCAAGATATTTGCAGGCTTCCCAGAATACATCCAGAAATGTGTGCGATGCTGATGCTGTACCGTCTACGAGCACTTATCGTGACGCTGATATCGTTGTCGCGTCATCGAATGACTATGTACCAGCGTAAGCATTCGTTCCCTTTCCTCCAACGAAGAGGCAACGCCAAATTGATGCTTATATTCCAAAAAAAATATCTGCAGAGCAAAAAAAAAGCAATTGACGCTGACTTAATGGATCTCTTCATTGATGCCTTTCATCCGTTTAGTTTAGTAGATGAAAGATCTTTTAGGAAGTTTGCTCGGTGGATTCCAGGGTATGTTTTACCCACCCGAAAAACTGTCAGTAATAGCATGCTTCCAGAAATCTACCACAAAACTAAGATGATTATTCAAAGCAAAGTATCAATAGAAGCCGAAACCATTTGCATAACAACCGACTTGTGGACATCCACCTCTACGGATAGCTATAAAGCAGTTACAGGACACTTCATAAATAATGATATGGAAATCCAAACTGTGTTGCTGGACTGCTGCAAGTTTTTTGGGAATCACACTGCCGACAACATCGCAGCTGAGATCAAACGAATATGTGAAGAATGGGGCATATTAAAAAAAAATTGACTTTTCTATCATTGATAATGCGTCCGCTATGCTAAAAGCAATGAAAGACATTTTACAACTAAAGCACTACGGATGCTACGCCCATTCGTTAAACCTAATTGTGTAATTTAGTTTGAAAACGATGGAATCTTCCATTGATAAAGTAAAAGTAATAGTACGTTATTTTAAGCAGAGCACCACCGCTGCTGATAAATTAACCAAATATTTAGTGGACCATGGACTTCCACCAAAACGGTTGAAACAAGACTGTCCGACCAGATGGAACTCAACATTTTATATGTTGGAAAGGTTTATTGAACTAGAAGAACCACTGCGTGCTACCATGGCAGTAATAAATAAAGATATACCCGTCATATCTTTAGAAAAATGGAAGGCATTTAAAGTGCTGTGCCAGGTACTGCGACCCTTCGAAGAAATAACACGATCTGTGAGTGGTGAAAAATACATCACAGCGGGTTCAGTAGTCATTTATACGAGATGTCTAGCTGAAAGCCTGAATTTATTGATGCATGACAATGTCCTATGTGATGTTGTGTACTTGGTTGCATTAAATTTAAAGAAAGGGTTAGAAGAACGATTTAAAAATATAGAAAAAAGTGGAACTTTTTCACTCTGCCTTCTCTTAGATCCCAGATTTAAATTAAAGGCTTTTGAAGACCAGGCAACGGGTTTATTAACAAAAAACAAGTTGATTGAAATGGTACAATGCCAAATATCAAAACAATTTAATTTCCAACCAGTTCCAAAGGAAACATCAATAGAAAAAGAAAAAAAATGAGAAATACTCTCCTTTTAATATTGTAGACAGTATAATTGTGAGCAATTATACCATAGGAACTCCGTTATCAAAGGCTGTTAAAGAAGTCGACATGTATTTAAATGATGATCCACTTCTCCTTAAAATGTCATCGGGAGAATTGAACGATCCACTTAAATGGTGAAAATTCATCGTCAAATATACCCATTGTTAAAACACACTGCAACAAAGTCGCCACCTCAGTTCCCTGCGAAAGGTTGTTTTCGAAATCGGGATTAATATTAAACGATCGACGAACAAGGCTTACAACTCAAAAAGTGCAAAAACTAATGTTTTTAAATGTCAATATGGACAAAGAACGTTTTAATTGGACGTAAACCATTATCATATAAACTTTTATATTCATTAAAAAAGTGTATAAATAAACAAAAATACAAATAGGTACTTACTAATAGTGACTAAATAAGTGTATAATATTATAGCATCTAAGACTGTATATAAACAAAATAAGTGTAAATAGACTAAAGTTACATCTTCTCGTCAGGTATACCTCAAAACTTGAAAACGAGACTGTACACCCAGTGCGTGTTGCCAGTGATGACATACGGAACTGAGACGTGGTCCTTCACTGCTGGCCGGATGAGGAAGCTCAAGGTCGCTCAGCGAGCTATGGAGAGGGCTATGCTCGGAGTTTCTCTGCGTGATAAACTCAGAAATGAGGATATCCGCAGTAGAACTAGAGTGACCGACATAGCCCAACGGATTAGTAAGCTGAAGTGGCAATGGGCCGGCCATATAGCTCGAAGAACCGACAACCGATGGGGAAGAAAGGTTCTCGAGTGGCAGCCTCGTACCGGCAGGCGAAGTGTAGGGCGTCCCCCCACTAGATGGAGTGACGACCTGGTAAGATATGCAGGAAGTCGATGGATGCAGGTGGCTCAGGACCGTGCTTTGTGGCATTCTTTGGGGGAGGCCTATGTTCAGCAGTGGACTTGTGAAGGGCTGTAATGATGATAATGATGATGAGACTAAAGTTCAAATTTGTACATAAAATCAAATGAACTTCGAAATACGCCGATGTAACATTTTATACTGTATGATATTTCATTATAATTTAATTTTGTACGCTAATGTTTCATCGTCAGTCCTAAGCCTGAAGAAAGTATGAAGGGAAGTTCATTTTAATTAAGACAACGGATAAAATACAATTATTATGTACATATTACAAATAATAAACCTAACCTTTTTCTTATATCGTGAATGTATAAAAGATAAGGGCGATGTAAAATGCGAATGAAGATTGCATCGATCGCGCGTGTAGTTTCCCGTTGCCAGTTGGCTAATGGCTATTGGTTGGCCTTGGCTATTCAGCTAGTCAGCTAGCTAGTAGCTGGTAGCTGTCGGCAGCCGCGCGTAGCTGAGAGCTACGCGCGGCTGCCGGCTATATAACGTAGCGTCCTCAGTAGCAGCTACCCGCTGCGCCGTAGCTTGTCGGATAACCGAAGCGCCTCTAGCCAAAGTAGCCAATAGCTAGTTATCGTGTTGACGAATATCATAGCCGTGGCTATTTTGTGAATAGCCGCTATTTAGTTAGTTACTTGAATAGCTACCCATCTCTAAAAGCTAGCAGTTGGCAACGTTAAAGCAAAGGTAAAGTTTGTGTTGGCAACACTGGTTTAGGCTTTAGGCATATAGGTTATACTTTCATTTCATTACAAGTAATATTTTTAATCTTAAAAGTAACGTGATATTTCTTATTGAAAAACTACGATAACGAAGTAGCTAGCAGCTAGCAGTACCTATTTGAACCCATCAACAACTCACGTCGTCAAAACAACAGAAATGCCAGCAAGCAGTATTGACTTATTTCACATGCAAGACGCCAAAAATAATTTTAATGCTATGCGACCTGCCCCGATTTACAGTGATCCTACAAACGAGTTGATGGGTCACTGTCAGAATATACATATATCTAGAAACTGCTACTATGGATACCATGATGCAAAAACTTCAGAAAACATTTACGATGGTACTGATAGCGAGATGAAGGAAATACAACCAGAATTAGGACCCTCACAGAAAAATCCAAAAAAGCGATGTGCTGACTCTTGCGCTTACCCTCAAAGCAAGCGGCAGCGAGAAGGTAATCATAATTTATTTTTAACGATTCCTCATTGATTATAATATTGTATTATAATATTGTATGTGATAGAGTGACGTTTGATGACAAATACCTATACTTATAAAACAATAAATTAATTCAATGAGGTTTCGTAAAATGTTATAAGCATGTATATTTGTATATATTTTTTGATATACATGTTTTGCTGTTGAAATTCAGTTCTATTATGACCTAAATTTGCAGCAATGCAGCAGGAATATTGTGTATACACTATACATTCTTGTAATATTTAGGAAGTCTCACTCTTAAAAATTATAACAAACATGAAATCTATTTCAAAGTTTTGTTGCAATTTCATATAGTTTATTGTTCTATTTATTGATTTGTATTTAGCTTTTTAATGCTGTGAATGCACTTGATAGACCTGTTGCATTGAGAAGTTTAATAAGAAAATTTAAGTTATTTATATTAGGTAACCTGTAGCCTATGATTGGTATTTTATGAAGTAGAGCATAAGATTATTACAGTAACACAGATAATGGTGTCTGATGTAATAATTACTTATGTGTATGCAAACATTACAAATTTAAATGAAACTACTTTTTACATATTTTATGACATATACTAACTTATTTTATATTCTAGACATTTTGGGTACTAAACTGGGCACATGGTCACAGACTAGGGTGTTCAATGTCCTAATGTCATACAGCCAAAATTAATTTCCTATCTAGCCCTACTAGAGATAAAGATTTGGGTACGACTTTCCATTGACTTCCGTCGAGTTGGGGTTGATACGTATTTTTACAGAAAAGTTATACTATTATAAGCACACACACAAAGTTACAACATGCGGAAGCGCATAATTTTTGAGAAAAAAGTTATTGAAAATCAATTATTCTTGCATTGTTTATGTCTAATCCTATAATAAAACTGACACCATTTTTTATTGTTATTGTCAGTAGGGATGTCAATTCTTTCCGAAAAAGATCGATTTTTTAAATAGATTCGAATTGTAAGCTGATGTATCGATTCCCAAAAAATTTATTTCTAAAATATCTATATTTTTTTCATGTTTGCATTTATAATGTTTATGAGAAAAAAATAAATCCATTTTATGAGAAAAATATCCCCTTCATCATAAAATATAGGGGGACTGATTCAGAAGGATTTCTGTATCTATTTTGAGACTGCTACGTCTCCAGCGCTGTGGGAAGAGCAGCCTCTACGCCTTAGCGTAAAAAATCGCAGGCATCCCTTCTTGTCCGATGCCGAGCAGGCGGAGGCTGCTCCCCCTTCGCGCCTCCGTCTCTATAAAACCACTCTAGGGGTAGGACAGACTCGTACCAGGTGGAGTCGGGGTCAATCAATTCGGTTCTTTGGCATAAGTTGAACCTAACCTATTTTATTTGTTATCTGCCCTAATTGGTACTGTTAAAATAAAACAAATTTCAATAAGAGATCATTTATCATGGTATCTTTCTTGTTTTTCATAAAATGGGTTTATATTTACATTATAAATGCAAACTTTAAAAAAATATAGATATTTAGAAATCAATTTTTTTGTGAACATCAGCTCGAAAGAATCGACATCCCTATTAACGTCGACAATGACATTATAAAATGGTGGTAAAAAAGTTTTACGGTAGGATTAGACATAAACATTGCAAGAATAATTGATTTTCAAGAAATTTTTTCTCAAAAATTATGCGTTTCCGCATGTAGAAACTGAGTGGTGCTTATAATAGTGTAACTTTTCTGTAAAAATATGTATCAACCCACAACTCGACGGGAGTCAATGGAAAGCTAAGCCAAGATTTGCCTTAAAATGCATGGAGGTTATGTCATATGTCTATCTTTAGTAGGTTAAATCATGGATAGATAGTATATTAATTTATGGTCCGATCTATTCAATATGAATTTACAGTCTTGCATCTACTATTTCATTCTGCATAGTAGCTGTGGTTAACTATGATAATGGGATATCAAACATCTCAGTCCCCTGTGACCATGGGTGCTGTAAAGTACTTGAAACGTCGGGAATATAAAATAATATATGCAAAATCCATAAAAACCAGTTTTATTTAAGTATCTGATGTAAATTGTAGAAATTACATCTTAGATTATACATAAGCAAGCTATAGAGCGCGCGAATCAGTCATTGACCACTATGCCAAACGTAAGCAGATGTTCTGTATATAGTTATTGATTGATTGATTGAATAGTGATGCAGCATGATTGACACCTGTGCATAATTGTACTTAAGTTATTCATTTTATCAGATAAGTATTTAGTAAATATTAGGTAGGTAAGTAATTATAAGGTAGGTTTTAGCAGATCAACAAAACAGGTATGAATTAATAAAACAATGTTTATTAATCGAACACAAAAATTTAATTAACTGTCCCTTAAAACGCATTAACTTATTATGTAATTGTTGTTTTGATTGCATGATTACAGTTTTACCTTCAAGATATTACAAAGTCAATATATTTTTGAATGTTTTTATTACTTTTGAAAAAATTTAGCTAGATTTTTAATCACTTTAAAATAAATGTAATCTTTTTTCAAATTTAAGCTCTGGTATTTCACCTCTAACCAGCTTGAGCAGTCCACCCTTTCTTTTTTTTAAATGGATGAAACAAATGGAACTCCTGATGTTAGGCTTTTGGCTACTGGCTTCCAACCTGATTTGGGCTTTTTTATTGCTACCACCCATTTATTTGCCAATTCACTGCTTTTTGGAAATCTGAAATTAGAAAAGTATTTTAACCGTATTTACTTTTATTATGTACCTATATAACAAAGCTATTCAAACATTTTATTTTAAACATTGAACTATATGGGTTTGTAATAAAAAACATCTTCATTTCTTATACTATGATAATTGCATTTTTACGAAAGAAATCATGTTATTACAAAATATTCCTACAATGGTATAGCACCAGCTCTAATTCGAGGTAAACCTAAAGTGGGGTCGCTGGGAGAATGTGCTGTGTCCACATAGTCACATGCCTCCCACAATACCCTTTGACTTTTTTTTAATCAAAATATTACCTATAACAATAAATATCTTTTTTTGTCTAAGTTTGCTTCTGTGAATGGTTTTTTCAGCTTGTTAATTCACATTTCACCAAGGTAAGTTAAAATTCAAGTAATTGTCGTCGAGAGGAACATTCCACGAGTGTGTTTTTTCATGACTAATAGAGGCGCCCTCGCAAATCGAGACTCATATTCTCATTCATACTTGCTAACACTCTCTATAGCTTGCTTAAGTATAGTACTCTAAGGATAACATCCTTTGCTTTGGCACAAAAAAGTCAGCTTATGATTTTACAAGAAAAAGCATCTTTAATGTAATTCAACTGCTCCTCCTTCTACTCTCTATGGTGTCTAACATAATAAAAGTTAGCAACAGAGGTACTACTATAGGAGTCAAGTTGAGTTTTGAGTTCCAGACAGTTTTGGTGAGAGTTTAAATGCAGATTTATGTTTTAACAATATGTTTATAATGTTTATTTGGTACTTGCACCAAATTATTAACTAAGTTATTGAGCATCAGTATTAGTGTCTCTGTGCCATGCATACGTAATCATAAAATACATCCATCTCATACCACTGACCATACCTAAAAATGCTTACTGCACATTTGAAGGTCAGCACTATTAATCTGTGCTCTTCTATTTTTTCTTGTTCTATGTTTTACTTGCAGATACTTTTATTCTAGTGTTAAAAAATCCCTTGCAAAGTAAGTCAAGTGCATTTTGCAGCAATTAGTTTTGTAATAAATTGCAAGATTATTTTATAAGTACTTACATGTAGTATAAAATGTATTTAGTTTAATTGTATATAATATTCAAAATAATAGTAGTATAATTGCATTATATCTAAGGAAAATGAAAACATATTAAGACGTTAGTAGTTAGTATTACAATAATATTTTATGGGATACAACAATATGATATAATATAGAAAGGATATGATGATATACTGGGTCACACATACAAGCGTCTGTATGTCAGTCAATTTCTCACAATTTACACAAATCAATTTGAGCTACTTATGAACTGCTAATAACTGAATAACTATTAGACCCAGACAAATTAGAAGTATACACAGGAAAAAATGTAATGAAATGAAGTGTATGTATTGATTTTTAATTTATCATTGATAGATTTATAACTGTGTGCTAGTATTGGATGAGACTACTTTCCTCTTATGACGGAGATTTTTTTAGTTAACAGTATTGAACCACTAGAAACCTTATTTTTGAAGTAAAACAGTGTAAAATCGGGGGTGGGGCTAGTATAAGTGGCATCCCTCCTATGTGCATGTGTGTGTGCACACATGTTACTTATAACATAATATCTTGCCTGATCTGCTCTGATTAATGTTTTTATCGAAGTTTGTTACTGCACTAGAATTCAATTTTTGGATATGCATAGTACGGAATTTCTTAAGAACGATGATAACATCAGTCTGTTAATATCCCTTATCCACTTGTGAAGTGTTACCAACTCGGAATCAAGTTATCAGGTTAAATTGAATTTAAAAAAATGCCTCTAGTCCATTGACAATCTAGCTCAAATCTGATCAAAAAATTTTGAAATAGTGTTAATTACTAAATAATAAAGTGGTTGACTTTATAATATAATTGATTGCATAGTTACCTACTATATACCTAAAATATTGAATTCTTGGCGTTCATCTTTATCCGTCGCGATGGATTACACGTTGTGCTGACGACATTGATTATAGGATGTCATTGCGCGTGGTGTTGTATAATAATACTTATATTTGGGTTTTTTCAAAAGATCCTTTGGTATGGCAAATTTGTTAGTAGATAGCGGAAAAGTTTTTGGCCAAAAACCAAAAAGTTTTTTGTGCGTTAGGCTTATGACAGAGTGGTCAGGGATGGAAAAGCTTTTGGCCAAAAACCAAAAAGGTTTTTGTGCGTTCGTGGACTTGGAGAAGGCTTATGACAGAGTGGACAGGGATGTGTTATGGCAAACACTGAACTCATTTGGGGTGAGTGCTGGGTTAATACAGGCATTGAAGTCTCTGTATAGGGACTCTAGTGCTTGTGTCAGGATCAACGGAGCCTACTCGGACTGGTTTGGCATACATAAAGGTGTCAGACAGGGCTGAGTGGCGTCCCCGTGGCTGTTGAACCTATTTATGGACAGTTGTTTGGAAAATTTGAAAGTAGAAGAATGCGGGTTAAGAATCGGTGAGTTAACCGTCAAATGTCTTTTGTAACGCCGATGATCAAGTCATACTTGCGTCGTCGGCGGCTGAGTTGCAAATGATGGTTACATTAATGTACAGGACATTAAAAGAAAAGGGGGTGAAAGTGAACGCAAGTAAGACGAAAGTTATGGTTTTTGAAAGAGAAGAAAGTAAAACAATATGTGAAATAAGAATAGAAGGGGAGTTGGTCGAGCAAGTAGATAGATGAGTTTGTGTATTTGGGATGTGTATTTAGCAGGGATGGTAGAGATGATAAGGATATAGAACGATGAGTGAATGCAGGAAATAGAGTGAATGGGGCTCTACACCCTACTGTGAGAAGTCAGAATGTGTCCAAAAAGGCACGTATGGCAATTCACAATGCTGTGTTAGTCCCTACTTTAATGTATGGTAGTGAAAGTTGGGTGTGGCAGAAGAACCACAAGAGTAAAATAAATGCTGTAGAAATGCAGTCATTAAGGAGTATGTTAGGGATGAATCTGAATGACAGAGTGAGAAATTGTGTGATAAGAGAAGAGTGTGGTTTGCAAGATAATGTTGTGAGCAGGATTAAGAAAGGAATGCTTCGGTGGTTTGGTCATGTAGAAAGAATGAATGAGGAAACAGTGACAAAGCAAATTTATGTTGCAGAGGTGAACGGATGAGTCGGGAAGGGACGCCCTAGGCGAAAATTTATCGACGAAATTGGCGATATATTGAAAATGGGCCAAATCAAGAGTACCTTTAACCGACGAGCGTGTATGCGTAGGTATATGGATGTGGAGGAAGCGAGAGAGGTGTGTCAGGATCGTGCCAAATAGAAGTCCATATATATATAGTTAAATTGTAGAATTTACAAGTTTCGTTACCTGTATTGGTATACAGTAGTTGTCAATAGTTTTGAGAGACGATAATTTCGGGCTAGGGACATAATGATTATATTACGGGCTAGAAAATATTATTATTATTTTCTAGCCTTGAAGGTGCTAAATTAGAAACACCATTCTCTTTTTTAAATACCAGCAAAGATATTATTTTGTACATTATTATAGCATATGACAAATCATTTATGTTATCATTCAGTACTACTTACTTTGTATTAAATTACCAGTTTTAGCAGCTGTGAAAATTCGACAGTACGCGAACAACCCGGTTTCCATCTCCGTTAATTCCGATGAAATCGTTAATTGAAATTATGCTATGCGTGGCAGCTTATATAGTTGTAGCACGAATGGGTCGGCTCGACCGTAGAAAGACTACACTCTCACAGAATACCAGAGTCTAATCATCTTTCTTGCGTGAAAAATCAATAAAATTTGTATATTAGTTAGTAGTATTTTATAGCCAATTGTTGTCACTTGGTGAAACTTTATCTTCATTTTTGTGATTTGGTTAAGCACTTGTACTTGTTTCACAATAAACCAAATCACAAAAATTAATAGTATTTGTTTTTGCAGTGGATGGTGGCATTTTTAAGCGAGTAAAAAAAAGAAGGTTCTATATTAGACGCGTGTTTTTTTTAATGATTAGTCACCGATTTCTTGGTAACGGCTAGACCAATTTAAATGATTCCGTTTTTATTAAATATATTGTAATTTAGGGACCACTCCTGAGTTTTACCCATATAAATTTTAAAATAAAACCATGCTAAAGGGTGAGAAAATAGGGGATAAAGATTTTAATGTAGGTTCTTAAACGACATTCTAGTTGTTATTTTGAACTTTGTATCCTTAGGCCACTCGAAACGGCTATCGTGTGTTTTTATCTGTGTTCACAGATATCTCGGAAACTGCTGAATCAATTTAAGTGATTCCGTTTTTCTTATATAAGTTATACTTCAGGGGTGGTCCCATATGCGTATAGTTTTAAAGAAAAAATGTATTCCTAAGGGTTGAAAAAGTAGATAACACTTGTGTATATAACAATTGTATATATTACATACTCGACAAAATATATTTAAATGAAAAAGGATAAAACGGCTAGATATCTATAGATATCTTATATTATATTACGTTTAAATTATAGTAATATGCAATTATTTTAATTAAGAACTTAAAAAAACCCCGATACAAAATGAGCTGATGATCTTCAAACGACTCAATATATTTTCTTGAAACATAACTAATAACTCTCGATTAAGACACCTTTCAAACGAAAAAAACTTTATAAAAATCGATTCATCCGTTCAGGACCTATGATGTCACAGACAGACACACAGATACACACTACAAACTTAACACCCCTCTTTGGAGGTTAAATAGAGGTGTCCTGACTATCTCATCTATCATATCGCATCTATCATATTTGAGCAGTAGCTGCTTTTTATAACGCAGGCATCCACTAAGAAAGAATTTTGGAAAATTTATCCCCTAAGGTAGTGAAATTAATATGGGTTACAGTTTGTATGAAACTTTTTATTTTACGGGGCGATTGACTCCAAACTTACTAAATTTGGATTTAGCGATTTTTAAAACGACCCCTTACGGAGAGGCCATAAGATGTTCAAGTTTGTGTGAAGAGAAATTAATTAATGTATTTTTTTTTTTACAAAAGTTACCCGGTTTTAAAAATAGGGTGCTAGTTGTTTATAAAAAAATATTGATATGACGCACAGCTCAAACAAACCGTTGGACGTACAGAAGCATGAAATTATGACAATATAGCTTCATTTTATTAGGTAGGCAGTAACAAGGATAGGATTTTGAGAAATTCAAACCCGCAGAGGGTGAAATAAGGTTTTAGTTTGTACGGCACTTTTTATTTTACGGGGCTATATCATATTTGTATGGCGAAACATTATTAAATGATCTTTGTAACTTGTAATTAGCTTAAAAAACTTGGCTTTCTAACTTGCATGGCGGAGAATACATATTTTAGAACTTAACAAAATCTGCCCTTATTTACCCTTAAAATGTGAATTCACAAAAAAAAATATTTAGGTCTGAGATTAAAACTAAGATATACGTGTTTCAGTATTTTTGACAATTCTACCCTTAATTAATTAAAGATGAAATATAGTTTGAAATTCTGCTATGTTTAAATTATATTTTCCATAAGTTTTATATGCTTTCGATTAGAAACTTAGTAACACGTATTTAAGGATTTTTGGATACTTCACTTCCAACGGTAAAATAGGGGGATTAAAGCTATTAATTTTTTTTTAGAATAGCTGGGAGGGATGTACACCATAAATTATTTAAAAAAAATTATGTTAAAAATAAAATAATAAAAATACAAAATTATGACAGTATGTTGGAAATTATAAGAGTTCCAAGTAATACGCTTTTAGTATTTCTAAAAGAAAATAAGGATTGAGCACGACGAATATGTAAGAGGGAAGAAGTTCCACAAGCGCACAGCTATAACAAAATAATTCATTGAAGGAGGATGAATGTACGAAGAGGCAGATTGTTACAGTGATTTTCCCTATTCGAAAAGCCTTAGTCTTAAATAAATCTAATCTAAAACTGTAACTTAAAATCTGCAATCTTTACGATTTCAAAATATGTGAAAGTTTCCATGCCATAGCTTGTGATCTCCATATTATGAGATTTCATAATAAGTGTGGGTCATGACTGTCTTGAACGCTATAACGTGGACGCGGGTAACACCGCGGGGCGAAATACTATAATTCGAAAAATTTGTAATTTAAGGAAACATTTTCAAACCTACACACCGTATTAAAAGACTACTTAAAGAAGAACACACATTTGTCAGCACCGTACGCGCCGTATTTTACTGATGGCCTCACACATTTGCACGTACGCACCGTCCGCGCCGTACGCAATCTTTTGTATTGCCTACAACTTTTGCAGTTTTTTCCAACCACTGGTGTGAAACGATACCGTGACATTGAACGCTCGCAATCGCTAGGATCGCTATGAAAAAAATATTGTAATAGCCCACTTATTGGCTGAGGAAAAAAAAATAAAATTCGAAGTAAAAGTAGATTCTGGATTCATAGTATTAATTTAAAAAGGCAGTTGTATGGAGGATATTATACTTTATTTAAAGACTTATTAGATGATGATGAACGACATTTTTTTTAGATATTTGCATTTAACATACAATACATTTCAAGAATTGCTACGTATATTAAAACCATATCTCTCTATGGAAAACTCAAGATTTATAAAATCAATTGGGCATACAAATGCAGAAGTATTAAGACAGTAATCACAAAAGTCACTAGTAATAGTAAATAAGGTGCCTGCGGTTAATAAGGCCTAAGTAACAAAAATAGTATTTATAATAACCGCACTCGTTTAAGGAAATAATAATAGACTCTTATTGCACGATAATGTCTACAAGTTTGCAGAGACGCGCTACCCCGCGACCTGCCACCAGAGTTCCATTATCTATCATAAGATACGACCGCACTACACCAATAATAAAAATCAGTCCAAATAAATCAACAAAATATTTTTTAATATTACACTTAGCTATCTAAAATCGTAATCTTTATATTTATGAATAAATGCTTTGTTGATCTTGAAGATTTGAGTAACGTATTGTGGTCAATTTTTTTTTTAATTTGGTTTTTCTTAAATGCTTGGTCGGTGGTATATATAAGCCTACTAAATTTCACATAGGCTTTATTATACTCCTTTTTCTTGTGTAGTTTTTTGTTTTATTAAGAATTTTATATCACATGTTATAAATGCAAATAAATCGTACGCTTTTATTATTAAACTAATGGCGTAACCAGAAAAGGCCTGGTTTCAGCTGTCCACACAGTGCAAAGACAAAGTGTGTCGAAGAAATAAGGCTTTGACATTAGAAGCTATTAAATTATGTGTAAATTATTGGTCCTGCGCCTAAGCTCTCTCGGACCGTGCCGGATTGTGAGGGAATAGAGAGTGCACCTGTGCTTGTGCTTATGCTTACATTCGGATACTATAATACTGTACTGTGCTAATGGGCTAGTCTCCGTTGAGACTAGCCGCTGTGACAAAAATTTGGTTGAGAGGACACTCAACCCAACAATAAACCCAATTCTCAATTCAAATCAAGACACAACCGACGCACTGACGATAATCACGAGGAGTGAGTTTGTTAGTTTGTTCATCATTATACTAATGACTTAAAGTACTGTTAGGTGATGCAATTTATATATTTTTTTAGAATTTTAAGTCTTAAACGCTGCATTCATGTGATTATTGATCACAAATATTAAATATATTACGTATAAATTGATTATTTGAGTTTGTTAAAGGAGTAGGCCTTATTATCCTACCATACTAAAATAAGGCCTACTAGCAAGGCTTTTAAAAATGTTTAATTTTGTTTTTCTTTATGGCAAATGTTACAATTACTCGTTTATACTTTATGGAAACTGTACTAAACTAACGATTTTTATTGAAATCTGTAAACCAAACTAGATATTTCTGATTTTATGTTCGATTTTCCCTTAACTAGGCCTTATTACCTGCATGTACCTTACTCCTGAAATTAAATCAAAAATATAATTCGAAACGAAAGACAATACCACTAGTTTTAGTGGAAAATCCACTAAGCTGGCAACATTAGACAACACTGAGTATCAGCACGCGCCGAACGTGCCGCGTTATATTATGACCTCATCAGCATGCGTCCTTCAAGTGCGGGTATAATGTGCGAGGTTTCATATGGTTTCATACAACTAATTCTAAAACACGACGCGCCGTACGACCATTGCACACTTGCAAATGTGCGTTCAGCTTTAAAATCGACGGCATGATCTCCCACAATACTTGAATAAAATGAAATATGTAATTTTCTTATCTATTAATTTTCACCAAAATTAAAATTTTGAAAAAAGCCTGTTGCATCATAGAAATCATGATAAATTTTGTTAGAGTTCATCAGTAAATAGTAAATATGAGTTGATCCAGCCCCTACATATAGCACTTATCCGCCCGGTAAATTACGTGCGTAACAAAAGGTTTTAAATAAAATAAAGTGGACAGCTGTACGAGCTGTATGGATGGTTGCGTATAAAATTGTCACATCTTTCTCAATGTTAACATACACATTACACACGAGTATTATTTATTATAAAATTATGCAACAATAGATATTAAAAAACTAATCCAATTGTGCATGCCCTAAGCCCTAAGCACATTAAAAAATTACGTATAACATTATTATACAGATTTTTTAAAAGTAGTTTAAATAGAAGCAAGTTTTCATTAATAACCTTAATATACTTCAAATGTTCCGATAATTTTATGTCGAACTTCAATTTAAAAAAAGTTTGGAAAATCCAAAAGTGCACGACTCTTAATGCTCATATGATCATCATATTTCATTACATTCAGGTCACTCCATAAAGTCCGACGTATTTAAGTATAAATATATACATCCTACTTATTTTTACTACTTACTACTATTATTTATTCTGTGCTTTTAAAATATTGTAATAAAAATCTCAGATTATTATATTAATCAAGTATGTATGAAATTTGGTTTTTCGAATATTTTGTATTTGTACAGCGATCTTTGTGAGCCGCTGCAAACAACCGATACAGTATCCACTCACGACGGTGGTTGATGCCGAAGTTACAAGTGAGTAAGCGAGGCAGTCTATTTAGTAAAATAAATTAATACAAGGCTGCTAAAACACCGAAAATTTGACATTTCGCAGCCGAAAAAAATTAATTATAACAAAACTAAATTAACTGCCATTTACATTCCATGGCTTCCTACATGATAGATGAAGAGATAAAAAAGAGATTGAGGTAAACAATTGTTATTTTCAAAAGTTATCGTGTTTACCACTCCATGCGAACTTGATACATCTACACCATATGCCACTAAAACTACTCTTTATGTAAAAAATAGCAATTAATCGATTTAAAAAAAAATAAGTTCAACAATAATTTATCTTTCTGACAATGTGCTTTTTATGTTCAATATGATTGTTAGATAAGATTTTATGTGACAAAACGTTGAAATCTTGATTTTTAGGCGCTAGTAAAACATACCTATGCGCTTTGCCCTTAAGGCATGCAATATGTTATAATAGGTATTATGCAAATATGTACTTACCATGATGTTAATGTAATTTTAATATGATTGCTTTGTTTTAGTAATTTATTATATAAAATGTAACACAGAAATTAGTTTTTCCATATATATAAGTACCTTTCACTATATTAATTATTATTGATTTGTAACCAAAATAATAATGTAAAAAATTGATTTTAGTATGAGTATTGTAACTAAATTCGTAGGAGATAGATAACCATTAAGATATAGTCACAAAAAGAAAATTTGTCATGTACCGGACTGTCATATCAAGTAATGTCCCAGATCAGGGATAACAAACCTTTATGAATGTTGCAGATATTGATAAATTTCTTTAAAAAAATAATTTTGTGTTTAAAGTTTTAATTTTATATCCTAATTAAAGCTACTATTTTCTGTTACATGCTATTCAACATAATCATAGGTTTGTAATCCCCCCTCTTGATGAGCTAGAAAACAAATTATTGTAACACTTAAAGTGTTTGAAATGGCAACAAAACTTAAGCTGAGGCTTCCTTTCTGAAGCACATAAAAGATAGTGATGAAGTTCGACTTTATTTCAGAGGGTATGGTGCCAACGACAGCCACCCACAACCCAAGTTTACTACGACCTACTCACAACAATCCAGATATATCTCGTTGTCTCATGGTCCATATGATTTAATCTAGACTTAGGTCTCAGTAGTGATGACTTAAATTTAATTCAGCAATGTCCATTTTATCTACAGAAGTACAAAGAAAGAAAAATCTTGAACCTGAGACAACTGAGAACTCAAGACTGGATACAAGTGCTGAAGATTTAATGGAAAATCTATATTGGAACATTCATGGAGGACATATGTTTCAACTTTGCTGTGTCAGTGACTAATTTAAGTGATAACGTGTGATAAATTACATTGGAATAATTAAAAACTTAAAAGTTACTATCTACCTATGTTATGTAAAAATTTTTTCATCATTTCTCTAGTATTTTACAATAAAAATATATAGGAAAAGGGAAGCTTTTTATTTATATGACAAAATAAATTCAAATTGTACATATGTAATGTTTATTGCGTTTAATAAATATTACATAAATAAATACAACATGTAAACACCATGACATATTTTTAAGTATATAAAAAGATTTAATTTAAAAAATATTCTGGCAATTCCTGATACTTCTTCAGTAATTAACCTGTAAGAAAGAAAATTTGTAATTAATATCTCTTTATTTATTTTTCTGTTACAGATGCGGATGAAGATTTAATGAAATTACAACTTTCTTTCAGGACCCACCTAAACAATAAAGGAACAAAGATAGTTCCATGTTTAGGTGTTTGCTCCAATTTTATAAAGTATTAATATCACCTTTTTGCTTTTCAGATGTTTCTTCCATATGCAGCCTTGTTGGCACACGGTCAAGCCCAAGCCACTCTGCTTCTGCCTTTAATATAAACATATCATTTTACATCCTGTATTGGAAATATTTTACTTTAGTATAAACCAATTTGATCGATTTAGTTATTGTGATATTTATTGTGATATTTCAATGTACCTGATTAATTTAGAATAAAACTATGTAATAACTAAACTATCTATATTATTTAAATAACCCAATTTAAAGAAAAGAATAATTGGAGTACAAAAAATGCATTTTATGTATTTTGTTTTTATTGTATTTGTTAAATTACATTTTTGAAAAATCAGTTTGTGTACAAGTATAAAAATGAGTAAAATGTTTATACATCACGGTTAATTATAATTTTCAATATTCAGCAAAATTATATTTGATTACATTGTATAAATTGAATATGATAATTAATTTTTGTTAGCACAATTTATGAGTGGCAGACATCTACAGTAGAGAACATGTTGAATTACCTCTGTAGGAGTAGCTTCATCAGTGTCCACCACATCAGGTAGAACTTCAACATTATTTGAACCCTCATCATTACTATTCATACCAGTATCTCCTGCATCCACATGGCAAGTTTGATCAGCTTCAGCCAAATCACCATTATGCATCTCCGAACAATTAATGAGATCGACTTTGCCTTCTTGACTACTTCTAGAATTTTCATTCAAATCTGTACCATCTATGTCCATATGGACATGTCCTGGCCACATTTCATACGGGCATGTATTTAGTTGATGCAATTGAGTTTCACTTGAACTAAACAAATTGAGTGAACCTGCAACGTCTTGTAGAATAGATGATTCAGATATTTCGCTCGTAAGGTGAGCAGATTCATCACCTTCACTGTTTCCAGAAATAAGAAGTGACAAGTTTTCTATGATATCGCTGGATATGTCACAGATCCGCATGCCTTCATACTTTGACAGTAGCTCTAGCAGTCTCTTTTTTGATTGCTTGCTGTCTGCTGCACTGCTAAGGATGAGTGTCGCCAGTGACTCCAACAACTCAGATGTGCATACCTCTTCGCTTTTTAAAAGCAAAAAGCGTACGATTTTGTTATCAATTTGTATTGCGTTTGTGCAATCATTTTGTAGCGAGTGCGAGGTACAATCGTGGTAATTATTAGTTTCTCCAGCCGTAGTTGTGACTGCTTCGGCTTCACATTCATCCTCATTATCATTATTTTGATTCTCGATAATCGAACTATATTGGGAGAGAACATTTCGAATGGACTGAAGAACTTTTTGTCTCAAAGGATCAGAACTAATCAGTTGCAGCTCTCTAAATAACTGAATTAGAAAATCTGGATGAGACTCATTAACGCCAATCAAGGTCGTAACTTCGGAATAAACATTTTCTCTTAAAAGGTCAAATAGTTTTGATGTAGCTTTTTCTTGAACTTCACGACTAGTTGATGCTAAATTAGGATTAGGCGTTTCGGATGTGCTTGCTATATTAATGTTACTAGTTTGGGAGAAGTCCAGAGAGCAGTTTCTTCTGTTTGTTGAGTTCTTGGCAGGCAGTTTAGAAGACGATTTTTTCTTACTGTTCGCAGAATTGTTTAAGTTATTGGAATGCGATTGTATTATTTCGGGAATAGGATTCGTAATGTTTAAGTTTCTGAATGAGTTTGTTGTGCTTTCTTGGCGATTTATGTTTATATTAGATGCGGTACTCTCGTCGACATTCCTAGAATGAGTCGCTGTACTTCCGTGCGATTCCGTGTCATTATTTTGATTTACATTTAAAACATCTGGGGCAGATGAGAACGAGAAAGACCTTTCATATGTGACATTTCTTCGTGAATGTCTATTTGGTAGGTCTTCATTGTTTACTTGAGTAGGTGGTTGAGAGGCTGGCCCTTGCGAAGAACTTGTTGTATTTGTGTTTCTTTTAGGAGTAATAGAAGGTGAAGTAGATGACGACGCATGATTTAAGGTGTTATGCGATCTTTCTACTAATGGATGAGGGTTGTGAGCCGATCCTGTACCTAAATGTCCGTCCGCATTTGTCTTGCTATTAGTAGAGAGGAGATTTTGACGTGAATAGCTGAAAACAATAAGAAGCTTTTGAGCAATATGATTCAAAATTTTACATTACATAAAATTTATGTTTATCATAGTATAGGTAAAATTTTAATAAGGTCCATTAACTTCATGCAATAAAAATATCAAAAAAAAAATTCGGTCGTAAAAGAAATTAAAAATACATTATCTTTTTTTTAATAGGTATGATAATAACGAAAATTATGCGATTAATTTTTACGTAATAAATACATAAGGCTTTGTGAGAGAAAAGCTGTAACCTTAATCCAATATAAATTACAAATTTGGCAGTTGAGGTAAAATTTAAAGTAAAATATTATAAAATCTAGTTAACTTATGCTGAATTTACATTATCATGAGATTTTATGCACTACTGTTTATATTCACCTTTTGTCTCTTAAAAATACAGGGTTAATTAAATACAAAACAAAACCAAAAGTAAAAAAAAAAAAATATTAGGTTTAAAACATTACTTTCTTTAAATTAATTTTTATTTTATTTTTACGTTTGTCTCATGATAACGTGAATGGGCTGAGCAATAATGGGAAATGGTAACAAGTTGTTTATTAAGCTTTATTACGTAATGACACACTCACACAGGGCTCACCTATATTTAAATGTGAACTGCAGTGATAGATACATAAATAAAATATAAATACTATATTAAACTTAATAAAAAGAAATTAAACAATGTTTTTTCTAAAATCTGAAATAAAGAAAAATATAGATTATAATACATATTATAATATATTAAAAGAATTCAGTTAAATAGGGCTTGTAATACCTTCGGAAGTTATCCCAATAGTTATTAGCGCGGTTACCAGGTGGCACCTGATTGTTAAGAGTGTGCGAGGCTGTTTCAGCCCGCCAACGTTCCTCCAACTACAAAAAACAGTTGTTACAAGATAATTTTAATCCCAAAACAAAAACTAGTTTGTTAAGGATATTAACGCGTCAAGATAACTTATATTCCAGTAATTATAAGATCCCGAGCAGAATATTACATCAGATTTGATAGACCAAAACAATTCCTCGCGAAGATACACCGACTCCTACCAAGGATGATTAGCGAGGCTATTGAAATGAAAAAAAAAAACATCCTGATTTCAATAAAGACGATAGCTGGGTGCTAGCATCTGGTTGGGATCCTATATTAATAAAATTAAATCTCAGCTCAAGCATAACACTGCACGACTTCAAGATATAATTATAACATTGAGACATCAAACAACTCAGTCCCACTGTGACTAAGGCTGCTACAAAGTACTCGAAACTTAAGACAATAGAGATATAATAAAAGATAATTAAATGCAATATAATCCGTAAAATACTAGTTTCATTCAAATTAATTTTTTTGGTTTTTATGACTCTGCTCTGCTGTACTCAGTAGGAGTGTAGTGGTGGGTAAGAATACCCACTACCCCATATCTTCCCGAGAGTATTGTAAGAGGCAACAGAGGTAAACTGAGGCAGAAGATGGGCAGCGGCATCTTTCTGATAACAGCAAAACAACAATAAAAAACTGCGGTTGCCAACCCGCTGGCCAAGTGCGGCAACTGTGGCAATATAAACCCCATGATGAAAGTTACGAAGAGACGGCCCCCAGTCCCCGGCGGCACCGCTATTCCTGGCTACGGTGGCGACCATGGTAACGGCGGGGCAGGGGGTGCTAAGAATCTCCGGCGGAAGTTCAGTTGCCACTCAAGACGACTCGACCTGGCAACATATAACGCACGCACCCTGATCCTCGAATCCGGCAAATTGTTCATCACCGAGAGGGCGACCATCTGTCCCGAGGTATCAGATTTATCGTCCACAAGTCTCTCGTTAACAACTTTGTAAAGATTAAGTGTGTCGACGAGGGTTGCATACCTTATACTCAGAATCACCAAACGGTATTCGCTGAAGGTCATACATTTTTGCGCACCAATTTCGGCACATTCCGATGAGAATATGGAGGAAATGTATGAGGATATATCTAGAGGGTACCCAACCGATAGGTCTTAAGACATGGACAAAACAAAAGTCATGTGTAACGTCCATATCACACCTATGCCGGTAGTTGTTGGAAACACTGGGGTTGTTGGTTGACGGCTCCGTGGCGCAGTGGCTTGGCAATGAGTTGATGCGCTGGGGGCTGCGGGTTCGAATCCCGCACGGAACAAGTATTTGTATGGCCTATAAATAATAGTTCCGGGTCTGGATGTTTGTCCTCGTGCAATTTATGTTTGTAAACTGCCTCCACAACACAGGAGAAAATACTAGTGTGGGGGTAACTTTTTTTTTTTTTAAAACAAGAAAGATACTAAGCTCGAAGTTGTTGATAAGTGTATTTACCTGGGACAAATAGTCCGACTAGTTAAGTCCAACTTCGAACGAGAGGTCAATCGACGGATTCAACTCGGCTGGGCAGCATTTGGGAAATTACGGCATATCTTCTCGTCAGGTATACCTCAAAACTTAAAAACTAGACTGTACAACCAGTGCGTGTTGCCAGTGATGACCTATGGAACTGAACGTGGTCCTTCACTGCTGGCCGTATGAGGAAGCTCAAAGTCACTCAGCGAGCTATGGCGATGGCTATGCTCGGAGTTTCTCTGCGTGATAGACTTAAAAATGAGGATATCCGCAGTAGAACCAGAGTTACCAACATAGCCCAAAGGATTAGTAAGCTGAACTGGCAATGGGCCGGCCATATAGCCCGAAGAAACGACAACCGATGGGGAAAAAGGTTCTTGAGTGGCAGCCTCGTACCGGCGGACGAAGTGTAGGGCGTCCCCCCACTAGATGGAGTGACGACGTGGTAAGACATGCAGTAAGTCTATGGATGCAGGTGGCTCAGGACCGTGCTTTGTGGCATTCCTTTGGGGAGGCCTATGTTCAGAATTGGACTTGTGAAGGGCTGTAATGATAATGATAATGATGAATATTACCTGGAGATAATTGGATTTTGTGCTGCCATTTAGTTTCTAGAGCTTGCAGCGTTATGCTGCTATTTTTCGTGGTCCATCTCCAATCGAACGGACCCACATATTTTAACCGATTCGATTATTTTTTATTATTTTAATCGATTATTTTTCTGTGTGACGTATGACACAGGAGTCGTGTCATTTTAAAAATCGTTATAACTTGCTCAAATTGCGTTTTTGGAAGATTTATCCAAAACAAAATATTCATTATTTTGCAAGTAGTTTATGCCTACAGCTTCGTTTCTGGATATTTTGAAAATTTGAAATTTTTAGGGGTTGACAACCTTTTTAACTTGTTCATGGTACTCTTTTTACTGTGTGGGGTTTTTTTAATCATGTAGTGGAAAAATACTCAAATAAGTAACAAATAATAGCACTCATTGCCCTCGCTCATAAACTGAAGTTGTTAGCAAGTTTCTGGAAAACAAGTCTCCTGTTAAAAAAATAATAAGACTAACGCATTGTGCGTTTGTCTTATTGTTTAATTTGGCTTAAAATGGTTGAACTGCCGTCTTATTACTATCATATTGCCGAATGGACCTACGAAGTACCATGTCCTCTTGTGATATGGTATAAGGTTTAGATTTGCTTGAAACAGAGTTGAAGTTCAGTAATAAATACAGTATTTTATTCATCCGCCGCCGTACAGCCCCGGTGCTTCTGGCTTTTGTTTTTGCTTTTTGAAAACACTTTTGTTTTGCTATTCTTACTAATTATACGTTTTCAGACCGAATTTACTTTTACATTTGTGCAACATTAAATAAAATATAACATTTGTGAATCATATAAACCTTTTCTTTTCCAAATTAACGTTCTTGATTGTATGATATTTACAAACGTTTAGGTTCACGTATTAGGTGAAAATTTAATTTAATAAAAAACAAGGTTTTTCAGGGTAATTTAGCTGTACCTACTTATATAAATGTTTATTATATAAAACAAAAAAAAGTACAAAAGGTTTGTAATATCTGCATAAAAAAGTGACTAAAAATAAGTAGCCTTCCGTTTGTGTGTGTGTGTTTGTTTGATGTCAACTAAACTTAATTTGGTCTAAACAAGTGAAAAAAGCATAAAAAAGAACATTTTTCTACACATGGCTGATGGCACAATAGGCGTGTCATTAACGTCTATGGCGCTCGACACGACAGGCGTGTCACAAAATATTTGTTCGCCGCCACAGCTAAAAGTTGTCGAAAATTAGTGTCGCAACGAATCGGTTAAGGTAAGGTAAGGAGGTTGAAGACCATAATAACTTGCAGACATGATTCAAATATCAGTCAAGAAACTAAATAATATATTCAGAACAATCAACTCTGGATAATGAAAGGGTTTTATGTCTGTCCTAATACATTTGGAACAAGGTCCTAATTCAATAGGAACATAGTAAGAGTACTTAATTATTGACTTCAGATGGCATTTTAATTTTAACTTCAACTTATCGATGCAAATATATAAACAATTTAACAAACCTATCATAATCTTACTATGTTTTTAAATTGTAAAAGGTTATTTCAGCAATTAAAAAAATATATTAAGATAGGTGAACGATTTTAACAATCATGTTTAGCGTTCAAAATCGCCCCAAATGGCATGATCAATGACAAAGTCGACGGGACTTATCGAGCATATTATGTTTTCAGTCCTGTGCTTAAAATCTCCACGAAAATTGCGCATTTTATAAACTAAAAGGAATCTCAGCTTGTTTCCGGTCTAACAACCAAACGATTATCATAGGAGTTTTAGGATTTTGAGAGCTAACAATGAGAGTGGGAGAGAGAGTAAACATAGTAGGTCGCGCAACATTACACCTGTCAGTACGACTGTCACTCAAAACCTTTTTTCCCTATTGTTAGTATTCTGAAAGCAAATATATTTAGGGAGAAAAATTTGTTTATAAGTTATTAAATTGCTATCACTGCATCTTCAACACATCAGGAACCAATTAATTTTGGATCCACAATGTCAAGTCTCGTTTTGTCACAGTCACTGTCTTAAAGTGAGGGAGACAGCACGAGACTTACGGCATCTTAAAATTAAGTGACGTTTGAGTATTTGGATATTAGACACTCACATGACTCAGCTGCTCTCTAAACTGGTGTATTTCTCTTTGCTGCATTATGAGTTGCTGCCAACACCACGCGCCCCAAAAACTACACCCACAGCCACAACCTCCCACCATTCCTATAATCATAAACATTAAACATTAATTTTATTATGATCCGGTATTGGTCAGGAACATATACTGTATCATGATGTTTTTAAGGACTTTTTCTATCTAACCAAAATCACGATCCAAATCTAAATAAAAATGGACAACTTTAGGAAACTTGTGATCGATTACTTTGAAATATCCTTTTCATCATCATCATCATTACAGCCTTTCACAAGTCCACTGCTTAAAATAGGCCTCCCCCAAGGAATGCGACGAAGCATGTTCCTGAGCCATCTGCATACATCGACTTCCTGCATGTCTTACCAGGTCGTTACTCCATCTAGTTCGGGGACGCCCTACGAAGCTGCCACTCGAGAACCTTTCTTCCCCATCGGTTGTTGGTTCTTGGAGCTATATGGCCGGCTTACATCCACTTCAGTCTACTAATTCCGTATTTTCGTTTTTATTCCATTACGCAGAGAAACCCCAAGCATAGCCCTCTCCATAGCTCGCTGAGCGACCTTGAAATTCCTCATATGGCCAGCAGTGAAGCACCACGTCTCAGATCCATAGGTTTGCAGAGAGGTGTAAAACAGGCTGACGTTATATCTCCGAAACTCTTCACCGCTGCATTGGAAGACATTTTTCAAGCTACTGGGCTGGAAAGGACATATTTGATTTGACGATATAGCCCTTATGGTAGAATCATAACGACCGACGAACATCAACGACCTCAATAGTGTCAACCAACTGATAGTTCTTAAGATGAACATGGACAAAACGAAAGTCACGTGTAACGTCCATGTCACACCTATGCCGGTAGTTGTTGGGAGCACTAAGCTCGAAGTTGTTGACGAGTATGTTTACCTGGGACAAATAGCCCAACTAGGTAAGTCCAACTATGACCGAGAGGTCAATCGGCAGATTCAACTCGTCTGGGCAGCGTTTGGGAGATTATGACACATCTTCTCGTAAGGTATAACTCAAAACCTGGAAACAAGATTGTACAACCAGTGCGTGTTGCCAGTGATTACCTATGGGTTTGAGTTGTGGTCCTTCACTGCTAGCCGTAATATCCTTTTAAGATAACATATTCATAAAGTGCAATCATTTTAAATGATCTTTGTTTTATCAACTTTGATCTGCCTCCACTAATCTTAGAAGTGCGCTTGTGACTTCATCACTTCCGCGATCCGCTACATTTTCATTTTGTACAACTGACGGCTTTTCCTTACCTCCATCATTAACATGAATACCTAGATTGTAAAACCACAGTTGGCGTAAGTAGAATGCTTTTGAAGTTGTTAGTTTTGATAATCATGGACTGGTTTTTTTTTGTCGATATTCATAGCTTCAACAGCAACATAATAATTTGATTTATGCTCGTCATTTGATTCTCGCACACGCATCATTATTTGTGTAACCAAAAGACAAATTGAATTCAGTGACAAAATATTTTGTATGAACTTTTCTTGACACGGTATTCAAATTAATGAGCATTCATTGAAAAGTGACTTTGCGTCATTCGACCATTGTAAGCTGAGTGGATATGTTCGTCTCTCACGTCCTTAAATATAAGTTAAAATCTAATAGCTTTAAAAATGATTTTTCTACTGTACTACTAATAGCAGTTTACGTCACAATTCCTTATAATTAAATAAATAACTTATTATGTATATTTCTAAGCAACAAAAATGTAGTAGAAGAAGTAGTTACATGTATTAATGGTGATATCTACTATCCAATAAGCTAGACCGGCTTAAACATACTATTACCCTAATTATGTTATTATTAACCGAATTTCATTACACTAGAACATATATTTCTTACAAAAAAAAAATACAAGTTACCATAGGGCATCATCATGTTGAAAGGCATAGTTGGTGGGCAAGACATCATCGGTGTTCCCAAAAGACGCTCCATAGTTTGCGAGTGACTGTTCTGAGTAAATTGGTTCGTGCGAATATCCTGTAACAAATCCATAAGTTTTTAAATTTTACACTATGTTTTCTTACACCTCATTGATTTTAAATAAAATAGGAGAAGGTTAGATAGCAAACAGAAAGACAAAAATATTTATTTAAAAATGTACACACTAAACTTTTGTAACACAGTAAAACGAGAAAAAAAAACATTTTTGTACATAGACATTGATCCAGCAGGCCATTTAGAATATACAGGGTTAATTTTCAAATAGTAGCCAATTTTTAAAGTAAAGTTCAAATATATAAATAACGATAAACCGTTATTGCAGTTTTTTAAAAATACGAGTAAATAAGGTTTTATTTGAAATTATCCCAAATTGAATGTGATTAATGGGCAACGTTTTTGCTGACCGATCGACTCTATAAAAATAGTAGGTGTTAGATATTTATGAATAACAATGTGTTAAAATAATGCATTACCAGGCATTTTGAATTTAATAGATAATGAGGACAGAATGTTTGAGAATTATTTTAATTAATTTTCTTGACCATTTGCCTATATTACTTATTGTGAACGGCCGGTTATTGCAAAATAACCCTATATACATTCCATCGTCATCATTGCAGCCCGTCATAAGTCCATTACTGAACATAGGTATTTCTCATAATATATCGTTGCTCCATGTAGTGAAGGGAACCGCTCGCGAACCTTTCTTCCCTGTCGATTGTCGGTTTTTCAAACTTTTAGAGAGGCCGGCCCATCATAGCCACTTCGTACCTGTACAATATACAGCAAAAGAATACACCTACAAAGTGGTAAAGCCACCCTTTCACTTCACTTTCACTTTATGAAGTTCACCCTACGAACTACGAACTATTTTTACTAGAATATTTAGAACTTACAATACTAAGTTTACAGGAGCTGATCCCTTCATTGGCTCTAAGAACACATTTCAACAAAACATTAAGCTTAATTTCACATAAATATAAACAATTGTTTCTATTTCTTTTGTTTTATTGACAGTGCATTTTACATTTAAATTCATATTATTAGATATACTACACTTACAAGTGAATAAATTCGTTTTACTTTATATTTTTAGAGATTATTATGGTGTGCATGTACTAATAACGTTGTTTCACATTTTTTTTATAGGATAGGGTGCCAAACGAGCACACAGTCCACCTGATGGTAAGTGGTTGCTGTGACCCATAGGCATATACATTTATCCTCAATAAAGAATCAAAATGCAGATGTGTCGTAAAATGAGTCTCCGGTTCTCTACACTCACCATGCGAAAGACAGCTGCATCAAGCTGCCATTTTACGCTGGTATTCTGTGAGAGCGTGGTCCTTCCCCGGTCTACTATTATAGCTAATACTATACTACTAATATATCTGCAGCAAGGCTCTACCACGTATATTACCAGGTATATTTAGTGAGAGGGCTCTATGAAAATAAAACATTTCGATTTAAACGTTTTTATTAACACACATTCTTATCAAACATAGTGGATAACTGTTATTGACCGGATTTTCTAAAGTTATTTGTAAATTTTGTTGTGTTATAATACTGTAAGGATAACAACGGTATCCAAAATAAATACAAAAATCTGACGCCGTAGTAGTCACGTCTTTCAACTCCTAGACCACGAATCGCTACTGTTTTCTTTAGTACATTAGCTTCAGTTATGATTATAAATCCAGAAATGTTTTCTTTTTTTTGAAAATACAATATGAAGATAATATTATATTGCTGCATGTAACTTAAAAAAGGGGATTTACGAACCTTCGCCGCCAGATTAATTTTTAAATAATATTACATATTTAACTGATTACCTGGTTTGATTTGGTGCCGTTCCAGCATTGAGGTGGTAACTGACCATACGGTATATTAATTGGGTTGTCACCTATAAATGATGGATTACAAATTAAAAAAAAACGAGAAATATTAAGTAATATTAATAAAATCAAACAGCATTTCTGCAATTTTTACTACACACAAAAGTAAACTGCTGCAGTACAAGCAACAAACAATTTGAAAATAGTCACGACAAATGGTTGATATTTTACAAATTTTTTCTATTATATAAATTATTAATTTCAGTTATATCACATTGCTGTCACATGCTGTATGTGGATTATTTATATTATCAATGTCACAGGCAGCAGTGCATACGTGAAGTTTACAATGTTTATGGTTTGTGCATTAAGTGCGCATAATTTTGATATTCATTGATGATAACATATGATTGATGATTAACAGTCTTTTACACATCTGGATAAGATTAAGATGATACAGTCATCATCATCATCATCTGTACGCACAATTGTATAATTTAGTGTGTGCTGATGATTACTTCTTGAAATGTTAACACTTTCACTGTTCGATTTTCAGACACAATAGCAAGACAATAGCAAGACAATAGCAATGAACTACATATAGTGCATGGGACAGGGAACAGGTTAATCAGAGTACTTACCGTTCTGAGCTACCGGTGGCACCATGTTGACATTAGACGTCTCTGGCCTAGTGTCATGCCGCACATTAGGGATTGCGTTATTAGTTTGAGATGTCTGAAACAAACATTGTAATATATTACTAACTGTTCCCCGCGGCTTCACCCGCGTGGAATTTATTTTTGCGCGGAAAGCAAAACTAAAAGTAGCCTAAGTTACTCCTTATAACATCAGCTATCTGACAGTGAAAGTTCCATCCAAATCGGTTCACAGGTTTTGGCGTGATGCGTTTTCAATCAGACAGACGTCGACCCCGCGACTTCGCCCACGTGTAATTTAGGGTTTTAATTTTGTTGCGCGGAACCCTAATTCTTTTTCTATCATATAATTAGCCTAAGTTACTCCTTATAACATAAGCTATCTACCAGTGAAAGTCCCGTCAAAATCGGTCCAGCCGTTTCGGAGATTAGTTGGAACAAACAAACAGACAGACAAAAATTTTAAAAATTGTGTTTTTGTTATAAGTATCGTATATACTTCCATATGCAATTAGTAAAATGCTGTTATTTTGACATTACAAACAGACACTTCAATTATATTTATTTGTATAGATAAATAGATGAGGATAAACTGTAACTAGCTAGCACTTTCATTAATTCTTCTCCTCCGTCATTAACCAATGTATGTCCACTGCTGGACATGGGCATTTTACATTGTAGAGAGGTTTTGCCTAAGTCGTGTAAAAAATAGCTCGTGACATGTCTAGAACTTTTTATATTTATATCACAATAAAAGCTGTTAGAAAGATAATGTATTTAATTTATTTACGACATTTGCTGAAAGTAATAAAGTATAGCCGATGGAAAGGTATGGAGGTTGTATTCGTTGTATTGGAGGTTCTATATCCATATCTGCTAAATTCAAATTAGAAAATAATATGTTTTGCTGAACTGTTTGGAATCGCGTTGTGGCAGTAAAAAAGAAATTAACTCGCCTTCGATGAGACGGTCATCCCTGAGTGGCATTAGAGGCGACTTTGGGAAAGATCTTGTGACTTCCGACACCAGTCAAACGTAATGGTAATGGGAAGCAGCATTAAAGGTGCAAAACGTCTGATACTGCGATTGTTGCGATTATGGCAAACTCCAAAATTCAGGAGACGGAGCTCATGTCTAGCAGTATTGTTTATGAGCTGGTGACAAGATTGGGATAAGCGTCAAATTAATTTTAAAGGATATGAAATTCTCTTCGAAAATTAAATGACTTTCTTACGTTATCATCAGGCAGACGATCTTGCGTCTGTCGGCGCCTCGCTCTATTCCTTTGATTCGATTTATTCCTTGAAGCGCTGTAATATAGACATTCATTAAAATAAAGATTCAATATATTGTGCTATGCGATTCGAATAAGAATAGGATTGACCTGGCGCCATATTGTGACTTTATTGCTGACAATTCCCACCAGTTGGGTAGGGTGAACAAAACAAATACTTTTGAAATAATAATAGGTCGGGGAAAAAGACATGCAGGAAGTCGTTGGATGCAGGTGGCTCACGACCATGCTTTGTGGCATTCCTTGTGGGAGGCCTATGTTCAGCAGTAGACTTGTGGAGGGGTGTAATAATGATGATGATGATAAGATAAAAAAGAACCACGAATCAGTTTAAATTATTTTTAAAAGTAATTATGACTTCAATAGATTTGGTAATACTAAAACTCAGTTGAATAAATGTAAAAGTAGAAAATATTTTTTTTTTGCAAACCGTACTTTTTAAGTTACAGTTGACAGATCGCGGTCATTCGAGGTCATTGACGTTCCTATTCTTATTTGAATCGTATTGTACTAATAATAATAACAAACAAGATAAGCAATTATTTAACTTCTAATTACCTTATCTTCTAACATCATGAACATTGTAATGGCCTATCACACTTACGCTTTACGTTATCATTACCATCAGGTAAGCTGTAAGTTAGTTTGCCACTTCAGTTTTATAACAAATCGTACGGATATTATCGTGTTCAATTTTTAATCCCGACATTTCGGGTAGCTTTTCTGCACCCATGGGCGGCTCCGTGGCGCAGTGGCTTAGCAATGAGTTGCTACGCTGGGGGGCGCGGGTTCGAATCCCGCACGGAACAAGTATTTGTATGGCCTACAAATTATTTTTCCGGGTCTGGATGTTTGTCCTTGTGAAATTTGTGTTTGTAAACTGCCTCCACGATACAGGAGAAAATCCTAGAGTGGGGGTAACGTTTTTTTTTTTTTAAAAAACTACGGTCTTTGACGTCCTGATATCATAGTTAACCCAGGCTACCTAGTTTTGAATACACAGAATATAATAATAATATCTTGAAGTCATAATAAAAATTGTACCTGTCAGTGTCACTTCCATAATTGCTTTCTAAGCATGATGGCACGGCATTAATGGATCTGCCACTCATGCCATTGTCGCCACCGCCCTTAAAACCAAAATTTAGATTAGATAAGAAAATTATTTTTAATACTATTACTACGTTTATATGTTTATGTTTACTACTTTAAAATAAAATACATAATTAGAATCACGAACTTTTCCCCGTTTACTTTCCATGGCGATGATAATCAATGCAAAATTTGGGAGCGAAACAGGTTCAAGCGATACTAAGCGTTCCCAACTTTACGTTAACAGAAACAATGTGCAAGCGCACAAAATCTATACACAAAATTAAAACAGTGTCAGCGTTTTGTCTGTACATCCATTGCATTACACTTTGTGCTTCATTTATAAATCATGTGTTTGTGTGGAGGTGGCAGAAGGGCCAATAACATTTATTATTAAAAATGATTTGTATACTTAATTAGATGAAACCAAAAAAATATTTATAAATAATAAATATTAATATTTTAACTCGTACATAATATATCTATATTTACATTTTGCATATTATGAAAAAGATTTTTATTGGAAGCCATGGGGCGAAATGATATCATTAGTTCTCTACGCCAACATCACACGGCAAAGATGAAATAACTAAGTAATTAGAAAGAATGTATTTATGCTATCGTCATATCTCAGCTATAAAAATATTAAAATGTAATTATATACAATATTTAAAAACTATAATGAAAAAAGACTAAAACTAATAACTTAATTATCATACAGTCCAACTCCTCGTGGTATCGTGCCAAAAACGCTAGCTGGATTTCCTCGCTGAATAGCTATACGTTGCCTTTGAGCGAGAAAAGAACCAGCGCTCTTTAGTAAAGTTCCTATAGGAACTTCACGCACGTGGACCCCACAGACCGATAGTCTCTACAGCAAATGGCACAAATATATGGTCATCTCTCAGAGACTCATATTTGCGCCACTTACTCAGTTCAGCTGCATCTGATGCCGCCCCGGCTCTAAGCGAGGTACCCCTGAGATGAGAAGCCGCCAAAGTGTATACGCAAGTGTATCCCACACTAGGGCTTTACCTCTCTCTACTAAGGGGCCAATATCATACCGTCGAGTGTTCTGCCATCGTCTCTAAATATTCCACAGAGCTCTAAAGCAGAGGGAACACTTATAAAGACATCGTTCAAAGAACCGTGTCGTGAAAACCTACCAGCACTTTTCTTATATTAAAGTCCGTGGAGCCCAAAACTCGTCGACGCTGCCACCACAGGGGCACTGATGGGGTTGACAAATCGCCGCTCCTAGCCGGATTCCTACGGCGATGCGCAAGCTTTCCCCATCAAGTAATGTGACGAGATTACTTGATGTTAAAGCGTGTAACCAGTGACTACATTCCTTAGTCGAAACAGCTAGAAGGCGTGCCGGATATTGGTCACTATGCAAATTATGAAAAAAAATCTGCACACTGTACCAACAGAATATCCCACTGTTGTTGTTGGTTAATTTCCAGTGGAACATTCTCGCCAGGACATTATATTTATTTATAAACAATAATTTAAAGTAAAATCCATATAAGTCCAGGACGGTGTTAAAGCACAGATCCATTAAAATGTAACATACCCGAAAGTGTTCGTTTTCTCTTGAGTTATTCGAATCTAGCGGCAGTTGTTCAGATCTCAATTCTTGTTCTTCTTGTTCACTGTGAAGAGAATTCTTTTCTTATGAATATGAATATATGAAAGTTTGGAACTATGTTCATTCATTCATTCATTCTTTACAGCCTATCATATGTTCACCGCTGAACATAGAACTTATCCATATATTGCATGATACCAGATTCTGATATAGTTGTCAGGCTTAGCAAGCGGGTTGACAATCGCAATTTTTTATTATTTTCGGTTTTTATAAAGAAGACGCTGCTGCCCATCTCCTGTTTCAGTTTCCCTCTGCCGCCTTTTAAGCACATGGAGTGGTAGATATTCTTACACCGTCACTACATAGCGTATAACTATATAACTATGTTAATCACGTGGGCTTCCCTCGTTATAGCAATAATTTGCCCCTTAATCTTCACGATTGGCAAGCGGATTGACAATCGCAGCACCAGATGTCTCTACTCTCCGTCATCGGTGTTCTACGTCCGGCGTAAATGAGAGATGATTATACCGCAAATATATATAAAGCTACTAGCTAGCCCAGCAGACCGATGCGTGGTGCGAGTTTTCAAAAGTTTGTAATTACAAAATTTATTAATAGCTCGACCACAGCGCCACTTATTAGGTATTTAGAATTAGTGATTTTTTGGCACTAATCCAATATATATTGTAAATCTGAGTCATTTTGGTTCGTAATTGTATAATTTGTTAATAAGTTGACTACAGCTCCACTTATCGGATCCTAGTATAACTATGAACTTCTCGACAAAATCAATATATTGTGTGAATATGAACTCAATCGTTCAAGTCTTTCCGATGTTACATTATCACTAACAGATGCATCAAATTCTTATAAAGATGACAAAAAAAATAAGGTTTCGTTTTATTATCGTTACAGTGTAACAAAAGTCCACTGTTGAACATAGTCCTCCCTCATAGGGGAAATATTTGCCATAGTTGCCACGCTTGCCAGACAGGTTGGCAACCGCAGTTTATTAAATTTTAAGTTGTAATTAGGAAGAAGCTGCTACTCATCTCCTGGTTTGTCTACCTTTGTCGCCTCTAACGACTCCCACGAGACGATATGGAGTAGTGGATATTCTTACACCGCCACTAGGCAGTTTCGTTTCATATACCTAAAAAAACATAAACAAAAAGTGTAAATATATACCTGTTGTAAGACTGGTTAGCGACGGACATGGCACGCGAATCGGGCTTTTTCTGAGTTTCAGCTCCACCACAGATCACCTTCTGGACAAACAGTATAATATTGTATCAAATAAATTATTCTTCTTACATATCAATAAAAGAAAATTACCTACAATCCCTTTTAGTCGGTGTTTTGTCGGTGACGTGAATGTGTGTCAATATATAATTTTTTTTCTCTTTATTTATTTTAATGGATTTTTGTAAAAACGACATACCAATCCTTATCTTACCTTATACTAATTACTGCTTACACTAAAGAACAAAATAAGAAAGTATAATAATGAGCACTAATTACATTACTAAACTAATAAGAAACTTATGCTGAAGATGAGAAGATAATTATTCCGTCCTAGTAGCAAGCCGGAATAACTCTCTTGACATCTTTGATTTGGGGTTTGATAAAACCCTTTGCACTAGATCGACATCCAAAACATTTGCGTTAAATTCAATATATCAACATTTCCTTTTGGACAAATGCTCGCGTAATTAGGAATCTACTGAATTAAGTTATAAAGGATAAAAGTTTTCGTGAAAAGAACTATATTTGTTAATACGTTTGTCACTATTGTTTCAATTTAATAATTGAATTCAGTTAAGGCAGTAGGCTTACCGCGGCAAAGACGCCTTTTTATGTTAATCGTGTACTTTCTTTTGTAATAGACCTTCGGATTTACCATGTTACAGCTATTATTACAACACAACTATTTGGCGGCTAAGTACGCTGACATGATTTTAAGCTACGGAGGATGTACATCAGAATGCAAACGCACTTGCAATAAGAATTTACTTTTAAAGGTATCGGGAAATCAGTTTGTCCTACAAACCTTCGAACAATTGTAGGTGTTCTCCAGTGCATTGGAAAAAACAGGTCATAAGATGTTATTTATACTGTGCAGTGGATCCTAGAACTGAACCGTTCCTCTCAGATGGGGTTGATTGACGCCAAATACCGCTGTCGAGGGAATACGAATTTTTGCGATATTTGAGCTTAAGTACATAACAATGTGTACCTAGTTATTAGTGGATTGTCAACAAACCCAAAATAATATTTTACGAAAGCAACAGCGGTATGTTACTACTACTCCAGACAGTTCCGGTAACAGCGATCAGTCTTAACAGACCTAGCCATCTGCATAGGACAGGATTATAGTGCCCGAGTGTATGCACAAGCACAGGTGCACTCTCATAACGTCCGATGGGACGGTAATCCAACACGACCGTACCGAGATCAGGCGCAGGGTCAACGGCTTTACGTGCTTTCCGAAGCACGGTGAAACACCATCAACTTCTTGACTCGGGTCTCCTACTGAGAATTTCTTCACAGAAAAACCCAGTAACTGTTTCTAGACCGACCCGGGATTCGGACCCAGGATCTCATGATTAGAAACCGCGTTTACGGCAGTCAATACATTGTATAACGTAATATTGTAATTTCAAATGATTGTAAATTCACTGTAATGAAAACATCTCGGAAATCATGTTTCGCTCCAATTTTGTGATCATTTTTTAGATTTAATCATCTATAATAGGCCTACGTTTGAGGTGATAAGCACGTTAGCTTAAAAGACGTGTTCACTCTTGTCTTGAATAATCCCAAATTGTAGTTCATATGATATAATTTACAATACTTCTAAATTATAAAACGTTGGTATGAAAATCGACTTGCACTCACCTGGCCTGGTAAATGACAATGTCACATGTGCAATGTACTGCGAGGGAAACCTACCTCTTTGTTGAGTAGTGCTTCCAGTTCACGTTGCTTTTCGGCAAGAAGCGCGCGCAGTTGCATTTGGCGACGCTCGGCCGGGCCCGGCCCACCACTGGGACCAGCGCGTACTTCTTCATTAACCTTCTTCTGCTTTCGGCTCGCTTCTGCAATGATTTCTATTATTCACTAGGTGGCAGGGCACCAGTCTATCTCGGTTGGTAAGGCTCTCTCACCTATCTCTGCCATTAAGCAGCAGCGCTGCAACTGTTGTTCCGATGTAATGGGTAATTACACTGTAGTTACAAGCTATGAGACATTCCATCTTAGTCCTCACATATGTGACAATGCATCTGAAAAGCCTTGGTCGCATGAAATTGTTGTTTCAACTTTTAACTTTCCATTTGATCACTTTTTGCTTGTTTAAATTTCTTGATATGAAAAAAAAGATAGAAAGATTTTCCACTGGCCTTAAATGAAATTGATTTGCACTCAATAATATGCTTTTTTTGTCCTGTGTGCCCGACTAAAAAATTTCACAAGCGATCGATTGTAAACACACACACACACACACACAAACAGACACACAGACAGAGAGAGAGAGAGAGAGAGAGAGAGAGAGGTTACTTTAAAAACAGTACGATTGGATTCCAAATACAGGGACTTAAAAATATGGACACGTTGAAATTTCGACTTCTGAAATGCCAAATTCACCAACATATCAACCAAAATAATATAATATTTAAAAAAAAACTATTTTCGGTACTTGTGTGTGGCATAACATTATCAATTGTGGCTAGTAAGACATTACAAGCCTTAATTGATAACAATTCATTTATTTAATTAATACCTATACAATACAATAATACTATTATTTTACTCAAAAATAAGGCCATTATTTTTATCTAATGCTATATTATGTTTTTAATATTTTCGTATAATTTCTCCTCAAAGTTACATTAACGAATTGTATCTGCTCTCTGCTGCCGCTTACATTGGCATCGAAGTATATCAAATTTCAACTTAATCGGAGATTATCTAAAGCAAATTTTGCACCGCACATACAGATGAAGAAAGCAAGTCGAATGAAATCTTGTATAAATATACAACGTAGCCAATCTTGTATAAATGTACATATGTAGCCCTAGTACACAAAACACATACAGCACATTTACAGCTTTTATAATTCGTAATATATATAGTAGAAAGGAAAAATATCGAGACTATTGATCTGATCCTCCAGCCTATATAATCGAGGCCTTGGCGGCGGACATGGGAGGTGTCCGTCGCCCTATTCATAAGGTTTCGAGATAGCGCGTATAGTGTCGGATCAGATATAATGACTGAGTTTTCATAATATTTAAAACTGTTCAATTATGACGAGAATAGTAGAAATTTTCGTCAAGAAATCAATTTTTCACCCTGGCCGCCCATTAATTTAACTTTTGGGATATTATTCGGTCAACTGTAGGCGACATCTTATTCTAGTATGTTTCTTCGTCGACATTTGGAACGCTCGATCACATGGAATGATGAAACTTACCACATAAAGGCCTTGTAGTTTGTAGTTTTCAGTAACCTATACACATTTATGTGTAATATAATGTTTACCTTTATTTGATAGCATATCTTCAATACGAGCGCGTTCGCCCATTATCTCTTCAGTCGCCATACGTAATTCTTGTGCTAGTTCTTGCAAACTCGCAATGTTAGCTTCAGGACCTAACGATATTAAAAATGCAATATGTCAAATATACAAGAATAAATGAATATTATCATCAGCCCTCTAAAAGTCCACTGCTTGACATGACACATCCCAAATTATTTTAAAAATATATTATATTATATGACATACGATATGCCCCGGCATCGCATGGGTGAATTCAGGATCTCGACAACAGCGTCACTTACCGGGTCCGAATGTGAATCTCAACCATTTGGGAGCACAAAAAATGTCACCGAAATCGGTCGTGCCGTTTTTGAGTTTTAGCGAGACTAACGGACAATAATTAATGATTAAATAAGATTTCAGATATTTTAAGTTTTGAAATAGAAGCTAAAGGGGAATTTAAGAAAACATTTGTTTAGTTGTCTTGACAGGATTTGCAAATACTGTATTAATCTAAAAATAATCTCTACTAACACAACACAATTTCTGAGAAAAGCTAATTAACATTTGTGTATAATAAGCAGATGGACATTAACAGATTTGAAAAGTACTGTTTTGAGCCAAACAGTGCTTGGATCTTGTACTTGTCTTTAAGTGACAACTACCCCGTTACATGCAATATGATGATCACTAGATGACAACAAGTTAAGAGTTGCAGGAAGTCGATGGATGCAGGTAGTTCAGAACCATGCTTATTGGCATTCCTTGGGGGAGTCCAATCTTCAGCAGTAGACTTGTGAAGAGTTGTAATGATAATGATGATGATAGTGCTGATGGTGGTGGTGATGATGATGATGATGATGACAATAATGATGTAATATATTATTCTCTTACTTGGTTGTTGTTGTTCATGTTGTTGTTGAATGTATTGCTGTTGGGGATGATGTTGCTGCTGTTGCTGCTGCTGCTGATGTTGGTGAAATTGCTGCTGCTGGCGATGATGTTGAGGTTGTTGCAGTTGGGGAGGTTGTTGTTGCTGTTGATTTTGCTGCAATTGGTTATTTTGTTGTTGGTAATTTTGCTGTTGTTGGTGGTGCTGTTGTTGTTGATGAAGTTGGTGGTGCTGTTGTTGTTGATGATGTTGCTGTTGCTGTTGTTGGTGATGCTGCTCGTTGGTAAACTTATGCCGTTGGGAAAGTGAATTGCGAACTCGACACACGCTACCTTCGTTCGACCAGCCGCCCATACTGCCACCACCTTCCGATTTGCTATAAGAAAAATTAATGAAAATTTAATTCATTAGGGTTACTGGCCAATTTTGACTATTATACGTCTTTTGTGTGAAAATACATGAAATAGCAGCATAATGCTGCTAATGGCATGGTGTGTTGAATAAAAAGAACCGGAGGATCTCGTAATGAGACATTTCATCTTATTCCTAAGGATAACAACGCATTTGCATTTTGATTCTTAGGGTCAGTTCACACAGAGACGCAACGCGACGCGACCATGCTTGAAGAGGCTTGCGGTTTCACAGCACGCAACGCGGCGCCGCACCGCAAGACGCATCGCGACGTCGCAAGGCGCATCGTGAGGTCGCTGGCAGCGCACCGCTTTTGCATGCTGCGCCTACCGACGGAGCACCGCTGCGTTGCGATCGTCGGCGTAGCCGCGAGGCATCTCGAAGCGCAGCGCGATACCGCGAGGCATTTCAGAATTATCTCAGTAAAATAATTTATCTTTTTGTTTAGTAAATAAAGTTATATTTTGTTTCACTATCTTAAAAAGTGCGCGTCGCGTCGCGTCGGGTTACGTCTCGATGTGAGCTGACCCTAAATCGAGGACTGAAATTTTAGAGCTAAAACTTATCAACAGATGGACTGAGTGCTTGTTTGTCATCCTTTGGATAAACATAATAGCAAAGATTTAAATCTTTTAAATTGAAATAAATTATATGTAATAAATACTATTAATTAAGGTTAGTATATTTATTTTAAACAATATTGATGATTTTGTAAGTTTGTGTAAAGTTGTTTAGTGGTAGAGTGTAGAGAACGTGAATCCCCTTTTTACTGGAAAAGAGGTATTCTATCTTAGTCCTCATGGCTGACAACGTATCTGCATTTTAATTGGCAAACGAAGATAGATGTAGATGTCTATGAGCCACAGCAACCACTTACCATCAGGTGCACTGTGTGCTCGTTTATCGCCCTAAAAAAAAGTGACATTATATCATTTTTGTGATTTGAATTATGCACTTCTACTTGTTTCACAATATTTATTTTAAATAACTGTAATCAAAAAAATAGGTACGTTGTTCTTATATACCCTAAAAATGACGTAAAGCGAAACCGGTCGGTTTTTATAGTTAATATATTAACAATTTAAAATTAATATTGTGAAACAAGTACTAGTGTATATACAAATCACAAAAATGAAGATGAAGTTTTACCAAGTGACAACAATCGTAAGTATAAATTAATCATATTATCACTTACAGAAAAAGTACTTACTTATCATGTATGTTTGAATGGCTTGACATAGGGAAGGAGTCTTCATGCGAATTTGATAAGTGATCGGCTTCAAAAGTTTCTACTGATCTCATTAAATCTAAAAAGTATATGTTTAAAATAACATTTATATTTATATTTTAAATCAATCCATTGTTTTACTATTTAGACCTTACCTTTAGTTTTTTGCAAAGCAGTTTTGATAGCTTTTATTTCCATTAGTTTAAAAGGATCTTCATTTTTCAAATTTCTTTCTGGTTTGTTACCTACAAAACATATACTTTGTAACATGCATAGATATATAATTTGTACTGAAAATATATAGAAACCAAAAATCATCATACATTTTCCAGGTGGTTCGTCTTCTGCACTTTCTTCCCCAGAACTCGAATATGTGTTATGAGAGCTGGCCAAACCAGTTGCCATCTGCAGTTTTCGGAACTCGGAAACCTGTAAATCATTGCAAGTTTGTACTTGGCCTCTAAAGTGAAGAAGGAGCGGCGTAGGCGAATGTACCTTATGTCCTAATTAAAATGAAGTTTCAGTTTTCTGGTATATTATCTTCGCAAATGAAATCATTGGTAACTGTATGTACGAATAGTCTACTATACTTTTCTTCAAGAAGGTACAAATTGAGGTATATAGCAGCTCCATGCATACTATGACATTTGAAATTGAAGCATTGTCGGCGCATGTGACAACGCAGCAGAATACTTTAATATTTTCAGGAGTAGTGGTTGCATTAAACTATTATTGCCTGGATCGCGGCAACTTATCACCACAACTCCCTATCAATTATATGGCCTACGGCTGGCTTACACAGAGATTAAAACTCTTCAGCCAAGTTTGGTGACTGCCAAATGAATCCCGTTCCACAAATTCTGTAGAATTTTCAGGAAAAATTGAATGTAAACGCTTAGCCACCATTTGGTTCTTCTTTTCAGCCACCTTCTGTTTAGATCTTATGTTGAAATCCATGACTAAGGATAGATAATAAGGAGTGAAGCTTTCACCTGGAAGACTTTGCAGTTATTTACTTTGCCAAAGTGACCCCGTTATGAACATTAAGTCAATTTGTGAAAGGTGGTCTCAATCAGCCTTGCAATGTACTGATGAGCACCAAAGACATCTTTTTGGACGACTTCCTAAAAACGAGAGTGAATGTTTTTCTGATGAAGGTAACATTCAGTAAAATCCTTTTTACTTAATTTTTCCTTATATACAGGGTTATTTTGCAATATACAGCCAAATTTGCAGGGAAGGTTCAGAATAAGTAATATAGGCGAATGTTGAAGAAAAATTCATTAAAAAATATCTCAAAAATTCTGTACTTATTTTTCAAATTCAGAATACGTGGCAATGCATTGTCATTCATAAATATCCAACGCCTATTATTTTACTACACACGCACAGATTTGTAGTCCGGGTTGACACGATAAGAGTTGGCTCGGACCGAGTGCACTCGGATTACTACTCGGACGTTACTCGTATCGTGTAAACATGTAATCCGAGCGTACTCGGACGCCGGCATCTAATCCGAGTGGAATCGGATGATGCTCTATTTTCCCCTTTTACTCGGATCTCAGCTCGGATCATTTTAATTAAAAATGGCGGCGTCAAGGAAAAAGTGGACGGAACGTGATACTGTAAGGTTCGTGGAACTGTATGAAGAAGAACAAGTGTTGTGGAACGTGCGACTCAGACTATAAAAACAAAGATGCCCGGAATGTCGCTATTCAGCGCATTATACATAACCTCAATATGGAGGTTACAATTCAAGAGGTGAACACGAAAATAAATAACATTTGTAGCACATACGCCCAGGAAAAAGTAAAAATTAAAAAATCTACCGGGACCGGATCAGGAGCTAATGATGTGTATGTTCCTTCGTTGGCTTGGTACGAAATCGCCGACAGATTTTTATCTGGGGTCATAAAAAGCAGGAAAACTTATCAGAATGTGGTAAGTTTATTTATTATAATAAAACAATAAACATTTGTATTTAATTAATTAGCTGTTTTATAATGTCACGTTAAAATATAAGAACACAGATATTCTTAAAATATTCTGCTACTTTGCCACGGGACGGAGCCTTCTCCAATGAAATAATTTTTATAATTGATTCTTCTTTGCTCTGCCAACCGAGATGGATGATTACTACCTTGATTCACAACATGTGCAATATAATTTGAACTAGGTTCCTGTCTCCACGAACCAGGTCTGTCATCTGTGTCCATTGTTCCCACTGGTGCATAATAGTGCATGGCTGTCTTCATGAGCCAGTTGTGAAGTGCACAAGTTGCTTTAACAATTTTGTCAACTTTGTCTGGACACAAATATATTGGAGTCCGGTATATTCGAAATTTTGACACCATTATGCCAAATGCATTTTCTACTATTCTTCTGGCACGAGAAAGACGGTAGTTAAAAGTTTTCTCTTCGGCTGTCAATGTTAATCTTCGAGAATATGGTTTCATCAAATACTGTTTCAGTGGAAAAGCTTCGTCTCCTAAAATGACACCCCAAGAAGGAAAATTCAGAGTCCCATCTTCCAATTTCTCTTTAAGTATTGAATTACTGAATATTGAAGCATCGTTTAATCTACCCTGGCTGCCCACATCAATATATGTAAAACAGTAGTTCCCGTCTACCAGAGCCAAAAGTACAGTACTAAAGTAACCTTTATAATTAAAAAAAGTCACTTCCACTGTCGATTGGTTGTTATATATTGACGTGCTTGCCATCTAAGGCTCCACAACATCCAGGAAAATTCCAACGGTTATCAAACACTCTCGAAATATTTGTCCATTCTTCAGTTGTCTTTGGGATCTGAAAAAAAAACACGGCATATTTTTAATTTTCTATTATTGTTTTGTTACAGGAGAATTCAGATAACAGCTCTTCAGATCCAGACATTCCAACCGCACCTTCACCAGACATTCCAGCCGCACCTTCACCAGACATTGCAATCGCCCCTTCACCAGACATTCCAATCGCCCCTTCACCAGACATTCCAATCGCCCCTTCACCAGACATTCCCATCGCCCCTTCATCAGATATTCTCGCCGAACCTTCATCGGACATACCAGGACCTCTTCCACCACCGGCAGATCTTCAAACTCCATCATCTTCCCAGCAGTTAAATAGTGAAATATTCGTTAAGCCACAAAATACTATCAAGAAGAAGCGACCACTTAAACGACCATTAGTACCTCAACATATCGAGAAGTCTATTGAAACACTTAATAATATCAAGGACCAAGTACTGTGTCATAAAGAAATAGAAGATGAATTCTCCCTTTTCGCCAAAAATATCGCCAGCCAGCTCCGACAGTTGCCCCTAATAGATGCTCTAGATGTTCAGTCTGAAATAATAGAAGTAGTAAAACGGAAAAGAATAAATCGAATGCAATTGGGAAACAATTCTACGACATCGAATGAATATACATTTGAAATACCAGAACATTTATTCAATAATCTTGAATCTCAGATTCATATTCAACGTGACGGAACAAGGCAAGAATCATCACAACTTGTTGTAGTAAATGATGCATTACAAGAAGAAGGCATCGAAGTTCAGATCCAACGTGATGCAACAAGGCAAGAAACATCACCAGAATTTGTAGAAGATGATCAATTACAAAAAGCAATTCGAAGCATTGGTGGGATTCAAAATAATGAGAATTATCGCTATTTTGCTAAACAATAATTAAGATTACTTTAACTGTAGGTAGCTTGATATTAAATAAAAATTTCACTATGATTTCTTGTTACTGACCTTTATGTACTCCTCCAACCCTTCATATATTGCATCTAGCACTTCTGGCAGAAACTTGGATATGGTGCTCTTTGGAACTCGAAAAGAACTTTCTAAACTTGGAAAACTATCTCCAGTTGCTAAATAGCGCATAGCTATTTGTAGCTTTATTTTGGCAGTTAGAGCAGCTCTCATGACTGTATCAGCTCTCTGTATTTTCGTCGTTACTTTTTGTAACAGATAGTCAAATTGTTCACCGTTCAGCCTCAAATGATTCTTGTAAGTGGCCTTGTCTTCCATGCGTACTTCTCGGAGAAAATTATCCGATGCTCCCAGCTTTTCACGCCTTAATATCCATTTGCGGGTCCAAATCGATCTCTTCTTGCGTTCCTTCTTTCTTTTTACATTGCTTGTTTCTTTGCTTATATGGTTCAACTCTTTTATTAGTATATCTGCAACAACTGCGACACCTTGCAACAGCAGATCAGTCTGTTCCATGTTGAGAAGATCAGTGTGTTCCGTGAGTTGACACAAAATTGAATGAACTTTGATAAGAGTACACTATGATCGTGTAAACCACTATAGGAGTACACTCGTATGACGCTGACTCGTACGAGTGTACTCTGACGTGACTCGGTCCGAGCCAACTCTTATCGTGTAAACCCGGCCGTAAGGGTCGCTCGATTACAAAATTTAGGTACCTTCACGCGCGTCTTCCCGCGACTGCCGGCCGGCCCGGCACCACCGTGACCTCATTATGTACAAGTTTTTTTTTTTATAGAATAAAGGTGACAAGCGAGCACACAGTCCACCTGATAGTAAGTGGTTGCTGTGGCCCATAGACATCTGAATCTATCCTCGATTACGAATCAAGATGTATATGCGTTGTCACCCGTGAGGACTAAGATAGAATGCCTCGTTTCCAATAAAAAGGGTATCTGGTTCTCCACACTCACCATACAAAACACAGCAGCATTAAGTTGCTATTTGACTCTGGTATTCTGTGAGAGCGTGGCCCTTCCCCGGTCGAGCCGACCCATTCGTGCTACAACTATACAACTAAGATAGCAGCAGCATGCTCTACCACGTACAATGTGCTATTTCTATTTTTAATTTTCCTAAGTAGCAGTGTCGCTTTGTTATTAATGACGAAACGAAAATATTCAAACAGCGAATACTACGAAATGGTACGGTATTACATTTTAAGCAATGAAAGTTTACGTGGTGCGCAAAGATCGATCGATCGGTTACAAAATTTAGGTACCTTGTCTCATGTCTTCCCGTGCCCTTCTCTTCCGTTAACCGTTAGACCGCTTGGTACCTACCTACGTCCACCGTACTAGCGTGCTACCGCTATTAGTAATTTTTTTAAGTAATAGTGCCGCTTGGTTACCAATGACGGAACGAAAACATTCAAACCGCGAATACTATAAAACTATGAAATGATGCGAACATTTTAAGCAGATTATACGAAAGTGAGTCTTTACCGCAGCAAGTAATTAACTTACGTGTACCAATAGAAGAACAATTGACAACTAATCAAACTATTGTGTCCTATACAAGTGCAGTGAGCGATAATTTAAATAGTGAATATGAAGATATGTAGATTGATCCCATGGGCCTCCGTGCAAACCGTGACTGCAAACTCGGGAACTTTCACCGTTAGACTTTTATTTGTGAGATGAAATAAAGAGTCGTGTTTACATCAAGGAAACTGCCACAGTAAAATTATTGCTGCGTGCACGGAAGCTAAAAGTGCTCAAGCACAGGTAATAAGTGTAAAAAACAATTTAAGAAAACGTGCTCGATATATAAAATTGATAGAAACCTTCCAATATTAGTTATTGGAACTACTTGCATAGTTTAGTTGTAAATAGTTTATTCCATTATTTTAAATACGCCAAAATGACAGTCGTCGGTGATGTCGTTGATAAACAACAATATTTTTGTTAATTTTATTTATTATGACGATCCTAAGCCCGTTAAAAGTGTAAAGGGAAAATTTGAATCATAATTCGCGTCGTGTAGTTAGTTATTAACTTAAGCATTCGTAAGCGTGTCACTAAGAAAGTAAACAGTAGGCAAAAACTTGAGAAACGAAAACATGAATTGAATCACACACACAGGAACGCGCAAATACGCGTAGTTGTTGCCCATAAATCACATTTAATTTGAGATAATTTCTGAAATAAAAGGAGCCTTATTTATTTATACATACATACATACATACATACATAAACACTCACGCCTATCACCCAGAGAAGTAGGCAGAGACTACGGACTTCCATTTGGCCCAATAAAAATCTGTGATTATTATAATAATCAAGTGCATATGTATTAAATTTGGTTTTTCGAATATTTTGTATTTGTACAGCGATCTTTAAGCCGCTGCAAACAACGGATAGAGTATCCTCTCACGACGGCGGCTGAGGCCGAACTGAGTGAGTGAGGCAGTATATTTAGTAAAATAAATTATTACAAGGCTGCTTAAAACACCGAAAATTTCGGGATTTCTACGCCGAAAAAAATTAACTTTAGAATTATTATTAAACGAAATTATTAAACAAAAGAAAATTAAACTGCCATTTACATTTCATGGCTTCCCACATGATAGATGAAGAGATTAAAAAATAAATTCAGTTAATTGATATTTTCAAAAGTTATCATGTTTACCACTCCATGCGGACTTGATAAGTCTACACCATATGCCACTAAAACCACTTTTTTATGTAAAAATAGCAATTAATCGATTTAAAAAAATATATTAATAAACTCAACAAACATTTATCTTTCTGACAATGTACTTTTTATATCATTTATATGTTCAATATGGTAGTTAGATACGATTTTATGCGACAAAACGTTGGAATTTTGATTTTTAGGCGCTAGTAGAACATTCTACGCGCTTTGAGCTTATGGCATGCAATTGTACTTAAATTTATTTCTATTCTACTCGTATTTTTATATAATTCAATATTAATAGTAATTTTTATTTTATTTATAAATATTTAATTGTTAAAAAATAATTACATAATAGATACATACAAAAAATAATTTTTAATTAGTAACTTTATTAGTAAGTTATAATTCAATCATGCATAATTGTAACACAAGCTCATTTATATATAGAATAGATATATATGATAAAAATGAGTTCAGCTCATTGAGTTACAAATGGGTCTATTATTATATATTTACTAGGTGGTAAGATTCCTTTTATGTCTAGGAGTCCGTCAGGGTAGGTACTACCCTCGTACCTATTTCTGTTGCCAAAAAAGCAGTGCTTGTACTATAGAAGTATAGAGAGCTATGAATATCTGTCCACTTTGTAGATCTATGGATAAAACGGTCGCGACAATATTTTTTTCTCTAGATGCGGCAGATAAACTGGCCTGTGGTCCTGTCCGATGCTAGGGGCCTTCCTCCCGTCAAGTCTTTTAAAGCGAAGTATTATTAATACGAAGTCTCGCGCATACATATATCAACGAGCGAAACCGCACTCAGCTTTTATTTAATTATTTACTTATCAGGTCATCCTTGTGTTTAAATGGGGCTATTCAAATACTACAACTATGATGTTCTAGATGTTTTGCGAATTCTAGAAATTGATGCAATAACGTGACGTTTTTTAAGTTGGCACACGAATACTTAAGAAATGCTAAGTTACCAAGTTTTCCATGTGTTGTTTCCTAAGTTGAAGTTCTCGCAATTTAAGTTGCAGCATTTGGCTTCGCTCATGCAGCGTACTATCGTCCTCTTCACCCTCACTGTCTCGAGTCGCACCTGCGGCTTCCTGCAATACATTTCCCTAATATCATTACTTTCATTAATTCTTCGATCATATCCTAAAGCTTGTCACGGTGATAATGAGGGCATCCATGACTTTTACTGCCACCAGGACGGCGCTACTTAGGAATGAGGTGAAATATTTAACAAATTTCATAGTAGGGGGATTTTTGATAGGAAAATTTAAGGGTTGTAATATTACCTATATTTTACATTTACGTTAGACACGAATAAACCAAACTACAGATATTCCTAAAAGTAGAAATTTTAAAGAGGGTTAAAAATTAAAAAGCAAGCCACTGAGGCATTGTTAGGGGACCGCACCCAAAGGGTAGCCAACGGGACCCTACTACTCCGTACTAAGTCTCCGCTGTCAGTCCGTACATCCGTCAGTCTATCTGTCAGTGGGCTGTATCTTATTATCCGTAATAGGTAGGCAGTTGAAATTTTCACAGACTGTGTATTTCTGTAGCCGCTATAACAACAAATAAAAAAAATTTAAAGGTGCTCCCTTACTTGAAACGTGTATTACGATGGAACGAAACCGAGTCTGACTCGCACTTGGTCGATTATTTATTTTTTTGTATTTACCTGCTCACTGTACACTTTAAATAAAACACAACTTCGCAATTATTTATTAATATTGTGTAACAAATAACTTCCTAACTGGCGACATCTGGTAAGCGGAAAATTATTAGCTCTTATTGGGTGATTTATATTATCTTTATATATAAAAATTACGTGTCACGTTGTTTGTCCGCGATGAACTCCTAAACTACTCAACTGATTTCAATGAAATTTTGCATACTTTGTGCAGTTTGGTCCAACTTGAGAGATAAGGATAGTTTTTATCCCGATAAGTGACCCTAATTTTTTTATTGCTAATTTCAGGAGTTTTTTTTTTTAGGAAAGCAAATGGTCGTCGGAAAGGGCAGAACGACGTCTGCCTGGTCAGCTAATTTATTATAAAAAAGGAGAGTACCTACAAATATCCCATTGCTGGGTACAGTCACAGTTTAAAGAGAGTAACAATTATGGAATGAATTTACTTGTACAGAGCAACGGCGGGAGTCTTGTGGGGCAGTGGGCGGCGCAACCCTGCCGTACAATACATGCAGTACTACATAATTTTAAGCGCAGTTTTCGAAAAATATAATATCTATAATGGTGAATTACTATTAAAGTTATATGAGTTACTAAGTAAAGTTGAATTCAAATGACGGCCATGCTTATGTTTTCCTTTTTTTATATAATTGTTTATCCAAATACGAGTACATTACATAATTAAATTTAACGATCGAAAACTGAAAACATCTATAAAAAGAAAGTGTCACGAAAATATTTGGCAGTGCAACACTTGTTATCTTGTTCAATAAATGTTTTTAATATTTTATTCCCAATTTGGTGACAACCCCTAGCATATTTGCGACGACGGCGTAAATATTAAATAACTATGCGGGCGGCGGCATCACATAACATCAAAGGCGTGTCACAGCTGTTAGGACTTTAAAACTTTGGTAGTCCTTTCTTTTTTGAGTTTTATACAGTAGAAAAAAATCCGCCAGTGAACAGATACAAAATGACCTGTTCTAAATGTTGTTAAATTATTTTTCATTCCCAACCGATGACTTGAGTTTAATTTATATAATTCAAATTATTTTATTATAATTCATTAGATCCTTATAAGGAAAAACTATAGTAACATTACAAGAGTTACTGCTTTTCTTGAATTTAAAGAAGGTTCCAAAATTAACAGGTTAACACATTATACATATAATGTTCAATATGAATCAATTATTATTTAAACGCAAATGGAAGTTACAAAAATGTGGAATGAAGACCAAAACCGTTATGTTAAAAATCAACCTACCTCACTTATGTTGTCCTCTCTATTTGAAAACCTCTCATCTTGGCTGTGCGTAGACTGAGTGGAATGGCCATGTTCATTTTCAATATTGTTAGCCATTTGGTGACCCCCATGTATACTATCAGATGACTGGGGAAGAGTAGTGGCAACACCTATCTGATTGGTCCCATACATTCGGTTTTGTTGATTGTAATTGCCAGTATGTGACATATTCTAAAAAAATGAAGAATTAAAAATTCTTTGTTTTAGCTACGTTAATCTTTAAAACGAATAATATTTGACGTTTTGAAGTATATATTCAATGAGCAATGTATTGTATGTTAGGCCAGTACACAGTGAAACTCTAAGCTTTGTACATATTATGTAGCTGGCGTATTATAACTACAAAACAATTTACTGCCCTGCATTCACTAATACACACAACAAAAGTAGCAGTCTGCTTATCATTGAAACATGTCATTACCGCCGAAATCAACAGTTGTCAAATTTATAACATAAGAATAAACAAATAAAATCATTATAAGAATAAACTTTATAAATTTATTAACGAATGTAAAAACATAAAACTCTGAAAATAAAACTTCATGAGTGTACCTGCATGCCAGCAAAGTTCTCATTGGAAGTTGACGGATGTATTTCTTGGGCTTGCCTTTCTTTCATTTCTTCCAGCTGTTGTTTCGCCTCAGCCTAAGATTATAAAATTATTTTATGCTTATTTGATGGTCTTATTAAACTCAAAATCTATCATTGTTTCGAAAAATGGGATCTCTACAAAGAAGAACCAGTGAGATACTCTGGGGCATTGGTTTTTTTTTTGAACAAATAATGATAATTCATTTTTACATATTACAATGGCAGCGACTGGAAAATAGGAGATACAGCAGGAAAATGAACATAAAGACGTTTTTGTGTCATGCAGCCGCTGGCAGAAGGTAAAGTTGAATTAAAATTAAAAGTTGAAGGTCTATGGCCAACGGTCGAATGGTTAACACGTACTTGTGAGTGCTTTTCGGTATTTGGTTAATTCTCCTTAATTTCCTTATTTTGTGGTGGTGGATTCCTCTGCTGTAAGTCTACGTTTATAAGTTATAGTTATTTCGAACATTAAACCCAATTATGGGTGACGAAACGGGGTCTCCTCGTGAGAAACCCCCTGACCCTCCCGATGAAGACATGTGCTTTGGAGTAAGTGACAATAATGATTGTGGCCGTGGTAAAAAAAGACACGCTGAGACTCGATCATTTGATCCAGTAATATATAAAAAGAATTCTGTAATTGATTTAACAGCGTCAATAAACACAATATATAAACATCCCTGCCTAGAACAAAATCTTAGAATGTATGGTCCAAACGACCAAGGCCCTTTTATTGTCCACATCTCCCGGGCTACGTCAGATCCTAGAATAGGGCTATCACTTCGACCAATTAAAATAGGTTTATGCTTGTCTAAAAATAAAATAGAAAACATCAAAAGAGGGGGAGTCAAAAGCGTTGGCAGAAATCGCATCTCTATTGAATTCTGCTCAGCCGATGAGGCTAACAAATTTCTTAATAATCCAATGCTTGCAAAAGAAAAATTGATTGCAACTATTCCATCCTATAATGTTTCTCGAATGGGTGTCATCCGCGGTATCCCTGTGGATTGGTCAATGGAAGAACTAGCAGAAGCTGTTGAGCTTCCTCCTGGTTGTGGTAAAATCCTAAAAGCTCGCCGTCTTCAGAGAAAGACTTTTGCTGAAGGGTCAACATCCCCAATATGGGTTCCCACTCAATCTATTCTTCTGACATTTGAAGGTCAGTTACTCCCCAAATATATATATATGCATTTTACACATCCCTTGCTGTTGAAACTTATCAACTCCCCTCCATCCAGTGCAAACACTGTTGTCGATTTGGCCACATAGCAGATCAATGCCGTTCTAAACCACGCTGCTTCCGTTGTGCCCAAGAGCATACTGGAGCAAGTTGTTCTGTTCCTGAAAGTGAAGCCACTTGTCTGTTATGCTCCAAAAATCATTTTGCTAATAAAAAAAACTGTCCGGAACACCAAAGGCAGATTTCTATCAAAGTTATGATGTCAGAACAAAATATATCCTATATAGAAGCTTCAGCCAAAATCCCATCTATCCGATTGAACAATCCTCAAAAACCGTATTCCGAAGTGGCCTCTACTCAGCTTTCACCTACTCCTACTACTTCCTTCAACCTCCCCACCATGTCACAGGCATATAGAAAAACCATCTTCAAACCTCCCCGCCCCATACCTAGAATTCCCATGGGGTATGACCAACAAGCTCATCAAAGAATTGCAGACTGCCCATCCTCTACTCCAAATGGATGCGCTTTATCCAACACGCACAACCAAATATCTCCAAATGAAAATCTTGTTGAATGCCTAATTTCCCTCCTCAATAATTTAATTTTGAAAATGTCAGATTCACTACCGAACAACGTTGCAGAAAAAATCTTTAATTTAGCTAGTTTAATAGATAATATAAATGACTCAAACAAAAGACCTCCATCTTCTTCAATGGAACTGTAGAAGCTTGCAACCTAAAAAATCTGAACTCATCTTCCTAATAAATAAACATTCAATTTCTGTTGCTTCAATTTCAGAAACATGGTTCCTACCTAACTCCAAATTTCGCTTGCAAGGCTTTACTTGCCTCCGTGAAGATAGAAATGATGGTTATGGTGGTTGTTGCTTACTCATAAAAAAATCCCTACCCTTCTCTCAAATTGCACTCCCTCCTCATAGCCAACACATTAATGCCGTAGCTGCAAAAATTGCAGGAATCAACATTATTTCAATATATATCCCTCATCCAAATACCCACTTAATTAAAGAACTATCCTCTCTCTTCTCTTTGTTACCTCCCCCTTTTATTATTACCGGTGATTTTAATTCACATCATGTATCTTGGGGGTCACATTTTTGTGACATATACTCTTCAGAACTTATACAAATTTTTGAAGACATTAATGCTTGCATTATCAACAATGGTTCCCCCACTCATAGAGTATACCCAGGACTAGACCCTAGGTCTGCTGTCGACCTAACAGCTTGTTCTCCTAGTCTAGCCCCTCAGCTTTCTTGGAAAACCCTCAATCAATCATATGGAAGTGATCACTTTCCCATTCTTATTACCAAACCCAATGCGGTTATTCCTTTACCCTTTACTATGCCCCTCCTTAAATATAAGCTCCAAGACGCAGATTGGACTAATTTCACTAAATTTTTAGATACTAAATTTGCGCAAATGCAGGTTGACTTCTCAACCAACCCAATAACTTCGTACTCTCTATTGGTACAATATATAACTGAAGCAGCTGACTTATTTATCCCATCCAAAAAACCCCACAGCAAGAACCTATCCTCCCCTCCATGGTGGGATGCTGAGTGCACCACTATGATTAAAAGGAGAAAAGCTGCAGAAAAGCTTTATAATCACTGTATGACAACCGATAATTTTATACAATTTCAAAAAACCTCCGCTCAAACAAGGAGACTACTTTCCAAAAAGAAAAAAAATGGATGGAAAAAATTTTGTGAATCCTTGTCCCCTAATTCACCAATAACAATAGTTTGGAAAAATATAAAAAAAACTCGTGGCTCCCTTCTTTCTGATTCCAACATTTCTGATAACTCTTTACCATGGTTAGAAGTCTTCTCTGATATGTTAGCTCCTCCTTTTGTCCCTAATGAATATACAATATGCCCACCCATTCCAGTCCCGTCTTACATCAACAATAATGAGATAATCTTCTCATTGTCCGAATTACAGTCTGTGCTATCTGGCTTAAAATCCTCTTCTCCAGGAGAAGATGGCATACCCTATGCGTGTTTATGTAAATTAAGCCTTAAGGGTAAATTAATTCTTCTCCAAATTCTGAACAATATCTACATATCATCTAATATTCCTCTGTCTTGGTCAAACCAAATTGTTATACCTATCCTTAAACCCGGAAAAGATCCCAAAGAAGCTTCTTCATACCGCCCAATTGCACTCTCATCTACTTTTTGCAAAATTTTAGAACATTTAATTAAAAACAGACTTGAATGGTTTCTGGAACATAATAACATCCTTGCAAAAAGTCAATTTGGTTTTCGTAAAGGTAAAAGCACTTTAGATAGTTTGAGCATCCTAACTACAGATATTAGGTTGGCCTTTTCTAAAAATGAATACTTGGTGGGTTGTTTCCTGGACATATCATCTGCCTATGACAGTGTTCTTCTTCCAGTGCTCAGGCAGAAAATGCTTCATCTGAACATCCCTGCGAAGACTGTACACTTCATTTACAATCTGTTCATGGGACGATCTATCAAAATTCGCAATAAAGGAATGTTAACCTCGCCCAGAACAATCTGGAAGGGTCTACCACAGGGCTCGGTCTTAAGCCCTATTCTTTACAATATCTACACATATGACCTTGAACATTCGATTTCATCTTTCTGTGACATATTACAATATGCAGATGATCTTGCTATCTATGTAACAGCTCCTGATATCCTAACTGCCTCCCATCATCTTAACAGAGGCTTATATTATCTTAATCAATGGCTTACTGACCATGGCCTCTCTCTTTCAGCTTCTAAAAGCAAAATAATAACCTTTAGTAGAAAACGTGTTTTCCCTACTATTGATATCTCATATAATGGTGAATCTATTCCAGTTGTTAACAAAGTAAAATTTTTAGGTATTTTCTTAGATTGTCATATGACTGGTACTGCTCACTTTAATTACATCTGTGACAAATGTGAGAAAGGTGTTAATATTCTTAGATCCCTTTCAGGCGTATGGTGGGATTCTCACCCCATGTGTCAAAAAATCCTATACAATGCCATCATCCGCAGTCACTTCGACCATGGCTCTTTTCTTTTGGAGCCCTGCAACAAATCGGCCCTTAATAGACTTGATGTTATCCAAACAAGATGTTTACGTATTATCACAGGCGCAATGAAATCAACTCCTAAAAATGCTTTACAAGTAGAATGTGCTGATCCCCCTCTCTCTTTACGAAGACAGTTTCTAGCTGATAGATTTCTCTCAAAAACTCTACAACTATCATCTCACCCCTTACATCGTAAACTAGAATCCTTGCTACTATTAGCTGTAAACAACTCCTACTGGTTTAATAAAAGCTGGCCCCCTATTCTTAAATCTCTAAATAGATTAAAAAATATTGGTTATCCTTGTGTAACATCCCTAATTCTACCCTATTTTGAAACCAGCTATGAAGCTATATTAATAAACCCTAAAATCACTCTGAATTTAAACATTAATAAAAATTCCCCCACTGCAAACAGAACTTTCTACAACCTTGTGGCAAAAAAATGGTCTGATTGGCTATATATTTTTACTGATGCTTCCAAATTGTCTCCATTCAAATGTGTCGGTTCCGCAGTCTGGATCCCCAAATACAAAATTGTCCTTAATTATAGATGTCCTCCTCAAGCTTCTGTTTTTACTGGGGAAGCTGTAGCCATATATGAGGCTATTTCCTATATTCTTTCCCATAAAATTCCTAAGTCAGTTATATTTACTGATTCAAAAAGCTGCCTAATGTCATTACAGAGCAATATATTTAAAATGAATTCCATCTTCCCATTAATACTGAAAATTAAGGAACTCATACTAAATTGTAATAAGAGTGGGCTTGATGTGGAGATTGTGTGGATTCCTAGTCATTGTGGTATAGAAGGAAATGAACAGGCTGACTCTTGGGCCAAAGGAGCTGTTGATACTGGCTGTCCTTCTCATTTAATGATTTACTCTCATGATCTAATGTCATTAGCTCAAATTGAATTAAAGAACTCTTGGAACAGAGAATGGAGCACATCCAGACATATTAAAGGTTGTCACTTTGGTAAAATTCAACCCCAAATCCCTCCAAAACCTTGGTTCTTTAAATTTAGCTTTTTGAACAAACAAATCACATCTACAATCTGCCGTTTAAGGCTTGGGCATGCCTGCACTCCTGTATTTCTAGCTAAAATTAGAATCAAAGATCATTCCCTCTGTGAATGTGGACTGGATGAAGGTACCCCAGACCACATTTTCTTTAATTGCCAAAATCACCCAATTTCTTTATATGACATTCTTCCCAACACAATCCCTCGACCAATGAATATCAATTCCCTCTTAACTATCCCCAATTCCATATATGTCAATATGATCTCAAAATATATTCAAATGTATAATATTAAACTCTAATTATCGTGTACTAAATTTAGCTTAAACTAATTCTCTATTCCCTGCCCAGGCTAATTCTCTCCTATAACTAGATGTTTGCTCTATATTGTGTGGTCCATAATTTATGTATTTAGTTGCTTTGTTTTTATCCATATTTTCACCTAATAACCGCTAACTCCTTTTCCACCGAAAAGCCTAAAGACAAGGTGCGACAGACCAAAGACCGGACATTGGCAGAATTATTGTGACATAATCACAATACCAAGGGCCAAATAGACCAAATAAATAATAATAATAATAATAAAATTAAAAGTTTTAATCAAATATTTAATTTATATTAAAAAAGCGACGACGAAGACGAAAGTCGCTTGCATTGCATAGTATGTGAGCAAACTAAGTTCGATAGCCGCCGGCAACAATGAGATTATTAATAGCAGGTACTTGATAGCTAGATAGATAATATCTAATGACTGGAGGCAGGCTGCAGCTTTATTATGTTGCAGTACGAATGGGTCGGCTCGACCGAGGTAGGACCACATCTCACAGAATACCATCGTTAAATGCAGCAGGACCATGTCACTAGTAACAAGGCATTCTATCTTAGTCCTCAGGGATAACAACGCATCTGCATTTTGATTCTTAATCAAGGATAGATGTAGATGTCTACGGGCCACGACATTCACTTAACATCAGGTGGACTGTGTGCTCGCGTATCACGCTTATTTTTATAAAGTGCTGATGACAAACTACATGTATCAGATTCATACACATCATCAGAAAAGATTTTTTTTAAAACGTTACCCCCGAACTAGGATTTTTCTCCTGTGTCGTGGAAGCAGTTTAAAAACATAAATTGCACGAGGATTAACATCCAGACCCAGAACAATTATTTGTAGGCTATACAAATACTTGTTCCGTGCGGGATTCGAACCCGCTGTCCCCAGCGCAACAACTCATTTCTAAGCCACTGCGCCACGGAGCCGTCTAATTCTTTCCTATCCTAAAGCCACTAGGAATGGAAAGAGCCACTTTCCCCTGCAGTATGCGGCAGGCAGCACAACAACTATCCCAAGAAGTATAACTACCCCAAGACTATTCCAAATAGCACTCAAATGAAACTGGGAGAAAATGGCAATAAAGTACCTGGTATTTTAGTAGCCTTTTTTGCTGTTGTTTCAAAGCGGACAGTCGAATCTGTGACATCTCCATTTTATTTTTAATTTCATTTTGCCACAATTCATTGTCACTATATGTCGATCCATTGCTCTGAACGGAGACCGGTCTAATTACAACATCCTAATGGTAATAAAAAAGTAATTGAATTAAATTTGTATTAAAATTAAAAACAATACATCAAAACGGATTATATAATATGAATTTTTAAGTGTTAGAAAAGGCAGTCAACAATTGGTAAATTAAATATTATGTATACTGACTTCAATGTAAATAAAATGAGAACATCATCAATGTAGACGAAGTCAATTAAATACGCAATATTAATGATAACTCAAAAATTCGAATTTATACGGGACCACATGAGAAGCACCAGTTTTCAAATAAAAAGAAAATCATCAAAATCGGTTCACCTGGCATAAAGTTCTGAGGTAACACACATAAAAAATACAGTCAAATTGAAAACCTCCTCCTTTTTCTGAAGTCGGTTTAAAATAAGACAAATTGTTTTTAATTTCCAGTTTCTTAATCAAAGTTTTATTAAACAACAAACAAACAAACAACTCAGTGATGATATTCACTATTAAATAAAACTCATTTACTCATTAATAATAACTTAAAATTTCCTCTTATTAAAACATTTGATCAATTAATCTGGATCTTGATCAATTAATCTAGAAATTATATAAGAAGATGTAGCTGACACAGATGTGTGCGACAGAGTAAAGTCAACCTAAAGTTAATGTAAATAAACTTTTGAGCTTTGATGAGAATGTTTTAGAATGGGATTGAAAAAAACACAACATTTTGGTTCACAAATTATTAAGTTAGATATAGTTAAATAACGACGCCACACGGTTATCAAAGTAATTATGAATTTTAATGAATTATTTAAAAAAAATTGCCATTCACTGCATGCTTTTTTTTTTAATTAACAACATATAAAGTCACACATTCTAGCAAAGATCCACAAAACCTGATCGTGATTGTTGCCACAATTATTAATTTTATTTTTCATTTCTTCTATTATTGCTACTTTTTCAACACAAGATATTATATTTTTTCTTAACTCATCGTTGAGATGCTGATCATCATGTTTAGTTTCAGTTTCATCACAAGTAATAGACTCCATTTCTTCTATTTCACCACCATTCCTGACCTTATTTTCCTGATCGCCGAGTGTTTCTATTATCTTTGGCATATCTTTCTTAACATTGTCATCATTAATTTTGGTATTGGACATAGTTTTATTCAAATGTTCATTTTCTATATTTGTTACTTTTTTGAGATTATGATTTATTATATTATTTTCATTATTACTTTTAGATATACCTTCATCGTGGTTCAGTTTATTCAATGAAACACTGTCAGGTATTTCAGAGACAACGGAGTTTGTTTCTAAATGAGTATCAGATTCAATTGCTTCTTCAGGAGGAACTCCCACATTATCCGGAACCTTTTTTACTAGCATACTTTCCAACTTACTTTCACTTTCTTTCAACTTCGTCACCATTTGAATAAGTTCATCATATTCTTCTTTAGTATGTTCTATAAATGCCTAAATTAGGAATTCCAACAAAATACCTTTAACCTTATTAAATTTAACATATAATAAAAAAAATTGATGTTTAAATACGTACCTCATCTTCAGAATTACGCATTGTGTCAACAAGCGAAGATGTAACTCTAATGTATTCTCTTATTTGTCCCAGCCGACGCTCTACAGCTGCAGCGTCAGGACAAGCAGCTACGATTGCTTCTCCTAGAGCACGAGCTGACTCTCTATGTACCTTAATATGAAACAAATATAATTAAATATAATGACATGACATTACATCATCAAAAATTGATTTAAAGTAAATGGTCTTTTATTATTTTAAATCTAAATAACGCCAGATTTATAAATCTTACTCAGGCGAAGCCATTGCAGGCCGCTAGTAAAGAACAAAAAATTTAAATCAAGGCCTTTGTTACGCTAAGACAGTGCGATTTACCAGCTGGGGCTGCATCACCACTTACCACCAGCACAGAATAAATAATAGTTAAATGAACAGAAGGATCACTCACTGATAGCAAACTTGCGCGTTTGAACTTAGTTACAACGTAGCTAATGTTCATAATACTTTGCACACCTAGGAAGTGACCTTCGTGAAATTAGCCTACCGTTTATTTCGTCGAAAAAAATATATGTGGCGCGTGTTTTGAATCAAAATGCACCTTACGTCCGCGTGCGAGTGTCTGTATCACTTAGCCCATTACGCGCCTTTGTTAAGACCGCTTCTACTGTAGGGTTAGTTGTTGTGAGAAAACAAATTGAATTCTTTGATATAAGTTGGTATATAGCACAATACACCGAGGTGTTATGCAATGTAATAGTATTTCTTTTTTTTTTGTTAAAAAAACGTTACTCCCCACACTAGGATTTTCTCCTGTATCGTGGAGGCAGTTAACAAACATAAATTGCACAAGGACAAACATCTAGATCCGGAAGTATTATTTGTAGGCCATACAAATACTTGTTCCGTGCGGGATTCGAACCCGCGCCCCAGCGTTGCAACTCATTACTAAACCACTGCGCCACGGGACCATCAATTTGATGATACATTATCTTTATAAGCACTAGAACCCTTACAAAATACTCAAAATTGCCTATTTAGACCACTGTCAACACAGACCTAGTGTTCAAATTTGATAACTAATAGTGATAAAAGAAAAACATAAGGACACAGTGTATATCCTTCTTATTCAGTTTATGAAATATTTTTTAAATTGCTCCAATATTGCAGGAGGAAATAGTAAGAGAGCCAAACCTCGAATTATGCCTACTTCGGCTATTCAGTCGGATCTACAGTTGTCCTTATTGGGCGCCGAGCGCTCGCAGAGCGACAGCGATAGTTTCTTGAAATACCTAATTTTCAAAAGTCTCTCGGTCCGCATCTCCACTTAATGGTGCCGTGTTTTGTATGCTGAGTGTAGATAACTGGAGACCCCTTTTAATAGAAATGAGGCATTCCATCTTTGTCCCTAGGGATGATAATGCATCTGCGTTTTGATACTAAATCGAGGATATATTAAGATGTCTATGGGCCACTTACTATCAGGTGGAATGTGTGATCACCCTTAACCTATAAAAAAAAGTTTTGATCCACAACACCGCGTGGCCAGGTACAGGTAGTGTATATAAACATTCAAATACGTGCTTAACTAACCTGATTATTTTCATTTAAATTATTGAAGCTTCCCTGTCCTTGGTCATACATGTTGTTAATTAAATTAACACTTTTAGTGCCTGTTCTCGAATTCGATATTGGTGGAGTAATATTATTGTTACTAGCGTGAGTATTACCATCGAAAGTGTTGCGAGTGGAATTCAAATTCCTTGTCAAGTTATTGCGGTTTTGATTTGGTGCCTGAAAAATTATTTATACTTATATTAGAAAAAAGTTGATTGTCACTAAGATTTCTATGTAAATAAAAATATCAATGCATACAGAAGGCATGAATATAAATTTTATTCATAGTAAACATATTACCCACAATCTCATGTAGTAAAATTGATCCAATCCACAAAAAGTTTAAGGCCTGAATGGCTTTTGAATGTTTTTATATCCAGAATAATGGAAATTTTTAGTATAACTTTAAATACATTATAGGTATGACTGACATTTCTATACTGAAATTACTTGATTATTGAAGTTATCTGATGCTATATGAAAATATGCAATTGGCTTTCATATTCACTTTGATGTTTTCAAGGTGGTATGAGCTTTTCTGCTTAGTTGAATGTCTGGATAGGTGCTACTCGCTCAACTATTTCTGCCGGCTAGAAATAGTGCCTACACTGCTGTGCTCAGCTTGAAGGTTAATAACAGACTGCGGGGCATTTGTATTAGTTCAAAAAGATGACAACGCATGTGTAGCCTTCTTTGTTCGAAGATGGTTGAGGTTTTTTATTATTTGGTTGGTTGCAGGTGTCCATGGCTTACCGTATCCACTTACCATGAGATGGACTGTAAATTCGTTTGTCACTTCAATATAAAATATATATATATATATCAATAAATTTATTAATTTATATCTGCTGATGGATCGTTTGCTAACCAATTTAATTTTTCAATAATTTTTAGTGACTATTTAAATTAATTAGTGCCATGTAGTGGCAGTTAAGAATAACCATTACCCCATATCTTCCCGGGGGTGTCGTAAGAGGCGACAGTGACAAACAGGCAGGAGATGAACAGCAGCATCTTCCTGATAACAGCAATATTACAATAAACAACTGCGGTTGCCAACCCGCTCGCCAAGAGTGGCAACTATCCCCTCATGATGAAAGTTACGAAGAGACGGCCCCCAATCCCCGGCGGCCCCGCAATTCCTGGCTACGGTGGCGACCATGGTAATGGCGGGGCAGGGGGTGCTAAGAATCTCCGGTGGAGGTTCGGTTGCCACCTAAGACGACTCGACTTGGCAACATACAACGCTCGCACCCTGAGGACTGACGATAAGATCCTGGAGTTGGAAGAAGAGATAGACAAGTTACGCTGGCGTATTATAGGATTATCCAAGGTCCAAGAGAGGGGAAGGCGCGGTATTCCTTGGGGAAGGCCTATGTTCAACAGTCGACTTATGAAGGTCTGTAATGATGATGATAAATTAAATATTTTTAAACACTTACGTTAAAAGGTTGTGACATATTCCCTGTTACAGCATTTGGTGTTGTGGGGTTTACAATCATTACAGCAGCCGCTGCATGATTGGTATGAGGAATTGAACCTAAAAAATATATTCTAGATCTAGAATCATTATAAAGTTACAAAATAATTTATAAGGATAGAAACTGAAGATTGGTATAAGCAGCGGAACGAAAGTCTAGCGGTGACCACTATTGCGTATAAGTCGCTCTGATTGGCTTATTGCGCATAAGTCGCGCTGATTGGCTCTCCAGTCGCATTCATGCAAATCAATTCGTGCGCGTCCCCTCTACGTTTCGTTCAGCGCTAGACTTACGTGCCGCGACTTGTAGCACAAGTGAACCCATTAATATGCCAGGCCAGGTTTTAATATGCAATTTAAGGACAAGCAGGATTACATATCTAACTGTTGGACGGAGAAGTGCTGCACTTCTTTTCAATGATAATTAAATTTATGGTCATTTACTTCCTTATCAGTAGGAAGAATTTGTTGTAATTGCCATGCTCGAGACAGAGTGGCAATTTTAGCACTTTTAACATTTTATTATCTTGATATTAGTAGCTCTTCATAAAAATTTTGCTGATCCTTACAGGCAAATTGACATGCCGGCAATTCACAATTAGCTAGCTAGGCATGATTGTTGTATTTTTATATGAACCTAACGGACAAGTGTAGCATGTCCATCAGTAAATTTTCAAGAGGGAAAAAGAATCATATAATTGAAAGACAGTAAAATTTTGAAGCAATGTACTAAAGGATACTTAATGTAAAACTTCATACAAAAGTTAAACAAATGGGATGCGGGAAGACTGTGTAAGAACCTCCGAAGGAGTCGGAGTTATAGCCGAAATAAGAATTTTTAATATTTTGGTTTTTGGCCATTTTGACCCCCTAGGAGTGTAATGAGAACTTTTTGCCCCTATTCAACCATGACCCCCATGACATCCTCTACATGATAGGTTATTTAAACCGACTAGGCCTAGACCGAGTCACCCCTCCCCCCCCCCCCCCCCCCCCCCCAACTCATTTCTAGTCTTTACTTCCAAATATGCTACCCAATTATTGTTTTAAGTTATTAATAAAACCAGCAAGTAGATTTGGAGTAGTTAACGGTAATGGTGATGGTGATGACATCGACCTTGGTTGATTTTCGTGTCTATTTCTGAATAATTGTAAAATGGCTGCACAAAGTGCATTGCACATAATATTATAGATAAATATATTTTGACGGCTCCGTGGCGCTGTGACTTAGCAATGATGTACGGCGCAGAGGTCCGCGGTTTTTTATTCATGCACGGAACAAGGATTTGTATGGCCTAATAATAATTGTTCCAGGCGTGGATGTTTGTCTGTGTGAAATTTATGTATATAAACTGCCTACACAATACAGAAGAAATCATAGTTATTCTGTATATCTACATCTATCCTCGATTAAGAATCAAAACACAGATGCAGATGTTGTCGTCACCCCTGAGGGCTAAGTTGGAATGCTTTGTTTCCTATAAAAAGGGGTCTTTGGTTCCCTACACTCAAAATAAGAAATACAGCAGTATTAAGCTGTTATTTTACGCTGGAATTCTATGAGAGTGTGGTCCTTCCCCGGTCAGGTCGACCCATCTATACCAAACCGGAGACCGAAATGCCGAATGCTGGTAATGTTATATCTGCGAAACTCTCAACTTCTGCATTGGGAGACATTTTTAACCTACTGGACTGGAAAGCATAGGGTACTAACAAAAATGCGGAGTACATCACTTACTTATTTGCCAACGACACTATATCAATATTCATTATAGTCGCTGGATGACCTCAGCACTTTGTTTAATGATCCTAACAGTACGTGTACACCAAAACAGATTTTGTAGGCCGATGACGGACAGAACTACCCGGACGAGTAACTCGGACGTGTATGTGCTTACACTGCAACAGTGTACCACTTGTGCCGACATTGAACGTTGCTGGTATTCTGTAGTTAACTTAACAGAGTGAAGACGCATTTTTTTAAATATCTGGAAACGCTATATCCATTTCCAATCCAACTTCAGCCCATAACCGTTTCGAAACCTCTCGATTATTAAGTGGCGAAGCTTTCGAAGTCACTTATTGATTTCACAATGTCTGTCCGTCTGTCCCACGATTATCTCGAGAACGGTTTTGAATTTTCAAATTCTGTTTTCAGCAATCGATTACTGATCACCCAGGCATCTGAACCTCCTATTTGAAACTGATTGCTCAACGGCAACCGTTAGAAACCGCTACAAAGCTGATTGCTTCGCCACTTTGCTATGCTGTTAGCTTGCTAGGTTTATTGTAATTGTCTATTATAAACACAACTAATTAATTTTTCAATATTTTTTTTTGGTAGTTTGACAAACTGCTCTCTATTTCCCAGTACGTTTCTCTGTCGCCTCTTACACCACCCACGCGACGATATGGGAAAAGTAGATATATTTACACCGACACTGCACGGTCATGGGCGTGTATTGTCCGACTAGGTAAATTAACGGATCCAACTCAGCTGGGCAGTGTTCAGGGGGTTATGACACATCTAGTCATGTATACCTCATAACTCAAAACAGGAGCGTAGAATTAGTGCGTTGCCAGTGATGATATATGTATTATATGGTAGAGACTAGAGACACACAGCAGCTTTTGTTCAGGTTAACTGTTCAGGGCATTCAGACCAATTAATCTATAACGCACGCTGTAAATTTCTGCAATATCAAGGTCTGGGGTCACTCTAACCTTAATGCTGTCTTTTCTTTACCAAGACACAGGTGTCCCTACTGGCTGAGTCATCATATCAATTCTATCCAGAGTACTAATTGGAACACTTGTTTATACTTCAAGCTGGAGTTTGCATATACAGTCAAAACTGGATATAATGACATTGAAGGGACCATATAACTTCGGGTGTTATATCCGATAGTTGTTGTAAGCAATATACACAAGTATACATAAAAACTTGCAGGACCAACAGTACAGCTTATAGACTACAATTAGTTTTTAAAGTAATCAGTCATTTTGGTCTGTTTTTTTTTTAAGCTGAGTCTCAAATGTGTTTTGCGTTTCATTCTCGTCAAGATTGCTTGATTATCATTAGCATTCAGTTAAAAGCCTCGCATAGTGTTGTTGGTTGGAACTGCTCTTGGGGGTCTTAGTTTTCTTCATCAGTGTTACGATTATTACTTACAACTTCTGCAAGAATCTCTTCCTCAATAACTACGGTGCACACATCAACATTGTCATCTATTCCAATTAATTCCTCTATTTCAATCAATGGTTCTGTGTTAGTAGATCTGTGTAACTGAGCAGCCAATTGAGCTATTGAGCTAGTGGTAAGTTGTCATCTTCATCTGTGGCAGATTTTATCATTCTTCTCACTAGCGGAATATCATCATCATCCTCCTTTTGTGATTGAGAAAGATCTTCAAAACCTGCGTGGCGAAAGTAATTTGCTATGGTGTTCTGTGTGACTGTTTCCCAAGCTTCCGATATTATTAGAATTGCATCTAGATCACTAAGAGTTTTTGTATCTTCGCAGTTTTCAATATTCTGAAGCATTTGGAGTACTTGAAGTTTTCTGTACTATGTTTTTAAAGCTTTTATCACTCCATGGGTTGAAATACAGAGGTGACATTGTGTGTGAGCAGGACAGTTGTCTACTAAAAGAACAATTTTGTTTCCTCTATATTTTAATTCTGCATCCCAGTTTCGCAGCCATTTTTCAAAAATAAGAGATGTCATCCAGGAGCTAGTGTTGTTTTCATTTGTTACAGGCAACGAGTGTATGTTCTTGAAGCAATGCAGTTTTTTAGCTTTTCCTATCACTAATAGTTTTTTTTTTACACAATCCAGTCATGTTCACAGCAACCAACACTGTAATTCTGGTTCTAAACAACTTCCCCACCCTTGCATTGCTCACCTTTGAATTTTAGAGTTTTGTCAGGGGTTAAATTCAAAAACAATATGGTTTCATCCACATTAAAGATTTCTTCTGGTTTGTATCCTTCGCACAGTGTAGGCCACTTATGAAAGAGCCACTCTTCAGTCACACCTTTCGGAACGCCAGCCGCTTCACCACAAACTTTTCCAGCCACAATATTATGACGAGCACGAAAATGTTGTACCCAAGACGACAAGCACTTGAAATTTTCCTTCCCCATAAGCCGAGCGAAGGTTGTTGGCTTTTTGTTGCAGGATCGGACCACTTATTGGGACGTTGTTTGCCCTCTGATGTTTAAACCATGTTAATAAAGCCTCTTCCATAACTTTATGTTCAGATGTCCTTGATTGTTTAATTTTCAAAGAATTTTCCTCGAAAAGAGCTTTTATTTTATCTCTATTCTTCCAAATTGTTGATATTGTAGAGTGTGAGACTCCACATTCTTTTGCAATTTCACTATTTGACTCGCCATTTTGTAACCTCCATATAACGTGTGACTTTTCTTCAATATTACACACTTTCCTCTGTTTTTGTGACATAGTAAAGCGAAAACACACAATCAAAATCTAACATCGCACAAAATGAGTCGTGGAACATGCAAGGACAAATGGCAAAGAGCACACAAGAGGTTCGTATGGGGTAGGAGAAAGTGCGTAGGCAATAATAAGTCAAAACATTCCTTCATAGAATACAACAAGTTTGAAAATTATTCATATTGTTTTATTTTACAAGCACAACGTTTGGTTGTTATAGCCGATGAATATAGATAAAGTTCCGTCATTCTAAGCGATATGTCGCTGTATCTGATGTTGTTACAGGCGGTATGTTTACTTAACTGTTTATTAGGGATTCGGCCGTGACCTTACCATTTGGTCGTAATAACCGAATTGTCATTATATTTGGTTTCGATTGTATGTACATCAGAGATGATATCTCTGATTTACATATAATGCAAACTCTATGATGACACCCACTAATTGGAGTGACAACCTGGTAAGAGACACAGGAAGTTGATGGATGCAGTTAATGATGATTCAGGACAGAGATATGTGGCATTTCTTGGTGGAAGCCCATTTTCAGCAGTTGACTTGTGATGGGCTGTAATAGTGATGATTATGATGAGTATAGGATGCAACATCAGAGACATGAGAACTCATGAATGTTTTAGCACAATGTTGGCTCTGGCCAGTTACTCTGAACACTATGCCATGCATTGAAATATAATAACTGAAAACTAGTAGTATTTATAGCACCACTAGTGCTCTTTTTTAAAGAATTTAGTTAGAATATAAGATTGATTTTATTAACACCTTTCTTCATCATTTTCCATTATTGAAATTGTATGAATATGCTTCCCCAATTGGTAGAGAAGGAATATGTTAATTTATGTATTTACTATACCATTTTGAAAGTGATGCGAAGTGTGAGAGGAAATAGATGAGCTTGCACCATCATCATTGTGATCCACAGAAATATTTTCTCGATTCTGAACAGTCAAAGGTAATGCTCGAGGCTGGGGTCTTACTGGAACAAATCTTCCAAATCCACTCTCATATGAAACAGAGTTGTCTAAAATAAGTAAATACAAGTAAATAATTTATTAGTATTATTCTAATTTAAAAAAAATCAACTACTTACCTAAGTCTGCCAATTCTTGATCTGATGTATTGTTAGCTGGTTTTCTTGATTGATTACAATTAGTTCGTGTATTGTACTCAGAAACAGGAACCCAATCCAAAGATGTCTAAAAATTATAGGTTTAGAAATTCTTAATTATTTACAGAAATAAAAAATATGGGAACGAAATAATGAAGTAGAAATATCTTCTAAAAAATTTTGTAATTCTTCAAGAGTGTGATGAACGAATACCTTCTTCAGACTGAATTTAGAAAAACAAGCTCCCATATGGCTGTAAATTTAATTTTATTATAAATACATCTACTAGGCTATAGATTTAATTATGCAAAAATACCTTAAGAATATTATTAGATTAGAACAAACTCCTGAGCGTAGATATTTGAAACTAAACGAATTTGGCAAACATCCAAATATAAATCACTCCCAAGTTTCTAAAAATAATATGAAGCATGTGGTAGCAAAAACTTTTAGTTTATATGGTTGACAGAACTAATCATATTGTATATTGATTGAAAAAGTTACTAAAATGTTTTTGTCCATCTATAGTGTTAATAATTTAAATTAATAGGATAAAAATTTTTCTGATTAATATACGATTTAATAACCAAATATTCTATGAGAAAATTTTTATACCGTCACAAGGTTTGTTGTCATATCTCTCCTTGTTGGTGTCACAGCTTCTTGGGGTACATTGCAATTATTTCTTGCTTTCGTTTTGGGAATAGTACCCGTATGTCCGGGATGCCTCTCTTTGTTTCCAGGAGCCATAACACAGTTTTTATTGATGTTCTTTATTTAACAACAACTTTCAGAATATTTTTCGACATACATTATCATCATTACGTTGTCTTTGCCTATTATTGGATATATTTTTTCTTTTGATCGTAAAATGAATGGCAATATTTCAGCTCTTTACAACAGTTTACTTATAAATATTATTAAGTTTTAAATATGTATTGAGGTAAATTTTCATATTTTAGGCTTCAATCATAGATAAATAAATAAGTAGCAAGCGAAAATGGTTTTTGTTTTTTTTTTTTCTAGTATGGCATTGGCATTAGCAATAGTGATGTCGACCGGTGTTACAAAAACCTGATAAAAACCGGTTTTTAAGAAAACTGTTATGTACCGGTTCTAGGAAGTAAACCGATTTATTTTGCATGTTGGCAGCCCTATAACTTAACACTGTGTATCTGAAACTTAGACCATTGAATGATCTAAGATCTGAACGTAAGTAAGTATAACATATTTACTTTATTTTATAAAGAAAAAATGATATGGGAAGAGATTCTGATGCTATGAACCAAAGGCTTCTTTTGTGACAATGAGATGCTATGAACCAAAGGCTTCTTTTCTGACAATGAGATGCTATGAACCAAAAGTTTACTTTTTCTGATAAATCATCAACATTATAGTCTATCAAAGTCCACTGCTGCACATAGGCCACCTCCATATATTGCCTCACAGGGATGTTTTGTTATCAGGAATTGCTTCAACTTACCTCTGTCACCTGTTGTAGCCCCCACTGGATGATATAGGGTAATGGATTCCTTATGCAGCTACTAACATTGCGAATTCAGATAACATACCTAGTTAATTATAATTTATACTTATTACTGTAAAATCAAATTATCCTACTTCTTCTTCTTCCTTTATGGCGGTTACGATGAATTCGCCAATGATATGTTACATGCGTAAAAGGTTTAATTGGGATACAAACTCTGCTTAAAAAAATGAAATTGATGATACAAGAAATGGTAACAACAAAACTGTTGAATTACCTAAAACAAAAGACAGACAATGTTGTTATAACAATACTAATGTGATAATAAAAAATTTAGAACAACCGCAACACCACAAATGCAGTAGCGTTGCCGGCCTTTTAGAAAGGTGTAAGCTCTTTTCTTGAAGATCCCTAAATCGTATCGGTACGGAAAAATCGCCGGTGGTAAACAATTCCACAGGGAAGTTGTACGAGGAAGAAAACTCCTAGTAAAACGCACAGTCGTGGACCGCCAATCATCCAGATGGTGAGGATGGTATCGTGAATTTTGACGCGATGTGCGTTAGTGAAATTTGGCGGCTGGAATTAATCCGAGCAATTCCTCAGAGCAATCCCCGTGGTAAATTTGATAGAAAATACAAAAAGATGTAACATCCCTACGCAGTGCTAGTGTATCAAGCCGATCAGAAAGAACTCGGTCGTCGACGATTCTGCGCTGGATGTGGTCAAGTGGAAGGAGCTGTCACTGGGGTGCTCCGGCCCAGAGATGAGAACAGTATTCCATGTGAGGCCGAACTTGCGCTTTGTAAAGTTTTTCATAAATTCCATAGTATTTGATACTCACAAAGCTCGAAGCCCGATTCATGTTTGATGGCCGACGGCATTGTGCCGAGGGCTTAAATAGTGTGGTTCATCGCCTACAGCATTAGTCGTAGAGAAGAGGAACTCGTGGTTAAGTAATAGCTCCGTGGATCAATAGATCTGCGAGATTAAGTTGCACTTGCCGCGGTCAGTCCATAAATGAGTGACCATTTTCCATCCATCCTTAGACACTTGGTGCACTTTACTCTGTTAAGATCATTATGTTTTTAAATTCATACAGCTAAAATGATAATAAGTCTACTATTACTTTATACTTTTCTACTAATGAAGCGTCATTTGAAATAAAATAATATTTCTTTCATGGCAAAATAAGAAAACGTGCGAGGGAGATGGATATTATTCCATCTCACTTCCTTATTTCGCCGCCAAGGCCGTCTACACAAGGGGTAGTGACGAAAAAATCTTACACTTTTTGTCGCCTAGCTCCCATCCGCCAAACCCGTATCGTCCAATGAGTACCTTCGTTTCAATAAAAATATATTTATTTCCCAATAAACTTTTAATAAATTAGTGGTGAAACAACCCCAGAGAGTAATTTAATATAGTCGTGTTTGGGGTGTTTCGCTCTTACCCTAGTCCTTAACATTTATCGAAATATGAAAGTTTAATAATACACATATTAATATGAAACAATAATAATTTTTATTAGGAAAAATTGACTAAAATATGTTTCGTTCCAGAATTCACCAATTCCATGAATTTACTTTTATGTAAAAATTTTTTCATCACTTTTGTGCGACAGTTGGCGATAATTATTTTATTTACTTATTGGTGTATGGCACCCTCCCATCATCTTAGTTGTATATTTTATATTATCTTATATTAACGTTTTGCACTTAATATTGGATTTTATGCATTTTTAACGGTGCAGTTATATTCAAGCAGAGTCATAGATAAATAAATATGTAGAGCAGAGTGCAGTTTTTTCATATTGTATAGTATCCAAATCTAATTAGTTAGTTATATCGACGTAATAAGGTGAGCGATTTTACCTTTTAAAATTAATGGGTGCAATTTAAATCATTAATATTTTTGAAAGTGGTATTAGAAATAAGTATGTCAGTTATGCATGGAAATACATGTACATCGTACAACTATATTTCCGTGGAGGAGGGGGGGGGGGGGTGTCTATACGCCAGTGTATTCAAGTCTATGGGTCTACTCTACAAATTCGGAGTTTTGGCGGGAACTTGACCGGCGACGGATTGTTGCTCCTGTATTATTGTTTAAATAATAGTTTGAAGTGGATTTTGATATGTAAAAGTGGTGCGATTTTGTGTATTAAATGTCTGCGCATGTGAACTATTAGTGGAAACGGTGAAACAAGTGCTTTGATGGTGATGTGATTCTCAAGATAAGGTATTTGGCTACTTAGGCGCCTTGAGATACCATCGCCAACTGTCGCTGTCTGCTGGCTTAAGTTGCCGTCAAAATCTTCCAAGGGCTGCACAATTTGACGCATCAACATATTGTGAAGCAGTGTACTATGAAGGATAATTATACATTGTAACTTCAGGCTCAGAAGGGCTAGAACCCAGGACCGTAAAGCCAGTTATTAAAAAAATCTAGAAATTCGTTGTTTTTTATTAAGATTTTTCGCTAGGATGGTTATCTTTTAAGCCTTGTCTTCATTTATCTCAGTATCAAGTGATAATAATTCCTTACAGTACACTTCTTCACAATATTTTGATGCGTTACATAGTTTTTGGGAGATCTTGAAGGCAACTTGAGCCAGCAGAGAGTTGGTAACGGTATCTCAATCTCAAAGCGCTTAAGCAGACAGACACCTTATCTTGAGATTCACATCACCATCGGAGCACTTGTTTCACCTTTTCCACTAATAGTTAACATGCGCTGACATTTAATACACAAAATCGCTCCACTTTTACGTCAAAATCTACTTCAAACCATTATTTAGACAATAATACAGGAGCAGCAATCCGCCGCCGGTCAAGTTGCCGCCAAAACACCATCACAAAATTCCTTGCTTCAATTCAAGTCATAGATAAATAATTCCTGCTGGTCCTGGGACCTTTACATCTTCATCGAAATAAACTCGTAAGCTAGGATTTTGGGACTAACCACATTTAGTCAACTCAATTCAGCTTTTGTCCATTGAAAACGCCAGGTTTGTATGGAGGTGCGTACGCATCCGTTCAGCTTTCCGCGTCTATTCAGCTGTCGCCGTACACAGGGATAAAATGAGGACAAGTATGTTATATTACACGCATGCTAAGCCAGAGTTCTGCGCTACTCCACCGCATTCAGCGCTGTTCTGACTTTTTTAACGTTGCTTCAGTGCTGTGCGAGGACTGTCCCCGACGACAAGTTGCGACTTGGTATGGCTGATATGGAAGTAATCTTGTAATAATTAGGCTTACCTGGCTTCCCACAAGAAACAGTGTCATTTGCTCAGATCATTTCCAGACCTCTGACTTTCAAATGTTGGCAAACAATAGAAGACGATTGGTCGAGGGCACCAAGTCAACTTTAATACTGCACTGTGTTATTGTCCCGTAAGCTTTTTTACATCATGGAGAAGGCAAAGTAGCGTACAGTTAACCTGATGGTAAGTAAACTGTGGCCCATGGACATTTACGATCTCAAAGCTAACAAACAGCTACAGATTGCAAATACATCGCAACCCTGAGGACTAAGATGTAATGCCACCCGTAAAATGTTGAATATGTAGTATATAGTGTAGTATGTGGTTAGTCATAGCTGTGAGATGAAGCTCAGATAACTCCACTTTAAAAAATGTACAATGTTAAATCTAATTTTCCAGAGCCATCAATTTTCATTTACTCTATCAGATTACAGACTATCATCTTACGATGCCATTAGTGCCACACTCACTATCCTTGAAACCTGGTTTATAAAAATTATGACGTTTTGAGCTGGAAGTTCCAAGATTGGCCTGTAGGGTCAGCCGTACTCTTAAGTTGGACCCCTTATTGTAAATTTAACTTTTATCCCTTAAACTAATTAATTTTTTCCAAATATCGTTTCTTCGATCGTTGTTGATGATTGTTCTGTCATAAATATAACTTAATTGTTAATAATTGACCATAAAAGCGATCGAAGCGAGCTCGGGACTTGGGGCACCCTGACTCGGACAAGTTAGGTTAGAAGTAGCAATGGGCCGTCGACGTATTTGTCGTTAACGAAACTAGTCGATGTAGACTCTAAAAACTAATTAGCTAAGATCCGTGGTTTTTTAATGCGGATTTTAGCTTATTAATTTTTAACATCTATAATGTAATAGATATCCGTAAGGATACGCATGATGATTTTAACTCAAATAAAATAAAATGGAATATGTCCAAGACAAGAGATAAATCAATGAGTTTTTATTTGCTACCAATATCGTTCATCGTCAGTCGTCGTCAGTGATCTATATTATGGGTGCGTCTCACTTTATATTAGTCAGAGAGTCTCATTTGTTCGAAATAAATTTAATAATTTAAAATTAAAAATTTTGTACAGCCGACTTCAATATAAGTTATTTAAGAATAACTTAAAAACTATTGGTCTGACCTTGATCAAATTCATATGGGACCACACGAGAAGTACCAGCTTTCAAATAAAAAAAGAATCATCGAAATCGGTTCACCCAGAAAAAAGTTCTGAGGTAACACACATAAAAAAAAAAAAAAACGAAAAAAAAAAACATACAGTCGAATTGAGTACCGGCTCCTTTTTGGAAGTCGGCAGAAAATAATGATATTTCTCGTTTTATTACATTTATAAATTATTGTAACACCTTCTCAGTCTCTATTTGTCAAAGCTTATTTTACTGCAATTAGCAGTTATATTTCTTATAATGGTAAGCAACGGCAATTTAGCTTTTAATCTTTATGTGCTGCTTTTTTCTATTGTTGCCCGTTGAATACGTTGTGTTTATGTTAATATTATAATTACGTTAGTGCTTTTTATTAGTTTTGATTAACTGGTTAATGGTTATAAGCTATAACTTAACAGTTATAATCATACGTAGTATCCACTAAGTAGTCTGTGGTTATAATTTATTGTGGGTTGCGATTCAAAGCTGTGCGGACGCGTTATTTGTATTGGAAACAAAACAAGTTTTAAATTATGTTCGTACTAAAATTCCTTACACGATGGTAGCTGAAACCTGAAATAGTGAATGATCTGTGTGTTTTCTTGTGTTTAGCAGTTAGTCTTGTGTGTGGTAGTGACTAAGTACAATAACTAAAATAGTTTTTACAGAATTTCTAGGTACGTAAAAGTGTACTATTGCTTTTAAATGAAAAGTTGCGTAAAAATGTTTGTACCTAAATATACAATATATTAAGATTTTATGTAATAGAGCACTGATGCATTGATAAAAAGAAAAATTTAAATATAAAATGTTGGTTTTTTATTAAAGTTTATTTTATTACTACTTGCACTTTTTAATATAAAATAAATAAAATGTTTTATATATGAGGGTCAAAAATGAGAATACTGTAGGGCTTCCAATGCTGGTAATACTAGTGAATCCCGCGGGATTAGATTAATAGAATTAAATTTATATATTTGTACATATTTTATGATATATTTTGTTATAATAAGAAATCACCATTTATGAATCTAAGAGTTCAATGGGAAAATATAAAAATATAATATAAATTCACTGCTGCGGCGGAGAGGACTTTTTCTCCTGCTGGCTTGCTTCTAAGATACTCAACAGTTTGGCGGATGACCCACCACAATGTTTTTCCTTTGCAAAAGTTTTCAATCACATGCTGCTGATGATACTAATATGAGTTTTTGATTCATCTCTTATTACATTGATTTGATTTGATCCCTTTAATTTTTCCCGTTAACGTATAGGTTAATAATATGTCAACTTATTGTCATAATAATTGTGAAATAAATATAAAAATATATGTTATTAATTATTTCATTAACCTTATATTACCATTAATAAATACATACGGGAAAAGTTTTAGTCATGCAAATACTGAGATTATGACTTTGCGGCAGGATTGGAAGCCTTAACTACTGTAGTGCCGGCCATGGGGTTTGAATCTCTATCCCTGGCGACGTCATATTCTTATTTTTATAAACAAGATACATATTATAGACATAGCTATGCACATTTCATACACTAGCGCGTAATAATATTTGACCAGTGTAGTTTAGGGCATGTATTTCTGCGAACATCGCAATTGATAACTTTCGACAGCACTTGAAATTGTCAATCCAGCTCGACCCGAACATTATTATTACCATCATCAAAAATTACGTTGACCGTGACATTACGTTGCAATTTCAAATTTGCTTACTTTCTGTTATTCTCTATCTATACTTATAATAAATACCTACTATAATATAAAATTCAATTGCTGTCCGTTAGTCTCGCTAAAACACGAAACTGGCTCGACCGATTCTGATTAATTTTTGTGTGTTTGATAGAATCCCTGGATGGTTTAGATTCACAATTGTACCCGGTAGGTGGAGTTGTTGTACAGTGCTTGTAGGTACTGTGCACATAAGCTTCACTTGTAATAAAAATGAATAGAAACATTTACTGACCTTCAATTATCTACGTACTTACCTAAACAACAAAATGAAATTACCGATTTTTAACGTCACTTATTAAATTATTAATCGCATTTTACTGATTAACTATGTAGGTATCTACTTGGCGATGAAAGGAAAGATCGAAAATAATTGTATTTTTGAATAAAAAGAAAATAGTTTCATACCTACGTAAAGTTCGTCACATACTTCTATAAAATTCTATAAAAGTTATGTTACATTAACGATTTTAAATAATGTATTTAAAATCGTTAATGTAACATAACTTTTTTAACAGTGGTAGAGCCACGCGGCAGCTTTTGCTGTCGCACGGATGGGCCGGCTCGAACCGGGGTGGTACCAGGACCTCACAGAAAACCAGCGTGAAGTAGAGGTTTACCTCTGCGTTTCGCTTGGTGAGTGCAGGTGGCCGGAGGCCCTTTTTACTGGAAATGAGGCATTCCATCTTGGTCCTCACGGGTGACAACGCATCTACATATTGATTTGTAAAAGAGGATAGATGTAGATGTCTATGGGCCACAGTAACCACTTGCCATCGGGTGGACTGTGTGCTCGTTTGTCACCCTTATCCTATAAAAAAAAAAAATGTATTTCTATTATGTAGTAAAACTATGTACTGCAATGTTTCGTGACACCTGACGTGAAAAATCAATAGATACACATTATTAAATAAGCGTAATTTCGACAGCACCTTTTGCCGCGCGGTTAAAAGAGGTTAAAGGCATTTTGAAGTCAATATCCTCCTCGAGCCTTGTGTCGAGATTGCAATTAGTGTTACTCGTGTCGCCGTAGTTTAAAATTGACAAGAAATACATAATATCAAAATTACACAATTACAAATTATTTTCAGTGATAGATTTCAGTTTCATTTAGTCATAAGAGCGTAAACATAGTATACCGAAATTTGATTAACATGGACGGAATGATACCTTACAGGTGCGGTGTTCTTATATATTTGTAAGAAAGGGGCCTGATGTGGGTTAATCAGAGGGGTTGCTCTAGACTAGGGTTGCCAACCGTCCTGTTTACCCAGGACTTGTCCTAGTTTTTGTAGTTGCCTGGGATGTCCTTAATAGTTTATAAGCAGCGTCCTGGGTTTTAAAAGCGCCCTTATAAGGTCGTGTATTTTAAGACCACGGCATTGAAATTAACGACGAAACATTATTTAACGACATAGACAGCGAACCGATAGCGTGGCGAAGCGAAAACGAAAACGAACCGATACTTACATAGATACATTCGCCGCGTTTTACGTTCGGTTCGGTTCACAGTTATGTATGTTTGACAAGGCCTTTACTACGTCCTGTTTTTAAACTGAATTGTCCTACTTTTTCCAACTTCAAATCCTAGTTTTTTAAATTTGGGGTTGGCAACCCTAGTATAGACGGAAAGCGTCCATTGGGTAACTGAGTGTCGGTCGACCTATTAAATAATGTATTTCGTGTCAACTTTGACAGTGTTTATTTATGAAGTCTCTTCACGTCTGTCTTTACTTAAGAGGCTCTTAGTGGTTTTTCGAACCAGTGGTATAGGTAATAAATGACTTTCAAAAAGAATCAAAAGAATCAAAAATTATTCCATTCTATTCCATTTTGTAATCTCCCTTGTTGTTGTTCTTGTTTTTAAAAGCTTCAATGCTGATAAGTTAACAGTTCTATCATTGCTTCATATGATTTTAAACTGCGGTGTTATTGCAATATACAATTTACTTGACAAAAAACCATTTTAAAATAATTCTAATGATGCGACAAACTGTTTTCCTTTTAGAATATTTAACTGTCAGCAATAAATTAATTAGATTTACGTATGCTATGTAATAATATGAATCGAAATTGCGAGATGTTATTAAAATTCAATTTAAACGAAATTATCCGTTGGACTGACGGAAATATATATTTTTAATATTATTTAGCTTTTTGATTTTGCTTCTTTGCTTATGGTGATGATGTCAGCGATGACGTCATATCTAGCCATATTCGAGACTGTAAACCGGTTCCACCGCCGCCGACCTCCAATTATGCTAATGGCAGTCCTCACCAGTAGTTTCTAAAGCTTGTATCGTATATATATAAACATTATGACCTATATGATATGAACTATATGATATTGCAAAAGAAACGTTTAAGGTCTAACAGTAAAAAACTTTTGTAGTTTGTTGTCCAGCAGGAAAGGGTTATTATAAGTAAACTATCAAATTTGAAGCTTCAGTAGCCTAATGGCAGGGCGCGGACCGCGAACTCGAAAGGTCATGGGTTCGAATCCGCCATTCGACTACTGTCGTGATCCACCTCTATCACAAGCATTTTAGGCTTACCAGAATTGGTTAAAGGGAATATTAGTAATGTTTAATAGCATTACTAGTATTTTAAAAAAATAGCAGATTTCACGGCTTAAGTTATATATGTACTAACTTTCGCCCTGCGGTGTTACCCGCGCCCCGGTTCGCTGATTTTAAGTTAGACTACAGATTTTCGAATAGTCAACATCACTTTAACAATGTTTGTCCTTGTGCAATTTATGTTTGTAAACTGCCTCCACGACAAAGGAGAAAATCCTAGTGTGGAGGTAACGTTCTTTTTAAAAGATTAAAAAAAAATGAAATGTTTCGCTTCGTACCTGAGTACATTCATCCTCCTTCTACAATAAATATTTTTTAGCTACAGCTGTAAGCTTGTGGAACTCCTTGGCTCTACATATTTGTTGTGCTCAATCCCATTTATCCTTCAAAAATCTACTCAAAGCTTATTATTTGGAACTCTTAAGTCCCATCATACTTCCCGCACTTTCTTGTATCTAGGCTACTATTCTCAACTGTCATCATCTTGTGTTTTTATTTTTAATTCCTTTTTTTTATTTATTATTTATAATGATTTCTTATATTTACGCGAACACTACAATTTGAATAAAACTACTTTTACGTATTTTATCGCGTTTAATTAACTTATTTTTCTTATTTTTATTAATTCCCGACGTTTCGGGTGCTTTCCAGCACCCATGGTCACGGGGGACTGAGGTGATTGACGTCCCGATGTCAGAGTTAACCCGGAGTACCTTCAGCTTTTTAATTATTAATTTTGGTCCGATCTACGCAGAATGAACTTACTGTATCTTGAAGACTTGCAGTGGTATGCTTGGGTTTAGTTTTGATTTTATTAATCACAGGATCTCAAGCAGGTGGAAGTACCCAGCCTCCCTCTCTATTGAAATTAGGATGTTTTTTAATTTCAATAGCCTCACGTATCATCCTTGGCAGGAATCGATGTACTTTCGCGAGAATTTGTGGTTTATCAAATCTAATGTAATGGCGGGGGCCATCTAGGATATGATTACAAACTGCAGACTTCCCGGAACGTTGGTGCTTCACGTCAGCTATGTGTTCTTTTACGCGGGTTTTTATTGATCGTTTTGTTTGCCCTATATATGAGAGACCACATTCACAATCAAGCTTGTACACTCCTGCATCTTGTAGAAGAATATTGCACTTGACGGATGGTAAGAATTGACTAATCTTCTTCGGCGGCTTGAAGAATGTTCTAATAGAAGCTCGCTTCAAGATGTAGCCAATCTTGTCTGTGACACCTCTAACATATGGTAGTACAGCAGGCACACGCTCGACTGTGGCCGGCTTCACTCGGTCACTGTGACGTAGGCGCGGGATCCGAAGCTTGTTGTCGTGCAGAACCTGCTTGACGTGCTGAAGCTCGGCGGCCAGGTGTTTGCGTCACAGATCCCTCGTGCTCTCTGTAACAAAGATTTTCCCACGGTAGCTAACTGTGAAGGATGACGGTGGGATTCACCGTTTAAATATCGGTTTTTATGGGTCTTTTTTCTATACACAGTGTGACCTATGGTGTTATTAGGATTTCGAATGACTAACACATCTAGGAAAGCTAAAGAATTATTTGCCTCTAACTCCATAGTAAATTGAATTTTAGAGTTTATGGAATTGAGATGTTCTAAAAATGCAGTTACTTTGTCTGATGGTAAAATTGTGAAAGTATTGTCTACGTACCGCTTGTAGAACCTTGGAGTTACTGGTGCAGTAAGCAGGGTTTTCTCCTCAAAGTCCCCCATGAAAATATCGGCGATAATGGCAGATACCGGTGAGCCCATCGCAACACCATCTACTTGTTTGTGAAACTCTTCCTTCCACAATAGGTAGCCAGATGTAAGGCAATGTCTGAGTTTCCTAGTTATAATTGAGATGCAGTCTTGAACAGGTAGGTCCTAACAATTCGTTGTTAACAATTCTTTACGTAAAAAGATTTTCTGGAGAAAATCGCTTCCAGACTGATAAGACCTTTGTTTATTTAATTCTGTTTTTGTTTCAATGTGCATTGGTGTACAATGAAGAATGTATTGATTGATTGATTGAAAACCGTATCAAAATAATTTCTACTTTTATGAAAGCTTTCATTCCCTATTTCTATCCAAAAATCACGTATTACTTAGTTTCTAATCGAAATCTTATGATAGTGCTATCAAAGATATAATTAAAGAATGTCAGAATTGCGAACAATCTGTCATCCTTAATCTTACCCCCTTATGGGTAGAGTTGTCAAAAATATGTGTCTCCTAGTTTTTAATCTAAAGCATAAACACGATAACATTTTAACTAATATTACATTAAAATTTTTAAAAATTCTGAAATACAAACATAGAAGATATTGTCCCAATTTCATGCTTCTTGTATGAACAATGGAAAATATCGACTTACTTGCGTTTATATTATACAATATTTTTCATAGGTACAAAACTTTGCACTCTCCTTTAAAAAAATGAATATTTTATTATTTGAATTTATTAATTATTTTTCCCCATACAAATTTGAACACCATCTGGCCCCCCGTACGGGTTTACTTTGAATATTTTCAAAATAGATAATCATTAACTTGTTTTGCAGAGTACTTTCAGTGGTTCTGAGTAAATTGTTCTGGAAAGAAAAAGTTTCATAGAAACTCTAAAACCCTATATCACCCTCTTATGGTTTGAAGTTTTCAAAATCCCTTCTTATTGGATGTCTACGCCATAAAAGGCAGCCATTGTCCAAATTTCAGATTTCTACGTCTAACTGTTTGGGATGTGCGTTGATAGATGATGAGTCAGTCATTCAGGACAACATCTTTTATATATTTAAACAAGATATTATGATAAGGCGTTAACTAATGTAGAGTAGGTACTTCAAAAATTTGCACTCAATGCTAATGAAACAAAATTAACATTTCCGCTGATGCTTTAATAAAAAAAGTCCCGCCCCACGTTATTAGAGGTTAAAATGCTTTACACAATTTAAGCTTGTGCTTGTTATAGGCAACAGATGTTTTTAAATCTTCTGTTTTACATATTCATTTGAAGTAATGAAGGAAATATAAAATTTATTTCAATAAAAATTCATTTCGTTGTAATGATAATCATTGACATATTGATATGAATGCGTATTTTTTTAAATATATTGTAAATATTATACTCAAGATGTGATGTAACTAACTAACAACCCGCCCCGGCTTCGCCTGGGTGTTTAAATCATTTGTTTAATGATTTAGATTTTAAGATAATCATCAAGGAACGTTTGTTTTATCAGTTTCGTTTTCACAAAAAGAAATCTCCCAAGTTTTTTGTTTAAAATTCTAGAATGTCTGTCCGGGTTAATTTTCGGAATGGCAGAACCGAAGTATGATGAAACATAATATAAGAGTGTTCAAGACCTTATTTTAATTGAAAAACGTGTAGAATATTTTTGGTTACATGTAAAACCGACACAATAAACGGTATTATAAACAATAAGAGATAAAAAATGAAAGAAAAGTTTTTTTCGTTTGCAATTTTAACCGATACGTGGTAGAGCCATGCTGCAGCTATATACTCGTATAAGTAGTATAGTTGTAGCACGAATGGGTCGGCTTGACCGTGGAAGGACCACGCTCTCACAGAATACTAGCGTAAAATAGCAGCTTAACGCTGCTGTGTTTCGTATGGTGAGTGTAGAGAACCGGAGACCCTTTTTACTGGAAAAGAGGCATTCCATCTTAGTCCTCACGGGTGACAACGCATCTGCATTGTGATTCATAATCGAGGATAGATGCAGATGTCTATGGGCCACAGCAACCACTTATAATCAGGTGGACTGTGTGCTCGTTTGTCACCCTTATCCTATAAAAAAACCGAAATTTCTATTTATTTCACATTTTACAACAAAACTATGTATATGAACCAATAAGATAAGACCTTCTATAGGTCTTCAATTTTTATTTTAAATATTTAAACATATTACACACAGTGTTCGAAATCAAAGCATAAAACTGTGATTAGTGTCTTTTTTATAATGGAACTACTTGCCCCGAGAACATAATTCTAAATCTGCAGGTTTTGATTGTTTAAGTCCTTTGCGGACGAAGTCGCGAGTGAAAACAAGTCCAAAATATTTGTACCAATTTTCATGTTACAAATACCATTTTATAATTTTTCTCCATACAAATATGAAGTCGTAAAATTAAAAATTTCCTACAAACTATAACATCCTATTTAATTTTCCAAAATTCTTAATGGATACCTACATAATAAAATAACATATTGTCCCAATTTAAAGCTTCTTCGTCCGGCGGTTTCAGCTGTCTAATTTATTATAATGTTTTATAAATGATGTACATGCAATGTAATAAGTACAATATTTTTCATACAAACTTGCATCCTCTTTTTAAGATCCTCAGGTTTGATCTTCGAAGAAAGTATAAATGTGAATTTTATTATTTTTAATTCCAGAGTATATGCACCGATTTTGAAATTAAAAAATCCATTAATTAATTTTTCTCTATACATAATTTGGACATATTCTAAACCCCCAAGTAAGAGGTTGTTTTGAGAAATCGCTAAATCCCGATTCATTACATTTAAAATAAACAGTTTCATACAAATTGTAACACCCAATTTCCCCCTCTTAAGGGTTGAATTTTCCAAATTCTTTCTTATGGATGCCTACGTCATAAAAGGCTACTGTCCAAAATCAGATTTCTACGTCTAGCGCTTTGAGCTGTGCGTTGATAGATGAGTCAGTCACCCAGGGAATCAAATCTAATAAAAAAACATAATAAACAGTATTGTAGATGTCATATAGGTACATAGGTTTAGTTGACGCTTTATGTTTACATCATTTAGAGGGATAATAAGAAGTTGCTGTTGCTAGTTGCTACGGTCCATAAACATCTAACATGAAACTTTCTTTTTATGAGTTGCGTGTCCGTTAGCGGCCATCTGCAACAATGGCCGTTTTGTTCTGTTTATTTTTTATATATGTATAAATATATTATCATTTATAATATGGTTTGAATTTTGGTACTACGTGCTTTGCTTTTTGAATTACGTGAAAATCATTACTAGATTATACCATTTAAGCAATATGACAATAGGTACTAAATGATGATGGCCTATTTAACGGTGATGAAAATTATTAAAAAACACAATTTGATGGAATTTTGAACACCTTAAAGACAAAAACGATAGTTAAACCATGTTTAAAATGTTCGAAATTACAATAATAAAAATAAATAACGGATATAGGTTTTATATTTCGGAATGTGTGTTAAAATACCTACTTATACTCGTAATATGTCGAGCATATTCGTGTAACGCATGAATTTTATTTTATTAATATGTATTTCCAAAACTATTGGCTTAACATTAAAATTAAAAATTTTCCGTATAAATTTAACCGTATTCTGTATAATGATAGTTCCTCCATACAAAGTGTGAGCCAAATCAGAGTGGGTCGATTTTTCTACACATTTCTGAAGAACTACCTACTGGAGAGCGGAGGCGTATATCTGCAAACAGACAAATGTAGGTAAAGTTATAAAAAATCTCTGCTAATCGTGACTGTGTACCATAATATTACTATTGTACACTGTAATAGTCCCAAATTATGAACATATGAAAGTAAGGTCTAGGAAACAAAAGCAATCTAACCAGTATATCTATACATATAATAAATCTGTAGAAAAGTCGTGTCTGCAATTCCAATATTTTCCGGAAAGGGCAAGTCCAGACTAAACAGAGTGTACTAAGCCAAATGATTAGTTTAATTTAATTTAATAGTCAGTTTTCAGAATTTATGCCAGTTTGTCTGCCTGCCTATTCACGATTAACGCAAAAACTACTGGTTGGATTTCCATCAAATTTTGTGTGTAGGTAGTAAGGAACCCAGGGCAACTTATAGGCTACTTTATTTCTGATAACGGAACTTGTAAAAAAAAAGAGGCTTAAGTATTTTCCTTCCTTTAGATTTTAATTTCTAATATAAATGATTGTATTATATATGATGCATTAAAAAAAGTACTATAAATAAAGCCTAAACTTAATTTAATCGTTACGTAATTATTTGAAACTACACCGAAAATCTGTTTCATTTTTTCAAAACAGGGCCATCTATCATAAAATACAAAATGTAGTAGGTACGTTATGCCTCCAGTTACTAATAAATTAAATAATATAAATATTATACGTTTAGTGAAGTTCGCCAGCACGCATTGGGGCAGCGCGGCGGTCATTTCCTTGCCCTAAAACCCTCTCAGAAATGCAGGGAGGCCTATGCCCAGCAGTGGGACGTATATATGCCGTACCTTTACTACTTAAATAGATAATAGTGACATCTTTCAAAAATAATAACATCTGTGATGGTTATTAGTTTAATTACTAATGTATGAAAAAGATTTTAGTTTAAATTTTTTATCTATAAATAAACTTATTAAAAATGCAACTATTACAAAACTCTCATCTCATCATTTAATGTCTTGGCCAGACCTTGGAACTAATAATATGATAAAGTAACGATATTAACAACTAAACACAACATTGCTATTTCATGATATAGTCCTATCGTAAAATAATTTTACCGCTAATGCTTCGCTAACTAGCGAAGATAGCGCATTTTCAACAGAAACAGATTTTTTTAACAGAATCTACACCACATTGTGCCTAATTTATATATTACGTGTATATAAATGTTCGCGGCTTTGTTTTGCGATTGGGCCACCTCAGTCGCACCTCAACTTAATGTCACTGATATTACCAGAGGGTACGGTTTAATCTAATAATAGTGATATTTACTTACTGCTAAATAAACTAATAATGAGTAACTGATAATTATTTACGTGGTAGAGCCATGCTGCAGCTATATTATGGTTGTAGCACGAATGGGTCGACTCGACCGGGGAAGGACCACGCTCTCACAGAATACCAGCGTAAAATAGCAGCTTAACGCTGCTGTGTTTCGTATGGTGAGTGTAGAGAACTGGAGACCCTTTTTACTGAAAACGAGGCATTACATCTTAGTCCTCACGGGTGACAACGCATCTGCATTTTGATTCTTAATCGAAGATAGATGTAGATGTCTATGGGCCACAGCAACCACTTACCATCAGGTAGACTGTGTGCTCGTTTGTCACCCTTATCCTATAAAAAAAATTTCTTACACCATCAAAAATTGTCAGACTTAAAGTATCCAAAACTGTTGAGATAGAGAATATGTTGGGTGTCTATCGGCATAACAATAATTTCATCAACTTTTTTATTGTCAAATCCGATGTAGGTAAGTAATTGAGAATTAATTACACTGTGAAATTTTTATCTATCTTTGATGAAATAATTTGTGGCATAGTTGGATGACTAATTATGAGGTAATGTGGTCTACAATAGTGCAAAAGCTTCTTTACAATTTTTATGAATACGAGGGTCTTGCCGTATCATTTATGGCACGAGAAAAATATTTGTAATGTGTTTAAAACCGGTAATTCGCATAGGATCTCTTTCTTGCTCTATAAGAATATGGGTAATTAGGTGCCCTGTGCACGGTTGTAAGACAAGAAGTGTCTAAGCTTATAAAATAGTTTTGCACATAATAAGATAGTTTTCATATTTTCAGACATAAGTACTTATTAAGGTTTTTTGACAATCCCGCTTTCATTGCTCGCATGAGTATATTCTAATGAACAGGCTCTTGCGAAAAATTACTATAAATATCAAAGAAAGCAAATTTTAAACACAGGTTTGTTTTTACTTTACCTGTGAGTAGAACTGCAATAATAGAATTTTTAAAATCTCCTGTCAAAGCCAGTAATCGAACCGATCCAAACGTACGTAAGCAACCCAAAATCGATCCACGCCGACACCACTTATATTTTAATTGCAATTTGAAGTTGGTTTACCACCTGCATAATATCTGAGAAGTTGAAAAAATATTATACCGCGTTGAAGTCAACTTAATCAACTCTTTTTTGTCCTAAAGCTCGCTGCGGCTTGTGCCCAGTAGTAGGATATAATTATATAGGCCGCTACTTTTTTTTTAATTTGAATGGGGCTATTATGCAGTTTTTGTTTCATTCATATTTTCGGAGATGTTTAATTTTTGTTTTGATTCCACCGTAAATATTAAGGGCAGCGAAGATAACTAGAACTCATCATCGTCATCATTACAGACCATCAAAAGTCCACTGCTGATCATAGGCCTTCCCCCATAGATTGCCAAATAAGCTGGATAAATATCCAAATGCCGTAGATGCCACGCTTGGCAGGCAACTGCATCTTTTTATTATTTTGAACTGTTATCAAGAAGACGCTGTTGTCCATCTTCTATATATTCCAGTTCATGAATGTAGTTCTTCCTACGTTTACCGCGAATAGAACTACATTTATGACATTTTGAAGTCATACTCGAACATAAAGAAATATCAGCATCTATTTTATGGTGCCAATCCATATTAACTCTACAAATAATGATCCAATTTTGCTAGTTTCGGCATGGAGTAGTATTAATGAAGTTCCTAAATTGAAGCCCATGCGGGCGAAGCCGTGGGTAATAAGCTAGTATATATTTTTAAGCTATAAAAGACATAATATGAAATAAGGTCTATGAAATAAAAGTAATTATGTGGAAGGTTTCAGACATGAAAAACCATTATGATGAAAGTTAAAAATTATTATCATGTTGTCCAGTAATTCGCAAATGAATATTAATTTAGCTGCGGATCGTGTGCAACTTATATTTATTCTCTGGTGCAACTGTGCGTGACGATTCACGAGAACACGCTCCCCTTTAGTCATAAACGTTTATGGTAATCGAAAACCAGCTTTGTAAACAGTTATCTTGATTTAAATTTAAACAGACAAAGAGTTTTCTGTTATTGTTAAGTAACTTTACTATATATTTGCGTCAACAGATGATGCAATTGATGGATGGAAGCAGTATTTCGTGTAAACTTCAACGACAAGAAACAGGAGTAAACTTTTGGAATTTAATTTTACCCGTTTGGAACTGTACGATTCACCAAAATTATGATCAACCCCGCATACCGATACTGTGATAATTTCGTGTATTCAGATGGCTAATTATTTGCCAGTTCTTTTCTTAAACTTTACTGTACCAAAGCGATCTGGCTGAGCTTTATTCAGGCATTTAATTGAATGCTGTCGCGACGTTTAACAACATGGCGAGCCATCCAATTGCCATAATGGTTAAGCTATCTGATTGCAACATAAATGTATGAGATGATACCTAAATACGTGACACAATGCGTTAAAAACGTTTATCACTATTACGCTGGAGACAAAACAATCAACTTTAACTGTTATTTGTTAATTTTACTAGAACTAATAGGATGTAAGACATTTTCCCTGTGGTAGTAATACAATGGCTGCAATTATTAAACTTAAAGAACATTAATTCTTCGCATTCCCCGTAATTAGGTAACAAACTGTGAATCCGAGTTTGTTGGTTAGTCGGATTCTTTTAAAATTTACAGTAAGGAAATTTAGATTATAGAAACGAATTAAAATATCGGATTAGCTGCACATCTATTAAGTTTAACAAATGCTTCAGAGGTTAGAAAATGGCCAAAACGGGCCGAAGATTTGTTTATTCGTGAGTACTTGATTCCAAAATAGAAATAAGCAATTTAAGTATTATTTTTTAAATTATACATTCTCAAAATTGTCTATTATTTAATTGACTAAAAACTAACTACCGATGTTCTCTGCGCCACGCAAACGTGTTGCTTTTCATCGGAATTTCGTAAGCTCACCGAAGTCATAGACCTTTCGGTTTGTATATTGGAGAAAAAAAACGTGTGATTGCAGTTTTTGTAGTCTCTACATCCAATTTTATATAGGTGGTGTTCTTAGTAATCATATGTTTTTAAATGGACATTAGTTGAGTCTCCTCCATCCTATTATTCACATGTCTCATAAATAGTTAATGTTACTTCCGACTTAGCCTCCATAAGTTATTTTTTTCCCAAAAACTTTATTTCAAATATTATTTGAAATTAAATAATATAAAATTCCTTTGAACTAATTTCGCTATTTCTTCATACCTACTAGAAACAAAATAAACACAAGTTTAATGTGTAATGATAAAGCAATGTAGTTTTGCTTTTTATCCGACGCATTGTTTAAGATATTATGGTGGCATTGTAATAAAAAGTTTGCTTTATTTATGTTATTAAATAGTTTTGTTAATTTTTCTGATAATATTCTACAAACTGAAATAAGGGAATGTTTTATACAAACAATACGAAATAAAGATCTAGAGTTTGGTTATATGTCCCTAAGTTTCCGAGTGATATCGTAAACTCCATAAAATATAGAAAAATAATAAATTATCAAGTAAGTTGGTAAATTGGTGGTACCAATTTTTTAAACTCGATCTTTATATTCCTTTATAATTCAAAACCTTCGTATTACCGTGAAGTAAAGGCAGAGACATCTCCCTTTTTCCCTTAACTTGTTAAAAAAGCCCACTTAAAACAGATCAATATATCCAAATTATACAGGGTTATTTTGCAACAACCGGCCAAATAAATGTATTATGCTCGATTATGCACGATATAATATCTCTCGTATTATGCACGATTTGCATTATCATCAGGAACACACCTAAATTATGAGATTATTCATAGGAATTGGTCATGCTCGTATAGAATTTAAGCTCATTAATGTATTTAGTAACAAACTAATTTTGGAAATAGTGCGGCAGTGCTTTTATTTGACACCTGAAACAAAAAAAATTTGTTTCCTATTTTAGCTTCTTTTGTCGAAAATGTCAATTTTGTAATTTCTGCAATTTCAATCCTACTAATAATATTATAAATTCGAAAATTTGTATGTATGTTTATGTTTGTTACTGATTCACGCATACTACAGAACGGATTTTAACGAAACTTAGCATTATCATATATTGGTATTGCAGACAAACCAAAATAGAACTTACAAAGAATAGCAAATAAAGAAGTATAGGTTATTTAATTTGTAAAACAGTTAAAGTTCACCTCAAATTACAGTTTTTTCATCCGTCGTGTAATCTATTAATTTTTAACGATTACATTTCACATTAAAAGTAGCATATTTTGTGACAATTAAATCCCAGAATAATGAGGATAAACCTTGAAAAATTTAGTGCGGCATATTTTTGCTTGCTCTCTGTGTTTCGTGGGTCCAAACAAAATCTGCACGCTTTTGCTGATATTTCTTAAATCATTTACGCAATCTATAGAAGTGTATTGTAGTTGTAGTAGAGCGTTTTGCAACTTTAGTTTGAATAATTTCAGTAATTAAAAGTTCATTGGCTTTTATACAACGCGAGCTATAACTAGCTTAAACCCGCGTAGCGTAGTCGTTGGTATAAGCTGTCATCTAGTATGTGTATATGAAATAGTGTCTGAAAAATAATGTTTGTGACGTTGTGTGTTTTGGCACTTACCACTAAAAATGAAAGTAAGAATTATTAATGAAGGAAAGTCTGTTATATTAATGCCTAATTAATTTGATGAATTATTAAATGAAACTAATTTTTACGGATTCTATCGCGTTTAATATAACTTTTTAATTCCCGACGTTTCGGGTGCTTTACAGCACCCATGGTCACAGAGGGGACTGAAGTGTTTGACATCCCGATGTCATAGTTAGCCCAGCTACCTTCCGTTTTTGAATATTAATTATTTTTTGGTCATATCTACGCAGAATGAGCTTACAATATCTTGAAGTCTTACAGCAGTGGTATACTTGAGCTTGGATTTAATTTTATTAATTATAGAATCCCAAGCAGATTCCATCCATCTTCTCTATCGAAATTAGGATGTTTTTTAATTTCAATAGTCTCGCGAATCATCCTTGGTAGGAATCGTTATTCTTTTGCGAGGATTTGTAGTCTATCTAATGTAATGTAATGGCGGGGACGATCTTGAACATGTTCACACACTGCAGACTTCCCGGAACGTCGGTGCTTCAAGTCAGTTATATGTTCTTTTAAGCGGGTTTTTATAGATGTTTTTGTTTGTCTTATGTAAGAGAGACAACACAGAGTCCGGCTTGAAGTATGTTTTAATAGAAGCTCGCTTAAAGATGTAACCAACCTTGTCTGTGACTTCGCTGACATAGGGTAGTACAGCAGGCACTAGTCATCGGCGCAGGAAAGGATTATAGTGCCCAAGTGTATGCGCAAGCCTCTCATAGTCCGATGGGACGGTAAACCCACACGACCGGAGAGAGATCAGGCGCAGGACCAACAACTTTACGTGCTTTCCGAGGCACGGGGGTGAGACACCGCCAGCTTGCTGACTCCGGGCAGCTACTGAGAATTTCTTGATGGAAAAATTCAATAACTGATTTTTTTTGGCCCGACTCGGGATTCGAACCCGGGACCTCATGATCAGCAGTCGCACTACTACAACCACTAGACCAACGAGGCAGTTATTAAAAAAGGCATTGAAAAAAGTATTAATTATAAAATTAATTCTTTCTTTATTTTCTTTATCGGCCCGTTAAGTTCTATTGCTGAACTCGGACCTCTTCCGTTGTAGGAAGGCGTTGCCTTAATCGTACCTATCTACACCTTATCGGCGCTGCAATCGGCAATTTTTCTTAATGTCAGTATTTTGCACAGCACAGTAAATTGTATTAATTGGTAACAATAAGTGTTTAAGATTCAGCAACAAACTAAATTTAGTGGAGCGTCTTAATAACCTTAGTTAAAGCGTGATGATTCATGCGTTGCACAGAACATTTACAACATTTATTAAAGCGAGCAATTCTTGTATTATTGTATTATGTATGTAGGTACATAATAATATTTATGCATAAAAGTTACGTGTCACATTGTTTGTCCGTGAACTCTTAAACTCCTGAACTGATTTGAGTTTGCTTGCTCCAACTTGAGAGATTGGATAGTTTTTATCCCGATTACTGATACTCAATATCTTTTATTGCGAATTTAATGGTTTTTATAGTACAAAGGGTCGTTGGAAAGGGCAGTAGGTACAACATCTGCCTGGCCAGCTAGTATTTATATAAGTAATTTGTTTCCCGGAAATGGCTATAATGATTTGGATCAAATTTTGTACACAGATAATATTTTACTTTTCAAGTTTATCTTTATAGTTGTCATCCGTGAAAAAAAAAATAATTTTTGCTAACGAGCAGATACAATTTAAAGTCGACAGAAAACGGAACTAACGCATATTTATACTTATAAATAGTGTCGCATATCGCGGTCTATACATAATATTATATAATTTATTATTATCATGAATGAAGAAGAACGAACAGAGGTTATCATCGCACTGGATGGGTCTTTATTAATGAACGTTGCGGAGCATTTACAAAGAGTTTGTACCGCACTTACACTTATATTTATGGATATTATTTTACTAACAAATATTTAATTGAATAAGGTACACAAACATACAATTGTTATAATATAGTTCTAAAGTTAAAGGCACAATGATGTTGATCTAAACTACAAACCAACAGTACCCCTACACAGACGTAGGTATACATTATACACATCTTAATAATATTATATGTATAATTGGACTATAAACTTAGCCGTAGCGAAAAGTAAACTGTGATGAAAAATACATTAAATATTGAGTTAAGCAAATTTCCTTTAAATCTAAAAATCCCTATCGTATAGTTATGTCGTTTTAACGGTCATTACTCATCGCTTAATTTCACCGTGATCACGGCACAATTTAACATTAGGATTGTAAAAGTAAGTGTTATTCCTGTGTACATCTAACCTGAAAATTGTTTGAATGCATTGTCTAATATCGGGTTTGCAGTTATCAGTTTAGTATCAGTGGGCAATCAACGTGAGTTTTGCACAAGAGTGTCTGTTTCTTGTGCAAAACTTGGTCGACAAATTGTAACTCCTCGAAAATAATAGTTGGGCGTTAAAAAGCTTTAGTTGAGAGCTAGTATGATGGTAGACGACGCATGTGACCATATCTACCACAAACACAGCAAAGGAAACAACTACAATATCCTTCCGTGTCAGAAGCTAGCTAATTGTGTTAAGTAAAGTTGATAACTAAGCACTTACTGGTATTTAATTACATAAAATTAGCAGAAAACCAATCGTGAACTGCATCTATGTCTTTCGGTAGTGCAATGCAGACAGTCATGCACGTTGTTGCTCTAACTATCTTCTTTTTCTTCATAAGATTAGCATAAAGTAGAGAGTTACTCTGAATTACACCCAATGAGTCATTTATAAAAATGGTAAAAAAAGAGGTCCTAAATAGAATCAATGGTGAACCTCAGACTTTACCGCTATTGGAACAAAGTTATAACATAATTATGACCGCAACAATCTTGCTCGTGGATATTTATGTGTACGATTTCACCTAACAAAGTAAATTACCGTGAATTCCATAGGCCTCTAATTTCGCACAAAGTAACTTAATCTTGTCAAATGCCTTAGAATAATCTGTATAGCTTGAATCCACGTGACGTCGATTAACAAAAGTAGAGCTGACGTGATTATATAAATGAGCAGGTTTCTTACCGTAAACCGATCAAACACGAAAACATGTTGCATACATAAGTAATTCTTAAAATTAATTCCAATTTTCGGCTTCATTTAATTTGAAACTAGGATGACAATTCACTTTTTCAAAGCAACGCCATCTATCATAATAAATTAAAAATAATATTAATAACTTACGTTTATATGCTTAAATAATTAGCTATGTAAAATGATTTGAAAATTCTAAGGATAATTTTTTAGCTTTATCATTATGTATAGATAGTGAAATTTATCAATAATAATAAAATATGGGATGGTTTTAGTTTAATTAAATCTATAAATAAACTGATCAAAACTGCAACCATCGCATAACACTCATTGTCCCTATAATTAAATGAAAGAGATTTTTATAATATATTAATAATACTTATCATAAAGTACTCGATGATTTCGTGAAATGGTGGCATTATATAAAATTTAATACTGTTTGTTGGCCATGCCATGTAGCTTGGCTTTATCAATGAATAGAGATCGTTTGACGATATTGACAACTAAACACATTGCTATTTCATGAAGATAGCGCATATTTAACAGAAACAGACTTTTTAACAGAATCTACATTACTTTGTGCCCAGTTTAAATAATCGTACGCCGGTCAGTCTCAATGGAGACTAGCCATCTGCGCAGGACAGGATTATAGTGGCCAGGTGTATGCGCAAGCACAGGTGCACTCTCTATTCCCTCACTCTCGTAGTGTGCTCATAGTCCGATGAGCCGTCCCATTCATTGCATATAAACTGACACGACCCGAGACAGATTAGGCGCAGGACCAATGACTACGGCTACGTGCTTTTCGAGGGACGGGGATGAGCCACCGCGATCTTCCTGGCAGCTACTGAGAATTTCTTAACACAAAAAGAAGCGAAAAAGGATAGATAGCTTTGAGCTTTGAGACAGATTGATTGTTAGTGCGAATAATGAATATTTTTTATCTGAGACGTGATGCGATCACTAATAATGTGTAATAGTATAAATATGCGAGGCGTGAATCAGTGAGCGCTTCATTGTTTAATTAATCATTCCATTGATAGAAACTATATTTTATTAACTAGCTTTTTACGCGTGGCACTTCGCGCATATAGAAAATCATTAACACTTTTCCGTGCCAAAATTAGCATAATTGGATCACTTATGTCACGTAGAGTCACCTCGGTGTGTCTTTATGTCAGTTTGTACGGGCGCAGATCTATGTATCCTATTTACGACACCCACGGGATTATATTAAGAGGTAGTCGATGTTCTTACGCCGCCACTACACGGCATATTTTAGCTTACTTTTGGCTACGTTATACCTATGTTATGGTACCATTTATAATAATAAATAATTAAAAAACCACAAGGTGCTGATACGTACTCACATATAATCGATTAATATAATATTAGAAATTATTCTGGAGTTTAGATAGAAGAATTATTACAACGAACAGAATCAAGCTACTGTAATTTTGTGTCTTTAGTACTCGTAGAATGACTTAGGTAGAATCTCGTGCGTGCTTGCGTATTTGCGTGCGTACGTGCGTTCGTGCGTACGTGCGTGCTTGCGTGCGTGTGTGCGTACGTGACTGCGTGCGTGCATGCGAACGTGCGTGTGCTTGTGTGTGCGTGCGTGCGTGCGTGGCTGTCAGTCAAAAATAATTCTTTATATAAATCTTTGTATGCTACAGATTACAGAATTGAATTACAGAATTAAAAGTTCTAGGTAAAAGTGTACACATACTCTACTATTAGACTTTATAAAAGTTTTATTAATTTATGGGAAAGAAAAATGTATTTATTAGTAATATAGTTACAACTTATTGAGTAACGAAATCGAAAAACTCATAAATAGCAAGAAAGTGGCTCAGGAGCTCAGGACTCAGGACCGTGTTCCGTGGCAATGTGGAAATCTACGAAGAACGCCTATGTTTAACGGTGGACTTGTAATGAGATATAATGATGATGATTCGATGATTAATTTATAAGTAAATCGATGTTTTACATTAATTTCATATCAAATTTTGTTTTATTTTTTGTTTAGTGTTAAGAGAAAAATCGAACATATTACAACAGAAGCAGTTTCAGTAAGATTTGTATTGTATAGGTAATTATTGTTATCTGCCTTAATTCATACTGGTGATATGATTAAAAATAAAAGTTATTATAAATTTATAACTATGCTTTTAAAATTTCCCTATAATATTGAAAACTAAAAGGGCATAAGCTGAATAACCCAAAGCTAGGCTGATATTACGTACACAAAAGGACGATATTCTGTACAGGGTGGCTGGAATTTGGGCAACATCGTCTTATTTGTGTACCTATGTATATATTTTAACGTGCGAGAGCCATGCTGCAGCTATATTATGGCTGTAGCACGAATGGGTTGGCTCGACAGGAGAAGGACCACGCTCTCACAGAATACCAGCGTAAAATAGCAGGTCAATGCGGCTGTGTTTCATATCGTAAATGTAGAAAACCGGAGATCCATTTTACAGGATATGAGGCATTCCATCCTCGGGTGATTTTTTATGGAGGATAAATGTAGATGTCTATGGACCACAGCATCCACTTAGCATCAGGTGAACTGTGTGCTCTTTTATCACCCTAAAAATCATGGTTTTTAAATTTGACATTGGCACTAAAATACTATATTACCATATGGGCGGGGCATCCACGCTAGTTGGAAACAGTAATTTATGTCAACAAGTTAACGATTTTATAATTTTATTCATGCACTTTATCAACACACTGTTTTACTGTTTACAATTTAAAAATTATCGTTATGGCAACTAAAAATATATTCGTTGATGTTGTTTATTCAGGGATTTATAATAATGTCCTCCTTACTTTTAATTCAGTTTAAACTTCGTTCCATTAGTTACGAAAAATCATTGATATTCTATTGCGAAAATTTATTTTACAGTACTTGCACCAGTTGTTGAGGTCTTTTAATTTGAATACTTTTGAATATGGAATTGTAAGCTTAGCGCATACCATATGTTCTATTTCTAAATGCCATTACTGCCAGTAGTATTTGGTATTCTCGTTCTTTGTGAACTGCCCTAGTCTAAAAAGGCGCGCGCCGCCGGTCACGCATCGGCGACGAACCTTCGTCAATTATAGCGGTGACGGCATCGACCACTCCCGGTGCCCCGCACAATGTGCTCCTAATAAATTGTTTTTTAGACTCAAATTTGTGTAATTAATCGAATAAAAGAACGTGCGAAATTGTTTATACCGTCATAGTATTTAACTTTGAATGTTTTTAAACTCACATACGATAAAAGTTTTTGGAACGAAGTTCCTTATCGCACGTTACGGATTTGACGGATGGGGGCTAGGCGAGTAAAGGTCACAGCTCATTAGAGCCATCCGGCACCCGACCCTCACCGCCTCGTCGCTAAGCGTCCACTCGTAGTCGGCAGGTGGACCACGGGTGGACGTCGCGTTGTCACCAGTGAACCTCGCGTGGTCATCACAGTCCGCGCGTGGACACCTCGCGAGCGAGACGATCCGGTGATGGTACGGAGTTGATGTAGTGAGCGCAGGCCCATACAAATCCATACGAAGAATACGAATCGCTCGAGGCGAAGTGGTGAGGGCCGGGTGGCTCTAATGAGCTGTGACCTTAAAAGTGTAATGGGCCCTATACACGATCGGCCATGATGGACGAATACTAGCGATGACGATCGTGTAGAGGGCATGATCGTCTATAATCGCCCATGATCGGTTATGATCGAGCGTAATCGCCGCTGTGTCGGTTTTTCGGACAATCATCAAAGGAAGTTCGGCCATGATCGTGTGCGCGTCTACATGATCGCCTATGCTCTATAAACTTACCTTGTTTTATTTCGGTGTATAGTTAACATCTACCTATTTTGCTTCCTTTTTTTCAACCCCTCTTTTAAGGTGTACATTTAAATAATGGTTATACATATAAACTAATTAAATACCGGCAGATGCAACTGTTTCAACGTCCATCTCGGACGGATGACAATACAAATATTTAGGATGCACGATCGTGTGGGCAGCTGCGCAATGATTATGACAATCATGGCCCATTCTGTAGTTGTCAATCATGGCCGATCGTGTATAGGGGGCGTAAGATTTTTCCGTCACGACCCCCTTTCTATAGTGCGAGCGAGATGGAATAATATCCATCTCTCTCACATTTTTTCTTATCATACCATGAAAGAAATATTATTTTAAATGACGCTCCATTTTAATAAACGCTAGTAATTCATTTATTTATTAGTATTTGTTAATCAATAATATAATACATTTATCAATAATAATATACTACGAAAGGAACTTCGTTCCAACCGAGTGTTCCACGACAATGTTTTTATGACTGTTTCTTATTTTTATTACAAACCATAATTATTTAATTCTGACCTTGCTTAAATATTATACCAATAATATAATTTAAATAATATACTTATAATACGTTACCACAAGTGATAATGAAGATGATGATGATTGATCTTTTTCCTGCTCCATCCTGGTTGAATGGCCGGGTGACAACTTCTGAATATACGCGCAGAATAAATAATAGGAAATATATGTTAGAAGCTACCAACTGCGTGTATTTGATATTTTGGTGCCATAAGTCTAGGAACCAATGCAGACAAACTCACTCGTCCTAACCTAGCCCTACATGCTCGAAATAAAGCTAATAACGATGTATGAGGTATGTAACGGTATAGGTATATCATATTATAAAAGTAAGATATAAAGCGACTACCTCGTTGGTTTAGTTCATCGGGCAAAATCAGTTACTTAATAGATTTTGCTTTTAAGAAATCCTCAGTAGCAGCCTAGAAAGCAAATAAAGTTTTTAGTTCTGCGGTTGATCTCCTTCCGTTTGCGTCTGATTGCTGTCCCATCGGACTATGAGGGTGAGGGGATAGAGTGCACCTGTGATTGTGCTTACACTCGTGCACTATCATTCTATTCCACGCAGATGGCTAGTCTCCGTTGAGACTGCCTGATCTGACCGAAATTCGGTTTGGAGGAAAGTATAAAATTAATATAAGGTCTATAAGTATATATAAATATAAGTAATAATACCATAAGGTCGGAGATTAGCTACGATGCAATTTTATATTTATTAAAAATTAATTAAAATCAACAATTTGTGTTTTTGCTCAAATAATAGCTCTAATGATTCAAATCCTGAACAAGAAATAGTAGCCAGGCACTCTGACAACTGGCCACGACGTTGTGTAACACTACTAAAACTTTAAAATTGTTTAATAATGGCTTCTCAGCCACGAATCCTTTACAAAATTAAGAATACCCAGATAGAAAATTATTTTAGTAGGCCACAGAAAAGAACAACTTTTGTTCGTTAATAAAACTGGTAGCAAAAGTTGTTACGGTAGTTGGTTACTGATGATAACATCCGTCTAGTAGTACTTATCTGATTAAAGTGCAGTGTAACGCCTTCGTGACACAATTTACAGTTGTTAGCTTCTTGCTTCCCTCATCACAAGTCACACTCAACGTCCGCTTCTTACCTTGTTGTGGTAATTTTAACAAAATTTCGATTTGAATCGGAACTCAGTTTATAAGACATTTGCATTATGTATATTTCATACATATAGATGTATATATTCTTGTTATTCTTGCAACCGCTCGCGCATTCCGACGAATCATGATGTTTTTCCGTTCACGTTTAATCATATTGCGACGTTGCTTTTTAACTTTTTGGATTTGTTGTAAATCTATTTAAACGTAATTATTGCGCAAAAACAAAATGGATTAGTTCAAACGCTTGTGGCCATCCGGGCCAGTGCCTAGGTACCATAGATAATACTTATACCGAGAGTTCCCGCCGAGACATCTTTGAGGTTGAACGTACTTTTTTTTAAATTTTCCCGCTTTTTGTACTAATTCGCTTGATAATTCGCTACGTAAACTTTTTTAGGGTGTCGTTTCGATATTATTGCTTTATACGTTTTAACACCAATTTTAGTTATTTTTGTTTTCTAAACAGTAGTAAAATTTTAATAGCTTTTTAAACTTTTACCAATGATGAAGTCATAGATTAGGCTCAAGAAATCGCTAGCTTTACAAGCATAAAAAGAAATTGTAAATTCTAAAATTGACATTTGACATTTTACAATAACCGGCGAAGTGAGAGTCGGACCCGCGCATGAAGGGTTCCGTACCATCGTAATAGGGGAGCCCCTTTTAATTTTTAATTTATTTTAATTTTTATTATTTTTTGTTATAAAGGCAACAGAAATACACATTCTGTGAAAATTTAAACTGTCTGCCTATTACAGATCATGCGATACTGCCCGCTGACAGACAGACAGACGGACGGACGGACGGACCAACAAAGTCTATCAAACACTTCATTCGGTTTTGGCAACATTTGAAATCGTATTTATACTGGCACTGGGCAGACACTGGTCTCATACAAAAAATGATATTTTTCGAAAATTGTCTATATGCAGCGTAGATACCGATTTTCATAATACTACCCAGATTAAAATGGAAACATTATAAAATATCCATCTCGTAGCGCTCATTTATAGCTAAAAGATTGCATGTTTGCATGTAGTTTGTAGGGAAGCTATAATAAAGAAAATGAGGTTAGTTGTAATAAATCAACTAGCATTTATTAGTTAGATCCAAAGCTTAATGCTACAATAATTTACTGTCATTACTAAATTAATATCTGCAATGAGGTCACAAATAAAAAATGAAAAAAGTATTCTTTAATTGTTTTGCCCACTCTGGGTAGACCAATTGGCGAGTTTACACAATTTTGCATTCTTCTTCGTTGTAACATTCTTAGGAGAGCGGTCGTTGTCATCACGAAGATAACGACCGCTCTCTCTTAGTGGCAGGTGTTAGTCACCTCACTAGCATTTGCCACTTCTCTCAGTATCAGATGGCTGACTGTGAATCTAAACCATCCAGGGACCCACTCAGTACACACAAAAAATTTCAACAAAATCAGTCGAACCAGTTTCGAGTTTTACCGAGACAAAACGGACAGCAACATAAGCAATATAATCATCATCATCATTCTCTAAACCATTTCCCATTATCTGGGGTCGGCGCAGTAAATCTTTTTGTTCCATTCCTCTCTATCAGCCGTCATTTCCATACTTACTCCTTTCATTCTCATATCACTCTTCACACAATCGATCCATCTTTTATTCGGCCTTCCTCTGCCCGTGTGTCCCTCCACATTCATATTCAACACTCGTTTTGTGACATGACTTTCATTCCTCCGCATCACATGCCCAAACCATGCCAGTCTGCTTCCTCTCACCTTTTCTACCACTGGCGCTACTTTCAGGCTTCCTCTTATATACTCATTCCTTATCTTATCCATCCTTGTCACACCACACATCCATCGTAACATTCTCATTTCATTCGCATGCAGTCTATTTTCATCCTTCTTCTTGACGGCCCAGCATTCACTTCCATACATGACGACAGGTCGGATGATCGATTTGTAAATTTTCCCCTTCAGCCTTATTGGCATTCGGGGATCGCACGTTGTGGCTGTGACATAAGCAATATAATATAATATATAAATTATTTTTTATAGAGAAATGTGCACTGATTGTAAAGCTCATTATGTTAGCCACGAACGTGATTTTTTATTTATTCCGAATTTCTTAGAATGCACCTGCACTTAGGGTTACCATATCTCAGGGTTTGTCCTGAGATTTCAGGATTTTTAGACTCTTCTCAGGATTGCGGTTGGATTTTGCAAATGTCATAAAATCTCAGGATTTTTAGAATTTTCAATACAATACAGCTTACATTTTAAAGATCTCTTTAATAAAAAGTTAAACAAACTAAAAATAATCTTTCTTTGGTAATAATTGTACAATTAAAGTCAAAACTTATTTATCGAAGTAGGTACTTAAACAGTTTTATTATACTTAATATGTGAAGATACCTTTTAAGTAAGGTTTTTTTCTCAAACTAAAAAATCTCAGGATTTTTCAATGGAAATCAGGCCTTTTCTCCGGACTTTTGATTTTTTCATCTGGTAACCCTACCTGCACTGCACACCTGCTTATATTTACAATAAATTACTAATATTTACATGAAGCATTGTGCAAAGCGCATGGTCTTTAAATTTTTTTTTATGTCCACAAGATTTATGTGATTAAACATCAAAAACGACACGCGGGAGCATAGTGTGGAACTTAAGAATACGGAACGCATTAGCAAAACTGTTACGGAACTATTAAAATAAATAAAAATTATAAAATAATTATTTCGAATTGTATTTCAAATGTCGAATGTAGAACTAATACCTATGTATGCCCCATAATCTGAGGTGATATGTTTTGGCAAGCTTAAAGTTATAAGTAGTAACCTTATTTAATCTGCGCTTAAAGGTTAAAACAGTAATTAAAACAACATGACTGCCTGAAAAACATCACTAAAAAAAGAAAAATTTTATATCCTATGTCACTTCTACAACTATGATCTTACAACACCCCATTATGTTAAAATCCATCAAGCCGTTTGTTTACGCTAGAGAGCGTGCCGAGCATACAGAAATAGACATACATACATACATACATACTATGGAAAAACATTACCCTTTTTTCTGGGGCACTCAGGTAAAAATGATTAATTATCATAAAAAACATTTACTAAATGCATTCACATATTAAATTGAAATACAAAAATATATTGTAGGTACCTACTCAGATGAAGTATTGAGTGTAGGTTACAAATATTGATAATTGATAAGGAAAATCATTATATTATATTTTTTAAATGTGATTCGGGTCGGTTACATTAGTCTCATAAGATAAACAAACTACTGGAGTTTTAAGTTTTTAGTTATAGTTTTTGCATTCTGAAGAAATATATAACTACATTGGTCTACATTTAATAAATAAAATAAATGCCTTCTAGGAGCAATTTATTTGAGACCTTAGAGATAGACATAGCCTATTACAGCTCTCTAGATATCATATTATATACATCTATTTTATAATTATTAGATATAAGATATATTAGGTCTCTGTAGATAACTATACCTATCTATGTATCTATCTATCAATTTAGACTAATTTAGCATTTATAAACCTCGCAATGATAAACACGGATTATGGACACGCTATCGTGTCAAATTAATTTACACCACTGCAATTATTACTGTTAAATTAGAAATAAAGCTATTTAATAATTGAAAATTCGTACTACATTATTTAACTGTTGATTTGAAATAACAAGTAATAAATTCGTATCACATTGGCGGTCTGCCACACCGTCATGTGAAAGTTTGAGACAGCCGTTTTGATTACAACAAGGCAACCCAGATACGCTGGATATACTTTCGGTCAGCTACGAACGAGGGCGACACGATATAATGGCCGACACACACTGACCGTGTTAAACTGACATCAGTTCAACCGATCAGTTCAAACGGATATAAGCCAAAAAAAGTTCGACACACACGGTCAGTTAACTGAACAGTCCAACTGATCAATTCAAACTAGGACTTTTGATATTTTTAAAATATCGGATTTTCAGTATATCGATAATTATAAATATATCCGAGATTTATATATACACCGATATATTGGCTTTATTTAAAAGAAAAAAATCGTAAGTGAGCTCAAAAACGATTTACGCAGTTTATAATTTAGTATATTTATTCAACAAATTAAATTATAAACGTATGAAAATGTTAGGTTATAGTTCTTAGTAAATATTGTTTAATCTAAATAAGTCAATTATGTGTACCAATATTTTTCAGTAAGAGTTTTCAAAAATACTCGTTGTTTTATACGTTCGGCTGTTTGACTACTACGATTATTGGGTAATAAAAGATTGATTGTAGAAGCAATTCGTTCAGATGCTACAGATTTAACTGAAGAAATCAAATATTTAACAGCTATTTCTGATAGCGCAGAGGTAAAATGTCTACCCAGCGGACAGTCGATGACGACAGTCACTCAAGTTCATAACGCGCACAAACGATCAAATGACTTGTGGCTTATATCAACATCGAAGCACTTGCTTCGTCGTTTTCTCTAACAGTTCACATGAGCAGGCACTTAATACACAAACTCGCATCAATTTTACGTATAAAAATCCACTTCAAACGATTTTTTATAGTACTAGTAATGCTATTAAACATTACTAATATTCCCTTTAACCACTTCTGCTAAGCTTAAAATGCTTGTGTTAGAAGTAGTTAACGACAGTAGTCAAATAGCGGATTCGAACCCACGACCTTTCGAGTTCGTGGTGCCATTAGGCTACTGACGAAAATGACCTTTATTAACCTTTTTGAAAATGAGTCCAAACACGATGGTTCTAGCATCACTGAGATCCACCATAAGAAAGTCACCTTGGTCTCCATCCTCCTTCAAACAAACTTCTCTAAATATATAAAATAATAAAAACACCATAGATATAATGTAAGTAGCTACTGAGAAAGTAAGTACTTACCAATAATTGAAACGAACTGAAGCCAGCGGATTACGATGCGCCCGGAAAAATCCGTGGGTTGCCGTCAGTTAAAAATGTCAACTTAAATTTTCACACTCACGATCAGTTTCTGGATATACGTCAGTTCAACTGAGCAGTTTAACTGACAGTACGCCCGAAAATCCGTGGGTTGCCGTCAGTTAAAATTTCGACTTAAGATTTCATACTCACGGCCAGTATTTGGATTTACGTCAGATAAACTGATCAGTTTAACTGACCGTGTGTGGTGACCATAATATTATTGTAATATCATGAATGATCGTATTGACCCGAAATTTAAATGACCTCTTGTTGATATGGTATTATTTTCTGGGATAATTGTGCGGACAGAGAAACAATATTTAAAGCTCAGAAGAAATGCTTACGAGCCATTTGTAAAATTAACCAGACTGAGAGCTATAAGCCATATTTTATCAATTTAAAATTATTATCAAGCAAAAATATACATTGCTTACAAAATTTCTTTGTAAACAATGTTATTCCTTTCCATTGATATATGTTCCTCCGTTAATAATTTATATATTATATTACCGCTAACCCAAATAAATAAATTATTTGGGTTAGTAACACGTAAGCGACGTACAGTTGACCGTGTGAAAAACCCCGTATAATATTCGTTGTTTCTTAAAACTTTATATTAAATGAAGATATCGCAATAATTTTTTTTTTAGATAATGACCAAGTGTCTAAGAAATAAAACTTAGAAAACCTAATTGAAAACTATCCACTATTTTTTCCGTGATGCGCGCACAACTGCAAACCTCTATGTCTATAATTTTATTTATATAGATAAGATTGTGTTAAATTTTTATTACGTTAGTTCGAATACATTATGATTATTTTCTACCGACTTCAAAAAGGAGACGGTACTCAATTCAACTCAGTGTGTTTTATATGTGTGTTACCTCATAACTTTTTATTGTGTGAACCGATTTCGATGATTCTTTTTTTATTTGAAAGCTGGTGCCTCAAATGTCGTCCCATATATAATTTGATCAAGGTCTAATCAATAGTTTTTGAGTTATTTTTAATAATTTATATTGAAGTCGGTTGTAGAAAATTATTTAATTTTAAATTATACGTAAATTTAATTATCAGAAATTTCCTCAATTCTAATTATAAAAAAATATCTTGTATTTAATTAGTTTGCACACCGGAAGAGAATATGGCTGTATTTTTGATATACTATTAAGATATTTTGTAAGTTTGTAACCCCTATATCGCAAAGGAATAAATGAATTTGAATTTAAAAATGGACTTATTACTTGTACATAAAAACACTTCGATAATTCTAGTAAATATATTACAGATAAAAGTTATCTGTATTTACACCTATAAGTATATAAATTACCTAGGTACTTTTATGAAAATATTCTTCTAGTCTTGTTACAGATACACTGAAATTTCTTTTTTAGTTTACTAAATTATGCATAGTTTTGCATATCTATGCATTTTTTAAATATTTTAGTACAGTGAAGATTATTGTTAGAAGGCATAGGCCCTCCCGTTGTAGGTGCCCGACATGCGGATTGACGACAGAATGACGATAGATGTACTGCTGCCCATTGGGCGTCTGGCGTTCGGAGTATTTTAGCAAATATTTTAATAGTGTAACAGAGGTGGTTACGTATACCGCAATTTTCGTAAGGCATCCTTCGGAATAAGATTCTTCTTGCATAATTATCCTTTAGTCGCTTTAAGAAGCGTAAGCGTGCTATCAAGGTGTTTGAACTGGAAAGTTCAATTTGTGACAGAAATTATTAGTGTTATAAACAAACGGACAATAACGGGCAAAGGAAAATACTAATGGACGATCATAGACCCTTATTGACAAGAGATATAAATTTATTTTTATCAAATTTCAATACCCACACAAAAGAAGTCTGGTAATTGCTAGATATTTTAATACATTTTATAGTCAATTTTAAAAATATCTAAAATTCAAAACAAAAGGAGAATTTTCTCAGTGTTATGTAGAGCAGACAAAGTCTATTGCCGCTGTGAAACGCTTTTATATGACTAGCAGTATAAGAATAAAACAGTTATGTTAGATCAATTTATTACATATCTGCGGTGACGATTCCGTAATTTAGATCTCGCACACATTCGCTCGGAGTTCGTCCTCGGCCTGTGTCACTATGAGATCACAGAACACGATCACGTCATTCCCTGTCAACTATTTTAAAACTCGCATACCTTGTATTACTTCATCAAACTAACGCAAGTGGGCGCGTGGAAAATGACCGTGGCCTCATTTTAGTTCGTAGAATAGTAATACTCAAGTTATTTTCATCCTAATAAACGCAGCCTTAAATTTAACCTTTTGTAGGCAAACGTATTCTTGTTTAAATGCAGTGGAAGTACAATAGTTGTTTTTGCAAAGTTATCGTTCGATGTTTCTTAATTTCTTAAATAAATAATATGCAAAATATAAACCTCATAGGAAAAATCTTAGCAATTAGATGTTATTTCCCAAAGTTATATACCTATAACTGCGGTATGAAATAGAATTTTAAATTATTTTCAGGCTTTTAATGATCAAACAGACTTAAAATATGGAGTTACTGCTTTAAATATTTTTTTAAATTTCATATAATTTCAAATCTTTTCTGCACTTTATTTATAACATAACGTAACAAATCGATTATATTCTTTAATAAAATTTGTTTTTATAAATTCATTACATCCTCAGTGCCTGTCTATTAGGGCAGATTTACACTTCAACAAGTAGGTACAGTAGTGAGCTTAGTTACAGGGCATTTGACAGTAAACGGTTTTTATACGTGGTAGAGCCATGATGCAGTTATATTAATAGTATAGTTGTAGCACGAATGGGTCGGCTCGACCAGGGAAGGACCACGCTCTCTCAGAATACCAGCGTAAAATAGCAGCTTAACGCTGCTGTGTTTCGTATGGTGAGTGTAGAGTACCGGAGACCCTTTTTAAAGGAACAGAGGCATTCTATCTTAGTCCTCACGGCTGACAACGCATCCGTATTTTAATTCGCAAACGATAATAGATGTAGATGTCTATGGGCCACAGCAACTACTTACCATCAGGTGGACTGTGTGCTTGTTTGTCACCCTTATTTTATAAAAAAAAGTGGTCAGTAGCGTTCAAACGTCTTCGTGGAGAGTTTAGTAAAAAGTTTCAGTCAATTTTATATTTTGAGAGTCGAACGTGAACACGTCCTGCGTCCTGTCAACTTGAACTTAACTCGCTGAAAAATAACTCGGTCGGCTATCCCGTTCAACTTAATAATTAATTTGCTACTTAACTCATTGATTGCCGTTAAAATGAGCTTTTTTATTTAACTCGCTACTGTACTTGTCGAAGTGTAAATGGACCTTTAGATTATTATTCAACCAAGGTAAAAATGTAATCTACTATTATTCATTTTGTTTTCGTATTGACTTAAACAAACAGTATTAGAGATACAAGGACAGTTAATAATTATACTAATGTAAAAAAAAAAACTAAATCGTTAGTGTAATATATAAACAATAACTTTGTCTAGGATCTGATCAAAACACCCAGAAGAGAGATATACTCATCCCTATTGGTACAAGTCTTAAGACATTTATTTGAATGTAAAGAACGGCGGGTCACTCATTCTCACTAAGAAATATTCGGTTGTCCTCTCTCAAAATCCAGTAAGTGACATTACAAAATTATTTTTATTCAATTATGTTACAAATTACGATTTTATCTTTTAATTATCATTTATTTTGAAACATTAGTAATTCTCTTCCGAAAGATTAAAACACCTGCAATAAATAATTAAAATAAACAGAAATTTTAATTGTATTCTTTAATAAAGGAATAATTAAAAGTTTTCCTTTATTAAAGATTACAATAATCGAGGCTCTTCAGTGAAAGTAAGTCAAAGTCTGATACTTGGTTTTGAAATGGGATAGCCGTAGGTATTATGAACAATATTGCTGATTTATGTAAACAAATATTAAGTATATAATTATGATACAGATGCAAGATGTGTAAAGGCTGAGTTGCAATAAAGAGAGATAACAAAAAACCAAAATGAAGCAGCTCATCAACAAGAATCTCATAACGTTGAAATGTGTTCTCTTCTGCTTCCTCTCAGGTAAGTGGACAATCGTACACAATAATAAACTACCTATATAATCTTTACAAAGTTTATATTTAGCACACGGTCAAAATAATGTTGACTAAGGTACGTGAGGGTAATATGGTCACCTTAAGCTTTGCCGCCTTATAAACCAAAACTAGGAGGAGAACAGAGACAAATACACAATATCGTATACTATAACTAATATAGAAAAAATAAACAAACAAGCCTTGGCAATAATTAGCAACACTTCGAAAAATGAACTTAATAAAAACTAACTATAGTACGTGAGGGTAATATGGTCATCCGATTAATATGGTCACTTTCATATAACTCAAAAACTACAGCGTCGTTTGCATAGAACGCTCTGTGATACGATAGGTCTTGATCAGTCTATCAAATAATAAAGGGTCAAAAGGCGCTGCTTTATCGACGCCATTTTGACAGTTGATATTATAGTAAATATTTTAGTCGATTTTTGTAGTGTAGTTAGTTTTTTTAAGTAGATTTTTCGAAGTGTTCCTAATTATTTCCAAAGCTTGTTTGCTATTTTTTTCTTAATATATTAGTTATAGTATACGACTTTGTGTTTTTGTCTCTGTTCTCCTCCTAATTTTGGTTTTATAGGGCGATAAAACTTAAGGTGACCATATTACCCTCACGTACTTACTATAATATCAACTGTCAAAATAGCGTCGATAAAGCGGAGGCCTCTTGACCCTTTATTATTTGAATTACTGATGAAGAGCTATCGTATCACAAAGCCATCTATGCAAATTAGGCTGTAGTTTTTGAGTTATAAGAAAGGGACCATATTAACCGGCTGACCATATTACCCTCACGTATTCTAGTTGACTATAACCGTTACCGTCACAGCCTATTAAAGTCCACTGCTGAATTAGGCCTCCCCCATAGGTTGTCTATGTTATCTCATAAGGGGGGATGTTTACCATAATTGCCACGCTTGGCAAGCGGGTTGGTAACCGCATTTTTTTAATTTTTAACCGTTATTAGGAAGACGCTGCTACCCATCTCCTGATTTGTTTTCCTCTGTCGCCTCTTACGACACACACGGGATGATATGGGGTAGTGGATATTCTTACATCGCCACTACACAATTTGACAATAATTTCCACATAATATCTTTAGAAGTCGGATCGCGGTTCTAATTCTTCGATACACTATATCTTAGCAATAACAAAGAAAGAAACAGTGAAAAACATAACGCGAGCAACCCGGTTCGTGCCCCGCCGGTACTATTGAAGTTATAGTTTAAAGAGCTTATTTACCTCGTGCTTGGCGGGGAAGGAAATCATGGTAAGGAAAATTGCATAACTACGTAGTAAAAATATTTTGAAGACGTTTCGTCTTTCGGAAGTTTGCGAACATCCCTTGGAGCAGCGCGGCGGCCTAATTGCGCTACAACCCACTTAAAAATAAGAGGAGGCCTGTGCCCTCTCAGTCTCTCCTCTCACTACTATTAGGACGTATGTGGAACTTGTCTGGAACTAACTTTACTTTTATGTAGAGTGGTAGTAGTACCTTGCCTTTTGCAGTTTTTGTTTCGAAGATTAAAAATAAATAAATAAAACTCTGATTGGAATACAAACAAAGACACATCTGAATTACGTTTTAAACGTCTTATGCACGGTCCACCTTGACGTACGTCCCGCCAAAGTCATGCACGACGCACGACGCAAAACGACAATGAGTAGGCTTGGCTTCAAGATGGATCGTGTATGAATCGTTTTAGTATAATGGTATAACCACAAAATATATAGTGTAGTGTCTTCTTAATTCTCAGACGATAATAAATGTTTTCACAGACACAACACAGTGTATTTAGTGTACGGTGATACGGTTATCTGAAGTATTCTTTCAAGGTTTTCGTAAAATACATGTATTTATAAAAATGAAAGTAAAAATACAGCCTACCTACCTATACGTCTCACTACTAGCCACAGGCCTCCTCTCATTTCTAAGTGGGTTTTAGGGCAAACAATCGAACCCGGGTTGCTCGCGTATCTGTGCTTATTTACAGCGAGCGCTTAGTTCCTGAGCTACTACGGCTCTAATACATAAAATACATGCACATTTTATGTCAATTATTAAAGAAATGTTTAGGTTTTCTGTTCGAGTCATAAAATGAACACTGCACTCGTGACTTACATCCATGCGAAGCCGAAAAGTTTCGCCAGTGTTTTAAAAAACAAAAATATGGCTTCCTAAAACCGCTATAAACAGCCTCGCCTTAAGTTCATGGACAATATTCTGCGTTAATCTACGCTACTTCAGTAAAGTTGCGTTACTTTATAGTAGTAGTATAGTATATAAGTAGCTTATTAGATATATAATATTAGACTTACTGGACCTGCGGTCCAGTAAATCTAATAAGCTGGCGTCAGAATTAGGGGATTCAGATGCAGTTGCATTAGAAATAGTGCCTAAGAATTATGTTCTCTAAACAAAACTTTGAAAAGACACATGCGTACTATACGAGTATAGTTTGTTTTCATAGTAGGAAGTTTTATAAACTTGATGAAGTCACAATAAAAAGTAGTCCACTATCCAAACCGGTATATTGTGGGGCATCGGTGTATAGCATTCGTGCTTTGCAACCTTCCTTCTAAGGGGCGACGACGGTCTCCAGGTACTGAATGATTTAGGGATCGTTCACCTCAGACTTCGCTACTGCAATGCGGACCTGTAGGAGCTTTTTCTGTAAGAGTCCGTTTGAGCACTTAACTATTTGTTTCCCAATAATATTTTTGCTGTAACCGATATGAATAGTTTGGGTATGAACCAGTAAAAGCAGCCATTTCTATTTAAATATAAAAATAAAACATAACTTGTTTTGATTTGATTGCTTTATTAAATGCAGTTTGGTTTTTATTGCATGTACAACTCAAAAATAAAAGAAAAGTGATACATTTACCGATACATAACGTAACACGTTCGACTTTTTAATTGCGCCTTCTATTTACAACAGTGGTAGAGCCACGCGGCAGCTTTTGTTGTCGCACGGATGGGCCGGCTCGAACCGGGGTAGTACCACGACCTCACAGAATACCAGCGTGAAGTAGAGGTTTATCTCTGCGTTTCGTTTGGTGAGTGCAGGTGGCCGGAGGCCCTTTTTACTGGAAATGAGGCATTCCATCTTAGTCCTCACGGGTGACAACGCATCTGCATTTTGATTCGCAAACGAGGATAGATGTAGATGTCTATGGGCCGCAGCAACCACTTACCATCAGGTGGACTGTGTGCTCGTTTGTCACCCTATCCTATAAAAAAAATATATATATATTTTGTTTAAAAAACTGTGGAATCAATTTTAATGAAAACTTAATCAGGTATTCATTATGCAATTTAACGTCAAAGTTAGAAGTTCGGAGATGATAATATTTATAGAAGCCCATCTGATGTAAGTAGTTTCGGTCCATAGACATCTGCATTAATCCTCAATTAAGAATCAAAATGCAGATGCGTTGTCAGCCCTGAGGACTAAGATGCAATACCGCCATACCAATAAAAAACACCTTCGATCTTGTAACTCACCATTTGAAACGTTGTTGTTATTAGTCTAAATTAATATTTTTTACAGGTATAGGATGTATATTTCCGTTTCTACCGCTGCACATGCTGGCAATTGGGTTGGACCGGGCTGAAGCACGTGTCATATCCGCCGTGGCGCCATGCGTCGCTCTACTTGGTCCAGCGATATTGGGACCGCTAATTGATAGGTAAGTTAACCTATATTGATGATAAGTGTTACTGTAGGACGTATAGCTTATTAAAGATGAAAATCTTCGTATTTTGCTGTATTTTGATTGAGTAACTATATGTTGGTTGTGTACTATTATTTATTCTGTGATGTAGGGCTCCTCGCTAATGCACTACAATACCTATAGGTAGTATCTTTTCATTTGCTTTAGTTTACACAAAAATTTATATCCAAAAACTAAAGATAAGCGGGCTAACCATGGCATCAGGACGTCAAACACCACAGTCTTCCCAGTGACCATTGTTTGCTGTAAAGCACCTGGAACATCAGAAATTTTAAAAAAATAATTAAACGCGATGAAATCCGTAAAATTAGTTTCATTTAATGTGTAAATATGAGAAATGATATATTTGAATCTTGCCATTTTCGACAAAGTGCGCCATTTTATATATTTTAGTTATGGATAAGTTTAGAAACTCAAAGGCAGACAAACGTAAAAGTATCATCTTAGATCTTTTTATGGTACATGGGGAATTACCTACACATACCCGCCTCGTATTAGTATTGTAGATTATCTGAGTTACTATTATAAAAATGCGTAAAAAAATTATTAAATTTTTAGTATTTAAAAATTTAATAAATTATATATTTGACTAAAAAAATATGATGTTATAATAGACATGATCCTCATACATTTTAAAAGGTCAAATTGTTAAGTTTCCAATTGCGCGGAAGTTAAAAATATGAAATATAAAGCTATACTTTTATTTAAGTAGGTACGCAAAAATTGTATATAAAAGCATAAAAAATGTGATGCACAATTTTTTACTTTACCATATTTTTTTATCGGTAGAACCTTAGAATATTTATAAGCAAGCTAGCTTGCTTATTTATAATCTAAATAAACTAGTAGAAACTCTGTAGGAGTAAAAAAATCAATCTCAATTAAGGCGGCCCTGAACTGACACGTGACATATAAATTCGTTCTTTTTGTAGACTGTATAAAATTGTTCTATTGTAATACGGGACGTTAAAAAAATTCAATTTTAGGAGTGTCGGTCAAGTGTTTGTTTTCTAAAGTATATTTTTTATTTTATTTTGTACCCTACAACGAACTTAATAAACAGTTCGTTGGTACACTATAAATGTAGTTAAGTACGTTACATTTTTTGTTATTATATAGTAAACAAATCGTCGTTGACGCCTTAATCTTATTTGTAGTTTTCCATTAAGTCTAATGTATTTAATTTTCTGATGAAAAAAAGCTAGGAATCGGGGAATAATAAATGTTTTCTTGCTCTCCCGTAACTTTTTGAAAAGTTGAGGTTCGCCCCTTGTGGCATCAACGACGAAATTTGTGTTCGGCTTAGATACATGCTTTACCAACGGCGTTTTGCCTGTTTATTTTTTGTTATTTTCGACACGATTACAATGTTTCTTAAGGACATGTAGGGTATATATAGTAGTAGTGTAGTTTTGGTTAGGATCTTTTTAACCATTATAATAAGCCTTACCTACTATTCCATCGGACCTCGGACATTCCTCATTGGTGTAGTAGTTCTTAGTGCGACTGCTGATCATGTAGTTCCGCGTTCTAATTTCGTGTCGTTCCTAAAACAGTTAGTTATTGGCTTTATCTGTCAAGAAATTCTCAGTAGCAGCACGGAGTTAGGAAGTTTGCAGGTATAACTCCCGTTCCTCGGAAATCACATAAAGACCCTATGATCTAGGTCTTATCTCTCTTGTCGTTATATTTCTGTCCCATCAACTTGCACTAACCTCCTGTCCTGCGCAGATGTCTAGTTTCCGTTAAGACCGGCCGCCATGACCGTTTCGGATTTGAAAGATATTATTACTATTATACTTGATGATAAGTGGTGATGTATCCAAAGATGGTAAAACGCACTGACTTAGCTGAACAAAGCCTATTTTGCCTCTAAGACATTCACATTGTAATCAGATGGTAAAGCAGATGCTGGCAATTTTTTCCTCTACTTAGCTACGCATACGAATGACGAAGAAAACCGTTTGACGAGTGGTATGTCGACAATGATAACAAAGGGTTGGAGACTTGTGAAGCGGCTAATTGTTCTATCGTGGAAGGGAGAAGGAGAAATTAAGTAACGTAATCGAAAGCCGCTTATGCTCGAGACTGGTAAGATTAACATCAACCAGATAGTAGACAGTATTAGCACAGAATACATAATAGTACTAGTACTAGTATTTATAATGATCTTAATCAAAACTATACATATAATATACGTCCGTATATCTGCGTGCATTTTGCTTTATGTGCAAAATTAAATGAAATGTTTGCATGTAAATGATAAATGCGCAATTTTAACAAACTACATACCTATTTACGGATATGGACTCTCATCTCATTGACTGAATGACTAATGCCGATGCGATCGAATTGAATATAAAATTATGCGGAAATAAACGCCATTTCTGTTTAAAGTAGGTACTAATCATTTTAATGACAAATGCAATTGATTAAGCACGTTCTCGGTTAAGTACGCGGTCGGATGTAAAGTTTTATGTCCTACATTTTTAGAATTAACTAGCTGTGCCCGCGACTTCGTAACGTACTTGAGGGTAATATGGTCGTCCGGTTACTATGGTCGCTTTCTATTAACTTAAAAACTACAGCCTTGTTTTCATAGAGGCCCCTGTGATACGATAGCTCTTCATCAGTCAATTAAATAACAAAGAGTCAAAAGGGCGCTACTTTATCAATGCCATTTTGACTCTGATTCTAGTATTGTGTAGTGTAGTTACTTCTTTTTAAGTTGATTTTTCGAAATGTTCCTAATTATTGCCAAAGCTTGCTTGCTATTTTTTTTTTCGTAATATATTAGTTATAGTATACGACCTTGTGTTTTTGTCTCTGTCCTCCTCCTAGTTTTGGTTTTATAGGGCGGCAAATCTTAAGGTTACCCTCACGTACCTTACGCAATAGTTTTGAGTACTTTATTATTATACTTCCCTATTTGATATGGATTTTGTGCACAATTTCGTGAACATTATTGCAGAACCTTAATTATTTTTGTAAATTAAAAGTAGCCTAAGTTACTCCTTATAACATCAGCTATCTGCTAATGAAAATCCCGTCAAAATCGGTCCAGCCATTTCGGAGATTTTCCGCAACAAACATGCAAACAGAGAGACAGAGAAAAATATTAAAATTTTTTTTTGTTATAGGCACCGTATATACTTTCATATTATGCATTTAGTAAAAAGATGTTATTTTGACATTACAAACAGACACTTCAATTTTATTTTGTATATTTGTATGGATAATAATAAATTGTAAAAGATCTTGTTGTTAACTATCATTTGCTCATTAGGCATCCATCCCCATCCCCGCAATAATTATAGTAGGAAAGACGTTACGCCATTATCATTTATGAAATAGATAGGTAGGTAATATACATATAAATTATTCTTAAATTACATTATAATGTTTTCAACTATTTTATCCTACAATTAAATATACTAAACACTAAACAAAAACTATTTCGATGAGTATTTCAACAAGTATTTACAAAAAACTATTTACGTAAACAGCGTTAAAAACCTTTAACATTCAATCGCCTAGAACGCGCTAGCCCCGACTACATTTTGCCCCAGGGGCGCCTCGGGATTGTAGGTAATTATTTCACGCAGGTAGCAAGAGTGACAGAGGCCTGACTATTTACCAAGAAATATATTTGCTGTATAGTATATTGATTAGTACGAGTAAGCTGAAGTGGCAATTGGCCGGCCATATAGCTAGAACCAACAACCGATGGGGAAAAAAGATTCTAGAGTGGCAGCCTCGTACAGGTAGACGAAGTGTAGAGCGACCCCGATTAGATGGAGTGACGCCCTGGTTACACTGGTTACACAAGTCGATGGATGCAGTGACCCAAGACCGTGTTTTGTGGCGTTCCTTGGGGAAGGCTTATGTTAAGCAGTGGACTTGTGAAGGGCTGTAATGATGATGATGAAGATGATAGTCTATTGATCACTTATCTGTCTGTCGAAATGGATTATTCATATATAGACATAACCATCGATCATCAGATTTTTCTAAAATATTAATTATCTATTATCAATTACATAAGCCAGTGAAGAAAGATTTAGTAAATTTGTAATTCCAATAAAAATGTAGTGACTACTCTAATTTAGGCGACTTAAAGAAATCGCTACACACTAACCGTATTATTATAATAAGTTTATAAAAAGACGATATGCATTAAGTGTATTGGCTGGCCGAGGTATTCCCTACTTTTACTGTATCCAATCCAATTAATTTTAATCCCATAACAAGTTCTTAGATAATGAAAGAAGCATCCAAACGTTATTATATCCTTGATTAAAAAATATATTAAATGTTTAAAAACTTATTTTCTTTACAGATTATCAGTGGGCCGAGGTTCTACCGGAGGCAGCACAGGCCAAAGCGGTTCAGGGAAATTGCTGCGCATTATAACTGCCATTTGCCTCATATTGAGCGCCTTGTTTTACACTTTGCTGCTTGCGGTGCCTTACACGGAACGACACGATGTAAGAATACAACATTAGCGATCAAAAATAATTTACTTCACACAAATATTTGTTAGTGAACTCGTAAAGGTTGTTAATGCAAGGCATTATGTGTTTGTGTGAAACGACAATTATATTGAGCCAACTTAATATGTTGTGTTTTATAATCTAAAATAGTTTTTATTACGTACTGTCTGAAATTAAATTAATAAAGAAGAAAATAGAGAATTGAACTTTTACTTAAATAAATTACAAAAGCGAACTTAGTCGCTTAATTTTCGCGCTTCTGAATATTACTCTAAGGTGCATAAGACATTCAAGTGTCATTAATTCTCTCTTAGGTTATTTATTCTGAAAATTATCATGTCATCTTCCTCAGTTCTTATTTTTGATTGAAACGTAGGTATTATAGAATTGTGTGTTTTAGGCGCGGCGGCCACATGTTTTGTTCATGTGCGACGCGGAAGGTGCATACGTTATGCAGGAGGTGTGCACGGAGGGCATGCGCTGCAACAGCTGGTCAGGGGAAAAGGTAATTAAAAGTAAAATTTATGCTCCGTTTAAACAGGGTTTTCTAGAGGGTGCCTGCTGATTCTGATTGTTTTTTAAGTATATTTATTATTGATAATATGTGATAATATGATTATTACGAAATGTTCGACGATAAGTGTTTTCATAATTGTATATTGCCATTTTCATGTATAATAATATCTACCAAATGTGAACCCCCATAGAAAACTAATTCCTTGTTTACATATTATACCGTTATACGTAATAATTTAAAATTAAAAAATAAATTTACAACCGACTTCAATATAAATTATTAAGAATAACTCAAAAACTATTGGTCAGACCTTGATCAAATTTATGACCACATGTGAAGCACCAGCTTTCAAATAAAAAAAGAATAATCGAAATCGGTTCTCCCCGAAAAATGTTATGAGGTACTTAACATACATAAAAAAAGTCGAATTGAGTACCTATCGTCTCCTTTTTGAAGTCGGTAGAAAAATAATATACTGTTAGTGACGGTGTCAGAGAATCCATTACCCCATTTGACCTGCGTGTCTTATGAGGCAATAGAGGACAACTGAAAGAAGAGATAGGCAGCATCTTCCTGATAACAACTCAAAATAATAAAAAAACTGCGGTTGACAATCCGCTTACGAAGGACTTTGATAGGCTGTAATGATGTAATCATTTAATCATGATGATACGTAAAAATACATGCGTGTATATCCCTAATATTTAATGATATATCATTATAATACTAATTTATGGGGAAAAAGTTGGTTTAGTAAGTTTTTCGATGTGAACCCTAAATATGCGTCAAAATTTATATGACCACTATACCTACATATTTGGGGTATTAAGAATTTCTTAATTGTAGGAATACAATTTTCGATTTGTTGCGAGTTCGTACTCAATTAGAATACAATAGGACTTAAGGAGTAGGCAACAATAGTAAGATAGGTATATTATTTATTTAGATTATTTTATGACATTTAACTATTTAATCTTGTATGCACCAAACTAGTACATATGGCGGGTCTAAGGCCTAAAGTCATTCTTTTTCGATAAACCATTGCTAAGCAGAGAATGCACGCTCCACACTTAGTCCGCGAATCGCGGACGTAGGCGCTAACGTTGTGCGTTCGCGTAATATAGAACCAACACACACCTAGGATCTTCCTTCGCGCATTGTTACCCGATTTTTGTCGGTTTTATGGCGCGTGTCAAAGAAGTGCGAAGCGCGAGCTCGGCGCGAAATTGCAAGCCTCCTCAGTTCCACCGTTCAGTTTAGTACCGGCAACATTTGAATAAAGTAGTTTACGGATTAAAAAACAAAGTTTTTATATTTAATATATTTATAATGATTCATAATTTTACAACACTAATGCGCATAACATGGGACGTAGCGATAGCTACTTCGATATCCATCTCTTTCAAATGTGCGAACTGCGAACATTATACGAAACAACGCGAGTGTGGAGGCATTACCTATTACATACGCGGTGTTTTCACGGCGAGACGTTGTGCGATTTTGGCGGACTTTGTGTAGAGCAGGCATTATACTAGTAGTAGTAGTAAAATTTTCAATATTTTAAACAGTTCGTAAATGTTTAGTTTACTTCATAGATAGACTTATAGAAAGTTAATGAAAACGTTAATATGTTTTCTGGACAGACTTTCTCTAATTGTCTAGGCTATTGAGGCTATTGGAGATGTAATAGAAATACGTTGCGCTGCAAGCTGCAGCGCTATGTGTCGACGAATTTCTCGAACTACCTATACTTTATTTGTCACTAAGGAGGTTCCTTACGATGATTTTGTTTATCGTTGAACATAATAATTTCAGCGTTAATATTTAATTATTAACGAACGACATGGATTCAGTAAGCTTCTATTGTACAAAAAACTGAAGCTGTTAAAAATCGGAGTAGTTAATTTAGTTTAACACGTAATTACATCTTTTGAGTGCAATGAACCCAGACCCAGGAGGCATCCTAAACGCAAATTGTGTCAAAAAAGATTAAGGGCAGCCGCTCGCTGTATATTCATAGCACGAGAGGTACCTGAGTTTGATCCCCGCTAGCACCAATGAAATTATTAATTGTAATTTTAAGTACTGACTTAACACGTGCTCGGCGGTGAAGGAAAACATCGTGGGGAAACCTGCATGTCTAAGGGATATAAATATTATTAATTATATAATTTTGACATGGTAGAGCCACGCTACAGCGAAATAATGGTTGTTGCGCAAATGGGTCGTCTCGGCCGGAAAAAGATCACGCTCTCACAGAATACCAACGTCAAATAGCAATTTAATGCTGATGTGTTTCGTATGGTGAGTGTAGAGAACGGGAGACACTTTTTACCGGAAACGAAGCATTCCATCTTAGTCCTTATGTGTGACAACACATCTGCATTTTTATTCTTAATCGAGGATGATGTAGATGTCTATGGCTCACTGCATTCACTTACCATCAGGGAGATTGTGTGCTCGTTTGTCACCCATATTCTATAGAAAATATTTCAACGACATGTAAAGTGCGCCAATATGCAGGTACTGGAACAGCGCGGCGTACTAATTGTGCCATAACCAAGAGAAAAGAGAGTAGGCTTGTGCCCAACAGTAGGACTATAATATTATAGACATTAGTTTTGTTGGAATTAATGTACTGAATAATTTGTATTGATTGTTTTTACCACAGAATACTATTGTGTATGTATTATAGTATTCTACTGTTTTTACATAAGAACGCGTAAGGTAGGTATCTAGTTTTGATGGAATAGAAATTGGTATTGGATTCAAGAGTAAGCTTGCAGGTAATTCTTTCTTTTTTTATTTTATTAACTATGATTAACTATTATATCGTGTTACGATTTATTTAGTATTTAACTTCGAGCAATGTAATGATTGATGTTCATGACTAAAATTATTATCCAGCATATTATACACGGTTATTTTGCAATAACCGGCCAAATTTGCACAGGTTTAGAATAAGTAATATTGGCAAATGGTGAAAAAAAAATTAATTCAAAAAAGTCTCAAACATTCTGTCATTTTTATCTTTTAAATTTAAAATGCGTGATTTTACTGCGCACGCACATATTCGTGAGGGTCGATTGTGGTATGCAAAAACGTTGTTGCCCATAAATCAGATTTTATTTGAGATAATCTATACAAATATATAAAATTGAAGTAACTGTTTGCAATGTCAAAATAACAACTTTTCACTAAATGCATATGAAACAGTACTTGTAACATAAAAACTGTCTGTCTGTATGTTTGTTCCGGCTAATCTCCGAAATGCCTGGCAATTTTGATGGGACTTTCACTGGCAGATAGCTGATGTTATGAGGAGTAACTTAGACTACTTTTATTTTAATAAAAGAAGTAGGGTTCCGTACAAAAAGTTAAAACCCAAGAAATCTATCGTACCTAATAAACTCCACGTGGACATAGTCGCGGGGAACAGCTAGTTGCAAATAAAAGTAGAAGCCTTATTTACTGCAAAAACTGCAATAACGGTTTATCATTGTTTATATATTTGTACTCAAGTTTAAAATATTTGGCTACTCTTTAAAATATAACCCTGTGTAATGAATTGTTCCACTTCTGATGTTAAAAATTATTCTCAAAATTATTTAATTAAAAGAATATGACTCGTTGACTCGAATATTACTCTGAAGGTTAATTTTTAAAAATAATAAAAGCGTGAGAGCGGATTTTTAACTTGCTCTCTTGCTTACGCAATTAATCACTATGAGAAATGAGACGGCGTACACATTCAGTATAGATCACCTACAGTTCGACCAACCGTAATATGTCCCCGGCACAATCACACATTGCTGTAACGTGAAGGTCATAATATGATAATACCAAAGTATGCAAACCAACAGCAACACCATCCATCTCAATGTAATACAGGGCAGACTCTCAGCAACACGATCTTCCTTGCCTACACCAGTAGAATACCCAACGGGCATAGTAACGACAGTAAGACTCGTAGAATTACCGACGAATGATCCCTCTGCGCGATACTTTATACTGCTAGAACGAGGTGGGAGATTACAATTCTACCTTCATTTGTTCGTATTTCCTTTAATTTTTTACGCTCATTCTCGATAGCTCTGTTTTAGGCTAAGGGTATGGCTGCGATACATATCAGCGGCACTCATCTGCTGTTTTAGAAATAAGAATGAATGTTTAGATTGACATTTCTGCAACATATTTATTCATGCAGATGTATTCAAAAAGATATTTATTCCATGAAAAAAAACTTATAAATGTTAAACGTTTATTTTCTAGAAAGGCGTGCTAGCAGTGGGAGCGTGTGAATATGGCTGCGCGGACGAAGATATGACTTGGTTAACGGAACCATTCTCCACCACATCCACTACCACTACGCTTAGTCCCATGTACAACAGCGTCGCCAACGTCACTGTATGTATTCATTTATTTAAATCTCAATATAGACAGCAGCACAAAGTTCCGAATACGGTCGAAAATTATGAAACGCTCACGAGATATTATAGTGTCACGCACTCATCCGTCCTAGTCCTAACTTCTGGTCATTAGAACTAGGATTGATGAGTGCGGTGCCTTGTGTTGGTGTATCGTGTATAAGATTAATATTAAATAGCTAGACTTGGATGCAGTATCGAAAACGAAGACAATCACAACCCAAGGGACGCCACTTAGCCCAGTGTTCCACTACTGACTACCGCATCTAGTTACTACGAGCAACCCTGCGCTGGTCATCATTAAATCTCGTCAAAGGTCCGTCATTACGTTTGCTTAGGCGCGTCCTCCATTCTGTGACACGTGTAGTCCAATATTTGTACTTCTGCGACAGAGACCAGCCCACTGTCATATCGGTTTACAAACCCGGAGGGCTAGTAATCGTAGTTCTTCGGTGGATATCTCATTTAGATCTCATGATTGTATGCTGTTATTTTAAAAAAAGTCCCGCTGAGTGTCTTGCTGGTTCTTCCCAGGACAGAGCCATGCTGCGGCTATAATAGTAGTATAGTTGTAGCACGAATAGTTCGGCTCGACCGGGGAAGGACCACACTCTCACATAATACCAGCGTTTAATAGCAGCTTAACACTGCTGTGTTTCGTATGGTGAGTGTAGTGAACCGGAGACCCTTTTTACAGGAAAAGAGGCATTCCATCTTAGTCCTCGCGGGTGACAGACAACCCATCTGCATTTTGATTCGCAAACGAGGATAGATGTAGATGTCTATGGGCCACAGCAACCACTTACCATCAGGTGGACTGTGTGCTCGTTTGTCACCCTATCCTGTAAAAAAAAAGAATATCACCATAGACCGTGCTTGAAACTTGCACGACGCGACCGTTGAACATAACTATTGTCTTGTTCAGATTCATACAGACAAACACGCCCAGAGCATTCATTTATACTTTTCAGTATGTCCTGAAGTTCTAGCAGCGATTCTGTCATCTCATGTCATGAGATCATCATGTGTAATGATCCGATATCATCAGCAAAACATATGAGAAAGATGTTATCACCGTATATGTTAATGCCACGTTCTTTCCAATAAACTTAAACAATCCAATAGGCTTAAAACATCATCCAGTGCATTCGTGAACAGCTTAGATCATAAAACATCCCCTGTCGTAGACTACGATGTAACTGGACATGTTTTGTTTGACTGCCCTGTACTTGAACTGACATCGTACTGATATTGTAAAGTCATCACAGCACTTTGACCCATCAATTTGGCACCGCTGCAAAGAATCCAGAACAACCTGTGATTACTTACAAGCTTCCTAACAAACCATAGGATCCTTCCCAAGCTTCTGAACAAAGGTATTGGGCCTTTTTTATTTTATTTTAATTTTAACAAAACTTATTATATTAATATTTTATATACATATTTTTTTCCCAATATGAAAGTTACATAATCCCTTTCGGGTTTGTGTGCAACTCTGAGTTCGTTGCTCACGCATTCTTAAGCAAAAAAAAAATCACGTCGATTTATTTGGTAAAGTACCCTGGATAAGAGAGTGTGGAGAGTGAGTGTGTTTATGAGAAGTATGAGTGTGCCTTGTTTTTCTCTATTGCCTATTGAGTATTGCATTTAGTAAGGTATGGCTTCGTTGTGTATTGCCACTTGCAACAGTTTTCATTCAAAAAGTGGCAGGAATATCATTTTTCAGACAGTTTAAACCTTGAAGATCATATTTCTCCTCGCCATTCATATATGGCGTGGCCTTTTTCCTATTTAGTGAGTTCGGGACGGAAGCTCTCTGACACTAATGAAAAATGAAATCGTATACGCGTGTCTTTTGTTTTAATGCCGGAATTCTGAAGGTGGAAAATTCTAGTGAAACAAATATAACATGCGTAATAAATATCATCTATATTTTTAGACAAAATAAATTTTCAGTATGTAAGTATTAAATAAACGTCGGTTGGTTGGTCGTTATTGCCGATGTAAACAAACCGATAACTGATTTGCAAAGAATGCTTTCACTGATAAGCAACTGGAGCGAGGATATTAATGCGACAATTGCAATGCAAGTGCATACATAAGCGTATTATGAATGAAGGTTTTATAAAGCCGGTGCTTGTATTTTGTACTGCATAAATTACCAACACAATACTAATATAAGCCCATATAATTTTGATTGGAGCTACATGTTTCGTGTTCAAATTACATTTTTTTTCCTATAACAAAGTTTACTTAAATGGAGTTCAGGATTTTGAAACTATTAGGTACATAAAAATATATTTTTATGCGAAAACTATAAGAACCGGTTAAAGCATAACAAATTACTAATTTCTATAGCAGGTGACAGTACTTATATATAATAACTATGTACTATCATAAACTATTTCCAAAGTTGCAAGATCTCGAAAATTTTTAAAGTTGTTTTTTTTCTATTTACTTACTTTTGTCAATTTCTTACCTTGCTACTTTTTTAATGCCGGTGTTAGGGAATCACCTGATCTGTCCATTACCTCCAATTAATAAAATTATAACCATGTAGTATTTAATTTTACCAAAATATTGGCCGTTTATTGTGTAATACTTACACCGACGATTGAAAGCAGCGTGACAGATGGGAAATTCTTGGTAGCATGATCGTTAAATGCGTTTGACGAGTTTAGCTATTATGCCAAATCTCCTTATTGGAGATTCTCATGCCCAGTAGTGGACTGTTTACGGACTCTTGAGGAGAAGAAGAAAACGGAACTTTCTAACTAAATAAATAAGCCCTGACTATGGTGGAATACAAACATTACTAAGGTACAAAGAATCCAATCTAGAATCAATTATTGATATTCAATATTTTATTAAGCTGGTTCTGATAACAACCCAGTAGCAAAATAAGGGTGACAAACAAGCACACAGTCCACTTGATGGAAAGGGATGCAGTGACCCATAGACATCTACATCTATCCTGAATTACGATACACTATGTAGATGCGTTGCCGCTCCTGAGGACTAAAATGGAATGCCTCGCATCCAGTAAAAAGGGTCTCCGGTTCTCTATACTCACCATACGAAACACACGCTGGTATTTTGTGAGAGCGTGGTCCCATTCGTGCTACATCTATAATATAGCTGCAGTACTTGTACTTCTATCAATTCTGTGGCTGCAGCATGGCTCTACCACGTAAAACTTTAAATGAAGAATGCTGATTGTTTAATATAATGTGGTAGAAATCCTTTTTTGCCTTTGAGTCCGCCTGGATAGGTACAACCCCTTGTCTATTTCTGCCGACAAATAGCAGCGCCTGCACTGCTGTGTTCCGATACGAACGGTATAGAAAGCCAGTATAATTTCAGGCTGTGGCCGTTCCATCTTATTCCTTAGAGGTGATAGCGAATCTATGGCCTTTGTGGTGGCGACTGTACGTCATGTTTACAGTTGGGAATCAGCATTTTTAGCGAGCCGCCGCTAAGTGAGTCAGTCGGTCAGTCAGTCCTCCTCGGTAGTTAGCTCAGTATTTAGAGCGGTACCTAGTTAGTTTAGTAGTTAGGTCAGTAGTTTAGATACGTAGGTCACTCAATAAGTTTTGAGGTATACAAAAAGTATTCTAGATACTATTAATATTTATTTTACATCTTTTCAAAATATTCTCCATCATGCGCTATACAAAGTTTCATTCGCCTAAACCAACTCTGAAAACACTTTTTCCAGTCTTGATCTGACAGATCGGAAATCGCTTCTTCGTAGGCAGCCACGGCTTCTTCGGCGCTTGAAAAAAACTTGACTTTTATTTTTTCTTTAACTCTTAGGAAAAAAGAAATCACAAAGAGCTAAGTCAGGGCTGTAGGGTGGGTGACTTAGAGTTTCAATACCAGATTCCTCAATAAATGCTTTTGTTCTAAGTGAGGTATGTGAAGAGGCGTTATCGTGATACAGCATGATTCCCCGTAGCCCGGTCTTTGGTCTTCTCTCCCGCACAGCTTGATAAGTTTTGGGTAATGCAACTGTAGTATACCATTTACAGTTGACTGGCCTACAATTTTCCAGCATTGACAAAAAAAAGCCACCATTTTTTTGCCGACGTTGCGAGGTCTTTGCAGTTTTGACGGTAACTGTCGTTCTGACTAGACCCATACCGATGATTGCCTTTTATTTTCCGGATCATAGTGATAGATCCATATCTCGTCACCAGTAATGATTTCTAAAACACGCCTAGATGCCTCGTTTTCAAAACGTAGACGCATTTCATAGCACCAATCCACACGAGTCTGTTTTTCGCTTTTGGAGAGCAAACGAGGGATCCATCGACAACAAAGCTTCCTCACTCCAAGATGTTGGTGTAGAATGGTATGAATGCTCTCCGAACTAATGCCTACAATCTTTTCGATGTCCGTATATGTGATTCGTGGGTCATCTCGCACCAACATTTCAATAGTCCATACATTTTCAGCCGTTACTGCCGTTAGCGGGGCCCCGGTACTTTGGTCATCTTTAAGATTAATTTTACCCGTTTTGAATTCAGCAAACCACCTAAAAATTGTTGCGCGTGATGGAGCTGAGTCCCCTAATGCTGATTGTAACCGCTGTAAACTTAATTGTTCGGTTAAACCAAATTTAAAATCATAATACATCATAGCGCGCAAATATTCACGGTTAAGATCCATCCTTTTAAATGAAAAGCGCGGGAAGCGTGGCAGGAAAATTAATAGAACTTTGTTTTTTATTTAATAATGAACAATTGGCTTATGGAGTTCTATTTTTAAATATTTTGCTTTTTAGAAACATATAACACGGGTGCGTTCCATTTTTAAATTTTGAGCATCTCAAAACTTATTGAGTGACCTACGTATTACGTAACTGTAGTTATTTAGTTTAACTAAGGAAATAATTGTAGAAATGATAATACACTATTATATATGAACAATTGAATTTTATTTGTGCACTACAAGTTTTGAACTATCTTAAGTGACAATAATAGGACAGGACAGTGAGTGGATGTAAGAATAATGTAAATTAAATTAGAACCAACCCAGAAACATAAAAGTGGTGACCCTGACGTGATCAAAATTTGCCGAAGTGATTAAAAAATTTGCCGATATAATTTAACGAACACAGTGTTTTGTTAACGTATCCGTAAGAAGTTTTGTTTTAAGTTGGTTGTAGGCGTCTATGGGCTGGAGTAGTATGGTAACTGGTACAATCAGGTAGACTCAGACTTGTTTGTATCTTCAGTTTTATAAAAAAAAATGTGCCCACGAATACTCTTTACAAAAAACATGATTAAACCAATAGTAAAAATTGGTTGACAACTAATGTATCATATACAACATGAAATTTCTTATTAAGCTAAGAATATACGAGTGGTCATCTAAAAGAACTCAATAGTCGTTTTCTGCTTCTCTTTGCTGCGGTCTCAAAAAGAGTACCAGTTGCGATGAGATTTCATTTGAGAACTCTACAGGTTCTACCGAATAGTAACTTTGGCCAATACGGGATATTTTGAATAATGCTACAAGTCCATATGCAGGCCGCGACAGAGACGGTGACGGACGACGGTGACGAGGGCGCGGATTTCGAAGTGAACCCGCCGCACCTGTGCACGGACGGGCGCTGCCTCGTGTACATGCAGCACGCCGCGCGCCTGCGCCTGCCGCTGTCGCTCACCGCGCCGCCGCGCGCCGACAACCTCACCGACAACGCCCACACCAACGACCTAAGCGACAGCAACCGCAACAACGCCACCCTCGACAACTGGTGCTCTTATCGTGAGTAACAAGCCGGCACCGTTACCGTTACCGCCTATTAAAGTCAATGCTGAACATAGGCCTCCCTAATAGAATGATGTTTGCCATAGTTGCCACATTTGACAAGCGGGTTCGCAACCGCAGTTTTTTATTTTTAGTCGTTATTAGGAAGACGCTGCTGCTCATTTCCTGATTTGTTTAACTCTATCGCCTTTTACGACACCCACAGGATGATATGGGGTAGTGAGTACCTATGTTCAGCAATGGACTTTAATAGAATGTAACGGTAACGTTAAAAATGGTTAATAATGGATTATTATACTAGTAAAGAGTATATAATTAATAATAACCCCTGCAAATGAGGTGATCGCTACCATGATGTTTCTAACAGATTGTATATGTAATTATACAATAAATTATATTGTATATTAATGTTAAAAAAGAAAAGAGTACCAGTGGGTTTCTTGCTAGTTTTTCCTGGGACGGAGGTTTTTTCCGAACCGTTGAAAAAAGATAAAGATATACTACGCGATTCAAATAAGGATTAAGAATATGCCTGACCTGGCGCTATATTGTGACATCATAGCTGTCAATTCAAACCAGTCAGGTAGGGTGTGCAAAATAGATATTTTTGAAATAATATTTATTTATAAATAAATACAAAATAATCTGAATTGAGCAGTTCAATACCGTTTATCTCTGTATTACTAAGAAGTTATCATCTTCATCACCATCATCACTGCTGCTTTCTCCTATAAAAATGGAACATGTATTAAAATATACCACCGACTGTTATTTAAAAAATAAATAGGCATTTTATTACCCGTGTTTATAATAAAACTAAAGTTATCGTCGTCTTGAAATATCTCCCTTTGTCGGTATTTATTTTTCATTCCTTTGATGTGATTTATTTCTTTCTTCCAATCGTCATTGCTAATTGAAGCGATTGCTTTTAGTGTTTATGCTTTCAATTTGGCATCTTAACTGTTGATCATTTTTGTCTGCCACCCTACACCTAATCAAGTGCCAGATATATTCAATTGGATTTAGTGTAGGGTGGCAGTCTCAAATCTTCGAAACCATGGGAGTTATAAATACTACTTATACTACTACGACTAGTGACTGCCAGTACGGTTTTCGTCGGGGTCGATCAGTTGGTGATCTGGTCTACCTGACTCATAGATGGGCGGAGGCAGTAGAGTCTAAGGGGGAGGAGTTGGCCGTTAGTTTGGACATTAAAAAGGCCTTCCATCGGGTTTGGTACAAAGGGCTTCTTTTGAAGCTCCCTTCCTATGGGCTTCCCGAGAAATTGTGCAATTGGATCACCAGCTTCCTTGCAAATCGGAGCATCAAGGTCGTTGTAGACGGTGCATGCTCCGACTACAAGCCTATTAACGCTGGTGTTCCACAAGGCTGTGTGCTATCACCAACACTGTTTCTTCTGCATATCAATGATATGTTGCAATCTGGTAACATTCATTGCTATGCGGATGACAGCACTGGTGATGCTCTATACACCGGCTGTGCCAATATTTCTCGGGAAAACGTCGCCGAGTACCGGAACAAACTTGTGTCTGAAGTCGAGTCTTTGCTGAACAAAGTCTCGGATTCATCATCATCATCATTACAGCCCTTCACAAGTCCACTGCTGAACATAGGCCTCCCCCAAGGAATGCCACAAAGCACGGTCTGGAGCAACCTGCATTCATCGACTTCCTGCATATCTTACCAGGTCGTCACTCCATCTAGTGGGGGGACGCCCAACACTTCGCCTGCCGGTACGAGGCTGCCACTCGAAAACCTTTCTTCCCCATCGGTTGTCGGTTCTTCGAGCTATATGGCCGGCCCATTGCCACTTCAGCTTACTAATCCTTTGGGCTATGTCGGTCACTCTGGTTCTACTGCGGATATCCTCATTTCTGAGTTTATCACGTAGAGAAACTTCGAGCATAGCCCTCTCCATAGCTCGCTGAGCGACCTTGAGCTTCCTCATCCAGCCAGCAGTGAAGGACCTCGTCTCAGTTTCGTCTGCCATCACTGGCAACACGCACTAGTTGGAAGTCTCGGATTGGGGGCGACTAAATATAGTCTAGTTTAATCCTCAGAAGACACAAGTTTGCGCGTTTACCGCTAAAAAGATTCCCTTTGTCGTATCTCCTCGGTTTCAAGGCACTCCCCTTCTTTCCTCAGCCAGTATCGGAATCCTCGGAGTCGACATATCGAGTGACGTGCAGTTTCGTGGTCACTTGGATGAGAAGACCAAATTGACCTCTAAAAAGCTCGGCGTACTCAGCAGAGCGGGACAGTATTTCATGCCGGTACACCGCCTGCAACTTTACAAGGCGCAGGTTAAGCCTCACATGGAATACTGTTCCCATCTCTGGGCAGGGGCTCCAACAGTGCCAGTTCCTTCCACTTGACCGAATCCAGCGCAGAGCGGCTCGAATCGTCGACGACCGAGTCCTTTCCGATCGGCTCGATTCATTGGCAATGCGAAGAGATGTTGCATCCCTTTGCATTTTCTTTCGCATCTATCACGGTGAGTGCTCTGAGGAATTGTTCGGATTAATCCCAGCCGCCAAATTTAACGAACGCACATCGCGGCAGAACTCCCGATACCATGCACACCATCTGGATGATTGGCGGTCCACCACTGTGCTATTTAGAAGATGTTTTCTTCCTCGCACGACTTCCTTGTGGAATCGATTACCATCAGCGATTTTTCCGGACCGATACGACTTAGGGACCTTCAAGAAAAGAGCCTACTCTTTTTTAAAAGGCCGGTAGTCACTTATCATCAGGTGAGCCGCATGCTCGATTGCCCCCTCTCCTATAAAAAAATTTTTTTTGGCGGTTTGTGACTTTTTATTAACTCGTAGGGTTCCGCTTTTGTAAAACATTTCTGAAATTCAATATTTTTTTCTCTCGTTAATGACTGCATTTCTGCTTTTTTTCGAGGTCATATTTGGGGGCTTAGAGGATTCCATTCTGTGGTAAGGGGCATTGTTCATGACAATTACCGCGGTTTTTTTTGTCAGCCCCCAGCGTATTAAAATTAAATTTAAATAATTGGTTTCAAAAATAAAATAATTTATAAACTAATTATGACTTCAATCGATTAAATAAAGACTCGTATAGTAAGACTCAGTTAAATAAATATAATAATGGAAAATATTTTTTTTGCAAGCCGTACTTTTCAAGTGACAGTTGACAGATCGTGGTCATTCGAGTTCATTGACGTTCATATTCTTATTCAAATCGTATTGTATTTGTATATATATAATAAAATTATTCTATTATTTGAGTGCTGCGGAACAAGTTTGGTACAGATAAAGCTTGCGCACAGTAATTGTAGAAGCACCTCGGTTTCTGTCTGACGTATTTTTCATTTATAATTCTAGTTTTGTGAAGTAAAATGCTTACACGCGTATAATATAGTACTCCGAATGCTTATGCTGTTTATATTTTATATTTTGACTACTTAACCACGAGAAGATTGCCCATGGCAGCATGTTCAGTAGGTACATACGTCTCTCAAGAAAATCTGGATGTAAATGTTATTGTACATATCTGATATCATCAGCATCAGGACCGTACCAGGCATCATATAACCAAGTAATTTTAGCATGTGTAACATACATTGAATTTGTAAAGACTGTCGAACCAACATCATTCCAAAATTCCATGTCATATAAAAGCTGGATTTTTTTAATTTTCTTAGACCCATTTTACAGATACGGTAATGATCTTAAATTTAATGAGATTTTATTTGAACCAGGCTCTCCATTTCAATGTTTGGTGCCGGCTGATCGTTTAGCCAGAATCAACACAATGGACAGACCTTGCAGGCCAGCCGTGCGCTGTCAAGTTCTGGATCCTTACGACGAACCCGACGGCGTTCTGGCCGACGCCGAATGTCGTCTAATTATTGGCGACCCGGTTTATACGTTTTGGAGCTACTTCGTAGTGAGGTAATGTTATGTTATAACAAGTGGTAAAATTAAAAATTTTGTACAACCGACTTCAATATAAATATAATTTATTGTTGATTTTTTTAAAACCGCTCGACCGATTTCGATAAAATCTACATGGGAAGTATATAGAAACAAAAAACAAAGAATTTTTCAAGTCGGTTCAGGCGTCAGTAATCGGTAAACATACATAAAAGAAAACAAAAATTCCGACAAATTGTAAGCCTGCTCCTTTTTGAAGTCGGATGAAAAAGAGATTAGATTTTGTACAAAGAGGCTCTTCTTGAAAAATTTTAAATTAACTTTTATTACTACTATATAGCCATATTTTACATTATTGATGTTATTTCATACGAATCTTATTTTGATTTATATTTATTACATATTCTTCAAATTAAAAATAATTTGTGTCATTTTAGGTGTATAGCAGATATATGGCCAACTGCAGGATTGGCTTTACTCGGAGCTGCATGCGTTATAGCGACCAGGGAGACGTCACTCGGGCGTGGGGACGTTGGTCGCCAACTTGCTTTTGGCACCATTGGACTGGCGATTTTTCCACCACTGGCTGGCTTTGCGGCCGAGCAAATGCCAGATTCGCCATACCTAGTGCCGTTCCTTATGCATGCCGTATTTATGTTGATCGGTGCACTAATTCTACTTATTGACGGGTTTGTATAATTTGTAGTTCAAATTGATTTTGGTAAATAAATGAGGAAACAGACACTAGAGCTCAAAGAATTCTGGTACTGTGACCGCTAACCCGCCTCACAAACACGGTGATATTGTTAAGTATTTTGACAATGTATCCAAACAATCACCCGATCATATCATAATATACATATATAAGCGTTACATCAGTACAAGTGAGTGCTTCTCTGTAACGAATACGCCATATTATTTTAATTAACATTCGATACCATTGGGAAGAAAATTGCCACGGTTAAAATCGGTCTGGAAAACATCATGATCATCAGTTTCCGCGTATATCATATGAATCTTGAGCGTTGTTCTTTACTTGTGATTTGCGAGGCTCGGGACACGATAGTTTTTACTGTTAGATTGGTTCATTATTCAATCGACTGTTAATACCAACGCAAGCACCGTACTCATTTGAGATAAACCGTCATGAAAGTGATTTATAATTGAATACGTACTTATGTCCTTTTAATATGTAGCAATTGCTCAAGATGTGTGACACCTGACTACTATATTATGTGTGTGTGTGCGTACTTGTGCGAAAGCGAGCGAGAGTGCAAAGATGCATGCGTGTATGTTTGTGTACGTGGGTGCGTGCGGTGCGAGCGAGTGTGCAACGATTCATACGTGTGTGTTTGTTTACCGTGCCGCTACGTTAGTGTGCGTGGTTAGGAACGGTGTGTGTGTGCGTGTGCAGGAGCATGCCGCTGTCGTCGCCGGAGTGGTGGTGGCACACGGCGTCGGGCGCGCTGGCCGTGCCGCTGAGCGCGGTGCGGCGCTACGTTAGTGTGCGTGGTTAGGAACGGTGTGTGTGTGCGTGTGCAGGAGCATGCCGCTGTCGCCGCCGGAGTGGTGGTGGCACACGGCGTCGGGCGCGCTGGCCGTGCCGCTGAGCGCGGTGCGGCGCTACGTTAGTGTGCGTGGTTAGGAACGGTGTGTGTGTGCGTGTGCAGGAGCATGCCGCTGTCGCCGCCGGAGTGGTGGTGGCACACGGCGTCGGGCGCGCTGGCCGTGCCGCTGAGCGCGGTGCGGCGCTACGTTAGTGTGCGTGGTTAGGAACGGTGTGTGTGTGCGTGTGCAGGAGCATGCCGCTGTCGCCGCCGGAGTGGTGGTGGCACACGGCGTCGGGCGCGCTGGCCGTGCCGCTGAGCGCGGTGCGGCGCTACGTTAGTGTGCGTGGTTAGGAACGGTGTGTGTGTGCGTGTGCAGGAGCATGCCGCTGTCGCCGCCGGAGTGGTGGTGGCACACGGCGTCGGGCGCGCTGGCCGTGCCGCTGAGCGCGGTGCGGCGCTACGTTAGTGTGCGTGGTTAGGAACGGTGTGTGTGTGCGTGTGCAGGAGCATGCCGCTGTCGCCGCCGGAGTGGTGGTGGCACACGGCGTCGGGCGCGCTGGCCGTGCCGCTGAGCGCGGTGCGGCGCTACGTTAGTGTGCGTGGTTAGGAACGGTGTGTGTGTGCGTGTGCAGGAGCATGCCGCTGTCGCCGCCGGAGTGGTGGTGGCACACGGCGTCGGGCGCGCTGGCCGTGCCGCTGAGCGCGGTGCGGCGCTACGTTAGTGTGCGTGGTTAGGAACGGTGTGTGTGTGCGTGTGCAGGAGCATGCCGCTGTCGCCGCCGGAGTGGTGGTGGCACACGGCGTCGGGCGCGCTGGCCGTGCCGCTGAGCGCGGTGCGGCGCTACGTTAGTGTGCGTGGTTAGGAACGGTGTGTGTGTGCGTGTGCAGGAGCATGCCGCTGTCGCCGCCGGAGTGGTGGTGGCACACGGCGTCGGGCGCGCTGGCCGTGCCGCTGAGCGCGGTGCGGCGCTAGGTTAGTGTGCGTGGTTAGGAACGGTGTGTGTGTGCGTGTGCAGGAGCATGCCGCTGTCGCCGCCGGAGTGGTGGTGGCACACGGCGTCGGGCGCGCTGGCCGTGCCGCTGAGCGCGGTGCGGCGCTACGTTAGTGTGCGTGGTTAGGAACGGTGTGTGTGTGCGTGTGCAGGAGCATGCCGCTGTCGCCGCCGGAGTGGTGGTGGCACACGGCGTCGGGCGCGCTGGCCGTGCCGCTGAGCGCGGTGCGGCGCTACGTTAGTGTGCGTGGTTAGGAACGGTGTGTGTGTGCGTGTGCAGGAGCATGCCGCTGTCGCCGCCGGAGTGGTGGTGGCACACGGCGTCGGGCGCGCTGGCCGTGCCGCTGAGCGCGGTGCGGCGCTACGTTAGTGTGCGTGGTTAGGAACGGTGTGTGTGTGCGTGTGCAGGAGCATGCCGCTGTCGCCGCCGGAGTGGTGGTGGCACACGGCGTCGGGCGCGCTGGCCGTGCCGCTGAGCGCGGTGCGGCGCTAGGTTAGTGTGCGTGGTTAGGAACGGTGTGTGTGTGCGTGTGCAGGAGCATGCCGCTGTCGCCGCCGGAGTGGTGGTGGCACACGGCGTCGGGCGCGCTGGCCGTGCCGCTGAGCGCGGTGCGGCGCTACGTTAGTGTGCGTGGTTAGGAACGGTGTGTGTGTGCGTGTGCAGGAGCATGCCGCTGTCGCCGCCGGAGTGGTGATGGCACACGGCGTCGGGCGCGCTGGCCGTGCCGCTGAGCGCGGTGCGGCGCTACGTTAGTGTGCGTTGTTAGGAACGGTGTGTGTGTGCGTGTGCAGGAGCATGCCGCTGTCGCCGCCGGAGTGGTGGTGGCACACGGCGTCGGGCGCGCTGGCCGTGCCGCTGAGCGCGGTGCGGCGCTACGTTAGTGTGCGTGGTTAGGAACGGTGTGTGTGTGCGTGTGCAGGAGCATGCCGCTGTCGCCGCCGGAGTGGTGGTGGCACACGGCGTCGGGCGCGCTGGCCGTGCCGCTGAGCGCGGTGCGGCGCTACGTTAGTGTGCGTTGTTAGGAACGGTGTGTGTGTGCGTGTGCAGGAGCATGCCGCTGTCGCCGCCGGAGTGGTGGTGGCACACGGCGTCGGGCGCGCTGGCCGTGCCGCTGAGCGCGGTGCGGCGCTACGTTAGTGTGCGTGGTTAGGAACGGTGTGTGTGTGCGTGTGCAGGAGCATGCCGCTGTCGCCGCCGGAGTGGTGGTGGCACACGGCGTCGGGCGCGCTGGCCGTGCCGCTGAGCGCGGTGCGGCGCTACGTTAGTGTGCGTTGTTAGGAACGGTGTGTGTGTGCGTGTGCAGGAGCATGCCGCTGTCGCCGCCGGAGTGGTGGTGGCACACGGCGTCGGGCGCGCTGGCCGTGCCGCTGAGCGCGGTGCGGCGCTACGTTAGTGTGCGTGGTTAGGAACGGTGTGTGTGTGCGTGTGCAGGAGCATGCCGCTGTCGCCGCCGGAGTGGTGGTGGCACACGGCGTCGGGCGCGCTGGCCGTGCCGCTGAGCGCGGTGCGGCGCTACGTTAGTGTGCGTTGTTAGGAACGGTGTGTGTGTGCGTGTGCAGGAGCATGCCGCTGTCGCCGCCGGAGTGGTGGTGGCACACGGCGTCGGGCGCGCTGGCCGTGCCGCTGAGCGCGGTGCGGCGCTACGTTAGTGTGCGTTGTTAGGAACGGTGTGTGTGTGCGTGTGCAGGAGCATGCCGCTGTCGCCGCCGGAGTGGTGGTGGCACACGGCGTCGGGCGCGCTGGCCGTGCCGCTGAGCGCGGTGCGGCGCTACGTTAGTGTGCGTGGTTAGGAACGGTGTGTGTGTGCGTGTGCAGGAGCATGCCGCTGTCGCCGCCGGAGTGGTGGTGGCACACGGCGTCGGGCGCGCTGGCCGTGCCGCTGAGCGCGGTGCGGCGCTACGTTAGTGTGCGTGGTTAGGAACGGTGTGTGTGTGCGTGTGCAGGAGCATGCCGCTGTCGCCGCCGGAGTGGTGGTGGCACACGGCGTCGGGCGCGCTGGCCGTGCCGCTGAGCGCGGTGCGGCGCTACGTTAGTGTGCGTTGTTAGGAACGGTGTGTGTGTGCGTGTGCAGGAGCATGCCGCTGTCGCCGCCGGAGTGGTGGTGGCACACGGCGTCGGGCGCGCTGGCCGTGCCGCTGAGCGCGGTGCGGCGCTACGTTAGTGTGCGTGGTTAGGAACGGTGTGTGTGTGCGTGTGCAGGAGCATGCCGCTGTCGCCGCCGGAGTGGTGGTGGCACACGGCGTCGGGCGCGCTGGCCGTGCCGCTGAGCGCGGTGCGGCGCTACGTTAGTGTGCGTGGTTAGGAACGGTGTGTGTGTGCGTGTGCAGGAGCATGCCGCTGTCGCCGCCGGAGTGGTGGTGGCACACGGCGTCGGGCGCGCTGGCCGTGCCGCTGAGCGCGGTGCGGCGCTACGTTAGTGTGCGTGGTTAGGAACGGTGTGTGTGTGCGTGTGCAGGAGCATGCCGCTGTCGCCGCCGGAGTGGTGGTGGCACACGGCGTCGGGCGCGCTGGCCGTGCCGCTGAGCGCGGTGCGGCGCTACGTTAGTGTGCGTTGTTAGGAACGGTGTGTGTGTGCGTGTGCAGGAGCATGCCGCTGTCGCCGCCGGAGTGGTGGTGGCACACGGCGTCGGGCGCGCTGGCCGTGCCGCTGAGCGCGGTGCGGCGCTACGTTAGTGTGCGTGGTTAGGAACGGTGTGTGTGTGCGTGTGCAGGAGCATGCCGCTGTCGCCGCCGGAGTGGTGGTGGCACACGGCGTCGGGCGCGCTGGCCGTGCCGCTGAGCGCGGTGCGGCGCTACGTTAGTGTGCGTTGTTAGGAACGGTGTGTGTGTGCGTGTGCAGGAGCATGCCGCTGTCGCCGCCGGAGTGGTGGTGGCACACGGCGTCGGGCGCGCTGGCCGTGCCGCTGAGCGCGGTGCGGCGCTACGTTAGTGTGCGTTGTTAGGAACGGTGTGTGTGTGCGTGTGCAGGAGCATGCCGCTGTCGCCGCCGGAGTGGTGGTGGCACACGGCGTCGGGCGCGCTGGCCGTGCCGCTGAGCGCGGTGCGGCGCTACGTTAGTGTGCGTGGTTAGGAACGGTGTGTGTGTGCGTGTGCAGGAGCATGCCGCTGTCGCCGCCGGAGTGGTGGTGGCACACGGCGTCGGGCGCGCTGGCCGTGCCGCTGAGCGCGGTGCGGCGCTACGTTAGTGTGCGTTGTTAGGAACGGTGTGTGTGTGCGTGTGCAGGAGCATGCCGCTGTCGCCGCCGGAGTGGTGGTGGCACACGGCGTCGGGCGCGCTGGCCGTGCCGCTGAGCGCGGTGCGGCGCTACGTTAGTGTGCGTGGTTAGGAACGGTGTGTGTGTGCGTGTGCAGGAGCATGCCGCTGTCGCCGCCGGAGTGGTGGTGGCACACGGCGTCGGGCGCGCTGGCCGTGCCGCTGAGCGCGGTGCGGCGCTACGTTAGTGTGCGTGGTTAGGAACGGTGTGTGTGTGCGTGTGCAGGAGCATGCCGCTGTCGCCGCCGGAGTGGTGGTGGCACACGGCGTCGGGCGCGCTGGCCGTGCCGCTGAGCGCGGTGCGGCGCTACGTTAGTGTGCGTGGTTAGGAACGGTGTGTGTGTGCGTGTGCAGGAGCATGCCGCTGTCGCCGCCGGAGTGGTGGTGGCACACGGCGTCGGGCGCGCTGGCCGTGCCGCTGAGCGCGGTGCGGCGCTACGTTAGTGTGCGTTGTTAGGAACGGTGTGTGTGTGCGTGTGCAGGAGCATGCCGCTGTCGCCGCCGGAGTGGTGGTGGCACACGGCGTCGGGCGCGCTGGCCGTGCCGCTGAGCGCGGTGCGGCGCTACGTTAGTGTGCGTGGTTAGGAACGGTGTGTGTGTGCGTGTGCAGGAGCATGCCGCTGTCGCCGCCGGAGTGGTGGTGGCACACGGCGTCGGGCGCGCTGGCCGTGCCGCTGAGCGCGGTGCGGCGCTACGTTAGTGTGCGTTGTTAGGAACGGTGTGTGTGTGCGTGTGCAGGAGCATGCCGCTGTCGCCGCCGGAGTGGTGGTGGCACACGGCGTCGGGCGCGCTGGCCGTGCCGCTGAGCGCGGTGCGGCGCTACGTTAGTGTGCGTTGTTAGGAACGGTGTGTGTGTGCGTGTGCAGGAGCATGCCGCTGTCGCCGCCGGAGTGGTGGTGGCACACGGCGTCGGGCGCGCTGGCCGTGCCGCTGAGCGCGGTGCGGCGCTACGTTAGTGTGCGTGGTTAGGAACGGTGTGTGTGTGCGTGTGCAGGAGCATGCCGCTGTCGCCGCCGGAGTGGTGGTGGCACACGGCGTCGGGCGCGCTGGCCGTGCCGCTGAGCGCGGTGCGGCGCTACGTTAGTGTGCGTGGTTAGGAACGGTGTGTGTGTGCGTGTGCAGGAGCATGCCGCTGTCGCCGCCGGAGTGGTGGTGGCACACGGCGTCGGGCGCGCTGGCCGTGCCGCTGAGCGCGGTGCGGCGCTACGTTAGTGTGCGTTGTTAGGAACGGTGTGTGTGTGCGTGTGCAGGAGCATGCCGCTGTCGCCGCCGGAGTGGTGGTGGCACACGGCGTCGGGCGCGCTGGCCGTGCCGCTGAGCGCGGTGCGGCGCTACGTTAGTGTGCGTGGTTAGGAACGGTGTGTGTGTGCGTGTGCAGGAGCATGCCGCTGTCGCCGCCGGAGTGGTGGTGGCACACGGCGTCGGGCGCGCTGGCCGTGCCGCTGAGCGCGGTGCGGCGCTACGGCGCGGAGACGGCCGCCGTGTGCGCCGTGCTCGCGCTGCTCGGCGCGCTCTGGAGCGGCATTGACGCCTACCTTCCCTGGTCAGTCACCCCATACCACCTTTACTTTATTCTAGAACAGATAACTTCTTCGGTACGTTACGACACGATTCTTATTGATGATTCAATTTTCACGATCTACTTTAGTCGAACAAGGGAGATGAGGTAGAGATATTAATATTTAAAATCGCACGAAAGTCCTTACTCTATAAGATATAGAGCATATTATATTGAACTCCCACCTTTTGATGTACCTAGATCAAAATGATCTTCTTTTTACTAGAATGATAGACAGACTGTCGATAACAATGGGGTTCTTCCCCAGTTGCTAATTTCTTTAATGGTTCGAAGGCCATAAGCAAAGTTCAGCGCTCTAGCTTTTTAGGCAAGCTTTCAACGTAGGTACAGCTAATGCTCTAGCCTGATTAGCTGAGTAAATATTAATCATTTTGATGAACAATCTCTTACAAGTCGTTATCAAAGGCTACTCGCCCAAGAGTTTGACAATATGTATATACCAGCAGTTCACACGGGTCTATTGTCTCCGCAACTCCCTTTCTACTGCATATTATGATTATGACCTGTTTATGCACCAGCACCTATAGGTACGCAGAAAGCAGCACAGTTGTAGAAAGTAAGACTTACATTAAACTTTTCTGGGTATCCAGATAGTATGGATATTAAATATTACTATATCCGGATAACCCGACTAAACGGTTACTTTTAAACCAGTAAAATAGAAATAACCATGTAAAATTGCTTTGTTTATATTTATAATCTGATCGATAATTTAGAGTGCGACCCAAATACCTGGTTCAAATCAAATCGTATGTTTTTCAGACAATAGTATCCAAATTTGATATCAATTAATATCGGACAACTCAATTAGGTCTTAAAACAAGGACAATCAAATGGTAAAATCCACAAGAGCTGGGGGGAAAATCAATAAAGCGGTAACACAGTGGCCACTTGCCGCAAGTAGAAGGCAAGTACACTTCCTACTGATACACCTAATGCAGTAGTAGAACACTGCCAAGATTCAAATACCAATGTGCACGTTAAAATAGCTCTAGATGATATAAGAAGTGCGCGAAGGCAACTGACAAAAACCTAATTTTCTTTTAACTTTACATTACCATTTACAATTAGTGTAGAAGCTGAGCCAGTAGTCTCAGCAGCGAGATACCTATGCAATCGCATACGGAGCTCCATGGACGATGATTCTCTCGTTACATACTGTATTTTTTTTATAGGATAGGGTGACAAACGAGCACACAGTCCACCTGATGGTAAGTGGTTACTGTGACCCATAGACATCTACATCTATCCTCAATAAAGACTCAAGATGCAGATGCGTTGTCACCCGTGAGGACTAAGATGGAATGCCTCTTTGCCAGTAAAAGGGGTCTCTGGTTCGGTTCTCTACACTCACCATACGAAACACAGCGGCGTTAAGCTGCTATTTTACTGGTTATTATTTTGCTGGTTTTCTGTGAGAGCGTGGTCCTTTCCCGGTCGAGCCGACCCATTCGTGCTATAACTATACTACTAATATAGCTGCAGCATGGCTCTACCACGTAAATCTCTCGTTACATACTGTATATCTCGTTACATACTATAATATACAGGTTGTCCAAAAAATAGTGTCAAACGGAAGTCCAGAGATAGAGCTACCCTTGGGGTACCCGAATCACCCCTATGTATGTTATGCGATTTTTCATAGTTTTGTAGTTATAATTTTTTTCTGAATTTTTGAGAATTTTCGACCTGAACAATTTAAAAATTCAAAAAAAAGTAAAAAGTTCTTTGAAATTTTTTTTGCAACTGATTCGTCTTGAACTGTACTTTTATGCTTAAAATAAACAGAAATTATGAAAACATCTCTTAAACTCGATAACTATGAAAAATCGCGTAACAACGTACATGGGGATGATTCGGGTTCCCCAAGGGTGGCTCTATCTCTGGAATTCTGCTTGACACTATTTTTTGGGACAGCCTGTATAATATTAATTCTTATAAATAATTATTAACTGGTATATATATGGGAGTTAATAATTATTTATAAGAATTAATATTATACAGGCTGTCCCAAAAAATAATATTATATATATATATATATATATATATATATATATATATACATATATATACAACACGTAACATAATTAACGCAATTTGAGAAAGTAGTTTGTTCAGAATCGTTTACTGAATCGATTTCTATCATTTTTAATATAGGTAATATTTTTATCCCAAAAATAATTGAAACTACGTAATTTACAGTCACACTAAACTCAAGGCAATAAGACTTTTAAATGTGCAGTTTTATTTGTATTAAAATACAAATTCCGTCATTCAATACAAAATAAAGAAAATTGAACCTTATTTCAAGTATGTTAAAGTCTTTACAAATACAGAGTTTGGAGTGCCTCGCGGCGGCCAGGCCATTGACCTCCCATTACCTGATTTGAAGCCTCTTGACTTTTGACTTTTATGGGGACATATTAAATCATTAGTTTATTTTAGTGAGACAACAAGTGCCGAGGACCTAAAAATAGTAATTCTATGAGTGAACGATTTTAGAATAGTGAAAAATGACACTGAATTGATTTCTAAATTATTTTCTTTCTTTTTTAAAACGTAACCTCCACACTAGGATTTTCTCTTGTATAGTGGGGGCAGTATACAAACATAAATTGCACAAGGACAAACACCCAGACCCGGAACAATTATTTGTAGGCCATACAAATATTGTTCCGTGCGGGATTCGAACCCGCGGTCCTTAGCGCTGCAACTCAATTGCTAAGCCACTGCGCCATGGAGCCGTGGTGGACATTTTGAAAATGTATTAAAATACAACGTTGCATGAGAGTTTAGGAAAGTAACTAAGATTAAAGCAGGCGTTGAAGATAATAGTTAAAAGAGTTAACACCTGCTCAGGAAAGTGTTTAAGGGCTTGGTTGGAGATGCCATCCGCGCCCGGAGCCTTTCTGGGCTTAAGTCCTTTGATGAGGGATGAAATCACATCATTGGACGCAGTGATAGGGTCAGAGGCTGTAGGGGGTGAGTTCCGGCGGCGGACCTCATCCTCCACTGCCTGGATATGTGTTCAGAGTCGAAAATCCAATGCTTGAAAAGTGTGATTGAAAGATACAATCAAATGTTTACTAGACTTAAATAAACAACTCAATGCACGGAGTTCTGACATATGTTAATGTTCATAGGTAGGTATTTCTTTAACGTAACCAATCATGTATTGTTGGCTTTTTTCTAGGCTAGCAAGACCTATACCTAACGTTCGTGGTTTTGTACGGTGACCACAACATTCTTCACCTTAACCTTCAACACGTAACATAATTAACGCACATCCTGAAAGTAGTTTGTTCAGAATCGTTTACTGAATCGATTTCTATCATTTTTAATATAGGTAATTTTTTTCCCAAAAATAATTAAATCTGCGGAAATTAGATTCACACTAATTATGTACAGTCCAAACAAACACACACACACACACACACACACACTTAACCTTATACTTACTAAATAAAAACACAACTAGATATACACATATGCACTGTGTTTTGTAAAATGCGTACCTTAAAATACCCATAAATATCTGCAAATATGTTGGTAATTGCCAAATGTTATTTCTATATTATATTCACACAGTTGTAGCGATATGTTATAAGATTATTTTTATATGAAGTAAGAACCTGTAATTGGCAGTAAAAAATGTAAATATTTACTAAGTTTATAATGTTACTAAATGCTGTTGGTTCTGTTGACAATAAATAAAAAAAAAAAAAGTGAAATGAACTGTAACTTAAGACAATAAGACTTTTAAAAGTGCAGTTTTATTAGTATTAATACAAATTCCGTCATTCAGTACAAAATAAAGAAAAATTAACCTTATTTCCTGGGAACCTGGGATAGAGCGAGATAGCACGTTACCGGCGCGGGCACTCCGCGCTAGCCGGCTACGATGAAAGCTAACTTAAATGAAAATATTTATTAGTCACGTCATTTAATGTCCGCGACATTATGAGTGGAAAGTACTTACGAGATTGTTTGCAAATAATTTTTCGCGCGCGATGTCTTTGCAATACAGCAACGTTCAGTACACCGAAATGGTAAGGACTTTGGCATAGTGTGGTGATAATGTGGCTCTAGCTTGCGGAACATTCAACCAAAGGTATGGTACAAGAGTAGAGCTCAGGACTATGTTAGCTGCTACTCAACGACTTCGCGACCACGGAACGTTCCGTCCGAACACGGCCATCGACAGGGGAGCCAATGTGCGTACACGTACTCGTCTACAAAACGAAATACTGGACTATTTCGATGAGAATCCCCATGCCAGTACTCGAGAAGCAGCCCCACGCTTTCAATGTAGTCATATGCATGTGTGGAGAACACTTCGTGGTGATAAAGAACATCCATTCCACCTCAGAAGATGCCAGGAGTTGACTCCAAACGATTACGCACCACGCTTGCAGTTCAGCCGCTAGTTATTGGAAAATTGGCAGCGGAACATAATTTGGACAGATGAAAGTACATTCACACGTGTGGGGATGTACAATCAACACAACACACATTTATGGATGCACGAAAATCCTCACGCGTGCAGAGTAGATTCCTTCCAACACCGTTTCTCAGTTAACGTCTGGGCCGGTATCATTAGTAGACACATACTGGGGCCTGTGTTCTTACAAAGATTAACAGGAGACGGATATTTACTGTTTTTACGAGAAACTCTACCTACGCTGCTAGAAGACATAACTCTTAACAATTTACAAGAGGTATACTACCAACACGATGGTCCCCCTGCTCATTTTACTAGGAGTGTTCGACAGCACCTTGATAATGAGTTTGGAGAGCACTGGATCGGACGCGGCGGCCCAGTTCAGTGGCCTCCCAGATCAGCTGATTTATTATTTATATTAGTTTATTTTAGTGAGACAAAAAGTTCTGAGGACCTAAAAAATAGGATAGTGAATGCTTTTGGAATAGTGAAAAATGACACTGAAGTGCTTTCTAAATTAAAATACCAGTTAAGAAAACGCCCATTAAAATGTATTGAACAAGGTGGTGGACATTTTGAAAGTGTATTAAAAACACAACGTTGCTTGAGTGTTTAGGCTATCAGTAAGTTAAGTATTTGTTTTTTCTTTTTAAATTATTGTAAATACTCGTATTTTGATTCACATTTTTTAAACACGTCGTCTTTGAATTATGGTGGAAGTATGGTTATTTTTAGCAGTTCGTTATAATTTATAGTTACAATTAAAATGTTACGCTAATGCATAACATTTTGTAACGAATATTGCCTATTAACATTGTATCATAATCAATAAAAAAAAAATTATTCAGAGTCGACAGTCCAAAGATTGAAAAGTGTGATGGAAAAATGGAATGAAATGTTTACTAGAATGTTTACTAGTTTAACGGTTGTAGAGCCACGCAGCAGTTTTTGCTGTTGCATGTATGGGCCGGCTCGAGCCGGGTTGGTACCACGACCTCACAGAATACCGGCGTGAAGTAGAAGCTTTGCTTCTGGTGTGTGGTGGTGAGTGCAGGTGGCCGGAGGCCCAATCCCCCCCCCCCCCCCCCCATCAACATGGTAGCGGAATTACACGAAGAACTACCCCAGGCGGTACCAGCACCCCTGGAGAATCCCTCGTTGAGCATCCACGACCATGTTATTCCGATCCTGAGCGTGGGTGCTCAGGCTGCCCCGCGTATTCTGGTGGGGGGGAAAAATTCCGCTCAAAAGCATTACTGCTAGGGGCAAACTGAGCAAGAACACCAAGGCGACCCCTGCCACGCTATCCGTGAATTTCTGCAACATCAGGGGACTTCACTCTAACCTAAACGCCGTCCACTACCATCTCGAGACGGCGAAGCCGGCCTTGCTCTTTCTGACCGAGACGCAGGTTTCCTCTCCGGCTGATATTTCGTATCTCTCCTACCCGGGGTACAAATTGGAGCATTCCTTTGTGCCTCGGGCTGGAGTTTGCGTGTATGTCAGAGAGGACATCTGTTCTCGACGCCTCGGCAGTCTTGAAGGTTCGGACCTGTCCATCCTTTGGCTACGCGTAGACAGCGACGACCATCCGCGCGTCTACGGGTGCCTCTATAGGTCCCATAGCGGTAATGCCGAAACAGACCGACTCATCGACCACGTCCAAATGGCTACAGATTTCTTGCTACAACAGGTCCCATCCGCAGAGATCGTGATCCTTGGCGATTTTAACGCCCACCATGCCGAATGGCTCGGTTCACGTCTAACCGATCATGCGGGGAGATCTGTTTATGACTTTGCCTTGGCATATGGTCTGACACAACTGGTTACTTCGCCTACGCGGATTCCAGATGTGGAGGATCATACACCTTCCCTGTTGGACCTTCTGCTGACCTCTCATCCGGACGGATATCAGGTTTCCGTCGATGCCCCTCTCGGCTCTTCGGACCATTGTCTGATCCGGAGTGTGGTGCCACTCACGCTCCCTTCGCGGTTGCGTTCTGCAGGTTGCCGCCGTGTTTGGCATTACAGGTCGGCGGATTGGGACGGAATGCGGTCCTTCTTTGCATCCTACCCATGCCCAGCGCTGTTGCTGACTCTGTCACTGATGTGGTGCTACAGGGAATGGAACTATTTATTCCATCATCTGTGGTACCCATCGGAGGCAGATCTCAGCCTTGGTTTGGTCGCTCCTGTAAGACTGCATTACGCAGTAAGCAGGAATGTTATCAAGCCTGGGCTGCGGCTTCGGCGACTCGGGATGTAAATACCAGCACACTTAAAAAGAAGTATAACTTCGCCTCCAGGTCCTTCTAAAGAGTTATTGCCAAGGCAAAGTCAGAGCACATAGGCAGAATTGGCGAGAAACTAGTTCGCCTTCCTTCGGGAACCCGTGCATTCTGGTCTCTCGCCAAGGCTGTCCAAGGGAATTTCTGTAAGCCATCACTACCATCTCTGCACAGGGAGGATGACTCACTGGCCCATGACGCAAAAGACAAAGCCGACCTTTTAGGCTCCCTTTTTGCGTCCAACTCGACTCTTGATGACGGGGGGAAAACACCGCCGACCATCCCGCGGTGTGAGTGCTCCATGCCGGATGTGCTGTTCTCACAGCGCTCGGTTCGCAAAGCACTGCTCTCCCTGGACATCCAGAAGTCGAGTGGGCCTGACGGAATCCCCCCAATTGTGCTGAGGACGTGTGCTCCGGAGTTGGCACCGGTCCTAACGCGTCTTTTCCGGTACTCCTACTCCCAAGGCGTAGTCCCGAATTCATGGAAGACAGCTTTTGTCCACCCGATCCCTAAAAAAGGCGACCGCTCGGACCCATCCAACTATAGGCCTATCGCGATCACCTCCTTGTTCTCCAAAATAATGGAATCCATTATTAACTGCCAGCTCATCCGGTACCTTGAGGATCACCAGCTGATTAGTGACCGCCAATACGGTTTTCGTCGGGGTCGATCAGCTGGTGATCTTCTGGTCTACCTGACCCATAGATGGGCGGAGGCAGTAGAGTCCAAGGGGGAGGCGTTGGCCGTTAGTCTGGACATTGCGAAGGGCTTCGATCGGGTTTGGCACAAAGCGCTTCTTTCGAAGCTCCCTTCCTATGGGCTTCCCGAGAAATTGTGCAATTGGATCACCAGCTTCCTTGCAGATCGGAGCATCAAGGTCGTTGTAGACGGTGCATGCTCTGACTACAAGCCTATTAACGCTGGTGTTCCACAAGGCTGTGTGCTATCACCAACGCTGTTTCTTCTGCATATCAATGATATGTTGCTAACTGGTAACATTCATTGCTATGCGGATGACAGCACTGGTGATGCTCTATACACCGGCCGTGCCAATATTTCTCGGGAAAACGTCGCTGAGTACCGGAACAAACTTATGTCTGAAGTCGAGTCTTTGCTGAACAAAGTCTCGGATTGGGGGCGACTAAATCTAGTCCAATTTAATCCTCAGAAGACACAAGTTTGCGCGTTTACCGCTAAAAAGAACCCCTTTGTCGTATCTCCTCAGTTTCAAGGCACTCCCCTTCTTGCTTCAGCCAGTATCGGTATCCTCGGAGTCGACATATCGAGTGACGTGCAGTTTCGTGGTCACTTGGAAGGGAAGGCCAAATTGGCCTCTAATAAGCTTGGCGTGCTCAGCAGAGCGGGACAGTATTTCATGCCGGCACACCGCCTGCTACTTTACAAGGCGCAAGTTCGGTCTCACATGGAATACTGTTCCCATCTCTGGGCAGGGGCTCCCTAGTGCCAGCTCCTTCCACTTGACCGCATCCAACGCAGAGCGGCTCGAATTGTCGACGACCGAGCCCTTTCCGATCGGCTCGATTCATTGGCACTGCGAAGAGATGTTGCATCCCTTTGCATTTTCTTTCGCATCTACCATGGGGAGTGCTCTGAGGAATTGTTCGGATTAATCCCAGCCGCCAAATTTCACGAACGCACATCGCGGCAGAACTCCCGATACCATCCACACCATCTGGATGATTGGCGGTCCACCACTGTGCGATTTAGAAGATGTTTTCTTCCTCGCACGACCTCCTTGTGGAATCGATTACCATCAGCGATTTTTCCGGACCGATACGACTTAGGGACCTTCAAGAAAAGAGCGTACTCCTTTTTAAAAGGCCGGCAACGCATCTGCGATTCCCCTGGTGTTGCAGTTGTTCATGGGTGGCGGTAGTCACTTACCATCAGGTGAGCCGCATGCTCGTTTGCCCCCTCTCCTATAAAAAAAAAAAAAAAAAAAACTAGACCTAATAAACAACTCGATGCTCGGAGTACGAACATCAGTTAGTGTTCATAGGTAGGTATTTTTTTAACATAAAAATTGTGTATTGTCGGCTTTTTTCGGCACTAATACCTACCTACAGTTGTGTCAAGCAAGCGGCGGCGGCAAACGCGAGCGAATACCTACTGGGATAGCAAGACCACATGAGTAAAGAAACCTATACCTACGTGAGCGACTGCGTGCGTTCGTGGATTTATACTGTGACCACAACATTGTTCCGGAATTAGTATAACTAATTTAATAAATAATCAATGCATAAATATGTTTAATTAAAAGTCAGTGTATGTATTATGATTATAACATAATATACTAATTGGGATGTCTGAGGGTGTGCGTTAATTACGTTATATATTGTGTATATATATATATATATATATATATATATATATATATATTATAGGTATTTACCATGAAGTACATACGCAACCTTCTGTCTTAACTATTGCTGTTTCAAAATACTAATGGTATTTAAAATTCGAAATATAGTTTTAAATGATGATGGCAGATGCGACCAAATCATTAGAATCAACTGAAAGAAACAACTGTGTCCGGTGTTACATTACCTAATGTCCGCAATTCTCCCCCTCTCATATAACACATGCAAAGGAACTGCGGATAGGGTTACCAGATGAAAAAATTAAAAGTCCGGAGAAGTGGCCTGATTTCCATTTAAAAATCCTGAGATTTTTTTACAGTTTGAGAAGAAAACCTTACTTAAAAAGGTATCTTCACATATAAAGTATGATAAAACTGTTTAAGTACCTACTTGGATAAATAAGTTTTGATTTTAATTGTGGAATTATTACCAAAGGAAAATTATTTTTAGTTTGTTTAACTTTTTATTAAAGAGATCTTTAAAATGTAAGCATATTGAAAGTTCTAAAAATCCTGAGATTTCATGAGATTTGCAAAATCCGGCCGCAATCCTGAGATATGGTAACCCTAACTGCGGACGTTACCTGAAAAAATTTGGTTTGTTTCGCGCTTTAATGAACTAATTATTGGGGCGGTATTCAAATGCTAGCGTTTCTTACCTGTGCAGGAGGCTGTGTACTGGTTGGCAACCACTTACCTTAATTACAGCTTGTTTGTTTGGAGTCGGTTGCACCTGTTCTTGTGTAAGAATAGCCGCTTACCATTAGGCGGACTGTTAATATGTTTGTAAGTTTATTGTTATATTAAAAAAAGAGAAGTAGCATGTTGTGGTAACGCAGGACGGTGATGGAGCTGGACGGCACGCTGGCGCGCGTGGGCGCCACGCTGTCGGCGGGCGCGCTGCCGGCGGTGGGCGCGCTGTGGTGGGCCGAGGCGCTGGTGGACTACGTCGGACATTCCAACCTCTTCATCACTGCCTTCATCTTCTACTGCCTCCGCTACACGGGTATGACTTTACGCACAGTTGGGATAACGATATTTGAAAACTTTACTAGTTTCTCATTTATTGACATAATGTTTCCCCAACCTTCATCATTCTGTAGAATTTGCATCTCTGTTCTCTTTTTTTTTTCTTGATCGATATTGATGTTTTTTAAACGATATTATTTTAAATCGATGTTATTTTCCAGAACACCGACATTAGACCGTTGCAAAATCTATTAACATGAAAACTAAATTCATTTTACACATATACATAATATTATTATTGCAACACTTCTATTTTCTAATCTCAGGAAAACGGTGGTAGTCAGGGACTAAGCGCTGCAAATTTCACAGTATGCAAGCAAACCGCGACAATCCATTCATCTCTCCATTACTGCTTAACATAGGCCGCCCCTTTCGAGATATTTGGCATAGTTACCACGCTTGGCAAGTGCGTTGTCAACCGCAGTTTTTTTTTTTATAGAAGTAGCAAACTTCTTATTAGGAAGACGCTGCTACCCGTTACCGTTACATCCCCTATTAAAGTCCACTGCTGAATATAGGCCTCCCCTATAGATTTCCTCATAGGGGGATATTTGTCATAGTTTGCGAGCGGGTTGGCATCCGCAGTATTTTTATTTTTAGTTGTTATTAGGAAAACGCTCCTGCACATGTTTTAATTTGTTTCCCTCTGCCGCCTCATACCACACCCACGGGATGATATGGGGTAGTGGATATTCTTACACCGCCACTACACGGTAAACGCTGCTACCCATCTCCAAATAGTTGTTAATTGTTTAAGTTTAAGTGCTGGTTTAGCACGTGATCGCCGGTGAAGGGAAACATCGTGAGGAAACCTGCATGTTTACGAAATAAAATGAAATATTTCGAATACATTTGAAATCTGCCAACACGTAAGACGGACATTTCCTCGCCCTAAAATCCTTTCAAAAATGCGAAGACGACTGTGCCCAGCAGTGAGACGTGTACAGGCTGGAACTTTAGTTTTAAGTATTTATTTCATTGTGTTCATTATTTTCGCTATCACAGAGCAGCAAGGATGTCATTACATTTATATTAATATAATATGCAGGTTTAGCATACAGTACGTCGTTCGCGTGGATAATTGTTAGTGAGCTACTGGAGGTATTCACATTGAGCCTCGTGTGGGTGACTGCCATTCTGTACTTCCGACACCTTGTGCCGAGGAAGTACACCACCACGGGGCAAGCCCTTCCCGTCATCGCACATTTCTGTATTGGTAAGTCGATGAAAATATTTTCATTTTAATTTTTTTTATAAATGTGTAAATTTAAATCTGAATGTGAGTGTAGAGAACCGGAGATCCTTTTTACTGGTAACGTGGCATTCCATCTTAGTCCTCAGTAGTGACTACGTATCTGTTTTTTCATTCTTACGAGGGCGACACTGAAAGTTTTTAGAACTGGCCACTTGTAAACGATATAATAAAAAAATAAGATCAAATTTTGAAAATGGAACTCTTTGCCAATATTATTGTGTATGTATTTTATTAATTTGTCATTTGCTTACGATTTGGCGGCAAATTGAAAATTGTCCGCGTCACGTTAGCATGAATTTAACGCGAGAAAATTTTCGTACAATGATTTTTTTATGACTTTCGATGTCATTTAAGTCAACAAGAAAGTTATGATAGACTTCGATTGGCCTTTCACGATGAAGCCCCTTCTCGTACCACTGTTTACAACTTGTTTAATGAGTTCAAACGTAGTCGCACTAATCTCACCGATCATCTGCGTGAGGGACGGCCTTCTACGGCGACGACTGAAGATAACATCAGTGTTGTGCGGCGTATGATAGAGACTCAAAAGAGTGACTTATCAGCAGATTTGGACAAGCTTAGGCATCGGTATGAGTCAAGTGTACAAAATCGTCCAGGAACATTTAGCGGTCAGGAAGCTTTGTGCCTGGTGGCTACCTCATAATTTGACAGAGGCCCATTTTGGTGTCGTGAAATGGTTCAAATGTATACGGAGGTGACTCAAATGCTCTGTTCGACATACTTACGGGTGACGAAAGCTGGATTTATTGTTACGATCCTGAAACTAAGAGACAGTCTGCTGTCTGTGTGTTTCCTTCCGAGGAGTTGCCAACTAAAGTGAGGAGAGGTCGAAGCGTGGGAAAAAAGATGGTGGCCTCGTTCTTCGGAAGGACAGGTCATTACGCAACAATTGTTTTAGAGGATCGAAATACAGTTACTGCAGAGTGGTACACTAACAATTGTTTGCCACTTGTCTTGGAAAAAGTTCGGGAGAAACGACCTCGCAGTAGGATCCTCCTTCACCACGACAACGCCTCGTCGCACACCGACAAGCAAACAATCGACTACTTGGCGACGTCAGACGTGAAATTACTAGGTCACCGGCCCTATAGCTCCGACCTCGCACCTTGCGATTTTTATTTATTTCCGAAAATAAAAGAAAAACTTCGGGGAAAACGTTTTATGGACGCCGAGGGAACAGTGGCTGCGTTTCAAAATGCCGCCGAAGAGACCCCTAAGGACGAGTGGGCAAAGTGCTTTTCTCAGTGGTTCCATCGGATGCAGCGATGTATTCATGTAAATGGACACTATTTTGAAAAGATATAATAAAACTAATAACTTGGTAGTTTGTCAGTTTTTGATTTTCTAAGAACTTTCAGTGTCACCCTCGTATTCCAATCTATTCTTAATAGATGTAGATGGTACGCTGTGCATTAACTTACCATCACGTGAATTGTGTGCTCGCTTCCTTATTCTATAAAAAATATGTGTGCGTATCAAGTGCAGTTGAAGTGCTTTCCGAGGCACCAACTTCCTAATTCCCACTAGTAAACTGGGAATTTCTCGACAGAAAACTCAATAACTAAAATTATTGGTCCTGGCCGGAATCACTGGGTCCGCCACCACCCGTTTACGATCATTATACTAACGAGGCATTATATATATATAGGTATTTATATATAATATGATATACCTATACCCTTATATATTCGACGATAACGATGCATCAAAATGATAAAATTAACTAGGGGACAGTTTAGCATATTCGGCTGCATACTTACCACTTACCATCAGGTGGGACAATAGTCAAGCGTTGACTTAAAATATTAATTAAAGGGTTTGTTCACCTCGTTGGACTACTAGTCATAAAGGCGGTTGCTGATCATGAGGTCCCGGGTACCTTGAAGAGCACGTAAGCCGTTGGTCTGCGCCAGATATTTTTGCGGTCGTGATGGATTACCGTTCCATCGGACTATGAGAGTGAGCTAAAAGATGCACTCGTTGAAATAGGCTGCCATTATTTTATCTATACATATAAATAAAATAGAAGTGTCTGTCTGTAATATTGAAATAACTGGCTTTTATTAAGTCCGGCGGTTATTTGAATTCAATTAGGATATGAACAGCCATTATTAAAATTTTTGTTTGTCTGTCTTACTGTCTGTCTGTCTATCCGTACGGGCTATTCTTCGGAATGGTTAAACCGATTGTGATGAAACTTTATGAACAGATAGAGAGCAGTGCCAGAAGGGATTTAAGCTATATTTTAATTGTAATTTTTTTTTTATAGATTAAGGGTCACAAACGAGCACAAAGTTTATTTGATGGTAAGTGGATGCTGTGGCTCCTAGACATCTACATTATTCTTGATTAAAAATCAAACTGCAGATGCGTTGTCACCTGAGGACTAAGATAGAATATCCTCTTTTCCAGTAAAAAGAGTATCCGATGTTTAACATACGAAACACAGCATCATTAAGCTGCTATTTTATGATGGTATTCTGTTAGAGTATGGTCCTATCTCGGCCGAGCCGAGTTATAATCATAATATAGCTGCAGTATCGCTCTACCACATATAAAACTTGAAGATTTTTTAAAAACAAAAAAAAAATAATAAAATAAATGGTGTTTGATTATCTTAAATCTGAATAACGCTACATTCTATATGGGTGAAGCCGGCGTGGGTCTCGCTTGTTTTAGTAATAGAAAAGAGAGAGGAAGATGATGAATACAACATGTGAAGCAAACCCAACAGGGCGGTGTATCGGAGCGATAGTGGGTGGACTGGTGGGGCTGGGCGGTGAGCTGTCGGGCGCGCGGGACGTGTACCGCGCGCTGGGCGGCGCAGCGCTGGCGGCGGCCGGCGTCTACCTGGCGCTCTACCACCTGCTGCTGGCGCCGCGCTGCGCCGCGCCCGCCGCCGCGCCGCCCGCCGCGCTGCTGCGAGGTAACCCTGCGCGCAACCTGTAGCCACAGTGCGGCACTGGGCCCGGGGCCCGCGCTACCTGGCGCTCTACCACCTGCTGCTGGCGCCGCGCTGCGCCGCGCCCGCCGCCGCGCCGCCCGCCGCGCTGCTGCGAGGTAACCCTGCGCGCAACCTGTAGCCACAGTGCGGCACTGGGCCCGGGGCCCGCGCTACCTGGCGCTCTACCACCTGCTGCTGGCGCCGCGCTGCGCCGCGCCCGCCGCCGCGCCGCCCGCCGCGCTGCTGCGAGGTAACCCTGCGCGCAACCTGTAGCCACAGTGCGGCACTGGGCCCGGGGCCCGCGCTACCTGGCGCTCTACCACCTGCTGCTGGCGCCGCGCTGCGCCGCGCCCGCCGCCGCGCCGCCCGCCGCGCTGCTGCGAGGTAACCCTGCGCGCAACCTGTAGCCACAGTGCGGCACTGGGCCCGGGGCCCGCGCTACCTGGCGCTCTACCACCTGCTGCTGGCGCCGCGCTGCGCCGCGCCCGCCGCCGCGCCGCCCGCCGCGCTGCTGCGAGGTAACCCTGCGCGCAACCTGTAGCCACAGTGCGGCACTGGGCCCGGGGCCCGCGCTACCTGGCGCTCTACCACCTGCTGCTGGCGCCGCGCTGCGCCGCGCCCGCCGCCGCGCCGCCCGCCGCGCTGCTGCGAGGTAACCCTGCGCGCAACCTGTAGCCACAGTGCGGCACTGGGCCCGGGGCCCGCGCTACCTGGCGCTCTACCACCTGCTGCTGGCGCCGCGCTGCGCCGCGCCCGCCGCCGCGCCGCCCGCCGCGCTGCTGCGAGGTAACCCTGCGCGCAACCTGTAGCCACAGTGCGGCACTGGGCCCGGGGCCCGCGCTACCTGGCGCTCTACCACCTGCTGCTGGCGCCGCGCTGCGCCGCGCCCGCCGCCGCGCCGCCCGCCGCGCTGCTGCGAGGTAACCCTGCGCGCAACCTGTAGCCACAGTGCGGCACTGGGCCCGGGGCCCGCGCTACCTGGCGCTCTACCACCTGCTGCTGGCACCTTTTTAACATTTTTTTCTTTGGTTATGAACTCATGCCAGTTGCACTTTTGCCAGTATAAAAGTTACTTATATACGACCCCCTCCTTTTCACATGCACTCTCTCATTTCTGAGTGGAATTTTTAATGCAAGGAAATGTCCACCGCACTGCACTTGACATAATTCGCATGTCTTCGAATTTATTTTTACACTTGACCTAAACAAATGGTGAATCAACACATAAAATTTTAATTAACAATTTCTTTGGTGCTAACGGTGATCGAACCCAGATTGCTCGCGTAATATTTACAGCGAACACCTAGCCCCTAACCTACCACAGCTAGATAAATTATCTTTGTTAATAATTTGTGTACGAACATTTTCCCCTTTATTTTGTCACATCATATCCATAAGTTTTTTAAGAAAATATGACGGCAGCTCGAGCTGGCAGATAATCGATTACAATAGTATCTCAAAGCACCTAAGCAGAAACAATATCTTGAAGTTCATCTCTATCGGAACTTCTTTTTTATCGTTTTCTCACACACAAGGCGCGGTTACAAAACTTATGTATTTAGGCCAAATCTTAACATTTAAAACTATTTAAAACATTCAAAACGCTCGTCTCGGCGCGTTCATCCGATGGTATTTAGGTCACCGCCTGGCCCCCTTTCCCGCGGCGCGTCACTCCTCTCACTCTCGGTCGCCTGGCGTGTGGGCGATCAACCAGTTTTTGACGGCTTGGCCCGGCGGGAACTCGTTTTGCCCGCGGTGGCCATGTCCTAGGGAGTCTTAAAGTTACGCTCGAATCGTTAGGTCGCGTGAATACAGCCTCTTATTGCGTTGTCTTTATCGTGCGTTTACGTGACAACGTGGCTTTTCTTGACTTTTGAAACGCTAAAAATTTGTGACCCGAGAGGAGATCGCGTTCGTCTTCGATCATAATTTTGTGCTAAGTGACGTTAGACTTGAGTTCACATATAGGTGAACGCCCACTGGAGTGATCGCACATTGTGGAGCAGAGCAATATGCGCTGCTCTGATGTAATGGGTCTGCTGTCCGATTACATCGGTGAAGTCAGGTTACATTTACACACTTTCGCACACCACTTACAGCCACTTACTGCCACACTATTTACCCCCTGACGGTACCTTGTGGTCGACCCTACCTCCGGAACTCGGTAGGTTTGTGTTTGCTTATCAGCCATTACATAATAATTATCCATAGGCCATTTGGGCCCGAACCCTCTGGTTGCCCGTCGAGTGGGCTACTCATGGGCCCTAGACCAGTCGACTTCTGCCGGGGCAACTGAGGGCCGTAACATTATGTAATATTATGTATTATTTTAATTGCATCGCTCTAGTTTACTACAAACATAATATCTTCTTTTTAAACTACAATGTTCCTCCTATACATAAATAAAAATTAATATAATAAGTAAAATACGTATACAATTTATTTTAAAGCCAGCACCGTCGATGGACAACTAAATGGTAAAGGTATGTGTTTAGTCTTTAAAACATACGTATCAATAACATTGTCGATTACATTCCACATTTAAAAACTTAAAGTTCCACCTCTGTTAGGTATACATATTTATAAAAACGAATATATTTATGCGTGTAAGGATGATTAAAGCTACAATTAGGTAAATGTTTGAGGGTTTAGAAGCTAGCGATCATTAGCACGTGCACTAAAATCTTATTTCTCTGCACGTGCTCTCTAGAAACGATAAACGGAAGATACCATCAAGCGGGAATAAATCTTGTTCCAAGATAGTGGTTGGTGTCTGGATGCTCTACCATTGTGATACATTTCATTGCATATCTACGAATAGCAATAATGAAATATTTGACAGATTTCATAGCGGGGAAATTAATTTGTTTGAAAAATGTAAAGGTTTAGATTAAAAATAAATAAACCAAACCACAAATATTCATAAAAGTAGAAAAATTAAAAAAAAAACTAATAATGTGCAAAAAATTAAAGATGAAACCAACGAGGCATTGTTTTGTGTAATAATACTCTAGAAACTGACAAAATTCCATTTAAAACTCACTTCTCAATGAAATGACATGGTGTAACAAAAAAATTCACCTCAGTGTCAACTAGCGACATCTAGTGAGCGGAAGATTAGCCCTCATTGAATTAAATAACATTTAACGTTATTAAACACTTTCAAATCCACAAACGAGGCTCTGGCGACAGAAATTTGATAGTATATTTAAGCTCTTCGAAAATGCCGAACCCAAATCATCTTCTTTATCAGCTTGTAGAAGTTCACTGATGGATATGGGTCTGTCCAGTTGTTGTTGATTGGCAAACTGTACAAAACATCTTGAACTTTCGACGGTCCTTCTCGTTGCCAGGTTGGATATTTTACTTCTGGATCTATCGAGATGGTTATACCGTCGTCTTCATTTCCTGTAGTTGCCTCTTACCACAATATTACATACTGGTGATTTAAAACAAGAATAGCATTATTCTATTTTAAATCACAACATTTACTAACACAACTGTCCAGCGTAGTTGTATTGGCAAATAAATGTTATGTCAGCAAGGATCAAGTAACCCTAAGACGAAACATTTTGTTAACAATACGAACGACCAGAGATTACATTTTACGAAAACTCGAACCAAAATATTTAAATCACTTTTAGTGCAAACTGTAAAGGGAAATTCCCCATGTTCGATTTAAAGCAAACGTGACTTCAATCTTGGATCTCAGACAGAGGAACGATCTGGTATAGTGGTGATGAAACGTTTGCGAAATAAATAAATAAAATATCTGTATAATGTAAATAATAAATAAAATACTGTGTTGACTTGAACTTTGTTGATTAATTTTATAATATCTGTTCCAGGCATGAACGGGAACGGTGCTTCAAACGGGACGTACTCTCCCATGCGAGTTTATCACGAAGAACGTTCAAGGAAGGGTCACTTCCGTTATTGAGTCAATTAACCTTACTTCTCTTTATACATTAATATTTCTATAAGTACAGAATTATTGTGATAATTCCTACTATTTTACTAAAACTTCTGATTAAATCAGTTTTTGTTTTGTTTTGAGCCAATTTAAATGCCTTATTTGCATTTTATAAGCTAATAATTATTGTGTAAGTTTATTTTAAATAAATGAATGGCCTCTAAATCTAAATGGCATCATTGAACCCACCATTTTAACGAACCATATCGACAGTTTAATAAATTACATCTTATGATTAAAGATTCATACAATAACAATAACATAATTTTATAAGACCAAGATAAGCTGCTGCAATTAAACTATATTTATTTTTATATTCTAACTTAACTGTGCCCTCGACTTCGTTAAATAGAACTTTCAAAATTTCAAGTGATAGTGATTTATTTGTATCTTTAATTGTAACAAATACCTAGAAAGGCACTGTTCTAGATAAAAACGTTCAGTTAGTTCTAACGTACTCACAAACGTACCAACGGACGGACTCACAAACGAACCAGTGAGGGAATAGAGAATGCATCTGTACTGGCGTATACACTCCGGCACTATAATCCTGTCCTGTGCAGTCTTCATTGGGAGTGGCCACGTGACTGAAATTCGGTCTGAAGGACGTATCTACCGACAGGTATCCCTTCTGCATCAACAGTTGTATAACGCCGGGTACCAGCTAGTAGCAATATTATAAGTCCCATCGGAAAGCTGTTCCAATAAATGCGTGCGTACGATATAAGTTGTTAGCATCTAAATATCAAAAACTTCCTCGAGCGTTTCTATTTTTTTTATTATACCAAACTGAATTACTAAAAAAGAAAAACGAGCAAATCTAGATTAATGTGTACTGAATTTAATTAGACCAAAATTGTTTCATTTAGTAAAGGTGGAGGGGGGGGGGGTGAAAACATTATCGCACGAAATAATATTTCAAAAAGGAAATGTAGGCAATTGCTTCTTGCCTTACAATACCTACAATACTTTGCAATACCTACTCACGCCACGTATCGGCACTTCACAACCCTCTTAATCTTAAGCGAATAAAATACACATAGGTACTGACTTCTCAGAAGTACGCTAGACTGCCTATACACCGTGACATAATGAGGCGATTTGTTTTTTGCCATTTTGACGCTGATAGCAGAAGTGAGCGTCCAAGGAACTAATAATAGACATAGGACAGTGTGAGAAAATATATCCCAATATATACCATTCTATTTATGTACCATTTTAATATGATGTTATACAATAAATAAATGTAGTCCATATAAAACAAAAATCGACGCTGCATTAATTTACGTTTTTATTTGTACCTAACTATAGAATGGGTATTGCTCCCGGTTTACGTTTCTTCGAGAGACTTAAAAAGGTCCTATGAGCAGGAAAAACTTGATTAGGTAACTACAAATAAAAAAATAAAATGTTTGTAAAGTATTTATTAATAATCATTCATTTAGTCCTCGTAATAGAGAAAATCAATAAGCTGCCATAATATTATGCCTATTTCAACAATAACTATTAAATTTTACAAACTTTAAATTACTTTGAAGAATACCATATACCACAGATCATTGAGGTCATAATCAATTTGCTTCGGACGTTAATTAACAAGTTTTATGATTTTGGTCACGGTCTTAGTATAGTCAGTTGAAAACCTATAAATGAATAAATATTAATTTGATAATTATCTGTTGTCAGCGACTTTCATTGTTGTAAAGAGATATAGGTAGAAAAAAAACATCTTTTAACTGGAACTCTTTATCAAAAATAGGTAATTTAAAGACAAAAATGTTAGTGATTATTAGACATCGGATTATATGCACTAACAAAGTGCCAAAATATGCATGCAAATGTGCACTAAAAAGGGCTGAAATATGCACTTGAACCTATTGATATTCCTATAAATATATATATATAATATATAAAAATCAAAAAACCATTTTTATTTTTATATATTTTAATTAAAAAAAGGACAAAAGAAGCGAAATGTTCTTAAAATTAAGCAGTTTTTATGACAATATACAATTAAGTATTTTATTGTTACAAATTTTCGGCATTAATATTCTCTATGTCTTCAAGACTCGGGTTTTAATAACGTCCAACTTTGTGCGAATCTTTTCTGATATTGAATTAGGGAGGGTGTTGCCGAGTCCGATCATTGTTTCCAGTATTTCTATTGATTTAAATAGAGGAAGGTTTTGTGTTTACAATTTTTCTATGGCATCTGGTAACTTGTGGAAATGTTTTGAGATGAGGCCGATATTCTGTTTAATGGACGCGTCTTCAAATGCCAGCTTGCTTGACTTAATTGCAATGGCCTTCACACTATCAAATTGAAAAACTACTTGTTTTACGGCCTCAAAATTTTCAGCATAAAATAACCTTTAGCCAAGTGCCCCATCGAGTTATTATAGTTTCTGGCGGCAATGTTTGATTTGGTAATTATTCTTTGTAAGAGAACACACGGCGCGACGGTGATATTTAAAAACACTTTTTTTTGTAGAGGAAATCAATTTGTTAACATTCCTATACAACAATACAATACAAACACTCACGCCTGTCACCCAGAGGGGTAGGCAGAGACTACGGACTTACATTTGGCGCGATCCTGACACACCTCTCTCGCCTCCTTTACATCCATATATTTACGCATACACGCTCGTCGGTTAAGGGTACTCCTAATCTGGCCCATTTTCAATGTATCGCCGATTTGGTCGATAAATCTTCGTCTAGGGCGTCCCTTCCCGACTTTGCCGTTCACTTCTGAAACATAAATTTGCTTTGTCACTCTTTCCTCGTTCATTTTTTCTACGTGCATTCCTTTTTTAATCCTAGTCACAACGTCATCTTGCAAACCACACTTTTCTCTTATCACACTATTTCTCACCCTGTCATTCAGATTCAGTCCTAGCATACTCCTCAATGACCGCATTTTTACAGCCTTTATTCTACTCTCATGCTTCTTCTGCCATACCCAACTTTCACTACCATACATTAAAGTAGGGACTAACAAGGCATTATGAACTGCCATACGTGCCTTCTTTGACACATTCTGACTCTTCATAATTGCGTGTAGAGCCCCATTAACTCTATTTCCTGCGTTCACTCGTCGTTCTATATCCTTATCATATCTACCATCCCTGCTAAATAAACATCCCAAATATACAAACTCATCCACTTGCTCAATCAACTCCCCTTCTATTCTTATTTCACATAACGTTTTACTTTCTTCTCTTTCATAAACCATCACTTTCGTCTTACTTGTGTTCACTTTCATAACCCTTTCTTTTAATGACCAGTTCATTAAAGTAACACATCTATTCCTCTATCATTCATCATTTCGCATATTTCATCCATCTTATCATTCATTGCTCCACATACTTTCAGCGTAGCCTCCGCAATACACTTTTCGCCCCTCCGGGAGACAGGACGTGACGGGTGGCGAACCTCGTCGCCGGTTTTCCTCCCGGAGATTCTTCGCACCCCTGCTCCATTAAAGGGGCGCCGGGAACTCGGGGCCATTGTTTTTAATTGTTGGCTCATGGTGCGACCTAAGGGGCTACCATACGGCTAGGTGCCGTGTCTATCGTTTCGGCTTTGTCGCTCATTTAGCACCACCCGGGAGACACGTGTAGGGTGGGCCTAGGGTTAGGTGGTCGAAGCCTACGGACGCGAGCGACTCATCCCCATATACTCTAGCCTTATCTCTTCTGCAAGGCGATGAAACCCGTGCGCAGTAAATTTGGATAAAATGTTTGCAGAGCTTGGCCAGCTTTCACCATCATCAGACATGGCGCAGCATCAGAAAGAAATATGCAGATTTTTTTCATCCACAGACGAAACAAAGATCTTACGGATTCATTTATGAAACGTGCAACAGTTGAATGATTTGTTTTTTCTAGGATTTTACAGGCAACCAAGTGGGAAATAGAGGACTCCTTTGTTAGATTTCCAACTATCAAATTATCGTCTATCTATCGTATAACTATCAAAATATCGTCCACATGAATCCATAGTTTCATCAGCTGATATCCAGAGTAAATTGTTCTGCAGATATGCACGAATTTCACTTATAATACGTCTTCCTGGATAGCGGACATGTAATTTTTTCGAATCGTAGACTCTTCAGGGACTCTGATTCGTACAATATTTCTTGAGGAATTTTTGGCATGCTTGGTTATTCAGTTGATGAAACGGAATATTGCAAGCAACAAAAAACTCGTATAAATCTTTACTAAACGCTGTCTTCTTTGCACAATCCGAAGTTGAAGGCAGCTAATTTGTGTTAGCAGTTGCTGGCGACTTGTTGATGGTTTATTTCTTGCTGCTATGTGAGAACCGGTATTTACGTGTTGATCGATCTGAATTTTTTCGAACAAGGTATACGTTTGTCACAAATCTTGCAAAAATCATATTGCCAACAGTCGTGAACTGAGCCTGGTAACCTTTAATCGAAGATTCCATTAAAGTTAGGTTATTTTTTTTTTACTCACGGCATCGTTAAAACCACGGAGCAAATACAAAGAGGAGACGGCCTAAGCAACTGTGCACTGTGATTATTCAACTAGGTCCTGACGTCATCACAGTGCTTTAGTCAGTATGCTGTCAGCGTTCGTCCTGTGCGCTTATGTGTCGAAAATCGCAAATCGGTGTATTTTCGTAGTATTAAGAAGAAAAGGATGAAGTGTTGTGTTTTATAATGTAAAAACTACTCAGATAGACGCTCTGGTGCTATGTATGGCATCATATTTCATTTGTAAGTAATTTTATACTTAATTTATTAAAATAGTTCTAGAAAAATCTCTGCGTCGGCTTTCAAATATAATTAAATATCGACACTAGATGGCGATACTTTGTGTCATGGGAACTGAAAATATAAAGGTACGTAGAGCTCAGTATTGGTCAAATAATCATAGGAAGGTGCTGAATTTTTTTTTGCATTCAGTCCTAAAAACTTTTTAATCGTAAATATGCAAGTAGTTTTACAATTTATCGGTAGATGGAAAACAGTAAAGAGGGCAGGGCTTAACACCCCCTCACCCGCAAATTGTCACGCGTTGTTACATAGTAATCTAATTACAACACCTCTTTGTATTTGCTCCGTGGTTAAAACGTTCGTAAACAAACACTTGCGTTTTAAGCGGGTGATTGAATAGATGAATCATGTCATGAGCGAACGGCTCACGCGCGAGTGGAGGTGGCTACCCCCTCCTGCGCACCGCAATCGGGCCGCGTCGTCTATCACTCGCTCGCACGCACTGGTCAGTCAGTTCTTATATGCATTTGCATATGCAAATGTATAAAATCCGATGTCTAGTAATTACATTTAATAAGTGACAGATTTTTAAGAGCCTATATTATCAAATAGTTTTAATTTTTTAATATAAACTGTAAATGCCCTTACTTGTGGAATGTTACCACCCTTTCCTCATGGTAACGAATTTTACATTATCATTGTTAGTAGAATACTTTTTATTATATTACTCTTTCTCTTATTTAAAACTTACTAAAAATAATGCTCTTAGGCGTTTTGAGCAAAACAACGGCCATTTGCAAACTATGTCACATTTAGTTCAATATATATTCAATTGTGGCGCTTCAAATCAACAAAAACGTTTCGTAGGGTATAGTCAGTCCAGCGTACTAGTATATATGGAGGTCAATGAATACACATCAGACTAGGCTGTATGGTCTAAGACCTTTGCCTACTTTAATTCAAACCATACGTTAAAATGGCGTCCTTGGATAAATTGTATGATACTTTATCCAAGACCAAAAGGCTTTATCCAGTATGATGAATTATCCCTTGGATATATTATATATCAGGATGAGATTCTGAGAAGAGACGATTATGTGGGAAACACACATCACAGGCATATAAAAAAGCGTGCGCCGTGTTTATAGCTCTCAACATACGTCCGCGCAAAAAGAAGAGACGCGCCGAGCTTTTATATTATATTGAATAACTACAGTGGCTTCTACAGGGCTTAAGATGAACATGGAAAAGGCAGTATGATATTTAAGTTACTATGTGTAACGGTGTTGGCATAGGAACACTACGCGCTCGAAGTTGTTAACTCGGAGCGCGTAGGTACTAGATAATCCAACTTCCCCCCCAACGGGTTCCCGCCTTGTCATGGCTGTGGCTTGGTCACTCGCGGTGAACAAAGAGGAACCCACTTGGCTGGCCCGAGGTGTAGTGCCGGCCCGAGGTAGCCGCTCCGAGTGGTCTTGCCTTGCCCACTCCGGATGCGCGTTGGTGTACAGTTGCGGGAGGGGTCTCTCCCTTCCCGTCGCAACCGAGAAGGAGTCGCGAGTTAAGAGGAGTGTTGGTATAGCGATGCGCCACTCGCCCTATCCTTCGCGATTCTGGCGGGGCCGCATCGTTGATGCGGTAGGTAGTGGTGGGGTCACGAAGGGAGAAGTGTCGATATTGCGATATCTCCCTACCCTCCGCGGCCAAAATTTTACTGGGGGCGGAGACACAGACAAAATCCGCCGTTGGGGTCGGGAAGGCTGATGCTTACGAGTACTCGACCTTCCTGGCCCCATGGCCTCCGCGCATCGAGCCCGCTGCGCCGTTGGATGTAGAGGCAGCGAACATAACCCGTCTTTGCCCCTGCGATGCGAGTATGCGTAGGCATTTTCACATGAAAAAAAAAGGTAAATACAACTTCAACTAACAGGTCAATTGACGGTTACAATTCAATTCGGTTGGGCAACGTTCAGGAGATTACGACACATATTTTCGTCACGTACCTATTTCTCAAAACTTTTAAACACGAGTGTTCAAACAAGGCCTGTTGAAAGTGACGACATGTGAATCTGAGACGTGGTCGATTACTGCTGGCCATATGAGGAAACAAGGTCGCTAAGAGAGCTATGGAGAGGATTATGCTATTTTGAAGTTGATAGCGTTCATAGTGAAAATATCCGCAGTATAACCGGAGTAAGCGACGTGGCTCAACGAACCAGTAAGCTAAAGTGGCAATTGACCGGCCATAGTAGTAGAAGCCATAGTAGGCCAGCTGGATGTTGATGGATACTGGTAGCTTAGGACCGTGCATTGTGACATTTCTTGGAGGAAGGCTACATTCAGCACTGTACTTGTGATGGGCTGTAAATGTTGATAATAAATACCATAATAAATGAAGTATGTTGGTGGGTTATATCGATATCCATCAATATACCCAATAGATTTGCTGGTCTTTTCTAAAATCATCCGTTTTAGCCACCCGATGAAGTGACGGAACCCTTTTTTACGCGTCCACATGGCAAGCAAAATTGCAAGTCTTTAAATGGCTTTTTATTGAAACAGAACATGAAAAAATAAACTAAAATAAAACAATTAATAATATGTACTATTTTAACCGGAAATTGTTTCACGTAAGACTTTTTATTTTATTTTGTTCCAAATAGTATTCTACTTGCCTAAGATCATTTTATTTGCTTTGCTGTATTTTTATTTATTTATTCTTTATTGCATTCCCTATAACAAAATAATACAATAGGCGGACTAATGGCATTCATTTGGCATTCTCTACCAGTCAACCCATGGAGTGGTGAGAATTTGACGCAAGTGTGGCAATGCAGAAAAAAATAATTTAAAAAATATACTTTTCTAAATTTTAGTTTAAAAAAAGAATACTAGTTATTAGTGTTGCCCAAATGCAAGAACCAGACGAGACTTAGCAAGTCTTGGTCTTGGTCTTGCGCCAATACACTTGGTCTCGGTATTGCGATCCCTGTCTTGGTCATGGTCTTGGTCTTGCAGCAAGAGTCTCGCAAGTCTCGCAATGACCTATTAGCCTATTACTTCCGAGCTGGCGGCTCTGTGTTTACTTAGGTACTCCTTCAACCCGTTAATAACTAAGCCTTAAAGACAAGATCCAGATCCATTTTTACACATTTCAAGTGTATTAAATGTGTCTACAATATGTATCAAATATTCGAGCACTTTGTGTTTTAAAAACACACACTTCCAAAAGTCGAGATTTGCAGTGAATTTATTGAACATGTTTATCTATTAGGTAATAGTAATAATAATAATAATAATAGTAAGTAATTATTATAAGCCCATATAGTTAATATTATAATAATTACTTACTAGAATAAATTATTATGATATCTATCTATCCTTACATCCCTTACATCATCCTTACATCTAATTACAATATTCCTTGCCAGATCAGCATAATGTATTCGTGTCCATTCTGAGCACCCGGAAACTTGTTTTATTCTTCGGTACTCTGTGGCGGCAATCAAACAGTGTCAAATGTAGTGCGTAAGTATCATATTAGTCTGTGTGCGTGCGGCGCGGCGGTGACGATTGTATGCGATATTAATAGTAGCAGCCGGCACTTGTATCTTGACCTTGTACTTTTGAATAGCTGCACAATTTCTTTGACAGGTTAGTATCTGACCTGTGATGACGCCGACAACAAGACGCCGCGCACTATCAAAGTGCCGTTGGTCAAAACTAGGGATGCACTCTTTTTTCTTTTACTGAATATTTCCATTCGCTATGTATGTTTATGGTATTGTTCGTAATGCGCATAAGTCCAATTTTCCATTTTTTTAATTATTTTTTTTGCGTCTCATAGTCTCTAAGCGTATACGCGAACTCCTATACTCCCTGAAACGATACTCAGTCCTAACTGCAAGACGCAAGAGTCTCGCAAGCTTAGTCTTGTTCTTGCGCAAATCTTGCACGGTCAGTCTTGATCTTGGTCTTGCTAAAATAGGCGGTCTTGTTCTTGGTCTTGGTCTTGCAAACATGCAAGAACAAGACCAAGACTGCAAGTCCAAGACCGATTTTGGGCAACACTACTAGTTATGCTATTATTATGCTCCTGTTAACCACTCCAAGTAAGCTTAAAATATTTGTGATATGAATGTTTAGCCACAGTAGTCAATAGATGAATTCGAACTCTCGACTTAGAGTTTCCCGTCCACAACCTTTACCTTTATACTAACGTCGCCAATTCATCTACCAAAAATCCTGCATAAAAGGGCTAGGAACATATTTTAGGTGTAACTTTTTAAAGATGTATTTAAAAATAGGAATATCAAAAACATGTGTGTATGTATGTGTACTAATCAGGTAACTACACCCACAGGTACATTATATATTACTGACACCTACACCTACTAAATATCGCCAGCAATAAACTTGTTAGATGTCTAGAACTAAATAAAATTAATGTGGTGACTGATCATTTCGTAATTTATAATTTTTCTGTCGATTTAACGAGGTACCAAATATTTAACATAAGGTCTTAAAATAGGTAGGTGTATGTTCGCTACTATGTGAGCTCTGTGATACCCAACGCATGCAACTTGCAAGGCCACATTCGTCGGAAATCGCGCGATGCTTCTTGACTCGTAAGAAATAGGTAGATAGATTAAACCCGAAATACGATTCCTAACAGAAATGTGATTGTATTCTATTTAGTTAAAAATCTTCTAAACAAAGTTTTTATTTCAGTATTTTGTTTTATTATAACTTAAAGTATTTTAATTATAATAGACAAGTCTTTATAAGTATATAAGTAGGTACTTGGGTAGTGAAGTAAATTTCAACAAAATTTTCTAATAAAGTACTTGGGTATTACTTCTGTAGTTAAATTATTACTTAATTCTTTTTTCGCCATAATTACCTATATCTAACAAAAAATTAAATAAATTCACCTTTCATTATCCTTCGGTACTTAACTTAAAAAATGATATATCTAAATTTAAACATCGGCTCAATAATATATTCCGGTCTCAGCTCAACTCCCGCAACATGTCAAAAGCTATCAACAGTTACGCAATCCCCATACTGACATATTCGTTTGGTGTAATAAACTGGACTCAAGGTGACCTTATCAATCTACAACGTATTATAAATACCACTCTAACGGCTCACCGCAAGCGCCACCCTAGATCCTGCGTACAAAGGATGACTCTTTCAAGATCCGATGGAGGACGAGGTATAATAGATGTCCTCAACTTGCATAACAAACAAATCAAATGCCTTCGACAATATTTCTATCAACGCTCAGAACACTCAGCTCTCCACGAAATAGTTGAAAGTAACCTTAGCCGACAAACGCTTCACACCACTTAACCTTGCCGACCGAAATACACAACGCAACGAACGGATCACTGACGTAAAAGAGAAGATCGCCTCATGGCAACAGAAGTCCCTACACGGAAGGCACAATCACGACCTGCAGCAGCCACATGTCGACAAAAAAGCGTCGAACGCATGGCTGAAGCGCGGTGAACTCTTCCCAGAGACGGAGGCCTTCATGTTAGCGATCCAGGACCAGATCATCGATACTCGAAACTTCCAGAGACACATAATACGCGCACCTAACCTTCCCACCGATACTTGCAGACATTGCCACTCTAGTCCCGAAAACATACAACACATTACATCCGCCTGTAGAGCCCTTGCACAAACTGACTATAAACACCGGCATGACCAGGTAGCTTCCATAATACACCAACATCTTGCGCTTAAATTCAAATTTATACAAAAAATGACACCATATTACAAATATAAACCGGACATTATATTAGAAAATAATAATCATAGAATTTACTGGGACAGGACTATTATCACGGATAAAACTATCCACTTCAATAGGCCAGATTATGATACAGTACAGACATGAATACAGTATACATCATTATAGAACTGCATTTATGAAATTATAAAATTTAATATACAGTATACTATACATGGAAAAAACCACAGATTACCCCAGATTGGGGGTAATCTATGAATAAAACTAATGTTACGGATTTTATCACGTTTAATTTTAACTTCTTTACGTGGGGTTTTTTTACGCTTCTTTCGATGAAAGTTCCATAAAAACCCGCTTAAAAGAACACATCGTTGATGTGAGACACCGACGCTCCGGGAAGTCTAAAGTATGTCAACATGTTTAGTATCGTCCCAACCATTATATCGGATCTGATATACAACAAATCCTTGCAATAGAACACCAATTCCTACCAATGATGATTCGCGAGCCTTTTGAAATTAATAAACATCCTAATTTTAAAATGGAAGATGGCTGTGTGCTATCATCTGCTAAGGACCCTATCTATACAAATAAATAAAATTGAAGTGTCTGTTTGTAATGTCCAAATAACAGCTTTTTACTAAATGTACATACGGTACGTACTACAAAAACACAATTTATAAAAAATTTGTCTGCCTGTTTGTTCCGGATAATCTCCGAAACGGCTGGACCTGGCAGATAGCTGATGTTATAGGAAGTAATTTAGGCTACTTATATTTTAGAAAAACGATTAAGGTTCCGCGCAACATAATTAAAATCCTAAATTACACGCGGGTGAAGTCGCGGGGAACAGCTAGTAATTAATAAAATTAAATTCAATCCCAAGCATACTGTTATTGCATTTATTGTATTCATTTCTATTTTTATTCTATTCTATTCTATTCTATTCTAAATATGATATTAGGTCGTCAAACACCTTAGTCCTCCCGTGATCATGGGTACTGTCAAATGCCCAAAACATAGGGAATTAAAAAAGATTAAATTAAACGCGATAAAATCCTTAAAATTAGATTCATTGCTTATAAATTTTATTCACAGTGAACGTGGAAATCACTACACTCATGAACGGGAGTAGAAAAATGTCCGTCTTGTTGTGGCGGGGAAAGAGAATCCACCACCTCATATCGTGCTGTCGTAAGAGGCGACATAGGAAAACAAACAGGAGATGGGCAGCATCATCTTCCTGACAACAGATGTACCTAAATAATAATATCTGCGGTTGTCAACCCGCCTACCAAGCATGGCAACTATAGCAAATATCCAGCTACTTGACAATTTATGAGGGAGGCCTATGTTTATTTCAGTGGACTTTTAATAGGCTGACGATAATGAGTTCTACTCATTTTTGCAACCCTTAATATTTACGGTAGAGTGAAAACAAAAAAATAACATACTCGAAAATATGAATGAAATAAATACTGCATATACTATTGCCCCATGAAAAGTAAAAAAGTAGCAGCTTACATACATGTTACTATTGGGCACAGGCCGCCGAGTTTTTGGCCAAAAGTCTTCGCTGCGCAATTCCAACGCGGGATGTCCTCAACTACGAAACTTCTGTTTTCCTTTACCGCCAAAAATGTGGTAAATTGACATTCCAAATTGCTATATATGCTAAAATATATAATAATGCTTAAGTACCATGAAATTTAAGTTTTAATGAGTTTGATTACCGCCATTGACAAATAAAATAAAATGAACCTTTGTTTAAGTAAAACCGGCTTTCTTTAATTAGTAAGTAAGTATTTTTCCGCAATAGCCTGTTCATTTACATAATATAGGTATTCATATGAGCTATGAAACCAGGACTATCAAATATATCTTAATGTGTTTGAAAATATGAAATCTATTTTAATTTACAAACTGATTTATAAGTCTCGTTAAAGGTAAAAAAAAGTAAAGTAGCAGCTAATATACGTCTCACTAATGTCCACAGGGCTCATCATTACCTATAGTGTTTTGTGGGCAGAAAAATAGAATATACTGCGATGCTTTAATACATATTAACTGTTTTTACATCTCCACGACTACTTTAATTACTCAGACATCTAAGTTTGTTACAGTCCTTCTCTTCATATTGACTATTTCTCTTCTTTCGAATTTTTATTAGAAAATTTAATCCCATTATATACTCACACTATAATCATGGGTGACTTTAACACATGCCTACTCAAGGGTGACTATCGGTGTGAAAAGCTAAAATCATTAACCGAGGCATGTAATCTACATATATTACCACTATCTGCTACGCATAAAATGCCTAACTGTACTCCATCACTACTTGACTTAATTATTGTATCCTCTCCAGATTTTGTCCTGAAGCATGGCCAGCATGACGCTGATCTTTTCTCTCATCATGATCTCTTGTTTCTTGCATACAAAGTTCGTCCTCCTAAAGCAAAATCGAGAATTCTTCTGCAACGTAATTTTGGTGGAATGGACAAAGAACGTCTTCTGGAAGATGCTCGTCGCATGGACTGGTCAGCTGTTGAAAATGCTTCAACAGTCGACTTGAAAGTCGAGTTATTTAACTCCTTTCTTATCCAACTTTATGACATCCATGCCCCAGTAAAATCAATAAAAATGAAACATTTACCTGCACCTTGGTTAACTGATAGTCTAAAAAAACTTATTATAAAAAAAGGATTTGCTAAAAGTAAGTTAAAAGCTGATAAATCTGAGAAAAACTTACGATATTATAATAAAGTACGGAATCGCTGCAATACATTGTGTAGGGATGCACAAAGACGCCATATTCATAAATCCGTCGAAAACGGCGACGCAGCCAAAGTTTGGAAGTTTCTTCAGTCACTTGGAGTTGGTAAAACATCCAATAATTCTCCTCATCATAATGTTGATGTTGAATTCCTTAACAAATACTTCACCTGTTCTAGCACATTAGATAGCTCAGATAAAGATCGGACTCTGAGTATTCTTTCTTCAATACCAACTCCTGATTTTCCACCGTTTAATTTCTCTCCTTTCACTGATAGTGATGTTAAAAAGAACATTTTGTCCATCTCGTCCAATGCCGTGGGTGATGACAATGTTAGTCGTAACATGATCTTACCTATCCTAGAATTTGTTACTCCTATCCTTACCCATATCTTGAATAAATCCATCTCCTCTTCAAAATTTCCTGATGTTTGGAAAAGTGCACTTGTAACGCCTCTCCCAAAAAAACCCCATGCTTTGCATTTTTCCGACTTTCGTCCTATCTCAATTCTCCCGTTTTTATCCAAACTCCTGGAGAAACTAGTTTTCTTTCAGTTAAATCTCTACCTAAATAGAAATTGTATCCTGGATCCTCTCCAATCTGGTTTCCGATCGGGTCATAGTACGACAACAGCGTTGGTTAAAGTTACTGATGACATTCGACGAGGTATGGATAACAAACAGCTCACTGTGTTAGTATTGCTTGATTTTAGCAATGCGTTTAACACTGTTGATTTTGACATCTTATTGAGTGTGTTACGTTCTATTAACATATCTCCTCCGGTGATTGGCTGGTTTCATAGTTATCTTTACGGCCGACGGCAGCGTGTTCGCATCGAAGATGAGTTCTCATCTTGGTGCGAATTACGGGCTGGAGTGCCTCAGGGTGGTGTGCTGTCTCCTTTACTTTTTGCTATATTCATTAATTCTATCTCTCAAAATATTACTTCTCTCTATCACATGTATGCAGACGATCTCCAAATCTACACTCAGTCAACTCTGTTAAATCTGCCTTCTGCTGTTGCCACCATCAACAATGACCTAGCGGCGATAAACCAGTGGAGTCAGCGTTATGGTCTAAAAATTAATCCGTTCAAGTCCCAGGCTATAGTTATTGGTGGTGGAGGGATGGTCTCCAGAGTTGACTGGAACAACCTACCCTCGGTGACACTAAATGACGTTGTCATACCCTACAGTAAATCTGTAAAAAATCTGGGAATATATCTAGATTCTACCTTGTCGTGGTCGCAGCAGTTAAAACAAGTGAGCAAAAAGGTGTTTGCTACTATGGGTTTACTTCGTCGTTTACGTTCTTTTCTCCCCATTCCCACTAAGATTATGTTAGCACAATCCTTACTTCTCTCTATTCTCGATTATGCGGACGCAAGTTATCTCGATTTAACTGAAGACCAACTGAACAAACTTGAGCGAATTCAAAATATTGCTATTAGGTTCATATTTGGTTTGCGTAAATATGATCATGTATCCGAATATCGTTTACAGCTCAAGTGGTTACCCATTCGCTTTCGCCGGAATCTGCAAACTGTACTGTATATCTGTAACTGTACTTGAAGGAAAACTTTAAGTTTCTTGGTCATGATCGACCTGATAGAGTTCTTCGGTCAGCCGGCGAACTAATTCTAGAACCATGTTCATTTCGAACAAAATTTATGAAACATTCTTTTACGAGCCAAGCCATAAGGTTATGGAATGAACTTCCACTCCAAATTCAACGTGCTCAAACTTTGAAAAGATTCAAAAGTGACGTCAAGAAGCATTACCTAACACTTTGTGGTTATTGATAACCAATTCTAGCAATATTTATTATCTTTGTATATATATGTATGTGTATATATTTATATATTTATATATATATATATATATATATATATATATATATATATATATATATATATATATATATATATATATATACCTATTTATTAATATGTATGTTTATTTTATTATTATTTTTTATGTATTATTGTGGTATTTTAACAAAATATAGTTTAGTTTATTTAGATATTAGTATCTATACAATAAGGCGGTCTTATCGCTCTTTAGCGATAAGACCGCCTTATTGTACATACGTATATATTAAGTTTTCTCTGTAATGTATTTATTCGTTGTATATGTGTGGTGTACAATAAAGTATATACTACTACTACTACTACTTTCCCCACGAAGTTATTCGTTACCACTTTAACGGACACGTGTTAAGTCAGCACGTAAAGTTGTCTATAACAGTTTTGCTCCCGTACTACGATGAAATCTCACGGCGAGAGCTACAAGGCCCTCGTATTTGTTTAAATACAATTTCTAAAAACTGAAACTAAGCTTGTGTATGATTGTTGATCACATCTACCTAGTAATTACCCTTCCAACGATGCCACGAACAAATTTTCAATTATTTACATCGTAATTCAGTAACATTCTATTAATTAATGAGGGCTAATAATCTTCCACTCACCAGATGTCGCTAGTTGTGACTGAGGTAAAGTTTTTCGTTACATAGTGTCAGTTAATTGAGAAATTAGTTTTAAATAATAGTTTATCATTATCTAGAGTATTATATTAATATACAATACTGAGTCAGTGGTTTGATTTTTAATTTTTTGCACTTTATAACTCTTTTTTTAATTTTTCTACTTTAAGTTATATTTAAAGTTTAATTTATTCATTTCTAATGTATTTAATATAAAAATTTTTTGTCAAGCTATATCATGAGATGGTCAACAAACAGTGCTAAATATCAAAATGATATAAATGATAGACTACTTTATGACAGGTATATGATCAATCTACGATCTGGTCACGACATATATAAAAATATGTTTAACCCTATACTTGACGATGTGCATTTAAATGCACACTATTTTGTAAAAAATCCTAGGCAAAAATCAAGAATATTTTTCATTTATTTTGTTTACATTCGCGTAGTGTAATACCCATATCTTACGGCAAAAAATATTGATGAGCAGTGGCAGCACCAGGACGCACAGTAGGTCACAAGATGGCAGAGCGTGCGCGGGCGTCTACGACATACAAGGTAAAAATCGTTTGGAATCGTATCATTTAACTATAAAAATGAAAAACAACTTGCTAGAAATAGTACCTAATAACACATTCTTTCGAGTGAACTATAAATTTTGTTAATTAAATTTAGTTTTCTTAGTCTAATTTTCGTGTCATTCTGCATGTACCTTTAAATGCACATTGCCAACTTAACAACAGACTTCTTGAATTTGGGTGTGTGCATTTGTGGATACATTGCCAGTTTGGAGGCAATTATTTTTTAATATATTATTATGGATAACAATGAAATTAATTATTTATTTTGGTTGGTTATTTAATAATATTCTTTTTGTTGTAGTCTTCTGCAAGAACCGCCAGAATTTTGGCGTTAGTGCCTAAGTCTGGTGCTGGTTCCGACATCGAGAACAGTGATTCTTCTGAAGATGAAGTTTATTATGCACGCAAAATTGTGGAAAACAAGATCGTTGAGGGTTCTGATTTAAGTTCAGAACCACCATCACTAGGATCTTCATTTGAAAATCTTCATTTACTTTCAGATAGTGGTGAAGATACAGTTTTCATAACAACTGTAAGCTCGTCAGTGATTGACTCGAATATTAATTTATGTCATCAAGTATCGACCCCATCTTATCTTGGTCCAGATTCACCGTCTATACTAGCTTCAGTTTCAGTTCCAACTGCTTCAGATAGCCAAAACCAGCAAATCAAACACCAAAGTCCACTGGCTACAAACATTTCATCTATACCAGCTTTCAACGTTTCGCAAATTTCACCATTAGCTGGTCGAAATGATTTTAACATTGCATCTCCATCTGGTGGCACTCGATCGAAGAAAAAAACTACAGTTGTTGTCAAAAAGGCACTTGTACGCGTAAAGCGAATAGATACGAAATGGACTTGTACGAAATCGTTTAAAGGTAAAGCAGATATTGAAGTTAGAATGTTCCCGCCATCACTGCAATCTAGGTCACCGTTAGAGTACTTTCGGATGTTCTTTGACGATGACCTTATAGAATTGATTGTCCAGCAAACTAATTTGTATCACATGCAAACAAAAAGCACACCACTTAATGTCACAACGGATGAAATAAGGGATTTCATTGCGATACATTTATTGATGGGTGTAGTAAACATGCCTGCTTACACAGATTATTGGTGTAAAACGCTGCGTTACAATAAAATTGCTAACATAATGCCATTAAAACGGTTTCAACAGATCCGAAGATATTTACACTTTGCTAATAATTTACAAGATGATGGAGACAGGTACTTTAAAGTTAGAAATCTTTTAGAAAGTATACGCCGTAATTGTCTCAAAATTGAAGAGGAAAATCGTTTCAGCATTGACGAAATGATGGTGCCTTATAAAGGTACACGAGCTGGTTCACGTAAACAATACATTAAAAATAAACCCCGTAAATGGGGTTTTAAAGTATTCGTTCGCGCAGGAGTATCCGGTATTATTTATGACTTTTTGGCATACGGTGGAGAGGATACTTTTCGTTATCATGATTTTACGGAAGATGAAAATGGCATGGGTTTAGGCGCAAAAGTTGTATTAGCTTTATCCAAGACAATCAAACAACAAGCTTGTTCAGTGCTGTACTTCGACAATTTTTTCACTTCTCTGGAGTTACTGAAGCATTTGAGAAATGAATATGGCATCTTTGCTTTAGGGACTATAAGGCAAAATAGACTTCGAGGGGCTGCAGCTAAACTGCCGACTGATAAAAACTTAAAGAAAAGAGGCCGTGGATCTTTTGCCCAGGTCATTTCTAATGAATGCAAAATAGCGGTAATTAAATGGTTTGACACTAAATGTGTCACTGCGGCAAGTACGTACACTCACTCCCAACCAGTGCAACAAGTGTGGCGATATTGCAAAAAAAACAAAAAGCAGAAACCCTGTTACATGTCCCAACATAATTAAAGAATATAACAATAATATGGGAGGTGTGGATCTTGCAGATATGCTTGTTGCACTTTATCGGACTGAAATGCGAGCACATCGTTGGTATATTCCTTTATGCTCACAGCTTCTTGACATATGTGTTAATAATGCATGGCTCATCTATCGTCGTGAAAACAAAGGTAAAAAGCATATGAAACTCAAAGTTTTTCGATGTGCCATAAGTAATGATCTCAACACATTTCAAAGAACAAAGGAGATTGCTAATACTTCTAGAGGTGCGCATTTTGTCACACCACAAATATCTGACTATGGCCGATTGGACCAAATTGGGCACATGCCATCTTTTGCAAGTAAAGGCAGATGCAAGAAATGCATAAAAAGTCAGACTAAATTCATATGTGTGAAATGTAATGTACGTCTTTGTTTAGTAGAGGGTCGTAATTGTTTTTTTGATTATCATACTAAGTCAGCCTAATTTTTTTACTAAACCTAATTTTAACAACATTTTTTTATAAGTCCTTAATTTATATAAAATATTATATTTTTTTAATTTGTGATGATTGTTTAGCATTATTTACCATGTGATGCCTTGATTTAAAGGTTACGATTGTTGATATCTTTAATACTGATTGTTGATCTCTTATTTTAGTAGCATTTTTTCTTTATAAATAAACATACGATACTTAATAGATAAATAGTTGTAACTTTAGTTTGTGATAATTGTTTAACAACAAAGATAATATAGATTTGACTTGATCTAAAGGTAAAAGTTGAATTTGTTGATGTTTTTTACTTATTTTTGATCTCTTAAATGATTATGATAATTATATGGGCAATATAAGCAAAACAGATAGTTTTTTATAAAATACTTCATATTAATAAAACATTGATTGGATAAAAATAAAGCATGTTTTATTTAACCCTGCACATGGCAAAGTATATTTTAATGCACACGCTTTTTTGATGGCGTGAACTCGACAAAGCTAGCAATGTGCATTTAAAGACACACGCTTTTATGATAGCCTAAACTCGACAAAGCTAGCAATGTGCATTTAAAGACACACGCTTTTGTGATAGCCTAAACTCGACAAAGCTAGCAATGTGCATTTAAAGACACACGCTTTTATGATAGCCTAAACCCGACAAAGCTAGCAATGTGCATATAAATACACATGCTATATTTCCAAAATTATATATGTTGGATTTTTTTTTAATATTTTCTATATGTTTTTGACAACTCCAAGATCCAATATATATAGCAAGAACAACGAATATTTACTAAAAATATTCTTGCCAACTATAGGGTTAATAAAGCTATAAAGATAATGAAAATTTTGCAATAATTGCAAACAGACCAGTTTTAATCAGTTTACATATAGATTAGTACAATTGAAATAAAAACCTCAATTTTCATATTTTTGATAGATGTCACTATTATCTATTGACATTATTACACTTTTAAAATAAAATAACAAAAATACTAAAAAACTAAACGTTACAATTTTTAAATAATTTTAAAAATCTTAATATTTAAACATATACATATTTTTTCCATTTGATGATAGATGGCGCTATTTTGATAACTACATCGGTGTATTTTACCGAGTTTATAAATATATTTTAAACTTTATTTATAAATTATTTATAAATATGGTATATGGTATTATTAATATTTGATTTATAAATATTTGAAAAACACCCGTTATCCCGCCTATAACTAAATATAATAGAAAATTAACATTTAAAGGAAGGAAAATACTTAAACTTCTTTTTTTGAAGTTCTGTAATTGGATAAAAAATTAGCCTATAAGTTGCCCCAGGTTACTAACTACCTACATACAAAATTTTATGTAAATCGGTCCAGTGGTTTTTGCGTGAATCCGGAATACACAGACAGACAGACAGACAGACAAAAATTCTAAAAACCACTGATTTGGCTTGAGAACCCTTTGTTTAGTCCCTTGGACTTGTTTTTTCAAGAATATATTAGAATTACAGACACGACTTTTCTACAGATTTATTATATGTATAGAAACCAATTTTAAAATTTGTGAAATAAATTATTGATCTCCATTGATTATTGTTGTTTTCCTCAGCTTCCTGGTGACACTCAGTTTCCTGTGGGTCGATTTTTTTTTAAATGACCATAAATCAAAAAATATTAAATATTTTGATTGTTCCCTTTAGGATAAGCTAAAAGACACTGTAATCTAGTTATTAGACTTCCGCCACCAGAATGTATAAAAAATGTCAGGCCGAAATCAGACTCGAATTCTTCCTAAGTTTGTAGAACTACCATTATCTCAATAACCATCAAATGTGATTGTGAATGGTTATGGGTGGCATGAGAGAATCAGATAGGGAAAAAGTGAAAGGGAGAGGAGCGGAGTGCAGTTGCACGCTCTCGTCTTCATACCTGATTTTTAGTATAAAAAAAATCCCCAAGCACGAAAATGTGTCAATACAACTTTTTTTGCAACTTTGTAACCCTCCACTCTCTTACGTTACGCTCAAATAGTCAGATTTTCTAAATGCACTCATTTTAGCTCGTAATTAACCCACATTTTTTTTCGTGGAGAAACCCTCATGGATAACATTCGCTCTGGGGGCAACGAAAAGGTTATGCCGGACTCCTACCGGCTAAAACCCCACGGTGGTTACCATCAGCGTATACGAGGGATCCCAGGATCTCCGTTTGGAACGCAACCAGGACGTAACCCCAGAGGCCCCGGTGATAGGGGAACAGTTTTCAAGAGGGCCGTGACGAACGCCTTGGCAACGTCATCTCCGAGCGGGATCCGCCCTGTCCTGATCCCGTTCAGCAGCCTCCTTCTGAATCATAATTAACAGAAAGTGTCTACGGCCCTGCACGCCGAATTCCCGCATTAATTCACCTTACCTTAATCTGACGCGCTTGGGTAAATCCAAAAAATTCCCTCTTGGGCTTCCCTACCGGTACACAAGGTAACAAGTTACGCTAGTCATTGTCTTTTGTTCACGAACTTTAAGCTCACAGTTATAGAGTAAAATAAGTAAATAACGTGTGCTTAACACGACCCCCTATTGTGATACCTCGTTTAGACTCTCGCCTCGCGCCTCGCCTCGTACCTCGCCTCGCAGCTCGCGTGTTGTTGCGAGGTAACGAGTGCCTGTTTACACTCTCGCGATGCGGTCAGTTTGCCATAGATAATATACTATATAGGGTACAGTTTGCGTGGAGCCAGCAACGATGAATCACGTCGAAATAATAGCGGCATCAACTCTTGCCTTAATAAGTATTTATCGATGTTTGACAATTTTAAAAATAAGGAAATTAAAAAAATACGTCGTTGAGGAAGAATATGACGGATGATATCTATTCGTCGAAACAGAACCTTTTCAGTTTCATAATTTTATATAAATTGCTAGTACCTATTGTGCAAGATTAAATAATATTATATTATTAAAATTGTAATTTTAAAACAAAAGCAATTCGAATGTTATTATGGAAGGGCGCCGTAAACAAACTGAAACGAGACGCAAGTTAAACACCACGCTCGCGTCCCTCGCGAGACCCTTTGCCTCGTGCCTAAAAAACCGCCTCCGACGCGAGCTCCGCGAGTGGCGAGGCGAGCTGCGAGGCGAGCCACGAGCTAGCGTTTACACTCGCGCCTCGTGGCTCGCCTCGTCGCTCGCGCGAGAGTGTAAATGGGGTATGAGATATGCAGTAAGTGACCGGAATGGAGTTACTGACACTTACAACCGGAAGAAAAGTTCTTGAACGGCAGCTTTGTACTCGCAAGTGCTGTGTTGGGTGATCCCCTACTAAATGCAGTGACGACCTGAAGAAACACGCAGACAGTCGATGGATGCGAGTGGCTCAGGACCATACTTTGTGGCAACATGTGGGGGAGCATATGTTCAGCAGTGGACTTGTGGTTGTAGTTGTAGTTCGTAACTTATCGCGTAGGTCTCTCAAGTGAATATTGTGTGCATATACACTAAATTCTGTACGTAAAATTTTAATCAACGCAATAATTAATGAAAAAGCTATTTATTATACCAATTTGTACTATTTTTTCTAAACAATTTTACAGACTTTATCACAACATGACATGATGGTAATTCTAATGTTTTATATTTGTGTAATACTTTCGTTATAATTTACAATTGTCGACCAAGACATTTGCATTTATAATTTTTAACAGAACATATTTCAAATGCAAACCTTTTTATCCCTTCTTAAATGCTATACGGATTACAATAAACATAGCAAGCTAACAGCATAGCAAAGTGGCGAAGCAATCAGCTTTGTAGCGGTTTCTAACGGTTGCCGTTGAGCAATCAGTTTCAAAATAGGATGATGCCTGGGTGATCAGTAATCGATTGCTGAAAACAGAATTTTAAAATTCAAAACCGTTCTCGAGATAATCGTGGGACAGACGGACAGACATCGTGAAATCAATAAGTGACTTCGCAACCTTCGCCACTTAATAACTTAATACAGAAAAAATCTTAATGGATCCCAATATTAAGGAACACCCCTGCGAAACCTTTAAATATAAATCTCTAAGCATTAAGGACAGAAAAATAAGGCATTTACATGCAATGGGAAGTTACCGACTGTCATTTTTTATTTAAATTTATTGAGTTACGATATCCTTAATTAATACATAGGATTAAGAGTGAAATCATATCTATTATCTTCTATAAGCATTTAGCTGGACAGTTTTGATACCACAAATACGCATCGTGCGTTAAATCTTTAAAGGCATATTTTTGCTTTTTTACTGTATACTATGAAGTGTTATAAATAGAATTGTATGCTATACCACAGTTAGAGTCTAACAGTTGGGAAACATATATTTGTGCAGAGCAACATCTATAAAACGTGTCACGAAAATATTTGGCAGTGCAACACTTGTAAATGTATTTTTCAGTTCTTCAAACTGTGAAACATCTTTGCTGTGACTATACCTTATCATTGAAGAGTATATTTTTATTAATTTAATTCATTTTTACTTTACTGACCAGATAAACAAGTAAAATAGGTGGACCTGTGGGATCAACCGAAAATGTAAAACCTTTCTTATCGAAGTTTCAACGCGTATGTTTTTTTATGTATGTGCACAGATTTCTTGGAAACGGCTGAACCAATTTCACTAACATTTTTAATAGACAATACCTCAAGGGTGGACCCATTTGAAGAAAATTTTCCAGCCCGTGGGGTATAAAAAAATAAAGCATTTAATCAAAAGCTTAAAAGAATGAGATAATTTCCACAAACGGCTTCTGAAGTTGTGGTTTCAAAATTTCGATTTAGTTTATAGGTATGTGTTAGCACCGACCTCACAAGCTATTACGTAGAAATTATTGTATGCCTTCTAGTTATTAAAGTCGGTTTTACCGGTTAGTTCCCACTAGTTGGAATGATTACCTACATACTTCAATCGTTAAACTTATTTCCTCCATGCTTACTAGTGACACTTTTTCCAGTAGTTCAACTGACTTTAAATCCTTTTAAAGGTTAAAGTAGTGAAACTCAACACACCACCTGATTGAATTATTAATAACTTATAACCTAAGCATATTTGAGTTACCTTAGAATGAAAAAAACTCATGGTTTTTGGGTAAATTTAGCATAATTTTATATAATAGAAAGGTGCACCTGCACCTTACCTACTATCGATATCATAAAATATTTCTCAAAATAACTTCTAGCAAAAGATATCATAAATAAATACGATTACAATAAAATTTCAATTATGATTTAATTTACTCAGGTGGTGTGATCGGCTCTTCTCATCTTGAAGTAATCAGTGGAACCAGTGGAATATAACCTTTTACCTAATAACCTAATATAGTGTTACTTTTTCATATATACATCTCATTCATAATAGGTATCTCTGTATATTTTCACAAATGATCTGTGGCAATAAGTTGTCTAAGCATCCGTTCTCATTTTTTCACTAATAATGATGGTTTCTATAAATACCTAAAATAAAGAGATATATCAGTACGCAATAACAATAAAATTTGAAAAACCGAATGCTGAATCGATTCAAAAAATGAGAATTGATGCTTACGTATCTTATCTAATAAACGTTTATAAAGGGTGACAAACGAGCACACAGTCTACCACTACCATACATTGCTGTTATTGTTGAAGACTAAGATGGAATGTCACGATTCTCTAAACTATCTAAATGAAACAATCAACTGCTATATTCTACGCTGGTGTTCTGCGTAAGCGTCTGTCTTCATACAAAATACGCCTATTTTTCACAAATAAATAGCGACTCGATGTTGACAAATGTAATTTCATCCTTAATCCACCACAATAGGTGCGTTCCAGTGTCCAACTTAGTAAAAACTTAAGAGACTATGTAGACCAGCACCATTTATGTACTTTTAATTAATATAGATATTTTAAAATTGTATCAATTAAAATATTGATGTTTGCGGGAAGAGAAGGCAATTCAAAAACGATTTTATAGTATACAAAATATTTTATACCAAGCAGTCAAATATCAATGAACATTTAAAATGATTACATATATTTAGATACAATCCTAGTGGAGATATCACAAAACATTTAGATAAAAAAAAAAACAAATTATGTAACTTAACATAAGCTCCATTAACTACTCCCTTGCAACAATGAAAAATATAAGGCATGGCCCATAATATATAATATAATAAAACAATCTTACTTTACGATCGCGGCAGCCTGTAATAATAGTGAGGAATAACGCAGGCGAATTTCTCCCTTCTTTATTAATTTGCTCCTGACTTCTTGTAAACCATATAATTCAATAAAAAAAGAAAATAAGGCATGTTTATATGGGCACTGTTTTATAATTTTAATAATTAATATTATATTAGTAGTAGTAGTAGTAGTAGTAGTTGAAGTGCGGGGCGGGGTGTCCCCCCAGTAGAGGGAGTGACGACCTGGTAAGACATGCAGGAAGTCGATGGATGCAGGTGGCTCAGGACCGTGCTGGGTGGCATTCCTTGGGGGAGGCCTATGTACAGCAGTGGAGTTGTGAAGGACTGTAATGATGATGATGATAATGATGAATATTTACTTTACATTTTTTAATTCCTTTTACCAAAGTAATTTATAAGAATGACAGAAAAACTGAAAAAACGTAACAATACAATTCTTTAAATCTAAGCTGACGATTTAGTTTAATTATGTTTAGTATTACCACCACATACACAAATACATTTCTATAACTATTCTACAAAAAAAAAAACACACTTACATACGCCATAGAAAATCTACTAGGTAAAGAAATGGACCGGGCATATGTACTTAGTCGGGTCATACGTTCTGTCAAAATCTTATTATTTAAAATTTTTGAATACTGGCTAGATCAATGGCTTCACCAATTTTAAAAATATAACGTTTGCGCGAGTCCACACGCGTTTATGAACGAGCGTTTGAAAATGAAAAAAATTAGGCTGGATAGATCCCGCGCTTTGTTACGGCGGTACGAGGGAAAAAAATACCGCGAATTTTTGTTTTCGGATGAAAAAAATTTCATCGAAGAAAGTTATAATAAACAAAATGATAAGGTGTATTGACCACAGCAGTGAAGAAGCCTACACGCGTAATTCCGAGGGTTCAATAAGCACATTAACCTTCGTAACTCACGATTTGGCTTGGAGTCTCATATTCAGGCTTAAACGAGGTGTTTTTCTGTGAAAAAGGAGTAAAAACCAGTGCCGAGGTGTACCAAAATACCGTCCTAACAAACATAGTGGAACCTCTTTTTCAAACAATGTTCAAAAACAGACATTGGATATTCCAACAGGACTCTGCACCAGCTCATAGAGCACGAAGCACGCAAAACCTCAGCAGAATTTGGAATCTCTCCGAGCATCTTTGGCTAAAGCAGCGGCAGAAATAGATATGAATGTGGTGAGTGCTGCGATAGATGATTGGCCGCGTCGATTATCGGGCATGTATTCAAAATAGGGGAGGGAATTTTGAATAATGTAAATAAAATTGTATTCTAAATGAAATTACCTTTCATTTCATATATAATGTCTATATAATTATCAAAAAGTGTATCATTGATTTTATAAAAAGTTTTTGACAGAACTTATGACCTGACTTAGTATATAGTAGAGGCGAGATTTTAGGTATTTGCGACTTAAAGTGAAACCAACTTCTAATAATCGCTGTATCATATATTTAATGAGACACCTGCACCGATCTATAAAACTATAATATAAATTATCTTATTTTATAAAGAACAATGACAAGTTCTAAATTCAACAGTCATTGATTTGTAGCATCTTAATGTAAAAAATGTTAAAACGTTGAAATAATTTTTGAAGAAATGTGCACGCGAAATATATTAACATTACATTTTGAGGTTATGTAAAATTAATTTACAAGATAAAGGAATGTGAAAGTGACACTCCACAAAGTTCAAATTTGTAAGGCTAGAAAAGCACCCACAAATCCTCTGGTATTGCAGATCCATGGGAGAGGTCCATGGGCGGCAGTGATCACTTACCATCAGGTGAACCGTTTGTATTAAAAAAAATTACAACAGCTACAGAATTCGAATTAGATCAGGCGCAGGCTTTGGCAGCACGCTTAAATTTCCTCGTCACCGTTACCGTCACGTGTTTTATTTGTTTTTTAATTACAGTAACTGCTGTATTAAAAAAGTTACAATAACACAAATGATTTCATATATTACAAATTATGTTTTTCATTTAATTATTGAAATAAAATTCAAATAATATTTAAATATCGTGGAAAAAATACTTCGTACTTAGTGTTTTTTATGCGATAACCAAAACTGCTGATTCAAAATATATTGATCAAATAATAGTCCATTCATAAAACTGTCTCAGCATCACAATGTACAACTAATCACGATATTATTACTATTATTATATTATATTAATAACTATCCTCAGAAAATACTCAGGCAAAGTCCTGTCATTGTCCTTTGAACGGTTAAATGAGAAAAATAAAGTAGGTATAAATTTCTTAATCAACAGGGACTTATTTGTTTATATACAACTAGCGATCTGCCCCAGCCTTCGCACAGGTGATTGCTAGAAATCGACAACAGCGCCGCCTACCGGGTCCGGGTCAAATTATAAATCTAAATCTTCCAGCGACCGACTCAAACACACAAAAAATTGTATCAAAATCGGTCCAGCCGTTTAAAAGTTCAGTGACAAACACACGTACAGAAGAATTATATAAAGAAGAAAGATTTGGAATAACTTTGTCAAAACGTAAATGTTAAGTTTAGTTAGTTTAACAAAGAAGTTATAATATTATACTTCATATAATATTTTAACTTGTTGAGAAACTAAATTACTTTGTGTATCTTAGATTGACATTTCCAAATAAAAAAAATTGGTTAGTCAAATTCAAATATTCAACTGACATACGAAAACTGAATATGAAAAAAATCAAAAGCCCTCATGCATTTAAAATGTATTGTCACCAAAAAAGTAGAATCATAAAGTAATCAGCAAAATTTACTAAATAATTTCGATTTTCATACTGAAATATTATAATATTTAAGTGTAACACTTGGTAGATGCTACAAATTATAGGGTACTCTATTTGCATTTCAGCCACCCCTTATGCTTAGGTAAAGTTATATTTTTAGCTTAAATATAATCAATTTATGCTACATGTTTTATGATACTCTAACAGTTAATAAACACCTACTTGCTACCCTATATACACAAATATTTATGAATCATGAAGTTTTTCTACAACTGCAGCTGTCTTTAAATCTTCTGTGTTGTTTAAGCCATCATTGCTGTTATTTTTTTCTAAAGCTTCAACAATTTCAGTTAGTTTAGAATCTTGCATTGTTTCATCACAATGGATTTTATTCACGCCCTCATTGATATCATCATCTTCTTCCTCTTTCTTTTTTTTAATGTCGTCTTCATGTGTGGAAGGCTCTTCTGAATCACATTTTACTTCTTTTACCTTGTTGTGACATTCGGCTTCATTGACATTGGTATACAGTTCATTTTTACTTTCTTCATTCTCCTCACCTTTATCAGTTTTTTGCCTTGTGAGATCTTCATTAAAAGCACTAAAGTTGCTTATTGTTGCATTATTTATTTCATTTGTAGAAACTTTATTTATTTCATCAGTAGAACTATAATTTGCTTCACCAGTAGAAACATTATTTATTTCACTAGTAGAAACATTATTTATTTCACTAGTAGAAACATTATTTATTTCACTAGTGGAAACATTATTTATTTCATCAGTAGAAACATTATTTATTTCATCAGTAGAAATATTATTTATTTCGTCAGTTTCCATATTGTGACAATCGCTAGGGTTGTTTGAAACACTATCGTTTTTATCTATTGATTTATCGGAACTGTTGTTATGCTCACTGGTAGCTCCAGTCAAATCAACTTCTTGGTTTTCTTGTACATTTGACTCCACGGAGTTTTCATCAATGAAAATAGGATCATCATTATCTTCTAAGTTGGGCAATATTTCAACGTCATCATCTTCTTCACTGGTGTTATTAGCTATACCCATTTTCTTGGCGATATATTGTTTCATTTCTTTATTGATATTCTCCCTTACTTCATTGAATCTACTTACTGATGTGTTTAACAATCGATCTAATGTTTTATGTAAATTTCGCATTTCATTTATTGAGCGTGTTCTTAAAAACATAGTTGTAGCTTCCTTCTTTAATTTATGTAATCTCGATAAAGAATATTCCAATGCATCTACAGCATCAATTAGATTGTATCTATACCATTCAACGGGCACATTTAAGTCACATTCTCGCTTCGACATCTCTGTTCCTCTATTAAATTTAGCTGAATTTTGAGCACTACTACGTTTTGAATTTGTATGTTTACTCTTGTTAGTATAAGTTTTCAAAGGGGGCGGCGAAGAGGAGCGTGGTAAAGTAACAGCACTAAGTTTTGCGGCATATGTTGCGCCTTTGGGAGCAGTTTTACCCTGTGTATTTTCAGTTACCGCTACAATCGTTGCTGAATAACCACCTGGCATTGTGGGATTTGCGTTAATAGCAAATATTCGGCCGTCCGGCAGTCGATACATTTTGTTAGATGACAAAGTCTGAGGATCTACACGGAATTTCAATCCGCCCGTAGCAGCATTTACAGTCACATCATTATCTGTCATCTGCACAATATTATCAGGCGTTAAATCTGGCAAGGCAATATTACCAGTTCGTGGTGCAAGGGGTGGTACAGAATTAACTTTTGGAGCTGCAACAGGTCCTGGGGTCATGCACTGAACATCATCATCCACGGTGTCTTCCATCACCTGTTAAACATACATATATGTAAAAAACAAAATTAGCTGTTAAGACTGCGCCGAGCAAAACAATTCAAAACGGCAGTCATTATTTAGTCCATAATATTATATTACTAGCTGTTCTCCGCGACTTCGCCCGCGTGTAATGCAGGGTTTTAATTATGTTGCGCGGAACCCTAATTATTTTTCTAAAATATAAGTAACCTAAGTTACTCCTTATAACATCAGCTATCTGCCAGTGAAAGTCCCGTCGAAATCGGTCCAGCCGTTTCGGAGATTAGCCGGAACAGACAGACAGACAGACTGACAAGCAGACAAAAATTTAAAAAAATGTGTTTTTGTTATAAGTACCGTATATACTTTCATATGCATTTAATAAAAAGCTGGTATTTTGACATTACAAACAGACACTTAAATTTTATTTATTTGTATAGATGTAATAAATACTTTGGTATAAAATAATATGCTTAAAATTATTCCAAAGCAAATATAAAAAATATGCACAGTTTAATAAACAGAACTAAGTTGTAGTGTGTGCTTATATATATGTAGGATAGAATAAGAGAGAGTTAGTATTAAACCTACAGTCTAGACGATTGGACGTTTTATTTATTCCCCGAACCACCCAACACTACAAAGTAAAGTTGCACAGAAACCCTAAAAATTGCATTCAAGTAGAATTTTGATAAACTGTCGATTTCTAAATTCATATTATTCTCAAGTCCCAAAAATGAAGTTCTTTATAAATGTCTAAAATGTTGCTTACTAATTTAAATGTATATACATTTTTTTTCTATGGTCGTACACGAAAATGAAGGTCAAAAATTTTGCGGAATAGAAGGATTGGCGGGGGTGGTGGTCATCCAGGTAGGTACAAATTGAGTGACTCATTATCAGTATATGTACAAAGTTTAAACCTAATCTAGTTATTAACTTCTGAGACCGCCCTTTGTATCCTGCCTTATACGGGAAGAGTCAGAGTTGTGATAGGCTAAGCGCCCACTCTAAATTTCACAGTACGCGAGCAACCTGGGTTCGATCCCCGCCGTCACCAATCAAATTGTTAATTAACATTTTAAGAAGATAGTGTGAGCGTGGATATAGATGGTACCCTCTTGAGGTAGATTTATATATTAATTTTTTGAAGGCACTCAACAAAACCAATTATTCAAATCTTAAGTTATCTACTTTTGTTGTGCAAGTACTGACAAAACTTGTTGCTGCGTGTGTGACGACCTACACAACTAATGAGCCGTAGATAATATCTATCTGATGCCCGCCTTGTTTGTCCAGTGCAGTCATAATGAACACTACAAAACATTAGAATGAATTACCTCGCAAAGTGGTTCCAACGGTAAATCTGGTGTGCAAACGACGTCATCGTCTTGACTGTTATTGTTTGACATCGATGCCACAGCCGCCATATCCAAGCCCTAATGGAAATTTAAATAAATATTAACTAAATATCTTCATGCTGATCATGATCCCATGTTAGTCTAGGCTAGGACTTAAAGTTTGTGTTTATGCGGGGCTTTAAAACAAAAAATAATGTGCCAAGTGTTACTTGCCTATCTTGTGTGGTATTGAGTTTGTGATTGTGTAGGCGATGGGCTGGCTAATTATCACTACTTTTAATTTTCTATCTATATCCATATTTTTGGTTAAGCATGGTCCTAGTGGCTCGGTGCTTTCTGAACTCTGCCTTCCCCTTCGGGGATTACAGGCGTGACGTATATTATGTATGTATGTATATATCTAAACTGCCGTGTGCTTACGGCTGAAAAGAATCCATCACCCCATTACGTCCCTTGGATGTTGTAAGAGGTGACTATGGAAAATTCTTTGGCATTGGACAGTTGATGGTATACCATCTCACAGCACCCTTTTGCCAAACCAGCCACAGGCAGCAGTGTTGAAGGCATGCCTGATAATAATTAAGGCAAATCTTTTCTAGAAAGGAAAAGGAACATGTCCAGCAGTGGACTTATACAGGCTGATAAAGAAGAAGATATATTTACATGGTGAATTGTAATTAGAAAAATAAGGTTAAAAAATATGTAATATTAAATAATCAAATGCTACTCAATTTTCAGATGCCACTAAGTCTTATGCTGTCTCTATCACTAAGTTAAAGTGTCACCACGAGATTTAACGACATCTTAAAATTGACTAGTGTTTGAGTATTTGGCCACTATACAACAAAGACTTCATTGCTTACTTACAAATTGAACGTAATATAGAAATAATGACCAAAACTAACTTTTTTTACCAATATGCGATATAGGTTTTTAGACCTGGTTCAAAAACATTTTTTTTTTAATAGAAATAGGGTGACAAACAAGCACATATCCCACCTGATGGTAGGTGGTTGTTGTGGCCCATAGACATCTACATCCATCCTCGTTTGCGAATTAAAATGCAGATGCATAGCCAGCTTTGAGGACTAAGATGGAATGCCTCTTTTCCAGTAAAAAAGGGTCGCCGGTTCTCTACACTCACCATACGAAACACAGCAGCATTAAGCTGCTATTTTACGCTAGTATTCTGTGAGAGCATGGTCCTTCCCCGGTCGAGCCGACCCATTCGCGCTCCAACTATATTATAAATATAGCTGCAGCTTGGCTCTACCACGTATATCGCTTATTTTTAAAATTTAAATTTATTTTTAAATTTTTGGTCATAAATACTATAGAAAATTAGTTATAAAGACAAATAATTTAGATTACCTGGGTCAAATTATCCAGTGATAAATTGATGTTGTCATTTGGAACCACATTGCTGAAGGGGTTTGCATTGTTAAAGCCATTGTACTGATGATGTGGAAGAATGGGGATTCCCTGAGGTTTGGGTCTAAATCGAGGAATTGGAAGCGAATTTGGTTTTCTTTCATTTCCAAATCGAATAGCATTCATGATTGGAGGAGGTGTCATCTAAAATAACGAAAATATAAATTTATATTGTATTATTAATTAATTATATCTCAGAAGGTGTTTGTAAATTTACCCGTATTTTTTTTGGCGGTGCATTGGACAGGCTGACAGGGTTTAAAACATTTGGACCAGATAATGCAATGGGGTTCTTTAAGAATATTGATTTGGTCTTTGAAATTGGACTTGCAGGTCTTTTCAATGCTTTTTTTTCTTGCTTGTCATCTGGATTGATAGAGGCAAATTTTTTGACCTGAAATTGTGTTAAAACATACATAAAATTTAGCATAATATCGAATAGAGAAAGAAAGGCAGAAATTAGATACAACCTGAATAGCTGGGGATATTTTTGAAATTATCGATGCCGTAGACTTCTTTGTTAATACTTCAGAATCTTTCTTTTTATTGGAATCTGAGCGCTCTCTTTTCTTTATTTTATTTTTACAACATTCGGAATAATCTAGTGCACAATCCTTTTGATATGCATCTTTTAATTCAGGATCTTGAGTGTTGTATGCTATTCTAAAAAACAAAGAAATATATAATAAATTTAATGTAATATAATAGTATAAGGAGGTAGAATAATGAGGAAAGAACATAGGTTGGACTGACAATTAAAAAAATCTTGGGGTATTCTTGGTAGACTTACCAAGTAGCCTTACTAGTAAGAGTACTGGAAATTTTTTTTCCAGTAGTCTTACTGTTAAAACTATCGAGAAATGTCGTTCCTAATAGTCTTACTTTTTGTGTGTTTTTTTTTTTTGTATTTAAATTTAGTAAAATTATTTAATTAAATGGCAATACATTCGGCACGAGCGGCCATCGGGTTACTATATCGCTCACATATTCAAGGATACCGTCGCGGATTACCAAAGACTATAAAATCCAATTGATTGCGCGTACACGGCACTAACGCTCGCACCTACACATAGACGCTTTGCACCCTATGTACCAATCAAGAGTTAGATCTTTGCGCAAATAATAATTTGAGGCTTAGCTTTCCATTGACGTCCACGAGTTTGGTGTTGATACGTATTTTTACAGAAAGATTACACTATTATAAGCACACACACAACGTTTCAATATGCGGAAACGCGTAATTTTTGAGAAAAAATTTATTGAAAATCAATTATTCTTGCAATGTTTATGTCTAATCCCACCGTAAAACTGGCGCCATTTTGTAATGTCATTGTCGACGTCAATAGGGATGTCGATTCTTTCCGAAAAAGGTCGATTTTTAAATCGATTCAAATCGTAAGCTGATGTATCGGTTCACAAAAAATCGATTTCTAAAATATCTATTTTTTTTAATGTTTGCATTTATAATGTAAATATAAACCCATTTTATGAAAAACAAGAAAGATACCATGATAAATGATCTTTTATTGAAATTTGTTTTATTTTAACAGTACCAATTAGGGCAGATAACAAATAAAATTAGGTTAGGTTCAACTTATGTCAAAGAACCGAATTGATTGACCCCGACTCCACCTGGTACGAGTTTGTCCTACCCCTAGAGTGGTTTTATAGAGCCGGAGGCTACCAACAAGCCGAGGCTGCGGAGGCGAGAAGGGATGCCTGCGATTTTTTACGCTAAGGCGTAGAGGCTGCTCTTTCCGCAGCGCCGGAGACATAGCAGTCTCAAAATAGATACAGAAATCCTTCTGAATCAGTCCCCTTATTTTTTTATGATGAAGGAATTTTTTTTCTCATAAAGTGGATTTATATTTACATTATAGATGCAATCATGAAAAAAATATAGATATTTTAGAAATCGATTTTTTGGGAATCGATACAAAAGCTTACAATATGAAACTATTTAAAAAATCGATCTTTTTCGGAAAGAATCGTCATCCCTATTGACAATAATAATAAAAAATGGCGTCAGTTTCACGGTAGGAATTGACATAAATATTGCAAATATATTTGATTTTCAATATTTTTTTCTCAAAAAGTACGTGTTTTCGCTTATTGAAACTTTGTGTGTGTGCTTATAAAAATGTAATCTTTCTGTAAAAATATGTATCAACACCAAACTCGACGGACGTCGATGGAAAGTCGTACCTAATTTTTCCACTTCTAATAACATTTCTAAAATTGTATGAATCCTTTGTATGGGCTCTTGAGTGTCCCCTAAGTGGTGACAGTATATGTGCTAAGTGTTGAACTAATGTATATGTTGGTGGATCAATTTGACTGACTATTGGACGCAGTGGAGTGTCTGGTTTGTGCATTTTGGATAACTTCGGTGGTTTGGTACACGATGGTATTATCGAATTTACGTCGAGATTCAATTTTACGCAGTACTTCTTTATAAAAAATCGCCAGTTGTTTTAAGCACATTGGTTGTAGGGTCTGCTTGACCTTTTTGTAAGTTGTTCAACGCTTTACATTCGTCTTTGGGGAGATTTCGTTTCGGTTCTTAACTTCGACTTAACAAGGACGAAATGTTTTATTACCTATTAATTATAATTTGCACTGTGCTTTACTACGAATAAAGTCCCTGGCGATGACAAATACAATGGCATCAAATTATAATAAACATTGTAAGCAGGGACTTAAAAACGAAATGAATTTCGTTTCGTTACATTAAATGTTATCTCGTAACGTTCCAAAGATTTCAACAATACTAAAATCCAAAATTATTAATAGCTGGCTAATGAATGGGTTGGCTCAACCGGGGAAGGACCACGCTCTCACAGAATACCAGTGTAAAATAGCAGCTTAACACTGCCGTGTTTCGTATGGTGAGTGTAGAGAACCGGAGACCCTTTTTATTGGAAAAGAGGCATTCCATCTTAGTCATCACTAGGGTAGCAACGCATCTGCATTTTGATTCGCAAACGAAGATAAATGTAGTTGTCTATGGGCCACAGCAACCACTTACCATCAGGTGGACTGTGTGGTCGTTTGTCACCCTATCCTATAAAAAAAAGAACAATATTTTTCGTTACGTTATAGGTATCGGTTAACGCTAGGCCTATATCCGCTTATATCGTTACGGCTGAAACTTTACAGATTCACTTGTACACTGCACTACCGCGCCGTTATCGCACCTCGTACAAACCACCGCCATCGTATTCAAGCATTACCATTAAGTTCGTTAGAGAGTGCGCATCGCTTATTATATAAAATATGTAAAGTATATGCCACAATTTTGACAGATTAATAACGATATTATATCGTTATATTTATTTATTTTTTATTTATTTATTTAAACTTTCATGCACAAAGTTGTAAATATGCCGAACTTATCGCTTCCATTCTCTTCCAATCAACCATTAGGCTAGACAGAAATAAACAAGAGGCGGTGCAGCAGTAATCAAAATAGAAAGGGCTAAAAAATAAAAATATTATATACACAAACATGCATACACATATACATGCATACAGTACATATATACATATAAATATTATCTATGTCAAAACAAATATGAAATATACATAATATGTATGTATATGAAAATAAGAGCTGTGTTAGTTCAAACTTGCAATGATTTATTCACATGCTTATGAACTTGATTTTGAAAAACAAACTTGTTGGGAGCTTTTTTTAATGTCAAGAGAGATGTCGTTCCAGAGTCTGATGGCCCTGGAGGCGAAAGAATGAGATAAGTATCCAGTACGGTGTAATGGAGTGAGCAACTTAAGATTAGCCAAAGAACAGACAGAACAATTATGAGAATCTCCCAAACAACCATCAACATACAGACCAAGGTTCTTTACATGGTGAGAGAATGGTATAACATTTGGGGGTTGCACTTGCACATATAACTGCAGATCATCGGCATAGAGATGGTAAGAGCACTTGATATTTAATGTGATGACATTGATAAAAATTGAAAACAGAAGAGGGACTATACCGCCTTGAGGGACGCCAGTAGACACATCACACCAGTCAGATAGTAAATGTCCAGGACACACGGACTGTTGACGTCTTCAAAGATATGATGAGAACCATTCGTGAACTGAAGCCTGAAGACGAGATATTCAAATGAGAAAGAAGAGCTAACAAGATATCATGAGGGCGGTCAGTTTTGATTTTCGCTCTCGGATATTTTCCGTCACCTTGAGAAGAGCAGTAGTTGTAGTATGACCAGAGCGGAAACCCGATTGATAAGGGGAAAGAATATTTTTTTTAAGAAAACAAAAGAAGAAATCTGTTTATGAGCAACAGCTTCCAGAATCTCAGAGAGAAAAGGCAGCATAGAAATTGGTCTGGATATAGTGCTGTAATCGGTGGATTTAGGAATGGGAATAATAAAGGCTATATGCCAGAGTTGGGAAAGCACCATTCATCAGCGAAAAGTTAATGATATGAGTTATCAAGGCTAAAACAGCTTCCAACACGTGCATAACCATTACCTCAACACATCACATCATCACAACCAATGGCTTTCGATTTAATAGAAGAAAGTGTGTTGCATACCTCATTTTCGTCTACAGGAGAAAAAGATAAAGTTTCATAGAATAGAAGATATAAATGAGATAGCATTAGCTCTAGAATTATCAGAAACTATTTGAGAAGACAGAAAGTGGTGATTAAAATCGTCAGGAGAAAAGGTGATGCTATTATAGTCAAATTGCGATTTTCCATAGCCAAGTGTATTGAGAAACTTCCATACATCAGCTGAAGATGAATTAAGTACTTGTTCATGGATATATCGGCGTGTGTGTATAACAATAACGATGTTATATAATGATATTAATAACGATATATGGTCATCTGTTGATTGCGCGTCCCGAGTTGTAATAAAATGTAATAAGCTGTTGGTTAATCAGCGAAGGAGTTTCAATGTGTGAGTTTGTTTATATTGTTACGAGCTTGGGGTTCGAGACAATTAAAAACTGCCGATTGAATTACCAAAATTGACACTTTAATTACACAACACTAATTACAATCTAAAATCACACTAATAATAAAACACAGTTCGCCGTTACTTCGCGTCGAAGTATTCTCTTGTATCGCCAATTCAATACTGCCTCGGTCGTGGTCTATACCGGCCTTATATAGGGCCTCAGATAGTATCCAGAATCTTCTACTGTAGAGACATCTAGAATGTTCGAGTACATATCGGTCCCGAAATTTCTGGAAGGATCTTGACTCTCCTAGTTCTGCTACTCGACACTAGAGGGCGCTAGTGTAACTAGTGTTGCCATGTACAAGACATTAATAGTGGCGCGCAATACTTTCATTTACTCGACACTAGATGGCACTAGTGTAACTAGTGTTGCCATGTACAAGACATTAATAGTGGCGCGCAACACTGCCCCCTCCTAAGACATGCTCGTCCCGAGCATTATTGGCCCCATAATAACGCGCCAGTCGATCCACATGGACAATCTTAGGAGTACCTCTGGCACCTTTCTGTATCCGGTAGGTTACATCATTGATCCTTGTCACAATCCGGTACGGTCCGTCCCATTTAGCTTGAAGCTTAGGAGATTTCCCTTTGCTGCGAACTGGATTGTGTAACCACACTAGTGAACCTTCATCAAACCCCTTGTTGTTCATTTTGCGGTCATACCGTGTTTTCATCTTCTCAGACATTTGCTGGCCTGTCAAGTCATTTGCATAATCGGTTATACTGCGTGGGGCATCAGGTGGTATTCCGGTGATCAGGTCTGCAGGCAGCCGTAATTCTCTCCCAAAGTTTGCGAAAGCTGGCGTCACTGACGTACTTTCGTGAACAGCGCTTCGATATGACAACAAAAACGGTTGTATGTGCCTGTCCCAGTCTCGTTGCCGTTTTTCCAATACTTTTGCCAGGTACCTTTCCAATGTCTGATTAAACCGTTCTACCATTCCATCAGATTGTGGGTGGTAAGAAGTTGTTCGTGTTTTATGAGTACCCATAACTCTGCAAGTTTCCTGGAACATTTGAGACTCGAAATTCCTTCCTTGATCGCTGTGAATCTCTAAAGGTACTCCAAAACGACAGAAGACTTCATGAACTAGTTTATCTGCAATTGTTGAAGCTTCTTGATTTGGAATGGCGAAGACTTCTGGCCACTTAGTGAAGTAATGCATCACAACCATGAAATACTTGTTACCACTTTCACTTTCCGGAAACGGCCCCGCAACGTCAATGGCTATCCTCTCCCATGGTGCACCAACATTGTACAATTTTAATGCGCCTCTACTACGAATTTGAGGTCCCTTTACGGCCGCACAACTTGTACATTTGCGGCACCAGTCCTCGACATCGTCACGACAGTGGACCCAGTAAAACCGTTCTCGGATTTTCAGTAGAGTTCGTTTAACTCCCAGGTGGCCTCCTGAACAACCACTATGGTACAGCTGTAGAACATCCGGTACTTTAGCCTTAGGGACAACCATTTGCAAATGACAACTGTCTCCCCGACCATTTTCCCATTTACGGCACAGGACTCCATCCTGAATCAGCAAGCTGTCCCATTGTGCCCAATAGCTTTTCGTGGTCGAACTCATTGCTGAGACGTCGCTCCACTTGGGCTTAGGAGCACTGGCCTTCATCCATTCCAGAATCGGCTTAATATCCGAATCTTCCTGCTGTGCATGTAGTAGGCTGTCCTTCCACTCATTGCTGAGCTGGTCTGTCCTGAGCATCCTCACAGATACCACTTCCTTACCCTCTTGCCTAGTACAATGCTTGCAATCTTCAGGGCAAGGTCTTCTTGACAATGCATCTGCATTGCCATGAGATTTCCCGCTGCGATGTTCGATCACAAAGTCGTATTCCTGCAGTAGTTCAATCCATCTCGCAACTTGTCCTTCCGGATTTTTGAACTGCAATAGCCATTTCAGTGCAGCATGGTCAGTTCGTAAGTGGAATTTCCGCCCTAGAAGATATTTGTTAAAATGCTGCAAGGACTTTACCACAGCAAGCAATTTGCGTCTTGTGACACAGTAGTTCCTTTCCGGCTTTGACAATGACTTGCTGAAGTACGCTATCACAATCTCTTGGTCACCATTCCGTTGAGACAACACACCGCCAAGTCCTATATCACTTGCGTCTGTGTCAACTATGAATTCCTTGCCCGCATCAGGGTACCCCAAAATAGGTGTTTTGCACAGACGGTTCTTGAGCTCCTGGAATGCAATATCGCAACTTTCATCCCAGCAGAAATGTCGCTTCTCCTCGGTTAGCTTGTGCAGAGGTTTGGCTATATCTGCAAAGTTCTTCACAAATCGCCGATAATAAGAGCACAAACCCAAAAATGCTCTAACCTGTGTCTTGTCTTTTGGAACCGGCCACTCCTTGACAGCGGCAATTTTTTCTGGATCCGTGCGGATACCTTCTTCCGACACTACATACCCCAAAAACTAACTTACCGTTTGAATAGTGAGCACTTCTTTGGACTCAACTTGAGGTTGGCACTCTGGATCTTTATGAGCACGCGTTCCAGGTTTTGAAGGTGTTCCTCAAACGTAGGGCCTACGATGATGATGTCATCCAAATAGACCAGACAGGCATCTCCAATTAGCCCGGTAAGTACAAGCTCCATCAATCTTTCAAACGTTGCTGGAGCATTGCACAATCCAAACGGCATGACTTTAAATTGCCACAGACCCTTTCCTGTGGAGAATGCAGTTTTCTCCTTGTCCTTAGGGTCAATTTCAACCTGCCAGTAGCTACTTTTCAGGTCCAGCGTACTAAACCACTTTACGCCTGTGAGCATGTCCAGCGTGTCATCAATTCTAGGCAAAGGATAGCTGTCCTTCTTCGTAACGTCGTTCAGGCGGCGGTAGTCAACACAAAACCGCATGCTGCCGTCCTTCTTCTTTACCAGCACCACAGGTGAACACCATGGACTAGATGAAGGTTCAATAACACCATCCTTCACTATTCCCTCAATCATGGTTTCCACTTCCTTTTCACGTGCTACAGGCAATCTTCTTGGCCGCTGACGAATAGGCAATTCTTCTCCTGTATTTATTTTGTGTTGAACTAAGCCAGTCTTTCCTATATCAGCTTCGTTTGACGAGAAAACATTTGCGTACTTGAGTAACAACTTCTTCGCCTTGATCATTTCATTCGGAGAGAGAACGCTGCGACAGTCTTCTAAAAGTGTGGTCACTCTCGTTTGTCCATCCTTGCTGGGGGTCCCAGTCGATAGATATTCGCACCGACGCAACCAATCCACTTCCTCACTAGTACCAACCAATGTGCCTTTTTCTATAATCTGTTCCTGATCACAAAGGTTCAACACACGTACTCCTGAGATGTCGGTGGTTCTGACCAAGGTTCGAGCCACTTTCCATGGAAGGTCATTGTCTACCCTTTCCACGAGTACACAACGATGAGCTTGTCCAGGACTCCGAGGAAGACTAACCGGCACAATCGTTTCCGATCTCGGCGGAAGAACAATCTTCTTAAGGCTGTACACATTCCCTGGTAACGCCCCTTCCATTTCCATTACCCTCTCGAGATCGATCACCTTCCCTTTCTACAGTTCGCTTAGGGCAGCTGGATCGAAGATGGCCCCTTTCTCCACAGCCGTAGCACCTAGGGCTGTAGCTTTTATTGCGGTCCTGAACTGTAGCTGCTGCAAACTCCCTGACGCGGTGGGAACGATGATCCTGCCGCACGGCTTCCACCTCCAGTGCATGGGTCAAGGCCTTCAGCGTCTCGTGGTGCCCGAGCCTCACAGCAGCTCTGACTTCAAGGTCGCGGATGCCGTCGATGAATGTCTGCACCAGGTTCCCTACAATAAGCGCAGGTACAGACTGGTACGCTTTTCGAACCAGCTTCTCCACCTCAAGGGCCCACTGCTGCAGATTTTCGTTACTGCGTTGCACGCGATCTTTGAGCTGCGCACGAAAGACGTGTTCCAGGTGAGCGTCGCCATATCTCGCCTCCAATGCCTCAAGGAGCTGCTCGTAAGTCACTTCCTTACCGAGAGCTTCCAGAACAGTTAATGCCTGGTCGCGCAGGCCTAGGGTGAGAGCAGTCATGGCCTGACTTTTATTCCAGCCGTTCGCTTTCATGACAGCCTCGAACTGGATTTTATAGGCCGACCAGGAAGAAGTCCCGTCGAACGGTGGCACTTTGAATCCACGTAGCGAAGGTGTTGTAGCTACCACGGGAGCTGTAACTCCATCCCCAATTTTGAGGTCTTTCAGCGTTTTCTTCACGTCAGCCATCACATTGTCAACCCGATTGTACACTTGGTCGATTCGGGTTTCAGCTTCCGACAGGCGGTTGTCATATTGAGCAACCTTATCCTTCACCTCACTTATTTCTTTCCCGAAGGTAGCGTGAAGGTCCTTCATGAGAAGTATCTGCTCTTCCTTATCGCGTTTGAGCTGCTCTTCCAACCGACGGCCCTGTTCCTCCTGTTGGCGGGCTTGTTCCTCCTGTCCGCGCTGCAGCTGCTCTTCCAACCGACAAGCCTGTTCCTCCTGTCGGCGGGCCTGTTCCTCCTGTCGGCGAGCTTGTTCCTGCAGCATTATCATCAGAGTACCTAAGTCAGGTGCTGCAGATGCAGGAGCTGCTGACGGGCCGGCCTCCGTGGTCGGCAACTGGCCTGCCGACGTCTGTGACGTTGCACCACCAAATCGTTTCTGGTCCGTCTCCTGTTGGCGTTGACTTCGGGTACGGATACCCTCGGTGTCGTCTTTAGGTAAAATCGGCATATTTGATCCCACTTCTGACACCAATTGTTACGAGCTTGGGGTTCGAGACAATTAAAAACTGCCGATTGAATTACCAAAATTGACACTTTAATTACACAATACTAATTACAATCTAAAATCACACTAATAATAAAACACAGTTCGCCGTTATTTCGCTTCGAAGTATTCTCTTGTATCGCCAATTCAATACTGCCTCGGTCGTGGTCTATACCGGCCTTATATAGGGCCTCAGATAGTTTCCAGAATCTTCTACTGTAGCGACATCTAGAATGTTCGAGTACATATCGGTCCCGAAATTTCTGGAAGGATCTTGACTCTTCTAGTTCTGCTACTCGACACTAGAGGGCGCTAGTGTAACTAGTGTTGCGATGTACAAGACATTAATAGTGGCGCGCAATACTTTCATTTACTCGACACTAGATGGCACTAGTGTAACTAGTGTTGCCATGTACAAGACATTAATAGTGGCGCGCAACAATATATTGTGCCACGTTGCGCGCTTAATTCCCTTGAAGTAATATTTCCATTTTCTATTTGCGTTCACTGTTTAACTCTGATAAGTCCTATTGTCTCACCACATTTACACAATAACACTGCAGGTGTTTTATTTAATATGTCTGATTTAACTTGTGACTACTAGGTTGATTCAAATTATTGTTATTAAGCAAGGGAGAAATTTTTTGTCACATCTGGCTGAAGGTTTCACAATTAAGTAATAAATAGTATTACAAATAAAGAAGTGATACACATAGAGTATTATAAGGCAACATTCTTGCTATTCATCACTATAGTAGAGAAAATGGGCCAGTTTAATATAATATTATTGTTATTATTTAAACAGGGCAGTAGTTGAAACATATGATATAAGCCTGTATCCTAGTTTCAAATATGTAATTATTGTTCTATTTTAGTTGTTTATCCAATCTGTTCTTGTATTTCTTAATGGTTTGTACAGATATCACTTCTGATGGTAGCTTATTCTATGTTTCAACCACTCTTAGGCTAAAAAAGTGCTTTTGTGGGTTATTATGTGACAAAGGTTTAGTTAATTTGAGGTGATGCCCCCTAAAATGTGTTTTTTGAGTACTGGAATAGATGGTATACTGTTATACTTATGGTATTATCATTTACATAGGTGTTCTAAATTATAGAGACTCTAACGCGACATGTCGCGTCAGTGGACTTTAACGCCAAGAGTTATAGTCGACATTGCAACAGATAACAGAAATTACCTGTGGCCGCAGTCAGAAAAAAAAATGATACAAAGGTGAAATTCAGGCAAAAATAAAATAAAATGATTACTTGTTTTTTTGATCACAGTAGCGCAAAACAGCCCAGCAGATGGCACGGAGATCCCACAAACACTTAGGATTGCACTTGAAACATTTCCAATCATCTGCTTGTTCAATTTCTTTTATTTTTGGTGTCCCTAAGTTTCTTCTGATACATCTCTAAAATTATAACAAAATGTTGAGTCGTAACAAATCGTTAATTTCCGATTTACATAATTAATATCAATATAATTTATATAAAATAAAAAAATTACCGCACAAAATACGTGGGGGCAATCAGAACAGCAATAAACTTGGCCACCTTGACCACACCATCGACAATAGAGCTCCGAACCATCATCACCTTTCTCGAATTCTCCACTATTATAAAAAGTATGGCATGAATGGCAAACAAGAGTTCGAAGCATGGGGTGCGATCGCATACGGTTTTCATTACGTGCAGCACATCCCAAATGTCGGTCACAAGCAGAACAATGTAACCTCTGAGTTTTAATGGTATTCAAATCTGAAATTAAAGTATTATATAGATATCAAAGAAAAAGAAATTGATTTATCTCATCTCCACAATTATAATATAGTTTAATAGTTGTAATCCTAAGGACACGAGTACCCTTAACAGACGAGCGTAAATGAAAAATGTGATGAGAGAATGACGCCTATGTAGGACTAATCAAAAAGCCATTTTTTTAATTTAAAACTTCCGCACGCATTTATTGTCAACACCGCGCACACTAGGCACTCGCCTAGTTTACCTTAAGGATAATCCGCTTGCTAATGCTTATTTTGTAAATATATTTTTCAAATTTTTGATCATATTCTCAGTCAAACTAGATAAGCCAACAAAAATATGAGGAAATATGAGTATTGAACTAAAAAATAATAGGTAAAATGTTTTTAAACTACCCCATTTTGGCAAACATTTTTTTTTAACCCGACAATGACCCACCGCATCCAGTTATAATATAGAGCAGTTTTACAAAATTATTATTGAGAGATACTTGTTATAATATAACCACAATTATTTAGATTGTATTATAGAACCCAAAATCGATAAACAAAAATAAATTTAATTCTTACTTTGAAATTTGAATAACAAAACACTTATATAACTTTAATTAATTGGTTGTTGTAGAAGACTTCTGCAAAAATTAAACATTACTTTTATCAGCATTTCTTTAAACATATGTACAGTATTATTCTGTAAAGTAGTGTTAACTTCTTCCATTGATTAGGTTCACCAAAACTCACTTTGACCACAGAATTGATAATAGTATAAGTACTTTGACTGATATTATGTTTAGATTCTCTTCAATATCTTTAGGATTGTATCTCAAATTGTTTGTCATTCAAATAACTATGTATTGACAGAAATAGAAGTTTCCACACCAGTTGAGCAGTTCTCAGTATACTGCTGTGTTAGGGGAAGCCCCAGTGATGGGATTAAATGTCCGTGTCAAACTATTCTCACTGATATTACTTGACAGGCGCTTTCAAGTTTTTAACTATGTTAACAGAAGTCATAGTTATTTTAACATTTTCCCCATTATTATTTAAACAATTAAAATTTTCATATATGACTCACAGGACTGTGAAATGGATTATTATTATTCGGATATTACTGTAGTTAGTTTTAAATATTATTACTATTGAAAATAATATAACATAATTATATAAAACATTTATTGGCGAATACCCCACGAAAAAACGGAGACTTTTTATATGCATATAAATGGATCAATTTCAATCTCATTCTATCATATTTCCTGTTGTTTACAATAATATGTTCCTAGTTTTTTTTTTAATATGTTAAACATTTTAATATTTATAACCCCAATTAACCACAAAGCTTTAAAATATATAATTTTGTAAAGCTACATATTTCCACGTAAAATGCGTCTGGCAAACTCAGGAAAACCAAAAAAGCTCGTAGTCATTTGTACTATATTGTAATGAACCTTCTCATTTTTGGAACTCAGTTATTAAAAATAATCAATATTGGATATAAATAAATTAAGAATGTTTTTTTTTCTTTGAAGTAGACAAACAGACTCCATGATTCAATGATGATGATGAGGATGAAATAAGATCAAAATCTATATTATTAACAGCAATAGTTTCCACTTAAAACTGACTTGCATTTTTCTAGTCCTTTAATATCACAAGTTAAGGAATTACCATTGCTTTTTTTTTAATGATAGCATGAGAATTGCATTAATACCTGTAACATATATAATACTGTACATAACATAATTTTATGGCATATTAAATATTTCTAAAGAAGTATTTTCTTACTCAATTTCTTACCTTTAAATTTATCCTTGTAATGATTCCTTTCTTCTTCTGTAATGTCATCATCAAAATCATTATCATTAGGGTCTGAAAACAAGATTTTGTTTATTCTTAAAAATTTATCATAAGATGCATTTATATATTGACCTATTAACAAATGTCATTGAATCCATGGATGATCAAAAATGACAAGGCAAAAGTGTTCAGATCAAGAACTCATAAGCTGAACTAAGAAATACTAAGAATTTTATCAGCATCTAAAGGTGGAAGTGCTCAACAAATGAAATTTGCCAGGGTATTTAAATTTAATGGGGTTAATGATAAATCAAAGCATTACAAATTATATTATTTGTTTAAGATTATTTATTTATTTTAGGTTTGGTTTTGCATGTTTATTTGTCTTTTTTAGATAATATAATGAATAATTTTATTTCGAACTTTGCTGACACAATCTTGTGAAGATTTTTCAATTTTTTCAAATTTGCAGACTGCTTTAAAGCTAAATATTTAAATAACTAATCTTAAACTATTAAGTGTTTTATACAACAACCCCATAATTATTTATAAACAATTGTAGATTTGCCATGTAGTAAGCTCCATAAGAAAATCTCCTACCCCACATCATCCCATGGATGTCAAAAAGATTTCAGGGGCAAACTAAAGCAGGAGATGGCAGCAGCAACTGCTTCCTGAAATGTTTTACTAATAACCACTATGGCAAATATCTCCCTATAGCCAATCTATGGGGGAGGGCTATGTTCAGCAGTAGACTTTTAATAGACTGTAACAGTAACTGCTTCCTGATAACAACTCGAAATAATAAAAAAAACTGCAGCTACCAAACCAAATGCCAAGCGTGGCAATTCCCTCTGAGGCAATCTATGGGGGAGGCAGTATGTTCAGCAGTACACCTTAATACTGTAATAAACAAAAAAATTAATGATATTTGGTATTCTAAATATTCAAAGGAACCTTATTAGAATGTAAAACCACAAGTGTGTAGGTCTAATAGTTTCGTAATTATGTAGCTTTGTTGGCGAAAGTAGTTCGAAATGGATGTTTTCCAATCTTAGCCGACAAGCTGCTGTGTATCTGAATGATGTAAGGTTCTATCATTTATAAGTTTATTTTGTTTCAAAAGGAATATTATGTAAAGTTGTAAATATTTTGCACTAAATTTTTGGATATCAAGTCTGTTTTATACTGTCTTTATATAATATTGCTCCTATCAAATTTCATGTTTAATATTTTTTTTTTTATGAAAACCCTTTTTGGCTTTTCAAAATATCTTCATCAAATCTTATGTTTCAATTATAAAATTAAAATATTATAGAACATCAAATTTCATAGAATTTAATTAACCCATTAGGGGCTATCAAAAGTCCACTGCTGAATATAGGCCTCCCCATAGAATATCTCATAGGTGGCCAATGTCGCCACGCTTGGCATGTGGGTAGGCAGCTACACAGTTTTTTTTATTCAGCTGTTACCTATAGTAAGATGCTTTGTTGGTGCAGTTACCTCTGCAGCTTCTTATGACACCTATTCAGTGATATGGTGTAGTGAGTTCTCTTATGTCACCACTACAATGTTAATTTAATTTAAGCTTATAGTAATGTTAAAACAAATCATCTGACCAATACCTATTACATTTGTTTGAATTGTCTTGTGCCAATAAAATAGCCACTTTGATGAATTATTTAAAATATAATTGTAACTAATTGAAAGTTGTTTCATTCCTTAGTTATGCACATGTCACTTCTATAGAAATCATATTTAAATTTTATTAGTGACAGTGGAGCTAAATCCAAGATTGTTCACCTACTGTGATTTAAAAATATTAATGTTTTTTTAAAAATTGATAAATTGTTGCAAGTATTTTGTGAACTTGTTCTACACCTTCCATCCATTTGTCAATAGGTCAATGATTCTACGTAACTTTAAGTTCTATAATTTTGAGTTTAAAGTAAAGTAATATATTATAATGTACATCCATTAGATATGAGCGCCGCCGTCGCCCTGAGTTCATGTCGACGAATAGCCGCCGCGTGGAGCACGCGGCGCGCCGTCGCGACGAGTCGCAACTTCCTTTTCCGTTCACACGCGCGGCCCGGTCGCATTAGTTTGCCTTGTCGCCTCGCCACGCTCGTCGCTCACTCAGTCCAGTCGATATTTATTCGAATATTTCACCGAATGAACGTGTATTGTTGTGTGGTGTTAACAATGGCAGCAACTTCGACTGCTGACGGTTTGAGCCGGCCCATACGTGCGGGCCGGCTCAAGCCGGGGTGGTACCACGACCTCACAGAATACCGGCGTGAAGTGGAAGATCTGCTTCTGCGTTTCGTCTGGTGAGAGCAGGAGAACCATCCCCCCCCCCCCCCACCTCCCCGGTCAACATGGTAACGGAATTAAATGTAATACTATCCCAGGAGGGTACCAGCACCCCTGGTAATGGAGAATCCCTTGCTGAGCATTCACGATCAAGCTACTCCACTCCTGAAGAGGGACTTACCACTCCTGGGTGCTCAGGCTGCCCCACGTATTATAGCGGAGGTGGGAGGGGCAAAATCCGCTCAAAACAATAACTGCTCGGGGCAAGCTGAGCAACAAGGCCAAGGCGACCCCTGCCACGTGACTTTCTGCAACATCAGGGGACTTCACTCGTACTTAAATGCTGTCCCCTACCATCTCTAGACGGCGAAGCCGGCTTTGCTCTTTCTGACAGAGATGCAGGTGTCCTCTCCGGCCGATACTTCGTTTCACTCCTACCCGGGGTACAAATTGGAACACTCCTTGTGGCTCGGGCTCGAGTTTGCGTATACATCAGAGAGGACATATGTTCTCGATGCCTCGGCAGTCTTGAAGGACCTGTTCAACATTTGGTTACGCGAAGACAGCGACGACCGTCCGCATGTTTACGGGTGCCTCTATAGGTCCCATAGCGGTAATGCTACAGCAGATCCCATCCGCAGAGATTGTGATCCTCGGCGATTGTAACCACGCCGAATGGTTCGGTTCATGTTTAACCGATCATGCGGGAAGATCTGTTCATGATTTTGCCTTTTTTTTTTATAGGATAAGGGTGACAAACAAGTACACAGTCCACCTGATGGTAAGTGGTTGCTGTGGCCCATAGACATCTACATCTATCCTCTATTAAAAATCAAAATGCAGATGCGTTGTCACCCGTGAGGACTAAGATAGAATGCCTCATTTCCAGAAAAAGGGTCTCCGGTTCTCTACACTCACCATACGAAACACAGCAGCGTAAAGCTGCTATTTTACGTTGGTATTCTATGAGAGCGTGGTCCTTCCCCAGTCGAGCTGACTCATTCGTGCTACAACTATACTACTAATACAGCTACAGCATGGCTCTACCACGTATAATATTGCCTTGGCATATGGTCACATAACTGGTAATTTCGCCTACGCGTATTTCAGATGTGGAAGATCATGCACCTTCCCTGTTGGACCTTTTGCTGACCTCCAATCCAGATGGATATCAGGTCTCCGTCCACTCCCCTCTTGGCTCCTCAGATCATTGTCTAGTCCGGAGTGTGGTGCCACTCACACTAACATCGCGATTGCATTCTGCGGGCTGGCTAAAGAGGCGACCGCTCACACCCGTCTAGCAATGCCTATCGCCATCACCTTGTTCTCCAAAATAATGGAATCCATTATAAACTGCCAGCTCATGTGGTATCTTGGTCTACCTGACTCATATCATATCATGACTGATGGGCGGAGGTATAAGAGTCCAAGGGCAGGCATTGGCTGTTAGTTTGGGCATTGTAAAAGCCTTCGACCGAGTTTTGACACAAAGTGCTTCTTTCGAAGCTCCCTTTCTATGGTCCTCCTGAGAAATTGTGCAATTGAATCACCAGCTTTCTTGCAGATTGGAGTATCTCCTCAGTTTCAAGGCACTCCCCTTGTTGCCTCTGCCAGTATCGGAATCCTCTGCATCGACATATCGAGTGACATGCAAGTTTCGTGATCACTATGAAGATAAGGCCAAATTGGCCTCTAAAACGCTTTGCGTGCTCAGCAGAACAGGACAGTATTTCATGCCAGCACACCGCTTGCAACTTTACAAGGTGCAGGTTCGGCCTCACATGGAATACTGTTCCCTTCAATGGGTTGGGGTTCCCCAGGGCTTTATTAAAAAATATAAAGCTGTTTTTGGTACCAACAATTCGGTCTTCTTTAAGTTTTTTTTAAGAAATCTCTTCCTGATAAAACAATATGTAAGGCCTTTGGCCTACGGCTCTCATATCTAACATCCATACAACTTAATCTATAGAGATTTTATTTTGCTTTTGATGACTTATTAACATTAACATGTCCATTTAATAAATATTATAATTTTAAAATAAATTCAAATTGCATTATGAAATACAAATTATTAATTTCAATAAGTAATTTATATAGATCATTCTTTCTTTCAAGTTATTCATAAACTACACCGCTATCTATTTTAATGACATCATTTTCTTAGACTTAAGTTGCTGTAAAATTATTGTAACAAAATAAAAGTATTATACAAATCACTGTTATAAGCACTAGCGGTTTTGTTGGTGGCTTTTTTTTTTAATTAAAACATATCATTACAAATCAAACATTTAGCTAATTTATTTTAGCAAAGTACTAGACTTCAAACAGGTGTAGAAAAAGTAAAAGTTAAAGTTTTGAATGTGTAAATTATAATAGTTATTAATCTTTTATAATGGATTTCATTTAAATGTGCTTTAATTATAGGCCCGAATCTGGTAACCAACTGTTGTTGGTTATTGTTTTATTTACATAATTCTGACATATAATATTAAAAAGTTGTGTATTGCTGTCACTTCATAACTTCATATCTAAAGAGAAAATATTGTCTGTGTCAAATTTTACTCGCGAAATATTATTGTTAACAAAATACTTTTAAATTATACATAATATGTGCGAAATGTAATGAACTTGTATCTTATTCAATAAAGTTTTTACGATTCAATGTATTTCTATCCAGATATTATTACAAAATAAACTAGCGACAATGAGACAACATACCTGGGAAGGGCGGGAATTTAACTTCGACATTATCTTGAACCGGCTTTTCAGATTCAGCAGAAATCTCACTTGCAGATTCGTTCATCGTGGAATTGGCTGTTCAATCAATAACACTACACTTCACTGGATGTATACACTGGTTTATAAGAGTAAATGCGTTATATAGCGAATTTCAATTATATTACAAAACTATAGGTATTCTTAAAATATTAAATGCGGTTACAAATAAGAAATTCGGCCATTTTGGCAAGTACACTATACTACTTTCATTACAATAAGTGTTGCCAACAGTTAAAGTTAAACTTGCTCTCCACCAGATTCAACTTCTAAAACCACTATAATAAAGCGACCCTACTCTCATAATCCCTAAATTTTCCATCAAACAATTTTTTGTTTATAACGAAATAAAACGGTAGGTATATTAATTAGTAATTGGTTGTTAGTAATTTCATAGTGTGTAACAAAACTTTAAATCGTGTAAATAACCTATCAATCAACATACAATTAGTAAATCAACAAGTCAACACCAAGAATATAAAGACGGGTCCATGACGCGGTAGCTTATTAATGAATTCCAGCGTTGAGGACCGCGGGTTCAAATCCTGTACACAACAAGTATTTGTGTGGCCTGCAAATAATTGTTGCGGGTCGTTTGTCCTTGTCAAATTTATGTATGTACATGTAAGCTACCCCTACGATACAGGAGAAAATCCTAATATTGAGGTAACGTTATTCAAAAAAGAAAACATGTGTGCACATAGTTTCACGCCATTTTCGTTTAAAAGGTAAAGAAATTTTATCGAACAAAAATCGATTGACTCTAAACGTGGTACGTAAAATAGACGCTAGATGACCTGAAGTTATAAAATCGTGGATAAATACAGTGGTAGAGCCACGCGGCAGCTTTTGCTGTCGCACGGATGGGCCGGCTCGAACCGGGGCGGTACCACGACCTCACAGAAAACCAGCGTGAAGTAGAGGTTTACCTCTGCGTTTCGCTTGGTGAGTGCAGGTGGCCGGAGGCCCATTTTACTGGAAATGAGGCATTCCATCTTAGTCCTCACGGGTGACAACGCATCTACATTTTGTAGATGTAGATGTCTATGGGCCGCAGCAACCACTTACCATCAGGTGGACTGTGTGCTCATTTGTCACCCTTATCCTATAAAAAAAAAATAGCGAAAAATACTAGAAATAGTATTTTTTTAAGAAAAAAATCACGGTAGTTTAAAGGCGGATTCGAATCCTCAACCTTTTAGTTTACGGTCTACACTGTATTCTATCTCATTCTCTCGCAGGTTAAATCATCATGTATCAATTACGATGTATTCACTTCAAAAAAAACAATACATATTATTTATTCAAGTGTTATTTTAAAATTAAACGTCTCATTAATAAATATCATTTTTGTCGGCAGCATCATCATCCTTACAATCGTAACACAATATTTGCATCTCGCAAAAAAAAATAAGAGATAATACTTTAAATGTGGGTCATGAAACCAAAAACCCCGAAACCTTTGCGAAAACCAAAAACCCCGAAACCTTCATTTATACCTATCCAAGTTTTTGATTAGTTTTAGTAGTGTTTTATTTGACGTGTAACAAATTTATTTAAATTGGATAATGAAGCAAAAATCAAGTGCCATTTGGAATTATTTCAATGAAATTTCTGAGAATATGACAAAGTGTAAACTATGTGAGAAGATATATTCACGAAAGGGAGGTACGACTACTTCCTTAAAAAGTCATTAAGTCACTGAATTCGAAGAATTCAAAAAATTTGAAACTGAAAAGAAAAATACTGTGTAATAGACCTGCCCTTAACTCATCTCTTCTGCCTCCACCTCCGATTCCGGTTCCGATTTCGGTTCCGGTTCCGACAAACAAAATTTAAAAACTCCGCTTCCGAATTCGGTTCCGATATAACCACTTCCGTAACATCCCTATTGTCTACACAGTAAAAATAAATACTCCAGATATGAAGTAGAAATATTTTTCGAAACGTATAAATGGCGTAATGGCTAAGTGATCATCTTTCCACTAATCGAAACTGAATTCTATTAATCTACTAGATTTCAAAAACCACTAGCCACTATAAGCAATATTACTTCACTAGATGCGGGGGTCAAAAATACCATTTTTAGTGGGAAATCACCTGAGTTGGCAACATTTACAATACAGTAGCTATTAAGGTTCAGCTTCAGTTCAGTAGTTGCACCACAGATACAAAAATAATATGGAACCAACCAATGGATGATCATGATAATCGATTTTAAGAGAAAAATATCGATGTTTTTATATGATGATGCTCTGTGACAATGGTGTGTTGTATTTTCCTTAAAATAAAAATAAGACCTTAAAATAATGATTTTAATACCCAAATACTCAAATGCTACTCAATTTAAAGATATCGTCAAATCGAGTGCTATCTGTATCACTTTAAGTTAAAGTAACTGTGACATCACGAGACTTAAATTGAGTAGCGTTTGAGTATATAAGTGTTCAAAAACAACCGTAAATACACGCACTGCTCATGAAATAATTGTTGTAATTCTAAGGAAAATGCTAAGTCATTGTCAGCATATTGTATTTTCAGTGGTTCTTAATGTGTTTGCAAAATTTCAGATTATTAAAGAAACGTGTAAAAAGCGTAGACAAAGTATTGAGGTATACAGTCTAGCGCAACTTCCATAGTAAAAATAAATATATGAAACGGGTACCAATTTTAATGCTATCACTTTTTTTTTCCAACTTTTGAATTCGAGTTCAAAGTTGGGTTTCGTTTAAATTTTTGCCTTGACTGCCTTGTTTACCGTGTTAAGTGTGAATTGTTACTGCAAATAAATTGAGGATGCCAGGTCTAAACGCCACCCAAGTTACTAGGGCTATTACTTTATTTAAAACTGGGCACACCTACAAACAAGTGGCCCAAACATTACTAGTATCAAAATCTATGGTACACAGAGTTGTCAAGAGGTATCGGCCAGGCCTGATAGTATACCAGACTCTCAGGACAGGGAAGTAAACGGAAAACTGAGGACAGAGATGACCGTTTCATCGTTACCAGCGTACTTAGAAACCGAAAAATTCTTCTGAGGTAAAATAGAAGCTCCAAGTTCAAAGGGTTACAGGTAAGCACAAAAACTGTGAGAAAAAGACTGAAATCGGCCGGAATATATTCACAACTGCCTGCCAAATGCTCCCTTCTTACCACATGCCATCGAGTAGCTCGAGTTAATTTTACTCGCATTCACGAAAATTGTAAGGACGAAGCTTGGAGTCAATTGCTATTCACAAATGAGTCCAAATTTTGCCTTAAGTCAGATCATGAAAGGATTAAAGTGTGGAGATGCCCGGAAGAGAGGCGCAACATCTAAGTGCAACATCATTGGAAAGGAGACATATAGTGGAGGGTCAGTTAAGGCATGGGGGCACGTACGCACCTCCGCATCATTGAGAATGTGTTACTGACAGCGGCACGATATGTAACTGAGATTTTGGAAGAAATTGTAGCGCCATTTGCCCCTTATATAGAAGATTTGTTTTAAGCATGACAATGCACGGCCGCAGTATGAGGAAACGAGGCGTTGGCCGTTAGTTTGGACATTGCGAAGGCCTTCGATCGAGTTTGGCACAAAGCGCTTCTTTCGAAGCTCCCTTCCTATGGGCTTCCCGTGAAATTGTGCAATTGGATCACCAGCTTTCTTGCAGATCGGAGCATCAAGGTCGACGGTGACGGTAGACGGTGCATGTTCCGACTACAAGCCTATTAACGCTGGTGTTCCACAAGGCTGTGTGCTATCACCAACGCTGTTTCTTCTGCATATTAATGATATGTTGCTAACTGGTAACATTCATTGCTATGTTCCAGTAAATGCACGTCGCTTGGAGAAATTTAGAAGTAACATAGTGAAAAAACTTCCATCACTTTCATACTAAAATGATCCAAATTTTTTGTATGGAACATTATTTAAGCTTATTTGCAATGAATTTAATAATACTTTTACTTCTAAAACATTCGCCTTGAACAGTCGGAAGTCATTTAATGAATGGGCGACAGTAGGAGTCCATAAGAGCAGACATAGGTTATATGATCTTTACCATGAAAGGTCATATAATCATAGCGTCGAATTTAGGGGATATGTATTCAAAAATATTTAAAAGAGTGTGCTCCACAGCCAAGTCTTTACATTTGAGCAACAAAACTAAGACGGCTTCTAATAAAATTATACACATGGAGTATAATTAATAGCGAATCTGGTAAGATCAACTCTCGCGATTCAAACTACCAGTTAAGTGTTAACAACAAATTAACCGAATCAGATCAGGACGTTGCAATGGTTTTTGAGAAATATTTTACTGATATTCCGATATTAACCACTAAGTCACTGAATTCCTCTCCTGCCGTCGCCGAATCATTACTTAAACAAAATGTAAATGCGTGTACAAAGAATTTTACATTTCATAAAGTATCATCAAAAGATATTGTAAAATATATTAAAACTATTGATGTTAAGAAAACTGCGGATCTGTGGTGGATTTCCGTTAAAGTTATTGAGTCTATAATAGATACAATTGCGCCTCATTTAGCTATCATTTTTAATACTAGTATCGAGTCTGGTGTCTTTCCTGATTTAATGAAGTATAGTAAAGTAATACATTTATTTAAATCTGGTAGTACATTAGACCCCGCCAATTTTAAACCTATTTCTGTACTACCAACACTTAGTAAGATTTTTGAAAAAAACATTCTTGATCAAATGTTAAATTTCTTTAATATAAATAATTTACTTCATATAAATCAATTTGGTTTCACAAGGGGTCGCTCGACAAGTGATGCCAGTGTTGAGCTGATTAAATATATTTTAAATGCATGGGAGAATTCACAGGATGCTTTGGGTATACATAGGCTGCACTAAAAGTATCGTGAATGGAATATATCCACTGTTCCTGTCATATTAAAATCTTTTTAATTGAAAACTCCTTGGTTTTAAAAATCGAATAGGTACCATGTATTTATTTAAAAAAAGATTCTCGGTCTAGTCACAAGGTTTTGTCAAACTTGTTTAGTCGTTGAGAAAATGGAATTGACTCGAGAAAATTCAAGAGCGATGATTTATTATGACTTTCGAAGTGGTTTAACACAAAAACAGTGTGTTGACCGGATGATTTCTGCATTTGGTGATGAAGCCTCATTCAAAACCACAATTTATCGCTGGTTTGCTGAATTTCAACGTGGACGTGTCAAGCTCAGTGATGATCCCCGTCAAGGTCGTCCAAAAACTGCACTCACCCAAGAAAACGTTGATGCTGTGCGTAAGCTGATTGAGGAAGATCAATATGTGACATACCGCGAAATTCAGGCAACTTTAGACATTGGCATGAGTCAAATACATTAACAATTAGGTGTAAAAAAGTTGTTTTCCCGATGGATACCGCATTCGCTCTGTGAAGAGCCATAAGCGGCTCGCGTTACTTGGTGCGTCAGAACTCTCGAAAGATTCCACGCAGGATCCTCAAATGCTGTATACAACATCGTATCAAGTGACGAATCCTGGATATACGCGTACGAACCCGAAACAAAAACCCAGTCACGAGTTTGGGTGTTCGAAAATGAGTTAAAGCCAACAAAAATTGTTCGTTCACGGAGTGTTGCAAAAAAAATGGTGGCCACGTTTGTCTCCAAAACCGGCCATGTTACGACTATTCCTCTTGAGGGACAAAGAACGGTTAATGCAGAATGGTATGCTAGCATTTGTTTGCCACAGGTCGTTTCTGAACTCCGTAAAAAGAACTGCAACCGCCGCATCATCCTCCATCACGACAATGCGAGTTCTCACACTGCACACAGAACAAAAGAGTTTTTAGAGCAAGAAAACATAGAATTATTAGACCATCCGCCGTACAGCCCCGACCTAAGCCCTAATGATTTCTATACTTTCCCTAAAATAAAGAATAAATTGCGTGGACAGAGATTTTCATCACCTGAAGAAGCTGTGGACGCCTACAAAACGGCCATTTTGGAGACCCCAACTTCCGAATGGAATGGTTGCTTCAATGATTGGTTCCATCGTATGGAAAAATGTGTCAAATTTCGCGGAGAATACTTCGAAAAGCAATAATTACATTTTTAAATAGTAATGTTGTGTCACTTCCTTGATTCCCGAAATTTTCAGTGCCGCCCTCGTATTTTGTGACCCATCCAAAGCCTTCGATTGTGTTCACCATGAAACATTAATCAGGAAACTTCAACACTACGGTGTAAGAAGTGATGCTCTCAAATTAATTATTTAATATTTAAGTAAGAGAACGCAAAAAGTTGTCATTAACAGTATGAGTTCTTCCAGGTCGATGGTACAAATGGGCGTGCCTTAAGGCTCAATTCTCGGCCCCTTTCTGTTTCTCGTATACATTAATGACTTACCTTACATAGTAGGAGATAACCATAATATAGTATTATTTGCAGATGATACTTCTTTAATTTTCAAATTAAGTCGGCAATTACTAAAATATGACGAAGTAAATAATGCTATATCTAAATTAGTAAATTGGTTCAATGTTAATAATTTGCATTTAAATGGCACTAAAACGAAATGTATGAAATTCGTGACTCCAAATGTCAAACAAATAGTAAAGTAATTTTAAATGGGGAGAAACTGAGTCTTGTAGATACCACCATTTTTCTTGGAATCACACTGGATGCGAAGCTTCAATGGAGCCCCCATTTATCAAAACTAGTAAGCAGACTTAGTTCTGCAGCATATGCCGTAAAAAAGATAAGAAGTCTAACTAGTGTTGAAACAGCTAGACTAGTTTACTTTAGCTATTTCCATAGCATAATGTCGTATGGTATTTTGCTATGGGGACACGCAGCTGACACTGAAATTATATTTGTTTTACAGAAGAGAGCCATAAGAGCAATTTATGATTTAAAGCCTAAAGAGTCGCTGCGACAAAAATTTAAGGAAATTAATATATTAACTTTGGCCTCTCAATACATTTATGAAAATGTAATGTACGTACACAAAAATAAAAATAAGTGATATTCATTCTGTAAATACTAGGAACAGACACAAGCTAGTAGTACCAGTTACTCGACTCCATCGAGTCAGTAATTCATTCTTAGGGCGATGTATACGCTTTTACAACAAAATTCCAGAAAATATACAAAATTTGACCCGCTCAAAGTTCAAAAACTTTATTAAACTAAGTTTGTATAAAAAGGGTTATTATAATATTAAAGAATTTAATAACAACCCCTATAAATAATAGACAACCCCTAAATAATAATAACCCCTGGAAATGAGGTGATCGCTACCAAGCTATTTCTAATTTGTTGTGTTGTTAATTTGTGTAACATACATGATTGTAGGCTGTTATTTAAAAAAAAATTCCCGCTGAGTTTTTTGCTGGTTCTTCCCAGGACAGAGGTTTTTTTCGAACCAGTAGTAATTATAAAAAAAGAGTGACTTTCTATAAGTATTATTTATAATCTATATTGAATAAAAAAGTTTCTGTTTCTGTTTATGCGGATGACAGCACTGGTGATGCTCTATACACCGGCCGTGCCAATATTTCTCGGGAAAACGTGGCCGAGTACCGGAACAAACTTGTGTCTAAAGTCGAGTCTTTGCTGAACAAAATCTCGGATTGGGGGCGACTAAATCTAGTCCAGTTTAATCCTCAAGAAGAACTAAGAAGACACAAGTTTGCGCGTTTACAGCTAAAAAAAACTCCTTTGTCGTATCTCCTCAGTTCAAGACACTCCCCTTCTTGCCTTAGCCAGTATCGGAATCCTCGGAGTCGACATATCGAGTGACGTGCAGTTTCGTAGTCACTTAGAAGAGAAGGCCAAATTGGCCTCTAAAAAGCTTGGCGTGCTCAGCAGAGCGGGACAGTATTTCATGCCGGCACACCGCCTGCAACTTTACAAGGCGCAGGTTCGGCCTCACATGGAAACATGGAATACTGTTCCCATCTCTGGGCAGGGGCTCCCCAGTGCCAGCTCCTTCCACTTGACCGCATCCAGCGCAGAGTGGCTCGAATCGTCGACGACAGAGTCCTTTCCAATCAGCTCGATTCATTGGCACTGCGAAGAGATGTTGCATCCCTTTGCATTTTCTTTCGCATTTACCACGGGGAGTGCTCTGAGGAATTGTTCGGATTAATCCCAGCCGCCAAATTACACGAACGTACATCGCGACAGAACTCTCGATACCATCCACACCATCTGATATAAATCGATCGATATATTTTACTCAATCCCCACATAACAATATAAACTTTAATGTTTTATGTAGTTTGCAAAGAATATTAATTATCTATGGAAACCTATAGTTTTATTGTATAAAGATATCGATAAGATTATTTGAAGTAAGGGGTACTCAATTGAATTTTTATTTTTGAGTTTTTTTTTATTTTTAATTAATTATTCGTCATTTGTTCGTTACTGTTAGAACATAAAAATTTTATGTTCGTCTTTTAATTGTTCATAATTAATTAAACAAATTTAATCCTTAAGTTAGCCCCCTTATTAAAAATTTTAACTATTATCCCTCAAATCAATTATTTTTTAATAAATATCGTTTGTTCGATCGCAATTGATGATTGTTCGATCATAAATACAACTGAATTGTTAATTATTCAATATTTTTAATTAAAAAACTGTCACCCCTTATGGGGACTTCAGGTACCTTGAAGAAAGAAAATTAATTATAGCGCTAATTTAATTCACATAGGTTGTCAGCGTTGTTTGTCAAAATTAATTAACAAGTCTTGACTTGATATTGGTAAGATAGCTCTTAGTTTGGTACCCTCTTAATTCATATTATATTTTTAGTATAGAAGTCTCGTCCCTTGAGACGTAGTGTTTTATGTTCTTTGGGGGTATAGACCGTGATGTGAAACTTAAATCTAGGTTTATAGGTAATTCTACAATACTATACCTAATGTATTATAACATTAGAAAAAGACGCTCGTAGAACTAAGCAGAAGCATGCATAATTTTATCTGGGGGCACGGCAGTGCCCCCGCCAAGTCGAGCAAAAAAGCGGCACGGCCGTACCATCCTTTTCTCGAAGCAGTTCAGGCCATTTTCGAAACCCTATAACTTCGTTGTATAAAACTAGACACCTGAATTTTCATTAACCAAGTAGACATTGTATAATCTCGATATGTTTAAAATTTTATTAAATTTGAAGCAGTAGTTTAAGAATTATAACTAGTCAAAGTTTTTTTTAATTTTGTCACTCACTGACTGACCGATCATCAAAACTCTAAGGCACTTCTAGCAGACATAGAAGCTTCAAATTTAGAAAACAATTATTGTTTAATATGTAAGTTAAGGAAAAATTAAAATATTTTGCTATTTTGGTCCAGTTTTCGAGATACACCAACTGCATAAATAACTTTGTAATCTCATATAAATATATAGGATTACAAAGTTACACTTGCAGTGAATAAATCAGTGTACCTATATAATGTGTATAATATAATGGAATAATAGGTGTAGATGGGTACCTAGATATAACTATCTACAAAAATAAATAAGATGCCATTAAAAACATAACCTGTAAAAAGGCCAAGTCTCGCAACTCATTTCTTCTACCGTAAAAAGTGGTGAGATCCATGTAATACCAATCAATACAATACAAGTCAACTATTTATTTAAAATATAAAAGATTTTTAGTATTGATATGGTCACTATAAGATGTTGTTAGGTTAGCTAATTACGTAATAACTTAAGACAGAAGAACCCTTACGTAGGGACTGAATAAATTAAACGACTTGGTATTACATGGATCTCACAACTTTTTACGGTAGAAAAACTGAGTTGCGAGACTTGGCTTTTTCACAGGTTATGTTTTTAATGGCATACTTATCTATTAATCACGAAAGGACACGCACGCTGATTGTTTCTCGCGCCGGTATTTAATTGAATTTGAAGTAACCATGGTGAAATGTGCAGTAACAATCTGTTAAAACGATTTACTTAAAAAGTAATCTCAGATGAAGTAAAAAAGGTAGTAAGGTATTGCACTTATAATAAGAAACTGTCGTCAATTTTATAACTTTGTGAGAGTCAGAGAAGTGTTGCCACTTTTTAAAAAAGTCCCTAAAAATGGAGACTAAATATTACTAATACAATGTAAGTAATAGGCGATGGGAATACGAAAGTAATTTTAATAAATTTCTACAATTTGACAATTCTGAAGAGATGATGAACGTAGGAGGCGTCTATGGGATCATTTAAAAAAGTTCTCTTTAATGGATCGTATAGTGAGCCTGTAAGCAGCGAGAAAAAATACAACAAATAAGATGTGATACATGTGTATTATAAAAACATGTGTGCAGTTAACACGCGTTAGAAGTAGAACCTTTAGAAAACTAAACTTCGAGAGAATGAGACAAATGCAAAATATCAGAAGTAGGATAGATGTAGGGTTTATGTAATTAAAATGCATATAAATTTATAATATACACTGTATACTATCTCACTCTCTATCTCATTCTCTAAGTGTTCTATCTCATTTTTTTGCAAGCTAAATCCTAAAGATGTATGTGTGTTTGTCTTTTTTAGTGTCACTTTTTGGTTTCATCGAGTTTCAAATCACAACGATTATAAAGGAGTTTTCACTTCAAAAATACCTTAAGGTGGAAGCTCCAGGGTGGCCCGCGAAATTCAAATTTTCTTGCGTTTTTTGGAATTTGAAGGTCAGAGTTAGGTTGTATATTTAACAAAATATGATTCGCGACCGTAGCGATTATGTGTTTACAGAATTATTATCATTAAAATCACCAATACAACCCTGTAAGTTCATATTAGCCCTTTGAATGAGTTTTTCTGGAAAATGCATATAAATTTTATATCTGGATAATTCCAACATGTAGTGCATGCAACACCTTTAACACTTGCTGTTGTAAAGAAGCAGGTAAGTATAATGACCCTGTTACACCACAATAAACACTCTTTATTTTGTGCAACAGCATCTCTATGCATCCTATACGGCTGAAGTGTGGGATCAGTATTTTTGCAAGTCTAATCATTGTAGCTCTTGAAATAAAATCTTTTGTAGTACCGGGTCCTTTGTAGTCTCAGCAGCAATTTTCGCTGTGTATAAGTTTATTGCAGAGATTCAAATCATCTGTGTTAGTTACCAATGCAACTTCACGGTCTGAATTTTATGTAATATTCATAACACGCTAATTTCAGAGACCATTGCAACATTCTAGGTGAAATCTGATCTGGAACGAAAATTATGGCTAGAGCTTCTTTATCAATTTGTCCTTTTGCCGTTTTTATTTTTCCTATCATTGCTTGTCTCGATTGTTGATGCCTTGAATGATATTCTGACCCATTCTTCATCACAAGGGCAATGATAGCACACAAACCATATTCAGATGCTTCACAGCCTGCTTCAACAACTCCCATTTCCAAAACTTCTTTTTCAGTTATTGATTCAACAGTTCCAGTATTGTGAGTTTGTCTATAATTAATTTTTCATAAAAATTGAATAAACCCAAAATTGCCCATAGCTCTTCATTCTTCAAGGTGCTGGTTTCTGCTTTATCTATTTCACTTTAAATGGTGACGGATGCAGTCCCTCTTCATCAATCATATGTCTTAATAAACTACTCTGATTTGATGCAAATACACATATGTTAACATGTAAGCTGAATTCCATTGCATTTATGTTAGTCAGGATCGCCATTAGTCATTGATTATGCTCCTCCTAATTCTTTCCAAGAGTCATACTACTCCTTCCATACCTGTAAGTGTAGTTAATATGACACACTGTAAAATTTCAGGAGCTGCATTTACTCCAAATGCTAGCGGGTTGATCTTCATTATCCTTAACACTAGTATTAACAACATAGATGTGTCCTTGTCCACTTTCATCTACATGTAAGCCTGTTTTAAGTCAATCTTACTAAATATTAATCCACCACATAATTTCACAAAGATCTCATTAGCAGTTGGTAAATTAACAGGTGACCTTTAGTCACCACGTAATATGTGGAACAATCCATCATCCTTTTTGGATGATAGTCATTTTGGAGTATTTTACAGAGGTTAATATTCGTTCTGTTATGTCATATATTGTCATAAATTGTTATGAAGGTGGGTACTTGCATAATATTGTTAAGAAATAATGTTAGTTAATTCAATCTGTTCATCATCAGTTTTGCTACCTAGCACAATATACGTATTTACCTAAATTACGGAGTTTTATTTGATCTAACACGTTCATTCACCAGGCATGTGAATTGTTCCTCGACTTGCTATAAGAGGAAATGGTACAAGACGTGCCTTCAACAACACTTTATACTATCCCAAGTCCTCCTTCAACCCATTCAAGGCAGCTCAAAAAATCGCTCTAATTACGTAGAGGCGGGCGGTTTAAAGAACTTACTCCGATAGGCATCGGACGTATCTCATATTTAAACACTTTGACACCGATCGGCGTTTTCAGCACACTTGATTCTTGCTTGTTGAGACAGAATTTTATTGACGCTTATTAGTCTACGCCATGTGCAAGTGCCTGTGTACTCAGTGGCCAAGTTACTTTTGTATATACAAAAGTAACTTGGCTTACAAAAGTAAGTTATTTTGTGATTAACAGTGAAGTTTTATTAAAAATAATATCAATTTCCTATTTACGATAAATATGGCTGCAAATAGTGAGTGAATTTGTTTCTATTCTATTCAGTATAGTAAGGGATATTTTCCACTTTATAGAAAGATTTCTAATTACACTTTGAATAACGAAATTGGTTTTTATATTAATATTTTTAATATTATTGAAATATGACTAGGGATTACAAACCTTTTTTCTGATTTTATAAAGTTAAAATACTTTTAATAATAGTATTTAGTCTAGTATTTTAAATGTATTAAGTATAATAAATAGTGTTTTCAATTAGTAGTTGAAAGGAAGAGAGGGGTTTTCAGTTACATACTATTTCTAGTGCATCGTAATTTGTTTCACTTAATAATTAATAATGACTTTATCTTGAAGTTGAGGCTCGACCATCGTCACTGAGTTTATTGAGTGACGGTGTGAGACAATATGGTTCGCTGAAAAGAAAGCCATGTTATGATGAAGATGATAATGTTAATGCGAAAAAAGTCACATCTAGACAAAATAAAGAGACACAGGTATCGTCACAGGACATTCAGGGTGCAAATTTATATAAACGCAACATTTTCGATTCTAATGAGTATAAATGTGATGTATCACAATTACCCAATTTAAATTTTGAAAACGGGGAACCAACTGACCACTAAAACAAAGCGTTTGCTCAACTGATCGCTTACGAATTAGATCTCGTTATATTGAAAAAAAAAGATCTGTAACATATGTTAATATAATAAATCTTGTGAGGAAAGTACGTCACCAGAAGGATGTGGACGACATAAGTTTCATTTTTATTTCATATACACGTACCTACTTATATGTCGTAACACCATTTTGCGACAATCACTGATGGACTACTGAATACTCATACAAATAATAATCATATTAACGCAGCCAAACGTTTAACTATCAACTATGAAATGAAGATTGCTCATAGTATGAACCTATTACTGTTTTTAATTCAATAAAATAAAATACCTAGCTAAAATAAATAATAAATAAATATTTAATCCAAATGTTTTCAATATTGATAACCTCTGGAAGACGCCGTTTGGCGTTTTCCGCACCTGTGGATATTTTTTTTTTTTTTATAAAATCATTATTTACAGAAACGGTGACTATAATGATGTTGTATGTATGTAAAACATGCATAAAACATATAAAAAGTATATCCGTTTAGAATAGAAATTGGCCAAGTTATGGCTAAAATATAATTTACGCCGATCGGTGTCATCCGCCTAAGAACAATTTTAATTACGCCGTTGTGCGTGCACCGCAACGAATGGGTTAAATAAATCAGACCAAAATTTTGCCTTCATTTCATGACAACTCCATGTAACTAACTTCATGCTTGTCGCCTCTAAAGGTGGGGGAACCTACTACAGCTTATAGTATGTATTTTCAGCCATAATTATCTTTGAAGCACCTGCATCCACTTCCATGCTAACTTGAACACTATTGATAATTGCATCTACTTTAAATTGTGGTCAAATATTATCTGACAAAGATATCCATGTTCAGATTTTTCATTTTCCCTATTTGAAGTTGAACTTGCTACCTGGTGCAAACTTGCCAGATTTCTTCATAAAGGCTAGTGCTATCTGTCCAAACTTCTTACAATAAGAACATTTTGAAAGGCCACCTTTCGCTCTCACTGTGTGGTAGTGTAAAATGGTGACATGTGATCACCTTCATTTTGGTAATATCCATAGGTTCTGTAACTTGAGTCGAATTTGCTTCAGCACACTTGTTTCCAGGTACAAATCAGAAAATGTCCCTTGATAGTTAAACCTCAATTGCTCTATTAACTCATAAGTAAGCTTTTTGTTTTAAACAACAAGCTGCGGTGCCGCTCATAAAATTATACCTGGTAGCTAGAGAGTCAATAGCTGCAATAAAGTCCTGAATATTTGCACTTACACTATGATTATCGTTTTGATTTATTGGTTTTTAAAATATCATTCACTTGATGTTCATATTGGTCATGCACTGCAAAATGGTCTTAATAATCACAGAAGTTCTGTCTTCTTCAACAAATTGTGGCTTACATACTGTTACGGCCTACAGCTACCTAAATAAGAGTAGAATCTTCCGGGCCCATAGCGGAAGACCTTAAAAGCAGATGTAGGTCGGGCTTCCTAAAGCCAAAGTGGAAAATCTCTAATTACAATAAACAATAAGGGGGAGCGTTCTATACTACTGCCATTCAACAGGGAGAATATTAAACCGAGCTTACTTACCTATATCCAAGGCGACTGGTCCCTCAGGATTCGGTCAGGTCGCATGTGGTTGTGTGGTGTAAAGGAAATCAAGTGCTGTGATGTGTATCTGGGTGTGACTGGTGGTGATTGACCTTATTAGACCTTTGCCGTCGGCAGCAGCCCGGACGTCAGCACCACTCCAAATTGAGGTAACCTTCCGCGGCGCCGTCCACAGTCACTTTCTTTGTTCTTCACGATGACAGTCCATTAATTCTATCGTACGATTAACTAACTTAAAGAAGCAACTAACTCTCGTTTGTTATAAAGCTTAACACACAAAACGAACACGGAGTGTCGGTCTATATGAGATCCCGTTACTATAAACAAAAACGTAACACACCGCCCGAATACGAATGTCCGGATCAAAGGTCACTACCGCTTCGCGTGGCAACCGTTATTTCTAGAATACCAAATGGCGCACTAGCTAATATTGTCGAATGCACTTATACAGATTCTGAGTCAGACACAATGAGTCCCGGGAAAGGCTATCAAACTAGGAATGCGCGTTACAAATCCTAGACAGTATATTTACTAGACGCGTAAACTATTCCGCGTTCCCGCAAAAAATTGACATCGTGCTGACGTTAGCACAGCTTGCAGACGACTCCTTTGTGCTCGCGCGCTCTCGCCACACCCAAACTAGCCCGAACGTCAAACCGGTATGGCACCGAGCCGCGCGCCCTCTGACGTCAATCCCGAAATCAGCGTTCAGGCGTAAACAAATACAATGTCAAAGAAAAACTTTTAATAAAAAAGTTAAAGCCGACTACAAACTACTAAAAAAAAATATAAAATTATTTCACATTTAAAAGTCAGGGCTTTGGTTCCTATATACAATATGTCTTAGCACCAATTTGAGAATGTAAAATTATTTTATATAAGGTTCTATTAAATTAATGTAGTTATTGTAATTTATAAACTATAATGGCAACACTGGTAAATGTAATAAATGGATAATAATAATAATATGTAATGGAGGGGATAAAATAACGGCTGGAAAAAGCACATTGAAAAACTAGTTTTGGAGAAGCATTAGTAAATGTTACTTGTCTGAAGAACATTGTGAGTGTAGTATTAAAATATCAACTATACTAGAATTATTTTGGGCGTGCAGTTTGGGTCATAAATCATCGGAGTATTTCACTCTCCTACTCACGGGTCTTAGGGGCAAGCATAGTGATGCGCATTATTGTTGTCGATAAGCATTATCGATAGTGTATTTAGTTTTGTCATTATGTGGGTTAGTGATTGTTATATCATAGATTGTTATAAATAGTTATGAAGGTGGGTACTTGCATAACGTTGTTAAGAAATAATGTCAGTTAAGTCAACCAGTTTGTCATTAGTTTTGCTACCTAGCACAATACACGTATTTACCTAAATTACGGTGTTTTATTGGATATAACAGTGGCGACGAAGTATAAAAAGTGGAACAATGGAACGTAAATCAGTGAATTTTCACGAATTTCATTTACAAAGTGATAATTGGGACAATTATATAGAACGACTGAAGTACTGTTTTGAGGCAAACGGAATCGTCTCGGACGCGGTTCAAAGGGCGAATTTTTACACAGTTTGTGGTGCAAATGTATATGAGACTGTTTTGGCATTAATTACACCTAGAAAATCTAGTGATGTGACATTCGCGGAAATTGTAACGATTCTTACGAAGCATTATAGTCCGAAACCAAACGAGATTTCAGTGTCTTTTCAATTTTATAAACGCGATCAAAAAGAAAATGAATCAGTATCAGAATATATCGCACATATTAGAAAAATAAGTGCAGGGTGCAATTTTACGGACTTGGAACGCATGCTACGTGACAGACTTGTGTGCGGTATGAGTGATAAGAAGTTACAGTATGAATTGTTGAAAAAAGACAATTTACAGTATTCGGATGTGGTGGATGCCATGCTATCATCTGAAAGTGCAGTGAGGGATGTCCGGATGATGCAAAGTGTGACCAGCACTAACTTTCCTGTCTCCAGAGATTTATTTTCAACTACTGCAGCGGTAACATCATCATCATGCGAACCGATGGATGTCAATGCCGTGAAATCGCAAACTAATATTATATTTTGTTACCGATGTGGCGATCGTCATGGTGGTGTGTGTCGTTTCATAAATGCTGTTTGTAATTTTTGCAAGAAAAAGGGACATATTGAAAAAATTTGCTCAGCTAAAAAGAAAAGCCGTAAGGGCAATATAAATTATACACAAGAGTTAGACACACATCTTAACGGCATTTATAATTTGGACAGTTTGACTTCACGGGTACCGGCGTATAGAATAAAACTTCTATTGGATGGTGTGCCAGTGATCATGGAGGTGGACTCTGGATCTGCTTTCTCAATCTTGAATGAAAACACATGGATGCAATTACACCCTCGAACTATACTAGACATAATGCCTAACAAGTTACGTACGTGGAACAACTCTCCGGTACAAGTAATGGGACAGGCTACAGTGCAAGTGCAATTTAAAGACATTAAGTGTAATTTGAATGTTGTTATAGCTAAGGGCACGGGCCCAAATCTATTAGGTCGAAACTGGTTTAAAGCATTGGATATTACTTTAAATACTATTCATATGATTGACATTGATTTGACAGATATTGATAAAGTACTTAATAAATATAATACTGTTTTCAGAGAAGGGCTTGGTACATATAGAGGGAACCCTGTAAACATACAAATTAAGCCTAATACCGTTCCTAAATTTTTAAAAGCTCGACCAGTGCCTTTTGCGTTAAAAGAAAGGATTGAAAAGGAAATCGATCGTTTAGTTGGGGAGGGGGTACTTCGCCCCATATCTTTTTCAGAATGGGCGACACCAGTAGTTCCTATAGTAAAAAAAAATGGAGACATACGACTTTGTGGAGACTATCGAAGTACGGTAAATCAAGCTACTGAGTCAGATACATACCCAATGCCCACGGCTAGTGAAGTCTTTGCAGTTATTACAGGTGGTTCTTATTACACGACACTTGATTTAGACAGAGCATATACGCAAGTGGTGGTCACAGACGCCACAGCGAAGTTTTTAACTTTGAATACATGCAAAGGATTGTACACCGTACACAGATTGGCATTCGGCGTGAAGGCCTGTCCGGGAATATTTCAACGCTTGATGACAGCACTGCTAGCAGGCATACCAGGTGTAGCCGTGCTGATTGATGACATCATCATTAGCGGCCGCACATTGACAGAAATGACTCAACGTCTTGAAATAGTACTGGATCGCATTGAAAGAGCAGGATTGCGTCTTAATAAAGACAAATGTAAATTTGCTAAAAGACGCGTGGAGTTTTTAGGTTTTGTGATCGATGCGGATGGTATTCATCCAGCTCAGAGCAAAGTTGAATCGATTCTTAAAACTCCGGAACCTAAAAATATACAGCAGTTACAAGCATTTTTAGGCCTCTATAACTTTTACGAGAGGTTCATACCTCACAAAGCAACTATTCTTGAACCTCTACATAGATTACTCGATAAGTCACAGATGTGGCAATGGACTGACCGGGAACAAAATAGTTTCGATACCGCCAAGCGTTTACTTTCTTCAGAGTTGACTCTTGTTCATTACGATCTTAATAAGCCATTGGTTCTTACCTGTGATAGCTCTGAGTACGGCGTCGGCGCTGTATTATCACACATAATGGAGGACGGAACAGAGCGACCTGTTGCGATGGGCTCTAGGACTTTACATGCGCATGAGAGGCGTTATTCCCAATTGGATAAAGAGGCCACTGCTATCATTTTTGGGGTAGTTAAATTTCACAATTATTTGATGGGAAGGCCTTTCACAATAGTTACAGACCACAAGCCATTGCTTGGTATATTTGATCCTCAAAAGCCAATGCCAGCGATCTTGTCACCTCGGTTAACTAGAATTGCGTTAATACTCACGTCACACAACTACAATATTGTTTATAAGCCAGGTAGACTAATTGGAAATGCGGATGGTTTAAGTCGATGGCCACAGCCAGTACCGGATCAACCAGAACAACAGCATTGTGATGTTTTGCTTATGGCGGAGACGCCTGCTGATTTTCCAGTGGATGTTGATCTCATAGCATCGGCAACGAAGAGAGACCGAACTTTATCGCGAGTAAGTCATTACGTACTAAGCGGTTGGCCTGACAGAGTCACGGACAGTGAGCTGCGTCCGTATTGGTTACATCGTACTGAACTCTCATTTCATGAAGAATGTATTTTATTTGGTTGTCGCGTAGTGGTGCCACCATCGTTGCGTGAGCCTTGCCTAGGTGCCTTACATAAGACACACGCTGGGGTCGTGCAAACAAAGGCATTGGCCAGAAGTTACGTGTGGTGGCCGCAATTGAATCATGACATTGAAGTTTTAGTAGGGGAATGCTCAAAATGTTTAGAAAACAGGCACATGCCCCCTAAAACAAGCTGTGAATGGATTACACCAACTAAACCATGGTCTCGAATAAATGTAGACTTTGCCGGACCTTTTCAAAACAAGACATTTCTGATTGTCGTCGATGCCTATTCGAGATGGCCTGAGGTTTTTATTGTAAACAATATGACTTCTGGAACAGTTATTCGACATTTAAGGAATATGTTTGCAACACATGGATTGTGTGAAACTTTAGTTTCAGATAATGGAACAGCATTTGTATCGACAGAAATGAAAATATTTCTTGAAGCGAACAAAATTAAACACGTCACTACAGCACCTTATCACCCGGCTACTAATGGTTTAGCTGAAAGGATGGTCCAAACCATTAAGGATAAACTACGAAAGATGGATGACATCCCATGGGATATCAAACTTCCTAACATTTTACTAGGTTTACGTGTTACACCTTGTACAGCAACTAAAAAGAGTCCAGCGGAACTTTTAATGAATAGGCGCCTACGTACTTTGCTGGATACACTACATCCTGATAATCGCCAGCAACGAAAAAGAACACAACAAATTATTAGTAACGCTCAAAAAATTAATAGGGAATCAGAGACAGGCCAGAATGTTATGTATCGGAATTATGGTAATGGGCCAAGATGGTTACCAGGAACTATAGTAAATAGAAATGGACCATCTAGTTATGAGATTACTACAGAAGATGGATCTTTGATAAATAGACATATTGATCAATTAATTAACAGAAGACAATCTGAAATGAGTGCGATAACCCGGAGAGAGGATGAAGAGATGTCCAAGAAGCAAGATATCACAGATAATAGTGAAATAATGGACAATGACTTAGCAGAGGAAATTACTGGCTATAACTTAGAAAAAGATAAGACAGATAATGAGGTAAGAGAAGAAATTATTGAAATACCTAGTCAGGAGAAATGGGCGGAAATGTTAGGTATACCAACTAATATGGAAGTAACTTATTCTGGGGGAAAAATTAGGAATAAAATGAATGTTCATTCTAAGTTACCATATGAGAGACCTAGTAATAATTTTATAGCTTAAGTTTACTGATTATAATAGAAATATATATTTAGTTTATATAGATGATGTATTAGAAGTTGGTTGTTGAGTTTGTAAGTAATGAATATTGTATGCACATACTTGGGGGAAAGGTATGTTATATCATAGATTGTTATAAATAGTTATGAAGGTGGGTACTTGCATAACGTTGTTAAGAAATAATGTCAGTTAAGTCAACCAGTTTGTCATTAGTTTTGCTACCTAGCACAATACACGTATTTACCTAAATTACGGTGTTTTATTGGATATAACAGTGATAAAAATGAAATAAAAATAAATAATTTTTAACAGTGGTAGAGCCACACGGCAGCTTTTGCTGTCGCACGGATGGGCCGGCTCGAACCGGGGTGGTACCACGACCTCACAGAATACCAGCGTGAAGTAGAGGTTTACCTCTGCGTTTCGCTTGGTGAGTGCAGGTGGCCGGAGGCCCTTTTTACTGGGAATGAGGTATTCCATCTTAGTCCTCACGGGTGACAACGCATCTGCATTTTGATTCGCAAACGAGGATAGATGTAGATGTCTATGGGCTGCAGCAACCACTTACCATCAGGTGGACTGTGTGTTCGTTTTTCACCCTTATACTATAAAAAAAAAAGATAAAACAATGTATTTATTAAAATGAGAATAATAATGATTTAAAATAAATTATTAATTAGGTATCTATGTATTAAAAAATCTATAAGTACAAATGTTTGGAATGTAATAAGTAACATTAAAAATAAATATAATAACTTATATCTAAAATTAAATTTGTTGTTATCGGCAATGGCGTTGCACCCACGCAACATGCTCACCGCCATGGCCAGGCTGAGACCGAGCTATGATTTATGACCACAACAGCATATACAAAATAATTTTACTATAGTATTAAAGTATTAACAAAGTGATCTGTGTTTCAATCCTTCATCCCACATTCTAATGTGGGATGAAGGATTGAAACACTGATCACTTTTCTCTAGAATAGCTTTTTTTTCACCCTTTTGAGTGGACTTAGTAATATCATAATCTCAATGTTGTACTATTAGTTCCATTAAAAACTTCATCCCCTATATTGCCACTTTTAGGGGTAGAATTTTTTTACCAAATTTATATGGGAAATTAACATCATTCATATTTAAGTGCATACCTGAGTCATATTCAGAATTATCAATAAAACAGCTTATCAAGTTAGTAGAGAATGGTACAGCATTAAGTTTAAGTCTTTTTCGTTCACCAGGTTCATCATTAAATGCTGTGATATGAAAATGATCACTGCAAATACATGCTGTTTTAGCTATTGACTTCAAACCGCAACTTTTCATCCATTCTTCTCTTAAATCAATACTTGCTGGAAATCTGAAATTCAATTTGTCATAGAAGAAAAGTTGTATTATTTACACACAATAAAAACAAATACTAAGAAAAATATCCCTTTTGTGTGGTGCTCAGGCTAGGTTTTAATTGAATTAATCAAGCGAATATGAAAATATAAATACATAAAAAATTTCTATGATTTTTAATTAATAAAACATATTTTTGTGTTTACTAAATAGTTGTGATAGTTAAGAAGTATAAATATCGTAAAATACGATAGTAATCTATGGAGATTTAAGTGCCTAAAAATGTTAATAAACAATTAATTAATTAATTAATTACTTAAATATTAATGCTAACCTGTGAAAGCTTCGTGATGTATCACCAGTAACTGATTTCTTTTTACATATAATACAAAATTTGGTCATTTCAAACGTATAATCTAGTTGTATATTCAAACATATTATATCCTAAAATTTTTAACTGATCTATATCGTGTTCCTAGATAGTTTGTGTAAACATCTTTTAATCCTATCTTTATATTGCACAACATTAACTGCTATTTTTTAATTTGTACATACTACATAAATTACTAAATAGTAAATATTATATTGTTCTAAACTCCGTAGGAGTAATACACAGATTACTGTATACCAGGGAGTAATAGTCACAGAACCACAGAACACTAATACCCTTAGGCGCACAGAACACTAATACCCTTAGGCGGGTAATAGTGTTCTGTGCATAGATAATACACTAGGCGTGTGTATCTCTTTACGGAAACGACTCACTGATACGAATCACTGAAGTGACACAAAAGCTTGGTTCAGTAACAACGTTTCAAATGTATCATTTGTATCTGGAACAGTGAAACATTACTTTGCTCTTTGCTCATTTCGCGCGACGCGTCGCTTGCGAGGCGACTGAGCCACGAGCGAGAGAGAGAGACTGAGACAATGATTAACTTAACTATTTACTCACGAGTGGCGAGTGAGCGAGCGAAATAATTATAATCCACACAAGTCAGATAGAGATAACAAATAAGAAGTGTATCCTCAACTCGTACGGATTTTCGCTGACGTTATTCATGCACGTAAAAATTACCACTAAGGCGCTTATGTGTCAAATACTATACGGTCGTTTTTTGTATGTAACGTTTGCATTAACAAGTTGACATTTTACGTTGATGCGGCACTTGTCAAATTGTTTGTATTCATTAGCGCCTGTTTACGAAAACATACTGAGTTATGTTTAGGATTTCTTTGCGTAGTGATTATTGTGACTTTTACGAGTAACTTCTGTGTACATGTTTTGTGTAAATGGACATTTTTGTAAATAATGAATTGACATAGTGACATTTTTGTTAAAGTATGAAGGAGAATCGATTTTATATACAATCTTATTAGGGTACACAATAAATAATCTAAGCACTTATATTATTCAGCTTGGTTGCCACATAATATTGCACGGATCAGTCAGTAATAAACGCCCGCGACGCAACTTAATGTACCTATTCGGAACATTCTTTCTTTTATATCTTTTGCGGCGATGATACAAATGAGCCAAATGATACATTTCAGTGTTTCGGAACATTTCAGTGATCAAGATGCAAATGTTCCAATCCCAAAAATGATACACTCTGCCCACCTCCATAATACACTATATGACAGGAAGTTCTTAGTGTTTCTATATAGTTTGTGCTGTGGTTCTAAACAAAGAGAATATAATCACTACGTTTAGTTCTAAAAACCACCACTTAGAGATGGGTAACTCAGGAGAGATAGATACAAAAGTTTCCATCAATCACTCTTTATATCAATCCGCATCCGAATGTATCACTGTATCAGTGTATCTTTACAAATCATTCACTCAGGGCATTTTTTATCTAACATCTGTGTCGCACATTGCGCACGGTGCTTTATAATATACCTCGGCCGGCATAGTCGGCCATTCCAGGAAGATTTAAAAAAGTCCATAGTACAGACGTTTCTTTCGCACCTCATTATTTAGAATGTTCTGTCGCGCTTTCGCAAGACGGAGAGAGTGATTTGTTTGACCATTCTAAACTGTCCTACGTCGGCACAAAAAGGTAAATTGATAACTCTATGACTTGTGCATAGGGCTTAAAGTCTCTCTACTAGTATTCATAATTTGCAACTCTGACATTTGAATAAGTATAAGTATGTATAAAAAAACGATATGAATATATGTAAATGATGCTGAAAATAATAATTAAAAAAATCACTGTATATAGCCACTGATTTCTAAATACGCCAACCTAAGAATCTAAATTTTACTTAATAAATTTAACTACGTATAGGTGAGCCGTGAGCCGTGGTGGCTCAGATGGTTAGCGCTCGCTGTAAGCTTCACAGTACTCAAGCAACCCGGGTTCGATGCCCGCCGGCACCAATGAAATTGTTAATTGCAATTTTAAGTGCTGATTTACCACGTGCTCGGCGGGGAAGGAAAACATCGGGAGGATGTCTGAGAAATAAGAAAACTTCAATTTTTTAATCATAACAAATAGATACCTAGAAACAAACAGCAGCCAAATATATTAGAAAGATACACAATGTTACGACCAAGCAAAATGCAAACAGCTCTATAGGTACTTATCTATCACTCTTACTGATAGGATTGAGTTGAGCGAAGCGAGCCATGCTGAGTGAGCAGCGCAATATAATGCAATGCGTGTCGTGCGCGCGAACTTGAGCTACTGATACATAAAGATATAAAAGAGTGATACATATCCCAGTGATCAAAAGATACATATCAATCTTTTCTTTAAAGTGATACACATTGCCCATGTCTACCACCTCTGTCAAATTTAGCTTGATATGTTGTTGTTGTTTTTATTATTCGCTCGAGAGAGCAGGCAAAGGAACTATGCCATACAGCCTTGTCTTTTGTAATTATCCTTCATAGTTCACTGCTTCACAATATGTTGATGCGTCACATTGTGCAGTTCTTGGGAGATTTTGACGGTAACTTGATCCAGCAGACAGCTGACAGTTGGCGATGGTACCTAAAGGCGCCTATGCAAACAAACAGCTTATCTTGAGAATCCATCACCATCAGAGCACTTGTTTCACTGTTTCCACTAATAGTTCACATGCGTAGACAATTAATACACAAAATCGCACCACTGTTACATATCAAAGTCCACTTCAAACCATTATTTAAACAATAATATAGGAGCAGCAAACCGCCGCTGGTCAAGTTCCCGCCAAAACTCCTTTAGCTTGATAATTCTGACAGGACAACCTCTATAGGGATGGGGTGATATGTAATCGTTAATGAATCTATTTCTATTCGATAGAGCTTGCAATCGATAGTCGCATGTTTATGATTTGGAATTTTGAACAATTTATTATCTATTGAAATAATAATAAATTAATAACACGATAATAAAATCCCTCCTACAATAATTATTTAGTGAAATAAAACAAGTAGCCGTGGGATACTCATCCCAATTTACCTGTTCGGTAGTTGTGGTATAGTATACGGGTATGCGACCCCGGCTTCCCTAGCTATTACTGTCCTATCCCTTGCCTTCCTGGACGGTAATATCCTACATTTCCTATTTCCTACCCTAAGTTACCTTACTCTTCCTTTTCACACCACCTATTCTTCACCTTTTCCTAATACTACCCTCCCCGCCAATCCAACGTCTGCCGCGCGGATGTATGCATGGCTAGGGGCAAGCCTAGTCGTTAGCGTGCCACACTGCCCTGGAACCGGGCGAGCCCAGAATCAGGCTAGCCTTACCCTGGCATGCGGGGATCTGCTGGGGGGGACAAACCTTTCCCTCGCTATGCGTGGGAACGCAATGGACAATATTAAAAATCGTTAACTAACCAAAATGGCGGCGATGTGTGATTCGCCACCCATCACGTCTCGTTTCTCGCGGGGGCGAAAAGCGGCTACGTTGAATGCAAGAGGAGGAATGGATGGTAAGATAGATGAAGTATGTCAGATGATGGATGAACGATGCATTGACATTCTGTGCGTGAACGAAATCAAGAGGAAAAGATGTGACACCACGGTTCATGCCCCTACACGGCATACTGGTCGGGAGTCCCCCAAACCAGCCGAGGTTGTCAGGGAGTTGGTGTGATTCTTTCATCTCGAATGGTTGAATGTGTGCTGGAGCATGAATGTGTAAGCCCAAGAATCCTCAGGATTAGTTAAAAGTCGGACTCACTCGCTTGTTTATCCTTGGGGTCTATGCACCGACGGATCTGCGTGGCGGTGGGTCATTAAAATCCCAACAAGAGAGAGAGGAATTTTGGGATAGCATGAGAGAGGTCTTGAATAAATGCGGAGAAAATGAACGGATCGTGATATTAGGGGAATTTAATGGATGGGTTGGAGTAAAGCGTGATGGGTATGAAGGAGTTCTGGGTACGTTTGGGGACGAGAGAGTGAATGACAATGGGAGAAACCTGCTTAAAGTATGCTTGGAATGGAATTTGTCCGTGGCCAACACAATGTTTGACCACAAAAAGATCCATTTGTTTACAAGAGATGAGGGTGAGTCTAGAAGTATGATTGATTTTGTAATTGTGGATGAAAGACTGAGGAAGAAAGTGCTAAACACTCGGGCATACCGAGGTGTAGGCCTCGACACAGACCACTTCCTGGTCATAGCCCAAATGCGTGGCCTCTTTAAACGGTGGCGACACCGAGGGGCCGAGCCTACGAGTGTTCTGGACAGAGTAAAATTGGAAAATCTACAAGAAAAAGAAAAGAAAGATGAGTATGTAGAGAAACTGAAAGAAAGTTTTAAAGGCATAGAAGAGATAGGTGTGATTGAAGATTTATGGGAGACATTTAAGAAAAGGGTCGTGAATGTTGCTGTTGAGGTATGCGGGGTAGTTAAAAGAAAGAAAGGAAAAAAAAACTATAACGTGTGGATGAATAAAGAAGTACAAAGGGTTGTGCAAGAAAAGAAGAAAGCGTGGTTCGATTGGTTAGCAACAAAAGCTAACCAAAAAGTTCAAAAGGCAACGGATGACGAGATAAAGGAAACAAGTACGAAGTATAAAAGATTGAAAACAGCAGCGAAAGAAGTTGTGTCTAGAAAGAAAGAAGAACGAAAGGATGATTTCGATAGGAGGCTCACTGAAGATTTCCAGTCAAACATTAAGTTTTTCTAGAAATCCATCAAAACAGGCAGAGGAAAAACTTTTACCTCGGAGCTGAGTACAATCAGGAGTCAAGATGACTGCATTATAAAAAGAGAAGAATGTGTGTTAAAGAAATGGAAAGAGTATTTTGAAAGTTTGTTTGAAAGAGAGGAAGTGCAGGTACAGCATCCGGCACCTTCCATAGAAACTAATATAAATGTTGATGAAAGTGAGATAAGCATGGATGAAATAGTGAAAGCGTTGAAAATTATGAGAGTAGGTAAGGCTGCAGGGTATGACAGGATTACCGTCGAGATGCTGAGGCCTGGACAGGGCATAGTGGCTAGTCAGCTGTACCACCTTTTCAATTTGTGCTGGCGAAATGGGCAAGTACCAGGAGACTGGTGCAAAGCCGTAATCGTGCCTTTGTATAAGGGAAAAGGGTCACGGCAGGACTGCATAAATTACCGCGATATAAGTCTTCTCAGCGTCGTCGGTAAATTGTATGCGAAAGTGTTGATTGAAAGGGTTGTGCATGAAACAGACGAAAAAGTATGGAATGCACAAGCGGGATTTAGAAAGGGAATAGGATCTACGGATCAGGTCTTTTCCTTGCGGTGCATAGTCGAAAAGTGTTTGGCTAAAACAAGAAGGTTTATTGCGCGGTCGTGGACCTAGAAAAGGCCTATGATAGAGTGGTGAGGAATGAATTGTGGTCAGCACTGTCCGTGAACGGTGTGAGCAGTATCCTCGTACGAGCATTGCAATCTCTTTATAGGGATTCTAGTGCTTGTGTAAGGATAAACTGGGCATACACTGAATGGTTTAATATCGAAAAAGGTGTTAGACAGGGATGTGTAGCGTCACCGTGGCTATTTAATCTGTTCATGGATAATTGCTTGACAGATTTAAAAGAGAATGAAAGCGGGTTGAGAATGAATGAGTTACTCGTCAAATGTTTTCTCTATGTTGATGACCAAGTATTACTTGCGTCTTCGGCCGAGGAGTTGCAGGAGATAGTAACTACTATGACTGGAGCTTTTGTTAGGAAGGGAATGAAGATGAATGTAAGGAAGACGAAAGTGATGGTGTTTGAAAGAGATGAGGCAGTGACAGACTGCAATATCGTGATTGGAGATGAACAAATTGAACAGGTGAAAGAGTTTGTGTATCTGGGTTCAAAGTTTACAAGAGATGGAAAGTGTGAGAGTGATATCGAAAGAAGAGTGAATGCAAGAAACATGGTGAATGGAGCTTTGCACTCTTTTATGAGCAGTCGGAAGGTGTCTAACAAGGCTCGTTTGGCTGTACATGAGGGTGTGATGGTTCCGACACTCATGTACGAAAGTGAAAGTTGGGTATGGCAGAAAAACACGAAAGCAGAATAAATGCAGTTGAGATGACAGCGTTAAGAAGTATGATAAGAGTTAAACTGAGTGACAGGATAAGAAATAGTGAGATAAGGAAACGTTGTGGTCTGAAAGAAGATGTAGTGACAAAAATTGAGAAAGGTATGTTGAGATGGTTTGGCCATGTCGAGAGAATGAATGAAGAACGATTGCCGAAAAAAGTGTATAAGGCGAGTGTGAATGAAAGTGCTGGAAGGGGTAGACCTAGGCGGAGATTTCAATACCAAATCAGGGACGTCTTGAAAAAAGGCCAGGTCAAGAGCACCCTAAACCGTAGAGCATGTATGAAGAGATTAATGAAAGTGGACGAAGTGAAACAAGTATGTAAGGATCGTAGCAAGTGGAAAGAAGTGGTCTCTGCCTACCCTTACGGGAAATAGGCGTGATTATATATGTAATAAAACAAGGAATTGTACCTTAAAGTTATTTATTATTAAAATAATGGTGCACAAACTACATAAATCAAGTTCATAATCATCATCATCATCACCACTATGCTCACTACTGGAACTGTCCTTTACGTTGATTATTAATTCTTGTTCACAAACTCTTTCAAAGTAAACATCTCGCTTTCAGTCTAAAATTTTAATAGAAGACTGGGATTTTTTTGTGTATTCTACGATTTTTCTCCAGTCATCCGCAGTATTTAGTTAAGGGAGGGCGAGGACCTTCTACCACAAGTATCTTAATACTTAAAAGAAGTCCTCAAACTTGTACTAATTTAAGAATATGTTGGAAACAATAAACTTTCATTTGTAATAAAGTCAGCATTTTCTTAGCCGTAAATGGTGGACACGTGTATGTTTGGCTTAATGACCTAAAAAAAAGTAAATATCTATATATTATGTAGTAAACATAGGTACTATAGTAAAATTATTTTGTCCGTGCAGGTGAGCATGTTTCGCGGGCGCAACGCCATTATCGATAACAACAAATTAATCATCGAAGGTAGGTACACGGCGGCGGTGCGGTATATAAAGGTTGGTGCGACATTGTTATGTTGTGAGTCATTTTTTATATTCCATTATTACCCCCGCCTAATACCTGCAAATTAGTGCAATGATAATTTAGTACATATATTTTTTTTTATAGAAGAGGGGGCAAACGAGCATGCGGCTCACCTGATGGTAAGTGACTACCGCCGCCCATGAACAACTGCAACACCAGGGGAATTGCAGATGCGTTGCCGGCCTTTTAGAAAGGTGTAAGCTCTTTTCTTGAAGGTTCCTAAGTCGTATCGGTCCGGAAAATTCGCTGGTGGTAATTGATTCCACAAGGAAGTTGTGCGAGGAAGAAAACATCTTCTAAATCTCACAGTGGTGGACCGCCAATCATCCAGATAGTATGGATGGTAACGCGAGTTTTGTCGCGATGTGCGATGGTGAAATTGAGCGGCTGGAATTAGTCCGAAGAATTCCTCAGAGCACTCCCCGTAATAGATGCGATAAAATACGCAAAGAGATGCCACATCTCTACGCAGTGCCAGTGTATCGAGCCGATCAGAAAGAACTCGGTCGTCGACGATTCGAACCGCTCTGCGCTGGATGCGGTCAAGTGGAAGGAGCTGGCACTGGGGTGCCCCGGCCCAGAGATGAGAACAGTATTCCATGTGGGGCCGAACTTGCGCTCTGTAAAGTTGCAAGCGATGTGCCGGCATGAAAATACTGTCTCGCTCTGCTAAGCACGCCAAGCTTTTTAGAGGCCAATTTGGCCTTCCCTTCCAAGTGACCACGAAACTGCACACTATTCGATATGTCGACGCCAAGGATTCCGATACTAGCTGAGACAGCAAGGTGAGTGCCTTGAAACTGAGGAGATACGACAAAGGGGTTCTTTTTAGCGGTAAACGCGCAAACTTGTGTCTTCTGGGGATTGAACTGGACTAGATTTAGTCGGCCCCAATCCGACTCGACTTCAGACACAAGTTTGTCCCGGTACTCAGCGACGTTTTCCCGAGGAATATTGGCACGGCCGGTATATAAGGCATCACCAGTGCTGTCGTCCGCATGGCAATGAATGCTACCAGTTAGCAACATATCATTGATATGCAGGAAAAACAGCGTTGGTGATAGCACGCAGCCTTGTGGAACACCAGCGTTAATAGGCTTGAAATCAAAGCATGCACCGGCTACTACGACTTTGATACTCCGATCAGCAAGGAAACTGGTGATCCATTTGCACAATTTCTCGGGAAGCCCATAGGAAGGAAGCTTCGAAAGAAGCGCTTTGTGCCTGACCCGATCGAAGGCCTTCGCTATGTCCAAACTAACGGGCAATGCCTCCCCCTTGGACTCTACTGCCTCCGCCCATCTATGAGTCAGATAGACTAGAAGATCACCAGCTGATCGACCTCGACGAAAACCGTACTGGCGGTCACTAATCAGCTGGTGATCCTCAAGGTACCTCATGAGCTGGCAGTTCATAATGGATTCCATTATTTTGGAGAACAAGGAGGTGATGGCAATAGGTCTGTAGTTGGACGGGTCTGAGCGGTCGTCTTTTTTAGGGATCGGGTGGACCAAAGCTGTCTTCCATGAATTCGGGACTACGCCTTGGGAGTAGGAGTACCGGAAAAGACGCGTTAAAACCGGTGCCAACTCCGGAGCACACGTCTTCAGCACAATGGGAGGGACTCCATCGGGCCCACTCGACTTGCTGACGTCCAGGGAGAAGAGTGCTTTGCGAACCGAGCACTGTGTAAACCGCACATCCGCCATGGAGCACTCACATCGCGGGATGGTCGGCGGTGTATTCCCCCCGTCATGTAGAGTCGAGTTGGACGCAAAAAGAGAGCTCAACAGATCGGCTTTCTCCTTTGCGGAATGGGCCAGTGAGTTGTCCTCCCTGTGCAGAGATGGAAGAGATGGCTGACAGAAGTTCCCTTGGACAGCCTTGGCGTGAGACCAGAATGCACGGGTTCCCGAAGGAAGGCGAACTAGCTTCTCGCCAATTCTGCCGATGTGCTCAGACCTTGCCTTGGCAATGACGCTTTTGAAGGACCTGGAGGCGGAATTATACTTCTTTTTAAGTGCGCTGGTGTTTACATCCCGAGACGTTGATGCGTCAGCCCAGGCCCAGTAGCACTCCTGTTTATAGCGTGATGTTATTTTACAGAAGCGACCAAACCATGGCTGGGATCTGCCTCCGATGGGCACCACAGAGGATGGAATAAAAAGTTCCATACCCTGAAGTACCACATCAGCAACAGAATCGGCAACAACGCTGGGATCTTCCGGCGAGAAGCAAACCCGCCCCCAAGGTAGGATGCAAAAAAAGACCGCATCCCGTCCCAATCAGCTGACCTATAGTGCCAAACACGGCGGCAAGCTTTAGATCGCGACTGCGATTGGAGCGTGAGTGGCACCGTACTCCGGATCAGACAATGGTCCGAAGAGCCCAGAGGGGCATCGACGGAGACCTGATATCCGTCCGGATGAGAGGTCAGCAGAAGGTCCAACAGGGAAGGTACATGGTCTTCCACATCTGGGATCCGCGTAGGCGAAGTAACCAGTTGTGTTAGACCATATGCCGAAGCAAAGTCATAGACAGATCTACCCGCATGATCGGTTAAACGAGAACCAAGCCATTCAGCGTGGTGGGCGTTAAAATTACCGAGTAAACATATCATTGATATGCAGGAAAAACAGCGTTGGTGATAGCACGCAGCCTTGTGGAACACCAGCGTTAATAGGCTTGAAATCAAAGCATGCACCGGCTACTACGACTTTGATACTCCGATCAGCAAGGAAACTGGTGATCCATTTGCACAATTTCTCGGGAAGCCCATAGGAAGGAAGCTTCGAAAGAAGCGCTTTGTGCCAGACCCGATCGAAGGCCTTCGCTATGTCCAAACTAACGGGCAATGCCTCCCCCTTGGACTCTACTGCCTCCGCCCATCTATGAGTCAGATAGACTAGAAGATCACCAGCTGATCGACCTCGACGAAAACCGTACTGGCGGTCACTAATCAGCTGGTGATCCTCAAGGTACCTCATGAGCTGGCAGTTTATAATGGATTCCATTATTTTGGAGAACAAGGAGGTGATGGCAATAGGTCTGTAGTTGGACGGGTCTGAGCAGTCGTCTTTTTTAGGGATCGGGTGGACCAAAGCTGTCTTCCATGAATTCGGGACTACGCCTTGGGAGTAGGAGTACCGGAAAAGACGCGTTAAAACCGGTGCCAACTCCGGAGCACACGTCTTCAGCACAATGGGAGGGACTCCATCGGGCCCACTCGACTTGCTGACGTCCAGGGAGAAGAGTGCTTTGTGAACCGAGCACTGTGTAAACCGCACATCCGCCATGGAGCACTCACATCGCGGGATGGTCGGCGGTGTATTCCCCCCGTCATGTAGAGTCGAGTTGGACGCAAAAAGAGAGCTCAACAGATCGGCTTTCTCCTTTGCGGAATGGGCCAGTGAGTTGTCCTCCCTGTGCAGAGATGGAAGAGATGGCTGACAGAAGTTCCCTTGGACAGCCTTGGCGTGAGACCAGAATGCACGGGTTCCCGAAGGAAGGCGAACTAGCTTCTCGCCAATTCTGCCGATGTGCTCAGACCTTGCCTTGGCAATGACGCTTTTGAAGGACCTGGAGGCGGAATTATACTTCTTTTTAAGTGCGCTGGTGTTTACATCCCGAGACGTTGATGCGTCAGCCCAGGACCAGTAGCACTCCTGTTTATAGCGTGATGTTATTTTACAGAAGCGACCAAACCATGGCTGGGATCTGCCTCCGATGGGCACCACAGAGGATGGAATAAAAATTTCCATACCCTGAAGTACCACATCAGCAACAGAATCGGCAACAACGCTGGGATCTTCCGGCGAGAAGCAAACCCGCCCCCAAGGTAGGATGCAAAAAAAGACCGCATCCCGTCCCAATCAGCTGACCTATAGTGCCAAACACGGCGGCAAGCTTTAGATCGCGACTGCGATTGGAGCGTGAGTGGCACCGTACTCCGGATCAGACAATGGTCCGAAGAGCCCAGAGGGGCATCGACGGAGACCTGATATCCGTCCGGATGAGAGGTCAGCAGAAGGTCCAACAGGGAAGGAACATGGTCTTCCCCATCTGGGATCCGCGTAGGCGAAGTAACCAGTTGTGTTAGACCATATGCCAAAGCAAAGTCATAGACAGATCTACCCGCATGATCGGTTAAACGAGAACCAAGCCATTCAGCGTGGTGGGCGTTAAAATTACCGAGTATCACGATCTCTGCGGATGGGCCCTGTTGTAGCACGGAGTCTGCAGCCATTTGGACGTGGTCGATGAGTCGGTCTGTGTCGGCATTACCGCTATGGGACCTATAGAGGCACCCGTAGACGCGGGGATGGTCGTCGCTGTCTACGCGCAGCCATAGGATGGACAGGTCCGTACCTTCAAGACTCCGAGGCGTCGAAAACAGATGTCCTCTCTGACGTATACGCAAACTCCAGCCCGGGGCACAAAGGAGTGTTCCAATTTGTACCCCGGGTAGGAGAGATATGAAGTATCAGCCGGAGAGGACACCTGAGTCTCGGTTAAAAAGAGCAAGGCCGGCTTCGCCGTCTCTAGATGGTAATGCACAGCGTTAAGGTTGGAATGAAGTCCCGTGATGTTGCAAAAATTCACGGATAGCGTGACAAGGGTCGCCTTGGTTGCATTGCTCCGCTTGCCCCGAGCAGCATTAGTCGCGAGCGGAATTTTGCCCCCCCCAGAATACGCGGGGCAGCCTGAGCACCCACGCTCAGGCTGCCTCAGCTCAGTGAAGTAGTTTGGTCGTGGATGCTCAGCGAGGGATTCTCCAGGGGTGCTGGTACCCTCCTGGGGTAGTCTCTTATTTAATTCCACAACCATGTTGATGGGGGGGGGGGTATTGGGCCTCCGGCCACCTGCACTCACCAAGCGCAACGCAGAGGTAAACCTCTACTTCACGCTGGTATTCTGTGAGGTCGTGGTACCACCCCGGTTCGAGCTGGCCCATCCGTGCGACAGCAAAAGCTACCGCTTAGCTCTACCACTGTGAGAATCGAAGGAGAATTGTTTTTGCGCATTTGCTCTCTGAATTTCTTTAGTGACACAATGGCTACTCCTTTGTTTTGTACCGAAACGGCAGAGTTTATTCAAAATAATTTTATATAATAATAAAAAAAATATTTTATATGTAATATATAATAATTTAATATTTAAATCATTATTGTTCTTATTTTAATAAATACGTTGTTTAATCTATTTTTTTTTTTCATTTTTATCACTAATCCACATAATGACAAAACTAGATCCACTATTGATAACGCTTATCGTTCACAATAATGCGCATCACTATGCTCGCCCCTAAGGTATGTGTGTTCCCACACACATACCTTAGGGGCGAGGACAAAATAATTCTAGTATAGGTATAACTATAATCATAAAAAAACAAACCTTTGACATGAGCCTAAAGCCGTTCGATGGCATTGTAATGGTAATAATATGTTGGCAATCTAAGCACCGTATGGCCATGTTGTTCAGCTATTTCCTCCAAAATGTAGCTTGGATTTCTCGGTTTTTTCTTTCACTAATCGGACTAATTCGTGATTCAACATATTTTCATTGGCTTCAATGCCTTTGCTCTGCAGCCAAAATATAAGCTCCAGTTTTCTATACTTTTATAAGGAATTATCCATAATAATCATATGTGATTCATGAAGATTTTCCAGTAATGTTAAAAACACTCTTTGAACTTTTCAAAATTCAATTCAACATTAATAATTACCTTCACATATCGGCTGTACGTAAAGATTAAACATACTTTAAAGTGTAACAATTCCAAGCGTTATGCGTACTTCATGGACTAGGTGGAACAGGTATTTTCAGGACTCAGAACAGAGTATTTGTACGGAATTGGACTACAAATTACACCTAGTACAAAATTTACCTAGTACGACGCATCTCTAACTGATTATAAAATGGCTGACTAAGAGAAGGATGATAGGCTGTAGTGTTGCCACGATCTTGGAGTCAATAGCTACTATTTTTGATCTTTTAAAAAAATATCAGCTGACAATATAGGGCTGACAAGCAATGAGTACCGTTAATAGGACATATTTGCTAATAACTAGCCAATTCCAATACATATTTACGTGATTTTTATATATTCGATTTATTTCAAAACCGATTTTGATAGCCTGTGGTTGTTCTTTATGGTGCGTAGGCCTCGGGAACACTCCTACTCTCACTAACACAACAGCCAAAGTCAAAACCTCATCGTGAAATAGAATAACTATATTTGATAACTGTCATATAATATATTTTAGTAGTTTGAGCGTATCCTCTTAGTAGTCTGTGGTTTACATTAGGTCCACCGTCCACTCCACAGGACACAAAACACAATAACACAATTACTATTTTTAGGTTTCCGTACGCGAAGGGCAGCCAACGGGACCCTATTATTAAGCCTCCGCTGTCCGTCCGTCCGTCCGTGGGTCTGTCTGTCAGCGGGCTGTATCTCATGATCCGTAATAGGTAGACAGTTGAAATTTTCACAGAATTTTCTCAAGAAAATCTTTTTCTTGAGAATATTACTACTATTTTTAGTAAAACTATTTTTGTTTTTGTGTTCACAAATTAAATTTTTGTAAATATATTGAGAGACCAAAGTTAGTATATTTATTTCTTTAAATTTTTCTCGTAGGGATTCCTTCTCTTTTACAAAACAAAAATGGTTTCAGTGGCAGTCTCGTTACCCCGTAGCAAGATTGCATATGACATTATGCTACGGAAGTAACTAAAATAAACTAATCTAGGTGTTTCATAACATGTAAGGCATCTAAATTTTTTTCCAGCATATGCTGCAGAACTTAATTTGCTACCTAGTTTAGATATATGAGGGCACCATTGAAGCTTAGCGTGAACTGTAATTCCAAGAAAAACAATAGATTCAATAAGGCCTTGTATATTTTGATGTACCAGGTGTATACAATGTTTATGATTGTTTATATGCGAAATTATACAATTAACTAATTGTGGGCTGCATTCTAAATAGTTTAAATTATTATTATTATTGCTATAGATTACAACTATTGTCACATTTTCTAATTTAATTTACTTGAAACTGATTACAAATTACACTAATAACTTAGAAATGAGGATATCAGCAGTAGAACCAGAGTGACCAACATAGCCGAATGGTACTAATCCGTTGGGCTATGTTGGTCACTCAAAATAAGATTGTTCCACCAGTGCGTGTTGCCAGTGACGTGTAGTGAGACCTATGGATCTGAGACGTGGTCCTTCACTACTGGCCGTATGAGGAAGCTCAAGGTCGCTCAGCGAGCTATGGAGAGGGCTGTGCTTAAGGTTTCTCTGCCTGATAGACTTAAAAACAAGGATATCCGCAGTAGAACCAGAGTAACTGACATAGCCCAACGGATTAGTAAGATGAAGTGGCAATAGGCCGGCCATATAGCTCGAAGAACCGACAACCGATGGGAAAAAAAGGTTCTCGAGTGGCGGCCTTGTACCGGCGTAAGTGCAGGACGTCCCCCCACTAGATGGAGTGACGAATTGGTAAGATATGAAAGAAGTCGAAGGATGCAGGTGACTCAGGACCGTGCTTTGTGGCATTCCTTGGGGGAACGGCGGACTTGTAAAGGGCTGTAATGATGATGATGATGATGATTACAAAATCAATGATAAGTCATTATACTAATCAATAGAAGCTGATGTCTGGGTAGCCAAATCCTTGGCTAAGTTAAAATATAAATAATAAGATAGCACATTTTCAATGTCTTAAATTATATTTGGGTAGGTATAGGTAGTACCTATCTGCAGTCCTAAGCTTCTTTAAGTACGGGCAACGAACGAATGCAATCCTGATAGGTCGTGATCGAACAGATAACATAACTTTGAAGTGGCGTTTAATTTAAGATGTTAAAAAAATATTGTTTAATTGCTATACTAACGGATAATTATCTTTAAAAATATATCATTATATCAACTTAAAACAAATGTTATATTTCTGTGCTAATTTAAATATCAAGTAAATAAGAAAACAATACCTACTTATTTTAAAACTTCACTACGCTGTTCAATCCTATATCTACGTGTTACAAGGATAGATCAATTGTTTATTTTTGTAGTGATGTGTCAAAAATAGCAGGTAAAAGAAACGTTATTTGTCGTTATACTACACAATAATGTGTTTTTCTTTCAAATAATTTGATAATAAAAGAATAGTATTGAAGTTAATAATATTATAAAACGGCACCCAAACCAAACGCGCGAAGGCAAGTAGATCAATATTAGTAACTATTTTTACTATAGACTAATTTAATATACTTTGCGCCATAGATAAAAGAAACTAATACTACATAATTTCTTATCTGTGACTGGTATATAGTTATCTGTGATTTCTTCGTTGTGAATATACTCTGTCCCCATAGGTAAAACCAGGTATAACTATACCTATTAGTGACTAGTACTCGGTCCCGGAAGCTAAAAGTCTAGGTACTTTACATTTTCACAGACTAGATAAGTTACTACATAACTTTTTTTATTTATTGTAATCACAGACTAATATGATGCTTACGCATATTGTAATGCGGATTGCGGATTGCAGACGTCGCTGTCTTCTGCCGTAATTGTGTTAATAAGTGCGATTGTGCTGTTATTTGATTTTATCAATTTTAACATATTGAAATAAAACTTGTGTTTTGTTTTATGTTTTACAAATTCATGTCCTAATATGGTGCTAGAATGTGATGACAAATGTTTACATTTTTGGAAAAGTTAACTATTGTATAATGAACAAAAAAAAATTATTTATTAATTTTTATTTCATACATTCCTGTGATATTTAATTTTCAATTACAAAATGACTGTTACATATACCGCTGAAGTGGCGACTTGTCGCGGTTTTGGCACATTTTTGAAGGTTTTATATAGGTGAGTTTCCTATGACTTATTAAAATATTTTATCATTCTATTTTTTATCTCTAGTCTCTTTAAAAAAATTAAATGGAACTTTGAATATTTTGTTGTTTGGACACGAGAAAATAAAATAAAATATTTAGTTTAAAAAAACAACATAATACACACCATAAACTATGACTTATTATTATTACATTATATTATTTCAGTCAAAAACTAAGTAAACTTTATACCCAAATATACCGCAAAATTTCGGAAAGGTTCGTTCGTTCGTTTAATACATAAAGCCAACTAAATATTCTCTATATATTATTATTATATCTAAGTATTCTCTGTATATTATTATATCTAAATATTATTATTAATACATCTAGGTATTTAAATGTATGTTACACATTTAAAAAAAATATTTAATTGTCTGTTTATACATAAAATAAATGGAAACAGAAGGACAAATCTTATTTAGATTCATCTGCAGTATTAGTGAAAGTCTCCACTCTCCAGCCATAAACATATTATGTACTAGCTGCACAAACTATATAGAAACACTACTAATTTATTTGATGATTTTCTATTGTTCTAATAATTAAAATTTACAAGAGGCAAATATTTATTTAATAAAACATAAAAATTGTAGATTTTCTGGTTTAGGCGAATTCTTTTTTCAGTTTGGATGTGCCCAGCCGTTAAAAAAAGTCTTTGCGAGGCGACTGTACATAGTTTCAGTGAAAAATATTTTTGGGAGTCTCCCGTCGTTGAGGCTAAGGGCCAAAACACACGTATTTTTTACGCGCCGACGACGCGCATTATCCAAGTTCGCCAATAATTAGAGCTGCGCGCAAAAATATTAGTTTATAAATATTCGTGATCAGTATTCGCCGAATACGAATATTCGGTAAATGTCTACTATTCGGCGAATACGAATATTCGTATTCGTTGCATCACTAATTATTATACATCACTTAATTATGTTATGATTTATAATACGATATTATTTTAAAATTTACTTGATGACTCAACCAACGGCCCCATTGAACAAATTTGTACCCATACTTCAGAATATTTATCATAACTTTTGATGAAATGAACTGATTTTAATGAAATAAAGGCTAAATGTAACCCGAATATACACTTTATAATTTCCTTAACGATTCTTATGATATACATTAGTACTTTATACGTGATACCTTAACAAACAAACAGACAGATAGAAAATTTTAAAAATGGTAGAAATGTATTTAATTACTTATTTTTAGTACCTCTCAATCACTTTTATTACAAAAATATAAAATGTACAGACATCTGCTATTTACATTTTTATTATACGTATAGATTACATAATATTATAAAATATAAAAAATACAATTTAGTATTCCCGTCTTTAATTTTCGGAGTCTTAATTTTCAATTCAAAATTAGGTATTTCTTTTCACTCCGTCTTTTAATAAACTGCCGTTATTCGATCGAATGAAACTAGTTTTTACGGATTTTATCGCGTTTTATAATTAAACTATTTTATATTTCCGACGTTTCGAGTACTTTGCAGCACCCATGGTCACGGGGGGTTGGAAATCATTACATTTGGCATTGCTCACTACGTTGTTCGGGCAAGTTGCGAGCCCAGGGTCTTAGACCATGCGCGGGCTCTTGGCCATCTTTAAGTATGAGAACGTTTTAGAAAGTCTTTAAGAAATTAAAACATCTAGGTAAATATATTTGTACGTCTTATCTAATCTGTTGGACATAGGTCTTTTACGTCGGAGAAGGATTTGCCTTATTCGTCACGCTTGGCAAAATGGGAAGCAAAATGACGATCGCAGACCACGTAGGTACAACCGTACCAGACGTCTCGCACCATTGACCCTGTTGCACGTCGCTGGTCTAGATTCACGTCTGGTGTAAACCAAAAACAACAGCCACATTACAATTTTACAACATATCTAAAAAAAGGAAATAACTAGTTGGCAGGCCTAGTTGGCAGGCCTATAATAGTTATTTACAAATTACAAATACATTATATAAAAAACATGCGTGAGTGTCGTGGAACACTGTGTTGGAACGAAGTTCCTTTCATAGTATATTATTATTATTGATAAACGTATTTTATCATTGATTAACAAATAGAAATAAATGAATTACTAGCGTCTATTAAAATGAAGCGTCAATTAAATAATATTTCTTTAATGGCAAGATAAGAAAAAGTGCGAGGGAGATGGATAATATTCCATCTCGCTCGCACTATAGAAAGGGGGTCGTGACGGAAAAATCTTACACATTTTCTCGCCTAGCTCCCACTCGTCAAATTTATACCGTGCGATAAAGAACTGCGTTCCAAAAATTAAGAAATTAAGATCAGAGTAGCTACGCACTGCATATGTAGATAGTACTGACATCTTTGGCAAGTCATAAGATTTTTCTGACGAAATGAGGTGGATTATCTTATGCTACAGACACACTACCGTGATATGGCAATTACTGTGACCATAATTGAAACAACACCTAGTAGCCACAATTTATGTCCTTAATTTTAATGTCAATCAATATGGCATATGACGGTACCTACCCGTGTAGTGGCGGTGTAAGAATATCCACTACCCCATATCACCTTACCACCATTCATGTATACCCCATTATCGTCGGTCGTCGTTGGGAGTACGGAACTCTGGTGGTTTTGAGGTCGGACCGAAAACACTTGAAATGTATATCTATACTGCGGAAATAAACACATCACATCACAATAAACAATAATGTAGAAGCAACTATTCGCTGGGGGTTAAGTTCCCTTTAGAACATGATTTCTTTTTATATTATATTTTTTATATTATATCAAACGAGCACACAGTCCACCTGATAGTAAGTGGTTGCTGCGGCCCATAGACATCTACATCTATCCTCTATTACAAATCAAAATGCAGATGCGTTGTCACCCGTGAGGACTAAGATGGAATGCCTTTTTTCTAGTAAAAAGAGTCTCCGGTTCTCTACACTCACCATACGAAACACAGCAGCATTAAGCTGCTATATTATTATGGTATTCTGTGAGAGCGTGGTCCTTCACCGGTCGAGTCGACCCATTCGTGCTACTATACTACTAATATAGCTGCAGCATGCTTCTATATCATCATACTTCATATTGAATAAAACTATTTATACAGATTTTAACCTTTTTTCACATTACAAAACCCATGGTCGCGGGGGGCTCAGGTATTTGACGTCGTGATTTCATAGTCCCGGACTACCGGATGTCTTGCTTTTAATTTTAATAAACTCCGGAAGATATGAAAATCAAAAATATACCATAATTTGTATAGAGTAGAGTAGTGTAGGTACTAACATTTGCTTGGAATCCCACAATTAAATAAAAACTGAAGGTTAACCATCACATATCATAAAGTCAAACCTCAGTTCCCCTCGTGAACATAGGTACATATTAGATAAGTTACTACGTAAAAGGCGTGTTTTGAAAAATGTATGACATATTATATTTTATGTATTTACTCGAACAATGTAAAACAAGATCATTTAAATTAGTAAATGACGAACGCGTGACCCAGTGATCAGAATATCTAGCTTCTACGCCGCAGAACAGTTCGAAACATTTCAAAAATCAATTTTATTTATGTTTGTTTATTTATTTATTGTTTAAATTACACATCTTCAATCAACATCCTTATCTTCCTCTGAGCATTAAGTTCTGAGGAAGTGTGTATGTGTTGATGTTTTTTTTTTATATAGGATAAGGGTGACAAACGACCCACAGTCCACCTGATGGTAAGTGTGTAGCCGGTGGAAGGAAAAGGGGAGATCTCCCGCCGGGCAAGGTGTTCTGCCCGGGGAGCGGCTAACGCTCCGATTGGTAGTTCGGAGCTATTCTATATATGCTGCTTTAATTCCGGAACTTTGATAGCGCGATTTAGGCTTCGATGTGTTTTTCGCTTGTGGCGCGACGACAGCGCCGCCACATCACCCCCCTGCTCAGACCGGAGGTCGATAGTGCAGTCCGATTGCCGGTGCGTCCTTAATGCCGGTAGGGGATGCATGCTGTGTGCGTAAGGGCAAGTGACGCCGGTGCGAATGATATGCCGGTGTGTAATGCATGCCGTGATGCCGGTGAGAACGATGAGCCGGAGCAAGTGCCAGGGATTGCCTTGTAGTCTGCGGTGAGTCGAGAAGAAGGCAAGTAATCTGCGAGAGTGCCGTGAAGCAGAGGCGAGCAGTAAGGCTCAGAGCCGTGCCGAACACTGTAGCGCAGAGAGTAGCTTGAAAGAACAGGAAGCATTATTATTCCAGTGCTGCGATGAACCTTTGTTAAGCGAGATGGCTTGCAGAATGTGAAGACTGCAGATAATATCTGCTCGGGAGCGAATGAATGGGGTATTTGAGGACGATGACGAAGGTTTGAAGTTGTAGTTTCCGAAGGTTATTGGTTGCGTGTTCATATCACGTCGGGTGGTCACCACTCTGGCCGGTGGAAGGAAAAGGGGAGATCTCCCGCCGGGCAAGGTGTTCTGCCCGGGGAGCGGCTAACGCTTTTTAAAAACTTTGATAGCGCGATTTAGGCTTCGATGTGTTTTTCGCTTGTGGCGCGACGACAGCGCCGCCACAAGTGGTGGCTGTGGCCCATAGACATCTACATCTATCCTCGGTGACGAATCAAAATGCAGATAAATTGTCACCCGTGAGGACTAAGATGGAATGCCACGTCTCCAGTAAAAAGAATTTCCGGTTTTCTACACTCGTACGTTTTTATACGAAAAACACAGCAGTGTTAAGCTGCTATTTTACTCTAGAGTCCTATGAGAGCGTGGTCCTTCCCCGGTCGAGCCGACCCATTCGTGCTACAACTGTATCAGTAAAATATAGCTGCAGCATGGCTCTACCGCGTAAAATGTAATATGTAGTGGCACTGTAATATGTGAGGAACACGTCAGCTGGCTATTAATAAGAATAATATAGTTTGAAAGCTTATATTCAACTTGCTCTCTTCCTTACTAAACTCTTTTTCAAAAAAAAAAAACGGACATCTAAGTAAAAAAAAAAAATAATTATCCTTACTATTAGATGGTTTCATAACTTTAGATAGTCTTATACACAATTTTTTTTTAATATAATTAGCAAGGAATAGTTTTCGTCAGTCGTATCATAATATTTTGAATTAATAAATGTCAAAAGCACTAGTAGTGTAGATAGCTGCTCGCTAACTAACAACTAGCAATAACAGTAGTTTAAAATGTCAAGGAAATGAAATAATTCCATAAATAATTACGTATAGTTGTTTAGAGTCCATATCTATTAACTATCGAGAATTCGCGCCACAAAATGTAGTAAAAAGTTGTATTATTTAAAAACTAGCCTCAGACAAAAATTTGAATTTGGAACGTACTTTTTTTAAACACCACGCCACTTTTGTAACTAGCCAGTAACATAGACAATTGATTAAAAACGTTTTCGTATTTTTTTTCAGGAAGGAAAAAATCAAAACCGCCCGATTGTATTTTTGCAAACAAGTGTATAATTATTATTAGGTATATATCATTTATTGTACACCACAAAAACGATAAAAAACAGCTAAAGCTTAAGAGGTAGCTACTAGCTACATAAAGGCGTCCTTATCGCTAAAAAGCGATCTCTTCTATTAAAATACTTATATAATATCTTGCGATATTATGTATTTTCAATTTAAAATAAACGAAGCAGAATAAACAGTGAATTCTATTTTATCTTCCGTTATGGCCATTAAATTTTTAATGAGAATTTTAATGTGTAATGGGAGATTTAAAGTGAAACCATTGCAAATAAAATTAACTTTACTTAAAAAGTAATACTTTAGTATATTGTTTATTGCAAACCAGATCAAGTATTCAAAACTGAAAATTTTATAATCATAATAAAATTTTATAATATTTACTTCCTGACTTCGTATGATCCAAATTATTTCGTGTCACAAATGAGTTTACCCAAAGAAATTTTATAGGTCAAAACATCTTTGGGTTTACCCTAATATCCTTATCCTACGAGCAATGGTAGGACCCGGCAGTGTAGAGCATTTTCGACCGGGCGACCGTATGGGTGGAGAAAAAGCTCCACAGGAAATTTTACAAGGCTTTGCACGAGCAATTTCGTATTTCTATTTTAGATACGTTTAGTAAAAGCCGACTTCATAGAACTAAAAAGAATAAAATAATTTCACATGTTGAAGTTAGTGCAAAAACAACATAGATTATAGAAGAATTAATGCAATTACAACTTCAGAATGATGTGAAGTTATTTTATGCTTTTTTAGTTTTTTTTTTTATTGAACAAGGTGACAAACGAGCCCACAGTCCACCTGATGGTAAGTGGTTGCTGTGTGGCCTTAGACACCTACATCTATCTTCGTTTGCGAATTAAAATGCAGATGCGTTGTCAGCCGTGAGGACTAAGATAGAATGCGTTTTTTCTAGTAAAAAGAGTCTCCGGTTCTCTACACTCACCATACGAAACACAGCAGCATTAAGCTGCTATTTTAGGCTGGTATTCTGTGAGAGCGTGGTCCTTCCCCGGTCGAGGCGACCCATTCGTGCTACAACTATACTATTAATATAGCTGCAGCATGGCTCTACCACGTACAAAACGTTCTATGAAGTTGACTTCTTCTTCGATTACAGTCTATTAAAGTCCACTGCTGAACATAATATGGGGCATATTATGTTCAGCAGTTCCCCTTAGATTACTAATGGCGGCCACGAGTGGCACGTGGGTATCTTATTTGTGACGCGCGGGTTGTCAGCCGCAGCTTATTTTTTATTTTCTAATTCTTATAACGAAAACGCTGCTGCTCATGTCCTACTTTATTTCCCTCTTTCGACAATCATGTGTATATTACATAACACGCAAAAGACACACCCATTTTCGTGTTTCTATCTTCAACTGGTTCACTGTGAACTTGACATTAAAATTTTTTGCGAACCTGATTGGTCGGGGGCGTGTTAGGACCGGCGGACAACGATGACTCACTATGGAATATGAGTACTATACTATATAGTACTACGTGGTAGAGCCATGCTGCAGCTATATTATGGTTGTAGCACGAATGGGTCGGCTCGAACGGGGAAGGACCACGCTCTCACAGAAAACCAGCGTAAAATAGCAGCTTAACGCTGCTGTGTTTTGTATGGTGAGTGTAGAGAACCGGAGACCCTTTTTACTGGCAAAGAGGCATTCCATCTTAGTCCTCACGGGTGACAACGCATCTGCATCTTGAGTCTTTATTGAGGATAGATGTAGATGTCTATGGGTCACAGTAACCACTTACCATCAGGTGGACTGTGTGCTCGTTTGTCACCCGATCCTATAAAAAAAAAATATTATGTCGTCTAAATAGTTACATTAAAATCTTGATCCTCTATTTGTCCACTCTTAGGGATGGAATTTCGACTTCAAATTTATATATTATATAAATATAAAATTATACGTGGTAGAGCCATGCTGCAGCTATAGTAATAGTATAGTTGTCGCACGAATGGGTTGTCTCGACCGGGGAAGGACCACGCTCTCACAGAATACCAGCGTTAAATAGCAGCTTAACACTGCTGTGTTTCGTATGGTGAGTGTAGTGAACCGAAGACCCTTTTTACTGGAAAAGAGGCATTCCATCTTAGTCCTCACGCGTGCCGACGCATCTGCATTTTGATTCTTTAAGGTACCATTCCGTAGGCGACCGCACGCAGCAGCAGCAGGCGACGTGTCGTCGCGGCACGACTGGTTTCTATGTAGTTCTATGAAATACCTTCCGTAGCGACACGTCGTTTGCCGGAGCGGCAGACGACATGTCGCCCGACCGCAGATCAGTAGTGCCGCGGACAGTCGAGCAACACGTTGAATTTTTCTCAAAAAAATGAGTTTCACCGATTCCGCGGAAGAGAAACTGATAAACCAGGTGGCCCAATATCCCGCACTGTACAATGCATCTCACAATAATTATTTAAACAGCGTGACAAAAGAAAATTTTTGAAAAAATATAGGAAAGGAGTTAAATAAATAGGTATATATATATAATAGAGTACCTATTTTGTTTACATAAATAGAGTACCCACAGAACTTTCGCAACAGATTGGAACACGTGCTGCTGCCGCCTGCAGTCGGGTTCGGAATCATGACCGCAGCGACGTGTCGTCGCATGGGTCACAGCAACCACTTACCATCAGGTGGACTGTGTGATCGTTTGTCACCCTTATCCTATAAAAAAAATATGGAACCACCACTGAAGTAAGCCGAATCCGAAAAAATCAGTGAACATACATAAAAACGCGTTGACTATACGACCTGCTCGTTTTTAGGGTTCCGTTCCAAGGGTAACCAACGGGGCTCTGTTACTAAGCCTCCGCTGTCCGTCCATCTGTCTGCCGGTGGGCTGTATCTCATGATCCATAATAGGTAGACAGTTGAATTTTTCACAGAATGTGTATATCTGTTGCCGTTATAACAACAAATAAATAAAAATAAAATAAAAATTAAATGGGGCTCCCCTACTAGAAACGTGTTTTACGATGGTACGGAACACTTCATGCTCGAGTCCGACTCGCACTTAGCCGGTTGGTTTTTATGGAATAAGGGTGATAAACAACCACACATCTACATCTATCCTCGATTAAAAATCAAAATGCAGATGCGTTGTCACCCCTGAGGACTAAGATGGAATGCCTCGTTTGAAACTGTTATAAATCAAATCAAACATAAGCACTGCAAGTTTATTTTATAGTAGATCGGACCGATATAATCCGAAGTTCGGCCGGGCTAATTATGACAGCAGGATGCAAGAACCTCAGATCTACTCTGGGGGACGAGAGTACGAGGAGGACCCTAATACTCTTTGGTCCCCACATGACTAGTGGATATTGTAATGGCCTGCGCGAGTAAATTACTCAAAACAATATCGTATAACGGACACGAGGCACTAAAAATACGGCGTACAAGAAGTCCCCCAAAGAACTGCGGGCATTACTTACAGGCCGGACTGCACTAAAGTACCACTCAACTTCCGGCAAACAATTGAGCGTACATCGTGTTGAGACCGTGGCACGTTTCGACAGACATTTTTTTCATACTTCGCGCACTATTAGATCTTCGTCTGAGCACACGATGAAAGTTAAATAATCGCGACGAAATTCGTAAAAATTATTTGTTTTAAGTGTTTTTGTCGTTCTTTCTTCTGCCATTAACAAAGAGCCATTCAGGATTATATGATGACTATTGCGTACCTCTGTGATCACTGTTCGCTGTTGCGTCGCGTCAGGTAATCTCTTAAATAAATTATTGTTTTTTTGTTGTATTATGATTGCTACCTTGTCTCTGATATTGCATCCTAACTTGCCTTCGATATTATCACTTAAAAACGTTACGAATACATCGAGTAGCGCGGATACGTCTGGCACTATTATTTTCTACGCAGTTAATAACATATGACAGTAAATCTACGAAGCTTAGCATAAGGCTGTAAATAGTTCTTTCTGAAAGATTCTATGACTTTCAAGAAGAAATAAACCCTACATTTCAGGTGCAGGAAAACAATATAATGTTACATTGCTTGATGAGAAAAAATAGGGTTTGTAGATATTTATGCTTTTTATGAGGTAATCAATTAGATCTCCATTACGATTATTCGCAAGGGAAGATATTAACTCTCTTGCAACAATACAGTTTGTTGAATGATTTTATTTTTTGTTATATTAGAGTGTGTTAGCCAAAAGGTTGCTGTACAGTGGCACGTTAAGATATTACATGACTCCAGTTCGACCTTATTTCTATGAGGAATGCCACAGTCCACCTGATGGTAAGTGGTTGCTGTGACTCATAGACATCTTCATTTATCCTCATTAAAGAATCGAAATGAAATTAAAAAACAAATGCAGATGCGTTGTCACCCGTGAGGACTACGATGGAATGCCTCTTTTCTAGTAAAAAGGGTCTTTTATCTATACTCACCATACGAAACAGCAGTGTTAAGCCGCTATTTTACGCTGGTATTCTGCAGTGCCGGATTAAGCAAGCGCGGGACCCGTAGCAAATTTTATCGAGGGGCCCTTGATCTACTATGGGTTCTTAAGTATAAAATGTTAAAAAATAATTCAATAGGCACTCCATGCGTTTATTTGCCATCTATAATTTACAATTTTCTGGCGTTTAATAGTATAGTAGATTACTATCAGGGATGGAAAACATCATGATTTTTTTTTACAAAAATCATGATATTTTTGAATTTTTTGATTTTTTTTGTTTATTTGGAAATTCACGAGTTGGTAACACTTTTTGACATAGTAGGATTAAAAGTTTATGAATACAATAGCTGTTCCTCGCAACTTCGCCCGTGTGTTATTTGGTGTTTTAGTATTTTTGCACAGAACCCTAATTCTTTTTCTAAAATAAAAGTAGCCGAAGTTACTCCTTATGACCTCAGCTATCTACCAGTGAAAGTCCCGTCAAAATCGGTCTAGCCGTTTCAGAGTTATCCCGGAACAAACAGACACAAAAATTTAAAAAAATGTGTTTTTGTTATACGTATCGTATAATATACTTTCATATGCATTTAGTAAAAAACCGTAATTTTGACATTACAAACAGACACTTCAATTTTATTTATTTGTATAGATATTTATGAGACTGATTAAGAGTAAAATAATTAATACTGTATTAATAACAGTTCATATATTAAGGGTGAATTTCTAACAAGAATTTGATTTTACTAAGTTTATGAGACTGACAGACCTCATAGCTACGTCTGTTGATTTTCCAAAGTTTATGAGACTATTGTAGTAGAATACTAATGTAGTAGTAGAGCCATACGGCAGCTTTTGCTGTCGCACGGGAGGGGCGGGCCGAACCGGGGTGGTACCACCAAGGAACATACTACTCTCTAGCGAGAGGGTACCACTCTCTCACAGAAAACCAGCGTGAAGTAGAGGCTTACCTCTGCGTTTCGCTTGGTGAGTGAAGGTGGCCGGAGGTCGTTTTGACTGGAAATGAGGCATTCCATCTTAGTCCTCACGGGTGACAACGCATCTACGTTTTGATTTGTAATAGAGGATAGATGTAGATGTCTATGGGCCGCAGCAACCACTTACCATCAGTTGGACTGTGTGCTCGTTTGTCACCCTTATCCTATATAAAAAAAGAATAATAAGAATAACATAAAACAACAAAATATTTTACCTTATTTTGAGCCAGTTTTATTTCATTTTCTGCATATTACATCAATTTATACATGTTGATTTAAATCAATGACTTTTTAAAATAAAATCAAGCGATTTAAATCGTGATTTAAATCAGTCTGATTTAAATCAGCCAACCCTGATTACTACTCGTATATAATAGGCCCTGTTAGACTGACAAGTATAGTAAAAGTCAGATGAATGATTTTGATAAGAAACTAATAATTTAAAACTGACGATACTACACAATTAATTGTAAATCTTTTTAGTAGGTACATATTTCAATATTTCTATGTATTACAGAGTATATTATATTTTTAGGAATAGCTAAAGTTATATTTTATCAATGGTGTACTCTGTTTCTTTTATTAATTTTTTTTAACTTTTACAAAGTAATTTTTCTAGATTTCTTGTGGACAAATTTAGAAATAATACTATCCATATCAATTTCTCTAAGCAAATGATATTGTTACGAGCTTGAGGTTCGAGACAATTAAAAACTGCCGATTAAATTACCAAAATTGACACTTTAATTACGGATACTAATTACACCTTAAAACACACTAATAATAAAACACAGTTCGCCGTTATTTCGCTTCGAAGTATTCTCTCGTATCGCCAATTCAATACTGCCCGGTCGTGGTCTATACCGGCCTTATATAGGGCCTCAGATAGTTTCCAGAACCTTCTACTGTAGCGACATCTAGAATGTTCGAGTACATATCGGTCCCGAAATTTCTGGAAGGATCTCGACTCTCCTAGTTCTGCTACTCGACACTAGAGGGCGCTAGTGTAACTAGTGTTGCCATGTACAAGACGTTAATAGTGGCGCGCAATACTTTCATTTACTCGACACTAGAGGGCGCTAGTGTAACTAGTGTTGCCATGTACAAGATATTAATAGTGGCGCGCAACACTGCCCCCTCCTAAGACATGCTCGTCCCGAGCATTATTGGCCCCATAATAACGCGCCAGTCGATCCACATGGACAATCTTAGGAGTACCTCTGGCACCTTTCTGTATCCGGTAGGTTACATCATTGATCCTTGTCACAATCCGGTACGGTCCGTCCCATTTAGCTTGAAGCTTAGGAGATTTCCCTTTGCTGCGAACTGGATTGTGTAACCACACTAGTGAACCTTCATCGAAGCCCTTGTTGTTCATTTTGCGGTCATACCGTGTTTTCATCTTCTCAGACGTTTGCTGGCCCGTCTGTCTGACGTGCTCATAAATGTCATTCATTTTGTTCCGCAAGTCATTTGCATAATCGGTTATACTGCGTGGGGCATCAGGTGGTATTCCGGTGATCAGGTCTGCAGGCAGCCGCAATTCTCTCCCAAAGTTTGCGAAAGCTGGTGTCACTGATGTACTTTCGTGAACAGCGCTTCGATATGACAACAAAAACGGTTGTATGTGCCTGTCCCAGTCTCGTTGCCGTTTTTCCACAACTTTTGCTAGGTACCTCTCCAATGTCTGATTAAATCTTTCTACCATTCCATCAGATTGTGGGTGGTAAGAAGTTGTTCGTGTTTTCTGAGTACCCATAACTCGGCAAGTTTCCTGGAATATTTGAGACTCAAAATTCCTTCCTTGATCGCTGTGAATCTCTAAAGGTACTCCAAAACGACAGAAGACTTCATGAACTAGTTTATCTGCAACTGTTGAAGCTTCTTGATTTGGAATGGCGAAGACTTCTGGCCACTTAGTGAAGTAATCCATCACTACCATGAAATACTTGTTACCACTTTCAGTTTCTGGAAACGGCCCCGCAACGTCAATGGCTATCCTCTCCCATGGTGCACCAACATTGTACAATTTCAATGCGCCTCTACTACGAATTTGAGGTCTCTTTACAGCCGCACAACTTGTACATTTGCGGCACCAGTCCTCGACATCGTCACGACAGTGGACCCAGTAAAACCGTTCTCGGATCTTCAGGAGAGTTCGCTTAACTCCCAGGTGGCCTCCTGAAGAACCACTATGGTACAGCTGTAGGACATCCGGTACTTTAGCCTTAGGGACAACCATTTGCAAATGACACCTGTCTCCCCGACCATTTTCCCATTTACGGCACAGGACTCCATCCTGAATCAGCAAGCTGTCCCATTGGGCCCAATAGCTTTTCGTGGTCGAACTCATTGCTGAGACGTCGCTCCACTTGGGCTTAGGAGCACTGGCCTTCATCCATTCCAGAATCGGCTTAATGTCCGAATCTTCCTGCTGTGCATGTTGTAGACTGTCCTTCCATTCATTGCTGAGGTGGTCTGTCCTGAATATCCTCGCAGATACCACTTCTTTACCCTCTTGTCTAGTACAATGCTTGCAATCTTCAGGGCAAGGTCTTCTTGATAATGCATCTGCATTGCCATGAGATTTCCCGCTGCGATGTTCGATCACAAAGTCGTATTCCTGTAGTAGTTCAATCCATCTCGCAACTTGTCCTTCAGGATTTTTGAACTGCAATAGCCATTTCAGTGCAGCATGGTCAGTTCGTAAGTAGAATTTCCGTCCCAGGAGATATTTGCTAAAATGCTGCAAGGACTTTACCACAGCAAGCAATTCCCGTCTTGTGACACAATAGTTCCTTTCCGGCTTTGACAACGACTTGCTGAAGTACGCTATCACAATCTCTTGATCACCATTCCGTTGAGACAACACACCGCCAAGACCTATATCACTTGCGTCTGTGTCAACTATGAATTCCTTGCCCGCATCAGGGTACCCCAAAATAGGTGTTTTGCACAGACGGTTCTTGAGCTCCTGGAATGCAATATCGCAACTTTCATCCCAGCAGAAATGTCGCTTCTCCTCGGTTAGCTTGTGCAGAGGTTTGGCTATATCTGCAAAGTTCTTCACAAATCGCCGATAATAAGAGCACAAACCCAAAAATGCTCTAACCTGTGTCTTGTCTTTTGGGACCGGCCACTCCTTGACAGCAGCAATTTTCTCTGGATCCGTGCGGATACCTTCTTCCGACACTACATACCCCAAAAAACTAACTTGCCGTTTGAATAGTGAGCACTTCTTTGGACTCAACTTGAGGTTGGCACTCTGGATCTTCATGAGCACGCGTTCCAGGTTTTGAAGGTGTTCCTCAAACGTACGGCCTACGATGATGATGTCATCCAAATAGACCAGACAAGCATCTCCAATTAGCCCGGTAAGTACAAGCTCCATCAACCTTTCAAACGTTGCTGGAGCATTGCACAATCCAAACGGCATGACTTTGAATTGCCACAGACCCTTTCCTGTGGAGAATGCAGTTTTCTCCTTGTCCTTAGGGTCAATTTCAACCTGCCAGTAGCCACTTTTCAGATCTAGCGTACTAAACCACTTTACGCCTGTGAGCATGTCCAGCGTGTCATCAATTCTAGGCAAAGGATAGCTGTCCTTCTTCGTAACGTCGTTCAGGCGGCGGTAGTCAACACAAAACCGCATGCTGCCGTCCTTCTTCTTTACCAGCACCACAGGTGAACACCATGGACTAGATGAAGGTTCAATAACACCATCCTTCACTATTCCCTCAATCATGGTTTCCACTTCCTTTTCACGTGCTACAGGCAATCTTCTTGGCCGCTGACGAATAGGCAATTCTTGTCCTGTGTTTATTTTGTGTTGAACTAAGCCAGTCTTTCCTATGTCAGCTTCGTTTGACGAGAAAACATTGGCGTACTTGAGTAACAACTTCTTCGCCTTGACCATTTCATTCGGGGAAAGAACGCTGCGGCAGTCTTCTAAAAGTGTGGTCACTATCGTTTGTCCATCCTTGCTGGGGGTCCCGGTCGATAGATATTCGCATCGACGCAACCAATCCACTTCCTCACTAGTACCAACCAATGTGCCTTTTTCTATAATCTGTTCCTGATCACAAAGGTTCAACACACGTACTCCTGAGATGTCGGTGGTTCTGACCAAGGTTCGAGCCACTTTCCATGGAAGGTCATTGTCTACCCTTTCCACGAGTACACAACGATGAGCTTGCCCAGGACTCCGAGGAAGACTAACCGGCACAATCGTTTCCGATCTCGGTGGAAGAACAATCTTCTTAAGGCTGTACACATTCCCTGGTAACGCCCCTTCCACGAAAAGTCTTCTTGTCCACATTTCAAAACACCTTGCTTAACGTCGATCTCACAACAATTCTTCCTCATAAAGTCTAGGCCCAGGATGCAGTCGTCCATTATATCAGCCACGATGACATTATGCAGATAGATCATGTTGCCTAGCTTCAACTCCATCTCCTTCTCTCCACGGACGGGTATGCGCTGACCGGTGGCTGTCACCAAATTAATGCGTTCTCGGTTGTATGCGGAGTCCCCAAGAAACCGACTTATAAGTTGGGAACTGGCAACCGTGCGAGAGGCTCCAGTGTCTATGGTCAGTTTACACGGCGTTCCGTTGACTTCGCCCTTGATGATTAGGCTGTTCCCATCATGGGTTTGTGAGATCGAAATCCTTGGGGCTCTTTTAACATCAGCCAGCGTCCGCCCCGCAGTTCTGGCTTTTACTCGTTTCCCTGCTGCTGCTGGGCGGTGCTATTATCCGCACTACCCTCTCGAGATCGATCACCTTCCCTTTCTACAGTTCGTTTAGGGCAGCTGGATCGAAGATGGCCCCTTTCCCCACAGCCGTAGCACCTAGGGCTGTAGCCCTTATTGCGGTCCTGAACTGTAGCTGCTGCAACCTCCCTGACGCGGTGGGAACGATGATCCTGCCGCACGGCTTCCACCTCCAGTGCATGGGTCAAGGCGTCCTTAAGCGTCTCGTGGTGCCCGAGCCTCACAGCAGCTCTGACTTCAAGGTCGCGGATGCCGTCGATGAATGTCTGCACCAGGTTCCCTACAATGAGCGCAGGTACAGACTGGTACGCTTTTCGAACCAGCTTCTCCACCTCAAGCGCCCACTGCTGCAAGTTTTCGTTACTGCGTTGCACGCGATCTTTGAGCTGCGCACGAAAGACGTGTTCCAGGTGAGCATCGCCATATCTCGCCTCCAATGCCTCAAGGAGCTGCTCGTAAGTCACGTCCTTACCGAGAGCTTCCAGAACAGTTAAGGCCTGGTCGCGTAGGCCTAGGGTGAGAGCAGTCATGGCCTGACTTTTATTCCAGCCGTTCGCTTTCATGACAGCCTCGAACTGGATTTTGTAGGCCGACCAGGAAGAACTCCCGTCGAACGGCGGCACTTTGAATCCACGTAGCGAAGGTGTTGTAGCTACCACGGGACCTGTAACTCCTTCCCCAAGTTTGAGGTTGTCCAGCGTTTTCTTAACGTCAGCCATCACGTTGTCAACCCGATTGTACACTTGGTCGATTCGAGTTTCAGCTTCGGACAGGCGGTTGTCATATCGTGCAACCTTATCCTTCACCTCCCTTATCTCTTTCCCAAAGGTAGCGTGAAGGTCCTTCATGAGAAGTATCTGCTCTTCCTTATCACGTTTGAGCTGCTCTTCCAACCGGCGGCCCTGTTCCTCCTGTCCACGCTGCAGCTGCTCTTCCAACCGACGGGCCTGTTCCTCCTGTCGGCGGGCTTGCTCCTGCAGCATCATCATCAGAGCACCTAAGTCAGGTGCTGCAGATGCAGGAGCTGCAGATGCAGGAGCTGCTGACGGCCCGGCCTCCTCGGTCGGCAGCTGGCCCTCCGACGTTTGCGGCGATGCATTACCAAATCGTCTCTGGTCCGTCTCCAGCTGGCGTTGACTTCGGGTACGGATACCCTCCATGTCGTCCTTTGGTAAAATCGGCATGATTTGATCCCACTTCTGACACCAATTGTTACGAGCTTGAGGTTCGAGACAATTAAAAACTGCCGATTAAATTACCAAAATTGACACTTTAATTACGGATACTAATTACACCTTAAAACACACTAATAATAAAACACAGTTCGCCGTTATTTCGCTTCGAAGTATTCTCTCGTATCGCCAATTCAATACTGCCCGGTCGTGGTCTATACCGGCCTTATATAGGGCCTCAGATAGTTTCCAGAACCTTCTACTGTAGCGACATCTAGAATGTTCGAGTACATATCGGTCCCGAAATTTCTGGAAGGATCTCGACTCTCCTAGTTCTGCTACTCGACACTAGAGGGCGCTAGTGTAACTAGTGTTGCCATGTACAAGACATTAATAGTGGCGCGCAATACTTTCATTTACTCGACACTAGAGGGCGCTAGTGTAACTAGTGTTGCCATGTACAAGATATTAATAGTGGCGCGCAACAATATTCTATATTTATCAGAGAGAAAATTCAGGCGTTCTTGACTCCTAGTGTTCCTTAATTTATTTGTTATGCGGTACAATGTCAAGAATGATCGTTCACCGCTGCAGTTATTGATCATGAGAAAGAATAAATGCGCAAAGCAGTTTCTAAGTTCTAGAAACTGCTTTGCGCATTTATTCTTTCATGCATTCATTTATTATTTATGGGGAGACATGCTTCTAATGAATTATTATCTATTAGGGACTTATAATATTGAATTTCCAGAGATTCCTAAACCTATTCACTCCCAATATTTATGGAAAAAAGGAAAAAGAAGAGTAAGTTTGTACAGCGGTTGCACTCCTGCACTATAATCTCAATGCAGTCCATTACCACCTTGAGACTGACAAGCCGCACTTACTCTTCTTGACTGAGACGCAGATCAGATGTCCTCTAGATGCGGCGTACCTTGGCTACCCTGGGTACACATTGGAGCATAATTTCCATCAGCGTGCCGGAGTCTGTGTATACGTCCGCAATGACATCTGCTGTAAGCGTCTCCGTCACCTTGAAGACCCCACTTTCTCTACGATCTGGGTATTGATAGACACAGGAATGGATAAAATTATTTATTCTTGTGTCTAACGATCGCACAGCGGCGATCAGGAGACAACTAAGCTGTTTGAACACCTCAGTGAAGCCTCTGATGTGGCTCTAAATCGGTACCCTAATGCACAGTTGGTTTTTCTGAGGGACTTTAATGCCTGTCATCAGGACTGGCTGTTCCCATACCAGAAGACCGACCACGCTGGGAGAGAGGCGTGGAATTTTGCCTTGTCGCTGAGGCTCTCCCAGCTGGTACAACAAGCGACTAGGGTACCTGATGTGGTTGGGCACACAGCCAACTGCCTCGTCCTTCTGCTGACGACCGATCCAGACATGTACGATGTTCAGGTTACCTCACCCTTGGGAACTTCTGACCACTGTCTGGTGAAATCTATGTCGTTATATTCCCCACCTAACTGCGATTTCCACGGGGTGCGACGAATGTGGCGATACAAGTCAGCAGATTGGGATGAGATGCGACATTTCTTTGCATCTTATCCTTGGCGGCAGGTCTGCTTCTCCTCTGAAGACCCGTCGAGCTGCGCGGATGCCATAACCAATGTGATACGTCAAGCGATGGAGTATTTCATCCCCTTTGCTGACGTTCCCATTGGTGGTAAAGCTCACCCTTGGTTTATCGCCGAGTGCGCTCGTGCTGAAAAGCACAAGCATATGGCGTACTTATCCTGGGTCGATGCTCGAGACCGTAAAGCTCCGGATGTTAGCCTTAAGAAGAGAGCCTTTAACCAAGCCGCCAAGTCATGCAAAAGGGCATTACACCAAGCCAGTTTCTACCGCATTAAACGCATCGGCACAAAGCTCTCTGTCAAACCATCAGGCAGTAGAGCTTTTTGGTCTCTCGCCAAAGCCGTCGAGACAAACTTCTTTCGGTCTACACTGCCTCCGCTGGTAAAACCAGATGGCTCACTGGCGCATGCGCCTAAGGAGAAAGCGGACTTATTTGCTTCCCTTTTTGCTTGCAATTCGCGTCTGGACAGTAGTAACAACGTACCATCTCAATTACCTCACTGCGGTACCTCTATGTCTGAGGTCCGTATCACCAACAAGGAGGTTCTTAAAACCTTGCGAAGTCTAGATGTGAACAAAGCTAGTGGACCTGATGGTATACCAGCTATAGTTCTAAAGGTCTGTGCACCTGAGTTGTCTCCTGAGTTGTCTCCTGTGTTGACACGCTTGTTCCGCCTCTCATTCAGGAATGGAATAGTGCCCAAATCTTGGAAGCTGGCCAATGTGCAGCCTGTGCCTAAAACAGGTAGCCGTACCGACTCTGCCAACTATCGGCCAATTTCAATTCCCTTCATACTCTGCAAGATTATGGAGCGTATATTGAACGCCCACCTCAGCCATTGCCAGTACAGGTTTCGCCGAAATCGATCAACTGCGGACCTTCTAGCGTATGCCACTCACATATGGGGCGAAGCCCACGAGAACAGTGGTGAAGCACTTGCTGTTTCCCTCGATGTTTCGAAGGCTTTTGACAAGGTTTGGCACGCTAGTCTATTGGGCAAGCTTTCAGCGTACGGCTTATCCCCTGGTCTAATTGTCTGGGTGAAGGACTTTCTGAGTGAACAGTCTCTCCGGGTCGTCGCTGATAGCTGCTCATCCAACACTGTGGCGACTAACGCCGGTGTTCCTTAGGGGTCCGTTCTCTCCGCAACTCTCTTCCTGCTGCATATAAATGATCTGCTCATTCCCGGTGTCTATGGGTATGCAGACGACAGCACAGTTGTGGAGAGATACCAACCAAGCGCCTGGGCCAGTCAGGATCAAATCCAGTCAGAAAGAGAGGCTATGGTTGAGCGTGTGAGTCTCAAACTACAGGCAGTCTCCGAATGGGGCGATGCCAATATCGTGAGATTTAACGCCTCCAAAACACAAGCGTGTCTTTTACCGCTAAAAGGAGCCCGCTCACCGTGGCTCCTACTTTCCGGAATGTATCCTTGGAGTACACTGACCGCCTTCGGTTGTTAGGGATTGAATTTTCTCCGAACCTAAACTGTGGGCCGTTCATTGAGTCCAGAGCCAAAGCAGCCGCAAGGAAACTTGGTGTCCTTGCAAGGGTGCGGCGGTACTTCACGCCGGGGCAGCTTTTTACCTTATATAAAACGCAAGTCCGGTCGTGCATGTAGTACTGCTGTTACATATGGGCTGGTACTGCAAAATACCACCTGGCAGCATTGGACTCAGTGGAGAGACGTGCTAAGAGGCTTATTGGTGACTTTGATTTGGTTGAAACCAATCTTGTCAGCCTCGAGCACAGGCGCAGAGTAGACAGTCTCTAGGTATTCTATAGGATGCATTTCGGTGAGTGTGCGCAGGAATTATACGCCTTAATTCCTCCCTCTCCTTTCCACCATCGGACAACCAGACGGTCGGCGGGTCTTCATCCCTTTGTTGTCGATATTCCACGCATTAGAACCAAACGGTTTGCTTCGTCTTTTGTAATGCGTATAGCAAAGGAGTGGAATAATTTGCCGGCGTCTATCTTTCCGCCCGAATACAATCTAGGCGTCTTCAAGGCAAGAGTGAATAGGCTTTTGTTACGATAAGACAGTGCGATTTACCATCTAAGGCTGCATCACCACTTACCACCAGGTGGGATTGTGGTCAAGCACTGGCTTATAATAAATAAATAAAAAACTTTGTTTTTCGTACTGTCAATCGCTCAAGCTCAAGGGCTTCGCTGTAAATTTCACAGTACGCGAGCAATCTAGGTTCGATCCTCGCCGGCACCAATAAAATTGTTAATAGTAATTTTAAGTGCTCATTTACCACGTGCTCGGCGGTGAAGCAAAACATCGCTAGGAAACCTGCATGTATTTTATTGATTTATTCATGTATTTTTAATATTCTCTATTTATTAAAATTTATTAATATTTCGAAGACGTGTGAAGTTCGCCAACACGTATTGAGGCAGGGCGGCGAACATTTTCTTGCCCTAAAACCCTCTCAGAAATGAGAGAAGGTCTTTGCCCAGCAGTAGGACATATATATGCTGTAATTTTTATTTTCATTCTATCGCACCATCACATCCGTTTTGAGGTTTTGAGCCGCACGGCAAACTACACTAATTCGCCGGCCATGCTGTGTTCCAAACCATTTGCATAAGTAATGATCATAATTAGAGTTTCTTTCAAAATTTCAAAAGCTGCTGGTATTAATCCTAACAATTTCTCTGAGCACTCCCGGTGGTATATGCGGTATAAAATGCATAGAGATGCAACTGGTCTCTTCACAAGGCCAGTGGATCACGCCGATCGGAAAGAACTTGATCGTCAACAATTCGGGCCGCTCTACGCTGAATACAGTCAAGTGGAAGGAGCTGATACTGGGATGCCCCGGCCCAGAGATGAGAACAGTATTCCATATGAGACCGAACCTGCGCTTGGCAAAGCTGCAAGCGGTGGTCCGGCATGACACACCATCTCGATTTACTGAGCACACCAAGCTTTTTGGTGCCAGTTTAGCCTTCCATACCAAGTGACTGCAGAACGGTACATCTCTCGAAATGTCGAAACGAGGGGAGTGCCCTGATATTGAGGTGATACGACAAAGGCGTTATTTTTTGCGGTAAATGCGCAAACCTGTGTCATTTGGGGGTTGAGTTGCCCTAATCCGAGACTTTGTTCAACAAAGACTCTACTTCAGACACAAGTTTATTCCGGCACTCCATGACATGTTCGCGTTCCGTGAGAAATATTAGCACGGCCGGTGTACAAAGCACCGACAGTGCTATCGTCTTCTTAACAATGAATGTTACTTGTTTGCAACATATCATTGATATGCAGAAGGAATAGGAAAGGCGATAGCACGCAGCCTTGTGGAACACCACCATTCCCAGGCTTGGAGTCGGAGCATGCACCGTCGACCTTAATACTCCAATCTGTAAAAAAAACTGGTGACCCAATTGCATAATTTCTCGGCAAGCCCATAAGAGAGAAGATTAGAAAAAAGCGTTTTGTGCCAAACCCGATCGAAGGCCTTCGCTATGTCCAAACTAACCACCAGGGCCTCCCCCTTTGTCTCGACTGCCTCCGCCAAAAACGTATTAACGGTCACTAATCAGCTGATGCTCTTCAAGGTACCGCACGAACTGGTAGTTAATAATGGATTTCATTCTTTTGGAGAATAAAGAGATGATAGACAGTCTTGTAGTTGGACGGGTTCGAACGGTCACCTTTTTTAGTGATTGGATGCACTAAGGCTATCGTCCATGAGCCTGGAATAACTCCTTAAGAGTAAAAGAACGGTAAAAGATGCGTAGGAACCGGTGCCAACTCTGTTCAGCAGAAAGTCCAACAGGGAAAGTTTATGAGCTTCCACATCTGGAATCCGCGTGGATAAAGTGACCAGTTGTGTCAGACCATATGCCAAGGCAAAGTCGTAAATACATCTTCCACATGATGTAGTAGTAGTAGTATGAGAACTGAGCCATTCGGCGTGGTGTTGTTTTATTTTCAGCAACTAAATAATCAGTTATTAATTGTCTGACGTGAATTGTCTTATTCGAAAACGGGTTAACGTTTCACGTTTTCGTGACTTCAATTAAATTCAATATATACCACATCTTAATAAGTTTCACTCAAAAATTTACGCTCAGGCGGTAATAGGCGGCTTGGATCCGCGGGGGGGGGGGGGGGGGCTTTTGCGCGGGGCCCGTAGCAATTGCTACTTTTGCTACGTGTTTAATCCGGCACTGGTATTCTGTGAAAGCGTTGTCCTTCCCCGGTCGAGCAGACCCATTCGAGCTTCAACTATACTACTAATATAACTGCAGCATGGCTCTGCCACATTTAAATTTTAATATAAAATTTAATTTTATATTAAAAAGAAAAATAAAGAAACAACAAAGAAAAAATGTAAACTGTAATATACGTGATGATTATAATACCCAATTCTCTTTGTGCCATTAACCTTGAACGACTTACGAACACTGATAGTTAAAATGGAATTAAAAGGTAGTTGCAAGGTTAGAGTAGAGACAAAAAAGCGGAGAAATTTCAGTGTGCCCTATGTAACTTTAAAACGGTTTGTCGACTAGATTCAGATCTTGCGTTATCATAGAGCATTATTGACGAAGAACGAATGACTAGTCTGGTTAGTTTCTTTAAGTCTAAGAGTTTCGCCATCATTGTTTCATTTTTTTTACAATTGATATAAGATGCTGGTGAATTACACCATGACCACCAAAGAGTAATTATAACTATTCTGAGTTTCTGAGCTGTGCTTTAGATCTTTGTTCCGGTATTTCACCAGAATTCAGCCACTGCGTTTTTCGCTTGCAATTATCGCAGAGAATCCACTTTTTATCACACGTCACGATTCTATCCAAAATCCCTTCTTTTCTTCACCTACTCTTTACTTTAAAGCAAGGCAAGCTTCAATGCGTGCTTCTTTACGCACGTCAGTTAGTTCATGGGGCGCTGCAAGTTCTCGCGTAATTTTACTAATTTTCGACAAGTGCTAATAATTCCTTGGTCGTGTGATAAGGATCGGCTTCCACCATTACTTTTGATTCATCGTTATTTACCTTTATGTTTGGTCTTCTTCCTAGTTCCTAGTAATTTTTTAAGTCGAATTTTCATTACGAAAGCGATTAAACCATAATAGTGTCAGCTTCAAACACAGTTGATATTGCGAGCTATTAGAACCACGTCGGAATCCGTATTTAAAATTCCAAATTTTTTGAGGGTTTTGGCCATACCGTTGCATCATATTAAAAGTCCACTGCTGAACATAGGCCTCCCCCATTACCCCTAAGGGGAGATATTTGCCTCGCATGACAGGCGGGTGGGTAACCGCAGTTTCTATTTTTATTTGTTATTAGGAAGACGCTGCTTTGCTATGCCATCTCCTGATTAGTTTCCATCTGTCGCCTCTTACGACACCCACGGGGTGATTTGGGGTAGTAGATATTCTTACACAAGCGGTTCTGTTGCCCATTTTCAACTCAAATACATAAAAACAATTGAAAGTGAAACTATAGAATGTCACCAAGTTATTTTTAATATTTTTTCGTGTTTTTTTTTTTAAGTAATCACGAATCTTGGAACACAAATGTTTAATTTTAATTCAAAGTGGCCACTCCATTAAAAAGGCCACTTTTTGCTTTATTAAACATGTTACCGAAACAGAGACGTGATGTATTATTTTTACTTTATTTTTTAAAATATTCCTACAGATACAGATTCTATGATAGGACAATAAAATTACGCTATTCACACACTCCACGCCTTGACACGGTCGAATGACGTGATGCGTCAGAGTATGACGTAATATCCTTTCTGTGATTCCCATATTTACACCGAGTAAATCACTAAAATAACACATGAATTATTCATTCATTAATTTCTCTTAAAAGAATTAGATATTTAGTTTTAATGTTAATAGTTTGCGATTCTGCTACAGTACATATGTACGTAGTACGTATCTCGACGTAAAAACGAGTTTTACAAACTTGTATTATGGTACTCGTAGGTTCAATTCGTAAATAAGTTACAAAAACCCCTTTTCTTCTTTTATTTTATTTTTTATGTATGTCGATATATCTTATGCATTATTCGACATTATGTGGGAACTTAATAATTTTCTTATATTTTAAAGTTTAAATTATGTAACACACCACAGTAATTACATATTGCCTATATTGATTTAATAGTCCTATTTATATGTGTATGTAGTTGATTGTATTTATGTTGAATTAATGAAATTCTATTACTCATATCTCTGTTCTTGCTGCTACCGAAGTCAAAGATTGCTTGCAAAAGCTTCTCGGCTTGGTGCCGAGCGCGCGAAATTGATGTACTTCCTCGAATGTCTTGCTCGATGGAGCTACTCGTATAGCCGAATGAATGACCCATAGGGGCTCCAAAGGGCTTTTAGTGTCGTAGACAATGAAGTTAAGAGCTCAGTTTATATTGGCCACGACGTTATTGGTCATGCAGAAGGAAAAAATATTTCTCACGACACTACTGGCAGTGTAGCTTGGTAGTGCCATGGGTTAGATGACCTTTGTCCTTCTTTTGTCATGAACACGATATTACGTGTGTTTCAGCCTTTTGAAAAATAAAATCGTAGTCTGACTGCACTGTTTCAATTCTCGGTGTAGCCTATTACCGTATAATCATTACTTAAACAAAATGTAAATGCGCCTACAAAGAATTTTACATTTCATAAAATATTATGAAAAGATATTGTAAAATATTTTATTACAATATCTTTTGATAATATTTTAAAACTAGACTTAGAACTTGATATTAAGGATACTGCAGATCTGTGGATGATTTCCGTATTCCGATCCGTTCGACCGTCCGAATTTCCGTGTTTAATACTTTACTTAATTCCGTATTTAATACTAGTATCGAATATGGCGTGTTTCCTGATTTAATGAAGCATAGCAAAGTAATACCTTTATTTGAATCTGGTAGTACATTAGACCCCCTCTAATTTTAGACAAATTTCTGTACTAGTACCCATACTTAGTAATTTTTTTGAAATAATATTCTTGATATTTGATCTAGCTAAATTTTTTAATGTAAATAATTTACTTCATAAAAATCAATTCAGTTTCACAAGGGGTCGCTCGACAACTCATGCTGGTGTTGAGCTGATTAAATATATTTTCAATGCATGGGAGAATTCACAGGATGCTTTCTGATTGATTCTGATCTTGATTCTGTGACCTATACAAAGCCTTCGATTGTATTCACCATGAAACATTCATCAGGAAACTACAACACTACGGTGTAAGAAGAAAGAAGTAATGCTCTTAAATTAATTGTGTCATATTTAGTATAGTATGTGCTCTTCCAGGTTGATAGTTCAAATGGTCGTGCCTTAACGCTCAAGCCTCGGCCCCTTTCTGTTTCTTGTATATATTAAGGACTTACCTTACATCGTAGGGACTAACCATAATTTAGTATAATTATTTGCTGACGACACTTCATTTATTTCCGAATTAAAATGACAATTATTAAAATATGACGAAGTAAATAATGCTGTATCTAAATTAGTAAATTAGTTTAATGTTAATAAATTGCATTTAAATGGCACTAAAACGAAATGTATGAAATTCATGACTCCAAATATCAAACAATTAAATACTAATGTAATTTTAAATGGGGAGGAACTGAGTCTCATCGATAACACCATTTTTCTTGGAATAACACTAGACGCGAAGCTTTAATGGATCCCCCATATATCAAAATTAGCAAGCAGACTTAGTTCTGCAGCATATGCTGTAAAAGAGATTAGAAATCTTACCAGTGTGGAAACAACTAAACTTGTATACTTTAGCTATTTCCATAGCATAATGTCGTATGGTATTTTGCTATGGGGACACGCGCCTGACACTGAAATTGTATTTGTTTTATAGAAGAGGGCCATAAGAGGAATCTCTGATTTAAAACCTAAAGAGTCGCTCCGACAAAAAAATTAAGGAAATTAATATATTAACTTAGGCCTCTCTATACATTTATGAAAATGTAATGTACGTACACAAAAATAAAAGTAGTTATACAAATATAAGTGATATTCATTCTGTAAATACTAGGAACAGACACAGGCTACTAGTACCAGTTTCTCGATTCCACCGAGTTAGTAATTCATTCTTGGGGTAATGTATACGCTTTTACAACAAAATCCCAGAAAATATACAAAATTTACCTGCTCAAAGTTCAAAAACTTTATTAAACAAAGTTTGTATAAAATTGGTTATTATAATATTAAGAAGTTTTATAGATGATAATAAGTAATAACCCTTACGAATGAGATGATCGCTACCAAGCTATTTCTAATTTGTTTTGTGTGGTTAATTGTGTAACATACATGATAGTAAGCTGTTATTTAAAAAAAAGGCCCGCTGGGTTTCTTGTTGGGTCTTCCCAGGACAGAGGCTTTTTTCGAACCAGTGGTTTTTAAACAAAATAGTGACTTTCAATCAGTATTACTTATAATCAATCTATATTGAATAAAAAGTTTTTGTTTCTGTTTCTATATAAAGTATAACAAGTTATTATGGGAGGTACTTCTAACTTTCTATGGTATGGTCGAATGGTAATTACGCTGCATTGAATTTGTAGTGTGTTCGTCGTATATTGGTTTATATAAGTGATTAATTGCGTAAGCAAAAAAGTAAGTTAAACATCCGCTCTCACACTATATTATTTTTACAATAACCTCTTGCTGTGTTCTTAACAAATAATTGAACTTAAAAAATATTATTCTGTTTCAAATGTCATCAGATGTGGTTGAAATTTATTAATAAAAATAATATTCGATCTAAATATCCTTGAGAATATCGTGTCGGACTGATAACATCCTCCTTTTTGAAGTCGGTTAGAAAATGAATTTGTTATGTGGGTAGTTACTTAGAATACTGATGCCGTTTATATCGCTAACATACGCAGTTTTGTATTAAAACCCAGGAATTAGGTGAAAAGGCCTTAAAGTTTTACCTTAAACATTAATTCTATTCTAGATACGTTCCAGTTGTACACGTAGTACTTGACACAGTTTAATAGAAAAATACTAACGTATTCCTCACGCATATTTATTATCTAGCCTTACAGATAGATTTTCTTGCAGTAGTACTAATGGTGATTATTACAGCGAACGTTCACGAACAAAGCGTCAGTTCGCGTGAGCGACAATAATGTCGAACATATTTGCATCTTAGTGTGGTTCAAGGTCGAAAAATGAGTTTTATCTTCCTTTTTGCTAGTCGATGTAGGTATGTGGTGTGTAATGTTGATGATTGAAACTCCATCGCAGTAAAAGGTTTAGCTAGTCAGAAACTTGCAGATTGTCCAGAGTCATATATTTGTTGCCCATACTCACTATACTGGGTGATGAGGACAGAGCTGATGTCTTCACATTGGTAATGGTAGTACCCACCTACTACATTAGCATTTATTAGAAAGTAGTAGTCCTAACATACTGCAATATTATTTTAATTCATATACAAGATACATCTCTACTGTAGTTTCCAAAAAAAAAAACAAAAATAAATGTGTGTGTAATTTTTAATTATAGTTATAATTATTTCCAATTCCAATTTTTACTTATATTTTCAATGGCAATGGCCAAAAAATGTATTTTAACATTATTAATACATAAAGTGATTTCTTTTTTCTTAATTTGATTATAAGATAGTCCGAATTAAATACGATATTGTCTTGTTGATATTGTCGAATTTAGGATAAATCTGTATAAATATAAAAAAATAAATTCATCATATTTCATAAAATTTATCTATGGGCCATTACAAATTTACAATCCCTATACCGCATATTTACCTATAAATGTTGTGGTTAGAATAGGAACATGTTTAATGATATCATATGCAAATAAATTAAAAGCTACTACTTAACCCAAAAATATCTGTCTAAATATATGTTATAGTCAAAACTCATAACCGGTCCTAATCACTTTTAACTGCGAAAATCAGGCAAAACGGTTTTGACCGATGCCCTTTAGTCAATAACAGTTTTGACTGATTTAAAATTCAGACTGTCAAAACTCGAATATCAGTGACAGTAGATTAAAGTGCGGCTGGCGTGGCCCTTGGGTCACCCTATAGCCGCGTACATTATAATGATATAAAATATAACATTGAAAGAATTGAAATTTTCATTTTTAATAACAAAAAATATAAGTCAAAAGTAGTATTTGAGCAACGTCCTTAGTCAAAACTACTTTTGCCTGATTTTTACAGTCAAAAGTGGTTTTGACCGGTTAGGAGTTTTGACTGTAACATATAATATGTATACTATTTGTTTGTAATCGCGTTCCTGTAAAGATTTCGAAGAAATTTATATGAATTTTTTGCTCAGTAATTTCGTCACAGTAATCATCTTCTCGACAGGCTAATGGTTAGAGCGTAGAGTTACCACGCCGGAGTACGTGCGTGAGTATCAATAGCCGCCTTTATACATGATATTACGCTCTCTCTGTAACGCGTGAATCGGCTTTCGCGCGGAATAGAGCGCACATGTAAAGATAGAAAAGCAGAACGAGAATGCTTCAAAGGTTTAAACATAATTTACACTCGCGGTTTTGTGAAATATATATATATATATATATATATATAATTATTATTATTAAGGTCCGTCATTTTACGATGACAATCGTTTTCACAAAACCGTGCGAGTAAATTATGTTTAAAGCGAACAGAGTTGAACACATGAGATATAAGCAGGAGCGGGCGGCGCGCGCGAGCATTCTCGTTCTCCTTTTTTATCTTACATGCGCGTTCTTTTCCGCGTCAAAGCTGATTCGCACGTTAGAGGGCGTATGTGTAAAGACGGATAATGGATAAAAACAAACACTCACGATTGCGCGTGCAAGCTTTCCCGCGTTCAATCGCGCACACCATAGACTAATATATAATACTGGAGAGCGCACACTCCGATCGCGAGTGGAAAGCACGTGCCGTGTAAAGGCGGCTAATAACATCAGATGTCTATTGTGAAGTAATTCGAACAATTTTCATGAAAATCTCAGAAAAACAACCGCAACTCGCCAATCGATCTTCGTCATTATGTTCCATGATAACACGAGACCTTACATTAACATTACAAGATTTGCGGTTATAAACCATACGTAATCCTTCGTAGTCGCCAAACCTAGCTCCTAGTTATTAGCTACCATTTTTTCCGCAATTTGGACAATCTCCTGGAATTTTTTTTTTGTTGTTCAAAGACATCGTAGAGTCGAGAATCCCAGAGGTCAATCGCAAGTGTGATTTTTTCCTCAAGAGGGCAGAAATGTATAAGTAATGAGAGTAAATAGGTACTTTGATTAAATAAATATATTCTTTCTTAGACAAAAACAGTTGTTAGAATTTTTTAATATTTAAAGCGACAATTTCATGCTTTAATCTCTAATCTACTTAAATACAAATAAATACAATTGAAGCCGTGTAGTGGCGGTTAAGAATATCCACTACCCCATATCTTTCCATGGTTGTCGTAAAAGGCGACAAAGGGAAACAGGCAGGAGATGGGCAGCAGCATCTTCCTGATAACAGCAAAAATACAATAAAAAAACTGCGGTTGCCAACCCCCTCGCCAAGCATGGCAACTATGGCAAATACCCCCCCAATGATTAGAGCAACAAAGAGACGGCCCCCAGTCCCCGGCGGCCCCGCTATTCCTGGCTACGGTGGCGACCATGGTAACGGCGGGGCAGGGGGTGCTAAGAATCTCCGGTGGAGGTTCGGTCGCCACCTAAGAGGACTCGACCTGGCAACATATGTTGCAACACGCACCCTGAGGACTAACGAGAAGATTGTGGAGATGGAAGAAGAGATAGACAAGTTAGGTTTAAAGAATTTATTTTCAAAAAGACAAACAATGCCACTTACATGAAAATAATTATTACATTTTATTAATTTTATTCTAATGGTCGCCGAACAAGTTACGCTGGCATATTATAGGATTATCCGAAGTCCGAAGAGAGGGGGAGGACACGGTAATCCTCGAATCCGGCAACTTGCTCTATCACTGGGAGGGCGACCATCTGTCCCAAGGAGGTATCGGATTTATCGTCCACAAGTCTCGTTAACAACGTTGTAAAGATTGAGAGTGTGTCGACGAGGGTTGCGTACCTTATACTCAGAATCACCAAACGGTATTCGCTGAAGGTCATACAGGTTTACGCATCAACCTCGGCACACCCCGATGAGGAGGTGGAGGAAATGTATGAGGATATCTCTAGAGCCATGCATTACTCCAAAACCCAATATACGGTGTTAATGGGAGACTTCAATGCAAAACTAGGCACAAAAGAGAATGGTGAGCTGAAAGTAGGAAAATTTGGAATAGGACAACGGAACCCAAGAGACCAGCAGCTGGCCGACTTCATGGAGAAAAAAGGGACTCTTTATGATGAACTCTTTCTTCCAGAAGCGGCCCCACAGGAAGTGGACCTGGTCGAGCCCCGACGGTTCGACAAAAAATGAGATTGACTTCATTATGGTGACCAGACGACAACTGTTCAGTGATGTCTCCGTGATCGCGAGGGTGAAAACTGGTAGCGATCACCGAATGGTTAGAGGCACACTGAACCTAAACGTTAAGTTGGAGAGCTCTCGTCAAATGAAGTCAACGCTCCGTCCCCCTCGTGCTCTGTTACAAAGTCCCGAAACCTTTCAGCTCGAGTTACAAAACCGTTTCCAGTGCCTAGAAGACTGCAATGAAGTGGACGATATGACTGACAAGCTCGTGGAAACTGTCCATGCGGTCGGAGCTAAGTTCTACAAGACCCGCCGCAGAAGAACACAAAAACTTTCCGATCACACTCTTAATCTCATGGCTGTTAGACGGGAGATGAAGCTACATTCTTCAACAGATTTGACAGCATACAGGCAACTGAACAGACATCTCCAAATGCATGCGGCGGGAGTTACGCAACTTCAATACAGCTTGTATTGAAGAAGCGATCGAGCGGAACCAAGGCTCCAAAGTCTTTGCCAGAGATCTCTCTGCCAAAAAGAGCCAACTGTCAAAGCTGAAGACCGAGTGTGGCAGCATCGTTGCCGGGGCACCTGAGATTTTGAGTGAGATTGAGAGGTTCTATGGGCAACTGTACACGTCATCGTTGGAGCCACACGCAAGTGTGAGTAACGATCCAAGATCGAGTCTTATCCGACACTATTCCGAAGATATCCCGGACGTCAGTCTGAGCGAGATTAGAATGGCTGTCCAGCACCTTAAAAACGGCAAGGCCCCAGGCGAGGAATGAATTACAGCGGAGCTTCTGAAAGCGGGTGGAAAACCGGTACTTGAAGTCCTTCAGAAGCTCTTTAATTCCGTCCTCCATGGTAGCATTACACCGGAGGCGTGGAGCAGAAGTGCGGTGGTCTTGTTCTTCAAGAAAGGTGACAACGCTCTCTTGAAGAACTACAGACCGATTTCCCTTCTGAGCCGCGTCTACGTGCTGTTTTCGAGAGTCATTACGAATCGTCTCGCGCGCAAACTTGACGACTGCCAGCCTCCCGAACAAGCCGGTTTCCGAAAGGGCTTTAGCACCATAGACCACATACATACCCTTCGGCAAGTTGTACAGAAGTCCGAGGAGTAAAATTTGCCACTATGTCTGGCGTATGTGGACTATGAGAAAGCCTTTAATTCCGTCGAAATTTGGGCGGTGCTGCAGTCCCTTCAGCGGTGCCAAGTTGACTGTCGGTATATCGAATTGCTGAAGTGCTTGTACAGTAGGCCTACGATGGCTATCCGAGTACAGAACCAGAGTACGAAACCTATCCAATTGCAGAGAGGTGTAAGACAGGGTGATGTTATATCCCCGAAACTCTTCACCACTGCATTGGAAGACGTTTTCAAGCTTCTGGACTGGAAAGGATACGGTATTAACATCAATGGCGAGTACATCACTCACCTTCGATTTGCCGACGATATAGTCCTTATGGCAGAATCGCTGCAGGATCTAAGCACCATGCTCAATGACCTCAATAGTGTCTCCCAACGGATAGGTCTTAAGATGAACATGGACAAAACAAAGATCATGTTTAATGTCCATATCACACCTATGCCGGTAGTTGTTGGGAGCACTAAGCTCGAAGTTGTTGACGAGTATGTTTATCTGGGACAAATAGTCCGACTAGGTAAGTCCAACTTCGACCGAGAGGTCAATCGACGGATTCAACTCGGTTGGGCAGCGTTCGGGAAATTACGGCACATCTTCTCGTCAGGTATACCTCAAACCTTGAAAACGAGACTGTACACCCAGTGCGTGTTGCCAGTGATGACATACGGAACTGAGACGTGGTCCTTCACTGCTGGCCGGATGAGGAAGCTCAAGGTCGCTCAGCGAGCGAGCGAGCTATGGAGAGGGCTATGCTCGGAGTTTCTCTGCGTGATAAACTTAGGAATGAGGATATCCGCAGTAGAACCAGAGTAACCGACATAGCCCAACGGATTAGTAAGCTGAAGTGGCAGCGGGCCGGCCATATAGCTCGAAGAACGGACAACCGATGGGGAAGAAAGGTTTTAGAGTGGCAGCCTTGTACCGGTAGGCGAAGTTTAGGGCGACCCCCCATGAGATTGATTGACGACCTGGTAAGACATGCAGGAAGTCGATGGATGCAGGTGGCTCAGGACCGTGCTTTGTGGCATTCCTTGGGGGAGGACTATGTTCAGCAGTGGACTTATGAAAGGCTGTAATGATGATGATGAAGACAATTGAAGTGTCTGTTTGTAATGTCAAAATAACAACTTCTTACTAAATGTATATATGAAAGTGTATATGGTAGATACTTATAACAAAAAAACATTTTTTTTTAAATTTTTGTCTGTCTGTATATATCTGATGTTATAAGGCGTAACTTTGGCTTTTATTTTAGAAAATGAATTAGCGTTCCGCGCAAAAAAACTAAAACCTATGAAATCCATCGTAATAAATTCCACGCGGATAAAGTCGCGGGGTACAGCTAGTTTTATATAAGTTTTTTTAAAACATAATTGTTACAAACATGAGCTAATAATATTTTGATTAAAATTGTCTTAGATAAGATTATGTGCAATTTATCATAGAGCGAAGGATTACAATCACATATTTTATTTATTTATAGTACAACCATATATCGTAAAGATCATTCACAAATTATAAGAGATATTATTATATTACAAAAACAGCAACTGATATATTATATTAACCAATAAAAAAGCGGTGTACATTATCGTTGACAACCTAACACAGTATTACATTTTTATTTGGTTCGTAATTTGTCGGATAGCTACCTTTACAAATACAAATAAATAAAATTGAAGTGTCTGTTTGTAAGGTCAAAATAACCACTTTTTACTAAATGCATATGAAATTATTTTTGTTTGCTTGTCTATCCGTCCGTTTGTCCGTCCGTCCGTCTGTTTGTTCCGACTAGTCTCCATGAAGTAATGAATTCCAGACGAAGTCACGGGGAACAATTAGTAATATGTACGTACATGGTATTTAGTACTGTTACATTACACTGTTACATTACATTATAATATGAGGTATTAGTAGATTTTACAGAATTGGTAAAATTCTTAATTCTATAAAGAAATATTTGTTTGTGTTGGTCATTTAATTTTATTATAATACTAGCTGTTCCCCTCGACTTCGCCCGCGTGTAATTTATGGTTTTAATATTTTTACGCGGAACCCCAATTTTTTTCTAAAATAACAGTAGCCTAAGTTACACCTTATAACATTAGCTATCTGCCAATGAAAGTGCCGTCAAAATTGATCTTGCCATTTCGGAGGTTAGTCGGAACAAACAGACTGACTGACATTTATAATAATTATATTTTTGTTATGAGTACTGTATATAGTAAAAAAAGCCTTTCTTTTGACATTACAAACAGACACTTCAATTTTATTTATTTGTATATAGATTTGCTCACAACATTTGCACACATTGACCTCTTTACAGCTATTTGTTGCTTTTAAAGATAGTATTATTTATTCTGTGCTTCGAGTAAGATTTTTTATACTGATTCATATAAAACACTTGTTCAAAATAGAATTTTAGATATTTCACAACAAAACCTCTTGTTTTTTCTTGTTTAACATAACTTTGTTTGTTTGCAGATGGCGGGGAAGTATATACAAATTAGTATGGCTGGATCTGCTCGTGTTTTTATTAATATATTATAAACTCAACATTATCTATCGAATGCTGTTAGATGAAGAATCAAAAAGGTATTGCGCAAATTTTTATTTATTTATTTAAATTTATATCGACACTTTTCCGCATTGTAATCATACTTTATCTCGTACATACTTTGATTACTTGTTATACCGTTATTCAACATAAAGTGTAATATTTTAAAAATTATTCATCCAACTATAATTATTTACATTTAAAATTCTTGGTAGTTTATTTTGTAACAGCTGTTCTATAGCGTAATGACTACCTACGCCCATCTGTTAAAATGCAAATACATTTTTGTAACAATTGTTAATAGAGGAATACGTTTTTTTCCGGGTTGCCTATCAAAATTTGTTGCGAGTATTTTTACTTTAAGTATTTAACCGACTTCAAAAAGGAGGAGGTTCTCAATATGAGTGTATGTTCTTTTTTTGTATGTATGTTACGCGATATATTCGCAGATTGAGAACCGATTTTAATTATTTAATGTTATTAAATAAGTTATACTTCAAAGGGTAGAAAATAAATAACTTCTTTTTTAGCAATTTGAAGCCGCTTTTTATTAATATTACGTTCTTATATTTACGCGAACACTACACATTAACTGAAACTAATTTTACGGATTCTACCGCGTTTAACTTTTTAGTGACCGACGTTTCGGGTGTTTTGCAGCACCCATGGTCACGGGGGGGGGGGGGGGGCTGATGTGTTTAACATCCCGATGTCATAGCTCGGCTACCTTCAGTTTTTGAATATTAATTTTTGTTCCGATCTACGCAGAATGAGCTTACAGTATCTTGAAGTCTTGTAGATAGAGTGCCATTCTTTAACCAATCAATAATAATGCAAAAGAAACAATGCCTTTGCATTATTATTCATTTTCCTAAACTGAATTTACGGAGTTTTTTCAACTTAAGATATAGTATCTTAAGTTAAAAAAAAAACTTTTCAATCGGCATCTTAAAAATACAGAAATCTTTCTTCACATTTGGTGGGATCGATACCCAGATGAGGCGAAACAACTTTTCAAATATCTTTGAATGCAGTATTACATACTTTTAAATATAAATAAAAGATATTGTAGATAGGAAATTCTGGTTCGTATAGTACCAGAATTTCCTATCCACAATATTCAAAGTACTTTCAGGATCTTCATGATAGCAAATGAACATTAATAAAAATGTGATGCCGACCCGCTTGCTAAACATTGCAACTATGGCAGATCTGAAGGCCTAGGTTCAGCCGTGGACTTTTGATAGTGGTAATGGATAGAATAATGGATAGATATTATCTAAAAGGTTTTTTCCTATAGCCGAAATAAAACGTAACCATTGTGAATGAAAAAAGGCGCGAATATAATGGGATGTTAAAAAATATTATTTTACATCTCAAAATATTGGTATCGACATAGTTCTTTCGGAACGGTAGTACAAAAATAGGCGTTCCTCAGGGCACAATTGTCGACCCCTTTCTGTTCCTTAATTATATTAATGACTTATTTTTAATAGGGTACATACTAATACTCGTATTTGCTGATAATACTTCAGAAAATGACATTTTGCAAGTAGCAAAATTTATTAGCCACCTTTATTAATTCCAATTGTTAACCAGGTCGTATTTTATTTGCGCAGGATGTTTGAAGGCGTGGTAAACTACTGCAGTTTCCACGGCAATGTTATACCGCTGTCTTTTGTACTCGGTTTCTACGTGACGGTGGTGATGAACCGCTGGTGGAGTCAGTACACTACTATACCCTGGCCCGATTCTATCGCGGTCTTCGTGTCTGCAACTATTCACGGACAGGTTTGAATAAATAATTGACTTTTATTAATCCGAATCTTTAAAATGTTTGCTTGCAAATACACTGACCACAATCAACATGATTGCCTACTGATGGTCATATAACTGTAAGTAAAGCGTATCTGTTATCACCTAATCGCTGTCACAGTAAAGACATATCGCTCTTACGATACCGTTATTTGGCCATTTACTTAGATCTGCGATATTTATGATGAGCCTTCTACCATCCTCATCCTTCATGTCATCAGCACGTTTAGAATACACTGTTGAATTTTCCACATAGTAGAGAGCGAGCTTGTAAACATCAAACGTCGCAGGATTCAACCGCTGCAATTTAACGTGACTTGGAATTATTAAAATAAGATTATAAGTAGTAATTAAAATAAGATGCAAGTTTACCACATTTTTAACTAATATTATTCGTGTCGTAAATCACTCCTAGCAGTTCACTGCCATTGGTTAAAGAGGAAAGTAGTAGTGTTAATTGCATTGCTGTAGTCTATATACACCGCGTATATCAAGATGCAATAAAATTTCTAATCTTAATGAAACACATTTCGCTTTTCTTATAAGTAATTAGTTGCGCTGGTTTGCGCAATTACTTCCCTTGGTATTTAATTTATTTTTAGTATCTAACAATTTTACCATTATGTATCTTAAAATATCATTATTTACTACTAGCTGTACCCGGCCACGAGTTGTTGTGACTCAAAAAGTTTTTCAAAAAGTATTTAAATGTCAAAATTTCAAAGCAATTGATGAAGAACTTTCGGAGATTTAAGATTTTGATAGGTACAATAATAAGAAAGGTATAATCTATTTTATAAAATAAAAATATAAATGTTCTATTGTCTGTTCATAATTACAATTTTCTTAAGTTTGCCTGATAGTTCTGTATTCAACCTTGTTACGCTTTTTGATGAAAATAAAGTAGGTCAATTAGATATCTTAAAATGTATTATTAGTTAGGTAACTGCGTTGGGTGTCTGTCTAAATTTTTTTACGCTGGTATTCTGTGAGAGCGTGGTCATTTCCTGGTCGAGCGGACCCATTCGTGCTACAACTATAATATAGCTGCAGCATAGCACTACCACTACTTAGCTAGCTGACTACACAGAAATGGTAGAGAGAGCTGTAACCTAACTGTCCTATAAGGACATTTTGCCATAGTTGCCACGCTTGGCAGTCGGGTTGGCATCCACTGGGACTGTATGGGTTAGTGGATGTTATTAAACCGCCACTGCACACTAAATAGACCTTATTCATTTATCATTATCATCATCATTACAGCTCATCACAAGTCCACTGCTGAACATAGGCCTCCCCCAAAAAATGCCACAAAGCACGGTCCCGAGTCACCTGCACCCATTGACATCTCGCTTGTCTTACTAGGTCGTCACTACATCTAGTGAGGGGACGCCCTACACTTCGCCTGCCTGTACGAGGCTGCCACTCGAGACTCTTTCTTCCCCATCGGTTGTCGGTTCTTCGAGCTATATGGCAGGCCCATTGCCACTTCATCTTACTAATCTGTTGGGCTATGTCGGTTACTCTGGTTCTAATGCGGATATCCTTGTTTCTCTATATATATATATATATATATATATAAGTCTATCAGGCAAAGAAACCTTGAACATAGCCCTCTCCATAGCTCGCTGAGCGTCCTTGGGCTTCCTCATACGACCAGCAGTGAAGGACGACGTCTCAGATCCATAGGTCTCCATAGGTCACTGGCAACACACATTGGTGGAACAATCTAATTTTGAGGTTTTGAGGTATGCCTGACGATAAGATGTGTCGGAATCGCTCGAACGCTGCCCAGCCGAGTTTAATCCGTCCATTGACCTCTCGGTCGATGTTGGACTTACCTAGGCGGACTATTTGTCCCAGGTAAATATACTCTTCAACAACTTCGTTCTTAGTACTCCCAACAACTACCGACATACTTGTGTCATGGACGTTACACATAACTTTTGTTTTGTCCATGTCCATCTTAAGACCTATCCGTTGGAAGACACTATTGAGGTCATTGAGCATAGTGCTTAGGTCCTCCAGCGATTCTGCCATAAGGACTATATCGTCGGCAAATCGAAGGTGAGTGATGTACTCGCCATTGATGTTAATACCGCATCCTTTCCAGTCCAGTAACTTGAAAACGTCTTCCAAGTCCAAGTCCAAGTCTTACAGCGGTGAAGAGTTTCGGGGATATAACGTCATCCTGTCCTACATCTCTCTGCTATTGGATAGGTTTCGTACTCTGATTCTGTACTCGGATAGCCATCGTAGCCCTACTGTACAAACACTTCAGCACTTCGATATACCGACAGTCAACTTGGCACCGCTGAAGGGACTGCAACACCGCCCAAATTTCGACGGAATCGAAGGCTTCCTCATCATCCACACTCCACATACGCAGGGCAGAGTGTACTCTTCGGTCTTCTGTAAAATTTGCCAAAGGATATGTATGTGGTCCATGGTACTAAAGCCTTTTCGAAAACCAGCTTGTTCGGGAGGCTTTAAGACGTCGAGTATGCGTGCGAGACGAATTTTCTCCGAACCTCAACTATGGACGGTTCATTGAACCCAGAACCAAAGCAGCCGCAAGGAAACTTGGTATCCTCGCAAGAGTTCGGCGGTACTTCACGCCGAGACAGCTTCTTACCTTATATAAAGCGCAAGTCCGGTGGTGCATGGAGTACTACTGTCACATATAGGCTGATGCTGCAAAATGCCACCTGGCAGCGTTGGCCTCAGTGGAGAGACGTCCTAATAGGCTCATTGGTGACCTTGATTTGGTTGTAACTAACCTTGTCAGCCTCGAGCACAAGCGCAGAGAAGCCAGCCTCTCGGTATTCTATAGGATGCATTTCGGTGAGTGTGCGCAGGAATTACACGATTTATTTCCTCCCTCTCCTTTCTACCATCCGATGACCAGGTGGTCGGCGGGTCTACACTCCTTTTTTGTCGATATTCCACGCCTTTAGAACCAAACGGTTTGCTTCGAATTTTGTAGTGCGTACAGCAAAGGAGTCGAATAATTTGCTGGCGTCTATCTTACCGTCCGAATATAATCTGGGCGTCTTCAAGGCAAGAGTGAATAGGCTTTTGTTACGCTAAGACAGTGCGATTTACCTTCTAAGCCTGCATCACCACTTACCACCAGGTGTGGTCAGGCACTGGCTTATAATAAGTAAAAACAAAAGACGATTCGTAATGACTTTCGAAAACAGCACTTAGACGCGGCTCAGAAGGGAAATCGGTCTGTAGTTTTTCAAGAGAGCATTGTCGCCTTTCTTGAAGAACAAGACCACCGCACTTCTGCTCCACGCCTCTGGAGTAGTCCCACTATGGAGGACGGAATTTAAGAGCTGAAGGCTTCAAGTACCAGTTTTCTACCCGCTCTTAAAAGCTCTGCTGTAATTCCATCCTCGCCCGAGGACTTGCAGTTTTTAGGTGCTGCAGAGCCATTCTAATCCCGCTCAGACTGACTTGACTGACGTCCGGGATATCACCATAATAGTGTCGGATAAGACTTGCTCTTGGATCGGTAGTCACACTTGCGTGTGGCTCCAACAATGACGTGTACAGCTGCCCATAGAACCTCTCAATCTCACTCAAAATCCCAGGTGTCCCGGAAACGATGCTGCCACATTCGGTCTTCAGCTTTGACAGTTGGCTTTTCTGGCAATGTATGGACAGTTTCCACGAGCCAGTCATTCATATCATCCACTGCATTGCAATCTTCTAGGGACTGAAAACGGTTTTGTAACTCGAGCTGGAAGGTTTCGGGACTTTGGATTAGAGCACGAGGGGGACGGAGCCTTGATGTCATAAGACGAGACCTCTCCAACTTAACGTTTAGGTTCAGTGTGCCTCTAACCGTTCGGTGATCGCTACCAGTTTTCACCCTCGCGATCACTAAGACAACACTGAACAGTTGCCGTCTAGTCGTTATAGTAATAAATATTTTTTTAATTCCAAATTTCGCGCTACCTTCAGCTCACCATGCTCTCTTGTGCCTAGTTTTGCGTTGAAGTCTCCCATTAACACCGTATAGTGGGTTTTGGAGGAATGCATGGCTTTAGAGATATCCTCATAAATTTCCCCCGCCTCCTCATCGGGATGTGCCGAGGTTGGTGCGTAAACCTGTAGGACCTTCAACGAATACCGTTTGGTGATTCTGAGTATAAGATACGCATTCCTCGTCGACACACTCACAATCTTTACTACGTTGTTAACGAGAGACTTGTGGACGATAAATCCGACACCTCCTTGGGACAGATGGTCGCCCTCCCGGTGATAGAACAAGTTGCCGGATTCTAGGATTACCGTGTCCTACCCCTCTCTTCGGACCTCAGATAATCCTATAATATCCCAGTGCAACATGTCTATCTCTTCTTCCAGCTCCAGGATCTTCTCGTCAGTCCTCAGGGTGCGTGCGTTGTATGTTGCCAGGTCGAGTCCTCTTAGGTGGCAACGGAAACTTCCACCGGAGATTCTTAGCACCCCCGTGACCATAGACGCCACCGTAGCCAGGAATAGCGGGGCCTGGGGCCGTCTTTTTGTAACTCTTGTCATGGGGGATATATTGCCATAGATGCCACGTTTGGCGAGCGGGTTGGCAACCGCAGTTTTTTTTATTGTCATTTGCTGTCATAAAAAAGATGCTGCTGCCCTTCTTCTGTCTCAATTTCCCTCTGTCGCCTCTTACGATACCCACGGGTAGATATGGGGTAGTGGGTATTCTTACCCGCAATTACATGGGGAATTATATTTATATGTGTACTGTTACCGTTTTTAACAGTGGTAGAGCCACGCGGCAGCTTTTGCTGTCGCACGGATGGGCCGGCTCGAACCGGGGTGGTACCACGACCTCACAGAATACCAGCGTGAAGTAGAGGCTTACCTCTGCGTTTCGCTTGGTGAGTGCAGGTGGCCGGAGGCCCTTTTTACTGGAAATGAGGCATTCCATCTTAGTCCTCACAGGTGGCAACGCATCTGCATTTTGATTCGCAAACGAGGATAGATGTAGATGTCTATGGCCGCAGCAACCACTTACCATCAGGTGGACTGTGTGCTCGTTTGTCACCCTTATACTATAAAAAAATGTAATTATTTTTATTAAATCCTCTTATTTGGGCATTCATAAAAGATAACGTCTCTAGTGATATCAGTGTTACGTAAGTTGTATGTTATGTCGTTTCTTGGAGGTGGAACATCATTGTGTCGTTTATACAGATGATTAACGCAAACATTGTCACGGACAGATAACAGATGTGCATTAACAGTAAATCAATTGTAAACACCGCCCTCGAATCAACCTGTTTTTCCGAGCATCAATAAAACAAACCATGTATAAATAAGCGAGATCTTACAATAAATAGTGGAGGGCATAGATTATCCTTAGTATGTCATGCAATAGCTATGTATGTATACTTATTGCTTCGTATTTTGCGTTAATGAATATCGTCTAGTGTCTATTATGTGTGACGTATCATGCAATAGCTATGTATGTATACTTATTGCTTCGTATTTTGAGTTAATTATTATGGTCTAGTGTTTATTATGTGTGACGTATCATGCAATAGCTATATATGTATACTTATTGCTTCGTATTTTGAGTTAATTATTATGGTCTAGTATCTATAATGTGTGACGTATCATGCAATAGCTATGTATGTATACTTATTGCTTCGTATTTTGAGTTAATTATTATCGTCTAGTATCTATAATGTGTGACGTATCATGCAATAGCTATATATGTATACTTATTGCTTCGTATTTTGCGTTAATTATTATCGTCTAGTATCTATTATGTGTGACGTATCATGCAATAGCTATGTATGTATACTTATTGCTTCGTATTTTGATTTAATTATTATCGTCTAGTATCTATTATGTGTGACGTATCATGCAATAGCTATATATGTATACTTATTGCTTCGTATTTTGCGTTAATTAATATCGTCTAGTGTTTATTATGTGTGACGTATCATGCAATAGCTATATATGTATACTTATTGCTTCGTATTTTGCGTTAATTAATATCGTCTAGTGTTTATTATGTGTGACGTATCATGCAATAGCTATATATGTATACTTATTGCTTCGTATTTTGAGTTAATTATTATCGTCTAGTATCTATTATGTGTGACGTATCATGCAATAGCTATATATGTATACTTATTGCTTCGTATTTTGCGTTAATTAATATCGTCTAGTGTTTATTATGTGTGACGTATCATGCAATAGCTATATATGTATACTTATTGCTTCGTATTTTGCGTTAATTAATATCGTCTAGTGTCTATTATGTGTGACGTATCATGCAATAGCTATGTATGTATACTTATTGCTTCGTATTTTGCGTTAATTAATATCGTCTAGTGTTTATTATGTGTGACGTATCATGCAATAGCTATATATGTATACTTATTGCTTCGTATTTTGAGTTAATTATTATCGTCTAGTATCTATTATGTATGACGTATCATGCAATAGCTATATATGTATACTTATTGCTTCGTATTTTGAGTTAATTATTATCGTCTAGTATCTATTATGTGTGACGTATCATGCAATAGCTATATATGTATACTTATTGCTTCGTATTTTGCGTTAATTAATATCGTCTAGTGTTTATTATGTGTGACGTATCATGCAATAGCTATATATGTATACTTATTGCTTCGTATTTTGCGTTAATTAATATCGTCTAGTGTCTATTATGTGTGACGTATCATGCAATAGCTATATATGTATACTTATTGCTTCGTATTTTGCGTTAATTAATATCGTCTAGTGTTTATTATGTGTGACGTATCATGCAATAGCTATATATGTATACTTATTGCTTCGTATTTTGCGTTAATTAATATCGTCTAGTGTCTATTATGTGTGACGTATCATGCAATAGCTATATATGTATACTTATTGCTTCGTATTTTGCGTTAATTAATATCGTCTAGTGTTTATTATGTGTGACGTATCATGCAATAGCTATGTATGTATACTTATTGCTTCGTATTTTGCGTTAATTAATATCGTCTAGTGTCTATTACATGTGTGTGTTAATTAAAAGCGTGATGTGGAAATAGTAATGAAACCCAACTACTGGAATAATCTAAGCATAACACTTTAATCCACAGTGATGGAATTAGGAGGTCTTCTCGAAGAGCGGTGCCACTCTTTGAGTCCTCACAGGAGTAACGGGAGTGATTAACGAGTTAATTTATTTCCTAGCAAATTTATCGAACCGAATTTTAATTTTAGTACAATTTACCATAAGCCGATGAAAAGAGGCGATAATATTATACATCTTTATTATTTTTCTTTAACGAGGATAAATTTTCTGGGCCCGTAGAGTTAAAATGCCGTCCCTCACACCCGCCTTCATCATAGTCTTAGTATATTATTTCATTCATCTTTTACAACCTACTAAAAGTCCACGACCTCCCAAATGAACATAGGTTTTACATATGTCTCCCCCATAGATTGCCTCATAGGGTGCCCCCCTTTACCAAAGTTGTCTTGTTCACGCTCGCTTTCTTTGGCTCAATCACTTTAACTGGAAAAGAAAGAAAAAATAATATATTATATCTGTATATTATGTTACTTTCCAACAGATGTCGCTGTTTTTGAAAAGTTATATATTTAAAAAGATATATTTAAAAATTATATAAAAATTGCATTTTCTAACGCAACGTTGTGGCAAAATTTCAAATTATCGGTGAAGAACTAGCCTGCGTTCGGGAAACTGCGACAAATATTATTGTCGGAAAATCCTCCGAATTTTAAAACGAAAGTGTGCGTTACAACCAGTGTGCGTTGCCAGTGATAACTTACGGAACTGAAACGTGTTTCTTCACTGCCGATTGTATGAGGAAGCTCAAAGTCACTCAGTGTGCGATGGAAAAGTTTATGCTCTGAACATCTCTGTGGAATAAAATCCGTAATATGAATATCCACAGAAAACAAGAGTAACTGATGTGGCTCAGCGGATCGAGGATCCGACAACCGATTGGGAAGAAAAGTTCTGAAATGGCAGCTTCGCACTGGAAAGCGCACTATTGGACGTCCCCTCACTAGATAGAGCGATGACCTGATGAAACACGATGCAAGTGACTCAGGACCGTATCATGTAGTAATCTATGAGGGAGGCCTATGTTCATAAGTGGCTGTAGTGGTAGTGGTTGTAAAGAACTTTCGGATATTTAAGATTTTGAACAAACAAACATACATTTTTATTAATATAAATTAGACTATTTTTTAACTTAAATTCATCTCTATTATCGGTTCGTAAGCGGGGGATAAATAAACATTGGCTGCGTCGCTATGGGTTGCGGATTCGTTTTACGCATGGAACAAAGTACCTCTTACTAATCTAAGATGTTTTTAAAAGTAACGTCTTTGTTACTAATGTCCTACAAATAATTCTAGATGTTTACTATATCTTTATTAACCTCGGCAAATTTTATTTTATTTTTGTATTGATTTCTTGTTTTGTAATGTTACACCATTGTACTGCTACGGCTTAAATTTTGTAATAATAGCTTGTATGAAACAAAAAAATGTAATATTTGTTTTTGTTTCATAAACATAATTGTCACAAAATTTAAGTAGTAAAAATAAAATTAGTGTTAGTGCACCCTTGCAATTCGGAGGTGGGGAAAGAGGTGATGCAGAGGGTGACGAACTTAACCCCATTAACTAACCCCTACTGCGCTCTAAATATAATATCCTTAAAATCTACATAATGATTATTTTTAACGTTTTTACAGGATGAACGTGGGCGACTAATGCGGCGGACTATTATGCGATATGTCTGCCTTTGCCTTACTATGGTGCTAACTATGATCTCACCTCGTGTTAAGAAGCGTTTCCCAACCTTAGATAATTTAATCGAAGCTGGTCTTCTATTAGACAGTGAAAAATCAATACTCGACAATCTTAATAGTAAATTTCCTAAGCCCTCAAAACATTGGTAAGTCGTCGCTATAACCAACAATAAATATATACCGTAATCAAGGCAAATGTAAGACAACATAAAATTTCATTCTCAGTGTCAGTGTCAATCTCATCAAACAAAATGGACTAATGATGTTAAATAAAATTACAATATTTTTCACTAGTGTAATCAGCTTAACAGGGCACGCGTAAAACAGTGATATTGTTTTATATATGTCTACATTTTTTTTTGGTAAACCTACATCACAGTATGGATCCGCATATTTTACTCGGCGATGACGACGACGACAACGACGGTTAAATAAACCGAGAAAAAAGACCCGTACGGAAGACCTGAGAATCAGACATGTATTGTTTAATATTCGTTATCATTATATCGATATCGAGCGAGTATCAGATAACAGTGAACCTTGGAATATAGCCCAGAACCTGATGTAGCTTTAGAGTTCCTATCTCCTTTCTAACAGCAAAATTATCACCGAATAGCGATGAATGCCAGAATTAATGGTTGCTATGCCACAATCACAGAGACATACGCTTGTCCTAACTTACTCATTGCCGTTGTAAAGGAATAAATTAGGATTTTTTGTCAAGAACACGACATAAGTACAACGCATCCACAAACGTTAGGCTCTGGTTGGAATTCTAACCTAAGATCGCGACTTTAATATTGACGTACTCTCAGGCAACTAGCATTAGTCTGACAAGTAATGATAGTTGCCATTGGTAATACGCATGTTAAAAAAATGAAACATAGCTGTAACTCTGCTACGACATTACACTAATAAATTACCGTGAAACCTGGCAATTTTGCCATTTTTGGAAGGAATTTAAGACCGATAGTCCAACAAAAAATGTACTGTGAGCCTGGGCGTCAGTGTTAAATGTGACATTATATTCTTCATAGATTTGGTATTTATTAATGATTTAAACAAACACTAACATTAAACAGACAAAATACTCAAAAATAGAAAATGGCAAAGTTAACCTCACTTTGTGGTGACTTCGCCATCAGGGTTTATAATGAAAATAATATGATTTGACATTAAGGTTGAAGGTAAGTTTACCTCATAATATAATACACAACACGCAGAGTTATGATTTGCTTCTTTATAGCAAAGTTTACGCTTGTGGCAAAGTTGCCCTTCCATTTTTCTATTTTTCTGAAAATATGTGTCAGGGTTCTCAAAAATCCTTGATTACATACTTAACTTATTTTTTTATTTAAATCTTGTCACAATAATTTCTTAAGAAAAATCTAAAATATATCCAACAAAAATACTCTCGACTAAAATCTATACATATAATAAAAATTAAAAATAAAATTGGTGCAATAATAAGCTTAATAAGCAATAATAAGCTAGTATAGAATAAAAAAAGCTTGTTACAATTATTTTTAACAAGTATTCGGTTTTTTATTACATTTTATTAGGGGTCACTATAAAATGTCAGGTCTTGTAAACAATCTAAATATTGTTTTCCCACAATAGCAAAACATTAATCATTAAAAATGACAATTAATGCTTTGCGTAATATCAATACACTAATTTAAAATTATGAAAAATATTGTGTAGTAATAATATTATTAATGATTAACAACGCATTAAAAATAATATAGTGTAGAAACAAACTTCAGTACACAGTTATTACTCTATATGATGTAAAAAGAAACTTCAGTTCACGGTTAACACTCTATATTTCATGTTAAATAAACACAGTTTACACTTATTCTCTTTTATTTCTCAACAATGAATTAATCAACTTTATAAACTTTCAATTTACACTAGTTCACTCCGACACGACTATTACAGTACAAATTCTATTGTATGTCCTCGGACACGCCCGTCATTCCGTTTTATAGTTTCCCTTCCACTGCCAGGCGGAAGGGTATTTTAGTAGTTTCAATACTTCTAAGTTACATATATTGACATTTCAATTGTAGTGGAATATATTAACTACTTACAATATTTAATTACGGTGTAACAATAATATATTAATAATAGGATTAATTATAATATATATATCTTTTATTACAACTCGGCCATCCTTTTGCTGCAACGAGTCCCATCGTGAGTTTGGTTTAGCCATTAAAAAAAATAATTTCTAGGTAAATAACAATAGCATAATATTTTTACAATAATATTAAATCTAAGGTAATATTATTCCATGTCATTCAAGCAAAAACCCTACGCCCAGTAAAGTCTACAGTGTCTGTTACCATCCACTATAGTAAAATCTTACATTCAATTTACTACCCTGGACCAGAATCAGCAGACTACACAGGACGTTGACCAGGTAGTGACCTCACCCTGAATATTGTGAGTTCACTTATCTTGTGCTTAGAATGTTATGAGCAAACTCTTTTCTATACTCACCCTGAATATCATGAGCATAAGATAATCTTATATTAATGTGCACACCCTGAATATTGTGAGCACAATAAAAATCATAAACATACATGAATAAAAATAAAATAAAAGTTTATATAAACCTGTTTATATACAATACATTGTACATTTTGTATATTTCATTTGGTATTCGAATAAACAAACAACTATTTAAACACTTGCCAAGACTATAAAAAAAATTTAAGCCCTAGTGACACATAATGAATAAGGAATAGTAATTATAATGTGACTTAACGAACAATCAATAACTTTGGTCATCATCGTCCTTACTGCTACTGTTTGAGCCATCACTATCATCATTGGCACTCTGAAAATTTAGCCATGGTTTCAACTTATCAATTGCAACAATTGCTTCATAACGTCTACCCTTTTTTGTTAGTGGTGTATCTTCAATAATGTACCTATCATTCGGTAAAACTTTTTTAATTCGATAAGGGCCCCTAAATTTTGGTTCTAACTTACGAGACTGCCCTTCTTGGCTAGGGATAGTTCTCAAAACACTTACAAGATCGCCTACCTTAAGGGCTATGTTATTTTTCACGCGAGTTTCGGATCGTTCTTTATATTTATGTTGCTGCTTATCTATAAGAAGCTTTGCACCCTGTCTGATGGTGTTTAAGTTAGGGGTAACCTCATTTTCATTAACGTCCTCGATTATGTCATTAAGGATCCCTTCGGAAGGATTTGTAATTCTATGGCCAAATAAAAGCTCTGTTGGAGTTTTTTTCGTAATGGCATGAACAGTGGTATTGATTCCAAGTTGAACGTCAGGCAGGTACTCATCCCACACATTTATAGGCTTTTCGTGGGTCATTGCGCCGAGTGCAGCCAGAATTGTGCGATTGTACCGCTCTACTTGGCCATTCGCTCTAGGGGTGGCGACAGCGTTAAGGACATGTTTAATACCCTTAGAAACTATAAAGTCCCCAAACTTTTTGCTTGTAAAGGTTGTACCCTGATCGGTTATAAGTCTAGCGGGAGTTCCAAAATAACTAAAATGTTCTTTAAATATTCGAATAGTTGTTGTAGATTTCGTATTTTGCACTGCTGTTAAATTAACAAATTTGGTAAAGGCATCGACTATGACTAGAATATAGCTATTCCTTCGTTTGCTCTTATTGAAAGGGCCTAAATGGTCGGCATGGATAGTGTGGAAGGGTATGTCAATTTTAGGAATTGGATGGAAACTATTTACTTTTAGTCCACCAGTTGTTTTATGGTGGGCACATTCTAAACACGCGCTGACGTATTTTTTTACGAATCTTCTCATCTTGGGGAACCAATACATGGCTTGTATTCGGTCTAAAGTTTTTACGAACCCAAAATGACCTACGTTATCATGATTAGCTTTCAGAATCTGCCAACGCGCCCCTTTTGGTACCACCCATCTGATTGTGTCTGCATCCAAAATCCGATAGACCCTACCATTTTTCAACTTGTAGTTTTTGATGATATCCATAATTTTCTCTGAATTAGGATTTGAAAGTACGTCTTTGATATGTTTTATGTTCTCATCGTCATCTTGGACGGTTGCGATCCAATCCTCCGCATTTACCGTAAGGATGTCAAGAACGCGATTTTCTGTACTCACATCGGGTATAGCATGTCGACTCAATGCATCGACATGCGCCATTTTTTCGCCCGGTTTGTGTTCAATAGTACAATCAAACTCTTGAAACTGTATCCACCAGCGGGCAATGCGCGGAATTAGATCACGTTTGGTAAGGGTTGTGCGTAGTGCATTGCAATCTGTGAAAATTTTAAACTTTATGCCTAGTAGGTACACTCTGAATTTGTTCAGAGACGCTACTACCGCCAGAGTCTCTAATTCGAAAGAGTGAAGTTTCTGTTCATCAGGGTTAGTTTGACGACTATAATAGGCAATAGGTTGGAGAGTACAATTAGAATTTCTTTGTAGAAGTATGCCTGCAACGCCCAACTTACTAGCGTCAGTGTGAAGTTGTGTTTCTGCTTCTGGATTATATAGAGCTAGTACTGGTCGTTGGACTAATTTTGTCTTAAGGGTTTCAAAAGATTTTTGTTCTTCATAACTCCATTGCCATTTGACATCTTTCTTCAATAATGTTGTTAGCGGTCGTGCCAAGATAGCGAAATCTTTTATAAACCGCCTAAAAAAACTCGCCAAACCGATGAATCTTCTCACATCGTGTTGGTTTAGAGGAGTTGGGAATTTCGAAACAGCATCAGTTTTAAGAGATCCTGGACGAACTCCATCAGCGCTTATCTCGAATCCCAAGTACTCAATTTTGTCAAAGAAGAACCTACATTTGCTTAACTTTAGCGTAAGCCCACCTTCTTTTAGAAGTGCGAGGACTTCCTCCAAACGCAATAAGCCCTCGTCAAAGGTTTTTGCTGGGATCAGGATGTCATCCATGTAGACGAGAGCATATTTTACTCGTGCTTTGTTTAGAATTTTATTCATTGCGCTTTGAAATACAGATGGTGCATTCACCAGCCCGAACGGCATCCTGGTATATTCGAACTGCCCATCTGGTGTTACAAACGCAGTTTTGTCACGGGACCCCTCCTCAATCGGAATCTGGTAATAACCAGATGCGAGATCCAGAGTGATGAATAATTTACTCCCACTCAGTAAATCTAGTTGGTCTTCGATGCGTGGTAAGGGGTAATGTTCTTTAATTGTTTTATTGTTAAGCGCTCTATAGTCCACACATAATCTTTTTTCCCCAGATTTCTTTTGTACTAGAACTATCGGGCTAGCATAATGCGAAGCAGACTCCCGAACAATTCCACAGTCGAGCATTTCCTGAATCATGTTACGGACTAATTGTCTATCGGCAAAAGATAACCGATAAGGCCTATATACTATCGGTGATGAATCTTTTAGATGAATGACCATCTCTGCAGCTGTAGTGAATCCCAAGTTATGCAAATTTGATGAAAAACATCCTTTGTACTTGTCCAGTAAATCAGCTAGTTTATTCTTTTGCTCGGGATCCACAAGTCCACAGTTTAAAGTTATCGACTCATCTTCTAAGTTTATATTTAAAACAGAGGCCATGTCGTTGCAATTATTAGTTATGCTACGTGCACGAGTTATTAAAGTTCCGTGGCCTATCTCGACCGTATTGTCGCTTAAACATTGAGCCAGTAGCTTTGTTATTCCGTTTATTATTTCAAATTGGCCCGGTAATAAGAAATATTCTTTGCCCGGGGGTCCCCTGATATCCCCATGAACGTAAATAGAACCAGAAATATCCTTTTCAGATTTAGCACAAATTATAGAAAGGCCATCACGTTTTAAGACTACCTTTTCAGAAACTACAAGAGGTATCTTAACATTTTCAATTTGGAAGTTACTTCGCTTTATAATCAAATCTGAAGGGGTTTTAATAATTTCTATTGTAGGGCGCTCAGTATACGTGTGTCCAATGAGTATAGGATGGCTTATCATGTAGTCGTCTACTATTAATGCTTTTACATTTTCTTCAACTACACCTTGAATATCTATAGTTACGTACGTTACTCCTAATGGTCGATAAGGAGTATTTCCTAATCCTTTCAGAACAGGAGAATCAACAGCCTGCCATTTAACACATAATTTCTCTGCATCTGACAATCGAATTAAAGTGCAGTCACTTCCTAAATCGATATGAGCAAGAAGGACATTACCGTTGACCTTTACTGGAACTCGGTACTTCGCATTGCTATTTTCAGGTATATTAACTTCCATTACCGTTTTGACACTGGTTCCCGGTTTATCTATATGTTTAGATGTTTGGCTAATATTTTTGGGACAGTTTTCTGCAGTGTGGCCTCTCCACCTACAGTTTTTACATTTAATAGTCGGCTTAGGGCACCTGTAAAATGTATGACCCGTCTCATTGCAATTGTAGCAAGTTACTTTATGGTCAGGTTTGCTTGTTTTTCCCGTATCTGAAGAGCTTGTAATATTGGAGGCGACATACCTTTTCTCTTTATTTTTATTAACATCTAGCTCTTTATTTTGACCAACTCTTATAGTTTTAAAGTATTTTAAAAGCTGTTCTGGCTCATTAAATTGGGCTGCTTGTATGCTTAATCTAATACCACGATCCTCGATTCCATAAATTATGCAGTCTACTGCATTTTTACCAAAAATGGAACATCTGTTTAATAGGTTAAGTTTTGAATAGTAATATAATTCCAAAGGTTCACCAAATTTTGATTTTTTACTAAGCATCTCCGTTAGTAGCTCTGCATAATTTTCTCTAGATGGAAACGAGTTTAGCAGTTTTTCTTTCCATTCTCTCCATGAAAAGAAGACCGACGGCAATCCTTGGTACCACGTTTTTGCAACTCCGCAGAGTTTTGGCAAGGCATAATGGATTGTTTGCTTATCGTTCCAATTATATATTTGGGCGCACTCTTCTACTTTTTGAATCCAAGTATCGACCGTCTGTTCTCTTGTCATGGGATCAAAATCTGGTATAACGTTAAGAGCTGGAAATCTATCACTATTATCGGAATTTTTCTTGTAATCTTTCATTATATCTAACATTTTCTCAAATAAGCTAGCGTTCATGTGGTTCCTGTTAGGCTGACCATCATCGAGTTCAATCAAATGTTCGCGTTCTACATTACGAGAATGACTATGGTCACCAGTAATATTAAAGTTAAAACTCTGCTTACTTGAGTCCCTCCTGGTTCTGCTTACTCGGGGCGTCCGGGAAACCACCCGTGATGCTGACCTCGATCGCGCACGTCTCGGCGATTTCGACCGCACGCGGAGCAGAGACTTAGACCGGGCACGGTACAATGACCCTGACCGCGCACGATGCGAAGAACTGGACCGTGCTCGGTGTCGTGATCTAGACCGCGAGTGATGCGACTGGGTTGGGCTAAAGTCTCGTCGTTCATCGCGCCTTTTCTTTGACCGTCGCGACTTTAGTCGTTTGTCACGTGGCATTTTTATGGACGGTATCCCACTTCTGAGATGTAGAAACAAACTTCAGTACACAGTTATTACTCTATATGATGTAAAAAGAAACTTCAGTTCACGGTTAACACTCTATATTTCATGTTAAATAAACACAGTTTACACTTATTCTCTTTTATTTCTCAACAATGAATTAATCAACTTTATAAACTTTCAATTTACACTAGTTCACTCCGACACGACTATTACAGTACAAATTCTATTGTATGTCCTCGGACACGCCCGTCATTCCGTTTTATAGTTTCCCTTCCACTGCCAGGCGGAAGGGTATTTTAGTAGTTTCAATACTTCTAAGTTACATATATTGACATTTCAATTGTAGTGGAATATACTACATATATTATGAATATACTTACAATATTTAATTACGGTGTAACAATAATATATTAATAATAGGATTAATTATGATTATTAACATCTTTTATTACAATAGATTTCTCTATTCTTTTCCTTCACTTTTAATAAAGATGAATTGATTGACGACTCATTTGGTAAAATTGGTCTAATGGGCTGCTACGGTGAAACATACATACAAACATAGAATGTCAAGTGCAGAACACTTTGTTTGAATAGTTGTAATCGGTTATTTATATAGGTTGAAAGTGACCACCCTTGGTTGTAACAAATCATGTCAAAGTAACCGTCACATCATGGCATCACTAGTATGGTAATTTTGCAAAGTTAATTTCATAGATTGTTTTCATAGAATGTTAAGTCCAACATGTTGAAAACGATTATGTTACTATAAAGATATAGATACCTACATTCAATATTTCAAACAAAAAAAAACTAAAGTTCTGGATCACTGAATACAAAGAGGTTATTTCGCCGGCACAATTCCGCGTTAAAATAAAATGCCAAAATTACGAGGGGGCACACTGATACTATCGGGAATAAGAAAAACCACTTGCACGGTATAGCTAAATTGTATTTTATTGTTTTTCGAAGTATTCTCCGTTCAACTTAATGCACTTTTCTATTCGTGCAAACCAATCATTAAAACAGTAATTCCAGTCTGAAGTTGATGTTGACAAAATGGCTGATTTGTACGCTTAAACAGCTGCTTCGGGGTCTTCAAACCGTCGACCGCGTAATAAATCTTTCATTCTAGGGAATGTAAAGAAATCGTTTGGGCTCAGGTCAGGACTGTACAGAGGATAGCTCATCAGCTTAATGTTTCCCTGCTTCAAAAAATCATTTGTCTTCCGAGCCGTATGGGACCTCACATTATCGTGATGTAAGATGATACGACGTTTCGGGTTATTTTTTCGGAGTTCGGCTATCATTTCTGGAAAACAAACCGTGATATACCACTCAGCGGTAACCGTTCTACGTTCCTGTAAAGGAATTGTAGCAACATGCCCCTTTTTCGAGAAAAACGTAGCGACCATTTTCTTTTACACGCTGCGGGAGCGAACCACTTTCTTTGGTTTGACCTCGTCTTCGAAGACCCAAACTGCTGACTGATGTTTTCTTTCAGGTTCGTATGAATAAATCCATGATTCGTCACTTGAGACGATATTGTAAACGGCATTTGACTTCCCTCCGTTAAAGCGTTGCAGAGTATTCCGGCACCAATCTACACGAGCCGCCTTTTGCTCTTCGGACAAATTGGGGGGAACCCAGCGGGAAACTAGCTTTCTTACACACAGCTCATTATGTAATATCGACTGAATTGCAGTCATTCCGATACTGATAACAGCCCGAATCTGCTCGTATGTCACATGACGGTCTTCTAATATAATAGTTCGCACAGCTGCGATGTTTTCAGGCGTGACCGCTGTTCTTGGTCGACCTGCAGAAGAAACAGTGCTGAGCGACACACGACCGCGTCGGAACTCGGCATACCAGCGGTATATTGTCGTTTGACTCGGTGCTTCAACATCATAAATCGAAACAAGTTCGCTGAGACATTTATCTTGAGATAAGCCGCAACGAAAATTGTGATAAATTATGGCACGGAAATGTTCACGCGTGAGCTCCATTTCTGTTAACGACGTGTCAATTTTAAACCAACATAGGTTTTGTTTTAAACATTTTTTTAATTGTTTGAATATCACTAAGATTCTAAGAGGCCAGTATTCAAATTCTAAAAAAGGTTTGTAACTCAATCCGAAATATTCTACTTCCGATCATTTCAGTGTGCCCCTCGTAACTCTCATGTTGCCATATCAAAAGCAATGCTGTCAATTAGTTATGGTATTTTCATACAAAACATCTCGAAAAACATTACGTTTTCAGTGTTAATCGTAATTTTGTACCAGTACACCCCTAATGGCAAAGTTAACATCTATTGGTAAAGTAAAAATCTATTGGTAAAAAAAGACCCGACTGTAATTTAAAAGTTTCTAACGTAGTGATAGTGTAGTAGCTGCGAATGGAAATCAAAGAGAGTTCATGGCCTATTTCTGCTTTGCCTATTAAAAAGTCATTAGAAGGACAGGGTTAATACAAAATAAATATACATTTAATAGTTTTTATTCATATCTCAAATTTATTATATTTATATTGAATACTTTGATGATAACCCTTATTTACTTTCTTGAACATTTTAGGTTACCCATTGTGTGGGCGACAAGTATAGTGACGAGAGCTCGAAAGGAAGGAAGGATAAGAGATGACTTCGCAGTGAAAACGATCATAGATGAATTAAACAAATTTAGAGGGCAGGCTGGATTGCTACTCAGTTATGACACTATAAGTGTGCCTTTAGTGTATACACAGGTAAGGTAGATATTAGGTACTTTTAATTATGGTATTATTGTTGCTTTGAATCTGATACTCGTAGCCGTGTGTTGTAGAAGTCAAAAGTTATCTATTACTCTGCAGGTTGCGAATACGAATTCCAGTGGGTATTAACATTTTCAATCAAAAATGTAACGTGCCGGAGAAGAGACATTGCACCGCATAAGCTTGCTTGATTTTTGACCTTTAATGACTTTATTAAAACATTTCAGATTAATAGCGTTTAAGAGTTAGGCGTTAAGTATCAGCCGTGGTGGTTTAAGCGTTTATACGTGGTAGAGCCATGCTGCAGCTATATTAGTAGTACAGTTGTAGCACGAATAAGTCGGCTCTACCGGGGACAGACCACGCTCTCACAGAATACGAGCGTAAAATAGCAGCTTAAAACTGCTGTTTCGTATTGGTATGGTAAGTGTAGAGAACCGAACACCCTTTTTACTGGAAATGAGGCATTCCTTCTGAGTCCTCACAGGTGACAACGCATCTGCATTTTGATTTGTTATAGTCCCATCAGGTGGACTGTGTGCTCGTTTCTCACCTTTATCCTATAAAAAAAGAGATATCGGTTAAGAGTTAGCCGTGGCGGCGTATTTCGATCCACTTTTGTCTGAAATATATCATTACGGAAAAGGATAGATGCCTGACCGGTATCGACCCGGACAGACCGGCGCGGCGTCGGAAAAAAAAATATGTATATCCTGCGACTTTAGTGCGGTTAGCCATTTGGATTTTACGGCTTCATCGGACTCGGTGCCTCCCAGGCTGTAATCTATGTAAAGGAGGACAGATGATGATTTTAATGATGCCTGATGATGATGATGCAATTTTTTTACCGTGTCCGTCTGTTTCGTATGCGACGTATTGCGACTATTATAATAAAATCCAAAAAGATTTTACTATAATAGTCGCAGTTTCTTACGTGGTAGAGCCATGCTGCAGCTATATTATTAGTATAGTTGTAGCACGAATGGGTCGGCTCGACCAGGGAAGGACCACGCTCTCACAAAAAACCAGCGTAAAATAGCAGCTTAACGCTGCTGTGTTTTGTATGGTGAGTGTAGAGAACCGGAGACCCTTTTTACTGGCAAAGGGGCATTCCATCTTAGTCCTCACGGGTGACAACGCATCTGCATCTTGAGTCTTTATTGAGGATAGATGTAGATGTATATGGGTCACAGTAACCACTTACCATCAGGTGGACTGTGTGCTCGTTTGTCACCCTATCCTATAAAAAAAGATGTCATGGCTTTACCGTAGATGGTGGTATCACCAATTAGTGTAAGCCAAATGTAAAATACCCAGGCCAGCTGGGAGCAGTGACAAAGGTGCGAGACATCTGGTTTTGCGATCGACAAGCCGCCTTCTAAGTGTCGATTATGACAAATCCTTACTTCAATGGGAGAGGCACATGTCCAGCTGTGGACAAGCTAATGAAGAAACATTTTTTTATAATAATGTAATTCTTATCTGGCTCACGTAAATAATACAGTAGGGCGAGGGGAAGATTGGTTACTGAATAGTAGTGTTTGTCGCGCTGTTCCAGTGTGCATATTTTTATATGAGATATCGGACTTAACATCACTTCGAAAAATTTTTTAAAATAAGTAATATAATAATAAGTAGAATATTCATTGCATTGCATGTTATATTTGAACACTTATTTCAAAATAAAAAATCAGTAAATAAGTAAGTATATAAAGTTCGAATGCGTTCATCTGGATGACGCACTGGACGAACGATTAGGAGCTCAGGCTCGTTTTAATACTAACCCCAGACAAGTCTTGAGCTTCCAATGTTGTTTTTGTGTTTTGTTTCGCAACAGGACGTTGACGGCGCGACTTTGAGACGCGCCCAGTCATTTCTGTATGTTTTACAGCGGTATAATATGCTTCTCTATACATTTTTAGAAAATAGGTTCAAAAGGGGCGCCGCGTCCTCGTTCAATGACCCTTATTGCAGCTCGTGCCACAGAATAAATAATAGCAGTAATAATAAATAATCCTACTACGTACTCGCGTCTTAGGAAGAATTTTATTAATAAGTTCTTTCTTCTTTATGTCATTTTCCATTAATGATAAGTTAATGATAAGAAAAGAGTAAGCGGTTCTAAATTGTTTCCTGTTTTTTATTCACCGTAATTACGTCTACATTAAGGCGTTAAGAGAAATTACCTAATGTAAATGTAATATGTAGAACATTACATTACATAGGAACGCACCAATACACCAAAGTACCTACATTGGTGAATTTTACAGCGGTCGCTATCGTAGTTATGAATAGATTTACTTTCTCATTCTCATCGATCACTCGTAATGTCACGAGCTCATTAATAAGCAGCCATTACTTGAATTAGATTTCACGTTTTTGTTTGTTTTTAGCGTTAGCGATGTAGGGGGGATCCCTCTATTACTAGCCTTTTAAGTTGAACGCACATTTGTCCGTGCCGTACACGCCGTACGCGCCAAATTTTAGAATTCGTTATTTGAAATCATATTATGAAACCTGGCACATTACACCCGCACCGTACGCGCCGAATTTTATAAAATGCGGTAGGTATACGATATCGAAGGACGAATGCTGATGACGTCATATAACGCGGCGCGTTCGGTTCGTGCTGATACCACATGAGTCTCTTTACTCTGTGCTGATACTCAGTGTTGTCTAATGTGGCCAACTTAGTGGATTTTCCAATATAACTGGTGGTTTCGATTTACATGATAATTTTTGTATTTGTATAACTTTTAATTCATTCGTAAGTAATTATACATAATTTGAATTTTTTTTGCATCGATTAGCAATATGTATTCCTAGCGATAAATTATTTAAATACTGAACTAACAAAAAAATAGTTATATTTAATCCAAAAACCCAATTATACCTGATTACTTAGTTATCAATTAAAATACTTACCTCAAACATACAACAAGTCTTTTTTACCTAGTTCAATTGGCCTTCTAAATCTTGAAAATAACGATGAACGATTCTTTTAAATCTCTTTAAAAGAATCGTTCATCATCATCTAATAAGTCTTTAAATAAAGTATATCCCATTCATATTCTCCATACAATTGCCTTTTAAAATTAATATTATGATTACAGAATCTTCTTCTTCGAATTTTATTTTCTTCTTCCTCTGCCAATAAGCAGGTAATTACTATATTTCTAAGATAATTAATAGAATCAAGCGTTACTTTGCGAAAGTCCATTATATTAAATTTGACAAAAAATTACTTTACGTACATCCGCTAGATAAAATAAAATGATGTGTCTTACCTAGTTTGAAGAGCACCTCCCGCCCTCCCTCAATTGCGTGCACTATCCCCGTCACCACTAATCCCAGCACCACTACTGCCAACATCACTACACTAGGAAAGACACACCACTGACGACAATACGACACGTGTTTCGCCTCTACACGAGGCATCCTCAGGTGATATAGACTCTACGGTGGCTAACCGCTAAGTGAGCGGCGAGCCAAAACAACTGCTATTTATACAGACCGCTGACGCAACCGCTCTCTACTTAAGGAGTGAGCGACTGCGTCATGCGATAAAACATGCCACCAATCACCGCCAGACTTACGCAGCTGTTTGTAAAATTAAAAACAAACCGCCGCGCAACGCCCGCCTACCTTCCAACCACGCAACCAATCGCTGATCACCGTGAGGGTGACAAACGAACATATTGCGAGGCTCTCTATAAAACTACAAAATTATTTGGCAATACAAAAGATTTGCGTACGGCGCGGACGATGCGTATGGGCAAATGTGCGAGGCCATCAGTAAAACTCGGCGCGTACGATGCGAACGGTGCGGACAAATGTGCGTTCAGCTTTAGTGCCAATTTTCAATTTACAAATTCGTGCTATTGTAAAAAGAGCACAATAGCCGGTACCTTTGTTTTAGTAGATAGGTTAAATTCACTTTTTCATTCATTATATTATTTCAAGAACAATTTAAAAACTAATAGAAAGGGCGTTGTGTCCAATTTCGGCCGTTTTATACCGAATGTCGTTCATGCCAGCCTAGGGGTTGTCCATAATTACCTGAGGGGATTTTGGCGATTTTACTAATCTTCCCCCCACCCCTGGTGAGATGTCGTGAGATATATGCATAGTTTTAGTGTAAATTACGTTAATCTTCACTTGATTGCGTTGGGTTTTCTCGAAATTTACACTACGTGCATGGACGTATAAAACGTATAAACAAGGCTGACTGAATCTCGCTATACAACTCACCGAGGCACCCATAATAAGTCAGCTCTCTTGTACGTACAAGGGGTCACGCACACATTTACACTAATAATAAGTCTACCACCCGCCATTACGCAACAAACGTCGTCCGCGAGAAGTAGTTGTCGTAAGTAAAAACAAAAATCAATATGCCGTCTTGCGTCGTTAAATTTTGTAAAAATCATAGTGGTTTTATCAAAAAACATCAAAGGATCACCTTTCATGTCATGTGTCAGTAATTATAATCACTTATTTGAGAATTTTATGTCTTAAATTAAAATTCTACTTTTAGAATACAGATCATGGTCACGTGATCAGTGTTGTTAATTATTTATAGGGAAAATTACCCGAAATTTGGGAAATTGCTATTTTTACCCACGTTTGCACGGATACGGTATATATGTTTGCCCAACAACCTCTTAAGGTTGTTTTATATGCACTTTTTTGTTACAATTTTCCTGAAAAAGTATCCGGTAGATTATAATGCGGTTAAATGCATTATTTGGCCGTAGTCCATTATGTTGTACTGTAATCGTTATTTTTATTTTTTACTATGTTACCATTTCCTGAAAATTGGACTGATTATAATACGGTTAAGAAGGTTCTTAAATGTGTTGTCATGTTTAATTTAATATATAAATCTCATACCGAATCAAAAATACATATCAAAATTATAAATAAATTATTCCAGCCAAATAAAAGTAAAGCGAGATGGGAGGATAACATTTGTTATTACTCGGTATCATATGTCTTAAAGAGCTAAGTGCAATACAGCTTTCCTTGGCACTTTAATAAATACAGAAAGCTTAAAATATTTATACGAAAAATATATTCATAATGAAAAAAAAATATGGACCTGCCAACCTCCAAACTAAGTCAGGATCATTTAGAAATATTTTTTTCTTGTATTCAAATGCAAGGTGATTTTAATGACAACCCTAATGTCAGACAGTTCTCAAGTTGCTACAGAAAACTGCTAGCACATCTAGAAATTAGGTGCTTAACTACAGGAAATTGTGTTCCTTTGGAAAAAGTAGCTGTGCTTAATTGCATTTCGGCTACTCAAATAAGCAATTCCACCACACCATCATACCGTCACGAAGAAGATGATGATAGTATTTGTGATCCATTATCATTTTTAAATGAAATTACTAAAGAAGATGATGAGCTAGCTAAGCGACTAGGGGTAGAATCACATAATGACTATCGTAAGTTAATAATAGGATATCTGGCGGGTAGCATTGCTTATTATGCAACAAAAAAATAAATGCCAAAAATGCACCGCGCCTTTGTATACTGTAGAAAGGCATTTCTCTAATAAATAAATAAATAAATTTGAAAAATAATAAACAAAGTTAGGAGGTTTACGTTTTTCATCTAACGTTTTATTTAATATTTGTTATACCTGCGAAATGGTTGTACGAAATATTATTAAGTAAAACATTACAATGTACAATGAAAGGCAACAAGAGTATTTACTTACAAAAATATTAGAAAAGTTTATTGCCAATGACAGGGATTTTGTAAGATTGAAATTTGAGCACACATTCGCAAGGATAGAGCACACGATAAGTCTTACTAAATATATAGCAGAAAAGTATTTGGCGATTCGATTCCACCATATTTCTAAATTAGAGGGGATTTCAAGAAACTTCGAAAGTAAAAGACAGTTGTTTAAAAAAAATTCAACAAAAAGGTTTTTAACATTGTTGTTTGTTATGGAAATGAGTAAATTATGGTTATTATTTTTGACTTATTGTCATAAATAATAACTACAATTTACACTTGCAGAAAATTTCAAGAAATTAATATATTACCTTTGGCTTCTTGGTATATTTACGAAAATTTAATGTATGTATTTGTATTTAGTGATGTACATTCTGTAAATACTATAAACAAGCACAAGTTAGTTATACCAGTTAATCGACTTAAAAGAGTCAGTAATTTCTTCATATATACGCTTTCATAACAAAGTCCGAGAAAATATGCGGGCCTTATCTATCAAAGTTTAAAAATTTTGGCAAGTAAAAATTGTTTAGTAAGGATTATTAGGGTATACTACTAAAGAGTACGTGATTGATAATAACCCCTGAGAATGAGGTGATCGCTACCATGCTGTTTCTAAATGTTTTCATACTAATTCTAAAATAATATATTATAAATTAGTTTTATATTAATTTTTTGGTTACCTATAATATGTTTATTTGTTATATATTTCGTTCCAATAATATTATACAATTTTTGTATAATATAATGTTTGTAATAAAATTAATTTAAATCGAAATTGATTGAAATAGAATAATTCCATTCCAATCAAAATCTAAATCTTAAATTCGTAGATTTTTTTTAATCGTCAAATGTGTTATTTATATTAGTTACGTAATAATAAATTGGTATTTCGTCAAAGTTATGTTATATTTCGACAAATTGTTTTATAAAAAAAAATGGGAAATTTTGTTTTACATGACAACTCTTTATAACACGCAAACATACTTGCACCGCCGCCATTACAGTGCATCATTCCTGTCTTGACAAAATTCTGTCCGCCTTATTTATACGTCCATGACTACGTGATATTTGCCGAGACCCTCCTGCCTAATTTTTATGAGTTTCGTTTTCACAACTCATATAAAAATCATGAATTGTATGGATAAAACTTTTACATACACTTCTTTCTTATTTAAATAACTCTTATCTCTCTGTTGGAACTTGTAACGTACATATAAGTAATTAGCATTGCGTATGATGGTATCGGTGCTAATACAAAAGAACAACATAGTTCACAAATACTGTTCGTGCTTGTTAATTTTCTGAGAACACACCAAGAAAAATATTTTTTTAATAAAACCAAGCAGGTTTAAGAGGTCAGCTATGTTATAGGCTATATTTTTAATAACCTTTATTTTTATATTTAGCTATATTTTTAATAATTATCAAAAGTACTTTTCTATAAATACGACAAATGTTAACCTTGCTACTATGTTAAACTTACTAAACAAATTGAGTCTTCCAGTGATATAAAAATGGTGTGACGTGAGTATACTCGGCGGCCATCTTAATCACACCTTTCCAATGTTAGGCCCATTATGCAGAATATTCAGAATGCTTGTATCTCATACTCCAACCGTTTCTTTATTAAACGGACATCTTCTAATTCTAACCTATTTTTTCCAAATTTTCCGCAGTGGTTGCCTCCTGGACAGGCGCCGGACGTTTCGCTCAGGGCTTCTGCTTTGCTTAAAGTGGTTGTAGCACTTGTAAATCATGGCTTTCTCAGACAAATACCTCATAAACTGAGGCCATCTCTTCCGAAATGGTTTGAAGAAGTTTTCCCTGCTTACATATAATCTTAATGAAGGCGTGGATTTCTATTTTCTCCCTTTTCTGGTTCCGTATCGTAACGGAAAAATTTGGAACCCTTAGTGATTTTTGTCCGTCCGTTTATTAAGACCCGTTTCCACAGGAACGGATAGAGATATCAATTTGAATTTAATATCATATATTATACTAAATATACAACGTGTCCCCAAAATTCACGTAAAGGTATAAAATGTATATATAAATATAAATCCAAGATTTTAAAGTCAACGCAATCAAAAGATACACCTATGTACTTATATCATATATTTGCGAGTATAATGGCAAAATAAAGATAAAAATTGTATAAGCTCTTAATGGCAAAATGGGTAAAAAGACCTGGGCGGTTCTCACCGCCCAGAACATCGACCAACACGACCTATGCAATCAGAGGCGGGGGTACGCACACCCCCACTCAGACCACAGTTAGATAGCTTAATAAACCTCAACAGAGAGGATATGATGATTGGTGACAATACCAAATCATAAACCATCATTATCCTCATCCTCATTGCCGTCTTTCCCCTTTTTTAAATGTCAAAATGAAGCTGTAAGAGCCGCATAATCTAACAGCGTCAACATCTCGAAGATAGATGATAGATGATGTGTTACAGGGTTTCGCAATAAAGGTCACAAGGCTAGCGTCGAAATTTCTATTAAAAATTATGATGATGATGTATTTAAGATGAAATGTAATGATGTAAAAGAATTCATTACCCTATATCGTCCTGTTGGTGTCGTAAGAGGAGGCTATGGAATATACTAAAAAGATCTTATGGCATCCGATAGATGGCGGTATAGTCATCTTGTTTACGCTACACCTAAAATATCTGGATCATAGATTAGTAGTATACGAGTATGTTATACAGACAGGCGATGGAGAGCAGCGTCAGATACGAGATGTAATTGCAATCGTCAATCCGCTTGCCAAGCAACGTGACGGATAAGGCAAACTAACTGGTAAGGCCCATTATCCAGCAGCGGACTCTTACAGATTAAAGGAGAAGACCATTTTAACATGGTGAAACTGAAATCATTGGCATCCATTGCACCTACTCACATAGGTTACGACGTAGAATATGTTCCTTATAACTTTTTTCTAGGTGAACCGATTTTGATCATTTTTTATTTAAAAGTTGGTGCTTCTCATCTAGTCCCATATAAATCAAGGTCTAACCAGTAGCTTTAAATCGGTTATATAACCTTTTTAATTTAACTACTTGTGAAAGTTCACGATTTATTGCTGTTTACTTTTTTTTTACATTTTGAGTTTATAAGGATGCCATTGATTTCAAATTCAACATGTGTAACGTAAAGTAAAGCCTGATTGTATCGATTATTTTGTAGGTAATGTAGTCCAGGCTCTGTAGCTGCACGAGTTTTGCCTCTCTCAAGGAAATAAGGTCTTTGTAGTGGTTGTTTTGTCTATTAGTGGTTATTAGATTTTTTTTATATTACTGCTTACAAAACCAACCAACTAACTCTTTTAAATTAATATAGGGTTTATATATCCCTATAATACTTTAAAATATCTACTTTTTATCGTTGGCGTTGTAAATGCCACAAAATATGATATTTTGTATAATAGTTAAGGACCATTAGTGCATTAGTGCCTTAACACAAATGTTTATATTTTATGTATTTTGGGCATTAACGAAAACGGTTAGTTCGTTTTGTTTCGTTTTTAATTGAATGTCAAACAATTAAAAAAGAAGTTTATTTTTGTTTTAGGTGGTCACTATAGCCGTGTACTCGTACTTCATAACTTCCGCATTGGGCAGCCAATGGGTGGATAATAAACTGCAGTCGACACGCAGCGATGTCTACATAAGTAATATAGACCTTTATTTCCCCATATTTACTACTCTAGAGTTCTTTTTCTACATGGGCTGGTTGAAGGTGGCGGAGACTTTGATTAACCCATTCGGAGAAGATGACGACGATTTCGAAGTAAACTGGCTGATTGACAGAGATTTACAGGTTTGTATGAATTTAATTGTAAAAAATGGCGTTCGTAACGTTACGAATGAAATTCATAAGCTAATAAAAACAACTGCAGTGTCGTCGTAGTAATATCACGACATAGTAAAATACGCTCCGCCCACTTAGATCCACAATCGTGATCCCTATAGTTGGATCTATTATTTTTTATAGTATAGGGGTGATTAACGAGCATACAGTCCACATGATCCTAAGCGGATGATGTGGCGCAGATGCATTGTCACCCTTGAGGACTAAGATGGAATGTCTTGTTTCCAGTAAAAAGGGTCTCCAATTCTCTACACTCACCAAATGAAACACAGCAGCATTAAGCTGCTATTTTACGCTGGTATTCTGTGAGAGCGTAGGCCTACCCCGGCCGTGCCAACACATTCATGCAACAATCATAATATAGCTGCAGCGTGGCTCTACAACGTTTGAACAAAAGACGAATGCAAAAACAAGTTTTAGCGTAATTTTGTTTCAATTGAATCAATTTACATGATACTTTGTTGATTGTATTTGTTTACGACGTAAGTAGGTTTATACATTTTGTATTATTGTGTTTATTGTGGTAAAGTACATTAAATTTATTCAAACATTTAATAAAGATGTAAAATGGCTAAAGCGTATTAATATTTAAAATATTGAAGTAGCCATGCACATAGTTAAATGTAAAATACAAAGCAGCATAGAAACTACATTATGTTATCTTTGGACCACCATACGAAGTTTGTAGTAAATTAATTGCTTATTTTTTACACTTATAAAATGATAAAGCTAATTAATAGCATAACTAAATAATTCTAAAATCGTTAAAATAATAAAGCAGCAATATAAAGTCTTGTACAATGTCTAAATTAATGTTTTTAAATGTACACAATACACACATTAATTCATATTTCGGTGTATATTGTACTAAATTTTGTGCCAATCTATGGGGAGGCCCATGTTAAGCACATGTGGTGGACTGTAACCTGTATCGATGACGATGCAAGACTTAAATCGGCAATTAATAAAACATCTGACTTTCTTATTTTTATAGTTAACTGGTAACTGAAATATGTTCGTATAACTTCTAGGCAATGACAATTCTGTTTGTTTTAAATTGTGTTTAAATTTTCCTGTAATTTGTAATAATAATTTATTATCGCTCGCCTTGGCATGACTGTATCATAAATGAGTTCGCATCATGCTATACAACAACTATGCCTTTGATTAATTCCGCACTTTAGTGTGTACTTCCATAATGTAACAAGAGTTAATTACTCAAGTTTTAGCCGTAATCATTTTAAATAGAGAAGTAAAGCACAGTCACGCTTCGGATACTAAGATAGCACGACTTGTTTAGAAACTACATGATAACGAAGACGAAACTTTGTATCGAATAGAAGGTTTTCCAGAAAATCGTACCTACTTCGTACGCTTTTTCAGTTTGTATCAATCAAAACATACTCAAGGACCTACTCCTGATACTCTGCATTCGTTTCTTTCTCTCGACGTTTAGTTTTCTGAACGTTTCACTTCTACCGCGTGTGACCTGCACACATGTTCTTTTTTCTTAATTTGATTAATTTAAGTCACTTGATCGTTTGTTTTTTCGACGTTTGCAATTTTAAATTAACGAATAAGAAATAAAATCCAAATTAATAAACTTAATTGTCACAAATATCCATGATATTTTGTTTTATACACACTTTTTTTGCGTTCCTCTAACTTTGTCTAATAAGAGTGTATAATGCCATGAGCGTTACGTGTGCAAATTAACTTGTCACAATTTACTAAAAATCCTTTTATTTACCTCTTGTAGGTTTCGTACATGATCGTCGACGAAATGCATCATGAACACCCCGAGCTGATCAAGGATCAGTACTGGGACGAGGTGTTCCCATCGGAATTACCCTACACAATCGCTACAGAGAATCACAGGGAGGAACATCCAGAACCTTCTACGGCACGAGTAACGGTCCCCGTGAGGCAACGCAGTATGGCCACTGTCGCACCATCTAGCCTCAAGATCGACGAAATGGTCCCCTCGAACACCGTGAGTTACAAGTTCGCCCCGCCCGAGGTTAGATTCGCCCATTTTTTAAAGCATGCTGCACGCTCAGAACTGTATGGAGCTTCGCAGTGTGACGGTGTGAAGGGTTGCCAATGCCACCATCAGCATCTGCTACTCTTGCGACTATAGGTGAATGGAATGTCGATTACGGTTGAGGCATTAATTTATGCTCTATTATTTATTTATCCTTTTATATTAAATCTATAACCCTTTCCTATAAACAATGAACTAATACAAGAAATATGAAATAAGTTATTATAAATATTTTAGGTTACTGTCATAACTAGTGTTTTTTTTTTTTTGAGTATATGGTGAGGATGCAACTGTGATAGATTAATCAATTATTACGTTACGTATTATATATTTCTTATCTAAAGTTATTGCTCTACAATTATAATCAAAAGATAACTCTTATGAATTCTGCCGACTTCTACTTAATATCTAGTAATAAATACGTACAGAATTTAAATTATTAGATATGAATACCTTATCTATTAATTACTAGATTAACTAGTAATCATGTTATAACGTTGAATTTATCATGCTATGGTAGGAAGTTGTGTTATCTTCTTACCAATGTATCAGGATTATGGCATATATGGCAACCCTTGTTGCGCGCAACCCCAATTTGCTAACATTTTTAAATTACAATTTTTCTAAGAAATAGGATTTAGCTAATTGAACTGGGAACAGTTACCTTCGATATAAACGGACCTTGCTTAAGCTACTCTTCGCAAAGGCTGTACCTACATAAAAACAAAATAAAACTGGAATGTTTTTATTATAATAATGATTTATTGATGAATGATGTTTTTGCTGATAGTCATTATAGATAAATCAATTGCGAATGGTAATTGTTTTTCTACGAAAATCAACTACTTGTGTAGCTATCCACACTATCTTCACTAACACTTTAAGAGACATTTTTTTAGAAATAAATTTATTTATTAACGTGTATTAACATATTATTACATAATAATAATATTGTTAATAATGATTTTATAATAATAATATCTCATGCTTTCCTACTTAGTTTGTGTGAGTTTATAATACTTATATAATAATATTTCTTGCTAATTCTTTCTAGGGATTTGTTGTTTACTTTTACTAATAGTAGATGTATGGGTCTTAAATTTTTACTAATTGTACTCGTATGTGTTAAAGTTGTTTGTGAAGTTTAATCTCTCACCTATATACCTACATGTTATGACGTGTTACATTCTTGCTGTAAATAAAGCTCTTCGCTCTTGTGTTGTAAAGTTTTGATGTCTTTATTGAATAATTTACAAAAAAAAAACTATTTTAAAATTTAAAATAAAAGTACTGGGACATTCTGGATGTTTATAAAAATTAATTACCTATTGTGCGTGTCCATCGTAACATGAAATTTGAATTTGGAAGAAATAAAATTAACTTCCATTAGAAAAAGAAAAAATTCTCTCTATACCTTTAACTTAGCGGTCATATTAAGGTTGCGTATTTTTCCAATATAGCAACTACAAATGAACGAAGACGCAGCATCGGGGATCCACTTTATTGTCTCCCGAGGCAGTAAACGCGGTAAAAAAGAAGACAGAAATTCGATGGGGTCAAGCAATTCCATGGCGTCTCTCCAACAAACTCCAATGACACGAACGAATTCCGTCACATCTATGCTTAAAAGATTGTTTTCAAAGGAGGATCAGAAACAATCTGCTGTACCGGTGTCAACGCAGACTGATGGAGGTAAGAATAATGTTAGCGATATATATATTTTATACATGAAAAGTACCAGGAGGCCCAAACGTTACAGAAAGATAGCTCTATTATAAGATTATAACTATGCTTATAAGTCCTGCGGGCAGCAAAATGAACGTAATTGAATATTGCACATAGTAACCTTCGCTATGTGAAATATTTAATCGAAATGAGACCAATAAAATTGAGATTAATCTTTATCCCACTTCTCAATCGGCCCCCAGTGAGGAACACGGGGAATCTAAAAAACCTTACTAGTAGTTTCACTAATAATTAGCTTTGTTCATACTCCTGGGATTGCGTAAGGGAGCGCAAGGAATAAAACAAATATAATTACATCGATCGGATAGTTTTTATTCGCCATTTTCAATCACAATTGATCCGTCTGTAGTTTTGTGATTAAAACCACATAATAAATAATATCTAGTACCAAAAGCGACGCAATAGGTCGATTACCTGTTCATTTATGGTGTAGAAATTAATATAAAACTTGCCACTGTAAGCGTTTATGGTGTACAATATTATTTTGAACTTCTTCGTGAAAATTTCCATTGCATTAAGGCTTATAAGTAGATAGGTAGATTTACATACATTTGTTTTATCTTTAAGTGTATATCAAATATCATAATGCTGATAGCATAATATTGCACGGTTTAGATGCTTAAGATAGAACTGCTCGCAAATAGAAACAAAATTTAACATTGTCTACCTATTTCCATGAGTTTTTAAATGATTGTTTTTTACAACATTATTTTTTCTGAATTCAAATTTTGAAAACTCGATCGATTTGGCGTCATTGCACATTAATGTTTTTTTCATTGTGATTGTAAAAGCAATACATTATACTTATAGTATGGGGCGTAAAACGGCATTTTAGTGTTTACTTCATAAGTTAGACTTATGTTATACATAAGCATAGCTTGCTTATGTATAGTCTACTAACTACTACTATACGTACAAAATTGGACAAAATATTCGTCGCGCTCTAATGTGTGTGTCACAATTAACATCAAACTACAATATGTAAAGTACGACTCAGATAACTACACATGACCCTAAGAGGAAATTATATAACCAATAGAGTATTGAAGTAAATAGTAGTTTGGTGTACAACAACTTAACTACAACCGCGGTACCACCAACGACGATCTCCAAGCCCAAGCACTTGGTAATATTATAGTCTGCTGACATTTTGAACATTATTATTTATAAATCAAACAATTATTTAAAGTCTAGTAGTCCTTAACTCCTTAGAGTACTTATACATAGGCAAGCTACTTATGTATACTCTAACGCAGGGGTTCCCAAAGTGGTCGATATCGACCCCTTGGGATCGAAAAATAATTATCGATCGGTTTTTCAAAAAATAATTACCTACTTACCTATTAATTACTTACTTTGTTGGCTTTCGAATCTGATTGTGCTGTGTTGTTTTTGTATCAATCATGTTACTACTGCATAAACGTAACATGGGCCGCGATTAGGTTAGCACGAGACGCCAGCACATAGGTCACTTACCTTTGTGGTAGTGCTACACTTGTGCAGTTGCACAGTTGCCCGTTTTTTTTCGATTATTCGAAATTGTGGCAATTGTTTAAAAATCGCACAGGAACACAACATCATCCTCATTTTTTTCACGATCACAATGGTGTGCATACGAGTTAATGATGATGTTGTATTAGCAATACTATTTATTAATGTATAATGCCTAAAGTCGTAAGTTCTTTATCGTATTTGCTCACTTTTAATATATTATATGAAAAATGCTTACATTTATTTTAGGAACACGTTTTGTAATATCCGCAAGCAATCCGACGTTGAATAAACCGGCCGCGACTGGCGGCAGTATGAAAATCGCTAATGAAGTGATCGAGGAAGTGGACGAGCAGGCCACTATTACCAGTATGGGCAAACAGCGACAAGACAACAGGTAAATAATATTGTATATGTACATATATAATAATGTTGTATATAGTGATGAAATATTTTTAAACGAGGCTGACAATTTTTTAGTGGCACAGTGGCCATATATTGAAAAGTAGGTTACTTGTGGGTGACATCTAGGTACTATCAACAATTAAAAATCTAAATGCAGATGCCAAACTAGGAAGAGGGGGACTTCAGTTTTCGTCATTCACCATACAAAACACATTCACTGGTATTCTGTTATAGTGAACATAATATAACACAACAATATAAATTTCCTCCAGACTTGCTTGCATTACCTATTAATTAATCGCTCCATGCCAATTATACAATACAAGTGCCAACACGAACGTTCATTAACACAAAGGGATATCGATGTAGTGTGAGTGTGGTCTTAATTCCTTCGGGACGACACTGAATGTGTCATAATGCAACGTGGCTCGACCACATACATACATAATATAATATTCTCGAAATTTAATTTTTCTTAGTAATAAATATTATAAGATTTACCAATACCTACCATAACATGTATTCTAAAGTGGATCCCTATTGATTTTTGTTACTGAACTGGACATGGTTTAAAAGTTATTAATGAAAGTCGATCAGATTCTATGGGGTTTTTTACTTGTAAAAATTATCGTCACTATTTTTATTTTTTCATCAATATTAAATGAAACGCTCATGGATGCGTACACCTTTGGGTTTTCCAATTTTTATTTTACATTTCGCTTAAACCAGATGGTTATACTGTAATCTACCGGGAGTCATTAGATATGGCACGTAGTCGCCACTTACACATAGATCTTCTCACGCCGCCACTACACGACTACACAATTAATATCAATATTCTTAAAATATTGTCCTCGATTTTCAGACCAACGGCGATGAGCTTATTCACACAAGGACCGCTTATCCCAAGCGAGCCAGTGAATGTTCCTACACGAAACTCTAACCATACCTCCGGTAAGTGAATTCTATATCTTATTTATTTGTTAAAATATAAATACTTGCTGTGCTATTAACATCTCTAGGTAGGTCTCGGTAGTCGAATAGCGGATTCGAACCGACGACTATTTAAGTTTCTCGGTCCACACTCCGCACTGCTGACGCTTTGCTACTTAGTTTACAATTATGTCCAAAATTCTACCAATAATGACCTTTATGTCGAAAGCATTTTCTCTTATTTTTAATAAAATTAGGCTGAGCAGAGAGAGGTAAAATAGAATGTTTTTATCGTTTAATTTTGTTTTAACTTAGGATATTTTTATAATCTTAAGAATGATCAACGTATTCAGTCCAACTATAACCATTGCAGTCTAAGTTTAAGCTTACTAAAGCTTAACCTTTAACTGTAATGGTTACAGCTACATATATTTATGCTTTTACACACATATATAAACTCCTACGCGTGATAGACACCCAGAGGGGTAGGCAGAGACTATGGACTTCCATTTGGCCGATTCTGATACACCTCGCTCGCTTTCTTTGTTTCGATCGTTTTCACCAATTTGTACTTTCGTCTAGGGCCTATACGAAAATTTATTTTCCAAATTGGTGATATCGCCCTAGACTCTAGGGCGTCCCTTGCCAAATCCGCCACTTCTGCAGCATAAATTTGCTTTGTCACTGCTTTATATTTTATAAAAGCTATTAATTATTAATTTTATAAAAGCATCAATATTTATAATTAAAATTATTAATGTTAAAGTTGCACATTTAGAATGTTTGAGTTAATTTAAATTTATAATATTTAAATTAAATCGAACATTTGAAATGTGCATACCAATGTCGTTTCTATTGTGTATAAGTGTTTATGTAGGAATATAGATACAGGTCAAATAAAGGGAAGAAAAGTTCGTTAATGATTTTACTTTTCTGAGGTAACAAAAGATCATTCTAAATTATATATGTGTATTTAGTGTTTAAGAAATGCAATAATAAATAAAAATAATAATAAGGAATGTTGGTTAAAAGTTTCATTTTTAACACAAACGGAAATAAATGCATTGTTAATCTGCGAGAGCGAACGCCAGATAAGATAAAAATTATGCGACAATGACATTCAATCATATTTTTTATCAACGACAGTACGTATTGTCTTAGTGATATCATATTTTAAATTGCTATGTTATCATTTGTTAAGAAAATGTAAGTATAAAGATTTTTACCGAACAAGGATGTTAGCTCAGGGATAATGTGTTTAAAATTATAACACGCTCTATTCTCAGATAATTTGAAAGGTTCAAGGTGATATCAATATATATATTTTTCTTAGATAGTTAGTAAGGAAAAATTCTTTGTAATAATGCTCATCGCTCATATATAAAAATTTACGATATTTTTTGATATTGACATGCATGTCTGACAGTCTTTAAAAATGAATATCTAGCGAGCGACTTTGTAGATCGGCCAAAAAATTGATAATATTAAACTGAATGTAGCCGTGGTTAACTATGACATTGGGACATTAAACACCTCGTGGTCAAGGGGGGACCACGGGTGCTGTAAAGTACTCGAAATGTTTGGAAATACGCGATAAAATCGGTAAAAGCTAGTTTCATTTAAATCTTATTAACTTTTAATGGAATCTTTGGCAATACCAGGGTAACACTGATGGTCTTATTAAAAACGTGCTTTATTTTATTAATAACAAATTAGTTCAGTAACAGTCTAGTTTGTTGTCCATAGTTCCAAGAACTAACTAAAATTGTAACTAAATATTCCTTAAAAGAAAATTAATGAATTGATTAATGGAATGAATGAAATGATTTATGGAAAATTCATCTGTTATTTTAGTGATTTACTCGGTGAAGATATGAAAATCACAGAAAGGATATTACGTCATACTCTGACGCATCACGACACTCGACCGTGTCAAGGCGTGGAGTGTGTGAATACTGAATAGCTTAATTTTATAGTCTATCATAGCTGTAATCATGCGTCGTTAACTCGTACTTCGCTGTAGAATGATGTCAAAACAAAGTAAAAATAAAATATCACGTTTCGGTTACATTTTTGTAAAGTAAAATGTGGCCGTTTTAATGAAGTTGCTTGTGCCAATGAAGCCAGACCTTTAAGGCCCAAGATTCGTGATTAATTTTTTTTTATAATGATTTCTTATATTTACGCGAACACTACACATTGAATAAAACTACTTTTACGGATTATATCGCGTTTAATTTACTTATTTTTATTAAATTCCCGACGTTTCGGGTACTTTACAGCACCCATGGTCACGGCGGACTAAGGTGATTGACGTCCCGATGTCAGAGTGTCCCCATGAAGTTCTATAACTTCATGAGTGTCCCGGAGTACCTTCAGCTTTTTTAATTATTAGTTTTGTTTCGATCTACGCAGAATGAACTTACTGTGTCTTGAAATCTTGCAGTGGTATGCTTGGGTTTAGTTTTAATTTTATTAATTACAGGATTCCAAGCAGGTAGTAGTACCCCAGCCTCCCTCTCTATTGAAATTAGGATGTTTTTTTTTTAATTTCAATAGCCTCACGTATCATCCTTGACAGGAATCGATGTTCTTTCGCGAGAATTTATGGTTTATCAAATCTAATGTAATGGCGGGGGCCGTCTAGGATATGATTAAAAATCTTAGGAAGCGGTACAAAATGTCTTCATAGACTTTGTTGGTTCAATCGTAAAGGTGATCTTTTCTCGAAATGGCAGAGATGTAGAGATAATGAGAGTAACATAGATTAAATAAAAATATATTTTCTTAGAAAATTTGTTTGTAAATATCAATATCAAACGGCAGTTTCATATTTTAACTCCTATTATTTACAAGCAAATTAAAAAGCAAAATGAAATCAAAATTTATTTAAACGTTACAATAAGGGAACTTATTATTACAAGTGACAATTCATAGATCTGAGGGTCAAATGTGTATCACTATCAGTGGAAGAAATAAATAGGTACCCAACGTTAGAAGGTCTTGTTCGCAAAATGTCGCATTTCCATCAAACGGTTACAGTTGTTGTCGGGCATTACTTAAACTATTTTGGATGGACAGTAAGCTTTACTAGTAAGAAGATCCACTCCACGCTTAAATTATATAAAGTATATTAAATATTGAAAATATCAAATTACACTCAAAGGAAACATTTCTTTGTTTTATAATATAAAAATTGAGTTGGGACTCGAACCTACTAAAAAGAAACAAATAGACAGTCGCTATTTTATTAAGCCAATCGATAGGCTATATAGACTATCTATGATACGGATAAAATCTTTCGAATTAACATTGTATCTTAAAATTATAAAAGACCATGAAATCTAACATTCATACATATTATCGACTCGAACTACTATTCCAACCTAAGCTGTTTATTTTTACAAGCTTTTAATTAACTTGCAATGTAACTATGTCTGTTCGGGAGGAATCTTGCAACTCAATTTGGAAGCAGATATCTTCAACCGATTGAGCTAAAATTTTGTAGACACGTTTAATTAAATGACAATGCATGGTTAGCTTCGTGACGTAATTCTAAATCCACTCGGAACTCCCAAGATGGCGGACTGGTTATTTTTAAGGCACTCCTACAATATTAGTATCAAATGAAAGGGCTTGCTTGCTTGGTAGAGCCATGATGCAGCTATATAGTAGTATAGTTGTAGCACGAATGGGTCGGCTTGACCGGGGAAGGACCACGCTCTCATAGAATACCAGCGTCAAATAGCAGCTTAACGCTGCTGTGTTTCGTATGGTGAGTATAGAGAACCGGAGACCCTTTTTACTGGAAACGAGGCATTCCATCTTAGTCCTCATGGGTGGCAACGCATCTGCATTTTGATTCGCAAACAAGGATAAATGTAATGTCTATGGGCCACAGTAACCACTTATCATCACCTGATGATAAGTGGTTGCTGTGGCCCATAGTCCATAGTCCACCTGGACTGTGTGCTCGATTCTCACCCTATACTATAAAAAAAAGAATAACACGAAAAATAAAGTGACGTCACTCTACATCCAATATGGCATACTTCAGAAGATGGCGGACTATGTTTTTTTATGCTTTCCTACAATATGGGTATCAAATGAAAGGACTTGCTGAGAATACGAATGCGAGTTAAAAAAATAAGAAGGTGGTCATAAATTGCATTACTCCAATCCGTTTGAAACTTTGGTTTACTAGGGTTTTTGGAGTCCTCGATTATGATATTGAGGTCGAATCGTTCGATTCTGTAGCATCGGTTGGTTAACTTTGACTTGTGTAATTTGGCGAGATAGGCGTCAACAGCATTGGTTTGCAACCTATCTAGGAGAAAGATAACTCCAAAATCAAACCCGGAACTGTGTTTCGTAAGGTACAAGTAAGTTTCAAGCTGAAATAAGTGGCGCATTCCTCCAAACACCCAAGTCAAGGTGAGGCTGTGCCGAGGACTGAGTGGCATCAGGCTGTAACATATGTTATGAACGTACCGCCTCAGGGCACCGGGGTGAACCCTGTTGTATATTAGCTCTTACTCTTCTAAACGAAGCTCTGGCACAGATTACTTAATAGTTGCTCTGGGAAGGTCAACAATACATTGTAGATGTGGCCAAAGGTCTGATGAATGCTGCCATTGGACATATTATAGAAATCATAAGGCCCTGCTTTCGGAAACCACAAATGTATGATATCCGTCCGTATAGACTTCGATATACACGGTGTTCATCTCATTCAACCCAAGACCGTGCAATTTCCAGCAAAATATAGTCACGGCACTGCAGAACGAAGAATGCTGCCATTTATATTATGTTGGGTTTGCACAGTAGGTACACAAAATGCAGGGTAGTACTGTCAACCATGCCGTTGTATACTTAGGCTCGAAGCTCTTCGCTGCATACGTGCATCATCAAGCATACGTGGCCTCATGTAGGGTAAAATCATTAGAAGGTCCCTTTATTGAAGAGCTAGACTGTTCGAAATTAACCGGCAAACGACCTTGCAAAAATGATGCATTGAATGAGATGATCAGACTGAGAAACCTGTCCAGCGATAACTAAAAAGTAAAAAAAAAATTAAAAATAAAAATAATTAAAAACAAGCTTTTATTTAAATGCGCTGAAAAGAATAAAAGAAACTTTTCCTAACTTTTACTGTCAACTTATAACATCATTACAGAATTTATATGGAAAAGAAGATGGTCGCGAGATTTACCTGCGTAGATAAACAAGTAAAATGCGCGTTTAAATTAAAGGTTGTTTTTAAAAATGTTTTTTACTTTTAATTTATTAAAAGTTAAAAGACTTATTTTCTTAAAACTCCACCATAAGAATTCTTAAAAAATGAAGTTTAATAATCAGCTAAAACGTTCTCTAAAAAGACAATTACAAATATCATTATTTATAAGTATGCTTATTTTTAAGACTTTTAATATGTGTCTGTAATTTTGAAATTGGAATGAACATATGGGTAACCTTTTGTTATTTTTCATAGTTTACTAATTGTGTTTGTTTTCTCGTTATTTTATAATCTTAATAATGGCTTATCAAGAATAATTTTATTTGTTAGCAGCTTAATTTTTAAATCACAAAAGTCCCACTTTAACGACGACTGTAAGGTGCATAACGACATACAATTGAAACAATGTCAAGCCTAAAAGTTGATTCTGGTTGGGGCTTCTACGATTTTTACGGCGCCAAGATTTGAAGGATTCGCATAGATCTTGACGAGATACGCCGAAAAGTAAGAATAAAATTTTTCGATATCTCGCTTAGTTTCCGAGATATCGGTACTCAAAAATCGAATACTAAAACCGAATTAGCTGTCCTACCCCTAGTGTCATTTTTTTCACTCGCGGCTTTGGCCTCGAGCCTTGAGACCGATGTAGCTGTAAGAGCTAAAAGACTAACAGTACTAACATTACATTATTATATGATTAGATGATAAAATGTTTGTGTAAAGCCGCAGGCGCGGAGGAAGAGCAGCCTCTTCAGATTCGAATTTAAATTAATGATACTGAAATATACATGTTGTAATGAAATATAGATAACTTCATAATACTTTGTATTTATGTAAAAGGTTATTTTAATATGTGTGAGTACGCTTGTACAAAGTTATTGCGGAATGATTAATGTGAAATGTCAAAAGGTATTTCTTAAATTTGGTTGAGTATAAGGCTAAGTTCACATGACCGCGTGGAACTACTGACCGCGCGGTACAAGATATAAGTGAATGGCAATTATCGTTCACATCACCGCGCGGCGCTCTCCGACCCGCGTGCAAGATCTTGAACCGCGCGGTTCAAGTTCTACGAACCTATATCAATCTGTATAGTTGATCCGCGCGAGTTGAGACGGTCTGACGCATAGATGCAGAAAAAATGAGTAGCGAAGATGCCAGACTGCCGCGCGTACATATGCGGTATGTGAACGCTCCAACAGCGCGGTGACGCGCGTCTTCGCGCGTTCATATAAACTTAGCTTAACAATTAACAAGCGTGGTACTGCAGCAGATGCGCGGCTGTCGTCATCGGCGCCGGCGCGGTGGGAGGTGGCGGGGGACGCGGGGGGTGTGGAGGGCGCGGGCGACGCGCGCGAGCCGGACGCGCTGCCCGCGCCGCCGCGGCCGCGCCTCGACAGCGACGTGGGGCCTTCGCTCAGCGCCGCCGGCAGCCACACTCTCGGTCAGTTTATATGTTTTATCTCACCAATATCCTTTACCACCGTCGATTATTCCGGACCGATACGACTTAGACTTACCTTCAAGAAACGAGCTTACTCCTTTTGAAAAGGCCGACAACGCACTTGCAATTTCCCTGGTATTGCAGTTATTCATGGGCTACGATCAACACTTATCATCATATGAGCCAAACACTCGTTAAGCCCCTCTTCTATAAAAAAAAACCAAGGTGGACGAGTATTACTTCGTCGCTTGACAAAGGACACATTAATGGCCAACCCGCCATCGTGATTAAAAATATTATAACATAATATGCTACTATTACTAAACATCGCTTGAAAAGGATTAGAAGTAATATAATAAAAAGACTTCCATCACTTTCATTCAAAAATAGTGCTAATTATTTGTATGGTACGTTATTTAAAATTATAAGTTGTGAATTTAGTAGAATGTTTACTTCTAAAACTTTAATGAATGGGCGACACTAGGAATTTATAAAAGTAGGCGATGGTTATACGAGCTTTATGATGAAAGATCATATAATAGTAGTGTTATATTTAGAGATTATGTAAAAACATATTCTAAAATATTTAAAAAAGTGTGCTCCACTGCTAAGGCTTTACACTCAAGCAACAAAATTAAAACTGCATCCGACAAAATTAAAACGACCTGGAGAATAATAAATAGTGAAACAGGCAAGGTCAAACCGCGCAACTCGGATTTTCAACTGAATATTAACAATAATTTAACGCGATCTGATCAAGAAGTTGCTATGGCTTTTGAGAACCATTTTACTGATCTTCCTATTTTGAAAACAATCATTAAACTCTTCTCCTACTGTCGCCGAGTCATTGCTCAAACAAAATGTAAAGGCTTGTTCAAATACTTTTAAATTCCATAGAGTACTGCTAAAAGATATCGTTAAATATTTTAAAACTATTGATGTTAAGAAAACGGCAGACTTATGGGGGATTTCCGTTAAAGTTATTTTATCTATAATAGATACATTAGCACCTTATCTAGCCACTATATTTAATACAAGCGTCGAATCTGGTGTGTTTCCTGATTTAATGAAACATAGTAAAGTCATACCTTTATTTAAATCTGGTAGTACATTAGACCCCGCCAATTTTAGACCAATTTCTGTACTACCAAAATCTAGTAAAATTTTTGAAAAAATAATTTTAGATTAGATGTTAAGTTTCTTTAATATTAATAAATTGCTACATAGAAATCAATTCGGTTTTACAAGGGGTCGCTCGACAACTGACGCTGGAGTTGAGCTTATTAAACATATTTTTTGTGCATGGGAGAATTCAGAGGATGCTTTGGGTATATTTTGTGACCTTTCCAAGGCCTTCGACTGTGTTCACCATGAGACATTAATCAGGAAGCTACAGTACTATGGTGTCAAGAACACAGCGCTTTAAGTAATAGAAAGCAGAAAGTTATTATCAACGGTAAAAGTTCTTCCGGGTCACCTGTACTAATGGGTGTCACTCAGGGCTCGATTCTCGGCCCATTCCTGTTTCTGGTGTATATTAACGACTTACCTTACCTTGTAGGGGATAGTCATGATATAGTATTATTTGCTGATGATACTTTCTTGATTTTTAAACTTAAACGTCAATCATTTAAATGTGACGAAGTGAATAATGCTATATCAAAATTAGTGCATTGGTTTAACGTTAATAATCTGCATTTGAACGGAAATAAAACTAATTGTGTTAAATTTCCAACAACGAATGTTAAAAATCTGAATGCCAATGTGTTTTTAATTTTTAAATGGGGAGGAACTGAGCCCTGTTGTATCCATTGTTTTTCTTGGCATCACTCTCGACGCAAAGCTTCAGTGGGGCCCTCACATATCCAAATTAGCAAGCAGACTACGTTCTGCAGCCTATAAAAAAGATTAGAGGTCTCACTAGTGTCGAGACAGCTAGATTAGTTTATTTCAGTTATTTCCATAGCATAATGTCTTATGGGATTTTGCTATGAGGGAATGCGGATGGTTCAGAAACTATTTTTGTTTTACAGAAGAGGGCCATTAGAGCTATTTACAATCTAAATCCGAGAGAGTCTCTTAGAGATAAATTTTAAATATATTAACTTTGGCCTCTCAGTATATTTACGAAAATTTAATGTATGTTCACAAAAACAAAGGTAGTTTTAGTAAAAAAAGTGATATACATTCTGTAAACACTAGGAACAAACACAAGCTAGTGATGCCAGTTTCTCGAGTCCACAGAGTCAGTAATTCATTCTTGGGGCAATGTATACGCTATTACAACAAGGTCCCGGAAAGTGTACAGGCTCTCTCTATTGCCAAGTTTAAATGTTTTATTAAGGTGAGACTGTATAAAAAGAGTTATTATAGTATAAATTAATACATGTGTGATAATAACCCCTGGGAATGCGGTGGTCGCTTCCAAGCAGTTTCTAAAATAAATTTTGTAAATAGTTCGTAATCATTTATATTGTAAAATTTATTTAAAAAAGTCCCGCTGGGTTTCTTGCTGGTTCTTCCCAGGACACAGGGTTTTTTTCAAACCAGTGGTAAAGTAAAAAATGACTTTCAATAAGAATTACACATGTAATGTATATTGAATAAAAAAATATTCTATTCTATTCTATTCTACTACTTATTTACGACTACTCGACGAATACAGTAAGACGAATGTGTGGATTATGACCACGCCGACTGCATTTCTGTTAACAGTTTCCCTTTCCGCAAAATAGACACAACAGTTAAACAATCGCAACGCTCATATATGATTCATGGGACAATTCTAATTTCCCGATGTTTAAAAGTGTCTCAACGTGTGAAGTGTTACCGTTGGTTCTAATTTCTTTCTTAAATTTTTCTAAAAATTCAATCAACGCCACACGTTTCGTCGTTTTGAAATGACTATTCAGATTAGAAAAGTCGTTATTTGGTTCGAATTTCCTTCTAATAAGAATAATTAAAACCCCGACTTCAAAATGCGAAACTATTTTATTCTTTTTAGCTCTTTGAAGTTGGCTTTATTTTTTATTATAAGTAAATTTTTTAACTTTTTTGAATGGACACAATAATATAATCACGGTCCCATCGCCCATGGTTCACCTACGTACGATCTATTAATGTGGCTTTATGTAGATTTAAGATAATCAAAGACCATTCATTTTATGAATTTATTGTTTTATATCAAAAAAAACTAATAGTTTTTTTTTTGGATAAAATATAGCCCAGATCACTTTTGCCATTACTATCTGTTCGTGGATCATTATTACAATCAGTTTATCCATTCTAAAAAGTAGCCCGGGCAGACAGATAGAAATAAATTTAAAAATGGTTATTCATGTCTCAATGGCATCCAAATAAATCCATATCAATATCTGGCAGTTATTTCAATATTACAGACAGACACTTCAAATTTATTTATATTTATAAATTAATTTATATCGTTCATTATTTAAAATTGTTTTTTCGGATTAAAAACAAGTAAAACGTCGTTAATGTGTGGTGTTCGGGTAATTATAAGAAATCATTTTGTATCGTTCACGTTCTAGTGGACGAAGTCGACGGCGTAGATGAAGACGACCCTGATACTGATGACTTCGACCGACTCCGCAGTGAACGAGAACAAAAACGCCGTGAGAAGTACCGCCAGAAACTCATGGCTCGCTCTGTTAGCGCACAGCAGGTAAGTCTTGCTGTTTGTTACGTCTTTATTTTTACATATAAGTGTTTTCTATGTACTCACGGGTCTTGAGCTTAATTCTTAATTATAGCACAGTCTATATATCCAGACGTTGTCGGCATTTACCACGAGATCAATGGCGTCGTCCTACTTTGTTTTTATTATATTGTGATTATACTCAAAACACAAATTGTTGGTTTTCGGGTCTGTGTGTTGTGATTGTTTCAGTAATTGTGACACAAAAGTCTATTTCATAAGTTACCGCATAAGCATTTCGCCTGACATACTCTTAGAATAGATTTGTAGTATGAGTAGACAAGTGAGTTCCCCTATAAAAGTTTAGTTACCCTTTTCGTCAAATGTAGTCCTAAATAGTATGTTTTAAGCAGTTAACAACTTTTGATAGTAGACTGTTGCTGTCGCTCAGGTCTATTATTGTTTTAAATACTACTTAAATACTGTTATAAAATAAGAAGTCTAGAGATTTCGCCCCTACCACTCAAATTATCGAAGTCTAGGTCTTAAGAAAACAACGTTTTCATTTGTAAATATCATATTTATATTTATTTCTTGCGGAAATAAAGTAAATGAAAGTAATCAAAATACTAATATTCTAAAATTTTAACATTATCTAGTACACGGTAGTAGAGCCTTGCAGCAGCTTTTGCTGTTACACGTATGGGCCGGCTTTTACGGTGGTAGAGCCTTGCAGCAGCTTTTGCTGTTACACGTATGGGCCGGCTCGAGCCGGGTTAGTACCACGACCTCACAGAATACCGGCGTGAAGTGGAAGCTCTGCTTCCGCGTTTCCTCTGGTGAGTGCAGGTGACCGGATGCCCAATTCCCCCCCCCCCCATCAACATGGTAGCGGAATTACGTCAAAAACTACCCCAGGAGGGTACCAGTACCCCTGGAGAATCCCTCGCTGAGCATCCACGACCATGCTATTCCACTCCTGAGCGTGGGTGCTCAGGCTGCCCCGCGTATTCTGGGGGGGGCAAAATTCCGCTCAACACATTAACTGCTCGGGGCAAACTGAGCAACAAGACCAAGGCGACCCCTGCCACGCTATCCGTGAATTTCTGCAACATCAGGGGACTTCACTCGAACCTAAACGCCGTCCACTACCATCTTGAGACGGCGAAGCCGGCCTTGCTCTTTCTGACCGAGACGCAGGTGTCCTCTCCGGCTGATACTTCGTATCTCTCCTGCCCGGGGTACAAATTGGAGCACTCCTTTGTGCCTCGGGCTGGAGTTTGCGTGTATGTCAGAGAGGACATCTGTTCTCGACGCCTCGGCAGTCTTGAAGGTTCGGACCTGTCCATCCTTTGGCTACGCGTAGACAGCGACGACCATCCGCGCGTCTACGTGTGCCTCTATAGGTCCCATAGCGGTAATGCCGAAACAGACCGACTCATCGACCACGTCCAAATGGCTACAGATTCCTTGCTACAACAGGTCCCATCCGCAGAGATCGTGATCCTTGGCGATTTTAACGCCCACCACGCCGAATGGCTCGGTTCACGTTTAACCGATCATGCGGGGAGATCTGTTTATGACTTTGCCTTGGCATATGGTCTGACACAACTGGTTACATCGCCTACGCGGATTCCAGATGTTGAGGATCATACACCTTCCCTGTTGGACCTTCTGCTGACCTCTCATCCGGACGGATATCAGGTTTCCGTCGATGCCCCTCTTGGCTCTTCGGACCATTGTCTGATCCGGAGTGTGGTGCCACTCACGCTCCCCTCGCGGTTGCGTTCTGCAGGTTGCCGCCGTGTTTGGCATTACAGGTCGGCGGATTGGGACGGAATGCGGTCTTTCTTTGCTTCCTACCCATGGGGGCGGGTTTGCTTCTCACCGGATGATCCCAGCGCTGTTGCTGACTTTGTCACTGATGTAGTGCTACAGGGAATGGAACTATTTATTCCATCATCTGTGGTACCCATCGGAGGCAGATCTCAGCCTTGGTTTGGTCGCTCCTGTAAGACTGCATTACGCAGTAAGCAGGAGTGTTATCAAGCCTGGGCTGCGGCTTCGGTGACTCGGGATGTAAACACCAGCACACTCAAAAAGAAGTATAACTTCGCCTCCAGGTCCTTCAAAAGAGTTATTGCCAAGGCAAAGTCAGAGCACATAGGCAGAATTGGCGAGAAACTAGTTCGCCTTCCTTCGGGAACCCGTGCATTCTGGTCTCTCGCCAAGGCTGTCCAAGGGAATTTCTGTAAGCCATCACTACCATCTCTGCACAGGGAGGACGACTCACTGGCCCACGACGCAAAAGAGAAGGTCGACCTTTTAGGCTCCCTTTTTGCGTCCAACTCGACTGTTGATGACGGGGGGAGCACACCGCCGACCATCCCGCGGTGTGAGTGCTCCATGCCGGATGTGCCATTCTCACAGCGCTCGGTTCGCAGAGCACTCCTCTCCCTTGACATCCACAAGTCGAGTGGGCCTGACGGAATCCCCCCAATTGTGCTGAGGACGTGTGCTCCGGAGTTGGCACCGGTTCTAACGCGTCTTTTCCGGTACTCTTACTCCCTAGGCGTAGTCCCGAAATCATGGAAGACAGCTTTTGTCCACCCGATCCCTAAAAAAGGCGACCGCTCAGATCCGTCCAACTACAGGCCTATCGCGATCACCTCCTTGTTCTCCAAAATAATGGAATCCATTATTAACTGTCAGCTCATCCGGTACCTTGAGGATCACCAGCTGATTAGTGACCGCCAATACGGTTTTCGTCGGGGTCGATCAGCTGGTGATCTTCTGGTCTACCTGACCCATAGATGGGCGGAGGCAGTAGAGTCCAAGGGGGAGGCGTTGGCCGTTAGTCTGGACATTGCGAAGGCCTTCGATCGGGTTTGGCACAAAGCGCTTCTTTCGAAGCTCCCTTCCTATGGGCTTCCCGAGAAATTGTGCAATTGGATCACCAGCTTTCTTGCAGATCGGAGCATCAAGGTCATTGTAGACGGTGCATGCTCCGACTACAAGCCTATTAACGCTGGTGTTCCACAAGGCTGCGTGCTATCACCAACGCTGTTTCTTCTGCATATCAATGATATGTTGCAAGCTGGTAGCATTCATTGCTATGCAGATGACAGCACTGGTGATGCTCTATACACCGGCCGTGCCAATATTTCTCGGGAAAACGTCACCGAGTACCGGAACAAACTTGTGTCTGAAGTCGAGTCTTTGCTGGACAAAGTCTCGGATTGGGGGCGACTAAATCTAGTCCAGTTTAATCCTCAGAAGACACAAGTTTGCGCGTTTACCGCTAAAAAGAACCCCTTTGTCGTATCTCCTCAGTTTCAAGGTACTCCCCTTGTTGCCTCAGCCAGTATCGGAATCCTCGGCGTCGACATATCGAGTAGCGTGCAGTTTCGTGGTCACTTGGAAGAGAAGGCCAAATTGGCCTCTAAAAAGCTTGGCGTGCTCAGCAGAGCGGGACAGTATTTCATGCCGGCTCAACGCCTGCAACTTTACAAGGCGCAGGTTCGGCCTCACATGGAATACTGTTCCCATCTCTGGGCTGGGGCTCCCCAGTGCCAGCTTCTTCCACTTGACCGCATCCAGCGCAGAGCGGCTCGAATCGTCGACGACCGAGTCCTTTCCGATCGGCTCGACTCATTGGCACTGCGAAGAGATGTTGCATCTCTTAGCATTTTCTTTCGCATTTACCATGGGGAGTGCTCTGAGGAATTGTTCGGATTAATCCCAGCCGCCAAATTTCACGAACGCACATCGCGGCAGAACTCCCGATACCATCCACACCATCTGGATGATTGGCGGTCCACCACTGTGCGATTTAGAAGATGTTTTCTTCCTCGCACAACTTCCTTGTGGAATAGTTTACCACCAGCGATTTTTCCGGACCGATACGACTTAGGGACCTTCAAGAAAAGAGCCTACTCCTTTTTAAAAGGCCGGCAACGCATCTGCAATTCCCCTGGTGTTGCGGTTGTTCATGGGCGGCGGTAGTCACTTACCATCAGGTGAGCCGCATGCTCGTTTGCCCCCTCTCCCATAAAAAAAAAAAAAAAAAACAGTACAATCAAAAAGTCGTTAAAACAACTTTTGGGAACTAATGCTTTTGCTCGATTTGAAATGTATGCATTCATGCCCATATGCATGCCCCATAATATTTATTTTATATAGAGAAAACAAAGTATCAAAACTTTTCGGTCGAAGTCTATGGTAATAGCTACCGTATAAATAATGGTGATGTACTCCTTTTTTTCCATGACTTTCTTGACGACTGTATTACCCATCAATTACGTTAGATAGAAAATAAATATATGAATATCCTTTTGTATTATATTTTCAGCCAACCGGCAGTCAAGAATTAATAGACAATGTTCTGTTATTAGAAGAACTACTTATGCAGTCTGAAGCATTGAAGAAAGAGCAACCTGAACAATATTCCAAAGATGAAACCTTTTGACACAGTTTCATATTCCAATGCGATTAAGTTTTAATTCAGAACTCAGTATTATCAATTGTGATACTTTACTATTGTATGTATATTTACTATTTAGTAAAAAATCAACGAATCGATGTATTATTTTTTAAGATTAATGTAAGTACATGGAAAAGACAACATAAAAATAAATTATATAGCTATATGTTCTTTTTTATTTTTACTTGGATATACTGCTTTGCAAAATACACTTATCAGTTAAATAGTATTTATATTATTTTTGTAACTTTACATTAATGTAAGTACATGGAAAAGACAACATAAACATAAATTATATAGCTATATGTTCTTTTTTATTTTTACTTGGATATACTGCTTTGCAAATTACACTTATCAGTTAAATAGTATTTATATTATTTTTGTAACTTTACATTAATGTAAGTACATGGAAAAGACAACATAAACATAAATTATATAGCTATATGTTCTTTTTTATTTTTACTTGGATAACTGCTTTGCAAATTACACTTATCAGTTAAATAGTATTTATATTATTTTTGGGGGTCATTGTAGAAGCGTGCTCGTCGCGACCCCTGCCAGCCCTTTTCAGGGCTGCAATTCTACTCAGCTGCGCACCCATGCCAACGAGGGTTAGGGCGTCCCCCCAAGGCGACGCACACCAGCTCGTCCCCGTTGGTGTGGAATGCAGCGCGCAAAGCGGCGATGGGGACCGCCACCCGTCACGCACAGCCCGACACGGCGGAAGGTGGAGGACAGAGTGCAGAGTTGGCACGTGGAATGTTAGGAGGCATGAGAGATAAGGCGAATGAGTTGATAGAAATAATGAAAGAAAGAGAATTAGATGCCGTGTGTATGTCGGAGACCAAACGGAAGGGCAGTGGTACTGAAGAGCTCCCTGGCGGGGCGTTAGCTCTATGGTCCGGAGTCCCGGAGAGCGAAAACGCCTGCCAGGGAGTGCGGGTACTGCTTTCTTCTCGGTTGGTCGATGTTATGACTGAATATAAGGTTGTGAACTCAAGACTTCTCTGGGTTCGCTTTAAATTGGGACTGACGAAGTTATTCCTTTTGGCTGTTTATGCGCCGGTAGCTTCGTCGTCCAGGGCTGAGCTGGAGGAGTTTTGGGAGAATGTAAGAGAAGTTCTAGATTTGGCTAGGGGAAACGAAAGAATTGTTGTATGTGGTGATTTGAATGGATGGGTTAGTACCGCTCGACCAGGGTACGAGTCGGTACTTGGAAAGTTTGGCGATAAAAAGGTTAATGATGCTGGCAAGCTTATACTGGCGGTATGCAAGGAAAAGGGTCTTCTTGTGACAAACACTATATTTAATCACAAGAAAATCCATATGTATACTAGACAAAGAAAGAACGAGAGAAGTATGATCGATTTGTTCCTGGTGGATGACCGACTGCGAAAACAGGTGATGGATACGCGAGTGTTCAGGGGTGCTGACCTGGGAACGGATCACTATCTCGTGATTACTAGATTTAGGGGTCTGTTCGCGGGTTGGCGCTACCGGACGGCAGTAACAGAACCACAATCGGTCTGTCGCATCCGAAGCTGGAAGCTTCAGGAAGCGGATACTAGGGACAAATATCATGCGAGGGTAGCCGAAAAGCTTGACACCATCGATGGCAGAAAAGAATGTGTGGAATGAACATGGCAGAACCTTAGGGATGGAATGGTAAGTACAGCAGAAGAAGTGTGTGGAACAATAAAAAGAGGCAGTAGTGAAAGAAGAGATGCATGGTGGAATGATGAAGTGAAAGAAGCTGTAAAGAAGAAAAAGAAAGCATGGTTAGACTACTTGGCCTCTAGTAATGATAAGGATATGAGAGAGAAGATGAAAGAAAGATATAAGCTGCAGAAAGTTCACACGAAAGCATTGATTGAGGAAGTGCGTGAAAGGTGTAGAATGGAAGCGGACGAAAGGTTGTCGCACAACTTCAAGGAGAACTCCAAACTCTTCTGGAACGAGGTTGGAAGGACCCGAAGTGGTGCGACGGCCTTAAGAATGAACAAAGTGCTTTCGAGAACTAATGACGTCCTCTCAGAAAAATCGGACGTCATGCAGCGATGGAGTGAATTTTATAGAGAAATGTATGCGTGTGATGATCTTAGTGAGGGATCCGGGGATGACGCCGTGCCTGGTACGCCAGACCCGGACCTCGATGACACTGAGGTCATCAGTATGAAAGAGATTGAACGTGCGATTCGAAGTTTGAAATGTGGTAAGGCTGCGGGACTAGACAGAGTTACTGCTGAAATGGTCAAGTATGGTGGGCCTCGCGTCTGGGACAGCTTTCATCTGCTGTGCAATTTGTGCTGGCGGACGGGGGATGTCCCGGATGATTGGCGATCCGCAGTCATTGTGCCTTTATATAAAGGTAAAGGTTCACATTTTGACTGCGGGTGCTATCGGGCGATCAGCTTGACCAGTTTAGCAAGTAAAGTTTACTCGAAAGTTTTGACACGTAGGATGCAAGAGAAATCGGAAAGATTTCTATGGGAGGCACAATGCGGATTTAGACCTGGAAGAGGATGCACGGATCAAATGTTTTCTCTCCGCATGATCACGGAAAAGCTTCTGGCTGCTAACCAGAAGATTTTCTGTGCTTTTGTGGATCTTGAGAAAGCATTTGATAAGGTTGTAAGGAAGAAAATGTGGGAACTGTTGCTGGGGTATGGTGTGGATGGTCGATTGTTAAGGACTGTGCAGTCACTTTACTGTGACTGTAAAGCCTGTGTGCGGGTAGGGCATGACCTGTCACCCATGTTTAGCGTCCAAACGGGCGTAAAACAGGGTTGTGTCATGTCTTTCTGGCTGTTCATACTGTATCTCGACAGCTGTTTACAGAAGCTGAAAGATGCTTGGGTGTGAAATTGGGTAACATAAAAGTAAATTGTCTGCTGTATGCTGATGATGCAGTGCTTATTGCACCATCAGAGGCAGAACTGCAGGCATAAGTCACGTGTATGAAAGAGGAATGTGAAATTAAAGGTCTCCGTTTGAATACAAATAAAACTAAGGTTCTGGTATTTGAAAGGGACGAAGAGAGAGAACGAAGTGTGAAATATGGGCAAAAATGTGGACAGGCGTGTCGCTGCCGGGAACAATGTCAATGGTGCCCTGACTGCGTTAGTCAAAAGGCAAGGCGTAGTGAAGAGTGCACGCCTTGCAATACATAACGCAGTGTTGGTACCGACTTTGTTATATGGCAGCGAAACCTGGGTATACCAGAAGAAGCATAAAAGCAAGTTGAATGCAGTGGAGATGTGATCTCTTCGTAAAATGTGCGGCGTTATCATGGCCGACCGAAAGCAAAACGAAGAGATTCGCAATATGGCAGGTTTGAAAGATGATCTTATCACAAAAATTGATAAGGGCGTGCTTCGATGGTTTGGGCACGTTGAGCGAATGAGTGAAGACCGAATGGTGAAGAAAATATATAGCGCGGAAGTAAATATTAAAAGGTGTCGAGGTAGACCGAGACTAACTTTCGAAAACCATGTGAGCAAATTGCTCGAAGTGGGGAGGGTCAAGAGTACTCGGATACCTAGACGTGCATGTATGAAGAAAATAATGAATCTGAAAGAAGCGAAAGAGGTATGTAAGGATCGTGACACTTGGCGATCTGTTCTCTCTGGCTACCCCGTCAAGGATTGTGCGTGAAGATAAGTATATTATTTTTCTAACGTTACATTAAATTAGTTGCCTGTTTAGTAAACAATGCGCGGTCTTGCCCGATCCGTGTGTGGTTTATGTTGTGCGTGAGATCCGAGTCACCATGCTGGAGAATTGATTAGTAGTAGACTTAAAACTAAACCTGGAATGGGTTAAAAAAAACCTTAGCGTGGTCATCATCATCATCATCATCATTACAGCCTTTCATAAGTCCATTGCTGAACATAAGCCTCCCCCAAGGAATGCCACAAAGCACGGTCCTGAGCCACCTGCATCCATCGACTTCCTGCCTGTCTTACCAGGTCGTCACTCCATCTCGTGGGGGGTCGCCCTACACTTCGCCTACCGGTAAGAGGTTGCCACTCAAGAACCTTTCTTCCCCATCGGTTGTCGGTTCTTCGGGCTATATGGCCGGCCCACTGCCACTTCAGCTTACTAATCCGATGGGCTATGTCGGTTACTCTGGTTCTACTGCGGATATGCTCATTCCTAAGTTTATCCCGCAGAGAAACTCCGAGCATAGCCTTCTCCATAGCTCGCTGAGCGACCTTGAGCTTCCTCATACGGCCAGCAGTGAAGGACCACGTCTCAGTTACGTAAGTAATCACTGGCAACACGCACTGGTTGTACAATTTCGTTTTAAGGTTTTGAGGTGTGTCTGACGAGAAGATGTGTCGTAGCTTCCCAAACGCTGCCCAGCCGAGTTGAATCCGTCGATTGACCTCTCGGTCGAAGTTGGACTTACCTAGTCGGACTATTTGTCACAGGTAAACATACTCGTCAACAACTTTGAGCTTAGTGCTCCTAACAACTACCGGCATAGGTTTGACATGGACATTATACATAATCTTTGTTTTGTCCATGTTCATCTTAAGACCTATCCGTTGGGAGACACTATTGAGGTCATTGAGCATAGTGCTTAGGTCCTCCAGCGATTCTGCCATAAGGACTATATCGTCGGCAAATTGAAGGTGAGTGATGTACTCGCCATTGATGTTAATACCGTATCCTTTCCAGTCCAGAAGATTGAAAACATCTTCCAATGCAGCGATGAAGAGTTACGGGGATATAACATCACCCTGTCTTACACCTCTCTGCAATTGGATAGGTTTCGTACTCTGGTTCTGTACTCGGATAGCCATCGTAGCTCTACTGTACAAACACTTCAGCACTTCGATATACCGACAGTCAACTTGGCACCGCTGAAGGGACTGCAGCACCGCCCAAATTTCGACGGAATTAAAGGCTTTCTCATAGTCCACATACGCCAGACAAATTGTACTCTTCGGACTTCTGTACTATTTGCCGAAGGGTATGTATGTGGTCTATGGTGCTAAAGGTCTTTCGTAAACCGACTTGTTCGGGAGGCTGGAAGTCATCAAGTCTGCGCGCGAGACGATTCGTAATGACTCTCGAAAAGAGCACGTAGACGCAGCTCAGAAGGGAAATCGGTCTGTAGTTCTTCAAGAGAGCGTTGTCACCTTTCTTGAAGAACAAGACCACCGCACTTCTGCTCCACGCCTCCGGTGTAATGCCACCATGGAGGACGGAATTAAAGAGCTTCTGAAGGACTTCAAGTACCCGTTTTCCACCCGCTTTCAGAAGCTCCGCTGTAATTCCATCCTCGCCTGGGGCCTTGCCGTTTTTAAGGTGCTGGACAGCCATTCTAATCTCGCTCAGACTGACGTCCAGGATATCTTCGGAATAGTATCGTCCACTTCATTGCAGTCTTCTAGGCACTGAAAACGGTTTTGTAACTCGAGCTGTAAGGTTTCGGGACTTTGGAACAGAGCACGAGGAGGACGGAGCGTTGACTTCATTAGACGAGACCTCTCCAACTTAACGTTTAGGTTCAGTGTGCCTCTAACCATTCGGTGATCGCTAACAGTTTTCACCCTCGCGATCACGGAGACATCACTGAACAGTTGTCGTCTGGTTATCATAATGAAGTCAATCTCATTTTTTGTCGAACCGTCGGGGCTCGATCAGGTCCACTTCCTGTGGGGCCGCTTCTGGAACAAAGAGTTCATCATAAAGAGTCACTCTTTCTCCATGAAGTCGGCCAGTTGCTCGCCCCTTGGGTTCCGTTGCCCTATTCCAAATTTCCCTACTTTCAGCTCACCGTTCTCTCTTGTGCCTAGTTTTGCATTGAAGTCTCCCATTAACACCGTATATTTGGTTTTGGATGAATGCTTGGCTCTAGAGATATCCTCATACATTTCCTCCACCTCCTCATCGGGGTGTGCCGAGGTTGGTGCGTAAACCTGTATGACCTTCAGCGAATACCGTTTGGTGATTCTGAGTATAAGGTACGCAACCCTCGTCGACATACTCCCGATCTTTACAACGTTGTTAACGAGAGACTTGTGGACGATAAATCCGATACCTCCTTGGGACAGATGGTCGCCCTCCCGGTGATAGAGCAAGTTGCCGGAATCGAGGATTACCGTGTCCTCCCCCTCTCTTCGGACTTCGGATAATCCTATAATATGCCAGCGCAACTTGTCTATCTCTTCTTCCAGCTCCACGATCTTCTTGTCAGTCCTCAGGGCGCGTGCGTTGTACGTTGCCAGGTCGAGTCGTCTAAGGTGGCAACCGAACCTCCACCGGAGATTCTTAGCACCCCCTGCCCCGCCGTTACCATGGTCGCCACCGCAGCCAGGAATAGCGGGGCCGCCGGGGACTGGGGGCCGTCTGTTTGTTGCTCTAATCATTGGGGGGTATTTGCCATAATTGCCACGCTTGGCGAGCGGGTTGGCAACCGCAGTTTTTTTATTGTAATTTTGGCTATTATTAGGAAGATGCTGCTGCCCATCTCCTGCCTGTTTCCCTTTGTCGCCTTTTACGACACCCACGGGAGGATATGGGGTAGTGGATATTCTTGACCGCCACTACACGGCGGTCACGGCGGCCTAGCGTGGTGCCTCCTAGTAATTCTCACAGTATAACAGCAAAAAATGAAGAAAATGTGACGGTACGGTGCAACCGTACATTTTAAGATAATTAATAGAATCAGGCGTTACTTTGCGGTAATCCATTATATTAAACTTGGTAAAAATTACCTTGCGTACATCCGCTCGATAAAATACCGTTCTTCACCCGTTGGAATACCGTTGAGAAAAGACGTGCATTTTGTTGCTTGAAGAACTATTTAAAAAAGTGCATACAAATTTGACCTTCTTGATGCATTTGTGTGTTCAAATTACTGTGATAATCTACAAAATTTGCAACCGTCGATCGTGGATAATTGTTTCTCTGTCTAGCATTGCATCTCGTGAACCTGAAGGGCGCCCGCACCTCACCTCCGCTAGCAAAAGACAAGTGCATATTTTTGTTCTCACTTTGTGTATTCGCGATGCAACGTACTCCTCCGCAAAAGATAAAGTCTATGTCAAGCCCAGATATACACCGTGAAATCGATTCTACTAATAACTTCATTACTTGTAGAAAGCGCAAAGAAATGGAAGACATATCCGAACATAGTAAGATATCTTCCAACAATATTTTAAATGAAAAATATATAGAAAAATTAGTGACAAACTCGGTTCGCTCTGTTTTGTCTGCTGAGCTCAACAAAATATCGGATGCCTTAACTAACATACAATTGGCCGTGATTGGGATAATTTCGGATAATACTGCTTTGAAAAATTCGTTACTGGAAGTTAACAATAAGCTTATGGATATTGATAACACACTATGTTCCTCTGAGTTACGTCAAGATTCCTTTGATGCTCGTATTAAAGGGCTTGAAGAAAAAATCCAACAGGTTTCGGAGCGGAATGCTGGTTTGGAAAATAAGTTATCGTTAATGGAACAACAGGTTAGAGGCAACAATATTGAAATTTCAAATTTACCTGAAAGGATAGGCGAAAATCTTTTTTCTATAATAACTAATTTGGGGGTTATAGTTGACCTAAAGATTTTATCGACTGATATTACCGCAATTCATCGAGTTCCACATGCTGACCACAAGTATTCTCGCCCCAAAAACATTATTGTGCAATTTTCGTCTAGAATTCTTCGTGACAACTTCCTCGCTGCCTACCGTGTACGTATGAATTTAAATTCAGAAAAGCTATCGATCCCTGGACCACCGCGTACTACATATGTAAATGAGCATTTGACATTAAAAAATAACATTTTATTTCGTGCATGTCGAAATGCAGCTAAAACTAATGGATACAGGTATGTGTGGGTTAGGCATGGAACTATATTGGTGCGTAAGAATGAGAACTCGCCAGCTATGGCAATTCGATCTTTGGATAATATCAAAAATATTAAATAGTGTTGTTATTTTAAACGATTACAGGTTGTATTTAAGACAAATAATATTTAAGATTGTTCTAGTACATACTCATTCTCCTTTCTATTACTATATTTTATTTTGTAGGGTAAATATTAAATATCAGTTGGTTAATATTATACTTTTGCGGGTAATCATAAGTACGTTGAGCCTTATGAATGATGTTTATATGTTATTTAAAATACTAAATTGGCTTTTGATTAAAGCGAGTAAGATAGTTATTGTTTATGGTTTTACTCGTAATCTTAAGGTAGTAATAATAACTGTTGATGTCTATTCAATTATAGGGTTGCATATAATTCAATATAATATATTAATTATATACAAATATAACATTATTATTTTAGTAACAGTTCAATTTATTGTATTTAAAAATGGATAACTTGTCGATTTACTATCAAAACTGCCGAGGGCTTCGGACTAAATTACATACTATATATACGAACATTCTTTCTCAATTGTAATTGAGAAAGAATGTTTCGTAATTGTTTTAACGGAAACATGGTTACAGTCATGTTTGTGATAACGAATTTATTGATACCAGATATGCCGTGTATAGATGTGACTGAAATCGTGATGCGTGTAACCGGCGGGACGGTGGTGGAGTACTCATAGCGGTACGCCGTACGCCTATCATTGCCGAAGTCCGTACTTCGTTCTCTGCGTCCGCACTTTCTCCACTTATAGATTACGTTACACTTGAGATTAGGGGTGGCAAAAATATTTATTTATTAAATGCTGTCTATATTGCGCCTAACCAAAAGAGTGTTGTATACTTGAGCTATATAGAATATTTATCAAGTATAGTCAATCAATACCAATTATGTCATAATTTTTATTTAGTAGGAGACTATAATTTGCCATCTATAGATTGGAATGATATGGGTCTTAATTTTGAAACTAATTGTTTTTCCGATATATCGGTTTCACGCAATAGTTTAATAATTTTTATATCACTTTATAACTTTACATAAATTAATACATTTAGGAATTCAAATAATGTTATTCTAGATCTATTTATTACTAACATAAATGACTATATATTATGTCCAGCCTCTATTCCTTTAGTAAGTCCTGATAAAAACCATCCACCATTTTATGTGATAGTACCGTTTGCCGAGAAGATCCGATGCATACCAACTAAACACACACGTTACTGTTTTGAAAGTGCGGACTACGTGTTGATTAATAAAGTAATATTAAAATACTGATTGGAAAACTTTGATGGCAGATGACGTTTCTGCTGAAGCGACTGTAGACTTATTTTATGACGAAATATATGGTATTATACGCAAATATATAGCAAAGAAAACTGTTAAAAACAGTAATTTTCCTAAGTGGTTCGATTCATCATTGATACATATCTTCAAAAATAAAAATAATGCTTGGGTTAAATGGAAAAAGTACGGAAACTTATCAGATTATAGAACATTTGCATTGTACAGAAAACGGTTTAAAAGTGAATCTAAGTTACGTTATACTTATTGTTACGCGCCACTATTAATGTCTTGTACATGGCAACACTAGTTACACTAGCGCCCTCTAGTGTCGAGTAAAATAAAGTATTGCGCGCCACTATTAATGTCTTGTATATGGCAACACTAGTTACACTAGCGCCCTCTAGTGTCGAGTAGCAGAACTAGGAGAGTCGAGATCCTTCCAGAAATTTCGGGACCGATATGTACTCGAACATTCTAGATGTCGCTACAGTGGAAGGTTCTGGAAACTGTCTGAGGCCCTATATAAGGCCGGTATGGACCACGACCAGGGCAGTATTGAATTGTCGATACAAAAGAATACTTCGTAGCGAAATAACGGCGAACTGTGTTTTATTATTAGTGTGATTTTAGATTGTAATTAGTGTTGTGTAATTAAAGTGTCAATTTTGGTAATTCAATCGGCAGTTTTTAATTGTCTCGAACCCCAAGCTCGTAACATTATTATATGGATACTGTCGAAAAGTATGTAAAGCAAAATATCAAATTTTAACAGTGGTAGAGCCACGCGGCAGCTTTTGCTGTCGCACGGATGGGTCGGCTCGAACCGGGGTGGTACCACGACCTCACAGAATACCAGCGTAAAGTAGAGGTTTACCTCTGCATTTCGTTTGGTGAGTGCAGGTGGCCGGAGGCCCTTTTTACTGGAAATGAGGCATTCCATCTTAGTCCTCACGGGTGACAACGCATCTGCATTTTGATTTGTAACAGAGGATAGATGTAGATGTCTATGGCCGCAGCAACCACTTACCATCAGGTGGACTGTGTGCTCGTTTGTCACACTTATTCTATAAAAAAAAATGTTTTTGTAAATATGTATCAAATTGCAAAAACAGCCTAGAAACACCTTCAGAATTTTTTTATAAAGATAAATGTGGTAACACGAAGGAAGTATGTAATTTATTTTCTGATTTTTTTCTTATCAGTATTTGAATCCACTTTAGTCACAGAAGATTTTAATTATGACAACATTAATATACCAAATAATAACAATTCCGATTTCAATATTACTGACATTTCTATTTTTGAAAAAGATGTAACTAAATCCTTTTTAAATTTAGATGCGAACAAAGGAGCGGGCATTGACAACATCCCTCCTTATTTTTTGAAAACTACAGCACATACTGTTGCAAAACCAATTCATTACCTTTTTAATAAATGCTTAAAAGAAGGGATATGCCCACCTATTTGGAAAACAGCTCGAGTTGTTCCAATTTACAAGGCAGACTCAAAAAAAGATGTTGAGAATTACAGACCGGTATCGATTTTATCAACACTCGCTAAAACTTTTGAAAGGTTAATACATAATGCGATATATCCTAGTCTTCACAATGTAATTATTCCGCAGCAGCACGGTTTTACTAAGAAGCGTTCAACTGTCTCTAAGTTATTAATTTATACAAACCACTTATTTCAGAATCTGGATAGTAACATCCAGACTGATTGCATATACACAGATTTCCGCAAAGCTTTCGATCGCGTTGACCATAAACTACTTCTGGAAAAGCTAGCGTTTAATGGTATCCGTGGTAATTTGTGGAGATGGTTTAAGTCGTATGTGACAAATCGAACCCAAAAAGTAGTCATTAGAGGTTTTGAGTCTGATATTGTGCATATAAGTTCTGGTGTGCCACAAGGATCAATTTTAGGGCCTCTTCTTTTTATACTGTATATTTTTTTTTTATTTAAAAATCTTTATTGCACTTAAGATGTACAATTGGCGGACTTAATGCCTTTAGGCATTCTCTACCAGTCAACCACGAGCTAAACAGAGAAACTTAAGCACGTGCCATAAAAACTTTAGAATATATACGTGAATGTAAATATAAACATATACATACTATACTTGTAAATACAAAAATAAATATATATAACTACAAATAACATAAATACTATACTCTATACATGATATATCGGATATCATATATATCCGTCTTTAACTTTAACAGCATACATTATTTCAAAGGATTATTTAATCAATACTGTGTTGATATGGCGGCAAAAATGATTTCTGAGAGACTTGACTTCATAAAAAGAAATCAAAAAAAATTAAGAGCAGAAGAGTACATTCATTTAAGAGATGCCGTGGTTAATGATGGCAATGTAGACGCTTCTAATGTTGGCCAACACGTTATATTGCCATCGTCATTTACAGGATCTCCTAGATACATGAATGAAAAAAGTCAAGATGCCATGATCTATGTTAGGAAATTTGGAAGACCAGATCTCTTTATAACATTCACATGTAACTCCGAATGTCCAGAAATAAAAATTGAGTTACTACCCGATCAAAATTCTTACGACAGACATGATTTGATTTCTAGAGTATTTCATTTAAAATTAAAAAAAATGATAGACCTATTAACGAAGAAAAATATATTTGGACCATCGAAAGCCTTCGTTTATAGTGTAGAATGGCAAAAAAGAGGTTTACCTCACGCTCACATTTTGTTGTGGCTGGCTAAAAAAGTGCAACTGGATTCCATAGATGCAATAATATCGGCTGAAATACCTGACAAACAACAAGACCCAATGCTTTATAACATTGTCATAAAAAATATGATACATGGTCCTTGCGGATTTCACAATCCTGCGTCACCATGTATGAAAAAAAACATTTGCTCTAAAAAATACCCCAGGCAGTTTATTTCTGAAACACAAACCGGGGATGACGGTTACCCAACCAACAAGCGCCGTTCACCAGATAATGGTGGAAACACCGCAATAATTCGTGTCAAAGGTACAGAAATGAGAGTGGATAATAGATGGGTTGTTCCCTATAACCCTGTGCTATCGCGAAGTTTCAATGCACACATTAACGTAGAGTTTTGCCAATCGGTCAAAGCCATTAAGTACATCTGTAAGTATATCCATAAAGGTTCTGATCAAGCCACATTTTCGTTACAAAATAATAACGATGAAGTAGAAAAATATTTAAATGGTCGCTATATAAGTTCCTCGGAAGCACTCTGGAGAATTTTCCAATTTCCGATTCATGAACGTTTTCCGGCAATAGTTCATTTAGCAGTTCATTTAGAAAATGGACAAAGAGTTTATTTTTATAATAATGAAAATCTTCAAGATCGCGTCAACAATCCTTCATCAACGACACTTACAGCGTTCTTTGATCTTTGCAAAAGAGACGATTTTGCCAAAACCCTTTTATATCACGAAGTACCCCAGTATTACGTATGGGAAAGAAATTCATTTTCTAGAAGAAGACGTGGACAAGATGTTGAAGGATATCCCGGTATAAAAAAAGACTCAACTTTAGGTCGTGTCTACAACATTCATCCGACACAAACTGAATGTTACTATTTAAGAATGTTACTGCATCATGTTCGCGGTCCAATGTCATTTGAACATCTAAGGACAGTAAATGGTGTTATTTTCAATGCTTATCAAGGAGCTTGCAAGAAATTAGGTTTACTGGAGGGAGATGAACATTGGCAAAATACTATGTCAGATGCTGTCATGTCCGAGCCGGCTCCAAAATTAAGAGAATTATTTACCATAATCCTCATATTTTGCCAACCATCTGATCCTTTGCAGCTATGGAACAAATTTCGGGAAGATTTGTGTCAAGATATATTATACAGAATGCGTAATGAGACACAGGATATGACATTAGCATATAGTGATGACATATACAATGATGGACTTATCATAATTGAAGATAAGATTCATGAGATTTGTGATAAATCATTAACTGATTTTGGGCTTCCTGCAACAAAAAGGAATAACACACACCATAATTTGGATCCTTTAGAAATAGCGTTGCGGAAGCCATACGATGTAAATGAATTAAATGAGTATATTACTGTAAATGAACCCAAGTTAGTTAATGACCAGGTGATGGCATACAATAGTGTTATGCACAGTGTTCGTTTCAATGAGGGAAAAATATTTTTTTTGGATGCTCCAGGCGGAACCGGCAAAACTTTCATTACTAATTTGATATTAGCAAAAGTAAGGTCTCAGGGAAAACTAGCTTTGGCAGTAGCGTCATCAGGAATCGCTGCAACTTTATTAGCTGGTGGACGCACAGCTCATTCCTTTTTTAAACTGCCCCTAACCGTTTCGTTACAGAAAGATAGCGTGTGCTCTATTCGTAAAAATGGCCCTTTAGGAAAAGTTTTGCAAGACGTCACTTTAATAATCTGGGATAAATGTACCATGATTCATAGAGCTCACGTAGAGGCTCTAGATAGGACTCTTAGAGATATTAGAAGCTGTGATAAAATCATGGGTGGGATTACTGTCATGTTTGCTGGGGATTTTCGGCAAACTTTACCAGTAGTAGTAAGAGGAACTAGAGCAGACATTGTAAAATCTTGCCTCAAAAGTTCTCCATTATGGAAATTTGTTCATACATTAAATCTATCTACGAACATGAGAGCACATTTGGGGGGAGGTAGTACAAATTTTCCTTTGAAGTTACTTTTAATTGGAGACGGAAAAGTTCCTCATTTTGAAAATAAAATACCCATTGATCAAGATTTAGGAGAAAAAGTGACTAGCATTGAGAGTTTAATATCAAAAGTTTACCCAGATATCGTCGAAATAGAAAATAAAGATTATCAATGGATGTGTCAACGAGCAATATTGGCGGCGAGAAACAGTAGTGTTGACGAAATTAACGATTTAATTTTAACTAAACTTCCAGGGGATATAGTCACCTACACTTCTATTGATAATGTAATGGATCAAGAAGATGCAGTCCATTATCCACAGGAATTTCTTAATTCTTTAAACCCGAGTGGCCACATTATTGGTGCCCCAATTATTTTACTTAGAAATCTTAAGCCACCAAATTTATGTAACGGGACTCGACTTCAGGTTAAATTTCTTCGCAATAACGTGATCGTTGCAACAGTTTTGACTGGTCCAGCGGTTGGTCAAACAGTACTTATACCTCGGTTCCCAATGATTCCAAATGATTTGCCTTTTCATTTTAAAAGAGTCCAATTCCCAATTAAATTATCTTTTGCCGTAACGATAAATAAATCACAGGGGCAAACATTTAAATATGTAGGATTAGATTTACGGCAAGACTGTTTTTCGCACGGCCAACTATATGTCGCGTTGTCAAGATCAGGTTGCGGAAACAATCAATATATTCTTCTGTCACAAGAAAATAAAACGAAAAATATAATTTACTCAGAAGTACTTTAAAATAATATTTTAACCCGGTTTAAAGTGGACGGACACTCCCGCCTGTAGTCGTAATTCTTATGTGTCTGGCTGAATGTCGAACAGACAGATAGCTATTGCCTGCGACTTATACAATTTAACTTAATCTATATTTTTCTTAATATTATAAACCTGAAAAGTTTGTTTGTTTGTTATGAACGCGGTAATCTCGGGAAATACTGATCTGATATGAAAACTGTTTAAATATTCAATAGTCCATTTATTGAGGGAGGCAATTTGGAGGCAATTCAAATATAGGCAATATTTTATCTTGGTATTTCCACGGAAACGAGAAAAACGCGGGTGAAACCGCGGGGCACAGCTAGTATAGTATAAATATATAGTATATTAATGATGTTAATAGTTGTTTCAAGTTTTGTAATTTTATTCTGTACGCTGATGATATAAAAATTTATCGCAAAATTCAACATCATCATGATCATAGTTTTGTAATTTTATTCTGTACGCTGATGATATAAAAATTTATCGCAAAATTCAACATCATCATGATTGATCATGATCATCTTAACTTTCAAAAAGATTTAGATAATTTTTCATCTTATTGTAAACGCAATAAGCTTAATTTGAGTGTTAATAAATGTAAAGCCATAACGTTTACCCGTAAGCGTCAGCCAAGTAATTTCAATTATTCTTTATGTGGAGTCCCATTAGAAAAAGTTCATAAAATTAAAGATTTAGGAATAATATTAGATAGTAAACTTATCCTTGATACACATGTAGAAAGCGTCATTAATAAGACTCTTAAAATGTATGGTTTCGTGAAGCGTATTGGTCTCACTTATTTGCACCTCTATAAATCTTTAGTAAGATCACAACTCGAATATGCAGTAGCTATTTGGTGTCCGTATTATAATAAATATATAGATAAAATCGAATCCATTCAAAAAAAGTTTTTATGTAGTGTAAATTACAAGTGCAGACGAGTTAAATTACCCTACTATCAGTTGCTGGTCGAATATAACTTACTTAAATTAAAATCCAGACGTCAACAGATTCAAGCTATGTTACTGTATGATATCTGTCATAACAGGTACGATAGTATGGAACTAGTTAATATGATACAATACAGAGTACCATATAGGCCATTGTGTCGCAGAGTTCATACCAAACATACATTTTTTACTATGTCGAACCAACATCGGTAAAAGATCCCCTATGTATATGTTGGTAAATTGTTATAATAATAATTTCAATAACATTGATATTTTTGCTTATAAGGTAGGTATTTATAAAAAGGAGTTACTTTCAGTACTCAGAGGAGAATGAGTTTGTGTAATTGGTTATTGGAATAATAATTATTTTTCATCATTTTATTAGTTGAAGACACAAACATGGTATCAGATGAAAAATGCGCTAATCTCAATCTCAGCTTTTATTAATAGTAATTGGTGGTCAACGTTGTTGGTTGCACTATTATATTATATTTTTTTGTAGTAAATGTATTTATTAATAGTAATTGGTGGTCAACGTTGTTGGTTGCACTATTATATTATATTTTTTTGTAGTAAATGTATTCTAGATTAAGAAATATTGTGTAAACTGTTTGTTGATCCTAATAAATAAATAAAATGATGTATGTGTCTTACCTAGTTCGAAGAGCACCTCCCGCCCCTCCGCTCCCCTTTCAATTGCGTGCACTATCCCCGTCACCCTAATCCCAGCACCACTACTCCCAACACCACTACACTAGGAAAGACGCACCACTGACGACAATACGACGTGTTTCGCCTCTACACAAGGCATCTGCTGGTGATGTAGACTCTGCTGTGGCAAACCGCTAAGTCAACTGACTTAGTGGTCAGCCACCGCAGTCTACATCACCTGAAGATGCATTGTGTAGAGGCGAAACGTTTTGATTCCGAACACGACGGACTCGTTCTGTATCATTTCCAATTTTTGTATCAATATCATTATTAAGTTTAAATAAAATCAGTTTTCTCTTATATCATCTATCAATTACAGGTGTTCCGTACAGTGATCACAGTTATTTACTAGACAACAAAATTTCAAAATAAAATAGAATGTCATAGTATAGTAATAAAATATCAATGTCATTCTTCAAAAAAAAATACATATTTTATTGAAAATTAATCAATTAAATTAATATAACTAAAGTTACTAATAATTTAAAATTATTTGCTAAAACTAAACACTTCAATTTTAACTCGCTAAATGCGTACTTATCTACCTTACACTCACAAACCTTACACAAAAATATTATAACTGGACATTTAACGTGCAAATATAATGGCAGCTGTACACGCTCGCCAAGACACCACGAGACAAGCCGAGTACGAGTGTGTACCAGAGCGGCTGAAAAGTTCGCGGCCTAGGGTAATTAACGATGAGTAATTAGCTTGTTACTCATGTCACTAGTTGCAACACTTAGTAGTATTATAAAAGCAACCACTAATTAAGTTTGCACTCTCTCTCCACCCTTATGGAGAATGAAAGGGTCGTCCCGGTTGCTAATAATGATGGTCTTCCCCTACATATTAGCAACCTAATAAAAGCAAAGAGAGCTGCTTTCCGAAGACCAGCACTCTATCCCACCCCCGACTGTAAGCGTACGGCTAATAGTCTTCAACGAGAAGTCCGTTCATGCCTCTCCGAAATTCGAGACCTCGAAAAAAATAATCTCATGGAGAATACCTCTTCCTCATACAACGTACTATTAGATGGCGAGAGCTCTCCGTATAGACGCTATCACCCACATTCCGAGGAAAAGGCTGAGTGCTTTGCAGACAGCATTGAAGCCCAATAAGACTCCGGGCGCAGATGGCATCTCTAACCAATCCCTTAAACATTTTCCTGAGCAGGTGTTAACCCTTTTAGCTATTATCTTCAACCTTAGTTACTTTCCCACCACGTGAAAAGAGGCAACAGTCATTGGTATCCCCAAGCCAAGAAAGCCTCACAACCTCCCCTCCAGTCATCGTCCCATCAACCTCCTCAAGGCCAAGGGCAAACTCTTCGAACAAGTCATCCTTACTCGCATGAGGCTCCATCTGTTTCCCACAGACGGCGACCCTCTTGTTATCCCCCACCAATTTGGTTTCCGAGCGAAACATTCTTGTCCCCAACAAGTTTACTGTATCGTGAAATATATCCTCAGCGGTCTCTATCCTCGTCGTCATAAGACGACCGCGGTCTTTTTCGACATAGCAAAAGCATTCAATAGAGTCTAGCACGAAGGACTTATATACAAACTGTATAAAATAGGTCTCCCTGATCATCTTGTTCGTCTCGTGGCCTCTTACCCGAAGGATTGAACCTTTCGTTTTAGACACGAAGGCACGCTCTCATCTCAACGCCCTACAGGTATCCCTCAGGGCTGTGCTTGCCCCTCTGCTGTTAACTTTTTTTATTATTTTCCAACAGTCTGCCTAGGAAACATGACGTAAGTCAAAGCAGTTTTAAATGAACAGAGCAGAAGTCACGATAATACCTTATTAATAAAAATAATTTTAGGTATACGTATTGGGAAAAGTATTTAAAATTAAAGGCTATATGCCTTTAATTTTAAATACTTTTCCCAATACGTATACCCACAGAGTACCTTTATATGCGTATACCTAAACGTAGCTAATAATAGTTTTACACAGTTATTTTGCTCTCCTGTAGATATTTTTGACTTTGCACTGTCAGCAACTTCACTAACGGTTCCATTGTTCTTAGACATATTTTTAATGTTTGTCAGCCTAAATTTATTCATTCTTTTCAATATGGAACAAAAACCCTGTGGTTCCCGTTAAGTACGTTATCAGAATCATTATTCAAACCTATAGAAATAACTTTTTTTTTAAAACTCAAACAATAATTGTATGCAAATTGTATGTGGTTTTATTACCTCTGCATTGTCTAGCGAGTAAGAGGATTGTCAGACCCCGCTTTACTTAGCTTTAGCATCGGCTAGTGTCAGTAAGAGGTAATAAAACCATATAAAATTAAAAAAAAAATGTTTTTAATAAAATTAAAAAAAATATGGTCGATTTTTAAAAAAGAAGTTATTTCTATAGGTTTGAATACTGATCCTGATAACGTACTTAACGGCAACCACAGGGTTTTTGTTACATGTTGTATAATTAAAGCTAGGATAAAAACAGCATCAAAAAATGCTTGTAACAGTTATTTTTAAAATTTTCGGTCGCGTAGAGGGTACACTGGGTGACAATCTAAACAGAGTCAATTTTCGCTTGGGCCTTAAGAGGTTGGTTATATAATAAAAAAAAGAATAATTTTTAGAATTTTATTAAGCTTAACATGTACGAAGTGGTAGCTAGCAGCTTACAGCTTCAGCTTAGTCCTCCTCCAGTGGCGCCTCTTAGCATTGTACCTGAAATTTTATTAATTACATATATTATTAAATACATGTAACTGAGTAATATTTAAGTGTTGTAGTTTAGTACTACAATTTAGATGGCTCTTTCCATTTATTACAGGTGGATCTAGATTTTTTATCCTCTTCGAAAAATTTCTAAAAAAAACGTTTTTATTTTAGGACCCTACACCTGTCCTAAAATAATATTTTTCTACACAGAATATTCAAACAATAGGAAGTGGCAAAACGCATAAATTGCCCTAGATCCTGGTCGCTAAATTTACACATTAGCAAGGAAATAAATAACAAGGGCAGAAAAATAGTTTGCAAAGACCCATGGGCTCAGATATAATGTAACAAAGAGCAAGCTTATGGTTTTTAATTCAGGCACTAAAAGGCAACTCACCATGCCTACTGTTAACTCTGTGATGGTCCTTTTAAGAGAGTCGTCAAATTTAAGTACCTAGGCCACTGGGTAACAGAGCACTTAAACGATGACTTAGATATTAGAAAGGGGACACAGGGCATTTTTTTTTGTTGGTTGTTCGCTGTAATATGATGGCCCGCAGGTTTGCACGATGTACTAAAGAAGTAAAAGTAACACTTTTTAAAGCATATTGTCAGTGCTTTTACACATGCAACTTGTAGGTTAGACATACGCAGCAAGCATACAACGTCCAGCGTGTCCAATATAATAATGCGTTCAAGGTACTGTTGGAATTGCCGCATTATTGTAGTGCTTCTGCCATGTTCGCTGAGGCACACACGGATGGCTTTCATGCCATTATAAGTAAAAGGTTTACTTCATTACTGAGTCGTCTGCGTAACTCTACCAACATCATCCTAAACACACTTGCTGAAAGGTGGGACTTGGCCGTTATGAGGCACTGGTTAAGTCTATATGTAAAATTAAAAAATTAAGATATATGTAATGTACGCGAAAAGTTTAATTTGTTAATTTAAAAATATCAAGAAAAAGAAGTTAAATACTAACACTGGTCTTAAGTTTTTTTTTTATTATTGTTATACTAACATCTCTATGGCCTGAGTCTGAATAAAAATATTATTATTATTGGGGTTATCTATAAAGTTTTCTCATCTGGTTGGGCTGTTTAAATATATAATTGTAAATGAAATATAATAAACATACATAAATATCAAAAAAATACATAAATATATAAAAAACCCAACCAGATGGAAGCCCTAAGCAGGGGAGACCGAACGGCCGAGGGTTAGGGGGAAAGGGAAAGAAACCGGCGGACGATGCGGGCGGTATTGAGTAGCACCGCCTTCTGCATTTGAGCTTGGAGCGGTCCGTCACGGAGTCACAGTCGCCTCAGATGACCCGAGAGGCTAACTGGGATTAATCCGTTCGCAGAAACGACCACAGGAATAATTTCGGCCGGCAGACCACCCCACATGTCGGTCATCTCGTGAGCCAGGTCCAGATATTTTGTCAGCTTATCTGTTTCGGCTTTCATGAGGTTCTCGTCATAATGAATGGTAATGTCGACAAAAAATATCCTTGACTGTGCCCGGTCCATCAGCACAAACTACCAGTCTGATGAAATTTTTTTGGTATATTATAGCCAGATTCATGAGGAATAGTATAGGCTATCTAGCATTAGGGTACACCTCACAGCTAGCCTTAATTATCGATTTTTTTTTAGCAAGTCAGAAGAAAAAGTGCCCTTGAACTGCTTTATCCATGTGAGTTGGTGTAATGGTTAGTGATTCTACAAAAGTATAGATCCTTACTCCATCTATAGAGAAGTCCGTGATACCCCCCCCCCCCTCCCTATCCTATTTCTTATACATAAGCCACAATAATGTATTTTGTGACAAAAAATTATCATTATGAATGAAAGTTCATCAGTATGTTTAAACAAACAAAAAAACCACTTTATTATATTAGTACAGATGTTTTATGTTACTCCCTATCAGCTTTACAATGAAACATTAGATAATTGTATTTCTTTTAATCTAGAAAATTTCTAGGGTTGACGGAGATTTGTGGAATTGAAATTCATCACGTAAAATAGTCAAGACTGAGATATTGACTTTCCAACAGTAAGTTTCTGAAGTGGAAAAACTCTATAAAACAAAAAGCGACACTAAAAAGAGACACATCTATAAGATTTTGTCTATGAGAGGATGAGATAAAATACAGTATACATTGTTTCCTATTAACTGTCTCTTTGAAAACTATCAAACAGTTAAAAGAAATTAACAAATTTAATAAATAAATAAAATTAATCATATTGAAAAATTATCATAAATTCCAATTATCCACAAATACATCTCACCGATTTAAATGAAATTTGTTGTGCTTGGGCCATCTAGCGTCTTTGAGAGTCAATCAATTTTTATTCAATACAATGACTTTACTGATAGAATATAGTAGATGAAACTATTACAAAGCAATTTTAATTAAAAGAAAATATTCGATTTATTACACCAAAATTTAGTCAAAGAATTATTAGGTCAAAAAATATGGATAGTGATTGAAAATTATATTAATTAAATTAACATTCATGCTTTAAATTACCATGAACCACTCATGTCATTTGTTAAAATTGAAAACTTGGCATCTATTAGTAACTTTTTTTTTTAATTTAGTAACAATATTATAAATAAACAATACAATTATCCAAACTCCTGATAATTTGCATTAGTCTCATTCTTTCGAAGTTTAGTTTCCTGAGGTTTCTCTTCTGCATGTGAAATGCACACATGTCTATTGTTGTGTTAAATGTAAGCTGATAAGCTCATATAATTAGCTGTCTAAATTATTTGCAGCAATTAATTTATATGGAGAGAAAATATGAAATGGAGACAAGTTACAGAAGATGCAAGATTTTTCAAACATTTATCTTATCATATAACATGATAAGATTAATGGGCTTAGCTTTCCATTGACGTCAGTGGAGTTTGGTGTTGATACGTATTTTTACAGAAAGATTACACTATTATAAGCACACACACAATGTCTCAATATACGGAAACGCGTAATTTTTGAGAAAAGAATAATTGAAAATCAATTATTCTTGCAATGTTTACGTCTAATTTGCTAATAAACTGGCGCCATTTTGTAATGTCATTGTCAACGTCAATAGGGATGTCGATTCTTTCCGAAAAAGGTCGATTTTTAAATCGATTCAAATCGTAAGCTGATGTATCGGTTCACAAAAAATCGATTTCTAAAATGTCTATATTTTTTTAATGTTTCTATTTATAATGTAAATATAAACCCATTTTATGAAAAACAAGAAAGATACCATGATAAATGATCTCTTATTGAAATTTGTTTTATTTAATAGTACCTATTAGGGCAGATAAATAAAATAGGTTAGGTTCAACTTATGTCAAAGAACCGAATTGAATGACCCCGACTCCACCTGGTACGAGTCTGTCCTACCCCTAGAGTGGTTTTATAGAGCCGGAGGCGCGTAGGGGGAGCAGCCTCCGCCTGCTGTAACAAATCGTAGGCATCGGACGAGCCGGAGCGGCTGAGGCTGGTCGCCGAAGGTGACCAACAAGCCGAAGCTGCGGAGGCGAGGAGGGATGCCTGCGATTTGTTACGCTAAGGCGTAGAGGTTGCTCTTCCCGCAGCGCCGGAGACGTAGCAGTCTCAAAATAGATACAGAAATCCTTATGAATCAGTCCCCTTATTTTTTTATGATGAAGGGGATTTTTTTCTCATAAAATGGATTTATATTTACATTATAAATGCAAACATGAAAAAAATATCGATATTTTAGAAATCGATTTTTTAGGAATCGATACATCAGCTTACGATTTGAATCGATTTAAAAATCGACCTTTTTCGGAAAGAATCGACATCCCTATTGACGTCGACAATGACATTACAAAATGGCGCCAGTTTATTAGCAGATTAGACATAAACATTGCAAGAATAATTGATATTCAATTATTCTTTTCTCAAAAATTACGCGTTTCCGTATATTGAGACTTTGTGTGTGTGCTTATAATAGTGTAATCTTTCTGTAAAAATAAGTATCAACACCAAACTCCACTGACGTCAATGGAAAGTCGTACCTTAAATTTCTAAATAGAACGGTAAACGGTAATTCTGAAGTTCTTGACATCAATGTCATTTTTAAATATATAGGTATATGAAAATGTAGGCTTGATTTTTTTTTTAATTCTAAATAACGTTACCCCCACTACGATTTTCTCCTGTATCGTGGAGGAAGATTACAAACACAGATTGCACGAGGACAAACATCCAGACCCGGAACAATTATTTGTAGGCCATACAAATATGTGTATCGTGCGGGTTCGAACCCGCGGCCCCCAGCGCAGCAACTCATTGCTAAGCCCTGCGCCACGGAGTTGTCATCACAGAGACCAAAACAAAACTATTGAAATAGGATGATGAGCATGAACACTATTTATTAATTATTTAATTAAATTCAAATAGAATTCGTTCAGGATGGAACAGACCAAAAATTAAATATGTTAATCATTATAAACAGATTATGAAATTTTTGATTCATGTTCTTGATTCGGAATAAACGTTTTTGACACCTGATATATCAACGGCATTGCATTAAAATAAAACTTGTTAAAATAACAAGAAAATACTCACCGAATAGTATTCCCAGTACGCATTCTAACCCATTGTGGAATTGGTCTGTTTTGTTTTAATTTTTTCGCGAGCTTGCGCTTAATAATAAATGTCTTGTGAGCCGACTGAAACAATAGCAATGCAATATATCACTTTATTAAACTATAATACAAAATGATTTTTAAAATAAATATAGATTTAACAAAATAAAATTACCATCGCGCCGTCTCTAATGTCAAAACAAAAAGAGAGTGAGATAAGACACAGACAAGAGATAGCGGTGCCACAGACCATAGATAAATAAATATGTAGCATTTTTTTAACAACTGGCTTTACGGCTCTGGGTTCTAGTCTTTCTGAGCCTGAAGTTACTATAATTATCCTTCATAAGTACACTGCTTCACAATATGTTGCTACATCACATTGCGAAGCTCTTGGGAGATTTGACGGCAACTAGAGCCAGAAGACAACTGACAGTTGGCGATAGTATCTCAAGGCGCCTGAGCAGACAGACACCTTATCTTGAGGATTACATCACCATCAGAGCACTTGTTTCACCGTTTCCATTAATAGTTCACATGCGCAGACACTTAATACATAAAATCGCACTACTTTTACATATCAAAATCCACTTCAAACCATTATCTTTTTTTTATAGGATAGGGGACAAACGAGCACATAGTCCACCTGATGGTAAGTGGTTACTGTGACCCATAGACATCTACATCTATCATCAATAAAGACTCAAGATGCAGATGCGTTGTCACCCGTGAGGACTAAGATGGAATGCCTCTTTACCAGTAAAAAGGGTCTCCGGTTCTCTACATTCACCATACGAAACAAATCTAAACAATAATACAAGTTCAATAGTCAAGTTCCCGCCAAAACTCCAAAATATGTAGCAAGCTACACAGACTACTTACAGGATATTACGTATGCGGTACGGTGAGCAGTGGTCTCGCAAATCGCAATTCTAGCAATTCTCGAGTATTATACAGGTTGTCCGGTAATGAATGGATAACCTTGAAATGTCTTATAGTACAACTTATGGCCGTTCTGAAAAAAATACAAAACATAATATATCACAAGTAGTACCTTTGATATATTTTTTTTAAAGAGAAGTCGATTTTTTTTTATCTTATTTTACTGCCTTGAACACTATGACCAAAAACGAATGATTTCTATTGGTTTTTTGTTGTTTTATTATTATACACTTACTGTGCTGATAGATAAAAAGTAAATAGTATAAATAGCTTTTGCAGTTTTTATTTAAAAAATTCACAAATCAATTTATTTTTGAAAAACATGGAAAAATATTATTTAAGCGAAGTTCAAACCTCTTGGGTATGAAAAAAATGTATGAATGTATGGGTGACCAATAATTTTACAATAATGTCGGTTTCGTGTAAATTTTATAGTGGTATAATTCATAAATGTATCTTCCATAAATAGTGACTTATTGCCATTAATGTAGAAAATTTGACTAAGTAACAAAATTTGTAATATGGGAACATTTTTTTAAATTGAATTGTCTCTGATCATTGGGAATTAATAAAAACACATCAGGAGTTGATCATACATGAAAACAGCTATTTTTAAACAAATTGAAACCAAATTAAGTAGTAGAAATTAACTTATTTAAATGTAATAAAATAACCAATTTAAATGTTAAAATGGTTATTTTACTAGCGTGAAATGGGTCGTGTGACCTTCATATTTACTACCTGCTGTCTTTTTTTTACTGGCGCTGTCTGAAAGAGGAAGTATACTGTAAGCCTGTGCAGTCTTTGGATGAACTACGCAGTCGTGTCAGAGCAGCCGCATCAAAAATATGCGAGCGACGGTACACAAGACTGCTCAGAAGATCATTTATCCGAAGATGTAGGACATGCATAAGAGTGGGAGGCAAACAATTTGAACATTTTTTGTAAATTAATGAAAAATAAAATATTTTAATTTTAAATGTTGTTTTTTATTAATCCCCAATGATCAGACACAATTCAATTTAAAAAATGTTCCCATATTACAAATTTTGTTACTTAGTCAAATTTTCTACATTAATGGCAATAAGTCACTATTTATGGAAGATACATTTATGAATTATACCACTATAAAATTTACACGAAACCGGCATTATTGTAAAATTATTGGTCACCCATACATTCATACATTTTTTTCATACCCAAGAGGTTTGAACTTCGCTTAAATAATATTTTTCCATGTTTTTCAAAAATAAATTGATTTGTGAATTTTTTAAATAAAAACTGCAAAAGCTATTTATACTATTTACTTTTTATCTATCAGCACAGTTAGTGTATAATAATAAAACAACAAAAAAACCAATAGAAATCATTCGTTTTTGGTCATAGTGTTCAAGGCAGTAAAATAAGATAAAAAAAAATCGACTTTTCTTTAAAAAAATATATCAAAGGTACATACTACTTGTGATATATAATGTTTCCTATTTTTTTCAGAACGGCCATAAGTTGTACTATAAGACATTTCAAGGTTATCCATTCATTACCGGACAATCGATATATTACTCTATGCTCGCAAGTCAAAATCATGGCTCTATACTTCATGGTCAAAATGCGAAATCGGTAGGGTAGACTAGTAACATCGGTATATTTGGACTAAAAATCGATAAATGGAAAAAAACCCAATCAATTTGATCAAATCTTTTTATTTTAAACTAAGAATGTTATTTCACTCACTAATGATATTGCATGCCTTAAGCGAAAGCGCAAGATATGTTCTACTATCGTCTAAAAATTAAGATTCCAACGTTTTATCGAATAAAATCGTATCTAGCAATCATATTATACATATCTATAATATAAAAATGACTCGCTGAATGTGTTGCTAAGCGCAAATCTCGAGAGCAGCTGAACCGATTTCGCTAATTATTTTTTTATAATATTCCTTGAAGTACGAAGATGGTTCTTACGGAGAGAAAATTTAAAAAATTGCCGGATAAAGTCTGAAAACAACACATTTCTATATTCCCATACAAAAGATTCGTAATAATACTTAAAAGTCAATTTGAACTTTAAGGACGCGTTTACAAAATTGATAGTTATAGAATCGAATTATTACATTGACACGGGTCATACACACAAGTGTAAGCACGGTTAGCTGCGGGAATCGCAATCAAGTATAAACATTTTGATAATTTGAAAGATTGTTTTTTTTTTCATATTTCTTATAACTACAAAAATATACGTAGATACGAAATATAAATGGCTGCTCCAGTAACATCTAGGCACTAGAAGCCCTCTACTGGGAGTGAAATGTTGGCTGTGGACTTTGGGCTGGTTTTGTTAGTTATGATAACTTCAGCTCCGAACTTGGTGAAGTGACTTGAAGGTATACTTGGGTAACTGCTACTGGAAGTCCGGGACGAGTAGTACCATGTGTGCCGAGTTTGGGCTCGTTTTGTTAGTTATGACGAGACCTTACCTCCTGACTTGATGGAGAGACCTGATGGTGTACATAACTAACATAATGAGCCCAAACTCGGCACACCTAGTTCAACTCGTCGAGGAGTTCTAGTAGCATTCACCGTATACTTTCAGATCACTCCATAACGTCCAAGACGAATATGATTTATATACATTTATATATTATAAATCCCACTTGCTTTTAGCGAAACAAAACATTATAATAAGAATTTGTGATTACAAAAATATATTTATATTACATATGTATTACTTTACTTTGTCAGGTTAGGTACCTATTTATCAAATTCAAATATTTTGTGTTTGTGCGATGGCGGCCGAGCGCCGACTGTGGTTTCATCGAAATTTTTGTACAACAAATCAAAACAGGCACTAAAAATAAAATAACCCTTATTGCAATCCATTAGGATTCATCCGTATCAGCAAAATATGTCAAAAAAATAAGCATCAGTTTTTATTTTTTTTACGACCATTTATGACATTTTGATAAAAAGTAAACACCAGCATTTTTTATTGAATATGTCTGCCTACTTACAATATTCTTAGAAATCTTAATATATGTTGATAATAGAACAAAAAATGTAACGAAACATGAGCCGGTATCGTTAATTTTGTAGAAAATGGCTAGGGAAGATCCTTTTTACAATGTAAAAAACTATTAGTATCAACAAAAAAGTTACCACCATTGGAAGATAAAGAACCATTCTATACGTTGTGGTTATTAGTTATATTTGATTTGGTTTAGTCATAGATTACCTCCTAATAGATACCGCATCATTGAATATTTGTTCTGTTTCGAGTTCACCAAATTTGGCCCTATGCAAGGGTTGCGGGGGACGTGGCAAATGCGCTGTGATTGGATATTAAGGCCCGCCATATACATACGGAATTCCGTTTCGAGATTCCGTTTCGGAATTCCGAACGGGTCGGCCACACACATACGGAATCCCGTTTTGCTCGCAAAATTTCGAACTGAAAACGACCGTACGTGTGTGGCGGGTCATAGATTTTATATGGACTTGCTGCGTTCGGGAATCCGAATCGGAATATCGAAACGGAATCCCGAAACGGAATTACGTATGTATGTGGCCGGCCTTAAAGGTCAAACTTAGAATGTACCAAACCATAGTGATGGAACAGGGTTGGGACGTTGATCGATAAATTTGGGATTTATTGATTATTGATAATGATAAATAATAATAAAAATAATAAATATTGATCAATTTTTATTTGATGTTTATTAAAAAATTAAACATTGTATACATATATTGTCTCGCGCGCAGACTTGACGACTTCCAGCCTCCCGAACAAGCCGGTTTCCGAAAGGGCTTTAGCACCATAGACCACATACATACCCTTCGGCAAGTTGTACAGAAGTCCGAAGAGTACAATTTGCCACTATGTCTGGCGTATGTGGACTATGAGAAAGCCTTTGATTCCGTCGAAATTTGGGCGGTGCTGCAGTCCCTTCAGCGGTGCCAAGTTGACTGTCGGTATATCGAAGTGTTGAAGTGCTTGTACAGTAGGGCTACGATGGCTATCCGAGTACAGAACCAGAGTACGAAACCTATCCAATTGCAGAGAGGTGTAAGACAGGGTGACGTCATATCCCCGAAACTCTTCACCGCTGCATTGGAAGACGTTTTCAAGCTTCTGGACTGGAAAGGATACGGTATCAACATCAATGGAGAGTACATCACTCACCTTCTATTTGCCGACGATATAGTCCTTATGGCAGAATCGCTGGAGGACCTAAGCACTATGCTCAATGACCTCAATAGTGTTTCCCAACGGATAGGTCTTAAGATGAACATGGACAAAACTAAGATCATGTTTAATGTCCATGTCACACCTATGCCGGTAGTTGTTGGGAACACTAAGCTCGAAGTTGTTGACGAGTATGTTTACCTGGGACAAATATTCCGACTGGGTAAGTCCAACTTCGACCGAGAGGTCAATCGACGGATTCAACTCGGCTGGGCAGCGTTCGGGAAGCTACGACACATCTTCTCGTCAGACATACCTCAAAACCTTAAAACGAAATTGTACAACCAATGCGTGTTGCCAGTGATGACTTACGGAACTGAGACGTGGTCCTTCACTGCTGGCCGTATGAGGAAGCTCAAGGTCGCTCAGCGAGCTATGGAGAGGGCTATGCTCGGAGTTTCTCTGCGTGATAAACTTAGGAATGAGGATATCCGCAGTAGAACCAGAGTGACCGACATAGCCCAACGGATTAGTAAGCTGAAGTGGCAGTGGGCTGGCCATATAGCTCGAAGAACCGACAACCGATGGGGAAGAAAGGTTCTCGAGTGGCAGCCTCGTACCGGTAGGCGAAGTGTAGGGCGTCCCCCCACGAGATGGAGTGACGACCTGGTAAGACATGCAGGAAGTCGATGGATGCAGGTGGCTCAGGACCGTGTTTTGTGGCATTCTTTGGGGGAGGCCTATGTTCAGCAGTGGACTTGTGAAGGGCTGTAATGATGATGATACATATATTTGTACATTTAATTTATAAATATACATTTGACTGATTTTTAAAATGGATAATCTTAGTATAAAATTGTCTCACAGAATTCTTAGGATCTGTCTTCCTGGATGAGTAGAGTAATCTTACGAGTATGTATATGTATTTTTCCATAACACTCTTAGCTAAATCAATGACATGATTACAAGTTTCGTGATCGAATTGGTGATTTTTTAATTTCATGAAAAATATCATCATTAACAAAACTGCTTATTTATTTATATTTATTATTTTTATTATTATATATATATATTATTTTATTATAATTATTATTTATAATTAAGCTTAATTGATTGTGTTAAAACTACAAACTTTCCTAGTGTTTTTACAGAAGGTAAAGAAGTATTAAATGTTTTGCGTACATAATTATAAGCCTAGCTGAGTAATTTATGGTGAGTGCAAAAGCTCTTAATTGTGGTGAATATTTTTTTCTAACAATTTTGCCTGATTTTCTAGATTTTGATTTTTCTAAGGAACTTAATGCGTCATTGTTTTCTGCTGCTAATGAATTTTTGTTTTCTAATTCTACCAATAATGACTTCAAAGAAACTATTTGTGTTTTTAGTCTTCTGTTGGAATCACTTAACTTTTTAACTTTTTTATCTTTTTTGTTCATTACGTTGGTTAATTCGATGATTCTTCTACAAAGACGTTTTTAACTGGAGTATCAAATGCAGATGGCGTATCAGGTATAGGAGAAAAATTTCTTTTTTGTTTTGTAGGCGTTTCTAAGCAATGACTCTGATTTTTAGGTTTTGGCGGGTTTTTCGCGTCTTTCAGCGGTGAACCAGTAATCTAAATCAGAAATACATATTCGTTTCTTTTAAAACATTACCGATATATTATTATTAATGAATACACCATACGGCACGTCTTCCAAATTTAGATGTACTTAATAATTATAATAAGATAATACTGAAGTTCAAGTCAAAACAATAATCACATTATAACTTTTACAAGTTTTATGATTTATAAATCCGTTCAAAATAGCTTGATTTCGACGTGTAACCTTTACCTAAATATAAGAATATCATGTTTCACTCAACCACTTAATGATATTATTGTGTAATCTACGTTAGTACCAATCTTTAAAAAAAATGCAAATTCCATACCAAAACTGGCAAGAATCCAACAGCTTTATACGATTTTTCATAATATTATGAAGATTGTCTTCTGTGAAGTGTTTTGAACATAGTACACTATTTTTGGTGGGAAACCATTCGTCCCCTCGACAATTTGCGTCGATCCACATCTTTTTTCCTTTCGGGGCATTTAGGAAACCTATAACATATAGGTACCACAATGATACATCACTATTTTTATAAAATAATATGACTTCGAAAAAAATAATTATACGATGACCAAACAAATATCGACTTAAAAATCACAACACTATCGATACACGTGCTGTTGTTAGACAAAGACAACTATTGTAATTTACGTAACGAGTGAAAGGGACATTTCAAAAAGACATCAACGGGTGCTTAATTGTTATCACTTTGCACCATTAATATACCAGTATAAGTTCATCTCCGGTGCATTTGAAATAGGTTAACGTGATAAGAATAGAATTTACTTACCAATTAAAATTTATGCCATCTTTTTGATAACTGGATGTCTTAGCTGACTTGTCACACCATTTTACTGCACAGGAAGCCATTTGTAATATATTTTGGATACAAAACTATTTTTAAATTGTCAAGAACTCGGACGTGCCTACGAATCACAAACTTGGTCGATACTGATGTCGTGATTCTTAGCTTCGCTTCGTATGCTAGCTACAGCAAGTATGTGTTGCGCACGTTTGTGGCCCTGTATGTGGAATCTATTAGGAGGTAATCTATGGGTTTAGTTTTGTCACAAAATGTACCAGCATAATTTAAAAACAAAATAAAAACAGCATAATTTGGCCCGATTTGCAAACGCACCCTTAATACCATACACTTAAAGTTTAAGTGATAGTGGAAGGGTTCCGGGAAGGCAAAACAATTGAGTGACGTTAGAATCGTATAAATATTAATGTCAATATTTTTCGATATTTATACGATGGTAACATTACTCAAAAACTAAATTAGGGTTCCGCGCAAAAGAATTGATATCCATGTAATCGTAGTAAATTCCACGCGGGCTAAGTCGCGGGGCACAGCTAGTAAATGATATAAAAAGCACATTGTTAGAAAGATAAATTATTTTTTAACTTATTAATTTTTTTTTGAAATCGATTAATTGCTATTTCTTAATAAAAAAAGGGGTTTTAGTTGCTTATGGTGTGCATTTATCATGTCCCCAAGGCTTGTAAACACGATAACTTTTGAAAATTTTTAACTCAATCTATTTTTTAATCTCTTCATCCATCATGTGGGAAGCCACTGAATGTAAATGGCAGTGTAATTTTGTTTTGTTTAGTTATAATCCAAAATAGCGAAATTTTAGTTGATTTGGTAGCCTTGTATGTAAATTATTTCTGTAAATAGGGAGCTACAGCCACAGAGTAGTTTACCCACTCACTCAGTTCGGCGCACAGAATACTTTTTATTCGGCGTCAGTCGCCGTCGTGAGTGGACATTCTCCGCCAGGAGTAAAGTATTCTGTGGTGGACATTGTTTCGGTTGTTTGCAGCGGAAAAGATCGCTGTACAAATACACAATATTCGAATAACCAAACTTAAATAATTGATTATAATAATAATTAGAGATTTTTTTATTACAATATTTTAAAAGCACAGAATAAATAATAGTAGTACGTACTAAAAGTAAGTAGTATCAATTTTTTTGTTATGGGTGACATTTTCAGGGTTTTCGAGGGTGCTGAAGCCGATAGTGCTGTCGAAATGTAAACTCAACGTGGCAGTTGCGATGGGTATCAATTTTTTCATCATGAGTGTCATTTTCACCCATGTCGAACTGTAAATCCAAGATGGCGGCTGAAGTAGGTACCAATTTTTTCATCATGGGTGTCATTTTCATGGTTTTCGAGGGTGTTCAAGCCGATAGTGCTGCCGAAATGTAAATCCAGGATGGCGGCTGAATTAGGTACCAATTTTTTCATCATGGGTGTCATTTCCACCCATGCCGAAATGTAAATCCAAGGTGGCGGCTGAAGTAGGTACCAATTTTTTCATCATGGGTGTAATTTTCATGGTTTTCGAGGGTGCTGAAGCCGATTGTGCTATCGAAATGTAAATCCAAGGTGGCGGCTGCAATAGGTATAAATTTTTTCATCATGGGTGTCATTTTCATGGTTTTTGAGGGTGCTAAAGCCGATAGTGCTGTCGAAATGTAAATCCAAGGTGGCGGCTGCAATAGGTATAAATTTTTTCATCATGGGTGTCATTCTCATGGTTTTCGCGGGTGTTGAAGCCGATAGTGCTGTCGAAATGTAAATCCAAGGTGGTGGCTGCAATAGGTACCAATTTTTTCCGCATGGGTGTCATTTTCATGGTTTTTGAGGGTGCTAAAGCCGATAGTGCTGTCGAAATGTAGATCCAAGATGGCGGCTGAAGTAGGTACCAATTTTTTCATCATGGGTGTCATTTTCATGGTTTTCGAGGGTGTTCAAGCCGATAGTGCTGTCGAAATGTAAATCCAGGATGGCGGCTAAATTAGGTACCAATTTTTTCATCATGGGTGTCATTTTCATGGTTTTCGAGGGTGTTGAAGCTGATAGTGCTGTCGAAATGTAAATCCAAGATGACGGCTGCAATAGATATCAATTTTTTCATCATGGGTGTCATTCTCATGGTTTTCGCGGGTGTTGAAGCCGATAGTGCTGTCGAAATGTAAATCCAAGGTGGCGGCTGAAGTAGGTACCAATTTTTTCATCATGGGTGTCATTCTCATGGTTTTCGCGGGTGTTGAAGCCGATAGTGCTGTCGAAATGTAAATCCAAGGTGGTGGCTGCAATAGGTACCAATTTTTTCCGCATGGGTGTCATTTTCATGGTTTTTGAGGGTGCTAAAGCCGATAGTGCTGTCGAAATGTAGATCCAAGATGGCGGCTGAAGTAGGTACCAATTTTTTCATCATGGGTGTCATTTTCATGGTTTTCGAGGGTGTTCAAGCCGATAGTGCTGTCGAAATGTAAATCCAGGATGGCGGCTAAATTAGGTACCAATTTTTTCATCATGGGTGTCATTTTCATGGTTTTCGAGGGTGTTGAAGCTGATAGTGCTGTCGAAATGTAAATCCAAGATGACGGCTGCAATAGATATCAATTTTTTCATCATGGGTGTCATTCTCATGGTTTTCGCGGGTGTTGAAGCCGATAGTGCTGTCGAAATGTAAATCCAAGGTGGCGGCTGAAGTAGGTACCAATTTTTTCATCATGGGTGTCATTCTCATGGTTTTCGCGGGTGTTGAAGCCGATAGTGCTGTCGAAATGTAAATCCAAGGTGGTGGCTGAAGTAGGTACCAATTTTTTCATCGTGGGTGTCATTTTCATGGGTTTCGAGGGTGCTGAAGCCGATAGTGTTGTCGAAATGTAAATCCAAGATGGCGGCTGAAGTAGGGAGGATGTTAAAAGTAATCATGTTATACGTCATTTTTTTAATGCGCTTAAGGCATGTCCAATTGAATTTACCAATTTTTAATTAAAACAATTAGCAGTTAGACAAACTTACCTATACTAGATACCTATGTACTTAAATTACCAAATAACAATGATGAGTTAGTCCAACCTATGAAATTAACAATCAATGGCATGAAAAGTACCAGACAGAGCGCTCAGAACAAAAGAAATCTCAATGGTTATCAAAGACATTACGTCTTTGATAACCATTGAGTTATATGTACTGCGTACTAGAGAAGCCATTCCAAACAAAAATTGTGTCCTACTCTATGTATTCGCGCATTAATTTGATATAAAATAAGATATTAATATAAGAATTTAATATAAAATATCTTAATTTAATCTAAACAAACATATTTCTAAATAAAATGTTATAATAATTATTTTATGGAATTCACAAATCTTCAATTTACGCAAAATTTAGTTTGTATGGATTGCACTACAGTTCACTTGAACATAGTCAATGTTCGGAATGGCTTCTGTAGTACGTAGTACATATAACTCAATGTTGATAACAACTAAATCAATTTCTTTTTCGCAAACTTTATGATCGTACCAATGTTTTTTATCCACAGCAGCTGTCATATTTGAACTAGTTTCGAAATCATAACAATTAGAGTCATTAAATAGACGTTTTGTGTGTAGTAAACCAGTGATTGATTTGGTAAATAATTTATTTCTCTGTTTTGTTTTCAATAGATTAAAGTATGAGAATATACGCTCAACATTTGCGGATGAATGGGGGTAGTGATAAAACTCCTGCATCTTGTAGAGGAATATTGCACTTGACGGATGGTAATAACTGACTAATCTTCTTCGGCTTCTCTTCAAGATGTAGCCAATCTTGTCTGTGACACCTCTAACATATGGTAGTACAGCAGGCACACGCTCGTACTTAGCACCTAATTAGTTTCAGTATATATAAAAGTACTCTGTGCTAATTAGCACCTAAAAAGCCCCTAATTTTGGCTTTTTCTAAATGCAATTTCCTGAATTGGCGTTGCTGGATAGACACAACTCCACAGTGAAGTCTATACGGTATAATGACGATGATGACTTTTTTATTCAGATATATTTTATAGTTTATTAATTATTGCAAACATATTATATTATATTTACTGTATTATTTATTTATGAAATACTTCTGATTATGATTCTTTTTTTTTCTGCCAATGAATCTGTCATATTATTGTCTAATAACAATTGTTTTCGTTCTGCAACTGATACCTTTGGCGATTTTGTGCGGCATACGTTTAATTAGGATGTTTTGTTATCAATAGATTAAAGTACGAGAATATACGCTCAACATTTGCGGATGAATGGGGGTAGTGACAAAACAGTAAAGACGAATGAAGACAACAAATGAAACATTTAAGTGTCATCGCCATGCTTCAGTAAACTGATATTGTTCCAAAAGAGTTCTAAGTTGAAGACTTGATTTTATTTGTTCGCAATTTCTCAGAACACGGCAATCTGTATCAATTTGCTGGAAATGATTATTTTGAAAAAGATTGGGAAAGAGTCTAATAACAGGAACAATCGAAAGAGTTTTGTCACTTTTAACATTTGTTGGGTCAATTAAGTCTAAACCTTTTATAGGGTTATTTTTTAATGGAAAGCGTGTAGTTATTTGCTTGCATGCTTCGATGTAAAAATCTAGGCACCTGCATTTGAATAAGTTTATTTGATCTGGGCTTAGATTTTGACTACAAAGTAGTGTATTAGACAAAGTATACGGCCTCGCTATCCATAAAATTTCAAGGATTATTAAAATCAACATTTTCAATTGAAACACTTACTAAATATTAATCAAGGAATCAAAAAGCAATCAAAGAAAGTTCGTAATGTTTGACTTATTTTTTTATTTAATTTACGATTGTTCAGCCTGCATTTTTTTATTTAAATCGTTTAATAATCATCATCATCATTACAGCCCTTCACAAGTCCACTGTTGAACATAGGCCTCCCCCAAGGAATGCCACAAAGCACGGTCCTGAGCCACCTGCATCCATCGACTTCCTGCATATCTTACCAGGTCGTCACTCCATCTAGTGGGGGGGACGCCCAACACTTCGCCTGCCGGTACGAGGCTGCCACTCGAGAACCTTTCTTCCCCATCGGTTGTCGGTTCTTCGAGCTATATGGCCGGCCCATTGCCACTTCATCTTACTAATCCGTTGGGTTATGTCGGTCACTCTGATTCTACTGCGGATATCCTCATTTCTGAGATATCCTCATATCACGCAGAGAAACTCCGAGCATAGCCCTCTCCATAGTTCGCTGAGCGACCTTGAGCTTCCTCATATGGCCAGCAGTGAAGGACCACGTCTCAGTTCCGTAAGTCATCACTGGCAAAACGCACTGGTTGTACAATTTCTTTTTAAGGTTTTGAGGTATGTCTGACGAGAAGATGTGTCGTAGCTTCCCGAACGCTGCCCAGCCGAGTTGAATCCGTCGATTGACCTCTCGGTCGAAGTTAAACTTACCTAGTCGGACTATTTGTCCCAGGTAAACATACTCGTCAACAACTTCGAGATTCGTGCTCCCAACAACTACCGGCATAGGTGTGACATGGACATTAAACATGATCTTTGTTTTGTCCATGTTCATCTTAAGACCTATCCGTTGGAAAGCACTATTGAGGTCATTGAGCATAGTGCTTAGGGCCTCCAGCGATTCAGCCATAAGGACTATATCGTCGGCAAATCGAAGGTGAGTGATGTACTTGCAATTGATGTTGATACCGTATCCTTTCCAGTCCAGAAGCTTGAAAAGTCTTCCAATGCAGCGGTGAAGAGTTTCGGGGATATAACATCACCCTGTCTTACACCTCTCTGCAATTGGATAGGTTTTGTACACTGGTTCTGTACTCGGATAGCCATCGTAGCCCTACTGTACAAACACTTCAGCACTTCGATATACCGACAGTCAACTTGGCACCGCTGAAGGGACTGCAGCACCGCCCAAATTTCGACGGAACCAAAGGCTTTCTCATAGTCCACATACGCCAGACATAGTGGCAAATTGTATATTCTTTTATATGCAATTAGTAAGAAGCTGTTATTTTGACATTACAAACAGACACTTCAATTTTATTTATTTGTATAGATATATGTAGATGTCTAAGAGGTCACAGCAACCACTTACCATCAGGTTGATTGTGTGCTCGTTTGTCATCCTATCCTATAAAAAAATGATAATGTATAACGTCAAGAAGCTCAAGGTCGCTCAGCGAGCTATGAAGAGGGCTATGCTGGGGGTTTCTCTGCGTGATAGACTTAGAAATGAGGATATTCGCAGTAGAACCAGAGTGACCGACATAGCCCAACAGATTAGTAAGCTGAAGTGGCATTGGGCCGGCCATATAGCTCGAAGACCCGACAACCGATGGGAAAAAATGATTTCGAGTGGCAGCCTCATACCAGCGGGCGAAGTGTTGGGACGTACTCTCACTAGATGGAGTGACTACCTGGTAAGACATGCAGGAAGTTGATGAATGCAGGTGACTCAGGACCGTGCTTTGTGGCATTCCTTGGGGGAGGCCTATGTTGGCCTCCCATGAATTAATTTGAACTACAACAACATCAAAGGACTGTTGAACTCCTTCAGGGAAATTTCATGGCTCGAATAATCACATTTTTCCTGTCCACACGCAAAATACGCGCTTAGACGTGGAGTGGAGACAGCCCGTCGTTAACTAACTAACTGAGACGTTCCGATTGGCAAAATCTGGAACGGCTTTAACGATTCCAACCCAAAGAGTGTATGTCGGTGATTCAGTACCAATAAATAAAGAAAAAATTGATGATATAAAAAAAGTTACTTAAGTATATACCCGAGAAACATATTCATTTTTATCAAAAAGTTATTGCTGTAATATTAACCATTCACCACAGAAGGGGACGTTGAAAACCTTGACATGGAGTAATTTTTAAGCATAGTTTTAATTTAAGTTTAAGAATAAACATTGTCTTGATTCTATAGATTTTCTTCTTTTATTGCAGAAAAGTCATTAGTCTCTTATTTTAAATTAATTATATTTCAGAAAGCGAATAATCCATATTGGCTGCATAAAAGGCATTAGTCCAAAAATAGAAATCTTAAATAACTAAGAAACTATAAATTATTTTTATAATTTTTAAAACCATTTTAAGTAGAAAAGTAAATAATAAATAACGTGTAATTTATACAAGTCCATCAACGTGTACATGTTGAGGTGATGTGTTGTACTTAATTCCCTAAAAATAATTTAAAATTAACTAAGGCCCTTTCTGCGATTCAAATGTATTAGAGGCCTCCCACTAAATATGCATCAAAAATTATTGTTATACTTTTTATTGCTGCCACCCATTTATTTGTCAATTGACGGCTTTTCGGAAATCTGAAATTAGGAAAGTATTTTAACCTTATTTACCTTTATTATGTACCTCTAAAAGAAAAACTTTTTGAAAGTTTTATTTTAGACTATGTTTTCTTTTTACGGTAATACCCGTGCTGTGCGTTAGTTGTGAAATAAAAGACGACCAGTTTGTGAAATGTGAAGACGATAGACGACTGATTAGCTGGGACAGGAAGCACGGGTGTTTACCTGAAGCAGGGAGAAGGGTCACAAGCACGTTTGCCAATAGGGATGGGCAAGGGGAAAACACATATCGATATATATCGAATCGATATTGTTAAACAGTGTCGATATATATCGCGTGATAAATATCGAGTCATCATTTGTATGATGTAAAGATAAGGTCTAAAAGAATAGAATAGAATATATTTTTATTCAATATAGATCACGTGTAATTCTTATTGAAAGTCAGTTTTTACTTTACCACTGGTTCGAAAAAAACCTCTGTCCTGGGAAGAACCAGCAAGAAACCCAGCGGGACTTTTTTTAAAAGCATATTTTACATTAATGGTTGTACAAACTATATAAGTACAAAATTTATTTTAGTAACAGCTTGGAAGCGACCACCTCATTCCCAGGGGTTATTATCAAACGTGTATTCATGTATACTATTACAACCCTTTTTATACAGTTTCAACTTAACAAAACATTTAAACTTGGTAATAGAGAGAGCCTGTACACTTTCCGGGACCTTGTTGTAATAGCATATACATTGCCCCAAAAATGAATTACTGACTCTGTGGAGTCGAGAAAAACAGTGGATTCAATAGGGCTCAGTTCTTCCCCATTTATAAACATATTGGTACTCAGATTTTTAACATTCGTTGTTGTGAATTGAATCATCAAACATTGAGAGCATAGAATTATTAAACTGGGTAATAATTCTATGCTCTCAATGTTTACAACGTTGTTAACGAGAGACTTGTGGACGATAAATCCAACACCTCCTTGGGACAGATGGTCGCCCTCCTGATGATAGAACAAGTTGCCAAATTCGAGGATTACTCCCCCTCTCTTCGGACTTCGGATAATATTCCAACGCAACTTGTCTATCTTTTCTTCCAGCTCCAGGATCTTCTCGTCAGTCCTCAGGGTGCTTGCGTTATAAGTTGCCAGGTCCAGTCGTCATAGGTGGCAACCGAACCTCCACCGGAGATGCCGTTACCATGGTCGCCACCGTAGCCAGGAATAGCGGGGCCGCCGGGTACTGGGGGCCGTTTATTAAATTAATTTAAATTACGCTTCTTTAAATTAAGAGAATTTACTTCATATATTTCAGTCTTATTTCCTTCGCCGCGTGAGTGCAAGAGGCAACTACAAATTTAAAAAAAAAAAAGTAGGTACAAAAGAAAGTATTTGCTTATATTTTGTCTGGTAACAATTTTATATACTTTTTCAAATTTGCATTTCAAATACTGTGTTGTTCACGTATGAAATATAACGCACCCAGAAGTAACTGAAAATGAAATATAGTGCGAGTACAGTTCCATAGTAAGGCATTTGGCCATAGAAAGTAACGTCATCAAGTGTATGATACGGGTCATAATTTCTTCACTTTATGTAATATTATTTAGTTAATTACTCACTAGATGGCAAAATTTAAGAAATGAATCAGTGATCCACGTTACACATTATATTTCAAATTGCAGTTTAGGAACTTTTATTTTTGCATTTTAATATATTTGCCCATTAACATTATTTTTATTTATCTTATAAATTATAAACTATGTATTTCGTAATATAAATGACAAATAAAAGTTGTTTAATCCATTATTTATAAAGTGTAAAATATCTTTACTATCTGTACTACAACAGAGTTTTCAGAGGTATTTTTAGGGACTTATATATTTTTTTTACTTTAGCTAATTTTTGTTTACAAGTTTACGACGATTGCGGCGCAGCTGGCTGTACACCTTTTGAAAATGTCACAAACTTCAGGGTGTATGTTCTGTATTAATTATCACGGTTGCAATTTATTTTATTGTTATATCTGATTCGCATTGCAACGAAATAGCACGTCATTAATAAAGGTTTATCCATTAACTAAAATCTATGTTTATTATGTAGACTTGAAAAACATGCGAGTGCTGTAAGTGTAAAAACGACAAATTAGTGTTATTGAAGATGATTAAATATAGAGAAATTTAAAGTTTTTTGCTAGGCATGATTATACAAGGCAATGAGTAAGCTATTTAATAGAAGGGTCTTTTAAACCGCCCATAATGGCCATATCACCCTGTGGGTGTCGTACGAGGCGACAGAGGGAATCTGAAATAGATGGGTAAAGCAGCCTGTATCTGATGATTACTCAATAGAAAACTATGGTTGCTTAGCAAGCGGGAAAATCCTTTGTTTAGCAGTGAACCTTGATATGCTGTAACTATAATGATGATGATGAAGGGTAGGAAATGAGCACCTAGTCCACCTGATGGTAAGTGGATACTATAGCCTGTAGATCTACTAAGATGAAATGCTACAGTACTAAAAAGGCTCTCCAGTTCTCTACACTCAGCATACGAAACTGAGCAGCGTTGAGCTGCTATTTCACGGTGGTATTTTGTAAGAGCTTGGTCTTTTCCTCGTGGAGTCGATCCATTCGTGCTACAACCATAATATAGCTGCAGCGTGGCTCTACTACATAAATACATACCACTACACAGCATCATAGCGTGTGTCTGCGCCTAACGCCTTTATTGAGCAATGCATCAGGCTCTCTATTAAATTTTTACTCTTTAAGGTATTACGTCAAGTGTCATTTTTATCTCCCCACCTCAACACACAAATCATTCATCCATCTTTTAACGAACATTGCTCTCACCTATTTTATATTTCAAAATATGTAGTGAACCTGCAATATATTGAATATATAATAAGACTCCGTGTTTGCATTTACGTGATCTAATACGAGAGAGCGTGATATAGTTACGATGCTATGTGGTGATGGTGTGTGAAAATCCACTAGCCCATATCGTCCTGTGGGTATCTTAAGACAGAGCGAACAAACAACTGAAACAAGAGATGAGGCACAGCAAGCCACATGTAAAATAATTAAGGCAAATATCTCCCCTATAAGGCAATCTATGGGGACGCCTACGTTCAGCATAAGACTTTTATAGGCTGTAACGATAATGATAAACGAAACGAAAAAATAAAAGCATAAGCTATCATTTAAATTGAAAAAAAAAAAACATAAGATCTGGTTAGTATCCACAAACCTCTCCTATTTGGTTCATATTTTAAGGTATCATTTTTTTTTGGTTTTTGAATTAGCTTCTTCCGAATAAATGCTGTTTTAATTAGCATATAAAAAGGAAAGGTTTTTTCACTCATTCTGTAATTAAATAAGAAGTTCACAAAGAATAGATTTTTATCTGGTACACTTTTATATAAAACATGTTTACTTAATATTATACACATTTTACCAGATAGCTCATGAAAAAGGTTTTACTATAGATGTGCCAACTCGGAAAAATTAACTCGAATCACTCAACTCGAGTTTAAAACTGAAACAGAGTAAATAATTTGTTACAAATTACTTTTTTATAAATTTGTTTTTCTATCTAGCTCTTTAGTAGGTTGGGATAACTATAATTACGTAACTTATTATGTTGTATTTAAATAAAAAGTCATATATAGGATCACATACTTATGTATTTTTGGTTTTAATCTTAGTTATAGTAGGTTAGTAGCAGTAGCAGTTTTCATCACACAATATTAGCCTAGCTTTAAGATGTAGATACATAAGCTATGAATAGTTTATCACAGTCAAATTATTCTTAAATAAATGAAATACTTTTCAAATTCTTTTTTTTATATGGAGTAAGGTTGACAAACGAGCATACAGTCCACCTGATGGTAAGTGGATGCTATGGCCCATAGACATCTACATTTATCCTCAATTAAGAATCAAAATGCAGATACGTTGTCACACCTGAGGATTGAGATGGAATGCCTCGTTTCCAGTATAAAGGGTCTCCAGTTTTCTACACTCACCATACGAAACACAACAGCATTAAACTTTACGTTGGTATTCTGTGAGAGCGTGGTCCTACCCCGGTCGATCTGACCCATTCGTGCTGTAACAACAATATAGCTGCAGCATTTCTCTACCACGTAATTCAAATTATTTATTGTAAGTTAAGTGTTACATTTAGCGTTAATTTAAAATATTATGTATCTTACAACTTAAACAACCTTTTTGGGTATCACAATAATAGGTCTGTGACTTTCATAACTATATTGATCATAGTTAATCAAAATTATAAATGAAATTAAATTACATAACTTAGCTATTATAAAATTCTAAATAACAAATTGTTTTGGTTGTAGCTAAATACTCTTTGAAACACAAAGCGCGCACACAACGAACGAATCGCACGCTTACTCTTTTGTTGGTTCACTTGATCTGTTCATGTATAGCAGCCCAAACTAGAGTTAGGGAAATCCAACTTGAGTTAACTTAAGTTAGTAACTCGAGTTGACCCATCACTAGATTTCGCTGAAGTGTGTATTTTCATATGGCTCTGCAAACTACTTTTTCTAATACATCTATATTCACAGATATTGCACGAAAAAGGTTTTTCTCCGGTGTGTATTTTTATGTGTTTTGTCAAATAAGTTATTTCTTTACATTTATATCCACAGATATTACATGAAAAAGGTTTTTCTTCGCTGTGTACTTTTATATGGGATTGCAAAGTACTATTTCTAATACATCTGTATTCACAGATATGACACGAAAAAGGTTTTTCTCCGGTGTGTATTTTTATGTGTCTTATCAAATCAGTTTTTCTTCTACATTTATATTCACAGATATCACACGAAAAAGGTTTTTCTCCAGTATGTGTTTTCATATGCATTTGCAAATGACTTTTTGTATTACATCTATATTCACAGATATTACACGAATAACGTTTTTCTCCGGAGTGCATTTTCATATGCCTTTGGAAATTTGCTCTATCTGTACTTTTATAATCACAATTATTACAACAGTACACTTGTACAATCTTTCCAGGATGCTTCCCTTTTTTAATAACTGGTCGACCATCTTTTTCTAGTTTAGGCTTTAATTTAATATTAGGGCTTTCTAAATTGAGGTTTCCTTTATGAACATTGTTTATGTTACAATCTGTAGAATTTGATTTAATCTTTTTCTCAAACGGTTTTGAAAAATTATTTGTTTGTATGGAGTGTTGTTCTGAAATACACATGTATCAATCGTTTTATTCATTGTAACACATTGTATCTTTATTCTAAGACATAATAGACGGTTTACAATGGCCGGAGTTCATGCCTTATGGCATTCCCTATCAGTCAACCCAGGGAGAAATAGAGAAATTATAATATTTTACATAATTATACTCATTTAATGTTGCTAGATAGTACTTTAGCCAATTAGTCTGGATAATGTTTCGCATATTCATTTTTGGAGGGAAAGAATGGTAAAAAGAAAAACTAAATTCGAATGACATTCTTCTGACCATGTTATAATTACATTAATCTAATGATCGCTGTTTTGAATCCCACACATGCAGTACTTTTCGTAGATATTAAGAATATAGCAGATGTAGCCGTGTGTGAAGGTGTGGCGTATTAGCATTCATCATCACATTTGTCCCGTGGGTTTCGTAAGCGGCGACTATGGGTTTGCCAGAAAAATCTGATAGCTTTCGACTGATGGCGGTATAACCACTTCGTTTACTGCAGATGTAAAATAACCAGACCGGCGACAGGCAACATTGTCAGAGGTGCTTTGTGTTTACGTCCTGATTCTACGATCGTTAATCCTATGCCAAGTTCAGCAATGGAAGTTTATGGGACGATTAAGATGGATCCATAAAAACACAAAAAAAGCTCTGGCAGCTCAGGCTAGGTGTTTGCCGTAAAATATCACAGTACTACTCACATACTGTACCCGGGTTCGATTTCCATTGGCATCCATAAAATAGTTGAATTACAATTTCAACACTACCTAGACGTCAAATTCAGCATCATTTTTTACACTAATATTATCTCTGGTTGGGATTCTAACCCAACCAGAAGTACGTTTTGATCAGCAGTGCTACTGTGGAAAATTAAATATGATGCTTAAATTAATTATGCTGTTAACTCAGTTTTAATGTTTGATTTCGTTATACATATTATTATAATAACACCTTGGGTCACCACTGCGGAATTCAGTTCATGCATGAAACAAGATAATTGTATGGCCTACAAATAATCATTTTGGTTCTAATGTCTGTTCATGTGTAATTAAAGAACAAAATTTTATATGTACAGTACATCTCCAACACATGATCCAGAAGAAAATTTCTTTAATTTATTTTTTTAATTTATTGATAAAAGGTTTTTAAAATAATTTTTTTTACCTATGTCATCAACATCTTTTTTATTATTTCTGCACTCCTTTTTTAATTTTCCAGTCTTAGATTTCTCTTTCTTCTTTGATTCAAATGCAATTAGTGGCAAGTCATCATCCAAATCCGTATGTTGATCTCCATAAGCATCAATTTCCAAGTCTTCTTGTTTTTTAGCAGTCTCTAGAAAGAAACAGGTTCTGAATCAATATATGAAATAAAAACTGATATTTTTTCCAAGTGATTAGATCATTATAGTCCATCACACAGCTTATGGGCCTAAGCCACCCACTTTCATTATCATACTGCATATTTCGTAACCTAAGTGTAATAAACTGAAGCGTCAGTGGGCCGGCCATACAGCTCGAAGAACTGACAACCAATGGAGAAGAAAGGTTATTTCGTACCGGTAGACGAATTGTAAGGCAGGACCTCAGATGGAGTGACGACCTGGTAAGACATACAGGAAGTTGATGAACGCAGGCCGGTGCTTAGTGGTTATCTTTGGAGAAGGTCTATGTTCAGCAGTGGACTTGTGAAGGGCTGTAATGATGATACTGATTCATTCACCTCATTTAGTGAGTGTTCTGCCGCAACTTGTTTTTAGTAGGTAATTGCTTGCCAGTACAAGGATGCCTTGAGCACATTTTCTGTATTTTTTTTAAATGAAATGACAAACAAAATAGTCCACCTTATGGTATGTAGCTGATCCACCGGTAAGTGGGAATTGGTAAGTGGGTACTGAAGTCCATAGACTGCCTGCAGCTAACTTCCAACATAAAAGACTATAATGTGCTGTCACCTCTGACAACTCAGATGGAATATACTGACTCTATACCCTTCAGATTGGAACACAGTAGTACACGCACTGCTATTTGACGGCAGATATAGGTAAGAGGAAAAGGGAGGAGTCCATGTGGGTAAGTACAACTAGGTCGACTCCTACACAATAATAGAGTCCCACCACCTAGTAATAACACTACGAAATTGGCAAACATAGCTGGTTGCTTACTTGAATTTCGACAACTTTTACCTGTGGCGGCGAATAAATATTACGCGACACGCCTGGCGTGTCAAGTGCCACAGACAGCGTTAGAAACGGAAGAATACTTGTTTTTAGTGGGTAGCTATCTGTTTTTCTACGTGTTTTCTTTGAAATTGAGTGATATTTTTTTATGCAGAGATTACAAACCTTTCGTATTATTTTTTGTTTTATAAAAAATTATATTATAAAATTATTTATATAAGTAGGTACAGGTAGAACACCCTGAAAAACCTTGGTTTTTATTAAATTAAAATTTCACATAATACTAACATTTGTAAATATCAAACAATCAAGAACCTTATTTTGGAAAAAAATAAGGTTTATGATTCATTGATATTTACAAATGTTAAATATATTTAATGTTATACAAATATAAAAGTAAAGTCGATCTGAAACCGTCTAATTAGTAAGAATAGCAAAACAAGTGTTTTCAAAAGAAAAAAAACGCCGGCGATGTACGGCGGCGGATTGACATAAGACTATTTATTAGCGAACTTTTCTATGCATGAACGATTTCGAACTGTTTCAAGCAAAAATAAAACTTATACCATATCACAAGACCACATGGTACTTCGTAGGTCTATTCGGCCATATGATAGTAATAAGACCTCAGTTCAACCATTTTAAGCAAAATGAAACAATAAGAGAAACGCATTTTAACCGTGGTAGAGCCACGCGGCAGCTTTTGCTGTCGCACGGATGGGCCGGCTCGAACCGGGGTGGTACCACGACCTCACAGAATACCAGCGTGAAGTAGAGGTTTACCTATGCATTTCGCTTGGTGAGTGCAGGTGGCCGGAGGCCCTTTTTACTGGAAATGAGGCATTCCATCTTAGTCCTCACGGGTGACAACGCATCTGCATTTTGATTTGTAATAGAGGATAGATGTAGATGTCTATGAGCCGCAGCAACCACTTACCATCAGGTGGAATGTGTGCTCGTTTGTCACCCTTATCCTATTGTTACGGCCTACGGTTGCTCCCTTAAAGGATCCAATCCCCTGGGGCCCATCAGCAGAAGACTTCCCGAGCAAACGTAGGTCGGGCCTCCTAAGGCCACGTGGAATCTCTCTAATTACACTAAAATATATGGGGGAGCGTTATACTACGGCCAGTCGACCGGAAGGAATTTGGCGGAGTTCACTTACCTCTATCCAAGGCGACTGGTCCCTCCGGAGTCGGTCAGGTCGCATGTGGTTGTGTAGTGCAAGGGAAAGAATGGTGATGTGGTGTGTATCTGGGTGTGACTGATGGTGATTGAACCTAGACCTTAGCCGTCGGCAGCAGCCCGAGCGTCGACACCGCTCCAACTTGAGGGGGCCTTTCGAGGTTATCCACAGTCACTTTCTTGGTTCACCACGATGACAGTCACTTAACTCTATCGTACGATTAACTAGCTTACAGAAGCCACTAACTATCGCGGGGTATAAGGTTACCGCACAAAACACGCCCGGAGTTTCTAGGTCAAAGGTCACTACCGTTTCGCGTGGCAACAGTTCTAAATACCGAGGCCGCACTAGCTTATATTGCCGAATGCACTTATACAGATTCTGAGTCGGACCCAATAAGTCCCGGGAAAGGCTTTCTAAACAGGGAATACGCGTTATAATTCCTAGACAGGATATTTACTAGACGCCCTAACTATTCCGCGGTTCCCGCACAAATTAAAGGCGTGCAAACATTAGCACATCTGGCAGATGACTGACTCGCTTGCGACCCGCGCGCCACTGTGACGCTCGGAAGAACTTCAGACCGGAATCGCGCCGAGCCGAGTGACATCTGGTGTCGATTCCGACAACAGAGTTTTGCGCGAACAAACCCCCGTCCCGGACATAAGGATTTAGGTCCGCGAGCAAACCGGTCAGCGGGACAAGGTCGAGACTGCAAGTTGCAAGACCGAATCTACAACCAAACTAGGCCACCTTAGGCAATCTATTAGGTCTTGCAACCCTAATCAACGCCTCAAAGATATCCCTAATGTGGCAAGCCGGAGGGTCAGCCTCCACTGGATGCCCCTCCTGGGCATCGCAGCACTTTAATAAGTCCTGTACTGGACAGAAGTCCGACGACCTCTTTCAAACACCATCTGTGCCCCTATGATTAGTTCCGCAATCCGACCGGATCAGCTCTGCAAACAGTGACGCGACACGAAGCGGCCTCGAGCGGCCTCCTAAGCTTCAGTGCAGAGAGCACCCACAAATTCCACATGAACGTCGTCTGTGGAGAGCCGAACGAAACGCACAGATAGTCCCTAGTATGAATTTTCAACAAGTAGGCCTAGCCAGGCCACCCACCATATTATCATTTACTAAAATAGTGCGGCAGCTGATTTCAATCTGATAATCTCCAAAACTAGCTAGCCTGTTAGACAAGTAGTCCTATGCTCATATTTCAACTAATTTTTCAAAAGCATCAATGTTCAACTACAGAATTAATTCAACCAAATTAATCACCGATGCGCATAGGTCAACTTGCAAATTAAACAAAACAATAACGTAAGGGACAGCCCTACTTCTTAGAAAACAAAAATGATTAAACACTATCATAAACATAAACATAATTTTTCAAATAGTGCGCCATTCCATTTCAGATGAATTCAAATTTTCCTTTCAGCAAACAAACGCAACAATCAAATACAGTGATTAAATATATGTACAAAACACATGCAGTAGCATTTAAAGGAGTAGATTAAATTCAATTCTTTTAATTTAAACCGCTACAAATAGGAGAATTTCGCGGAAAGCCCAAAGCAATTTTTAATTTTAATTCAAGTATTTTTTTTTGACTAAGTGCTCGACCAAACCAAATCTAATACCCCTTGACAGCGTGATTCAACGCTACAGGGGGGCCCTAATCTTCCCACCACCAAGGGGAGGCCACATGGCGTGAACCCGAGATAAATAGAGCACAACCTTTAACAGTTGCCACTCGGGTTGTACGCCTTCACTGAGGCCGTCGGCAACAGAACATTTTGACAAGTGGACTGTTGACGGCTTAAGGCTCAGTGGAGGCGGCCGTGGTGGGAACTAAGGCAGCAGCTAGACAGGGCCGCCTCCATCAAATGGGGAACAGTGGTACACCAGTCGCGGCCACTCAGCTAACGGAAATGAGAAGGGTCCAGCGGACCGATGAGTGGCCGTGAAGTTCCTCTCCACACGCTGAGGGGGGGTGATGACACCCCCGCCTCTGGGGGAATTACCCCCCGACTGGTCGGGGGAGGGACTCCTTTCAAACTTAGGGGCCTGGTGGCTGGACGGCGGGCGCCGACAGTCACCCTGCAGAGGGCGTGGCTGAGCGCCCCCGCCCGTGGGGGTCGAGGGCCTGGCAGAGCCCCGAGAGGAGATGCCGTTCGCGCCCAGGCACAAAACGGCATGGTGATTGCCCTGGCAATGCAGACAGGGCCGTCGATGCGGACAGTCTCGCTGGAGGTGCCCTCCCAGACATGACCAGCACCAGCGGCGCTCCTTGGCGATAGTTCGCCTCGCTGGAACCGGCTTACCTAATAATTTCGGGCACGACGTTACCCGGTGATCAGATGCTCGACAATAGGAGCAGGGGGGGGTTGACGACGACTTGCCTGGCGGGTTCAGCCTCTCACTGGGCACGTCTCGCAAGTCGTCAACGGTGCCCGCCGCGTTCTCGATCTGCCGGCACTGCTCCTCCAAAAACCGCAGCAGGTCATAGAAGGGCGGAATATAGGAGGCCTCGTCCCCGCCGTACCTCTCCTCAAAATGGATTCGCAGGTCGAGAGGTAGACGGGACAGCACGATGCGGAGCAACAAAAAAGCCCATTCGCCCACTGGTAAACCCAGCCGCCTCAAAGTATTACAGGCCACCAAGACTGGATCCAACAGGTCCGGACGCAGTCTGGCCCGGTCACTAAGCAGCGGGAGGCTTAGAAGCTGCTTAACATGCTCGTCTGCAATTCGCCGGACGTTGGCGTATCTTCTGGCTAGGAGGTCCCGAGCAGTCTGGTAGGCGTCGTCCGACAATTTCAAGTGGCCGACGACGCCCAGGGCCTCCCCCTCCAGTGAGGCCAGGAGGTACGCCATCTTTTGGCTCGGGGTCAAGTCACTCCGGGCGTCCACTAGGCTGTCGAAAAGACCAACGAAGGTCAGCCATTCGGAAAGGACCCCGGAGAACTTTGGCAGGTCCAGAGTTGGGAGTCGTCCCAACAGCTCCGGCTGAAGCTGCTTCAGAGAGGACTCGGACAGGTTACTCATCCGAGCTTCACGCGCCTCCTCGGCATACCTGCCTTCAGCCTCGATCAACTCGTCCGTGAGCCACAAGAACTGCTCATAGTCCGCGAAGCAGGAGTCCAGGACTCCCTTCTCCACATCCGAATCCTCGAGCTCAGCGTAAGCCTCCTCCACTGCGGCCCTTCGAGCATCCAACTGCTCGAACCGCTTCATCAAGTTATGGACCCTATCCGGTCGACCTATCAAAGCATGGGCGCTTGTGGCCCAGCGTAGCTCAGTCCGCAAACAACGGATCAGTAGCTTGGGCGATGTCATCACTATTAAAGACAAATTACGACGCGGCTTGAGCACAGTTTACAAAGATAACAAATAAAAAATACAACAAAAAATTAACAGTTAATAAATGCAGTTCCTATCAAATCGCGTTGAATAGAAATTACACAAATACGAACTACTTGCTACGTATCAACCAAATACAAGTTAGCACAAAAAAGACACAAATCAAATTAACAAATAACAAATACTAGTGCGATCGAATCAAGTTAAATTCAAATTGCGCAAATACAAATTACTACTATTTAGTTCAAATACAACTTACAGTATAAACGAAGATACACATCACGGTCGATCAACAAAAAATGCCTAGCTCGGAAATCGAACCTTCGATAAGTAATCCACTACAACTCTCCGACAACGATAATTAACCGATTACGTAAAAATAACCATCTACCTACATGACGTATATCTCTAGAAAATCTCCCGCTTGCACAACCTAGGGCGCGGCTTTTCAAATTACCCTCTAACCAAAAAAAAAGGCAAGCAACAAAGCAACAAAGGAAAATAATTCTATTATTACGTACAAAAAAAATATTTTTACGTATTACGGACGGGCGTGATTGTAGATGCCAATTAAACCAATCACACCAACGCTCCCTGCCACCAAAATTGTTTAATGTTTATCAAACACTATAGTCGGGATCGACCGGGAATCGAACCCGGAATCGCGCTCTGCTACCAGTTTGTTACGGCCTACGGTTGCTCCCTTAAAGGATCCAATCCCCTGGGGCCCATCAGCAGAAGACTTCCCGAGCAAACGTAGGTCGGGCCTCCTAAGGCCACGTGGAATCTCTCTAATTACACTAAAATATATGGGGGAGCGTTATACTACGGCCAGTCGACCGGAAGGAATTTGGCGGAGTTCACTTACCTCTATCCAAGGCGACTGGTCCCTCCGGAGTCGGTCAGGTCGCATGTGGTTGTGTAGTGCAAGGGAAAGAATGGTGATGTGGTGTGTATCTGGGTGTGACTGATGGTGATTGAACCTAGACCTTAGCCGTCGGCAGCAGCCCGAGCGTCGACACCGCTCCAACTTGAGGGGGCCTTTCGAGGTTATCCACAGTCACTTTCTTGGTTCACCACGATGACAGTCACTTAACTCTATCGTACGATTAACTAGCTTACAGAAGCCACTAACTATCGCGGGGTATAAGGTTACCGCACAAAACACGCCCGGAGTTTCTAGGTCAAAGGTCACTACCGTTTCGCGTGGCAACAGTTCTAAATACCGAGGCCGCACTAGCTTATATTGCCGAATGCACTTATACAGATTCTGAGTCGGACCCAATAAGTCCCGGGAAAGGCTTTCTAAACAGGGAATACGCGTTATAATTCCTAGACAGGATATTTACTAGACGCCCTAACTATTCCGCGGTTCCCGCACAAATTAAAGGCGTGCAAACATTAGCACATCTGGCAGATGACTGACTCGCTTGCGACCCGCGCGCCACTGTGACGCTCGGAAGAACTTCAGACCGGAATCGCGCCGAGCCGAGTGACATCTGGTGTCGATTCCGACAACAGAGTTTTGCGCGAACACCTATAAAAAAAAGTTTTTTTTAGGAGACTTGTTTTCCAGAAAATTGTTTACAACTTGAGCTTGTGAGCGATCGCAATGAGTGCTATTATTTGTTACTTATTAGACTATTATTCCACAACATAATTTAAAAAAAAAACCGAAAAAGAAAAAAGAGTACCATGTACAAGTTAAGAAAAGGTTGTCAACCCCTAAAAATTTCAAATTTTCAAAATATCTAGAAACAAAGCTGTAGGCATGAACTACTTGCAAAAGAATGAATATTTTGTTGTGGATAAATCTTCCAAAAACGCAATTTGAGCGAGTTATCACAATTTTTAAAAAGACACGACTCGCATGTCATACGCCACAAAAATAATCGATGGCAGGCCTGGCGTGCCATCCGCACTGAACCAGTTAATTTGTAATTTTCTTTCCCCTTAAGAGTGCTTTTAACATGCCTTTTGAACTTAGGCAAAAGCAAATCAGTAAATTAGTACATTGCATATGAACCCCTTTTTATTTTGTGTCCATAGGTTACAGTAACCACTTGCCATTAGGTAAATTGTACCTCATTTTAATAATACCACAAAATGAGTATATCTTACCTGTTTCATGATTCCCATTTTCTTCTAATTTGGAATTCTCTATTTCGAAATTATCTTGCTCAACTTTAACAGATTCAAGGCTAAAAATTTCGTCCTTACAATCATTTTCTATATCACACTCTACTGGCCTGATATCTATATGACAAATTGGTGTGAATTGAATCTCATCTCTAGCCTCATGCGGTTTTGGTATTGACTGAAATCAAATTCTTTTTTTAAATAAGAGAAAAAGCCAGTGCGGTGGTGGCGTAGGAGTATCCATACTACCCTATACCATCCATACCATAGAGGGAAACTGAAACAGGAGATAGGCGGCACCATCTTCCTGACAACAACCCCAAAAATAATAAAAAAACGGACAAAAGTGAGGGTTCCGAATAAACTTAAATAACAATGTAGATAGTTTTCATACATCCATCTCAACTATTTTTCGAATCAGATTCAATCACAAATGCTGTAAAGTGACAAAGATCTACCTTTGTTTATTGTGCAATATTACCTATAGATAATATTTCGTTAATATTGGAGTAATATACAGGGTCATTTTTCAGAGTAGCCTTTTTAACTTAAGTTCAAATATATAAATAATGATATACCATTATTGCAGTTTTTGAAAATACTAGTAAATATGTAAGGCTTCTACTTTTATTTGAAATTACCCCAAATTGAATGTAATTCATGGGCAACAACATTTTTGCCTTTGCCTGAAATAAACAGTCGTTAAACCCAAGGTTCTAATAAGACTGAACAAGCCGCAGATCAGGATAGTAACAAGTGCTATCACAGAACACGGCAACTTTAACAAACATTTATTTACCATAGGTGTTACGAATAGTCCCCTGTGCAGGGCATGTATGGGGGACAATGAAACGGCAGCCCACGTATTGCTGACGTGTCCGGAAGTCACTATATAAAGGACCTACTTCTGGGCACACCGGGATCACTCCCCGAAGTTGCGTGCAACATCAAAGGACTGTTGAACTTCTTCGGGGAGATCTCATGGCTCTAATAATTACATTATTCCTGCCCACACGCAAAATACGCGATTAGACGTGGAGTTGCGGAAAACAGCCCGTTTATTCAATTCAACATTTTTGCCTACCGATCGACCCTTACGAATTTGTACGTGCGCAGTAAAATCTGTTAAAAAAATGAATTACCACACATTTTGAATTTAAAAGATAAAAAGGATCGAATATTAGATATTTTTATTTATTAATTTTTCTTCACCATTTGCCTATATTACTTATTCTGAACATTCTCTACAAATTTGGCCGGTTATTGCAAAATAACCCTGTACAACAGTACTAAACAGTTAGATAATTAATTTTGTAAAAATAATTACTTAACTTACTGAAATTTGTAAAACATATAACATAGCTCTAACGAAGTAGCTTTAAAGAACATAAATTGGATTAAAGAATAAATTTAACTTTACAGTAGAAAAAAAATTGTCCCATGTGGCAAAGTAAAGCAGCATAGAAGGCGCGAGATAGGTAGTGATAGTCAAGGTACCTGCCAAACGATTATTAAGGCAAATACTTCATTATAATAGGAATGACTCATCAAGCAGTGAACTTTTATTAATAAAAAGTATAATAGCGTTGATCGCATGTTAGAATATCCACTGCTCTATATACCTACCCAGAGGACAGGTGTCGTAAGAGGCGATACAGGGAAACAGAAACTGTTGTTGGGCAGCAGCATCTTCCTGATAACAACTCAGATTAATATAAACTGCAATTGCCAACTTGTCAAGCATGGCAAATTTGGCAAAATCCCCCATATGAATCAACTTGAGGCCTATGTCAGCAGTAGACTTTTATAGGTTTTACTGGATTGAATGGATAATACCATGGACTCTCCTGCAAGCGACTGCTTCAGAACTGCATTAGACTCAATAGCCTGTTGTTGTAATATTTTGCAACGAATGAGTCTTGCATGACAGGTGAAACAGACAATTATGGGCCCCTCATTCTCATCCATCTGAAAATATGAAAGTTCATGATAAATATGGAAAACTACTTAAATATATGAGCCATGGTAGCTCAGATGGTTAGCGCTCGCTGTAAGTTTCACAGTACGCGAGCAACCTGGGTTCAGTCCTTGGCAGCATCAATGAAATTGTTAATTACAATTTTAAGTAGTGATTTACCAAGTGCTCAGTGGGGAAGGAAAAAATCGTGGGGAAACCTGCATGGCTCAGAAATAAGAAGAAATATTTCAAAGACATGTGAAGTTTGCAAACATGCATTGGGGCAGCGCGGCGGACATTTCCTTACCCTAAAAACCCTCTCAGAAATGAGATGAGGCCTGTGCCCAGTAGTGGGGCATATATAGGCTGTAAATTAATCAGAACACATACTGCTGCTTGGTGACAGTTTTAACCTTTTTAATTTAATATCAATTGCTGAATGAAGTAAGTTCCAGGTGAATTTGTACATTAACAACTAGATTATTTGGTTGAAATTTAGAATCGTTTTGCGGGAGGAGGGGGCAGGGGTTGAGGGGAGGGGAAATGGGGAGAGCGCCCCCTTACTCCCGACACCACTCCCATTAAAAGGTAATACACCGTTCTTGAGCAAAATCAAAAAGAAAATCCCATAGACCTAATCTGAAAGTAACATTTATCGTCTCCGGCAGTTGGGGGAAGAGGGTAGCAGGAGTGTGCCCTATCAGGGAAAGCTCCTCTATCTTTCCCTCGTTGTGGAAAAGTATAGTTTATGAGTAATGTTTTTTTTTGTAAAATCATAACCTTTTCTACACAGGAATATTGACCCAAAGTTACTTCTACAACGGCTTCGGCGCTGCGGGAAGTGCAGCCCCTTCGCACTTGCGTAGCAAATCCCAGGCCCCTGTGCGAGCCGTAACGGCTGAGACTGGTCGCCGAAGGCGACCAATTAGCCGAAGCTGCGTAGGTGAGCCTTAGGCGACCAGCCTCAGCCACTACGGCTCGCACAGGCGCCTGTGATTTGCTACAGCGGGCGGGGGCTGCTCTCCCTCCGCACCTACGGCTTTACAAAAACACTCTAGGACTAGGGCAGACAAGACTACGTGGAGTCGGGGCGTGCTGGTTTAATTTTAGTACAGATTCGATATCTTATCTATAAAGTCAGGTTGCCTTCCCTCCTGCCACAACCTTCTAACATATTACAACTGAAATTATTTCTGGGTGTTCAAGTATTTCTGGGCAGTTTTAAACAATTCAGAAATAAAATAGTATATTATAATCATTTCTTTACTGTCTATAAACATAATGTTTTTTATTAATTTCTCAAAAGGATCTCTTTTATTCCTAATAATTTCTCATAAATATTCATATATCAAGTCAGTAAAATTTTCTCTATTATTATAGTTGTCTTTAGCGTATGGAGTGTAGAGTTAGCGAAATATCTCTTGACAGAGAGTATAGACAGTAGAATAATGTGACACTAGTCTTACGTCCTTGTCGCACTTTCACAAAATTCTGTATTCTATCCAGCTTTCACAGTAATTTTTCCGTTTTACGCATATTAGGTTATAATAGTTTTAATTTACTTTTTCGATAACGGTGCATTACCTTTTAATGTGAGTGGTATTATTATAATCGGGGACCAAATCTCTACCAAATGAAACACCTTACTCCGCCAAATTCGTGCCAAACGATTCTAAATCCAACCCAATTATTTTATCTCATAAGGATATGGGCGCATTTTTCTCATAACAGGTCAGAATAATAAAAAAAAAGCAGTTGCCAACCAGCCGGCCTAGCATGGCAACTATGGCAAATAATAATAATAATACCCGAAATAATACTAAAAATATATAAAACATATTTTCAACCTATTTTGGAATATGCATTCCAAATTATATTGAGTTGCTGGAGAAGCTTCAACACAGACATTCAAGTTTATAGAGCATTGAAAATATACCATATAAGGAAAGTCTAAAAACAGAATAACAGAATAAAGTGGTAGAGCCATGCTGCAGCTATATTAGTAGTATAGTTGTAGCATGAATGGGTCGGCTCGATCGGGGAAGGACCACACTCTCACAGAATTCTAGCGTAAAATAGCAGCTTAACACTGCTGTTTTGTATGGTGGTGAGTAGACAACCGGAGACCCTTTTTACTGGAAAAGAGGCATTCCATCTTAGTCCTCACGGGTAACAGCGCATCTGAATTTTGATTCACAAACGAGGATAGATTTAGATATCTATGGGCCACAGCAACCACTTACCATCAGGTGGACAAAGTGTTTGTTTGACTCTCTTACTACTCTTGTACAGACAAAATAAAAGATGAAATTAAAAAAGTTTTCGAAATAATAGTACCTAACAATAAATTATAATCATACAATTTTAATACATTGTTAACCAAAATCTAGCTGATCAAAACTTTCAGAGATTTAAGATATTAGCAGCTTGGGTCGCATAATATTTCACGTCGAAATATTCATTTATATTATTGATTAATAATCATACAATACAATGATAATTTTTAATCATAAGATGCTTAGAGAATGCTATTACACAACATATTCATGACAATACTTTTGTAAATTAAATGAATAGCTTTTCGAAATAATGTTTTCTTTGTTGTATTTTTATGAAGGCACACACAATAAATCCAGTGATATTGTTCAAATACAATAAAAATCAATATTTTATTTCAATATTATGTCTCCTTATTAGGAATATTGTATGGTGTGCTTATTTGTCACCCTCTCGTATAAAAAAAAGAATTAGGAGATTTGATTGAAACCTAAAATAATACATGATCTAGAAAACTTGGACAAACTATTATTTAAGTACTCAAACAACACACATCTTAGGGGCATCACATCAAATTGACTAAAGCCTTGTCACCTAATATCTCACCTATTTTAGCTAGAGCGGTTGAAGTATGGAACAAGCTACCAACAAAAGTGATGTCAGCCCAAACCATACACCAGAACAGATTTACCAAACAAATAAAAGAGAATATCTACAGATTTGATACCAGGATACAGGCTCATATTGGTTGTTAGAACTGCCGGCCTGCAAAGAATTTTATTTACACTATAAGGATGACAACAGAGTATGCAGTACACCTGATGGTAAATGAATACACATAGACATCTACAATTTATCCCCAATTAAGAATCAAAAATGTGCTGTCACCCCTGAGGGCCAAGACGGAACACCTCGCCTCAGTAAAAAGGGTCTCCAGTTCTCTGCACTCACCATACAAATAAGAGAAGTATAAGGATGGTATTCTGAACATGCATGGTACCACTCCAGTAGAGTGACCCACCCTTGATACAACCATAATATAGCTGCAGCTCTCTACCACATATAAAATAATGATAATAATATTCTACAGACAGAATTTCAGTCACAATGGAGACTATTCATCAGCACAGGATAGGATTATATTGCATGAGTGTGTAAGCAAGCACATGTGCACATTAATTTCTTCTCTGATTTCTCAGTTTGATAGCAATATGAGAAATATGAGAGCAAGGGAATTTCTGTCTGTAAGCAAATAATAGAACAGACACCGCGAATAAATCTACGGAGCAGTGCAAGTCGCGTGGAAGAATGCACAAGGTACCTTTTCATGACATACTTAGTAAGTTTGAGCCTGTGGGCTCTAACGCATGTTGCAAACAACTAAGTTTCGGTATCTTCTCGTACGTAGTAGGATTTCAGACTAGTTCGCTGCACCTTAGCTTTGCCCCGATCTATCGCATTTTATATCAGGCAAGTTATAATGTATTTCTCCGGCGATAACAACAAATTACCGCAACTACAATTTGCAATATTAACAAACTTACTAAAATGTTCGTCAATGTTTTGTACAAATTTTGGAGACAAGTCTTCTTTAGTACAAACATGCGTACATTAACGCATAAACAAATTCTACAAACTTCACTAGCCATTCCTCTTTCCTATAGCTTTAATATAATTGAATTCACTTTTTCATCAATAAACCGGAGTTTTCAATAATATTAAAATGATTAAAATGCAGTATGTACAGTAGGCAGTTACTATTACTACTTACTTCTTGTATTGTACATACAACTTTATAATTTGTGCTTACTATACTGCACAAACTATATAGAAACACTCAAAGAGTATAATAAGTATATACAGGAAGAAACACTACGCGTTCTATACTGTTTGACAGTTTGACAGTAGGAGTAGAACACAGAGTTTTCACTTACAATTTTGGTTTGTCCCTATTTTTTTTAGGATTTATCCCTAAAATTCACTAAGCGATCTTAAAATTCTTATTTTTAAGGAGCATATTTATATTCGAGAAATTAAACAATAATTTATTTTATCATTTCGAATATTTATTAATAAATCAACAAAAGATCAATCACCAAAAACCAAATCATTTTAAATTACTTACAATTTAATCGAAAAGAAAAATTCAATATTTTTTGTATTCCGAGGCGCAATTCAGAGTGTAGTATGTAAATGAAACAAAACAAAGCTAATCAAATCAAGCAAGCTTTTGTAGGTATACATAATATGACTAAGTTTCGACTACATCTATAACAATGGAACTGATATTATAAATGACAAATTAAAATTGGACGGATTACATTAATTAATAGTACGGGGGATTCCCCTTTAAAAAATGACCCATAGGCGGTGGTATCATAGCGTTTCAACTACAACAGGGCTACCATCATAAGTTATGATTTTTCCCCGAATTTCCCTAAATCCCTGTCTTATTAAAATAATCCCTAGTCATGAACAATTTCACTTAGTTTTCCCTAAAAAAGGGAAACTTCCCTAAAAGTGGAATCACTGGTAGGACAGGCAGAGGCAGTAATTACTAGGCATGAGACTGATATATCAAAACGTAACTAATACGTTATCAAATACGTAACGTTATGTTATCAAATATCATATCACAGAGTACCTTTGTATAAACCGAAATGTATCATATCATATCGATAAACCTAAGTACATAACCGTTATCACAAATCCAACCAAAACCAACTAACCAACGTACGAAACCAACCAACCAACCGATGTCCTTTGATATTCGTTGTTTCTCGTTCTAGCAACGGTATCATAAATACGTATGAAAGAGATGAAGCGAATATAGATTTCGTTGCGATGTTTTGGTAGTTATCATAAAACGGTGCACGTAGTGAAATATAATTAAATAAATAAGAGTCTTAACAACAAGGTCGAATTTTAAATAGTTAAAATTATTAGATATGAGAGTTGTCAGTTTTAAATGACTTTGAGGACATTGGACACAAGACTTAGATTTGTTTCTCCCTTTATAATATATATAATATATAGTCTAAGGTTAGAGAAAGCCCTGTAAAAAATTGTGTGTGAATAGCTAATTAATATGTGTGACGCTGACTTAAGTCGCTATTTGTGTGAGTGCCAGAAAGGGCGGTTGATCTTGCGTTTTATGGTTTACTGATTTGTTTTGTATTTGACTACCTACTTAAAGAATCGAAAATTTATCCAAAAAACCAATCATTAATGTGGAGTTATTTCTAAATAGTGGACAGTAAAATGCCGTTTGTAAAGTGTAACTTTCATAATCAGGAATATAAGCATTTAGGAAACACGACCAATCTAAGAAATCACTTGAAAAGAAAGCATGCTGATAAAATAGATAGGTAAGAATTAGAAGAGGGATCATCGTCTGAACATCACGTTCAAGATGAAGCGCAACCAAAAAAATGTAAAAGTTCTTTTAAGAATTATTTTAACAGAAATCAGTTGTTGAAGACAAAGGCTATTGTGAATTTACTTCACAGTTCTACACTAGACGAGCAAACAAAAAAAGTACAATAATTATTTATTGTAATTTCTATTTGTAATAACTGCTCAAGACAATCGATAGTCTATTGATATATCGATGGTTTTATAAGAAACTATCGATTACTATCGAATACTTCAAACAATTGATGTTTATAGTGCGGCCGTTCAGAGAATGCGTTCCTGACACGTCGCGATTGAACTGACGACGTAACTTTGTAATGGCGTTGCAGTTACGATAAAAATATTTTTGCTGGTTGTTTACCGTTTTAACAATTGATGAGTATTAAAAGAACATTATTATATCAATAATCAATGAATGTTATAATTTTGTGCCAAACTGAGTATCAAATAACTTGGTAAACAATATTTTTCTAAATCTATACTGCGCTATTACAAGGTTATGTCAGCGCTTTATATTTGTAGTGCTGTGCTAACAATAACAGGCAATAACAGTATCGTAATCTGTTCTTATACAGTATAACTGTATAAGAACAGAGTGTATAGTGTATAAGAAGTATAACTTTATAAAATAATACGTTTTGTTTTTCTTTTTAAGATTTTGAAAATAATGGACTATAAGATAACTTTTATTAAATATAAAAATAAAACTACGTCCAAACCGAATGCGCGAAAGAAAGTAGCATTTTTATATTTAGGTTGAAAATGGTAACCCCAAATGGCGTTATGGGCCGCCATTTTGTGATGCTAAAACAGTCGTCTGTTGTCGTTTCGTGCACATAGACCACGTTCTTCAAGTGTTTTCAATCTGTTTTTATTTGATTACCCGGCTTTCGTTTAATGGACTGTTTCTGCTTTTCAAACTAACATCGGCGCTAAATCGCATTTCCATTGTGTTTTGTATTGCGTTCTTTTTACTTTTGGTGCATAATAATGCCTAAACGTGGACAAACATTGAAAAGTGGAGCCCGTGAGTTAATCATCAAGCTACAAGATTACTTTGAGCGGGAGCGGCAAAATGGCGGACCCCTGTTACCTGTCGAACAAGTACAAGAACGCGTCTCTCAGGCGCTTGGAGTAAGCAAACGAACGATAACAAATGTTAATAAAGAAAAGTTCGGCTCTACTGGCACGGAAGGTAATAATTTACGTACTCCGAAGAAGAAACGTAGAACTAAACCTGTGACAGACATTGACACCTTTGACACCGATGCAATCAGAAATCATATATATGGTTACTATTCCAGAAATGAATATCTCAACAGGAAGAAGCTTTTGGCATCGTTAAGAGAAGCTGGACTGTTTATCGGGGGTAAAACTGCTTTAACCAAAGTCTTAAAAGATATTGGTTTTTCGTATAAAAAAACAGACAAAAGCAAAAATTTATTAGAACGATACGACATAATTTTAAAACGGATCAGTTTTTGAGAGAAGCAAAAAATATTGATAACTGGGATAATGTCGTGTTCATTGACGAGACATGGCTAAACGCCAATAACACGGTTTCCCGTTCTTGAACGGATGATACACAAGCGTCGACGTCGAAATTACCAATGAGTAAGGGGGCCCGTCTGATAATATGCCACGCAGGTTCTGCAAAATACGGCTTTGTGGAGAACGCGTTACTGGCATTTCAATCATAAACCACAAATAACTACCACGAGGAAATGAATGCCACTACATTTAAAGAGTGCTTCCAGAACGTGCTTTTGCCCAGCCTACCAGAGCCTTCTGTAATATTCATGGATAATGCCTCCTATCACTCGGTTCAAATACAGAAACCACCTACCCAAGCTAATAAAAAAGAAGAAATGGTGGCTTGGTTACAAGCAAAAGGCATTGACGCAAATATTCAGATGCTAAAAACAGAGCTAATTAAATTAGTTAAAGTAAATAAAGCGGGAAATGTGCGATACGAAATCGATGAACTGGCTCTGGAGTACGGTCATCGCGTTCTAAGAATTCCACCGTATCATTGCCTATATAACGCGATTGAGCTAATCTGGGCTCAAATAAAACGTTACGCCGCCCGCCACAATACTTCCCCGCCATTCAGCACGAAAAAGATGATGACCCTATTAAAAGAAGCCTGCGGGGAAGTCACAAGAGATGACTGGGCAAAGGTTGTTGAGAAGACTAAAACCTGATTGTTGAACATTTTGACCGAGATATCAATCTAATTTCAATTTGATTTTAATCAAATCGAGATTTTGTTATTGATAATAATATAATTATACATGTAGGCGAAGATGACGATGAAGACACCACCTCCTCAAGCGAATCGGAGTCTGATTAATATTCTGTACGCACATTCAATTCAATGTACTTTATTGCATAGAAATACAGATTGTAACTTTGTAACAAAGAATAAATAAAACAATTTTATTATATTAATATTACCTTTTTTTGCTTTCCACTTAAATATAAATTTAAATGATTCCGCCAATTTAAAATGAAAATAATCTTAAAAATAACGCAGTGGTTCATTTTGGAGGAACGGTAACGAACTCAGTGTTATGTTGTGCCCATCACTAGTCGTGATTAACTGATAGGTGTCAGGAACGCATTCTCTGAACGGCCGAACTATAATGAGCATTACAGTGACCCCACGGCAGCGTTGCCAACACCAATTTGTTAAATTCACCGAAAATCCATGTCAAATTCCCCAATTTAGGGACAAATCTTCAACAGATTCCCTATAAATTCTCCTCAATTTTATTTCAAGAAATGAAACAATTTTCAACTAATTTTATAAGATTTATTTTATAACTAACTTACATTTTTTCATTTTACATATATGCATGCCGTTCTCTACTTTATAATTAAAAAATAAAGAAATGTAAAGCATTAAATGATACACAAAAGTTGCCGAAATAAATCCGAAAATTTAATGTGTTGCAATGAAGATAATTATAAAAAGGAAGTCATTCGATATTCATAGTATAGTTTTTTTGAAGAAAGGTTCTGAATTGGCACGGGCTATCAATTTTCAAAATCCCCGCATTTTCCCCGCATAATACCAATCCCCAACCAACTTTAAATTCCCCGCAATTTGGGGAATTCCCCACATGTTGGCAACGCTGACCACCGGGCAGTAATCTTCATTATGGAGTGTAGAGTACAAGGAAGACTATCTCTATATATGAAAAGTGTCCCTAAAAACGCGTCCAATAAGGGTGGCGCTGCAGTAGCATAGGGTAAATTAAAAAAAAGCGCCAAAATTAATAAGAATAAGATGGAGACATAAATAAGGACCGACCAATCCGCTTGGTTTAGTACTACGTAAATAGTTGAGATTTTCTATAAGTGGCATTTTACTAACTACTCTAGTCATGAAATTTTTTGAATATTTGAATTCAGTTGACTTCAACAACCGTCTACAACAGCTATATTCATATCGTAGTTTTTCAGACGCCAGCGCTATTGTGGTAGGTTTTGGAACCTCTATTTTCAGTAAATAGTAGGACACTTTTTCAATTTTCGCCCCTTATAAGATGGTTCTCCTTGTACTCTACACTCCATAATCTTCATGTAGTGAAAATTATATACACTGTGTATATAATTTTCACTACATGTATAATACACAGTAATCTATGGTGAAAACCAAAGAGAATATAATCACTACGTTTAAGAGGCGGGAATTCCTTAGCACAAATTATAAAGTTGTATGTACAAGTTCCTCAGTAAAAATAAAAGTATGAAAAGGATGCCAAGCTAGGTACCTTACCAACAGCAAGACATGACATTTAATTTTTGAGAAACAATGCTGACAACATAGTTGAATTATAATAGCGCTGCAAATATTTTACTTCGAATAATTTTATCGATTATGTGTTTATCTATATATAGTTTATAGATATTTTAAGAATTATTGGATAAGTTAGATTTCTATTATAAAAATCCCGATCAGGATAAGAAATCCATGTATTTGCACAGCAATATTTTTTCTTTTTTTTTAATAAGAGAGGGGGCAAATGAGCATGCGGCTTACCTGATGGTAAGTGACTACCGCCGCCCACGAACAACCGCAATACCAAGGGAATTGCAGATGCGTTGCCGGCCTTTTAGAAAGGTGTAAGCTCTTTTCTTGAAGGTCCGTAAGTCGTATCGGTCCGGAAAAATCGCCAATGGTAAACAATTCCACAGAGAAGTTGTACGAGGAAGAAAACTCCTAGTAAAACGCACAGTCGTGGACTGTCAAGCATCCAGATAATGAGGATGGAATTGTGAATTTTGACGCGATGTGCGTTCGTGAAATTTGGCGACTGAAATTAATCCGAACAATTCCTCAGAGCACTCCTCGTGGTAGATTCAATAGAAAATACAAAGGGATGCAACATTCCTACCAGTGCCAGTGTATCGAGCCGATCAGAAAGAACTCGGTCATCGACGATTCGAGCCGCTCTGTGCTGGATGCGGTCAAGTAGAAGGAGCTGGCACTGGGGAGTCCCTGCCCATATGGGAACAGTATTCCATTTGAGGCCGAACCTGCGCCTTTTAAAGTTGGAAGCGGTGTGCCGGCATGAAATACTGTCTCGCTCTGCTGAGCACGCCAATTTTTTTAGAGGCCAATTTGGCCTTCTCTTCCAAGTAATCATGAAACTGGACGTCACTCTAATTGGACCCCGCTAATTATAGACCTATTTCTGTACTACCAACTCTCAGTAAAATTTTTGAAAAAATAATTTTGGATCAATTGTTAATTTTTTTTAATACAAATAAATTACTTCATAAAAATCAATTTGGTTTTACAAGGGGTCGCTCGACGTCTGACGCCGGTGTTGAGCTTATGAAATATATTTTTAATGCCTGGGAGAATTCACAAGATGCCTTAGGTATTTTCTGTGACCTTTCCAAGGCTTTCGATTGTGTTCATCATGATACATTAATCAGGAAACTACAACATTACGGTGTAAAAAATTTGGCGCTTAAACTTATTACTTCATATTTAAGTAACAGAACTCAAAAAGTCGTCATTAATGGTAAATGTTCCTCCGGATCGGTAGTATCAATGGGCGTTCCTCAGGGCTCGATTCTTGGCCCATTCCTGTTCTTAATCTATATTAATGACTTACCTTATCTTGTAGGGGACAATCACGATATAGTATTATTTGCTGACGATACCTCTTTAATTTTCAAACTGAAACGGCAGTCAATTAAATATGACGATGTAAATAATGCTCTATCGAAACTAGTACATTGGTTTAACGCCAACAATTTGCTCTTAAACGGCAATAAGACAAAATGTATTAAATTTACAATACCTAATGTAAAACATTCGAAAACCAATGTGCTCTTAAATGGGGAGGAGTTGAGTCTTGTGGATACCACTGTTTTTCTCGGTATTACTATTGACGCGAAACTTCAATGGGGCCCCCATATATCTAAATTAGCAAGCAGACTTAGTTCTGCAGCATATGCTGTAAGAAAGATTAGAAGTCTCACAGATGTTGAGACAGCTAGGTTAGTGTATTTTAGTTACTTTCATAGCGTAATGTCTTATGGAATTTTGCTATGGGGTAATGCGACTGATATTGAAGCTATATTTGTTTTGCAAAAGAGAGCCGTACGGGCGATTTATAATCTAAATTGTAAAGATTCCCTTAGAGAAAAATTTAAAGAAATAAACATATTAACTTTGGCATCGCAATATATTTATGAAAATGTAATGTATGTACATAAAAACATAAATAGCTTTAATAAGAATAAGGATGTTCATACCTTAAACACTAGGAACAAACATAAGCTTGTAATGCCACTTACAAGACTCCACAGAATTAGTAATTCATTTATGGGGCAATGTATACGCTTTTACAACAGAATCCCAGAACATGTTCAAAGTTTGTCAATAAACAAGTTTAAAAGTTTTATTAAAGAAAAACTGTACAAAAAGGGTTATTATAATATCAAGGAATACATGAGTGAAAATAACCCCTGGGAATAAGGTGATCGCCACCATGCTGGTTCTATGAAAATTCATTTAAAATTGTATAATCAAAATTATTGTTAAGTGAAATTATGTTTAAAAAAAAAAGTCCCGCTGGGTTTCTTGCTGGTTCTTCCCAGGACAGAGGTATTTTCCGAACCAGTGGTAAATAAAATAATGACTTTCAATAAGTATTATGTAATAATCCATATTGAATAAAAAATCATTCTATTCTATTCTATTCTACTCGATATATCGACACAGAGGCAACAAGGGGAGTGCCTTGAAACTGAGGAGATACGACAAACGGGTTCTTTTTAGCGGTAAACGCGCAAACTTGTATCTTCTGTGGATTGAACTGGACTAGATTTAGTCTCCCCCAGTCTGAGACTTTGTTCAACAAAGTCTCGACTTCAGACACAAGTTTGTTCCGGTACTCGGCGACAAAGTGTATAAAAAAGTGGTAAAATAAAAAATAATTATATTTAACCTACTTCAATATAAATAAAATGGATAACATCCATCATTAATGTAGTCGAATTTAATTAAATAATAATTATTAAGGATTATTCAAAAACCACAGGTCAGATCTTGATGAATTTTATATGGGACGACACGAGAAGCACCAGCTTTCATATAATAAAAGAATCATCAAAATCGGTACACCTAGAAAATAAGTTCTAAGTTATTACATATAAAAAATACAGTCGAAATGAGAACCTCCTTCTTTTTTTGAAGTCGGTTGATAAAGAACGCACAACTTAATTAGTAATTTTAGTGGCTTTTATTATATAGGAATGGGCAAACGAGCATAGATTTTATTTTTATATCCGTATTGTGTAGTAGTTCCAAAAGCATTAACGATCCCGATTTTTAGGTTTCTTCTCGCGTAAACGTGTTTCAACACTTTATTCTTAATCAGAAACAAATTATAACTTGTTGAGAATATAAAATATTCATTTAGCTATACCCTGTTATTCTGCTTTTTTCAAATAACCCAATAAGTTTTCTTCAGATATCGCCAAGGATATATTTATAATTTTGCATTCATTTCTAATTAACAATAAGCTTAAATGTTGTATTAACTCATCGACAATAGAGCCTCTGTGACTTTCACATTTCCAAATAAATTCTAAAGTGACTAACATTAAGGTTTCTACAAAAGTGCATGCATCTTGTCTATACAAACACGGCAACATTTGTTTCACACAACTTGATTGTGGGATAAGTGAGTTCCACCCACGGACCTCTATATATGGACTGGCTATAACCGTGACATAATGAGGCGATTTGGTTTTCCCCATTTTGCGCTGATAGCAGAAGTGAACGTACACGGAATTAATAATAGAGATAAGACAGTGTGACAAAATATATCGATAAGAATTCTATACCCAGGCCTACTCGTAACATCTATTCTATTTATGTATCATATGAATATAATGCTAAACCATAAATAAATGTATCAATTAATACCTAGGCCTTAGACGCAAGCTTTATACTTCATATAAAACAAGAATCGGTGCTGCGTTGATCTATCAACATTTTTATTCGTAACTACAGAACGGATTTTGTTCCGGGTTTCAAATGAGAAAATGTCTACGCATACCTGCATTTAGGGGGCAAGAACGGATTATGTCGGACTTGCACCTACTAAAACTCCATGATGTTTCATCTTCACCACAGAATGACAGGGACGGAAACGCTTTCAAGCACATCTGCGGCCCCGCCAGCGAGGACCCCTTTTTAGTTGAGGACTTCCCTCCCTGACTTCCCGAGCCCGATATGTGGAGGCCATGGAGCCAAGAAAAAACGAGAACTCGGATGCACCAAGCGGTACAGTCCGACCAAAGTCGCGGAGGATAGTCGAGTGGCCCATTACCATACCAACAATCCTCTTCCCTTGCGACACCATCTCGGCTACAGCGATATAGAAAGAGGACTGTCCTCTAGCCCAGATCACTAACACACATCCAAGGGTTGGGCAAACCCACTCAGAGTAGCCACCTTGGGCCAGCCCTTCACTTCGTGCCAGCCATGTGAGCCGCCCTACGATTACTATTGGTTGCCAAGCCACGGCTTCTAACCCCCCCCCCCCCCCCAACCCCCACCATGACAAAGCGGGAATCCATTCAATAGGAGTTATTTCTCACCTAAACTCACGCAAACTCAGTAAGGACATTAATAATTTTGCAGTTTCAATATAAATTTATTTCCTTGACAGAGTAAATTGGTCATAATAATTATACAGATAGGAACTTACGTCTTGTAAAGACAAAGTCATCATCAGGCGACCTTTCTACACTTGGCTTGGCCCTTGAGTCTGGGAGAAAATAAGGAGAAAAGAAATCTAAAAAAAAATATTCCAAATAACAATCTAATACTTTTTACTTACTGTTACTGGTACTACTAGTAAATATTGTGGGTATACTGCACTTTTTTAAATTGGTGCGTTTCTCATGTCTAATAAAACAGTCGTCTGTGAAGTGTTTAGAACAATGATAATAATTTTGTTCCGTACGCCAATTCACAGTTTTTGTGCTTTTTAGCCATAATTTTAGTCTAGGTTCTAATTCTAGGTAGGTTGGTTGTGAACAGATATGCGTAGAAAAGAACATCGATAAGTATTATAGACAAGGAACTCAACAACCCTATTGAATTTTATTGTTTATCAAAACTCAGTAATATAAAGACAATTGTTACGGCCAACAGCTGCCCTGCCTAAACAGGAGTTGGATCCTTCGCGGCCCATAGACGAAGGAGCCACGGGCAGATGCAGGTCGGGCGTTCCTACGCCGAGGGTCAAAGGTTTCTAATGAACACGCGAGGGGAAAGGTCACTAGAAGAAATGCACTTACCTGCCTCAGGAGCGCAGACGGTTCTCCTAGACCGGCCCGGCTGATGGAAGTTGTGCTTGGTGTATGCGGTGTTGTGAGTGTAGGTGTAATTGTGTGAGCTGGTATGTTGACGGGAACCGATCTGGATGACTCGACGACGTCCGGGAGAAGGCACGCGCTGGTATCCCCGGAACTTCACCCTTCTGGAGGCACTCGTAAGGGGTTGTCACCAAATGGGACGGCTACTCTGGTAGTCCTTCAGATGTAAATCACTTTGATAGTTGCGCGCGAATTTCACCGAGTTAGTACGTTCTAATAACGATACCGTTATTGCAACGATTTACGCGGATTGTTTCTTTAGCAAGTTTAGGCGCGAAAAAATACGTCCGTATAGTTCGCAAGAAAAATCCTACTACCTCGCGAGAAGAGCCACACCGACTCGTTGCGGCGGCCGGGGGGGCGGGGGAGAGGGAAGGTGCCCTTGATATCGAGGCCAAAAGCGCGCGTTAAATCCTGCGTTTTTATTGCAAATTTTCCTGCCTAGACAACCCCCCGCCCCGGACATAAGGCATTAAGTCCGCGAGTAGATTGGCAAACGGGACAAGGTCGCGACGGCCCGTTGCAAGACCGAATCTCCGACCAAAACCTCGGCCACTCTAGGCACCCCATCCGTTCCATACGACAATTTAACAATGCGCCCACGGCGCCAATACAAAGGTAGCGCGTTTGGTTCTTTAATCAACACGAGGTCTCCCACCCGAGGAGGCTCCGTCTTGTCAGACCACTTAATGCGCTGCTGCAAAAGATGTAGGTACTCCAGAGACCATCGGTGCCAAAAGCGTTGAGTCATCTGTTGCAGCAGGGCAAACCTGCTAAGCCGTGAAGCACTCGTTTCCCTGAAGGGATACTCGGGCAGAGCGTTAAGAGGCTGGCCAATCAGGAAGTGTCCCGGGGTTAGAACCTCCAAATCATTCGGGTCAGAGGAGAGGGGACAGAGGGGCCGAGAGTTGAGTACCGCCTCAATTTTACAGAATACAGTGGCGAGCTCCTCAAACGTCAAAATGGCTTCACCAATAACGCGACGGAGATGCGTTTTGGCAACCTTAACCACCGCCTCGAAAATACCGCCCCAGTGGGGACACGCCGGAGGGTCGAATTTCCACTGGATGCCCCTTTTCGACATAGCATTTCCTAAATAAGTCCGGTGGCTGGACAGAAATTCGACAACCTCCTTGAGATACCTATCCGTGCCCTTATAATTCGTCCCGCAGTCAGACCGGATCAAGTCCGGCAAGCCGCGCCGCGACACGAAACGGCCAAGCGTGGCCAAGAAGGCTTCCGTGCTGAGGGCGCTCACCAGTTCCAAGTGAACGGCTTTAGTGGAGAGGCACACGAAGACGCAAAGATAGGCCTTACATGAACGCGCGTTACGAAGGTTAGAGGACTTGACGAGGAAGGGGCCAGCGAAGTCTGTTCCGACCCCAGCGAATGGTCGGGTGGCCCTGACGCGGTCGGGCGGCAAGTCACCCATAAGAGGCTGCGATATGGGGGCCTTCAGTTTATAACAGGGGATGCACTTAAAGATGACGCTCCGAATGGTGCGACGACCAGACAAAATCCAAAACTCCCGCTGCAAAATAGCCGACAGGGCGTTACACCCAGCGTGGGCATTCCTAACATGGTGGTGGGTTACCAGCAACCGGACAAGGGCGCCGTCCTTAGGGAGCAGCAACGGGTGTCGAGCCCCGCACGGCAGTTGAGAGTTTTTCAAACGTCCGCCCACGCGCAGCATCCCAGCGTCGTCCAGAAAGAGGTTCAGGCGGGCCAGAGCGCCCTTGATAACGGAGCCACGCTTCAAGTGTTCGATAACGGGCTCAAAATGCTCCGTCTGGACCATACGGATCCAATGCATCAGGGCTTCCCGACGCTCGCTAGGGGACAAAACGCAATCAGAGAGTCGGTTGGACGGATCTCTCGAATTGTGGACAAAGCGGCGCAGCCAAGCGGTCACTCCTAAGAGCTTATCGAGAGAGCTGTACCGTTCCAGAAGGGAGAGATCCCGAGTGGGCTTATCCTTGCCCACTCCTACTCGGGCCCGTAGGCCCGGCAACTCAGTAGGTTCGGAGTGATTACCCTGGGGCCAGAAGGATTGAGGATCAGATAACCAACTGGGACCCCACCACAATGAGTGGGCAACCAGCGCGGGGGCCTCACAGCCGCGGGAAGCGCAGTCGGCGGGATTCAACTCCCCGGGGACATGTCTCCAGTGGAGAGAAGTCTCAGAACTCTGGATTTGAGACACGCGGTTCGCCACAAAGACCTCAAGATTGTGAGGTGCGGCTCGGAGCCAACAAAGTACTATCTCACTGTCCGACCATGCGTAGACGTCCGTAATGTCGATTACAGGCTTCAAGGACGAGTGAACGTGGTTGAGGAGCCGCGTGAGAAGAGCGGCTCCGGACAGTTCCAATTTAGGGATAGTTAAACGGGATCTAATGGGAGCAACCTTGCTTTTGGCAAGTACGAGATGAACTGCAGTATGCCCAGAGGAACTCACAGTCCGCAAATATACGACAGCAGCATAGCCCTTCTCAGAGGCGTCGCAAAACCCATGTAGGGTAGCCCTGCATTTCCCTGGAGGTAGGAAGCACCTTGGCATGGAAACCCGGTTGATGTCCGGAAGGGAGGAGAGCATGGAGAGCCACTCTCGCAAGAGGACCCCGCTAATAGGCTCGTCCCAACCCAACCCCGACATCCAGAGCTTTTGAAGAAAGCACTTAGCCAAAAAGATGACCGGGGTGATCCATCCATTTGGGTCGAAGGTGCGAGCTACTGTAGACAGCACGGAGCGCTTGGTCCATGCTTTGGGAGGTGGGTCAAGTTTTACTCTATACGTGAAGGTGTCCTGAACAGGCTGATATTGAATGCCCAGCACAGTCAGCAAATTAGGATTCTCAGGGTGCTCGAACAGATGAGGATCTTGTTGATCCTCTCCTGGGAGGTCCCTCAAAATGTGTGGGGAGTTCGACAGCCACTTGCGCAACTCATAGCCTCCAGACTTCAGGATGGCAATTAATTCGTCTCGCAAGACCAGAGCCTCCTCGACGGTGGAAGCGCCCGTACAAATGTCGTCCATGTAGACCGAAGTCTCTAAGATAGAAGCTCCCCGAGCGTATCTCAGGCGCTCTCTCTCAGCGAGTTCAAGGAGGGTTCGCATGGCGATATACGGGCTGGACCGGAGTCCATAAGTGGTGGTGTTCAACTCAAATACCTGTATGGGATCGCTGGGCTTCTCGCGCCACAATATCAGCTGATATCGGCGGTCATCACGATGTACCACCGATTGGCGAAACATCATCCGAATGTCCGCGACAAAAACCACTTGGTGTCGACGGAATTGGGTCAGGATGTCGGATATGTCCTTGATCAGTTTAGGACCCGAGTGAAGACACTGATTCAGGGACACACCGTTTGATGTGGGGGCGGAACCGTCAAAGACTACCCGAATCTTACTCTCAGGGGTCCTCAAGACCGCATGGTGAGGGAGGAAGTAGTGCTCATGTGAACGCCATTCGAAGTTGGACGGTGACATGTGACCCAGCTCCTGATACTCGCGCATGAACTTGACATATTTGTCGCGAAAGGCTGGGTCACGCCGCATGCGGCGCTCCATGGAAAGCAACCTCTTCTCGGCCAGAGCACGGGATTGACCCAAAGAGGGGCGGGAGTCCAGAAAGGGTAAGCGAGTGACGAACCGACCGTCGACCCGCCGGCCGGTATTGTTCTGGTAGAACAACTCACACTCACGGTCCAGAGGGTCGACTCGAGCTGCATGGGGTGGTTCCTCAATGTCCCAGAATCGCTGGACAGCGTCCGATAGGGACACGCCCACGACGGAGAGAGGGTCGGCCGTCGGAGAGGGAGGAGACCACATAACCGGTCCAAAAAAGCTGTGCCCAAATATCGTGGAAATGGCTGCCAGGCCATTGGGCTGCAGAGCTCGTATCTCACCTAACAAGAGGGCACCCAGCGTGTCGGCCCCCAGTAACAAATCTATCGGCCCCGGTTGGGCCCACCGAGGGTCTGCCGGTCTCAAAGCCGACGCACAGCGCACAGCGCTGTCATTTATACGAACGTTAGGGAGGAACCCTACAATGTCGTCGAGGACATTTACCTTGACTAAAATACGAAGGTGTTCGCTGTCAGGGCTGAACACCAACTCCGATTGTCCCCTAGGAGCAGGAGGCTCGGCACCTCCGATACCTACCATCGGACGTGATTCAGAGCTCCAGGGGAGCCCCAGTCTTCCCACCAACCGAGTAGAGGCCACACTACGCTGGGAACCCGAGTCCAATAGAGCTCGAACCGTTAAGTGGTCGCCGCTCGGGTTGTAAACCTTCACTGAGGCTGTCGGCAATAGAACAGTTTGACAGGTGGACTGCTGACGACTTATAGGCTCAGTGGAGGCGGCCATGGCGGGAGCTAGGGCGGCAGCCTCCTATCTGGAGCTGCCTCTGTTAGGCCGGCACCCGAACCGGGGGGCCCGAGCGCGGCACTCCGACGGCGTCTCGATGACCCCCGACTGGAATTCCCCGAACGGGCCGACCGAGGGAAACTCGGGGATCCTCGGCTCCAAGGCTCGGGGCCGATACGCAGTCTCCGGAACCCGGTAGTACCGGCACCGGCCAAAGGGGGGCGGGCGGCGTTCCAGTCGCGGCCACTCAGCCAACGGGGGTGAGAAAGGTCTAGCTGACCGCTGAGTGGCCGCGAATCCACTATCAACGCGGGGAGGGGGGGTGAAGACCCCCCCGCCCCTGGGGGAACGACTCCCCGACCGATCGGGGGAGGGGCTCCCTTCAGAAGGAGGGGCGCTGCGGTCCGCCGGTGAGCGCCGAGCGTCGCCCGACAGTGGGCGTGGCTGGGCGCCCCCGCCCGTGGGAGTCGGGGGGCTGGCAGGGCCCTGCGAGGACGAGCCGCGCGCACCCAGGCACAAGAGGACGTTGTGGTTGCCCTGGCAGTGCGTGCAGGGCCGCTGGTGCGGGCAGTCTCGTTGTAAATGCCTCTCCAGGCACGAGAAGCACCAGCGGCGCTCCCTGGCGATGGTTCGCCTCGCCTTAGCCGGCTTGCGCAACAACTTCGGGCACGACGCCGTCCGGTGGTCGGATGCTCGACAATAGGAGCAGGGAGGCGCCTCCCGGGCCGCTAGGCCACTATAGGAGGGTACGGGGGGGCGCCCTCCCGCGGGGGCTACACTCGGCCTCAGGGGGGTGGGCGCCGCCTTGGCCGGCTGACTCCGCCTTTCCCTGGGCACCGCTCGGGAGGAGGCCGGGGGGCCCTCGACGGCGCCTGCTGCGTTCTCCAGCAGCCTGCACTGCTCTTCCAGGAACCGCAGCAGGTCCCTAAAGGGGGGCATATAAGAGGCGCCATCCCCTCCGAACCTCTCCTCAAAATGGAGCCGAAGGTCGAGGGGCAGGCGGGACAGCACTATATGAAGGAGCAGAAAAGACCACTCGTCCACAGGTAAATCCAGCCGCCGCAACGAGTTGCACGCTACGACGACTGGATTCACTATGTCTTCACGTAGTCTAGTCCGGTCCTTCAGCAGCGGGAGGTTCAGCAGCCTCCGAACATGATCGTCCGCAATCCGCCGGACGTTGGCGTACCTTCCAGCGAGGAGGTCCCTGGCGTTTTGGTAGGCGTCGTCCGACAACTTAAGGTGGCCGACGACGCTCAGGGCCTCCCCCTCTAGTGAAGCCAGGAGGTACCCCATTTTTTGGCAGGGGGTCAGGTCCCTCCGGGCGTCCACCAGGCTGTCAAACAGGCCGACGAAGGTCATCCACTCCGAGAGGACCCCGGAGAACCTTGGCAGGTCCAGCGTCGGAAGTCGTCCTAGCAGCTCTGGCTGAGCCGACGGCTTCCGCGGGGACTCGAGAAGGCTACTCAGCCGAGCTTCGCGCTCCCTCTCCGCATCCTTGGCCCCCGCCTCGATCAGGTCGTCCGTCAGCGCGAGGAACTGCTCGTAGTCCGCGCGGCAAGATTCCAGGACTCCCTTTTCCACCTCCAAGTCCTCGAGCTCAGAGTAAGCCTCCTCCACGGCCGCCCTTCGAGCATCGACCTGCTCAAGCCTCTTCCTCAGATTGTAGACCCTGTCCGGTCGGCCTATCAACGCGTGTGCGCTGGTAGCCCAGCGCAGCTCAGTCCGCAGGCAACGGATTAGCATCTTGGGCGAGGACATCACTACTAAATTCAAATTACGACGCGGCTCGAGCACAATTACAACAATAACAAATAAAAAAATACAAAAAAATTAACAGCTAACTAATGCAGTTCCTATCAAATCGAGTTGGATAGAATGTACACAAATAAGAACAGCTATTATTAAATCAAACACAAGTTAGTACAAAGGAAAAGGTAAATCAAATCAACAATAACAAATACTAGTACGATCAAATCAAGTTCATTTAAATTACGTAAATACAAATTACCACTCTTTAGTTCAAATACAATTTACAATACGAAAGATATGTAACGAAGATACACATCAACAAAAATGCCTTGCTCGGAAATCAACCCTTCGATAAGTAACACACTACCATCCGACAACGACAATTAACCGATTACGTAAAAATAACCATCTACCTACATGACGCAATCTCCCGCTTGCGCGCGAACCGGGTGTGACCTTTCAATTTTACCCGCTAACAGTAAAGCAAGCTAACAAAGGAAGGAATTTTATTATTACGTATAATAATAAAAAGGTATTTTACGTATTACGGACGGGCGTGATTGTAGCCACAAATCCACCCAACGCTCCTGCCACCAAATTATTTAATTTTTATCCAATACTATGGTCGGTGGATCGACCGGGAATCGATCCCAGCACCGCGTTCTGCTACCAAATGTTACGGCCAACAGCTGCCCTGCCTAAACAGGAGTTGGATCCTTCGCGGCCCATAGACGAAGGAGCCACGGGCAGATGCAGGTCGGGCGTTCCTACGCCGAGGGTCAAAGGTTTCTAATGAACACGCGAGGGGAAAGGTCACTAGAAGAAATGCACTTACCTGCCTCAGGAGCGCAGACGGTTCTCCTAGACCGGCCCGGCTGATGGAAGTTGTGCTTGGTGTATGCGGTGTTGTGAGTGTAGGTGTAATTGTGTGAGCTGGTATGTTGACGGGAACCGATCTGGATGACTCGACGACGTCCGGGAGAAGGCACGCGCTGGTATCCCCGGAACTTCACCCTTCTGGAGGCACTCGTAAGGGGTTGTCACCAAATGGGACGGCTACTCTGGTAGTCCTTCAGATGTAAATCACTTTGATAGTTGCGCGCGAATTTCACCGAGTTAGTACGTTCTAATAACGATACCGTTATTGCAACGATTTACGCGGATTGTTTCTTTAGCAAGTTTAGGCGCGAAAAAATACGTCCGTATAGTTCGCAAGAAAAATCCTACTACCTCGCGAGAAGAGCCACACCGACTCGTTGCGGCGGCCGGGGGGGCGGGGGAGAGGGAAGGTGCCCTTGATATCGAGGCCAAAAGCGCGCGTTAAATCCTGCGTTTTTATTGCAAATTTTCCTGCCTAGACAACAATCATGTTAGTAATTACGATATTAAGATTAGAAACACATTTTTAAGTAGGTAGGTATATTAACCAATAGTTTTCAATTAGCTACAAATTCACTTACGTGTGGAATGTTATCTCACTTTCCTTTTGGTAACGAGTTTTACATATTATGCACACTCATTATTACTAAAAATAATTATTTTTATTTAACTAAACTCAAATATAATCAAGCCACATAAAATACTTTAATTTTTTAGTTTAAAAATTCAAAACACCGATATATGATTTAAATAATACAACAGACTTAGGCATATTATGTCAATTTTAGGTCGGCAATCGGTTTAATCGGCATAAGCATTTTGTATGGCATAGCCAGTCCAGCGTACTTGTATATATAGAGGTCAGTGGTTCCACCGCTCTTTTAGCAAAATGTAATTATAAATGGGATGTTCTTTTGAATTAGAAACAGTTAATGAAGCCTTACATTCTCTACAACTAATGTTTTTAAGAAAAGCCTAAGCTAAGTAACCACTTACGTAAACAGTCGGTTGTTTATGAAATGATTTGAAAAATGCATTAATTTCTTCTAATTGTACTCTTTATGTAGAACATGATCCGAGATTTGGAATTGTGGTACTGGTTCTCCTGAGGTAAATGCAGAACTATCATGGAATTGGGAATTCTGGAAATGTGTATAGTCTTTAAGACTGGAAATACAGTACCATTGAAATCAAACAGTACATTGTTACCGTCTTTCTCAAAGTTGGATGATTGATGATTTTAATGCTCCCTTGAAATGACGGCAAGATGGATTGCCGTTTTGTTCTAAATAAGTTTTCAAGAGCGTCTTGATTCAGCTGTCTTAAATTTAGATATTTTAAACCTTTTGAAGCACCACAACTCCCAGATACGTTCCAGAGATTTTATTGTTATTATTTAGCCAACATTATTAATCTGATGTCACTATCGAAAAAAAAAACAGTTTCTCGTATTTCCTACTACTTTGGCCAAAGTTATTCCTGATAGACTTAAATAGATGAGGCACATCATAAATAATGTATACATTTTCATCGTTTAGTAAAAAATAATTATGATCTAGAGTAAGACCACTTCTCTTTTTGAGTAAATTTAATGCACCTACATTTGTAGGACCCTGATTGCAAACTGTTGTGAGAACTTGATATCCAACTGAATTGATGGCGTTGATATTGGTATTTATTGTGTTAGCCAAATTTGCATATGAAGTTAGCTTACTATATATTTATTTATCTACGAGATGTAAGAACTCTTATGCATAGACTTAGAATATATTGGTGTATAGACGACCTGACAGCCCGAAAAAGGTGACTAATTTTGATTTGTCATTGTGTGCGTTGGATAGTGATGTACATTTTACTTACAAGTACTATCGAAAAATGATATTATTTATTGAAAAAAAAAACGGACAAGTGCGAGTAGGACTCGCGCACCGAGGGTTCCGAACAAATCCGTAGGTATATAAGTTTAAAATTATTAAAAATATTTTTATTATATCATGTAACCAAAAATTTATGCTTTTTGCAATTTTTCCTTTATGGGTGCTATAATACGTTGCTTCGTACCAAATTTTAAGATTCTGAGTTCACGGGAAGTACCCTGTAGGTTTTGATTCCCTTGCGAATATCAAAAATTTGCAGCATAAACGGCTGTATCTTTTGATTGCGTTGGCCTAGAAGTTTGATTTTTTCACAGCTCCAAGGGACAGTAGATGTAAGTATTTGATATTAATTTCAGCTTGATTCATTCATGTCATGAAAGACGCATTCCTGAGAAAAAGGGTCTTGACAGACAGACAGACAGTCAGACAGACAGACGGACAACAAAGTGATCCTATAAGGGTTCCGTTTTTTCCTTTTGAGGTACGGAACCCTAAAAATGATATTATTATCGAAAAATGATATTATACTACGTATTTATTTATTTATTTATCTATGCCGTAGAGGGAGTATGTACAACTCTATGATCTATGCTCTTCGCCAGTAATCATAATCATACATACTCCCTCTATGTAATCTTATAATCTATGGTATATCCCAGGCTCCCGTCCAGTGTTGCCGATGTGGCATTTTTAATGCTAAATTTGGCATAATTTTAAACATGTTGGCATGAAAACATTGGCTTTAGCGTATTGCATATTTTAGCATTTTTCGTAAAAACAAAATTAAGAAATCGTATGTCACTACATACACTGAACTCGATCCTATACGTCAGATATGGCCTTAAAAGATCAATTAAATGTTGTCATTCCTATGAGTTCCCGAACATGTTTTAAAACAGATTAGAGGGATTAAAGAGTTGCTTGTGATGCCTATGATTATTGCTTTTGAAGATGGCCCTTCAACATCACAAGCACAAGCACACGACAAAGAAATAGCACTGCATTTTTAGTTACACTACCTACTTGCAATTTATTATTATTTCTTATTAATTTAAACAAGACTGGCATTTTTTTTAGCATATTCAAGTGTGATTTAGCACTTTTTAGCATTATCACCGCCAAAGTCTAGCATTTTTTTCATTTACAAAACGGCAACACTGCTCCCGTCAGGGTACATGTATTCTGTGCCCAGGCTAATTATAATTACCTATATGAGTTTTGGCGGGAACTTGATCAGCGGCGGTTTGCTGCTCCTGTATTATTGTTTAAATAATGGTTTGAAGTGGACTTTGATATGTAAAAGTGGTGCGATTTTGTGTATTAATTGTCTACGCATGTGAACTATTAGTGGAAACAGTGAAACAAGTGGTCTGATGGTGATGGATTCTCAAGATAAGCTGTTTGTTTGCATAGGCGCCTTGAGATACCATCGCCAACTATCAGCTGTCTGCTGGCTCAAGCTGCCGTCAAAATCTCTCAAGGGCTGCACAATGTGACGCATCAACATATTGTGAAGCAGTGAACTATGAAGAATAATTATTTATAATAAACCGAATAAAAATACTCAAGACTTGGCCTAAAGGTCTAGATACCAGGCCATAAACTCCTGTAAAAAAAAAAAAATAATTACCTATATGAGTTTTGGTCTTTTGGTTTAATAAAAAAATTTATATAATTATTTTATTTCAGTAAGACTTAAAAGCTGTACATAAACATCGTCTAGCAAAATGAATAAATTTTTTGCGTTAAGCAATTTTAAACGTCTGACGGAGTGTAGCAGATCTATATCTACAAGAATCACAGCAGATGGGAAAGAAGTGCCCAAAAGAAAGAATATTGAAAGTAGGATAACTTTAATTGGGTCTGACAACTCAGTTAGTATAACAGATCTAAAGAGCGCTCAGAGTTTGTCCCTTAGACGAGAGTTGAAGTTAGTTAAAATTCAAGATGTTGACACAAAAACTAGGCGGCCTGTATATAAGTATGTATTAGTGCAGTTAATTTGCTGATTAGTTAATAATAAAAAATACTCTATGCGAACTTTCACAATCCGATCTAGTGTGGAGAAAATTGTTTTTCCATGAAAGGCTACAGTTTATAGGATTACCGATAAAAGGTGTTAATTACTTACTTTTCAACAGGTTGTTGACTAATGCTCAGTATCATGAAGAGGAAATTTCTAGGAGAAAAGAAAAACAAGTGCTAAGGGAAAATGAGCTAATTAAAGGACAAAAACTGATTACATTGTCTCCTAGAATTGCTGAACATGATCTCATGACAGGCATTAAGAAAATGTTAAAACTTTTAGATAAGCAATATGAAGTGAAAGTTGTAATTACTGGTGGTGACGAAGAGTCTGTTCAAAGTTTGGTATGTAAAACATAATAAATCACACCTTCATTGAGAAATGATTATGACCAATGTAGTAAAAAGATAATCATTTCTTCTTAGGTAGGAAATTATTATACACTCGGTGTTATGAAATCTTGGAGAAGCTCTTATCTTGCAGTAGCAAAAGTTTGAAGTATCTAATGATTTTTTCTTATGAGGGCATGTCATATTATTCAGTCATATGATTTGATTGCTAGTGACTGCAGTCAGAAAATGGTATAATTCCACCTCCAGGTCCTTCCAAAGCATTATTAGCAAGACAAAGTTAGAGCACATCGGCAGAATTGGCGAGAAACTAGTTCAACTTCCTTAGGGAACATATGCATTTTGGCCTTTCACCAACGCTGGGAACTTCAATCAGCCATTTCTCCCATCTCTTCATATTGAGCACACAGTGCTTCTTTCGAAGCTCCCTTTCTATGGGCTTCCTGAGAAATTGTGCAATTGGATCACCAGCTTTCCTGCAGATCGGAACATCAAGGTTGTAGTAGACGGAGCATGCTCTAATTACAATTCTATTAATGCTGGTGTTCCACAAGGCTGCATGCTATTTCTGCCAATGCTGTTTCTGCTGCATATCAATGATATGTTGCAAGCCGGTAACATTCATTGTTATGCAGATTACAGCACTGGTGATGCTTTATACACTTGCCATGCCAATATTTCTCTGGACAACGTCATAGAGTACAGGATCAAAGTTGTGTCTGAAGTCGAGATCTTGTTGAACAAAGTCTTAGCTTGGTGTGATCAGCGGAGCATGACAGTATTTCATGCCAGCACACCGCCTGCAAATTTACAAGGTGCAGGTTTGCCCTCACATGGAGTACTGTTCCCATCTCTGGGCCGGGGCTCCTTAATGCCAGCTCCTTCCATTTGATTGTATCCAGTGCAGAGTGGTTCGAATTGCCGGTGACAGCTCTTTCTGATCGTCTTGACTTACTGGCACTGCGAAGAGTTCTTGCATCTCTGCCTATTTTTTCGCATCTACCATGGAGAGTGTTATGAGGAATTGTTCGGACTTATTGCAGCCCCTCAATTTTGCCATTGCACATCACGACAAAACTCGCGATTTACTATCTATACCATCTGAATGATTGGCGGTCCAGCACTGTGCGATTTACAAGAAGTTTACTTCCTCACAGAACTTCATTGTGGAATTGACTAACACCAGCAATTTTTCCAGACATATACGAGTGAGAGACCTTTGAGAAAAGAGCCTACTCTTTTATTAAAAGGTCGGTAACACACCTGCAATTCCCTTAGTGTTGCAGGTGTTCACAGGTGGCAGTCGAAACTTACCATCAGGTGAAAAAAAATAACAAAGATTTGTTCACAAGGAATCTTATTCCTGACAGCTCATCAAGGTCACGGTCAATGTCAACGCAAAAGTCATAAAAACATTTAAACCATATATGGAATATTAATAGAGTGCCACATCATTTCCGTAATGAACGGACACATGAAGTGAGCAAAACGTACATACCATATTATGGACTATACAGAGCGCCACATCATTTCCGTCTTGAACGAATGCTTAAAGTGAACAAAACATACAAACCATATACGGAATATACAGAGTGCCACATTATTTCCGTCATGAATGGATGCATGAAGTGAGAAAAACATACAAACAATATTCAAAATTGAATATCATCCTGTTGAATATAAATGAAATTCCTGTTCTACTATGGTATTTGCTAACATAAATTAACAATATTTACTCTCTAAACATTTGTAATGGAAGAATGGTCTGTGGAAATATTTACATATATTGTGAAATTCTATATATATATTAGAGATGGTCCGAAATTCGGTTCACATTCGGTTCAACCGAATTTCGGCAGCTTGAACCGAACTTCGGTATTCGGCCAAAATTCGGTTCAGATGCCGAAATTCAGTACAAGAAAAATAATACCTACTTGCACTTTATTTAAACTGAAATATAAGGTGCTTCTAAATTACAATATGCCATGGCTGCAACTGGTGGTTCTACTCATGATACTGAACCACTTTCCCCAAGGAACCTATAGTCAATTCTCAAAAAAAAAATTGCACTTTGTATGGAAATCGGTCAGCTGATTGGCCAAGTCTCCATACAAACAACCGTGTTATATATTTAAGAAGTATCTTATATAACAACATTAGGTACTGTAAAATAAAAGATATTATTTTTACTCACTCATGATCAATTATTTATTTATTTATTTAGGAACATTGTAAATGTAAACCTTATATTAAATCTGTTCTTATCTTATTATTAACCTTAATCTTAGAAATCCCTGCCTAATTAATAATTAGACATACTATTACAAAAATGAAATAAACTTTGTATTCTCCTAGTAAACGTCTGGATAGGAGTCCGTAAATTAAATAAAAAAATTATGTTTTTGATTCAACATTCATTAACCTCAAGTGTTTTTTATTACAAATAAAGGGTATTTTTTTCAACAATCATATTAAACCAACTTTTCTTATCATCTATCCATATTTAAAATTTACTAGAGGCAGGTTATGGTGCAAAAACACCAAAGACTGCCTTATCTGGCAGAAGTTAGTTACGTTTTTTTGTATATATTTCCTGCCTCCAAAAAAAGTCGCTCAGAATATACAGAGCTTCCGGGACATGATAAGTATATTCGAGCCAAACAACTCATATTAGGGAACTTGTCTTTATTCTTAGCCCACCAGCCATATGGACATAGGTCTTTGAGTAGCAGAACTTCACTGAGATATCTGTCTAGCTCTGACGCAATCGGACTTTTGGTTTCTTCTACATCTATCGGTAACTTTACTGCTGCTAGTCCCTCGTAGCAGCTCCAGAACGTTCTGTGTGTGTTTTCACAATTGGATGATGACGTGGATCTCTGTGCTACCTGAACAACTTCTTCATCACTGCTTGACCCAATATCCTCGATTCTTCTTACAAATTCCGCCAGGAAAGTTCGTCTGATCATTGGTACATTATCTGGTGTAAAAAAATTCATTCTGTAGTGTGGATCTAGCATTGTTGCTAGATTATAGTACTTGTCATCTTCAATCCCCTGACAACGTCTATCCAGTCCTTCGTTTAGCGACGAACGCATTGTGTTTATATTAGAACAAGCCACTTTAACTTCTTCTTTGATCAAATACTTTGAAAGAATTGTCAAGTTAGGAATGACCTCTGATATACAGGAGTAGGAAGAGCTCATTTTTTTTGTGATTTCTTCGAAAGGTTGAAGTAAAGCAAGACATTCTCTCAGAAGATCCCATTGTCTCTCTGTCAATTTTGAAAATTTATTGTGTTACTGTTGTCAGATATGTACAACGAAATCGCTTTCTTTTGCTCCAGTAACCTTTCAACCATATAAAAAGTGCTATTCCAGCGGGTGCTGACGTCTTGAATAAGTTTGTGGGTACATTGAGCTCAGTCTGTATCAGCTGCAATTTTTCTTCAGCCGGTTGTGAGTGATTGAAATGAGTCACTATACGACGCCCTGCCGCTATTGCTTCATTAACACTTTCCTGCGCGTCTAAAGCACTGTGAATTGCTCGTTGCAAAGTATGAATGAAGCACGTTTTTCCTTTAAAACGACTGTCATTTACGGCTTTCACTATGTTGCGACCGTTACCAGTGACGATAACATGTATTTTGTCTGAGATGTTCCATGACTCGGCTATTTCTTCTAGAGCACACTGGATATTATGCGCTGTATGCTGCTCTGAAAACGATTTCATTTTCAGCATCCCATGTTGCAGTACAAAATTGTTGTCAAGCCAGTGAACAGTGAAACTTAAAAAACACAGCATATTATTGATGCACGTCCACATGTCGCTTGTAACTGAAATCGTTTTAGCTTCGGATAGTTGGTTGAAAATCTTCTTTTTTAATTGTTCATACATTTCAGCTATCACTGTTTCAGTAATGTATTTTCGACTGGCCATCTGGTATTTTGGTTTTAATATGGCTAGCAACCGATTAAATCCGGTATCTTCTACAATAGATGTAGGTTGATTATCCACACATATCATTTCTGCTATGGCTTTGTGAATTTGTTTAGCCCTTGGGTCATCTATTTTCCACTTACTTTCAAATGTGCCCTCAATGGTCGCTTGACGTAATGATGACTCCGCTGCGGGCAACTCTTCAGTAGTATTCGACGATGAAGGTCTTACTGAAGGAAGGATTGGATTTGGCGAATGAATGGGATGTTGTAATTGTGTCAGTGCAGAAGTAGACGCTGAACGTCCACTACCACCACGATATATCAGCGAATCACATAGGATACATTTCACTTTATTTGGTTGATCAGTTTCTGTATAAAATGTCCAAACACTTGATTTTTTCCTTGCACTCATTTTTGGAATAAGCCAATAACAAAACTTATCACTTAAAATCTCGTTTATCCACTTAAAACAAATATTTTTGTTGATTACAATCGCACGCGACACGCGCTGATGTCGTGACGTATTTGATAATGACCGGCCGGCTCGGGGTACGCGAAGGGAGCGCGGTGTGCGGGCGGGGTATTTGAAGTAAATGCGTAAACAAGTCACGACGCGTCGCTCTCGAGAAAGTGCGCGAAAATGAACCGAAGTTCGGCCGAACTTCGGCCGAACATTTCATTTGAACCGAATGTTCGGTAGAAGTTCGGATTCGGTTCAAATCACATTCGGCCCATCTCTAATATATATATATATATATATATATATATATATATATATATATATATATACATACATACATACATACATGTATATACATTTTAACTTTGTCCTCTCAGTATATTTACGAAATATAGTATGTGCCCAAAAACAAAAATAAGTACATAGTTTTATTAAAAATAGTGATGTACATTCTGTAAACACTGAAAGTTCGAGAAAATATGCAGGCCTTATCTAACAAAATGTTTAAAATTTGTATTAAGCAAAAATTATTTAGTAAGGGTTATTATTAGTGACTGACCGAAGATTCGGTTTCGGTTTCGGCAAGTTTCGGCAAAAAAATCTAGTTTCGGTAATAGTTTCGGTTTCTCCAAAAAATCTGCCGAACCTAGGTGGCGCTGAAACTCAGCGTTCGTGGATTATCGTGCGTCGTTCGGATGAGTTCGTGACTTGTGTATTATTCATAATTAAACAGAAACAGAAACTTTTTTTTCAATATACAGGGTCATTTTTAATTTACTAAAGACCTTTTGGGAAATATATTGGTTACATCATTACAAACAATTTTAGCGAGAATACTCTTTACAGAATATAATACATTTACGAAAAAACTACTTTTAAGTTTTTGTTGTCATGTCTCTCCTTTAAGTCTGTATTTTGTAGCACCTAAACAATGTGTCAGAATAAATCGTCAAAGAAAATGCCTTATTTATTTTACACTTGATATCAGTATCACACATTGTGTTGAAACCATTAAACATAATTAAATAAGCAAATGACATTAAAAAAAATCACAAATATTAAAATTTATAATAAGTAAGTATGACCGCCGGGCCGGTAGACGCCCGCGCTCAGCTGATTGCGTTGCGAGTGCCTACTAAACCATTCATCACTGTGCCTATTGCACCAGGACGACACTTTAAATGACTTTACATTAACTTTTCATATACTTCTTTATTTTGCATAAAACCATTTGATGAACTATTTGATTCTTTTATTAATTTCTTTAAGAATTAATAGACATTTAGGTAGATTTTTTTTCCGAATACTATTTGCTAGCATCGCTGCCTGCATCCAAGAGGCGTCGCATCCAGCTGATAGCAATGCCTCAACGTCGCACATGCGGCGGCCCAAGGCTAAGCCAAAGGTATATTATGACGTCGACACAGGTGTCATCGTCATCAAAGGCGCCGCCTGCCCTTTTCGGTTTGCAGCCTTCGATTTGGTGATCGATGTTTGCAGTACGTGCAAATTAAATGAGTAAAAGTAAAAAATGGATGCAGGTTAAAATAATTACAAATATTACAATAAAATATTTATAATGATTAAATACAAATTAATAGTAATTGAATAAAGATATTAAGGTATAATGGTTCAATAAAAATATTAAAATACAAATTTAAAAATTAGACTTACCTAGGTGCTTGTCCGCGGATGGCGGTGAGTATCGTGCACATAACGTTCAAAATAATCACCTCCACATTCTATGCATAGGTGACACCTAAAACTTAATATTCTAATATTATAGAATACTTGATGATTCATTTTGATTTGATCGAATGCCCAAATTATTTTTTCTTTCAACATGTCGTGGGTTTCGAATGCGCGACCAGTATACAGTAACGTCTTTACATGCCCCCATAAATAAAAATCCATTGGTGTGATATCTGGCGATCTGGGAGGCCATGCACAAGGCTCGTCACGACCGATCCAGCGACCAGGGTATTCTCTGTTTAAATAAGCCTTAACTTGGCGAGCATAGTGCGCCGGCGCCCCGTCATGTTGGTAATACATATTACGTAGAGATGCAAGTGGTATGTCCTCTAACAACTCTGGCAGCGTGTCGCTGAGAAAACTATGATAGCTTTCACCGTTTAATCTTTCTATGAAGACCGGGCCCAGTAACGTTGTATTAATAACGCCTGCACACACATTGACACTAAATCGGCGTTGAAAGCTATGCGGTATTGGTTCATGTGGATTTTCATAGCACCACAAGTGTTCATTGTGCGAATTAAATAGTCCTATTCTGCCAAATGGTGCTTCATCAGTCTATAAAATGTTAGCTCGTTCAGCAGCTAGTAACCAGTTACAAAATGTAACTCGCGCTGGTTTGTCAGCTTCGCTGAGTTCATGAACACGATGCAGGTGGAATGGGTACTTCCCTTCATTGTGTATGACACTCCATGCGTAGTACTGTGACACATTGAACTGTCGGGCTGCCTCATAAGTGCTCGCTGCTGGATTTTGTTCAAAAACTGCAGTATATCTTTCTGTTCACGTACTGTGCGCCGCGGTGGACGACCACGATCGATTGATACAGGCTGGAATTGCCCGTAATTTCGCAATCGCTGTATAGTACCTAGCATCGTAGCATAGCTCGGTGCACGTGAGTTGGGAAATCGCCTTGAATATTCACGGCAGGCTTCACTAACGTTATCATTGCAAATTACTAAAATTCGCACCATTTCGGTATACTCAACATTTGAGTATTGGTAAGCCATCATCGTAACAACGTAACGTTCGCGTTATTAATCTCACAACGGAAGGAGAAACGTCGCAGGCGCACCAAAGGCGACTGACGACACAGGTAATTAGGTCAAGTTCAAATGAGCAAGCGCCTCCTCCTACACCCCTTCACCCCTACCCCGTCACGCGGTTTCTTTTGCTATTTAGGACTATTGCTGTTTAGAAGATCCAATTAAAATATTTTTATTTTTGTATGAAAATAAAAATTGAAGAATAATATTTTTTTTTCTTACAAATGTTGTTGTTATGATGTAAATAATATATTCCCAAAAGGTCTTCAGTAAATTAAAAATTACCCTGTAGATTGTAAATATTAATTATTGAAAGTCACTGTTTTGTTTAATTACCACTGGTTCGAAAAAAAACCTCTGTCCTTGGAAGAACCAGCAAGAAACCCAGCGGGACTTTTTTTTAAATAACAGCATACAATCAGAGGCGTAGCGTGGAGTAATATAAACGTGGGCGAAGTTGCATCAGCGAGGCCTCTTTTCTTTCGTTCCAAGGATCTACCCAATAGATCTATCCTACCAAACATGATTTGACACGACATACGACGACGACATTGAAAGTTTGTAGAATTGGCCACTTGTAAACGATATAATAAAAAAATAAATTAAAATTTTGAAAATGGAACTCTGCCAGTATTATTGTGTATGTATTTTATTAATTTGTCATTTGTTTACGATTTGGCGGCAAATTGAAAATTGTCTGTGTCACGTCAGCATGAATTTAATGCGAGAACGGGTCAGGTCATTACGCAACAATTGTTTTAGAGGATCGAAAAACAGTAACTGCAGAGTGGTACACTAATAATTGTTTGCCAATTGTCTTTGAAAAAGTTCGGGAGAAACGACCTCACAGTAGGATCCTCCTTCACCATGACAACGCCTCAACGCACACCGCCAAGCACACTACTTGGCGACGTCAGACGTGGAATTACTGGGTCACTCGCCCTATAGCACCGACCACGCACTTTGCGATTTTTATTTATTTCCGAAAATAAAAGAAAAACTTCGAGGAAAACGTTTTATGGATGCCGAGGAAGCTGTGGCTGCGTTTTAAAATGCCGTCAAAGAGACTTATTCTGCGGGCCTCGCGAGGCTCCTTTAACTGAGAGCCGAGGCCGTGGGCGAGGGGCCACTTCGCCCATGCCTAGCTACGCCACTTTTACAATCATGTATGTAACACAACAACACAAAACAAATTAGAAATAGCTTGGTAGTGATCACCTCATTCCCAGGGGTTACTATCATCACATAAATTCCTTAATATAATAATAACCCTTTTTATACATACTTAGTTTATTACAGTTTTTGAACTATGAACAGGTTTTGTATATTTTCTGGGATTTTGTTAAGTTGTGTGTAAGTGTGTGAGTGTGATATATTAAGTTAATGCTCACATTGAATAATATTAACAATATTGTGAACACAATCAAATATGTTCTCAATTAGCGAGTAACTTTTTATGTGTGTAAGTGTTAATTTTTCTACAAAATTAACTTAAAAAAGTATCTTAACGTTAAATTGTTGATTTTTACTTTAAAATAAATAAATATATTGCTACATAACTATTACAATAACTGTTTGTCATTAACATGCATTACATATCTGTATATGTATAACAAATTTACCAGATTTCAGTATACAATAAAAAAAAAATTAACATGTCTAAATAAGTTTCGGTTTCGGCCGAAACTGACACTAAGACCGAAGGTTCGGTTTTGGTTTCGGTTGAAAATCCTGATTCGGTCGGACACTAGTTATTATGCTACTAAAGAGTACATGATTGATAATAACCCATGAGATTGGTGATTGCTACCATGCTGTTTCTAAATGTTATCATACTAATTGTATAAAATAATATATTGTAAATTAGTTTTATTTCGAAAAAAGTCTCGCTAGGTTTCTTGCTGGTGCTTTCAAGAACAGAGGTTTTTTCCGAACCAGTGGTAAAGCTTAAAACACTTTCAATAAGTATTCTTGTAATCTATATTTTATAAAAATGATTCTATTATATTCTTTGACTCCTCAAATGAAAGCAATTAACCGCAAAATGTTTGCAACATTTAGTTCACTACGGAGCCTTTTTACTAGCGTCCGACCGAGTCCGAAACCGAAAACGAAATTTCGGTCTGGATGTCAGTTTCGGCCGAAACCAAAACCGAAACTTATTTACACATTGAATAAAACTACTTTTACGGATTATATCGCGTTTAGACGTAGAATCCGTAAAAGTAGTTTTATTCAATGTGTAGTGTTCGCGTAAATATAAGAAATCATTATTTAGCCATGTTATTTTTTTATTATAAATTGAAATCTGATATATTTTTCAATACATATACAGATAGGTAATGCATGTTAATGAAAAATATTAATTGTTATTATATTACTAAAAAAAAAAAATTAAAAATTTAACGTTAAGAAATACTTTTTAAGTAAATTTTGTAAAAAATCAACACTTATAAAACGTTACTCGTCAATTGAGAACATATTTTATTGTGTTCACAATATTGTTAAAACTAATATATTATTCAATGAGAGCATTAACGTAATATAATTATGAGTACTACACGAGTCACGAACTCTAATCTACTACGCACGATAATCCACGAACACTTGAGTTTCGGCGTTGCCGAAGGTTTGGCAGATTTTTTGCCGAAACCGATTACCGAAACTAGATTTTTTGCCGAAACTTGCCGAAACCGAAACCGAATCTTCGGTCGGTCACTACTTTTTATACATCTCCACAAAATAACGCTTGCCCAATATTTACTACTCCGTATCATCGACTGTGCCATTTGTAACCACGATATCACCGAAGAACAACTTAACGAACTTGGGCGATTCCAAAATATTTGTATATGGTTCATATTTTTGGATTTCGTAAATTTGCTACCATGTCTTAGAATACCGCACGAAACTAACATAGCACTCAAAATGTCTTCGTTGGAATTCTCTGTGCACAGTTGTACATATATTTTATATGTATAATTTTTCTATATGTGTGTTCGTTACTAAACTTCTAAACGGCTGGACCGAATTTGACGAATTTTTTGTGTGTTTGAGTGTTTCCCTGGATGGTTTAGATTTATAATTGGACCCGGTAGGTTGCCCTGTTGTCGAGATCCAGAAATCAGCCGTGCGAGTCCGGAGTGGATCGCTAGTATTATAATAAATCTTTTTGCTATTGGAGTGAAACTTTGGAACTCATTACCTCTGTCAATTAATAATGCTCAATCCTCAGTTTTGTTCAAGAAACAGGTTAAGAAACATTACTTGTCTCCCTAAAACCTCTCTTTTCCTCCTATAATTTGTGATCTCAGATCTATCGCCTAAAATCTGTTGTCTTTTTGGTGCATATATCGTTTAACAATGCAGTGCACCCTACCCGTTAATCTTCTCTTTTTCCCCTCAATATGTGTATTTTGTTTTGTTCTAATTCATCAGCCAGTATATGTACATGCCTCGCCTGTTGTATGGAGGATTTGCCTCAATCATAATGCTTAGTCTGGTGCTGCGAGTCTTAGTCTGTCTTTATGATCACAGTCACAGACGTCTTGCATCTTTTAAGTGCTCTCCGTCGCAGGTTATTTTATGTCTGACATAAAATGAGATGATCAAAGGGAGTTTTGGCAGGAACTTGACCGCCGGCGGATTGCTTGCTCCTGTATTTTGTTTATTTATTGGTTTGAAAGTGGATATTGATACGTAAAAGTAGTGCAACTTTGTGGTCCGATGGTAATATGAACCTCAAGATATTGTGTCTGCTTAGGCATCTTAGTAGTATTACTTAGGCTTCAGATACGGTTTTGGATGTTTGTCCTTGTGCAATTTATGGTTGTAAACTAACTGCCTCCACGATACAGGAGAAAATCCTAGAGCGGGGGTAACATTTTAAAAAAAAAGAAAAGATCGTCATCGATTGTCTGCTCGCTCAAGCTACCGTCAAAATCTCCCACAAACTTCGTAATATAACTTATCAACATATTGTGACGATTTTAAACAAACTTAAAAAGGATTAATTTTATTACTTGACACTGGCAAAAGTATACTGATAAAAGTAAGTACGAGTCCATTACCAAAGAAAGAGAAGATAAAACAATATAGATGATGGAGGTACCTCTTACGACACCGTCACACTCAAAAATATATACATAAAAGAAATTAATGTATGAAACATTTCTTACATGTTTACACATGCAGCGTATTTCATAAAATGTTGTGATTTACAGGAAAGGATACAATCGGTGATAGAGAAAAATACAAAATCGTCTGGAAACCTTGTTCAAAAAAGAAATAAGGGAAACAGTTTAAGATTTCAGTTGATTCCACTAAGAGAGAAGACTACCCACCATGGTAACAACGGCTCAAACCAGAATGAAAAAACCCAAGTTGAAGACAAAGGTCCACTATGACTAGGTTTAATTTTGTTTAGCATATTAGTTGTAAAGTATATTATTTACAAGAAATATTTCTTCGCCTCGCCTGATCACAAAAAGGTTAATGACAAAAATAAGCAGTTTACAGAATAAGGCTGGCATTTGGTAGATGTTTTAATTTATTTTATGGATGTTACAACATATAATTTTGTTAAGGTACAAACTTTGTTTTTCTATTGTAAATATATAATGTTTCACACAATTGACATTGCAGTCGTATACATATTTTTTAACCTGATTTCACATTGCTACATCTTGATTTTTGTTTGAAAACAAAGAGTTGGACACTTTAAGTGCCGGCAATAGAATATGTGTTTTCTTGTAAATTATTCATCAGGTTCAAAAATATTTCTCTTTTGTTGCCTGTCTCTGTTCCAGAAAACACATTATTTCTCAACCTTACACGAGAGACCACCGTCATAGAAAATGTAATGCCCTATCTAGTTAATTTGTTCACTCTCCACAAGAAAAAAATCGTGTGTTACACGCGTTAGAAGTGAAACCTAAATGATTTTTACTATTGGGGTATTTATAAAGTATTCTCCTCTGATTGAGCTTAATAAATATATAAGAGGAAATGATAAATATACATAAATATATATTACATATATACTAACATAAATAAATAAATAATTTATTTATGTAAATATATATTACATATATACTAACATAAATAAATAAATAATTTATTTATGTATTTATTTTTTATTATTTAGTTGGTAAGCCTTATTAAAAAAAATAAAAATGATACATCAAGCCGAGGTTTAGGTAGAAAGGGAAAAAAACCGGCGGGCGATCCGGGCGGTATCGAAGAGCATTAACTGCGGACTTCACGCTGTGACGTCATCGTGATGTTGTAAGGCTCTATAGTGAAATTTAATATTTTTGTTTTTCTAAAATAAATTTAAGACTAGTAACCAACAAAATATAAAAAAATATTAATTTTATAATATTCAATCATCGTCACTTCTTATAATTCATTTCTTCAATTTCCGACATGGTGTCTGATTCGTCTTCAGAGCTGGATTCTTCACCTCCAAGAAAAATTAGTAATTCTCTTTGTTCAATTTCTTGTAGATGGTCCGTCTCTCAATGCCCTTTTTCCAATCTTTCAACGTAGTTAATCTCTTTTTTCCACTCAGAAACTGTGATGGACTTTATAGCTTCTCTTATAAGATTTTCTATTTCTCTTTCTGACTGACTTACGTGTTTATCTGCCACTCGTTGCTTCAATAAATTCCATATATATTCGATTGGATTAAGGTCACACTGGTTGGTTGGCAGACGTAAAACTTCATGGCCGTTCTCTCTGGATAGTTGGTCCACAATGTATTTTTGGAGGCTTATTAATAACAACTAAATGGTATAATTCTGGCTTTGTCATTTTATCGTCGAACATGATATTATTTTTTCGAAGCCAGCTTCGTATTTAATATTTGAACTCTTGGGAGGCTTTTCCATTTGCGTCGAATGGTAAAGCGCGTTGTCGATTACCATTAGGCCAATTGGCGGCAAGTTTGGAATTTGTTTTTCTTTCAACCATTTTGTGAATTTTTTTGTATCCATTCCGTGATGATTGTCGCTAGTATTACTTTTGAATTTATATAAAGGTTCGGTCCCTTGAATGAATTAATTTTCACAGCCAGCATGTACAAGTATCCATCGTTGCTATTGGTTATTATTTTTTTTTATACTGACGTCGCTATTATTTTGTCAACATTTACTTACAAAATAATGCGAATGGATCTATGTCTCGTCTTAGTAGGTAATCGCTTTCTTATTTGCCCCGAGTTCATTGTTATCTTATATCCTTTGCAAGTAGCCTGCCCGCCAAGCGGCGATATCGGGCTTTTGCATTAAAACATGTCTTGCATTTTTACACCTAAGCAGTTGATCAGTATCAGCCGCAAAGTGGTTTTTCCTCCTCTAAAATGTAAATCACTTTTTGCAACCGCCAATATTTTATTTAACGTCGATATTTCTTTTCTAACTGTGTAGAAACGATTTATTATGTTTCGCAATGCGCCTATATCGGAATTGTCCTGTTCGATTTTTTAAGCGCTAGGTTTTCTTTTTTTGCCTGGTGTTGACAATTTTGGTGTTGGTCTTGATTCTGGGCCTGACTCCGAAGTACTAGGCCGAGGCGAAACAGTTTGTGCTACTGTTTTACTTTGCTTTTAATTTTCATCAGAGTCGTTTTAGAAACACCAGTTGCTGCACAATCCCTTTTTATAGCTTGGTCCACAGGAATCATTAAACGTTTATTTGCTTTCTCATTTTCAAAGAAAGTCCAATACCTTCAATATAATAGTCCTTGCCTCACTGTGGATTGTCTATCCCATAATTTTGTTTATTTAAAATAAAAAAGTCTAAACGTAACAACAACAATAATTAATAAACTTAATAAAACAAAAAATTCAACAACAAAAACAACAGAAATATAAGCCCCGCACGTTGATATTGCGATGGAACTTTAAAACAATAACAGCTGCGTGACGCCATCCAACGCAAAAAAGTACAGACAACAAAAAAGTTAAACTTCTTTTCGTGTGAGGTGTTGCTACCTCTGGTGAAAAAAGTTACTAACCTAGGGTTAAAAGTATTTATGTTATATACATATAAGACCTGAGGGTATTAAGGCCTGGCTAAGGGAAATTTGTAATAAAATGAAAAATATCCAACATAATCAACAAGTTTTATTATTAATCAGTCATGTACTTAAATTACTACAGAGTTTAAACAAAGAATATCTTCTCTAACTTAAAACCAAAACACAGTCTGTAGGCCTTATTAAAGTAGGGTAGGGTAAAAAGGCCTATACTTTAAACTATCCAAAAATGAACTTATACTACGTAAATTGGTATTCTTGAGATCAATAATCATTAACATAAACCAATAGGAAGCATAGTGGTCTTAGAAAATTAAATAAATTGCCTTTATTCGCATCCACCAGGACATTGAAAGTCATCTGTATCTTCTGCAGTCAAACCGACACACTGTTCGTGGTACCACTTGGAGCATCGCGAGCATTGCCTCATTGCATCGTCCTTTCTATCTTCTTTGCAGACATGACAGTACCAACTCACTTGTTTTTGTGATTTAACTTTGACGGTAGTAAACTTTTTTGCAGATACAATTTTAGCTTTCTTAGGATTTAAAGTCTTTTTAAACTTCGTTTTTTATTTATAACCTGTTTTAACGTCAGTAAAGTTTTCGTCTTGTTTATTTTTTTCTTTTGTTACCTTGCACTTCATTACTATTTATTTTCTCTTGATTATATTTATCAAATAGGTCTTTTGTGACTGAAATACCTTGATAGTTAATGGCTTTTCGTCTAACAGTCGGTGTGCATGTTTGAACTTTAACGGGCGTAGGCAGAAGATCATAAAAATCATTTCTTTTCAACCGACTGAGTGGTAAATCATCAGATTCATCTAAACTAGAGCTTGTTCCATAAACTGTGCGATAATTTGATGCTATAGCTGGTGATTGCTTAGTTTGTTCTGGAGTCGCTGGCCGAAGACAATCAACAGGTGAAATATTTCCAAGCGAGACATCGGATATTGGAATCGGTGTCAAAATTGATGGTGAACTAGTAGCAGATTCTGAACTCTTCTGTTGGTCACTATTAATAGGTGGTATATTTTCTTGATCACGATCAGGCGTTGAGGCTTCCGATAAAATAGACGGTGTTGTACTTCGGTTTCTGAAGCTTGTGCATGAGGATGTTCGAGAGCTGGTGCGTTTTCTTGTGCACCATCTGGTGCAGGAGCTTCCGTTAAAATGGAAAGGGCAAAAGATGTTTCTGGTATGGCCTGTGGGATGAAGGGATACAAGCCAGTCGCTTTAAAGTCACTCGTGATTTTGCTGTGTGTCATACATTTAGACCAAACGCTTGAAATAATGATATTAAGCGTGCTTTAGTGAGTTTTTTGTCTCTGTTTTGGTCCATAAATGATAACAATTCAGCATCTCAGTGGTGCTCGAATGATCGATATACGGCTTTGTCGAGAGGCTGTAATGCATGGGTTGTGTTTGAAGGTAGGCAGTACAAATTAATGCCAAGTGAATCGATATCAAATCAAATACATGCTGCTCCGTCAAATATCAAAAGGCAATGTCCCTGGCTTTTGTATCTAGACAAGTGTTTTAAAAATATTTTGAAAAGTTCATTGGTCATATACCCCTTTGCTGATTTTTCTACTAAAGATTCTTGATGCAAATTATCGTACAAACGTTTTCCCTTAAATATGACCATAGGTGGTATGGCTGTGCCAAGAGCATTAATACATCCTGCGATGGTAACGCTTTCAGCATGTTCAGAAGACTGCAAATGAACCCTTTTAGCCCCTTTTTTGGTCAAAACACTTAGCTGGTGGTGGATAGTGAGACGGTATACGGATATTATAAATTTTCTCGGGATGATCATATAAGTCAAATTTATCGTAGATATCTTTCAGTTTTTTTAAATGGTCATCAACAATAAATTTATTTAGTTTTTGGGCTCTAGCTGGGTCCATGAATTGCGCTTTTCTTACGGATATTTCATGGTGTCTTTTCATGAACGCTTTGAACCAGTCTTTGCCTGCGCGTTTGCCCTCAACATTAAAATTGTGTTTTATATTATTTTGCTCACAATATTTATACACCAACGGACGCAATATTTTTGGTGTAACAGGCAAGCCCATTCCAGAATACCAGATTATCCTTTGCACAAGTTGAGCTTCCTCTTCATCACTTAATATAGGTTTACGTCCCAAACTTTTCTTTAAACTGCCAGACTGCAGATGATTTCTGATTGTTCTTCTAGGAACCTTATAGATCTCTGCAGCCTTATACGTACTCAAAGTTCCTATTTGTACTGCTCTAACAGCTGCGATCAGATCGTCTTTTGACCACAATACCCGTTTGGGAGGCATCGTGACCGTAAGCACTGAAAACAATGATAAATAAATTGAAAATGTATAACTACGTACATAATACCCACCAACAAACATTTTAAAAACACGCTCCTACTTATATAGCAGTTTAAAAAAATAGGAGTATAATAAGACCTATAGTAAAATTTTATAGACCTTAATATCCGCCCATCAGGTGATTACAGAAAAAAAAATTTACAACTACAAGTCCCTAATACGTTAACCTAGGGACAAGAATACATTAATTAATAAACGGACAGTCAATACAGGTTTGTGAATATGATATTTTCAAAATAACTTACGTTTTACTGGAGCCTATTTTTATAATTAGTGCTGCGTGACCGCACCGCTGAATGATTTCGACGACAATGGCGGGGGGAGAAGTACAAGCGTTCGTCTGCCACTTCGCAGCGACTTGTATACGCTCTGTGCTTGTGCGAGTGTAAAGCCGCGTCTCCACCAAAGTTTTGTTGCCAACACAACAGTTGGAAACAAAACTTGAAACAATATCGGGAACCGTGTTTCCATTTTTGGCGGCAACATCAAAGGAATACGCTTGTTGCAAACATTTGTTCCCTCGGTGGAGACGCTTGTTGGAAACATAACTGTTGTCAACATTTTTGGTGGATACGCGGCTTTACCTTGATCGTCAATTACTGTGTTTCGTACGTTTTTTGATATTTTAATTAAATACCTATACCCGCGGGTTATAGGTATTTAATTATAAATATTTCTTATTAAATTGCCTACTAATATAATAAACGTGAAAGTCTTGTCTGTTTGATACATTTTCATTAAAACTCCCAACCAATTTTAATGGACAACTAATAAATAAAACTAAGTATTAAAAAATCGATGTTTATTAATACAATTTAATAATTCTAGACTAATTCTTCAATTCCACTCATTTTATCATCTAAATCAGAACTAGTTTCAGTGTCCATTGTATCAAATTCACTGTCGTCTGATGATAAATAATTCGTCAGTTATTCGGTCTTTACGCTAGTATTTTTCTTCAAATCTCTACGTGATTAATTTTTTTCTTCTAATCATATGGAGTTATTGACGCCAACGCCTCCAAGATCAAAGATTAAATTTTACTTTCTAATTGTTCTTCATTCTTTTCTGAAACTCTCTGTTTGACTAAGTTCGAAAAATCGAAGTCGCAGTTATATGGTGGCAATCTTACAACTTCATGGCCATGGTTAGCTAATAATTTGTCGATTTTATAATTTTTCGGCGGCTTATGCTGTTTTATTAATAAATATAACTCCGGTTTAGTGCAATTATTTGAAAAGTCGATGTTGTGAGCTTGGAGCCACTCAACCATCACCTGTTTTCTAGAATTCATGTTGGGAGGTTTATTTTCTTTTTTACATTGATAAGGGGCGTTGTCCATTACAATAATGGAATTGCTTGGAATTTTGAGTATCAGTATTTCATTCAGCCACTTTGTGAAATTCTCAGCGTTCATTTGATCGTGATAGTCCCCGGTTTTTGTATCTGCTTTAAACATTAAAAGAGCATTATCTACAAAACCAGTTTCACTTCTCACGTGCACTATTATCCATCGTCGGCTAGGGCTATCATTCCTTCTCACTCCAACATCGGTTGGTATGTGCCAATATTTTTTTACAGTGTAGTGTGCGTGTATCCATGTTTCATCGAGATAGATAACAGATTTTTTGTTTCCACCTAGCAAGTCATTGTCTTCCATGCGGTGTAAATATTTAGCCTTCCACGCTTGAATTTGGGGTCTTTCTATTCGAGCCACTCTTTTCTGGTAGCATCTTTTAAATTAATATCCTAAATCACTTTTGATTATTTTTATTAATGTTGTTCCACTTCCTGTATAATTAAGGTCTTTTTTGCAGCTGCCATGATCTTGCGCATTGTAGGTATTTCTTTTCTCACCGTATGCATAAAATGAATTATATTTCTTAATGCTGTTAAAGAAAATCCGTTGAAATATTCCTTTCTATGTCTCTTTGCTGTTGTAGGAGTTTTAATTTTGCTGCCAATAGCTGTTACAGATTCAAGCTCTCGTCGTAATTTTGTCATTGTATTTTTTGCAATGCCCGTAGCACAAACCACAGCTTCCGTCATTTTGTTAGAATTTCGTAAAAGATTTAAAATGACCGTCACGTCAGTAGTGTCCGAAGCATTTTTAGGGCACGGTTTATATTTTGAATCGATAACTTAGAGTCCTGTTTCTCTTTTACAAAATAATTGTCCACTTTAATAATCAATTTCACGAGCACGGCTGTTAATTACTTTCTTACTCATTGTAACAGAATAAGTATGATAACAATAACAAAACTTAACAACAAAAATAAAACAGGATAACGAAAATAAAAAGATATAAAAACACGTGGTAGAGGTACTCTATACGCGTAAGCGCTGGTTGACCTTTCGAACGGTACTGACAGTTCGACTACGTTACTAAGATAGCCGCCAGTCGCAATATAGACGTGCGAGGCTTATATTATCGAATGATTCAAAACAGAGACGCGCACAACGGTAAGAAGTACATATGCTATCGGTTCTGACAGCACGATGGCGAGCACGGAGTGCCGTGCCGTGTGGTATGCGGAAGAATGGTCGCAAGAAGTCCGCAGTTAAGTCGCACGGGTTATACTTATAATAAGGCAGTTTACGATTCACGCGACCGTATTTAGAATCCTGAATAAAGAATAGAATTCTGGCTACTAGATTGTGTCTGTGCAAGTACTCAGAATTAGAAAGAGCCGATCAACCGGAGATGACATGCCTATGTGACTTACCGATGTGACAGATGTCGACGGCGCCATCCTTTGTAGTAGAGGATCCAGCTTAAAAAATACCTCATTCTTTTCCTCGATGAAATATTTTTTTTTATAATAAAATATATAAATAAATACAAATCGGGACGATTGACAGCCTATGTTTTGGCAAGGCTATTTTTAATTAAAAGCGATTTAATAATTTTTTTTACCGGTTACGGTCATTCTTTTCCTTGATAAAATTGGTCTCAATCGAAAAAAAAAAATAATATAGAAAATGCTGCAGCATAGTTGACTACCTTTTTCCATGCAACAATACCTGTCAACCAGGTGTAAACAGGTAAACTGGTATAGTAATTTACCCTCATTCTTTTTCCTAAAAAATTAAATGTATAAATATAGATATTTTTATTGCGAATCGAATGGTATATGGTTGTCTTTTCAAATCGTGGCAATACTAGTGATTGACACGATTTAACGTTTCAATAATTTTATTTTAAAGTAGGGCGTGACAAAGAACACTACATATGTTTTTTTTTATTTATTTTTTATAGGATACGAGTGACAAACGAGCACACAGTCCACCTGATGGTAAGTGGTTGCTGTGGCCCATAGACATCTATATTTATCCTCGATTACGAATCAAAATGCAGATGCGTTGTCACTCGTGAGGACTAAGATGAAATGCCTCGTTACCAGTAAAAAGGGTCTCCAGTTCTCTACAGTCACCATACGAAACACAGCAGCATTAAGCTGCTATTTTACGCTGGTATTCTGTGAGAGCGTCGTCTTTCCTCGGTCGAGCCGACTCATTCGTGTTGCAACTATACCAGAAATATAGCTGCAACATAGCTTTACCACGTAAAGATGTGTTAGAGCCAGCCACGTAAAGTTGTGTGATGTGACGTATGTGCGGTAAGGAAGGATGCACGATAGCAGCTGCGCGTGAAACGCTTGCCGGAAAAGAGAAAGGCGCGCGTTCAGTTCTCTGTGTTATAGAGAAAGATAATATATTCTGCCACCGAAAATTATTCTGGAGTAATGGTGGTTAAAATAGCGCATAGCGACATATTATAACGCGCTATATTTCCATAGCGCACACACTTTATTTCATTTTAGTCTAAAATGCGACTTATTACGAAATAATATTCTTATATAGCACGCGGTCTATCCAACGAACGATATGTAATGTAACGTGCTACGAGATACAGCGTGCGTACAACAAAACATTTTACGCACAATATACGTAAATGCTATGTGGCTTAATGCTACCGATCCTTGCTGTGCTAAACTACAACCTGAAGATTTTACAAGTTGCCGACATAGTGCAGACAACAAATGAGGAAAATGACGACGACGATAATTTAAAATTTGATTCCAATATTGCTTATACTGCAAGTTCTGACTTCTGATGAATCAGATAATGAATTATTTTTTGTGTCGTAATAATGGTTAATAATTTAAAAATAAAAAATGTTTTTATAACAATTAACTTATTTAATTTTTTTTTTCAATTTTTAACTGTTTAATATTTTATTTAACGTAAATTTTTATTTAAATTGTTTAATATTTAATTGTTTCATTTTTTATTTGATTAGTATATTTAACGTTTTACAGCAATTTAAAAAGGTAAGTGTCAAGGTTATTGTTTATGCCCTAATTTGGTCATTTTTGAACGTCATCCAATTGCGTTCGAGCTGGTGCGTCACCCGATGGTATGTAGGTGAAGAAAACGCCGCCAGGTGGGGCGGTCGTGTGCGGCTTGCAGTGGCTCGACGCGTGGATGAAGAAGCAGTAGCTCGCAGGTCAAAATGCGGTGAATCCGACTATCTCGATTATCGCGGCCGAAGTTCACGCGACCGTGTAGGGTCCAGATAGTTAGATTTAGTGCGTGTTACTTCGCTACGTGAATATGTGAATTTTATAATATTTAACTTGTTCGGGTGATGCGGAATTGTGTACGCGCGCATCGAGTAGATATACGGTCTAGGATTCGAACCACGCATCCCTTGGTCGAGAGCGTCTCGCGGTTGATTGTCTGGAAATCATTATAATTGTGCCATCGCGTTAAGTGCCCTTCGTCGTAAGTCAACGAGGCGTATTTTGAATTATTTTCGCGACGTGGTGTTTTGGTGTCGAATGAAGGAACTTAGTTGTGTTTAACGCTGAACCGTATGATTCATTAAGAGATCGCGTTAGTTCCCTATTTATAATTTTGTGATAAGTGAATCCGGGACATTGAATGTCGAATTTTGAACTATTGTCCTTACTGTGTCGGGTATCACATGTTCGATTCTACGATGAATGTGGAATTAGGCGAGTTTAAGTTAGTTAAATGTACAATGAAGCTAATAGACTGAAATAGTGACAATGAAGAAAGAAATGGTCCAGCGGTGGAGCCTGCTGGAGCGATGCAGCTTTGTGGGGCAGCCTGGAACTCGGCCGCTGCTGGTCGCCTAAGCTGGTCCAGGTCTCAGACATTTACACATCACTAAACACTACTTGCCATGCACCTCATACCCACTTACGGCCTGACCGAGCCTTGGGGCGATTTAAGAGTCGGAAATAGGTGAGTACTATATTTCCCTAGCCTTCTCCCATATAGCTTAGTATTATAGGAAATTCTTCCATTTGGCCATTTGGGCCCGACCCGCGTCTGCCCGTCGAGCAGGCTGCTATGGACCCCAGCCTGGGCTATCTGTGAAGGGGCAGCTGTAGGCCGTAACATTTTTGGTAGCAGGGAGCTTTGGTTGGATTGGTTTAATTTTGTGTCTACAATCACGCCCGGCCGTAATACGTAATAATAAAATTATTTTATATATGGTATATTGGGAAGCCACGCCCGTAGGTTGAGCAAGCAGGAGTTTTGTTAAGGCCGGGAGTATTTTGACTAGGTAGATAAGGTTATCACGTAATCGGATAATTATCGTTTTCGTATAATTATAGTAGATTAATTGTCGAAGGGTCGGTTGTCTGAGCGAGGCATTTTTTGTAGATCGACTGTGATGTGTATCTTTATTTGTATTTAACTTGATTCTATAGGAACGGTATTTGTTACTTGTTAATTTTTTTTGTACTTGTTATTTGTTAATTTGTAATTTGTATTTGAGCCGAGTAGTAATTTGTATTTAGAAAGTGATGCCATCCCGCTGCCAGGGCTGTCACCATGCCGTTTTGTGTCTGGGTGCGAACGGCGTTTCCTCTCAGGGCTCTCCCGAGCCCTCGACTCAGCACGGGCGGGGGCGCTCAGTCGCGCCCCCTGTCGGGGGGTTGTTCCCCCAGGGGCGGGGGGTCGTCTCCCCCTCCCTCAGTATGTTGAAAGGGACTTCACTGCCACTCAGCGGCCAGCTAGACCCTTCTTACCCTCGTCAGCTGAGTGGCCGCGGCTTGGGGTACTACCGTTCCCCCTTTGATGCAGGCAGCCCCAGCTAAGTAGCTGCCGCCCTAGCTCCCACCACGGCCGCCTCCACTAATTCTGTGAGCCGTCAACAGCTCACTTGTCAAACTGTTCTATTGTCGACGGCCTCAGTGAGGGTGTACAACCCGAGCGTCGATTGTTTAACGGTACGCGATTTATTGGTTCCGGGTTCACAACACGGTTGGCCTCTGCTTGATTGTTGGGAAGACTAGGGTTCCACGGGAGCTTTGAATTGCGCTGTTAGGGATTGTTAGATTTGGTTTTGGTCGAGCACTTAATTAACGATGAAAAATGGTTTTGTACCTTCCGCGAAATATTTCATATTTGTGGCGGTTGTGATTAAGAAGCCAAATTTAATGTGTTCTTTGAATACTTATACATATGTTTTGTAATTGAATTTGATCACTGTGTCTGTTTTGCTGAAAGGAAAATTTGAATTCATTTGAAATTGAATGACGCGCTATTTGAATATTTGTACGTATGTTTTTGTGGTTGTGTTTGATCATTGTGTTTTGTTGAAAAGAAAATTGAAATTGGAATTGAATTGGACTGAAAAAAATTAATTATAATTTTTATAACAATAAACTTAGAAAACTTTTTCTTAAAGTGAATACTACTACGTGGTATGCTCCAAAATAATTTTCGGTGGGAGAATATATTTATCTTTCTCTATTACACAGCGTACTGAACGCGCGCCTTTCTCTTTTCTGGCAAGCATAATAATATATATAGTGTACTTTGTCACGCTCTACTTTAAAATAAAATGATTGGAAAGTTAAATCGTGTCAATTACTAGTCTTGCCACGATTTGAAAAGTCAACCATATACCATTTGGATTCGCAATTAAAATTTACCTGTTTATACCTGGTAGACAGGTATTGTTGCATAGAAAAAGGTAGTCAACCATGCTGTGGCATTTTCTATATATATTTTTTCGATTGAGACCAATTTTATCAAGGAAAAGAATGACCGTAACTGTAATTTTATTTTAAATTAAATAGTTATTAATTAAAAATTGCCTTGCTTAAACATAGGCTGTCAATTACCCCGATTAGCATATCATGTTTCATCAAAGAAAAGAATGAGAGGGTATTTTTTAAGCCGGATCTTAGGATTAGGATGTTTCTCCGATAGTTGTTAGAATCATTACTTTTAGACTTAAAAATCAAAAAAATATTTTCTTTCAAGTAAAATTACTTTGTAATGGCGTCATCTACTTATTTTATAGGTAAAGTCATTTTATCGAACAAAAATTGATTATTATATAATGCGTTTTGAATAATATTTGTAAATATATGTTAGTTTTTTTCTCTTGCTGCTCTACCTTAACTCTGCCTTAAGTTCGCTTTTGTACCAAATTTTTTTGTTTGAGTTCAATAAAGAATTTTAGGCTATCTATAGAATATGAAATCGTGGATTGGTATAAATGGATTGATATGTTAAGATAATTTTATTTAACATGGTTAATTTTATTTTTTTAGTTATTTAATAAATTTGTATTTTTTTTTAAATAAAATATTTTTTTATCAAAAACATTTTTAAATGACAAAAAGAACAGTAGTCGAATGGCGGATTCGAACCCATAACCTTTTGGCCTCGCGATCTACACTGTATTTTATCTCAAATCCTATAGATGTATACATGTATGGGTAACAGTGATAGAGCCTCGCGGCAGCATTTGCTGTCGCACGGATGGACCGGCATGAACCGGGGAGGGGGGGGGGGGGCATCCGTGCCCAAGCTACCCTATTTTTTCTGAGCGTGGGTGTTCAGGCTGCCCCGCGTATTCTGGGGAAGAGAGGAGGGGGAATTCCGCTCAAGACGATACCTGCTCAAGGCAAGCGGCAAGCAATAAGACAAAGGCAACCCCTGCCACGCTTTTCGTGAATTTCTGCAATATTAGGGGACTTCATTCAGACCTTAACGCCGTCTACTACCATTTGGAGACGGCAAAGTCGGCCTTGCTCTTTCTAACCTAGATACAGATGTCCTCTCCGGCTGATACTTCGTATCTCCTACCCGCTGTGCAAACTAGAACACTCCATTTTGCGGCGGCTCGGCAGTCTTGAAGGTACAGACCTGTCCATCCTATGGCTACGTGTACCATAGTGGTAATGCCGACACAGACCGACTTATCGACCACGACCAAATGGCTCTCCGCGCTACAACAGTTCCCATCCGCAGAGATCGTAATGCTCGGTGATTTTAACGCCCACCACACTGAATGGCTTGGTTCCCGTTTAACCGATCATGCGGGTTTATGACTTTGCCTTTGCATATTGTCTGACACAACTGGTTACTTCACCTCTGCGGATCACAGATGTGGAGGATCATGTACCTTCCCTGTTGGACCTTCTGGTCGGATATCAGGTCTCCATCGATGCCCCTCTTGGCTCGTCGGACCATTGTCTGATCCGGAGTACGGTGTCACTCACGCTCCCATCGCAGTTACGATCTGGCCGCCGTGTTTGGCACTATAGGTCGGCCGATTGGGACGGGATGCTTTCTTTTTTGGATCCTACCCTTATGGGCGAGTTAGCTTCTCGCCGGATGATCCCAACGTTGTTGCTGATTCTGTCGCTGATGTGGTACTTCAGGGAATGGAATTATTTATTCCATCATCTGTGGTGCCTATCGGAAGCAGAACTCAGCCATGGTTTGGTCACTCTTGTAAAATTTCATCACGCTATAAGCAGGAGTGAGTCTGGGCTGACGCATCAACGTCCCGGGATGTAAACACCAGCACGCTTTAAAAGAAGTTTAATTCCGCCTTCAGGTCTTCAAAAGTGTCATTGCCAAGGCAAAGTCAGAGCACATCGGCAGAATTGGCGAGAAATTAGTTCGCCTCCCTTCGGGAACAAGTGCATTCTGGTCTCTCTCCAAGGCTGTCCAAGGGAACTTCTGTCAGCCATCTCTGCCATCTCTGCACAGGGTGAAAGACTCACGGGACCATACTGCAAAGGAGACAGATCTGCTAGGCTCTCTCTTTACTTCCAACTCAAATCTGGGGGGAACACACCACCGACCATTCCGCGGTGTAAGTGCTCAATGCAGAAAGTGCTGTTTACACAGTGCTCGGTGCGTAAAGCACTCTTCTCCCTGGATGTCAACAAGTCGAGTGGGCCCGATGGAGTCCCACATATTGTGCTGAAGACTTGTGCTCCGGAGTTAGCACCGGTTTTAATGCGTCTTTTCCGGTACTCCTATCCTCCCAAGGCGTAGTCCCGAACTCATGGAAGACAGCTTTCGCGCACCCAATCCCTAAAAAAGGTGACCGCTCAGATCCGTCCAACTACGGGCCTATCGCTATCACCTCCTTGTCCTCCAAAGTAATGGAAACTATTATTAACTACCAGCTCATGCGGTACCTTGAGGATCACCAGCTGATTAGTGACCGCCAGTACGGTTTCCGTCGAGGTTGCTCAGCTGGTGATCTTCTAGGTTACCTAACTCATAGATGGGCGGAGGCAGTGGAGTCCAAGGGGGGAGGCGTTGACCGTTAGTTTGAACATAGCGAAGGACTTCGATCGGGTTTGGCACAAAGCGCTTCTTTCGAAGCTTCCTTCCTATGGGCTTCTCGAGAAATTGTGCAATTGTATCACCAGTTTTCATGCAGATCGGAGCATCAAGGTCGTAGTAGACGGTGCATGCTCCGATTAGAAGCCCATTAATGCTGGTGTTCCACCAACGCTGTTTCTTCTGCATATCAATGATATGTTGCAAGCTGGTAACATTCATTGCTATGCAGACGACATAACTGGTAATATTTTATACACCGGCCGTGCCAAAATTTTTGGGGCAAACGTCGCCGAGTACCGGAAGAAACTTGTGTCTGAAGTCGAGACTTAGTTAAACAAAGTCTCGGATTGGTGGCTATTAAATCAAGTCTAGTTCAATCCCCAGAAGACACAAGTTTGCGTGTTTACCGCTAAAAAGAACTCCTTTGTCTCCTCATCAGTTTCAAGGCACTTCCTTTGTTCCCTCAGCCAGTATCGAAATCCTCGGTGTCGACATGTCGAGTGCAGTTTCGTGGTCACATGGAAAAGAAGGCCAAATTGGCCTCTAAAAAGCTTGGCGTGCTCAGCAGAGCGGGACGGTATTTCATGCCGGCACACCGCTTGCAACTTTACAAGGCGCAGATTTCCCCGCATGGATTACTGTTCCCATCTCTGGGCAGGGGCTCCTCAGTGCCAGCTCCTTCCACTTGACCGCATCCAGTGCAGAGCGGTTCGAATCGTCGATGACCGAGTTCTTTCCGATCGGCTCGACTGACTGACACTGCGTGGAGATGTTGCATCTCTTTGCGTATTTTATCGCATCTACCACAGGGAGTAATCTGAGGAATTGTTCGGACTAATTCTAAGCGCTCAATTTCACCATCGCTCATCGCGACAAAACTCGCGATACTATCCACACCATCTGGATGATTGGCGGCTCATCACTGTGCGACTTGGAAGAGAAGTTTTCGCAGCCGCATACTCTTTTGCCCCCTCTCCTATAAAAAAATGTGTGTCTCTTTTAGAGTAACATTTTCGTTTCATCTAGTTTGAAATCACAACGCTTCTAAAGTAGTTTCCACTTCAAAAATACATTGCTGTTTAGCAGTAATACAATTTTTTTATAGGATAGGGTGACTAACGAGCACACAGTCCACCTTTTTTTTTAAATTGCATTACACTGATTTACTACGTGCTCGGCGGCGAAGGAAAACATCGTCAGGGAAACTTGCATGTCTGAGAAAGAAGAAATAGTATTTAGAAGACGTCTGAAGTTCGCCAACACGCATTTGGGCAGCGCGACGGACATTTCCTAGCCCTGAAACCCTCTCAGAATTGAAAGAAGGCCTGTTCCCAGCAATGAGACGTTTGTAGGCTATTACTTTAACTTTTAACTTTAACCTTTATTTCGTTAGTCCGGACACTTTTTTATCTCTATAACTTACCGTTACGTCGTTGGTCTTCCTATTGGCCAATGACTTATTTTTAATGACTCTAACGACTAACTTTTTATGCCTTTTATATCTGCTATAAGCCAGCGCTTGACTGACCCCTCTTGATAGTAAGTGAAAAGTGCTGATGAAGCCGAAGATGGCAAGGTGCACCGACTTAGATTAACAAGAGCCTATTCTCTGTTGCCTTGAAGTCCCGTAAAAATCTGTCGTTTCGGCCTTTCCTCACCGTAAAACTATATTGTAAAGAAAACTTATTTAAATGATAGCAGTTGGCGTCTAACGGAGTCAATAGAATCCCAGTTGGAAATGGGCACTAGAGATCTATACCTTTTAGTGTGACACTTCAGCACTTCGATATACCGGCAGTCAACTTGGCACCGCTGAAGGGACTGCAAATTGTTCTTTTCTCCATATAGTAAAACATTTTGAACTTTAAAATGTCTTGTAAAAGTATTTGCGGGTACTTTAATATTACGGAATTAAGAACAATTCTACTTTTACATGTGAGAAATAAAGACTTGTGTATACTACTAGCCATGCTTGTCAACAAATTCAGAACAAAAACTGTGTCATTGCTGTGGATGGCGAGGGAGCGCCCCGCCGCTGCCTGCGCAAACTCCGGCTATGTATGCCACACAGTTGTTTTTTCATTTACGATAGTTACTGTTTTTAGGCAAATACAAAATAAAGTTACATTCTCATCTCAAATTAAATTTAAATCACGTTGACAGAGTGCGCATATAAACAATGACAGCGTTTTCTTAGTCACATTAAACAAAATCCGTGTTAGATTGTCGAATTGGATTGAAGAATAAAATGTTTTCATACAAGCATTTCGCGGAGGCATTTTTGAGTGGACTAAGGAATAATCACAATCTCAATTTCCCCTAAATACATTAAAATTATTACCTATCTCATATTTTCACACTCTTAGCGATGAAATTTATTTTTCCAAAATTTATAATATGAGACCACCCCTGAAGTATAATCTATAATCTATCGTTACACGATGATGACTAGACAAGAGGGCGTGGCTAATGGTTGCGTCACCGAGATGGTGGGGTTTTGCGCCCAAATAGCCCGTCGCGGTTGCAGCTCGTAGCGGCACTTTGGTTCGAACGGCCGGAGAGAGCAGACGTGCTAGGAATTAGATGTTCGCTTAAATTGTTAATTAATAATTAATGTTGTAAAGTGTAATAAGAGGTTTTTATAATACAAGTGTGATAATACTATATAGTAAAAAATTATCTTAAAAATCGGATCTCAATTGGCGAATATATCGCGTAACGTGCATACAAAAAAAATCACACACCGACGAATTGTGAACGTCCTTCTTTTTTGAGGTCGGCTAAAAAAGGGATAGGTGATGTAGATAATGAAACTCAGCAATAGAAAGAAATAAAAGATTTAATACAGCATCCATTAATTCAGTCACTTTTTCCTACATTAATAACTTAAAAACGCTTTAAAACTTTCTAACATGGCAAGGAAATACTTTATTCTAATTGTGGTACATATTACTAAATATTTTATAAGTTAATGTTTTATTTTTATCAATTGGATTTATCACAGATGCTTGAGAGATCTTTAAATCTTATGTGGTAGGTGATATAGTCACTTAAAAAAACTTAAATTGTATTGTATGAAGAAACCTTACTATTATGGTGCACTAGCGTTAATAGAATTAATCATTGCTGAAATATTTTATAACTACAGATATACATACAGTATTAGGTTTTTAGATGTGGAAGTAATCTAATAAATTATGGCTATACTGATACTAAACATCCTAAACTTTGCGATACAGTAATTATTTATATCATATGAAACTATTATCATACAAAAATTGGAAGTTAAAAGTTCAGTTATAATTTATGCTCGATAACGAAGTTCCTATATAAAAAAAAAACCTAATAAAATAACCTTTATTACTAGATTATGATGCATAAATATATTTTAAATTTAAAATTAGCTTGTAAATTATTTCCTAGATTGTAATGGACGATGTTATCAGGTATTATTTTAAAGCATTTGATTAAAGTTTACGCCTAAATAATAATATTTAGAATGTAACAACTGATATTCTCCTTAAGGTACAGAAAATTTTTTGATAGACACTTGCGTGAATAGAGGACTTTACAAACCAGAATAATTTTATCGATTTACTAATGCTCGACATACACGGTCAGTTAAACTGATCAGTTAAAATGGATGTAAGCCAAAACGATTTCCCCACTCACTGGCTTCAAATTTTAACCTAACATTTCACACACACGATTAGTTTTTGGATGTACGTCAGTTCAACTGATCAGTTTAACTGACTGATACTATGAACAGTTTTTTATGTTGTTATGTGATAATCATAAAATATTTCTTATAGGAGCGGGGTTTGGTAGATATTATAATTACTTGCGATACATCTATCCCTTATGTTACTTTTTGTACTAAGGTATGAAGGGAGAATTCAGACTTGTGTCTATTTCCAGATTGAAGTAATTTGTTTTGTATTTAAAATAAATATGAAACATTATTACTTGGCTATCTGTTTACGTTGATAACATTTCAATTTTATCAAGCGGCAATACAATTAAAATGTAAATATTAATAGATATAATGGCGGCTGTCATTTTTTATTATTTAGTATCTTTTTAGCTATCAACTGACTAGCTGTGTCTTGGCACACTTAATGAGTATCACAACTAACACGAATTTCCAAGGAACACAGACACATAATTTATGTTATTATCAAGTATAAAAAGCAAGTTGTTTTAGATCAATATTATAATTACACTACACTTTGTTGACCTAAGTCCCCTAAAAATGATAATTTTATATAAGTATATACGCAAACCTTGTGTACCTACCATTTAGTGGCGGTTTAAGAATATCCAGTACCCTATTTCATCCCGTGGGTGTCGTAAGAGTTGACAGAGGGAAACAAATCAGGAGACGGGCAGCAGCGTCTTCCTAATCACGACTAGAAGCGTGGCAACTATGGCTAATATCCCCCATATGAGGCAATATATGAGCGGCCTGTGTACAGCAGTAGACTTTAATAGGCTGTAACGGTAACGGTAACGGATATACCTACGTAAACCTATAAAAATCTAATGTAACACTGGATATAATCACTTGGTTATACTTTTTTAGTTAGATTTTCATAGAATCAAGTAGTACAAACACTATAACTAATGCATTGGAGTCAGCACCAATACTTGTGTTGGGTTTTCGTAGATGAGGGCCAACATCCGCCTTGTACCTGCTTACACTGGATGTTTTGATCTATGCATATATAACATATGCGTAGCGGCCGTTGTTAACGTTCGGCAGGTCGGTGTTGAGAGTCCGTCCCCACGTGAGCAGTGGCGACACGGTGCCCACCACGGGCGCAGCGCGCGCTGCACTTTTTATGATGTCCTGGTACAAGTTTGTTTATATGCTTTAATATTGCAGGCGAAACAATATCAATTAGTTTGTTAAGTTTAAATTAAAAATAACTCCTTCGAATTAAATATTAGTACGAAATTTTTTAAAGGGATAATTCTTTATATGATTTAATAATATAACATAATATAAACACGTTATTATTGTAATATAATAATTATGATAAACCATTTCAAATATCAAGCGTAAAGTTCTTTATTTAAAAATACAGAATTGTAACGCATAAAACGAGTCAATCAAAATAAATAATTGACGGAATTTTACTCTAAAGGCTATTTACACTAATAATATTCTCTTTAACCACTTCTGGTAAGCTTAAATGCTCGTGTTAGGAGTGATCCACGATAGTGGTCGCATGGCGGATTCGAACCCACGACCTGTTGAGTTCGTGGTCCGCACCCTGCCATTAGGCTACTGTTGCTTTTTAATTATTAGCGTATAATTCGCAAAAATAAATAGTAAAATTCAAAATTAATATTATACGTAGATAAATCATTTTGCTCATATATTGAAATAGGTAATGTTAAAAAATGCCTTTGTAGAAATCTCTTTTGACATAAGCATACTCATAGATTACTAAATATATAGCATACCATAGCATACATGTTATGGTATGCTAAAGTAAGACTTAAGAATTAGAAACATAAGTATTGCATGCATATGTTTGTAATTCTTAATAATCAGTTATCAGGGAAAAAATTATGAAAAATCCTTTGTTCCGTCCTACTCAATAATAAAATAACAATAATATTATTATTGATCAGAAGAGGCTCTATGAATCATTGGAGCGACCAATGGTACGTGGAACGGGCCCAGCACCGAATCAAGCCGACACTATCACATTCTGGCGCGGCCTGCGTTCAGAGCCCGTAAACCACAGAGAGGGCCCTTGGACGGAAGTTGTAGCGAGTCAGTGTGCGAATGTTACGCCCATGGGACCCGTCATCATAACGCCGGATGACGTAGCTGAAGCGGTCCGTAGGGCCCCGAACTGCAAAGGTCCGGGACTCGACGGAATGCATCACTACTGGCTGAAGGGGTTCGTGGTGTGTCACGCTGTGCCCGCCCGACAGTTTCAAGAGGCTCTCGACCAAAAGTCGCTCCCGAGCCTCTTTACTTCTGGGATCACTCATTTGGTTCCTAAAGATCGGGATTCCACAGACCCGAGCAAATACCGCCCCATAACGTGTCTACCTACCATATACAAGACACTAACATCCATTTTGAGCGCGGGAATCACTCGTCAGCTGAACTCAAATCAGGTGATGTCGCGCGCTCAGAATGGATGTAGGGGTGGTGGTCGTGGAACCAAGGAACCACTCCTCATCGATACGGTCATTGGCAAGGTGGTTAAACGCAACCGTCGGAACCTCTCCGCCGCCTGGATAGACTACAAAAAGCCATTCGACTCCGTGCCTCACACATGGCTTAAGAGGGTCCTCGAGCTGTATAAGGTTAACTGTACAGTTCAAGACTTCCTCGGGGAGTGTATGGGGTAATGGAGTACGATCCTTTGTCATCTAGGCGAGTGGATGACGGCTGCAGAGAACCACATAAGGATAAGAAGGGGTATCTTCCAAGGCGATTGCTTGAGTCCGATCTGGTTCTGCCTCTCCCTGAGCCCTCTAAGTACCTTACTGGATAGTTCCGGGAGGGGATTTCAGCTTCGGAAAGGAGGTATAAAAGTGACCCACCTTTTCTATATGGATGATCTCAAATTATTCGCCTCCAGTCGCTCTCATATTACGGAATTGCTATAAACATCACTTGTGATTTTAGCAATTCTATTGGAATGGAGCTGGGGACGAATAAGTGTGCGGTCCTCCATGTCGAAAGGGGAAGCGTTGCTAGTCTATGCCCCATCAACATAAAGACCCTATCCGAGGCTGCAACATACCGATACCTGGGTATGTCACAGAACATAGGTATCGATGAGGCGGACATGACAGTCAGTTTGCGATGTGTTTTATGCACGCTTGACAAAAGTGCTTAACAGTCTTTTCATCATAATCATCATCATCATTACAGCCTTTCATTACTCCACTGAACTGCTGAACATAGGACTACCCCAAGGAATGCCACAAAGCACGGTCTTGAGCCACCTGCATCCATCGACTTCCTGCATGTCTTACCAGGTCGTCACTCCATCTCGTGGGGGGTCGCCCTACACTTCGCCTACCGGTACGAGGCTGCCACTCAAGAACCTTTCTTCCCCATCGGTTGTCGGTTCTTCGAGCTAAATGGCCGGCCCACTGCCACTTCAGCTTACTAATCCGTTGGGCTATGTCGGTCACTCTGGTTCTACTGCGGATATCCTCATTTCTAAGTTTATTACGCAGAGAAACTCCGAGCATAGCCCTATCCATAGCTCGCTGAGCGAACTTGAGCTTCCTCATACGGCCAGCAGTGAAGAACCACGTCTCAGTCTCAGATCCGTAAGCCATCACTGGCAACACGCACTGGTTGTACAATTTCGTTTAAAGGTTTTGAGGAATGTCTGACGAGAAGATGTGTCGTAGTTTCCCGAACGCTGCCCAGCCGAGTTGAATCCGTCGATTGACCTCTCGGTCGAAGTTGGACTTACTTAGTCGTACTATTTGTCCCAGGTAAACATACACTTCAACAACTTCGAGCTTAGTGCTCCTAACAACTACCGGCATAGGTGTGACATGGACATTGAACATGATCTTTGTTTTGTCCATGTTCATCTTAAGACCTATCCGTTGGGAGACACTATTGAGGACATTGAGCATGATGCTTAGATCCTCCAGCGATTCTGCCATAAGGACTATATCGTCGGCAAATCGAAGTTGAGTGATGTACTCGCCATTGATGTTGATACCGTATCCTTTCCAGTCCAGAAGCTTGAAAACGTCTTCCAATGCAGCGGTGAAGAGTTTCGGGGATATGACGTCACCCTGTCTTACACCTCTCTGCAATTGGATAGGTTTCGTACTCTGGTTCTGTACTCGGATAGCCATCGTAGCCCTACTGTACAAGCACTGCAACACTTCGATATACCGACAGTCAACTTGGCACTGCTGAATGGACTGCAGCACCGCCCAAATTTCGACGGAATCAAAGGCTTTCTCATAGTCCACATACGCCAGACATAGTGGCAAATTGTACTCTTCGGACTTCTGCACAATTTGCCGAAGGGTATGTATGTGGTCTATGGTGCTAAAGCCCTTTCGGAAACCGGTTTGTTCGGGAGGCTGGAAGTCGTCAAGTCTGCGCGCGAGACGATTCGTAATGACTCTCGAAAACAGCACGTAGACGCGGCTCAGAAGGGAAATCGGTCTGTAGTTCTTCAAGAGAGCGTTGTCACCTTTCTTGAAGAACAAGACCACCGCACTTCTGCTCCACGCCTCCGGTGTAATGCCACCATGGAGGACGGAATTAAAGAGCCTCTGAAGGACTTCAAGTACCGGTTTTCCACCCGCTTTCAGAAGCTCCGCTGTAATTCCATCCTCGCCTGGGGCCTTGCCGTTTTTAAGATGCTGGAGAGCCATTCTAATCTCGCTCAGACTGACGTCTGGGATATTTTCGGAATAGTGTCGGATAAGACTCGCTCTTGGATCGTTACTCACACTTGCGTGTGGCTCCAACGATGACGTGTACAGCTGCCCATAGAACCTCTCAATCTCACTCAAAATCTCAGGTGCCCCGGAAACGATGCTGCCACACTCGATCGTCAGCCTTGACAGTTGGATCTTTCTGGCAGACAGATCTCTGGCAAAGACTTGGTTCCGCTCGATCGCTTCTTCAATACAAGCTGTATTGAAGTTGCGTAAGTCCCGCCGCATGCATTTGGAGATCTGTCTGTTCAGTTGCCTGTATGCTGTCAAATCTGTTGAAGAATGTAGCTTCATCTCCCGGCTAACAGCCATGAGATTAAGAGTGTGATCGGAGAGTTTTTGTGTTCTTCTGCGGCGGGTCTTGTAGAACTTAGCTCCGACCGCATGGACAGTTTTCACGAGCTTGTCATTCATATCGTTCACTTCATTGCAGTTTTCTAGGCACTGAAAATGGTTTTGTAACTCGAGCTGAAAGGTTTCAGGACTTTGGAACAGAGCACGAGGGGGACGGAGCGTCGACTTCATTAGACGAGACCTCTCCAACTTAACGTTTAGGTTCAGTGTGCCTCTAACCATTCGGTGATCACTACCAGTTTTCACCCTCGCGATCACGGAGACATCACTGAACAGTTGTCGTCTGGTCGTCATAATGAAGTCAATCTCATTTTTTGTCGAACCGTCGGGGCTCGACCAGGTCCACATCCTGTGTGGCCACTTCTGGAAGAAAGAGTTCATCATAAAGAGTCCCTCTTTCCCCATGAAGTCGGCCAGCTACGGGCCCCTTGGGTTCCGTTGCCCTATTCCAAATTTCCCTACTTTCAGCTCACCGTTCTCTCTTGTGCCTAGCTTTGAATTGAAGTCTCCCATTAACACCGTACATTGCGTTTTGGAGGAATGCATGGCTCTAGAGATATCCTCATACATTTCCTCCACCTCCTCATCGGGGTGTGCCGAGGTTGGTGCGTAAACCTGTATGACCTTCAGCGAATACCGTTTGGTGATTCTGAGTATAAGGTACGCAACCCTCATCGACACACTCTCGATCTTTACAACGTTGTTAACGAGAGACTTGTGAACGATAAATCCGACACCTCCTTGGGACAGATGGTCGCCCTCCCGGTGATAGAGCAAGTTGCCGGATTCGAGGATTACCGTGTCCTCCCCCTCTCTTCGGACTTCGGATAATCCTTTAATATGCCAGCGCAACTTGTCTATCTCTTCTTCCAGCTCTACAATCTTCTCGTCAGTCCTCAGGGTGCGTGCGTTGTACGTTGCCAGGTCGAGTCGTCTAAGGTGGCAACCGAAGCTCCACTGGAGATTCTTAGCACCCCCTGCCCCGCCGTTACCATGGTCGCCACCGTAGCCAGGAATAGCGGGGCCGCCGGGGGCTGGGGGCCGTCTCTTTGTTACTCTCTTCATAGGGGTATTTGCCATAGTTGCCACGCTTGGCGAGCGGGTTGGCAACCGCAGTTTTTTTTATTATTATTTTTTTTAATAGTTTTTTGTCGGGCGTTAATAAGACACACGCATATAACGGTTGGATCATGCCTGTTGTCATGTATACATTTGGCATACTCAGGTGGACTCAGACCGAACTGAACGTTCTGGATAGAAAAGTCCGCACTATTATGACGTCCTACAAGATGCATCATCCGAGATCGTCAGTAATGAGGCTGTACTTGCCGCGGACACATGGTGGGCGTGGCCTTTTAAGTGCGCTTACCATGTATAATCGCGAAGTGTGCAGCCTCCGTAATTACTTTCTGACCGGAGCGGATAATCCATTCTATAGGGACGTTATTTCTTGTGATAAAGGACTTACCCCTCTATCCTTAGCCAACGAGCAATGGCAAGACCCTGTAGTACGGAGCATTTCCGACCGGGAGACCGTATGGAAGGAGAAGGAGCTCCACGGGAGGCTCTACATGAGCGTTTCGTAGACACAGTTGCCTACCTCCACTGGCTACGTTTTGGTGACCTCTTCGGGGAAACCGAGGGTTTTGTTTGTGCATAATAGGATAAGGTTATTAAGACCAACAACTATCTGAGATACATCCTAAAGGATGGCACCGTCGACATTTGTCGAGCTTGTCGCCATCCCGGTGAATCACTTAGGCATGTCATCTCCGGTTGTTCGGCGCTTTCTAACTCTGAGTACTAGCATAAGCACAACCTAGTAGCCAGGATTCTACACCAGGAGCTCGCTCTGAAATACTATCTCGTGGATCGGAAGCTGCCTTATTATAAGTACATGCCGGAAGCCGTGCTCGAAAATGACCGCACCAGGCTCTACTGGAACCGGGCCATCATCACAGACAGGACCATTCTTGCGAATAAGCCTGATATTGTGCTGATGGACCGGGCACAGTCAAGGATATTTTTGGTCGACAATTCCATTCCGTATGACGAGAACCTCGTTAAAGCCGAAACAGTTAAGCGAACAACACATCTGGACCTGGCTCACGAGGTGACCAAAATGTGGGTTGGACTGCCGGCCGAAATTATACCTGTAGTCGTTTCTGCGAACGGGGTAAATCCCAGTCAGCCTCTCGAGTCATCTGAGGCGGCTGGGACTCCGTGACGGACCACTCCAAGCTCAAATGCAGAAGGCGGTGCTCCTCGATACCACCCGCATCGTCCGCCGGTTTCTTTCCCTTTCCCCCTAACCCTCGGCCGTTTGGTCTCCCCTGCCGAGGGCTTCCATCTGGTTGGGTTTTTATTTATTTATGTGTATTTTATGTATTTATTTTATTTTATTGATATTTATGTATGTTTATCATTTTCATTTACAATTATATATTTATACAGCCCAACCAGATGAGTGAACTATGTAGATATCCCATATTATTATTACATATTTTTGTTTTAAATTTTCGTTGAACAGTGTTATAAGCTCCGAACGTCTATTACATTATTAATTGAAACAATTAGTTCACTTACTTAATATAGACAAATTATATAATAATTAATCTGTGATAATAAACATAATTTTTTCACTATCACAGATTAAGAATTACGGACTTTTACATTAAAAATATTTCTCGTATGGGATTTTCCCCACAGGGGTTATTTCGAATAAATATTAGAAACGAAGTTGGACGTATTGTTTATCTTAAGGTTGTTAAAAATTAACATAAAGCGGAATATACTCATTTTCGTAATTGCTCCAATGCACCTTACATTCTAGGAGCACACCATGCCATGCAAGTGAATGATAGATGTTACGTGACAAAATTAGTAAACATGCTTAAAGCATTAGTATGAGGGTTAAATACCACTTTCTTGTTCTCTTTGTGTTATTATAGTTATTAACGTATGTACAATTTAATCCTATATTTTATACTGCTTTATTATTAACTAATTTAATCTATCCTGAAAACTTAGGCAATATATTTCTCTATAAAACTGAATCGGTTCCTTTTTATATAATTATTTTAACACTAAAAATATTGTTTCCACTAATAGACCAAGTTCTTAGAGCAAGCTCAAACTGCTTTGAAAATCATAAATTACGAATAATAATTACCTAATGGGAAAATGAGGTAAATAAGATAATCCAAAATTAGTCTCAACCGTAAATTATCCAGAAGTAACTGCGTAGAATACATCATCATTATCATCATTACAGCCTTTCATAAGTCCACTGCTGAACATAGGCCTCCCCCAAGGAATGCCACAAAGCACGGTCCTGAGCCACCTGCATCCTTCGACTTCCTGCATGTCTTACCAGGTCGTCACTCCATCTCGTGGGGGGTCGCCCTAAACTTCGCCTATCGGTACGAGCATGCTACTCAAGAACCTTTCTTCCCCATCGGTTGTCGGTTCTTCGAGCTATATGGCCGGCCCACTGCCACTTCAGCTTACTAATCCGTTGTGTTACTCATTTCTAAGTTTATCACGCAGAGAAACCTCGAGCATAGCCCTCTCTATAGCTCGCTGAGCGACCTTGAGCTTCCTCATACGGCCAGCAGTGAAGGACCACGTCTCAGATCCGCTGTTGCCAGTGATGACTTACGTTAATTGTACAACACTGGTTGTACAATTTCGTTTTAAGGTTTTGAGGTATGTCTGACGAGAAGATGTGTCGTAGTTTCCCGAACGCTGCCCAGCCAAGTTGAATCCGTCGATTGACCTCTCGGTCGTAGTTGGACTTACCTAGTCGGACTATTTGTCCCAGGTAAACATACTCGTCAACAACTACGAGTTTAGTGCTCCCAACAACTACCGGCATAGGTGTGACATGGACATTAACATGTTCGTTGTTTTGTCCATGTTCATCCTAAGACCTATTCGTCGGGAGACACTATTGAGGTCATTGAGCATGGTGATTAGGTCCTCCAGCGATTCTGCCATAAGGACTATATCGTCGGCAAATCGAAGGTGAGTGATGTACTCGCATTGACGTTAATACCGTATCCTTTCCAGTCCAGAAGCATGAAAACGTCTTCCAATGCAGCGGTGAAGAGTTTCGGGGATATAACGTCACCCTGTCTTACACCTCTCTGCAATTGGATAGGTTTCGTACTCTGGTTCTGTACTCGGATAGCCATCGTAGGTCATAGCTCTACTGTACAAACACTTCAGCACTTCCATATACCGACAGTCAACTTGGCACCGCTGAAAGGACTGCAGCAACACCCAAATTTCGACGGAATCAAAGGCTTTCTCATAGTCCACATACGCCAGACATAGTGGCAAATTGTACTTTTTGGACTTCTGTACAATTTGCCGAAGGGTATGTATGTGGTCTATGGTGCTAAAGCCCTTTCGGAAACCGGCTTGTTCGGGAGGCTGGAAGTCGTCAAGTCTGCGCGCGAGACGATTCGTAATGACTCTCGAAAACACCACGTAGACGCGGCTCAGAAGGGAAATCGGTCTGTAGTTCTTCAAGAGAGCGTTGTCACCTTTCTTGAAGAACAAGACCACCGCACTTTTGCTCCACGCCTCCGGTGTAATGCCACCATGGAGGACGGAATTAAAGAGCTTCTGAAGGACTTCAAGTACCGGTCTTCCACCCGCTTTCAAAATCTCCGCTGTAATTCCATCCTCGCCTGGGGCCTTGCCGTTTTTAAGGTGCTGGAGAGCCTCGGAATAGTGTCGGATAAGACTCGCTCTTGGATCGTTACTCACACTTGCGTGTGGCTCCAACGATGACGTGTAAAGCTGCTCATAGAACCTCTCAATCTCAATCAAAATCTCAGGTGCCCCGGAAACGATGCTGCCATACCCGGTCTTCAGCTTCGACAGTTGGCTCTTTCTGGCAGGCAGATCTCTGGCAAAGACTTTGGAGCCTTGGTTCCACTCGATCGCTTCTTCAATACAAGCTGTATTGAAGTTGCGTAAGTCCCGCCGCATGCATTTGGAGGTCTGTCTGTTCAGTTGCCTGTATGCTGCCAAATCTGATGAAGAATGTAGCTTCATCTCCAATACATATTACTTAATAATTTTAAAGTGGCATAAATTTAGAGCAAATATCAATAAAATCTTCACTTGTTTTTCTTTTCTCGTATTCCCGTATCCCCATAAAGAGATTTTTTGTCTTTTATCGAAAAAATATTTAGACGCCTGCAGAATAAATCACTTAAATGGGTTTTTAAAATCTATTTTAATAATAGCGTCACACTTAAATGTGATTAAAGAAAGATGTAATAATTATTTAAATTTCTAAGTTTATTCACGAGATACAGTAACTTTAAGTTACTGATGTGATCGTTCTATAGAATTTATTTTGTTTTAGGCCATTGTTGCTCAAAGTTTTTCGTATCGTGACTCCCAAAAATGAAATAAAATTTTTACGGTGCCATTCAAACAGTACGTAAATGTAAAACACAAATTTAATAACTTTTCGCATTCATAATTGTTCTCATTTCTTTATTTATTAACTCTAAAGTGTATATAACGCTCAATTATATAATGTATAAAAACTAAAAACACTGTCCGATCCGAATGGGGCACATAGGTATCGCAATGACATTATGAAAGAAAATTAAAATATCCTATTATTAATAAATATAATTTTTTTTATTTTTTATATAATATTTTACTATAATTCGCTTAAAGTAGCAAATTTACACTTTGGCGACGGTATCTTTGAACATGTGGTAAAGTTACCTAGCGGCCGCTTACGCCGCATGTATTGCCATGTAAGTTTTCCCATTTAACTACATTTTATTTTATTTCATACATTTAATATGATAAAATTAATGATTAAAATTATAATTGTTATAAATTAATTGAGCATCTTTCACATGATCCTGCCTTACGTGAGGCATAGTTAAAAAATACTAGCTTATGAGTTATAACCCGCTTGGGGTAGCGTACGAGTAGCACAGTTTGAGAAACGATATTTTTTACTATTTTAGATACGCGAATTTTATATTTCCAAACAGCGTTAGATTTGTCGAAGCAGTGATTTTCCTATAACAATAACATTGGCTTTACTAGTGGTAAAGAAAGAGAACAAGACGGTGGCGTACGTCAGACACACCATGTTACCCATGAGGGTTGGGCGCCGCCGGCGTGAGCGTCGGCCGCGGCACCGACAGCGGCGGCGCCAGCCCGCGCGCCCGTACCCGCCACTCCGAGCGCGCCCCACCTCGCGCGGCCCCGCGTAATGTTCGCTGCCTACCGCCGCCGGCGAGAGCTCCGCAACCTCACCCCTCGCACTTGGGACTCTCCCCCCACCGACCGCACTTGATTCAGCCGAACGGTTCTCGATCATGTGCGATTCCATAGAGTCCAGCGGTGACTCCGAGCTAAGGACAAGAAATTAACCACTGTTTATTTGGTCTAACACAAAATCAAACCCTCCTTCAGTTTTAACTTCCTTACCCTTATCGTCTGAAATGATTTATGCGTGAAATAATTAAAAATTATGGAATCTTTTATATTTTATATATTTTGACACACTGCAAGCTGTAACATGGTCAGATTAGTTGGCTCGATCGGGGAAGAACCACTTTCACAGCATATCATGTTTAAATGGTAGCATGATGCTACTGAATCAAGTATGTAAATTATTAAAATGGAACTATGTAAACATAGGTGGTGGTTTTTAGAGGCCACAGGTTCCACTTATCATAAGATGGATGGTCTATCATCTTTGTATATAGAAAAATAATTTACTACACGCTGCTCCCCGTCCCCCGATACCGATTTGGGTTTTATGGAGAAAGGAATAAGAAAGTAAAGTCTTTTTAATGCGGCAGAGTGTAAAAGTTTTATCTGATAATATTTCTTTATCAACTTTCAGGATACGCAGTGCAATGTCCTTAGTCTAGACTAAACTTTACAAAACGTCATACACAAGTCCTCAGAATAAGTTTTTTTTAATTTCATCTGAGCACTCGTTGATCAATGAAACAATGCCGAAATAATGTGACAAGAATTATTTGTTTATTAGCTTTTAATCTACTTTATGACTGCTAACGAACAAATATTAAGAAATGATACGAGTATTTCAGACATTGTTTACAACTATATACATATCTTTATGGAACGCATCTTATTTAAGGTCAACCTTTGGCCGCTATCCCAACTGTATTATCAGTTTATCAATTCCATTTATCATCAATTTATCAGTTAATTCCTGTTAAATTCAAATTCAATTCAAAATTAATGTTAAATTCGAAATTTTTCATTAACATTGGTGTTGATACGAAAAGAAAATGTTAATGATTAAAAGTATTACTATCGTATGTTTTACAATTAGGTACTATTGCAATGGCCAAAATGTTTCAATGTTTAAAGTTTAAAATGTTTATTAAATTTACTGCTTTTGGTAAAATATGCTTAAGAGATAGTTTCGTTATCACTTGTCACTGACAGATGTTGGCATTAGTAAAAAGACACTCCTGTTATTTAGAATGCGGTAAAGAATATAACCATCTAAACAGCGTCAAGGTTGTGGAAAATCGACACAAAGATAGAATGAATAGACATCAACATAAAGATAGAAGATATAATTGTGTTGATGAAGTAAATAATAATGATAATGAAGAAAAAGGTTGTTATGATGAAGGAAAGAAAGAAATGGGAGAAATTGATGACGATAATAATGACAAAAAAGCCGAAGATAATAAATTAATAATTAAATTAACTGTCTTTATAGATATGACACTGTCACTATTGTAGGCTTTACAGTAGTAATAGTGGTTTATAAAAACATAATTTAGTTTATTATAGTATGTGTACATATACGCATTTTATGTCCGTGATATGAATATGTTTTATAAAACAGAACCCTTTGCTAAAAATTTTTTAAAACAAAGAATGTTTAAAATAGCGATACTTTATCAAATTTGCACTAAAAACTACAATTTACGATAAAATTTAACAATTTTCTAAAAAACATTCCCGTCAAATTGTTTGTCTTATAGTCAAATGCTCAAATTACTCAATTTTAAGATGTTGTTAAGTCTCGTGGTGTCATAGTCACTTTGACTTTAAGTGATAGAGATAGCACGTGATTTGACGGCATCTTAAAATTGAGCAGCGTTAGAGTATTTGGGCATAAGGCACTAAATATATTTTTCTAAGTTAGAATACCATAAGTCATATTGATGTATGCATACTTGGCGCTGACTGCGCAGTACTCGCTAAGCTGTTCCCAGGTGCATCCGTATGTGCAACACTCGTCAGCAATACCGGTTTGTCGCCTCCGCCGGACCACAGCCGCTGGTTGCTCGACCACTGTAAAACAAACGTCTTTGCTTTTATTTTATCTAGCTGTGATAGTGCTGGTCTTAGTGTATTTTTTTTTCAATTAACTGGCTTTTAAATATCTTACGCTTTAAAGTCTAGTTATCAAACTAGTTTTTAAGCAAACTAAAAGGGCTTTGACGATGATCATGAGTGCGATGGCATCGGAAGAAAATCCGTCACCCCGTTTTGTCATATGGGTTTCGTAAGACGAGCCTATGAGAAATGTTAGAAATTCGAAGATAAGAAGCTCTTCAAATTCAGCCGATACTATACTTACGGTGGGCCAGAATGGAGTGTAGATTTTACTATCGCTGTCGCCAATTACCAGTTGGAAAATTGGTTATGGTATATATAATATGTAGTTGCCGTGATTTCATAATTTATCTAGTTTTTAAACATTATATTATTTATATACAGGGCCGGATTAACCATTAGGCAGAGTAGGCAACTGCTTAGGGGCTCCGCATCGGCTAGGGTCCCTGCGCGCACACAAAAGTAAGGGAAAATGTTTCATACAGTGAAAATTTAATTGGAAAATTTGTATCCTCAATCACAATAGGTATTATTGCGTTTTAGCAACGCATGCTGTCAGTTGATGAAATATACTTACAGAATTAACCATAGACTTAGAATATACCTACTATCCTAAGTTTAATATTATTATCGCTTATCCTAACTAACTTTATACTTACAGAACAGAACCATCTAGTATCGAGGAGTAGAACTAGAATATTGATGCGTTATGTAGCGTATTGTATGATATACAAAAATTTTCAAATGCTTGATCTATATTTGCATTTTGTGAGTATTGCGAACGTGAATGAATTTAATCAAAAAAGTTTTACTCTGCTCTGTTTCAACTTATGAATTTGGATATAAGAGTGCTAGATATTTTTATACTTAAAGTATTAATTCGGAACGCAGCCGGTGAGCGATCGGCTGAGTGAGTAGCTAGACTTCATTCAAATTGGGGGAATCCCCGATTCGTTGGATGCATTACGTAGCGATTTGTAGTTTTACTGTACTCTGTTTTTCAAACTTACGAATTGGGATAAGAGTGCTAGATTTTAGACTGCCAGTATCTTCATAAAATCAGCGACACGATACGCTTATCGTGTCACTGATTTTATGAAGTTACCCATGTAAGTAAAGTAATAGATACTAAAACTTAAGCAACTACTGTTACTAGGTAAGTTTGATAATTATTTGCGAGATTTTATTGTACACGCAAGTATTTATTTCATCTATTATAAATTCGACGAGTGTGAAGTGACAAAGTTTTTCTTGTGTAGATAGGTATCATAGAAATTATTACTATTTCTCTCGCGTCAATTTTCATTCATGAGGTTGTTTACCGTCTCCTTAGGTAACAAAATGTCGTAGGAACCCGTAAACAAAAAACACCTAAGTGATTCAGAAAAATGTAAAATGCGGCTCGAACAACAAAACCAGCGTGATGAACTATTAAAGAAGAGACAAAACCTTTTCCAACGCGGATTTAGTTGCCAATCGCGAGTGTACTGAACTGACTGACCAGGATCAAGATACAGCTACTTTGGCTGGTGCAGAGGAAAGTGAGGCCGAGGTCCAATTACTACACCAAAACGTAGTCCACTTAGGAGTAGAATACCAGAATGACATTGGCTTATGGCAATATATTAGATTTAAAAAAAATACAAGATTTTTGGTGTACTAGAGATCCTTACGAATGTCAAAACTGTGAGTATGATTTTTCTGCTTCAAGCCGACAATATGACGACAGTAAAAGATTTTTTCTCAATCTATGTTTTTTTCGGAAATACATAAGTGGCTGTAAAATTAAACGAGAGTGGCTCATGTATTCTCCATCTACTGGAAAATTAAACTGCATTCTATGTGTTCTTTTTGGCGAAGATCAAAGTCAATTGCAAATTCAAATTGGATTTTCTTATTGGGAAAATGCGCCGCAAAGAATTTAATCCCATGAGAATATTGCAACGCACCGAGAATGTGCGCAGACACTGATTAGTAGACGATGTATTCACGGCCGACTTGACGCCTCTTTGGAAATGACCTTTACCAAAGAAAAGGAATATTAAATAAAAGTTTTACAAAGAGTAGTATCAGGGATTAAATTTTAGTAATCCCGTGGATTAGCATTTCGTGGTGATGATGAAATTCTTCGTTCTCAACATTTGGGAATTTTGCAATAACTCGCAGAGTACTATCCGTTTCTGGTTCGCATTTAGCCAAATATGGTAATGTTGGGAAAGGAAATCAGTCATATTTGTCTTCAACGATTTGCGAAAAAACTTATTGAAATATTGGGAAGTAAAGTTTTAAAATTCATTGTTGAAATTATTAAAGCCAGATATTTCTCAATAAGCGTCGATTCGACACCAGACATATCTCATACTGATCAAATACGTTACGTCAAATGGAGAAGTAGCAGAACGTTTTCTTACATTTATTCCCATAGTAAGTCCCAAAGGGGAAGAACTGGCCGCTATAATTTTATATTTTTAAATCAATATAACATTGATATAAAAAAATGCGAGAGGCAAGACTTACGATAATGCGTCAAATATGTCTGGTAGTTATTATGGTCTTCAGGCCCATATTAAGAAAATAAACAATCTCGCACACTACGTTCGAATACAAATCTTTTACTGTAAATTTTTGAGGAGTTAAGTATCAGTCTGGTGATGCTGCTGATGCTATTACACACGGATGTGTGTAATAGCATCACGTGAAGGGATCTTCACGCTGGCTGGAAAGGGGCTCCGAGAATTGCATTGCCTAAGGGCCCCGACATGGTTAATCCGGACCTGTTTATATACCATCAGTAATTATATAAACACAATAATGTAATTAATTCAATAATAATACATATTATGTTTATTATATCACACAAATATCAGTTTCGGTAAGCAAATCGATCCCAAGACTCTCCGGTTCAGAGGGCAAGTAAGCATGTACAGAGGCTGAGGCAAGGTTGTGTTTATTATTATTAACTTGTAACATAGTATTGGTTATTGAGTACAATCCGCATTTTAAATACAAGTAATTAACAGGCCCTTCGCATTGCCCTTTGACAGTTCCAATTTATACTACAATATGAAAGAACGCACTGTTAGCTTATCACATTTGCATAAAGGAACATAATTGTATTTTGTGAGGAGGCAAGATAGTAGGCGTAAATTGTAGCTTTAAGATACTGGAGATATGTATAGGGAAGAATCAAGGGATACAATAAACCACTGTAATAAAATTTTGTGTATTTTCATTCATTTCGTTTCATTAATATCGTTTAATCACAGACTAAATATAATAAAAGTGCGTTGTCTTATATTATGTAATCATCAACATCAACAATTCCATCTAATAATCAATGTTAAGCTGATTTATAATAAATTGTCGTGTAACATCTGATTCAGGGGCGTAGCTACCGCCATATCAGCCGTATTAATGATACGGGGCCCCCGGGCTACAGGGGCCCCGAACGTGTGTAAGCAAAAATTCCAAGGACTTCTATGGGACAGGAAAGGCTTTCACTATTGTCTATAGAAGCAAAGAATTTAGTAAAACTGAAATCATTTTCGGCTATGAATACCGCCGAATCGGCTTCAGCTATGTTCGCTGAACAAAAGGCACGAAAAGTGTATTATGGATTTGAATTGTTTGACTAGCTTAGTTCCTAAGAGTATTAATTGTAAGTAATATTTTACAATCAATATATAATAATTTTTAAGCGTTTTTTGTTCCTTTTATGAAATCTTTAGTCATAATTGGGGCCCCCCATCAAATTTTGATACAGGGCCCATCAAAGGCACGCTACGCCACTGATCTGATTGTATTTTTTCTGAATCAGCATACCTTTACTGATATGGTATTGATTGTACAAGTTTCTCAGTGTTTGCGTGGATATGTGGATAATATGTGTCATATATCACAAGAAATCAGGGCGGTTTATTTAAGCATATTAAGAAATTGACTACGAATGTAGAGAACATACCATGCAGATGCAAAACGACACGGTAATCTTCAATAGGGCTTCCTCGACGTGTTGAGGAGATTCGAAAATGAAAATTAATGAAAAAGACACGGCAAAGTGGAGACTTCTAAGTAGAAATGCGAACCATGGCAAGGGCCGGGATTACGTTTAAGTTTTTTTGTTTTAGTTCAACTTTCAATACTATTTAAGGTAGGCACTAATACAGTTTTGTAATTTGACATACGTGCCTTTTTGCTTTTTGAGTCAATCTGACTTCCCATAAAAGAGTGTAGAGCCTCACTTACTCTTATTTCCTGCGTTCACTCGTCGTTCTATATCCTTATCATACTACCATCCCTGCTAAATACACATCCCAAATACACAAATTCATCCACTTGCTTAATCAACTCCCCATCGTATTTTTATTTCCGTCAATAATAAATACCTTATAATATTAAAAGAGAGAATATTTTTGCATCAACTTTATCTATAATAAAATAAATAATTAAAAAAATCAAAAACCAGACTGCAAAAAAGACAATTTAAAAGTAAGTAAAAAGACCGAAACAAGATTGAGATTGATGTTTAAATATTCTTCTTAAAAACTTCTTAAAAAATTACATTGAGTTTATTAATGTCATCGTTAAATGCAAAAATAGCAATATAATTACATTTGTCAAAATTTTTTTTACATATTTTTAAATATTTCACTTTTTGTTCATTTAAAAAAAATATAACAAACAAAATATAAAACTTTAATAAATATTTTTTACGTGATTTATCTCTATATAAGAAGGACTACAAGAAGTAAAAAAAATATAGGTCAATTATTATTTAAACTTTTATGTCGACTCTTGTCGGACATAAAAGATACATTGGAAAATAAATTGTTAATTAACAATTTTTTTTAATAAATAAATAAAATAAATGAAATTGATAAAAAAATTATAACAAACAAAATATAAAACTTTAATAAGTATAATTACGTGATTTATCTCTATATATGTCTCGATAAGAAGGACTACAAGAAGTAAAAAGAAATTATAGGTCAATTATTAAACTTTTATCTCGACTCCTGTTGGACATAATGTATCTTACATTGGAAAAAAAATTGTTAATTAACAATTTGTATAACTTTTTGAAAAATCGACATTTTTTTCCAACGTGGCTTTATTTATGTAAGTGTTCAGATGATACCGTAATTTTTTCAAATTTTTAAATTAATATTTAATATTATAAAAATATATATTTTATGTGAAATAACGTCTTCAGGGGCGATTCGATCGCGCGAAGTCCTATTTTCGTCCTTAAATAAAAATTATATTATACTAGCTGACCAGGCAGACGTTCTGCCCTTTCCGACGACCAAGTAATTTCCTAAAAAAAACTGCAAAAAAAATTGAGGGTCACTTATCGGTATAAAAACTATCCTATCTCTCAAGTTGAACCAAACTGAACACAGTGTGCAAAATTTCATTAAAATCAGTTCAGTAGTTTAGGAGTTCATCGAGGACAAACAATGTGACACGTACTTTCTATATATAAAGATTATGCCGGGAATCAAGAATTTTTTACTGGAAATTCCCTCCTCTTTAAGGGTCTTTTTTCTTAAATATTAATATTTTATGAGTTCTTTAAAAAAAACAAAATATCTTTTTTCTTTCATCTTATTTTGTTAATAACAATTGCAATTCTTTATGTGCTAATAAATTGTCGAGATACATTTTTTTAGACGTCATTCCGAATCGAATGAGCTATCGCACATATTTTAAGAGCGGGAACAAGAATAAACACGTTTTTGAACTTGTTGACTAGACTATATATTCGTGATTCGATATTCTTTTCCCTCAATGATCGTAAGTAATTTTCCCTCATTACAACCTATCAGAAATCCACTGCAGACCATAGATTGCCTCATAGGGTGAGTTGGTAACCGCAGTTATTCATTATTTTGAGTAGTTTTAGTTAGATGCTATCGCCCATCTCCTGTTGCATTTCCTTATGTCGCCTGTTACACCTGTTGATTATTTATTCCAAAACTACGACAAGGCAGACAACATAGATTCGACACGGAATAGTTACGTGATATAGAGATGAGGGCAGAAAGTGGGGTCATATTAAATAAGAGGACGTGAACTTAAGTAGCCGTTTGTTTTCCCTGTGATTATTAGATGTAAACACTCAAGAGGTCGCTGAATGCGATGATAAATATGAGCTACAAATTAATATTGTACACTAATATTGAGGTTGAGATTTAATTATACAAACACTTTTAGTGTCTGCGGATTAGTTAATGAATTGCGATCATTTATATCCTCACGTTAATCCAAACATAATACGTAATAACATTATTCTTGATAATTAGGTATTAAAATTTTAATATTGTTGATGATCGTTGTCTTGGTATTTTGAGCCTGACGTAAATAGACGTTTGTACTGCCATATATGAAAAGCCAAAGATCTTTCTGGCATTTCCATAGTAGAAGATTCGCTATAATTACCATCTTCATCTTCGGCTGGTGTTAACTTGGTAAGTTTTAGGAAAGTTTGTTCGGTTTTTTTGGATGTGACAAAAAAAATTCGAACCATTTTTATATAAGCTGATGAACAATTTGTTAAATAGAAGATTTAGATACAATTATTCATCTTTTTTTACGTACAGAGCGGCAGTAACCAAATAAATATTATTCATATAAAATATCCATGCTTTTGCTCAACAGCTACTAAACTTATGGGGAATTTGTTTTCATACTTTGGAACTTTGCAAGTTAAGTAAAGGTTAGCAGAATGGGGTGGATTTATTAAGCTGCTAATAATTATACAAATATCTAGTACAAGTATTTGCGTTAAAAAAAGATGAACAGACTATATTTGGCAGAATATAGATCAGCTTGGTAAGGTACTGCATTGTTTTTTTATTAAGACAAGATAAGTATGAGATACTCAATTAAAGGCACAACAGTATACCTGTAGGCATATCCCAAGAGGGACTGTTGTAAGCGTGGCAGACTCTGCTCATGATTTCGCCGAGCTTCCGGCCGCATAACTTCACAGCGGAAGAGGCCGCGTCCGTCCGCGACCCCCACAGCACCGCCGCCGTCAGCACCGTCAGTTGTACTGTTTTCGACACGAGCATTCTTCTAGGATAAAAGAAATATTACAATGAAAACATTGAACATTTAAAATAACATTAAACTGAAGTTTTCTTTATTTATTTCGAACAGATGAGAGAGAAACGTCATTAAAGAAATTTAGTTAACTGTGAAGTAGGTGTTTACACCTTTATATCTTGTAAATGTTAATAACATGGACTGAGATTGCACTTTATATTATGAAAAAAGACGGTATAGACCTTTAAAAACCTGCACTAAACGTTAAATGTTAATGGAGTCCCTTAGTGCATTATGAACGTATTTAATGGAAACAAAACAGTGAATGCAAGTAATTCGAGAAGCTTATGCTTTTATAGTGAAAGGCAGGTGTAAAGTGATACAGGCAACGCCCTTTGAAACCCAATCCTGATATTTTTCATTTCCTAAGTAAGTAATTTTAGATAGTGAAACGCATTTTCTTTAAGTAGCAAAACAAAGAAAATTTCGAATTCATTTTCTTATACAATTTTAGTCAAATCATTTGGGAAAAATTCCTTTAGAATCTGTTATTTTGATGGACGCTGTATCGTAAGTTAACAAAGCTATTATATATATATATATATATATATATATATATATATATATATATATATATATATATATATATAAGCTTTTTATTTATATTAAAAGTTTAATTTTATGACCTTTTTGAATGGAATAAGAAATATTAAAAGTAGGAAAGGTAACAAACTAGAAGTCGTCCAAATGAATATACATCTACATGATTACATACTACAACTCCTATTTTCCCACTGTTAGGAGCGTAATTATTTTTAAATTTGTATGGGATCACCGAAATAAACAATTTCGTTAAAGAAGAATTATTAAAAGCACTTCACAATTAAGATATATTGGCTAACATACATACAAAAAAAAAAACATACAATCCAATTGAAAATCTCTTCCTTTTTAGAAGTCGGTAAATATACACTTACCATTGATTCTTAGCGTTTGCTTAATTTTGTGAATATAGCAGGCAAAACAAAAATGAAAAAAATAAATAATAATTTTGTCAACAACATTTTTAGATAACGTATGCGGTATGGTTAATTTCAAACAAGAAATGTCTGCAATTAAATAATAATTTCTGACATAATTTCGGTGTACCCGGATGGATGATTCACAAGCATGTTAACATTGTTCAGAGGTTCAATAAACTTTATTTATCTGGATACAAATAAAGCATTGTTATTAAACACTATATTATATCCAGAAGTTTGACCGCGTAGAAAAATGAAGATCTATTAATTTTGCTTAAAAGTCTTATCACCGTAAAAAAATGTTAAAAATATATTTTGCATCAAAACCTTATGAGATAAAAGATAAAGAACCTTTTCATGGTAAAATTGTAAAACAAAACAGATTTGTTCGAAACTTTTTTTTCTTTTACTGTTTATAACATAAATAATGAAAACCTATTTCTTTTATCAGTTTTTCGATTTCACACAAAATCCTGCATATTTTTGGATAAAGCTTTTCGGATTTTTACGTGGTAGAGCCATGCTGCAGCTATATTAGTACTATAGTTGTAGCACGAATGGGTCGGTTCGACTGGGTAAGGACCACGCTCTCACAGAAAACCAGCGTGAAATAGCAGCTTAACGCTCCTGTGTTTCGTATGGTGAGTGTAGAGAACCGGAAACCCTTTCTACTGGAAAAGAGGCATTCGATCTTAGTCCTCACGGGTGACGACACATCTGCATTTTGATTCGCAAACGAGGATAAATGTAGATGTCTATGGGCCACAGCAACCACTTACTTTAGGTGGGCTGTGTGCTCGTTTGTCACCTTATCCTTTAAAAAAATATATAGCAAAGATCATTCCTAGCATTACCCTCTACCCGTTTGTGAAGGTTCATCAAAATCGGTTCAAGAGAGCCATTAAGAGAGACAGGCAGACAACATTTTTATAAATGGTTCTTAATAGCCTGGAAATAACAGGTCCATATTTTAGCTTAATAGAAGCCAGTTTTCTCAGAGAGACACTTTAATTTCATATATATATAGTTATATAAAAATTTCATGCCCGTCATCAGGGGTAGGTAGAGATTACTCTGAATGATAGGGTGAGAAATTGTGTGATACTTTAGTGAAAAGTGTGGTTTGCAAGAAGATTTTGTGACTAGGATTAAGAAAGAAATACTTCGGTGGTTTGGACACGTTGAAAGAATGAGTTGAAGGAGTGACAAAGCAAATTCATGCTGCAGAAGTGAGTGGTAGAGTCGGTAAGGGAAATCGTAGACGAAAATTTTGCGACCAAATTGGCGATATATAGAGTTCTCTTCGCTTCGTTAGTTCGCAGAGCTTCTGAAAGCGGGTGGAAGACCGGTACTTGAAGTCCTTCAGAAGCTCTTTAATTCCGTCCTCCATGGTGGCATTACACCGGAGGCGTGGAGCAGAAGTGCGGTGGTCTTGTTCTTCAAGAAAGGTGACAACGCTCTCTTGAAGAACTACAGACCGATTTCCCTTCTGAGCCGCGTCTACGTGCTGTTTTCGAGAGTCATTACGAATCGTCTCGCGCGCAGACTTGACAACTTCCAGCCTCCCGAACAAGCCGGTTTCCGAAAGGGCTTTAGCACCATAAACCACATACATACCCTTCGGCAAATTGTACAGAAGTCCGAAGAGTACAATTTGCCACTATGTCTGGCGTATGTGGACTATGAGAAAGCCTTTGATTCCGTCGAAATTTGGGCGGTGCTGCAGTCACTTCAGCGGTGCCAAGTTGACTGTCGGTATATCGAAGTGTTGAAGTGCTTGTACAGTAGGGCTACGATGGCTATCCGAGTACAGAATCAGAGTACGAAACCTATCCAATTGCAGAGAGGTGTAAGACAGGGTGACGTCATATCCCCGAAACTCTTCACCGCTGCATTGGAAGGCGTTCAAGCTTCTGAACTGGAAAGGATACGGTATCAACATCAATGGCGAGTACATCACTCACCTTCGATTTGCCGACGATATAGTCCTTATGGCAGAATCGCTGGAGGACCTAAGCACTATGCTCAATGACCTCGATAGTGTTTCCCAAAGCATAGGTCTTAAGATGAACATGGACAAAACAAAGATCATGTTCAATGTCCATGTTACACCTATGCCGGTAGTTGTTGGGAGCACTAAGCTCGAAGTTGTTGACGAGTATGTTTACCTGGGACAAATAGTCCGACTAGGTAAGTCCAACTTCGACCGAGAGGTCAATCGACGGATTCAACTCGGCTGGGCAGCGTTCGGGAAGCTACGACACATCTTCTCGTCAGACATACCTCAAAACCTGAAAACGAAATTGTACAACCAGTGCGTGTTGCCAGTGATGACTTACGGAACTGAGACGTGGTCCTTCACTGCTGGCCGTATGAGGAAGCTCAAGGTCGCTCAGCGAGCTATGGAGAGGGCTATGCTCGGAGTTTCTCTGCGTGATAAACTTAGGAATGAGGATATCCGCAGTAGAACCAGAGTAACCGACATAGCCCAACGGATTAGTAAGCTGAAGTGGCAGTGGGCCGGCCATATAGCTCGAAGAACCGACAACCGATGGGGAAGAAAGGTTCTCGAGTGGCAGCCTCGTACCGGTAGGCGAAGTGTAGGGCGTCCCCCCACGAGATGGAGTGACGACCTGGTAAGACATGCAGGAAGTCGATGGATGCAGGTGGCTCAGGACCGTGCTTTGTGGCATTCTTTGGGGGAGGCCTATGTTCAGCAGTGGACTTGTGAAGGGCTGTAATGATGATGATGATGATGAGAGTTCTCTTAACCGATGAGCATGTACTTATACGTAAATTATGTATGTGAAGAAGTGAGAGAGGTGAACCGAACCGTCCGTCTGTAAGGAGAGTCCGTATTCTCTGTTTATAATAAAATGGTTATAGTCTTCTTGCTCTGCTTTATCGGCTCGTAAACAATTTTGTTATATCGGTGTACATCACACGGACATCTCCCGTTCTAGGAAGAATTAAATTAAAGCCACGTTCCGTATTTTATAGAAGGGTGACAAACGAGCCCACAGTCCGCCTGATGGTAAGCGAATACTGAGGCCCATAGACCTATATTTATCTTATCTTGTCTTAATTTTTCAACTGTAGGATTCTTTTTATGCTTGTGAGTCTGTCTGGAGTGGTAACATCCTATAACCTATTTCTGCCGCCAAAAAAATTCCAATGCGTACAGCTCTATGTTCCGTTCTTAATAGAGAGTTCTCGTATAGTCAGTATAAATGAGCCTGTGTTCAGAGGCGGAAAATCTTAGTAATCAGATATAACACTGTAGCCTTCCTTATTACAAGTTGGTAGCAGGCATCCAGAAGCGTTGACCCCTGGGGACTAAAAATGAATGCCTCGTCACCAGTAAAAAGGAGTTCTGTTGTGTTTCGAATAGTGATCCGCGAGATCATTCACCATAGGAAACATAGCAGCACTATACCAGTATTCTATTCGAGTGTGGTACTTCCCCGATTAAGCCGATCTATTTGTGGTGCACTATAGGTGTGGTGAACATTTACTTAATGTGTAAAGATCAATGACTAAGCTGAGCGGGTTGTTTAGCCCAGTGCTGTTGGATATCCCAGCAGTGGTAATGGTTACCGACATAACCAGTCTGTGACAGTTCATCGATTTGATTACAACCCTCATTTAAAATAAATTATCGATATATCATTTTCAAAACATATTATTTTTCCCAATATATGGCTTCATAGTTCTACAAGTCAACCCATAGTAATGAAATATTATTTAAATATATTAAAACGTGACTAATATATGGTCAAGCAAAAGAAGATGACTTCACCTTCCTCTCATTATTCATAAAAATGCAAATCAGCTACTTCCTTTTCTTAAGTGTCATACCAAGAATAGTTGGGATGGGTGCAAAATAATTTTTATTTAGTTTTGTCGTCAGATGTTGCAGTTATTTTTGTTTCTCGTAATTTAACAATATCTTTATTTTGTTTTTGTTTTTATTCTTTTGTATCTTACTTTATCTCAGTATACTGTTCTACTTTCATTACACGAAATTACTGTGCTATTATTATTAAAGATATGAATTATAGAAAATATTTGTTTATTTAAAATCGTACATCTAATAATATATTACGAGTATAAACATACATTTTCTTTAATATTGTATCATCGGCTGCAGTGTGCTTGCTTTACACCGTTATCGTATAAAAAAATATCGGTCGTCTGTTTGCAATTCACTGCTGTTTATAGGGCTCGTGCGGGTAATGAGGACATATAAAAATATAAGAATACATTGAATTAAATCAGACACAGATTCACGTTTTCATGTGATAGCGTCATAAGATAATTTCATCATCCTATCTCGAACCATGGATGTCGTAACTCGTAAGAGTCGACGATTGCAAGTGACTGAAAAATTATTTGTCTTTGTTATATGTTGGTAATATAACCATTTCATTTGTATACTAGTCGCGGTACGTAAGTCTAGCGCTGAACGAAATGTGGAAGGGACGCGCACGAATTGAATTGCACGAATGTGACTGGAGAGCTAATCAGCGCATGCGAACGATACGCACGAGCCAATCAGCGCGACTTATGCACAATAAGGCAATCAGCGAGACTTAATCGCAATAACACAATCAGCGCGACTTATGCGCAATAACGGTCACCGCTAGACTTTCGTGCCGCTACTTATAGGTACTAGATATGTTAATACGAGAAATGACGATCGGAATTCTCTTCATACATAGTTACCAGCTGTGGACCTGTGGACTGTTTACGGGTTGATTTGGCTGCACTGTTATCACGGAGTATAGAAAACAAAAAAGCGTTTTTCTCAAAATATATTTATACAATAAAGGCTTTTTCGAAGCTAAAATACCAGACGTTATCCATACATTGCATGTCTTGTATTAATACTGAACGTGAATCAATACACAAAAAGGTGACAATGATTAGATGACCTGGTGTTGTAGAAGATAAAATAAAAGATGAAGTATGTTTTGCCCTTGTTTTTGTTTTGATTTCTGTTTAGTCTTTCTTTGTCGTTTGTAATGCGTACAGCATTATTCCAATTACTTCACTTCCTTGAGTGGGAGAATTTGCTAGCATCTAGTTTTTAACACGATTACAATATGAATGTTTTCAAGGCAAGAGTGAATTGAATTTTATTAAGCTAAATCAGTTCGCCTTCATCATTTTCGGATACATTACCGTTTCATGGTAAGTGGTGCTATCATGAGTAGTCAAACACTGGCATATAATAGTTAAAAAATATTAATAGATAAAATTTAAATTTCATTTTGTACCATTGATACTATTCCCTGTGATAATTATGATAAAAATAAAAATCGATCTCGTTGACACATACGCACACCCACACCACACACATGCACACGCACACGCACACTCATAATATCAATTGGAAGTCTTATCTCCTTATCAACTGCATATCATACGTAATTTTAATTAAGCTTTCTTATGTTATATCTACTCCAGTGGGTTGAGGATCCTGGTGATCTGTAATACAGGTACTATACCTATCATAGACTTACATAAACTTGACTGTGAATACTTCCTTTAAGTTTGTAGACTTATTTATTGTATCAAGTAGTCATATTTTGTGAAGAGAAATAAAGACATTATTATTATTACTATTATACCTAGTTCATCATCACCATTCAATTCATTATTTGTCTTAGATATATACGGGGCAAACATAAAAAAAGTTGATGCATAGCCAGAACATTAAAGAAAAAGAAGTTAAATGATCTAAATGTTTGGTCAAGGTTTTCGTTGAAATTTATCAAAACTGACGTTAATATGAAACTAACAAAAGTAATTGAAAGTGAAGTGACAGGCCTGCAATGCGTGTACGGCGGTGATAGTGTAATGTAAAGGATAGTTAGCGGAAGCCGCACTTGAGTTGATTGCGAGGGCGTTGCTGCAATCGTCCAAGGGAGGCGAAAATAGATTTCGAAAGAGTAATAGGACGCAATGTACTTAACTTTGACACCACTTTGTTCTATATAAGTTCAATATTTTACAATACCTTTGTTAATGCATGTTTAAAACACCTTTTTTCAAATATTGAAAACAATAATTTGGATGTCACTTCAAAGTAATCAATGTAAGTTAGTCACTACTGTGTGTGTTCATAGATTGAATATTACGTCATATATTATTATTATTACAAGTAAGTTATATAATACGTGAAAACTCTCTATAACGAAATTCAAGGGTCCGGACAATATATGTCGTTATAAAGAGTTGTCGTTAAAAGGAATGAGTAGAAAATAACAACCAAATAATAAATATTTAACAATATATTTTTATTGCAAATTTTGGATGCTTAAATTATATTAAGTACCTAGTACATATATAACAAATTAAGGCTTAATATTAATTAACATTTCGGGGAAAATGTTTCTTCGTATTTTATTTTTCTTAATGTCCTGTTATATGTATTGATATTAAAATCAGCCAGATACAAACAGTACAACCAAAGAGATTTTTCTTCAATTTTATACAAACAAAATACGAAGAAACTTTTTCCCCGATCTTTTATAATATTTTATTATATTATGTACTCCGTTATTTTCCTTTGCAGTGTTTTTGCTGTGCCAATATTTAGATTGTACTGTGCTACGTATTTTGACATACATTTAAAAGTTTTAGGATCGTCTTCATGAAACGTTTTCTTTTGATACCGGGTGGTTCGGGCTCATTGAGTTGTTTCTCCTGAATATCGATCTGTTGACCCTTCTAGTCTTTCATGGCAGCCTTGAAGATTTCTTCGTTAGTCAACTCCACGGTTGTGGTCAGTTACTCATCCGCGGAAACAAAGTTCTGTAGCTCCTCGTTAGCGAAGGTGACTGTCGTCTTAATTTGTTTGATCAACTCGCTTAGCGGCAGATCATCTCTTTCTGATTCGGATTCTTGACTTACATCGATGGCTGCAAAACTAGTAGAAAGAAAAGCATGGCGAAAATAATTCTGTATGGTTCTGCTATCACCGACCCATGTCGAGCCGACCCATTCGTGCTATAACCATCCAATTCAATAATTTCCATCAACATTTTTTTCTGTAATTGCTTCTAAGGCTTTTCACTTTTTATTAAGCTCTGATCCACCGGCTGCAGAACGCTTGTGGTATTGGCAGAAAAAAAAATTGATAACTCTGTTTTAAATATGGTAGAGAGCAGGATGAGCAGGGCAGTTGTCCACAAGTAGTAGTTTTCCTTCCTTTTACTTTCCAGTCTTTGATTTTACAATAGGCCCAGGGATTGCCATAGTATTGAGGCTGCTGGAACATCTGCAACCAGGTCTTCAAACTTTGACTTTTGTATCCCCTTAAAAGCTCTACTTTCCTCTCCGGCCTACAGGATCTTCTTGCAATTCCAAATGATAGATACAGTGGACGGAGTAAATCCTAACCGCCGTTCAACATCACTTTTCTTTTCATCTTTTTCTATTGCACGAATCAAAGCAACTTTTTGCTCAAATACAAAATTTTTCTTTTACAGCTTTTTGTTTATCGAATGTTATCGAATGGCTTTCAGGTTCACACTGACTGATATGGTCAACTGACAGGACAAATTAGGCCTCTACTAACACTGCGTTGAATTGTAGGCAATAACTATAATAAACAAAAGAAGAGCACGTGTTCTTCAAGTCCCTAGAACTATAATATCTGAGAATCCCGACGGCATTAGTGTTAACATTTGGCTTTCTATAGTAAAAGTTGTTTTGCGTCTGAGCTTGTTAATCGTTAAAGAGAGCTCTTTGTTATAGAGAGTGATTAAATGTATCCGTTTGTTTGAAAACTAACAAAGTTCAACTAATATTTACTTAAGAGTTTTTTTTATTTTTTGCTTAAAATGAAATAGAACACAATATAATTTAAAATTACAAATGTTGTACAACCGACTTCAATATAAATTATTAAGAATAACTTAATAACTATTGGCCACACCTTGATCAAATTTATATGGGACTACATGTGAAGCACCAGCTTTCAAATAAAAAATCATCGAAATCGGTTCACCCAGTAAAAAGTTATGATGTAACACACATAAAAAACATACAGTCGAATTGAGTACCGGCTCCTTTTTGAAGTCGGTAGAAAATAAAAATAAATGTAGCACAAAAATGTTTTTTCATAACCACATCTTTGACCTACTTAGTGTATCTAAAGCGACGGTAATTTAATAAGCGACCTAGTTCATTAACTGGTTGATCTAAGCAAGCGGCTCCAAAGTTATTAAAAGGAGATATAGACGCAATAAATGAAATATATTATGACCATAATATTGCGATGAAAATATTTATAATTCACTTCTTAAGGTACCTACGGCCTACCCTTAACCTCACTATTCCAATTTGATGTAATAAAAACATTGACATGCTACTTGTAGAAATGGTCACTGACCCGTTCCAGAAATTGGTACCGTACAGTGTCAATATTATAAAAGTTACCGTGATATATCGTGACTTTGATGTTGTTATCACGATGCAGATTATAATACGTGAGGGTAATATGGTCATCCGGTTAATATGGTCACTTTCTTATTACTCAAACAACAGCCTTGTTTGTATAGATGGCTCTGTGATACGATACATCTTCATCAGTCAATGAAATAATAAAAGGTCAAAAGGGCGCTGTTTTATCGACGTCATTTTGGCAGTTGACATTATAGTAAATATTTTAGTATTGTGTAGGTACGTACATATTAGTTTACGTACGTAGTTAGTTTTTTTCGAAGTGTCCGTAATTATTACCAAAGCTCGATTGTAATTTTTTTTCTTATTCTTAATATATTAGTTACAGTATACGACTTTTTGTTTTTGTCTATGTCCTCCTCCAGTTTTAGTTTTATAAGTCAACAAAGCTTAAGGTGACCATATTATCGACATTTTCAGAAATTTTATAATGCATGTCGTTGTTGAGCTTTGGGAAACTATATAATAGCGTTTTGAGAAATTAGTAAAATTAAAAGGTGATAAATGATAAATAATCAATATCACTGCTATTGATGTTTTTTTGTAAAATCAAAAACCTAAACTTAGAAATCGGTGAAAGCAATCGACTTCGAATTTGATAAGGATTATCACTAAATACGTAACAGCTGGTTGTACCAGAGAAAGATATCTGAGTGAGTCGGTTAGCACATTGCATCCGTCCGCAGTCGATAGCGACTAAATGTTGGTGAGAAAATACTTCACCTTCGATAAGGGAACGAAACTGCAATCGACTCGTTACGAATGCTTCAAATAAATATAAATATTTTTGTGATATTTTAACTCGACAGTGTAATTGTCACATTGTATTGGAGTAATGACGGCTCCGTGACACAGTGCCTTAGCAATGAGTTCCGACGCCTTGAGCTGCGAGTTCGAATCACAAACGGAATTTGTAAGGCCTACATGTAATTGTACCGGGTCGGGATGTTTGTCCTTATTTAAACTGCCTTGATATAGAATAGTTATGATACAGAAAAAAACCCTAATGTGGTAACATTTATTAAAAAAATGCAATGAAGTTGTTGTCTTAAAGGAAACGAAGTTGTTGTAATGGGTTTGATGTTTGAATATATTTTTCACATTTTGAGGTCTCTTATTTATTAAGTTTTCGTTAAAATTGATACTATAGTTTTTTTAACAAATTAATATGAACTTGGAATTACGTACTGGATTGGTAGGTACAGACGCAAGCTAGTAGTACCAGTTACTCGACTCCACCGAGTCAGTGATTCATTCTTGTGGCGATGAACACTTTTACAAGAAAATCTCAGGAAATCTATAAAATTTGACCTGCTCAAAATTCAAAAAATTTATTAAACTAAGTTTGTATAAAAATGGTATTATAATATTAAAGAATTTATGGATGATAATAAATCAATGAAAATAATAAATGAACGAAAAGAATAAATTAAAAAGGGGAATGAGTTGATCGCTACCAAGTTATTTCGAATTTGTTTTGTTTTGTTAATTGTGTAACATACATGATTGTAAGCAGTTATTTAAAAAAAGTCCCGCTAAGTTTCTTGCTGGTTCTTTAAAAAACAGAGGTATTTTTGCAAACCAGTGGTAATTAAACACAAGAATGACTTTCAGTGAGTATTATTTATAATCTATATTGAATAAAAAAGTTTCCGTTTCTGTTTCTGGAAAGGTACTTGATAGTGAGAGCAGTTTAAAGCGCATCAACATCCATTCTACGTACCAGTAATAGTAGTAGTACTTGAAACCGGCTGTGGGAAATGCGGAAAGATCACATTGCACATTTCCTCCAATACAGAGAGGTAAGATAAATATGCCGTTTCATCCGAAAAATCTAGAAAAGGCCTCGAAGAGCGGTGTCCGCCTGCTCCGATTAGCGATTATGGTCATAGACTTAGAATATACTGGCGTAGGTTATGGTAAATCACATTTGTATACAGCGGGAGATATAATTATGACAATAAATTTAGTAAAGGGGCAGAAGAATTTAGTTCGAAACAACGAAATTTTTGTAACTTTTTCCGTTGTGTATTAGCTATTAAAGAGATAGGTGTGGGAAATCGAGAAACCTTTTGTCGAGAATTGGGAAAAGAATCCTATGTTATATTACGTGAAAGAATCTAACTCTCAACCAAATTTAAATGTCATCATTTAAGCTTGATTGAGCGACTAACATCCAAACATAGAAAAAAAAAACAACATTTAGTAACTTTGGAAGACTGTTACATATATTTGTTAAGCATTTATAAAGGTTTAATATCTAAATTCAAGCACGATGGAAATATTATTGACATAATTTTATGTAATGTCTGCAATCTGTTTGTGTGCCATAATAATATAATAAAATAATTTTGATTGCAATTACATTAAGTTTTAATCGAGTGTTTCACCATGTGGTGAAATTCGAAGTGATGATCGAAAACTCTAAGTAAGTATTTATTGCGCCATGGGCCTAAAATAAACATTTATAAAGGTTTATTTCCTTAACATAACTTAATATGCTGTTTCGTTAATGATCCAAACATCATATTTCACACTAACATCGTTTCATTGATAGAAACGTATATTTTTGGTGGTTACATGTTTAACCGATTTTAATTAGTAAAGAAATGAGAATAAATTGTATGAAATTTATGAAAGTTATGTTCACTGATCATTTAGACAGTGATTCGAAGATTTATACAGCGTGTCCTAAATATTTTTTAACACTAATTAGTTAAGTGAAAAATTAACGTAACAAAATAACAAAATATTCGACATTAGGAATACGAAAGCATCTGCCTGATTCTTGTTGCCATATCGTATTTAAGTAGCAAAGAGCGCATTGAGAAAGTCTAGTATGTCGCCAATGAACAGTCAATCGGTCACATGTGGAGCGCGTGCGTTAGCGGTTGAGGGCTCCCCGCACCCGCGCTTCAGTGCACGAGCACTGGATTGAATAATTACACGAATCTCTTGCCGACTTGATCTGCAGCCTTGCTACCTACTTATACTTCGACACCACAGTGTACGACCCGCAGCTGATTTTATGCGTCGGCGAATGCGAAATTTGAACGCGCGTCTAACGTAACGTTACGCCGCGGACGTACTTTTGTACTTAGAACCGTCATTATATATAAGTGCTTTTAGCAATTTAGTAATCAGCGGCAGCCTCGTAGCAACAAGACTTGCACGGCTCGTTTTATCTAGTCAAGTTCGTTATAAACATTGCTTAGCATTGCATATTAGTATTATGTGTGTCTGGTTACTGAGTTCTTAGGTGGTCACTACATTAATTATGATTTACGCCGAAGTCATTTAAAATTATCACATTATAATTGCGATCATTTTAACTAATACAAGATCAACACATATTTTTCAATACTGTAAATTTTCCATTATGTTAATTATAAGGTGCTATTAATATTAATGTCATTGCAGAAACAAAAATTAAATAGAAAAATATCATCATCATTATCATCATTACAGTCTTTCACAAGTCCACTGCTGAACATAGGCCTCTTACAAAGAATGCAACAAAACTCCTTACTGAGCCACTAGCGGGCTACCATACACCTACTTCACATCCCGGTACCAGGCCGCCACTTGACAAATTTTCTTTCCCATCGGTTGTCGGTTTTTCTATACGGTCGAACCTTTACCACTTTATTTGCTTGTGGTTCTATTCTGGTTACTTTTATTACGAGTTTATGTACGCAGAGAAACTCCGAGCAAAGGCAACTCCATCTTAATAGCTCGCTGAGAGACTTAACCTCTCAACCGTCCACGGTGACTACAGTCCCCAAAAAAATGATTGCCTCACCTGTCCATGGTGAGCAGTGTCTCCATATGGAAATCGAGAGTTACCGTGTTGCAAGGGTGAAAATACGGTGTTTCTAGATAAAATTACGGTAGATTAACTATAAGTGTACCGTGTAAATTATCGTGTACCTTTTCGCAGAAAAATACAATATTATGAACAAAATAAAGTCCAAATATATTTGCTTTTAATTAATTACTAAGATTTTTTTTTAAACATGCTAAAATAAAACTATGTTATTCTGAATCTGACTCTGCTAGCATGACAATATCTTTTTCGTAAATGGATTTATTTATTTTAGTTAACATATCGTTAGTAGGCCTGAAATCAACACAGTTTTTGCTATTTATTTTCATTGATTGCTAGGTGAAAAATATTTCCTTTTTTTAGTACAGACAGCACACAGTCCACCTGATTAGTAGGTAGGTAAGTGGTTGCTGTGATCCAATCTACATTTAACCTCAATAAAGAATTAAGAAATGTGTATCATTACGACAATTCCAAAACATTTACGTATAATAATTTAGCTCGAAATTTTAATCACTATACGCGATCATCGTTTATTGATTATATGATGTTTAAATACTCAGCCATCTAGGTTTCCTCACGATATTGTCTATTATCACCGAACACGTAGTAAACAAATCAGCACATTAACAATCACTGGTATTGGCGGAAATCATACACGTTTTTTTAAATATTTTTAATATTATTTTAAGCCAGCGCTTAACTACAATAACACTTGATGGTAAGTGGTGATGTTGCTTATGATGGTGAAAAGCACTGACTTAAGAATAGCCTATTCACTCTTGCCTTGAAGACACCCACATTGTAATCGGATGGAAAAACAGATGCTGGCAACTTATTCCACTCCTTTCCTGTACGCATGATGAACGATGTAGCAAACCGTTTGGTTTGAATGCGCGGTAAGTCTAAAACGAAGGAGTGGAGACTGGCCGAACATCTGGTTGTCCGATGGTGGAAGGGTTCGTTTTACTCCTATGTTTCTCTTCTTCTCTTCTTTTTTTGAAAAAACGTTACCCCCACACTAGGATTTTCTCCTGTGTCGTGGAGGCAGTTTACAAACATAAATTGCACAAGGACAAACATTCAGACCCGGAATATTATTTGTACGCCATACAAATACTTGTTCCGTGCGGGATTCGAACCCGCAGCCCCCATCGCAGCAACTCATTGCCAAGCCACCGTCGAGCCGTCTGTTGATATTTCAAAATGCTATGAGCCACCTGGTCTTGTTAACAGTGTTTATTAAATGATGAAACTTTATGAGTTTTGTTATAATTTATATTTTAGTCTCACAGACTTGTGCAAGTGTAGCTTGCACCTTACCGATTTTCAACCGACTCAACTAAACCTTAAACTTCAAATATCCGACTTCAAAAAAAGGAGGAGGTTCTCAATTCGGCTATTTTTTTTATGTGCGTTACCTCATAACTTTTTTCTAGGTGAACTGATTTTGATGATTTTTTTTGAAAGCTGGTGCTTATCATGTGGTCACATATAATATTTGATCAACATCTGACCAGCAGTTTCCTTAAAAATGCGGATTTAATTGACTTCGACTAACATTGATGATTTTCTCATTTTATTTTGTATTGAAGTCGGTTGTACAAAATTATTAATTTTACCACTTGTTAGTGTCCATTATATCCCTGAACCATTATAAGGTAGAAAACTATATTGAAGCCTATGCACGGTTGCAGAACACTTTATAGTAACTAAACATCCAACGATATCACGAATTGACCCACCGAATTTTATCACAAAGTGAACTTAATCTTCTATACTTTTTTTAACTTATTTTAAGCCAGTGCTTGATCACAATACATAAAATAATTTGATTGTAAAAGACTTTACCACAGATTAACGAATAGGTACTACGTAAGCCTAACAATTTGAAAATAATAAAAAAATTCAACTAAAGAGCTTCTCTCTGAATCACAATTTTGTGTACACAGTATGCAGTATACAGCCGCGATTCCTTAATAACATGTACAATGATGATACTGCTGAACCGTCCTCAAAATTGCATCGCACTTGAATCAATTGACTCGTTAAATGTCTAATAAGGTCATCATTTATCCACTAGTCTTCCTGGAGTGAGACTGACATGTGCTTTCTAGGAGTTACAGTTATAATCGGTAATTATAATTAGTCATTGAAGTTTCAACGGGCCAGTCTTACTTAGCTCACTAATCCTTTATGTAAATATATAGATGTCACAGGCCTCCATCAAAGAATGCCACAAAGCACGATCCTGAGCCACCTGCATCTATAGACTGTATCATTTTGCACGTGGTAGAGCCATGCTTCAGCCATATTATTATGGTTGTAGCACGAATGGGTCGTCTCGACCGGGGTAGGACTACGCTCTCACAGAATACCTGCGTAAAATAGCAGTTAAATGTTGCTGTGTTTCGTATGGTGAGTGTAGAGAACCGGAGACCCTTTTTATTGGAAACGAGGCATTCCATCTTAGTCCTCCGGCGTGACAACGCATCTGCATTTTGATTTTTAATCGAGGATAGATGTAGATGTCTATGGGTCACAGCAACTACTTACCATCAGGTGGGCTGTGTGCTCGTTTGTCACCCCCATTCTATAAAAAAGTATACGCCAGTATATTCTAAGTTTATGATTTGGCACATTTCGGTCCTTGACAGACGATAGCTTATGACAAAGATATAGTTTGGCGGATAAAACATATAGACGAGAGTCTGTCGTTTTGCGGGCGGTCAGTGGCTCCTTCTCGGTGCAGAGTCCGAAACGTTCATAATATAAATGATTCATAAATCGAACCTATGTTTCCTAACCTTTAATGAAAGATTTTGTGAATGCGAATGGAATATAAATTGTTATAACCTATAAAACTTAACATGCCAATAAGTTTATCTTTTATTAAAAACAAAATTATAATACAGCTATATGGAGTTCGATCGAATTTATAAGTCATTAGATTCTTATTCCTTATTGATTAAATTGTTTTTAATTGCATCTGAAGTCATCCTAATTATATTTTATAACTAGCGGCTCGGGCTGACTTCGCCTGGATGGGTTCTAGTAATGAAGCGTCATTAGGTTTGAGATAATCACCATTTAGTTTATAAATTTTTCGATTTGACAAAAAATCTCCAACTTTTTTTTGGATAAAACATAACCTAAATCACTTCTGGACTTCTAACATTGCTGTCTATCTGTTCGTGTAGTTTTATCATAATTGGTTCAGCCATTCCGAAAATTAGCCCGAAATGACAGGTAACAAAAAAAATTTTAAATATGGATGGTATGGAAATAATCCCCTTAGCTCAATAAATTGAAATCTCCGTATGTAAATTGAAAATAATGAGATTTAAATTTTATTTATATGATCTATCTTTAGAATAGGAACAAAGATTAAATTTAATTTTGAATATAAAATAATTTTAAAAATTAACAAGCAGTCGTGTAACCTGCGGTGCATTTTATATAATATTTATGCAAAAAGTAATTACATAATATAACTACCACTACGGTTGCTGTAAAACACGAGAAAAAACGCGTAAAATTTATTTTGAGTATTGAGTCATGTTATTTTTTCCATATATATTATTTGTACTTGTTTTAATCAATGCGATCTTTTATATTATAATAACTGTAAGAAGATCACATAATATCAATAAGTAATGTTTTATTTTCTGAATACTGTGTATACAAAATCTCACAAGAAATTCGTGTTTTGTTTGTCTTTCATAACGACCAATGTACGCATTTTGCTTCTCTGAAATTCTATGCATTGTATCTACTATTGATGAATTTTATGTGGATAAATACAAATGGTAATACAGATTGAGAACCACTGAGCCAGACGCTTGTCGGGCGGTAGCACATGTTGTTACTAGAGACGTGAATGGTATTCTCCGCGTGTTCTTTGAACTCATTATAAGTACAATTTTTTCTGACCTATCAATAACAATATCATTTTGTGTCAAGATGTCAACTCTTGACATCTTTTCTTATTTTCAACTTGCATCGTAGTCTAGAACCTTCAAAAAAATGAACGAACACAGATCACAGATTTGACTGCACTTAAAATCTTATTCTACGATCATTAGAAGCATTAGTGTAATTATCAACGTGTAGTGGTGGTGTAATAATATCCACCATCCCTTAAGATCCCGAAGGTGTCGTAAGAGGCGACAAAGGAAAACTGAACCATTACATGGGCAGCAGCATCTTTCTGATAATAGCTGAATAAAAAAAACTGTGGTTGCTAACTTGTTTGCCAAGCGTTGTAACTATGGCAAAAAAACCTATATGAGGCTAATCTATGGGGGCGGCCTATGTTCAGCAGTGGTCTTTTAATATACTGTAATATAAAATACCAATTATTTTATTTGGATGTTTTTATAACTAATTAATAAAACCGAAATTGTGAAAAATCACGTTTCTTTAAAAAAATAACAAAATAGACCTGCAGTGGAGATGCGATCTCTTCGTAAAATGTGCGGCGTTACCATGGCCGAACGAAAGCGAAACGAAGAGATTCGCAATAAGGCAGGTTTGAAAGATGACCTTATCACAAAAATTGATAAGGGCGTGCTTCGGTGGTTTGGGCACGTTGAGCGAATGAGTGAAGACCGAATGGTGAAGAAAATATATAGCGCGAAAGTTAATATTAAAAGGTGTCGAGGTAGACCGAGACTAACTTTCGAAGACCATGTGAGCAAATTGCTCGAAGAGGGTAGGGTCAAAAGTACTCGGATACCTAGACGTGCATGCATGAAGAAGATAATGAATCTGAAAGAAGCGAAAGAGGTTTGTAAGGATCGTGACACTTGGCGATCTGTTCTCTCTGGCTACCCCGTCAGGGATTGTGCGTGAAGATAAGTAAGTAAGTAAGTAAAATAGACCTGAAAATGAGGGAACTTTGTTTAAATTAAAAAGAAACTTATTTTATTTGAAAAATAACAAATCTAAGTGTCTAACAGAGAAGTTATTATGTGCCCAGAGCCCACGTTACACATTTAACTTACATAATATCAAACTAGATTTTGTCTTCAACCTCTGAGTCTGTAGTATCATCATCATCATCATCTCAGTTTTATTTTTTCCTTGATCTCCTACCTTTTTTTAGATTTATCTTATTCTGCCTGTTGTGTGATACTAGATCAATACTGCTGCGATCAAGGCTTGAAGTTAAAAATTCAGTATCACGCTTTGTTCTGTGTCTAGGTCCAGAGACTGATGTTTGAGTTAATGAGCTACGTCTAGATACGTTTACGATAGGTTTAGATGAAGGTTTATTTTATGTTTCAGATCTATGTCCAGAAATCGATGGTTGAATTAAATTTCGTATTATTACAATCAAGTGAAGAAGTAAAAGATTTTGCTTAGTTCTCAGGCGATCTGGGATTGATATCTGATGCCTATCTATGCATTACATGGTTAGAGTAGAGTAGTTTTAATTCACCCTGAAGCGTTCTTTTGAATGTGTATGAGGCAATCTATTGGGGAGGCCCATGTTCAGCAGTGGACTTTGATAGACTGTAATGAATGAATGAAATGAGTGAATTCATTATAAAATAATATAATGTAAATTAGAAATGTTCAACTACCAACGTTTTTAAAACCAAAAGTGTGTGTCATATTTTACAAGTTTTAATACATAAACAAGAAATTACACGGAAAATAATTAATAACATTATATAATTACACCATATTACATACATACTCACTGTAGCACATGCTATAAAATAACGAAAAATATTTAAAATTTTATATACCTTAAGAATTTTCTATCACTTTCAAAACATAACACTCCTCAAATAGCGCCATCGATGGCCGGTTCGACACCACTGAGTGAGTGCGGTACTAAAGTAAGTAAATAAGGTAGGTGGCCTGGTATTTTTGAGAAAACTGGGTATAACACATAATACTCGTATAAGATACATAATGTTACACTGATTTAACGAATTTTATATTCATTATATCAGTGTAACACGATTAACTGTAATGATGATTGAGCTTAGCAATTCTCTACCATTTTTAGAAAATGTGCCCGAACATTCTTTTTGTGGGTTTGTTGAAACGATGAAAAAGAAACATGGATTGAACAGCAAATGTTGAAGATATTAAACCAGAAGGGGGAAAAGGAATAAACAGAGCAAGAGTGGCCGATGAATGAAGCTGTCTGTTATGAGTGTCATGCAGGTTTTGACCCGAGTTGGTTTGGTTATGGCTGGAGAAATTCTATACTCTGCTAATACATCTAAGTACTTTGCATTATTAACTATTGGTTCATTGAAAGGGATCGATATACTATTGTAAACCACAGGTTCAAGGTTTCCATAGTCAATCTTGGCCAGCATCCTTGAACTACCTACAATCATTGCTTTGCATTTCCACGGATTTACCGAGATACCATGTCTGTACGACGAAACTCGGATAGCATCAAAATCATTTTTCATCAGTCTTATGACGTTATTGATGTCATCGATACTAGATTGTACGTATAGTTGAAGATCATCTGCATACAGATGGTGCGAACATATGATAACAGAAGGTATGGAATTAATAAATAAAGAAAACATTATAGGAGAAAGTATGCCGCTTTGCAGCACACCCGATTCGATGTCAGCCCTGCCAGAGAACTAATCTCCAAGGCGGACGGACTGTTGGTGGCCGCGAAGATAGGATGTGATCCACTCCAAGGCTGAGGATGAAAATCTGAGATTAGTCAGAATGGAGAGGAGGATGTCCTGATCAACTGTGTTGAAAGCATTTGAAAAGTCAACAAGCACCAGCACTGTAACTTTCTGTTCATCCATACCTCTTCTTATGTCATCAGTGACCTTAACTAGTGCAGTGATGGTACTGTGACCGGACCGAAACCCTTTTTTTATAAAGAGGGGGCAAACGAGCATGTGGCTCACCCGATGGTAAGTGACTACCGCCGCCTATGAACAACCGCAACACCAGGGGAATTGCAGATGCGTTGCCGGCCTTTTAGAAAGGTGTAAGCTCTTTTCTTGAAGGTTCCTAAGTCGTATCGGTCCGGAAAATTCGCTTGTGGTAATTGATTCCACAAGGAATTTGTGCGAGGGAGAAAACTTCTAAATCGCACATTGGTGGACCGCCAATCATCCAGATGGTATGGATGGTAACGCGAGTTTTGTCGCGATGTGCGATGGTGAAATTGAGCGGCTGGAATTAGTCCGAACAATTCCTCAGAGCACTCCCCGTGATAGATGCGATAAAATACATACCCTGATTAAAAACATTCAATAGGTTATGTTCTTTTATGAAACAAGAGATTTGCTTATACACACAGGCTTCAAGAACTTTGGACAGGAATGGGAGAATAGAAATTGGTCGATATAATTTATGATATAATTATGATATAATTTATGATCATTATTATATATTTTAATCATTTTATGATCGGTTTATGAATCATTACTTACCAAGTGCTTACCGGCGAAGGAAACATTGTTAAGAAACCTACATTATTGCGACATAAAAAAATATATTTCGAAGACATGTGAAGTCCGCCAACATGCATTAGGGCATCTCATCGGACGTTTCCTTGCCCTAAATGAAAGGAACTGATAGGAGGCCTGTACCCATCATTGTCATATACGTTGTATGCGTACGTATGTATGTAATTATTCTAAGTATGGTCTGTAACTTTACTGTTTTTAGTTTTATGAATCATTTGAACGTTATATTCGTTTCAAAGGCTGTCAGTTCTTATGACCAATATTATAATTATAATAATTTTAATGCAATATTTGATTTATATTATATTCCTAAGACGAAAACATACTGTATCGTTTTTTATTTACGGACGGATGGATGGCACGGGACAAGGTCACAGGTGATCAAATGCCACTGGCCGAGCGATGAATGCTTTCGACCCCACTTTATACGCTGACCCCGCAAAGTTCAATTTTGCGGCGGTCGTATTTGTTTACGATTGTGTCCATAAATGGCAATTATTCCTATGCTACAAAATTAAAAAAAAAAAACCTTTTATAGACAGTCAATTTTTCGTTTTCCTAACTGTTAAAGCCGTTCAGCTCATAGATTCGGGTATAACATATCATAGCTAGCAGAGTGACTTGGAGCTTCCTTACATGCTAACAGTCAAAGATCAATACTCGGATCCGTAAGTCAGCACTGGCAACTTGCACTGTTTTGTATTGGATTGTTCATATTTGGTTTAAGATTTTGTAGTAAAATGGAAGAAATTTATAGAAATATCTCTTAATCGGCTTAGGTCTTAGCAGAGATTAATCACAATAAACCTAATAAAGTAAGAACAAGAATAGTGTAAATAATTTTGCAATGCTTTAATGGTAAACTGTCAACGCTAAATTGACGGCGGCATGATATGGTCCGAGAGCTCATGACGTATTTTTCATGAAGTGTTTGATGCATCATGATACTTTGGTGTGTACTAAACTAAACTAATAATAATCGATTATTATTAGTTTAGTTTTAGATATGAATTTGATCAGCAGTGGACAGCCTTTCACAAGTCCACTGCTGAACAAAGGCCTCCCCCAAGGAATGCCACAAAGCACGGTCCTGAGCCACCTGCATCCATCGACTTCTTGCATGTCTTACCAGGTCGTCACTCCATCTCGTGGGGGGTCGCCCTACACTTCGCCTACCGGTACGAGGCTGCCGCTCAAGAACCTTTCTTCCCCATCGGTTGTCGGTTCTTCGAGCTATATGGCCGGCCCACTGCCACTTCAGCTTACTAATCCGTTGGGCTATGTGGTTACTCTGGTTCTACTGCGGATATCCTCATTCCTAAGTTTATCACGCAGAGAAACTCCGAGCATAGCCCTCTTCATAGCTCGCTGAGCGACCTTGAGCTTCCTCATACGGCCAGCAATGAAGGACCACGTCTCAGTTCTGTAAGTCATCACTAGCAACACGCACTGGTTGTACAATTTTGTTTTAAGGTTTTGAGGTATGTCTGACGAGAAGATGTGTCGTAGCTTCCCGAACCCTGCCCAGCTGAGTTGAATCCGTCGATTGACCTCTCGGTCGAAGTTGGACTTACCTAGTCGGACTATTTGTCCCAGGTAAACATACTCGTCAACAACTTCGAGCTTAGTACTCCCAACATTTACCGGCATAGGTGTGACATGGACGTTAAACATGATTTTTGTTTTATCCATGTTCATCTTAAGACCTATCCGTTGGGAGACACTATTGAGGTCATTGAGCATAGTGCTTAGGTCCTCCAGCGATTCTGCCATAAGGACTATATCGTCGGCAAATCGAAGGTGAGTGATGTACTCGCCATTAATGTTAATACCGCATCCTTTCCAGTCCAGTAACTTGAAAACCTCTTCCAATGCAGCGGTGAAGAGTTTCGGGGATATAACGTCATCCTGTCTTACACCTCTCTGCAATTGGATAGGTTTCATACTCTGGTTCTGTACTCGGATAGCCATCGTAGCTCTACTGTACAAGCACTTCAGCACTTCGATATACCGACAGTCAACTTGGCACCGCTGAAGGGACTGCAGCACCGCCCAAATTTCGACGGAATCAAAGGCTTTCTCATAGTCCACATACGCCAGTCATAGTGGCAAATTGTACTCCTCGGACTTCTGTACAACTTGCCGAATGGTATGTATGTGGTCTATGGTGCTAAAGCCCTTTCGGAAACCGGCTTGTTCGGGAGGCTGGAAGTCGTCAAGTCTGCGTGCGAGACGATTCGTAATGACTCTCGAAAACAGCACGTAGACGCGGCTCAGAAGGGACATCGGTCTGTAGTTCTTCAAGAGAGCATTGCCACCTTTCTTGAAGAACAAGACCACCGCACTTCTGCTCCACGCCTCCGGTGTAATGCCACCATGGAGGACGGAATTAAAGAGCCTCTGAAGGATTTCCAGTACCGGTTTTCCACCCGCTTTCAGAAGCTCCGCTGTAATTCCATCCTCGCCTGGGGCCTTGCCGTTTTTAAGATGCTGAAGAGCCATTTTAATCTCGCTCAGACTGACGTCCGAGATATCTTCGGAATAGTGTTGGATAAGACTCGCTCTTGGATCGTTACTCACACTTGCGTGTGGCTCCAACGATGACGTGTACAGCTGTCCATAGAACCTTTCAATCTCACTCAAAATCTCAGGTGCCCTGGAAACGATGCTGCCACACTCGGTCTTCAGCTTTGACAGTTGGCTCTTTCTGGCAGACAGATCTCTGGCAAAGACTTCGGAGCCTTGGTTCCGCTCAATCGCTTTTTGAATACAAGCTGTATTGAAGTTGCGTAAGTTCCGCCGCATGCATTTGGAGATCTGTCTGTTCAGTTGCCTGTATGCTGTCAAATCTGTTGAAGAATGTAGCTTTATTTCCCGTCTAACAGCCATGAGATTGAGAGTGTGATTGGAGAGTTTTTGTGTTCTTCTGCGGCGGGTCTTGCAGAACTTTGCTCCGACCGCATGGACAGTTTCCACGAGCTTGTCATTCATATCGTCCACTTCATTGCAGTCTTCTAGGCACTGAAAACGGTTTTGTAACTCGAGCTGAAAGGTTTCGGGACTTTGGAACAGAGCACGAGGGGGACGGAGCGTTGACTTCATTAGACGAGACCTCTCCAACTTAACGTTTAGTTTCAGTGTGCCTCTAACCATTCGGTGATCGCTACCAGTTTTCACCCTCGCGATCACGGAGACATCACTGAACAGTTGTCGTCTAGTAGTCATAATGAAGTCAATCTCATTTTTTGTCGAACCGCCGGGGCTCGACCAGGTCCACTTCCTGTGGGGCCGCTTCTGGAAGAAAGAGTTTATCATAAAGAGTCCCTCTTTCTCCATGAATTCGGCCAGTTGCTGGCCCCTTGGGTTCCGTTGCCGTATTCCAAATTTCCCTACTTTCAGCTCACCGTTCTCTCTTGTGCCTAGTTTTGCATTGAAGTCTCCCATTAACACCGTATATTGGGTTTTGGAGAAATGCATGGCTCTAGAGATATCCTCATACATTTCCTCCACCTCCTCATCGGGGTGTGCCGAGGTTGGTGCGTAAATCTGTATGACCTTCAGCGAATACCGTTTGGTGATTCTGAGTATAAGGTACGCAACCCTCGTCGACACACTTCCGATCTTTACAACGTTGTTAACGAGCGACTTGTGGACGATAAATCCGACACCTCCTTGGGACAGATGGTCGCCCTCCCGGTGATAGAGCAAGTTGCCGGATTCGAGGATTACCGTGTCCTCCCCCTCTCTTCGGGCTTCGGATAATCCTATAATATGCCCGCGCAACTTGTCTATCTCTTCTTCCATCTCCACGATCTTCTCGTCAATCCTCAGGGTGCGTGCGTTGTACTTTGCCAGGTCGAGTCGTCTAAGGTGGCAACCGAACCTCCACCGGAGATTTTAGCACCCCCTGCCCCGCCGTTACCATGGTCGACGTCGATGTCCTCTTTTAACAGTAACAAAATAAAAAAATAGATTGTGTACAAAACAGCACCTGTGTTGAAATTGAAACACTCCCGTCAATGGTGGTGTAACCATTGGTGAAAAAAAACTCCTTCAGAAGTATCTGCCTTTTTTTCTCAATTCTTTATCAACTTGGCGGATAGTCATTATTATTGTTTGAATCAAACACTTTGTTTTGGGCTAATTTTTTTGCGACATACCTGTGTGCGCAGTACCAGGTGTACGTAGGTAGGCCAGGCAAACAGTCAAATACCTGCTTATATTAAGTGGACTGATACTGTTCAACAAAGTTTCATGATGTATCAAACACTTCATGAAAAATGCGTCATGAGCTCTCGGACCAATATGGATCTGTTGGCCGCATTTACGCAATTATTTAAAACAGAACATACTACTCTCTAATGAGAGGAACTTCGATCCAGTTTCTAATAATTAGTTACTAACAAGTTTAACAATTAATTAAATTGTAAGTTACTAACATAGGCTGTACTCTGATAATCTGCATACACATTAAATATATTATGCAACATTACTGGTTTCAAAATTAAAAGAAACTAAAATATATTGTCACTAACTGGCCAGGCAGACATTGTTCTGCACTTTCCGATGACCCTTTTTCTATCAAAAAAGTTTCTAAATTTATAATAAAAAATATTGAGGATCACTTATCGGGATAAAAATCATCCTATCTCTAGAGTTGGAGTAAGCAGTACACATTTACAAAATTTAATTAAAATCAGTTGAGCCGTTTCAAACATTAGCGTAAACAAACATCGTGACACGGCATTTTTATATATGAAGATAAACATATCAATATTCATAATATGCGATAATAAAGTGTTCGCCTAAATATAAGAAATTCTAACCTTAATAATATGCCTAATTCAGCTTGGTGACAATTTTATTAGAAACTAACTGTTGGCCGTGACTTCGTCCGCGTAGAATTTATTTCGGACTGAATGACGTTTATAAATTTTATATTGCACAAAGGTAGTGCATTACTCTCGACATGTCAAGTTCAAACAATTTTGTGGTCTTGAAATGTCTCTATCATAACCATATTGCACTTATACGATAATATGAGTAGACGTATATCAAGAAAACAATGTAATTAATCCATCTTATATTTTTTTAAATAATTTTATATTGCTACTTTGATACAAAACGGTTTGAAAAAAAAATACGTGGACGTCCGCATGTTGATTTTGTATGTGATCACGATAACTCCCGAAAAAATTGACGTATCGAGACCGGGTTTTATTTATTAGTTTCAGAATTACATCAACTCATGACTGACGCTATTGATATGAAATAATACGCGTTGTTTGTTAATAAAATTACTATCAAGTTTTATAAGTTTTATTTATTTTAAAAATTTAAAGCCATTTCCATTTTTTCCTTTAGTATCGATTTTAAACTTTGTGTATGTAATTGATTTATTTTGGTAATTTATTTTTTTCATTATAACTAAATGAAACGCTCATGACGCGTGCACTTTTGGATTTTCCTATTTTTAATGTGCAATTGGAAGTGAAATATAGCTTGCTTAATATACTAACTTAATAAATTACGGTCAAATCTCGATTCCAGAGCGATCACTAGTTCAAATAAATCTTCTTAATTCTCATACCTACCATATTATCACATTGTCGAAAAATTTATAATGAATTGTATTATTAGCCATTTGAATAAGATCTATATAACCGTCTGTCAAGCGTGGTTACTGTTCAACAGTGGATTTTCGATAGGCTGTAATAAATGAATGCAAAAATAATACATTTTTTACATTTTTATTTTTTCAATAACAATAAGCGTATTTGCAACACGAGCCAAACAAAGTCTTTGGTACCGGACGATTTTCATCGTCCTATTAATAAACAAATAATATTAAAGTTTAAGAAAACTTAAAGAATACGCATTGACACGAGCTGTGATGATGTTAGTGAGATTATTAGTGAAGTTATTGTATTGTCATCGGTTCTTAATACGTCTGCCGAATTCCAAATTATTCAAACGTTTGGAAGTGGATGAAAACTAAATTACAAAAGATACACGTAAATATAATTTCATATTGAGCGAGTAAAAAAAAAACGAGAGATTAAATAATAAAAATTAATTGATTTTTATGGTTTTCTTATTCTTGTTTGACTATATTTATTTATTGAACTTTAAATACAAATGAAAATGTAAAAAAAAACTGTTTTCTTAGTTACAAGAAGTAACGTTTTTGTTTATTTCAGAATTTCATTTAGAGTTAAACGTTTTATAAAAGCAACATCAAATGGAATGGGCAAGACCTTACCTTTGCGTGGAAAACTACGGAAAGCCGTTGTTGCGGTAGCGACTCTCGATGGTACAACCAGCACAGAAGTGATCTTCACGTAAACGGTGTGTTTAAGGCGCGGGAGTGAAGCGGGCTGCAGACGTGTCGCACCGCACGCTCTAGAGCGTCGTACTCAGGCGCTGGTCACGCTGTGCCGGCGCAGATTCCGCGGCCGCTTATAAGGGCGGTGGGCGGCGCGCGCACATCGGCACGCCCCGCCACGCGCACTGCCTGCCCCGCGTCTCTAGCCCTTTAGCACCTATCTGGTCTCTTTGGTATCATCAAAGGTTTAACATTAACACCCTCCATCATCATTTTCGTTAAAGATAATTTCGCATGTTTAGGAGGGAAGCGCATTAAATCAAACTTTTCATACTGAAATTTGGATAAGTAAAATCACAATCAACAAAAATGTGTAGGTATAAACTAATAATAATTGTCATTGTATATTGTTGATATTTATATGAGACGAGGACAAAAGTATAATACACATTTGATAAAACATATCTGCAAAATAGCTTAAATTTAAAAAAAATTACGTTAAATATATAAATTTGTTATGAATTTGTTAAAAACTCAAGTTTTTAATTCATTGAAGAAAAGGCGACAAACAAGCACACAGTTAGTGTCAGATGGACAAGTGAATGATGTAGCCCGTAGACATCTATATCTATCCTCGATTAAGAATCAAAATAATCTAATACGATCAGGCATTATTTTGCATCATATTAACGAAGCTAAAAATTCCACTAGCTAAGATCCGAGTAATAAAATAAAATGATGTGTCTTACCTAGTGTGGAGAGCACCTCCCGCCCTCCCTCAATTGCGTGCACTATTCCCGTCACCACTTACCTCAGCACCGCTTAGCGGTCAGCCACCGCAGATTCTACTTCACCTCACCTCGTGTAGAAAATAAATACGTGTCGTATTATCGACAGTGGTGTGTCTTTCCTATTGTAGTTGTACTATATGTATGAAGTCTGAACCACCAATGATAGGATTATCGTTGTCAAAAGTAGTTGAAAGGTTCTGGAAAATAGAAGAGTTTCCTGACACAACTATTATTAGTATAGACATAAGGTGGTGTATGGGCTGATATACATACAAGTCGTATATATTAAAATGTAGTTCTTTAAATTGAAAAATATTATGAGCGAAAAGCAAAACCTAATAAATAGCAAAAAACGGCCCTTATCTCTACATATATGAAAAGCCTGGAGCTGTAAGAAGCTGGACAGATGATGAGCAGAAAATAGTAAAATTTTAAATAATGCAACGGAACCCTAGAAGCCAACAGCTGACAGTCTTCATGGAGAAGTCTTTATGATGAATACCTTCTCCCAGAAGCGGCCCCACAGAAAGTAGACCAGCACCGACTGTTCGACAAAAAATTACATTGAAAAAGAGTTTGTCATTTTATATAAGTAATTAAAACAATTTTTATGAAAACTAAATATTTATTTAATTTAGATCATTTGGACATTATTATAAAATGGAAGTTCGTCGAAGACTTTGCTATAGAAATTTTTAAAGGCGTTTTTCGGCACCTGATCGAAGTTTTTTTTCTAGATAAGGGCGATAAATGAGCATACAATCCACCTAATAATGTCATCCATAAACGTCTACATCTATCCCCGGTTAAGAATCGAAGTGCAGATGCGTTGTCACTGAAAAGATTCTCCGGTTCTCTACAATCATCATACGAAACACAGGAGCATTAAGCTGCTATTTTACGCTGTTAATCTGTGACAGCGTGGTTCTCACCTGGTCGAGCCTACCAATTCGTGCTACATCCATAATATCTGAAGCTTGGCATTACTACGTATAAAATCTGTAGGTTCAAGATGTCCTATGATTTAAAGACAGCTTTATAACAATTTTACCTTTTTAATTTCTTGTTACTTTTAAATATTAACAAAATAAAATTTGTTTTAAAAACAAAATTCGATTAGTTTTTAATCCACGGTGATAAATTGTATAAATTAAACCCCCACAATGCTCTTACTATTTTAAAATATTGTCTCTCCTTGTACCTAGTAGTAAGTATTTACATATTTACTTCGCTCGAGTACGGTCTGGAAATTTTCGGATATTTTAAAAGATATTGATAATAATCTTAAAATAGCCTTAGAAAAATTCTAAATTTAACTTTAAATACAGCAGCCTAGACTCATGCTACTTTACCTATAAAATTTGGTGGCATTAGTGTGAGAAATCTTTCTAGCATTGCATTGCCTGCTTGCCTTGCTACAGTGCATAGTGTCAGTGATTTATGTAACATAATTAAATAATAAAGTAGAACTGTGCTTTGCTACGGAGGCAGGGCAGACATGGCAAAAGCTCTGTCCCGGCGAAAATGTTCCACTGGAAATTAACCAACAAAAACAGTGGGATATTCCGTTGGTACAGAACGTGCAGAAAGATTTGTTTCATAATTTCCATAGTGACCAAGATAAAGCACGCCTTCTAGCTGTTTCGACTAAGGAATCTAGTCACCGGTTACACGCTTTATCATCAAGTAATCTCAGCTCATTATTTGATGGGGAAAGCTTGCGCATCGCCGTAGGAATCCGACTAGGACCGGCGATTTGTCAACTCCATCAGTGCCCCTGTGGTAGCAGTGTCGACAAGTTTTGACTCCACGGCTTATCATGTAAGAAAAGTGCTGGTAGGTTTTCATGGCATGGTTCTTTGAACGATGTCATCTGAAGTGCTCTTGTCTCTATAAATGTTCCCTGGATTTTAGAGCCTTGTGGAATATTTAGAGACGATGGCAAGAGACCCGACGGTATGACATTGGTCCCTTGGGAGAGAGGTAAAGCCCTAGTGTGGGATGCTCTACTTGGGTAGACACTCTGGGGGCCTCTCATCTCAGGGGTACCTCGTTGCGGGCCGCGGTGGCATCAGATGCAGCTGAACTAAGTGGCGCAAATATGAGTCAAAGTACAAATTTTTGCCATTTGTTGTAGAGACTATTGGTCCGTGGGGTCCACGTGCGGTGAAGTTTCTAAAGGAATTCCATCCGCGGCTGGTCGTTGCTGCTGGTAATAAGAGGGCTGGTTATTTCCTCCAGCGGGTAAACGCAGCCAGCATTCTTGGCATAGGTCTGTATGATAATTAAGTTACTAGTTTTAGTTTGTTTTTATTATAGTTTTTAATAATGTATATAGTAAAATATTGTATATTATGTTATGTAAATAAATGAAATAAAATATTTAATGTTATGCCAGATCTCAAGCAGTTGTAATTAATAATGCCGACGTAGGTCCACCATACGGTCAAAGGTAGCTTTCTTCTTCATTTTTGACTTTGCGTGACTGTGATTCTTGGGTTATCAATTGCGAGGAATGGATTTATACTTAGATAATCGAAATCCTTTCCAGAATCTCCTAAATTAAATCAAACTTTGACCCAAGTTTCCTGTTTTGTGTTTAGTAAGTACATACGATACCTAACACAACGACATATTCAATGCAAGCCGCTTGCAAACTTCAACATATTTTGAGATAAATACGCTTTCACTATGCAGCTTTCAATTTAACATTATCGATTGTAGTCTTTAATAATCAATGTGGCTTCTTTTAAATTTCCAAAATGGAATCTTGCCTTTATTTGCGGTACCTGTTGCATAAATAGATTGCTATTGTGTACAATCTGTTTATCATTGGCGTCGCAGAGGAACTCATTAAAAAGAGAATGTTTTTGATAAATATTAAACATCAATATTAAAATTGAATTTGGAATTGTAACTCGAACCTATGGTTCGAAGGCAATATTTCGTATAGGTAAGGCCCATATTTCTTATGGTACAATGTATTTAACAATCCTTAGATCTAAACGAAATGAAAAGAAAACAGTTTTACATTTCTTTTGACGGCACTTGTTCGTGTTTCATGCTTATTGTTAACCAGGTTTTTCAATAACAGTAAATAAATCAAATTATCTTTATTGATTGAAGAATATTAAATAATAAAAAAACAGAAAAAAAACGGTAGGCACTCTTTCCACGAAATAGGAAACTAGTTCTAGTTAGATTATCAAAATTACCAAGCTATTACCAAGCTATTTCTAATTTGTTGTGTTGTTAATTTGTGTAACATCATGATTGTAAGCTGTTATATAAAAAAAAAGTCCCGCTGGGTTTCTTGCTGGTTCTTCCCAGGACAGAGGTTTTTTCCGAACCAGTGGTAATCAAACAAAAGAGTGACTTTCAATAAGTATTATTTATAATCTATATTGAATAAAAAAGTTTCTGTTTCTGTTTACCGAGTCACGTTTTTTTAGCACGTTAGTCAGCTGCCACTCGGTTCAATATGAATTGTTTGTGTCATTGAATGAATAAATGATAGATTCGTCGCACACAACACAATGTGATGAACAACACAACGACATGAGGCGTCCTGGTGTAATACGCTTGTCAGTTGATCTTTACGCCGTGGAGGTGTCTCCTTAGTGTTGGATCTAACAAGATTGCTAGGTACTTGACTAGCATACGTTACCAAAAATTTAATTCAATTCGAACTTTATAGCGACTTACTGGCTAACGATGGATAAAATAATCTGGGAGGTTCTCAAGAAATTTTCGAGTTCTCCTGTGGATTTTCGCGCTGTCAATAAGAAAAAAATTGTGCGTGTCAGCTCCGACGCGTGAATGGAGTTTACCCCTGAAAAACGATTGTCTTAATAATATATTATACGATATGCAAAGGAAGTAATTTAATCCATATAATATTTATTTAAATTATATTACCTACATAAAATATATGACTTATATTACATTATTCATTTCGACTCTATAAAGTTCTTTACTGCTTCTTCAGAATTGTTTTATTTTATTGTTGTTGTGTTTCGTATGGTGAGCAGCGACACACGGAGTTTCTTTCTACTAATAACGAGGTATTCCATCTTAGGCCCCAGGTGTGGCAACGTATTTTGTATTTTACTCTTAAGAAGGCGTCAAGCCATCTGGTGAACTGTGTGCTCGTTTGTCACTATCACTTCAATAAAAATGAAGATAAATAATAAATAGTGTGTTAGTCCAAAGTGTTTGTCCAAAGGTCGAAATTTGACTATAGTTCATTAAATTTTTAGGATTATAAATAATATTAAGCAAGCTGTATTTCACTTACAATTGCACATCTATAAGTAGGTATACATGTGTAGTGAATCTATAGAAAAGTCGTGTCTGTATTTCTAATATTTCCTGGGAAAAACAAGCCCAAGGGAAAAACAAACAAACAACAAAGGGTACTAAAGCCAAATTAGTGAATTTTAGAATTTTTTCAGTTCGTCTGCCTGTGTATGTTTATATTATTACGGTTAGCAGAAACTAGCTGTAACTGTGGCACCAGATGACACGAAAAAGATAAAATTACATCCATATCAAATATATTAATAATATATTATAATATATATGTTTACATTCCGCAGGCCTTTAATTATATTATCGTTCTTATAAAATTAGTCGGTTTATCGGTAGAAATTAATAAGAAGGTTGTACAGGCTCCAAGGCCGAAACGGGGCCTTACTACTCTCAACACTCTTTCTGAGGTTTTTTGTTTATTCATCTGACAACGGTTTAGCATGCCAAGCGTATGTTCTGTAGCAGTTCAATCGCCCTATCAATGAACAATCTAAAAATTTATTGCTGTTTGCTTGATTTTTTTAGTAAATTTCTAGTTTCTATTAAGGGTTTAAATCTTTGTCAATTTTTATTTCTGTAGCAACATTTTGTTATTTATCGGTTTGCGTTACTGAATTTGTTCCGTGCTGTATTGTGCATGCCTTTATTGTTCGTAATAATGAGGTATACATACTGCGATTGATTATATTATGACATTCGAGTAAAGCATTACGTACGTGTCTTGCACAGGTAGAAAGTTATATCTACTTCATTTTCGCTCAATTTATTTCGTTGGAGAACTCTAACTAGCTTAACATATTTAGTTAAATTTATCAGAGATGTATTTTCGATTAATCGGTTTCAAGGAATCAAGGTGACAAACGCTAAGCACCCCTAAAATAATGTACTAAAGTATTTAGTAGTCTGTAGAAACTCAAGCCGAGCAAGAGAATATCAACAACATCAAATCGATATTGCGCGCTAATTCCATTTAGTATGATTTCGACCCTTTTTTGACGGGCGGAATGTTAAATAACAATGTTTTTTGGATAATATAATATGATAAATAAATATTACGCGTAATACTATAAAAAGGATGAAATACTATACTAAATACTAATACAGTTTTTTTTTTGTTTCTTTGTAAGACCTAGATACAAAGTAGTTAATTAGTATAGTTCTTTTGACGACACATTGCTAGTTTTCTAAATAAATTGTACACATAATGATTTAAGTATTCAGTCATTGCGTGCTTAGTGTGAACTGTACTTGATTTTATGAAAGTTAAATTTAAAAATAAATAAAACGAACCTATTGAGAATTGCCTGCTCCATGGGTGGCCGCTCGAAATAACATTTTTTCCAAGCACTCGTTACAATGTAACCCAAATTGACCTGAACCCTGATCACCTCAGGCTCCTACTATTATTTCACTACGCTATATTTACACAATATTATCGTGAGGTGTAATTGAGAGTAGACGTGCAATAAGTTATCGGTGCCGGGCGGCTTGTCATGTAAACAGCAGGGGATGGAATATATCGCCACAATAGGTTCACTGACTGTGTGGCGAGTGCCAGACGTTGGTTATAAGTCACTGACTCCCGACTATAAATATAATATTCCTTGCAACAGTCGGCACTACTTAATATAGCCGGTGTATTTACAAACAATATGACACTTTATTGACGGATGCAGCCCTCTGTATGTTAATGAGAATTAATTGCAATGAAAGTGTGTCGCCTGTGGACCGTGACGTATGTATTACCTTTTCGTAATCGACGCGCAGACACTCTGCTGAGTTCACTTCGTTCACTTCCGATCGTAATTACTTAAATAAGGATATTAGCTTACGTCATGAGTATTTTTATTTTGGGTAATAAAACAAAATAGGTAAGTAACACTGTTTTTAGTAAACAGTTTTAACGAGTTTATTTTAACTCAATTTATTGCAAAATTCCCGAAGTTTTTTTGTTGTTTCCGAGGGGAGAGGAAGGGGCTAAGGTGTTCATATTCCTGATATCATAATTAAACCAACCATCAGGTTTTAATTAATAATCACTGTATTATTAGTCAAAACCATGGTGGTGGTTTGCCAATGGTAAGCGAAGTGTAGGGCGGCCCCTTAGTAGATGGAGTGACAATATGGTAATGCAGTTGACTCATGAGCGTGCTTTATGGCATTTCTTAAGAGGGGCCTATGCTCAGTAGTGCACTAGTGGAGGGCAGACATTTTATAGTAAGTATAATGTGGTGTGCAGAATAGATCATTTCATTTCACCACAGTGCAGCGTACAAATCTATATCATTAGTTTTAGTCATAGGTAAAATAGCTATTGTTAAGTTAAACGCAAAAAACAATCATCAACATACATTACAAAATGTATTTTTTATTTTTGTTTTCATTTAAAAATACAAGAATAATTCTTAATGTGGGGCATAAAGAATTTCTCTTGTATTGTGGAGGCAGTTTACAAAAATAAATTGCATAAGAACAAACATCCAGACCCGGAACAATTATTTATAGGTCATACAAACAATTGTTCCGTGCAGGATTCGGACCCGCGGCCTTTAGCGCCGCAACTCAATGCCAAGCCACTGCGCAATGTAGCCGTTAAAACATAGTTCAATTACACCCATGATACATTCTTCAATAATGGCGCCTTTTGGTCTAGAATGTACTGTCATGTAGTACATATTATTTAATTGTCACCTTAGAGTAGAGGTAATAACATACTCAAACCAAATGAAATGAGCCCGTTCACCCTGGCTCCTACTTTCCGTGCTAAAGGCTCATTAATAACGTTTATTTGGTTGAAACCAATCATGTTCAGCCTTGAGTAGAGGCGCATAGAAGCCAGCCTGTCAGTTTTATTCTACAGGATGCATTCTGGACAGGGTGTGCAGTGCATACATGCTTTAATTCCTCCTTCTCCTTTTACCATCGGACAACTAGACGGTCGGCGGGTCTTCACCGATCAGTAAAGCCGTCGAGAAGGAGAAGAATTAATTAAATTTTTGAAGAATTATTACACACCAGAATTTTATATATCTACTAGCTAAAAATACAACTCTGTAATAGCTCGTGAATCATATAATATTAAAAATAAAAAAAAAATTGGTAAATCAAATTGTGCATACCTTAAGTGCATTAAAAAATAACGTATAACATGATTACACATAAATTTTTAAACTAGTTTAATTACACACAAGTTTTCACTAAAAACCTTATAATTATTACCATACTTCCAATTTTCCGATAAGTCAAATTCTAACAAAACGATACCAAACGGCTTTCCTAGTTCTACTCGTCGAAGAGTTCCAGTAGCAGTCACCCAAGTACACCTCACGCTATCAAGTCTGGAGATTAGGTCTCATTATAACTAACTAAACGAGGCTATACTCGGCACACCTGGTAATATTAGTCGAAGTGTTCCAGTAGCGTTTGCCGAAGTACACCTTTAGGTCCCTCTATCAAGTCCAAAGGTAAGGTCTCATTATATATAACAAAACGAAGCCAAACTCGGCACACCTAGTTCTACTCGTCGAGGAGTACGAATAGCATTCACCAAAGTACACCTTCAGGTCACACTATCTTGTCCGGAGATAAGGTCTCATTATAACTAACAAAACCAGGCCAAACTTGTCACACCTAGTTCTACTCTTCGAGAAGTTCCGGTAGCATTCACCGAAGTACATCTTCAGGTCACTCTATCAAGTCTGGAGATAAGGTCTTATTATAACTAACAAAACGAGGCCAAACTGGGCACACCTGGTACTACTGGTCGAAGTGTTCCAGTAGCATTCACCGAAGTACACCTTCCGGTCACTCTATCGAGTCTGAAGGTAAGTTCTCATCATAACTAACAAAACGAGCCCAAACTCGACATACCTAGTTCTACTATTCGAGGAGTTCTGGTAGCATTCACCGAAATACACCTTCATGCCACTCTATCAAGCCCGGGGGTAAAGTGTCATCGTAAATAATAAAACGTAGACAAACTCGGCACACCTACTTCTAATCTTCGAGGAGTACCAGTAGCATTCACCGAAGTACACCTTCCGGTCACTGTATCAAGTCCGGAGGTAAGGTCTCATCATAAGTAACAAAACGAGCCCAAACTCGGCACACCTAGTTCTACTCTACGAGGAGTTCTAGTAGCAGATACCGAAGTACACCTTTAGGTCACTCCATAAAGTCCAAGACGTATAAGTATATTTATATACTACGTACTTTTAGTGAAAAAAAATTTGTAGTATGCAAAATCTCTGATAATAATAATAATTGTTATTTAATTGTAAGAATTATTATATTTAATTATATATAATATTAAAAACTATAATAATAAAAAAAAAACTAAAACTAGTGATTATCATATAGTTCTTCTCCCCGCGGTATCGTACCAAGAACGCTGGCTGCGTTTACCCGCTGAATGACTATGATTAGCCTTAGAGTGAGATAAGAACCAGCCCTCTTATCACCAGCAGCAACGACCAGCCGCGGATGGAGTTCCTTTAGGAACCTCACCGCACGTGGACCCCACGGACCGATATTCTCTACAGCAAATGGCACAAATACGTAGTCATCTCTCAGAGACTCATATTTGCGCCACTTACTCAGTTCAGCTGCCTCTGATGCCGCCCCGGCTCTAAACGAGGTATCCCTGAGATGAGAGGCCGCCAGAGTGTCTTCGCAAGTAGCATCCCACACTAGGGCTTTATCTCTCTTCCAAGGGACCAATGTCATACCGTCGGGTCTCTTGCCATCGTCTCTAAATATTCCACAAGGCTCTAAAACCGAGGGAACATTTATAGGGAGACAAGAGTCCTTCGGAGGACATCGTTCAAAGAACCGTGCCGTGAAAACCTACCAGCACTTTTCTTACATGAAAGTCCGTGGAGTCCAAACATGTCGACGCTGCTACCACAGGGGCACTGATGGGGTTGACAAATCGCCGCTCCTAGTCGGATTCCTACGGCGATGCGCAAATTTTTCCCATCAAGTAATGTGCCGAGATTACTTGATTGTAAAGCGTGTAACCAGTGACTACATTCCTTAGTCGAAACAGCTAGAAGGAGTGCCTTATCTTGGTCACTATGGAAATTATGAAAGAAATCCTTCTGTATCTCTGTAGCAACGGAATATCCCACTGTTTTTGTTGGTTAACTTCCACTGGAACATTTTCGCCGGGATAGAGCGTTTGCCATGGCTGCCCTGCCTCCGTAGCAAAGCACAGGTCTACTTTATTATTTAAAATTATGTTACATAAATCACTGACATTTTATATTTTCAAGTACTTAAAATATACATGGAGCTCTCCATGCTAAACTGGATGGTTTTAAGAATTTTCCTTTTTGATTTCTTCAACCTCTTGACATTTTTTCGTACCCTTCCAAAAACCCTTCCTTTTATTTGTTTAAAAGATATTTAATTTTCCAACAAATCGCTTTTTTTTTTTGGTTATTTGCTTATAACTTCTTTAGTAGTAATTGTTCAACCGGAATTACATATTCGTTCTCAAAATTCTCGTTTTTTAAGTCCCTCAAAGAAAAATACAAAAAATTATTCACTGTTCAAAATTTTATTTCTTAGTTTTAAGCTTAAAGCTTTTTCCTTCAAATTCAAAGTGAGGTTTTTTTTAGTTTTGTACGACTTATAATACGAAGTATAGAGAGTGCTCTACGATCGAAAAAAAAGTTTCCCTTCCTTCTTGTTTGCAACATCATTATACTTTTTACATTATTACAACATTATTTATAGACCATTCTACAGATTTATTGGAGAATCATTCTGTAACTTTCAACAATCGATTTTGTGTAATGGAAATGAAAAAAAAATCATTTAAATAGGCTTAACTTATTCCCGTCACTCATTAAAATATCGTTTAAGCTTGAAAACACGGTAACTTTAGAATAAGCCCATCGTCTGAGATAATTTTTTTTATAGACTCGTCTTGAGCTTGAAGAATTTGGGATCTTGAATGGCCTTTTAACTCTGTGTCGATTAATAATAATTAATGAAAAACGAAACTTGGATTTTTTCATTAGTAAGCATTGCAAAAATCTAACGTAGATTTTACTTACTTACTTACTTATCTTCACGCACAATCCCTGACGGGGTAGCCAGAGAGAACAGATCGCCAAGTGTCACGATCCTTACAAACCTCTTTCGCTTCTTTCAGATTCATTATCTTCTTCATGCATGCACGTCTAGGTATCCGAGTACTTTTGACCCTACCCTCTTCGAGCAATTTGCTCACATGGTCTTCGAAAGTTAGTCTCGGTCTACCTCGTTGGATAAACCCCACATTTTAAAATACTTAAAATGTGGGGTTTATCCAACTCCTGGCATAGATCACTATGAACAAAGTTCATAGTGATCTATGCCAACCTGCTCAGACAACGATAATAGTTGCGTCTATATTACATTAACGGCTTGTGTAGAAACTACATTGATTGTATGCGGTTACTAACCCTCTTTACCATTTCACATTTGAACTTGTAATACAAGGTTTACGAACTTTTTTTACGTTCCTATGGCTAAAACGATTTTGGCGCAGGCTTTACCGCTCTACAGATTAACCACTATATGTAACTTCATGTTAAATAATTCTGATTCTCTTCTTCATTTATTGGGATACAATTAACCAGTCACAGCCTACTGCACTGCATACATACTAGTATCACTTCTTCAAGATCACTAAGGTAAAGGAAACCTTGACCGTGGTCCAGTTTCTGACCCTTTCAGCTTTAATCGAAATTAAAAAATAATTATTTCAATAATGAAATAAATTATACGAGAATATGAAGTAATATATTCTATGCCTCATCATGGCTGTACCATTCACAAGTCCACTGCTGAACAGAGGCCTCCCCCAAGGAATGCCACGAAGCACGGTCCTGAGCCACCTGCATCCATTGACTTCCTGCATGACTTACCAGTTCGTCACTCCATCTAGTGGGGGACGCTCTACACTTCGTCCGCCGGTACGAAGCCGCCACTCAAGAACATTTTTCCCCCATCGGTTGTCGGTTCTTCGAGCTATATGGCCGGCCCATTGCCACTTCAGCTTACCAATCCCTTGTACTATGTCGGTCATTTTGGTTCTACTGCGGATATCCTCATTTCTAAGTTTATCACCCAGAGAAACTCCAATTTGGCCTTCTCTTCCTAGTGAACACGAAAATGCACGTCGCTCGATATGTCGACGCCGAGGATTCCAATACTGGCTTAGGCAACAAGGGGAGTGCCTTGAAACTGAGGAGATATGACAAAAGAGTTCGTTTTAGCGGTAAACACGCAAACTGTGTCTTCTGAGGATTAAACTGGAATAGATTTAGTCGCCCCCAATCCGAGACTTTGTTCAGCAAAAACTCGACTTCAGACACAAGTTTGTTTCGGTACTCAGCGACGTTTTCCCGAGAAATATTGGCACGGCCGGTGTATAGAGCATCACCAGTGCTGTCATCCGCATATTAATAAATGTTACCGGTTTGCAACATATCATTAATATGCAGAAGTAACAGCGTTGGTGATAGCACGCAGCCTTGTGGAACACCAGCGTTCATAAGCTTGTAATCGGAGCATACACCGTCTACTACGACTACTACTACTACTACTACTTGATGCTCCGAGCAGCCAGAAAACTGGTTATGCAATTATACAATTTTTCGGGAAGGTCTTAGGAAGGAAGCTTCGAAAGAAGCGCTATGTGCCAGACCCGATCGAAGGCCTTAGACTCTACTGCATCCGCCCATCTTCTGGTCAGGTAGACCAGAAGATCACCAGCTGAGCGACCCCTACGGAAACTGTACTGGCGGTTACTAATCAGCTGATGCTTCTCAAAGTACCGCATGAGCTGGCAGTTAATAATGGATTCCATTATTTTCGAGAACAAGGAGGTGATGGCGATAGGCCTGTAGTTGGACGGGTCAGAGCGGTTACCTTTTTTAGGGATTGGGTGCACGAAAGCTGGCTTCCACGAATTTGAGACAATGCCTTGGGAGTAGGAGTACCGGAAAAGTCGCATTAGAACTGGTGCCAACTCTGGAGCGCACGTCCTCAGCACAACTGGCGGGATTCCGTCTGGCTCACTCAATTTGTGTATGTCCAGGGAGAGGATTGCTTTGCGTACTGAGCACTGTGTGAATCAAACATCAAGCATAGAGCACTAACACTGCGGGATGGTTGGCGGTGTGTTCCCCCTGTCATCGAGAGTCGAGTTGGATGCAAAAAGGGAGCCTAAATGTCGGCTTTCTCTATTGCAGCGTGGGCCAGTGAGTCGTCGTGCCTGTGCAGAGATGGTAATTGTGGCTACAGAAATTCCATTGAACAGCTTTGGCGAGAGACCAGAATGCACAGGTTTCCGAAAGTAGGCGAACTAATTTCTCGCCAATTATGCCAATGTGCTCATACTTTGCCTTGGCAATAACTCTTTTGAAGGACCTAGAGGCGAATTTATACTTGTTTTTACGCATGCTGGTGTTTACATCCCAAGCCGCCGAAGCCTCAGCCCAGCCCTGGTAATACTCTACCAAAACAAAGCTGAGATCTGCCTCCGATGGGTACCACAGATGATGAAATAAATAGTTCCATTTCCTATAGCACCACATCCGTGACAGAGTAGGCCACAGCACTGTGATCTTCCGGCGAGAAGCAAACCCGCCCCCCATAGGTGGGATGACAAAGAAGACCGCATTCCATCTCAATCCACCGATCTGTAATGGAGAACACGGCGTCAACCTACAGAACGCAACCGCGAGGGGAGCGTGAGTGGCACCAGACTGCAGATCAGACAATGGTCCGAAGAACCGAGACGAGCATCGACGGAAACCTGATATCCGTCCAGATGAGAGATCAGCAGAAGGTCCAACAGGTAAGGTGATCTTCCACATCTGGAATCCGCGTAGGTGAAGTAACCATATGTCAAAGAAAAGTCATAAACAGATATCCCCGCATGATCGGTAAAACGTGAACCGAGCCATTTGGCGTGGTGAGCGTTTAAATTGCCAAGTATCACACTTTCTATGGATGGGGTCTGTTGTAGTAAGAAATCTGTAGCCATTTGGACGTGGTCGATGAGTTGGTCTGTGTCGCTATTACCGCTATGGGACCTATACAGGCACCCGTAGACGCGGGAATGGTCGTCGCTATCTACGCGCAGCCAAAGGATGCACAGGTACGTTCCTTCACGACTACCGTGGCGCCGAGAACAGATATTCTCTCTGACGTATACGCAAACTCCAGCCCGGGGCACAAAGAAGTGATCTAATTTTGTACCCCGGATAGGACAAGTGCGAAGAATCAGCCGGAGAGGACACCTGCGTCTCGGTCAAAAAGAGCAAGGTCGGCGTCGTCGTCTCTATATTTATTTTTTATAGTAGAGGGGGCAAACGAGCATGCGGCTCACCTGATGGTAAGTGACTACCGCCGCCCATGAACAACTGCAACACCAGGGAGGGAATTGCAGATGCGTTGCGCTCTTTTCTTGAAGGTCCCTAAGTCGTATCGGTCCGGAAAAATCGCTGATGGTAAATCGATTCCTCAAGGAAGTCGTGCGAGGAAGAAAATATCTTCTAAATCGCACAGTGGTGGACCGCCAATCATCCAGATGGTGTGGATGGTATCGGGAGTTCTGCCGATTAATCCGAACAATTCCTCAGAGCACTCCTCATGGTAGATGCGAAAGAAAATGCAAAGGGATGCAACATCTCTTCGCAGTGCCAATGAATCGAGTCGATCGGAAAGGGCTCGGTCGTCGACGATTCGAGACGCTCTGCGCTGGATGCGGTTAAGTGGAAGGAGCTGGCACTGGGGAGCCCCTGCCCAGAGATGGGAACAGTATTCCATGTGAGGCCGAACCTGCGCCTTGTAAAGTTGCAGGCGGTGTGCCGGCATGAAATACTGTCCCGCTCTGCTGAGTACGCCAAGCTTTTTAGAGGCCAATTTGGCCTTCTCTTCCAAGTGACCACGAAACTGCACGTCACTCGATATGTCGACTCCGAGGATACCGATACTGGCTGAGGCAAGAAGGGGAGTGCCTTGAAACTGAGGAGATACGACAAATGGGTTCTTTTTAGCGGTAAACGCGCAAACTTGTGTCTTCTGAGGATTAAACTGGACTAGATTTAGTCGCCCCAATCCGAGACTTTGTTCAGCAAAGACTCGACTTCAGACACAAGTTTGTTCCGGTACTCGGCGACGTTTTCCCGAGAAATATTGGCACGGCCGGTGTATAGAGCATCACCAGTGCTGTCATCCGCATAGCAATGAATGTTACCAGTTAGCATTAGCAGTTATCATTGATATGCAGAAGAATAGAATAGAATAGAATGGTGATAGCACACAGCCTTGTGGAACACCAATGTTAATAGGCTTGTAGTCAGAACATGCACCGTCTACAACGACCTTAATGCTCCGATCTGCAAGGAAGCTGATGATCCAATTGCACAATTTCTCGGGAAGCCCATAGGAAGAGACCTTCGAAAGAAGCGCTCTGTGCCAAACCCGATCGAAGGCCTTCGCAATGTCCAGACTAACGGCCAACGCCTCCCCCTTGGACTCTACTGCCTCCGCCCATCTATGGGTCAGGTAGACCAGAAGATCACCAGCTGATCGACACCGACGAAAAGCGTATTGGCGGTCACTAATCAGCTGGTGATCATCAAGGTACCGGATGAGCTGGCAGTTAATAATGGGTTCCATTATTTTGGAGAACAAGGTGATCGCGATAGGCCTATAGTTGGACGGGTTTGAGCGGTCGCCGTTATTAGGGATCAGGTGGACAAAAGCTGTCTTCCATGAATTCGGAACTACGCCTTGGGAGTAGGAGTACCGGAAAAGACGCGTTAGGACCGGTGCCAACTCCGGAGCACACGTCCTCAGCACGATTGGGGGGATTCCGTCAGGCCCAGTCGACTTCTGGATGTCCAAGGTGAGAAGTGCTTTGCGAACCGAGCGCTGTGAGAACAGCACATCCGGCATGGAGCACTCACACCGCGGGATGGTCGGCGGTGTTTTCCTCCCGTCATCAAGAGTCGAGTTTTACACAAAAAGGGAGCCTAAAAGGTCAGCTTTGTCTTTTGCGTCTTGGGCCAGTGAGTCGTCCTCCCTGTGCAGAGATGGTAGTGATGACTTACAGAAATTCCCTTGAACAGCCTTGGTGAGAGACCAGAATGCACGGGTTCCCGAAGGAAGGCGAACTAGTTTCTCGCCAATTCTGCCTATGTGCTCTGACTTTGCCTTGGCAATAACTGTTTTGAAGGACCTGGAGGCGAAGTTATACTTCTTTTTCAGTGTGCTGGTGTTTTCATCCCGAGTCGCCGAAGCCGCAGCCCAGGCTTGATAACACTCCTGCTTACTGCGTAATGCAGTCTTACAGGAGCGACCAAACCAAGGCTGAGATCTGCCTCCGATGGGTACCACAGATGATGGAATAAATAGTTCCATTCCCTGTAGCACCACATCAGTGACAGAGTCAGCAAACTCCAGCCCGAGGCACAAAGGAGTGCTCCAATTTGTACCCCGGGTAGGAGAGATACGAAATATCAGCCGGAGAGGAAACCTGAGTTTCGACCAAAAAGAGCAAGGCCGGCTTCGTCGTCTCGAGATGGTAGTGGACGGCGTTTAGGTTAGAGTGAAGTCCCCTGATGTTGCAGAAATTCACAGATAGCGTGGCAGGGGTCGCCTTGGTATTGTTGCTCAGTTTGCCCGAGCAGTTATGTTTTTGAGCGGAATTTTGCCCCCCCCCCCCCAGAATACGCGGGGCAGCCTAAGCACCTGCACTTACCAGACGAAACGCAGAAGCAGAGCCTCTACTCCCGGCTCGAGCCCGCCCATACGTGCAACAGCAAAAACTGCTGCGTGGCTCTACCACCGTGAAAATATGGTAGTGGTTGAAGCCCCTGAAGTCCACGGCTAGCGTGGTAGGAGTCGCCATAGTTTTATCGCTCTGTTTACTCCGTGCACTGTTAGTATAGAGCAGGATTTTGCCCAACCCCAGAATACGCACCTACGCTCAGGAAGAAGAGGGTAGCTTGACCGTGGATGCTCAGTGAGCGATTCTCCATTACCAGGGGTGCTGGTACTCTCCTGGGGTAGTTTTTCTTTTTGAATTCCGCTACCATGTTATGGGGGAGGGGGGTTGGGCCTCCAACCACCTGCACTAACCAAGCGAAACGCAGAAGCAATGCTTCTTTCTGCTTTACGTTGGTATTCTGTGATGTCGTGGTACTGCCTCGGTTCAAACCGGCTCATCCATGCTACAGCAGAAGCTGCAGCGTGGCTTTGCCACTGTTAAAACCGTCGTGTACGAAGAGTGTACGAAATTTGAAACGAAAGCTTTTTTGTTATCTATACATATAATAAATCTGTAGAAAAGTCGTGTCTGTAATTCTAATATATTCTTGAAAAAACAAATTCAGGGGACTAAATAAAGGGTTCTGAAGCCAAATGAGTGGCACTTTTTAATAGGGTTTTTTTAATAGGGTTATCGATGTCACATTACATTTGTGCATCACCATGTTATTCACATAAAAACAGATCTAGATTAAAGACAAATTTGTGACCTTTCTTCGTCTTCCTCGTTTTGTGACCAGTGCAACGTGCTTTTCAATTACTCTAATTACTCCAACGCTGTTGTGGTATCATATGGATTGTTGAAATTTTCTTTGACTTAAATCAGTTATTACTACACTGTCTAAAGATCATACTCCACGAAGAGCCACATAAGAATGCCCTTTGGCGAATGTTTTGGGTCCAAAATATATGACCGTCATAACGACTGTAGTGTCTTGTAAATTATGCAATGTAACGACGCAGTTTAATATGATTTAAGTTAGTTTAATATCATTACTCTTTCTCTTTTGCCAGCAACTTTATTAAAAAAAGAAGCAGAACAGGGGTTAAAAATGTAGTGGCATAATATTTTGTAAGACATTCGAACACACACACAGTAACGTTAAGATGAATTCGCCAATGACATATAATATGTAAATAGTTTTAATGAGAAACAAACTCATAAAAAAAAAGAAATTAATAATACACAACAATGTGACTACAGATAATAAGTGAAAAATTTTGGCTAACTTAACTGTTGAACTACTTAAGACGAAAGAAAAAGAAAAAAAGACAAGCAATGTTGTTAAAACGAGACCTAATATTAATGTGTTAATATATGACAAAAAAATTATAGTTTAATGTTGTTGAAATTAATAAAATTACATAAAAATATAAAAGTGGTATTTGTGAAGGTCACACGGGAGTTACAAGTCTATAAGGATGTCAGGGGGCAGAGAAAATTTGGTACAATTAAAAATAATATGGTTAGTGTTTCCCTCATGTTTCGCACAGAGAATTATCCCTAATTCTGAGGTTTACAATGTGAACATAGGTACAGACATGACCAATTCTCAACCAACAGGCAATAGGAGTTGCATGCTTGTTTGCTTTAATAAATTTCAAAAAAAAAATCAGTGTCTTGATGAATATTATCTTGCATAGTAGCATAATGCTTGTATTTTCGTATTTGAGATGTTTTCCATAACTCATTTCATGTTTGACAAGTTTTTAGCTAGCTAGCAAGTGAAAGTAAGTCATGAGAATAGATAATATTTAGTGAGATGCCATTTATGGCATCCTTAATATTATATACATTCATGGCACAAAAATCTGCTTTTTACATTTCCACAGATACCACTAAGACGAAGTTAAACAGACAGAAATTAACATAAAACACGGAATGCTCTTTATATTAAGAATTAAGAAAAATTAGTAACACTTAGAATCTCTAAAAGTCACTGTTTTGACTAGGCTATGTGACTCAAATTGAAATTGAAATTTATGACAAAGCTTCATGAATTTCAATTGCCTCATATAATGGAGGGCACTGGAATCCTGCTACACCAGCTGCACCCGTACAGCCATCATCAGTAATTCTAGATGCATGTGTATACATGATCATCCAATCATTCTAACTTTTACCTATAGCTTCCCTTAATTTTAATTCTGCTTCAGAGAAACCTTTTCTAATATCAAGGTCAAAGTAAATGTTAGGTTGATATACAATATTTTTGAAAGGAGTATTAAAGAGGGGACTTGTATTGTAAGAGAAAATGAGCCCAGGAATTTGGAGAAACGAGACAAGGCTATTAAATAAGTGTGGACTCTAAATCTTTAAGGGGACAATACCAACTGGAAGATAAGCATTCTGAGAGGAGTTGTAGCCTGGGGCAAAATGTTTCATTGTAAAAAATCTAATTAATGAGTCGAGACTCTATTATTTAGTTACAATTCAAATTTATTTAATGTCAGTAATATTGAACACGAAAAAAGTAAAAAAGAATAAATCTTAAATCACGTACTCACTCTTATCACGCCTCTTTAATGGAATTATTGACGCCGACATCATAAAGCGTGACGTATAGTTGACGCGGTCATCTAAAAATTAAAGGCAAGCCTCAAAATGTCTCTCTAAAAGATGTCGTAAATGGGCTAATTTTGTGGCAATTTCTAGCTGCATTTGTATGGCTTTCGAGGTGACGTCTATATAGTTCATTGTATTTGCCACATATGACAACATACCTACTTGATGGTAAATCGATAATAATTATTTCCACTATTATACAACGTAGGCCTTTCCAAGAATAAGCTAAACGGTATGGGATTATTGGACCGATTTGACCTGTCTTACCATAATTCGTTGGCTATCTCTATCTCGTACTAGTAATGCTGATGTTATACCACTAGTCTCTTTTTTAGCTTAGCTTTTGTGATAATAATAATTTCTCTCTAATAATAAATAATAATCTTTTTTTTAATAGACCGTCACTTTTCATATTTCTAATAATAAGGAGGATTTACCATAATCGCAACGTTTGGCAGTAGGACAAGGATTGCAGTCTCTAATACCTCCTTCGACTTTAAGGGCCTGCGCTCACAGACGCGGCGTGCCGCGGCATCCCATGGAATGCCGTCAGCTGCCGCAGCGTTTCACGCGAGACATTTCGGTCTATTCGTGTTGAAATAAAGGAATGTCAGTGGTATTTCATTAAAGTAAGGTCGAAAATCTTTGTCCACGATAACAATCCTATGATACGCCTAGCAATGCCGTACCGTCTGTGCGCTCAGGCCCTAAGTCCCCGGTTTGGAAGTTTTACATCTATTGTATTCATTCATTTGTGTATATGTGTATATGTATACGTTTTATGTTTATATAGAGGTCAGTGGTTTTAACAGTCAGAATGACAAAGTCATTCGAAAATATATATGTTTTAACGTGGTAGAGCCATACTACAGCTATATTAATTGTATAGTTGTACCACGAATGGGTCCGCTTGAACGGGGAAGGACCACGCTCTCAAAAAATACCATCGTAAAATAGCAGCTTAATGCTGCTGTGTTTCGTATGGTGAGTGTAGAGAACCGGAGACCCCTTTTACTGGAAAAGAGGCATTCTTAGTTCTTAGTTCTCACGGCTGACAACGCATCTGCATTTTGATTCTCAAACGAGGATAGATGTAGATGTCTATGGGCAACAGCAACCATTTACCATCAGGTGGACTGTGTGCACGTTTGTCACCCTATCCTATAAAAGAATGCGAAGCTTATTATGATCATACTAATATATCGTACTATGGAATCATAATAAATGTCACAAGATCAAGGGCTTCTAATGCAAACAGAAGTTTCATTACCTACTTATTACAAAACAGAAACTTTTGACCACAACACAACAAAATTATAAAACAGCTACTTATTGCTAATATTACAAAGTAATGCTAAGAAAGGGTCCTCCTTTCTTAGCATTAATTTATATAACGCAAACTTCTATATATGGCTACGTATGCAATGTTTTGTCAAGGTTTTCGAACACATTGAAGAAATGAGAAGAGGCCCAGGAGAGCGACGCATATTGGCTGTAATTTTACTTTTTACTTTTTATAATTATGGAGGTTTAAAAAAGGATACAAAGTACTGCAACGTCGCTTTAAGTTAACGACCAAACGTTGCTAGAGCGACGGCAGTTTATATTATGAGATAACTTTGTTGCAACTGAGACTGACTTCTGGTGAAGTTTAATTTTGAAATTTATCATAGTAGTGTTATATTTTAATAATAATATGTTGCAATATTGTAGGGCAAACACATATTTAATTATAATGTAATCCTTGGGAACTTATTGTAAATAAATCATAACAGACTTATTTGGGACATTAAATACTCCCAATCTCATCATCATCATTATTACATCCCTTCATAACTCCACTGATGAACATAGGCCTCCCCCAAGGAATGCCACAAAGCACGGTCCTTAGCCACTTGCATCCATTGACTTCCTGCATGTCTTAACAGGTCGTCACTCCATCTAGTGGGGGGTCGCCCTACACTTCGTCTACCGGTACGAGGCTGCCACTCGAGAACCTTTCTTCCCCATCGGTTGTCGGTTCTTCGAGCTATATGGCCGGCCCATTGCCACTTCAGCTCACTAATCCGTTGAGCTATGTCGGTTACTCTGGTTCTACTGCAGATGTCCTCATTTCTAAGTTTATCACACAGAGAAACCCCGAGCATAGCCCTCTCTATAGCTCGCTGAGCGACCTTAAGTTTCCTCATACGGCCAGCAGTGAAGATCCACGTCTCAGATCCGTAAGTCATCATTGGCAACATGCACTGGTTGTACAATTTCGTTTTCAGGTTTTGAGGTATGTCTAACGAGAAGATGTGTCGTAGTTTCCCGAACGCTGCCAAGCCGAGTTGAATCCGTCGATTGACCTCTCGGTCGAAGTTGGACTTACCTAGTCGGACTATTTGTCCCAGGGAAACATACTCGTCAACAACTTCGAGCTTAGTGCTCCCAACAACTACCGGCATAGGTGTGACATGGACGTTAAACATGATTTTGGTTTTGTTCATGTTCATCTTAAGACCTATCCACTGAGACCCACTATTGAGGTCATTGAGCATGGTGCTTAGGTCCTCCAGCGATTCTGCCATAGGGACTATATCGTCGGCAAATCGAAGGTGAGTGATTAACTCGCCATTGATGTTAATACCGCATCCTTTCCAGTCCAGTAGCTAGAAAACGTCTTCCAATGCAGCGGTGAAGAGTTTCGGGGATATAACGTCACCCTGTCTTACACCTCTCTGCAGTTGAATAGGTTTCGTACTCTGATTCTGTACTTGGATAGCCATCGCAGCCCTACTGTACAAGCACTTCAGCACTTCGATATACCGACAGTCAACTTGGCACCGCTGAAGGGACTGCAGCACCGCCCAAATTTCGACGGAATCAAAGGCTTTCTCATAATCCACATATGCAAGGCAAAGTGGCAGATTATACTCCTCAGTCTTCTGTACAATTTGCCGAAGGGTGCGTATGTGGTCTATGGTACTAAAGCCTTTTTGGAAATCGGCTTGTTCAGGAGGCTGGAAGTCGTCAAGTCTGCGTGCGAGACGATTCGTAATGACCCTCGAAAATAGCACGTAGACGCAGCTCAGAAGACAAAACCGTCTGTAGTTCTTCAAGAGAGCGTTGTCGCCAACACGCGTCGCCTTTCTTGAAGAACAAGACCACCGCACTTCTGCTCCACGCCTCCGGAGTAGTGCCACCATGGAGGACAGAATGAAAGAGCTTCTGAAGGACTTCAAGTACCGGTTTTCTACCCGCTTTCAAAAGCTCCGCTGTAATTCCATCCTCACCTGGGGCCCTGCCGTTTTTAAGGTGCTGGAGAGCCATTCTAATCCCGCTCTCAGACTGATGTCCGGGATATCTTCGGAATAGTGTCGGATAAAACGGCTCTTGGATCGTTACTCACATTTGCTTGTGGCTCTAACGATGACGTCTGCAGCTGCCCATAGAACCTCTCAATCTCACTCAAAATCTCAGGTGTCCCGGAAACAATGCAGCCACACTCGGTCTTCAGCTTTGACAGTTGGCTCTTTCTGGCAGACAGATCTCTGGCAAAGACTTTGGAGCCTTGGTTCCGCTCGATCGCGTCTTCAATACAAGCCGTATTGAAGTTGCGTAAGTCGCGCCGCATGCATTTGGAGATCTGTCTGTTCAGTTGCCTGTATGTCGTCAAATCTGTAGAAGACTGTAGCTTCATCTCCCGTCTAACAGCAATGAGATTAAGAGTGTGATCGGAGAGTTTTTGTGTTCTTCTGCAGCGTGTCTTGCAGAACTTAGCTCCGACCGTATGGACAGTTTCCACGAGCTTGTCATTCATATCGTTCACTTCATTGCAGTCTTCTAGGCACTAAAAAACGGTTTTGTAACTCGAGCTGAAAGGTTTCGGGACTTTGGAATAAAGCACGAGGTGGACGGAGCGTTGACTTCATTAGACGAGACCTCTCCAACTTAACGTTTAGGTTCCGTGTGCTTCTAACAATTCGGTGATTGCTACCAGTTTTCACCCTTGCGATCACGGAGACGTCACTGAACAGTTGCCGTCTGGTCGTCATATTGAAGTCAATCTCATTTTTTGTCGAACCTTGGGGGCTCGACCAGGTCCACTTCCTGTGGGACCGCTTCTAGAAGAAACAGTTCATCATAAAGAGCCCCTCTTTCGCCATGAAGTTGGCCAGCTGCTGGCCCCTTCGGTTCCGATGCCCTATTCCAAATTTCCCTACTTTCAGCTCACCGTTCTCTCTTATGCCTAGTTCTGCATTGAAGTCTCCCATTGACACAGTATAGTGGGTTTTGGGGGAATGCATGGCTCTAAAGATACCCCTCGTCGACACACTCTCAATCTTTACAACGTTGTTAACGAGAGACTTGTGGACGATAAATCTGACACCTCCTTGGGACAGATGGTCGTCCTCCCGGTGATAGAGCAAGTTACCGGATTCGAGGATTATCGTGTCCTCACCCTCTCTTCGGACTTCAGATAATCCTATAATATGCCAGCGTAACTTGTCTATCTCTTCTTCCAGCTCCACAATCTTCTCGTCAGTCCTCAGGGTGCGTGCATTGTATGTTGCCAGGTCGAGTCGTCTTAGGTGGCAACCGAACCTCCACCGGAGATTCTTAGCATCCCTTGCCCCGCCGTTACCATGGTCACCACCGTAGCCAGGAATAGCGGGGCCGCCGGGGACTGGGGGCCGTCTCTTAGTAACTTTATCCATTTGGGGGGTATATTGCCATAGTTGCCACGCTTGGGGAGCGGGTTGGCAACTGCAGTTTTTTTTATTGTAATTTTGATGTTATCAGGAAGATGCTGCTGCCCATCTCCTACCTGTTTCCCACTGTCACCTCTTAAGACACCCACGGGAAAATATGGGGTAGTGGATATTCTCAACCGCCACTACAAGGCACACTCCCAATCTACATTAAATAAATGAATAAGAAAGTTGTAACATTAGCAAATATCATCATCAAAAATATATCATCATCAATTCCACTGCTGATCTCCCCCAAGGAATGCCACAAAGAACGGTCCTGAGCCACCTGCGTCTATCGTCTTCCTGCATGTCTTATCAGGTTGTCACTCCATCTAGTGGGGTTCCATCCTAGACTTCGCCTACTGGTAGTAACGATGGGAAATAAAGGTTCTCGAGGCTGCCACTCGAGAACCTTCATTTTCCATCGTTTCTCAATTTTTCGAACTATATGCCCGGTCCATTGTCACTTCAGCTTACTAATCCGTTGGGCCATGTCGGTTACTCTGGTTCTACTGCGAATATCTTCATTTTTTAGTCTATCACGCGGAGAAACCCCGAGCATAGCTCCATAGCTCGCCGAGCGACCTTGAGCTTCCTCGTACGGCCAGCAGTGAAGAGTCATATCTCAGATCCGTAAGTCTACACCGGTAACATGCACTGGTTGTTTTCAGGTATATATACCTGACGAGAGGTTGTATCGTAATATCCCAAACCCATCGATTGACCTCTCGCTCGAAGTTGAACTTACTTAGTCGGACTATTTGCTCCAGGTAAGCATACTCGTCGAAAACTTCGAGTGTAGTGTTCCCAAAAATTACCAGCATAAACATCATTATCATATATGACATGGTTGTTACACATGATCTTTCTTTCTCTATGTTTATTTTAAGACCTATATGTTGGGAGACACTACTGAGGTCATTAAGCATTGTGCTCCTTCAACGATTCTGCAATAAGGATTATATCGTCGACAAATCGAAGGTAAGTGATGTTAATACCGCAGCCCTTCATGTTAAGTGTTTCGGGGATATAACGTCACCCTGTCTTCTCTCTGCAGTTGGATAGGTTTCGTACTCTGGTTCTGTACTCGGATATTCATCGTAACCCTACTGTGGAAACACTTAAGCTCTTCGATATACCGATATGCAACTTGACATCGCTGAAGGGATTGTAGCACCGTCCGAATTTCGACTGAATCAAAGGCTTTCTCATAGACCACATACGCAAGGCAAAGTGGCAGTTTGTACTTTTCGATCTTATGTACAATTTCTTGAAGGGTCTATGGTACTAAAGCCTTATCTGACGTCGAGCGTATCATGGGAATAGAATCGGATAAGACTTGCTCTTGGATTACTCACACTTGCATGTGGCTCCAATAATGACGTGTACAGCTTCCCATAGTACCTCTCAATCTCACCCAAAACGAGGATAGAAAATATGATTGTTTAATAATAAAAACATCTTAAGGGAAAAATCTAGTACAGGAAAATTTAATTACAAGTAATACTGTGCTAAAAATACGGTTTACATTCTTATATTATTTGAAATGATATGCTTGAAAAAAAAAGTTCTATATCTTAGAAATTCTTGTTTAAAAGTCTTTTAGTAGGTATATCAATGATATTAGTAGATATATGTTATTCCAATACGTTGAATACGACATCATGAAAACAGCCGTAAATCCTAAAGTGGTGACCTGAACCTTCACGACGATGGAACATCTTTTATCTAAATAAGCCATTGCTCTAATTTTGTTGTTAACATTAATTGGTGCAGCAGTAATCTATTTACGGAATAGAAACTAAAATAAATTTGATTGATGTTACTATCTAGAATGTGACAAGGCCAGACATCGGCGTTGATCTTGTTTCGTTATTAACATATTAATAACAACAACTAATTAAATGTAACTAGACTGTAAATTAAATGTAACTGAGAGACAGAAATAACTATTAGTAGTCGCCCTTTGGCTTGCGATGTCTCAATTATTCGATGTAAGCATATTTTAAACTATGTAGGTACTTTAGACTCGTCTCTTCAATTTATAACTTTATCTAAAAGTCCCAGACTAAGTGATGTCTAACTATGTAGATATGTGAAGTTATAACATTCCGTTACATAGAAACTAAAAAAAATATTTTGAAATTGCAGAGTTTTTACGCAAGCGGAACAGATCGTCTGTATTTACACGCGCAATGCACGGTACAGGGTTCATATATTTCCTTTCCTTTTCTTCCTTGTTTATCTTACAGAAGTTTTCTCTGACTAAATATGGTCACCTCAAGCTTTGCCGCCTTATGAGACCAAAACTAGGAGGAGGACAGCGACAAAAATACAAAGTCTAAAAAAAATACTATAACTAATATATTAAGAAAAATATTGCAAATGAGCATTCGCAATCAATAGGAACACTTCAATAAGTCAATTTAAAAAAACTATATTAGACGCTACTAAAATCGACTAAAATATTTACAATAAGTTCTACTGTCAAAATGGCGTCGATAAATCAGCGACCCCTTTTGACCCTATATTATTTGATTGACTGATGAAGAACTATCGTATCACTGAACCATCTACGAGTATGCAAACAAACCTAGTTTTTGAGTTTTAAGAAAGTGACCATTTTACCCTCACGTACTATAAAATAAGATGTTCCCCGTTTCCCGCAATTGTAGAGCGAAATGTACTAAGGCAAGAATTTAATTTATAATAATATTTAGAATATAATTTAAAATAATATAATAATATTTAGAATATCAGATAGAAATATAAACGAATTTATAAAAATGTTTTCTCAACATGACCTAAAAATAATAAGTAAATAGTAGGAATAAAGAATAAATGAAAAGGTATTTGATATCATTATATCGACACGGACTCATTATGGAATCACAGCAAGGTACACGTTTAAATAGCAATTTATTGTCATCTTTAACTGGTCAATCATGAAGTTTCGTGCAGCACTTTTCCGTATATTACATTTTTATAAAATTACTAGTTGATCCCAGCGCGTTGCTACCGCAAAATAAATATTTGTGAAAATATTATCTTTTCAAATTTGGAAGAGTTATATTGTTTAATTAGGAATTATAATACGTTTATTGAAATTGTATGATGTATGACTTTCAAATAAATTTGTCAGTACGATACGCGCGTCACCTACTGTAAGTTAATTGTACTATGCATATAACCTTTGCGCAAGTGCAAGCAATACTCGTAAGTTGACAAAGTTTTACCGTCGCAATCTGATTTGTTTTTGCGTAATATTTACATTTCAGTGATTTTAAAGATTTAAGTTAAAAAGTAAGTACTGTAAGATAGCATTAAGAGCGTAAATTTTTTCCATTCAAATGTATTCCTATACTCTCTTCCTGGATAATACCTCTAAAGTAATCGTTTTTGTTTATAAAAATCTAGGTCTATTGAAGGCATGCCCTTGTCATTTACTTTTTTTCCAAAAAATTACTACAAAAATATATATAACTTTCCAAAAACCTAAAAAAATGCCCCGTTTTTACCTCCGTAATCAGACGACTACCAAAGAAATTTAAAAAGTTTTTAAGATAAAAGAATTTAGAATATAAAATAAGTTAATATAGGCGATAAAATCCGTAAAACCTAGTTTTTTTCAAAAGAAAACAAGAGTTATTCGTAGTATTACAATTTATATTTGTATTTTAACTAATTTAAATGTCAATATAATGGAATCAATTTTGGCCATAAATCAGCAACATAACTAGCAAACTAAAACTTTAATATTAACAAACTGCATGAAAAAAAAAAAATCAATAATAATCTTAACTTAATTTTAATGCTTGGCTTATAACAAACAAAACGACAAAATATTTGCTTCTACCTAATATTATGTTTATCTAAAACAGTGATTTCCAACCAGTGGCCCGCGGACCACCAGTGGTCCGCAAGAGCTTAAATATGGTTTTAAATAACACTGTTACCGTCGCCCCACCTCGGCGCTTATCTCACCTACATACCATCGGGTGAGGCGCCAGCTCGAACGCAATTGGGTGACGTTCAAACATGACCAAATTTGGGCATAAACAAACACATTTATAATTTTCTCGTTACGCCGCGCGTCATGTCGCAATAAAAAAAATTAAAAATCTTATTTTTATTTCTAGTGTCTGAACATGGGAATTTGTAACAGTAGGGGATTCTCATTTACCTACTAACGCTTCGGCTTCGCACGCTTGATTTCTGGATTTCGACAACAGCGCCACCTACCGGGTCCAATTGGAATCTAAACTATTCTCGAATCAAAGAAACAACACACAAAATTTCATCAAAATCGGTCTAGCCGTTTAGGAGGGGCACAGTCACATACACACGGACAGAAGAAAGTGTAAAGATAACTAATTAACTAAGCCGTTTACGTTTATACCGTGTATTGTCCTTTTAGACTTTGGATGTAATAAATACAAAAACAACAACAACCTTGTTAAGAATAAACATCTGGACATCCTGTTGTGTTACTGGTAACTTCCTTTTCAATATCAAAACAATTTAACATAATTTGCGATAATTTTCAACTGCATTTGATATGGTGTCTTTTTTAAAGTTTATATTGCTAAATGCTAATTTTTGATAACTTGCTAGGAGGACGTCCTAATCTGACATTGCAGTTAAAGACAAACATTTGCAAAGATTCCTACGAAAGTGTGACAATTTTTTTTCATAGAATACGGGTGATAAACGAGCACACAGTCTAGCTAATGGAAAGTGGATGCTGTAGCCAATAGACATTTACATTCATCTACGATTGGGTAGCATAATGCAGAATGTGTTGTCACCCCTGTGGACTAAGACTGAATGCCTAGTTTGCAGTAAAAGGGTCCCCGGTTCTCTACGCTCACTATAGGAAACACAGCAGCATTGAGCTCTTATTTCACGTTGGTATTATGTGACAGCAACTTTCCCCGGTCAAGCCGACCCATTCGTGCTACAACCATAATGTAACTGCAGCGTAGTTCTACCACGTATAATTAGGTTAGATTTAGAAATTTTATTAAGTAAACTATTGAATTATATTTCATTAATTATGTAATGTATATCTCAATATTCATTGTTTATTTTCTATAAAATACAGAAAAGTATCTCTCTGTTATTTTAGTTATAATTTTAAATGCTATGTTTTCCTTTTTATGGAACGTATAATTTATAAATAACCTCTGCATTTAATTCCCAGTATTCTATTATAAATGTTACAGGATAACCGATCGGAATATATTAACTCCAAGGAGTTGGTTTTACGACGTACACACAGTGGACGAGTAAACTTTGTTCCATACGTTCTACTTAAACAAGAAATCTCTAAATAGCAAGGAACGATGCAATGTTGCAAAATACATATATTGTTTATTATGTACTCAGCGTCAGTTGCAACAGACGCTTGGTACTTCTTGGATCTTTATTAATAACACCCGTTAGAAATACTATCGAAGCTTTAAGTCAAATGTATAATAAACAATGTTTCATGGCGATAGCTTAAGTTGTAATTTTATTACTAAGTCCCGCTCTTCAAAAGAGTTTAGCGTAATATTGAATCCTGCGGCCTGATCCTCTAACAGTTTTCCTATTTCATTGAATTAGCTGTTTATTTATGGAGTCGACTGCCTACACGTATTTATTTGCGACCAGCTTCCTGACTCTCGAGCGAGATTTATCAGTAGGAGCTCAGTGTATATCTGATGATCCGGTTACTCTTCCTAAAGGGAAGTTATTCATACGTTGCATTGAATAATGTCCAATTAGTTCATTTTTATTTAAATGTATGTGAATTTATTTCTAAATTTCATTTACATTTCTTTACTACTCGATATTTTTAAAAATTTCGAGTGTTAAAGAAATATAAAGTTTCATTCGATATTGCATGCAGTGTCGCAATAACAATAATAAATAGTTGGACTGTTGCATTTGATGCCGTTGTTATTGCGAATAGAGCTGTTCGTGGGTGGTTTGTACAATAAAACAATCATTAATCACGAGTTAACCGGGCATCTTTAACATTACAAGTGACGTGGAGTTTAATTGTGGCTAAACTATTGTTTAATAATATTTTACCATCACTGTTTTTTTTGTATTGATTACTTTCATTCACAATATAGCGTTTGTAAATCGACCAAATCTGTTCATTTAATTTGCTTTTGAAAAATGGAAATTTAAGTAAAATTTTTTGTACATTTATTCCCTACCTTATCACAATACCTTATAACACAGTGTTTCTATGGACCAACAATTTAAATATCTAAAAATTTAAAAATCATATAATTTGATTAAAAAAACTGTGACATATTTGAAACTATTGAAGAAGTACAACATAATCATTATGGTGTTAGAAAAGGTACAAAAAGCAAAAAAGCATTTGATAAAGTAAACTTTTATTTTATTAAACATAGTCAAATAATAGCATTACATTATTTTAATAGAACCGATATCTGGTCCTGCCACTGCCAGGTCGCTTTATTTCTTGTGTGATGTGTAATTATCTAGTTCTAACAAGGATAGTTTTATTCAAAATTTCTATTATAATTTGTCCAGGAATAAAAATTGTCAGTGGGGAGCTGCCTGTAGATTTGCTTGGTGGCCTGTTGTTTTTTGAGTATTAAAATCTGTTTTATAAAACAATGATTAGTTTTTAAATCATGTTGATAAAAATTGTATATGAAACCCCCACATTGCGGTTATTATATTAAAATATTGTCTTCTTGTACGAGACCTCGTACCTAGATTTACATACTGCGCCAGCGCTCGAGTCCAGCCTGGAAATTTTAGGATATTTTATACGAAATTGATATTAATCTTCAAATAGCTATAGAGCAATTAAAAATTTATCTTTAAATACAACAGCTTGGACTCTCAATTTGTTTTATCATATGTGTAGTATTCATCATTATCAGAACTGCATTTATGAAATGTTGAAGTCTACTCGAACGTAGAAAAAAAATCAGGATCTATTTTATGGTGCCAATCAATATTAAATGGAAACAATGATACGAATCAAATATCGCATATAAGACCATGAACTCATCATTATTTTGATATAAATAAATTATGAATGAATGTAAAGAGTAAATAATAATAGTAAATTTGGATTCCAAGACTATTTATCTTTGTTATGGATAGATACATCGGAAGACAGGTCCAATATAAAAAAAAAATTGTAGATATTTCTAGATATTAATGCAATTCTGAAAAACTTATTTCTGCACGTGTCCCTCAATCATCTAGGTCCAATAGTCTTTGGGAATTCAAAAAATTCTTTGAAAAACTGACATAGATACACAGACACCGACTTGATTCTAAAAGTGATCGAACTTTACTAAATTTGGCGTGGAATACATTTAATGATGTTTCTGAAAAAGAAGACCACGCGAGCGAAGCCGCGGGTAAAAAGCTAGTATTGAACATATTTGCGTAAAATATACTTTGCCGCAGAACGTAACGTAATACAGCCATTAAATTAACTTTCACATGATCGACATCCAACTATAATTCTCTAACACGAGAGAACCGAGTAACGTACTACTGGAAAGGTACCTATGACTGCAATATCGTTAACAGTGCAATTGCAGCAGTGTACAGAGTAAAGGCAAGCGTAGCTCGAACTATTTATAACATAATAGACTGCGTCGTGGGTTAGACGAAGCGACCCCGTTGCGCTAATCTTCCGCCGCTATGGCCTATAAATTCTGCGGTCACTGTGCACTCACATGTTCATCCTAGTAAACAAACAATACGGTTATAAGCACTTTATAGGAATAGAAGATAATCGACAGTTCAGTTCATCGCGGTTACGTTACTATTTGCTGCAATAATCTTTCTGTTGAATGCTCATTTATTTAAACTTATAACAACTGTTAACTATTATATTATTTTATAATCTATTTTTTAAAATAAACTATGGTTTCTATTATTCAATTTTAGTAAGTAATCGAAGTTCAAGTCTTTTAAAAAGCTACAAATCGTAAAATTTTATAGTCATAAAAAAAGTTTTTATTTGGGTTTAAAACATTCAGCAAGTCAGCGCTGAGACGTAAGGCGGTCAACGTTATTAAAAGGTACACATAATATATGGTATTATTATATATTTCAACTTTTTCTGTAAAAGACTTGTCCTTTTGTACTCGCCCGTCTCTGGTGTGAATGTTTTACAACTGGCGTAAAATGATTACAGCGTCATTTAACGGAAACCGAAGATCATTCTGGCATTTTCCCATAGTCGCCTTTTACGAAACCCAGAAGGTAATACAAGCTTAAGCTTAGGATGTCATACAAACCCAGTACGAGTGTTTTCGTTTTTGTAGCATACTTAATCTTCATAATTTGAACGACGCGATGGAACAGACAGTCATGCTGACTCGACACGGATTGTTTAACCCTTTAACGATCTCTCCAACATTCGATAAGTAAAGGAATGGTTGGTGTGCTTTGAATAATTCGTTTAGATTCATCCAGTGATCGGCGATCTCAGCAGTAGTCAACAGTAGTAAAAGTGTGCTTGCGATTACTAATATGCACGAATAAATGCTCTTTACACGGACAGATTTTTTTTTGTGTACTATTAGCATCCACAATCATCGTTTTCACTTACGTTGTGAATACGGAGACACATCATCCTGTCTTCCGGATACACTCCGATTACCAGATTCGAACGAGTTCATTCAGTTTCGGATCGGCCGAACGTTTTAAATTGAATAGTTAACACGGTTGGATGATCATGCAGTACAAGCAGCATTTACAAAATCATGTAATAAAAATAAAATAAACGATGCCAGGATTTTTAAAATGTTCAATGCGTATATAAAATACATACATATATTTCATTGTAACGTTTATATAACCTTTAGAATGTCATAACTTTTCATAAAACTGAAAAAATGAACTCTTTCAGAATTAATTAAATAGGATTATTTAGGAGAAAAAAAACGTTCTTTTAAAATTATTACCGTATCCGTCATTAACTGACACAAAAGATGGGCTGCAGCATTATTGATAACAAATTAAAAAACCGGCCCAGTGCGAGTCGGACTCGCGCACCGAGGGTTCCGAACAAATCCGTAGGTATATAAGTTTAAAATTATTAAAAATATTTTTATTATATGATGTAACTAAAAATTTATGCTTTTGGCAATTTTTCCTTTATCTGTGCTATAACACGTTGCTTTGTACCAAATTTTAAGATTCTGAGTTCACGGGAAGTACCCTGTAGGTTTTGATTCCCTTGCGAATGTCGAAAATTTGCGGCATAAACGGCTGTATCTTTTGATTACGTTGGCTTAGAAGTTTGATTTTTTCACAGCCCCAATGGACAGTAGACTTGAGTATTTGATATGAATTTCAGCTTGTTACCTCCACGCGTTCCTGAGAAAAAGGGTCTTGACAGACAGACAGACGGACAACAAAGTGATCCTATAAGGGTTCCGTTTTTTCCTTTTGAGGTACGGAACCCTAAAAAATTGTGGACCAGCCCACCTGGCAAGCGTGGCAACTACGGCAAATATCCTCCTTTTGAGTTCATATATGGGGTAGCCCATGTTTAGCTGTGGACTTTTGATCAGCTGTAATGAATTTATGAATGAATGAAAAATCTGTTATTAAAATAAGGAAGCAAAATCACATATACTGTAGTTGCATGTAAGGCACATGTAGATTTGTAGTCAATTGGCATAATATAATGTGAGTACATACGTAAGGCGAGCGCTGAGAACGACATGATAAGAGTTTCCAGAAATTTCGTATTTACGTGGACAATAATTAAAAAAACATATCTAAAAAACTGGGCAAAACCTAATAGAACTCACGCACTTACATTTTTGTCTGTTCTCGATACGTTCATATGTAAGTTAACAAAGATAATATTCACTTTGGTACTTGGTAATATTTATTGAGTACGTGTACGTATTACGCAGTGGAGTTGTGGCGGTGTAAAAATGCACAATGAAGAAATATGGAAATACATTTTTGTGGCAAATATGTCCACCCTAACCGTGATGAATTGGATGTGTACTGGGTCGAGCAAGTGAGCCGTTGCACTGCTTTACTAACCTACATATTGAAGGATTACATCAGAAGCACTTCTCAAAGTTTTATGAAGTTGATCTTTTTTTGACGTATTCGTATGAATCATATAGGTACACTACATTACGTTGTCTGAGTAAATATTATTTAGTTTAGTCTGGAAGTTTTTAAATAGATTCCTTAATTAAATCAGTAATTAATAACTACGTTTACTTTACAAAGGTGGCAGCCATTATGAATACACAAATTACAGGCCAATTGTTATTCTTCCAGTAATAAATAAAATTGTAGAAAAGGTAGTCATTCAAAGAGTGAATAGATTCTTAGAGAAATTTAACATTATTACTGATTGTCAACATGGTTTTAGGAGAGGACGGAGTAACTAGTACTGCGTTAACTAAGTTTTCGGAAGCAATTAACTACAGTCTTAATAATGGTAAACAGGTTGTGACTCTTTTCATAGATTATAAGAAGGTATTTAATACTCTGGACCATGAGGTACTTCTGGGGGCTATGGAGGAATATGGAATTCGGGCTCTGTAAATGAATGGTTCCGTAATTATCTATTAAATCGGACTATTCGCACTATGGTGTGTAGGACGACTGGCGCTGAGGAACATATCGCTCTCGGTGTACCAACCGGTTCTGTGTACAGCCCCGTAGGGTACATTATACTGGTGAACAGTGTGGTTAGTGTGGTGCATCACTGCGATACCTACATGTACGCCGATGACATGTGCCTATTGTATGCTTTCAAAAACTTACATGAAGCTTGTGATAAAATACAGGAAGACTTTGATCGGATTACCCAATGGGCACATGATAACGGCATAATACTGAATTTGAAAAAAACAAAGTGCATGCACTTACATTCTCCATACAACAGGCTAGCTAAGAATGTACGCTATGAAAAAATAGGAATTGTAGGGCATGACTATGAGTGCTTGCATAGGGGAAAATTATCATGTCAATGTGCCAAAATAGAATTTGTTAATAGTTATAAATATTTAGAATTGTTAGTAGATAGTAGTTTTAATTGGAAATTACACATTGAAGAAGTATGTTCAAAATTAAGGTCCATTTTAGGCAAATTCTATCAAATTCCAAAAGTAGTGAGTAAACATGTTCTATTAGTGATTTACTATGCATTAGTTGAGTCTTTAATTAACTATGGTCTTATTGTGTATGGCCGTACATTTAGTACCTATATAAAACAAGTGAAAAGCCTACAAATACGTATTATAAAATTTTTGACTAATTCAAAAGATAAGAAGAGATGTAAAAAACAATATGAAAAATTATTTCCCATGTGTAAAATACTCCCTGTTGAAACACGTTTAAAATATTTAATAGCAATTGAACATTACTATACTGACGAATACAAAGTATCTATTAATAATACTTACAATACGCGTAAGGTAAGGGAAAAAAACTTGAAGAGCCTAGTGCAAATAACTATTATGGACCGCGCTTGAATAAATACATTGTACCCAGAATCTATAACAAAATAAAATGGTTAAAAGAAACGCCTCCAAATAAAAATAAAAATAAATTAAGCAAAAACTTATTAAAATCCTCTCTGAAAAGGACGTTATTAACAGAGATATAACACATTACATATTGTTGCATATTTTTATTAATCGCTTTTTATGTTTGATTTATTTGCTTTGTATATTGCTTTGTTGTTTATTTTTTATTTTTTTTTAGTTTTATAATTTATAAATATTATGAAATATTGTATGTAATGTAACTTTCGTATAACTATCTTTTATTTTGTTTTTGTTTTTTGTAATTAATTGTATTTGTATAGGTGATGGTGCATAATAGAGCGTGTACTCGCCGACAAACTGATTGCAGTTTGGCGAGAGAGTAGTAAAAATATGTACTTACCTTTGTATAAATAAATAAATAAAAAAAGGATTTCGGATGACTAAAACAAGATGTTTTAGTACTTACATCTTTTGGACGTGGTAGAGCCATGCTGCAGCTATATTAGTAGTACCTATAGCTGTAGCACGAATGGGTCGGCTCGACCGGGGAAGGACCACGCTCTCACAGAATACCAGCGTAAAATAGCAGTGTTTCGTATGGTGCGTGTAGAGAACCGGAGACCCTTTTAACTGAACAAGAGGCATTCCATCTTAGTCCTCACGGGTGACAACGCATCTGCATTTTCAGTCTTTATTGAGGATAGATGTAGATGTCTATGGGTCACAGTAACCACTTACCATTAGGTGAACTGTGTGCTCGTTTGTCACCCACTCCTATAAAAAAAATTTGAGTTATTTTTTATTTAAATCTCCTCTGCTATGGCACCGTCATAGAGTTTGGTAGTGGTATAATATTATCAGCAATGACATGTGACACACACATTGATGTTTACTAAGGAGTCAAAACGCTCCTCATTATAATTGCATGTCTTTACCAGACTATTCATAGCCAGTAGGATGTGTTCTTTTATTTTTGGTTTTTTATTTCGGCTGATTTATATTCGTTGGACACAGTTTGAAGGGAGTTACAAAGTGATAAAATTTCTGGTTTAAGGTACTCTACGTCACTCTCATAACATTTTTATGTTATATATTTTTATGTCTACACTTGTTCGTTGTTAGAAACGAAGTGGAGAGCAATTCTTGGGTTTCCGGTAAAGTGCTCTGTCGGTTGACATCGCGTGTGTCATTGTAACTCCACAGCGGCCGCAGTTCCCATCAAGTCAGAAAAACTGCCTCGTTGAAATGATGGAAGGAATATGAGGTTGTGGCGTAATCTGCAATTTCGTAAGGGGCCATCCATATAAAAAGTTACTGACATTAAAATAAACATATAAATAAACCACCAAAAAGCTCATACGATATAATATTAGTGTTAATAAATGTACAACACCATTATACTCCTCAATTCAATAGGTTACAACTAATTCTACATAAACAACAATTTTTTAACAGAGGAATTTATCTGAACAATAAAGTAAACATTTTTGGCTTAAATTTCAGCGATCAGGTTGTGAATAATAGGTCTTTACCTATGAAATTGCCGTTCTGCAGTACTGGCCATTTCAAATCAAAATTAATTTTTGTTTGGCTAATAATTCTTATTTCAAATTAATTTTATTTTAAAACATTATTATTAAACATATTTTTAAAAAGTAGTCATTCGTTTATTAGCGTTATGTTTTCATCACATTTTAATCTTTTTTTGTCATCATGGATACGTTAATTATTCGAGTAATTATCATCAACGACGTTTACGGTGCGAATACTACAAAAGAACGGATCACATGTTATTGGCTTGCCCGCTTACGTTCTAAAAATTCCGACCTGTAAAATTAACCACGTGGTCATTTGGCTACTTTAGCCAACAATGACGAATTAAAGGCGATAGTAGAAGCTGATGATACTCCATCTACGGCTGAATTAGTAGCAGCTTTCGACGTTTGCATCAAAACAATATTGGTCCATTTGCGTCAAATTGGCAAGGTAAAAAAGCTTGACAAATGGGTGCCCCACGAACTCAATGATCGCCAGCGCTAAGTACGCGACAAGACGTGTGTTGCACTAGGTACTCAACAGGCACACAAACGATGGAATTCAATACACGATAGGCAGTATAAAATGCCTTTGAAGAATCCAAGAATGGTGAGCTGAAAGTAGGGATAATTCGGAATAGGGCAACGGAACTGAAGGGGCCAGCAGCTGGCCGACTTTATGGAGAAAGAGGGACTCTTTATGATAAACTCTTTTCCAGAAGCGGCCCCATAGGAAGTGGTTCTAGTCGAGCCCCGACGGTTTGACAAAAAATGAGATTGACTTCATTATGACGTACCAGACGACAACTGTTCAGTGATGTCTCAGTGATCGCGGGGGTGCGAACTGGTAGCGATCACCGAATGGTTAGAGGCACACTGAACCTAAACGTTAAGTTTGAGAGGTCACGTCTCTAGCGTCAGAAGCCTAATAGCAGGGCGCGGACCGCGAACTCGAAAGGTCGTGGGTTCGAATCCGCCATTCGACTACTGTCGTGAACTACTTCTAACACAAGCATTTATTTTAAGCTTACCAGAAGTGGTTAAAACGAATATTAGTAACACTTAAGAGAATTTTTTTCTAAAAAAAAATTAAGTCAACGCTCCATCCCCCTCGTGCTCTAATCCAAAGTCCCGAAACCTTTCAGCTCGAGTTATAAAATCGTTTTCAGTGCCTTGAAGATTGCAATGCAGTGAACGATGTAAATGACATCATGTCCATGCGGTCGGAGCTAAGTTTTGCAAGACCCGCCGCAGAAGAACACAAAAACTCTCCGATCACATTCTTAATCTCATGGCTGTTAGACGGGAAATGAAGTGCAGTCTTCAGTAGATTTGATAGCATACAGGCAACTGAACAGACAGATCTCGAAACGCATGCGGCGGAACTTTTCATTCATCATCATCATCATGATGAATGACTTACGCAACTTTAATACTGCTCGTATTAAAGAAGAGATCGAGCGGAACCAGGCCTCCAAAATCTTTGCCAGAGATCTGTCCGCCAGAAAGTGTCCACTGTCGAAGCTGAAGACCGAATGTGGCAGCATCGTTTCCTGAGATTATGAGTGAGATTGAGAGGTTCTATAGGTAACTGTAAACATCATCGTTGGAGCCACACGCAAGTGTGACTAACGATCCAAGAGCAAGTCTTATCCGACACTATTCCGATGATATCCCGGACGTCAGTCTGAGCGAGATTAGAATGGCTCTATAGCACCTTAAAAACGGCAAGGCCCCAGGCGAGGATGGAATTACAGCGGAGCTTCTGAAAACGGGTGGAAAACCGGTACTTGAAGTCCTTCAGAAGCTGTTTAATTCCATCCTCCATGGTGGCATTACACCGGAGGCGTGGAGCAGAAGTGCGGTGGTCTTGTTCTTCAAGAAAGGCGACAACGCTCTCTTGAAGAACTACAGACCGATTTCCCTTCTGAGTCGCGTCTACGTGCTGTTTTCGAGAGTCATTACGAATCGTCTCGCGCGCAGACTTGACGACTTCCAGCCTCCCGAACAAGCCGGTTTCCGAAAAGGCTTTAGCACCATGGACCACATACATACCCTTCGGCAAATTGTACTATTGAAGTACAATTTGTCACTATGTGGGCGTATGTGGACTATGAGAAAGCCTTTGATTCCGTCGAAATTTTGGCGGTGCTGCAGTCCCTGTAGCGGTGCCATTTGGACTGTCGGTATATTGAAGTGCTGTAGTGTTTGTACAGTAGGGCTACGATGGCTATCCGAGTACAGAATCAGAGTAAGAAACCTATTCAACTGCAGAGAGGTGTAAGACAGGCGTAATATACCCGAAACTCTTCACCGCTGCATTGGAAGACCTTTTCAAGCTACTGGACTGGAAAGGATACGGTATCAACGTCAGTGGCGAGTACATCACTCACCTTCGATATGCCGACGATATAGTCCTTATGGCAGAATCGCTAGTGTTCAGTAATAAACCGCAACTCACAAAATTTATACCGAGGCACAATGATCTGCTACGATCGGAGCGCCGGTCACACCTAGTGGCAACATTGCGACGTAATATGCGTTGTAATAATCTGTGGAGTTAAAAAAAAGAGAAGAGGAGGGTAGGAGGCGAGACAAGCCATATACACATTCTCTTTGTGTTCGTGATGTGAACATCTCTCCAAAAACTTTAAAAAGGGACTACTCCAGAGTGTACCGTGTACAATCTAATTGCTAGTGTATTCTACCGTGTAGAAGAAGCTACCAGGAGCTGTCAACGTTTGCTGATCTTGGGAGGCTGGCTAGTAAGACCGTGAGTAGTTTGTTGCTGTTTTTGGTGTGATTTTGTGACTGCGGTAACTGAACGTTTCAGGGGATTTAGATTCTCAATACAGTCCACTATATCTAGTAAAATAATCCCAATCCGCCACATTTCTGGCCTTCGAGCCGCATATATTCGAATTAGTGATCTTCGAATAATAATTTTCTACCCTTAATTCGCGTCCCGTGGACGTCATATATTTGAGTAAAACTACGCATTTAATTAATTTAATATCCCTTATTTAATTTGCCTCTTTTTTACCTGGATGTCCATTGCTCGCGGTGCGTTTATAAAGTATTAATTTTGTAATTTGTTCATAATGTCGGATAAATTACAAATAAAAAGGCAAACACTTATTTTTAAAAAGGAATACCTATTTGCTAAATTACAAAAGGTTTTCGATATCGCGAGATCCCAAATAAATGATCCCACACAAATTCAGAATTTCTTAGCCGATTATTCCGAATTAGAAAGTGTCCGCTCAAAGTTTGAAGAAACAGTGTTAAATATTATTGAAATAGATATATCATTAAAACCGGAGACAAGATTGTCAACGCGAGAATTAGATACATTTGATGAACTTTATAAGGCATGTAGGTTGCAATATTTAAGATTAAAACCGGACGAGGAGGCATCCCTCAGTAGGAAAGATAGGAGTGATGTAAGGCCGTCATTACCTAAATTACGTTTATTTGAATTCGATGGTGATATTGAGAAGTGGACCACATTCTACGATACATTTGTATCACTTGTCCACAATCGAGATTTCGATGAAATAGATAAGTTTCACTATTTGCTTTCATGTGTTAAAGGTTCGGCATTAAACATTGTTAAAAAATTGCCCATAACAGCCGCTAATTATACTGTCGTATGGCAAAGTTTATGTAATAAATATCAAGATGATCGAATACTCGTGGGTAGGTACATCGACAAAATGATAAACTTTACGCCGTTAAATAAAGATACTACCGCAAATCTTACTTTATTTATCGAAACATTCGATCACTCTTTTAAAGCCATCGAGGCATTAAAAATTAAAAATTTACATGACTATTTATTTTGTCATTTAGCCTTACGTGGGTTGGATGCGCATACTAGGAGGCTTTTTGAAGAAAATCGGGATCAAAATTCACTTCCATCTTTTTCGGAATTAATTAGTTTTGTAAATAAACAAGTTAAAGTACTCGAACATTCATCGAATAGTACGATGTCGTTACAATCAAGAAATAAGTCTATATGTAACAATTACAAAGGCAACAATAATAACCACTACAAAAGTTATTCAAAGACAGTTTTAAATACTAATGTGTCGAATTATAATAAAAATAAAAAAATAATTTGCGCGCATTGCAATCAAAATCACATGATTTATAGGTGCGATCAATTTCGTAAATTGACCGTAGATAAAAGGATTGACCGTGTCAATACCTTAAAATTGTGTCATAATTGCCTAAAAGGAAATCATGATACCTCAACTTGTAAAAGTGAGATGTCTTGTGGTGTATGTGCGTCACTACATCATTATCTATTGCATAGGGAGCCAGTGAGCGACACGCTCGTGCCAACATCCACCCGTCCATTGTGCTCTGACTCGCAAGTGCAACAAGCACTCGTCTCGTCTCAGGCTATGAGTGACTCAGAGCGTTATACGATAGATACGCTTCATTCCAATAACGCTCACTCGGGTTACGGTGTTGTATTGGGAACGGCGCGCGTGTTAGTAATTGATAGTAGCGGCCAGCTTCAATACTGCCGTGCAGTTATTGACTCTGGAGCTCAGAGCTCATTTATTACAACTGAGTGTGCTCAACGTTTGGGCTTACCTCGAAAGAAGTGTTCGTTTAATATTTATGGTCTCGGTGGAGAGGCTGTAAAAAATCACGGCATGATTACATGCACATTAAGGTCCCTACACACTGACCTACCTAGTTTTACACTGAACATGGTCGTAGTGACTAAGGTATCTGCTGATATGCCTAACGTTCGATTCCACTCGGACGTTATTAATAAATATAGGAATTTTAATTTAGCTGATCCATTATTTTATAAGCGTTCGCGTATCGATATACTATTGGGCAATGATATAGTTTCGGAACTAATTAAGGATAAACCTTATATTATTTCATCGGATATACCAAGCGTGATCGATACCGCTTTCGGGTTTGTTGTAAGTGGTAAACTTTATAGCAATGATAAGGACAATTTAAAAAATTATAATTTATCAGTCTCATTTGATGAACAAGAGTCTTTAGATCAAACGTTGCGTAAGTTTTGGGAAATCGAAGAATTGCCAAACAAACCCTCGATTAATCCTTTGGAACAATTAGCGGAAGACATTTTCGTGGCTCGTTATAGTCGTACTGAGGATGGTACCTATTCAGTGCCGTTACCATTCATACCAGACCCGCCTCCGTTGGGCGCGTCACGAGCGGCAGCCGAGCGGCGACTCTTGTTCACCGAGCGCAAGTTGAATCGTTCACCTGTATTACGACAAGCCTATTCAGAGTTCATGTGCGAATATGAAAATCTAGGGCACATGGAGCTTTATTCGGGGGACACCCCGAGCAAATATGTGATACCTCATCACAGTATACTTAAGCCCAGTAGTTCCACTACTCCTTTGCGTGTGGTATTCGATGCCTCGGCTAAAACGTCCACGAACGTTTCGCTTAATGATATTCTATTGACCGGGCCTAATCTGTATCGAGATATTGGGGCTATAATATTGAATTTTAGGTTGTTTGAATATTGTTTGATTTGTGACGTATGCAAAATGTATCGGGCAATTAAACTGAATCAGTCAGATAGATGTTATCAACATATTTTGTATCGTCATTCGCCTAACGATGCCATTGACGTTTATGAATTAAAAACTGTCACTTACGGCTTAAGTTGCTCACCGTTCTTAGCTATCCGCACCCTCTTACAGTTAGCCTATGACGAGGAAGAACGTTTCCCACTCGCTGCAAAGGTTGTGCGCGAGGGCGTGTACATGGATGACATTCTATATTCTTGTAGTTCATTGTCACAGATATCTCGGTTACAAGATGAACTTTTAGAGATGTTTAATTCCGGTGGCTTTATACTCAAAAGGTGGGCGAGTAATAGTGCAAAAGTTTTACAACGCGTTCCGTTAGAAAACCGAGAGTGTCCTGTTACATTTATGAAAGATGGTAACGAATATTCAGTCAAAGTGCTAGGTCTGAAATGGTTCCCTTTGACTGACTGTTTTTATTTCACAGTAGATAAGACTGATAAAGTAACAACTAAACGTTCTGTTTTAAAATTATTAGCTTCTATTTACGACCCCGTGGGTTTTATTTCACCGTGCATTTTCATCGCGAAAGAGATAATGCAAGATTTATGGAAGCTGGGCATAGGATGGGATGAGCAGCTGCCAACTGACGTAACTAAGCGCTGGCTTAATTACGTTGATGATCTCCCGCGACTAACGGCAATCAAGATAGATAGACATATGCTGCTACCAGAACAGACCGAATGTGAATTGGTCGCCTTTTGCGATGCAAGCTCTCGCGGTTATGCTAGTTGTGTGTATGTGATCAGTCGTAACGATAGAGGTCAAACTAAAGTACGCCTGGTGACGGCAAAATCTAAAGTAGCCCCCGTCAAACCATTAACTATCCCGAGGTTGGAATTAATGGCGTCAGTTTTGTTAAGCAAATTAATTAGATATGTCCGTGACATTTTAACTCGTGTAAAAATTACTCGTATTACTGCGTTAACCGATTCGACTATCGTGTTGACGTGGCTTCAGACAGAAGCTTACAAATTAAAGCCGTTTGTTAGTAACCGTGTTACTCAGGTATGTGAAGTGTTACCTCCACACTGTTGGCGTCACGTGAGTAGTGAGTGCAATATGGCAGACATATGCTCGCGCGGAGCGTCTCCGTCACAGCTCGTGGAGTGCAGTGAGCAGTGGTTGAAGGGCCCATCTTGGTTGTACGACGACTATTCGCAGTGGCCAGTGAGAACATTTATCAACCAACATGAAAGTAATACACCCGAAATGAAATCAAATCATACATTAGGCTCCTTCAATTTAATCACAAATGAAAATAATTCGATAGAGGAGACTAAGTTAGAGTTCTGTGACCGAATCTTTTCCAATTTCTCTTCTTATTATAAACTGCAACGTACGTTTGCTCGAATATTGAGATGGTTCCGACTCAAATCCGGTCACTCGAAGCAATCAATACTGACGACTAACGAATTAAATACTGCCCAAGATGTTTTAATTAAATTAGTACAAAGTGCATACTTCGCAAATGAAATAAATAGATTGTCAAAGGGCACAAAGTACGTTCCGTCGTTGAGAAAATTATCTCCATTTATTGACGAACGCGGATACCTCAGGGTGGGGGGTCGAATAAATTATTCAGCGTTACCTTATAACGCGAAGCATCCTCGTTTATTACCTAAAAATAGTAGATTTACCTTGTTACTTATTGAATATTTACATAAAAAATATTTACACGTAGGTCCACGCACCTTACAAAACATTATTAATCAAAATTTTTGGATTTTAGCATCCCGTCGCATTATTCGGTCAGTTTTGTCCAAATGCAAAATTTGTTTTAAACACAACCCAGTGCTCTTACAGCCTGAGATGGCACCTTTGCCAGCAGCCCGATTGATACCTTGTAATGTTTTTGAGCATGTAGGGGTGGACCTCGGTGGTCCGTTCTTTACAAAAGAAAGTTTACGACGAAATGCTAGGGTTGAACGGTCATATTTAGCATTATTTATTTGTTATTCGACAAAAGCTGTACACCTTGAAGTCTTATCGTCGTTGTCATCGGACTGTTTCCTCGCGTGTTTAGACAGATTTGTAGCGCGACGCGGTGTGTGCTCCTTCCTTTATTCGGATTGCGGAACTAATTTCATAGCTGCTAGTAAGCATTTAACCGAAGTACAAAGATTTATGCTCGAACAAAAAAACAATATATTAGAGGGTTGCTCAAAACGACAAATTATATGGAGATTTAATCCCCCTGGTGCACCACATATGGGTGGGCTCTGGGAAGCTGGAATTAAATCCGCCAAGTATCTATTAACGCGAGCCGTAGGAGAAAAAAGTTTGACGTTCGAGGAACTCAAAACAGTGTTTTGTAAAGTAGAAGCGATTCTCAACTCGCGGCCGCTTTGTCCGTTACCAGCTAGTGATAATCCTGATGAGTTCAACGTTTTGACTGCGGGACACTTTCTAATTGGAAAAGGGTTAACAGCAGTACCTGAGTATAATGTAGAGGATATAACAATAAATCGATTATCACGTTGGCAATATATTCAAAAATGTTCACAAATGTTGGCGTAGATGGAGTCACGAATATCTAAATACGCTGCAACAGAAAGCAAAGTGGCATTCGGATAGATCTAATATAAAAATAGGTGATCTCGTAATCATAAAAACTGATAATGTACCGCCGTGCAATTGGCCTTTGGGTAGAATTGAGGCTCTTCACCCCGGTCCAGATGGGATTGTTCGTTGTGTTACGCTTCGCACTCAAAAGAGTACTCTACAGAGACCAGTTAATAAACTGAGTCCTCTACCTTATTCAAATTAGTTTTTACGTGTATTAATATTTTTTTTTTCTCGTTGAGGACATTCTGTGTCTCAGCGTTATTTTGCATGTTCCGTAGCTTAAGTTATAATATTTTCTCTAATATCTTTTTCATATAGTTAGGAGAAACCATCAAGATGGTTTCGGTGGGGGGTGTGTTCAGTAATAAACCGCAACTCACAAAATTTATACCGAGGCACAATGATCTGCTACGATCGGAGCGCCGGTCACACCTAGTGGCAACATTGCGACGTAATATGCGTTGTAATAATCTGTGGAGTTAAAAAAAAGAGAAGAGGAGGGTAGGAGGCGAGACAAGCCATATACACATTCTCTTTGTGTTCGTGATGTGAACATCTCTCCAAAAACTTTAAAAAGGGACTACTCCAGAGTGTACCGTGTACAATCTAATTGCTAGTGTATTCTACCGTGTAGAAGAAGCTACCAGGAGCTGTCAACGTTTGCTGATCTTGGGAGGCTGGCTAGTAAGACCGTGAGTAGTTTGTTGCTGTTTTTGGTGTGATTTTGTGACTGCGGTAACTGAACGTTTCAGGGGATTTAGATTCTCAATACAGTCCACTATATCTAGTAAAATAATCCCAATCCGCCACAGCTAGAGAACCTAAGCACTATGCTCAATGACCTCAATAGTGTCTCCCACCGGATAGGTTTTAAAATGAACATGGACAAAACAAAAATCATGTTTAACGTCCATGTCAAACCTATGCCGGTAGTTGTTGGGAGCACTAAGCTCGTAGTTGTTGACTAATATGTTTACCTGGGACAAATAGTCCGACTAGGTAAGTCCAACTTCGACCGAGAGGTCAATCGATGGATTCAACTCGGCTGATTATATTGGCTCGGGAGATTACGACATATCTTCGCGTTAGACATACCTCAGAACCTCAAAACTAGATTGTTAAACTAGTGCGTGTTGCCAGTGATGACCTATAGATCTGAGACGTGGTCCTTCACTGCTGGCCGTATGAGGAAACTCAAATTCACTCAGCGAGCTATGGAATGTGGAATGCTCGGCGTTTCTCTGCACTAGTCTATCAGACTTAAAAACGAGGATATCCGCAGTAGAACCAGATTAACCGACATAGCCCAGAGAGTTAGTATGCTGAAGTGGCAATGGGCCGGCCATATAGCTCGAAGAACCGACAACCGATGGACAAGTAACGTTCTCGAGTGGCAGCCTCGTACCAGCAGGCGAAGTGTGGGGCGTCCCCCCGCTAGATGGAGTAACGACCTGGTAAGACATGCAGGAAGTCGATGGATGCAGGTGTCTCAGGACCGTGCTTTGTGGCATTCCTTGGGGGAAGCCTATGTTCAGCAGTAGATTTGTGAAGGGCTATAGTGATGATGATGATGACTTCATACAACATTCAGGGGATAAAATGGGGTGATGAATTCTCTTGCGTCACCACCGCAAAGCTAATAAATTATGCCAAATGTAATATGTGATTATAATTTACTTGAACATTTTTATATTGTTAGTAAATAGAATTTCAAACCATTGTAAGAATTTCAAACCTTGCAGATCGAAGCATCAAGGTCGTAGTAGACGGCGCATGCTCCGATTACAAGCCCATTAACGCTGGTGTTCCACAAGGCCGCGTGCTATCACCAACGCTGTTTCTTCTGAATATCAATGATATGTTGCAAACCAGTAACATTCATTGCTATGCAGACGACAGCACTGGTGATGCTTTATACACCGGCCGTGCCAATATTTCTCGGGAAAACGTCGCAGAGTACCGGAACAATCTTGTGTCTGAAGTCGAGACTTTGTTGAACAAAGTATCAGACTGGGGGCGACTAAATCTAGTCCAGTTCAATCCCCAGAAGACACAAGTTTGCGCGTTTACCGCTAAAAAGAATCCCTTTGTCGTATCTCCTCAGTTTCAAGGCACTCCCCTAGTGGCCTCAGCCAGTATCGGTATCCTCGATGTCGGCATATCGAGTGACGTGGAGTTTCGTGGTCATTTGGAAGAGAAGGCCAAATTGGCTTCTAAAAAGTTTGGCGTGCTCAGCAGAGCGGGACAGTATTTCATGCGGGCGCACCGCTTGCAACTTTACAAGGCGCAGGTTCGGCCTCACATGGAATACTGTTCCCATCTCTGGGCAGGGGCTCCCCAGTGCCAGCTCCTTCCAGTTGACCGCATCCAGCGCAGAGCGGTTCGAATCGTCGACGATCAAGTTATTTCCGATCGGCTTGACTCACTGGCACTGCGTAGAGATGTTGCATCTCTTTGCGTATTTTATCGTATTTACCACGGGGAGTGCTCTGAGGAACTGTTCGGACTAATTCCAGCCGCTCAATTTCACTAACGCACATAGCGACAAAACTCGCGATACCATCTATATCATCTGGATGATTGGCGGTCCACCACTGTGCGATTCAGAAGAAGTTTTCTCCCTCGCACAACTTCCTTGTGGAATCGATTACCACCAGCGATTCTTCCGGACCGATACGACTTAGGGACCTTCAAGAAAAGAGCGTACTCCTTTTTAAAAGGCCGGCAACGCATCTGCGATTCCCCTGGTGTTGCAGTTGTTCATGGGCGGCGGTAGTCATTTACCATCAGGTGAGACGCATGCTCGTTTGCCCCCTCTCCTATAAAAAAGAATTATTGTCATTGGGTTTGTAAAATTTTAATTTTACCTTTGCACTCAATACTACCGTAGTAATTAGCATAATTAGTATCACATCGTGGATGTTGAGCGTCAGAAGGAGTTTGACATTTACACAAACAAATCCCATAATTATTGTGATTAATCTAAACTGCACACGCGGCGCGCGGTGCCGTTTGACCTTTAGAAAATTAGTAACTTTCCATTGGTGTCGGTTTTTTAGTTACCTCTGCTCATATGTGATAGTCTTCGGTTCTCTACACTCACCATTCGAAATACAGCAGCATTAGCTGCTATTTTACTCTGGTAGTCTATGAGAAAGTGGTCCTTCCCCGGTCGAGCCGATCAATTCTACTTTTAATATAGCTGCAGCATTGATCTACTACGTAAAAACTAACCACCACGTAGAAACTAGTAGACAGTAGACTATTATTTATAAACTAATAACAAGTAACTGATAAAATTAAATATAATGTATACATACTGTATACTTATTAAAATTATCACACTTATTGTAATTTACCGCAATCGCCACGTTTAGCAAAATAACTAACTAAACAGTTGTACTAGACACTGTGCACACAAAACTATGATAAACAGTGAAGCTCTTTCGTTGGGTATATTATTGGGTGTCTATCGCCACAGAAATAATTTCACTAACTACATTTGTTATTAAGTTATCTGTGTAAGTAATTAAAAATATTAAAAACTTTAATAATAAAAAAAAACTAAAACTAGAAACTTAATTATCATATAGTCCTTGTTTAGGCCAAACATTAACATTTTAAAAACTTGCATTCAAGACGCGCGTCTCGGCGTGTCCTTCTGATGGAATTTAAGGTCACCGCCGGCCCCCTCTCCCGCGCGGGTCTCTCGGCTGATATCTCGGTCGCCTGACGGTGGGCGAGGCAATTGTTCGCGACCGGCGTGTCGGTTAGACGGTCTAAAATTTACGCTCGGAACCGCCTCTGATAGTGTTGTCTAATCTCGTGTGTTTTACGTGACAACGAGGCTTGTCTTATTATAATTCTTGTTGTAATAGTTTTGAGTGATTAACTTAACTTCGATTACCATTAACTTGCGTCGACGAGTTGCTTTTGTGGCATTTTAATATCATACGAAGGAATTTTGCTTTGTCGGGTGGAACGCTAAAACTTTGTGACTCGAGAGGAGATCGCGTTTGTGCTCGATGATAATTTGGTGCTAAGTGAACATGCGACATTGAACTTTGACCGACAGTTCTTAAATTGTGCAGTGTTTCACATGTTTTTAAGTTCGATTAACGTTGATTCAGTTAAACTATTACTAAAATATCGAATAAATATTTTCCAAAATGTTACTAAGCTAGGTTTAAGATCTCTTTTTTTATGCTACTAATAATATTATGAACAAAAGTCTGAAATAAATCAATTTTAGTTTTTATTTATTTATTTTATTCGTGTTTTGATGTAGAAATAAAACTTTTTGCCTAAAACATAACCTGGAAATGGTAACTATCAGTTTGTCGCAGGCAAAACAAGCGCATGTTTAATCTTTCCCCAAGTAAAAAGTAACTAATATTTTCTTGGTGGATAATTTTAATTCCTATTTCTATGTAAAAACTCTGGTTTAATTGTAAGTAATTCGAAAAAATTGGAAGTAAAGAGTAAGTAAGGAGTTGGCGAGTGACTCGAACTTTAGGCCTAGTGAGTTTAAATAGCCTAGCATGTAGGAAATGTCATGGGGGTCATGGTTGAATAGGGCCAAAAAGTTCTCATTACACTCCTAGGGTGTCGAGATGACCAAAAAACCAACCTACGAAGTTCTTACACGGTCTTTACTTCCCGCAACCCACTCGTTAACACAAATAAATATCGTATAGTAATGAAAATAAATTTAAATCTTGGTTGTAATTGTAACAACGTAACTATAATTATCATCATCATAACAGCCCTTCACAAGCCCACTGCTGAACATAGGCCTCGTGATGATGATTATAATTATACTTAACTATGATTATTCATTCGTATCGCACTCTTACTTCTGTGCCTGAAGTCAATCAGATCGCATGCGTTGTTATCATTATCTTCCTACTCTTAACCCAACTTATTAGGGTTCGGCGCAGCATATCGTCTTCCGTAGGTACGTCCCCATCAGCCGTCTTCTCAGTACTTACCCCGTGCCACATAATCTTTCACACAATCCATCCCATATCCATGGTGCTCTCATTATTTTCTTCTGTATTGTGTATTTTTCTTATTCTCATACCTAGCTGACATTAACCCTCTTTGAGAATGATTTCGTTTCGCAGTATGCTTGTTTAATACTAAGAGAACGCTGCAGCCCCTCCCTCGGGTGAATAATCTCTTAGTCGCCTTTTACGACACCTTCGAGCAGAGATGGGCTGGTGCTATTCTCTGCATCCGGCACCACACGAGCGCATAATAGCTGTATTATGATGTATAATAATACGCATTATGTAATTAGTAATACAAATATTACGCATTCGCAATAGCTTAAAATCCGTGTGTAATGCGTGAGGTTGGAGTGGAGGTTGCAACGTATACAGTCCCCATAAATTACACAAATGAAATTTTAATTTGAATTTGAAAAACCTTAAGTTTTGCCGCCCTATAAAACCAAAACTAAGAGGAGGGCAGAGACAAATTACACAATGTCGTATACTATAACTAATTTATTAAGAAAAAAAACAGCAAACAAGCCTTTGCAATAATTAGGAACACTGCGAAAAATCAACTTAAAAAAAACTAACTACACTACCCAATACTAAAATCGACTGAAAAATTTACTATAATATCAACTATCAAAATGGCATCGATAAAGTGGCACTCTTTTGATCCCTTATTATTTGAATGACTGACGAAGAGCTATCATATCACAAAGCCGTTTATCCAAATAAGGTTGTAGTTTTTGAGTTATAAGAAAGTGACCATATTAACCGGATGACCATATTACCCTCACGTACTAATTACTGAGCGGATATTTAATAGAAAGAACAAAATTTTAAGAGCAAGGCAATAAAGAGTTAGAATTGTATTGTATACTCTACACAAACCAATAGTCTTACTTCTTATTTATATTTACACAAATGACTCAAAAGGGAAGGTTACTATTGTTAAAATTTACGATTTTTCTTTAGAAACTGCATAAAGTACGTACATTAAACTATAAACGTCTCGTTAGTCTTACCCCAGGTGGCGGGGGAAGACTCACAGTTTTTCCTGTTTTACATTTTCAAAACTTTTGAAACAGAAATTTTGAAAACACTTATGAATTTATAAAGTTTATTTCATCGTTATTTCAGTATAATTTATAGGGCAAACAACTTCTTCATAAAAATGTCTTACAGCTCAAAGTTAAAATAAAAATAAACTTGTGTGTTATCTAAAATTTGCTTTCTTTGATAATTATAGTACTTTTTCGCAAGATCCTGTTTATTTAGGTACATATACTCATGTGAGCTAAACTGAGACTATCACAAAAATCTTAATACGTCTGAAAATATGAAAGCTATCGTAATATTTAACAAACCGTTTTATAAGTCTCATTAAATGTAAAAAAGTAAACAAATAGCTTACATGTCTCATGAGTATGCACGGGGCTTCTAATTAACTAGTGTTTTGTTGGCAGTATAGAGCCAATGCTTCAACGCGTTTTACCGGTTTTTATATGTCGACGAATTCTTTTCAACTTTTCAAATTTAAAGTTTACCCACGAAATTACTTATTCACTACTTCACCAATCACGTGATCAATCGGCACATAAAATTTCTTCTATAACAGTTATTATTGGTTATTGGTCCTCGCGGGAATCGTACACGTTTTGCTCCCGTGCTACAAAGTCTTATGGCGAGCTACACGGCTCTCGTATTTGTTTAAATTTAAATAAAATTCACAAAAACTGGAAAAAGCTTTTGCACAAATGTGGGCCACATCTACCTAGTAATTTATCATCCAACGATGCCACGAACTATTCCATCAAATTGAGATAAAAATAGAACTGAGTAAGTGGCGGAAATATGAGTATCTGAGAGATGACTACATATTTGTGCCATTTGCTGTAGAGACTATCGGTCCGTGGGGTCCACGTGCGGTAAAGTTCTTAAAGGAACTCCATCCGCGGCTGGTTGTTGCTGCTGGTGATAAAAGGGCTGGTTCTTTTCTCGCTCAAAGGCTAAGTATAGCCATTCAGCGGGGAAACGCAGCCAGCGTTCTTGGTACGATACCGCGGGGAGTAGGACTGTTATGGCCCTCAGTTGCCCAGACAGAAGTCGACTGTATTAGGGCCCATGAGTAACACTTTCGACGGGCAACCAGAGGGTTCGGGCCCGAATGGCCTATGGATAATTATTAACTAATGGCTGATAAGCAAACACAAACTTACCGAGTTCCGGAGGTAGGGTATCAGTCAGGTGGTAAGTAAGGTGTATGTAAGTAGTGTGCGAAAGTGTGTATAAATGTAACCTGACGTCACCGATGTAATCGGACAGCAGACCCACAGGCACTGCTTTTCTCCACAATGTGCGATACCTCCAGTGGGCGTTCACCAATTGAGACTTTCAGCTTTTATTTCACTATGTTAGTTTATCAATTTTATTAAACATTTAATTAACTTCAATTTTAACTGAATCACCGTTAATCGAGCTTAAAAACAAGTGACACTCTGCACAACTTAAGAACTGTCGGTCAAAGTTCAATATCCCATGTTCACTTAGCACCAAATTATCATCGAGCACAAACGCGATCTCCTCTCGATTCACAATGTTTTAGCGTTCCACCCGACAAAGCAAAACTTCCTTCGTACGATATTAAAATGCCACAAAAGCAACTCGTCGACGCAAATTAATGGTAATCGAAGTTAAGTTAATCACTCAAAACTATTACAACAAGAATTATAATAAGACAAGCCTCGTTGTCACGTAAAACGCACGAGATTAGACAACACTATCAGAGGCGGTTCCGAGCGTAAATTTTAGACCGTCTAACCGACACGCCGGTCGCGAACAATTGCCTCGCCCACCGTCAGGCGACCGAGATGTCAGCCGAGAGAACCGCGCGGGAGTGGGGGCCGGCGGTGACCTTAAATTCCATCGGAAGGACAGGCCGAGGCGCGCGTCTTGAATGCAAGTTTTTAAAATGTTAATATTTGGCCTAAACAAGTACTATATGATAATTAAGTTTCTAGTTTTAGTTTTTTTATTATTATAGTTTATAATATTTTTAATTACTTACACAGATAACTTGATGACAAATGTAGTTAGTGAAATTATTGCTGTGGCGATAGACACCCAATAATATACCCAACGAAAGAGGTTCACTGTTTATCATAGTTTTGTGTGCACAGTGTCTAGTACAACTGTTTAGTTAGTTATTTTGCTAAACGTGGCGATTGCGGTAAATTACAATAAGTGTGATAATTTTAATAAGTATACAATATGTATACATTATTTTTAATTTTATCAGTTACTTGTTATTAGTTTATAAATAATAGTCTACTGTCTACTAGTTTCTACGTGGTGGTTAGTTTTTACGTGGTAGAGCAATGCTGCAGCTATATTAAAAGTAGAATTGATTGGCTCGATCGGGGAAGGACCACTTTCTCATAGAATACCAGAGTAAAATAGCAGCTAATGCTGCTGTATTTCGAATGGTGAGTGTAGAGAACCGGAGACCCTTTTTATTGGAAAAGAGGCATTCCATCTTTCGCAAACGAGGATAGATGCAGATGTCTATGGGCCAAAGCAACCACTTACCATCAGGTGGGCTGTATGCTCGCTTTTCACTAGGCTTGCCAACTGTCCCGGATTTTCCGGGACATCCCGCTTCTGGGTAAATTTTGGACCGTCCCGCCGTAACACCTTGCGAGACGCCTTTTGTCCCGGAAATCAGTGATTATATGATATTAGTATCTATCTCGCACCAACTACACCTTAGCCGTAGTTTCGATACCATTTTCAAATGCATCAGCAGAGAGAGTGTTTTCTTTCTGTGGAAATGCGTGGACAGACAGCAGAAATAAGCTGTTTGTTGACCACATCAAGGCTGAACTACAAATTAACATTAATTTTGATCAAAAATGCAGTGAATTTTATAACCAATGTGTTTTTTTTCTAACTAATTTATGTGGTGTGTTGTGTCCCGCGTAATATACCCAAGTCCCGGATGTTGAGCTGGGTAATCCCGGAAATGCCTTTATTGGAGTTGGCAAGCCTACTTGTCACCCTTATCCTATAAAAAATTATAGTAATAACATACAGACAGACCCACGGACAGACTGACAAAACTTCTAAAAACCACTAATTTGACTTCTATACCCGTTGTTTAGTTATTTTTTTTTTCAGAAAATATTATAATTATAGACACGACTTTTCTAAAGATTTATTACATGTATAGAAGAGCGTGGTACTTCCTTGAGAACTATTCGTGCTACAGTGTGGCTCTATCGCGTATTTGAAATGCATTAATTACCTACATATTTTATTGCTCATAACAACTTCATCTAATGTAATTACAGTAAGTCTAGTCGCTACCTATCAGATATGAGCAGAGGTAACTAAGAAACCGACACCAATGGAAAGTTACTGATTTTCTAAAGGTCAAACGGTACCGCGCGCCGCGTGTGGAGATTAGATTAATCACAATAATTATGGGATTTGTTTGTGTAAATGTCAAACTCTTTGTGACCCTCAACATCCACGATGTGATACTAATTATGCTAATTACTACTGTAGTATTGGAGTACAAAGGTAAAATTAAAATTTTACAAAACCAATGATAATAATTTTTTTTTATAGGAGAGGGGACAAACGAGCATGCGGCTCACCTGATGGTAAATGACTACCACCGCCCATGAACAACTGCAACACCAGGGGAATCGCAGATGCGTTGCCGTAAAAAGGAGTACGCTCTTTTCTTGAAGGTCCCTAAGTCGTATCGGTCCGGAAAAATCGCTGGTGGTAATCGATTCCACAAGGAAGTTGTGCAAGGGAGAAAACTTCTTCTGAATCGCACAGTGGTGGACCGCCAATCATCCAGATGATATAGATGGTATCGCGAGTTTTGTCGCTATGTGCGTTAGTGAAATTGAGCGGCTGGAATTAGTCCGAACAGTTCCTCAGAGCACTCCCCGTGGTAGATGCGATAAAATACGCAAAGAGATGCAACATCTCTACGCAGTGCCAGTGAGTTAAGCCGATCGGAAATAACTTGGTCGTCGACGATTCGAACCGCTCTGCGCTGGATGCGGTCAAGTGGAAGGAGCTGGCACTGGGGAGCCCCTGCCCAGAAATGGGAACAGTATTCCATGTGAGGCCGAACTTGCGCCTTGTAAAGTTGCAAGCGGTGCGCCCGCATGAAATACTGTCCCGCTCTGCTGAGCACGCCAAACTTTTTAGAAGCCAATTTGGCCTTCTCTTCCAAATGACCACGAAACTGCACGTCACTCGATATGTCGACATCGAGGATACCGATACTGGCTGAGGCCACTAGGGGAGTGCCTTGAAACTGAGGAGATACGACAAAGGGATTCTTTTTAGCGGTAAACGCGCAAACTTGTGTCTTCTGGGGATTGAACTGGACTAGATTTAGTCGCCCCCAGTCTGATACTTTGTTCAACAAAGTCTCGACTTCAGACACAAGATTGTTCCGGTACTCTGCGACGTTTTCCCGAGAAATATTGGCACGGCCGGTGTATAAAGCATCACCAGTGCTGTCGTCTGCATAGCAATGAATGTTACTGGTTTGCAACATATCATTGATATTCAGAAGAAACAGCGTTGGTGATAGCACGCGGCCTTGTGGAACACCAGCGTTAATGGGCTTGTAATCGGAGCATGCACCGTCTACTACGACCTTGATGCTTCGATCTGCAAGGTTTGAAATTCTTACAATGGTTTGAAATTCTATTTACTAACAATATAAAAATGTTCAAGTAAATTATAATCACATATTACATTTGGCATAATTTATTAGCTTTGCGGTGGTGACGCAAGAGAATTCATCACCCCATTTTATCCCCTGAATGTTGTATGAAGTCATCATCATCATCACTATAGCCCTTCACAAATCTACTGCTGAACATAGGCTTCCCCCAAGGAATGCCACAAAGCACGGTCCTGAGACACCTGCATCCATCGACTTCCTGCATGTCTTACCAGGTCGTTACTCCATCTAGCGGGGGGACGCCCCACACTTCGCCTGCTGGTACGAGGCTGCCACTCGAGAACGTTACTTGTCCATCGGTTGTCGGTTCTTCGAGCTATATGGCCGGCCCATTGCCACTTCAGCATACTAACTCTTTGGGCTATGTCGGTTAATCTGGTTCTACTGCGGATATCCTCGTTTTTAAGTCTGATAGACTAGTGCAAAGAAACGCCGAGCATTCCCAATTCCATAGCTCGCTGAGTGACTTTGAGTTTCCTCATACGGCCAGCAGTGAAGGACCACGTCTCAGATCTATAGGTCATCACTGGCAACACGCACTAGTTTAACAATCTAGTTTTGAGGTTCTGAGGTATGTCTAACGCGAAGATATGTCGTAATCTCCCGAGCCAATATAATCAGCCGAGTTGAATCCATCGATTGACCTCTCGGTCGAAGTTGGACTTACCTAGTCGGACTATTTTTTTTTTCAAATTCAAATTCATTTTATTCATTTGCGATATATGGGTTACAATAGGTCTTAATAATTTAACAAAATACAGCCATATTCTACCTTCCGGTGTGCAAACTACTTAAATATAAGATTTTATTTATAATTAAATGTAAATGGAAAATTCCGATAATTACATTAACATAATATAACCCTATTTGTATATTTGCACTACTAACATAATAATAATTCCGAAAATAATGATAAAATACATGTAATAATTAAAATTGTAATGTCAAAATAATAATGTCAAAACGAGTATAAATTATTGTCTCAAAATTAATAACATAGATAACGTTTCGTTCAATAAATTTGATAGTTAAAATTTAAAAATTGTCATATAAATAATCGTCAATATTATAATACGCTTTTTTGGTTAAAAATGTGTTTAGTTGTTTCTTAAAAATGTGAAGGCTCTTAGAATCTCTTATATATTTAGGTAAATGGTTATACAGACGAGGACCCATACAGAATACGCTTTTTTGATACAAAACAGTCTTACTATTGGGATGGCTCAATTTATCTTTATGACGCTGGTAGTTTTTTGTAAAAACTTAAGTTTTGACGTATAAATATGACTACCTCATATATATATATATAGACATGGCATTGTTAATAATTTTAAATTAATGAAGTATGGCTTACTACAACTCTCACTTTGGTTAATTTTACAAATGGCTCGTAAGCATCTTTTTTGAGCTTTAAATACTGTTTCTTTGTCCGTACAATTACCCCAGAACATAATACCATATCTAAGTGTAGACATAACATAAGCATGATATGATGCCATTACGGCGGATGTGTCTACAACTTTTCCAAGCATATATAACGCATACGAAAAACGATTTAATTTCATACACACACTGCTCACATGAGACTGCCAGTTCAAATTGCAATCTACATTTATACCCAAAATTTTATATTGTCTATGGTATTGATTTTTGTCCTAGATAATTGATATTTAAATTACTTATTTTATTGCGTTTTTGATAGAATGTCATAAGTTTTGTTTTTTCTAAATTTATATTTAAATTATTTATGTTTAGCCAATTCATGATTTTCTCTAAAGCAAAGTGTATGTTACTTTCTAAATCTATTTTTTTTGCTAGTGAAAATAACTGTGCTATCGTCAGCAAATAATACTATTTTGTGATTAATGACGTTGGAAAGGTCGTTGATATAAATAAGAAATAACAATGGTCCTAAAACACTTCCTTGCGGTACTCCAGTTTGTACGACTCTGTATTCAGAAACATAGGTTATTTCTTTTCTTGATTTTAGACAAATTTTTGTAATGTGTGTACTTTGTTTTCTGTTAACTAAATATGATGTTAGTAGATCTAGTGCATTACCTCGAATACCGTAGGCTTCAAGCTTTTCGAGTAATATTTTATGATCAACATAATCAAATGCTTTAGTAAGATCCATGTAAAGTGCACATACAGGTATTTTATTGTTTAGGCTAGACATAACGATATAAAAAAAATTGTATAGAGCCATATTTATAGTCTTATTTTTTCTAAATCCTATTTGTTCTTCTCTAAGAATATTGTGCGTTTCAAGGTAGTTATATAAAGAGTTATAAATTATTTTCTCATGTACTTTTGAGAGCACAGGTATAAGTGCAATAGGCCTATAGTTAGACATATTCTCCCGATCATTTTTTTTGGACAGTGGTTTGACAATTGTAGACTTTAGTCTTTCTGGAAATATACCATTACAAATACATAAATTGAAAATAAAACTAAGTACCGGAGCAATTGCACCGGATACGTATTTTAAAACTCTTGTACAAATTTCATCACAACCGGTACTGTTTGTATTTTTAAGAGATTTTATAGCTTTATCTATATCAAATGATGTTGTGGGTGGTATAAATATTGAATTGGGATTGTTCAAAGTTAACTTATATGGTTTATTACTATTTGGGTGTATTTGTGTTTAATAAATAGCAATAGGCTTGCGAGACCTGCGAGACTCTTGCTGCAAGACCAAGAACAAGACTGAGAGCGCAATACCAAGACCAAGAACAAGACCAGGTGTATTGGCGCAAGACCAAGACCAAGACTGGCTAAGTCTCGTCTTGTTCTTGCATTTGGCCAACACTACTTCGGTTCCGTTGCCCTATTCCGAATTTCCCTAATTTCAGCTCACCCTTGTGCCTAGTTTTGCGTTGAAGTCTCTCATTAACACCATATAGGTTTTGGATACATGGCTCTAGATATCCTCATACATTTCCTCCACCTCATCATCGGGATGTACCGAGGTTGTTTCGTAAACCTGTATGATCTTCAGCGAATACCGTTTGGTGATCCTGAGTATAAGGTACGCAACCATCGTCGACACATTCCCAATCTTTACAACGGTGTTAAAGAGAGACTTGTGAACGATAAATGCGCCACCTTCTTGGGATAGATGTTCGCTCTCCCGGTGATAGAACAAGTTGCCGGATTCGAAGATTACCGTGTCCTCCCCCTCTCTTCGGACTTCGGATAACCATTGTGCAACTTGTCGTCGTAGGTGGCAATCAAACCTCCACCGGAGATTCTTGGCACCCCCTACCCCGCCGTTACCATGGTCGCCACCTGCTGCTGCCCATCTTCGGCCTCAGTTTCCCTCTGTCGCCTTTTACGACACCCAGAGAACCTAAGATATGGGGTAGGGAGTATTCTTACCCGTCACTACACGGGGTATTGACGGGGGGGGGGGGGATGAAGTAATTATGGGACTGGCTTCCGATCGAAAGCGGTATCAATATCTCGTATACGCTAGACGTTAAATAACGACGCCAGCGAGAAAGAGTTATAGCAAATCATATCAACAATGGGGAAGGTCTATGTTCATAATTAATATGCAGTTACAAGCTTTATTTATTCATGCCGTCTTGTGTAACTAATAAACCAAAAAAATATGAGTGGATATCACAGTGGATAGAAAAGTAACTATATTTTGACTAATTTATTGTTCATTAATATTGAAGACTAGGGATACAAAACCTTTAAAAAAAGGTGACACTACCTTTGCAGCCAGTTTACATTATAAATAAAAACATTTTACCTGAAATAGAGGTAGGTGCACGCATAGAGTGTTGGAAGATAGTATGACATATTAGGTCTTTACCTATGAAATTGCTGTTTTTTATGAAATAAGTTAACGTAATTTTTTTCTATCTTTTTTGTTTCTAATAATTAAAGTAATCACACATGCAATCGATGCATCTTTGCCAACGCAATAGCGGCTTATTGATGCCTTCGGGTATTGAATTCCCCCCCCCCCCCAAAATGTTATCCAAATTCTGGAAAAAGTATAATTCTGTAGGCGCAAGGTCTGGTGGCGAATGATGGAGAGCTTCCAACCCCCAGCTCTTGTAACTTGGAGACCGTTTGTCGTGCAGTATAGGTCGCGCATTATCGTGCAGGAGCAGCGGGGACGAGCGATTTACCAACGAGACGTGCGAGCTTCTCCATCATTGAGATTCAGTTCTTAACAGTAGGGGAGACCGGGTACAAAAGTAACGGCGGGTCGAAAGTAACAAATGCTCTGAAGGTTTATCCAATAGCCAAACACTGCTCCGCTGCCGTAAGGTGATAGCCGGTGGCAGCCCCCTCATTTGTATTCAATCGCGGCGCGCGCCACGCGATATTAAGTTTTGTGAGAGGATGCTATGTGATTTCACAAATCTAAAGTAAGATTTTTGACGTTTTCTTATTTAATGTTTCCTTAGTCTTAAAAGGATGATACCAATCTGAATATTTGAGTATTGATTTTTGATTAGATTGACTTCACAGTGTTTTAATTCATTTTTGTCTAGTCCGTTCCATTTTAAGCTTATCTTTCATGTTTTAACAAAAATGTGGTCGGGTACAAAAGTAACATAGCCCTATGGGTACAAAAGTAACATGTTACTTTTGTCCCCGTATTGATTTATTTACTTAAAGTTGTTATATGTGTATTTATTTGAACAGAATGCCTTGATAACACGTTAGAACTATCACACGAGGAACTACTGATACGGAACTGTACCGAAAAGTGACTGAAGAGCATTCCGGATATGATACAATAATTAGATTCCTGGCAAAAAAATATAATGTTTGTCATGTAACGTTATATAGATACCTTAAAAATAGAGCAGGAAATATTAGCGTAGTTGCGGGTTACCGTTGCGTCAACCGTGTTTTTACTATTAATGAGGAAAAATGTCTACAGAACTATTTAATCAAGTGCTCTAGAGTTTATTTTGGGTTATCTTCATCTAAAGTGCGTAAACTAGCATATGAGTTGGCTATGAAAAATTGAAAAACATTTCCTCAAAAATGGGACGATACTCAAATGGCGGGTAAGGAATGATGGAAGCGTTTTTTAAAACGACATCCTAGCTTCCTTTCGAGGTGTTCTCAAGAACAAACCTGTCACGGGCCTTGAGTTTCAACGAACATAATGAGAATAAGCTTTTTGATAACCTTGCTAACGTAATGGATAGGTATAAATTTGAACTAAAAGTTATCTGGAATATGAATGAGACAGGGGTGACCACTACCTAAAAACCTAGTAAGATTTTAGCTCAAAAAGGAATTAGGCAAATAGGCGCAGTAACCTCAGCAGAACGTGGGAGATTAATAACTGTTGTTGTTGGGATTAATGTTCAAGTAGGACACAATATCTTCTTTTATTGTATTCCCGTTGAAGCGATACCAAGACCACATGATAGGTGAAGGTCCTGTTGGTAGTGCCGGAGCTGGCAATGCTAGTGGCCAGCACCTGCACCAGATGCAGGAAGCAGAATTTTTACTGTTTCCAGAATACGTCATAAGACATGTCAAATGAAATGAAATGAAGATTTATTTGCTTTGAAAAAGGGGTACATTTAGGTGGTTATTATATAGTGTAGATCAGCTTTTTCAGCCATCTATAATAGCATGCAAATACATTTTTATAGTTAAATTTATCATATTACAATATAAAATTCAATTAAAATATTTATCGTCACGTCAATGTTTACAATTGAGCAATACCAATACATACAAAATTTAAATATAATTAAGATTAAAGTTTAATTAAAAATATATAACCACTGTTGTGTCTCATCATGTCAAATTTAGGTAGTCATTCACATTATAAAAACAATGTTCATTTAGCCACCTGTAAAAAGCGCCTTTAAATCTATTAAGGGGTAAGTCTTTTATATTTTGGGGTATTTTATTAAATATGAGAATACACATCCAGTAGCAGTTTTTTTTTAAAATCGAGCACTCTTGGGTATAATTTCAGCAACAAGTGAAGCCAACTGTTGATCAAAAATGCTTGTTAGTAGTCAACAACAAAGCATCACATCTATCCAAGCTCTAGATTTTTGTGAAAAAAAAAATGGAATAGTACTGCTGTCGTTTTCATCCCATTGCACCCAACTTCGTACTTTAGATAGAGCAGTATTTGGACCATTAAAAAAATGATAAACACCGCTACAGACAACTGGATACGGAATCATCCTGGTCTAACAATGACTATCCATTACATTCCTGGGATTGTTAGAGAAGCATTTCCTCTTTCTGTCAATGATCCAAATGCAATTGCCAGATTTACCTGCACCGGTATAGGTCCATTTAATAGGAATATATTTACTGCTGTTGACTATGCACCATCATCTGTCACTGACCAGCCTTTACAAGCTAACAGTGAAATTGCACCAAATGATCTGTTGACCACTTTTGATGTATCCAAGTTGATCCGGAGACAGCAGTTGATAATCTTCCCACATCGGGTGACCAGACTGCCCAGCTTACAGTTAGTAATGATTTGTTAAAGAAATTATACAATCCAAGATCCATATAGTATAGTCTGATTAGAAAAAAAATATTATAATATAATAATTGATATCATTACTTAAAGTATGAATAATTTGTTTTGTTTTCTTAAAATATATAATTTTTGAGCATTTAAAATGCAAATGTTTATCTGTGTTATTAATACAAAGTCTTCTAATAAATAATTTGCTGATTTAATATATCACATTGTATTCATTACAAGCCCCTTTGTTCTGTTACTTTCGATCCACAACGTGTTACTTTCGTCCTGCCTTCGTGGTTGAAATTAACAATTGACGAATTTTTTAAAGTCTCTGTGATTTATATAAAATACACAATAATAAGGTAAATCAAGATACTAATGGAAAGAACATAAACCGAATATATATGTGGATATATTCATTTAATTCAAATAATTACACCTAACCAGAAACCAAGGTAAAAGTACAAAATGTTACTTTTGTACCCGGTTTCCCCTACACATCGGCAGTAATGCTCATCCCGTTTGGTAAGAAGTGTGATGAATCACACAGGCGTTAGACCAAACAGTGACCATTACTTTTATAGGGGTAAGTTTTCGTTTAAGTCATTGTTTAGATGCTGGCCTTTAGCGGTTAGCCACCGTAGAGTCTATATCACCTGAGGATGCCTCGTGTAGAGGCGAAACACGTGTCGTATTATCGTCAGTAGTGTGTCTTGCCTAGTGTAGTGGTGTTGGGAGTAGCGGTGCTGGGATTAGTGTTGACGGGGATAGTGCACGCAATTGAGGGAGGGCGGGAGGTGCTCTTCATACTAGGTAAGACACATCATTTTATTTTATAACGCGGATATTAACGAAGTAAATTTTTCTAAAAGCTTTTATATGATTTGTGTAAATCTAATTGAACATTTATCAGACCTTCCATTTTATTGGCCTATAAAATTTTAATCTTCTTTACAACCTCGGAAAAAAATTTTTTTAAATGTATTTATAAACTTAAATAAATTGAGTAAAACTTGGTCACAGATTCATCGCTCCCTCGTTTTTTGCCAAACTAGTCCTTACTACTATATCGGAAATCACTAAAATATTACAAGTCTACAGGCAAGTCAAGTGTTCTATCATATAAATCTTAATTTCTAAGACATTTTAAAATGTCTTTATATTAAATTTAATTATTATTTATTAATAATGAAACAAAAAAGTGACACATGAAATTCGGTGTACCTCAAGGATCAATTTTGGGCCCCTTGCTCTTTATTTTATTCATAAATAACGTCAAGGTCTTTTTCAACAATTCTCATTTTTATTGTACGCTGGTGATATTAATATTTATAAAAAATGCAAAAACATTCACCACTGCTCACTTCTTCAGAAAGATCTTAACAGATTTTCTTAATACTGTTTAGATAATAAGCTTCACATAGTGAAGCCCTAGTGTAATGTATACCCTTAAAAAAGTTAATATAGTCAGAGACCTTGGTCTAATGCTGGACTCGAAATTACATTTAGATAACCATATCGATTACATGTTCAATAAAACTATTAAACAGTATGGTTTTATCATGAGATCCTCTAAAGACTTTAAACGATCATCTACTTTCTTAATTCTATACAAAACACTCATTCGTTAACAATTAGAATACGCTGTATCAATCTGGAGTCCCTTCTACAAAAAAAAAATATTTATGAATTGGAAATGGTCCAAAAGTAATTTTTACGCAACATCTATTATAAGTATTACCATTCCAGAATTCCATACGTACAATTATTAAAACACTATAAACTACTAAGTTTGGAATTCAGGCGATCGCTTATTATGGCCATTATGCTGCATGGGTTGAAACAGTGGTAGAGCCACGTGGCAGCTTTTGCTGTCGCACGGATAGGCCGGTTCGAACCGGGATGGTGCCACGACCTCACAGAATATCAGCGTGAAGTAGAGGTTTATCTCTGCGTTTCGCTTGGTGAGTGCAGGTGGCCGGAGGCCCTTTTTACTGGAAATGAGGCATTCCATCTTAGTCCTCACGGGTGACAATGCATCTGCATTTTGATTCGCAAACGAGGATAGATGTAGATGTCTATGGGCAGCAGCAACCACTTACCATCAGGTGGCCTGTGTGCTCGTTTGTCACCCTTATCCTATAAAAAAAATGGGTTGTGTAATAACAGGTTTGACTGTAGTTGATATAATTGGTTAAAAATAATTTTTATAAATTTATTAAATTATATCTCCTGTCTAATATTATCTTAGGTTGTATTTAATTCTCAAAAATATTCATTTGTGCTTTTAAGGGTAATTGGCAAGTACTTAAATAACTTGAATTTATAACGTTTTTCCCCTTTTTTTAACAGCTAATAAGGGTAGGAGATGTGTGGCTCGCTAACTAATTATTCTCTTAAACAGCTAATCATGGCATTTTTATTATTATTTAATACTAGATTTCTTGTTTTTTATTTATTTATTGCGGGTCAATCTGGTGATAACCAATAAGCTATGTATATTATAATATGATTATCCCGGACAGGTAAACACATATTTAAAAATTGTTATTTTTGTCTTAATAACACGAAAATAATACAATTTGCTTAATAAAAGCCAGTTATTACAATATTACAAACGTGTCTGTTTGTAATATTGTTCAATTTTATTTATTGTATGAATTTACGACAATAAATAAACATCATCTTTTCAGATAGTTTTCAAATTTAAAACAAAACATTTATTTCTTTTTTATTTTCATCTTAAAGGCTCACAATATTCATTCTATCGATTAATCTTCCTGCAACAGTTCTTCATCATTTTTGCTACCAATGGTTCGAGACAATTTTAAATAATCAGCATATAAGATGGCGCTCGAGTTCTTCAAGGATAATGTAATATCATTAATGAAAAGAGTGAAAAATAATGGTCCCCGGTGTGATCCTTGTGGTACTCCTGATAAGGCTGTAAATGAATAAGATTCAGTGCCATTCAATACAACTTTAAGTATGCGGGCCTCTAGGTATGGTTCACAACAAACAAAAGAGAGTTTTGTTATACCAAATAACTTCAATTTACGCAATAGGATTTGGTGGTCGACACTATCGAAGGCCTTCGCAATATCAGTGTATATGCTGTCTATTTGCAAGCTATTATCAACTGCTTCTGCTAGATTAGAAATATGATTTGTATTAGTAGATCGTTTTGTTACGAAATCATGTTGACTGCTTCTAATAACCGGCTTGATGTGATTGTACAGGTGAGGATGCCTCAAAGGTTTTCGACAGAGTTGAAATGATTGAGATTGGACGATAGTTACAGATTAGTTCTTTATTGCCAGCTTAATTGGAACAATCCTTGCTTCTTTCCATTTTGAGGGAAATATGCCAGTTGTCAAATAAGTGTTGAAAATAGTAGAAGGAGGTTCAGCTAAGGAATGTGCACATTTATTAAAAAATATTGGTGGGATATTATCCGGTCCCTTTCCTATAGTATAGTCAAGTCTTTTTAATTTTTTAACTTATAACTTATTGTCAGCAATACTCGAATTTAACCAAGTTTCTGTGAATATAAAAATGTCGTTATGACTATTAAGTATTTGTTGACGCACTACTGTTATTTTGGATCTAAGACCTCTCACATTTTGATAGTAGTAACTAATAGATGTTGAAATATAACTTAAAACTTAAAAATAAGAATATAAAAAAAATTAAAATACGAATGTAACCAAAATAAACTAATTAAAAAAAATATACGTATATATTGCAAACAACTGAGAGAAACAAAAACACACTATTAGGTTAGGTTCGCCAGTACATCGGAGTTACGGATAAATTTGTATTCTGAGTCCGGAGTTTTCCGCATGTGCAGCTGTCCACCCTTCACCCAGACAAATTTATAGCTCCTTGGCTTTATTTCAGGTTGCTGCATGAAGCGCTTTGATAGTTGACGAGAGGTGTTCGACAACGTATATAGGTTTTTTATCACCAGCAATCCCGAGGTAACTTCTGTTAAGCCGGTCATCAATCGTGGGTGCCTTCCTGTTATACGTTATAGCAGCAGCCAAAAACTCGTCACGTATTCGAGGTGAACTAAAACGAACCAAAATTGATCTTGGGCGGGGATTATCTTTGTGAAGCTTAACGATCCTCGTGCATAAGTGTATATCTATTTCGTTGATCTTGCTATCGAATGTAGATATAATTTGCTTTATCACAGTATTTAGGTACGCATTGAATTTCAGAGTTGGAGGCTCTTGAATATTGTTCCTGCTGTGACAGCTTAGAGTTCAGGTCATTTACAGCTTGCTTAAGAGTTTTATTCTCTAAGTCCAAAGAACAAATCTGGTCAGTTTTTAATGACAACTCCTTGCACAACTCCTCGTATTTTAGCTGCATGAAGTGTAGGGAATAACGGTTTGAAGTTCCTCATGTAATTCTTTAGAATTTGCGTTAATTTTTTCAGTAAGTTTTTGATTAGAATTGCATAAGGCGGTGCCAATTTCTTCCCTCAGTCTAGAACGGATGTCCTCCAGAGTGAATCCTTGAGACACCTTATCCCTCTGAAAGATGTCCTTTTTCCCTATTATATTAATGTTTTGCGAGGGTTTTCCCGAGGAACGAGGCTCTTGCCCGCTCGAAGTACGTACAGGAGTGTTACTATTGTTAGATCTGGGCTGCCTACTTTGACACACAGGACATTGCCATAACACTTTATATTCTTCCGTTAGCTCACTAAAATTATGTCTGTATTATTACCGCCGGCGAAATGATATTTCTTCTTGCATACTGCACATAAAAATGACTCAATAGAACTTTGGTGTCGACGACAACATTCAAATTTCAACTTGCTCTCTGCTTGCTGGCTTGCATTTGAATTATTTAAAACAATTCTTCGATTGATATGCATACCTTAATACTCTGATAATTAGATTCACTTCAAAGTGCACCAAGTTATGAAACGCTGGGTAAAAGCAAAATAATTACGACTTCTACTTTTGTAATTAGTAAACAACTCGACAAAATAAAGTTGTAAGTACGAAAATTTATTAACCCAATTTAATAATAAAACACATTTAGATAAGGCTTACTTTAGATTGACCCGCAATAAATAAAAAAATAACAAGAAATCTAGTATTAAATAATAATAAAAATGCCATGATTAGCTGTTTAAGAGAATAATTAGTTAGCGAGCCACACATCTCCTACCCTTATTAGCTGTTAAAAAAAGGGGAAAAACGTTATAAATTCAAGTTATTTAAGTACTTGCCAATTACCCTTAAAAGCACAAATGAATATTTTTGAGAATTAAATACAACCTAAGATAATATTAGACAAGAGATATAATTTAATAAGTTTATAAAAATTATTTTTAACCAATTACAGCCCTTTAAAGTCCACTGATGAACACAGGTCTCCCCTTAGGTTGCCTCATAAGGGCGTTATTTTCCATAGTTATCACACTTGGCAGGCAGTCTTCCACCCCGGATCGTCACGAGACTCAGACGTCTGATATAATAATATCCTAAACTTTAAACAAATTGAAATGTAATTTCTGCATAAATAATCCAGTGCAAATAATAGGCGCACAAAATATCAGAAGAGGATTGATAATATCCGACGCAACATCATTCTATGTGTGAGTCCCTTTACATATTAACAAACTAGCATAATTCATAAACCTAGACTACTTACTTTAAAGTACAGAAGGCAAAAAGAGATAAACATACTTTTCTTAAATAATAACTCAGAGCTCAAGATATACGGGGCGGAAAGTCTTTTAATTTGAATTCCTCGATACCAACCAACATATTAAGACCTTAGTGCTACTCTCAAACAACAATATTTATAATATCCTGGTACAATTGATAATAAACATGCCTTTGAAACGAACCCCGCCGTCGCCGTCAACTACGCATATTTCTCAATCCGACCCGAACTTAAGCGCCTCAAGCGATGTAGATTCACACTCACCCGCATTTATTTCTCAGCGCATGCGAAGGTGTGAAGACGAATACGAATACAACATTTATTTTAATATCTTTAAAAGCGAAATTTCTAATATGTTTAAAGAACTTAAAGCGGGTCATCTTTTACACTCAAATTCGCTATAAGCTGTTAAAGAAGAGTTAATGGCACAGAACGCAAAACTACAAGAATCGGTTGAATTTATGTCAATAAAATATGATGAAATTTTAGAGAGACTGAAAAAAGTTGAGGATGAAAGATTAAATGACCGGAAGTACATACATAAATTAGAAGAAAGAATCGAACAGTTGGAAAGAAGATCACGATGTGCGAGTTTAGAAATAATAAATGTACCGATTAATGGTAAGGAATCCAAAGAAGCATTAATCATAGCTGAACAAAACTCTACAATACTCAAGGATACATTGTTAAAGTCGGTCATTTTATTTAATAGGAAACAAAGCAAAGATAACAAACTCAATGCTACGCACTTGGGTATTCATGGAGTAAAACCTGTATATATATCTGAAAATCTTACCAGTAGAACTAGAAAACTAAAGAATTTGCTAAGAAAAACAAATTTAAATATTGCTGGATATCCTATGGCCAAGTATAAATACGGAAGAATGACGCTGACCTACGCAATATAACTAATTCGGAGCTTGATTTTATTAAGCTGGAAAAAGAAAAATGACTAACATACATTAGTTACAATATTTTACTTTACATAAGTATACAATATTTTACTTTTGTTATCTATTACTTTTAATTAGCCTACTTAAACAATTAAACTTACTTAGTTTGTTAATTACTTTACTTTAGATATATCGTGAACAAAATTTTACACTAGCACTATTTACACACCTTTACGCACTAACATTAATAATCTTACAAGTGATTTTCTGCGATACATACTGCCTAATTCTTGGCTTGAGTTGAATGAGTACAAAATATTAAATTGCATAATATCTTACTTAAACAAGATCTTAATTACTCTTACTGTTTATAATAACTTGAGCACATACAACATTTATAGGATGTCTATGAGCTTAACTTATCATCTGACGATGACGCACAGTATAATATATAAATATTCGCTGCGAATCAAATAATAGATTTACAAAGAAATATTGACTCCTTTTCCGTATCAGAATTTGCTAAAATTGATATAGATGACTGCCGGTCCCTCATAAATAGTCCCAATCATTACCTAAAAATGTTTGAACCAAAATATTCGTAGCATATCTCGAAATATATCTGGATTAGAAACCCTCATGGCTAGATCAAAAATTGACTGGGATGTGATTGTCTTGACCGAAAGCTGGCTAAAAGCTAATTCCAACATACCTTCATTGCATAGTTATCGTACATTTGTGACAACCTCTAACAGTTCACAAAATGAAGGCATTGTAATCTATACTAAAAATATCTCTCAGTTGTAATGGAGGAACCAGAGTTTTCTGAAGCAAATTGTCTTATATTAAAACTTAATATTAATGTTGTTATTATTGCAATTTATGGCCCCCTTCCTTCAGAAATATCTCCGTTTTCTTAAACTCATTGAATAAAATTCTCTCTAAATTTGCCACATTCACGAATGTTGTTTCAACAGGGGACATAAATTTAAATATTAAAGGTAATAACTTAGAGGCAAATGCATGCGAATATATAGAACTAGCAGCTTACCATGGCTTACCTCCAGCACATTCCTTATCTACGCATAATGGAAATTGCCTCGACCACATTTTATTAAAAACCAAATTACATGCATTTACTTATGTAGCGCAAACAACCTTAACTGACCACTAAACTGTAATATTTTACCTTGATCTACAAACAAAAACTGAAAATATTAAAAGTTCCGTTAAGCGTATTAATCACAAAGGTATTGAATTAAGTTTAAGTAAGATACTAGAAGTTAATATACTTCAAACCACTATTTGAATCCAGTGATGTAAATTATGCTGCAAACTATCTTATTGAATCCATCACTCAGGCGATACAATCCAATTCTTATGTTATCACTCTTTCTAAACGTAACCGAATTAAAAAGCCGTGGATCACTCCAGGTCTACTACGATGTATGAGAAATAGAGATAAACTTCACAAAAAGCTAAAAAATAATCCTACCAACGAAACTCTAAAATTAACATACACCCGTTATCGCAACTTCTGCAATAACTTATTGAGAAAAATAAAGAGAGAATACGAAGAACAAGAGCTAATTAAGGCCAAAAGTAATCCAAAATTATTATGGAAAACCATTAATGATATAACAAATAGACAAAAAGTAGAAACACCTGCAATATATCCAACTGTTCAGTTCCAAATGTTAACATTGAACAGATCATTTATCTGTTCAATGTTAATACTTTGCAAACGTGGGAAAAAATCTTGCCGAGAATATACTTAAAGAAACGCGAAGGTCAAAAGACGAGGATTCGTCGTCTAGCAAAATAGTAAATAATCTCCGATATTTAGTAATAATGCCTACTGAAATAACAGAAGTCGAAAGGTTAATTATGTCACTAAAAAGCGATGCTGTTGGGTGGGATAATATCAGTGCTAACATATTAAAATTATACAAACATATAATAGCACATCCTTTAACACATGCCTGCTATTTAGCAATAACAAATGGTTTATTTCCTTCTGCTTTTAAGAAATCTGTTATCCTTCCTATTTATAAGAATGGAGCTAGGGACCGCGTAAATAATTATCGACCAGTATCTATTTTACCTTCGGCAAATTGTACAGAAGTCCGAAGAGTACAATTTGCCACTATGTCTGGCGTATGTGGACTATGAGAAAGCCTTTGATTCCGTCAAAATTTGGGCGGTGCTGCAGTCCCTTCAGCGGTGCCAAGTTGACTGTCGGTATATCGAAGTGTTGAAGTGCTTGTACAGTAGGGCTACGATAACTATCCGAGTACAGAACCAGAGTACGAAACCTATCCAATTGCAGAGAGGTGTAAGACAGGGTGACGTCATATCCCCGAAACTCTTCACTGCTGCATTGGAAGACGTTTTCAAGCTTCTGGACTGGAAAGGATACGGTATCAACATCAATGGCGAGTACATCACTCACCTTCGATTTGCCGACGATATAGTCCTTATGGCAGAATCGCTGGACGACCTAAGCACTATGCTCAATGACCTCAATAGTGTTTCCCAACGTATAGGTCTTAAGATGAACATGGATAAAACTAAGATCATGTTTAATGTCCATGTCACACCTATGCCGGTAGTTGTTGGGAACACTAAGCTCGAAGTTGTTGACGAGTATGTTTACCTGGGACAAATAGTCCGACTAGGTAAGTCCAACTTCGACCGAGAGGTCAATCGACGGATTCAACTCGGTTGGGCAGCGTTCGGGAAATTACGGCACATCTTCTCGTCAGGTATACCCCAAACCTTGAAAACGAGACTGTACACCCAGTGCGTGTTGCCAGTGATGACATACGGAACTGAGACGTGGTCCTTCACTGCTGGCCGGATGAGGAAGCTCAAGGTCGCTTAGCGAGCTATGGAGAGGGCTATGCTCGGAGTTTCTCTGCGTGATAAACTTAGGAATGAGGATATCCGCAGTAGAACCAGAGTAACCGACATAGCCCAACGGATTAGTAAGCTGAAGTGGCATTGGGCCGGCCATATAGCTCGAAGAACCGACAACCGATGGGGAAGAAAGGTTCTCGAGTGGCAGCCTCGTACCGGTAGGCGAAGTGTAGGGCGTCCCCCCACGAGATGGAGTGACGACCTGGTAAGACATGCAGGAAGTCGATGGATGCAGGTGGCTGAGGACCGTGCTTTGTGGCATTCTTTGGGGGAGGCCTATGTTCAGCAGTGGACTTGTGAAGGGCTGTAATGATGATGATGATGATGATCTATTTTACCATCAATGTCTAAGATTCTTGAAAAGATCACGAATAACCGGTTAACCTGTTATCTTGAAAAGAATTTACTTTTTTCTAAGGCACAGTTTTTTTTTTATAGGATAAGGGTGACAAACGAGCACACAGTCCACCTGATGGTAAGTGGTTGCTGCGGCCCATAGACATCTACATCTATCCTCTGTTACAAATCAAAATGTAGATGCGTTGTCACCCGTGAGGACTAAGATGGAATGCCTCATTTCCAGTAAATAGGCCCTCCAGCCACCTGCACTGACCAAGCGAAACGCAGAGGTGAACCTCTACTTCACGCTGGTTTTCTGTGAGGTCGTGGTACTACCACGGTTCAAGCCGACCCATCCGTACGACAGCAAAAGCTGCCGCGTGGCTCTACCACTGTTAAACACAGTGGTAGAGCCACAGTTCGGATTTATATCTGGTTTATCAACAACAGACACGGTCCATGTACTTACAAACTATATTTTCAAAGAACTTGACAATAACAAAAAGTGTATGGCAATTTTCCTAGATCTAGCCAAGGCATTCGATACGGTCTCTATCCCAATTCTGATTAAGAAACTTGAAAAGGTTGGAGTCAGGGGTACACAACTAAAACTCTTTACTGACTATTTAACAAACCGCACTCAACGTATAAAGATAGGAAATATTATAAGTAAGGATTTACCTGTTACCTATGGTGTACCGCAGGTAGATGACCTATGTAAATTACAGATACCAAATGATCAAATTACATCATTCGCAGATGACACTGCTCTAGTCTTTAGCGCTGACAGTTATGAAGATCTCTTCCGCTATGGAGAAAAGGGTTTTAACTTAGTTACTCAATGGTTACATGATAATGTTCTAACATTAAATGTTGATAAAACGAAGTATCGAATATTTAATAAGAAAGGAAATATGCCAACTATTAATCTTTCAATTACTTCTCATAACTATTCTGTCCTAAGTGAGAGGGAAAACTGTAACTGTCCAAAATTGCAGTCCGTTAATAGTATTAAATATTTAGGAATTTACTTAGATAATAATCTAAGCTTTAACAGTCATATAGATATGCTTACTAGTAAAACTCGTAAATTAATGTATATATTTAAGAGGTTACGTAACGTAACTAATTCGAACATTATTAGAATGTTATATTTAACACTATGCCAATCCATATTAATTTACGGAATCACAATTTGGGGAGGAACATCCAAATCTATTCTCATAAAACTGGAAAGAGCTCAACGCGCTATACTCAAAACATCACGTTCCCACGATTCGACAATATAAAAATGTCAAGTCCTCACGATTCGACAGTTTTATATTTTGTACACCGAAAATAGGCAACCTTCTCTATTACCTTATGATTCATCAATATTACAAGGAAAAAGACGTAAGGATGCTATATGTAAAATAAAACCTCATTCGAGCTTCGCAAAAAAATCTTTTACTTTCTTGGGCAGATACCCCCTAATAATGAGAGCAACAAAAAAACGGCCCCCAGTCCCCGGCGGCCCCGCTATTCCTGGCTACGGTGGCGACCATGGTAACGGCGGGGCAGGGGGTGCTAAGAATCTCCGGTGGAGGTTCGGTTGCCACCTTAGACGACTCGACCTGGCAACGTACAACGCACGCACCCTGAGGACTGACGAGAAGATCGTGGAGCTGGAAGAAGAGATAGACAAGTTGCGCTGGCATATTATAGGATTATCCGAAGTCCGAAGAGAGGGGGAGGACACGGTAATCCTCGAATCCGGCAACTTGCTCTATCACCGGGAGGGCGACCATCTGTCCCAAGGAGGTGTCGGATTTATCGTCCACAAGTCTCTCGTTAACAACGTTGTAAAAATCGGGAGTGTGTCGACGAGGGTTGCGTACCTTATACTCAGAATCACCAAACGGTATTCGCTGAAGGTCATACAGGTTTACGCACCAACCTCGGCACACCCCGATGAGGAGGTGGAGGAAATGTATGAGGATATCTCTAGAGCCATGCATTCCTCCAAAACCCAATATACGGTGTTAATGGGAGACTTCAATGCAAAACTAGGCACAAGAGAGAACGGTGAGCTGAAAGTAGGGAAATTTGGAATAGGGCAACGGAACCCAAGGGGCCAGCAGCTGGCCGACTTCATGGAGAAAGAGGGACTCTTTATGATGAACTCTTTCTTCCAGAAGCGGCCCCACAGGAAGTGGACCTGGTCGAGCCCCGACGGTTCCACAAAAAATGAGATTGACTTCATTATGACGACCAGACGACAACTGTTCAGTGATGTCTCCGTGATCGCGAGGGTGAAAACTGGTAGCGATCACCGAATGGTTAGAGGCACACTGAAACTAAACGTTAAGTTGGAGAGGTCTCGTCTAATGAAGTCAACGCTCCGTCCCCCTCGTGCTCTGTTCCAAAGTCCCGAAACCTTTCAGCTCGAGTTACAAAACCGTTTTCAGTGCCTGGAAGACTGCAATGAAGTGGACGATATGAATGACAAGCTCGTGGAAACTGTCCATGCGGTTGGAGCTAAGTTCTGCAAGACCCGCCGCAGAAGAACACAAAAACTCTCCGATCACACTCTTAATCTCATGGCTGTTAGACGGGAGATGAAGCTACATTCTTCAACAGACTTGACAGCATACAGGCATCTGAACAGACAGATCTCCAAATGCATGCGGCGGGACTTACGCAACTTCAATACAGCTCGTATTGAAGAAGCGATCGAGCGGAACCAAGGCTCCAAAGTCTTTGCCAGAGATCTGTCTGCCAGAAAGAGCCAACTGTCAAAGCTGAAGACAGAATGTGGCAGCATCGTTTCCGGGACACCTGAGATTTTGAGTGAGATTGAGAGGTTCTATGGGCAGCTGTACACATCATCGTTGGAGCCACACGCAAGTGTGAGTAACGATCCAAGAGCGAGTCTCATCCGACACTATTCCGAAGATATCCCGGATGTCAGTCTGAGCGAGATTAGGATGGCTCTCCAGCACCTTAAAAACGGTAAGGCCCCAGGCGAGGATGGAATTACAGCGGAGCTTCTGAAAGCGGGTGGAAGACCGGTACTTGAAGTCCTTCAGAAGCTCTTTAATTCCGTCCTCCATGGTGGCATTACACCGGAGGCGTGGAGCAGAAGTGCGGTGGTCTTGTTCTTCAAGAAAGGTGACAACGCTCTCTTGAAGAACTACAGACCGATTTCCCTTCTGAGCCGCGTCTACGTGCTGTTTTCGAGAGTCATTACGAATCGTCTCGCGCGCAGACTTGACGAGTTCCAGCCTCCCGAACAAGCCGGTTTCCGAAAGGGCTTTAGCACCATAGACCACATACATACCCTGCGGCAAGTTGTACAGAAGTCCGAAGAGTACAATTTGCCACTATGTCTGGCGTATGTGGACTATGAGAAAGCCTTTGATTCCGTCGAAATTTGGGCGGTGCTGCAGTCCCTTCAGCGGTGCCAAGTTGACTGTCGGTATATCGAAGTGTTGAAGTGCTTGTACAGTAGGGCTACGATGGCTATCCGAGTACAGAACCAGAGTACGAAACCTATCCAATTGCAGAGAGGTGTAAGACAGGGTGACGTCATATCCCCGAAACTCTTCACCGCTGCATTGGAAGACGTTTTCAAGCTTCTGGACTGGAAAGGATACGGTATCAACATCAATGGCGAGTACATCACTCACCTTCGATTTGCCGACGATATAGTCCTTATGGCAGAATCGCTGGAGGACCTAAGCACTATGCTCAATGACCTCAATAGTGTTTCCCAACGGATAGGTCTTAAGATGAACATGGACAAAACTAAGATCATGTTTAATGTCCATGTCACACCTATGCCGGTAGTTGTTGGGAACACTAAGCTCGAAGTTGTTGACGAGTATGTTTACCTGGGACAAATAGTCCGACTGGGTAAGTCCAACTTCGACCGAGAGGTCAATCGACGGATTCAACTCGGTTGGGCAGCGTTCGGGAAATTACGGCACATCTTCTCGTCAGGTATACCCCAAACCTTGAAAACGAGACTGTACACCCAGTGCGTGTTGCCAGTGATGACATACGGAACTGAGACGTGGTCCTTCACTGCTGGCCGGATGAGGAAGCTCAAGGTCGCTCAGCGAGCTATGGAGAGGGCTATGCTCGGAGTTTTCTGCGTGATAAACTTAGGAATGAGGATATCCGCAGTAGAACCAGAGTGACCGACATAGCCCAACGGATTAGTAAGCTGAAGTGGCAATGGGCCGGCCATATAGCTCGAAGAACCGACAACCGATGGGGAAGAAAGGTTCTCGAGTGGCAGCCTCGTACCGGTAGGCGAGGTGTAGGGCGTCCCCCCACGAGATGGAGTGACGACCTGGTAAGACATGCAGGAAGTCGATGGATGCAGGTGGCTCAGGACCGTGTTTTGTGGCATTCTTTGGGGGAGGCCTATGTTCAGCAGTGGACTTGTGAAGGGCTGTAATGATGATTCTTGGGAGGTTATTTATATAATAAACTTAATAAAATTTTAAATCTCTTCCCACAAACAAAAAACTCCTTTAAAAGAAATGTTTCCAAATGGTTGGAGACGCTGGATTATGATATGACAGAAAACTTGCTAAGTGTTAATTGCTAATTCTTATAATGTTAAACGACATAACTCTTTCGGTTTGTGGTTTAAGATCTTTATAATCTGATAACTGATCCCAAGTCATTGGCGTAGGGTAAACAGAACACACACTCACACAAACACACAAAAACACACACACACACACACACACACACACACACACACACACACACACGAAAACATGCAATTACATTCTTTCTCTCCTATTTGTATTTCCATACTACAAAGATTGTATTTATCCAAGGGGTGGAGGCCTGGTGATCCATAATACAGGTTTGTACCTAGTTTGGACACCAGTCCCCCGCACAACATATGTATATTTTTAAGCTGTTTACAATCAAATTGTGGGAAATAAATAAATCTATTATTATTATTACTTGGCAGGCAGGTTGGCCGCAGTTTTTCAATCGACTTCAAAAAGGAGGAGGTACTCAATTCGACTGTGTCTTTTTTATGTATGTTACCTCATAACTTTTTTCTCGGTGAATCGATTTCGATAACTCATTTTTTTATTTGAAAGCTGGTGCTTCTCATGTGGTCCAGGTTTGATCGAGATCTGACCAGTAGTTTTTAAGTCATCCTTAATAATTTATATTGAAGTCGGTTTTACGAAATTTTTAATTTTATCACTTGTTTACTTTCTAGTCGTAATATAGTTAGTGGATATTCTTACAACGTCGCTACACGGTATGTATTAAAAATTATTTAGGAATACTTAAATAAAAAGACAGTTAAAATATTTTAAACATTTATTTAAATTCACAGCTCGCCGCTATATCTAGTTTTTTTTACATAGTCTTTTTCTTAGATCCAATATAGGATTATAATAATAAGATTCATGAAGTATACTTTTTCCATATAATTGTAAAATGTTTTTTAACCTAACATTTACTTAATATAGATAGGTATATAATATTATTATTGTTAAATAAATATTATTAAGTATATTAACAATACGACTGTAAAAGCAGTCGAGTGTCATCGTGGATAACAGAAATTTACATCCATTTTTTGTGAAGGATCCGCCCCGTCCACTTCCAAGGATAGTTCCAAGGATAGTTTTTATTCCTCTTCGATCCACATGTGGATTCATGTTTTGTACTTTTTCCTCTTTGATCTATAGATAATACAAAATAAATTAAACTTATAGATCATTAAGTTTCGCTTGCAATAACTGGCAGCAAATTGAGTGCATGTTTATTGTTTTTTTTAAAACATATTTTATATATATTATATATAAATTAAAAAAATGCTACAAAATATCTTATCATTGACATAATAAACGTCTCCCCGGGTTTCGTGAGCCGTAACTTGAACCACAGAACTACTACTAGGCAACTGGTTGTGTTGGAGACTTGTAAATTCCCTGTAGCACAAATTAGTTAGTTCGTTAGTAGTTTGTTTCAAAGTCGGACAGTGGGGAATAGCGTATTTAATAAAGCATTTGCCAGTGAATGAACCCGGTAAATTTAAATAAAGCTTTTAAATAAGCATATTATTTTCATTTTATAGAGTATGGTACTAGACGAGCATAACATTGTGTAAGAGGTAGATAGTTAACAATGAATTGCTGGAACTATCAGGATCATCCATTATCTGCGGAAAAAGGGATGGTGAGGTCTTATGGTAATTTATATTACTCCTGGTACTCTCAATGTAAAGTTTCTTTTTGTTACAGGTAATAAATAATATATATTATAAAGTTAAGTAAATACATTATACATTTAAGTCAAAGTCTCAAAGTATTAATTACATGATATACTATTTATTCTTTATTTTAATCCCCAAATCAAAATAGTTAATCTCAATAATTAAAAATATCTAAACTTTTAATTGCCATTAGATTTTAATATGCAAGCATGTTGATTCATTATCAAAGAAATTAAATTAAACCTTACCCAACAACACTCCTGTTTATATTAATTTTGTAACCTATATTGAGGTGTGCGCATCAAAACGTATTATTACTTTGTATCCTAGCATTGTGAAACGCATTGGCATAGCAAGATATAATTATTTTAGGATCTCAACATAGATGGATCGAAGGGGAAAAAATTATCCATGGATCCGCCTGTGGATAATGATTGTGAATCCAAGTTGACGAAGCTGAATAATCAACATATTGGTTCGAACCCGACTAGGATGAAATGTCTTGTTTTAGTGACCTGAAACTAGAATTCCGTTTATATACGAAAAACAGTAACAATATACTATTTTACACACATCCAATAAAAACATGATACTAATGAGATTATACCATATAAAATGTGCAACATGATGTTGATCATAAATTACAAAAATTAAATATATTATCTATATATACTTAAGGATACAATTGCATTTAATGGAATTCGTGGTACCTAATCTATTGCGTTGGTTCACATGTTATATTTTTAACAAAATTCAGAAGGTTGTTATAATTGGTTACGAATCTAACTCTATTGTTGTCACTTTCGGTGTACCTCAAGGATCAATTTTGGGCCCCTTGCTCTTTATTTTATTCATAAATAACGTCGAGGTCTGTTTCCACAACTCTAATTTATTAATGTACGCTGATTATATTAATATGTATAAAAAATGCCAAAACATTCACGACTGTTCACTTCTTCAAAAAGATCTTGATAGATTTTCTCAGTACTGTTGGATAATAAGCTACACATAAGTCTGCCCAAGTGTAATATAATATCTTTTACGAAGAACAAAAAAACCTTTTAAAATTATTGTATCTATTCTATTCCCTTAAGAAAGTTCATATGGTCAGAGACCTTGGCTTAATACTGGATTCGAAATTACATTTAAATAACCATATCGATTACATAATCAATAAGCTTTTAAACAGTATGGTTTTATCATGAGATCCTCTAAAGACTAAACGATCATCTACTTTCTTAATTCTATACAAAACACACATTCGTTCACAATTAGAATACGCTGTATCAATCTGGAGTCCCTTCTACAAAAAATATTATTGTAAAATGGAAATGGTCCAAAAGAAATTTTTACGCAACATCTACTATAAGTATTACCATTCCAGAATCCCATACGTACAATTATTAAAACACTATAAACTAAAGTTGGAAGTACTATAAAGTAAAGTTGGAATCTGGACTATCGCTTATTATGGTCATGATGCTGCATGGGTTGTGTAATAACTGGTTTGACTGTAGTTATATCACCAATAAGTTATATTATTGTAACTGTAATTCGGCGCGCAGTGCGGGCACCTCGGTCATAAACGCTGGAGCGCGGGCACTCTCTTAGATAATTATAATACACATTTCACAGAATATGATATTTTTGCTCTGTCATCTTTAAAGTTTAAAAGAATGATAACTAAGCTGCTAACTGATAATGATTTATAATTATGAAATAACTAACATAATTACCTACACTCTCATAAATTGCGCAATCATATTAAACATAAGACTAAGCATATATAATTACTTTGTATAATGCATATAATATTAATTGTCTTGTATAACATTAGTGTGTAATTGTTTTTTTGTCCTAATAAAAAGCATGTTCATAATTCACTCTAAAACTTAAACCTAAGTTCTTACTGTATTACTACCATTAAAAACATGCAATCCGCCCCGGCTTCGCCTGAAGAGGATCTATTAATATGGCGTTATTTAGATTTAAGATAATTAAGCAATATTAATTTTATAAAATTTTCGTTTTTCAAAAAAGTCTTCAACTTTATCGGATAAAATATAACATCTATCCCTCTTGGTATTGGCTATTCATAGTTTCATCACTTCGGTTCTGCTATTCTGAAGATTATCCCGGACAGGCAGACAAATATTGAAAAATTGTTATTTAAAAATAATACCATTTGTTTAATTAATGCCAGTTATTACAATATTACAAACATATACTTCAATTTTATTTATTGTATAGATTTACGGCAACAAATAAATATCAACTTTTCATATAGCTTTCAAATTTAAAATAAAACATTTATTTCTTATTTATTTCCAACTAAAATGCTCACAATATTCATTATATCGAATGATTTACATTTTTATACAATGTGTTCATATAATATATTATTTTGTCACATTTATAAATGTTGTATAAAATAAGATCAACATAACATTATGTTTAATTTTATCCTCATTGTCAACTTCTTTAGTGGTATGTCAAAGAAAATTAAATGTGAACTCGTCACAACATAAAATATATGTCTATTGTGTCAGTTTTATATATAAAGCTTAACTAGATGTTACGGCCTTTACAAGAATATTAACGGTTTTTACCAACTTACTCCAGCCTTTTCATCATTCATCATCATTACAGCCCTTCACAAGTCCACTGCTGAACATAGGCCTCCCCCAAAGAATGCCACAGAGCACGGTCCTGAGCCACCTGCATCCATTGACTTCCTGCATGTCTTACCAGGTCGTCACTCCATCTCGTGGGGGGACGCCCTACACTTCGCCTACTGGTACGAGGCTGCCACTCGAGAACCTTTCTTCCCCATCGGTTGTCGGTTCTTCGAGCTATATGGCCGGCCCACTGCCACTTCAGCTTACTAATCCGTTGGGCTATGTCGGTAACTCTGGTTCTACTGCGGATATCCTCATTCCTAAGTTTATCACGCAGAGAAACTCCGAGCATAGCCCTCTCCATAGCTCGCTGAGCGACCTTGAGCTTCCTCATACGGCCAGCAGTGAAGGACCACGTCTCAGTTCCGTAAGTCATCACTGGCAACACGCACTGGTTGTACAATTTCGTTTTAAGGTTTTGAGGTATGTCTGACGAGAAGATGTGTCGTAGCTTCCCGAACGCTGCCCAGCCGAGTTGAATCCGTCGATTGACCTCTCGGTCGAAGTTGGACTTACCTAGTCGGACTATTTGTCCCAGGTAAACATACTCGTCAACAACTTCGAGCTTAGTGCTCCCAACAACTACCGGCATAGGTGTGACATGGACATTAAACATGATCTTTGTTTTGTCCATGTTCATCTTAAGACCTATCCGTTGGGAAACACTATTGAGGTCATTGAGCATAGTGCTTAGGTCCTCCAGCGATTCTGCCATAAGGACTATATCGTCGGCAAATCGAAGGTGAGTGATGTACTCGCCATTGATGTTGATACCGTATCCTTTCCAGTCCAGAAGCTTGAAAACATCTTCCAATGCAGCGGTAAAGAGTTTCGGGGATATGACGTCACCCTGTCTTACACCTCTCTGCAATTGGATAGGTTTCGTACTCTGGTTCTGTACTCGGATAGCCATCGTAGCCCTACTGTACAAGCACTTCAACACTTCGATATACCGACAGTCAACTTGGCACCGCTGAAGGGACTGCAACACCGCCCAAATTTCGACGGAATCAAAGGCTTTCTCATAGTCCACATACGCCAGACATAGAGGCAAATTGTACTCTTCGGACTTCTGTACAACTTGCCGAAGGGTATGTATGTGGTCTATGGTGCTAAAGCCCTTTCGGAAACCGGCTTGTTCGGGAGGCTGGAAGTCGTCAAGTCTGCGCGCGAGACGATTCGTAATGACTCTCAAAAACAGCACGTAGACGCGGCTCAGAAGGGAAATCGGTCTGTAGTTCTTCAAGAGAGCGTTGTCACCTTTCTTGAAGAACAAGACCACCGCACTTCTGCTCCACGCCTCCGGTGTAATGCCACCATGAAGGACGGAATTAAAGAGCTTCTGAAGGAGTTCAAGTACCGGTCTTCCACCCGCTTTCAGAAGCTCTGCTGTAATTCCATCCTCGCCTGGGGCCTTACCGTTTTTAAGGTGCTGGAGAGCCATCCTAATCTCGCTCAGACTGACATCCGGGATATCTTCGGAATAGTGTCGGATGAGACTCGCTCTTGGATCGTTACTCACACTTGCGTGTGGCTCCAACGATGATGTGTACAGCTGCCCATAGAACCTCTAAATGTCACTCAAAATCTCAGGTGTCCCGGAAACGATGCTGCCACACTCTGTCTTCAGCTTTGACAGTTGGCTCTTTCTAGCAGACAGATCTCTGGCAAAGACTTTGGAGCCTTGGTTCCGCTCGATCGCTTCTTCAATACGAGCTGTATTGAAGTTGCGTAAGTCCCGCCGCATGCATTTGGAGATCTGTCTGTTCAGATGCCTGTATGCTGTCAAGTCTGTTGAAGAATGTAGCTTCATCCCCCGTCTAACAGCCATGAGATTAAGAGTGTGATCGGAGAGTTTTTGTGTTCTTCTGCGGCCGGTCTTGCAGAACTTAGCTCCGACCGCATGGACAGTTTCCACGAGCTTGTCATTCATATCGTCCACTTCATTGCAGTCTTCCAGGCACTGAAAACGGTTTTGTAACTCGAGCTGAAAGGTTTCGGGACTTTGGAACAGAGCACGAGGGGGACGGAGCGTTGACTTCATTAGACGAGACCTCTCCAACTTAACGTTTAGGTTCAGTGTGCCTCTAACCATTCGGTGATCGCTACCAGTTTTCACCCTCGCGATCACGGAGACATCACTGAACAGTTGTCGTCTGGTCGTCATAATGAAGTCAATCTCATTTTTTGTGGAACCGTCGGGGCTCGACCAGGTCCACTTCCTGTGGGGCCGCTTCTGGAAGAAAGAGTTCATCATAAAGAGTCCCTCTTTCTCCATGAAGTCGGCCAGCTGCTGGCCCCTTGGGTTCCGTTGCCCTATTCCAAATTTCCCTACTTTCAGCTCACCGTTCTCTCTTGTGCCTAGTTTTGCATTGAAGTCTCCCATTAACACCGTATATTGGGTTTTGGAGGAATGCATGGCTCTAGAGATATTCTCATACATTTCCTCCACCTCCTCATCGGGGTGTGCCGAGGTTGGTGCGTAAACCTGTATGACCTTCAGCGAATACCGTTTGGTGATTCTGAGTATAAGGTACGCAACCCTCGTCGACACACTCCCGATCTTTACAACGTTGTTAACGAGAGACTTGTGGACGATAAATCCGACACCTCCTTGGGACAGATGGTCGCCCTCCCGATGATAGAGCAAGTTGCCGGATTCGAGGATTACCGTGTCCTCCCCCTCTCTTCGGACTTCGGATAATCCTATAATATGCCAGCGCAACTTGTCTATCTCTTCTTCCAGCTCCACAATCTTCTCGTCAGTCCTCAGGGTGCGTGCGTTGTACGTTGCCAGGTCGAGTCGTCTAAGGTGGCAACCGAACCTCCACCGGAGATTCTTAGCACCCCCTGCCCCGCCGTTACCATGGTCGCCACCGTAGCCAGGAATAGCGGGGCCGCCGGGGACTGGGGGCCGTTTCTTTGTTACTGTCATTCATAGGGGGGTATTTGCCATAGTTGCCACGCTTGGCGAGCGGGTTGGCAACCGCAGTTTTTTTATTGTAATTTGGCTATTATCAGGAAGATGCTGCTGCCCATCTCCTGCCTGTTTCCCTTTGTCGCCTTTTACGACACCCACGGGAGGATATGGGGTAGTGGATATTCTTGACCGCCACTACACGGCAAGCCTTTTAATGTTACTTAATTCAATAAATTATTTACATGCAAAAAGTTAGCTTTTACTCGCGAAAGTATAACTTATAACGTTTGTGCATATGAATGTTTTCCCACAACCAGTTTGCATAATTTTATTCAGTCTAATGTTTGTTTATAAAATGTTAAAAAGTTTATCGTTAGTTCTGGTTTCGATTACACACGTACGATAATTGAGACGTGTGTTTATTAGATAACGATTTGCTCCCTAAATTTTAATTTTATACCCTGTGAATAAGAATATGTTGGCTATGTTCTCAATAATAAGACAATAAATAATATTAATTGCGCAAAATTCACCAAGCTGTTCTACACGAGATGTTTAAAATTAATTGCCAATAGTACCAACGGAATTCAATGTAATTTTTTATTTCATTATTATGTTTATAATTTACCGGATAATATATATATATATTTTTAAATTTTTAGATTAGGTACTATTAGTAGGTATAATACCTCTACGATCATTACAACACAAGCATTTTCAAAAGTAGTTGGTTGGATGTGAAGGTTTAATTCTTTAAAAAACAATTCAACGTATATTTACCTGTTAATTTAATTTAATATTACTATCCTATCTTTGTTTGTATTAAAATATATTGTAATAAATTTTTAAGCTTTCTTCATTTGTTCCAATCGATCTTATAAAAATAATTAAACCGTCACATTTTTTTATAGGATAAGGGTGACAAACGAGCACACAGTCCACCTGATGGTAAGTGGTTGCTGTGGCCCATGGACATTTGCATCTATCCTCGATTACGAATCAAAATGCAGATGCGTTGTCACCCGTGAGAACTAAGATAAAATGCCTCTTTTCCAGTAAAAAGGGTCTCCGGTTCTTTACACTCACCATACGAAACACAGCAGCATTAAGCTGCTACTTTACGCTGGTATTCTGTGAGAGCGTGGTCCTTCCCCGGTCGAGCCGATCCATTCGTGCTACAACTATACCAGTAATATAGCTGCAGCATGGCTCTACCACGTAAAATGCACATCCAACCAACTACTAGTTTTTATATATTTATAAAACAATTCAACGGTCTATTTAACATTTTATGTTCTTAGCACGTTTTTAAAATATTACATTTATCATCCCATCAGAATAGAACCGTCTAACATATTATATTATTATTAACTTTAATTCAATAATAACTGTCATCCTATTTTCTCTAAACAATGATATACAATAAATCTAAAAATATCTTTACAAAGTATAACAGTAAAAAACATGCGTGAGTATCGTGGAACACTCGGTTAGAACGAAGTTCCTTTCGTAGTATATTTTTATTGATAAACGTATTATATTATTGATTAACAAATACAAAGAAATAAATGAGTTACATACTAGCGTCTATTAAAATGAAGCGCCATTTAAAATAATATTTCTTTCAGATAAGAAAAGTGCGAGGGAAATGGATATTATTTCATTTCGCTTCCTTATAGCCGCGAAGGTCGTCTAAACTACGTCAGAAGGGTCGTAACGGAAAAATCTTACACTTTTTCTCGCCTAACCCCCATCCGCCAAATTCGACCGTCAGATAAGGAACTTCGTTCCAATAATATACAAAGTAAGTTACTTTTATCATTAAATTAATATTATTTCAGAAAATTATATTTACTGTTGTCGATAACTTTATTGCCATCATTAAATAATGGCGCTAAATACATTTATATACATTTCGTTGGTTCTTTCTTAAACTACAACGTAAACTTACTTATAAAAATTGATGTTTAAAATAGCTTTTTCCCTTTTCACTAAATGACAATAGAAAGAGATAGCTATAGCGATAATTAATACCTACATATAGTAAGCAATAATAAATTATTTTCAGTAGGTAAGTCCGGTAAACTATATAAAGAAAATAAGAAAAGCTTTATTTCCTACAGTAACGTAGCACAACAAAGATTCGTAGAACTCGCCCTTTGGTGTAGAGATATTATAGAGCTAGTTTTTTTATAATCTATTAGCTGCTAACCGGCACGTTGCAGTCGCAAAAGAAATAATAATTGTAGAATCGTTTCAAATTTGGAAGAGTTATATTTTTTTAAATAAGACTGATAATACATTAATTGAAGTTGAATGATATATAACTTTCAAATAAATTTGTCGGTACATACGCGCACCACCTACTGTAGGTTAATTGTACTATGCCTATATTCAAGTGCAAGCAATAAGTTAACAAAGTTTTACCGCAATCAGATGAAAGTTATGGCAGCGTATAAAATACGAATAAACAAACATTAATTTTTATATATTACATAAATAATATAAGTACTTTATTCAATCGTTTTATAATGTCATCAGAAACATTTATCGAAATTCTACCTCCTGTTTTGTGGTGTACATTACAGCCTAAATAAGTCACCACTGGCCACAGGTCAGCTAACATTTCATATTTCACATTTATGAGAGCGTTGGGGCTGTTAGTCCGCCATGCTACTCCTACGCGTGTTGGCAGACTTCATTGTGTTCTAAATATTTAGTTTTTCACACATGCAATTTTCGCAAACAAAACAAACTTACGATACTTCAGATAACATCCTGCTGGTTTCGAAATAAGATTGCTCGCGCTTGATGAAATTTACGGCGCTTATTTCCTGAACGTTTACGGTTCGGCGTTCATATATTATATTGTCTTTTAGATAAAATATTTAAAAAAAACTTGAACATTTTTATTAGAAAAAAATGAGACGGTTGTTTTTTTAATAATCATATAGATTAATTACAGCCAATAATATTTGTATCTTTAGTACCTACAAAAAATCTTGAATTATAATCATTCATATTACTTACATACATTACAATGCGGTGACTTTTACCACCTTTCACTATACGAAGTACTTTTTATTTATTCTTTGCTACTGTGAAGTAAAAATAAGGTGTAGTAAGTGAACGAAGTTTTTCAATGTCTTTTATCAAATTATCTATCAATAAACACATATTAATAATTTGAAGTAAACTTTTTATCTATCCACCGTTTCAAGGTCAAGGACTTTACAAATTCATTGATACTTACCACGAGTATAGAGTACCACTCTATACTCGTGGTGCACATAATTTAAACTTCGTTGTTCTATTATTTATTCTGTGGTTGTATTATTATTTGATTTTTTTTTTTAATAAGAAGATTTAAAATAAAATTTTAAATCTTCTTATTAAAAATTAATTTTAAAATTAATTTTAAAAAAAAAAAGTTAATATGTATGCCAATTTATCTAATTTATTCGCCTATTACACCATACTTTTTCCTCGCGGTAAAAAGGTCATCAGCTATATATCGTTACTTTTTAGTTTCATTTTTGAGCTAAGTAGGTCAGGCTTAATAGTGCATATTGATTAATAAATCGGATGGTATTAACCCTCCAGTTTATTAATTTTGCAGCTTGCAAAGTAAAAGCAACCTAGTAATGATGGATGAATTCCTTTGTAGACCCTGAGGGCCAGTTCACACCGAGATGTGACGCGACGCGACGATGCTTCAAGAGGCCAGTGGTTGTATATCGCGCAGCGCGCCGCTACAAGACGCATCGTGAAGTTGCTGGCAGCGCACCGCTTTTGTATGCTGCGCCTACTGACGAAGCACCGCTGCGTCGCGCTACGCCGCGAGGCATCTCTAGGCGTAGCGAGGCGTAGCGCGATGCCGCGAGGCATTTTCCAATTATCTCAATATAATATGTATCTTTTTGTGTAGCAAATAAAGTTATATTTTGTACCACTGTCTTAAAAAGTGCGCGCTGCGTTGCGCTGCGTCGAGTCTCGGTTTGAACTGACACTAAGATGTTTTGAAAAATAATGACACTGCTACACGGCTTGGCATATCATACATGAATGCTAGTCTTTTCCCCAAAGCGTACAATTCACTTATTTATTTAAACGTATATCTATGTATACATTTTTATTAATAATTTTAACATATTATATTATACGATAGTACACGAATAAGCATAAATGTGAATGAATTTTGCTAAAAATGATATTTTCAGTAAGAAGGTTCATCTTCATTTAGGTCATATTAAGCTAAAATGGTTGAGACACATATTATGTGCCTCTAAGCCTGTAATATTCTTTTTAACCACAACATCGACTATCTAATACCATTGGAAGTTGTATGTTATATAATAACTGAAAATAGAACACTAAGAGGTTTTAATCAGTGCGGGCCTAATATAACCTGTCCTTGTGCTCCCGAGGCGAGCGTGCGTGGTAATTTCTAAATGGATAAAATGGTATAAGCAACACGGGAAAACTCAATTCACTGCTTCCCAAATACAAACATACATGTACACAATACACAATAAGATCAGAGTGAAATATATTACAAAGGACCAGAGTAGGTTTAGACTGTTTGTGACTTAATTCAATGGTGAGACTTCAACAATTAAGTAAGTTCAGCCCGACTAAATTCAGTCAGTTAAATAGTGAATTAGTAAGTGACGGTGTTGTTACCCTTCATGGAGACACTCATGCGCCGAACCGGTGGTAAGGTGGTCCGCGCGGGCACGGGGTGCCGTGGACGGGAAGGTCTCGGCGGCAGTCGCGAGTCCGTGCTAGCGCGGGCGCGGAACTCGTCCGCGCACTCCGACAGCCCTGACGAAGAGTTAGAGTCACTGCGCACCACACCCACCTCCTCCTCCTCGTCTAGCTCTACTTCTGTCCAGCGGCGACCTGGAAGTGTAGAAACGTAACCAGTGCTTCATGACTATATCACACAACTGACTATATCTATACAAATAAATAAAATTGAAGTGTCTGTTTGTAATGTCAAAATTACGGCTTTTTACTAAATGCATATGAAAGTACCTATATATACGATACTTATAACAAAAACACAATTTTTTAAAATTTTGTGTGTCTGTTTGTCTGTCTGACTGTCTGTCTATTTGTCTGTCTGTCTGTTTGTTCCGGCTAGTCTCTGAAACGGCTGGACCGATTTTGACGGGACTTTCACTGGCAGATAGCTGATGTCATAAGGAGTAACTTAGACTACTTTTATTTCAGAAAAAGAATTAGGGTTCCGCGCAAAAAAATTATAACCCCAAAAACACGCGGACGAAATCGCGAGAAACAGCTACTATGTAAATAATTAAACTTCAAAAAGAAGCTATAATTCTTTACAATGTCTTAATTGCCTTCTTTACAATGTCTTAATTGCCTTGATGACCGTAAACGGGATTGCTGACCATGAGGTCCCAAAATCAGTTCTTGGGGGTTTCTGTCAAGAAATTCACACTAGCAGCCCGGAGTCAGGAAGCTGGCGGTGTTTCCTCCCCTGCTCGGAGAGTACGTAAAGCCGTTGGTCCTGGGCCTGATCCCACTCCGATCGTGTCGGATTACCGTCCCGTCGGACTATGAACGTGATCGAATAGAGAGTGCATCTGTGCTTACGCATTCACTTGGCCACCATAATCCTGCCTTGCGCAAATGACTAGTGTGATGAAATGACAAATCATTGTTATGACACTATGTATTTGCACAGACTTCAGAAGCTATTATGTGAAAATTATTTTATTTGTTTTGAAGTCGGTTTTACTTTTTTAAAGTATAATTATTAAACCTTTTGGGTGCATTGAGGAACATCACAACTTCAATGTAACAATTAGAATGTCGCCTACAGTTCATACCCTATTTTTCCACCATTAGGGGTGAAATGTATTCTGAAAATATTTACGAACCACCCCTGAAGTATAACTTATTTAATAAAAGAAGAATCATTAAAATCCGTTCAGTCAATTCCGAGAAATCATACATAAAAAAACATACGCGTCATATATAGAACCTTCCCTTTATTGGAACTCGGTTAAATATTAAACACAACACAATTTAAAATAAACAAAATTTTACACTAATGGTTATTGTCAAACACAATTATTTATATATACAAAGTTAGCAAAAATATATTATAGTAGACACCAGCTTTTTACCCGCAGCTTCTATATAGGAAAATCATTAATATTAGGTCTTTACCTATGAAATTGCCGTTTTTTATGAAATAAGTCAACGTAATTTTTTTCTATGTTTTTTATTTCTATTAATCAAAGTAATCACTTTTTGTGATTTTTTCAATTCGTAGTCGATTATTTCTTGAAGAAATCAGCTGGACAGGAGGTAATAAATTCTTTAACGCCATTGAATTTTTTCCCGCCAAAAGTTATCCAAATTGTGGGAAAAAATTGTAGAAATCTGTAGGCGCAAGATCTGATGAGTATGGCGGATGATGGAGAGCTACCGACTCTTGTAACTTAGAGACCGTCTGTTGTTCAGTATGAGGTCGCGCATTATCGTGCAGGAGCAGCGCGGACGAGCGATTGACCAAAGATGGTTGAAGACGTGCGAGCTTCTCCATCATAGTGTTCAGTTCTTAACAGTATACATCTGCAGTAATGCTCATCCGGTTTGGTAAGAAGTGTGATGAATCACACAGGCGCTAGACTAAACAGTGACCATCACTTTTCTAGGGGTAAGTTTACAACCTGAACCAGGATCCAACCAACTCGCTGAGCGCCTGCAGTTGTTAAACAGAATCCATTTTTTGTCGCAGATAACAATGCGGTTCATTCCTTCGTTTGTGGGTCTGTTGGGCAATACAAGGCACGTCTCGACACATAGGCGCCGCCAGGATTACTTTCAGGAAGGTGAATCTGCATCTACACGTTGTACTATTAACTAATATAAAACATAGCATTATACATGATGTATATTATGTAGACAAATGTCAAATTTAAATTGCGCTGGTATTTGATTGAATATATTACGTTCATCGAAAATATACTTTATCTCTGTAGTCGATGGTTGGCAATTGGCATTATGACTCGGGGAATCCCCGCTGCCGCGCGACATGCTTAGTGTTCACAGGGAACGAGTAGAGGAGGATACTAAATTTATTGACAAGGTGATGAACAAATTCGGACAGCAACTCCAGTTCTTATTCAAACAGTAACTTAATAATAAAAAAAATTAATTTTTTCTATGTATGTTCTTTTCTGACAAGTGCATCCCCTTGCACCCTGCTGCCGGGCCCATGTCTCAACACGTACTTTGCGCTAGCGATAATTGAGTTCGTGGGGTACCCATTGGCCAAGTTTTTTACCTTGCCAATTTGCCACCAATGGACCAATATTGTTTTGATGCTAACGTCAAAAGCTGCTGCTAATATAACCGTAGATTGAGTATCATCAGCTTCCACAATCGCCTTTAATTTGTCAATTTCGACTAAAGATTTCGGACTATCACGGGGTTTATTTTACAGATCGACATTTCCAGAACGGAAACGGGCAAATCAATAATAGGTGGTTTTTTTTTTATAGGACAAGGGTGACATACGAGCACACAGTCCACCTGATGGTAAGTGGTTGCTGCGGCCCATAGACATCTACATCTATCCTCTGCTACAAATCAAAATGTAGATGCGTTGTCACCCGTGAGGACTAAGATGGAATGCCAGTAAAAAGGGCCTCCGGCCACCTGCACTCATCAAGCGAAACGCAGAGGTAAACCTCTACTTCACGCTGGTTTTCTGTGAGGTCGTGGTACTACCCCGGTTCGAGCCGGCCCATCCGTGCGACAGCAAAAGCTGCCGCGTGGCTCTACCACTGTAAGATGTGCGTTTGTTTGTAGTATTTGCTCTGTAAACGTAACCACGGCACAAGCCGCACGCAACATCAACGATGTTGCGTGCGGCTTGTGCCGCGTTGCTGCCACGACGGTACTCATATTTTATACTCAATAAACATATGACTGATTTTGAAAAAAAATTCCATGTTTTTAAAATAAAATTAATTTAAAATTAGAATTCTTAACCAAACAAAAATTATTTTCTATTACAGCTTTTGTCAGGTTTTTTTTATTTAAATTTTTATTTTAGTTATTTTAAACAGTTTTCAAATAATCCGAGTACTAAAAAAATTTTTAGGTTTGAATTTAGGAATATTTAATAGATACAACGACATTATTCCGAACTATTCCGAAGATATCCCGGACGTCAGTCTGAGCGAGATTAGAATGGCTCTCCAGCACCTTAAAAACGGCAAGGCCCCAGGCGAGGATGAAATTACAGCGGAGCTTCTGAAAGCGGGTGGAAGACCGGTACTTGAAGTCCTTCAGAGGCTCTTTAATTCCGTCCTCCATGGTGGTGTTACACCGGAGGCGTGGAGCAGAAGTGCGGTGGTCTTGTTCTTCAAGAAAGGTGACAACGTTCTCTTGAAGAACTACAGACCAATTTCCCTTCTGAGCCGCGTCTACGTGCTGTTTTCGAGAGTCATTACGAATCGTCTCGCGCGCAGACTTGACGACTTCCAGCCTCCCGAACAAGCCGGTTTCCGAAAGGGCTTTAGCACCATAGACCACATACATACCCTTCGGCAAATTGTACAGAAGTCCAAGGAGTACAATTTGCCACTATGTCTGGCGTATGTGGACTATGAGAAAGCCTTTGATTCCGTCGAATTTTGGACGGTACTGCAGTCCCTTTAGCGGTACCAAGTTGACTGTCGGTATATCGAAGTGCTGAAGTGTTTGTACAGTAGAGCTACGATGGCTATCCGAGTATAGAACCAGAGTACGAAACCTATCCAATTGCAGAGAGGTAAGACAGGGTGATGTTATATCCCCGAAACTCTTCACCGCTGCATTGGAAGACGTTTTCAAGTTTTTGGACTGGAAAGGATACGGTATTAACATCAATGACGAATACACCACTCACCTTCGATTTGCCGACGATAAAATCCTTATGGCAGAATCGCTGGAGGACCTAAGCACCATGCTCAATGACCTCAATAGTGTCTCCCAACGAATAGGTCTTAGGATGAACATGGACAAAACAAAGATCATGTTTAATGTCCATGTCACACCTATGCCGGTAGTTGTTGGGAGCACTAAGCTCGAAGTTGTTGATGAGTATGTTTACCTGGGACAAATAGTCGGACTAGGTAAGTTCAACTTCGACCGAGAGGTCAATCGACGGATTCAACTCGGCTGGGCAGCGTTCCGGAAACTACGACACATCTTCTCGTCAGACATACCTCAAAACCTTAAAACGAAATTGTACAACCAGTGCGTGTTGCCAGTGATGACTTACGGATCTGAGACGTGGTCCTTCACTGCTGGCCATATGAGGAAGCTCAAGGTCGCTCAGCGAGCTATGGAGAGGGCTATGCTCGGGGTTTCTTTGCGTGATAAACTTAGAAATGAGTATATCCGCAGTAGAACCAGAGTAACCAACATAGCCCAACGGATTAGTAAGCTGAAGTGGCAGTGGGCCGGCCATATAGCTCGAAGAACCGACAACCGATGGGGAAGAAAGGTTCTTGAGTGGCAGCCTCGTACCGGTAGGCGAATTGTAGGGCGACCCCCCACGAGATGGAGTGACGACCTGGTAAGACATGCAGGAAGTCGATGGATGCAGGTGGCTCAGGACCGTGCTTTGTGGCATTCCCTGGAGGAGGCCTATGTTCAGCAGTGGATTTATGAAAGGCTGTAATGATGATGAATGATGAATAGGTACAAGAAAGTTTTGAAAATTCTTATCCTTGTTTTTGGTGTTTTTAACTTGTTAAAGTAGCTTTATCATAATCATCATTCATCATTACAGCCCTTCACAAGTCCACTGCTGAACATAGGCCTCCCCCAAGGAATGACACAAAGCACGGTCCTGAGCCACCTGCATCCATCGACTTTCGCATGTCTTACCAGGTCGTCACTCCATCTAGTGGTGGGACGCCCTTCACTTTGTCCACCAGTACGAGGCCGCCACTCGAGAACCTTTTCTCCCCATCGGTTGTCGGTTCTTCGAGCTATATGGACGGCGCATTGCCACTTCAGCTTACTAATCCGTTGGGCTTTGCCAGTCACTCTGGTTTTACTGTGGATATCCTCATTTCTAAGTTTATCACGCAGAGAAACCCCGAGCATAGCCCTCTCCATAGCTCGCTGAGTAACCTTGAGCTTCCTCATACGGCCAGCATTGAAGGACCAGCTCTCAGTTCCATAGGTCTTCACTGACAACACGCGCTGGTTGTACAGTCTCGTTATCAAGTTTTGAGGTATACCTGACGAGAAGATTTGCCGTAGTTTCCCGAACGCTGCCCAGCCGAGTTGAATCCATCGATTGACCTCTCAGTCAAAGTTGGACTTACCTAGTCGGGCTATTTGGCCCAGGTAAACATATCGTCAACAACTTAACAACGTGTAGTGGTGGGTAAGAATACCCACTACCCCACATCTTGCCGTGGGTGTCGTAAAAGGCGACATATGGAAACTGAGAAACTGAACTTTTTGTACGTGGTAGAGCCATGCTGCAGCTATATTAGTAGTATAGTTGTAACACGAAGGTCGGTTGACCGGGGAAGGACCACGCTCTCACAGAATACCAGCATCAAATAGCAGCTTAACATTGCTGTATTTCGTATGGTGTGTGTACAGAACCGGAGACCCTATTTACTGGAAAAGAGGTATTCCATCTTAGTCTTCACGGGTGACAACGCATCTGCATTTTGATTCGCAAACGAGGATAAATATCTATGGGCCACAGCAACCACTTACCATCAGGTGGACTGTGTGCTCATTTGTCACCCTATCCTATAAAAAAAAAACTGAGGCAGAAGATGGGCAGCAGCATCTTTCTGATAACAGTAAAACAACAACAAAAATTGTGGTTGCCAACCCTCTCGCCAAGCGTGGCAATATCAAAAATGTGGCAAATATTAAAGAAAAACATGACTTAACGAATTCCATTTGATTTAGCAAAATCCAACTTAAGATTTTTTATAGAATATGGGTAAATAACGAGCACACATTTCCCCTGATGGTAATTTGATGCTGTGGCCTATAGACATCTACATTTATATTTGTATGATAATCAAAATGCAGATGCGTTGTGGATTAAGATTAAGATAGAATGCCTCATTTCCAGTAAAAAGCATCTCCGATTCTCTACACTCACCATACGATACACAGCAACATTAAGTTGCTATTTTACGCTGGTATTCTGTGAGAGCGTGGGTCTACCCCGGTCGAGCCGACCCATGCTGCAGCCACAATACAGCTGTAGCGTAGCTTTACAACATTCATAATTTAACATACCTTTAGATAAAGTACAGATACGTAAGATTTAATCACTGTTCTTGTTTATTCGCCTGTTTTTGAACCTTCTACCAATTTACATTGTAATAATGTATATTTACGTGGTAGAGCCATACTGCAGCTATATTAATAGTATAGTTGTAACACGAATGGGTCGGCTCGATCGGGGAAGAACCACGCTCTCACAGAATACCAGCGTAAAATAGCAGCTTGATGCTGCTGTGTTTCGTATGGTGAGTGTAGAGAACCGGAGATCCATTTTACTGGAAAAATATGCATTCTATCTTAGTCCTCACAGCTGACAACGCATCTGCATTTTAATTCGCAAACGAAGATAGATGTAGATGTCTATGGGCCACAGCAACCACTTACCATCAGGTGGACTGTGTGCTCGTTTGTCACCCTTATTGTATAAAAAAAATATTGTCTTACCTTTGCTCATTTGTTTTTTTTACTTTAACACAAATACTCCGGAAAATGCCTAATAAACGTAAATTGCACAGCACGACGATTTGCCTAGCATTGTGGTATCCTGTTTATTTCTCGTATACAAAGTCGTTTTTCGGTAACCGGTATTAAAACTGTAACCTGAATAGAGGTAACATGTGTTTCTTCTTCTTGGTTACCCAGATATGGGTAACCTTAGTCGTAAAAGTTAACGAAATTCTTCGATACCTGTACCGTAATTTATATAGGTTTTTGGTCCCTGTTATCAGATAAACGCTCCTGCCCATCTTGGTCAACTTCCCTCTATCGCCTCTTACGACAAATACCGGACGATGTGGAAGTACCTTGTAATTATATTAAATAAAAATAAATCTTTTTTAACACATAGGGAAGTATTATGATTAATAAAAGTGGAAGACTTTAATCATTATACGCATAAAATAGGTCACGTCGGGGATTTTCATGTTTTAAAAAAGAGTATTAGCGCTGTTCCGATGCTTGTTAACGGACTTCAATTACTCAGATATTGAAGTTTCATTACAATGTTTTCTCATATCCCGAGCACGCGGCAAATCAATTATGATGCTAAAGGGGGATCGAACTCGGTTTACTCGCGCAGTGCGAATTTTAAAGGCAAACTCTTATAGCTTGAACTACCCAGTTTAATAAATAGATAACAAAGGTAACAAACAATCCCCTTTCAAATAATTTAAATGAGTTATATCATAAAATATAGCAATAATATTAAAAATGAGAGAGCGAAAAAAATAACATTTGAAAGGAATATCAGGGTTGGTGCAAGTTGAAAAGATTAAACGAATACCTACATAATCCTTTGTAGAATTTAATTAAACCGCGCGCGTTTGACATAGGATATAATTTGTAAGCCCATGTTGCGCAATATTGCAAGGTTTTTAATTAGCAATGTTTACAAACCTTGAGTTTCAGAAATAAACTATTTTAGGGAAAAAGAATATTTAATTGAAGTTTAGTAAAATATTTTGCATTTCATGTTTACACACAGGAATCAGATAATGGAAATGTAACTAAAACTTTGTAAGAGAATGCACCAAAAAATGAATGCAGAAATTACGCCAGCACGGACATACAATATTTAGTTCAAAAGAAGAAAAAATATGCTAATTAACTATGTGTTCATCATATTTTTTCGTTTTTATATGTTTTTATCATACAAGTGAGAATGTCCAATGGGTGCATAGTCAATCTGATAGACGCTATAGCCCATAAGCACCTACATGTGTTTTCCTGAGGACAAAGATGGAATGCCTTGTTTAAAGTCATTGCCACCAATGTAAAGAAAACCGGAGACGGTTTTAGTTTTACACTGGTATTGTGCGAAATTGCGGCCCTTCTTTTCGACTCGGTGGCGCTTTTACAGCAGCTGTGTACAGCTATGGCTTGGCTCTATCACATAAAATATTTCAATATAACGTTACAGGTTATAAAATTGTCAAGAAATTAATGGTGCCAACAGTAATTTTATGACGATAGGAACTTACTGAATGGTGTGGTGGGATGGTCTTGTGCGGAATCAGATGCTGCACGACTAAGCGGCCTGTCCATTGCTGTGTATCCCACATGGGCTTCAGCACGACCCCAGGACCATTTGCTGCCCACGCGCCAGAAGCGGCGAGCGTCACGAAATACACCCCAAACCTAAGAATAAAAGTTGTAATTCATACAATGCTCTCCAAGCCATTGATACCGCAGGAAAAGCTGTCTTAATCCTGTTCCTGTAATAAATATTATTCAGGAATTGTTATAGTGCTAAAACTAAAACCGTCTTATCGGTCGGCTTAAACTATGGTTTAAGAAGAGTCATTCTAACTAAAGAAGCCACTTAGCCGCGTCGGCACAGTTTTCGCGAAATTTGTAATTTGTTGTCAAATTCCATATCTTACTGAAATGGCTATTTCCACGGAGCATCTTTCGTGAAACAGAGTCTAGCTTAAACCTGAGACTAATTATAAACTACTTTTTGTTATAAAGCCGAAACTGTCGAATGGAAGCACTTAGTCGTCCTAACCGATACAAAGCTTATACGATAAGATCAGGGATAAAATGGGATGATGCGTCAGAGACATTAAAACCTACAACGCTTTAGTTGGGATTCGGGTCTAGAGCGCGCTTAGTAGGCAGGCATTATATCCACTAAGCCACGTAGACGTCATATTCTATGACCTGATTGACTGCCTCGTTGGTCTACAGGTCGTAAATGCGGTTGCTCATCATGAGGTACCGGGTCCGATTTCCGGGTGGAGCCCAAATTAATAATTGAGTTTTTCTGTCAAAAAATTATGCCCGGAGTCAGGAATTTGGCGGTGTTTCACTTCCGTGCCTCGGAAAGCACGTAAAGCCGTTGGTCCTGTGCCGAATCTCTCTCCGGTCACATCGGATTACCGTCTTATCGACTATGGGAGTGAGGGAACAGAGAGTACACCTGCAATTGCTCATTCGCTCGGGCATTACTATTACATGCCTATACTACCGTGCACACTACATGTGCCGTAAAAAACCGTAGATCGTCCTCATTTAAAGATAAGGAATTATTTTCACCAGTTTCCATATACACATTAATTTTTTAAACGTAAAATAAAATAAAATCAGTTTTTTATTTGTTTATTACAAGGTGACACTGAAAATCAAAAACTGAACAAACTAGCAAGTTATTAGTTTTATTATATCTTTTCAAAATAATGTCCATTTACATCAATACATCGCTGAATCAGATGGAACCACTGAGAAAAGCACTTTGCCCACTCGTCCTTAGGGGTCTCTTCGACGGCATTTTGAAACGCAGCCACTGCTTCCTCGGCATCCATAAAACGTTTTCCTCGAAGTTTTTCTTTTATTTTCGAAAATAAATAAAAATCGCAAGGTGCGAGGTCGGGACTATAGGGTGGATGACCCAGTAATTCCACGTCTGACGTCGCCAAGTAGTCGATTGCTTGCTTGGCGGTGTGCGACGAGGCGTTGTCGTGGTGAAGGAGGATCTGATACTGCAAGGTCGTTTCTACCGAACTCTTTCCAAGACAAGTGGTAAGCAATTGTTAGTATACCACTCTGCAGTAACTGATTTTCGATTCTCTAAAATAATTGTTGCGTAATGACCTGTACTTCCGAAGAACGAGGCCACCATCTTTTTTCCCAAGCTTCGACCTCTTTTCACATTAGTTGGCAACTCCTCGGAAGGAAACACCCAGACAGCAGACTGTCTCTTAGTTTCAGGATCATAGCAATAAATCCAACTTTCGTCACCCGTAAATATGTCGAACACAGCATTTGATTCACCTCCGTTAAATCTTTTAACCGTTTCACGACAAAGTTTTTGGGCCTCTGTCAAATCTTCCTGACCGCTAAATGTTCATGGAGGATTTTGTACACTTGACTCAATACCGATTCCTAAGTTTGTGCAAATCCTCTGATAAGTCACTCTTTTATCAGTCGCTATCATACGCCGCACAACACTGATGTTATTTTCAGTCGTCGCCGTAGAAGGCCGCGTCACTCACGCAGATCATTGGTGAGATTAGTGCGACCACGTTTAAATTCATTAAACCAGTTGTAAACAGTGGCACGAGATGGGGCTTCACCGTGAAAGGCCAATCGAAGGCTATCATAACTTTCTTGTTGACTTAAATGCCATCGAAAGTTATAAAAAATCATTGTACGAAAATTTTATTGCGTTAAATTCATGCTGACGTGACACAGACAATATTCAATTTGCCGCCAAATCATAAACGAATGACAAATTAATAAAATACATACACAATAATATTGGAAAAAGTTCCATTTTCAAATATTTGAACTTATTTTTTTATTATATCGTTTACATGTGACCAGTTCTAAAAACATTCAGTGTCGCCCTCGTACTTCCCGTTCTGACAACATCAAACACGATGACTGACTGTAGGTTCTTCTTAGGCTGTAATATTACTATATCTTACCGGTCAATACCAGTAAAATTTTTAATTGATTGATATCAGAGACTAAAAGATAATTATAATTTCATTAGTGTTCTGGTTTTACAGAGCATCCATCGCCATGAATTACACCAAGTAAGTTAATTATATGAGTTAACAAGGTGGCAGGTTTCCTTTTCTGCCTTGGTGCCCGTTTGGGTTAAAAGTATCCTTTTACCTATTCCTGCCGTAAGCACCAGTGCATCCAATGTTGTGCATGAATGTTTGAAGGGTAAGAGAGCTAGCAACAGTTGAAACTTATTTTACATACAATATACCCGTACCAGAAACTGCGCAAGTGTGCGCAAGTGTAAAGCATCACCCTAATTTCAAAATGTTCGGTACTATGATAACGATCCGCCTAGTTAAGAGGTTATTTTATGCTCTATTTTTTTTCATAGCAGAAAATATTAATAGTGTTTCTATTCTTAAAAAAATTAATTTCAAAAAAATAAAATTACAGTTCCCGATTTTTTTACATAATTTTCTCAAATTATTTCTGAGTGAAACTTCTATATAATTTGGGACAAATCGAAAATGTCACGAACTGTCAAATCAAATTGATTATATTATTGATTATTACTGTTATTACGTAGTTAAATTACTATAAGCTCATTTGTTCCAAAGTTGCTGCCTAATTTCCTGGTATCCCATTAAATTAATAAGCAAATTAGGATTAAAGCAGATAGATTCATTTTCAGAAGTATTTCCTCAGAAATTTATCTATACAAATAAATGAAATTGAAGTGTCTGTTTGTAATGTCAAAATAACAGTTTTTACTTAATGCATATGAAAGTATATATTACACTTATAAAAAAACACAATTTTTAAAATTTTTGTCTGTCTGTCTGTTTCGGCTAATCTCCGAAATAGCTGGACCGATTTTGACAGGACTTTCACTGGCCGATAGCTGACGTTATAAGGAGTAACTTAGGCTACTTTAATTTTAGAAAAAGAATTAGGGTTTCGCGCAGAAAAAAAAACCTTAAATTACACGCGGGCGAAGTCGCGGGGAACAGCTAGTTGTAAAATACATGCAGATAATTTTTAAGAAAACTACAATGCCATTAAAAACAATATGCTTCATAATTGTATCCTTAAAAGTATTTATAAATAAGGATCTCTCTCACATATAATGTAGTATTAGTAACAGTCCTTTATAATAAATTAACAATTGTTTCAAGTTTTAATATCTGCAAGAATTATGTATCGTTTTCGTATGTAAACGGTATGATTTAGTAAACATCCTCGAATCTTTCAAATAACGAAACCATTTTAAAATATACCCGAATTAAAATTATTGGCTAAATTGATTCCAATAAAAAAGAATATAAAGTTAAGTTTTATGACTAAAGAGATTTAAAACAGAGTAAACCTTTTTATGAAGCTAGTCGTAAAATCTTTAATTTGGTTCTTTTTTATAGAAGAATCTTCTCAACTATGGTCGAGTAAACTCTATAAGTAGTAATGAAATTATGATCATTTGAGACTTGGCGAAAGGCTTTACAAAGCGAAAATCGCCAATTTCAACTCGAACTTCGATTACCGCTGGCGTCCTTGATTAAAATCCTTAATTAAAATTTTAAGATTCAGAGCTCTAACTACAAATATATAAGAATTTGTTATCTTTTAAAACTTTTGCATTATCTAATATTATATCGAAATAACTGCCTATTATAAATAACCTCTATTTACTTATTTACATGCAATTAAGACATGAGTAAACTTTTGTCTGCCTGTCTGGGCTAATCTTCAAAATGGCTAAACCGATTGTAATGATATTTCACGAACTTATAGAGAGCAATGCCAGGAGTGATCTATATTTGTTTTATGCGAAAAATGTAGAGATTTTTTTAAGATCAAAAAGATGATGAGAATCGAAAAATGGCAAAATAAATATAATAATAAAAAAATCCCATGTAAATGCCAACCGCTGCACAAGAGTATATTGTACTATACTATATTTTATACGCGGTAGAGCCACGCTGAAGCTATATACAGGGTTAGTTTTCCAAGATTAGCTAAATTTTATATTGAAGTTCAGATAAATAAATTATTATATACCGATATTACATCTTTTGAATCACTTTTATTTGAAATTATCTCAAATCGAATGTGATTTATTTGCAACAACTACCTACGCTTACGCGAGCTCCTGTGTGTGTGATTCAATTCACGTTTTCGTTTCTGAAGTTTTTTTGCCTACTGCTTAATTTCTTAGTGACTCGCTTACTTATAAGTTTTACTTACTTTACTACTAAGTTCTTTGATTTGTGATACTAATGCTTAAGTTAATAACTATATGACGCGAATTATGATTTAAATTTTTCTTTTACACTTTTAACGGGACTAGGTCACTAGTTATAATAAATAAAATTATAAAATATATTTTTGCTTATCAAAGACGTAACCGACGACTGTCCTTATTATGGCTATTTAAAAAATTGGAATAAACTATTTACGTTTCTAAATTACACAGGTAGTTCCAATATCTAATATTAGTACATCAAAATGGAATCATCATATTAAATAACCGTTTCTTCACAACGCAAATGAAAAGTAGTGGATTGGAGCGCAAATAAGCGTCCCCACGGTGTTAGATGGATCTCTCGCGCAGCCGAGAGCTTCCGAAGATTGCTGAACGGGCGAAAAGTAGGGCCATGCCGCCACATTTTTTATGCATAGACGACCACGTTTTCTTAAAATAATTTTTACACTTATTACCTGTATTTGTGAACGTGATCCTTCCCCGGTCAAGCCGACCCATTCGTACCACAACTATACCAGTAATATAACTGCAGCATGGCTCTACCACTTAATACGTTGTTCTGAACCTTCTTTGCACATTTGGCCGGTTATCGCAAAATAACAAGTTATAAGACAAATGGGTCGGCTCGACCGTTGGAGGATCACGTTCGCACAGAATACCAGCGTAAAATAGCTGCTTAATGCTGCTGTGGTTCGTATGGGTAGTGTAGAGAACCGGGGTTCCCTTTTTACTGGAAACAAGTCATTGCATCTCAGTCTTCAGAGGTGACAATTGCAAATTAAATTATTAATTTAATTGCTTTTTTTCAATGATTACACATTGAAAACCTACAATGCGTAATAATTTAAAAAGATTTAAATATAACGCTTATTGTTATAAAAATTCTAGTTTTTCTGTTGAATGTACATTTTGCAGCATCTGCATATTGATTCTTAATCGAAGATAAATGTCTATGGGCCACAGCATCCTCTTCGATGGTAAGACCAAAAGGTGGACTAAGTGCTACTTTGTCATCCTTATTCCATAAAAAAAGAATGATTGTAACAAATGAGGCTCTGGCAAACGACACCAACCGGTTTATCTATTTGAAGTGGAGGACCCAAGACTAAGAAACTGGTGATAAGAGCATTAATGAAAGTTTTAGTTCCACTCTTACTAACCAATCTTCCTGATAAATATGGGCCAAGCTAACTTTCATGTTTTATATATACTGTTGTGGGTTAAAAAGGCTGAAATAAGAAAAAAGTTGTATGGAGTTAACAAAGTTATGCGTGGCGTGTGAATTGCCAAATGGGAGGGTTGGCATCATGAAGCAAATACAAAGAGGTGATGGTGTAATTAGATTTCACTATGTAACAACGCGTCACAATTTCCGGGGTGAGGGGATGTTAAGCCCCGCCCACTTTATACTATCTACATCTACCGATAAATAGTAAAACTACTCGAATCATTCCATATCGATGCTGCAATGTAGTTTAGCTACCTTGACGATAGATGGCGGCCTGTTCACAAAATGATTATAAACAATAAATAAATATTTTGGCGATTAAAATTTCTTTATGTCTGAATGCAAAACAAATTTCAGCACCTTCGTATGATTATTTTACCAATACGTACCTTTATATTTTTATTCACATGACATAAAGTGTCGCCATATATTATATATTTAATTATATTTGAAAACCGACGTAAAGAGAAGTATTCTAGAACTATTTTAATAAATTAGGTGTAAAATTACTTTCTTTATGTAAGAAAGTAATACTATCTCTATTACTTTCTAATGAAATGTGATGCCACCCGATAGCATCAGAGCGTCTATCTGAGTAGTTTTTACATTATAAAACACAACACTTCATCCTTTTCTTCTTAATACTACGAAAATACACCGATTTGCGATTTTCAACACATAAGCGCACAGGACGAATGCTGACAGTATACTAACGCCAAAGCCAAAGCCACGCCCACTATGATGACGTCAGAACCTACTTAGAATCACAGTGCACAGTTGCTTATGCCATCTCCTCTGTGTATTTGCTTCATGGTTGGCATGTCCCCATGTCCCCGGGCGGTAGATTTTACTACCTTATCTTTTTAAACAATTACTTTTGCTTATAATATTACGAAGCATTGCAAGTTCTGAAATATGATATAATCTATGTGTGCACGCACTTGCCAAGGGTAGCGTTAGTTATTAAAAAAGTATATTTGATTGTTTTATTAATTTTTTTAATAAGAAACAAAGACTGTAGCAAGACTTTTCCTAATTTTAAGTATATTTTTAAGATACCTGTAAAAGGGGGGGCGGGGGTGTAGATTTTTTAGGCATTGTAGGTTTTAGCGGTCTCGTTCGACAGAAACATATTATGCTACGCCACTGGAAGTAGTATCAAAGCGACGGTTATGGGAAAAATCTCTACAATGAGAAAGGACCCCCGAGCAGTGGATATTTACGGCTTGTTGAAGAATAAGCAGGAGAAGAACAAACTTATCAACAATCGGAAATATTTTTTGATGAGTTTTCGATTTTTAACGGAATCAAATATGTTACTACAATGCGTAATAATTTAAAGAGACTTAATTACAACGTTTATTATTATAAAAATTCTAGTTATTCTGTTGAATGTGCATTTTGTAGCTTTATCTTTGTAACGGAAGGTTTGTAGCTATATAATTGAAACTATTAGATTTGAGGTCGAGGTTAAAGACTGTAGTTTAAACAACGTAATTTATGTTTGGCAATTTCGCGTGAGCTTAATATTAATTAAAATTAATCCAGGCAATCTCGATAAAATTTCTGTATACACTGATATTTTGTAAGTGACGTATTTTAATAAAGAAATTATAAAAATAATACCATAAACCCTTTAATCTGTAAGAGATTTGAAAGAAAAACTGAAAAAAGTAATCTTATAAAAATATTTATTTTGTTATTACATAACGGTCATTCCGGATTTTTTTTGCAAGCACGCCAAAAACTTTATTAAATTTGGATGTTTGTCTTTAACTTAATTTGAAATTATTTTATCAAGATTCCAATAAATTTGTAGTCCTGTGAGGCACTCCTTTTCTTTCAGGTTTGACTTTCAAACAAGAAGTATGTATAACTTTTATAGGTATTCTAATGTCTACTAAGTATCTTGAATCTGTTTTATCATGTTTCTAATGACTATACGAGTACACAGCCGAGGCGGGAAATCGGAAGAAAAATAATATACGAATTCCAAATTATCCACCTGTCTGGGGTGTTATAATTATATAGATAACATATATAATTTTAAATTGCTAAATTATAATTTATTATAATTTTGAAATTAAAAAATAATGCTAATTTAAAATTTATTATAATTTAGCAATTATTTTTACATATGAAGTTTCTTGTATAACAGTTGGAATTCTAAATGCCCTTTATACGTTTTTATCCCCAAATTATGTATATCTAAATATGTATTAATATCCCTTCATTCTATTTCCCATTATCCTAAAGTATCTCATATCTTGTTTATTATGTAGGCGTAGTTAAGTACGTAATATTTTATTTTATGAAGATAGATATGCTTCACTTACCGCCGGCACCAATGAAATAGTTAATTGCAATTTTAAGTGCTGACTTACCACGTGGTGGACGTAAGCTAAGTCTGAGAAAAAGAAAGAAATATTTCGAAGACACGTGAGGTTCGCCAACACGCACTGGGGTAGCGTGGCGGAGATTTCCTTGCCCTGAAACTCTCTCAGAAATGAGAGGAGGTCTGTACTCAGCAGTGGGACGTATGTTTATAGGCTGTAACTTTAAATAACATTACGGTAGATATTGTCTAATTTAAATGTGCACGCGCATTATTTGTTGGTAGGTTTTATCACTATTATCATGTCAGATATAGTAAAAATGCTAAAATCTACTAGAACACAATGGAAAGGGTGTGCAGATTTAGATTTTAGTATACTTATTACGAAATTTACAAAATTTACCAAAAATACGAGGGAGGTGCGTTCAGTTTTAAATAAGGCAATCTCTATCTATGTGCCTTTTCGGATTGGAAAGGATGTTTTATATATATATATAATATGTACCCAAGGTCGTTAATGTATTTGTCTTATTCGAACTAAATAACTTTCAACGTGGTACTCACGAACTCGTTTTTAGTAGATACACTGATAAATTCACACGATCGTCAGAGTTTTGAATTTATACGCGGTAGAGCCATAAAAGTAGTTAAAGTTAGTCACCCACACTCTATAAAAAAAGCCTTTACAATAAAAGTCTTTATAATAAATAATATAGGCATACTAAAGCTACTTTTACTAGAAATGTCTCCAATAGCGATTTATGTTGTAGTGCGCGGCTTTACATTACCGACGACATTAAAGCTATTTTTTTAATAGTTTTAACTGCCTTGCAAAATATATCTGCAAATTTCAATCACGCTTCCCTTACTATAAATAGGCTTTTTATTATTTAGTTATGGTGTATTTCTACGTTGTCTTTTCGTAAATATGAAACGCGATATTCACATTAATTATTATTCTAACGAACAGTATGACACATTGATTTTCTCATATCGCTAATAAAGAGAGAATCCAAGAATGGAGCTTGAATATGAAATCGGGGACATAGATCAATTCATCGCCGAAAAAAATATAATTTCGTGCTGCTAGTTCAAAAATTTTATAATTTTAAAGAAAAACGAGAAACGTATATTTTAGAATTACTTCGGTGTTCGCTCGTCTTTTACATTCCAAATTATGAATTTAAAATTTTGAATGTTGATTTTGATAAATAAGTACAACAAATTTCACGGTTGATGATTTTTTTTTCATATTTTTAATCGACTTCAAAAAGGAGGAGGAACTCAATCCGACTGTATGTTTTTTTATGTGTCACCTCATAACTTTTGTCTAGGTGAACCGACTTTGATGATGATTATTTTATTTAAAAGCTGGTGCTTCTCATATTGTCCCATATAAATTTGTTTAAGGTATGACCATAGTTTTAGAGTTATCCTTAATCATTTATACTGAAGTTGGTTGTCAAAATTATTATTTTTACTACTTGTAACTGATTTTCTAAATATATCTTTCCTCACAATCGTAAATTAGATATAACACTTATTTACACTTATGCGGCGGCTTAATTTCATTTATTCCTAAAGCTGTAGGTACAGTGAGTAAGAAAATGGTATATACTTATAACTCCAAAATATCAATTCTAATACAAAACTAAATATTTAATTTTGGACTAAGTTTAAATATACATTGTTGTAAGAAAACAAATACACAATGAAGTGAATAATGTACGAAATGTTTCAAAACAACAACAATGTAAACACGTCGAAATCTCCATTTGCAGCCATTTCAGTGTAAAGAAAATATATAAGTGAAATATTGTGTAAAGAGACTGCGGGTTCCTACGGGGCAATCGCCTGCCGAGGGTAAGAAATTCTTGGAAAACAGTATTAAAAGAAAAATACTCTTAAAGGAAAAGGTCTCTCGTATTTTCCTTACGCAATCAACTGTTTGTTTTCCCTTACAAATAATGATATAAAGAAAGATTAAACACTCCTAAACTTTTCAGTAAAAAAAATTACGATAGAAAAACACTTCCGAGCTACCTTACAGCAATTTTTGTGATATTCTGTATAAACAAGCGGTAAAATTAAAAAAAAAATGTACAACGGAGTTCAATATAAACCTTAGACCTTGATCAAATTTAGATTGGACCACAAGAAAAGCTACAGTTTTCAAATAAAAAAAGAATCATCGAAATCCGTTCACCTAGAAAAAATAGTTCTGAGGTAAGGCACATAAAAAAAAAACATACAGTTGAATTGAGTACGTCCTTTTTGAAGTCGGTTAAAAGATATATAAATGTAAAGAGTACACATATTTAATGTTACAAAAATGCTTTGCCGTGCGATATCGACATAAGAGGTTTTCATTATCAACCTTTTTGAAGTCTACTGCTGGACGTAGATATTTTAAAGAATACATTTAAATGCGTACACTTTTAAAAAATACTGCCCATACTCACGATTCTGGGTAAGCGGTTTGTAGACCTAATGCCGGGTTCCACGTACTAGCAATACTGCTCATTATCATCAGTTCCATATTCGACGCGTATCTATATATGTATGAGATTTCCATCAATGTACTGACTCATCACGATATCTCTGGAACCATAAGGCCTAGAGACATGAAATTTGGTGGAAATTTACCTTTTGTCGAGTAGAAATCAGCTAAGAACGGATTTTACAAAAACCCGGCCACAAGGGGTTGCGGGGGCGTTAATTAAATTAACCCTTGGCTATAATATTCCTTTTGGAATGTTAAAAATTACCAAGAACGGATTTTATGAAATTCCACCCACAAAGGGCAGTGCGGTGGCGTTAAAAATAAAAAATCTCTATGAATAAAAATCGATTTATATCTATTAGTCTCGATAAAACTCAAAAATGGCTAAACTGATTTTGAATAAAATTTTTGTGTTTGAATGGGTCCATAGACCTAGATGGTATAGATTCACAATTGGACCACTGGTATTTTTACATATGTTCAAGCATTTCCCGAAAACGGTTAAACCGATTTAAATTCAAATACAGTTTCAATTCCTGAAGTAAATTATTTTATAAAATAGATTTTACTTCAGGGATGGACCCATATGAATTTGAAGAATAAATTACACCATAAAAATGGCTAAATAGAGGATCAAGATTTTAGACGACATTCTAGTTGCCATAGTACACACATTTATAAATAGTATTAATATTAACCTTGAAATTGTGATATTCTTTAGTCCACTCAAAAAAAATTAAACGTAATAAAAAGTGAAGACTCAAAATTCAAAGTCAATTTTATTCTTCTATACATGTCTGATGAAAAACTTATCATCGGTCTCGGTACCGATTTCAAAAGCTATAATGTGGAAATTATTTTCTTCTTTTTATTTATTTTTTTTAGTTAATTTAGCACTTGTAGAAAAGATGGCATAATTATAGCTTTTCTACATAATTAATCATAACTAATTGTGAGTTGAATCCAAAACTCTGTTATTTAAACCAATCATGGCGATTCAACTGACACACTAAAATAAGAGTGGTAGTGTGTCTAGTCTAGATATTAATTATTATTTATAATGTATACCGTTTAGCCGAATTGAATTTAATCACTAAATTGCAGTGGTGAAACTGTAAATACACGCTTGACTTTGACCGATTTATATGCAAACTAAACACGATGATGCCAAATCATAAATATTTGAAGTGTTTTGATCTATATTTACTCACCTGGTCAATGCTCTCTCTGACGGAGATCTCGTGGAAACACACGCAGCCTATTTCCTTACTTCGCCTCTGCCCCTCTTCTGTACTGACCATACGGTCGCCAATCTGGTCGTTTTTATTGCCCACTAGTACCACTGGTGTCTCTAATATACTGTCCTGTAATTTCGAATGTTACGCTCATTCATTATGTTGAGTGTTTGTTGTAAAATTACGGCATCGATACGGAATGAGATCTGAATATAAGTCAAAATTTAGGTAAATAGAGGATATACAACCAGTTTTATATTTTTTAACCATTAGGTATATCCCGTCAAAATTCTACTGCTAAACATAGCCCTCCCCCATAGATTGTCTTATAAAGGAGATTATTACCATAGTTGCCAAGCTTGACACGCGTGTTGACATCCACATTTTTTTTATTATTTTGAGTTGTTATCAGGATGATGCTGTTTCCTATCTCATATTTCATTTCTCTGTCGCCTCTTTTGATACTCACGGGATGCTATGGATAAGTGGATTTTCTTATTATATTATCAGTATACCCAATAATATATCAACAACCTACAAGGTTTTTTTTCAAGTGAAATATTTTATTACAGTCAGGTTTATAAAAAGCATAAGTTTAAATGCTAATAATTTTCGTAATTGGCGCTTTAGAAAAATATCATGAACCAAAATGGTTGAGAAATAAAATATTACGAGAGCATGTAACGCACGGGTTTTACGGCAGGACAGCTTATTCCATTGCTGGTAAACACATTTAATTTATATCATAAGAATCATTAAAGAAATTATAAAGTATATCTTCAGGTTACACTTATTTTTTATTTCATTAAAATTAGTTCATTCCATCAAAAGTTATGATATACAGGGTGTTTTTGGAACGCTCCCGAAAACTAAGACAGGCGACAACACCAAGTATACCTTTGATCATGGGTCACAAATAAATTCGATCCTGATGAAAAAAAAATCATCTTTTTACAAGGTTTTATTAGCTTTATTCACGCGCCATCATGTTAGTACAGCTAAATGAAACGATAATTTCATAAAAAATATCATGAAAATACTGAAACATAAAACCAGCAGTGGAATGACTGAATTGATATCACCTGACCTGAGCTAGATAAAGGTCAATGTACGCGCGAACACAATTTCGCGCGGCCCGCAACTAGCGGGCCATCCCACAATATAATAATTTACAACACGTGTCTAAATACCTAACTTATCTACTTAACCTACTATTTTGCCACTGTGCTTATCTCCACGTAGCCACTTTAATCCGAATTTACAGGTTAAATAACCCAAATAACTGGTTCGATTCCCCGCTAATGAAGAAATACTTAAATGAAATGTAACCAAGGTTGGAGTCATGCGTTTTTATTCATCGTGTAGGTATGTTTATTATTCTCATGTATTCAGTTATGTACCTATTCAGATTAGTCTAGTACTAAGTTATTTAAAAAAAAAATAGTTATGAAACAGCTTACTGCTCTAAATCCTCCGTGGTCTTATGAGATGCGGCTCAAATTGTGCTCCATTCATTTCAAGGCAGATTTGGGTGCAGGCGGGGCATCATCGTGTTGTCTTCGACACAGTCCGTACGTAGTTTCTCGAAAGCATCCACGATCCTTTGGCGCATTTCTTCAGCACTATCACATTCACGATTAAAAACCCTTTCTTTCACATACCCCACAAAAAGAAGTCTAACGGAGTCAGATCTGGTGAGCGAGGTGGGCAAGCGTGTGGTCCTAGTCTGCCGATCCAGCGATCATCAAATAGCTCATTGAGGCGCTCACGGATGAACCTCACGAAATGTGGAGGGGCACCATCATGTTGGAACTATGTGCGGCGATATTCAGCCAACGATAGGTCGTTTAAAATGTCAACCAACTGTTCATTTATAAAGTTTAGGTATCGCTGTCCGTTCAGTCGCTCTGGCAGAAACACTGGTCCCAGTATGCGATCCTTAAATAAACCTGCCCATACGTTATGCGACCATCGGGTTTGGTGCCCGGTTTGTCGAACAGCGTGCGGGTTAACCTCTGAATACACGTGTGTATTTCTTCGGTTCCACAGGCCGTTTCTGGTAAATGTCGACTCATCCGTCCAGATAATGTGCTCAATGGAACCAGGCACACGTTGTTGCTGGTATAATAACCAACGGCAGAAAACTCGTCGGCGGTCGTGATCGCCGGGAACTAAAGCTTGCACTTTGTGCAATTTGTATGGGCGCATTGGTTACGCTTCAACACTTTGTGCACTGCACAGTATGACACACTTGTACCATCCCGACGTCTTAACAATTTATTTAGCGATACTTCGTGTACCTAGGTTCGGATACCTAACATGTTGACCACTATAAACGTACGCGTTAGGCATTATTAAAACAAAAAAGAATCCAAAAACGTAACAAAAACTTTAATATCAACACGTAATCACAAGTAAATTTATTAAACAAAACGATTGAACTGTCGCTCGCGCACGCGTGTACAAAATCAACACGGAACTGTCTCAAAAACTAAAACGAACGAACCCCGTCAAGGCTGAAACCTACTGCGTCACAAGCGTGAGGCGACAGGGTTAGGCATTCTGCCGTCATAATAAAAAAGGAAGTAACTAACAAAAACGTAAAATGGAAATAAAAAATAAATTGATGAATTTTTCTTTCAGACCCCGTGTCTAAAGTATATTAAAAGGTATCTATATTGAAATATATACGTAGAGACATGAAGATTTTAAGGACGAACTTATTTTTTTTTAATTTGTTTATTTATTTAAATAAAACGAATTTTCCTTTTCATCTTAGATTAAAAAAGTACACCTGGCAACACAAAAACATCGAAGCATAGATAAGAGTGTATATACGGAAACATCGAAGGAAAGACGCATATAACTATTTGGGTCTTCCCAACCTAATAAATAAAACAAAACTACCATTAATTTAACATTTTTACATATTTTGGAAAGATCCTTTGAAGTTGAAAGGACGCTAATAGTAATTTACTACTTTTTTCTTAGTAAATATTAGAAAAGCATTGGTAGTGAGACACAAAAAATAACAACCCGCAACTCTTGAGTAATGATTTTAAAGGGGATATCATACAAGACTTACTACGATAATAATTAAAAATCAAAACATTTGTACAACCGACTTTAATATAAATAATTAAGGATAACTCAAAAACTATTGGTCTGACCTCGATCAAATTTATATGGGACCACATGTGAAACACCAGCTCTTAATAATAAGATATAAAATAATAAGACAAGAATAATTTTAATTTAAGTAATCGATGCAAATATTGTTAAAGATGACGTAGCAACTGGTTAAATAAGTCTTTTCTTTTATGTTGAATTTGTATAAGTCTTTTCTACTAATAAAATGTCATCTGTGATCAACAGCTACGTCTAAAATTCTGACGATAATTTCTAAAATATTGATATTAGTGAATATTAAAAAAATTTAGTAGATGCGTCTTCTTATCATGAGTCGAATGGTAATTTATTCGAAAATTGTTAGATGCGCCTTTTTTTCTTATGACCGCAGCATTGTTTCATACCGAGCTAGATACAGGTCGACAGCGGAGTGAGTGTGGGTACAGTCGCGTTCTAAAGTACTACATGGTATTGGGCTATTGTTTTATAATATTATAGTAATTAATTGTTTTATTGTAGAATCATAATAGGTGTTTTACTAGCTACTTAGAACTTTGGAAGAGGTGGGAATTAAAAATAGATAATGTTTACTTGAGCATTGTTTGTTATTTCTATCGTAAAATATAAAGTAGTTTGTAACAAAAAAACTTAAGCTAAGGGTGACACGCCGTCCATTATGACGTCTTGGGTCACATGGAAGCCAGATGTTGATGGTGTGTTGGTGTTACTGGATGCTACTTCATCATCACTTTCATCTTCGCTTGAGCTTCCGTCATCAGGTCGATCACATGGTAATTTTTTCAGTATTCTTCCTCAACAATTTTAACTTTACTGCACAATTTTCCCCATTCACCTTCTCCTATCATATTTACCTTTTCGTTCACTAGTTTAGTCATAAAACAATAGATATAAATAATTTTTTTTCCTTCCTTTTTAAAACATCGTCGCGAGTCGCAAAGTAAGCTGTGTATGCGACTGTATTTTTGGAGCGAACAAAGCGCGGGAACCAATAGCATGCAGGCACAGTAATACTGGCCAATATGTGATAAATCGCTCAGTGCCCAAGTTCAAGGCCAGCGTTCTTTTTTCACCGTTCGCGCGTACATTAACCTCCATTAGTCAGGTGATATCAATTCAGTTTCCACTGCTGGTTTTATGTTTCAGTATTTTCATGATTTTTTTATGAAATTATCGTTTCATTTAGCTGTACTAACATGATGGCGCGTGAATAAAGCTAATAAAACGTTGTAAAAATATGTTTTTTTTTTTCATCAGGATCAAATTTATTTATGACCCATGATCAAAGGTATACTTGGTGCTGTCGCCTGTCTTAGTTTTCGGGAGCGTTCCAGAAATACCCTGTATATTCTGAAGTATGGCTACGAAGTATAGGTACGAATTTGTTCAATGGTGGCGTTCGTTGAGTCATCAAGTACATTTTAAACTAATATCATATTATAAATCATAATTAAATGATGTAAAATAATGTTCTATAATGATATAATTATATCTATAACGCAATAAACAAAAGTATTACATAAAGAACGTAATAAATATATATAAAAAAATATATTAACCTTATTATCTAAATCTAAAGTACAACAGTTAACCCATTTCATCGATAGATGGTAGTGTTGCACAAATGTAATACAAAAAGGCAGGTTGTGGTTTTTTTCCTGTAGATGAGTTTTCATATTTGCTGTTAATCTTTATATGTACACTACGTGGTAAATCAAATTTTACAAGACCTATTAACAATTTAGTTGGTTTCGGCGAGGAACAAACTTTCTTGTTTGCTTACGATGCAGGCCTGATTTAGTTCTTTTATGTTTTTTTATTGTATCAATCGCGTCAATTAATCTCTTTTATTTTTGGAATTGATTTTAACAGCGCCATCTATCTTTAAATCTCTACACATGCGGTGATAACATGCTGTTTCTGTTTCTGTACATTGTATAGTATATTAATTTGTGACAAAAACATTATGGAGACTGAAATTCATTAAATAAGTACATTTTTATAAGTTTTAGAATTGTCTGTCTATCTGTCTGTCTCTCTGTTTGTTTATGAACGCATTACGTCTTAAGTAAACATCTTTTTTTCAAAGAAATTGTTAAGAAAATCATAAAGCGTATCTTCCAGTTCATTTAATCTTTGTTTTATTAAAATTGGTTAATTCTATTGAAAGTTATGATTATTATTTTGAAATGTAGGTTCGATTTCTTTAAAGGCGCCATAAAATCTCAGAAATAGTAATAAAATGATTCGTGTCTAAAATAAAACGTTCATTTCATTTTCGTAAAAAAATCTACTGCTAAACATAGCCCTCCTTTCATAGATTGTCTTATGAGGGGGATTATTATGAGGGGGTCTTAGAAGGTGTGTTTCAAAGAGCCAGTTTTGAAAAGCAGCTGATTAAGATTTAATTATTTTATTACACATAAATAAAATTGTTTTCACGTTGTTCTTTATTTATTAGGAAAGATAAAAAAAACCGAGAAGAAATTAGAAAATTAAACATCAAACCAACAATTTTTACATTTAAGAAAAAACTTGGAATCGGCTCTTTTATAACAATCTGTTAATAAATGAGCCACATCGTGTTATGAAAGAGCCGGCTACTGGTCTTTGAAATAATCATCATCATTACAGCCCTTCACAAGTCCATTGCTGAACATAGGCCTCCCCCAGGGAATGCCACAAAGCACGGGGTCACCAGGTCGTCACTCCATCTAGTGGGGGGTCGCCCTACACTTCGCCTACCGGTACGAGGCTGCCACTCGAGATCCTTTCTTCCCCATCGGTTGTCAGTTCTTCGAGCTATATGGCCGGCCCACTGCCACTTCAGCTTACTAATCCGTTGGGCTATTTCGGTTACTTTGGGTCTACTGCGGATATCTTCATTTCTAAGTCTATCACGCAGACACACCCCGAGCATAGCCCTCTCCATAGCTCGTCATACGGCCAGCAATGAAGGTCCACGTCTCAGATCCGTAAGTCATCACTGGCAACACGCACTGGTTGTACAATTTCTTTTTAAGGTTTTGAGGTAAGTCTGACGAGAAGATGTGTCGTAGCTTCCCGAACGTTGCCCAGCCGAGTTGAATCTGTCGATTGACCTCTCGGTCGAAGTTGGACTTACCTAGTCGTACCTTACGACTTACCTATATTTGTCCCAAGTACACATACTCGTCAACAACTTCGAGCTTAGTGCTCCCAACAACTGCCGGCATAGGTGTGACATGGACATTAAACATAATCTTTGTTTTGTCCATGTTCATCTTAAGACCTATCCGTTAGGAGACACTATTGAGGTCATTGAGCATAGTGCTTAGGTCCTCCAGCGATTCTGCCATAAGGACTATATCATCGGCAAATCGAAGGTGAGTGATGTACTCGCCATTAATGTTAATACCGTATCCTTTCCAGTCCAGAAGCTTGAAATCGTCTTTCAATGCAGCGGTGAAGAGTTTCAGGGATATAACGTCACCCTGTCCTACACCTCTCTGCAGTTAGATAGGTTTCGTACTCTGATTCTGTACTCGGATAGCCATCGTAGCTCTACTGTACAAACACTTCAGCACTTCGATATACCGACAGTCAACTTGGCACCGCTGAAGGGACTGTAGCACCGCACAAATTTCGACGGAATCAAAGGCTTTCTCATAGACCACATACGCAAGGAAAAGTGGCAGATTATACTCCTCAGTCTTCTGTACAATCTGCCGTGCGAGACGATTCGTAATGACTCTCGAAATCAGCACGTAGACGCGACTCAGAAGGGAAATCGGTCTGTAGTTCTTCAAGAGAGCGTTGTCGCTTTTCTTGACGAACAAGACCACTGCACTTCTGCTCCACTCCTCCGGAGTAGTGCCACCATGAAGGACGGAATTAAAGAGCTTCTGAAGGACTTCAAGTACCGGTTTTCCACCCGCTTTCAAAAGCTCCGCTGTAATTCCATTCGCCCGGGGACTTGCCGTTTTTAAGGTGCTGGGGAGCCATTCAAATCTCACTCAGACTGACGTCCGGGACATCTTCGGAATAGTGTCGGATAAGACTCGCTCTTGGATCGTTACTCACACTTGCGTGTGGCTCCAACGATGACGTGTACAGCTGCCCATAGAACTTCTGAATCTCACTCAAAATCTCAGGTGTCCCGGAAACGATGCTGCCACACTCGGTCTTCAGCTTTGACAGATGGCTCTTTCTGGCAGACAGATCTCTGGCAAAGACTTTGGAGCCTTGGTTTCGCTCGATTGCTTCTTCAATACAAGCTGTATTGAAGTTGCGCAAGTCCCGCCGCATGCATTTGGAGATCTGTCTGTGTTTCGGAGATTCAGTTGCCTGTATGCTGTCAAATCTTTTGAATAATGTAGCTTCATCTCCCGTCTAACAGCCATGAGATTAAGAGTGTGATCGGAGAGTTTTTGTGTTCTTCTGCGGCGGGTCTTGCAAAACTTAACTCTGACCGCATGGACAGTTTCCACGACCTTTCATTCATATCATTCACTTTATTGCAGTCTTTTAGGCACTGAAAACGGTTTTGTAACTCGAGCTGAAAGGTTTCGGGACTTTGGAACAGAGCACGAGGGGGACGGACTCATTTTTTGTCGAACCGTCGGGGCTCGACCAGGTCCACTTCCTGTGGGGCCGCTTCTGGAAGAAAGAGTTCATCATAAAGAGTGCTTATGCTCCATATGCTCCATGAAGTCTGGCCCCTTGGGTTCCGTTGCCCTATTCCAAATTTCCCTAATTTCAGCTCACCATTCTCTCTTGTGCCTAGTTTTGCATTGAAGTCTCCCATTAACACCGTATAGTGGGTTTTGTAGGAATGCATGGCTCTAGAGATATCCTCATACATTTCCTCCACCTCCTCATCGGCATGTGCCGAGGTTGGTACGTAAACCTGTATGACCTTCAGCGAATACCGTTTGGTGATTCTGAGTATAAGGTACGCAACCCTCGTCGACACACTCTCAAATTTACAACGTTGTTAACGAGAGACTTGTGAACGATAAATCCGACACCTCCTTGGGACAGACGGTCGCCCTCCCGGTGATCGAGCAAGTTGCCGGATTCGAGGATTACTGTGCCTCCCCCCTCTCTTCGGACCTCGGATAATCCTATAATATGCCAGCGTAACTTGTCTATCTCTTCTTCCAGCTCCACGATCTTCTCGTCAGTCCTCAGGGTGCGTGCGTTGTATGTTGCCAAGTCGAGTCGTCTTAGGTGGCTACCGAACCTCCACCGAAGATTCTTAGCATCCCCTGTCCCGCCGTTACGATGGTCGCCACCGTAGCCAGGAATAGCGGGACCGCCGGGTACTGGAGGCCGTCTCTTTGTTACTCTAATCATTACACAATACCCCCCGTATTTGCCATAGCTGCCACGCTTGGTGAGCGGGTTGGCAACCGCAGTTTTTTTATTGTTATTTCTTATCAGGAAGATACTGCTGCCCATCTCCGGCCTTTTACTTTTGCCTTTGTCGCCTTTTACGACACCCACGGGAAGATATGGGGTAGTGGATATTCTTGACCGCCACTACACGGCATGCTTTGGAATAATAGTAACATTTAACAAAAAATAACATCTTCTAAATTTTCTTTTGTGCCGAAACTGTAACTTGTGAGTGTGTAAACTCTAAGATATAAATATATATAAGACTAATATTTTAAATGAAAATAAGTTTTACGGATTATATGGCGTATATTTACTTATTTTAAATTCCTAACGTTTCTGGACTGAGATGTTCGAGGTCTAAATGTCATAGTTAACCACGGCTACCTCCATTTAGAAATTATTAATTTTTGGTCCGATCTACGCAGAATGAACTTATATTATCTTGAAGTCTTGCAGTTGTATGCTTTGGTCTGGATTTAATTTTATTAATTATAGTATCCCAAGGAGATCGTGGTGCCCAGCCATCTTCTCTATTTAAATTACGATGTTTTTTTGATTTCAATAGCCTCGTGAATCATCCTTGCAATGTTTTTAGCGAGGATTTGTGGTCTATAAAATCTGATGTAGTCACAGACTGTAGACATGCATTTTTTAAATTTGCTAATATTTTTAGTTTTGTAGTAACTATTTGCCCGCGATAATGAATTAGATTTAGGTTTTCTGATCTCTATATTTTTATGCCCACTTATAAAGCCTCAGAGCCATTCAGCTGTTGTAATTCGGTCGACATTCCATTTCTCAGGGCAGACAGAATTTGATTTAGAATATTGAAAAGCTAGTTCTTTAGTTTGCTTTTTAGTAATAAAACCGCTTCGAAGCGGTTTTTAAATAGGACACTAACAGATTTTCTTGTATTTCTGTAAAAATGCACTTTTTACATATATTTGGACGATGAGAGTATGACACCTCGCTATTGTTCTTAATTTTTTTAATTAGTTTCGCCAAATAGTTTCTTGATATACCTACCAAAAGACTCGTAGTTTTATTTATTGATTCATTTACTTCTCTTACTGCGTTTTCAGTTACAGAAGTTGACGGCCCATTGCGCTTTTTTGGTTTCGATGTAGCTTCTGAGGACATTTTACTTCTACTCTAAAATAGAAAAAACTGTAAAAGATTTGCAGAACTATTAAAAAACGCTATTTGTATTGAAAGAGCCAATATTCGTGCCATGAAAGAGCCGGCTCTTTCAATACACCATGACTTGGGTCTTTCAAAACATTTTATATTTAGATACTGTTTACGCAGGATGTGCTTTATGTGTTTGATTTTTTAAGAGTTTAATTTCGTATTTAAAAAACATGTATACAAATTTAATTTTTATAAGAAGAATAACAAAGGTATATGGAAACTAAAGAGCTAGTGCGCGGGTTAATGACGCGGCCATCCAATGTGAAATGGCGGTCGTCCACTGCCCCTCCACACTCCGGCGCCGCCTCCCTGCGGCCCTCAGCAGATAGTTAACCTAAAATTTATCATTTAGTAAACAGTTCTATTATTTAATTATATACGTTATATATAGCGTTATATATACACAATAATAAAGTAAAATCATTTCTTCACTAAGTAAATTACTTTTCTTGTAAAAATTAATAGAATAAACACAAAAAAACTTACTTTATCGCAACGAAATATCCATTAAAGCCATTAATACCACTAGAACTATCAGTTGTAGGTGAGATACCGCTATTCAATGTTGCCATTTAAGGAATAAAACTTACTTTTGATAAGTTTGTTTAGAAATAGGAGAAAATCATTTCGGCTCTTTCAAAACCTGGCTCATTCATACATACCTTCCCTTATAATAGTTATAGTTTTAGCACGAATGGGTAGGCTCGTCCGGGGAAGGACCACGTTCTCACATAATACCAGCGTAAAATAGCAGCTTAATTCTTCTGTGTTTCGTATGGTAAGTGTAAAGAACCGAAGACCATTTTTACTGGAAAAAAGGCATTCCATCTTAATCCTCACAGGTGACAACGCATCTGCATTTTGCTTTGCAAATGAGGATAGAGGCAGCAACCACTTACCATCAGGTGGACTGTGTGCTCGATTGTCACCTTATCCTATTAAAAAAAATTAACAAATTTGACCGAAAAATGGTGTTAATATTTTACTATATTTTTTTACTATTAGCCCCTCATGTGCCCGACCATTTTATGTTTTTACGCTTCAAGTGCCAGGGGCCGTTCGGGACGCTCGCGACACCGGTAGGCGCTAATGTAAACAATGGTATCTTTCGGGCATGCGTAAGCTGTCAACCCCCTGCGGACGTCATGACACATGAGGGGTTAGGCTATTTCACGCAGTTCAATCGCGCGTTTTACTTAGGTATTCTTGGACTCAATACCTTCCAGTCATTATTTATACTATAATCCTTCCGACAAAATTATATAAAAGTGGTGACTAGTAGTAAGACCAATTATGACCGTAGTAATAATTTCCACACGTAATTAGAGGCTATCAACTTGCGTATAAATATTGCAACGCATCTGCATTTTGATTATTAATTGAGGATAAAAGTAGGTGTCTATGGGTCACAGCATTCATTTAGCATCAGTTGAACTGTGTGCTTGTTTGTCAAACTTATTTTATAAAAAAAACATGGTATAACTACACGGTCGTCAATTTTTTTTATATTGGAGAGGGGGCAAACGAGCATGCGGCACACCTGGTGGTAAGTGACTACCGCCGCCCATGAACAACTGCAACACCAGGGGAATTGCAGATGCGTCGCCGGCCTTTTGAATAGGGAGTAGGCTCCTTTCTTGAAGGTCCCTAAGTCGTATCGGTCCGGAAAATCACTGGTGGTAATCGATTCCACAAGGAAGTTGTGCAAGGACGAAACCTTCTTCTAAATCGCACAGTGGTGGACCGCTAATCATCCAGATAGTATGGATGGTATCGCGTGTTTTGTCGCGATGTGCAATGGTGAAATTGAGCGGCTGGAAGTAGTCCGAACAATTCCTCAGAGCACTTCCCGTGATAGATGCGATAAAATACGCAAAGAGATTATTTTATATTTTTTTTAAATTATATTATAAAGTATTATTATATCAACAATCACGCCATAAGCGTGTTTGTCACTGATTGATTGCCTTGTTTGTTTGGATTGCCTTACCGTATTTAAATTAAAGCAATATTTACCGTCTTCAACATTCTAAGCAGTTTTGTCCGCATTGAATTAATTATTAGCTGTACTTAGCAATCATTTTAATAAGAGAATATTTTGACAAAACAATCCTAATATTGAATGTAAAATAATATCAAATATTATATGTATGTTAATATTTGAGATTATTTTACATTCAACGCGTTATGTAGCCATAAACAGAACCATGGTATGCAAGAGTTTGATTCAGTATCTCTGAACATGAGGACAGTAACTCAGTACCTATAAAAGTCTATAAATGGTATAATCTACTCAATTATACAATTATACTATTTCAATGACGGTGAATTAGTAACTCAGTTATAAGTAATTGTGGACTGGATACAAAAATAACTTGTTTTTGTTATGACCGCCTCATCATTTGAAATATTTTTCCTTAAATAAAATTTAAAAAACAAAACATTGTAAAGTTTTGGGGATATGGGCGTTAGGACGTGCTTATGATGAAATACGAGGTAGATTATCTCTTAAAATTTTATAGGGTAAGAAATACAATTCGTTAGAAAATTGGAAATATACAAGAATTTTTTTTAGATTTTGTTAAAATTAGTTGAGAGAGACTGGTTACTCTGTAGCTTGACATTTCGAAAATTAAGGTAAATTAATTATAGTGGTTTATAAGAATTCATAACTATTTTCTAAAGCTGTTTGTAGTGCCGCCCCAATTAATATGAAAAGTGAAGAAAACGTTTATCGAAACGACAGCGTTTAAAATACATAGTAGTTACTTGAACTTTTCAACTTCTAATCCACTGTCGCTATTGGACTACTGTTGTGAACCAGCCAAAATCCAAGTCAATATTTTATTTCAGTTAGAGAGGTTTGCGTGAGTGCTTTCTGTAGCTTTTATTTTTATTTTAAGGATTGAAAGAAGTCTAGAGGTGCCAAATGAGGGTGACCTAAAAGCTTAACTAGCGTGCTGTCCAGCACGTTCCTCAAGTAAGATGAATGAAATGGTGAAGCAGTAGCCCACGAAGCCCCGTGTTTAGTCGCTTGTTGTTCATAACAGTTAACACTTTGGACAAGCATTTGTTATACTATTATAGGTAGCATTCAGCATTGATCCTACTTTGGTTTCTTTTTGGCACAAGATACCCCGTCTAAATGAAAAAACTAGCGATCAAAATCTTCCCTGCATTTTGCGATTGCTTCACTTTCATATTCGTTAGTTTATTTCATAACATCCTAAATATCGACTAGCGCTTCGTTTCTGGGTCGTATTGATAAATCCAAGATCTACCATCTCTAATAATGTCGTAACTACGCCGAAACGAATCTGCTTCATATATATATATATATATATATATATATATATATATATATATATATATATATATATATGTATATATATATATATATATATATATATATTATCATATATATATAGAAATGTATAAACACCGATGAAATCGAATAGCAGAATGGCAGAGTCGGGAACGGACGCCCTAGACGAAGGTTTATCGACCAAATTGGCAATATATTGAAAATGGGCCAGATGAGCAGTACGCTTAACCGACGAGCATGTATGCGTAAATGTATGGATGTAAAGGAGGCAATAGAGGTGTGTCAGGATCGTGCCAAGTGGAAGTCCGTAGTCTCTGCCTACCCTTCTGGGTGACAGGCGTGAGTGTTTATGTTAATACCCGACTGCCAAGGAAGGCTTAGGTTTTGTTATCCTCCTATATATATCCTCCTATATATCCTCGATACTAGAGGGCGCTAGTGGTAACTAGTGTTGCCATGTACCAGGCATTAATAGTGGCGCTCAAGATTATGTTTTGTTATGTTAAGAAATCGAATATATTATGCCCGATTTTTTTAATATCTCATATAGTTTATAAAATCATTATAAAAACTAGTTTTTAGATTTCACAAAAAATTCCTTCCTGTTTTCTGGTAAAAATATAGCTTAGATCACTCCTGGCATTGCTTTCTATCTGTTCGTGCAGTATCATCACAATCGGTTCAGCCATTCTGAAGATTAGCCCGGACAAACAGACTAACAAACAGACAAATATTTTAAAAGAGTTTATAATTATGTTTTAATAGCATGCAAATAACCTTAAGCTTAATATAACTGCCTTCAGTTATTCCTATATTTCAGACAGACACTTCAATTTTATTTATATTTAGAGAAAATAAAAATATTTTGAGAATGGGCTTATGATTGAAAAATTATATGCTATAAAATGTGCTTTGCGATTTGAATTTAAATCGGGTGTTTATCGATTTCATAACCATCTTAATAACAATTAAGCGCAACAAAATATTTACAAGTAACGTTTTTAGCCTATTCTTAAATCAAAGTGATAATTCTGGAATCATTAACAAATATCTCCTTCAGTTAGTTATCTGTAAACGGTGACATGGGGAAAATGATAATGATCTTTAAGTACATAAAAGTATTGAAATAAAATAACTAGGGCAAATTTTTGGAACGAAGTTCTTTATCGCGCGGTACGAATTTGACGGATGGGAGCTAGGCGAGGAAAAGTGTAAGATTTTTCCGTCACGACCTCCTTTCTATAGAGCGAGCGAGATGGAATAATATCCATCTCCCCCGCACTTTTTCTTATCTTGCCATGAAAGAAATTTTTCAATGCGCTTCATTTTAATAGACGCTAGTTAATTCATTTATTTGTATTTGTTAATCAATAATATAATATGTTTATCAATAATAATATATTACGAAAGGAACTTCGTTCTAACCGAATGTTTCACGATACTCACGCATGTTTTTTTTAATTGGTTTCTGTAACAAATAGGTTTAATGAAACATATATATTTTTGGGTAATACCTATTCTGTCTAGGAGGCCCTCTGGGTATATATTACCCTCTTACCTATTGTCGTAGTCAACTAGCAGTACTTGCACTATCTCTGTAGTAGGTCTATAGTATATAGAGAGACAATATAATTGCAGGCTGTTCATTTAGGCAATCCATTTTCCTTAGTGGTGACAACGCCGCTTTGTTTGTAGTTGATCACAGGTGTCTATAAGCTGCAGTAGCCACTTACTATCAGGTGGGCAATAAGTTCGTTTGTTACTTCAGTTTAAAAAAAAGCATATTTGACATATGTGAACAGCTTATACATTTAAACACGACAAACATATTACAGTTAACTGTATTGTATATCTTTTTTCCTGCCTGCTTACTAAACATTAAGGAAATAAACTTCGTGATTTGCTAGATATGAAAGCATTTTTTATAGAATAAGGGTGACAAACTCGCGCCACCTGATGGTTAAGCGGACTGTGGCCCATAGACATCTACTATTATCCTCAATTAATAATCAAAATGCAGATGCGTTGTCATCCCTGAGGACTTAGATAGAATGCCTCATTTCCAATAAAAAAGGTCTCCGGTTCTCAACACTCACCATATGAAACACAGCAGCATCTACGCTGGTATTCTGTGAGCGCGTGGTACCCGGTCGAACCGACTCGTGCTGCAACCATAATATACCTGCAGCTTGACTTTATCACGTAAACAAAATTCATAAACAAATCTTAAAACGATTGGAAACTCAAGCCTGTTTGAACGACGCGGTTACCGCGAAAGATAATATTACAAAGGAGTCGTTAATTAATTTCACATAAGATGCTTTCATTAGCGACCTAGCGATGTTTACTCTTCAAAGGCAACTTTGTTTATTGTGTATAAAGTGAGATATTATTTGACCTATCAATAAGCAAATAATCAAGGGTTCATTTAATCATCGTTCATAAACAACTTTATGATAATTATAATAAATTTACTACTTGTCACTTGCCACCTGCCACTGACGGACGCTCCAATCGCGTGCGTTATGCAAGTTGCCGCCGTGTTTGGTACTATAATATAAACGTTATTTTCAGTTTTACACGATCCGTTTGTCCCTGAATATCTGAAAGGCAAATTTCAGTATCAAGGTGATACCCATAATCACTGTCTCCGTTCCTCAAATCTAACCTCCATGTTCCTCTCTGTTACACTAGCTTTTTACATAAATCTTTTACTCCTCATGCGGTAAGATTATGGAACGAGTTACCGGGCAGTGTACGCGCAGCCACGAGCAAGGCATCGTTCAAACGCTTGCTCTGGAATTGCTATCTAACGTTGCAGGAGTAGTTTGTGGTTTTCCATTTCATTTTTATATTTGGTATTGGAGTTTGAATCAGAAACTGCTATATTTCATTATGTGTATATATATATAAATAAATAATACCTTTATTTCGACCAACAAGGATCATATTACATAATTAATATAATTAGGTGATAACATTGCCTATTGTTATTAATTCATTCTCTCAAAGAGAAGTTAAATAAAAATATATAATTAAGAGAATAAAAAAAATCTTTCAATAAGAACATTTGTTGATTTCAGATTATTTATTTGCCAGTACAACAATGGTTCAGGTACTGACAGTCAACTCTATTCGAGAACATCACTAGGATGTGGTTTGAGCTGGCACGGATCCTACGTACCAGGGATGTACATCGCTTACGTATGAAGATTGCACGCGCAGGGCGCTGTACTGCTGTTGAGAATAATTAACCCAGAGGCTGCTCGTGTAGAGCGATGTACAATAAGCTTTAAACAGCGTAATCTTAATTTCTGTTGTGCAACGAGCAAACCTGCGGGCTATCTTATTAGCTCTTATAGACAACGACCTGCGCTCTCTATCAATATCTAAATTGTCCCTCAGGTCAGAGGTTACTAAATGTCCAAGATATTTAAAATGTTCTACTGTCTTCAGAGGGATTCCATTCAATTTAATAGGAGGAGCGCTAAGTGAACCTTTGTTTCTGGCCTGAAAGATCATATATTCATTTTTGCTTACATTGTATTTTAGTCCATTACTAATAGTATATTTCTCACAGATGCCTAGCAACTTAGGTACTTAGACCACAGATAGAGGTTAGAGATAGAGGTAGAGGGACGATATGGTGCTGCTGAGTACAGCAGCACCATATCGTCCGCGTAGCTAATATTATTCAAACATATTTTGTCATTATGGCAGCCGATACGGCTACTGCTGAGCTCCTCTATCATTGCATTAACATACAAGTTGAAGAGTTTGGGTGAGGTCGAACCCCCCTGTCTCACCCCGCACTCTAACCCGTATGGCTCAGAAAAAGCACTCGGCCATCGTACGACATTAACTTGGTTTGAATACCAATATTTAAATATATTATTTAATTCAGCAGGCCATTTGATACTATCCAGTTTCTGCCATAATATGTCGTAGCTAACCAAATCAAATGCTTTCGACAAATCGAGGAAACAGGCATAGATGGGTGTTTGTCGGTCTGTATAGTTGACTTGACTTGACAGTCTGCTTTAAGCACAAGATGGCAGCTTCTGTGGTATGACCTGGCCTGAAACCAAACTGGTTATCTTGTTGCTTCAGATATTTCTCTCTGTATTACTATAGATCGGCCGATTTAGACAGGATGCGGTCTATTCTTACATCCTACCCTTGGGGGTGGGTTTGCTTTTTTTATAGGATAGAATGACACATGAACACACAGTCCACCAGATGGCATCCAACTCGATTCTCGATAACAGGGTGAATACACCACTGATCCACAAGACCCCACAGTGCGAGTGCTCCATGCTGGATGTGCGATTCACGCAGTGCGCAGTAAAATAATGGAAAACATTATAAACTGTCAGCTCATGAAGTACCTTGAGGATCACCAGCTGATTAGTGACCTCCACTACGGTTTCCTTGGGGGTCGCTCAGCTGGTGAACTTCTGGTACCTGACTCCTAAATAGGCGCGGGCAGTAGTGTCCAAAGGGGGGAGGGGGGGGGGCTGGGTGTTAGTTTGGGCATTGCGAAGACCTTCGATTGGGATTGAGACAAAGCGTTTCTTTCGAAGCTTCCTTCCTATGGGCTTCCTGAGAAATTTTGAATTTTATTACCAGTTTTCTTGATTGTGGAACACCAGCATTCATAGGCTTGTAATCAAAGCATGGACCATCTACTACGACCTTAATGCTCCTTAAGGTCGTAGTAGACGGTGCATGCTTTGATTACAAGCCTATGAATGCTGGTGTTCCACAAGGCTTACCTACGCTGTTTCTTCGGCATATCAATTATATGTTGCAAGCCAGTAACCTTCATTGCTATGCAGGCGAAAGCACTGGTGATACTTTTTACACCGGAGGTGACAATATTTCTCAGGAACACGTAGTAGAGTACTGGAACAAGCTCATGAACAAAGTTTCGGATTGGGAGCGACTATATCTATTGCAGTTCATTCCCTAGAAGAGACACAAGTTTGCGTGTTTAGCGTGCTAAAAAGAAGCCCTTTGTCATACCTCCTCGGCTTTAGGGCACTCCCCTTGTTCCCTCAGCCAGCATCGGAATCCTTGGCGTCGACATATCACGTGATGTACAATTTCATGGTTACTTGAAGATGAAGGCTAAATTGGCCTTAAAAAACCTTGGCGTGCTCAGCGAGCGGGACAATATTTCATGCTGACACACCGCAGGCGCTGGCAAAGCGCAGGTATGGCCTCATATGGAATACTGTTCTCATTTCTTGGCCGGGGTTCCCCAGTGCCAACTCTTTCCACTTAACCGTATCCAGCGCATAGCGGCTTGATTTGTTGACGACCGTGTTCTCTCTGGTCGGCTCGATTAACTGGTGCTACGAAGAGATTATGTATCATTTTGCTCTGAGAAATTACTTTCAGCCGCCAAATTTCACCAACGCATATCGCAACAAAACTCACGTTACCATTCACATCGTTCGGATGCTTGGAAGTGCACTACTGTGCGATTTATTAGGAATTTCCATGACTATTTTGTGGAATTTTTTTACCACCGGCGATTGTTCCGGGCCGATACGACTTAAATTTCCTCAAGAAACGAGCTTACTCTTTTTTAAAAGGCCGGTACCGCACTTGCAATTCCCCTAGTGCTGTAGTTGTTTATGGGCGGCGGTCAATAGTTACCATCAGGTGAGCCGTATGGTCGTTTGCCTCCTCTTCTCAAAAAAAAAAACTTGTCGTATACTTTTTTGCTTTGATAAATATTTTTCATTCTAAAATACATCTATAGCTCTACAGCCGCAAGATCTAAGCTACCCTATCTATCGCTATCATTCGAATACTGGAAGCATTTCTAAATTCCAGTCCAATTTCTAATTTTCAGTCTTCAACTCCAATCGTTTTCAAACAAGCTTTTACGTTGCGGTAAGCATTGGTGAATAAAAATGACGTGGGAGGATCCTGCTCTTGCAACGGCAGTGATAGAAAATATTGACATAGATCAATAATTAATAACGCTAGTGGATAGGAGACCTCTCCTGTTGGAGCGTGTGTGGGATTTTTTTAGTGTATTTTCGTTTTGACATGTCTTCTACGCCGTCGTCATATCAAGATTTTAGTTCAGTTGTACTTTTTACATTTTAGACGTACGTCTCGGTCGAGAACTTTATTCACAGTAAGTTAAGTGAGGTTTAGTACCAGTGGCAAAGCTAGGGCTCCAAACTAGGGCAAGGCCAAGATATGGTTTTGTTGTTTTTAGTAGTTTTATAAAAATACAACAATCTTAATCTGTCTTCACTCTTCAGTTTTATATTCAGTGCTGTCGAGGACGTGTTTAACAAAGCACACAAAAAGCATACTACTGCTAGAAAGTTTGTATTATATATCAGCAATTGCATACCTTCGGTGGCTTTGAAAAAAGCCGTTTGGGTTTACTTGAGCGAAAGAAAAAGATATTTACATACAATACAATACTTGAACAAAAGAAAAGCATGAACTAACTACAAACAATGTACAAAATTAAAAAAAAAATTATTTATATTTTAAATCGAAACGTCTCTCTTTCTTAAGGAAAGATTTGATTACGTCCGCGTAAAATGTTGGTGAACGTTTTAATTGTACCAATAACTGTTTTTCAATTGCGATAATTGATAAGTCAAGATAAGAGTCAAGTAAAGTAAAGACGCTCTTGACCTTGTGTATTTCTCAAATAAGTATGGATGCGTCTTAGAGATAAGAAAGCACGTTCCGCGGAGGAACTTGTGGAGATTTAAAGAACTTTAAATTTTTATTTAAATTTAAGATTTATATTTAGTTTAAATTTAACATTAGCAATTTAACACATCTTTAAAAAAGCACAAATTTTTAACTCGCATTATACATCCGCTCAAGTAAACACACAGAGTAAACATTGAAATGTGAAGTGAACTTGCAAACGTATCGCCCACGTGCCCCCGCGCTCGGCTAACTTCTCACCTATATAAACAATCGTAGTTATATTTCATTATAGAACAATTTGGCACAGGTTAGAAAGGGAGCGATCGTCTTCTCGAAAGACCGGTAAAAAGCCTACGCGTGCGAGAGAGACGACTAATCGCACAACTCAACTCCTTTTTTATGACAGTAATAACACGCAGTTTTGCCGCGACGATTAATTTTAACAGTCCATTGCGTGTTCGCTTTGAGAAAGGGAGAACACGAATCAGTGTGTTTCGAATTGAAAGTAATCTGCCAAGTGTTGACGTTACATAATAAGGTTACGAGGTCATAAACTGTGTAGAAAAGAGAAGCGCGCGGGAAATTTGAAATTGTTTGAAACAGTTTAAGAGTTATTTTATTAGTTGATATTATTGATTGAGCAGTTTGATAGGGTAAGCACGGCTTCTTGGTTTCTATGGAGGCTTCGCTGCCGTTTAGTACACGGAATATAAACCGCGATAGTAAGCAAGTGAAATATTTTAATTGTTTTTTTTTTTATTTACTTAAAATACCACGTTTTTTTTATCATATTTTTGCATTGTCATCCGAATTTGAGCTATGTTCAATATTTCAAGTTTTCAGCTCATCGGGAAGTTCATTACTAAATTCCACCCGGAACGACAGACAAACAAGAAAGTGACTTAATGAAAACGTGGTAAAATGAATTTTTCGTTTATATGAATATTATGAAGTTACTACGGCTCTATTATTGAAGTAATTTGAAAAAGTGTGTGTTTAGAAAGAAAAAAATAACATATTTATTCATTGCTGCAACTTACCTACTTTTACAAAACAATACATTTACAAAAAGGAAAAAAGATAATACGAAATACTCGAGGGGTACCCATGTGTGGCCCATAACCCCCCTTTTTCTACAATAGCCGTGATTTATATTTTTTTGCAAATGGTAAAAAAAAATTAATTTAAAAAAATCTCAAACATTTTGTCCTTTTTATCTTTTAAATTCAAAATGCGTGGTAATGCATTATTTTAACTGATATTACTGCGCACACACACACATTCGTAAGGGTCGATCGAAATAATTCTGAACCATCACAATGCAACCAATGTTCGCATTTTACACACAGGTTAATAGCCCTATACAAATTCCACTGAATATTTTTTTATATTGCATTTCTACGTAGGTACTCTTATCTTTTTGATATTTAGTTTATTTTTTTCGTTTTAGTACATTTTTGTGGAAATTGATAAAAATATATTTTTATAAAGTAGGGAAAAAAGAATAATAGAAGTATCATAGGAATGTTTGATAATATTAAACCTACTTACTCGACATTTTTTACTATAAAGAATTATTATTTACTCTTGTTATATCTATCCGTTTCCGAAGTTTATTTTGATACACAATCGTGAATTTATAGCATAACAATTTAATTTATTTAAATCATACCTTTGTAGTAGACGACAGCCTACGACGTCTCTTATTATAATTGATGAGGAATTTGAGACGATGGCACTCGTCGAAGGAGCATTTATCCGTGACCGAGTACATCAAGATAAACGCCTCCGCCCAGCGGATGTTGCTTTCTAAGTTTGCATATTCGTTTTCCTGTAACACATTCAGACTACCGACTGAAAACAGTCACAACACACACAGATAGGAAATAAAATACAATAAAACCGTAAATTGGGAAACTTACATGGGGATCTCCAGCAGAGTCGAGTATTTCAAAATATACCATCTCGTTGTCGATCACAGTTTGAAAAGCGTAGATCTTTTCTAAATTAGGATCATATTCGCCAATGAAACGCCGCGTAATGAATCGTACTACTAACGCTGTAACAATTTTTTATTGGTTTGTAGAAATGCCTTCTTACTTACTACTCTCACTTATTTTGAATTATATTTGTAATATAATAAGTTCGTTTTTAATGAATATATAAATAAATAAGACAGAAATAAAAATGTTGGAACAGTCGTAACGAAAGTAATATTTTTGTTGTCATTTTATTTTTTAGAATGTATAGTAATAGAATAACAGCAGCCATGGCTCCAAACAGCAGAATTTAGGGAACGGCATTTTGGAATGAAAGTGAGCTTGCCTTTTTCTTTTAAAAGATACCAGTCAAAGACCAAAACCATGTGAAAACTAGCTGTTGCTGAATTCAAGTGATTACACACTTAACATATAAATTAAACATATAAATTAAATTAGAAACTACAAAGAAGAGTTAAATAATATATCGAGTCATAGAGAATCGAGAATTAAAGCCCCGTTTTCAGAAACTGTTATTAACATCATCATCATCAGCATTACAGCTCGTCACAACCCTGCTGAATATAGGCCATTTTTTAAATCTTTTTCTATAGCTGAATATTATTTAATTTAAACTTGTCAATAACACGAGACATACATACTACATATATTATTATATTGCAAGTAGAACCACATAAAACAAAAGTAATTTACATATGTACAATTATTGTTCTTAAAACAGGCACCAAAGTGATTAAGTGTTTCATTGTGCTAAGTATGATACAGAATACTAAAAAGTTACAAGAAGAAGAGAAAATGTAGTCCTTAAGATAAGAGGTACATACTCGTATACAAACGACCCGAAGATAAATAGCTTGAGTTGTTGTACAAACATTTTGCAATGTTGTTTTCACTATTATTCAAAAATAATAAGATCATTCATATCTTAATTGCGTACGGTTTGTTTGGATAACAAAATAATACTGCTTATAATAGAACTGTACTCAAAGTCCAAATTAATTGTGATAAGTAGAACAAAAAGCTTGCTCTGAATCCTTACAACCAAAAAGGAAGCACTATAAACAATCACGGAATGAAAACAAACAAGTCATCAGCGTATCCAATAAATCAAATAATAATTATTGTTCTTAGCTCCTACCAAATAGAACAGAGCAGTTATGAAAAATTTATAAACGTAATTGACCTGGTTTAAATTGTACTAGTCACCCGCCTTGGCTTCGCCTGCATCCTACATCTATTAATCAGGCGTTATGTAGATTTAAGATAATCAAAATTTATTTATTTAAAAAAAAAAGTTCAAATTTTTCAGATAAAGTATACCCTAGATCACTTCTGGCATTGCTATCTATCTGTTTGTGAAAACAAACAAATCATCAGCGTATCCAATAAATCAATTAAAAATTATTGGTGTCAGCTCCCACCAAATAGAACAAAGGAATTATGAATAATTCATAAACGTTATCGACACGGTTTATATTATACTAACGACCCGCATAGCTTTGCCTACTCGTAGACCATACATCTATTAATGTGGCGTTAGAAAGAAAGAAACATTTATTGCAACACGCCAAAACATAATTAAGTACTTAAATTTTAACATTTGTAGACACATCAAATAAAAATTGTATAACAAAATAAAATAAATATTAATAATAATAATAAAGAAAACAACAATTTGACGGTTATAACAATTTAAAATGTATACTTATAGATTATAGTAAAAAGAAAAATAAAAAAATATAAACATTCCTCATGTTGTATGTGTGGCGCGTTAGGCAAACGGACTCACTCAGCTTATGCTATCGCCGAAACAACAGCGCTGGTTTTCAGTGGGCCCGACCGGAACGGATAACAACACCCGTGTGTTGTCCGCGTTCGATACATAATAATTTTAGATTTAGATTTAAGATAATCAAAGATCATTTATTTAAAAAAATCTCATAATTTTCTAGATAAAATATAACCTAGATCACTTATGGCATTGCTCTCTATCTGTTTGTGAAGTTGTATTACAATCAGTTCAACCATTCTGATGTTAAACCCGGACAGACAGACAGACAGACAGACAAAATTTTTATAAATGGTGGTAACAGTGGAATGCAAATAACTGGCTGAGCTCGGTAAAAGGCAGTTCAATTTAAATGTAGACCTAAACGTAGTGATTATATTCTCTTTGTGTAGACCGACAATCTTAACAACTCGTGATAGTTATTCACATGTTTGATTTTTAGGAATCGATATTAGATTGGCTAATTTTAGTAGTAGCACAGAATAAATAATAGGTAGTTGTAAAAATGGTTTTATGTCTATTTCCCTGTGTAAATCAGATCAGTAATTCTAAAATCCATAGTTTTAGTGTTTACAGTTATAACGGAGAATTTTATTTTTATATTAATTAAATGATTATTAGAAATCTATCTACTTCTATGTATGTCTATGTACATATATATAAATAGCAATTGCCGTGCGTTAACCTCGCAAAAACTCGAAGATGGCTCGACCGATTTCGATGAAATTTTTGTGTATGTTTCATAGGGTCTCTGGATGTTTTAGATTTACAATTGGACTGGGTAGGTGGCACTGTTGTCGAGATTCGGAAATCACATGTGCGAATTGCTGGGGCGGATCGCTAGTAAGCAATAAAATGTGATTTCTTTAATTATAAACTACACTTTGTGTTGTTTATAATTATGTATGCAAATATAGTGCATAAGTGATATACATACAACGTGGGTGGGGATCACGGAAGGAGTCTCTCGATAACTCAAAAACTATTGGTCAGACCCTGATCATATGGGATTATATGGCACCACATGAGAAACACCAGCTTTCAAAAAAAAAATTATCGAAATCGGTTTACCAAGAAAAAAGTTATGAGGTAACAGACATAAAAAAAATACAGTCGAATTACGTACCTCCTCCATTTTGAAGTCGGTTGAAAAGAGCATGTCCTGAGTGACTGACAGCTGTGTCTCGCCACCAATGCAATGTCAGGAATTTGCATTTAGAAAAACCCAAAATAAGGGGTTTTTAGGTGCTAATTAGGTGCCAAGTTTAAAAATTAGTTGCCCTAAAATTTTCACCGCAACGAACTGTTTAAATTTTGCAAAAAAATACTAGCAAAACGTATCAACACAAACAAAGCAGATGCTAAATTCAGGTCTTCTTCTGAAAATGGTAAAACTATAGACATCCGGTATTTGCGTACAGGGATTGAAGCGGGTAGGAGAGGGGTGGAAGGAGGGATAGGGTTCTGAGGAAGCCCCCCCCCCTTATTCTTCCCCGCTTGCGGAAATGTACAGTTTATGAGTAATATTTTTTTGTATAAACATAATCACTTTTTACACAGGATTATTGACATAGTTACTTCTGCAATGGCTTCGACGCTGCGGGGAGTGCAGCCCCTTCGCCCTTGCGTAGCAAATGACAGTCACCCATGCTCACCCCAACAGCTACGGCGATTCGGTCATTTTTAAGTTTTAGGCAGCTATGCTTAAAAGTGTTGGAGAGATCCAATTAGCCCAAGGAGAATGTCTCTATTATTATTCAATATTGCAACTTTCCAAATATTTAACCAAAATGAGAATGTATTTGTATCCCAATACGAAGATGACTGTTATTCCTTTAAGCTATAAAAACCTTATGTACTGTGAAGAATTGAATAAATAAAATATGGAATAGATTTTTTTTTAATTCAATATAGATTACAAGTTATTGAGAGTATTTTTTTTACCTTTACCACTTGTTCGAAAAAAAACTCTGTCCATATAATAAAAACACAGGTTGTACAAACTACTTACAAAACTTATTTATGAAACGGCTTGAAAGCGACCACATCATTCCCATGGGTATTATATTATAATAACCTTTTTGTACAGTTTTTATTTAAAAAAATCATTTAAACTTAGTAATATAGAGACCACGTATATTTTCTGGGAGATTGTTTTATCGTATACAATGCCTCAATTGCCTTGAATTACTCACTCTAAGGAGTTGAGAAACTACCTGGTTATTCACAATGCCTTGGAAAGATTTCTCTCGGAAGCGGGAAGGTTTCGTTCGTAAAGTATTCGATTCGAATGTCTAGTTTGTGTTTATTGAGAAAAACGTTGAAAGCCATGTACTTATTTTAAAATCATAAAAGTATAAAACTTTTCAAAAATAATGAGACCCCACCAAAATATAAATATGATAAAGGTGCGAAGTGTATGTACCCAACAAACGACGATCGGGGTAGTGTAGTGTTATGTTACTTACATATCATTTTACACTATTTTAAATTCATTTTTCCATTCTGTTTTGATTTTGTGCATTCACCTCAAAACTGGATATTTTGTATCACCTTTATTTCCATAGGATCCTGTAACGTTTTTAAACCATAAGAACACAATAACAAATCATTTTCACTTCGTATTTTCACGCTATCAGCATTTTTTAAATCGGTGTCGATGGAGTCTACCCTTTTTTCTTTTTTTGCTATAGGAAAAAAGGTAGCGCAATAGCGCGCACAAAGCCCGAAATTGCAGAGTTACGGAGAACTAAATAAAAGATCGAAAGAAAAAAAAAAAAGGTAGACTCCATCGACACCGATTTAAAAAAAATTCTGACATCGTGAAAATACGAAGTGAAAATGATTTGTTATTGTGTTCTTATGGTTTAAAAACGTTACAGGATCCTATGGAAATAAAGATGATACAAAATATCCAGTTTTGAGGTGAATGCAGAAAATCAAAACAGAATGGAAAAATGAATTTAAAATAGTGCAAAATGATATGTAAGTAACATAACACTACAGTAGTCGGTTTCATCGATAAATAGTTAAGATCTGAGCGAGTGCCAAGTTCGAAAGTTCCTAATTCATAGCTACAGGAATGTACAACGTTCTTCGACTGATTTAAAATAAAAAAATAAGTTCTTTGATATTGAATGTATAACTTTGCAAGTTTTAATAGTCAATAAATTATAACGCACTAATGATATCTAAAATAAGCCTAAAATTTTATTTTAATATGTGCCAAGTTACAAATCAATTATCAGAACGTAACACATTTTATTTAAATGAATTGAATAACATAGACAAAATCTTCAATGTCGCCACTTAAGTAGTAGGTACTATTATTTGCTCTGTACCACTGGGTACTACATACTGACAATACTAAAAAATACCGAACCGAACGGAAAGTAGCTTATCTAAGTGTTAGAGCTATTTCATATAGCTACTCATCTTTTACGCAGTATAAATGCGTCGGATTCCACGGGGAAAGACCTCCTTCTCACAGGACACCAGGACAGCAGCATAATGCTACTTTATCTTATGGTGACTGGTTATTAGCAGGGCCACGTCATTAGTTTACTATAAGGTGGATTGTGCGTTGGCTACTTTACTTGTACTTAAAGGGGCTAAGCGCTCGCCGTAATTGCACAGTATGTGAGCCCCTCAATTCATTACCCGCCGGCACCAATGAAATCGTTAATAATAGGATAACATCGTGAGGAAACCCATATATCTCTTCGGGGAGCAAAAATAATTCGAAGACATTTGAACTCATAGCCAATACGCTCCAGGGGCAGTGTGGCTGACTAATTACACATAGTATTTGTTTGTGTTGTCGCGGCGTAACACGGTCCTGGGCCACATGCATCCATCGACTTCCTGCTTAACTTACCAGGACGTTACTCAATCTAGTAGGGGGGCCGCTATACTTACCATTACGATGCTGCCACTTAAAAACCTTCCATTGGTTAGTGGTTCTTTGAGCTAATTGGCCAACCCATTATCACTTCAGCTTCGTCAGTAGTTATCACAGAAACCGCGTAGTAGCGGTGTACACAGCTATCGCTAGCCCCCATTGTACGTATCCACTACCCCATATCGTCCCGTGGTGCGGTGCCTAGGGTGGCCGAGGTTTTGGTTGCAGATATGGTCTTGCAACGCGCCGTCGCGACCCTATCCCGTTTGCAAATTTGCCAAAAAAAAGGCCAACCCGCCCACCAAACGTGAGAAGGTCTATATTGAGCAGTGGATTTTTATAGGCAGTAATGGCGATTAAATACTGCGGATATTTTGATCACGATCTAATCTAACATGCAGAGAAACTTCGAGCATATCTCTCTGCTCAAATTTAATTAAATTTAATGTTTTCCGACCTATTATTTGTCATAGTATTAGTATTTCACTTACCAGATTTTCCAACTCCGGATTGTCCCAGTACCATTATTTTAAAAGGCTTCTGCTTTGGGTACAGCACCAGTTTAGCGAGCGAGGATTTGGGCGATGTAGTACTGTTCATTGTGACCAATGTTGCCATAGTTTTATAATTTTTATATTTAACTTGATGGGACGAAGCTTATCTGAAATAGAATAACACGATTTTAACCTTTATATTAAACATACCATGTTAAAAACTTCGTGCATAGTGTTCCCAACAACTACCGACATAGGATGTTATACATGCTCTTTGTCTTGCACATGTTGATCTAAAGACCTATCCGTTGGGTCACACTATTGCACTCGTATCGGTACGTCGACTGTAATCCATCATAAGATGGAGTGACTACCTGGTAAGGAAGTGAAGTGAAGAAACATGCAGGAGCTCGATGAATGCAGGTCGCTCAGGACCTTGTTTTGTGGCATTCTTTTAGAGGAGGCTTATTTTTAGCAGCGGGCTCGTAAGGTTGTGAGGGTCGCTCTGCTCCTTTGCTTAGCTCCTCAGAACGTGATAGCTATGATCATAGTGATGATTTCATTATTATATATCACGAAAACGTATGCAAATTTAACTTGCCGATATTTTAAAGTCCAAATTTCAATATAAGTTGTTAAGTACGTTGGTAAGCTATAATACATTGAATAAAATTACTTTTACGGATTTTATCGCGTTTAATAAACTTATGTTTCTTATTTTTATTAATTCCCGAAGTTTTGGGTAGACTTCCCGATGTCAGAGTTAACCCGGAGTACCTTCAGCTTTTTTAATTATTAATTTTGGACCGATCTACGCAGAATGAACTTATTGTATCTTGAAGTCTTACAGTGAAGTAGTTCGTTCTAGAAGTTCATTCTGCGTAGATTGGACCAAAATTAATAATTAAAAGAGCTGAAGGTACTCCGGGTTAACTCTGACATCGGGACGTCAATCACCTCAGTCCCCCATGATCATGGGTGCTGGAAAACACCCGAAACGTCGGGAATTAATAAAAATAATAAAAATAAGTTTATTAAACGCGATAAAATCCGTAAAAGTAGTTTTATTCAATGTGTAGTGTTCGCGTAAATATAAAAAATCATTAAGCTCATAGATTAATGATAGGTCATCGCGCGCTCTGACTGCATACCGCAGTACCTGAAAGAAACAGCTCCGTGAATGCGGCAACTCAATATTCTAGTGTGTATAAGACAATTGCAAGGATGCTAGTGTGCGTGAAAAATTGTATATGCCAGCAGCTTAACTATTACCCGATAAACGGGAAAAAATATTTTATGCTATGGCTTAGTAGTTAAGTTAATAGTTATGAATGTAGACCAGAAATACTTACTACTTAAACTTATTATATATATATATTTACTTATACTAAAATGAATAATTTATGAATAGCGAATGTATCAATATATTAAAGTATATTATGTACACGTTTTTCTTCTGAATAAATGGCATATAAATGATAAGGCCTCATTTTTATCAGTTTAATTTTTATATTTAAATGTCAGACTAATATTCTTTTTTTTTTATAGGATAGTGTAGTGTTTGCTTATATGTAGTATACAGTAAATATTGTTATTTGTTTTATTTACTAATAATTTACCATGCACAAATACACAAACATACATTTATATATAAGTCACTGTCTCGAGCGCACCGCGTCAGTTACACGAGAGCTTCGGGCGAGAGTAGACGTGTTGTTTAGTTAAAGTGCGTGCCGAGCCTGTGTTACACTACAGTGGTTAGAGAAGATAGCAGACATTACAAGTGGCGACGAGGAAAAAGATAAGTACCTATTTAGTATAAAGATATAATCAAAAATAGGTTAGCAATGTGCAACTATTAGTATTGCAATTGTAAATTAATTCCTAGAGTACCCGCGGAAAAAAACTGTGGATTATGAATTATGATTTATTGTTTTTAACCCTGTTCTGATCATTTTAATAATTTATATAAAATATATGTTCGCATTTGACCACGCTTATGGTGTGCTAAAATTTATTTTCTTTATGTAGCAATGATAAAATAATGATTTATTTTAACATATGTCTATTAGCACAACTTTTATATAAAAAGATTTTTGATGGAAAAATAGTAGATGTTACTAAAAACTCCTCTCGATTCGAACCGAAATACAATGTCGTTAGCTAAATTTTAGTGGCATTTAACATGTAGGTGTGATATTTATCGCCTTTAATGAAAATACTATTTTACTGCTTTCATGGCATATATAAGTCTTACAAAAAATCGTGGACACTTCACGACTTCTGTACATTGCAAAGTAGGTAACTAGTAATACTGTTTATTTATTTATTTGCTTTTTCAGGGAAACATACAGTGCAATAATAAATTACATAATAAAACATATAAAAGTAATCCTAAAAACCAATGAAGTTTCCACAGATATCTAATACATATTAAAAGCAAACCACAATATTATGTTGTATAAAATTAAAAATATAAAAGAATAAAACAAACTAAATGGTATTCATAAATTAAAACATTAAGTAGTAAGTAGTTAAAAGTAACATTATATATACAACTCAAAGTGATACTACCAATTATATATTAAGTTTTACAATATTTTCTTTGTAACTATCATATTCAAGGTGAAAAATATCTAATATTTACAATATTTTAAGTTAAACTTTTTGCATGTACGAGATACAAAATTATTTGAGGCATTTTTTTGTTTTAACTTTAGGTAATGCAAAAAGTGGTTTATTTCGTGCACCTAACCTGTGACACGCAAGATTCACCTTGCCTAAAAGTAGGGGAGAGTCGATGATATTATGAAGCAATTTGTACAACAACATTTGATCTCTTATATCACGGCGTTTCTCGAGGGTATTGCTGTCTAAGTTATCAATAATGGTAAATGCGCAATATAGGTATTGAATTTACCCAAAGCCTAAATGGCACAGCGATGGAAGTAGTCAGTATAACAAATAAACCGAAAGAGAAGGGCGAGTGTTATGGAACATATTATTATCATGAAACTGAGTTTGGGTACCAAGATACCAATCATTAAATTGAGTTGGGTACTAAGATACCATCATTAAATTGAGTTGGGTACTAAGATACCATCATTAAATTGAGTTGGGTACTAAGATACCATCATTAAATTGAGTTGGGTACTAAGGTACCATCATTAAATTGAGTTGGGTACTAAGATACCATCATTAAATTGAGTTGGGTACTAAGATACCATCATTAAATTGAGTTGGGTACTAAGATACCACCATTAAATTGGAGCTTGGGTACTAAGGTAGGTACCACCATTAAATTGGAACTTGGGTACTAAGGTAGGTACCACCATTAAATTGGAGCTTGGGTACTAAGGTAGGTACCACCATTAAATTGGACTTTGGGTATTAAAATACCAGCATTAAATTGGAAAAAAAATATAAGTAACTGTTTCAGTTTGCCCCTAAAATAATAATAATAATGATACCGTTATCAGCTTTAATGTGATAGCACATCTATGGCTATAAGGTGTGGAAAATGGAAAAGGTCTCTACTAATCTATCTGGACGTAGCTGAAGTTATATCAGCACTCGAGAAACGAGCTACGCTATGGCATTTTGGTGGCTCTGGGATAAAAGAAACCGTTGATGTATTTTAAGTAGCCATAAAAAAAAATTCTACGAGTATTTTCAACCTAAACGGAGCAAGGTTTATGAGCGGCATGTTTTTCGATTGCTAAAACAGAAAAAAGGAGAGACATTTGAGAAGTTTTTGATAAGATTGCGTCAACAAGCCGAAAAGTGTGCATTCGAAAAGCAAGATGATCATTTCATAGATCAAATAGTGGAAAAGTGTAATTCGAAATTGCGCAAGAACCTTATATATTACTAAACGTGGGAAGAGTTAAAAAGCAAAAAAGTATATGCTTTTAATCAAATGTAAAGACCAGACAAGACATTATTAGCATATGGTAGTAACTCTCCTTTGGCAATAGAGGGTTCATTTGAAACTATACTCGAAGTCGATGGACGAAAGGAACATACAACCATTTACGTGATTTCGGGGGGTACTAGAAACCTGTTTGGTAAGAACACAGCAGTCCGACTGGGTGTCTTAAAACTTGGTATCGGGATAAATCAAGTGGAGAGTAAAAGCAAGCCGATCCCCTTTAAAGAGAAGGTTGCAATCAAAATTAAGGAATCACTAAACAGTGATATAATTGAAGAAGTGCAAGGCCCGTCTAAATGGGTTTCACCAATGTTCCAATCATGAAAGAAAATGGTGAATTACGTTTGTGCGTAGATATGAGATGTACGAACGCCGTTATATTGCAAGAAAACCACCCCCTGCCTACTATGGACCATTTTTGCCTAAAATGAAGAAAGCTAAATATTTTAACAAATTAAGACATAAAAAAATGCCTTCCATCAAGTGGAAATTCACTCTGAATCCAGACACATAACGACTTTTATAACCCCCAAAAGATTATATAGATATAAAAGAATAATGCTTGGAATTACCTGCGCTTCCGAGATTTTTCAGAAGATCATTGAAAGGATGCTGATAAACTGTGAAGGGGTCGTCAATTTTATTGATGATATCCTGGTATTCGGGAACAGTGAAGAAGAACATGACGCACGACTAAAGAAAGTTCTACAGGTACTTAGTAAAAACAACGCCGTGCTGAATAGCAATAAATGCATATATAAAACGCAGGATGTGAATTTTCTGGGACACAGGCTTACACATGAAGGAGTAAACCCTTCAACAAGTACGTTGAGAGCATTATGAACTTTAGGGTCCCAAAGACCATACTACATAAACAAATGGATACCTAACTTGGCCGCCATGACAGAACTTCTGAAGCACCTGTTAAGACAGAAGATGAGCAAAAGGGAGAGCTTGGAAAAACAATGGTCTGGAGAACAAGATAAAGCATTCCAAAAACTCAAACGGATGCTCACGGAAATACAGATTTTAGGGTATTATGACGTCAGAGATGCAAGACAGGTGATAGCAGATGCTAGCCCTGTCGGACTTGGTGCTGTCCTTGTACAAAATGATACAAATGGCCCTAGAATTATTGCCTATGGTAATCGAGCTTTGACAGACTACGAGCGCAGGTATAGCCAAACGGAAAAAAAGGCACTAGCATTAGTTTGGGGGGTCGAACATTTTAATATTTTTATTTGGAAAGCCTTTTGATTTAGTCACTGACTACAAGCCGCTAGAGATATTGTTCGGGTCTAAGTCAAAACCATGTGCGAGGATTGAACGATGGATACTGAGGCTACAGTCTTATTCATTCAAGGTTATATACAAGCCAGGAAAAACAAATATAGCTGATCCCTTGTCACGATTATGTAACTATCCTGATAACCCACCAAAAGGAAAAGACCAGCATGTGTACCAAATAGTGGAAAATTCTAGACCAGTTGCCATACCAATGAGTTCCATTGTAGCATATTCAGAAAAAGAACAAGAGATTTACAAAGTGAAAAAAGGTGTCTATCAGAACGACTGGGACGATTCGATTAAGAGTTACAAATTTTTTGAAAACGAGTTGTTTCCATGATAGCATTCTACTTCGTAGAAATAAAATTGTAATACCACAGCAACTCTGCAAGAGTGTATTAGATGCTGCATACGAGGGTCATCCAGGTATCGTAGCGATGAAGGGACGCTGGAGATCAAAGGTATGGTGGCCCCGTATCGATAAAGACTTAGAACAATTAGTAAAGGCTTGTAAATGTTGTACGTTAGTGAGTTTGCCAAACCCAACTGCACCAATGAAGAGACGAGAGTTGCCTGCAGCTCCATGGATAGATGTCACAATGGATCTAGTGGAACCATTGCCAAGTAACGAGTATCTGTTAGTAGTGGTCGACTACTATAGTCGATACAAAGAAGTAAACAATTACAAAAACATCACAAGCTTACAGATTATTAAAATGGTAAAAGAAATGTTCAGTAGACTTGGTTATCCTATTTCTATCACCGCAGACAATGGCAAGCAGTTCGTGAGTGAAGAGTTTCGATCCTTCTGCAAAGAATGTAACATTAAGTTATTTAGTACTGTACTATATTGGCCTCAAATGATCGGCGAAGTTGAAAGATAAAACAGAGATATTTTGAAACGTCTTCGTATCAACCAGATCGAGAGAAAGGATTTAAAAGAAATGTTTATGGGAGTATCTTCTAATGTATAACAGCATCCCTCCTTACAGTTACCGGGAAGTTAGCGTCTGAACTGTTTTTTCACCGAAAAAGTAGGGATAAAATTCCATCAATAGGTGAAATAAATACAGACAATCATTTAGATTCAGATATCAGGGATAGAGACAAAATACAAAAAAGAAAAAGGAAAAGAGTATGTATATAGGAAATGCAGAGCAACTCGCTCAGATATAATACAGGGAGATAAGGTTTACGTAAAAGCAGTGGAAAATAATTAATACAGACAATACAAGCTGCTTTGTGATTGTTATGAGTTATAATGAAAAAAAAGAAAAAAATCTTGATAAGAAGGAGATGTAGTGTTTGCTTATATGTAGTATACAGTAAATATTGTTATTTGTTTTATTTACTAATAATTTACCATGCACAAATACACAAACATACATTTATATATAAGTCACTGTCTCGAGCGCACCGCGTCAGTTACACGAGAGCTTCGGGCGAGAGTAGACGTGTTGTTTAGTTAAAGTGCGTGCCGAGCCTGTGTTACACTACAGTGGTTAGAGAAGATAGCAGACATTACAGATAGGGTGACAAACAAGCACACAGTTCACCTGATGGTAAGTGGTTGCTGTGGTCCATAGACATCTACATTTATCCCCAATAAAGAATCAAAATGCAGATGCGTTTTCACCCGTGAGGACTAAGATGGAATGCCTCATTTCCAGTAAAAAGGGCCTCCGGTTCCCTACACTCACCATACGAAACACAGCAGTGTTAAGCTGCTATTTTACGCTGGTATTCTGTGAGAGCGTGGTCCTTCCCCGGTCAAACCGACCCATTCGTGCTACAAATATACTACTAATATAGCTGCAGCATGGCTCTACCACGTACAAAATGATATTCACAAATTATTTAAAAAAATTGTTATATATTATATGGTGTAACCAAAATTTTATTTTTATTATATTTGTTATAGCAATAATAGCCAATACACATTCTGTGAAAATTTCAAGTATCTACATTACGGTTCATAAAATACAGCCTGCTGACAGACAGACGGAACGATAGTGGAAACTTAAGTCCCGTTGACACTCTTTGGGCACGGAACCCTAATAAACGGAAATAATGTTTTAATAATAAAAATAACAATTAATAAAACAACATATAAATATTAGGTCACTTGAGCAATACTACAAAAATAAACATTAAATAATATAGAATTAGGTTATATTATAATAAGTTAAATATATTATAAAATATAGTAATAATAAATTCACATATAAAAATCTCAGCCACGGGGAACTTTATTTTTGTATACGCGGCAACACTGAATGGCGTCTTTCATATTTTGTAACTTATTTATGGCTCGTGTGATTTTATGTTGAAATTTCGAAATTGTATGATACTTACTGATAGTATGTCATCCCAGTGTCTTTCTTATTTCTTGTAGTATTATTTTTACATAGTTTCACTACGCAAACTGGTATTTTACTTCGGATTATGATCAAAATTTAATAAAATATTCGGTACGTCCACATCACATACCGCCTGCAACGCGACTGGCTCGGGTACGCCGATTTCAGCGTAGTATTTGTTGCCGCATTTTACAAGAGCGCCGGCGGTATCTAGTCTGAGCGCGCGAAGACCTATCATTAATCTAAGCACGAAGCTATAACGCATATAACCTTATATCTCGAGATTAAATGATGGTATTGTTTGGAGCCAAGTTTTACTGAGTAACGTTGCTACAGGTAAATATTTAGGCGTATAGTTTGATGATAAACTACAACTTAATCAGCATGTTGAGAACATTATAAATAAAGCATTTAAAATTGTGGTTTTGTGATGATATCTTCTAGGTACTAAATGCAGAAGCCAAAAAAATATCTCCATCTTTTTAAATCTCGCATACGCTCTTAACGAGAATTTTATGCTTCTTCAATTTATTCTTTCGTATGAAGACGAAATTGAAAAAGTTCAATGTAAGTTTCTTCATGCCATACATTTATAGTACTTACAACTATTAAATAGTTATAATTTAATATCGCTTGAGGCAATACGCATATATTGTGAAGCAAATATAGTATAGAGTTATTTGCCGTTTGCTTCAAGATATTTGTATATACATATAAACATAGTATTGTACATGTAATTCTAATGTTTCCTGGAAAAAACAAGTCCAGGGAACTAAATAAAGGAAACTGAAGCTTAATTAGTGGTTTTCAGAATAGAATATTCAACAAACAACAAACCAAAGAATTATTATAGATTTGGTGGTTGTTTTAAGATCTACGTGACAAAAGTCGCGGGTAAAAGCTGTTTTTAAAATATGATTTTTTTGGTTTTCCTAAAAAAACATGCACGATGTTCGACTGACCTATCAATTCAACTTACGTGGAATTTAAAATTGCGCCACAGTGTACGATGGTGCAACCCGTGGACTAAAATCCATTCGAATATTTTCACAGAGGAAAAATTTATGCTTGAATAATAAACTTGAGCATTCCAGTGGCAGCTGCATTAGGCAATTGGCAGTTCAGTCATTAAATATTATCAGATACAAATAACATGTCTAGATATCTTCATAATATTTCGTTTATACCTTGTGTTAAATACCAAATAATCTTACTAATTACAATTATAGTTTACTATAATTCAATTTAATAAACGGTGCTAGTAACGGAATAATATTTCACTACTGACGGCCTCGTTAGTCTAGTGGTCGGGTTCGAATCCCGAGCCGGACCAAATTCAGTTATTGGATTTATCTGTAAAAAAATTCTCAGTAGCAGGCCATCTATACTAAATAAATTCTTTACTTACCCTTTTTAAATTTTATTATATTTTGCATTTTTGCTCAGAAACAAATCAGCATTATTGCAGTATCAATAAGGCTATAACTGAACGTAGACTTCCCTCAAAGATTACCACAGATTTAAAATACCCAGACCAGTGACGGATAGCTACATCAAAGACGAGTGTCATTCTGTAATACAGAAACTATATATCACCTACTACAGAGACATTGTTTTTTTTATAGGATAGGGTGACAAACGAGCACACAGTCCACCTGATGGTAAGTGGTTGCTGTGGCCCATAGACATCTACATTTATCCTCGTTTGCGAATCAAAATGCAGATGCGTTCTCACCCGTGAGGACTAAGATGGAATGCCTCTTTTCCAGTAAAAAGGGTCTCCGGTTCTCTACACTTACCATACGAAACACAGCAGTGTTAAGCTGCTATTTTACGCTTGTATTCTGTGAGAGCGTGATCCTTCCCCGGTCGAGCCGACCCATTCGTGCTACAACTATACTACTAATATAGCTGCAACATGGCTCTACCACGTAAAGAACGTTACGTTTTAAAGTTGTAAGTTCATATTTGTATACGTGTGTGTAGACATATTTTTAAAAAACTATGATGTCATTTACAGCCTTTTTTTAGAAATAAGAAGTATACATTAATTTCCACAACGCTATAAATAACGTTGATCTTTTTTGCAAAGCAAAACAAGACATAAAGTTCGTACAAAGAAGTATTTTGAGTATGCAGGCCATCGGGGGAAAACGTCATCGTGTATAAATTTTTGTCCTACATAAAAACATTTTGGATTATTTAAACACAAATTAATAGAAATATATTATTATTCCTATAGAATATTTTACACTATTAAATATAGTCTACTACATTAGTCTTAAAATGACTAAATATATTCTTCTGCACTTGTGAAGAACGGCAGGTAGTCGTAAATGATTTATTATTTACCTGGGCATGCACAATCTTCTTGCAATATGTAGGGTAATAAGAAAAATAAGTGTACAATTACATATCGTTATTGAAATCAAGTTTATAGCAATTACATATTTGCAAGCAGTTTATAATTAAGTTTATATTTTATATTAAGTGTTTACAAATGGTATAATATTTTAGTTAAATATATTTCATACCTATATATTTCTATTAGTTAAAAGTTTAATATGGTAAAATTAAATTAACTAAAGAAATTACATTCGCCTTTTAAATGCGTTAATATTGGTTTAAAATCGAGAAAAATCTTTTAAGATGTGGTGCTTTAAGGTTTTTTTATATAAGGTTAACGATTGGATCTCTTATATGTTATTAGGCAATTTGTTATATAACTCTGCTCCTTCGTATAGTATGTTTTTCTTTCCGTAGTTAGTTCGTGGTTGTCTTAAGCAAATGTTATTTTTTCGTCTAGTGATAAGTTTTTGTATTTGTCCTTTCTTTGTAAACGTTATTTTAGAGTGTATATCTTTATTTAATAGTTTATGTACTAATATGCATGTATTAAATTTATAAATCTGGGATAGTGTCATTAATTTAGTTTCTTTGTAAATTTTTTCAGTTAGGTAGGTAATGATAATGGAATAGTAGTTTAATTACTTTGTTTTGACATGTTTCGATTTGCTTTAAATTTGTTTTAGCTGCGGTACCCCACACCTCTATAAGGTAGTCTAGATGAGGTTTTACCATAGAGTTGTATATAATAAATCTCACTGATTTGTATGACGATGTTAACCGAGTTATGGTGGTGTAAGAATATCCCATATCGTCCCGTTCGTGCCGTAAAAGGCAATGGAGGGAAACAAACCATAAGATGGGCAGCAACATCTTCCTATTAACAACTAGAAAATAAAATAAAACTGCCGTTAACAGCTCGTCTGCCATGTGTGGCAACTATGGCAATCTATGGGGGAGGCCTACATTCAGCAACGGACTTTTCATATGCTGTAACAGTAACAATACGACTTAGCGACCTTCAAGAAAAGAGCGTATTCTTTTTTAAAAGGCCGGCAATGCATCTGCAACTCCTCTGGTGTTACAGTTGTTCATGGTTGGCGGTAGTCACCATCAGGTGAGCCGCATGCTCATTTGTTCCCTCTTATAATATATATAAGAGGGAGGGCAGGGATCTATCACGGGGAGTGTTCTGAGGAATTGTTCGGACTAATTCCAGCCGCCCAATTTCACCATTGCACATCGCGACAAAACTCGCGATATCATCCATACCTTCTGGATGCACGCGCACAACTTCCTTGTGGAATCGATTACCACCAGCGATTTTCCCGGACCGATACGATTTAAGGACCTTCAAAAGAGCCTACTCCTTTTTAAAAGGCCGGCAACGCATCTGCAATTCCTCTGGTGTTGCAGTTGTACATGAGCGGCGGTAGTCACTTACCATCAGGTTAGCCGCATGCTCTTTTGCCCCCTCTCCTATAAAAAAGGGATAGTAATCTTTATGACTATTGACAAGCTAGTGATGATGATAATAAGATTCACGCAATATATAATTGGAAGACATGATTTAATTACTATACTAGGAAGCGTATACGAGAAACGAAAATTCATACAAAATCTTCCTAAAGTAAATTATGTCGTCACATTCTTATTACAGAAGTCAAACAATTCCATTATATAAAAGTAATTTGAGTTTATTGAATTTATTTCTTCAATGTAAAATCTATACCATCGTTATCTGACATCGTATTCTGGATCGTAAAATTACGAGTCAATTATAATTCAACGACTTGTACCTTCCTATTCAATGCGATTCAATTTTACTTTACCATTGATGTTTCAGATTAATTTTGTCATGAATATTGTCCAAACGGCTTAAGTATTGTTGGCTACTGAATGCCGATGTCAGTCAATGCAAATAATAGATGGTAGTCTCAAACAGTTATTGCTGAGAGTTATTGTACTATTTAATTATATTAGTACTAGGTAAAGTTTTTCAAACAACTTTGCTTGCGCAGAATTCACACAAGAAAACGAGGCATCGAACATCCTATCATTGAAATCAAAATCAGCCATTATAAATATACAAATCTAATATTAAACTTCATTACGAATATGTAAATGGTCCTACCGAGCATTACCTCTAATTTCTTACTGAACTAGCCCATTCGAGTTACAACTATACTACTAATATAGCTGGCATGCTCTACCACGTTAACATTATATATATTATTATATGGTCTATATGCTGGTTATATATATATATATATATATATATATATATATATATAACCAGCATATAGACCACCTGATGGTAAAAGTTTGGGTTAGCTGACGCTATGGCTCCTAGACATCTACATTTATCATCAAATAAGAATCAAAATGCAGATGCGTTGTCACTCCGAAATAATAAGATGTAATGAGTTGTTATGAATAAAAAGGGTCACCGGTTCTTTACACTCATCAAACAAAACATAGCAGCAGTATTCTGCTGTTTCACACTGGTTTTCTGTTCTGGTGTCCTGTGAGAATAGTCTCTATTTTATTTGAGAGTAAGGGAGTACGTCCACACGAGGTACTCGCGAGGTACCCCTCATTTGAGGAGGGTATGCCTACCCACGCTTACCTATTACTTCTGACCTAATTCGCCTGGATTGGTGACTAGCGCCGCAACGGTATGTCCTAACCTCACACGTTTGGTGTTTTTTAGGAACTGGTTACTTCCGCGCAAATGTTCAGTCACATATTTGAATTAAGTATAATATAGAAATGGTGTACTTTGCACAACTGTTGGCGTAGAAGGTAACAATTGTTGGTAGATTAGGTTTTACAGCAGATAATCTATCCAGTGGTCATATTGATGCTTATTTACTATATGAAATACAAGAGTATAGTCTGTTAAGAATAAACAATAAATTTCTTTTTTTTATTATAAACTTGTGCTCATGAATAGAAGTAATAAAACATCAATTTTTATTTATTATTTTTTTAAATTTACTCTTAAGTTTTTAAAACGAGGATGCAAATTTTGTGTAAAAACATTGTAATAAGACACAGCCTAAATCGCTGGACATAGAAACGTAAAATTGGGACAATAGGTACCTTTTATTTTAAGGGCATCCACAAAGAAAGGATTTGGGAAATTTTTTTTTTTCAGGGCGATTTCATATTTGTATTTGTGGTGAAAAATTATAAAATGATTTTTGTAACTTAAATATAGTTACAATTACTTTTGTATTAAAATAATAAAATACCCATTTTTATCCGAAAACTAAACCATAAAGAGTTAAGACGAGGGTACAAAATCGGAATGAAAAAAAAAACTAAGGTTTTTAACTAGCAAGGTGGGGTTGAGATACCCTTAAAACGAAATTATGTTAATTATGGATAGTTCATATTTTAGAACTTTACAAAATCTGTCCCTATTTACCCTTTAATAGGTGGATAGATAAAATTGGTATTTGGGCTTTTAGTTGAAAACTAAGATACAGGTGTTTCAGGATTTTTGAAAATTTCACCCCAAAGAGGGTTATATAGGAGATAAAAGTTTGTATATTGTTGTTGTTTGTATAATACGTAATTTTTTAAGTAACATAAATGAAAATTTGTATTATTGCTTTAGATTAATAAATAAGAGTTGAGAGATTCTTAATTGAGGATAGATGTAGATGTCTATGGGTCACAGCAACTACTTACCATCAGGTGAACTGTGTGCTCGTTTATCACTTTATCCTAAAAAAAAAGTTACAGTAAGGCTTGCGTGATTTCTTATGTTTACGCGAACTCTACACATTTAAATAAAACTAGTTTTTACGGATTTTATCGCGTATATTAACTTATTTTATATACCCCACACACCCCCTCCCCCGATGCATGAGCCCCCCTCGTGACCATGGGTGCTGTAAAGTACTTAAAATGTTCGGAATATAAAATAAGTTAATATACGCGATAAATCCGTAAAAACTGTTTTCATTTAAATAGACCGAGGCCTGTCGAATGGTAAAACCGCTCTAACAATCTTCCCCTATGTACACCAGTACATTCATCCTCCTTTTTAAGTAAATCATTGTCTGGTATAGCTGTACGCTCGTGGAAATCCTTGCCTCTACGTCTTGGCTGTGCTCAATCCTGTTTTTCCTTCAAAAATCTACTCAAAGTTTATAACTTGGAACTGTAATAATTCCGTATCATCATCTTGTGTTTTTTTTTAATCCTACTTTAAGGCAGTAATAATGATGATGATGATCGTTGGACGACTAATTACTAGGTAGATGTGGGCCACAATCGTGCTAAAGCTTCTTTTCAGTTTTATGAATTTTATTTAAACATATTGAGAGCTGTGTAGCTCGCCATAAGATTTCATGGCACGGGAGCGAAACGTGTACGACTCCCGCGGGGACGTGATCGGTGAAGTGAAGGTCTGTTGTACATATTATACTTAAGAACAGTTAAATCTTAAGTATAATATGTACGACAGGCGATATTGTAACTCTGAAAGTGATCTCTTCCAGACAACCTTTGTGTAGAGAACTGAATCAAACAATAGTTAAAAATGCATCTTTCCAAGATGAAGAGAAAAAAAACAAAATTCAGTGAATTATTCAGGATGGAAGTGATTACAGGTGAAAGGAGATCAATGAGAGGGATAACCATTTTCATGATTAGTATCTATATAGTTTTCTCATCTGGTTGGGCTGTATAGATATATAAATGTAAATGAAAATTTATTATTACTATTATAGTGATTATTATTATATTATTATATATGTATTTATTGAATATATAATTATATTTAGGTCGTGTATATTTTCTTACAACTTACGTACACCCTTACCCTTTCTCACAGGTCATTATGTCTTTACAATGTGGTTGCCTGGTAAAGATCGCTTCTAAGCAATAAGGCCGTCAATTTTACCTTTAAATAATTTTTTGTTTTTTTCTCTCATGTTTTTTTTAGTGTACAATAAAGTATATAACATTAATCATTCATTCATTTCATTCATATATTAAAATAGCTTTCATAGAATAGAATAGAATAATTTATATTCAATATAGATTACAATACATAATATTTATTCAGTCATTTTTTATTTTTAACACTGTTTAGCAAAAAAACCTCTGTCTTGGGAAGAACCAGCAAGAAACCCAGCGAGACTTTTTTTTAAAAAGCACAATTCACAATATAATATTTTATACAATTGTTATGAAAACATTTAGAAACAGCAGCGATCACCTCTTTTCCAGGGGTTATTATCAGTCATGTACTCTTTAGTACTCGTAGTATAATAAGCCTTACTAGACAATTTTTGCTTAATTTAATAATTTAAACCTTTTGATAGAAAAGGCCTGCATATTTTCTGGTAAAAGCGTATACATTGCCCCATGAAGGAATCACCGACTCTTTGGAGTCGAGTAACTGGTATAAGTAACTTGTGCTTGTTCCTAGTATTTACAGAATGTGTACATCATTTTTAATAAAATTTTTTTTGTTTTTGTGTACATACATTAAATTCTCGTAAATATATTAAGAGGCCAAAGTTAATATATTTATTTATTATTATTATTTATTATAGCTAATATATTAATCTATTATCTATATCTATATAGTTTGTAGTAGCAAATTATGTTGTTCACTGTTATCACTGTTATCAAGTGCACATCATATTAAAAAACATAGATGAAATAATCAGTATTTCCATGATAATAGCAGTGATAATATCAGGGAATAGCGCGAATATAGTCTGGTAGCATTTAAGTTATTCCACCATGACATATTTATATTAATCCGTGTATAATACGCCATTACATACGCCATTTTCAGATGTTGTAGAGCCATGCTGCATCTATGTTATTATGGTTACAGCACGAATGGGTCGGCTCGACCGGGCTAGGACCACACTCTCAACGAATACCAGCGTAAAATAGCAGCTTAATGCTGCTGTGTTTGGTATGGTGATTGTAGAGAACTGGAGACTCTTTTTACTGGAAACGAGGCATTCCATCTTAGTCCTCAAGAGTGACAAAGCATCCGCATTTTGAATTTTATTCGAGGATAAGTGTAGATGTCTATGGGCCTCAGCATCCATTTACCATCAGGTGGACTTTCCTATAAAAAAAAGTTTTCCACCATTACTTCTTTATTATAATCCGTTAATGATACGCCAGGTTAAAAAAACGCCAACAATTACTATCGCTAGTTTAACTAGGGTAATGCATCGTGCAGTTTGTTGGTCCGACCACAGGCTTGTTGTTACCAAACTAAAAAACTGATTTTATTCACGCCATATATCCACCAGATTTAAGCAAATTTCATTAAATCTTCATAATTGAATTAGTGAGAAAATCATACAAAATGTAGCTAAGCTAAGAAAATTAACCCCTTCACTTAAAGAGGACTGGTGGCATCATAAAGTTAGCTGGATCCAGTGGCTTTCTGATACAAACCAGATGGGTGTATTTTTCGCTGAAATACGCAAACTTTTGTTATCTCGTTTAAAGTAAAAGTCCCTTAATGATAATAGAGCGAACCATAGACTGAGGTCTATGGTTCGCTCTATTATCATTGACAAAGCAGGCATACCCAAAAGGTGGGCAGAACACTTTAACCTTTTTCTCAATATAGATCGTTCAGCTGATCTAGATTACATACAGTCAGTTTTAGAAAATCCACTTGCCGATTTTCTTGATGAGTCTTCTACTTTGGAGGAAGTTTTTAAAGCTATAAAATTGCAGCATAATGAAAAGGCGGTCGTCTGACAACAACAACTCGGTGAGTTACCCAAACAAGGTGGTGAGGAGCTACTCAAGGTAGTTTGGCATCTTTTCACTCGGATGTGGGACGAAGAATAAATCTCAGTGGATTTTAAATGTCTGAATGATTAAAAATAATCCTGAATATATGAAAACCGTTAATGCGCATTGAAGCATTGCGCCGGGCTCTTTTCTACCCACAAAACTCAATGGGTAATGAGGAGCCCTGTGCACAGTCGTGAGACGCATGTTAGCTTCTATTTTAATTACTTTTAATGAGACATAAAACAGTTTATCATATATTAAAACTAGCTGTTCCACGCGACTTCGCCCGCGTGTAATTTAGGGTTTTAATTTTTTTGCGAGAAACCCTAACTATTTTACTTGAATAAAAGTAGCCAAGTTACTCCTTATGACATCAGCTATCGGCCAGTGAAAGTTCCGTCAAAATCGTTCCGCAGTTTCGAAGATTAGCCGGATCGAACAAACAGACAGGAAGACAAAAAATTTAAAAATTGTATTTATGTTATAAGTATCGTACATACTTCCACATGCATTTATTAAAAAGTCGTTATTTTGATATTACAAACAGACACTTCTGCTATATTTATTTGTATAGCATATAGTATATTAGAATAGCTTTCATATTTTCAAGATAGGTAGATAGATAGCTTTCACATTTTTAAGATTTCTAAAATCTTCTCTAAAAAATTAAGGGGAGGGCAGGAAAAAATTTGCAAAAGTACTATTACGCAGACTGATTCCTCTACCCAAGGTAGAGAAATCAGAAAAATCGCTTTTGAAATTTTCCCTACAAAATAAAGGTATTACGTAATGCTAAACTTAAATCCAAACATCAAATTTATTCATATCTGTTTTCTTTTAATATTGAGCTTTTTCTTACTTTTTTTTCCTTTCCTTATTTTGAAACGTTACCTCCACACCTTCACCTCTCTTTAATCAGAGGTTCAGTTTACATACATAAATTTCACAAGGACAAACATCCAGACTCGGAACAATTATTTGTAGGCCATACAAATACTTGTTCCGTGCGCGATTCAAACTCGTGGCGCTCAGTGCTGCAACTCATTGCTAAGTCACTACGCCACAGAGCCGTAACATATTTAATGGGTAACGCGACAAAAAGCGTGAAAGAGCAACCTCTCTTGATTCGCGAGAATAATTTTTATTTATATACTAGCTGTGCCCCGCGACTTCGCCCGCGTGTAATTTAGGGTTTTAATTTTTTTACGAGGAACCCTAATTATTTTTCTTAAATAAAAGTAACCTAACTCACTCCTTACGACATCAGCTATCTGCCAGTGAAAGTCCCGTCAAAATCGGTTCAGCCGTTTCGGAGATTAGCCGGAACAAACAGACAGACAGACAAAAATTTTAAAAAGTACCTATATTTTTGTTATAAATACCGTAATACTTTCATATTATACATTTAGTAAAACGCTGTAATTTTGACATTACGAACAGACACTTCAATTTTTATTTATTTGTGTAGATGTCTGATATTACTCTGGGGAAACGATAAACAAACCGTTATCGTTACTGCTGAACATAGGCCGCCCCCACAGATTGTCTCTTAGGGAGGATATTTGCTATAGTTGCCACGCGTGACAAGTGTGTTGGCAACCGCAGTTTTTATATTTTTAGTCGTTATTAGAAAGACGCTGTTGCCGATCTACCGATTTGTTTCCCTCTATCGCCTCTTACGACACCCACGGGAGAAACAAAACAATTACAAAATCAGTTGGAGCACAAGGCGTTGCCGCGTCGCGTAACACTACGCTGTCAGGGTGCGACAAATTATTGTCAGAGTCATCGGTAAAATACTTAGAGTGATTACGTGGGGTGGTACTTTGAAAGTTTTGCCTAACTCATAAATAAAACAAGCTATATGTAGACTTATATATTTACTGCTTTTCAAAGTATTTTCCATTACACTTTACAAACATTTAATGTTTTTAAATGTATAACATTAAAATGTAATACTTTTAAACCATTTTGAAAATAAAAGGACCATATTAGTCTTAGGGCATGTTTTACACGTGCTGGTTGAAAGCTGTCACAGTGTCTTCTGACGCCGTAAATGCCAAGACTTTTATCAAATCCTTGATTTTTTGAGATAATTAATTTAGAGAATTATTAAGAGATTTTACAGTGTGAGGTCTTGACCGTGTGCGGGATGGATGGATCACGAGCTCCACATTTTCAGACGCCAAAATTACTTTATCTTGTTCGCGGTGTGCGCCCAAAGATTATCGTGACATTGGACAAATAAATGACGGTATATTAACTGTCTTTTGCTCATCAAGTGCAAGCAGGAAGAAAAAAAAAACAAAATAATTTTTTGTCTACGCTTCTTGCCTGCCTCAATGTTTGTTGTTTTGCTGTCACCTCCGAACAATATAAAATAACAATATAATAAAACTTTTGCTTTCTTTCCGGAATGTAACAATATACCCATGTTTCATTTTCTGTCACAATGTCATACACAGCATTTGAATGTCCGTGATTTACATTAAAAACATTTTTTACAACAATCTACTCGAGTCCGTTTTTGTTCTGTTAATTGTTTTGATTGTGTATATATATATTATTTTAATTTGCTTCATGTCTATACTTAAATGTCCTCGAATGTCCTCGTAGGAGTTGCGCTGGTTTTCTTTAGTTAGTCGCCTGACAGTAGCCACATTTTCTCAGTGATCGCATTTGAGGGTCGATCTTCACGAATTTCATCATGGAAAAAAACATGGCCACGAAATTCTGCTTACGGTGCTTAAATGAGGTGCTTTCCTCCCAAAAGTATTTTGAAGACTAGAACTACTACTACTACTACTACTAGACTTTAAACTATAACTATAAAATCATAAAAAATCAGCACCCTAAAATCTTTTTGCGTTAATTCCACGTTTGCTACGAATGACGAACTTCAAAATTGACATTCGACTTCTCGCCAAAAATTTCTTATGTATTAAAAATATAATATTGGAAATTCAAATACTTGTGAGCGGCGAGTAGAGCAGAACTTTCAGTGTGTCCTCTGTAACTACATACATAGTATATAAAAATCTGCAATGCCACTCTAGAACGTCAATTCGTGTGACACATCCACGAGGCGTTGCAGAATACGTGTAGTGTGTTTAAAATGTGAAAGTTCCCAAAAACACATTGTTTACAAAAAGTAATAAATTTAAAAAAGTCTTAGAATGATAATAGATTACCCGTAACATAATTTATAGAGACAAACAAAAGACACCACAGATATGACTGAATTGAACGGCAACGTCATAATTCATATTAACGTAAACTTAAATTTAGCATTTTAAAAATTTTCTAATGTCTTCGAAAAAAATTCTAAAAAATTATAGCCTGAACGGTGAAAGATTCACCAATGAAATTGGTGACGTGCTGAGAAATTCTCGGTACATAACTAGACGAGAAACGAAAATTCTTGTCATAAGAAGGGAAACTCAAGTTTGGAAAAAAATTAAACTAATGTATTTCTAATAATTGAAATATTAAATATGTCGCAGGCAAAGGATAGAAGATAGAAAAAAAGGTAAATAAAAGTCGAGGTAGAACTCGACACCCCCACTCGTTTCAGCAGTTCAGTAGTAAAATTCGTTGCAAGTGATGGTTTGGAGTCCAAGTCATTCAGTTGGTTATCTTGTTTGTCGTGATTCTGTCCATTGAGATAATTTCGCTAGAAGACGCTACTACGGTGAAGCCGAAACTCTGTAGGGAGTATTATTGTTCTATGAGCCGACCAGATTTACACTGTGATGAGCAATACAGCCTGTATTGTTATTGGTTTATTTATATAATCTATTTTAGTGGTATCATGTAATTACGTTCAATATTTTCTACTAATGTGTGATCATTAACGGGATATATTCGTATAACGGTTTGGTCGAATTGTAACTGCTCTACAATACAAAATAAATAAGTGATTGTGTATTATTCTGCTTTATTGCTGATTAGGATTAATTACGTAAGCAAGAGAGTAAGTTGAACATCCGCTTTCACACTATTACTATTAGATCGGGAGATGGTGACAGAAAATAGTCTCCCATTTTCTCCTGCATTGCTTTTTAAAAATTGATAACTAACCCTAAAATATGAAAGATGAAAGATTTATTAAAAGTAGTTTAAAATCACGGAAAATATGTATTGAATTTTCACAACATTTTCTTAGTATTTTCCACCCTTGGTCATACGAAGGGTGCATGCCAATTTTCGTAGAGTATTTTTGAGATAAAAAAAAACTAATTTTTTACAACGGCATGCAATTTGTAAACACGGAAATGTTCTATTTTTTTTTTTCATTTCTACGTAACCCTTTGAGCCCCGTCGGCCGTTGCGAATTGCATGCCATCAATTATTATAGCTTAAATTTGTACATATAACAGCTTTTTACTAATTTCATACGAAAATATATACGATATTTATAACAAAATCACGTTTTTTAAAATGTTTGTCGGTCTGTCAGTCTATTTGTTCTGGCTAATCTCCGAAACGGCTGGACCGATTTCGACGGGACTTTCACTGGCATATAGCTGATGTTATACGGACAGCTAGTTTCAAATACTTTACAAATACTTAAAAAATATTGTGACCGCTATTATTTAGAAAGTTTTCCACCTTATTATAAAAGTGCGTTATACGTGGTAGAGCCATGCTGCAGCTATATTAGTATTATAGTTGTAGCACGAATGGTTCGGGTCGACCGGGGAAGGACCACGCTCTCACAGAATACCAGCCTGACACTGCTGTGTTTCGTATGGTTAGTGTAGAGAACCGGAGACCCAGGTTACTGGAAAAGAGGCATTCCATCTTAGTCCTCACGGGTGACGACGCATGTGCATTTTGATTCTTTGTTGAGGATAAATGTAGGAGTTTATGGAGCGCAGCAACTACTTACCATCAGGTGGACTGTGTGTTCGTTCCCTATCCTATAAAAAAAATATAGTATAGACTTAGATTTTAGTAAAGAATTTAGAAAATGTGTGAACTAAGAACTAAAGTATGGAACTTGACAGAATATGTCAAATTTCGCAAAGACTGTCGCAGAGTTACATTAGTGTTGAACTTTTTAGTTAGAAAGCTTAAACTTACACTTACTTAAACCATAGTTTAAATAGATATCAATAAACCACATTTTGTAGATAATAAGGCGGTTTTAGTTTATTGTACTTGATAAGAAGTAAGTATATATTATTTAGAACTTAATATGTTTCATTATATTATGTTTTAAATATTCTTAATTAAAAATCTCTTTGCCTTAAGCAATAAGCTTAAAGTTAAATTATTAAAGGAAATAAAATTCTAATTAAAATGTTTAAAGAAAAAGTAAAGGATTATACTTACAAAACTATAAATGAGTATTTACGTCTAAATCCTCTTAAATCACATTTTATCATGTTCTTTAAAAAAGTTCATTAAAATCCAAAATTAATCATTTGTTTTTAATGCACTAGAATTTTTAAATTCATTTTCCATTTTACACAATACGACCATGAGATTTTCATAGATGATTAAAAAAAACTGTGTGATGAGTGAAAAACGATTGAAGCATCCGCGATTGCGCGCGTTCGCACCGCGAATGTCAGTACTCGGTACTCGGCTACTCGGTATCGTGGTGTCGCAGGTAAGGCTGCCGGCTCGGGTGAAAAGTGCTCACTGCAGCCGCGCCGGTCACAACAATCATGCTATTACAAACTGATTACATACTGTGATCCCGCTTACAAACTTCTGGCTTTAAATTATATTCATTTTATTATAATATGGTAAGGGTCTGTTTTCAAAAATTACAACATAAAAAGCGTCATTATACTTTGCTAAGGTTATATTTTTGACTTTTTTTAGTAACCGTTTAAATTTATTTTAACTGCCTGATATTAAATTTATTTTGCGTATTGACATACAGCATAGATCAACACGGGCCACCGGCGGACCGGAAGCATAAGAAGGCACAATTTAATTTTAAACCTTCCACAGCCCTTAATGACATAAACAGACAATGACTTTTAGTTTTTAAATAAAACCAATATTGTTTTGTTATCAACATTACATATTTTTCCCGTATAATCGTGATAATCCGTAGAATTGTGTATATATGTAGTGTATGCATGTATATGTATGTATTTATATATGTATATATTGTGTGTATTTAAGCATATATGTATATGTGTGTGTATATGTATATTTATATTTATATACAATATTTTTAGCGCTTTCTATTTTGATTACTGCTGCACCGCCTCTTGTTTGTATATCTCTGTTTAGCCTAATGGTTGACTGGGAGAGAATGCCCTCCTGTCCTTACAAAGTTGTACATATGGCATTAAGTCCGCCATATGTACAACTTTGTGCATTAAAGATTAAATAAACAAAAATAAAAAAAATAATCGTGCTGCACTTTTAGTCAATTTAGACAATTTTTAAACCAAATGTTACTTCCTGGTCTTTTAATGTAATGTAATGTCTGTATACTTCAATAGTAAAGTAAAGTTACGGCCTATATACGTCCCACTGCTGGGCACAGACCTCCTCTCATTTCTGAGAGGGTTTTAAGGCAAGGAAGTGTCAGCCGCGCTGCCCCAATGCGTGCTGGCAAACTTCACATGTCCTCGAAATATTTTTTTTTATTTCTCATTCATACAGGTTTCCTCACGATGTTTTCCTTCACTGCCGAGCACGTGGTAAATCAGCACTTAAAATTGCAATTAAGAATTTCATTGGTTCCGGCGGGGATCGAACCCGGGTTTCTCGTGTACTATGAACTTACACTACTACTAGCTGTAAACTTACAGCTAGCGCAAACCATTTGAGCTACCACGGCTCTTTATACTTAGGTTTCAACTTACAATATATTATGAGACAACCTATTCCAAAATTCAATATTAAGCGGATACCAGACGAGAAGCCAAGTTATACCAATACTGGCAAAAATAAAAAATAAATGTTTACAACCTTGGTTGCAGATTTTAATACTCTGATCCAAATTTCCTATTTTTTTTCATAACGTAACAAGTCAAACAATGAACGTTGTTAACTTGTTAGTTTAGTAAATAGTAAACGTGCCGTGTGGTGGACGGTAGTGAAGTAGTAATATCCTGGTGGTCCCCCATTTCGTACCGTAGATGTCGCGTAAAAGATGACTATGAAAAATACCAGATAAATCTTATGGCTACCGATATGTAGCGCTTTAACCATCTTGTTAACGCCAGATGTGAAATTAGATATAACCTGCCAAACATCATGACAAGTCTTCCCTGACGGGAGAGCCCCATGTCTAGCAGTGGACTATTATGAGCTGACGGAAAAATAAAATTTTGAAATTTGTTTAAAAAAACATGTTTGAATGAATCATGGTTTAACAAAATTATATCAGGTAACTTCGATCAAACTTCGAAGAAAAGTTAGCTGACAGAATTGATAAAAATGATTATACATTAAGTTTCACAATGATAAAATACTTCCCACTTTTTTCCATGTAAAATATTATTTCATTATTATTACTTTTTGCAAAAAAGTCTCATCACTAAGACAGATGTGTTTAAGTCAAATTAATCATGAGACTATTGTTGAAGTCTAAAATGTACCCTACTGTAGTGTAAGATATACAGTACCGAAAAGTGCAAAGTATGTGTCGTTCGATGCAAGAAATCGTGAAGATCCAACGCTTATTTTCGTTATAAGAGTATTCTCCCGAATGGTGAATTGAACGCCTTGATTCAATTTTGTGGCCTATTCATTCTCCGGACCTAAGCTCTCTTGATTTCTATTACTGGGGCCACAGAATAGCAAAATTGGATTTAAAACCAATACACCGAACTATGTATATATTACTAAGGATAGAAAAAACACTTAAAAATTGAGAACATGATCATAATACCTAAAGAAGTAATACATAATGGCGCGTCTCCACCAAAGTTTTGTCGTCAACACAACATTTGCCAACACGCTTTGTCAACAAATGTTTCTGTAATCACCTAGTTTTAGCAACAAAACGAAACAATGTCGGGAATCGTGTTTCCATTTTCGGCGGCAACGTCATAGGAATACGCTTGTTGCCGACGTTTGTTCCCTCGGTGGAGACGCTTCTTGCAACATTTTGAAACATTTACGGAAACAAATGTCGTCAACTTTTGTTGATTTGTCAACAGTTGGAAACATAAATGTTGTCAACATTTTTTGGTGGAGACCCGTCATGAGACCGCATCAACAGGTTGTTGATTTTAATTTTTTGAAAAATGCTAATTATCGCGAACTTAGATTTTTCTTCTTATTTTTGACAGCACTGGTATAAACTGACCTTTCGCCCTATGCACGCTTGGCGTTGAGTTTTGGGACAGCCTGTAAAAGTATAGTCTCTCTATTGTAATATAAAAGTTTTCATGGACTTTGGTTTCATATGATAATAGTCAGAGTTTACATCAGTTGACAAGGTTTAGCTAAAATTTTGAGTATGTCCACCAGGTAAATTCTCTTCCGCGGCGAAAACTTACGGATGAGCGGGAGTTATCGAGAGTTAAATAAGTAATCGAAGTAAAAAGTATGCGATGAAATATTTAGTGGGAGGGCTAGGAAGCAGCCTCAGAATAGAATAGAATAATTTTTATTCAATATTGATTATTATATAATACTTACTGAAAGTCATTTTTTATTTACCACTGGTTCGGAAAATACCTCAGGAAGGTAGGAAGAACCAGCAAATTTCACTTAACAATAATTTCGTTTATACAGTTTTTAAATGATTTTTCATAGAACCAGCATGGTGGCGATCACCTTATTCCCAGGGTTATTTTCATTCAGGTATTCCTTAATATTATAATAACGCTTTTTGTACAATTTGTATTTAATAAAACTTTTAAACTTGTTTATTGACAAACTTTGAATATGTTCTGGGATTCTGTTGTAAAAGCGTATACATTGCCCCATAAATTAATTACTGATTCTGTGGAGTCTAGTAACTGGCATTACAAGCTTATGTTTGTTCCTAATTTTTAAAGTATGCACATCCTTATTCTTATTAAAGCTATTTATGTTTTTATGCACATACATTACATTCTCATAAATATATTGCGATGCCAAAGTTAATGTTTATTTCTTTAAATGTATCTCTGAGGGACTCTTTACAATTTAGGTTATAAATCGCCCGTACCGTAGCTTCAATATCAGTCGCATTACCCCATAGCAAAATTCCATAAGCTATGAAAGTAACTAAAATACACTAATCTAGCTGTCTCAACATCTGTGAGACTTCTAATATTTCTTACAGCATAAGCTGCTAAACTAAGTCTGCTTGCTAATTTAGATATATGGGGGACCCGTTGAAGTTTCACGTCAATAGTTATACCAAGAAAAACAGTGGTATCCACAAGACTCAACTCCTCCCCATTTGACAGCACATTGGTATTCGAATGTTTCACATTAGGTATTGTAAATTTAATACACTTTGTCTTATTGCCGTTTAAGAGGATATTGTTGGCGTTAAACCAATGTATCAATTTCGATAGAGCATTATTTACATCGTCATATTTAATTGACTGCCGTTTGAATTTGAAAATTAAAGAGGTATCGTCAGCAAATAATACTATATCGTGATTGTCCCCTACAAGATAAGGTAAGTCATTAATATAGATTAAAAACAGGAATGGGCCAAGAATCAAGCCCTGAGGAACGCCCATTGATACTACCGATTCGGAGGAACCTTTACCATTGATAACGAATTTTGAGTTCTGTTACTTAAATATGAAGTAATAAGTCTAAGCGCTAAATTTTTTACACCGTAATGTTGTAGTTTCCTGATTAATGTCTCATGATGAACACAATCGAAAGCCTTGGAAAGATCACAGAAAATACCTAATATTTCATAAGCTCAACACCGGCGTCAGACATCGAGCGACCCCTTGTAAAACCAAATTGGTTTTTATGAAGTAATTTATTTTTATTAAAAAAAAATTAACAATTGACCAAAATTAATTTTTAAAAAATTTTACTGAGATTTGGTAGTATAGATATAGGTCTAAAATTAGCGGGGTTCTATGTACTACCAGATTTTAATAAAGGTATTACTTTTCTATACTTCATTAAATCAGGAAACACACCACAATCAATACAAGTATTAAAAATAATAGCAACATGAGGTGCAATTAAATCTATTATGGAGGCAATAACTGTAACGGAAATCCCCCACAAATCTGCGGTCTTCTTTACATCAATGGTTTTAAAGTATTTTACAACACCTTGCGATAATACTTTTTCAAATCTAAATTTATTTTAAACAGGTATTAACATTCTGTTTGAGTAATGACTCGGCGACAGTTGGAGAAGTATTCAATGACTCTGTTGTCAAGATAGGAATATCAGGGAAATATTTCTCAAACACTGCTGCGACTTCTTGATTTGATTTAGTCTATTCATTGATAAGTTTTAATTAATAGTTTGAGTTACAAGGTTTGTCTTTACCGGTTTCGTTGTTAATTATACTCCACGTCATTTTGATTTTATTCTTAGCCGTCTTAATTGTGTTGTTAATATGTAACGATTTGGCTATGGAGCAAACTTTTTTAAACATTTTAGAATAATTTTTGACATATTCTATAAAATCATCTGAAAGATTATATAATCTTTCATGGTAAATGTCATATAACCTTCGTCTGCTTTTATGAATTCCTACTGTCACCCACTCATTAAATGCCTTGCGACTGTTTATGGAGAATGTTTTAGAAGTAAATGTTTTTTTTTTAAATTCATTGCTTATAAGGGTAAATAATTATCTATATAAATAGTCTGCATTGTTCCTATAAGAAAGCGATGGAAGGTTTTTTACCATATTACTTCTAAATCTCTCCAGGCGTTTTGCATTAATAGGAACAAACATACTTTTCTCAATTACCTGGTTTTTGTGCATATAAGGTAATAAAACCAGTTGTCCACAGTGATCTGAACTAAGTTTTTGAATTATTGATTTGTTGATTGGTACAACACCTGTAAAAATATTATCAACACAAGTTGCAATACACCCTGCAATACGTGTAGCTTCAAAAAATGAATTATCAAGATTATAGGATTTGAACAAAGAGCAAAATTTAATACTGATGAAAGAAGTTTCCAGGAAATTGATATTAAACTCTCCACACACTACAAGAGATTTATTCTGTTTATTAAGCTTAACTAAAACTTCTTCCATAACTGTTATGGCCTACGGTTGCTCCCTTAAAGGATCCAATCCCCTGGGGCCCATGAGCAGAAGACTTCCCGAGCAAACGTAGGTCGGGCCTCAATGTGGCCACGTGGAATCCCTCTAATTACACTAGAATATATGGGGGAGCGTTATACTACGGCCAGTCGACCGGAAGGAATTTGGACGAAGCTTACTTACCTCTATCCAAGGCGACTGGTCCCTCCGGAGTCGGTCAGGTCGCATGTGGTTGTGTAGTGCAAGGGAAAGAATGGTGATGTGGTGTGTATCTGGGTGTGACTGATGGTGATTGAACCTAGACCTTGGCCGTCGGCAGCAGCCCGAGCGTCGACACCGCTCCGACTTGAGGGGGCCTTTCGAGGTTATCCACAGTCACTTTCTTCTTTCGTCACGTTGACAGTCAATTAACTCTATCGTACGATTTACTAACTTACAGAAGCCACTAACTATCGCTGGTTATAAGGTTAACACACAAAACGCACACGGAGTTTACAGTTTATTAAAGGTCACTATCGTTTCGCGTCGCAACAGTTAGTTCTAGAATAACGTGAGGCCGCACTAGCTAATGTTGCCTAATGCACTTATGCCGATTCTGAGTCAAACACAATGAGTCCCTGGGAAGCTCTCCAGCAGGAATGCGCGTCACAATGATAGACCGTATATTTACTGGCCGCGCCGAATTATTCCGAGTTCCCTAACAGAATACAGCGTGCCAATCGTTAGCACTGCTTATGGACGACTCACTGCCCTTGGGCGTTTTTCGCACGACCGAAAGTCAAACCGGTATGAATGCACCGCGCCGAGCGCCCTCTCGCGTCAATCCTTGAAAGTGTTTTGCGCGAACAAACCCCAGTCCCGGACATAAGGATTTAGGTCCGCGAGCAAACCGGTCAGCGGGACAAGGTCGCGAGTGCAAGTTGCAAGACCGAATCTACAACCAAACTAGGCCACCTTAGGCACCCCATCAGATCTTGCAACCCTAACCAGCGCCTCAAAAAGTAGCCCTAATGTGGCAAGCCGGAGGGTCAGCCTCCACTGATAGCACTTAATAAGTCCTGTACTGGACAGAAGTCCGACGACCTCTTTCAAACACCTATCTGTGCCCCTATGATTAGTTCCGCAATCCGACCGGATCAGCTCTGCAAACAGCGACGCTACACGAAGCTGCCCAGACAAATTTTGTGCCAGCAGTTGCTTCAGTGCAGAGCGCACCCACAAATTCCACATGAACGTCGTCTGTGGAGAGCCAAACGAAACGCACAGATAGTCCCTAGTATGAATTTTCAACAAGTAGGCCTAGCCATGCCACCCACCATATTATCATTTACTAAAATAGTGCGGCAGCTGATTTCAATCTGATAATCTCCAAAACTAGCTAGCCTGTTAGGCAAGTAGTTCTATGCTCTTATTTCAACTAATTTTTCAAAAGCATCAATGTGCAACTACAGAATTAATTCAACCAAATTAATCACCGATGCGCATAGGTCAACTTGCAAATTAAACAAAACAATAACGTAAGGGACAGCCCTACTTCTTCGCAAAGCAATTTGATTAAACACTATCATAAACATAAACATAATTTTTCAAATAGTGCGCCATTCCATTTCAGGTAAATTCAAATTTTCCTTTCAGCAAACAGACGCAACAATCAAATACAGTGATTAAATATATTTACAAAACACATGCAGTAGCATTTAAAGGAGTAAATTAAATTCAATTCTTTTAATTTAAACCGCTACAAATAGGAAAATTTCGCGGAAAGCCCAAAGCAATTTTTAATTTTAATTCAAGTATTTTTTGACTAAGTGCTCGACCAAACCAAATCTAATACCCCTTGACAGCGTGATTCAACGCTCCAGAGGGGCCCTAATCTTCCCACCACCAAGGAGAGGCCACATGGCGTGAACGCGAGATCGCTAACAGTCGCCACTCGGGTTGTACGCCTTCACTGAGGCCGTCGGCAACAGAATATTTTGACAAGTGGACTGTTGACGGCTTAAGGCTCAGTGGAGGTGGCCGTGGTGGGAGCTAAGGCGGCAGCTAGCCAGGGCCGCCTCCATCAAATGGGGAACAGTGGTACACCAGTCGCGGCCACTCAGCTAACGGGAGTGAGAAGGGTCCAGCGGACCGATGAGTGGCCGTGAAGTTCCTCTCCACACGCTTAGGGGGGGTGATGACACCCCCGCCCCTGGGGGAATTACCCCCCGACTGGTCGGGGGAGGGGCCCCTTTCAAACTTAGGGGCCTGATGGCTGGCCGGCGGGCGCCGAGAGTCGCCCGGCAGAGGGCGTGGCTGAGCGCCCCCGCCCGTGGGGATCGAGGGCCTGGCAGAGCCCCGAGAGGAGACGCCGTTCGCACTCAGGCACAAAACGGCATGATGATTGCCCTGGCAATGCCGACAGGGCCGCCGATGCGGACAGTCTCGCTGGAGGTGTCCTCCCAAACATGAGCAGCACCAGCGGCGCTCCTTGGCGATAGTTCGCCGCGCTGGAACCGGCTTACCTAACAATTTCGGGCACGACGTTACCCGATGATCAGATGCTCGACAATAGGAGCAGGGGGGGGTTGACGACGACTTGCCTGGAGGATTCAGCCTCTCACTGGGCACGGCTCGTAAGTCGTCAACGGTGCCCGCCGCGCTCTCTATCTGCCGGCACTGCTCCTCCAAAAACCGCAGCAGGTCATAGAAGGGCGGAATATAGGAGGCCTCGTCCCCGCCGTACCTCTCCTCAAAATGGATTCGAAGGTCGAGAGGTAGACGGGACAGCACGATGCGGAGCAACAAAAAAGCCCATTCGCCCACTGGTAAACCCAGCCGCCTCAACGTATTACAGGCCACCAAGACTGGATCCAACAGGTCCGGACGCAGTCTGGCCCGGTCACTAAGCAGCGGGAGGCTTAGAAGCTGCTTAACATGTTTGTCAGCAATTCGCCGGACGTTGGCGTATCTTCTGGCTAGAAGGTCCCGAGCAGTCTGGTAGGCGTCGTCCGACAATCTCAAGTGGCCGACGACGCCCAGGGCCTCTCCCTCCAGTGAGGCCAGGAGGTACACCATCTTTTGGCTCGGGGTCAAGTCACTCCGGGCGTCCACTAGGCTGTCGAAAGGACCAACGAAGGTCAGCCATTCGGAAAGGACCCCGGAGAACTTTGGCAGGTCCAGAGTTGGGAGTCGTCCCAACAGCTCCGGCTGAAGCTGCTTCAGAGAGGACTCGGACAGGTCACTCATCCGAGCTTCACGCGCCTCCTCGGCATACCTGCCTTCAGCCTCGATCAACTCGTCCGTGAGCCACAAGAACTGCTCATAGTCCGCGAAGCAGGAGTCCAGGACTCCCTTCTCCACATCCGAATCCTCGAGCTCAGCGTAAGCCTCCTCCACTGCGGCCCTTCGAGCATCCACCTGCTCGAACCGCTTCATCAAGTTATAGACCCTATCCGGTCGACCTATCAAAGCATGGGCGCTTGTGGCCCAGCGTAGCTCAGTCCGCAAACAACGGATCAGTAGCTTGGGCGATGTCATCACTATTAAATGCAAATTACTTACGCGGCTTGAGCACAGACTACAAAGATAACAAACAAAAAATACAACAAAAATTAACAGTTAATAAATGCAGTTCCTATCAAATCGCGTTGAATAGAAATTACACAAATACGAATTACTACGTATCAACCAAATACAAGATAGCACAAAAGAAAAGGCACAAATCAAATTAACAAATAACAAATACTAGTGCGATCAAATCAAGTTAAATTCAAATGGCGCAAATACCATTACTACTCTTTAGTTCAAATACAACTTACAGTATAAACGAAGATACACATCACAGTCGATCAACAAAAATGCCTAGCTCGGAAATCGACCCTTCGATAAGTAATCCACTACAACTCTCCGACAACGATAATTAACCGATTACGTAAAAATAACCATCTACCTACATGACGTATATCTCTAGAAAACTCCCGCTTGCGTAACCTAGGGCGCGGCTTTTCAAATCTACCCACTAACCAAAAAAAGGCAAGCAACAAAGAACAAAGGGAAATAATTCTATTATTACAATTTAGGTTATAAATCGCCCGTACCGTAGCTTCAATATCAGTCGCATTACCCCATAGCAAAATTCCATAAGCTATGAAAGTAACTAAAATACACTAATCTAGCTGTCTCAACATCTGTGAGACTTCTAATATTTCTTACAGCATAAGCTGCTAAACTAAGTCTGCTTGCTAATTTAGATATATGGGGGATCCGTTGAAGTTTCACGTCAATAGTTATACCAAGAAAAACAGTGGTATCCACAAGACTCAACTCCCCATTCGACAGCACATTGGTATTCGAATGTTTCACATTAGGTATTGTAAATTTAATACACTTTGTCTTATTGCCGTTTAAGAGGATATTGTTGGCGTTAAACCAATGTATCAATTTCGATAGAGCATTATTTACATCGTCATATTTAATTGACTGCCGTTTGAGTTTGAAAATTAAAGAGGTATCGTCAGCAAATAATACTATATCGTGATTGTCCCCTACAAGATAAGGTAAGTCATTAATATAGATTAAAAACAGGAATGGGCCAAGAATCAAGCCCTGAGGAACGCCCATTGATACTACCGATTCGGAGGAACCTTTACCATTGATAACGAATTTTGAGTTCTGTTACTTAAATATGAAGTAATAAGTCTAAGCGCTAAATTTTTTACACCGTAATGTTGTAGTTTCCTGATTAATGTCTCATGATGAACACAATCGAAAGCCTTGGAAAGATCACAGAAGATGATCAGATGCTCGACAATAGGAGCAGGGGGGGGTTGACGACGACTTGCCTGGAGGATTCAGCCTCTCACTGGGCACGGCTCGTAAGTCGTCAACGGTGCCCGCCGCGCTCTCTATCTGCCGGCACTGCTCCTCCAAAAACCGCAGCAGGTCAAAGAAGGGCGGAATATAGGAGGCCTCGTCCCCGCCGTACCTCTCCTCAAAATGGATTCGAAGGTCGAGAGGTAGACGGGACAGCACGATGCGGAGCAACAAAAAAGCCCATTCGCCCACTGGTAAACCCAGCCGCCTCAACGTATTACAGGCCACCAAGACTGGATCCAACAGGTCCGGACGCAGTCTGGCCCGGTCACTAAGCAGCGGGAGGCTTAGAAGCTGCTTAACATGTTTGTCAGCAATTCGCCGGACGTTGGCGTATCTTCTGGCTAGAAGGTCCCGAGCAGTCTGGTAGGCGTCGTCCGACAATCTCAAGTGGCCGACGACGCCCAGGGCCTCTCCCTCCAGTGAGGCCAGGAGGTACACCATCTTTTGGCTCGGGGTCAAGTCACTCCGGGCGTCCACTAGGCTGTCGAAAAGACCAACGAAGGTCAGCCATTCGGAAAGGACCCCGGAGAACTTTGGCAGGTCCAGAGTTGGGAGTCGTCCCAACAGCTCCGGCTGAAGCTGCTTCAGAGAGGACTCGGACAGGTCACTCATCCGAGCTTCACGCGCCTCCTCGGCATACCTGCCTTCAGCCTCGATCAACTCGTCCGTGAGCCACAAGAACTGCTCATAGTCCGCGAAGCAGGAGTCCAGGACTCCCTTCTCCACATCCGAATCCTCGAGCTCAGCGTAAGCCTCCTCCACTGCGGCCCTTCGAGCATCCACCTGCTCGAACCGCTTCATCAAGTTATAGACCCTATCCGGTCGACCTATCAAAGCATGGGCGCTTGTGGCCCAGCGTAGCTCAGTCCGCAAACAACGGATCAGTAGCTTGGGCGATGTCATCACTATTAAATGCAAATTACTTACGCGGCTTGAGCACAGACTACAAAGATAACAAACAAAAAATACAACAAAAATTAACAGTTAATAAATGCAGTTCCTATCAAATCGCGTTGAATAGAAATTACACAAATACGAATTACTACGTATCAACCAAATACAAGTTAGCACAAAAGAAAAGGCACAAATCAAATTAACAAATAACAAATACTAGTGCGATCAAATCAAGTTAAATTCAAATGGCGCAAATACCATTACTACTCTTTAGTTCAAATACAACTTACAGTATAAACGAAGATACACATCACAGTCGATCAACAAAAATGCCTAGCTCGGAAATCGACCCTTCGATAAGTAATCCACTACAACTCTCCGACAACGATAATTAACCGATTACGTAAAAATAACCATCTACCTACATGACGTATATCTCTAGAAAACTCCCGCTTGCGCAACCTAGGGCGCGGCTTTTCAAATCTACCCACTAACCAAAAAAAGGCAAGCAACAAAGAACAAAGGGAAATAATTCTATTATTACGTACAAAAAAAATATTTTTACGTATTACGGACGGGCGTGATTGTAGATACAAATTAAACCAATCAAACCAACGCTCCCTGCCACCAGAATTGTTTACTGTTTATCAAACACTACGGTCGGGATCGACCGGGGAATCGAACCCGGAACCGCGCTCTGCTACCAATTTGTTACGGCCTACGGTTGCTCCCTTAAAGGATCCAATCCCCTGGGGCCCATGAGCAGAAGACTTCCCGAGCAAACGTAGGTCGGGCCTCAATGTGGCCACGTGGAATCCCTCTAATTACACTAGAATATATGGGGGAGCGTTATACTACGGCCAGTCGACCGGAAGGAATTTGGACGAAGCTTACTTACCTCTATCCAAGGCGACTGGTCCCTCCGGAGTCGGTCAGGTCGCATGTGGTTGTGTAGTGCAAGGGAAAGAATGGTGATGTGGTGTGTATCTGGGTGTGACTGATGGTGATTGACCTAGACCTTGGCCGTCGGCAGCAGCCCGAGCGTCGATACCGCTCCGACTTGAGGGGGCCTTTCGAGGTTATCCACAGTCACTTTCTTCTTTCGTCACGTTGACAGTCAATTAACTCTATCGTACGATTTACTAACTTACAGAAGCCACTAACTATCGCTGGTTATAAGGTTAACACACAAAACGCACACGGAGTTTACAGTTTATTAAAGGTCACTACCGTTTCGCGTCGCAACAGTTAGTTCTAGAATAACGTGAGGCCGCACTAGCTAATGTTGCCTAATGCACTTATGCCGATTCTGAGTCAAACACAATGAGTCCCTGGGAAGCTCTCCAGCAGGAATGCGCGTCACAATGATAGACCGTATATTTACTGGCCGCGCCGAATTATTCCGAGTTCCCTAACAGAATACAGCGTGCCAATCGTTAGCACCGCTTATGGACGACTCACTGCCCTTGGGCGTTTTTCGCACGACCGAAAGTCAAACCGGTATGAATGCACCGCGCCGAGCGCCCTCTCGCGTCAATCCTTGAAAGTGTTTTGCGCGAACAATAACCCTTTTCAAAGGTATAATAATTTGAACATGGGGGTCTGTTAACACTGAAAACAATAAGGTGCTCAAGCTCAACGCATGCCATTTCTACAGTACGCTCAACAGAGAGGCTCACGATGTCTCTACGTTTTTTACATGATAAGGATTTATTAGCTAATATTAAGGAGCCACCACGTAATTTAGTATCTCTATTGAACGAACTGACCACCTAGTGATTACTGAAATTAAATATGCAATTGTAATCTTTCAACTAATGTTCAGTAATACATAAAATATGTATATTTTGATGCACCAGGTTGATACAGTTTTTATTATTGCTATTTTGTGAAATTGCATGATTATGTATTGGTAGGTTGCATTCTACGCTATTTAAATTATCTTTGCTAGAGATTACCTCTATTGTCTTATTATCTAATTTAAATTACTTGGAACTGGTTCCAAATCAAATGTAAAATTATTTTGTTGCTCAAAAGAAGCAGGTGTCAAGGTAGCCAAATCATTAGCTGAGTTAAAATATAAATAATAAGATAGCGTATTTGCTACCAGTCTTAAACTATACTTTGATAGGTAATACCTATCTCTTGTTGAAAACTTTTTAATTAAATTATTTAATACAATTAAATGAAATTTATAATTATTACAATTATATGTCAGTTTAAAATTATTATTGCATATTAAATTATTCATTTGGATATTTAAGTCATGTCTTAATTTATTTTCTTGTGGCAGACCCCATAAGTAAGGCAATGTAAACAAAACAATCATGTGAACATTTAAATTATTTAGAATTTCAATTTCAATTTTAATACTAAACATAAATTTTTACCCATATCATCACTGTACACAACGATATTATTTTTTCTAACATTTAAATTATTCAAATTATTTATTGTTCTGGAACTGTCACGGAGTTTATAAGTAGGAGAGGGGTTCTTTTTGGCCATATTATTAACACATACTGTCCCTAAAAATACCTAATATGGTTACTGAGAAATATTTTTTTGAAATTGTAGTAAAATTTTAACCGTAGTAGCGGTCTATAATGTATATCCCTTCTGCAATAAACGGCGCGCATAGTATGTTATATTAACAAACGGTCCTGCTGTTCTTGACTCTGGTAGCTGTCATGTACTCGTATATGGCGAAGCAAAAGGGTGCAAAGAATCTCCGGGGAAAGTTTGGTGGTCACCAACGACTATTGGGCCTAACAACATATAATTCGAAGACAGTGGGAAGACATAGCTCTATCACTGGGAGGGTGATCATCTTTTTTTTTCATAGAGAAATGCCTACGCTACTGCTTAGCAGGGGCAAGTACGGGTTATATCGAACTCGCACCGTCTAAAAGCGCGTGGTGATCCACCTGCGCTGGCACATCGCCATGCTAACACTCCTCTTCGTCCGCGACTCCACCTCGACTGCGGCGGCAGGGGGAGAGGACACCTCTCTCGCCGCAGTACACCAAATATACATTCGAAATAGGCTTGCCGAGCCCTCTCGAAGTAGTGCACCATGGGCGAACCATCAGTCCCAAGGAGGTGTCGGATTACAATAATCAGTAATTTGGTGTTCCTTTAGACAGTTATTTAATACTAAACATAAGTTTTTACCCATATCATCACTGTACACAACGATATTATTTTTTCTAAGGTTTAAATTATTCAAATTATTTATTGTTCTGGAACTGTCATGGAGTTTATAAGTAGGAGAGGGGTTCTTTTTTGGCTATATTATTAACACATACTGTCCCTGAGGTAACCGGTAATGAGCGCTGACACTCACACTGATGTTTTACTAATGACTCAAAACGTTCCTCATTATATTTACACAGTGTCACCAGTTCATCCATGGCCAGTATATGTTCCTTTATTTCATTTTGAGCCACGGAACGATTGTGATATCGTTGTTGATGATCTAGTAAGAGCAACAGATCTCTCATTGACACCTCCCTACATTTCATGACGACCCTGGGTGGAAATGGTAAAAAAACAGAATGAGACAAAAGCTTACTGGAAAAATAAATAAAATAGAAGCATACAAATATGAACAAAATAAATTTAAAAAATATATAAATATTACTATGACAAGAATTCAGAATAAGACATTCCATCCAGCATAGCTTCAAGCAGCTTTAAATTAGTAAATTAAAGCAAAGTTACAGCCTATATACGTCCCAATGCTGGACACAAGCCTCCTATTACTTCTGAGAGGGTAACTTCAAGTTATTTAAAAAGAAAAGAATAAATTGCATATCATTCAGCTTAAGCTGAAATTTTTGAATATTATGCTAAAAGAACAAAGAAAAAAATTAGGGATAACATTGCACCAACGTGGTATTTTTTAAATTGCATTATTTTGAGTATTTATATCTGTTTTTATGATTTTCTTAGTCAAATAAAACAAAAAAGAAGGTTATGTAATAGGTATTAAAATTTAAAAAACAAATTGTTTATTTTTAAATTTTAAATAATTTTAAAAGCAGGTTATGTATGTAATAGGTATTAAGTATAAAATATTTTGTTTTAATTTTAAGGTGAAAATTGTCGTCAGATACTTAATGGTAACGATTTTGTTGTTACGTATATATTATTATTTTTATTGTGTCCTGCAAAAAATTTAAATCATAATCGCAATTTTCTTCCCACAGTCACTAAAGTTACGCTCGCCCAGTCTCTACTTCTGCGTATCCTCGACTATGCTGATATTTGCTATCTTGACATTAGGTACGGAGGAGCAGCTTAATAAGCTTGAGCGCATTCAAAATTTATGTATTAGTTTTATATTTGGGCTTCACAAATATGATCACATCTCCGAATTTCGTAAACAGCTCAAATGGCTCCCGATCCGCCTTCGCTCACATTACTCACATTCTCTCCACTTTGTATGGCGTGCTGTTTAATCCTTCCACTCCTCATTATTTAAAACACCATTTTCAGTATCTTTGCCTTAGTCATAATCGGTTCCTTCGTTCATAATAAAGATCATAAAAAAGTCATTACCGTTCCTCTGCCAATCTTTCTCTCTCTACTCCTTTGCACTCTTCCTCCTTTTTTAAGAAATCCCTGCTGTGCGTTTGTGGAACTCTTTACCTCTCCACAATTTTAAAAGTCTTGTTAAATCGTATTACTTAGAACGCTATTACATAAATTACTTTTCCTTTTTCGTACTTATATCATTTAACCTATTATATATCATTTTCACTTATCTTTATTTATAGGTATTTTAATTTTTTTTGTACACCCCCCTCTATTTTGACTATTGTTTGCATCAGTTCTCTATGCAAAGGTTGTCTGGAAGAGATCAGATCAGATCTTTCGGAGTGGTAAGACCACCTGTTATATATTAAAGAATAAATAAAAAAAACGATTTCATGCGATAAAACGTTGGTATCTTATTTTTAGGCTTTTAGGATAGTAGAACATACTTACGCGCTTTGCGCTTCAGGCATGCAATAAATTACTTACATTATTTTACCATATTGATGTGTAAGATCTTTCCTCTCGTTTTCCTGCAATCTGTGGGAGTGATTTCGTGAAAAAGGACGGAAATTTGTAACAGGAAGCCGTGGAAGCGCGCGCTATCTGATTTGACCAGTAAGCACGTGCTGGCATGCCGGAAAAACGCGTGCTACTTAATTTGATCAAAGAGTGCACTTGGTGGTAGAGTTGGCCGTTTTTTTCCCGCCAATTGTTACACCACCATTGACGGGGGTGTATTATCAAACTATACTATAACTTTTGTAAAATTTTACTAATAACCTTAAAAGTAAATACAATATATTATTAAGAAAACTAAGAATTTTTTTTATTACAACTAACAAATATCATATACTACTGTCATTATTTGTTTTATTAAAGTGATTAAGACTATTTACAATTATTTTGATAAATTTATTAAACGATTCCAAAGTTGCTTCCTTTTCCATCAATTCTAATAAGATATAGGGTGACACTCGGAGGTTGTTGCAAATTGTCTCGTGATTAAACCTATGTTTAGAGAAAGCAGGACATTGTTCTAAGAGATGGGCCAGCGATTGAGACGAGGTGCCATCGCATGGGCACTTGTCGTCGTCTGTGATTTTAAATCTAAATATATATAGGCTTTATGAAATCCGTGATTTGTAAGAAACTGAGTCATATGAAAACTTGTCGTGATTAAGGATCTAAGATTTTAATGTCTCCTAAAGTAGGCATTAGTTCTTTAGTGTATCGGCCTTGTTCCGCGCTGTCATATCTTGCTTGCCAGGCGGTTAGGTTGTCTCTTTCGATTCTGTGCTTAACGTAAGAGATGGGCGTAGCAAAGTAATCCGGTTTTTTGTGTAACCTGGCTCCGGTCTTCGCCGCTAAGTCAGCTGCCTCGTTACCAGTGATGCCAACATGGCTTTTGACCCAAGCCAGATCTATTCTGCCTCTATTGCATGTCTTGTGTGTGTAGTTTGCCGTTAGATGATTCCAAACCATTTTCCGAGAAGTTGGTACTGTCAACCAACAGTGTGTGCGTGTATGTGACGAGAAAGAAAAAGGGAAGTGGAGAAGGAGAACGCATCAGTTGTGCGCATAATCTAAAGTGTGGTGTATAAAGTGGACTGTTATATAAACTAATTTATATATGTAAACTAAGTTAATGAATGTATTTACTGTCGATAATAAGTGTCTAGAAAAAGGTGCAGATCAATGATAAAAAAAATGTAAGTGAGTAAAATGAATCAATCACATTCGAATAAATATTTCAGTATTTAGCTTTTATAAATTTTGAGGTTTATTTCTGTTGCTGTTCAATTGAAATTTTGATTTAAAAAAACAATTAGCCTTTTGCAGGATATAATATTAATGTTGCTTATTACCAAGGTGAGATGTCAGATGTTACACATCATATGGAACTACTGTAAGGTTCGTTAATTTTTTTTTAATATAAATCAACAAGACTCTTTTATATATTTACATAAAGTAATTTACTTGATTAATTTGTTCGGATGCGATGAAACGCGGAATGAGTTCTAACTATATTGTTATTGAATGAAATGAGAATTTATTTATAGAACCGTATAAATACATTGTCCAATAACTTGATTGTGTATTTATACGAGCCGTATACGTGATGCGAAGGTACAATTGTATAATAAATTATATGAGCTTAATTCTTATAAAGTAGCTTAATTCTTATAAAGTAAATGGATCAATTAAATGATATCAATTATATTAAATAATATTTTGTTGATCGTGTTAGTAAGGTATTATTATGCATGTTAGTATTAGGTAAATCCGCGAGCCGTGTGCGTGTAAGAAATGGCACAATTATTTATTTAATAGCTAAATTACAATGGAGTAAATTGAATAATAAATAATGGTTAACAAAATGTAAGCTGACTAACACCACAATCCACAATCCACTATTCAAAATCCAATATTTTTGAAAAATTAATTTGGATCTTATCAAAATTAAATTAAAAAGATCTTGTCTAGATTAAATCAATAAGATCCTATCTAGGATCCTGCTTACAAACCAAGCCACGCGATCGTCACATGATTATGATCAATATATAATTTTTAAACAAAACACAAGTAGTCTTCTGAACTGTAGTCAAAGTTTATGTTTTTCTAGCAACAAAAGAAGTATTAACGTAATTTGGGCCGCAAGAGGCGAGAGAGGGAAACAAGTCAGGAGATGGGTAGCAGCGTCTTCCTAATAACGACTTAAAGTAAAAAACTGTGGTTGCCAACCCGCTTGCCAAGCGTGGCAACTATGGCAAATATCCCGCCTTTGAGGCAATCTATGAGGGAGGCCTATTTTCAGTAGCAGATTTTAAGAGACTGTAATGATAATGGGCCGCATTTATGTTTTGCCTGTGCTCTGTTCAACCTGTTAAGAGGCTTACTATCCTGGAATGTATTAAGGTAGCAAAGACCATAGAAACTTGTTAGTGTATCAATTGAATCTGCTTCTCTGTAAGCGTTTCGCTAGACGTCACGTACCTATGTAAACTAATTAAGCGCGGCAGTGCTGTTAACGTTTGTGGAAAGTAAACATTAGGTATAAAGAATTCTGTGAAATAATTTAAAATTTTTGCGTACTTTTTTTAGAACATTAACACACATTTTATATGTGTGAATGAACTCGAAAGTTCTGTAAATATTGAATTGAATCCCCTTTTTAGTTACGTTTTATAACAAAACAATTTTATATGTAAGGTGTTTAGTTAGTCTTGGTACCATTTCAGTAGACGACAGAAATTAATACTTGTTAAATACCTATGAAAGAACGGATTTTTAAGTTCTAACGTAGCCAATTTTATTACGAGAACTATACTATATTTTGTTCATAAATTCTAAATGCGATGTGATAGTCCCATATTTATGATAATATAACCAAAGATTATTATTATCGGATACATAGATTGGTGTATTTGAAGCATCTTTACCGTACACTTTCAACTCAATATATTATATAATAAAATTCTAAATAATTTGATATAAATAAAATTCAATTTGTAAATGTACCTAACCGAAAACGATGTCGTGACCAAAATTAACGACGCTGATATGATGTGTAATTTTTTTCAAACTTAGCGCATTACGTACAGAATACAAACCTGTTAACTGCTGCACCAGATAATTATTGAAACGGTTAAAGCCATCATGATCTATTATTTCAGGTAAGACGTAAAATAAACGGTAACAAGCTCAGTATATATGAGCCATAAAGCTCTCCCAAACAGAATGTTATGATCGACGGGGGCGTTGTATTATGAAATACTAAGCATACCTACGTATGTATGAGTTATCAGGTGTTTCAGTCCCACGCTTCGCATAATTTTGATAACAAATAATTATGTGCAAAAGCTATATGAAGACAGCGATGTAAAATACTCAAAGTTGCATTGAAGTTAAAACAAATCTTAATAAAACAAAACTAAGCTTACAGATAATACCTAATATGGTTACTGAGAAATATTTTTTTGAAATTGTAGTAAAATGTAGTAGCGGTGTATAATGTATATCCCCTCTGCAATAAACGGCGCGCCTAGTATGTTACTTTAAAAAACGGTCCTGCTGTTCTTGACTCTGGTAGCTGTCATGTACTCGTATATGGCGAAGCAGAAGGGTGCGAAGAATCTCTGGGGAATGTTTGGTGGTCACCAACGACTATTGGGCCTAACAACATATAATTCGAAGACAGTGGGAAGACACAGCTCTATTACTGGGAGGGTGACCATCTTTTTTTTCATAGAGAAATGCCTACGCTACTGCTTAGCAGGGGCAAGTACGGATTATGTCGGACTCGCACCGTCTAAAACCGCATGGTGATCTACCTTCGCTGGCACATCGCCATGCTAACACTCCTCTTCGCCCGCGACTCCATCTCGACTGCGGTGGCAGGGGGAGAGGATACCTCTCTCGCCGCAGTACACCAAATATACATTCGAAATAAGCTCGCCAAGCCCTCTCGAAGTAGTACACCATGGGTGAACCATCAGTCCCAAGGAGGTGTCGAATTTATCTATCATCCATAAGTCTCTCGTTGATAACGTTGTGGAGATTGGGAGTAGGGTTAAATTTATAAACGTCCATGTTATAACTATACAGAAAGCATCGACCACAGGTATGTGAAAATTCCTTGAATCCCTGGGTATTACAAAGCCTCCGTTAGTAGAGTTCAGTCCTTCACTTAGTTTAGATGACATTAATCGTCATTTTTCTGTTAATGTTCCTGTTGACCCTAGTATTAAATCCCAAACGATACATTCTATCGCTTCTATGGAATCACCCTCCATTCCCGTTTTTAAATTCTCTCCTGCAACCCAAGATGATGTTTCTAAGGCGTTATGAGCTATTAACTCCAAGGCTATAGGTTGTGATGAGATTAGCAAGACTATGGTGGATATGTTACTCAAGTTTCTTCTCCCAGCAATAACAAATATTGTAAATTACTCCTTGGACTCAAGGTCAATACCCAACTCTGTGGAAACAAGCTTATGTTTGACCTCTTCCCAAAATTCCTAACCCTACACTATAACAAATCTCTGATTTCATAAAAGAACATAACCTATTGAATGTTTTTCAATCAGGGTTTCGGTCTGTTCACAGTACCATCACTGCACTAATTAAGGTCACTGATGACATAAGGAGAGGGATGGATGAACAGAAAGTTACAGTGCTGGTGCTGGTCGACTTTTCAAATGCTTTCAACACAGTTGATAACGACATCCTCCTCTCCATTATGACTCATCTCAAATTTTCATCCTCACCCTTGGAGTAGATCTCATCCTATCTTCGCGGCCACCAACAGTCCGTCCGCCTTGGAGAACAGTTCTCTGGCTGGGCTGACATCGAATCTGTAATGTCTCCTATAATGTTTTCTTTATTCATTAATTCCATATCTTCTTTTATCAAGTATTCGCACCATCTGTATGCAGATGATCTTCAACTATACGTGTAATCTAGTCTGGATGACATCAATAACGTCATAAGACTGCTGAACGATAATCTTGATCCTATCCGAGTCTGGTCGTACAGGCATGGTATCTCGGTAATTTTTTTTATAGGATAGGGTGACAAACGAGCACACAGTCCACCTGGTGGTAAGTGGTTGCTGTGGCCCATATCTATCCTCGTTTGCGAATCAAAATGCAGAAGCGTTGTCACCCGTGAGGACTGAGATGGAATGCCTCTTATCCAGTAAAAAGGGTCTCCAGATCTCTACACTCACCATACGAAACACAGCAGTGTTAAGCTGCTACTTTACGCTGGTATTCTGTGAGAGCGTGGTTTTTCCCCGGTCGAGCCAACCCATTCGTGCTACAACTATACTACTAATATAAAATCATTGCTTGCTTGCATATAGATTCAACTATGAACTGGAGATTGCAAATTTCTGAAATAAGCCGTAGTTGTTCCTACCTTGCGTTCCCTGTTTTGTCTGAAAAATTTCTTGCACTTCAAAACTAAGCTTATGTTGGTTAATTCCCTCATTCTTCTCATTATTGATTATGCTGATGTGTGCTATCCGGATCTATCACAAAATCTTCTCAATAAGTTGGAACGCCTTCAATAGTTGTATAAGATTTGTTTTTAATTTACGTAAATACGACCATATCTCTGCCTACCGTTCTAAGGGTGCGTACAGATCAAGTAACATGTTGTATAATTTTTGTTTTATAACACGTCCACATTATGTAACATTGTTTTTCATCATAGCAACATATAACAATACTGTACACATTAGAATAACAATGCAATATAACAATGTTATATGACATTGTCGTATGACATTGTCGTTTGTCATTCTGCCGTTCGAGTTATATAACATATGTGTCACGTTATATAACACATTTTATCCACATTCTGAATTGATTCCACATTACTGAAACTTGTTATATAAGAACGTTTTATAACATGTTATTTATTATAATGTGTACGCACCGTAAGCTTAAATGGCTCACTATACGTCAAACGTGTTGCTCTAAAATTTTATTGACACTTTTTTCCATCGTAAATGATCCTAATTCTCCGCTATATCTTTAAAAAAAACTTCAACTTTCTCTACACTACTACTCTCCTCTGGTACACCTTACCCGCTGATGTGAAGGAAGTTACGAATAAGCTTTTGCTTAAAATATTTATATTTAAAGGTAAACAACAATTAAGGTGGGTGGACCATGAAAGTCCACGCTCCTTTGAAGGTCAACTATTGAAAAGTCGTAGTTATTGACATGTAAAGACATATTCCTTCTGCTATACGCTAAGATCCTTCAAACTAAAGACCACAGATGCGGCGGCGAGTCGCTGGGGCCGCTATTGTGGCAGCACGATCTCACGCTTCGTAGACTTTGGTCGTCGACGTTATAATTGTTATTCGCGCGCACAGCAAAACGTAATTTTTTAGTTAAATAACCTATTATTATCTTATTTTTTTTACTGTGAATTTTCGTATAAGGATATGTTTATGGTACCAAAGGAAAAAAATAGTTTTGCCTCGATTTAAGTTAAAATATTGGTAGTGTTCTTAGAAAAGCCGGTGGTTCCTAATAAGGCTAACCAAAAATTTGACGGTTGGCCGTGCTAGGGTACCTACATGGGCCTTACAAGGAACTTCTACAAACCATGAACATAATATGAACAGTTAGGTACTGTTGCAGTTGTTTTATATTTATAATATTTTTATTTATAAGGGTTATTAAACTTTTTAACTCATATTGAATAGACATTTTTTCCCAATTATTTTATTTCCAGTATATATTTCAATTTCTTTTATGGGAAGGTTATGTTTGAAAATATACTAAGCTAATTTACATGAAAAGTAACGATCATAAAATATATTTGCATGTTAAAAACGGTAAAGTATGTGATAAAGTAAGTAGGTATGTGAGTTAAAGAATCGTTGATTTTGAACAGTCCTGACTTCAAGACTGACTATGTGCCATGATAAGTTTGTAATAATTACAGTACTTAGTCTGTAGCGTCTATTATTTTGTTATAATTAATATAAAAAGTCATTGATAATTGTATAGTTTGGCCTTCTTAGGAACATTTTGGCCTTACAAAGAACGGACCCATAAAAGAAGGCCATTTTAGGTTAAAAAAAAAACTTTTTAATTTCATTATAAAACGCGTTGGCAAGTTATTTGATGTCAATATAATACTCATTACTACTATTTTCAGATAATTTCCATTAATATATTCTTAGTTATACGATGGTGTTCAAGTAATGTTCGTTGAGATTTTTATAAATGACAAAAATATATTGAGCATTTACAGGGGCGGATTTGAACTTTATGGGGCCCGGGGCTAAAATTGAGATGGGGCCCACTTAAGGACAGCGAAAAAGGCTATTTATCAAATATAAAAAAAAATCATTTATTAATTTATTATAAATTATTTATTATAAACTATTATTTATAGATACAATGAAGTACAAACAATTATTTTAAAATTCGATTAAAATTTTTTTTTCTTGATTTTGCTCTAGCAAATTCATGAATAATATGATAACTTATCGAAGTCAATTGATCTCAATAAGTCGACTTCGATGCTTAATCTTGTTAAAGATGACATCGTTGATTGATACATGTTTTTTATTCTTTTCAAAACTGAAAATGATCTTTCTGATTCGTAATTTTAAATTCATTTTTCCATTCTGTTTCGATTTTCTGCATTCACCTCAAAACTGGATATTTTACATCACCTTTATTTCCATAGGATCCTGTAACGATTTTAAACCATAAGAACACAATAACAAATCATTTCTACTTCGTATTTTCACATTATCAGCACTTTTAAATTGGTGTCAATGGAGTCTACATTTTTTCGATCTTTTAGCTAGTTTTCCGTAACTCTACAATCTTGGACTTTGTGTGGGCAGTTGCGCTACCTTTTTTCCTATATCAATAATATCTCATTTTCCACTTAAATCTTATAGTTTTCTTATTATAAACCTAAAACCAAAATTTGACATGTTTTGATATTATTATTTATTTCGTTGCTATAGTAATTATATTCAAATTTGCTACCGATCTGTTGTTCTGATTTCGATAATTCCACATAAAAACTCTTTTCTCTTGACCATTTACAAAAAATTTGCGTTTAATTTAAATAATTTTTCCGTTCTCTCTAGAAAGGTATAAAAGCCGAACAATCGGTGAAGAAAGGCAGTCTCGCTTCAGTTCGCGAATTGGAAGTATCTCCTAAAGGCCTTATCCCGGGGCCGCACTGCCCCGGGATCCTGCAAGCCTCCATTTACACGTGAAGTCATCGGCGAAGCCTTCTTCAAACTCGGGCCGCGCCACTCCGGAATCCTACAAGCTTCCATCTACCTCGGAAGTCGCTTCGAGTCTACTACAAGCGCGGGGGCCACACTACTCCGGGCACTACTACTTACTCCAGGCGCCGAGTGCACCTACCGCCGGCGCTACCTTTGGGCGCTGCAACTGCTGGCTCTAAGCGTTGCGCGCCCCTTCTCCAGGCGCTACGTGCGCCGGCTCCGCAAACGGCGTGTGCTGGCTTCAGGCGCTGCGTGCCGTCGCTGCTAAGAAACCTACTTCTACAAACGCAACGTGTGTCGCTTCGACTTTTAGGCCCCACTTCAACGCTATATTCCCCTATTCTCTCACCTTTATTTTTTTTATAATCTAATTGTATTCTCACCTCATTCATCATCATCCTCACATCATTTTTTTTATAAAATTGTAAATACCTTTTATAAATTTAAATATATTGTTTTCTGGCTCTACCTTTGTTGTTTTGTTGTACTTAGGTTAGGTTCTATTTTTTTATTTTTTTTTTTATTGTCGCTTCACGACAATTTGCTACTTTTTTTTCTAATACATCTGTCTCTATAAATAATAATTATGTGAGAAAGCCAAATAGTTGAATGATGCGATCATTTGCTTCACTCCGTTTCTGCAACTCGGCAACTAATTTGTCTATAACCACATAAAATGTGTTTACTCGGAATTTATCAGCCGGGCTTAAGCTACTAGCTTGTGAGTCTTTGTCGGTTAGCATTCTTGTTACTTTTCGTTTGTTTGCATCAGAATATTCTTGATCCACAAAATTACTTAGTTGTTTGGCTTGATTTTCAACGTCAAAAAATGTATCTCTCAAATCTGTCACAAAATCCACTAATAAAAGTAGCATGTTATTTGCAGAAATTAAATCTGTATCAAGTTTTTGAAGGTATTGACTAGTCGCGTTAAAGCGGCTTAAAACAATATTCCATAGAATCGCCATAAAAACATTTTCAAGTTTTTTTTTTATAATATGTTTCAATAAAGCTTCAGCTTCTTTCCGAGTTTCGCATTTTTGTTCTTCGTCATTCGCTAAAATTTCTAGAGCCATGACTCTTTACTACAACTTTTGTGGCGTCTCCGCGACATGACCATCTCGTTTTCGATAAGCTTGTTATTTTAGAATTCTCAGTGATTTAAATATCCCACCGATGTGTTGATGCACTAAAAATGCATATATCCGCTGTAAAATTCCGAAGAAATTTGTAGCATCAACACATACGTCGATACTACATTCTCCCACTAAGTTTAGAGAATAGCCAGCGCAAGGCACGTAAAACGCTAATTCATTTTTTTCTCTAATACAAGATTGAAGTCCAATATATTTACCGGACATATTGGAAGCGTTGTCATAGGTCTGAGCTCTGCAATTTTTAGTGTCTATACCGTGCTCCTGTAGTAAATCTAATACGTCATTACTAAGTGACCTACCTTTATGACTTTTTATTTGTAAAAAGCAGAAAAAACGTTCATAAACGTGACCATCTAAGTAGTATCGGAAAATGACTGACAACTGATCGATGTGGGATATATCTGGGGTAGAATCTACGACGAGTCCCCAATATTTTGCACTGTGTATTTCATCAATAATACGTTTTAATACTTTTGCAGCCATTAACTCTATAAATTCTTCGTATATAGTTTTAGATAAATAAGAGACTGTACCACTGCCTTTGTGAGCACTTTTTTGCCACTAATTGGCGCTGATTTTATTCCATACAAATTGTAGTTAACTTTCTCGGTATCGAGTGCGTAAAAACAACATCTCGCACTAGGCACACAGAGATATCTCTCTGTCACTACACTATCTAGCCCTTTTTTGTCCCTGCCTCGTTTACTGGCGATCTGGTGAGGTCCTCGTACTCTTTACAACATTGATACGATATTTTTATAGTTTTCTTTTTAACCGCATTTTTAAAGTTATTTATATGTAAGTATCAACAGATTTAATTTTTATCTCTTTTTGTTTTCTTTAGAATTGTTATTAAATAATCTTTCGTATAAATTTATTTAAATTATATAAGTAAAAAAGAAAATCACAACATTTGGCATGAATGAATAACTCAAATTATTACGCGATAAACATTAACATTCTCTGGTAGAAATTTCCCCCAACCGTTCGCCACTGTGACCAACTGCTGCAGCGTTAGCGTTTTTCCCAACCCATTCGCTAATAATACCACCATTTCGTTATTTCATCACAGATTTACACCCGTCGTTGGCCAACAAATAGTTAACCGATGGCAAATTAAAAATCGTAGATAATTTTGGTTAACTTATTTTCTTTGGAAAACATTTTACTTATATTAAAATATTTGGAACAGGTTTAAAAAAAATATTTTTGATTCGAGACCGCGGGGCCCCCTCCCAAGGTGGGGCCCGGGGCTATAGCCCCCCCTAGCCCCTCCTTTAATCCGCCACTGAGCATTTAATGTTTCGCTTAAATGAAAAAACTTATAATGTAGTTTTAGTAAAAGCGGATATATTAATTATTACAACTCTATTTTTAAGTTGAACGACTGATGTATAATATTGGCCTTGTTTGGAGCCGTGTTCCTTGCAAGGCCATTTGGAAGGGCTTAATAAATCTTAAGTTTAATAAATAGTTATTAAAGCTAGGTTAAAAAAAAGTGATTTCTATGGTACACAATAAAACAAATTATTACTTGATAATTTGTTTTCTTCATTTATTCAGTTAATAAACGAATAAAAAGTGTTTACTCGTTAGAGTGGCCTTCCATGGTCCACCCACCTTAATTGACTTCTCGTATATATGTGTGTGTGTGTGTGTGTGTGTGTGTGTGTGTGTGTGTGCGCGCGCGCGCGTGTGTGTGTGTGTGTGCGTGTGTGGGCGCGAGCGCGTGTGTGTGTATGTGTGTGTGTTTTTGTGGGTGTGGGTGTGTGTTTTTGTGAGTGTGTGTGTGTTTTTGTGGGTGTGGGTGTGTGTTTTTGTGAGTGTGTGTGTGTTTTTGTGGGTGTGTGTGTATGTGTGTCTGTGGGGGGGGGTGTTATGTGTAATGTATTTAGTATAGTTAAACTGTTTTTATTTATAACTTATTTTATATTATTGACCTTAATTTGCACCTGCCAACATCTTTATTTATTCCATTTTTCGTCGGGTTGACTGGTAGAGAATGCCATAGGGCATTAAGTCCGCTGTTTTTAACCCCTAGTTGGTGTGTTGCAATAAACGATTAATAAATAAAATAGGATAGTTGAGAGTTCATGAGTTTTAAAACCAACACCTGTTTACAAGTATGAATTACGTGGCATTCACCTCACTCCTCAAATACGCACCACGCATCTGCAGGAAGAGACCTGTAGAAAACTATAGAAACAGTTTTAACTTTTATTAAGCAAATGGGTAGAATACCTATATTTATTTTGATGATAAAAGGAAAACGTTGAATTTCCTGTTAATAACAAACAGTCATGATTCCTTACATAGAAAAGTAAATCAATGAATCTCGGGTCACTGAGCCGTCAACTTTGTGCGTCTTTCGACTGAATTTAACACGATTTACATAATTTACTGTCAATTTCTTAATGTTTACTACTCAGCTACGTCAGTCGGGGAACAAAGTGATTAAAATTACCTGAGTTTTATTCGACAAAACAGTATTGGACTTGCAAAATAAGGATGACAGACGTGCACACAGTCTACCTGAGTGATTTTCAAAAAGTGTGAATTTCTACCTAACTTTAGTTGATAATTTTAATTGTAATTTTAAGTTATAGTAAGAAAAATGCATAGGTAACGTAATATAGAATGTAATAAAATTAAATATATTTCAGAAGTTTTGATTTATTCCAGACACCGAAATTGATCAAACCAACCAAACAGACAAAAATTTAAATAACATAAGTAAAATTGGAAATAATGGTACATAAATTGATTTCTGTCCCAACTAACTAGAAACCTACACTACCTACTTAACATCAACCGTTTTAATTTAAGAAAATTAACGGCTGTATTTCTATACATTATAGCATAGAAACTCAGCCGTTAGACTAAAATAAATTAACAGTAGAAAACATTTTAAAAACAAGCCTTCATTGATATGCTCTCAAAAGCAGAAAATAAATTTTAAATTAAATCAAACCCATCAGAAACAGAAACAGAAACAGAAACTTTTTTATTCAATATAGATTATAAATAATACTTATTGAAAGTCACTCTTTTGTTTAATTACCACTGGTTCGGAACAAAACCTCTGTCCTGCGAAGAACCAGCAAGAAACCCAGCGGGACTTTTTTTTTAAATAACAGCTTGCAATCATGTATGTTACACACATTAACAACACAACAAATTAGAAATAGCTTGGTAGCGATCACCTCATTTGCAGGGGTTATTATCATCCATAAATTCCTTAATATTATAATAACCCTTTTTATACAAACTTAGTTTAATAAACTTTGAGCCGGTCAAATTTTGTATATTTTCTGGAATTTTGTTGTAAAAGCGTATACATCGCCCCAAGAATGAATTACTGACTCGATGGAGTCGAGTAACTGGTACTACTAGCTTGTGTCTGTTCCTAGTATTTACAGAATGAATATCATTTATTTTTGTAAAATTACTTTTGTTGTTGTGTACGTAGGTACATTACATTTTCATAAATATATTGAGAGGCCAAAGTTAATATATTAATTTCTTTAAATTTTTGTCGCAGCGACTCTTTAGGTTTTAAATCATAAATTGCTCTTATGGCCCTCTTCTGTAAAACAAATATAATTTCAGTGTCAGCTGCGTGTCCCCATAGCAAAATACTATACGATATTATGCTATGGAAATAGCTAAAGTAAACTAGTCTAGCTGTTTCAACACTGGTTAGACTTCTAATCTTTTTTACAGCATATGTTGCAGAACTAAGTCTGCTTGCTAGTTTTGATATATGGGGGCTCCATTGAAGCTTCACGTCTAGTGTGATTCCAAGAAAAATGGTGGTATCTACAAGACTCAGTTTCTCCCCATTTAAAATTACATTAGTATTTAATTGTTTGACATTTGGTGTCATGAATTTCATACATTTCGTTTTAGTGCCATTTAAATGCAAATTATTAACATTGAACCAATTTACTAATTTAGATATAGCATTATTTACTTCGTCATATTTTAATAATTGTCGACTTAATTTGAAAATTAAAGAAGTGTCATCTACAAATAATACTATATCATGGTTATCCCCTACTATGTAAGGTAAGTCATTAATGTATACAAGAAACAGAAAGGGGCCGAGAATTGAGGCTTGAGGCACGCCCATTTGTACCATCGACCCGGAAGAGCTCATATTGTTAATGACAACTTTTTGCGTTCTCTTACTTAAATATGAAATAATTAATTTAGGAGCATCACTTCTTACACCGTAGTGCTGAAGTTTCCTGATTAATGTTTCATGGTGAACACAATCGAAGGCCTTGGATAGGTCACAAAATATACCCAAAGCATCCTGTGAATTCTCCCATGCATTAAAGATATATTTAATCAGCTCAACACCGGCATCAGTTGTCGATCGACCCCTTGTGAAACCAAATTGATTCTTATGAAGTAAATTATTTATATTAAAGAAATTTAACATTTGATCAAGAATAATTTTTTCAAAAATCTTACTAAGTGCAGGTAGTACAAAAATAGGTCTAAAATTGGCAGAGTCTAATGTACTACCAGATTTAAGTAAAGGTATTACTTTACTATACTTCATTAAATCAGGAAACACACCAGATTCGATACTAGTATTAAAAATAATAGCTAAATGAGGCGCGATTGTATCTATTATAGACGCAATAACTTTAACGGAAATCCCCCACAGATCCGCAGTTTTCTTAACATCAATAGTTTTAAAATATTTTACAATATCTTTTGATGATACTTTATGAAATGTAAAATTCTTTGTACACGCATTTACATTTTGTTTAAGTAATGATTCGGCGATGGCAGGAGAAGAATTCAGTGACTTAGTGGTCAATATCGGAATATCAGTAAAATACTTCTCAAAAACCATTACTACGTCCTGATCTGATACAGTTGATTTGTTGCTAACACTTAAATGGTATTTCATCATCATCAATTTATTACATAACACAATTTATACGATATAAAAGCCTGTTGTGAGGTTTAACTGCATTATAAAAGCATTATTTTTTATTAGAATTACCTACTTATGTCAATATCAAGTTACATATTGTATTCTTGTATATACACATGTATACCATCTCCTCGTAGAGCTGAACTCGAACATCATCTTACTCGTATTCTTCTCAGCGAACCCTTTCATATGATATCAATATCCATAGGGTGAATAAAAAAACATAGTCCGTCATCTTTGGGAGTCCATCATATTGGATTTAGAGTGACGTCATTTTATTTTTGTATTCTTCCCAGCAAACCCTTTCATTTGATATCCATATCATGGGAGTTCATAAAAAACAGTCAACTATCTTTGGGTGTCCACCATATAGCATTTAGAGTGACGTCATTTTATTTTCGTATTCTTTTCAACAAACCCATAGATAAATGATAAGTCATCGCGCGCTCTGACTAGATACCGCCGGCGCTCATGTAAAATGCGGCAACAAATACTACGCCGAAATCGGCGTACCCGAGCCAGTCGCGTTGCAGGAAACGTGTGAAGTGAACGTACCGAATGTTTTATTAAATTTTGATCATAATCCGAAGTGAAATACCAGTTTACGTATTGAAACTGTGTAAAAATAATACTACAAGAAATAAGAAAGACACTGGAATCACATACTACGAGTATCATTAAGTATCATACAATTTGGAAATTTAACATAAAATAACACGAGCCATAAATAAGTCACAAAATATCAATGACGCTATTCAGTGTTGCCGCGAATGCAAAACTAAAGTTCCCCGTGGCTGAGATTTTTATATGTGAATTTATTGTTACCATATTTTATAATATAATATATTTAACTTATTATAATATAACCTAACTCTATATTATTTAATGTTTATTTCTGTAGTATTGCTCAAATGACATAATTGCCGTTTATTAGGGTTCCGTACCCAAAGAGTATCAACGGGACCCAAGTCTCTACAATCATTCCGTCTGTCTGTCAGTAGGCTATAACTTATGAACCGTAATATGTAGAATTTTCACAGAATGTTTATTTATATTGCTGCTATAACGTTTCTTGTATGAAGACCATACAAAAAACGTGATTTTTTTCTGTATTGATATGTGTTTTGTTTACAGATTTAAAAAAAACGGCTGGCATAACGCCAGATCACAAGATTAGTTATCTGTTTGCGACTTTCAATACACACTAACATTCCTAAAAATCCAGTATTTGCTTGATTACTTAAAACTGGTTTAAAATTTTTAGTCATTATTTTCTTTTGTTGTGTTGTGTTCTTTAAAAGAAAGCTTTCTGGAGGTTTTAATATTTAAGTTTAAATTTGACGTTAAACTGATAAAAAGGAGGTCCTATCATTTATATGTTATTTATTCAGAAGAAAACCTATACATAATATATTGATACACAAATATATTGATACATTCGTTATTAATAAACTATTAATTTTTAAGTATTTCTGGAATAAATTCATAACTATCAACTTAACTACTAAGCCCTAGCATAAAATAAATTTTCCCGGTAATAGTTAAGCTGCTGGCATATACAATTTTTCACGCACACTAGCATCATGCAAATTGTCTTATACACACTACATTATTAAGATACCGCAGTCATGGAGCTTTTACTTGCAGGGAGCGCGGTATCTAGTCAGAGCGCGGTATCTAGTCAGAGCGCGCGATGACTTATCATTAATCTATGCAGCAAACCCTTTCACTTGATACCCATATCATTGGAGTCCATAGAACAAAACTAGATCGCCATCTTGAGCCGTCCGCCATATTTGACTTAGTATGACGCCCATGGAAATACATGTACTTCGTACAAGACGCCATTTATAGTCTTTTCGTTATAGCATGGTACGGGTGACAGGTTGACAGGTCACTAGAATGTAACTTGTTGCGTTTGCAAGATTGCGACAACATTTTTAACTATGAGAAAATAATACTGAATTTGTTTTTATTATTTTTTTCTATTCTGTTATGACTATTAAATTAACATTAACTTTAAAAAAATCTCACCTAACATAGTTTTTTTTAATTAAGAAAGTTATAAAAGTTTCATTTATTTCACTTGCGTGCACAGTTACATATTGTTGCGCGCCACTATTAATGTCTTGTGAATGGCAACACTAGTTACACTAGCGCCCTCTAGTGTCGAGTAGCAGAACTGGGAGAATCAAGATCCTTCCAGAAATTTCGGGACCGATATGTACTCGAACATTCTAGATGTCGCTACAGAAGAAGGTTCTGGAAACTATCTGAGGCCTTACATAAGGCCGGTATAGACCACGACCAAGGCAGTATTGAATTGGCGATACAAGAGAATACTTCGAAGCAAAATAACTGCGAACTAAAGTGATTGTGTTTTATTATTAGTGTGGTTTCAGATTGTAATTAGTGTTGTGTAATTAAAGTGTCAATTTTGGTAATTCAATCGGCAGTTTTTAATTGTCTTGAACCCCAAGCTCGTAACAATATTATGCATACTAACAGTAATTTTTTTTAATTGCTAGAGATCTGTCTCATAATCGGACGTAAAAATCGTCAAGCGAATATAATCGCCAAAAATAATATTTCCAGTTCTCTACACTCACCATAAGAAAACTGTAGCATTATGCAACTATTTTACGCTGGTATTCTGTGAGAGCGTGGTCCTTTTCCTTCTACCTCTACCAATTTTTTTTATAGAATATGGGTGACAAACGAGCACACAGTCCACCTGATGGTAGGTGGATACTGTGCCCCATAGACACCTATATTTACCCTCAATTAAGAATCAAAATGCACATGCGTTGTCTATCTTTGCAAAGGTGTGGAGGTAGTTCACGCCGGGACAGCTGCTTACACTATATAAAGCGCAAGTTTGGTCGTACATGGAATATTGCTCTCATAATAAGTACGTTGGTGTTGCAAAATGCCACCTAGGGGCTTTTAAAAAGCGTGCTAAGAGGCGTATGGTGCCTCAATCAGGTTAAAGTTAATCTTAACATAAGCACAAAATATAATCTGACATTTGGGAGAGTGTGCGCAGAAATCACACCTTCTACCAACTGACAACCAGACGCTCATTCAATTTCCTCCTCTTTGTTTTGGACGTAAATCGTACATTCGGACCATACAGTTTCTTCGTCGTTCGTAATCGTAAAAAAGGCGAACATCAATGTAGTGGAATAATTTTCCAGCATATGTCCTTCCATTCGATTAAAATGTGGGTTTCTTCAAGCTAAGATTGAACAGGCTTTTGTTATGTCAGTGTACTCAATGAGGGCTAATAATATTCCTCTCACCAGATGTCACTAGTTGACACTGAGGTAAAGGTTTTTGTTACACAATGTCATTTAAGTTAGTTGTTTATGAGTTTCTAGAGTAATAAATTAATAGACAAAACAATGCCTCAGTGGTTTGCTCTTTAACTTTTTGCACATTTTTAACTCTTTTTTTAAAAAATTTCTGCTTTTATTAATATCTGTGGCTTGGTTTATTTATTTTTAATCAAATTAATATAAAAATATAACTAATAGTACATACAGAAAGAGGCATGAACCTTTAATCTGTCAAATATTATTTCTCATTTTTAAGTGGCGCCGCCATGGTGGCAGAAAAAGTGAATGCCCTCATTATGAATGAATGAATGAAATCGGTACATTATTATCACTATTATTTAATTATTAAGCCATCTTCTAATTAATTACATCAATAATAATACAATTTATAAATAAATATTCATGTGACAAACGTACAAATTTTAACACAACACTTTGTCCATTAAAAATTCATTAATATTATAGTACACCTTGTCCGCTAAAAAGTTTCGTAGCCTTGTCTTAAATAATGAAGTGTTGAGATCCCTCCAACACTTGGGTAATTTGTTGTAAACAGCCGGCCCCATACAGCAGACACTGTTGCGTATTAGTGCTTTTTTTTCCCTTAGGAATGTAAACTCTACTATTGTCGCGTCTGTTTCTTGGGGCAAGGTTTGCCAGGCACTTAAAACGGTGTCGGTTCGACTTTACAAATACTGATATCTCTAATATATATGTATACAAGGTAGAGTTAATATTTTATATTGTTTAAAATATGGCAGTTATATACAGCTATCGGTACTCTTCAGCTTAAACATGGAGCGTATACACTTTTTTGGGCCGTGAATACCTTTCCTTTTTCTCAAGAGTTACCCCAAAATATTACACCATATCGTAGGTATGTTTCTACCATACCATAATACGCAGTAAGGAGTCCATCCGTACAAATTATAGAGGACAATATGCCTAGAGCATAAGCAGATTTACTTATATTTTTACGAGGAGTCCTAATGTGCGATTTCCAATTCAATTTTTCATCGATTTCCAGCCTCAAAAATCTCGTGCTTTCGACTTCGGTAATGTTATAGTTATTATATTGTATTATGAGTCTACTATAATCGTGTTTGCGTTGACTGAAATGTATAACCTTTGTTTTGTTTAAATTTATTATTAAGTTATTGTGATCTAGCCATTTTATAATTGTTTTTAGGGAATTGTTTATGTCATATTCGTAAGTATTAATATTTTTACAAGGTACTGTTATGGTGCTATCATCTGCAAAAAGCGTCAAATTTTGTTCTGCGTATTCAGGTAGGTCATTAATATACCATATAAATAGTAACGGTCCCAGGACTGACTGACTTTACGTTTCGATGATAGAAATGTCTCTTCGTATTGTTACGCGCTTGGGGTTCGAGACAATTAAAAACTGCCGATTGAATTACCAAAATTGACACTTTAATTACACAACACTAATTACAATCTAAAATCACACTAATAATAAAACACAGTTCGCCGTTATTTCGCTTCGAAGTATTCTCTTGTATCGCCAATTCAATACTGCTTCGTCGTGGTCTATACGGCCTTATATAGGGCCTCAGCTAATTTCCAGAACCTTCTACTGTAGCGACATCTAGAATGTTCGAGTACATATCGATCCCAAAATTTCTGGAAGGATCTTGACTCCCATAGTTCTGCTACTCGACACTAGAGGGCGCTAGTGTAACTAGTGTTTCCATGTACAAGACATTAATAGTGGCGCGCAACACTGCCCCCTCCTAAGACATGCTCGTCCCGAGCATTGTTAGCCCCATAATAACGCGCCAGTCTATTCACATGGACAATCTTAGGAGTATCTCTTCTAAAACCAGTCAGCATCCGCCAGTTTCCCTGCTGCTGCTGGGCGGTGCTGTTAGCCACACTACCCTCTCGAGATCGATCACCTTTTTCTACAGTTCGTTTAGGGCAGCTGGATCGAAGATGGCCCCTTTTCCCACAGCCGTAGCACCAAGGGCTGTATCCTTTATTGCTGTCGTGAACTGTAGCTGCTGAAACCTCCCTGACGCGATGGGAACGATGATCCTGCCGCGCGGCTTCCACCTCCAGTGCATGGGCCAACGCATCCTTAAGCGTCTCATGGTGCCCGAGCCTCACAGTAGCTCTGACTTCAAGGTCGCGGATGCCGTCGATGAATGTCTGCACCAGGTTCCCTACAATGAGCGCAGGTACAGACCGGTATGCTTTCCGAAACAGCTTCTCCACCTCAAGGGCCCACTGCTGCAGGTTTTCGTTGCTGCGTTGTACGCGATCTTTGAGCTGCGCACGAAAGACGTGTTCCAGGTGAGCGTCGCCATATCTCGACTCCAATACCTCAAGGAGCTGCTCGTAAGTCACTTCCTTACCAATGTTTAGGCATATTGTCCTCTATAATTTGTACGGATGGACTCCTTACTGCGTATTATGGTATGGTAGAAACATACCTACGATATGGTGTAATATTTTGGGGTAACTCTTGAGAAAAAGGAAAGGTATTCACGGCCCAAAAAAGTGTATACGCTCCATGTTTAAGCTGAAGAGTACCGATAGCTGTATATAATTGCCATATTTTAAACAATATAAAATATTAACTCTACCTTGTATACATATATATTGCAGAACAGTTAAGGCTTGGTCGCGTAGGCCTAGGGTGAGAGCAGTCGTGGCCTGACTTTTATTCCAGCCGTTCGCCTTCATAACAGCCTTGAACTGGATTTTGTAGGCCGACCAGGAAGAAGTCCCGTCGAACGGCGGCACTTTGAATAATCCACCTAGCGAAGGTGTTGTAGCTACCACGGGAGCTGTAATTCCATCTCCATGTTTGAGGTCGTCCAGCGTTTTCTTCACGTCAGCCATCACGTTGTCAACCCGATTGCACACTTGGTCGATACGGGTTTCAGCCTCAGACAGGCGGTTGTCATATTGAGCAACCCTATCCTTCAACTCCTTTATCTCTTTCCCGAAGGTAGCGTAAAGGTCCTTCATGAGGAGCATCTGCTCTTCTTTATAGCGTTTGAGCTGCTCTTCCAACCGACGGCCCTGTTCCTCCTGTTGGCGGGCCTGTTCCTCCTGTAGACAATGCAGCTGCTCTTCCAACCGACGAGCCTGTTCCTCCTGTTGGCGGGCATGTTCCTGCAGCATCATCATCAGAGCACCTAAGTCAGGTGCTGTAGATGCAGGAGCTGATGACGGACCGGCCTCCGTGGTCAGCAGCTGGCCCTCCGATGTTTGCGGCGTCGTATTACCAAATCGTCTCTGGTCCGTCTCCAGCTGGCGTTGACTTCGGGTACGGATACCCTCCATGTCGTCCTTTGGTAAAATCGGCATGATTTAATCCCACTTCTGACACCAATTGTTACGCGCTTGGGGTTCGAGACAATTAAAAACTGCCGATTGAATTACCAAAATTGACACTTTAATTACACAACACTAATTACAATCTAAAATCACACTAATAATAAAACACAGTTCGCCGTTATTTCGCTTCGAAGTATTCTCTTGTATCGCCAATTCAATACTGCTTCGTCGTGGTCTATACGGCCTTATATAGGGCCTCAGCTAATTTCCAGAACCTTCTACTGTAGCGACATCTAGAATGTTCGAGTACATATCGGTCCCAAAATTTCTGGAAGGATCTTGACTCTCATAGTTCTGCTACTCGACACTAGAGGGCGCTAGTGTAACTAGTGTTACCATGTACAAGACATTAATAGTGGCGCGCAACAGTATTTATTAACCTTATTAAAATTCTTAATTTCAGTTATTTGTCTTCTATTGTTAAGGTCAGATTCTATAAGGTTAAGTACATTACCTTTGATTCCAAAGGCGTGGAACATGTTTATATAACAGTGTAGGGTAGTGGACATAATCAAACGCCTGGGTCATATTACATAATATGGCTGTTTAGGCCCAAACATGGGCATTTGAAACGCCATCCAATCGCGTTTGACTGAGCGCATCGCCCGATGGTATCGAGGTGAGGTAAACGCCGCCGGGTGGGGGGGGGGGTGTCGGCTTCCCGTTATTCCGGCCGGTGGGCTGACAGTAGCTTGACCGCAGCGGCTCTGTCGACTAGTGTATTTATTTGTGACCGCTGGATCGGTTTCACGCGGCCAGTTTTTTGGTTTTGGTGGTCTAGAATTTGAGTATTTGTGCGCGTTTAATTTACTATTGAATATTTGGGTTTCGTGTAGACCGCCTCGAATTAGATTGTCTAAGTTGTACGTTTCGTGACAAGAGGCTTGTATTGAATTTGAGTGATTAAAGTAACTTCGTTGCAAGACGTGGCCCGGTTAATTGTTTTTGGAAGTTAATGTTGATTTGTAACGTCGCGTTAAGTGCTTTTTGTGTGTCGACTGTTTTCTATCGTTTTACGTGTCAACGAGGCGGCTTTTGAATTCGAATTGGGGGCGTGGTATTTAATATTGTACGAAGGAATTTAGTTTGTTGTTTGGAACGCTGAACTTTGTGACTCGAGAAGAGATCGCGGTCGTTCCCTGTTTGTAATTTGGTGCTAAATGAACCCGGAACATTGAATATTGAACTTTGAACGACTGTTCGTTACTTCTGTCGGCTGTCACGTGTTTGATTTCGATGAACGTTGAATTGGTCGACTTTGAAGTAAATTATATGTACAATAAAGTTGATAGACTGAAATAGTGAAAGGTGGGCAGTAGTGTTCAATTGGTGAACTACGACTGGAGGAGCGCACCTTTGAGGAGCAGCAACCGTCAGGTCACATATATACACACTACTTACACATATACACACAAACTTACATGCACCTCACTTATCACCTGACTGGTACCCTGTGGTCAACCCTACCTCCTGCAATAGGTAAGTGCTTGTTTATTTGTCAGCCGTTTTTTGTACATTTATCCATAGGCCGTTGGGCCCCGTCCTCTGTTGCCCGTTGATGGGATTACTCATGGGCCCTAGTCCAGTCAACCTTTGTCGGGGCAACTCAGGGCGTGAACAATGGCACAAACTGGTGTTCTTGTGTCCATATTATTAACAATATTGTATACAAAGTCGTATATTGCCATATTTATTGTTTTGCGCTGCCTAAATCCTTTTTTTTATATAATTTATTGTAAATGTACTTTTCAATTATTTTTAAAATTATGGGAAGGAGTGAAATTGGTTTATAGTTTTCAATTAACTCTCTATTTTATTTCTTAAATAATGGTTTTATTATAGAGATTTTTAAGGCATCTGGATATATGCCAGAACAAATGCAAAGATTAATTATATAAGTCAGGTGATCACTTATTTCATTAGCCACATATTTAATTACCTTTGTACGAATGTCATCATAACCGGCATGTGTTTTTCAGAGACATTATTATTTCCTTTACTTTTGAAGTTTTGGCTGAATTTTATCGACAAAGTAGTTATTAAATACATCACAAATTTTCGCTGAGTTCGATATAACTTGGCTATTTACCTCAATTTTATTTATTAATGTTTTGGAGTATTGTTTTTGTTTTGATTAATTATCTGCCAAGTCGTTTTTGACCTATTTTTGCAAGTTTTTATTTTATAGGTATTTTGTGCCCTTTGAATTAGGTTTATAATTTTTTTGAATATAATAGAATAATTTTAAAAGTTTGCTTTATTGATATGGTTAGGTTTTAATCTCGACAGCCACAAAAGTTTTCGTCTCTCTACATCGCCACTTAGCATCAGAAGAGATAGTAGTCATGCACTGGCTTATAATAATTAAAGAAAACATGATATTGCTTTGAATGTTCTATTTATAATATCTTTCTTCTTAGGGTTCCGTACCCAAAGGGTAACCAACGGCACCCTACGAGGGTGACACTGAAAGTTCTTGGAAAATCAAAAACTGAACAAACTATTAGTTATTAGTTTTATTTTTTTTTCAAAATAGTGTCCATTTACATCAATAAATCGCTGCATCCGATGGAACCATTGAGAAAAGCACTTCGCCCACTCGTCCTTAGGGGTCTCTTCGTCGGCATTTTGAAACGCTGTTTTTCAATCCTCTAAAACAATTGTTGCGTAGTAATATGTTCTTCCGAAGAACGAGGCCACACATCTTTTTTCCCACGCTTCAACCTCTCTTCACTTTAGTTGGCAACTCCTAGGAAGGAAACACCCAGATAGCAGACTGTCTCTTAGTTTCAGGATCATAACAATTAATCCAGCTTTCGTTACCCGTAAGTATGTCGAACACAGCATTTGAGTTACCTCCGTTAAATCTTTGAACCATTTCACGACACCAATCAACAGAGATTTAGACCTCTGTCAAATTATGAAGTATCCACCTGGCACAAAGCTTCTTGACCGCTAAATGTTCATGGAAGATTTTGTACACTTAACTCATACCGATGCTTAAGCTTGTCCGAATCTGCTGATAAGTCACTCTTTTGTCAGTCTCTATCATACGCCGCACAACACTGATGTTATCTTCAGTCGTCGCCGTAGAAGGCCGTCCGACACGCAGATCATCGGTGAGATTAGTGCGACCACTTTTAAATTCATTAAACCAGTAGTAAACAGTGGCACGAGATGGGGCTTCATTGTGAAAGGCCAATCGAAGTCTATCACAACTTTCTTGTTGACTTAAATGAGATCGAAAGGCATAAAAAATCATTGTACAAAAATTTTCTCGCGTTAAATTCATGCTGACGTGACACAGACAATTTTCAATTTGCCACCAAATCGTAAACAAATGAGAAATTAATTGAATACATACACAATAATATTGGTAAAGAGTTCCATTTTCAAAATTTGAACTTACTTTTTTTATTATATCGTTTACAAGTGGCCAGTTCTAAAAACTTTCAGTATCGCCCTCGTATAACTAAGCCTCCGCTGTATGATCCGTAATAGGTAGGTACACAGTTAAAACTTTCACAGAATATGTATTTCTGTTGCCGCTATAACAACAAATAATTAAAATTATTTAAAAATCAACCTACTAGAAACGTGTTTTACGATGGTACGGAACACTTCATGCGCGAGTCCAACTCGCACTTGGCCGGTTTTTATTTTAAGAGACAACAAAATTATTTAGATTTTTTTCCTTCTCTTTCTTTCTGCTATACATTTTCCTCTCTAACAACTGTTCTCGAATTTAACTTTGATTTTTTTTTGCATCCTTAAACCTCAAATACATAAGAAATATGATCCTAATAAGCCTAAAACCAATCACCCAATCTAATTTAAGTATGGGTAACTTTAAATCTCAGAACAATACATATTTTAAGTGGTGGCATTTACTGCTTTTTTATTTAGGCTAAATATTTACAGTTGCATAAATGACTGGACCGAAATGTTCAAAGGTTTAGTAATCTACCATCTCCAAAACATCAAGTTATTAGAAAATTTAAATTTTGATGTAATAAATAAATTTTGGTGATTGCTTAAACGTCACCGAAACAACCAAAATTTAAATGGTATCAAAAATATATTACTATATAAAATAATAAATTTTTTGATAAGCGTAATAATTAAATAAAATCTAGGTATTTATTAAAATTACAATAATCTCATTTCGATCATTTATAAAGAACGCAAGCCTTTATTATAAATATAAATTACGGAAAAGTCCTTCACAAAAACCTTTTTTAAACATGAATAAATTTCAAATGTTTGTCCGAATATCACGACACAACGTAAGTAAAATTTTTGCCGGAAAACGCAAAAGGATTGTTAATATCCGTCACCACTATGAGATCAAAAGTCTCAGCGAAGTGAAAGACGAGCGTTTTCCTTTTCGGTTCGTTTTTCAAGTCTGTGTAATATGTTTTATTATTCACAACAAAACTTGTCGCCATGCTAAAATTTATTTATGGCACATAACATGAATAAAAATACAGTGGATTTCATTTATTACGACCTTGGTTGTAGCGACCATATACCTATAGCGACGTTAAATCTAAGTCCCTTGAATTTAAAGCATATTTTAGTACAAAATTCATGTGGCTATAACGACTTTGGATGTAACGCCGAGTTCGGGTGTAGCGATTATTCTTAATGAATCATTTGTAACAAATTCCTAGAAATCCCATGCAGATATTGCGACCGGAGTCGGCCGCCAAAGACAAAGATTTTTTTTCTTTCACAAACATTTCTTTTCTTTTGTTTACATCCATACAGATAGTCAGCAAGTGTGGAGACCTTTACCTTTTGTTTATAGATCTCAGCTAAGTAGGTAGGGAAGCGTGTACGTTTCGGAGTTAAATTTATGATACAGTTACAAAGTGATATTCTGAGTAGCAACTGTAATGTATTAAAATTGTTACCTTTGCCTGTAACGACTTCCGGATATAACGACGAAAATAGAGTGGTCCCTTCATCGTCGTTATACCCGAAATCCACTGTATTATTAAAACTTGCTGTACTGACTAAAATAGTGCAATATGTGGGATATCGCCAGAGGAATCGTGTAAACCAATCCCTTCCGTCACTGTAGATTTATGAAGTTAGCATGTTTGTTTTTTAAAATAAGCCATTGTTAAAAAAAGCAAGTGATATATATCCCCGAAACCAACATGACCCAAACAAACTTGTCCTAGATGTCATTCCTAGATTCATTAAATGTAACAATAATTGCCTAAATATATATGTGAAAATTTACAATAAAATACCTACCTAAAGAATTTAAATTATTGGGCGAAAGATTATATATGAAACATTTGTATAATTGGTTCAAAACTGAAAGCTTTTTGTCTTAAAATATTTTTTTTACAATTAATTAACATTGCCATACGAACATAATTTGCATGCTATGTACTATAATGTTGATCGACTACAATGTATAAATTGTCTTGCAAATAAAGATTCATGATTTATGATTAAGATTTATAATTTAAAAGCAGAAGGTAGTAAAGAAACATTCGTAAAGTTGAAAGTTAAAAAAAAACGCGACAAAATCAGTAAAAGCATCTACTTTTAAGCAAACTCTTATTAAGCTTTTGAAATATCCCGCGCGTTATTTATCTTGATTTTATATTTATAGCCTTTACTCGCGTTACCCCATAAAATAGTTTTTTTTTTCAAAAAGTAAAGTAAAGTAAAATTAAGTTGCAGCCTATATACATCCCACTGCTGGACACATGCCTAATCTCATTTCTGAGAAGGTTTTTGGGCAAGAAAGTGTGTTCGCCGCGCTGCTCCATTGGGCACTTCACATGTCTTTGAAGGGCTTTGAATTTTACAGAAACGCATGTTTTAAAGAATATTATGAACAAAATAAAACTGTCAGATCGTAATGTGTGCTAAATAAGAGGCTTCCACGGAAGAGTGCGGATTTTGATTAAAAGCGGAGAATTCTGAAGAAAGGATTACAAAGTGGCGCTCTAAACGAAAATGGCACCTCGGGCACGTATCAACGCCCCTTCGTAAATTATATAATATAAAAAACTTACTTTTTACAAAACATTTATTTATTATTTCACAATGAAATTAAGTCTGTAAAACCGTTACACTTACAATTGCATCTTCCTGGCCTTCTTTGACGCAATATATCGAAGATGTTTTTTTAATACGTCATTGGTTTTTTCAAATCAAATTTTTTCTGTTTTTTCACGTTTTATGTTCCGCAAAACTAGGTCACATAAACTTTATTGGCCCATTTTATTCATTGATTTATTACAGCCTATCAAAATTCCATTGTTGAACACAGGCCTGGCCATAGATTGCCTCGTAGGGATATTTAGCCCTCAAATAAGGAAGTATTAATTTTAACTTTTTGAGAGATCTCTCAACTTGACGGCTCCGTGGCGTAGTGGCACGCATAGCCGCACGGAACAAGTATTTGTATGGCCTGCAAATAATTGTTCTGGGTCTGGAGGTTTCTCCTTGTGAAATCTGTGTATGTAAACTGCCCCCGCGATACGGGAGGAAATCCTAGTGTGGAGGTAACGTTTCTTAAAATATAAAAAAGAGAACAAAGAGAACTTGCGATGGATGGGTACTAATGAGCAAAGGAATGAAAATACACAGATTCCGAAATACACTTTCATCCTCGTATTGCACAATAAATTCAAGAAGGTAGCTCTTAAGATTTTATTATGTTGACGTTTTTGCTTGTAGATATTAGCATTCGAAAATCCAATATTTCTTTGGATAACTGTTCTCCGTTAACATCGCAACCATAGAAGTTTCCGAATTCTTCAAATTTCTTTTAAATTGTTACAATCGTCAGTGTCGTAACATAGTGTTTTAACATCAAGAGAAAAATCTAAATCTTGTATCAGTTTTATGCAAACGGGTAAACCTTTCACTCATTTCACACGCAATACCCAGAGATCCCTTCATTAATACTCGTTTCATTTTCCTTTAGCGGTCAACCTTGCGTCCGACTCACTTTCTTCAGATCCTTTATGTTCGCTTTCGACGCTTTTCCTTGGCTACATCCTTCCTATTCCCGGGAAAGGTTGAAACCTCTTTTTAATCCCTCATTAACTCTTTCATTTGAAAAATAGTATCGAAATGGGTTTTTTTTAGACTTATATAATATTAGACTTAATGGAAAACTACAAATGAGATTAATTTTCTGATGAAAAAAAAGCTAGTTATCGGGGAATAATAAATGTTTTCTTGCTCTCCTGTAATTTTTTGAAAAATTGAGGTTCGCCCTTTTGCGGCGTCAACGACGAATTACACCGTGGGTTCGTCGGTGATGTGTTCCACCCGTCATCGAGAATCGAGTTGAACGCAAAAAGAGAGCCTAACAGATCGACTTTCTCCTTAGCTGCATGGGCCAATGAGTCGTCCTCTATGTGTTGAGATGGAAGAGATGGCTGACAGAAGTTCCCTCAGACAGACTTGACGAGAGACTAGAATGCACAGATTCCTGAAGGAAGGCGAACTAGTTTCTCGCCAATTATGCCGATGTGATCAGGCTTTGACAATGACAATTATGACATCGACCGACACGAGCTGCTTCGACCGACACGAGCTAAGCAGTCAGAGGCGGGGGTCTGCACGTCCCCATTATTTATCCCCAAGGGCTTTCATGTCCAAGGTAAGGCAGCGTTTTGATAATTCATACTTTAATCGCTCGTTCCAAAATCTAACTAACGTCAAAAACCATGAGACCACAGGGCTAATAATTTTCTGCTCACCAGTTATCGCTAGTCGACACTGAGGTAAAGTTTTTTGTTATACAGTGTAATTTAATTGAGAAGTTGGCTTTTAATAAAAGTTTATCAGTTTCTAGTTTATTAAATTAATACCAAAGCAATGCGTCAGTGGTTTGCTCTTTAATTATTTTGCACATTTTTAACTTTCTTTTTAATTTTTCTACTTTTATGAATATCTGTGGTTTGGTTTATTTATTTTTATACTTATTAATATAAAAATATAGCTAATAGTGCAGAAAGAAACATTAACCTTTACATTTTCGGAACAAATTAACTTCCCTGCTATGAAATCTGTCGATTATTATACCTCACTTTCTAGTGGCGCCGCCCTGGTGGCAGAAAAAGTGTGGATTATGAAAAATTTTGACGTCACTTCTTGTTCAACGCTATCATTTACCCTATCTCGGAGAAGGTTCAACATATCTTCAAGATATTTGTGAACTAGATTTATAAAGTGTTGAAGTAGTATAAATACTACCTACTACAACACTTTGTACTCTGATTTTACAACCACAGGAGCGCTTTTTTTAACTCTTTTCCAGCGCAAAGAAAATACGTGATAATGATAAAAACGCAAACCATAAACTTACCTTGGTTTCTATTTTTTCAAAACATTTTTTTGAACTATTAAACTGGAAATTCAATATTCATACAAGGCGCAAAATGCGGGTCAGCTCATAGAACTTTTCCATGAAAACATATTTCTTTTACTTATTTACCTAAATATCAATGCAGCAAAATGTTTTAAATTAATATATCTACGCATTCAATTTACAAATTAAAGAATATAAAAGCCATTTGTTTGTTTTAGTGGTTTTGAGCCAAGTTGCGCCTTGTGTCAAGGGCGCTAAAAGCCATTCTAAAATGAAACTTATCGAAAGGTGGTTGAATTTGCTATTACGCGAAGTGCGGGAATTGCGGACGGCATTGTCTGTTTGATATTAATTGGTTGATTGTGGCTTATTTTGATTCTTAAATTTAATAATTGGCGATTTTGCGCGCCCCCGGGGTCCCTACTTACCTCACCCAAGCTACCAACCTAAGCTGTGATTTCCTAATCAAAACATTTCTTAGGTTTGTTTTATACAGTGTTTACAAAAAGTTCTTCTCAGATGTTCAAAAAATCAATAAACCATTCCTTGTGTTAGCGATCCAAAATTATTATTATAATAAAATTATAATTTTATATTCAATCTATAATGATTTTGGATCGTCAAATGATGCGAGCGGTCAGTCATTCTAAGATAATCTATGGTCTTTCTGGTCATTCTAGCTCGAGTGGACCTCATACCCTCATTAGTAAAGCCGGGATGCCAGGAATAGGACATTCCTGTAATAGATAGGCCGCCTGTTAGCGATCCAAAATTATTATCGCATTTATTTAATTAATGTTCGATCAATAACGATTTTGGATCGTCAAGCGAGGCGAGCACACACTTGCATAATTGTGAAAACTGAGTATATGTATTAGATATAAATAATTATAAAAAGTTATTCTACGTAATATTTGAAACCCTGAAGGAAAACCTCTAATACCAAGTAAGTAAGTTTCGCCACCCATTCCAGTATGATAATCAGCATCCTTAGACTTTACGGTCTTGAATATCAATTTTGGCTCAGGTACAAAACCAGACTTTGCAAAATCAGCGTGACAAACAATCAGTCTCTGTCGTTTTCCCACTGGTTCATTTTTAAAACCACCTACATCATTTTCTCCAAGCCACATATTATACGTTTACTGGAATGGTTTGGATTCACCCATGTCTCATTAAGGTAAAATCGTTGGTCTTATGTTTTCCTCAAGGCGTCTAATTTTCTTTAAAAAAAAACAATATCACTTCTTTTCATTAAATATTTCCGCCCTTCCGAATTTTTTTCTTAAATTTATATCATCTTTTAATATTTTTCTCATGGAGGTTTGCCCGCATTTAAAATCGGGTATTAAATCAAAGTATTTAGCATAGATTTTGGATGGATGCACATGGATATTCGCCGTTATCATACATAGTAGATATACAGCGTTTTATCACACTTTTAACAAAATTATAAATATTGGTAACTGTAGTTATTTTTTTAAAACTTTCCCTTGGAATTGGATGTGGCCACAAATAAACGCAACATTTTCCTGTGTTTTATTAAAATTATAGTGTGATATTTTTTCGAAATCATTTTTCAATTAATTTAAAAACAAAAATATGTTGAGAATAACTATTCGAGTTTGCACGTTAACGTCACCCTTAAATTTTTTGAAATCCACGTTAGCCTTGTTACCTTACTAAACATAAACAAGTAACGACAAATTCAATGAGGGTAGCTTTGTCTGTCGCGATAAGGCGGACAGATAATTAGGTCAGGTAGCGAGTGGCGCACAGCGGTGGCACATTCCTATTGTTATTGACATTTATGGCTCGACAACTCAGTTTATACGCAGGCACTATAACCTTGTCACCTTAAAAGCTGTGACCCGTGAGGGCGATCTGCATGGAAAGCTGCCACTTATGCGTGACGACTCCATCGCTTATTCTTTTTCGGTTCAACTTTCGTTCCAATCCTTTGTTCTAAATACGAGTTATCTTCATCATTAGTCTTTCTTTTACGTAAAAATATTGTTATTTTTGGTGAATTTTCATTTAAAAAAAACCACCGGCCGTCCGGAGGGGAGTAGCCATAGCGTTTTTCCCCGATACAAAACTGTCTGTCAATTTTTGTAGTATCGCTTGATGACAGCAACAACTCTGATACCGACTCGGATCAGTCGCTCAATCGAGCATATTGTATGTGGACGAGCGGCCTGTGTTGATAAACAAATCCGGAACAACACGCCTGTTATTATTGTAATTTTTAACTTTAAAAAGAATTGAATAATAATAATGTGATTAAATGAACGTTACTATACGAGAGTTAATGCCATTTTTTCGTAAATTTGACTTGTCAGATTTCTTTTTGCAGCAAAAAAAAACTGAACAATACGGCATTTTTGTAGGACGTCGATTCAGGCGCGCAACTTGATTTATTCTAGTTAGCAGTGCGGCTGCAACTAGTTTTATTATAAGCATTTGACCGCGTGGACTTATGCTTTGATAGAGGGGAACGCATGTGTATGGCTACTCCCCTCCAATTCGCTGGTGGCCCGCGTTGCTCTATGTTATAAACTTAATTTCTTATCACTTGACACTGGCAAAAAAAAACAACCGTACAAGTCCATAACTAAAGAAAGAAAAGCTAGAAATATTTTAGGCATTTGTATGTAACTTATTGAAAGAAAAATAAATAGTGAGAAAAGCGCGGGAAGTTTTAAAGTAGGCGGGCGTCCTTTTTTTGGCTAAAATTTGAAAATTAAATTAACTTGATATTACAGGATCATTTAAGTTGTAAAGTATATATATATATATATATATATATTAGTAGTTATTGTTGATTATTTATAGTTTTACTCTGTTTTCTTTCACCTGGTAAGTCATTTCATTGTATTATATGTAAATAGGATTTTTGTCTTGGCGTCCATGTTGGAGCCCGAAGACCCTGGAGGGACATCCCTCCAGGTGTCTTATGTAGTCACAATCGATGCGTTGGGAATGGAAACGGAAGGTTCAATTATAGATACAGACTGTTCGGAAAACACGAAATCGGTTAAAAGAAAGAGAATCTCAGCTAGAAACCAAAAGAAGAGAAGGAATCACAGACATACGGGTCTATCAGATTGCCAACTTTCCCCTAAAGATTTAAAGGATAATGTTATTACTAAAGTGCTTGAGTCTGATGATAAAAACACTGAAATCCACCATAATGAGGCCGCTCACTCTAACAATATTACAAGTAACCCTCGCGCTGCTAGGTCGCTTTACCAGGCGTCAGATCCTGCGCCTTAAGTTGTCCATGTTCAAAAAATCTTACAACCAAATCAAACTGGATCTATTCACCCAGTACAATTTGGATTTTTCCTTAAAAAAAGTTTAATAAAAAGCATTGTAGACGGAAGCATCAAAAAAATTGGAAGGAACAGATTGTCTTTACAATTTGAAACATTTCAGGATGCTAACACATTTCTTAATCACAAATCTCTTGATGTTAATAAATACAAAGCATTTATTCCGGCCTTCACTATCACCCGCATGGGAATAGTGAGAGGTGTTCCATGTGACTGGGATGAGAAAGATATAATGGAAAATATTGACCTTCCGCAGAACTGTGGAAGTATTTTGAAAGTTCGGAGATTAAACAGAAAGGTATATGACGGCGAGACGCCCAAGTTCATTCCAACTGAGACCGTAGTTTTAACCTTTGATGGGAAGGTGCTACCTCCCAGGCTCTTTATATGTTTCAACTCCCTATCTGTAGAGCTTTATATTTACCCCGCGCTGCAATGCTTTAATTGCTGCCGTTTTGGTCACACCAAAATGCAATGCAGAGGCTCTCCAAGGTGTTACAAATGTGGTGACAACCATTCAGGTATAAGCTGCGAGACTGAAAGAGATGATGCTGTGTGTATCTTATGTTCTGGTTCCCATTTCGCAACAGACATAAAGTGTCCGGAGTACGCTAGGCAAAAAGCTATAAAAGAAACAATGGCTAGAAACTCTATATCTTATTCTGAAGCCAGTAAAGTTCATCCACCAGTTTCGAAATCTTATGCTGACGTTATTGCTTCTGTTTCATTGGTTCCTTCTGGTCGAACTATTACTTATTCCAGCCCCTATAATTGAACAAGCCCTTCTAAGAGTCACACACAGTCATATAGGAAAACAGTATTCTCGAAACCCAAACGTCGTCCCAAAAATACTAGTAAGGGATATGATCAAAAAGCGCATGCAAAGCTTATCCAAGATTACAGCAACATTCCTTCCTTTTCTCCTGGTTGTCTCAAAAATTACAAAGATCTATCAGAAATAATAACAAAGGATCTCATCATTTCTATAATTCAGTACCTTTCACAATCTAACCTAATTAAAATACCGTCCAACGATGCCGCTTCTTCAAAAAGTTTTTTAACTCATGGACAGTCAGGACCATCCAAGGAACCAGTCTCTGGTGATTCAATGGAATTGCCGGAGTATTAATAGCAAAAAAAGTGACCTAATTTTCTTATTGAATAGTTACAAACCATTTGCAGTCTCTCTTCAAGAGACTTGGCTTCGTCCCGGATTCAACTTTAGAATTCCAGGACATATCTATCTTAGAGAAGACAGAATAGATGGGTATGGTGGAGTTGCACTAATTCTTATGGGCGGTGAGCCCTTTGTCCACATACCCATCCCTAATCACAGTAATAAATTTTCAATTATTGGTGTTAGTGTAAATAATATTTGTTTTGTAAATATGTATATACCTCACCCTTCCACTGAAGTCTTTGACGATATTCGTAGCATTCTATCTTCCCTCCCACGCCCTATTTTGGTCATGGGAGACTTCAATGCACAACATTCTATGTGGGGAAGTTCTAAGTCTGATCATTATGGGGCTAGAATCTTAGACATCTTAGATGATAATAATTTATGCCTTCTAAACTCTGGTTGTCCTACTAGAAGGACTCAGCGCCATGAGGGTATTAGTGCACCAGACCTTACCCTGTGTAGTCCCTCCCTAGCTCCTACATTAAACTGGTGGCCTCTATCGTCGTCATATGGAAGCGATCACTTTCCGCTAATTATATAATTTCCTCAAAAAATTGGCGAAAAGATGTGTAAGGCTCCTCCTCGGCTAAAATATAGACTTAAGGATGCCAACTGGTCATTATTTAGAGATAAAGTTCAACAAAATTTATCAACTATACCTCCACTAAATGACAACAATAATCATCTTTGTGCTGAAGCTTTTACACGGGCCCTACCACAGGCTGCTGAGGAAGTTTTTCCTATAAAAATAATAGTGGCAATGGATATATTCCATCAATTCCTTGGTGGGACAGTGAGTGTTCTGCTGCGATAGCTGAGAGAAAGATTTTATTTATTTTTTTATTTATCTTCACGCACAATCCCTGACGGGGTAGCCAGAGAGAACAGATCGCCAAGTGTCACGATCCTTACATACCTCTTTCGCTTCTTTCAGATTCATTATCTTCTTCATACATGTACGTCTAGGTATCCGAGTACTCTTGACCCTACCCTCTTTGAGCAATTTGCTCACATGGTCTTCGAAAGTTAGTCTCGGTCTACCTCGACACCTTTTAATATTAACTTTCGCGCTATATATTTTCTTCACCATTCGGTTTTCACTCATTCGCTCAACGTGCCCAAACCACCGAAGCACGCCCTTATCAATTTTTGTGATAAGGTCATCTTTCAAACCTGCCATATTGCGAATCTCTTCGTTTCGCTTTCGGTCGGCCATGGTAACGCCGCACATTTTACGAAGAGATCGCATCTCCACTGCATTCAACTTGCTTTTAATGCTTCTTCTGGCATACCCAGGTTTCGCTGCCATATAACAAAGTCGGTACCAACACTGCGTTATGTATTGCAAGGCGTGCACTCTTTACTACGCCTTGCCTTTTGACTAACGCAGTCAGGGCACCATTGACTTTGTTCCCGGCAGCGACACGCCTGTCCACCTCTATATCACATCTTCCATCCCGGCTAAAAGCACTCCCCAAGTATACAGAAAAAAGATGAGAGAAAGATAGCTGAAAAAAATTACAGAAAAAATTCTACAACACAAAATTTTTATATTCTTTGTAATCTTATAACTAAAACACGTAAATTATTAAAACAAAAAAGATTCAATGGCTGGAAATCTTTTTGTGCCTCAATTTCACCAGACATTTCTCCATCTGAAGTTTGGTAAAATATTCGTAGATTCAGATCCGCTTTTAAGCCTCCAAGGTCTCCTTTTATGGATAGCAGTACAGTTGATTTGTTTCTTGACAAATTAGCTCCACCATTTGTCCCATCTATAGATAATATTTCTTCTGACCCACAGCCTTCTCTCCTCTCCCAGCATGATAGTAGCGATTCATTCATTTCCTTTAGCCTTTCAGAACTCAAAGGGGTTCTTTCAAAACTCAGGGACTCAGCCCCAGGTTGTGATGGAATCCCATATTCTTTTCTTCAAAACCTGAACGACTCCTGCCTTTCTTATTTTCTTAGTTTAATTAATTCAATTTTAACATCAGGTAATATTCCTCCATAATGGAAAATCCATGAAGTTATCCCAATACATAAGCCCGACAAACCTATTGATGATCCATCATCTTACAGACCAATTGTATTAGCTTCAGTTATTTCCAAAATTTCCGAACATTTAGTTAAAAATAGACTAGAATGGTTTATTGAGAGTAAGGGGTTACTATCTCCAAACCAGTTTGGATTTAGGAAAGGTAGGAGTACGATGGATAGTCTCAGCATTTTTATGACAGACTTAAGATTGGCATTTTCGTACAATAAGTCTGTGTTAGCAGCATTCTTAGATGTATCTGCAGCCTATATTAAGGTCAACCTTTCAATTCTGAAACAAAAAATGATTAATTTGGATATCCCTCAAATTTTTATAAGATTCACCATCAATCTTCTCTCTGGTAGAATGCCTAAAGTAATATCAGAAGACTCCTACCAATCCCGTATTGCCTGGAAAGGTATACCCTAGGGCTCAGTTTTAAGTCCCTTAATTTACAATATATATATTCTCATGATCTGGAAGCCTCCCTTAAGGGTAAAGTTAGCACACTCCAATATGCAGATGATTTACTCCTCTATGTCTCTAGTGATTCTGTTGACAACATATCTGATACTATGACATATTCCCTTAAGTTGCTAAAAGTTTGGCTTGACAATAACTGTCTAAGCCTTTCGGTTCCTAAAAGTAGTATAGTCTTATTTTCACGTATGAGGCTTCCTTGTCCAGTATCTGTATTTTATAATAACATTAGAGTTCCTGTTAACAGTGAATCAACATTTCTTGGGGTAATTTTAGACTTGAGACTTACAAGCATCCCTCATTGCTACTATATAAGTGCCAAATGTGAGAAGATTCTAAATATACTGCGCTGCCTCTCTGGAGTTTGGTGGGGAGCCCACCCTTTCTCTCTAAAGCTTCTCTATAATGCCCTAATGAGGAGTATTTTAGACTATGGAACATTTATTCTTGAACCCTGTAATGCAGTAGCTCTCCATAAGTTAGACATTATCCAGTCTAAGGCTCTGAGAATAATTCCTGGGGCTATGCGTTCGAGCCCTATTAACGCTTTGCAGGTTGAATGTTCTGAAGCGCCCCTGCATCTCAGACGACAATTTCTTTGTGACAGGTTCGTATTTAGAGCATTCCAAGTCTATAATCATCCTCTTTACTCTAAGTTACGGTCTCTGTTGGAATGTATGGACTATCCGTACTGGGCTCATAAATCGCCGCCATGCCTTATTGTTAGTCTCCAAAAATTCTTAGCTCTTCAAGCTCCAACACATAAGTCCTTCCTATATTTTGTGTTAACTATGATGCCTTAATTTTAAAACCATTTATTTTGTTTGATTTCGGTGTATGTAAACAAGATCCTTCTGCCAACGCCAAATTTATTGATATTGTTGACAGTGACAGCCGATGGAAACATTGCCATTTAACTTTTAGTGATTCTTCCAAACCCGGTTCCGAGAAGTGTGTGGGAGTTGGCGTTTTCCATCAACAGTTTGGCATTGTACAGAAAATAAAATTGCCTCCAGAGACTTCAGTATTTACTGGAGAATGTTTTGGTCTCTTGAAGTCTCTGGAGTACATTTTAATCATGAAGCTTAGATTATTTACTCTCTAGATAGAGTAACAGCGGTTGAAAAGCGTCGAAAAAAATATCAGCTAACTGTTAGCCTCTAAAGCAATCACCGCTCCTCACTGTCAATTTTAACGCCAAGAGATACGCACGCGCGGCTCATTTTTAGAGGTAAATTATTTTGGTGAAAATGACAAGTTGTGCGATCAAAATCTGCAGAAATTATAAAGGACGTTTACAAACAACTAACAAAATCTCCTACCATCGCTAAGTAACTCAAAAGTAATAGTAATTTAGGAAAAGAAAACTAATAAATTGATAATTTAATTTACAAAATCAACGCGTCATTTTTTGGTGTTGCCAGTTTTGGATTGAGAATTTCCCCGTAATTTGTCTTAAAAGCTGATGTATGTTCATTTTTACCCGATTGCACCAAAAGGAGGAAATACATCATGGTGTGTGTATGTATGTGTATGTGGGTATATTTCAAAAATTGTTTGGCTTAGCCTACAGCCTAAAGGGATGGACCGATTGTTTTTGTTTAGCAAGCTTCCGCGCAATCGGGTGGTTTTTATTTAGTCTTAAATATTTTTCTTTATTTTTTCTCTTTTTTATTTGTATTACTAAATAGTATTGTATAATAATTGTCAAAATTTAATGTGACTATTTGAATACATGATTTTAGGATACTTATTGATCCTATAATTAGAAGTCGATGGGTGGACATAATAAGAAAAATCCGTGGAGAAGAGTACTGGAAACCATCCAAAACCACAGTGATATGCTCTGAACATTTCCGTGAAAAATACTTGTATGTTAGTTGAAACTGAACCCGCGTGTGGTTCTCTTCACCAAGTGAACCTAATAAGTTTGGTTGTCGAAAAATATTTGACCATACGCTATTATCATATAGCTAAATTAGATAATTTAAAAAGTGATGCAACCTCAAAACGCAAATTATTTAAAAAACATTTCAAAGAGAGGGCCATTAAGTTAGTAGTTACAAATATTTAATGGTAAAGATAGATTAAAAATAGAAGAGACTACTGTGCTCCTGCGGTTGACCTTAGATGCAAAGCTTCGATGGGGCACCCATATGTCAACTCTTGCTGGCACAACAATGCAAGACGGAATAATTCTTCCCAAAATTATCTATTAAACTGTAGAAACGCTATGGGATAAAATTTTACGGTAAAGGCTACCAGCGGGATAAATTATTTAACTATGACGCGGGCAAAGCCGCCGGCCAACTTCTTGTATTTTTATAAGTCGATACCATACATTAAGTAATAAAACATATTTTGTAAATGCGTAATTGATTTTTATTTGATTATATTTTTTTTACAAAAAAAAAATTAGATTCTAACTCAACAGCCAACTAAACTCACAATTGAAAGCACCATATTAAAATATTATAATTTATTAATATGACAGTTTTAGAGTTTTTCCCCATTTTATCGGGATAGATTCGTTAGCTGATATCTCCCAGGTACAAATGACGCTGGTGTAAGTCATAGTTATTTATTCTGTCACCACAGCAACCGCTAAGTGTGTGTGGTGTCTCACGCACACACGCCTCTAAAAACTGGCCTGTTTTTGTTGCATCGCTCATTGCGTGACGCGTTATCTAGAGAGTAAATAATCTAAGTCATGAAGTTAAAAAACTCAATAATTTTTACCGATGCTAAAAGTGCTCTCCAAGCCTTGGAAAGATTTCCTTTTAGCATTAACAGAAATAATCATCCAGTTATTATTGCATGTCGTGATTTATTGTATCAATGTTGCATCAAAAATTACACAATTTCTTTTGCTTGGATTCCGGGGCACTCTGGTATCTTTGGCAATACCAAGGCCGATAGCCTTGCCAAAGCTGCAGTCAATGACGGAGATCTAGTTCCGAATAAAAATTTTTGTTGTGATTTGGCTCTCCTTCCTAAATCCCAGTTATTGAATTCTTTGGCGTTTCACACACATTTGGCGTTCTTCAAGTCAGACTATAGGTCGATATTATAGCACGATCCAGGTGGATATACCTTCTAAACCGTGGTTTTCAAATCTGACGTTTGGTAAAGCTATCACTTCGACCCTTATTCGTATGAGACTAGGCCATGCATGCATTCCCTTGCATTTGGCAAGGCTTAAACTTTTGCCTAGCTATATATGTGAGTGTGGCAATGACGTTGGGGATTTTAACCATATATTCTTTGCTTGTCCTCGACATTACCATTCCGCTTTTATTTCCTCGCTTTTGTCCATTAAAATTCCTTTTCCTACTTCAATTTCTGTCCTTTTATCTTATGTAAATATTGATGTATATAGAATTTTAGCCAGTTTCATTTTTCATAACAATATAAAATTATAATCATTTATGTACTAAATTTACCTGAGCCTTTTACAAATTCCGTTCCAATTTCCAATTCAATAAAATAAATCTTACTTCCTAACCTTTTTGCATGGCTGACGCACAAACCGTGCTGGCAAAGAAAGGGAAAAAAAACTTATTGAAAATTTTTAGTTGTTATAACACCATATTTTCCCTCAGTTAACCGAACTGAGGGAAAATATGGTGTTATAACATCAAATGCCTGTTTCTTTAGTATTATTTAGAAATAACTGTTTGTTTTTCTAAGAATTTATTGTAGGCAAAATAAAAATTATCACTTCATAACTTAATTTATACATATACCTTTACGGCGCTTTACACTGACAATGCTGATATTTATATTACCCATAGATAATACAGGGTATTTATGAAACGCTCCCGAAAACGAAGATAGACGACAGTACTAATTATTCCTTTGATGATGAGTGAGATATAAAATCGATCGTAATGAAAAAAATCATCTTTTCACAACGTTTTATTAGATTTATTCATGCTCCATCATGTTAATACAGCTGAATGAAACGATAATTTCATAAAAAAAATACTTAAACATAAAACCTGCAGTGGAATTACTGAATTACAATCAGCTGACTAGGGGTCAATGTAGGCTTGGACGCCGAACTCTTATAGGTCCCGTCACGTAAAAAGAACGCTGACCTAGAACCTGGGCACAGCGATTTATCAATCAAATTGGTGGTACGAAGGGGGCGCGACGGGGGAACGCTCGTCAGTATTACTGTCATGCTTCCCGCGCTTTGTTGCCTTCAAAAATACAGTCGCATACACAGCTTACTTTGCACGACTCGCGACGATGGTTTTAAAAAGGGAGGGAAGAAAAATTATTTATATCTATTGTTTTATAACTGAACTAGTGAACGAAACGGTAAATAGAAGGTGAATGGGGAAAATTGTGCAGTAAAGTTAAAAGTATTGAGAAAGAATACCGAAAAAATTACCATGTGGTCGACTTGATGACGTAAACATTTATCATTCGCATTGATGATGATGATTCTGATGACGGAAGCTCAAGCGAAGATGAAAGTGATGATGAAGTAGCATCCAGTAACACCAACACACCATCGACATCTGGCTTCCATGTTCCATGTTCCAACGGTATAATGGAAGGCGTGTCACCCTTAGCTTAAATTTTCTTGTTACAAACTACTTTATTATTTTACGATAGAAATAAAAAATAATGCTCAAGTAAACATTATCCATTTTTAATTCAAACCTCTTCCAAAGTTCTAAGTAGCTAGTAAAGTACCTACTATGATTCTACAATAAAACAATTAATTACTATTATAATATTATAAAACAATAGCCTAGTACCATGTGGTACTTTAGAACGAGACTGTACTCACACTCCCTCCACTGTCGACCTGTATCTAGCTCAGTGCGAAACAATGCCTAACCCGGCCGGCTCGTGTCGCCTCACGCTGTGGAATTTACACATGTCAGCTTTGTGAACACGTGAGGCATTACCAACATTGAGGGGAATTTAAAGTCGGTTGGGTATTGGTATTATGAGGGGAAAATACGGGGATTTTGAAAATCGATAGCCAGGGCCAAGTCAGAACCTTTTTTCAAGAAATCTAAATACTTATCTTAACATTTTGTTAGGTTACTTATGATTATCGAATGACTTCCTTTTTTTTAATTATCTTCATTGCACCACGACGCCTGCGGGCCCACTTTCCTACCCTGACCAGCCGCCGATACTGGGGTTCCATCCCCCTACATCGTAAATTTTTCCGTTGTGCTTGCCATGATAGATAACGCGTCCTGTTCCAGGGACTTTGCCGGATAGCAGGACAACTCCGTTGCCCGCCGTCACCACGGGGAGGTGCCCTGGATGCAAACACACGGATGAAATTTTTCGCTCTTTCAGAATCCGGAGTAAGAAAATATTAAATCGTTATATTACGACGTGATTGATTCAAATGAATACCAGAATCGTGATCAACGACCCGAAAAGTCTCATCAAACTCCGAACTCATCAAAGACCCAAAATCTCAATTTACAGCCAAGAGCTGGAAAATGGATTTGATTTTGGATAGCCATCACGTGACCTACAAAGGTCTGTTCTAAAAAAAAGTCAATACATATTCGGACGTAAAATTTTCTGCTCTTTTGGAATCCGGGGTCAAAAATATCATATCATCAAATTTTATGGTTTTGACCTTAATTTGACCTTGATTCTGACACTTCAATATCAAGGGAATCCCAGATTCAGATTTAGCGACCCTGAAAACATATATATAGATTTTTCCAGATTTTTTAATAGTCATTCCGCAATTTGACCTTCAGATGCCCTTAACCCTGACGTGATGGGGTTAAACGGATTCGGATTCAGCAACCCCAAAAACATAAAGTGCATCTCCTCAGATATCGGAGAAAGTAATTTAATTTTTTTTTTGTGAGGCTGTGTTATTTTTACATTAATTAATTCTGATAGATGAATTAACTGTCGATCATAATTGCAATTGATTTTAACTATTAAATTATTCAGTACCTTTTTTATTTTTTTTTATTTCATTTATATTTTCTTATGAAAATCAAAGATGACGATGAAATAGTGTTTATAATTATGTAAGTGAGTACTGAGTACCCAATTAGGTACGTTTATTAATTTCAATATAATTTTTGTACTAAAGAACTGCTGTTGCGTCAGGGTACAACTGATTGTGTAATTTTTTTAACAATGACAACCATAACTTCTAAATTCCATTTGAAGACTAGTCGTAGGGATAACTAAACTTATAAATAAAATAAACGTTGGTAATGTCGTAAGCGTTTTATGGTCTGTGGTTGTGCTCAGTGCTTCAAGAACAAATGCTTTGTGCGCATTTGTATTGTAATTTTAGTTTTTGAGACAGTTCCGTGTTGATCCGTGCGCGTAAGCGACAGTTCAATCGTTTTGTTTATTACATTCTTGTTGTTCCGTTTGGTTTTTCTTGTTTGTTTTAATACTGCCTAACGCGTAGGTACGTTTATAGTGCTCGTGAATACGGCAACATGTTAATGTGCCTTGGAGAATCTCATAAGATTTAGGTCGGTAAGCTGTTTCATACCTAATTTTTTTTAAATAACTTAGTACTGAACTCATCTGAATAGGTACAAAACTGAATACATGAGAATAATAAACATATACCTACACAAAAAGCATGACTCTAACCTTGTTCACATTTCATTTAAGTATTTTTTTTAGCGGGGAATCGAACCAGGTATTTGGTTTATTTAACCTGTGAATAAAGTGGCTAAGCGGAGATAAGCACAGTGGCCAAATAGTACGTTAAGTAGATAAGTTAAGTATTTAGACCAGTGTTGTAAATAATTAGGTATTGCAGTATTGCCCACGGGTTGGATTTAGAATCGTTTGGCAGGAATTTGGGGGAGTAAGGTGTTTTATTTAGTAGAGATTTGGTCCCCGATTATAATAATACCACTCACATTAAAAGGTTATGCACTGTTATTGAAAAAATAAATAAAAACTATTATAACCTAAAATGCGTAGAACATGGAAAAATTACTGTGAAAGCTGAATCGTATAAACAATTTTGTGTAAGTGCGACAAGGACGTAAGACTTTTGTCACATTATTCTACTGTCTATATTCTCTGTCAAGCGATATTTCGCTAAAGACAACTATAATAATAGACAAAATTTTACCGACTTGATCTGCGGGCCGCGTGGATTCGGCGTCAATTCCGCGCGACAATAGGGTCAATAACCCCATTGTCAGCTGATTTCATTTAAGTTCCACTGCTGGTTTTATGTTTAAGTATTTTAATGTTTGTTTTTTTTATAGAATTATCGTTTCAATTAGCTGTACTTACATGATGGAGCGTGAATAAAACTAACAAAACGTTGTGAAAGATGATTTTTTTCCTCGGGATCTATTTTCTTCCTGCCCATAATCAAAGGTATCGTTAGTACTATCGCCTGTCTTTGTTTTCGGGAGCGTTTCAAAAACACCCGGTATACTTACACTATATACCAGGAATTATCACATAGAATATATTAGCATATAGACGACCTGACAGTCCAAAAATGTGTAACCCTGTGTAATAAATTTTGATTTATCATTTTGTGCGTTGTGCTAGTGATGTGCATTTTACTCACAAGAACTATCGAAAAATGATTTTTAAGGAAGAGGTAAAAATGAAAAAAAAAAGTGGCTTATTGCACGAAACTGAAAAACTTCAAAAATTTACTGAATTTTTACCTTGATAGTTCTAAAATAATTAAAAATATTTAAATAACATATTCCCAGGAATAAGTCCCAATAATCTCTGAAGAGGTGAGTCTACCGATAAACTTAAACAATTCCCCCAAGAATCAGATCGGAAATTTTCGATTTATGAGCTATGACCTTTGGAGAAAACTTTACTTGCATGGACAGTTTCCGCGGAATTTCTTTTTTAACATAACGTTAATCAACTAAAAATGAGTAGACACTTAATTAAGTTTATACCTATTTTATATATTTTATAAAATGTTTTGCTGTTGAAATAGAAACGGGGACACGGAGTACATAATGGCGGCTTTATTTTTCATATAACTATTATTTTAATAATTACAAGCACTTAATAATTAATTATTAAATACATTATAGAAATTAGTTTTAACATTCGACTTAAATATGAATATAAACTTAATAAATTAAATAAGGAAACTTTTAGGAATCAGTTAAATAAGATTGCTCTGTTTAAAGGTTAATATGTTTATGAGGCTACTCTCTCTTTCTTTCATCTATCCCTGAAAAATATTAATTTTATTATCATTTTGGCTGCATGAATTTAAAAACATAATGATCTTACACAGACTAGTCAAATACTCAGGAGATATTTAAGTGTACCAGGTGTCTGAGGATACAGATTCTCTCAATCTCAGTATGTTAAGAATACAGTCAACCATCCATGGACCAATTGCGACAAATGCATCTTAATCTCGCAGAACTATTGATCCGCGTAGCAGTTAATTAACCACGAGTTCCTCTTCTGTACGCGTAACTCAACCAAGCTATCAAGCCCTTGACACACTGTCGTTGGGTATCAAGCATAAATCGCGCATCGGGCGTTGTGAGTATCAAATACTATGAAAGTTATACTATCCTGGCAGACTGGAGCACGCGTCTCATGCACGGGCCTCTAGCGGCGATTCAGAAGCATTACTAAATATCTATACCTAACTACACTACTAGTTTTATCATTGTAACTTGGGAATATAATCCGAAGCTCCGCTCAACCCTTAGGGAAAATATTCTACTAGTGTAACCGAGAGGTGCGAGTGGTTAAGTAAGGTTATATATTTTTTTGGTTGATAATTTGTTAAATATGATAATCTCAAGATTTTTTAACTATATTATACTGCAGTTTTATAATGTATAAAAATCTATGAAGTTTTTGAAGTTAAATTTTTGAAGTCTTACTATAACAATATTATTATTACTTATGTTATTACTGGTACAAATAAAGTATGAATGGCTCCTTTTAATTAAATTGTTTTTATTCTGCTCTTTCTTTTATATTTCTCAAGAAAATGTTTGCTACAAACTGTAGAGTTCTTTTTTGGATTCCAACCAAGCCGCCCAATTAATCTTATCCATTTTTTTAATGTGGCTATCTGTTTGACAAACGGCAAAAAAATTACCTTTTTAGAACGCAAATTGTGTATTTATTTTAATTCATCTCCTTGTTGTGTGGGGCAAGTCTATCGATTCATTATAAACACTTAAGATAAATATCAATATTAATTTTGATATAGTAGAGTCAATCCCTATTGTATATGTAAAATATTTTGTTTAAAAATGAATTCACCAAAATCATACAAATTATCGACAACGTGACTTTTTTCTTTGCAAATAAAATAATTTAAAATGAACATAAATTTTAACAAAAAATAGACGCGTTATAACAGTAGCGACGTTTTGCAAATTTACCTGTGAAATGTGAAACCATCAGGATAATTTCTAGTGTGGAAAACTATGAGTTATTAAACATAAACACTATTATAATCTAAAAAATTACAAAATATCTAGGAGCTTATTTCTTGCGTGCAGACTTGTGCCGACCTGTCATTCGAAATCGGTTAAAAGGTCATGAGATTTGGTATCCTTTTCTATATTGCATTTTTGCCATAAGGAATTTTCTTCTCCCTTGCACACTATGTCTACGCCAGTATAAGCTAAGTATAAGTTTATGGATTATCACCACCCAAAGAGAAGATAATCATCATGTTACGGCCCGCAGCTGCCCCTGCAAATGTAGCCCAGGCTGGGGCCCATAGCAGGCTGCTCGACGGGCAGACACGGGTCGGGCCCAAATGGCCACATGGAAGAATTTCTATCATACTTAACTATATGGGAGAATGCTAGGAAAATATAGTACGTACCTGTTTCTGACTCTAAGATCGCACCAAGGCTCGGTCAGGCCGTAAGTGGATGTGAGGTGCATGGCAAGTAGTGTTTAGTGATGTGTAAATGTCTGAGACCTGGACCAGCTTAGGCGACCAGCAGCGGCCGAGTTCCAGGCTGCCCCACAAGGCTGCATCGCTCCAGCAGGCTCAACCGCTGGACCATTTCGTTCTTCATTGTCACTATTTCAGTGACAATGAAGCTACATTGTACATTTAACTAACTTAACCTCGCCAAATTCCACATTCATCGTAGAATCGAACACGTGATACCCTACACAGTACAGACAGTAGTTCAAAATTCGACATTCAATGTCCCGGATTCATTTATCACAAAATTATAATTAGGGAACTAACGCGATCTCTTAATGAGTCATACGGTTCAGCCTTAAACACAACTAAGTTCCTTCGTTCGATACCAAAACACCACGCCGCGATAAGAATTCAACATACGCCTCGTTGACCACGTAAAACTAACAAACCAGCCAACACACAAAAAAGGGCACTTAACGCGACGGCACATATATAATAATTTCCAGACAGTCAACCGGGAGACGCTCTCGAACAAGGAATGCGCGGTTAAAATCCCAGACCGTATATCTACTCGGCGCGCGCGTGCGTAATTCCGCATCACCCGAACAAGTTAAATATTGCAAAATTCACATATCCACAGAGCGAAGTCATCATCATCATCATTACAGCCTTTCATAAGTCCACTGCTGAACATAGGCCTCCTTTAAGGAATGTCACAAAGCACGGTCCTGAGCCACCTGCATCCATCGACTTCCTGCATGTCTTACCAGGTCGTCACTCCATCTCGTGGGGGGTAGCCCTACACTTCGCCTACCGATACGAGGCTGCCACTCGAGAACCTTTCTTCGAGTCGGTTCTTCGAGCTATATGACCGGCCCACTGCCACTTCAGCTTACTAATCCGTTGGGCTATGTCGGTTACTCTGGTTCTACTGCGGATATACTCATTTCTAAGTTTATCACGCAGAGAAACTCCCAGCAAAGCCCTCTCCATAGCTCGCTGAGCGACCTTGAGCTTCCTCATACGGCCAGCAGTGAAGGACCACGTCTCAGTTCCGTAAGTCATCACTCGCAACACGCACTGGTTGTACAATTTCGTTTTAAGGTTTTGAGGTATGTCTGACGAGAAGATGTGTCATAGCTTCCCGAACGCTGCCCAGCCAAGTTGAATCCGTCGATTGACCTCTCGGTCGAAGTTGGACTTACCTAGTCGGACTATTTGTCCCAGGTAAACATACTCGTCAACAACTTCGAGCTTAGTGCTCCCAACAACTACCGGCATAGGTGTGACATGGACATTAAACATAATCTTTGTTTTGTCCATGTTCATCTTAAGACCTATCCATTGGGAGACACTATTGAGGTTATTGAGCATAGTGCTTAGGTCCTCCAGCAATTCTGCCATAAGGACTATATCGTCGGCAAATCGAAGGTGAGTGATATACTCGCCATTGATGTTAATACCGTATCCTTTCCAGTCCAGAAGTTTGAAAACGTCTTCCAATGGAGCGGTGAAGAGTTTCGGGGATATAACATCACCCTGTCTTACACCTCTCTGCAATTGGATAGGTTTCGTACTCTGGTTCTGTACTCGGATAGCCATCGTAGCTCTACTGTACAAACACTTCAGCACTTCGATATACCGACAGTCAACTTGACAACTTGAAGGGACTGCAGCACCGCCCAAATTTCGACGGAATCAAAGGCTTTCTCATAGTCCACATACGCCAGACATAGTGGCTAATTTTACTCTTCGGACTTCTGTACAATTTGCCGAAGGGTATGTATGTGGTCTATGGTGCTAAAGCCCTTTCGGAAACCGACTTGTTCGGGAGACTGGAAGTCGTCAAGTCTGCGCGCAAGACGATTCGTAATGACTCTCGAAAACAGCACGTAGACGCGGCTCAGAAGGGAAATCGGTCTGTAGTTCTTCAAGAGAGCGTTGTCACCTTTCTTGAAGAAAAAGACCACCGCACTTCTGCGTCACGCCTCCGGTGTAAAGCCACCATGGAGGATGGAATTAAAGAGCTTCTGAAGGACTTAAAGTACCGGTCTTCCACCCGCTTTCAGAAGCTCCGCTGTAATTCCATCCTCGCCTAGGGCCTTGCCGTTTTTAAGGTGCTGGAGAGCCATTCTAATCTCGCTCAGACTGACGTCCGGGATATCTTCGGAATAGTGTCGGATGAGACTCGCTCTTGGATCGTTACTCACACTTGCGTATGGCTCCAACGATGACGTGTACAGCTGCCCATAGAACCTCTCAATCTCACTCAAAATATCAGGTGTCCCGGAAACGATGCTGCCACATCCGGTCTTCAGCTTTGACAGTTGGCTCTTTCTGGCAGACAGATCTCTGGCAAAGACTTTGGAGCCTTGGTTCCGCTCGATCGCTTCTTCTTAATGCAGAACTTAGCTCCGACCGCATGGACAGTTTCCACGAGCTTGTCATTCATATCGTCCACTTCATTGCAGTCTTCTAGGCACTGAAAACGGTTTTGTAACTCGAGCTGAAAGGTTCCGGGGCTTTAGAACAGAGCACGAGGGGGACGGAGCGTTGACTTCATTAGACGCGACCTCTCCAACTTAACGTTTAGGTTCCGTGTGCCTCTAACCATTCGGTGATCGCTACCAGTTTTCACCCTCGCGATCACGGAGACATCACTGAACAGTTGTCTGGTCGTCATAATGAAGTCAATCTCATTTTTGTCGAACCGTCGGGGCTCGACCAGGTCCACTTCCTGTGGGGCCGCTTCTGGAAGAAAGAGTTCATCATAAAGAGTCCCTCTTTCTCCATGAAGTCGGCCAGCTGCTGGCCCCTTGGGTTCCGTTGCCCTATTCCAAATTTCCCTACTTTCAGCTCACCGTTCTCTCTTGTGCCTAGTTTTGCATTGAAGTCTCCCATCAACCGTACACCGTATATTGGGTTTTGGAGGAATGCATGGCTCTAGAGATATCCTCATACATTTCCTTCACCTCCTCATCGGGGTGTGCCGAGGTTGGTGCGTAAACCTGTATGACCTTCAGCGAAGACCGTTTGGTGATTCTGAGTATAAGGTACGCAACCCTCGTCAACACACTCCCGATCTTTACAACGTTGTTAACGAGAGACTTGTGGGCGATAAATCCGACAACTCCTTGGGACAGATGGTCGCCCTCCCGATGATAGAGCAAGTTGCCGGATTCGAGGATTACCGTGTCCTCCCCCTCTCTTCGGACTTCGGATAATCCTATAATATTCCAGCGCAACTTGTCTATCTCTTCTTCCAGCTCCACGATCTTCTCGTCAGTCCTCAGGGTGCGTGCGTTGTACATTGCCAGGTCGAGTCGTCTAAGGTGGCAACCGAACCTCCACCGGAGATTCTTAGCACCCCCTGCCCCGCCGTTACCATGGTCGCCACCGTAACCAGGAATAGCGGGGCCGCCGGGGACTGGGGGCCGTCTGTTTGTTGCTTTGATCATTGGGGGGTATTTGCCATAGTTGCCACGCTTGGCGAGCGGGTTGGCAACCGCAGTTTTTTTACTGTAATTTTGGCTATTATCAGGAAGATGCTGCTGCCCATCTCCTGCCTGTTTCCCTTTGTCGTCTTTTATGACACCCACGGGAGGATATAGGGTAGTGGATATTCTTGGCCGTCACTACACGGCTACAGAGCGAAGTAACACGCACTAAATCTAACCATCTGGACCTTACCGGTCGCGTGAACTTCTGCCGCGATAATCTAGATACGCGGATTAACCGCATCGCGGCCAGCGAACTACTCATCTCTTCGCCCACGCGTCGAGCGACTGCAATCCGCACACGGCCGCCCCACCTGGCGGCGTTTTCCTCACCTACATACCATCGGGTAACGCGCCAGCTCGAACGCTATTGGATGGCGTACAAAATGACCAATTTTGGGCATAAACAAACCCCCGTCCCGGACATAAGGACTTATGTCCGCGAGCAAACCGACAAGCGGGACAGGGTCGCGACGGCACGTTGCAAGACCGAATCTACAACCAAACTAGGCCACCTTAGGCACCCCATCAGATCTTGCAACCCCAGCCACCGCCTGAAAAGACAGCCCCAATGTGGGCATGCCGGAGGGTCAACCTCCACTGGATGCCCCTCCTGGGCATCGCAGCACCTTAACAAGTCCTGTACTGGACAGAAGTCCGACGACCTCTTTCAAACACCTATCTGTGCCCCTATGATTCGTTCCGCAATCCGACCGGTTCAGGTCTGCAAACAGCGACGCGACACGAAGCGGCCCTGTGTGGCCTCCTAAGCTTCAGTGCAGAGAGCACCCACAAATTCTACATGAACGTCGTCTGTGGATAGCCAAACGAAACGCACGGATAGTCCCTAGTATGAATTTTTAAACAAGTAGGCTTAACCAAGCCATCCACCATATAATCATTTACTCAAATAGTGCGGCAGCTGATTTCAATCTGATAATCTCCAAACTAGCTAACCCTTTAGACAAGTAGGGCCATGCTCATATTTCAACTAATTTTCAAAAGCATCAATGTCAACTACAGAATTAATTCAAACAAATTAATCACCGATGCACAAAGGTCAAACTAACAAATTAAACAAAACGATAAACGTAAGAGACGTATAACGTATTTCTCATTTCAAATAAATATCTTAGACAGTGCCATTAAAATGTGAAAACCAAAAGAGGAATGACTCTTAAGAGGGCGGCACTGAAAATTTCGGGAATCAAGGAAGTGACACAACATTACTTTTTAAAAATGTATTTGTTGCTTTTTGAAGTATTCTCCGCGAAATTTGACACATTTTTCCATATGATGGAACCAATCATTGAAGCAACCATTCCATTCGGGAGTTGGGGGTCTCCAAACTGGCCGTTTTGTAGGCGTCCACGGCTCCTTCAAGTGATGAAAATCTCTGTCCACACAATTTATTCTTTATTTTAGGGAAAGTATAGAAATCATTAGGGCTTAGGTCGGGGCTGTACGGCGGATTGTCTAATAATTCTATGTTTTCTTGCCCTAAAAACTCTTTTGTTCTGTGTGCGGTGTGAGAACTCGCATTTTCGTGATGGAGGATGGTACGACGGTTGCAGTTCTCTCTACGGAGTTCAGAAACGACCTGTGGCAAACAAATGCTAGCGTACCATTCTGCATTAACCGTTCTTTGTCCCTCAAGAGGAATAGTCGTAACATGGCCGGTTTTGGAGACAAACGTGGCCACCATTTTTTTTGCAACACTCCGTGAACGAACAATTTTTGTTGGCTTTAACTCATTTTCGAACACCCAAACTCGTGACTGGTTTTTTGTTTCGGGTTCGTAGGCATATATCCAGGATTCGTCACCTGATACGATGTTGTATACAGCATTTGAGGATCCTGCGTGGAATCTTTCGAGAGTTCTGACGCACCAAGTAACGCGAGCCGCTTTTTGCTCTTCACAGAGCGAATGCGGTATCCATCGGGAAAACATCTTTTTACACCTAATTGTTCATGCAAGATTATTTGTATTTGACTAATGCCAATGTCTAAAGTTGCCTGAATTTCGCGGTATTTCACATGTCGATCTTCCTCAATCAGCTTACGCACAGCATCAACGTTTTCTTGGGTGACTGCAGTTTTTGGACAACCTTGACGGGGATCATCACTGAGCTTGACACGTCCACGTTGAAATTCAGCAAACCAGCGATAAATTGTGGTTTTGGATGGGGCTTCATCACCAAATGCAGAAAGCATCCGGTCAACACACTGTTTTTGTTAAACCACTTTGAAAGTCACAATAAATCATCGCTCTTGAATTTTCTCGAGTCAATTCCATTTTCTCAACGACTAAACAAGTTTGACAAAACCTTGTGACAAGACCGATAATCTTTTTTTAAATAAATATATGGTATTCGATTTTTAAAACCAAGGAGTTTTCAATTAAAAAGATTTTAATATGACAGGAACAGTGGAAATATTCCATTCCCGATACTTTAAGTGCAGCCTATGTATTCCTTTCGGCACAAATAGGGTTATCCAATTTCAATTTTCTTTTCAACAAAACACAATGATCAAATGCATTTACAAAAACATACGTACAAGTATTCAAATAGCGCGTCATTTAATTTCAAATGAATTCAAATTTTCTAGACTCTAAGATCGCCCTAAGGCTCGGTCAGGCCGTAAGTGGGTGTGAGGTGCATGGCACGTAGTGTTTCGTGATGTGTGTAGTGAAATGTCTGAGACCTGGACCAGCTTAGGCGACCAGCAGCGGCCGAGTTCCAGGCTGCCCCACAAGGCTGCATCGCTCCAGCAGGCTCCACCGCTGGACCATTTCGTTCTTCACTGTCACTATTTCAGTCTATTAGCTCCATTGTATATTTAACTAACTTAACCTCGCCTAATTCCACAATCATCGTAGAATCGAACACGTGATACCCGACACAGTACGGACAGTAGTTCAAAATTCGACATTCAATGTCCCGGATTCACTTATCAAAATTCTAATTAGGGAACTAACGCGATCTATTAATGAGTCATACGGTTCAGCCTTAAACACAACTAAGTTCCTTCGTTCGATACCAAAACACCATGCCGCGATAAGAGTTCAAAATACGCCTCGTTGACACGTAAAACTAATAAACCAGCCAACACACAAAAAAGGGCACTTAACGCGACGGCACAATTATAATAATTTCCAGAAAATCAACCGGGAGACGCTCTCGAACAAGGAATGCGCGGTTCAAATCCCAGACCGTATATCTATACGGCGCGCGCGTGCGTAATTCCGCATCACCCGAACAAGTTAAATATTGCAAAATTCACATATCCACGGAGCGAAGTAACATGCACTAAATCTAACCATCTGGACCCTACCGGTCGCGTGAACTTCTGCCGCGATAACCTAGATACGCGGATTCACCGCATCTCGGCCAGCGAACTACTCAACTCTTCACCCACGCGTCGAGCCACTGGAAGCCGCACACGGCCGCATCACCTGGCGGCGTTTTCCTCGCCTCACCATCGGGTGACGTGCCAGCTCGAACGCTATTGTATGGCGTTCAAAATGACGAATTTTGGGCATAAACACATCAAGTTCTGGACTTATACATGAGATAATCCAAAGTCACCTTTATAGATATGGGGGTCATTGTAGAAGCATGCTCGTCGCGACCCCTGCCAGCCCTTTTCAGGGCTGCAATTCTACACAGCTGCGCACCCATGCCAACGGGGGTTAGGGCGACCCCCCAAGGCGACGCACACCAGCTCGTCCCCGTTGGTGTGGAATGAAGCGCGCAAACCGGCGATGGGGACCGCCACCCGTCACGCACAGCTCGACACGGCGGAAGGTGGAGGACAGAGTGCAGAGTAGGCACGTGGAATGTTAGAGGAGGCATGAGAGATAAGACGAATGAGTTGATCGAAATAATGAAAGAAAGAGAATTAGATGTCGTGTGTATGTCGGAGACCAAACGGAAGGGCAGTGGTACTGAAGAGCTCCCTGGCGGGCGTTAGCTCTATGGTCCGGAGTACCGGAGAGCGAGAGCGCCTGCCAGGGAGTGGGGGTGATGCTATCGCCTCGGTTAGTCGATGTTATGACTGAATATAAGGTTGTGAACTCAAGACTTCTCTGGGTTCGCTTTAAATTGGGACTGACGAAGTTATTCCTTTTGGCTGTTTATGCGCCGGTAGCTTCGTCGTCCAGGGCTGAGCTGGAGGAGTTTTGGGAGAATGTAAGAGAAGTTCTAGATTTGGTTAGGGGAAACGAAAGAATTGTTGTATGTGGTGATTTGAATGGATGGGTTGGTACCGCTCGACCAGGGTACGAGTCGGTGCATGGAAAGTTTAGCGATAAAAGGGTTAATGATGATGGCAAGCTTATACTAGCTATATGCAAGGAAAAGGGTCTTCTTGTGACAAACACTATGTTTAATCACAAGAAAATCCATATGTATACTAGAGAAAGAAAGAATGAGAGAAGCATGATCGATTTGTTCCTGGTGGATGACCGACTGCGAAAACAGGTGATGGATACGCGAGTGTTCAGGGGTGCTGACCTGGGAACGGATCACTATCTAGTGATTACTAGATTTAGGGGTCTGTTCGCGGGTTGGCGCTACCGGACGGCAGTAACAGAACCACAGTTGGTCTGTCGCATCCAAAGCTGGAAACTTCAGGAAGCGGATACTAGGGACAAATATCATGCGAGGGTAGCCGAAAAGCTTGACACCATCGATGGCAGAATGTGTGGAAAGAACATGGCAGAACCTTAGGGATGGAATGGTAAGTACAGCGGAAGAAGTGTGTGGAACGATAAAAAGAGGTAGTAGTAAAAGAAGAGATGCATGGTGGAATGATGAAATGAAAGAAGCTGTAAGGAAGAAGAAGAAAGCATGGTTAGACTACTTGGCCTCTAGTAATGATAAGGATATGAGAGAGAAGATGAAAGTAAGATATAAGCTGCAGAAAGTTCACACGAAAGCATTGATTGAGGAAGTGCGTGAAAGGTGTAGAATGGAAGCAGACGAAAGGTTGTCGCACAATTTTAAGGAGATCTCCAAACTCTTCTGGAAAGAGGTTGGAAGGACCCGAAGTGGTGCGACGGCCTTAAGAATGAACAAAGTGCTTTCGAGAACCAATGACGCCCTCTCAGAAAAATCGGACGTTATGCAGCGATGGAGCGAATTTTATAGAGAAATGTATGCGTGTGATGATCTTAGTGAGGGATCCGGGGGTGACGTCGTGACTCGTACGCCAGACCCGGACCTTGATGAAACTGAGTTCATCAGTATGAAAGAGATTGAACGTGCGATTCGAAGTTTGAAATGTGGTAAGGCTGCGGGACTAGACAGAGTTACTGATGAAATGGTCAAGTATGGTGGGCCTCGCGTCTGGGACAGCTTTCATCTGCTGTGCAATTTGTGCTGGCGGACGGGGGATGTCCCAGATGATTGGCGATCCGCAGTCATTGTGCCTTTATATAAAAATAAAGGTTCACATTTTGACTGCGGGTGCTATCGGGCGATCAGCTTGACCAGTTTAGCAAGTAAAGTTTACTCGTAAGTTTTGACACGTAGGATGCAAGAGAAATCGGAAAGATTTCTATGGGAGGCATAATGCGGATTTAGACCTGGAAGAGAATGCACAAATCAAATGTTTTCTCTCCGCATGATCACGGAAAAGCTTCTGGCTGCTAACCAGAAGATTTTCTGTGCTTTTGTGGATCTTGAGAAAGCATTTGATAAAGTTGTAAAGAAGAAAATGTGGGATCTGTTGCCGGGGTATGGTGTGGATAGTCGATTGCTAAGGGCTGTGCAGTCACTTTACTGTGACTGTAAAGCCTGTGTGCGGGTAGGGCATGACCTGTCACCCATGTTTACCCACCAAGCGTCCAAACGGGCGTAAAACAGGGTTGTGTCATGTCTTCCTGGCTTTTCATACTATATATATACAGTGGTAGAGCCACGCGGCAGCTTTTGCTGTCGCACGGATGGGCCGGCTCGAACCGGGGTAAGTACCACGACCTCACAGAAAACCAGCGTGAAGTAGAGGTTTACCTCTGCGTTTCGCTTGGTGAGTGCAGGTGGCCGGAGGCCCTTTTTACTGGAAATGAGGCATTCCATCTTAGTCCTCACGGGTGACAACGCATCTACATTTTGATTTGTAACAGAGGATAGATGTAGATGTCCATGGGCCGCAGCAACCACTTACCATCAGGTGGACTGTGTGCTCGTTTGTCACCCTTATCCTATAAAAAAAAAAAAAATCTCGACAGCTGTTTACAGAAGCTGAAAGATAGCTGTTTGGGTGTGAAATTGGGTGACATTAAAGTAAATTGTCTGCTGTATGCTGATGATGCAGTGCTTATTGCACCATCCGAGGCAGAACTGCAGGCATTAGTCACGTGTATGAAAGAGGAATGTGTAATTAAAGGTCTCCGTTTGAATGCTAATAAAACTAAGGTTCTGGTATTTGAAAGGGACGAAGAGAGAACGAAGTGTGAAATATGGGTAAATCAGGAATGTCTAGAACAGGTAAATGAAATTGTATACTTGGGGAGTGCTTTTAGCCGGGATGGAAGATGTGATTTAGATGTGGACAGGCGTGTCGCTGCCGGGAACAAATTCAATGGTGCCCTGACTGCGTTAGTCAAAAGGCAAGGCGTAGTGAAGAGTGCACGCCTTGCAATACATAACGCAGTGTTGGGACCGATTTTGTTATATGGCAGCGAAACCTGGGTATGCCAGAAGAAGCATAAAAGCAAGTTAAATGCAGTGGAGATGCGATCTCTTCGTAAAATGTGCGGCGTTACCATGGCCGACCGAAAGCTAAACGAAGAGATTCGCAATATAGCAGGTTTGAAAGATGACCTTATCACAAAAATGGATAAGAAAATACTTGATATGGCAATGAGAAGACGCTTCTGGCTAGAAACGTCCTTTCAACTTAGTATTTTTTTAAACGTCTTTCCTACTTAGTGATAATGTGTTACCAGGTTCTAATTAACTAAATAAAAAAGACGTTAATAGACATTTGCTGCTTTTCAACTTAGTAATACTAATATTCAATTAACTAAAAAATAATAATACCCTGCACATTGTTAGATCACCAACAACCCTAAACCCTATTTAAACTGAAGTACGTTTTAACATGATAATTATCATGTATTAAATAAAACACAAAGTATGAGAATCAGTCTTATATTTCTTTTTTAAAGAATATAAAAAATAGCAATTACAAACCACTCATAAAATAAAGTTAAACTCAAAACTCGCGTTAAACTCTTCAATTAGAAACACAAATTAAGTATCATTTATAATTAATAATAATAATCACAGCTTTTTAAATAATCTCTTATATTGAAGTCTTAATCTTATACTTGAATGAGATCAAACTAACACTACGACTTATGTGTTTTTCATAAAATAAAAAAACAATAATAGCAATAACAAACCTCTCTGAACTTATAGCTACTCTAAGTTACTCTTCTAAAAACAAATATTAAATAAGCTATCTAAGTTTGAACAAATTATACTTAATATAAGCAATAATCACAGCTTTATAACTCTTGTAAATTTAGTCTTCATGAATTACTTGAGTCAGATCAACACTATTTTTATCAGTGGGTAGATTATACCAAAACGATTTTCTGTTGTCTGGCATTAAGGGTGTCAGTTTTTGTATGATCGTTGTCTTGCGCTCTTGAGTAATGCCTCTATACTGATTTTTTTGTTTTTGGAGGTGGTATCCCAGATTTTATATTTTTTAATCTGAGAAAATCAAGTGAGTATTCTTCTTCATTGTGGAAAGCAGTCTTATAATAAATGATGTGGGTGCCTCTAAGGAATATTACTTCACACATATGACATAAATAAGCACGAGGGGAAGAATTTTGTAGTTTGTAAGTTGAAGAACAGTCTTCAAACTGACAAAAATCATCCATATTCATTACTTTAACGATAATATTTGTTCTGGTGTTCGATACTGCTTGATGAGTCTTCGAAATCATAGATGTGTTTCTTCCTCTTTATAGATTGCTCCACTTGATGATGGAATTCGTCTGCTGCCATGTGCGTGTGGCCTACCTCTAAATATTTTAATATAATTGTTTCATAATTGACTTCGACTGCATTAACAAGATAGAGCAAATAAAAATACAAACTCCAATTTTTATTCTGGGCTGCACAGTTATCTAACCAGATGACTACATTTTTAAGGTCTCTATTTGCCTACAAAAAAGCTCTGAAACAGCTTATTATGTCACTCATTTTGCGACCAGCAATTGCTTCATGCCATATCGCAGCATAGGTTTGCAAAGTAGCATTGTTTTTTTTGTCACCTATTGGCACAAAACTTTCATTGAATACGATTACTCTTGGACAAAACATTTTAAATTCTTCAATGCGTGGGAGCATAATTACTTTCTCTAAATCAGCTGCAAAATATGTTTGATGTTTGCGTTATTATGTTTTTCTACATCTTTTTTGTATGCTTCCCTAGCTGATGTATATTTTTCCGGGTGTCGTTCGTAATCTCGGCATCCTTGACAATTTCTCTGTCTTTTCTCTTTGTATTCCGGATTGTGAATAAAAAACTTTTCACATGACTCACACTCTTTATGTCCAAGTTTTGTAAAACATATATTTAACTTCTTCACAACTTTTCTGTAGTAGTCATAAGAAATCTGTTCGTGAACAGGAAGGTCTTTCATGTTTTTTTGTTCGTAAAAGTCTCGATACATTCTGGTCACTGTTAGGTCAGACGGAAGATATTTTCTGTTTGGAGTGTGCTCTCGTCTGTAGTGGGAAATTGAAGGATTAAAAGAATTTATATGTTCTACAATTTAGTGTCGTCAAACTTTTTTGGATTAGGATTGGTTCCTCACTTATCAACTGGAATGTTGTTTGTTACGGTGCATAAGGCGTTTCTTATAGATTTATCATTTTTTCGACTGTAACCTAGCGTTTCTAGAAAAAATACTTTGCAAAAATTCACTTTTACCCCAGTTTCATTTGTCAGAAAATATAATATGCTTACGTATCTTGGCAGTTTTCTGTTTTCTTTAACGGTTTTTCTTTTAGGATCTTCTTTGGATGTGTTATTTATTATGAAATACTGTTGCTCTTTCCAAGACATGTTTCTAAAGTGATGGTTTAGATTTTGTCGTGCTTCTTCTGTAAACTGGGTATGACATTTTTTTTTTTACATCCATCATTACACCCTGGCTTAAGTTTATATTTAGATTCCATATCCTTCAGTTTTTTAATTTGTTTTCTGTGCGCCGGTGATTCATCATACTTCTTACGTTTTCTGATAGTCCCCTTTTTTGTGAAATTTTGTGGCGTATCTTCTATCTAAACTTGAGGGTAAATAATTTTTATCAAAAACTGAATCATCTGAATCAAAATCCAGGATGCTGTCTGAGCTGTTATGAAGATCCGCATCATTCAAAGAGTTATTTTCGTTCGTAGTAGATAAAGACAGCTCATAATAATTAGTATTCAGGTTTGACTCCTGGGAAGAACTGGTTGATCGCACCATCGAAATTATTTTTGAGCATCGATTATGTCGCATTTTGTCACACTGAAACAAATAAATAAACAAAATACTTAGAAAAAATCACCGGCGCAGAAAAAATAAATGAAAAAGCTGAAAGATATTATCTGAATACAAACTTTCATATCCCACTATACAAAAAAACTCATTATGGTAATAATAAAACAAGGTATAAATGTATAAACTGCAAGCCTCTTCATTGTGATAGTTGGTACTCAACGGTGTAAACAAATTCGAATAAAATCGTTTAGCTAGATTAAGGTGTTGTTTTGTAACCGATATATTTAATATTGAAATATTTTAACATAAAAGTAGGTATATTTATTTGTGTCACCTGTTAGGTTTGCAGTTTTTTTGATTTTAAATTACTCATGGGTATGCTTAAATATACATAAATTATAATTCCAGGAAGTTTGACTTACGATTTTTCCGTAGTTATAGCTCGAAGAGCCGCGCGCGCGTGTTGTCACTCTGTCTGCCTGGACGGAACTGAACCCGCCTAAGGGTATTAGTGTTCTGTGCAACTGAAGCACAGTATACCAACCGCGAGCCCCACTTCACCCCGCACAACTAGCAATGCTAAGTAGGAAGGGCACTACTGCCACTTGCGCCTGCCCATTTTTCGTAATACTACGCTAAAAAGGCACATCTACGCAGAACAGTCTTTTCTTCTTATGACCATGCAGAAGTATCTTTTCATTTTATGGTGAATTAAATATTTTGTAAATAAATAAGACGCTTCTACTAAAATGCGTTTTTTCAACTTAGTGGACTTCAGAAACGTCTTTTCTATTTAGTAATATTTGATTCATATCGCAGATGCGTCTTATTTAACAATAAGATTTATAGGGTTCCGTTTAATTTATGCGAAATATAAAAATACTGGTGGATGTCATTTTTTTTACTGATTTAGAACATTTATGTAACTCCATTTCGCAAAAATGTTAGATGCGTCTTTTTTCCTTATGGCGGCAGATATAATCACTATAGTCACTATTTGGACCAAGCTGTATAATCACTACGTTTAGTCAGAACCATAGTTAAGAGTGCTCAGCACAATACTTTTTTAAATTATAAGAATTATACAGCTAACATTTTATTAGAATTAGTTTCGTGCGTGCGTGCGTGCGTGCGTGCGTGCGTGCGTGCGTGCGTGCGTGCGTGCGTGCGTGCGTGAATGCGTGCGTGCGTGCGTGTGTGCTGCGTGCGTGGGTGCGTGTGTGCGTGCGTGCGTGCGTGCGTAAACTACCTCCTCCCTCTCCTTACGTGTCCTTCCACTGCTGACCATGGGCCATGGAAATAAAGGGGAGCACAAAATTTACTGGCACAAATATCGCCCACCTCTGCAACGCTGCCCTAACCATCGCATGAAGCATCCGCGTTCCACCGAGATTAAATTTAGAAAAAAATGTTCGTCTTTTTTTCTTCCCACATTTATTTTCTTATCACTATTACAACAAACACCGTTACAGCCTATAAAAACCTCCGCTGAACATAGGTCTCCACTATATGCCTTATAGAGGGTATATTTGTCATAGTTGCCACGCTTGGCAAGCGGGTTGGCAACCACAGTTTTTTTTTTTATTTTTAGTCGTTATTAGGAAGAAACAGAAACAGAAACAGAAACTTTTTTATTCAATATAGATTATAAATAATACTTATTGAAAGTCACTCTTTTGTTTGATTACCACTGGTTCGGAAAAAACCTCTGTCCTGGGAAGAACCAGCAAGAAACCCAGCGGGACTTTTTTTTTTAAATAACAGCTTACAATCATGATGTTACACAAATTAACAACACAACAAATTAGAAATAGCTTGGTAGCGATCACCTCATTTCCAGGGGTTATTATCATCCATAAATTCCTTAATATTATAATAACCCTTTTTATACAAACTTAGTTTAATAAAGTTTTTGAACTTTGAACAGGTCAAACTTTGTATATTTTCTGGAATTTTGTTGTAAAAGCGTATACATCGCCCCAAGAATGAATTACTGACTCGATGGAGTCGAGTAACTGGTACTACTAGCTTGTGTCTGTTCCTAGTATTTACAGAATGAATATCACTTATTTTTGTAAAACTACTTTTATTTTTGTGTACGTACATTACATTTTCATAAATGTATTGAGAGGCCAAAGTTAATATATTAATTTCCTTAAATTTTTGTCGCAGCGTCTCTTTAGGCTTTAAATCGTAAATTGCTCTTATGGCCCTCTTCTGCAAAACAAATATAATTTCAGTGTCAGCTGCGTGTCCCCATAGCAAAATACCATACGACATTATGCTATGGAATTAGCTGAAGTAAACTAGTCTAGCTGTTTCAACACTGGTTAAACTTCTAATCTTTTTTACAGCATATGCTGCAGAACTAAGTCTGCTTGCTAGTTTTGATATATGGGGGCTCCATTGAAGCTTCGCGTCTAGTGTGATTCCAAGAAAAATGGTGGTATCTACAAGACTCAGTTTCTCCCCATTTAAAATTACATTAGTATTTAATTGTTTGACATTTGGAGTCACGAATTTCATACATTTTGTTTTAGTGCCATTTAAATGCAAATTATTAACATCGAACCAATTTACTAATTTAGAGATAGCATTATTTACTTCGTCATATTTTAGTAACTGTCGACTTAATTTGAAAATTAAAGAAGTGTCATCTGCAAATAATACTATATCATGGTTATCCCCTACTATGTAAGGTAAGTCATTAATGTATACAAGAAACAGAAAGGGGCCGAGAATTGAGCCTTGAGGCACGCCCATTTGTACCATCGATCCGGAAGAGCTCATATTGTTAATGACAACTTTTTGCGTTCTCTTACTTAAATATGAAATAATTAATTTAAGGGCATCACTTCTTACACCGTAGTGTTGAAGTTTCCTGATTAATGTTTCATGGTGAACACAATCGAAGGCCTTGGATAGGTCACAAAATATACCCAAAGCATCCTGTGAATTCTCCCATGCATTAAAGATATATTTAATCAGCTCAACACCGGCATCAGTTGTCGAGCGACCCCTTGTGAAACCAAATTGATTTTTATGAAGTAAATTATTTATATTAAAAAAATTTAACATTTGAACAAGAACAATTTTTTCAAAAATCTTACTAAGTGTTGGTAGTACAGAAATAGGTCTAAAATTGGCGGGGTCTAATGTACTACCAGATTTAAATAAAGGTATTACTTTACTATGCTTCATTAAAAGACGCTGCTACCCATCTCCTGATTTATTTCCCTTTGTCGCCTCTAGACAGGAGTGATAAATAACATCACGGCGAAAAAGTTCCAAAATAACGTTGTTCTTTTGCACCGCCGCCGTACTATTTTCTCCGTTATTCCTGTCACTGATTTAACCAAACAAAGTGAACTACATGTACCTTGTTAGCTTGTTTCTGTTTAACAAGGCACATGTACCGTGGATCAGTTGCCTCTTACGGAACGCACGGAATGATATGAATGTTCATACACCGCCACCTACACGGTAATTGATAATTTCTCAAAACATTACATTTATCAACAAATCGTTATGCAATCGTTGTTACTCTAGCGCTCACTTGACCTTCATAAGACAAATAATTCGATATTTTAATTGTTGATATTTTTTGGATAAGAACATAGTAATGTACATAGCAAAAAAAGCTATATTTACCATCATTTTACTTGAGTTCTGACTTAGTTGGTCCAATAAAATGTCGGGGCCTGAGGTTATTTTTCCAGTTAGTAGGGGTGTCCACTTTGAAAATACATCGTTGTTTTTTGGAATGAAGTTCTTTGTCGGTCGATACGGGTTTGGCGGATGCACTGACCTCTATACATACAAGTACGCTGTACTGGCTATGCCATATAAAATGCTTATGCTATTATTTGAAGCGCCCTCATTGTCCGTACCGGGAATTAAATTGACATAATATGCCAGTCTGTTGTGTTCTTTAAATCGTATCTCTTTATTTTGAATTTTTAAACTAAAAAAAACCGGCCAAGTGCGAGTCGGACTCGCGCACCGTGGGTTCCGAACAAATCCGTAGGTTAAAATTATTAAAAATTTTTTTATTACATGATGTTTTTCGTAATTTATGCTTTTCGCAATTTTTCCTTTATCTGTGCGTTCTGTGCGTTCTGTACGTTGCTTCGTACCAAATTTTAAGATTCTGAGTTCACGGAAAGTACCCTGCAGGTTTTGATTATCTTGCGGCATAATATTTGCGGCATAAACGGCTGTATCTTTTGATTGCGTTGGCTTAGAAGTTTGATTTTTTCACAGCTCCAAGGGACAGTAGACTTGAGTATTTGATATGAATTTCAGCTTGATACCTCCACGCGTTCCTGAGAAAAAGGGTCTTTACAGACAGACAGACAGACGGACAACAAAGTGATCCTATAAGGGTTCCGTTTTTTCCTTTTGAGGTACGGAACCCTAAAAATGAAATCATTTTATGTGATTTGATTATGTTTGATATAGTTATATAATAAGAATTATTTTCAGTAATAATGAGCGTGCTTAATATGTAAAAATCGTTACCAAAAGGATAACATTCCACAAGTTAATTTACAGCAAATATTAAACAAATTAAAACTGTTTGATAATATAGGTACTTAAAAATTTGTTACTAACTTTAATATAGTAATTACCAACATGTTTGACTTTATATTACTAAGTTTTGATAAACAATAAAATTCATTAGGGTTGGCGAGTGTCTTGTCTATAATACTAATCGATGTTCTTTTCTACCCATATCTGTTAAAACCCAAAGTCGCCGACAACAGATAATTATCAAATGTTTATTAACTAACCAACTTAACCTTAAAATTGGGAATGGGCGTCCGATACAAAATGGTTATCTTTGTTCTAAACACCTCACATACGACCTTTGAAAAAGTGCAGTATAACCCACAATATTTTCTGGTTGTACCAATACCAGTAAGTATAAAATTATTAGATTATTATTTCTAATGTTTTCTGTTTCTTCTCTCCTTGTTTTCCCCCAGACTCAAGGGCCATGGTCAAGTGTAGAAATGTCGCCTGAAGATGACTTCGTGTATACAAGATGTATAGTGGCCACTCTGATTGGGTCAAGCCCTTAAATGTGTGTGTTAGTGGGCTGTGGCTATATCGCTGCAGCCTAGATGGAGTCGCAAGGGAAGGGGATTGTTGGCATGGCGATGTGCTCATTTTTTCCTGGTTCCATGGCCTTCCCATATCAGGCTCGGGGAGTCCGTTGGGCAGGTGGTATAAGAGGCCGCGAAAGGCAGTGCAACTTGTATTCCTGGTGCGCCTAATCTGAGAAGGAAAAGGGGGAAGAGACGGCCACAACTAAGGAGGGGTTTTCGCTGGTGGGAACGCTGATGTGTTTGAAAGCGGCCTTGCCAATGAGTGGCGAAGGTGAAACAACATGTAGTTTTAATAGGTGCTAGTCCGACACAATCCGTTCTTGCTCCCGCGAAGTAGGTATGTGTAGGCATTTCCTCATTTAAAACCAGGACAAAAATCCGTTCTGTAGTTACGAATAAAAACATCGATAGACTAACGCAGCGTCGATCTTGGTTTTATATGAGGTATAAAGCTTGCGCCTAAGGCCTAAGTATCAATTGATCCCCCCGAACGGGTTCCCGCCTTGACGTGGCGGGGGGTTTAGTAGCCGTGACTTGGTCACCCGCGGTGAACAAAGAGGAACCCTTTGGTTGGCCCGTAGTGTAGGGCTGGCCCGAAGTGGCCACTCCGAGTTGGCTTGGTGAGCCCACTTCGGATGTATGTCAATGGGCTATCGCAAGAGGGGTGCCCTCTCCCCCTACCGCTACAGCCGAGGTGGAGTCGCGGAGGAGAATGAGTGTTGGTATGGCGATGCGCCACTTGCCCTATCCTCCGCGACTCTGACGGCGCCGCACCGTTGATGCGGTAGTGGTGGGGCTGCGGGGGGAGAGGAGTGTCGGTATTGCGAGGCGCCGCTCTCCCTACCCTCCGCGGCCGAAACTTGGTTGGCGGCGGAGCCAAAGACCAGATCCGCTGCTGGGGTCGGGAAAGCAGGTGCTACCAAGCGCTCGATTATCCTGGCCCCATGACCTCCGGTATTGAATTTGGCGGGGCCCATTACGTAGGTGGAGTTGGAGGCCGTGGAGGAAGGCGTGTCTTATGTTCCTGATGCGCATTGCCTGAGAAGGAGAATGGGGAGGAGAAGTCCTCCCCCGAGAAGGGGCTGCCATGGGAGATCCTGCGCTGGTGGATCCACGGACGTGTGCGAAAGAGTTCCCGTGGCCCTGCCAATATGCGGCGAAGGTGGAACACCATGAGATTTTAGTCGGTGCGAGTCCGCCATAACCCGACCTTGCCCCGCAAGGCGGGTATGCGTAGGCATTTCCCCACGTAAAAAAAGGTATCAATGAATACATTTATTTATATTATTTATTAATATGATACATAAATAGAATGAACGTTACGGGTAGTCCTGGGTATAGAATTTTTGTCGATATATTTTGTCACACTGGTCTTATCTCTATTATTAGTTCCGTGGACGTTCACTTCTGCCGTCAGCGCCACAATGACGATAATCAAATTCAAAGAATAGTATGTTCCTCGATTGAAATCGCCTCATTATGTCACGGTGATAGCCAGTCCATATATAGAAGTCAGTGGACAGATGGGAGCTAGGCGACAAAAAGTGTAAGATTTTTTCGTCACTAGCCCTTGTGTCATAGTTTAGACGGCCTTGGCGGCGAAATAAGGTGTAAAGTGAGATGTAATGATAGCCATCTCCCTCGCACATTTTCTTATCTTGCCATGAAAGAAATACTATTTTATTTCAAATGACGCTTCATTTTAATAGACGCTAGTAATTCATTTATTTGTATTTGTTAATCAATAATATAATACCTACGTTTATCAATAATAATATACTACGCAAGGAACTTCGTTCCAACCGAGTGTTCCACTCACAGAACACTATTACTCCACTACACTCACGCATTATTATTTTTTTTGATGTAATGCATCAAGACTGTTCATCGATGTATTCCGATGCATCGGCTAGAAACATCGATGTTTTTTCAACATCAAGTACTTATTCGGAGTTTAAAAATTTATTATATACTAGCTGACCAGACAGACGTTGTTCTGCCCTTTTCGGCGACCCTTCATATAAAAAATCCTTAAATTCGTAAAAAAAAAATATTGAGTGTCACTTATCAGGATAAAATTATCCTATCTCTCAAGTTGAACCAAATTGCACAGTGTGCAAATTTCATTGAAATCAGTTCAGTTTAGGAGTCGTTTAGGAGTTAATCGCGGACAAACAACGTGACACGTAATTTTTATATATAAAGATTTGTTTGAGCAAAATTATACAAATGGTTTGTTAACTGATAAATTAATTTGTATAATGAGGGCATCCACGACTTTTTCTGCCACCAGGGCGGCGCCACTTTAGAGTGAGGTAAAATATTTGACAGATTTCATAGCGGGAATGATAATTTCTTAGGAAAATGTAATCTTTAAGGTTTCTTTATGTATTATTAGTTATATTTTATATTAATTACATTAGAAATGAATAAACCAAACTATAAATATAACTAAAAGACGACTTTTTAAAAAAAAGAGTTATAATGTGCAAAAAATTAAAAATCAAACCACTGACGTATTGTGTTGTGTATTAATATAATACTCTAGATAATGATAAGCTATTATTTAAAACTAATTTCTCAATTAACTGACATTGTGTAACAAAAAATTTTACCTCAGTCACAACTAGCGACATCTGGTGAGTGGAAGATTATTAGCCCTCATTAGCTTCGTGATTCGATTCACAAATGATTCGCTTAAATTTATACAGTAAAATAAAAATAATTTGTGTTGTAAAGTATTTTACAAATAACAAAGTCATCCATCGTTCATCATTACAGCTTATAAAAGTCCACTGCTAAACATAGGCGTCCCCCAAAGGTTTCCTCTTAGGGGGGATTTTGCCATAGTTGACACGCTTGGCAAGTGGGTTGGTAACCGCAGTTTTTTTTTATCATTTTGAGCTGAAATAACAAAGTATCTTCTATTTTTTCTGTCATTCAATAAATTATAAAATGGTAACCTAAAAACCTACTTTATTACTTTACTTACCAGGCGAATTGAACTTTTCCTCAAAAACAACTTCTTACGTTCATGAAGAATCTTATTACATTCTGTAAAGTGTGCACATTTATGACACAAATAAAATAAAATAGAGTTTAACGTTTTTATTCAAAGCTCGCCGATACAGAACAGACGGTTTTATGTCAGACTATGCTGTCAACTAGCCAATGTCAATTTCTTGATTCCGCCAACAAGTTTAATATATAACTTCTATATCAGAGCATGTTTTGGTGGCTCTGATTTACAAATTATAATATGTAATACATATTATGTATTAATAGTAATAGGTAACTATATTATCATTGATTCGATGTTTATGGAAATACATCGATACATCGAGTCGGTTCCTATACATCGGATCGATTCGATGCATCGTATTGTAAACATCGAGTGAAGTCGATGCATCGATGTATATCGAATATCTCTTTATGTTAGTTTGTGTCAAGCTGTCAAGTTATATTTCATTCATTACATAGTACCATAGTAGGTTATTTTTTTAACAGCTGTTCTGAATGGTTTGCTGAAATTTAAAAAGATATTATAAAGAACTAAAATCAGCAGTAAAAATGACTCCAGAAGAAACTATAGAAAAGTTAAAGTTATTAGGTTTAAGTGAGCAGAAAGCAAAAGAAACTTTAAAAAATGTTAATGTTACAAAAATATTACTTGCCGCGTTGAATGAGGTTAGTAATTTAGAATAATATATATATTTTTTTAAGTATGTAAATATATTTTATACAGATTCTTCTATGTGCATGCATAACAGGTAAATCTTCAAAATGCACCAGCGGGTGCAGGTATGTTACTTTACCACCTTGCAACAAAAATTAAACCACAAATAACCGATAAACTCCCGTTTATCTGTAAGTACATTGCTGACGGAAAATTGGATTCTACCTTAAGGATTGACGCTGCCATTGATTATCTTCTGAGTTCCGTTAATGAAACAAATGTTGATATTGCCAAATTTGAGGCAGCGTGTGGTGTTGGCATCACAATAACACCAGAACAAATCGAACAAGCCGTGGAAAAACATATGGCTAAGTATAAACAAGAGTTATTAGAAAAAAGATATAGATTCAATTCTGGTACTATAATGCAAGCAGTGAGGGCTGAGTTATGTTGGGCTGATGGAAAAGCTATTAAAAATGAAGTGGATATACAGGTATTTCTTTTTAATTATTCATATTAATTATTTTAAAAGTAGTATGTACTTAATTACAACATTATACAAATAGGTTGAAAGATACCGATATCATTTGTTATTTCAAAATAAAATGTTCTTCTTTTAAATTATTGTTTCTCTTGATGATAAAAAGTTTCATTTCTTTATAATGTATTTATTCAGGTGTTTATCTATTTTTTTTAATGAGGTTTAACTTGTATATACAGTCATGCAGATTATAATTACCTAATTATTGGTTATACAAAAATTTAAGAATACTTAAACAAGAATATCTATAATATATTGTAATTTTCTTTGGAATGATAAAGTACTGTTTACTTTAAATTGAATATGGTAGTATAAAAAACAAATTATTTATTTAAATTACTACATAATGCTACTAAGATACATGTTATGCTATGTAACATAATTAAAGCTTTAATAAAAAGTACAAGCCAACATTAAAACTGCTAGAATGTTGTGTAAATAGTTATATTAAAATCTCCATCTCCAAAAACACCCTCAGGGATGAATTTTTTCTTTAAATATATGTGATGTATGTGAATGTCTAAAGGATAACTTATTAATTAAAAAATAATTATTTCAATTGGTTCAGCTGTACTATGAAATCGGTGAACACACATTGTTGAATATTTCTAGTTGCAAAATAATGTATTATAATAAAAACCAGTTTGTTGCCACGTTCTAGCACTTAGATATATTTTTTAATAATATTTTATAACTAAATGTAGAAAGAGGCATTGAGCCTGCAATTGTGTTCTCAAAAGTTAAAAAAAAAAGCAAAAGCGATATAACAGACTATATTTTACATTCTTAATATAGTAATTTAGCAATAGTGTGTATGTATATATATATATATATATATATATATATAATATATATATATATATATATAATATATATATATATATATATATATATATATATATATATATATATATATATATATATATATATATATATTATATATATATATATATATATATATATATATATATAATAGCAAAATAGTAAAAACAAGCATCATAGTAACCTTAATCAGCAAAGTATCAGGAGATGCAATATTTATTTATATGGGCATAAGTCTTTCTTTTTTTGTATAACTTAAGACAAGGGTTTTATTAGCACTAATAAGTAGATTCCGAAAACTAATAAGATCATAACAAGTGCTAAAATTAAAAAATTTGGACAACAGACTTCAATAAAAAATTATTAAGAATAACTAAAAAACTACTGGTCAGACCTTGATCCAATTTATATGCGACCATATAAGAAGCTCCAGCTTCCAAATAAAAAAAAGAATCATCGAAATTGGTTCAGGTGTTTTCAAGTAATCGGTGAACATTCTTAAAAAAATAAGGTTCTGGCGAATTGAGTTTCTCCTCCTTTTTGAAGTCGGTTGAAAATGGGTTGGGTTCTGTTTACATATTTAAGAATTTTTATTTTTATCTTTATAAAAAAATATATTAATACACACTTGCAATTGTAATGTTCACTTTCATGCATTCTGACTAAAATGAGGACCTTTATTAATTTATTTTTTAATAATTACCTTGCAACCATTGTTTTTTATTATTTTGAGTTGATATCAGGAAGATTTCCATGTCCTGTTTCATTTGCCTCTGTTGTATATTAAGACATCCACGGTATGTATGTCATGTATGACACGGGATAGTGGATTTTTTTTTTTTTTTTTTATTTATTTATTATTAAATGTACAAAGTTTGGTTTTTTAATATGCATATTCCCGTAAAACTGCTTACGCAGTTTATCTGCAGGAACATTTGAGTCTCATTTACATAATAATGTTAGAGTTAAGCACTAAGACTAGCCAATAAGTATTGCTTTAATTTGTTTTTAAATATGTTTTTTACTGGTTCACGTCGAATATCCTCAGGTAGTGTATTGAGAAAGTACGGTAGACGTTTCTTTAAAGTTCTGTCCCCGTAGTAATTATTTACTTTAGGTACTACAAATTTGCCTGCAGATATCGAACGTGTACCCTGACCATGCTTAACTAGTATTAGAGTACGTTCTCGACAGTTGTAATTATTTAAGGCAAGTAAATACTTATGTTTTAAACTTACTGGAAGTATTTTGCAGATTTTGAACAATTTTGTGTAATCACCTTTACAGATATCTTTAGTTTTTTTATTAACTAGTAACTTTAAAAATCTAATTTGTAGTGCTTCAAGCTTATCAATGTAGATTTTGAATGTAAGACCGTAACTGTCAAGGGCGTATCCCAAAATCGAATCTACCAATGAAAAATATAAGCATTTTAAAGTAGCAGAAGGAACTTTAAAGCTTAAGTGATAAAATTTGCTTAGAAGTAATCTTAACTTATTACAAATATAATCTACATGGCTGGACCACGAGAAGTTAGTATCAACTTTAACACCGAGGTAGGTTACACAATCGACTTTTTTGATAGGCTCACATTGACAACTATTCTGACCATTATGGAGGCATTCAAAGTTATGACTATACATTTGAGGAGACGAGTCAGTATAACACATATAAGGTGACTGAATGATAAGAAACTTGGTTTTATCTGAGTTTAAGACGATGCCATTATCATGAGACCATTTAACTACCGAATCTATATCTTGCTGTATTAGGTGACACGTCTCCACTAGATTGGTACCAGCCCGTAGTGTACATAGGTCATCTGCGAACATGTATGCAGAGGAATACTGAAGAACGTCACATAGGCTATTAACATGTAGTAAGTAGCAAATAGGCCCACACCCCGAACCTTGTGGCACCCCGCATTTCACCTCATGCGCCTCACTAAGCGTGTCACCAACCTTTACACGGAAAATGCGCGATGTGAGATAGTCACGGAACCACTGGTTTAGCGGCTGTCCCACGCCACATTCGTCCATTCCATTTAAAAGTGTTTCTGTATCTAAGGTATCAAATGCTTTTTTGAAATCGTAAAAAATAGCAACAACAAATTTTTTATTTTCTAAATTCGAATTAATTTCATCAGTGAATTTTGATAATAAAGTATTAGTGCTTTTGCCCCTCTGAAAACCGTGCTGACATTCATTTAATATGTTATTTTTTTGCAAATAAAACCCTAGTTGATTTGTTATGCATTTCTCGATAATTTTGTCAATACTTGATAATATAGCAATTGGTCTATAGTTTGAAAAAACTTTTCGATCACCCTTTTTATGGACTGGACGAATTATGGCTTCTTTTAATTTATTCGGAAACCTATGTTGCTTTACCGACATGTTAACTATATTAGCTATGACGGGACTTACTTTGTCAACAACTAACTTTAAGTCTGACATCCGTACGAGATCAGTTCCCGGCGATTTATTTTTATCTAATTGATTAATCACACGTTTGACTTCTCCATTACTGACCGGTTGCCATCTCATACATACATCAGGTCTATCAACGTAATTGTCCCTTACCAACCATTTTTCTGTACATGTGTGCCTTATGAGGTCAACTTCACTTAAAAAGTTATCAGCAAACTTATCACAAATTTCTTTTACATTGCCTTGGTTTTCCATATTAGATAGTATTAGGTTGTCTAGTGATTTTCTATCATTACCCAATAAACTATTTATCTTATCCCATAATTTCCTTATATTTTTGTTACAGTCTAGTATATTCTGTTTATCATATTCCATCTTACATTTAAAAATTGCTTTACTACATTTATTCCTATATTTAGTATAATTCAATCTTTTTATCATATTTTTTGGTTCATTGCACCATGTAACAAATAACCTATCTCTTTTAAAAATCATTCGTTTTAAGTTTTCACTTATCCATTCTTTATTTCTAACACTTTTATTTACCCCAACTGTTTGCGATTTGTAACATTCATTATAAATATTAGTAAAAATACTAGTAAAAGCTTCGTACAACTCAACTGGACACTTAATGTTTAATAAATCATCAAAATTTGTTAAAAGTAATTTTTCTCTAACCAAACGATTATTCAGAACGCACCTATTAACAGAGCGCATTGGCATACGACTATCAGAGTGGGTGACATGACTCACAGAAGGAGCGCGTTTCCTTTGTATCGCTGCCGTGATATAGTAGTGGTCAGATACCTTATGTTTTATTACAGCTGATTCAAGTAATGATAAGGGTGCCCTTATATAAATATGGTCCAAACACGATTCTACAATGTTACCCATGACTATTTCCCTTCGTGTTACGTCACATATGCACCTGGCAAAACCATATTCCGCCATTATATTTTCATACAATTTAACATTGTTATCGTGGTATTTTAAAAGGTCTATATTTATGTCACCACAGATTATTGCTTTTGAGTGCTTAGGTAATTTGCCCAATAGATTTCTTAATTCAACAAAAAATTCTCGAATTCTGTCTTGGTTGCGGAATCGAGGAGGCCTATAAATAGAAATTAAATAAATATGCTCCCCATTAACGTTGAGTGTAATGGAAACGCACTCCGCCGAGCGCATAACACTTGTACTACTCGCGAGCTCAGCCGTTTCGCTTACACGCGCAGTGAGCTCAACCCGCGAATACACAAGTACACCCCCTCCGCTGCGTCCCTGTCGAGTATAAATATTAACTTTGAATCCAGGAATTTTGTAGAAAGATAATACAGAATAATTTATGTTTGGTTCAGTTATCACTATGACATCCAATTGGCTCAAATCACTACCGAGAGTAACTAGAAATTCATTGAAATGTTTTTTTAAGGATCGAATATTTACATGTAATAAACATAAGTCTTTGATATTGTGCAATTGTTGCACCCACGTATTTAAGCTATCAAGACACGTATAACTTACAGATTCATCGTGTAATATGGAGTCTATATTGCTTATGTCTGCGAACTTTATATGACAAATAAACACTATAATAACTAACTATAGTTATATTTTCACTTTTTGTTGAGTAGATCACAAATATCACTTTCAGCTCGCACGCATATTGCTTTTTCACCTTCACATTTCTTCACAAGAATTTTCCCGTTCGAAACCCATATGTATTTGTAAATTCCTTGGAGCTGTTTCTTAGTACACCATAGTAGGGCTCGCGTTGTCTTGGTCAAGTCTTCGTTTATGTAGATGTTGTTCAAAGCCGAACCATTTGTAATCATATTACTCGTCGTTTCTGATAAGTTGCGACGTTGGGCAAGCCAGCTGTCCCTCGACCTGGTACCTGTAGTCTTAAAGCCCACGATAATGGACGCTGGTTTGGTACTTTCTTTTCGTGATCGAGTACGTCTAGCCCATTCTATATCCGAACTGCTCACATTGATAATATCTCCTATTTTTGAGACAATCTCTGTGACATTTTCACCGGGAAGCTGTTCAATACCTACAATCTCAATATTGTTTTTACGAGATGCCTGCTCGAATTCGTGTAATTTTTGTTCGAGGGCGGTATTTTGTTTTTGCAAATAGACGCTTTTGTTGCTGAAATCAGCGATAGTTTTCTCAAGCTTATGTATTTTATCTTTTGATTGTTCATGTTCTACGATCAATATATCATACTTATCGGAAAGCATACTCAAACTTTGCGTAATGGAATCAAGTTGTTTTTTGAACCCGGGAATGGCAGCCACTTTTAGCTGTATGTCCTTGAGAATTTTAGTGTAGTCCTGTGAGTATTCCTCTTGTTCTTCTTCTTCCGAGCCATCGTCTTCACAGTTATTACAATAGATCCGATTCCTCCCATTTTTTATGTCCGCCATAAGACCCTTAACACAACCTCTATGAAAAGTTCCTTGACACGGTCCTTGGCAAATGAAGTGAGATCCTTTTTTAGCTAAATTCTTTTTACATTTTTGACACTCCATTTTTGACGCGTATTCAACAATTACAGATATGTAGGTATATCGAAAGATTGCGCGAGCGCACCGCTTAAGGAATTCCCTGCGCGCGTACACTCGGGTCAGCGTTAAGAATGAGATTTTCTTACTCTGCCACTACACTTTTACACCAACCCTCATTTTATTATACAATTGTTGTTTTCAGATTTTAGATTTATTGGGCCCTAAAACAGAAGCTGATTTAGCACCTATTCCTAAAACAGATAAAAAGACGAAAAGTGGGGATAGTGCAAAGAAGAGCAAGAAAGAAGATCTGCAGGGTAGGTCATGGTTTTTTTTATAGAAGAGGGTCAAACAAGCATGAGGTTCACCTGATGGTAAGTGACTACCGCTGCCAATAAACAACGCAACACCAGGGCTGGCCTTTTAGAAAGGAGTAAGCTTTTTTCTTGAAGGTCCCGAAGTCATATCGGTCCGGAAAAATCGCCGGTGGTAAACAATTCCACTCGTAAAACGCACAGTGGTAGACCGCCAAGCATCCAGATGGTGAGGATTGTATCCTAAATTTTAACGCGATGTGCGTTCGTGAAATTTGGCAGCTGGAATTAATCGGAACAATTCCTGGGAACACTCCCTGTGGTAGATGCGATAGATGGAATGCAGGTTAGATGGAAATGCAAAGGGATGCAACATCCTTACGCAGCAACAGTGAATTTACTAAATAATAAAAAAATTACCAAAATATTATTATTTGAAGCCTATACAAGTATTTCCAAATGTTAACATCACTGCTATGCAGACTGTCCTAACTCTTCCACTTGCTGGCATGATGGCAGTTCAATTATGTCAAGAAGTACATACCTGCTGATACATTTTTGAAACTGCTGTAAGAAGTAGCTGAGGCTGATTGACTGAACTTAATAATTAGACTATAAACAAAACGCATGTTCTTGGTGTATTGTTGGCGACTCACTTAAATTTAAAAACATATTAAATTACTGGATATGCTGAACATAAAATTTATTTTAATAAATTTTATGTTCTCTAAAACAATGTATTATATAATTTGTAAAACAATATGTAAAAACCAATACAAACAAAAATATTTTATGTAGTCATCTATATATGTCCTATCTATATGCTGTGTATGTTAGTTGCTAATAAATTCTATAAATTTAATCATTTTTACTTTTGCATTAACTACACAGGAAAATTTTCTTTTATCTAACAACAACTTAATAAACACGAGACTTATTATTTTATTCACTTTGTAGAAACAAAAGTGCTTGAAAAACCTGAATCATTTATAAGTTCTGGTGGACCAGTATCAATAAATGATTTAATGAAAAAACTGCCCTTTCATGCTCCTGGAGAGAATTATAAAACAGATGGCTATATTGTTACTCCAAACACAAAAAGATTACTTGAAGAACATTTAAAAATAACACAAGGAAAAGTACGTACAAGATTTCCTCCTGAACCAAATGGAATCCTACATATAGGCCACGCTAAAGCTATTAACATAAATTTTGGATATGCAGCAGCGCATGATGGATTGTGTTTTTTAAGGTATGATGACACAAATCCAGAAAAAGAAGAAGAAAAGTTTTTTGTTGGTATCAAGGACATGGTGGAATGGCTAGGTAAATAAAATTTTCATGCTATACAGTTTGTCCCGTTACAGACTAGCGATATTCTAGGTACTTATATTGCAACTGTTTAATACAGAAATAACTACACACTGTGGTCAAATCCCCTTCCACTCTATGTGGAAATCGTCTTAGACTCTTATGAAATAATAATAAAATTTAATGAACCAGTCGTTTTTTAATCATCAGTCTTTACTTTATTTACCTACTTACTATTATTGCAATTTCCAATGAAAAACAAAATTAAACAAAACACTAATGAACTAAATAAACTTTAAATTAATTGTAACGAAAAGTAATTAATACTAAGAAGCGGGTGAAGCGGAAATCAACACACGACAAATGTAAAAATGGTTAAATTTAAAAAGCTTAACAAAAGCCGGACAGGTCGGACACCGACTAATTTGGCCGCACACACAACCAAAAAGCTTGACTGTGCCCATGTCCAGCTTTATCTGGACGCCTTGTAACGCTATAGTATGTGGCAGCCATTTGTTTTTTTTTTGAGATATTCTCTATGTGTGTACAAAAACATCAATTTCTTTTGTACACACATAGAGAATATCTCAAGAGAATTTTCAAAATTCTCCATACATTCCACTTACACAATTGAATGTGGTGATACATTCCATTCAAGAGCAGACGCAAGAGAAATATATTTGTATTTAAATTTTTTTTACTACAATTTTTTTTATAGTTAAAAGTATGTGAACCCATTTTTTTGTAATGTAAACGATAGACGATATTGTTGCCCTCCGAATGAGCCTATTTTTATCTCAGTTAAACCAAAATGTTGAGAGATGATTTATTTGTACACACAGAGAATATCTCAAGAAAATAAACATAATTTTTGCCACATAGAGGGGAAGGGGATTAGACGGCAGTATGTAGTGTATTTGTGTGTTGAAATTGTTGTAATATAAGAACCTAGAATATTGCTAGTCCGTGACCGGACACACAGTATATTTATGCTTATGCAAGCACTGAACACTCTTAATATTTTTTTCTTAGGATATAAGCCATACAAAATTACTCATTCATCTGACTACTTTGATCAATTATATAAATGGGCAGTGCAGTTAATTAAAAAAGATCTTGCATATGTGTGTCATCAAAAATCTGAAGAAATCAAAGGATTTAATCCCCCACCTTCGCCATGGAGGAATAGACCTATTGAGGAGAGCTTACAACTGTTTGAGGTATTTATTAAATATTTCTTTTTTCTAAAACAATACTGAAATCAAAATCTCTCATCCATGCTTACAAAGAAACTTTGTGAAAAATACTCCATACCGCAAAGAATAATTGTTTTCTTTATATTGCATTCTTACATCCTTCATCAAAGCTAATTTTACTTTGAGATAAATAATTAAATAAATATGTAAACACAAACTAAAATTTTATAAAATAAAAACAATTATCACAAATAATTTCGAAAATCATTTGCCATTATAATTAGTATGGCGACACTTAAAAATTGGTGTTTTATTACATTATTTTAAGGATATGAAAAATGGAAAAATTGACGAAGGAGATGCCACACTTAGAATGAAGATAACTCTAGAAGAAGGCAAACAAGACCCAGTTGCATACAGAATTAAATTTAAACCTCACCATCGCACTGGCAACAAGTGGTGTATTTATCCTACTTATGATTATACTCATTGCCTTTGTGATAGCATTGAGCATATTACACATTCACTTTGCACCAAAGAATTTCAGTCAAGGAGGTAATTATAACAACATATCCAATAACATAATGATTTTTTTTTATAAACACTCAAAAATTTCACAAGGATAAAAAATCGAGACCCGGAACAATTATTTGTAGGCTATACAAATACTTATTCCGTGCGGGATTCGTACTCGCGGCCGTCGGCACCTACAACTCAGTGCTACGAGTAAGCCCCTGCGCCACGGACCACAAAAATTATGAGTGAATTATATTATATAATCTATATGAGTCTATAAACTAATATTGGATAATATATATTTTCTCTTGACTGCCGAGCATTTGAATTAATCACTTTGCTGGTCAGGCAATTTAGCCAGTGACATACATGGTCGTAGTCTAGGATGAAGCATTTTGGCTCGCAATTTTTTCGTCCACCATTGATTTACTTGAAATTTACGCAGAAGGTAGGGAATAGCTCAAGGATCATTGTCTATATCATGCCGCTGTACGCTAGAGCCTTGGGGGTGGTTGCCACCCCATCTCGGGAGTGGAATTTATTATTACATTTTAACTATAGGAATCGACGGAAAAAGTAATTCTAAGAAAAAAATATTATATACGTATTTTTCGTAAAACTAATATTTTACGAGTTATTCAAAGTTGAAAGTCACAGTTTTTTGACGCAAAACTCGACTTTTTTAAATGTTTTTTTTTTGCGAATAACTCTAAAAATATGCATTTTATCAAAAAAAGTGTAGAGAGCCAAATTGTAGCTTTTAAAAAAAACAAAAACAATGCTTTTTTATAATTTTTCTACGACAAATACGAACTGAGATACAGCAAATGAATGCTTAGCTTTTTTCGTCAAATGCATAAATTGGAAGATTTAAAGCGAAATAACGAGAAAAATTTGCATTATTCGAAGAAAGCTCATAGAACCTTTTTTAAAGTATTTAATTTGAACTTTCAAACAAAATTTTTTGAAAATTGACCGACTTATGATCAAAATAAAATCGGTACCCGCTTTTTTCTACGAAAATAATCTGTGAAAACAATCCCCAAAGTAATTAAAATTGATCGCCACCCTTCTGTGATTCTCTTTATATATGTACTATTAATACACCCACGAAGTTTGACCAATTTAAAATGCCTAATTTTAGAAAAATTGGAGTTTAAAGAGAAAACGATTTTTTTCAATTTCGTGTTTTTAACCCTTTTCTTAAAAATATCTCCCAAAATACTAAAGATACGAAAAAAACGATAAAGTACTAAATTGTAGCTTTTTTAATGAAAAAAATTCACTGTGTGCAGATTTTTTGTACAGTGAATATTCGGCGAGATATAGCCGTTTAACACCTACATTTACGATCGAACATCACCTTATTCGAGCGCTTTAAACTCTCCCCATTTAAAAATAAATGGATCTTAAGTAGTTTAATTCACATAGTCTTATAGCTCCTGAAGAGCCCTACAAAATCGTTTCTGAAAAAAAATTTCCATCACCTAAAATGAAGGAGCTATGCTTAAAAAACCGATCAATATTTCTTTTTTCGAAACCGGGGAAGGACCACGCTCTCACAGAAAACCAGCGTAAAATAGCAGCTGCTGTTTCGTTTGGCTGGTGAGTGTAGAAAACCGGAGACCCTTTTTACTGGAAAAGAGGCATTCCTTCTTAGTCCTCACGACTGACAACGCATCTACATTTTATTCGCAAATAATGATAGATGTAGGTGTCTATGGGCCACAGCAACCACTTACCATCAGGTGGACTGAGTGCTCACTTGTCACCCTAATTTTGTGAGATTATGGTTCATCCTGGGTCGAGCCACCTGTTTACTGCGGTGATAATACAGCAGCAGGGTGGCTCTGTTAAGTACTACTCATACTGCAGTCTCCCATCACATCCGTCTTCCACACATGACAATTAAGGCAAAGTCCTTTCTATTATGCAGAGGCTCATGCTCAGCAGCGAAAAATAATTTGTAAATATTGCTCACTAAACCAATAGATAAGCTGCCATATTTGACAGTAGATAACTTGTAAAAATAAACAAGTATAATAACAATTTCATTATTTTATAAAAATGTTATTTCATAATGTTTACAGATCATCATATTACTGGCTGTGCAATGCCCTGGACATTTACTGCCCTGTGCAGTGGGAATATGGCCGCTTAAATGTCAACTACACTGTTGTCTCGAAAAGGAAAATTGCCAAGCTTATTGATGAAGGAATTGTTAATGGTATTTTTTAAACAATTTTTTTTTGCTTAAAATGCCACAACAGCATTTTCAGTTTTTTTTTTAATATCAACTGTACATGTTTTTAATGTACTGAGAAAACGTCGTACATAGCAGTTAGCAGTGTTTTCATTGATTTGTCGATCCATTTTGACATAGTGCTGTTTGAGAAGCATTACTTTTAGATCGAAACACATTTTTAAAAAACACGAAGGCAAACCATAAATATAAAATTTATTTCGGTTTAGAATTCCTTGTCAAACCTATTAGATCTAATAATATCAGGATATTATTACGGGGCAGATTAAGCAAAACCTTATGGACAAGGACTTGATTGATTGACTTGACTTCTGTTGAAATAGAGGGTTACGATATTACCACATAAGTAAACAGATATGGAGTGGCTCATATACACCTACATTTATCCTCAACTAAGTATCAAAATGCAGAAACGCTGTCATCCTTGAGGACTTAGATAGAATGAATACCTTGTTACCAGTAAAATGGGTTTCGGGTTCATGTTATTCACCTTAAGAAACACAATAGCATTGTGCTGCCTTATTATGCTGATATTCTGTGCAAGCGTGGTTCTCCTTGGTCGAGGCAACTCATTTGCACCGCAGAGTGACTCTATCACATGTTGAAAGGTTAGGCCTAGTTTATGTCCTGTGTTTGCTCGTGCATTTGTCGTACTGTAACTGTGATATGTCCTGATCTTTTTATATCTTTTGACAGTATTCGGAATTTATCTCCGTAGTTGAAATTGACAATTAGAGCATCAGCGTCATGATACTTTGTTTTCAGATTGGGACGACCCACGCCTCTATACTCTGACAGCACTACGCCGCCGTGGTGTTCCCGCATCCGCTATAAATTCATTCTGTGCCGGTTTGGGAGTAACGGGAGCTGTGGGGGCAGTTGACCCTACCATGTTAGACGCAGCTGTGAGAGATGTGCTTAACGTCACCGCACCCAGGTAATTGTTTCTATCCTTTTTATTTAGATTCGGTCTTTTATATTTGAAATATTAAATTCAAAACACATACATTTTTATATTACACAATTTCAATGTTAATTTGATATTTAATGTGCTCCATTTCGCCTTTTAGGGCAAATGTAAAAGTAAATGTAAAACTATTATTTTAAAATATTGATTAAAATTAAAAAAAACTAAAGCCGAACAATTTATCAGTTAATTCATTTACGGCTGTTAATTTTATGCTTCTAGATTGAAATAATCAATCAAATCTTCAAGAGTATTGTGATGACAGTAAAAATTCAACCTTAATTAGTGTAGATAAGAGTATAACCTTTAACGGCTCCGTGACGCAGTGGCTTAGCAATGAGTTTCAGCGCCAAGGGCCGAGGGTTTGAATTCCACACGCAACAGTATTTGTATGGCTTACAAATAATTGTTCCGGGTCTGTATGTTTGTCCTTGTGAAATTTATGTATGTAAACTGCCCCCACATTACAGGAGAAAATCCTAGTGTGGAGGTAAGGCTTTTCTTTTTTAAAACAAAAATCAAAACCTAACTATTGACTTCTAATCTTTAACTTGTTGTATTCTATTCATTTTAGAACAATGGTAGTCCTAGAACCCCTGAAAATTACAATAGCTAACTATAAAGACAATGCGCCGAAGGAATATACAGTACCAGATTTTCCGAACCAGCCCGAAAAGGGATCTCATAAGGTGTTGTTCAACAAAGTGCTGTATATAGAATCCACTGACTTCAAAGAGCAACCGGAGAAGGGTTACCGTCGCCTAACCCCGACACAGTGTGTAGGCTTACGATACTCCGAATATGTTATAAAGGTATAGTATAACTACAGTCTAACTACTATTAACAGTCGGTTATCGAATAAAGCCGGGGCAATCGTGCGGTACAGAGCGGAGCAAGACGCGGACTGAACACTTCCCGAGCGGCCCTTAGCCGCATGCGAACTATTGTCCTGTCACGCAAATAAATCCAAATGGTTCACACTACATGTGCGGTAAAAAATTGTGGGTCGTCCTCCTTTAAAGATAAAGAATTAGTTTAATCAGTTTCCACATACACATTAATTTGTTTAAACGTGAAATACAATAAAATCAGTTTATTTTTATTTTTTATTACTTCCCGTTCCGACAGCTCTAGCAATTTATTGTTTAGGTTCGCTTTTCCGACAACATCAGACGCGATGACTGACTATATGTTCCTCTTAGGCTGTGGTATAACCACTTAATCTTATATTCTTATACTTTGCCTTCATTCTGACCTCTGGAAGCCGGATTGTTTACTGGAGCTAGACTTTAGATATCTTTGACAATGCTTCCCCTCTCTGGTCCGGGAACAAATGTCTAGCTGTATTAGGTAGAATACACCGGCTTTTTCTTAAAATATCAACCCCTATGGAAAAATGGTGCACCCTGATGTTTGACGAACGAGGCTCTGACACATAAACATCATTTATTCTACTCTCGTGCTTCTTCTGCCACACCCAACTTTCACTGCCATACATTAAAGCAAGGACTAACACATCATTCTGAATTGCCATACGTACCTTTTTTGACACTTTCTGGCTTACCACAATAGAGTTTAGAGCCTCATTTACTCCTATTGCCTGTGTTAATTCATTCTATAGATAAATACACTTCCCAAATACACATACTCGTCCACTTGCTCAATCAACACCCCTTCTATTCTTATTTCACATATTGTTTTACTTTCCTTTAAAAACCATCACTTCGTCTTACTTGCGATCACATTCTGCTATAACGACGAGATAATGGCGGAAAATTCAACCAGAAATAAACTTAAATGTTGAGGAGGGAGCAGCATTAAGGCTCCACCAAATAGTTACGATATAACGATTGATAATATTTTGCAAGCATTCTAGATAGCAATGTGTGGAAAAATTCGCAAAATTAATGGAGCACTTTTATATATCGGCATATGTATGTTATAGAGCGAAGCTAAATTTTATTCACTCTCCCTCTCCCTCTCGGGTGATCGTCAGCCCTCAGCGCCGCAGAAAGTGGCTCCAAGCACGGTTTTTTCCAATTTTAAAGAAAACACACTACACTATGCATGAAAAAAGTGTAGGTACGAAATGATCCTTGATAAATTTGCTATTAACCTTTTTTACAGGCAACAGCGATATCACTTATAGTTTCCGCGCAATCTGCTATGAAAAATATATTTTTTTAATGATCAATCAAATATTTTTTGCTCAGTTTAGTTTTTTAAAAAAATATCTACTTTACCGCCAATATATGTATGACTAAAGTAAAGAATTAGAATATGTTCTTTAAAAAGAAGTATGATTTATTTCTAACCTCTTTTATTTCATGTTGCTATACTACTTTTAAAATTTAATTGATTCGGCCATTCAGTTTTAACGGATAAAACCACATTTCATTACACTTGTGGCGGGGAGGGGGAGTGGATAAAAAAAATGCCGATAGATAAAATTACATTTTTTTTATTTTGCCAAAATTTTAGCTAGAATGATTGAACTAATAACGCATCCATTATTGCAATAATGCGCCCGCGTCCTTGCTAAACAGTTGCGTTCTTATCGTCCAGTTTTCCCGTGTGTATACTTCTACAGGCCACCGCCAGCACTACACCGTTAGCGAACGTAAAACCTAAATGAGGCCCTACTAGTGTTATTAGAACTGGTATGGTACGTGTAAAATCACATGCGTCCTAATACATTATGTACTGACAATAGCCATCGGAATATCGCAGGATACCAGAATGCAAGTGTCCTAGACCTACCGCGTCGTTACTTTCGCAGCAGTGATCGCATGCACCATAATACAAAATTTACTAAGAACAGATATCGCAATAACGCATACGGTATTATCGACCGTTTTATCGCAGCTATCTGGAAGAGCCTTTGCCAGTGTGGGTCTCTGCACCCACAAACCAGCCTGCCCACTATGGGTTAGCACTTTTGAGCGATGCAAATCTAATGAGCTATTGAGGGTGATGCGATGATATTATATAATTAGATGGATATGAATGCCATTTCTGTCATAACTTCTCATTATTATCTTTTAACACCTAGTGAAAGAAATCGGGTGATTTTCTCTCTTACGATCTCAAATAATTATTATATATTCATTCGGTATACGCGGGCATAGAAAGAAGGCTCGTTACGCCGTAAGAGAAAATCACCCGATTTCTTTCACTAGGTGTTTTTGTTTATTTAATTATTTGAGATTATTATTTATTTTATCTCAACAAGTATTCATTATTTTGTAGTATTACTAGCGATCCGCCCCAGATATTCGCACGGGTGATTTCTCGATCTCGATAACAGCGCCACCTACCGGGTCCAATTGTGAATCTAAACCATTCTCGAATCAACTTAAGCACACGCACAACATTTCATCGAAATCGGTCCAGCCGTTTAGGAGTTCAGTCACATACACACGGACAGAATAATTTTATATACTAACAGGATAGTCATATTTAAAAATAAAAATTCTTTCCATATAAATCATATCCATTTTACGACAGGTATCAAAAGTTATTAAAGATGATGCTGGTAAGGTTGTTGAGGTTGAGTGCCAAGCTGAACCAGTAACAACCGCAGAGAAACCAAAGGCCTTCATCCATTGGGTATCTGAGCCCATTGCTGTCGAAGTGCGGCTCTACGAACCTTTGTAAGTATTGCTGAAAAACCTGGCGTTAATATTAAAAATTACTTAAAACCTATCTTACATCTACCTACATATAAAAATCAAACCACTATTGTCGCAGAAAAGACTTGAGTAAAACTGTTGTTAAATATAATCTTTATAGTGGGCCTATATTCACCAATAATTTCTTGTAGAAATTCGAAATAAGTCGATCCATATCTATATTTTAAATTTTCTAGAATACCTGATTAAAATGAAAGAAAACTGTTATGCAACTTTACAACCTATACACATTAAAAATATACGGTTCATAATATACAGACATTAAAAATTATTTTAAAGGATAATTTGTCATTATAAAATGAAAAAAGTATAATTGTACACCGTACAACTCCCACCGAAGAATAAAAATACGAGTATAAGCGCATAGCCCAGATGATCTGCTCGGGTCGGGGGGCATGTGTTGCAAGCATTTATTAGCTTTAATATTGCATATTTTTGATGTGTAATTTTGTTACAGAACATAAGCATGTTCATTTCATTTTTAGTTATGAATATTGAATAGTTGGCTTTTAAATAAATGACAAAAAAGGTTAACTACAGAGTTTCTTTTGCTGTTTCATCTCCAGACAGCAGGACCTCATTTTGAAACGGTAGTAGATTAAAAAAGTTGGCAATTGACAAACGAAATTGAAAAATGGACTTTTATTCCATTTATTTTCATATACATAAACAATGTAGTTCAAGTCATTGACATAATAGTATTATTGCAATGTAAGCGTAATAGTCCAAGATCCCAGGGACACTAGACGTCACTTATTTTCTGACGAACGAAATATGTGTGCTTGGCCAGACGGCCATTTTCCAGATTTCAGGTAATTAAGGTAGGTAAAAACATTGCTCACCTCATGTTGATTCTGTCAGCAGATTTTTACGTATAATGTTATATAATATCGTTAAAAATCAATCATCAATACTCTCAGACACTTTCCGTCGGCAGTATCGTTTTGCAAACGCTTTAAAGCTCTCAACAAAATTACTCAATTTTACTTACATTCTGAAGCTCCGTTCTTATATACAACGTGTTCCAAAATTCAACGATAAGCCAACACCGGAGGATAGACCTGCCCCGGACTAATCGGGTAAAAAAAGAAAAAAAAATATATCCCAATTATATTTTAAGTTATATAAAAAAAATGAAATTCTTCAGAAATTGAGACCGTTTATGATATTTTTCACTACCATGACCACAATTTTTTAAATATTTTTTTCTTTTTTTTTTATAGGCAACCTGAATAGTACTGCTATCTACCACAATTCTTAAAAACTCCAGAATAACTTGTTTTATCACGAAAATTAATGAAACTTATTTTAAAAAAAGCTTTTACAAAAATTTACTTCGCAAATATCCGCGTTATAAAATAAAATGATGTGTCTTACCTAGTATGAAGAAGCACCTCCCGCCCTCCCTCAATTGCGTGCACTAACCCCGTCACCACTAATCCCAGCACCGCTACTCCCAACACCACTACACTAGGCAAGACACACCACTGACGATAATACGACACGTGTTTCGCCTCTACACGAGGCATCCTCAGGTGATATAGACTCTACGGTGGCTAACCGCTAAGTGAGCGGCGAGCCAAAACAACTGCCTTTTATACAAACCGATGACGCAACCGCTCTCTACCTAAGAAGCGAGCGACTGCGTCATGCGATAAAACATGCGACCAATCACCGCTGGACTTACGCAGCCGTTTGTAAAATTAAAAACAAACCGCCGCGCAACGCCCACATTATTAGAGAGCAGGCTTGAAGATATTTAAGAGAGGTGAGTTAGTAACATTTGTTTGTTCATTCAGCAATGCAACGGTATTATTATTACTTTTTAATATCTCTAACTGTTCCAGCACACACAGCCGCAGCCCTTTATTACACGTATGTAAGACTTTAAACTTATTTTATTCCCTAAATTTTTTGAAGACTTTTACTTTTAACCAAATTTAACTTATCGTGGTGTAAAAAAAAAGTATGAACACTAGTATGGCAAGTTTTTTTAAAAATTGACGCAACTAACCAATATTCCAAAATGGTATAATACTCTAGGAAAACAAGTTATAAAAAAATATGGGCCTATTATTTCTTAACAGGGGCCAAATGACGGTCGGGTGTAATAAAAGTATTATTTCTTGAAAAATGTTTAATATTTCAAAACAAATGGTACAAACAGTTTCACGTGTAATTTATTAAGTTATTAACATTATAGCAAATGTTCGAACTGTTTGCCACCAGCATTAATACATGCACGACATCGCCTTAAAAATGATCGTTTTATTTGTCTTGCATATCTTCTGCTATTAATGTAATCAGCAGCCTGAGTGATATTTCGACGAAGCTCGTCCAATGTCACAATGGGTTTTGAGTAGACCCTGTTTTTAAGACAACCCCAATAGAAGAAGTCCAGGGGGTTCAAATCGGGTGAACGGGGTGGCCATAAGATAGGACCAAGTCGCCCGATCCAACGCCCTGGATACTCTTGATTTAAATATTCTCGCACAGGACGGGCATAATGTGCTGGGCAACCATCATTTTGGAACCACATGTTTTGAAGATCACTTAAGGGCACGTCGTTTAACAATTCTTGCAAGTCATTTTGTAAAAAGTTTAAATAACTATTGCCATCTAAGTTTCCTTGTAACTCAAAGGGCCCAATTACTTTTCCATTTAATATGCCGGTCCATAGGTTAACCTTGAATTGATATTGGGATTTGTCTTGTCTCATCAAGTGTGGATTTTCATTACTCCAACTATGTAGATTGTGAAGATTTAAATACCCATCTTTCTTGCACGTTGTTTCATCCGACCATAGAATTTTGTCTAGGAAGTGGGGATCTTCACTGTGCCTTTGCAGCATTACACGGCAAAATGTGACCCGTAGCGGATAGTCCCGCGGTAATAACGTCTGTACACGCCTGTAGTGATATGGGTGAAGCTTGTGACGTTTTAATATTCGATGTGCAGAACTTTTCGGGATTCCTGTAGCTTCTTCTATGGCACGTACCGAAGTAGTCGAGTCATTTTCTATCTCCTTGAGAACTTCTTCATCACGATCCAATCTAGGTCTTCCAGCGCTGCTCCTATTGGATGGCATACGACCCTCCGAAAACGCTTGATGCACATTAATAAACACTCGATAATCAGGATATCTTTGAGCATTTGGGTATCTTTCTGGATACAGTCTGCTAGCAGCGTTAGCATTACATCGGCATTCTCCATAGATTAAATGCATATTAGCGTATTCCTGTGGTGTGTACGGTTGCGGCATGTTAAACGCCAAACAGTCCAAAATGCGCCAGAACTCTAAATCACAAAACACACAATCGTAGTCCAAGATAATGCCAGGTCAGTTCAGTTTGCAGATCACTTCCAGTCCAAATAATGCCAGGTCAGTTAAGTTTGCAGGTCGATTCCAGTCCAAAAAGCCAAGCCAAAAGTCGATAGTATGTACGAGGGCCACGTAAGTTGAATTGGGTACGGTGCGCAGTAAACAAAGGAGCAGAGCGTACTGAACCGACTTGCTGAGAATAATAACAGCTTCTCTACCTGCCCTGTTGTTGTCTCTTTTTAACGTAAATATCTCTATCTATCTATCTCTCTCTAACATCTAAGGTATTAATGCCCCATTCGAATTCCTAGAAATTGTAACAGGAACCCATTTTGGGCATGTAGTAAAAGTGATTACTGACAATTACAATTTAAGGAATTTGGCCCCTGTTAAGAAATAATAGGCCCATATTTTTTTATAACTTGTTTTCCTAGAGTATTATACCATTTTGGAATATTGGTTAGTTGCGTCAATTTTTAAAAAAACTTGCCATACTAGTGTTCATACTTTTTTTTACACCACGATAAGTTAAATTTGGTTAAAAGTAAAAGTCTTCAAAAAATTTAGGGAATAAAATAAGTTTCATTAATTTTCGTGATAAAACAAGAGTTATTCTGGAGTTTTTAAGAATTGTGGTAGATAGCAGTACTATTCAGGTTGCCTATAAAAAAAAAAGAAAAAAATATTTAAAAAATTGTGGTCATGGTAGTGAAAAATATCATAAACGGTCTCAATTTCTGAAGAATTTCATTTTTTTTATATAACTTAAAATATAATTGGGATATATTTTTTTTCTTTTTTTACCCGATTAGTCCGGGGCAGGTCTATCCTCCGGTGTTGGCTTATCGTTGAATTTTGGGACACGTTGTATATAGGCAGACCGATCCAACGGGTCAATCGTCCCCTAGACCCAATTTTTTAATGCCTCTGTGGATATAAGCGCGTGGGTATTCACCGCGCGCACGAGCGCGAGTCACGCTGTTAAAATACTTTTATTTTACATTAAAAAAGCTTGTACTCCAGATAATACATAATCATTGTCACTGTCACTATCTGTTTAAAACCGCCAAATAAACAGCGATTATGAAAAAAAAACATAGTATAAAAAACTAATCTAAACCAAACGTCCCACGCGTTTCGAATTTTTAATTCGTTGGCAGTACTGACGCGTCGACGGCGGGGACGATAAACGGCGGGGGGTCGGGAGGGAAGATCGAATGCCGTAAGGGTGGAATTTAACTGTTTCGGGTTATACTCTAACCACTGAACAACGCGGTCTATATTTTCAAAAGTTACACTACCTAAAATTAAATTGCAACTTATTTTTAATTTCAGATTCAAACATAAAAATCCAGAGGATCCAAACGAAGTTCCGGGTGGTTTTCTGTCCGATTGCCGCGAAGACACTTTGAAGGTGGTAGTGGAGGCCTACGCCGATCAATCGATAAAAGTTGCAAAAGTGTATGACAAGTTTCAGTTCGAGCGAATCGGATTCTTTTCCGTTGATCCTGATACCTCTTCTGAAATAGTAAGTTTAACTAATATATTTCAGCATTGTCATTGTGAGGGCATTCCGTCATTCCTGCATTATAAGACATACCGAAATTTAGCATAAGATACGTAACTTTATAATTTTTAAGCTTTCCTTTTTTTAAAGTTTATTGTTAAGTTGCTAAGTTATAATGGTTGTTGGTGGTTCTATTAGTCATAAAGAGGATTTAGCTATACATATAATAAGTCTATAGATAAGTGCGTGTGTGAAAATGAAACTCCTTAGATTATTAATAGGTCATCGCGCGCTCTGACTAGATACCGCACTACCTGAAAATAACAGCTCCGTGAATCGAAAGACAATTGCAAGGATGCTAGTGTGCGTGAAAAATTGTATATGCCAGCAGCTTAACTATTACCCGATTAACGGCAAAAATTATTTTATGCTATGGCTTAGTAGTTAAGTTCAATGTTATGATAGCGAATGTATCAATATATTTGTTTATATTATGTATAGGTTTTTCTTCTGAATAAATGTCATATAAATTATAAGGCCTCATTTTTATCAGTTTAATTTTTATATTTAAATGACCCGGCGGTAAAAGTTCATGATAAACTTTCAATCCCACCATACACACAGCATAATTTTATTGCGTGTTAATCCAGGTTTCACTTTAGTCTGTAAACAAAACATATCAATACAGAAAAAAATCACGTTTCTTGTGTGGTCTTCATACACGAAACGTGATTTTTTGCGTCCTTTAATATTTTATTTTATTTTATGTTGTTATAGCAGCAATATAAATACACATTCTGTGAAAATTCCAAGTATCTACATATTACGGTTCATAAGATACTAGCCTGTTGCTAATAAGCCTGCTGACAGACAGACGGAACGATAGTGGAGACTTGGGTCCCGTTGATACTCTTTGGGTACGGAACCCTAATAAACGTGATTATGTCATTTGAGCAATACTACAGAAATAAACATTAAATAATATAGAATTAGGTTATATTATAATAAGTTAAATATATTATATTATAAAATATAGTAACAATAAATTCACATAAAAAATCTCAGCCACGGGGAACTTTATTTTTGTATGCGCGGCAACACTGAATAGCGTTTTTCATATTTTGTGACTTATTTATGGCTCGTGTTATTTTATGTTAAAATTTCGAAATTGTATGAGACTTACTGATAGTATGTGATTCCAGTGTCTTTCTTATTTCTTGTAGTATTATTTTTACACAGTTTCAATACGTAAAGTGGTATTTTACTTCGGATTATGATCAAAATTTAATAAAACATTCGTACGTCCACCTCACACGTTGCCTGCAACGCGACTGGCCCGGGTACGTCGATTTCGGCGTAGTATTTGTTGCCGCATTTTACATGAGCGCCGGCGGTATCTAGTTAGTGCGCGCGATGACTTATGATTAATCTAAGTGAAACTCATTGCGCCAGCAAACTGAACCTTTTAGTCTGTCTGTCTGTCCGGGCTTATCTTCGGAATAGTTGAACCAATTGTAATGAAACTTTTCGAACAGATAGAAAGCAATGCCAGCCGAGATCTAGGGTATATTTTATCTGAAAAACTTGTTTTATTTTTGGAATAATAATAAAATGATGAAAAATCTTTGATTACCTTAAAAAATTTAAAAAACTCCACGTCGATAGATCCAGACGAAACCGGGGCGGCTTGTTTGTTATTAATAATAATTATTATTTCTTTTGCCTTTGCCTCATTGGTCTAGTAGTCGAAAACGTAACTCCTAATTTTATGGTCCCAGGTTCGAATCCCGGATAGGCACAATATTAGTTATTAGGTTTTACTATCTACAAATTCTCATCATGCCGGAGTCAGGAAATTTGCGGTGTTTTACCCCAACCCTATGCTTTGAAAAGTATCGTTCTTCGGTCGTGTCGGGTTGCCATTCCATCGAACTAGTGAGAGAATAGAAAGTGTGCGCATACACTCGTGCACTAACCCGTGTACAAATCCAACTTTATTACTTAATATTATATTATTTAGAGAGCACTGGACACTGGTATGTTAATTTAAAGTTCCTTTATTAAACAAAACTTATTTTTCAGATGGTCTTCAATAGAACCGTTTCTCTGAAGGAAGATATTGGAAAATAGGCAAACAGTAGCATGGAATAATATTCATCTATTTATATAACGTGATTTTTTACTATTTATGAAATAAATGATTTTAAAATGAAGTTTCTTTTGATATCATTCTTTATTTTACAATTCTACCCTAAATATATTTAACTCTATACTTGGCAAGAAAAAATATTTTAGAAATATTGAAAAGAATTATCTTAAATATGTTCTTGGGTATCATATTAGATACATTGCCAGACCCTTAACAATCAACGCTATAAAATCTACGTATCTAACTTGCTACACTGGCAGTCTTTGAGTGCAGTTAATAAATGAGTTTTAAATATACTCGTAATTGTAACAAAACTAAACATAAATGTCAACATTCTCAGTGAAATAACAAAACAATAAAACATAATTATTTTGTACTTCTATATACGTATAAAAATTAACATAAAAAACAGCCTTTGCATCTTATAGATCTAAATTATTGGTAAATTGAGATCAATCATAAAAATCAAGTCAAAAATCAGTCTTACAATTAAAAATAAAATATAAATAAATAAATAAAGTATTATTTTTTAGTATAAAGGTATTCTATGAAACAATTACGTTTCGGCAATAAGCACAACCTCAATTTACATTTTTGACAAAAAAAATTTAGTCAACCCCTTTGTGCAATACATACACCTTCCTCTGCTGGTTATTATAGTTGGATAATGAGCAACTTGATCATACCATACAGGTCCATCTGGTGGTCTTTCAGCTGCTGGCCTCTGTATAGTCTTGGTTGATTTCATGCCAGGCCTGCTGATATCGCTCATATCAGTTCTTTCATACCTCCGTAAGCTTTCAGAAATTTCCATTCTAAAGTTTTTTTAGTGATTTTCGTTTTTTAGTATCCATTCTGGCTTTTCTATCACGCCGATATAAAAGCCAGGAATTGTTTATACAGATGTCGAGTATTTAAGAAAATATTGGAAAATACCAGCGATGGCCTCGGAATGGTGTACGATATAGAGCGACCAATATGTTGGCGAGATCAACACCGCCCATTTTTTTATAGGATAAGGGTGACAAACGAGCACACAGTCCACCTGATGGTAAGTGGTCGCTGTGGCCCATAGACATCTACATCTATCTTCGATTAAGAGTCAAAATGCAGATGCGTTGTCACCTGTGAGGACTAAGATGGAATGCCTCGTTTCCAGTAAAAAGGGTCTCCGGTTCTCTACACTCACCATACGAAACACAGCAGCGTTAAGCTGCTATTTTACGCTGGTTTTCTGTGAGAGCGTGGTCCTTCCCCGGTCGAGCTGACCCATTCGTCCTACAACCATAATATAGATGCAGCATGGCTCTACCACGTATAAAAATGCCCATGTTAGTGTTATATTCTTTTATTAAATTGGGGCAAGCCACTGGCACTTTTGTACCCTCTTCTTTCTTGTAACGAACCACATTCTGGGTAGGATACGCATCCACAAAAGTACATGCAGCAGTAACACATTTGTTGTCGAACCATTTGACAACAGCAATCTTGTTTTTATTGCATACGACTTGTGCATGAGATCCTCTACCATTTTTTTTAGATTTTTTATCCGTGGGTAGTTTATTCCCCGCTCTTCGGAGCCTGTTTGCTCGGATTATACCCATTGCAAAAATGCCGCGTTTATTGCGCAAATATTTTTGTACACGCACCTAGTTGCCCAGACTAAGGCCGACCATACAGGGGCCCATACAGCTGTTAGATTCGACGGACAACTAAGTGTGGGGCTCAAATGCCTATGGATATTTAATATATATGGATTAGGTACTTCATGCTACCAACCTGGGTCAGAAGCGAAGACGAACCACAAGGCACGTTCAGGCGTTAGGTGTAGTGAATGTAAGTAGTGTGTGAGAAGTGTATATATGTTTAACCTGAATTAGCCCTTTTTAATCAGCAGCAACCCTGACTCCAGCACCGCCACCTTATGTGGTATCACTCCAGCGGCGTCACTCGGTGTCACTCAAAGTCTAGCGTCCCTTAGCACAAATCTATAATCTAATACGAACACTGGTTCTCGCGGGTCGCGCGAGTTTAGAGATTTTAACCGTCATAGGAAAATATCTCCCGAGTTAAATCAAAGGGCACAAAGCAACTCGTCGACGCGAATTAATATTGTCAGAATGCACTTATGCATGCAACCACTATACAACTTGACGTTAATTAATTGTAAAGACGTTAGTTAATCGCTCAAAACTCAAAATTCAGCCTCGTTGACACGTAAAACAAACAAAAAAAGATTCTCTTGACGCGTCCCGTTCGACACGACTTCGAATGGAATGCGAGCGCGCGAAGGGGCGGCGGTGACCTTGCTACGGTGCTATGCATGCTCCGAGCGTGCGTTATGAATTCAATTTTCAAACGGTTAATATTTTGCCTAAACAATTTTAACAACTCAATAGATGTGTAAAAGTTATCGAAACACAGGATTTTGCAAGCAGGTTGTCGAATAGATTATTTTCTTCATCCGTGAAAGAGTGAAATCTGAACGTGTCATCGCCTCCAAAGATCAGGAAGTTGTAAATTATTCCAGAGACACCTGCGCGAACAAATATTTTATAACCCAATTTTTCCGGTTTATTTTTATATATTGTTTTCGGCTGCCTGCTCTTTTTCCTTTATGTGGAATCATCATTTCGTCTATGCTGAAATGTGTCTCTTCTTCTACTTGTAAACAATTCTCACTTATTTTTTGAAGAACTGGTCTCACCTTATAATACCTATCACCATCGTCTTTGAAGTTGTCATTAAAATGCAAATAACGCCTCAGTAATTGGAACTTCTTGAGGGTCATTATATCAGCTACTTTGTCGCATCGCGTAAGTTTAACCTAATAATCTGTATAAGCTGGCAATTTATTGACACTCATGTATATAAGAATTGCCAGAAAATCTTTGATATTGTCTTCTGTAATATTTATTGAATTGCCATTTAATTGTGTGCTATATAAATGTGTTTGTTGCACTATAAGAGCAATGATGTCATCAGAAAAAAAAAGCCTAAAGTATTCAATTTGACTTTTCTCTTCACGTTGCTCAAACGCGATATCATCCACTTCTGCACAACCAGTAAACTTGAAGCGACTCCAATTAGGTTCTAACCTTTTTGGTGGTATTACTCTGCGCTCTAGGCCTCTTTGAACGAGTAGCTGTTGAAGGATAAAGTCAAACAAAGGTGACGGCGGCGGTAACTGATTACGCCGCTTGAAGTTACTAACTCTTGTTGATAAAGGTGACGGTACCGGACACCAAGGACTAGTCTCAGTTTCTGACGGATTGGGCGATAAAATTGATGGCGAACAAGGGTTGATTGATGGTGATGACACTGATGACTGTTGATATAGTACCAAAGATGTTGAAGCAACCACTTGATTTACCTCAATATCGTCATCTGAGAGAAGATTTAGGTTTTCTATTGAAGATAGCAGTGATGGAGGTGGTGAACTGCTATCGGAGTGCGCTGGGCGGGTGTAGTACTGAAATTCATCCTCAAATGATCACTTTCGTCCAAATCTGATTTCGCTTTGTTGTTGAATAATAAGGTGAGGAAGTACCTGCGGAAGAAAACAAGAAATAATTATAATAAAATTGTCATCTTTGACCACAACAGCCAATCTAATCGTAGCCTGACTATAGCCGCGGACTGGGAATCAAACCCGAGTAGTATCTATAAACGAGGCAATGTCACATATTTGACACGTAGCAAAAAATATCTAGAATGTTCGCCATCTGGCAATGTATCATATTTGCTACACTCGAAAAACACATAAGATAACATGCACTTACAATTCATTTAGGTACAGAAAATAACGTTTATGACTAGAATATATAATAAGCTATGCGAATTAGACTAATTTTGATAACAATTTGAACAAAATATAATAAATAATGATTATTCTTACCTTGCGATGCGTAGACGCATTCGATCGGTCAGCCATCTTGCGTTCTACAGCTCTTTTTGGTGCTGCAAGCACTTAAATAGAATTTTTGGTAGAAATATAAGTATATTTTCTAATATATTAAACAATAAAAATTTAAAAATTCATTTGAGAAAGTCTCGGGATTTTCTAAAAGTTGAACGTATCAAATTGTACACAGTGCCAAGAATAGGGTTAAAAGGTTTCTAAAATACTAAACCACTTTGTTCAGTGCAATCTAAATATATAAAATAATCTAATAATTTATTACTAAATTAATATTTTGTATTGCAACATTAAAGCGTAACTTTTTGTTTTGATTTACTCTGGCATCTTTTTCCTTCTTCTGTCAACCTAGCCAGCGTGTGGTTGCTCTGTCCACTAAATTAATTAAAAAAAAACCCATGAAATAAGCAGTTTTTAAATGTTATTGCATGTTTTTCTTATGCATGCAGTTGTGGTCCTTCGAGTTTTAAGTAATTTCATCGTGGGGACAGTCTATAGTGCGCGATCTCCATAACGTTCGTGTGCCGTTCCCGCGTGTTCCCCATAGGTCTATACCGGTGTATTTCGTGTCGTGCCCGGTACTTTCGTTCTTTTATTAAGAACGAAGAACATTGGAGGATAGAAGAAGCCGATCAAACGAGGAGATCACCCAATTTGATTGTAAATTTTCAAAACCCAAGATTGGTAAGCATATTTTCAAGTTACCTCCGAATTCAAATCATAACTTGGAGTGTGACAGACATTAGCTGTGAGCTGTGTGCCTAGTGCGAGATGTTGTTTTTACGCACTCGATACCGTGAAAGTTAACTACAATTTGTATGGAATAAAATCAGCGCCAACTAGTGGCAAAATCGGAATCACCATCGAGCATTGACTCTCATTCCACAGTGAGAACGTTAACGCACGTGATCGGTTGGAGCGGCAATTTCGATCATTCGAGACGTAAAACTTTACACGGTCGATATCGAAAAAGTATTCACCTAAATTTTTACAGTGAGATAGAAGAGTGAGAATAATTGTTGAAGAGTTAATTTTATTTCGTTTTGTGAGAACGATATATAATTTAGCCAGGACATTTTTTTTTCCTTAAGAGGATGTTTGCAGCCACAAAGGCATTAATAACTAATAATAATAGATGACTGCTATTATAAAGCCAGTATTGAAGCAAGAGCTTGTGCATATTTTCGTCCGTTGTTACACCCCAATGACAGGTAATTTAAGGATAGATATCGCCTTTTCCAAGAAATTTTTCAAGTTTTTGTGTAAATAGCGTTTGATAAATCCAAGTTCTTACCATCACTATTTAATAATTAAGTCAGTAGTAAGTAAGTATCATAAGTTCACTTAACACTAAGTAACTAAATTCCATTTACTGCTCCATAAATGTCACCATAAAATCATATTAGAATGAAAACATCTTCATGTTTTTTGCTTTCAATTTAATACTTTCAATAATTAACATTAAAATAAAATGGCTAATTCTTAATCTCAATACTAACACAAACTGTCGAAACCTTGATCAAATTACGAAACATAAACAAATAGCTAATAGTGAATTGTGATTCCGATTATTGCCGCTAGTCGGCGCTGATTTTATTCTATACAAATCGTAGTTAACTTTCTCGATATCGAATGCGTAAAAACAAAATCTCGCACTAGGCCGTAGATAGATGTCTATGCACTAGGCACACTGATCCAAGTGAAATTATGGGCGAGAGAGTGACAATTTGCGATTGCGAACAGAGACAAGATAAATTCCGACCGCCTTCTTGACAGATCCTGTCACTGTCAGTGAAAAACGTAAAGCAACAAAAACAAGAAGGTTTTCTGCAGATTTTCTACATATTACGATTATCCATAGCGTTCCCACGAATAGCGAGGGAAAGGTTTGTCCCCCCAGCAGAGCCCCGCATCCCAGGGTAAGGCTGGCCTAATTCTGGGGTCGCCCGGTCCCAGGGCAGTGTGGCACGCTAACGACTAGGCTTGCCCCTAGCCATGCATCCATCCGCGCGGCAGACGTTGGATAGGCGGAGAGGGTAGGAATAGGGAAAGGGAAGGATAGGTGGTGTGAAAAGGAAGTTTGGTAAGTCAGAATGGGAAATAGAAAATGTAGGATATTACCGCCCAGGAGGGCAAGGGATAGGACAGTAATAGCTAGGGAAGCCGGGGTCGCATACCCGTATACTATACCACAACTACCGGACAGGTAAGTTGGGATGAGTATCCCATGACTGATGAGTGTGAATGAGTGTTGGAAGGGATAGACCTAGGCGGACGTTTCTAGACCAAATCAGAGACGTCTTGAAAAAAGGCCAGGTCAAGAGTACCCCAAACCGATGAGCATATATGAAGGGAATAATGAAAGTGGACGAAGCGAAACAAGTAGGTAAGGATCGTAGCAAGTGGACAGAAGTGGAATCTGCCTACCCCTACGGGAAAGAGGCGTGATTATATGTTATACATATTTCCCTAACAAAATGCCGAAAGCAGCATCAATAACCGCTTCGACGGAGGATGAGCTAAAACGCCTCAGGATAAAAAGAGGACAATTGAAGGCGTGAGATGCCCTCAAAGGTATTTTGTGATAATGCTAAAACTTTTAAAGGAGCACAAAATACTCTAAATGTATTGTACAACCTACAATCTTCCAATTATCATAGAGACTATAAATAATTTTTGTTCTCAAAATTACATTACTTTCAAGGTTATCCCAAGCTATTCTCCTGAGTTTGGTGGATTGTGGGAGGCAGGTGTTAAGAGTGTAAAATACCATTTAAAAAGAGTGGTTGGTAACCTGATGTCTAACCTATGAAGAACTAAATACTGTAATAATCCAAATTGAGGCAGTATTGAACTCTAGCCCATTAGTTTCTGTGAATTAAAATGATTGTCAGTATTTAATGCCTGGACATTTTCTAGTTGGAACGGCTCTGACATCTTACCCCGAAATTGATCTTAGAGATGTTTCAGTTCATCGCTTAAAATTCTGGGATATTTGTACAAAATTAAAACAAGATTTTTGGAAACTTTGGTGCAATGACTACTTAACATATTTTTTTTAATTTTAAGTACTACTCCATTGCAATGGATAATGGCCCGGATTGTAAAAACTTCCTGGAAATGGTGGTAGAGTAAGAGTAGCTGATATAAATAAGAAATTAAAAAGGTATTGCAGATCTATATCTAAATAGTGTCCTTTGCCTTTACGAGTTAATAACTAGTTTTATATTTTGCCCGGCCCTAATTATGTTCAGTACAAACTAAACATAAAATAATGTAATAATTTTTTACTAAATTAATATTTTGTATGGCAACATTAAAGTGTAACTTTTTGTATCGATATACTCTGGCTACTTTTTCCTTCTTCTGTCAACCTAGCCTGTCCACTAAATTAAGTAAAAAAACACAGAAATAAACAGTTTTCAAATGTTATTGCATGTTTTTCTTATACACACTTCATAAATAACACTATCTGTACATTTAAAAAAATTGGACTCTGGATTTAGTCATTCATACATTTACAACAACCTACCAAATTCTTACTCTTTGAATAGGCCTCGCCTATACTTACCTCAAAGTGGGGATATTTACCATGCTTGGTATGCGAATTTAAAGCATTTTATATACTTATAATCATTGATGTGTTGTTAGTTGACTGTTTCCTGTAGAACCCGCAAACTACTGGTACTTTCAGGAAATGAAGTGCTGGATCAACTAATAATGATGATAATTTAAAGATTGAAATCTATGTATATGCCAAAAGAAAAGAAAAATTATATGTCATGCAAATCATCGCCACCGAACTTTTAAGTCTACAGCTAATAAGGTCCAGAAATAATAACGGCTCTTATGGGCAGTTTGGCCAAGGATTATAATGTCAAAGTTCACTTTGCACTCGAATGGCGTGGATGCTACGACAATTTTTAAATATGTATTTCTGTTTAAATTTTAAAAGGATGTAAATTTAAATATAAGTAAATTTAAAAAAAATTGGACTCACCCGCTTGTTTATCCTTGGGGTCTATGCACCAACGGATCTGCGTGGAGGTGGGTCATTAAAATCCCAACAAGAGAGAGGAATTTTGGGATAGCATGAGAGAGGTCTTGAATAAATGCGGAGAAAATGAACGGATCGTGATGTTAGGGGACTTTAATGGGTGGGTTGGAGTAAAGCGTGATTGGTATAAAGGAGTTCTGGGTACGTTTGGGAATAAGAGAGTGAATGACAATGGAAGAAGCCTGCTTGAAGTATGCTCGGAATGGAATTTGTGCGTGGCCAACATAATGTTTGACCACAAAAAGATCCATTTGTATACAAGAGATGAGGGTGAGTCTAGAAGTATTATTCATTTAGTAATTGCGGATGAAAGACTGAGGAAGAAAGTGCTAGACACTCGGGCATACCGCGGTTTAGGCCTCGACACAGACCACTTCGTGGTCGTAGCCCGAATGCGTGGCCTCTTTAAACGGTGGCGACACCGAGGGGCCGAGTCTACGAGTGGTTTGGACAGAGTAAAAGTGGAAAATCTACAAGAAAAAGAAAAGAAAGACGAGTATGTAGAGTAACTGAAAGAAAGTTTTAAAGGCATAGAAGCAACGGCGGATCCAGGGGGAGGGTCATGGGGGTCATGACCCCCCCCCCTGAGCTGGTTCCAGAACTTAGGTGGACCATTAGTTGAACATAATGATTTTATTTATATATTTTGTCACCATACAGATTTTATGTAATTATGTAAGTATATTTAATTAATTTAATATAATATAGTATAATAACTATGTATGCAAACGTATGCAAACGTTTGGGAACGAACGTATCGAAAATTTGAATTTTACCGCGCCACACTTGCGCGCGTTTGTCGACTACGTAAGCTTCAACATATCATAACATAGTTCTAAGTTAAAAAACTAATATTTCTTTCTACCTATAATGTGTTTATAAGTGTACCCTTATAAGTATTCTTAAAAATTGTTGCTGCACATTCATTAATTACAAGAAATGGTAAGTAATCAGTTTGTCATTATTCCAGTGCGTGTGTTTAAAATTAAATGTTATTGTTGTTAATGTTCATAAAGTTATGAGGTACGGTGGAAGATATGTGGGTACCTACTTACTGAAAGAGTGCTGCGTGACTTATGTAAGTACCTACCTATATATTTTTTTGGACGAGGAAGTTTGAAGAGCATTAAGCTTACTGACCTAACCTAAAATCTTAGATAAATTCACACAATGAAATCATGTGTATCGTCGTGACCACACTGATTTTAATGCCCTTTAAAAATAAAATAAGAGAGCAACCAACAGAATGAATATAACATGCATAAACTTAAAAATAATCTTGGTTAAAGTTTTTAAAAATATCTAGCGAAAACTTCGATGCAAACTATTGCGCGACACAAAAGCATTGCGCTTCATTAACAGGCATGCATTTACAACAAGTAAATAGTAATCTACCTACCTACTACTTTTTACTTTATTTGTATATTACAGATTTTTAAAAACTATAAAATATTAGAGAACCTGAAATTGTTTTGCTTGTTTAACACTATACTTACCTAAAGTTTTTTTTTTATAGGAGAGGGGCAAACGAGCATGCGGCTCACCTGATAGTAAGTGACTACCGCCGCCCATGAACAACTGCAACACCAGGGGAATCGCAGATGCGTTGCCGGCCTTTTACGTACGCTCTTTTAAGTACGCTCTTTTCTTGAAGGTCCCTAAGTCGTATCGGTCCGGAAAAATCGCTGATGGTAATCGATTCCACAAGGAGGTCGTGCGAGGAAGAAAACATCTTCTAAATCGCACAGTGGTGGACCGCCAATCATCCAGATGGTGTGGATGGTATCGGGAGTTCTGCCGCGATGTGCGTTCGTGAAATTTGGCGGCTGGGATTAATCCGAACAATTCCTCAGAGCACTCCCCATGGTAGATGCGAAAGAAAATGCAAAGGGATGCAATATCTCTTCGCAGTGCCAATGAATCGAGCCGATCGGAAAGGGCTCGGTCGTCGACGATTCGCGCAGCTCTGCGTTGGATGCGGTCAAGTGGAAGGAGCTGGCACTGGGGAGCCCCTGCCCAGAGATGGGAACAGTATTCCATGTGAGGCCGAACTTGCGCCTTGTAAAGTTGCAGGCGGTGTGCCGGCATGAAATACTGTCCCGCTCTGCTGAGCACGCCAAGCTTTTTAGAGGCCAATTTGGCCTTCCCTTCCAAGTGACCACGAAACTGCACGTCACTCGATATGTCGACTCCGAGGATACCGATACTGGCTGAGGCAAGAAGGGGAGTGCCTTGAAACTGAGGAGATACGACAAAGGGGTGCTTTTTAGCGGTAGTAAATAGGTATTACCTATTTGATGTAAGGGTCTTTATGGAAAATGCAGTGGACTGTAAAAACGTACATCAGCAAGACTGTACAAAATGAGTTGATAGATGTTTGCGCAGAAATCATCCAGGAAAACATTTTACAGAATGTGCGGGAAGCTAAATATTTTTCAATTTTGTTCGATGAAACAACAGATATATCACATATCTCACAGCTGAGTCTATCATTCCGATATTTGCATGATGGTATTATTAAGGAACATTTTGTGACTTTTTGTGATACTACGATGCTCTTAGACGTGAAGACAACAATTCAGGTGACATAGAGCCTCGATTGACAGGTGTAGCATTGGCGAAAATCGTTGTAAATCTGTGTACCAAATTTAACTTAGATTTATCTTGGTGTGTGGGTATTGGAACTGACAGCTGCTCGGTTATGGCATCAGATACAAAAGGTGCAGTGCAAGAATTGATGAAAATAGCCATTCATGCTAAACGTTGCCCTTGCAACAACCATGTGCTCAATAACTCATTGGCAAGACCATCCAAAGTAGTTTGCTATCGCAATACATCTGCACAATGAGAAAAGTTGTGGCATTTACCAATGCATCCGCTAAAATCATGAAATTTTTAAAATAGAACTCGGAGCTGCCATGCAAGGTATTTGTGAGACACGTTGGGTAGAGAGGCATGATGGGCATCTTCAATTTCAAGGATACCACTTAGTCGAAATCTGTAGCGCTCTGGAGAAGATTTCTGCTTGGCAAGACAATAAAACTGCCAATGATGCGCATTGCTTGCTGCAAACATTGCGCAGTTCTGACTTTATTATATCCTCCATCTGCTTAAGTGATGTTTTAGGTGGGTACTTTCCTAAATTATTTTGTTTCTTATTGTTTGGCAAATGAACTTATACGAGTATACTAAACCTACTTTAAAATTATGTTGTTGTTTTGTTAATATTTTATGCTACGAGTACATACCGTTTATATTAAGTTATAAATTCTTAGTTTATGCACTACAGTCACAGTCACTTACTTTTATTTTTCAGGTACTACTGTATCTTAAAGCAGAATACTGCAATCGAACTCAATTGATTTAAAAAAAAAGCTACTAAAAGACACTATTAATGATACTTTAAATGTTTTATAAAATAAAAGAGAAAATGTGGACGTAATCTACCGACAGCTTTTTGAAGAGGCCAAAGAAGTAGCTGAGCAGCTAGATGTAGAAATTAAATGCCCCAGAATAGTATCAAAACAAATATATAGGGCCAACAACCAACCTGCTCAATCTGCTGAAGAGTATTTCCGCAGAGCTATATACATCCCTCTTCTAGATTCAAGAATAAGTGATCTCCAGGACCGCCTGTCTCCTGATGTACTTAATTTGTTTCAGCTAAGCGTGTTCATGCCAAAAAGTGAATATAGTAATGAAGACATTGAAACTGTGAAAGAACTAGTTACCGACTATATATTACGAGTATTACTAGATAACACTCCAGTTTCTGTCATTGTAAATGAATATCGGCTGTGGATAGTGAAGTGGCAGGCGTGGCAGCGGAGCCAGGACTAATATAAAATTTTTTTTATGTATTATGGCTACACTCCCTGTCAGTGTAGCGACAGCAGAAAGGTCTTTTTCTACGTTGCGCAGAATTAAATCGTGGACGTACCCATTGACGTAAATGACGTAATAACACGTTTCGGGAGAAGACGTAAAAGAAAAATTGATTTGATTATTTAAATATATATATTTTGTCTGTTTCTATTTTGTTTGTTGGAAACCCTTGTCGTACCACCTCTTCACTTTTGCGGAGTTTTGCGTCATACCCCTCGACATACCTCTAGCTGTTATGACAAATCATTCACCACGGTTATGGAATATAAATAGGCTGCCTCATTCCGTGCATGATAGTGCTTCTCTGGATGTCTTCAAGAGAAGATGGCAATATGTACGTGTATATGTACAAGTTATTATGTGTTAAGTTTTTCAAGTGTACAATAAAGAATAAATATTTTTAAGTACAGTACTTACGTACATTAATAAAATACCTACTATTTACTTGTATCTATTGTTATCAAAATTAAATTATAATTTCTTGACTTGACCACGACTATGTGACCCCCTCCTGGCGCCAAAGCTGGATACGCCCTTGCATAGAAGAGATAGGTGTGATTGAAGATTTGTGGGAGACATTTAAGAAAGGGGTCGTGAATGTTGCTATTGAGGTATGCGGGGTAGCTAAAAGAAGGAAAAGAAGAAAGAACTATAACGTGTGGATGGATAAAGACGTACAAAGGGTTGTGCAAGAAAAAAAGAAAGCGTGGTTGAATAGGTTAGCAACAAAAGCTAACCAAAAAGTTCAAAAGGCAACGGATGACGAGATAAAGGAAGCAAGAACGAAGTATAAAAGATTGAAAACAGCAGCGAAAGAAGTTGTGTCTAGAAAGAAAGACTAACGAAAGGATGATTTCGATAGGAGGCTCACTGAAGATTCCCATTCAAACATTAAGTTTTTCTGGAAATCCATGAAAACAGCCAAAGGAAAAACTTCTACCTCAGAGCTGAATACAATCAGAAGTCAAGATGGGAGCATTATAGAAGGAGAAGAATGTGTGTTAAAAAGATGGAAAGCGTATTTTGAAAGAGAGGAGGTGCAGGTACAGCATCCGGCACCTTCCATGGAAATTAATGTAAATGTTGATGAAAGTGAGATAAGCACAACTTACTTATCTTCACGCACAATCCCTGACGGGGTAGCCAGAGAGAACAGATCGCCAAGTGTCACGATCCTTACAAACCTCTTTCGCTTCTTTCAGATTCATTATCTTCTTCATGCATGCACGTCTAGGTATCCGAGTACTCTTGACCCTACCCTCTTCGAGCAATTTGCTCACATGGTCTTCGAAAGTTAGTCTCGGTCTACCTCTACACCTTTTAATATTAACTTTCGCGCTATATATTTTCTTCACCATTCGGTCTTCACTCATTCGCTCAACGTGCCCAAACCACCGAAGCACGCCCTTATCAATTTTTGTGATAAGGTCATCTTTCAAACCTGCCATATTGCGAATCTCTTCGTTTCGCTTTCGGTCGGCCAAGGTAACGCCGCACATTTTACGAAGAAATCGCATCTCCACTGCATTCAACTTACTTTTATGCTTCTTCTGGCATACCCAGGTTTCGCTGCCATATAACAAAGTCGGTACCAACACTGCGTTATGTATTGCAAGGCGTGCACTCTTCGCTACGCCTTGCCTTTTGACTAACGCAGTCAGGGCACCATTGACTTTGTTCCCGGCAGCGACACGCCTGTCCACATCTAAATCACATCTTCCATCCCGGCTAAAAGCACTCCCCAAGTATACAATTTCATTTACCTGTTCTAGACATTCCTGATTTACCCATATTTCACACTTCGTTCTCTCTTCGTCCCTTTCAAATACCAGAACCTTGAGATAAGCATGGATGAAATAGTGAAAGCGTTGAAAAGTATGAGATTAGGTAAGGCTGCAGGGTATGACAGGTTACCGTCGAGATGCTGAGGGCTGGACAGGGCATAGTGGCTAGTTAGCTGTACCGCCTTTTCAATTTGTGTACCGGGAGACTGGTGCAAAGCCGTAATCGTGCCATTTTATAAGGGAAAAGGGTCACGGCAGGACTGCATAAATTACCGCCGTATAAGCCTTCTCAGCGTCGTCGGTAAATTGTATGCGAAAGTGTTGATTGAAAGGGTTGTGAATGAAACAAACGAAAAAATATGGGATGCACAAGCGGGATTTAGAAAGAGAATGGGATGTACGGATCAGGTCTTTTCCTTGCGGTGCATAGCCGAAAAGTGTTTGGCTAAAAACAAGAAGGTCTGTTGCGCGTTCGTGGATCTAGAAAAGGCTTATGATAGAGTGGTGAGGAATGAATTGTGGTCAGCACTGTCCGTGAACGGTGTGAGCAGTATCCTCATACGAGCATTGCAATCTCTTTATAGGGATTCTAGTGCCTGTGTAAGGATAAACAGGGCATGCACTGAATGGTTTAATATAGAAAAAGGTGTTAGACAGGGATGTGTAGCGTCACTGTGGCTGTTTAATCTGTTCATGGACAATTGCTTGACAGATTTAAAAGAGAATGAAAGTGGGTTGAGAATAAATGAGTTACTCGTCAAATGTTTTCTCTATGCTGATGACCAAGTATTACTTGCGTCTTCGGCCGAGGAGTTGCAGGAGATGGTAACTGCTATGAGTGGAGCTTTTGTTAGAAAGGGAATGAAGATGAATGTAAGGAAAACGAAAGTGATGGTGTTTGAAAGAGATGGGGCAGTGACAGACTGCAATATCATGATTGGAGATGAACAAATTGAACAGGTGAAGGAGTTTGTGTATCTGGGTTCAAAGTTTACAAAACATGGAAAGTGTGAGAGTGATATCGAAAGAAGAGTGAATGCAGGAAACATAGTGAATGGAGCTTTGCACTCCTTTATGAGCAGTCGGAAGGTGTCTAACAAGGCTCGTTTGGCTGTGCATGAGGGGGTGTTGGTTCCGACACTCATTTACGGAAGTGAAAGTTAGGCATGGTAGAAGAAACATGAAAGCAAAATAAATGCAGTTGAGATGATATCATTAAGAAGTATGATAGGAGTTCAACTGAGTGACAGAATAAGAAATAGTGAGATAAGGAAACGTTGTGATCTGAAAGAAGATGTAGTGACAAAAATTGAGAAAGGTATGCTGAGATGGTTTGGCCATGTCGAGAGAATGAATGAAGAACGATTGACGAAAAAAGTGTATAAGGCGAGTGTGAATGTGTGACCAAATCAGGGAATTCTTGAAAAAAGGCCAGGTCAAGAGTATCCTAAACCGTAGAGCATGTATGAAGGGAATAATGAAAGTGGACGAAGGGAAAAAAGTATGTAAGGATCGTAGCAAGTGGAAACAAGTGGTCTCTGCCTATCCCTACGGGAAAGAGGCGTGAAGATTATATGCACGTATGATATTATATCTACGTATTTTATTGTTTATTTTTTAAATGCAAAGCATACCGCGCCTACATCACTCTACGCCTCCTAAGGAGGCGCGCTCCACTGGTTGGGAAGTCCTGCTTTAGAAGACATCACATAATCAAAATCACTCACATCAAAACGGTTAGCCGGCACGCCACTCATTCATTGTCTACACAAAAAAAACAGGCATTTTGCAGGGTTGTTGCTAAAAGATCAAAGAAAGAACGATAAAATTACAACTCAAACTAATGAAAGTTTACAAATTTTGTTTCTCATTTAAGCCATACGATTTAATACCATCATTACAGCCCTCCACAATTCCCCTGCTTAATATAGGCCTCCTCTAAGGAATGCCACAAAGCACGGTTGTGAGTCACCAGCCAGGTGCAGACCTGCATGCATCGGCTTCCTGCATGACAGATGGAATGTATAATGACGAATTTTTAATTTTTAATTAACGAATTTTTAATTAATTGACGGCTCCGTGGCGCAGTGGCTTAGCAATCAGTTCTTGCGCTGGGGGCCGCGGGTTCGAATCCCGCACGGAACAAGTATTTGTATGGCCTACAAATAATTGTTCCGGGTCTGGATGTTTGTCCTTGTGCAATTTATGTTTGTAAACTGCCTCCACGACACAGGAGAAAATCCTAGTGTGGGGGTAACGTTTTATAAAAAAAAAAGAATAATAAAAAAAATGTTAATTTATGATAATAGCAAAATAACAATAATAAAAACCGGTTGCCAACCCGCTCGCCAAGCGTAGCAATATGGGGCATATTGAGAAAGTTACGATTAAATATACTAATAAAAAAAATGTTATAAAACAAATACAATATTTTCATGCTAAGCGCACTTTTTGTAATGATGAACAGTTATCAATGCCAAAACGACAAACTAAGTCGGTCGGACAGAGTTTTTTTTTTAAATAAATGATACCACATGTAAACTGCACTCGTGCGGAACCGGAGTGGGTTGTGTTTAGTCTTCTATATTTCAGTACATAAAAAGTACTCTGTGCTTCTATAATATGTCGTTATCTTATTACTCGTGACTGACTCATTTATCAACGCACAACCCTAACTGCTAGACGTACCTATTTGTAGAAATATGAAATTTGGACACTAGCTGTATGAAACCTTTTATTTTACGGGGCGATTGACTCGAAAGTTACTACAAGTAGTAGTAAGTTTCTAGTAAATCAAATAAATGAATTTGGATTTTGCGATTTTTCAAAACTACCCCTAATAATAATATCCGCTTACGTTTAATCGTCTGTAAAGCAACCGTTCAAAGGACTGCAGTTTCGGAAGATAACCCAACTCTAAAACCGAACTGGGCATCATGCAGCTTAAGATGTTTATTTAAGTGCCGGTCAAGCAGACCGTCCAGCATCCAGTAGCGAGAATGCTCTATATCTATACTCTATAGCAAGTGCTCTATATTGAGTCATTTCCAGGTGACTCCCCCAGTCATGTCTTTTATTACGGACGCTACCTCTTTTGCGGTACAACGCACATGATAGACCTCTCCAGATTTATCAGCATTTATAATGGTGCGATATTAATGTGTTTAATGGAGATTCAACTTTATACGCAGGCGCAATAATGCCCTCCATGCTCACAGGTAAGCCAGGTCTTCGACTAGAGTTATTGGTAATTTTCCAAAAAAAATATGAATTACTTTGAAGAGTGTGGTGAGATGCAATAATGACTATTTTAATTTTATCTTTATTGTCCTGACACCACTTCAGTTTTGCTTTAAAACAGAACAGCATCGTTCAAAATTGTAGGTATAGAGATTTTTTTATTTCAAAATAGGTGCATATATTCTGGAATTAAAAATAATAAAATAAACATTTTTAATTTCTTCAAAAATCTTACCTTTGGCTCGTAAAACGAGGATGCATGAAAAATATTGTAATACGACGCATAGCACAAAAAGCTAGGCGTAGAAATCTCAAATGTGGACTTAAGAGAGGACAATTATAGCATGTTACAGTTTTTTTGAAACTTTTTGGGGCGATTGACTTGAGACTTACTAAAAATACTCTGTAAATAAAATGAATAAAAACGTATATGAAGATTTTTCAAAAAAAAGAACATACCTACATACATTCAGGGGCAGAGGTTGTTCGAATTTGTACCTATAGAAATTAATGTACTTTTATGTTTTTCATATTGTTGCAACAAATACTCTTGAATCAAAATAATAAAAAGTCCATTTTTTGTTGGCAACTTGTTCTATCACCGGGAAGGCGACCATATGTCCCAAGGAGGTGTCGGATTTATCGTCCAGAAGTCTCTCGTTAACAACGTCGTAAAGATTGGGAGTGTTTCGACGAGGGTTGCATACCTTATAATCAGAATCACTAAACAGTATTCGTTGAAGGTCATACAGGTTGACGGCAACCTCGCCACATACCGATGAGGAGGTGAAGGAAATGTAGGAGGGTATCTCTAGAGCCATGCATTCCTCCAAAACCTATTGTGTTAATGGGAGACTTCAATCCAAAAATTTGCGCAAGAGAAAACGGTGAGCTGAAGGTAGAGAACCCAAGGGGCCAGTAGTGGGCCAACTTCAAGGAGAAAGGGGGGCTCTTTATAATGAACTTTTTTTCTCTAGAAGCGGCCCTACAGAAAGTGGACCTGGTCGAGCACCGATGGTTCGACAAAATATGAGATTGACTTCATTGTGACGACCAGACGGAAAATGTTCAGTAATATCTCAGTGATCGCGAGGGTGAAAACTGGCAGCGATCACCGAATGGCAAGAGGCACACTGAACCTAAACGTTAAGTTGGAGAAGTGACGTCTAATGAAGCCAACGCTCCTTCCCCCTCCTGCTCTATTCTAAAGTCCCGAAAACTTTCAGTTTGAGTTAGAAAACCGTTTTCAGTGCCTAGAAGACATGCAGTGGACGATATGTATGTTAAGCTCATGGAAACTGTCCATGCGGCCGGAGCTAAGTTTTGCAAGACCTGTCGCAGAAGAACACAAAAACTCTTAAATCACACAGAATCTCATGGCTGTCAGACAGGAAATGAAGCTGTAGTCTTCAGCAGATATGAGAGCATACAGTCAACTCAACAGACAGATCTCCAAATGCATGCGGCGGGACTTACGCAACTTCAACACAGTTCGTATTAAAGAAGCGGTCGAGGGGAACCAGGGATCAAAAGTCTTTACCAGAGATCTGTCTGCCAGAAAGAGTCAACTGTCAAAGCTAAAGTCCGAATGTAGCAGCAACGTTTCCGGGACTATTGAGATTTTGGGTGAGATTGAGAGGTTCTATGGGCAACTGTACACGTTAGTAGTGTAGTTGTACCACTTCTAGACCACCTGAGTCAGACGTGGTTCAACGACGTTCGTCGACACCCGATCCTAAAAAAAAAAAAAAAAAGGTTTTGACATGCTCTGATCACGAATCCGCGGTCCATTTTTGTGTAGAATGCACGGTTCCGGAGATGTGTAGATCAATTAGCTAATATCTAATTGATATCCGGTAAGGGCCTCCACCGTCATTAGCGTCCCATTGTTCCTATTTCTATTGTTCTATTGTTCATTAATCACCTTCATTGCAGCGTGTGCGTCGACTATATCAGTGCTATTGTGTTATAGTTCTTTGTTTATACAACGCTAATCTGAATCATCAATAAAACACATTACATAATTTTGTTACAATTTTCATTTATAAAATACAAAATCTTATTAATTATTATCTATAAAATAGGAGCGAAACATCTCATCCACTAAAATATCGTTGTATAATGTGTTCCTTGTAAATATACTCGTAAAACTATGTATTGAACATCCTTGAAACTTATATAGCAAATACATTAAGCAATATTCGCCACAAACTGAAGTCCACTCATTCTGAATCCTATCAACATTCCAGTTCCATCTTTTACAATTCCTTTTTAAAAACTCTAGATGATATCGTACAGGTGATCGTCCATATGAATCAAAATATTGACCGACGTCATTCGTATCGATATATAAAGCTACCCAATGTGACCCTGGTTTATCATCTGTATCCAAATTACATATTATATACGTTGGTACGTGGGTATACATAGGCAGTCTATTAGCTGCATAAACATTATTTTCTAGACTGGGGTGAATCTTTTTCAGATGTTGTTGTACATCTAGTGTATCCATGATATTACTGCTATTAGTAGATTATTACAGTACCTAGCTACTCAATGAATAACATAGGAATGGTCAATTATAGTGATTTCTACATATTAAATTGCATTTTTGTGATATACAAATCGTACTTGAGTCATTGATCACCAAACAAAACACAATACGAAGAAATGTTGAGATAGGCAACGGAAATGTGAGATAAACTGGTTGACGCATAAAGTAATTATCAACTCATTACGGAAATACTTTAGATTAGAATTTTTACGTACTGGTGGTATATAAGACCAACAAACGCAGTCATCGAGTTAGTGTACGGTCGTTTGGCTACAGTGGATCTATCAATAGTACATTTGTGTTACTTCAATACACCAAAGGCTATGGATGTAAGTGTTTATTCTATTGACTAAATTACTTTTTTTCTGTTATTTTCATGTGTGTGTATTATTTTATTTAAATATTGTGTATGTATATGATTAAGCCGTGGTAACTCAGATGGTTAGCGCTAGCTGTAAATTTCACAGTACGCGACCCGGGTTCGATCCCCGCCAGCACCAATTAAATTGTTAATAGCAATTTTAAGTGCTTATTACCACGTGCTTGGTGGTGAAGGAAAACATCGTGAGGAAACCTGCATGTCTGAGAAAATTTCGAAGGCATGTGAAGTTCGCCAACACACATTGAGGGAGCGCGGCGGACATTTCCTTGCTCTAAAACCCTCTCAGAAATGAGAGGAGGCCTATGTTCAGCAGTGGACTTTAATAGGCTGTAACTTTAACTTTTTTAACTTTTATGATTAAGTGTTAACAAATTGATATTAACATGATAACTGTGTTGTTGCAGAAATCATTGAGCTTCGATGAAGATACCTATAAACAGTATTACTACTTGCCACTCTCCCCTCAAGAAGAGAGTGATGACCTCGTCATTAATAATAACACATGCGATGGTGGAAAAAGAAAATCGCAATCGATTGATCATTTTTTGAAGCTGAATCAAAAATAAAAAAGAGGAAGCTGTTATCATCAACCGTAGCACGAGCCGCTAGAGATGGTGTATCATACATTTCTACTAATTCTGACGACGGAGACCAAGCGACGCATCTCATCAAAATTGAAATGTACGATATGAAGAAGCTATCCAAGATTCCAACTACTGATCATTGGAAACATGCTTCCACTAGAATTAAATATTACGTAAAGACTAATAAGGATAGCATCTACGACAACACAAACGCCCTCGTATACAATATAACAAAGACAATAGCAGAAAGTGAAAAAGTTAAAAAATACTTTTTTAACAATGACAGTCATTAGCTGATCATTAGTGAATGTGATTCTGTTTACTTCAATTACAGGAAGACAAGAGCGGAAGGAAGAGATGAGTGTGGCATACGTGTACAAAACACATCATTGAATAACAAAACTACAACACTGAGTGGAGAAGAAAACGAGAAGAGTATGCAGTACCCAAGAGCTGAATATCCATTCTTCAGTTCAAAATCTAGCCGTTTGCTTAGTTTCGAAAACTGGCCTCTAGTTATGCGACAGAAACCTGAAGATCTTGCAGAAGCTGGTTTCTTTTATACTGGCCATGCAGACGGGACCAAGTGTTTCCATTGTGGTGGTGGTTTAAAAGATTGGGAAGATGATGATGATCCTTGGCAGCAGCATGTTCAGTGGTTTAGTCAGTGTGCTTATGTAAAATTTCAACTCGAACAGTGTTTTGTATTAGATTAAATAGAAGATTTATAAAGAAATAAAAAAAAATATATTGCATACAATTTGTTTTATTTAATTTTATAACGTTTCACATAGTTACATACACACAAAATGCATTACACATAACACATAAAATCTAACACACAACACATATTATAACCTTAACTACTATAGTCTACAGTAACATTTCTGTTTTTATCTATCTCAATAATATTATCAAACTCAGCATAAACTATACAGTTAATTGTTTGTATTAATGAGGATTCAAATCGTACTTCTATTCTTACACTACCATGCTTTAAGAGATTCCAATGAGTTGATGAGTTAGCTGATAAATCAGGAGTTAAGTCAAATGCTAATAGACAGTAACCTTTGCCATACTGTTCACAAGAGATTCCATTTCCTTCATTAAGAAAGTGAATACCAGTTCCCGAGAATAGAGTATGATATGCTGATGTAAATATGCTATTATTAAAAGATGGTTGCAAAGCTTTTGAAGGTATTTGTTGACCATCAATATATAAGCTGAAAGAATTAATACCATAGTTTTCAAAGTTAAATGGATTTTTAGTAAGGGAACCATTAAATGCAGAATTGTTCACAAATCCAATTATACATCTTTTCGGTACCTGTCCTAAAAATATATTATCAAGAGTTTTTCCTTGAACATCCGAAGGAATTGTTAAAACTTTTACTTCAGCTCGAGTAATAGGATATTTAGCAGTGGTAGAAGCTAAAACTTTTTGATGTGCGAGTAATACACTTGGATTAATTCGTGCTCGTCGAACAATAAGAGTTGCGTCCGTAATACAAACTTTAAACTTTACATCGTTTGATCCAACAATTAAATTAAAACTCTCTCTTGATCGAACCAATTTAACACTCATTTCAACACCATTAATTAAAAATTTATCTTGGTTAAAAATGTCACCGTGAAGATGACCAATCATTTCTATTTCCTTACTTTCACTAATCAATTCCTGTCTTTTAACAAATCCTATGTTTTTACCATCTGTAGAATCCATTTTTCCTGCTGTATCCTCATACCAAAGACTACAAGTAAGATGAGATTGTTTAGCAGCAGGGGCATAGTTTAAAAGGGTTTCCATGTATGCTCGATATGCATAGGTATTATTAGGTGGTGATACAAGTTTTTGGTTTAAATAAACATCAAGTTGACTAAAAAGTGAATGCAGCCAATTATTTACAGGTGCTACTATTGTAGTAGATACCAAGTTAGTTGAATCTTGATTTAATACTTTTGCCTTTATGTGGAGTAATGTATGAGACAAATCTATGTAGTCATCGCCGGTCCCAGGAACTTGAAACTCGATAGGTCCATCATCACCAAGAGATGAAATTGGTTTATAATGAATCCACAATCCATTTTCAATGCTAGTTTGTGTAGACGGTAGTGCAAACAAATCCAATTCTGACTTAACGCACTCGCAAGAATGATTATGAAGGAAAGACATATTTAGTTTGAAAATATATCTTTGATATTTTTTGGTTTTAGACTAAGTTTTTTCGCAGCTTTCACTTTAGCAGTTAATGGTGGAATGAACGATGTCAATCGTTTTCTTTTAGTTTTATACCCAGATCCAGTCATGTTAAATTGATCAATTTTCTCATCAGCCTTTCGTTTTAAATTCGTACTAACTTGCTTTAGACGATCTTTTATTGAGGCTTCCATAGGACGGGCTTGAACCATATCCGATAAAAGTCCTACTCCAGCGCTTAATGCCTCCTTACCAATCACTCGAGCACCACTTGAAAGTAAAGGTAAAACTGATCTGAATAACCCCCCTAAGAAGCTCCCAATACCATGACCGCGTTGATATGGTGAGCCCTTATAAATTACTCCAACTCCTGATCCAGCTTGATGTGTATAATAATTTTCATATGGACATTTATGATGATCACGAAGAGAATTCATTATTATAATTTTCGGAAATGTAGTTTAATACACACGGTTCCAAACTGGAATGGTATTTTTTGTCCTGTACTCGATCTTATAACTATTTCCAACGTATCGAACTCTCTTCGCATAACAGGTAAGTAGTGAGGTTGAGAGAAAACGTGCATTTTATTTGCACCATAAATGTATTTTGTAGGATCTAATGAAATGACTCTTAATAAAGGAGTCATAACATCACCCACAATCTGAGGATCGATAATGTCGCAATATAGAAATAGTTGAGATGGTAACCCTAAGTGTAAATTAGCAGGACACTTTCCAAAATTTCTCTCTAGGAGATTTTTATTTGGTTCATAACCTAGCTGTAAACTTAATTTGGGTGATAATGTTACGGATGTTATATTTTTATCCAATACCGAAATAGACACAAATTTTGTTATTTCATCATAGCGAAATTTCAAGTTCTCTCCGATACCATTTAACACTCTTAAAATATGCTCAACGTTATCATAGTTGGTAGCTGGAATATGTTTTTTGTAGTACACTGTGGATGGCTTATCTTCATTAGGCATTAACATAGATTTTGTAATGTATATAACATTTTCATGGTCTTGAACAGTAAACATGGTACATGGATATTGAAACTCGACAACTCCAACCGACCATTCTCCTTCTAATTTTATAGCTTTTGGTAATTTCGTTGAAAAATTTGTGGTCTTGTTATCAGGAAAGTATTCCATTGAACTATTGCTGAGCAAAGTTAAATAGAAACTTTCTTTATTCATATTTCTTTTAAACTAGAAGCTAAAATCCAACTGTTAAATTTATCTGGATAACCTTTCCACTTCACTAATACTTCTTTTCTGTTACCTGAATAACGAGTGTCAATTATTTTATCTATTTTATGTTGTGAGGTGGGGTTGTAAGTGATTTTCTGTAATTCTCTTTCATAAAAAGTACCAATTATTGGTTCATTTTGTAAATCTGTTATTGTATAAACAACCCATGGAGATCTATCAATTATTGAAGATATAATAAATATTTCATCACTCCAATTTGATTCATATCCTTTTTGGAATACATGTTTATATTTAGTTATTCGAACATAATCACCCACATTGAAATTTGGTTTAGGATTTTCTAAAGAAAGTTTTTTTGACTGTCTATCATAAAGATTAGTCCAAACTGTCATAATATTGTTGGAATTTACATCACATGGGCACATCTTAATACTAGAGTGAAAGCTGTGATTATAAGAGTATATTAAATCTTGTAAAACATCTATATATCTATAAGTATTATTATGAGTGAAATAACGCCACATTTTCATTTTTAGTGTTCTTTGAAATCGTTCAACAATACTAGCCTTAATGTCAGGATTGTTAGTGGTATAGTAATTAATCTTTTTGGATTTAAAGTATTTTTGTACATCTTTTGAAACAAATTCTGTACCTTTATCGGATTGTATGTGAGTAGGTGTTAAATTACTTTCAGTAAATATACTTTCAAAACATTCTTTAGTTGTTTCTGAGTTTTTCTTTTTCATTGGTCTTGCAAAAGAATATTTACTAAATACATCAATAATACAAAGTATATACTTGAAACCATCATTATATTGAGAATAAGTTCGCATATCACTTAAATCAGCTTGCCACAGTTCATTAATATTTGATAGAATGTACCTATTACGCGGGAATTTTTTTCGAATGGGTTTATGTAATGTGTATGTTTCTTGTGATTTTAACCATTCCTTTACTTGCTTTTTATTCATTTTACCCTTCATGGCTTTTGATAATTTATCAATACTACCAAAACCAGCGGGATTAGATGGATCATAATAAATCCTGTTAATTTCTTCTAGTACGGGGTCCATTTTTCCCACTCAAGTCCTTTACGTATTTTAGTTGTAGACTTTTTATCTCTACTGACCGGTGTAGAAAACTCTTGAACTTCAATCTCAGAGGGTTTGTTCAGATCTTTTGCTTGAAGTTGGTTAATAAACTCACATCTCCTTGGATTTCCAATATAAGTAAGTGGTACTTTAATATCTTTTAATGCTTCAGCAAATCTAACCCACCCTACCGGATCACTTCTTTTTAGGGGTCTTAGTGAATCATTTATTAAATCAACAATATTACTTCCAGGAATTTTTTCACTATCAATTATGACTGTACCTTCGTTATCCCAATGTATTTTACTTTTACTTGTTTCAACTAAGTTTAATAATAACTGCCCTTTTTTATGATAAGTTTTTGGTATTAAACTGAGTATTTGAGCTGGTGTGTAAAGTGGATTTTCATCATTTTCTTTACTTTTAATGGATCGATTCTCCTCCAGCAATGATTCAATATCAACTGAAGTTTTTAGATCTCTATCTTTATTTTTAAAACCAATTTTTGACTCATTTGAATCTTCATTAGATGTATCAGAATAAATTGGTAATTTGAGTGGTTGACGATCCTCTTCGGTAAAATGAAGGTATCTTTGCAGTGTTTGTAAATATAATATCCATTTCTTTCGGTCTTCCGTCTTACTATTCATAATATTTTGCATTTCAATATCTAATCGAGATAAATTACTATTAACCTTATTTTCTTGTTTTAATTTTTCAATCAATCCAGGTTCGATAAGTATCATTTTCTTTGCATTTTCCATGTTAACTGGCTAGTCCACTCACTAATCCACTCAATATTGCACCTAATATTGTTGGTAAGAAAGCCCCTCCTTTTTGTATAATTATATTTTTTCTTAGTTTATGTTTACACTTACGTACTAGTTTACGGAGTATGTTTTTATGTTTATTCAATTTTTGTTTATCCTGATCTTTAAGAGGTACTTTTCCTTGTAAAACGTTATGAATACACTCACAAATACAGTTAATTTCTTCTTCATCACACGTTTTAAGTAATGCTCTTTGATATTTTGGTTTAAGCGTATGCAAAGCGGTTAGCAAATGTTTATACGTTGTAAGTCGACGATGCATCATTTAGCAATGATTTCAATTGTTTGATTCTTGGTGTATTTAAACTCTTTTGTGGGGACGTAGACTGTACAGAAACCATTAAATGGAAAGACATTTGTCTTGATACGACAAAAATCATTGGTATTCTGTTTTAAATCTACCATTAAATATCCATGCGCCTCTAGAGTTGCATCCCTGTAGGCATTTTCAATGAATTTTGGGTTATCTGGTGATACTTGTCTTGCTAAATATCTTATTTGAGTTTTATCTCGAGGGTTTTTAAAATATATTATATAACTTGAGTTTAAAGATATGTCTCTTTGTCCTTTACCCTGATGAAATAAATTTTGTGTTAGATAAAATACACTAAGATTCCTGTGATGACTACCTTTTGTAAATATATCCACAATTCTTCCATCTGACTCTCTCATTAGATCATCAATAATAACAAGATGTGGGTTTTCACCATCAAACATATTAAGATTTGGAATTCCTTGATGATAGTTAACATTTGGTAAATTATATAATGGTTGCATTTCATCAAAGCACCATGTGATCTGATTAAAATCACAATTACATATTTCTGTAACTGATTTTATGAAATTTGTTACAAAATTTGACTTCCCACACCCACTTGGTCCTGGCACAATAGCAGTGAACGGATGGATAAAGTGAAACATAACACACGTCTAAAGTTCAAAGGGGTGAAATAAAAATGAAAGTGTTGGTGTAAACAATTAATATATATTCCAAAAATTATATAAAACAGAATTATCTGTATACTATTTCTAACACAATTAGTACATCATAATTTTACAATTAACTCAACCTCAAATAAATAGAAACAACAATTAGTACATCATAATTTTACAATTAACTCAACCTCAAATAAATAGAAACAACAATTAACTTAAATTATTTACAATAAAACAATGATTAAATATGTAATAAACTACGTCATATTATAGTATTATCATAATTTTACAATCAATATAAATTTTTCTTAAACGCAGACATAAAAGTAAAAACTATCAACACTTAACGCAGTTTATAATGACCCCAAGCTAATGTTTCAATATTATTATCTAAAATATGTCTCTTTGTGTCATTATATGATAAACCTATCTTATTTAATTTTTGTGTGAAAATTGTGTGTTTAATTGATTTAAATCTAAGCATACTATAATATTGCACTTTTTTATTAAATAGAGAAGACTTATAACTATTCATTGTCATCTTTTTAGTGATACATTTATTTACCCCTTTTGCCTTGGCTATAGTCTTATTCTCTAAGTTAAAAGCGTACATTTTGGATCGTAAACCCACAAATTCTTTCATGATTTTACCATTATTTTCATCTTTAAAAAAACCTAATTTCTTTTTATTTAATTTTGGATATTCAAAAATATTATTTGTATCATAATCTGAGGTATCAAAGTATGATGAAAGGTCAGGTTTTATATCAGTGTAAAAATCATTTGTAAATATATGATATATTAAACTATCCGTATCTGTATACAATAATTTGATTTTACTAAACTTTTTAATCATATAGTTATAATGAAAATCATACATTAATGTTTTTGAAATATCTAAAATGCAAAACCCTAAATAAATTGGTTTGTTATATATTAACTTCGTTTTTCGCAACTGAACCGCAACTAGGTTTTCCGAAAATATTGAAAGGCTATGAAATTGTGGTTTAGCGATTAGATCTTGAGCACCTAAAGCTTTACCCTGGTTCTCCCAGTGCGTAACTAATTTTATGTTAACCCTTTTTTCAATATTCTCCATAGTCTTACCGAAGACTGAATTATTCATTAATTTATAAAAATCTTTTTCGAAATCTGATTTTGCTAAAGTTCTTAATTTTGTGTTTAGATCTATGTACATCTTCAACCAGGGAGACTGTTTAAATTTTAAAACTCTATGAATTTTAGTTAATTTAACCCCCATTTCTATGCACTGCTTTAAATTTCTGTAATGAATTACATATTTATCTTTATTATTTAAATTTGGGACTAGTTTATTCTCATTAATATTGCCTACACAAATGTTTTCTGGACATAAAGGAAAGTCCGAATGTAAATCATGAAGTTCATCTGGATATTCCAAATCAACTTCTAAAATAAAACCGAAGTCTGATGTCTTAGACACATTAAATTCTGTATTTGGATTTACCCATTCGAATCCACCAGTAGGAAGATATTGAGACATAGCCCAACCATATAAATTGTTGGCATCAAAATATGTGATATATGAATTTGGTTTCCCTGTATCATAATCCTCCATGTATTTGTTATTAGCTCTAGCATAACGATTACTACATTGAGATACACCACCTCTGATACCTGATCTAATAAATGCAATTTTCTCATAATCTGTTAAAAGTTCTAATTCTATTTTTGTATATTTTAACATTGCATCCCAACTTAAACCGGGTGCTGTGTAATAATGGACAGGGTCTAAATCATATGTATTAATACATAACTTTCTAAAGTTTTCAAATACATCGGATAAAAGTAAAACGTCTGTTTTTAAATATAGGTTTGAATAATCTAGCATATTACAACACCCAAAATGTTCCCAAACATCTTTAGCATGATTGTAATCATCATTTGAAATATGTGAATCTGTGAGTGAACTATAAAAACATTTTTGTTCAGGGAGCGATGTTAGACTTAAACTATCATAATTAGTCATAAGTTCATATGGATAAACACCTTTCCGTTTTAAACGAAAGAAATCTTCATCATTAGGGTAATTTCTACGTAATTCTTGAAATTGATCATTACTGAGATTTTTGGCCAATTCTTCTAATTTACACGATAAAAACTTAAATGAATCTAAGAATCTCAATATAATTTCGTGGTTATTCACTTTGAATTTTTTGGAAAAGGATATATATTTTTCTTTATTTTGAGGGATAACTTCGACTTCACCATCACAAAAGTTTAACGCGTGAACAATAAAATGAGCATCATAGTGACTAAGGTTGTGTAAAAATATTGGTATATAACTAGGTGTTCTGATCTTCGAACAACATGATTCATGAGCAACACCTATAAAACTACCAGTGTACCAATCAAAATCATAAAAATGTTTTGCCAACTCAGTTTCACAAATATGACAAATGGTTGCATTTGAAATTTGGTTTTTGTCTTCATTTGTTAGCGGAAGTGGTGGATATTTTTGAAGTCTATTTATTTCTTTTAGATTGTTAGATAAACTTTCCATAAACACTTGTGCACAGTTGGGTCCGGAATATGTTACATATTTTGATAATTTATCATCATATGAACATTTTATATAATATCCAAAACTATGTACTTCATGTTTCTGAATATTATGAGTGAAAGGTTTGGAAGGATCGTTAGAACATGATTCTATTGGTTTTAAAAATGCTTCAAAATCAGCATAAACTACGAATGGTATCTTTAACTTTTTTTCATAACTATCAAATTTAATTTTATCATTTGAAATAGGCTGACCAAACCAATTCTTTTTTTTTAAAGTTTCACTGTTTGGTAATACTGTACAAATGTGGGCACAATCGTATTGTTCATGGTTATTTAACCTTTCCTGAGATGGAAAACGAAGTAGACATGCTTCACAAATGTACATGATGTGACCGTCTTTTGAAATTTGTTTACTAACTAACCGCGATAAATTTTTTATATAGCAATAATGATTTTTTGTATCCTTGGAAAAAAATAATAAATTGATATGTCTATCTTTACGACACTTTGTTAAAAATAATGGACCTACTATAGAATTACATCGTTTTTCTTTATTATATTCTAACCCAAAAACATTAATACTAATATCATTTAATTTCTCTACTTTTGCTATGTCAGAAATTTTAACCGGAAAGGAAATACCATCAAATTTAAGTTTATTTGCATGTTTAACGTACGATGATACCCGATCGGTGTGTTTGTTTACAGGATATAACGCCGAGAGTAACGCCCATTTAAAACAAAAATAATCCTTGTTTTTTACATTTATAACAGCCTTTTTTAATTTTATGTCACGAGGAAGATCTATGTATGAAGTACCGCGTAGGGGGTTAAATTTATTAACATTCATGTCTATAGATTTTATGTTTTTTAGACTCCATCCACTATCTTTTTTTTCGAAAGCACTAATTTTAGTAGTAATTGTATCATTTAAAGATGAAAGAAAAATATTAAAGTCATCTCCTTGACAAATAATATAGTTAAGCGTTTGAAAATCGAACGTATCATGAATATCTTTAGTTTGTTGAACAAAATCAGCATGCAATATGAAGTTTACCTTAAAAATTATGTGTTGATGAATACACTCTTGTAATAAAAATAAAATATCATCTTTAATAGAATTTAAAAATAGTTCAGGAGTTTCAAAATTTACCCATGTCGAACGATCTACTCTACTCTTGATTTTATAAGTTAAAATCCTATTTCCAAAAGCAGATTCAATAACACTAACGTTTGACAAAGAATTATGTGAATTTAAAAGATTATTTTTATGAACATTACTTTTAAAATGATTAGCTAAATACCGTTTCTTGATAAATATATGGCACGTTGGACATTCCACTTGATCATCGTTACTGATACTGTTCCCTGCAGAGGTATGCGCTTCTGCTTCCGTTGTTGGTTTTTTGATGATCTTGGATTCTTTGCTGCACGTTCGCTTCGTTCCTCTTCCAAGTTGTAGTGGTTGACTGCTAAAATGTTTAAATTTATTAAAAACTGTATAAGACAATATGTAAATTATGATCGAAATGAATGTTTATTTTACATACTTAAACTGTGTTTCAACCATCGCACAGTGATGATACAACTCATCATCGTATGACGAATCGAACAGTTGACCCCTCTCCATTTCTTCACAAACTTTAGACAACTCCTGATTTAATTTGCTATTGAATAGTTCCGTATTCTCTTCCATGATTGTGGAGAAAAAAGCACTGGTGCACACTTCACTGAAGTTTTCCCTTCCTCTTTTTTATTTTTGATTCAGCTTCAAAAAAATGATCAATCGATTGCGATTTTCTTTTTCCACCATCGCATGTGTTATTATTAATGACGAGGTTATCACTCTCTTCTTGAGGGGAGAGTGGCGAGTAGTAATACTGTTTATAGGTATCTTCATCGAAGCTCAATGATTTCTGCAACAACACAGTTATCATGTTAATATCAATTTGTTAACACTTAATCATAAAAGTTAAAAAAGTTAAAGTTACAGCCTATTAAAGTCCACTGCTGAACATAGGCCTCCTCTCATTTCTGAGAGGGTTTTAGAGCAAGGAAATGTCCGCCGCGCTCCCTCAATGTGTGTTGGCGAACTTCACATGCCTTCGAAATTTTCTCAGACATGCAGGTTTCCTCACGATGTTTTCCTTCACCACCAAGCACGTGGTAATAAGCACTTAAAATTGCTATTAACAATTTAATTGGTGCTGGCGGGGATCGAACCCGGGTCGCGTACTGTGAAATTTACAGCTAGCGCTAACCATCTGAGTTACCACGGCTTAATCATATACATACACAATATTTAAATAAAATAATACACACACATGAAAATAACAGAAAAAAAGTAATTTAGTCAATAGAATAAACACTTACATCCATAGCCTTTGGTGTATTGAAGTAACACAAATGTACTATTGATAGATCCACTGTAGCCAAACGATCGTACACTAACTCGATGACTGCGTTTGTTGGTCTTATATACCACCAGTACGTAAAAATTCTAATCTAAAGTATTTCCGTAATGAGTTGATAATTACTTTATGCGTCAACCAGTTTATCTCACATTTCCGTTGCCTATCTCAACATTTCTTCGTATTGTGTTTTGTTTGGTGATCAATGACTCAAGTACGATTTGTATAACACAAAAATGCAATTTAATATTTAGAAACATATCAGTTTATCTCACATTTCCGTTGCCTATCTCAACATTTCTTCGTATTGTGTTTTGTTTGGTGATCAATGACTCAAGTACGATTTGTATAACACAAAAATGCAATTTAATATGTAGAAATCACTATAATTGACCATTCCTATGTTATTCATTGAGTAGCTAGGTACTGTAATAATCTACTAATAGCAGTAATATCATGGATACACTAGATGTACAACAACATCTGAAAAAGATTCACCCCAGTCTAGAAAATAATGTTTATGCAGCTAATAGACTGCCTATGTATACCCACGTACCAACGTATATAATATGTAATTTGGATACAGATGATAAACCAGGGTCACATTGGGTAGCTTTATATATCGATACGAATGACGTCGGTCAATATTTTGATTCATATGGACGATCACCTGTACGATATCATCTAGAGTTTTTAAAAAGGAATTGTAAAAGATGGAACTGGAATGTTGATAGGATTCAGAATGAGTGGACTTCAGTTTGTGGCGAATATTGCTTAATGTATTTGCTATATAAGTTTCAAGGATGTTCAATACATAGTTTTACGAGTATATTTACAAGGAACACATTGTACAACGATATTTTAGTGGATGAGATGTTTCGCTCCTATTTTATAGATAATAATTAATAAGATTTTGTATTTTATAAATAAAAATTGTAACAAAATTATGTAATGTGTTTTATTGATGATTCAGATTAGCGTTGTATAAACAAAGAACTATAACACAATAGCACTGATATAGTCGACGCACACGCTGCAATGAAGGTGATTAATGAACAATAGAACAATAGAAATAGGAACAATGGGACGCTAATGACGGTGGAGGCCCTTACCGGATATCAATTAGATATTAGCTAATTGATCTACACATCTCCGGAACCGTGCATTCTACACAAAAATGGACCGCGGATTCGTGATCAGAGCATGTCAAAACCTTTTTTTTTTTTTTTTTTTTTTTAGGATCGGGTGTCGACGAACGTCGTTGAACCACGTCTGACTCAGGTGGTCTAGAAGTGGTACAACTACACTACTCACGTTAGCGTTGGAGCCACACGCAAGTGTGAGTACCGATCCAAGAGCAAGTCTTATACGACACAATTCCGCTGATAACCCGGACGTCAGTCTGAGCGAAATTATAAGGGCTCTCCAGCACCTTAAAAACGGCAAGGCGATGGGCAAGAATCGAATTACAGTGGAGCTTCTGAAAGTGGGTGGAAAACCGGTACTTGAAGTCCTTCAGGAGCTCTTTAATTCCGTCTTTCATGGTGTCACTACTCCGGAGGCGTGGAGCTGAAGTTCAGTGATCTTGATCTTCAAGAAAGGCGACAACGCTGTCTTGAAGAACTACAGACTGAACTAGTAATTAGTATAGTATTTTTCATGTTAATGTGTATATTATTTACTCAACTGTAACAAATGTCTCATCCTATACTATTATACGAAAAATATTTACCTATATATTTTTTGTTTGTTTGTAATCGTGTTCTGGAAAACTGCTCTAACGATTTTAATTAAATTTTCATTAGGTATAGGTGTTTACGGGAACGAAAAACAATCTAGCCGGGTCTCGTTTCTGGGAAAATTCGTTTCCTCTATGTTTTACACACAAAGCAACAAACTTGACTTCTAAATAGCTCAATGACTAGAGCGTTGGTCTATCATGCCTGAAAAGCGAGCTCGAATCCTGTAACGCGGTCTGAAATTTGGTTTTATTATTTGCTCTTTAATATTATAATGTATAGTATACACATGAAACATTGTGTTTTATATGTATAATAGTCTAATGCGAGTGACACGTCGCTTATTGAAACCCTCCTATAGGAGTAATATATTACATGGCGACCCTGTCAGGATATTTTAGCCCACACACTTGTGCACGCCCCACTGCTAAAAAACAATATATCATTAAATAATATTATTTTACGGCGCTATACATACGTTTTAACCGTGAGATAGCTTCGGTCGAAAGGATCTATTTAATCTTTAAATGGTTTTTGAATAATTAAAATAAAATATAAGTATATTATATTATGTAATTGGTTTCTCGTCAACGATTCTAACGATTTGGGTTATATTTTGTATTTGATTAATGTTTTACTTTCCAAGTTTATCTAGGTAAGTGTCATCCCTGAGAACATTATATAAAATAAATATCTGTTCTTTAATGTTCTATAATGTATAAATTTATATTGCTTTGATGGCATTAGCATGATAGAAAGGAATTTCATTAAGCAACTCGCAACGTGTAAATATTTTCGAGTCTGGAATCTGTGAATTATGGTAGTATTTCCACTCGTAGTAATACTACAGAATGTACAGTGTACACATAGGGCTATGTCGAGAGTCGGGACTAAGGGCGGCGCGACTGCGCGCATTATCGAGCGTGGGCGGTCGCGCATGTCACTCCGGCTACTTCCATCCAGCGGTATGAACTACTTCTCGGCATCTCATACTCAATTTGTATTTGCACGAAATATTGCATTCGCGTAAGATGGGTAAATAATGTAGAACTGTTCACAATGCGAGCCGTCACTTCGATGTAAATGTAAGTACTATTTTTAAATAAATATAAAAAAGTTTTGTAAGCAAAACTTTGATTGGATTTTAGAGATGTGAAGCCTTCATTCTGTATAACTTTCAAGGTATGCGTCATATTGCTGTTGTTACGATATAAATTAATTTCAATAACGACGCAAATTATTCTTACTAACTTTCTTTATTGCGTTTGTATTCAGTTTTTTTAAACTTTTTTATCTGCTAGGAAGAAATTCACCTTTGATCACGCTTTTGTTATGAAATATACTGATTTATTAATTTAGTTTTGATGGTATTTACTAGCTATCTTACATAACAACCCTCTGTGTTAAATAACGTGGCAAACCTCTATTTTAATTTAAATAACCTTGGGCGGTACTGCGTACTATATATATTTTAAGGCAGCTAAGCACTTGACTTATTTTAAACAGATTTATGATAAAATTTTAAGGCTATCTGCAATGAAGTCAATGTAATATCATCGGGTAGATATTATATATTTATTACATGTAGTATTTTACGCCTCCATTTAAGCATTGTTATATAGGTAACAACACTCGCTTATTTCGACTCAGACGTACCTAGTATCTGCTCAGATTGTATAGTCTGAGCTTAGATATATACTTTTAAATTCCATAGAATACTGCCAAGAGGTATCGTTAGATATTTTAAAACTATTGATGTTAAGAAAACGGCAGACTTATGGGGGATTTCCGTTAGAGTTATTTTATCTATAATAGATATATTAGCACCTTATCTAGCCACTATATTTAATATAAGCGTCGAATCTGGTGTGTTTCCTGATTTAATGAAACAATACAGTCATACCTATATTTAAATCTGGTAGTACATTAGACCCCACCAATTTTAGACCAATTTCTGTACTACCAACATTAAGTAAAATTTTTGAAAAAATTATTTTAGATCAGATGTTAAGTTTCTTTAATATTAATAAATTGCTACATAAAAATCAATTCGGTTTTACAAGGGGTCGCTTGACAACTGACGCAGGAGTTGAGCTTATTAAACATATTTTTTGTGCATGGGAGAATTCAGAGGAGGCTTTGGGTATATTTTGTGACCTTTCCAAGGCCTTCGACTGTGTTCAGATCCATGAGACATTAATCAGGAAGCTACAGTACTATGGTGTCAAGAACACAGCGCTCAAACTTATTATTTCATATTTAAGTAATAGAAAGCAGAAGGTTATTATCAATGGTAAAAGTTCTTCCGGGTCACCTGTACTAATGGGTGTTCCTCAGGGCTCGATTCTCGGCCCATTCCTGTTTCTGGTGTATATTAATGACTTACCTCACCTTGTAGGGGATAGCCATAATATAGTATTATTTGCTGATGATACTTCCTTGATTTTTAAACTTAAACGTCAATCATTTAAATGTGACGAAGTGAATAATGCTATATCAAAATTAGTGCATTGGTTTAACGTTAATAATCTGCATTTGAACGGAAATAAAACTAATTGTGTTAAATTTACAACAACGAATGTTACAAATTTGAATACCAATGTGTTTTTAAATGGGGAGGAATTGAGCCTTGTTGTTTCCACTGTTTTTCTTGGCATCACTCTTGACACAAAGCTTCAGTGGGGCCCCCATATATCCAAATTAGCAAGCAGACTAAGTTCTGCAGCCTATGTTGTAAAAAAGATTAGAGGTCTCACTAGTGTCGAGACAGCTAGATTAGTTTATTTCAGTTATTTCCATAGCATAATGTCTTATGGGATTTTGCTATGGGGAAATGCGGCTGATTTAGAAACTATTTTTGTTTTACAGAAGAGGGCCATTAGAGCTATTTACAATCTAAAACCGAGAGAGTCTCTTAGAGATAAATTTAAAGAAATAAATATATTAACTTTGGCCTCTCAGTATATTTACGAAAATTTAATGTATGTTCACAAAAACAAAGATAGTTTTAGTAAAAAAAGTGATTACATTCTGTAAACACTAGGAACAAACACAAGCTAGTGATGCCAGTTTCTCGACTCCACAGAGTCAGTAATTCATTCTTGGGGCAATGTATACGCTATTACAACAAGGTCCCGGAAAGTGTACAGGTTCTCTCTATTGCCAAGTTTAAATGTAAAACATTAACATTAACATTAAACTGAAACTGTATAAAAAGGGTTATTATAGTATAAATGAATACATGGCTGATAATAACCCCTGGGAATGAGGTGGTCGCCTCCAAGCAGTTTCTAAAATAAAATGTATAAATAGTTCGTAATCATTTATATTGTAATATTTATTAAAAAAAAAAGTCACGCTGGGTTTCTTGCTGGTTCTTCCCAGGACAGAGGGTTTTTTTCGTAAGTAAAAAATGACTTTTAATAAGAATTACACATGTAATGTATATTGAATAAAAATTATTCTATTCTTATCTATTCTATTAAGTATTGTACTATGTGTGCTTTTAAAAATTCAGTTTAACCATTCATTAGAAATCGAGTTTTCTACAAAACAAAAAATTTATATATTCTATCACAATTGCCATTTAACGTATTGTTAAAACATTAAAGTTAAAGAAATGGCAGATGAAGAGAAATTGCAATACAAGATATAGTTAAAGTAAACTTTACAAATAAATAAAATTGAACTGTCTGTTTATAATGTCAAAATAACAGCTTTTTACTAATTTCATATAAAAGTATATACGGAACTTATAACAAAAACATAATTTTAAAAATTTTGTCTCTCTATCTGTTGGTCTGTTTGTTCCGCCTAATCTCCGAAACGGCTGGACAGGTTTTGACTGGACTTTCACTGGTAGATAGCTTATTTTATAAGGAGTAACTTAGGCTACTTATATCATAGAAAAATAATTAGGGCTCCGCGCAACAATATTACACGTGGGCGAAGTCGCTGGGAACAGCTAGTACAATATAAGAATAATGGATGTTTTATTTAAAACTAAATGTGTAACAGTGCGAAGGGAACGGAAAAAAACGTGACATTCAAACTGCATTTATCGAACGTTATCTGAGTGTAACGGTAGGGGCCTACGATACCATAGTGTCAGTACGATTAGAGAAGTAGGACAGAATTTGCATATCGTACTGACATGTAGATTTATCTATCCTTTTTGTAAATTAAAGTTCATCCGCACCTGATACTTATAGTAAAATCCATCCATTACAGCCTATAAAAGTCCACTGCTGAACATACGCCTCCCTCATAGATTGCCCCATTTTGTCTTAGTTGCTACGCTTGGCATGCGGGTTGGCGGCCGTAGTTTTTTTATTGTTTTGAGTTTCATCGGGAAGATTTTGCTGTCAACCTCCTCGAGCCTCGGAACGATATAGGCTAGTGAATATTCTTACATTATCACTTAGTAAAATATTTGTGATATTATTTCAAACCTTAACGTCAGCTGGGATTAGATTATCTCATCATATTTTCAATACTGTTATCTTTCCTTTATTATCACATTAATTAAAAAAAATGTATGCAACATAATACTATTAGGTATAATCTGTCTGATCCGTGTTTTCGCAAGGGCCCGGAGATTGCATCAAGTTTTGCGCGAAAGCTCTCGTAATCTCTCGCAGATTCTACGTTTGTCGCATTTTATTTTTTAATCCCATTACTTCATCAAAAACGACTGTGTTATAAGTCATCTGGAGTACGTTTAGGCTCTGACTTTTTTGATGACTGAATTGTTCAAAAGTGTTTTTTCCAATAAATGGTATGATAAGGATAACGCCCACGCACTTCTTACCTGATTGTGTCGAAGTCCAAACGAAGGTCTATTTTGTCCGATACATTTAATTATCTTCAAATATATCTCATCGTTTGTCACAATATCATGGGTCATAATAATTATTATTCATATTTATTACAAACACACACACACATATATTAGTAAATATAAATATTCAAATAAAATCGTTGATATTATATCCATGATTTAATACCACCCTTACAACGATTCGCGAAAACCCAAAATGAAATCACTTAAACCCACTTACGTAAACTTGAAAAATATTATGGGCCACAAGCGTCTTTTCATGAATAAGCGAACCCCCAATTAGAGAATGTCATATTATTACAGTATAAATTAATTTTCAAAGGTTTTAAGATATTTTGTACAAGCGTTGAAACGTAATTTTTGATAATTATTGGCACAAAATCCTTTCACCTTTTTATATAATCGTAGTGCTGATACAAGGTGAAAGGCAAAAACAGTTATTTTAAAGAATGTTTTTAGTATAAATAATATACATATTACATGAGAAATATAGCCTTGTTTGGCTATTTTAATAAATACCAGCACAAAAGTTTAAAACAAAACAAAGATTCAGAATAAGAAAGAAAAACTTGATAAAATTAAAATGACAAAATTAAACCTCAACAGCTGGCTGACTTGATGAAGAAGGAGAGACTCTTTATGATGAACTCTTTCGAGGACTTCGTCCGACGATTTAACGTATTATAAGACTTAACTAAATTATAACGACAACCAAGCGTCAACTGTTCAGTGATATCTCAGTGTACACGATGTGTGGAAACTGGGAGCGATCAACGAATGGTGAGAAGCACATTGTGGCCCGTTGACAACTCTCTGTTCCATCCAAAACTCCAAAAAATTTCATCTTGAATTACAAAATTATTTTTAATTGCAACTCATTGCTAAGTCATTCCGCCACGGAGCCGTCCCGAAATAAGTGCCCGCAGAGTACGCAAAAAAACTTAGATCCTCGCTGAAACCAACGGAATAGCACTTTTAAAATTTGATTTACCTCATACTCGATGGTAAAAAAACCATTGTGAGCAAATAGCACTACATAAGTAAACAATAGGTAAACGACTTAAGTACACAATATGTGAGTAATGATTTTATACATAATCAATCTAGGAAATAGAGGCCCTCCCGTCTCCCGTCGGATATTCATCAGTACTTAGTTTCCGGTACGTCTTGAACCGAAATAACATGCTCTCTTCAGGTCAGGTCAGACCATTAGTTTATGTCAATTTAAACTACTGCTAGAGCACCGGGTTCACACACTCAAGTAATATTACAGTAGACCACTGTAATATTACTTGAGTGTTTAGATAGTTAGGACTTTCATCCCACAAAGAAATAATTACAATTTTATTGGTTTGTGTAGGTGTTTCACATTACCTACCTCTTTAAGGAAAAATTTTTTTTTTTTACTATTGCAAGCCAGCGCTTAACTACAATCCCACCTGATGGTACGAGTAAGTAGTGATGCAGTCTAACATGGTGAAGTGCACTGACTTAACAAAAGCCTATTCACTCTTGCCTTAAAGGCACCCACATTATAATCGGATGGAAAGACAGATGCTGGCAACTTATTCTACTCGTTTGCTGTACGCATGATGAACTAACTATGTAGCAAACCGTTTGTTTTGAATGCATGGTAATTAAACAACGAAAGGGTACAAACTGGCCGAACGACTGGTAGCCCGATGGTGGAAGGGAGGAATTAAATTATACAATTCCTGCGCACACTCTCACAAATGCATCCTGTAGAAAACCGAAAGGCTGGCTACTTTGCGCCTGTGTTCGAGGCTGGTAAGATTGGTTTTAACCAGATTCGGGTCACCAATAAGCCTCTTAGCACGCCTTTCTATTGAGTCCAAAGCTGCTAGGTGTTAATGTTTTACTTATATTTACATCTAGTATAGAGCGTCGAGTTGTTTGTTAGCTAAGACGCGTAATGTCTACGCTCATAGTATTCTATGGTCTATGCACTTCATAATCAGCTCTTTTACAAGTGCCAGCGCCAACAAAACGAGGATTGCTGTATTAAGCTCTAATTTTACAACAGCATGATTATATCTAGTATATACCAGATATAAAATATTCTAGACCGGCAATGGAAAGCAGTTTTGAGGCTGCAAGTCGTCTGGGACTATAACCGTTACTTCGCCTGTCAAGCGACGCAATTACGGCAAAACCCCTACACTGGGAGAGGCCTGCAGTAGACGGACTGTATGGGTATACAACATAAAAAAAAACAAGGAGTTAAACTGTAAAACCCATTGCGAAAACAATTACTTAATAAAAAAGTAACTCGTTATATTTACTAAATATATAAATAAACTCGTTATAGATATTGCATTTTATTTTAAGTTACGTTGCCAATTTGCTAAAAGTGGGCATATTATTTAAATTCATAATGCAAATACTTTACTCGCCCACGTTCGTGACGTTATTAGATAACGTAAACGTGACGTCCGCAGTTGACGATACTCATGAATACTTTGAATGTCAAATAAATACAATGACATTGCTTCATTTACACAGCTATAAAGAAAGCAATATAAGCAATCTCAACGGGATTATATTTGTATAGGACTAGGAACGTTCATTAAAAAGTAAGAATGAATGTTGGAAATATTCTGGTCATCAAAAAAATCGACCTTCCCACATTTTGTTTAATATTTATCACTAGGTCAAGGTCTAGTGAATATGGAGGATGTTCAAGTATTTTAAAGCTAGCATTTCGAGTTGCAGCCATTGTAACGGCGGACTTGTGAGCCGGGGCATTATCTTGGTGAAACAAAATAATCTCTGTAAGTTTGCCTCGCCGTTTCTAGCGGATTTTGTTACGAAATTTTTCCATTTGTTTTACATACAAAGTGCTCGTAAGGGTAACTCAACGATCGAGATATTCAGTCATGACTACCCCTTGAATATCGGAGAAAAAAGGGTCCCATAATCTTTCTGGCAGGACTCGCCTTGAATTTCGAAGGAGTTGGAAATGATAGTCTTTTTCAGCCCATTGACTGTATCGGTATCGTAATCGTAATGGTGAAGCAACGTTTCGTCCTTTGTTATAAATCAAGCCAAAAACAATCAGGATATTTTTGAAACAGTTCCAAAAACTTCGGTATATATTTAGTCTGGTTGTTCCTGCGCAACGGTCTGGGTACCCAGTGCCAATCAATCTGAGCAAAAAAACCTTTTTTTATTCCCATGCGTGTGGAAACCTTTGTTTTTTCAGCAATAAAACTTAACTCGTCACAAAGATCTGCTAAAACAATTCTTCAATTTTTCTAACCATTTCTTTGATCGCTGCTGTTGTAGGGCGTTCCTAGAGACGGCCATCCTTGATGAATGTTCTTCCTCGTGTAAACTACAAATTGTAGAATATGGTGGAGCATTTACTTCTAATTTATCTTATAATTTTCTATTTTTGGCTTTTGCAAGCAACTTTGCTTCTATTTTTTAACTTTTATTTATAAACGCTAGATAAGATTGCTGTTTTAGTTCTAATTTCCGAAGCATTGTCATGGTGCAATAGGGTGCGACTTCTTGGTCGTTTTTCCCTAACTTATTTAAACACACTGGGTAAACAAATGGTAGTGTACCACTCAACATTAACTATCTTTTATTCTAAAGATGGTAAAAAATTACTCCGCGTAGGTACATCCGCTCGATAAAATAAAATGATGTGTCTTACCTAGTTTGAAGAGCACCTCCCGCCCTCCTTCAATTGCGTGCACTATCACCGTCACCACTAATCCCAGCACCACTACTCCCAACACCTGGTGCTGGGATTAGTAGTGACGGTGATAGTGCACGAAATTGAGGCGTAAGGTGATCAACTCGAGCCCGTTTTTGTTCTCGGGTGAGTTCATGACGAATCTTAGGATCTCTTCATAGGTGATGTGCCAGTTTTCATCAATTAGTTACCTGACAGTAGCCACCTCCTTGGTGATCGCAGTTGAGTGTAGGGTTGAGCTTCACGAATTTCATCGTGAAGCGAAACACAGCCACGATAAAATTCTACGTACCAACACCTTACGGTGCTCAATTGAGGTGCTTTCCTCCCAAAAGCTTTTTGAAGACGAGTGCAATCTTGCGGAGAAAAAGTAAACTTTTAAAATCCTGAGGCCCCCACAAGAAAAAAGTCCCGGGCAGTGTCAAGATGCCAGCTAACATAATCATATATAATAGAAAATTAACATCTAAAGGAAGATAAAGGAAGAAAAATAAATAATACCTTCTATTTTAAGTTCCGTAATCGGATAAAAAGTTGCCTATAAGTAGCCTCGGGTTACTACCTACATATAAAATTTTATGGAAATCGGTCCTATAGCTTTTGCGTGAATCGGTAATACACAGACAGACAGACAAAAATTCTAAATACCACTAATTTGGCTTCAATACCCTTTATTTAGCCCGTGTAGTGGCGGGTAAGGATATCCATACCCCATATCTTCCCGTGGATGTCGTAAGAGACGACAGAGGGAAACTGAGGCAGAAGATGGGCAGCAGCATCTTTGTGATAACAGGAAAACAACAATAAAAAACTGCGGTTGCTAATCCATTGGCCAAGCGAGGCAACTATGGCGATGTAGCCCCCCCCCATGTTTAAAGTTACAGAGACGGCCCCCAGTCTCCTGCGGTCCCGCTATTTTTTTTTTAAAAACGTTACCCCCACACTAGGATTTTCTCCTATATCGTGGAGGCAGTTTACAAACACAAATTGCACAAGGACAAAGATCCAGACCCGGAATAATTATTTATAGGCCATACAAATACTTTTTCCGTGCGGGATTCGAACCCGCGGCCCCCAGCGCAACAACTCATTGCTAAGCCACTGCGCCACGGAGCCGTAAACTGGCTATGTTAGCTGGGCAGGGGGTGCTAAGAATCTCCAGTAGAGTTTGGAATGGTTACCAAAGTACCACATTAACCATTTGCAAGAGTCACAGTGGCCACCCACGTTCTACGAACGGAGTCCCACCCTAAACCGGCTTCAAGCCAGTGCTCCCCGGTCCTGGAAGAATTGGCCGATGACTTTAATCTCATCTGCGACTTTATAGACAACGTCGATATTAACGAGTTTCGTACTCTAGCGCATTAAATTAGAAGGGCGCACTCTGCTAAAGAGTCACTCTCCCTGGATCACATGGGAGCGATCGAAGCTATCAATCACTTCAGGGCTAACTAAGCCTGAAGCGCTTGATTACTGTTAGCTTGGTTCATTTTTGTTCTCGCTTAATAGATAATACGATACGTCGATATCTGTCGCCTAATTTATTGCGTACGGTCCTAAAGATCAGATTGACGAAGTCTCCTTTCTCACTGACCATCAGATAGAAATATTACTCGCACAGGAGACACTTCTTAAGCCGAGCGTTAGTCCCAAAATAGATTAGTGAGAGAAGATCGTAAAGGAGCACAATTAGGCGGGACACTTATTTATTATAAGTCCTCCCTACATGTCCGTCCCCATAGACACGCCTTAATTGACTAATTTAGAGGTCCCCGTTGCAGAGTAGCCATGACCGGTCATCAACCGATCACGGTAGCCTGTGTATATCTTTCACCTAAGAAAAAAGTGCTTAAGGACGACTTTGAGGCACTATTTAATCTTAGTAATAGTAGTTCTTGCACTATTATTTATTCTGTGGTATTAGTATTCTTCGATTATTATATCAGGCGATTTAAATAACAAGCATAAAGTCTAACATAATTCGTATAATTCAATAACCTGTGGTAGAGATTTATTTTTTAAATTTCGACATAATAACTCCTCCGGAGGATACTACATACAATGTATTCAATGAATTGTTCTCATAACTCGTCCAGAATTGACTTAGCATTCTTCAGAAACGTGTCCTTACCGTTACGTTCTATTGAAATTATGCAAGAGTTAAGATCACACCACCGTCTCATATCATTAGGACAGCCCTGCAGTGAGGTCCTTCCAACCAAAACTATAACAGACTGGCGTAGGTTCGAGCATAGATAATATGCTGCAGGTTCGAGGCTAACCTCGAATCTACGAATTCCTAACAATTAAGTCAGGTACCAGACGTAATTGACTCCAAAGAGACGACTTTAGGAGCCATCTCCCATCTACCCAAAGTGGTCGTCGAATAATCCTCGAGGCAGATCACGATGGCGAACGGAGGCGACGAGCGATCGTCGTTTTGAACTCCCCGGGGATATGAGACGACTACTGAGAGAGAAAAACGCTGCAGTTAGAGACTATGACCATTATAGAACTGTCGACAATAGGTCCAACTTGTAGGCATGCGCTCCTTGACATCTCTGCCTTTGCAGAGATGTCAAGAAGCGCATGACTCAGCTGAGGGACAGGATGATGAAAGACGTCTTGGCGAGAGCTCTGAAGTCAGAAAATGCCGCTTTGATGGCCCCATTAGTTAGACCTGACGGTCAATTTACGTTCGATGATTCGTAAAAGGTCTGGTGCATGATAGATAGCATCGAGAAACAATGATCTCTTAGCAATCTGTATGACGACTCCGTCCACCTTCCTAAAGTGATCTGCCATTTTGGTGATTATCTTCAACGTTCTATTGTCCAACTGCACTTTCCCAGATATATGGAAAGAAACAGATGTCATCTGTTTTCATAAATCGAACAAACCTTTTATACGTGGTAGAGCCATGCTGCAGCTATATTAATAGTATAGTTGTAGCACGAATGGGTCGGCTTGACCGGGGAAGGAGCACGCTCTCACAGAATACCAGCGTAAAATAGCAGTTTAACACTGTTGTGTTTCGTATGGTGAGTATAGAGAACCGGAGACAGTTTTTACTGGAAAAGAGTCATTCTATCTTAGTCCTCACGGGTGACAACGCATCTGCGTTTTGATTCGCAAACGAGGATAGATGTAGATGTCTATGGGACACAGCAACCACTTACCATCAGGTGGACTGTGTGCTCGTTTGTCACTCGATCCTATAAAAAAAACCTAGAGTTCGGGCATTTAGTTATAGACCCATCAGTCTCCTCAGTTCTATGGGGAAAATCTGTGAGCGCTTTATTCTCAGCCGACTGAAGGACGTTGTGCGAGACAAAAAATCTGATTCCCAATGAGCAGTTTGAGCTTTCGAGCCAAATTCATCCTAATATGTAATCAAAATTACGCCACAAATTCGAACAGGCGCACTGCTTATACTGGTGGTCTGTTATTCGATGTGGCTAAGGCCTTACACAAGGTCTAGCACAATGGCTTACTTTATAAACTTCTCCATATAGGTGTCCCTAGAAGATTTGTCAAAGTCATACAAGACTTCCTTGTCAATCGCTCCTTTCCCTTTCGCATTGAGAGGGCCTTCTCCTCTTACAGATCTATCATAGCAGGAGTTCCCCACTTTACATGAGCGATATCCCTATGATACCCGATACTTATCTTACGTTCTATGCAGATGATTTAACGATTTATTATTCTGATTGTAGCCCCTTTAGAATTCGACTCCAAGCTGCAGCAAACGCACTAGGCGATTGGTGCAGAAAATGGAGAGAATTTTTATTTAAATGCTTGCTATAAAAATACACTCTTTAGACTCAAAGAAAACAGGAAGGCTACAATCTCCCTCTACAATAACCCAATCCTTTGAGTTAGAGAGGTGAAATACCTGGCGCGGAGAGCGGTAAAGAGTTTCGGCCATACACTCAAGGTCGTTGGCGCGGGGACGAGTCTTCTAAATCAATAATACGATAGTCAATATACATAAACAAAAGAATGAGGCAAGAGCATGCATGCATGCCAATGCAAGTTAGATACATTCACAAACATTCCATGCATGCCCCTTGTTTAATGAATAGATAATATAACACACACACACACACACACACGCACACACACACACACACACACACACACATTTTCGTTATGTTTATTTTACTGAGTAGTAAATGTTTTACGATGACTAGAGACTAGAGAGATAAGCAATAAAAGTTTTATTAAAGTCGTCTGACTATAAAACTCTCTTCATTGCGAAGCAATTTCAGTAAGTAAGATATTTCCTAGATCTAGTAGCATCTTCAGGTTTATATGTGGCGCGTACCAACTATATTCGAGGTTTTATAGCCAATAAAGGTTGTTAAAGAACACCACCTAGCAATGCCACGGTTAGTAAGAGAAAACTAGCGTGGCTTTAATTTAATTGGGTCATGCGCTAAGTAGGTCAAGGGCCCAGGAGTATTCAGTGAGTATCATATTATACGAGCGACATTGGTTATTTCCTGTTGATTGATAACACGATTAAAGCTTGGTGTGGGGAACACCATTCCATTTAATTAAAAAATAAGTGAAAATTGAACGCAATAAAATCCGTAAAATGAGTTTTGTTCAGTTACTGTTTCTCGCAACTTCACCCGCGTGGAACCCTAAATGTTTTTCTAAAATATAAGTAGCCTAAATTACTCATTATAACATCAGCTATCTGCCAGTAACAGTCCTGTCGAAATCAGCCGGAACAAACAGTCAGACAGACAGAGTACCATATATACTTTCGTATGATTTTAGTAAAAAGCTGTTATTTTGACATTACAAACAGACACTTCAATTTTATTTATTTGTATAGATAAGCTTATAAGACATTTCCGTAACTTTTCACAAGGTTTTTACTTCTAAGGTTCGTTTATATTCCGGTTCAAAATTATATTTAGTCTATTTTTGAAGCACTTGCTAATATTCGATTGAGTAGAAATTTGGAATACATGTGTAACTTCGACAACAATTCAATAATATTGTACCGTGGTGTTGAACTGATGATACACCCGAACGCTGGCAACCAAAAGCAACGCCAAAAAAGCTTACTTTTTTGATATATTTTATTAAATTAAGTTTTGAAGTAACTTGAAATTTCAAAAAAATACTTAAGTATTTTATTTCTTAACTTACTCAAGCTTTTATCTTTGCAGGTATATTTAAAAGGTGATAATTATGACAAGCAATAAGAAATTTAATTATAATGGGTTCAAGCAAGCTCATGTTTAGTTATTTAGAGAATATAATTTTAAGTGTATCAAGAGTATGGACGTTCAGAAGCAGCAGCTGTGTCCGCGGCTGGTGGATTATCTGACTATAGTGGGCGCCAAACCCTATACTTCAGGCAAGGGGCTCGCACCTGTTCAGGTATATTATTATGATCTCTTATGTTGGAAATATTACATTTAAATATGTATTCTATAGTCTTTTCATAATGCTTTAGTGACATTTAGATTTAAGACGATAATATGAGATTTCCAATGAAAAATCTTTTTATATTAAGTCTAGCGACTTTTTAAAACTTACCAACCAATCGCTGTTTTATTATTATTTTTTTATAGAATAAGGGTGACAAACGAGCACACAGTCCACACGCATGTTTCTTATTTATATTTTATTCGAAATTTATCAATATTAATTATTATTAAAAGGCAACATCAAAACATTGGTGTAAAGTTGAAAGAGAAGAGTGTTCTTCTTGTTTTTTTTTTAATAGGATAGGGCGACAAACGAGCACACAGTCCACCTGATGGTAAGTGGTTGCTGTGGCAAATAGACATCTACATCTATCCACGCTTGAGAATCAAAATGCAGATGCGTTGTCACCCGTGAGGACTAAGATGGAATGCCTCGTTTCCAGTAAAAAAGGTCTCCGGTTCTCTACACTCACCATACGAAACACAGCAGCTTTAAGTTGCTATTTTACGCTGGTATTCTGTGAGAGCTTGGTCCTTCCCCGGTCGAGCCGACCCATTCGTGCTACAACTATACTATTAATATAGCCGCAGCATGGCTCTACCACGTATAGATATTGTAGACGAGGTCCATGTTCATTTGATGACTATTTACGGGCTGAATATTAAGATTAAAATAGTCCGTGTTGTCTTTTTGTAATATTTTCCAGGCTCCGGAACTTCTCAGACGCTACCCTTTAACAAACCACGATGACTTTCCCCTGCCGCTGGACATGGTGTACTTCTGTCAGCCCGAGGGCTGCGTTTCGGTGGGGCCCCGTCGACAAATTTCGCAAATCGCTACAAGAGACACCGCATCCTTCGTTTTCACACTTACTGATAAGGACTCGGGTATGTCGTCTAGTTTTAGAAGACAGTTTATTATGATTACAGGCTATGTGGCATTCAATTTCAATTCTCAGGATCGTTAAGTTCAAACAACCAACATTTCAAATATTAACGATTTTTGAGAAAAAAAAATCTTTTATAATTACGTACAGATTTATTTTTAATTAAAAAAGGGAAAGATTTACAGATTTAATCATCATCCGATGAGCATATGTGCGTAGATATATGGACGTGAATTCGTGAAAGTGGGGGAAATAAGCCAAAGAAGCGGGTAAACTGTGACAGGAGCGTGCCAAATGGAAATCCGTAGTCTCTGCTTACACCTCTGGGTGATAGGCGTGAGTGTTTATGTAAAGTAATAATTAAATATTGAATGTTAGTTAATGTTTAGCTGTTAGTTAGCTTTTACTTTAAAGTAATGTCATATAACTGATGTTACTAAAGACAATACGGACTTGCGGACGGATGAGGATTTTATAGAGAAGTATTTTGTAACTAACCGCAGTGATTTTATAAAATAACAAAATTACTTTTAATCACATAACATAACATAATATAAACTCTTGCTTCTGATGCCCAGGAGAGGAAAGCAGAGACTCCAATTTGGCACGACTCATACACATCTTTTTTCTTTTATTACACCTCTATATTTCAACACATACATGCTCGTCTGTTAAGGGTACTCTTAAAATGGACCTTCAATATACATCGCTCATTTAATCGGTTCTACAGTCTAGGGCGTCCCTTGCCGACTCTACCACTAACTTCTGCAACATAAATTTTCTTTGTCACTCTTACCTCATTCATTATTTCTACGTATCTAAACCACTGTAGTATTCCTTTCTTTATATTTTTAATCGTTTCTGAATATTAAACCTAAATTTTATATATATTGATTAATAAAAATCTAATTTTTTAATTAAAAATTGTAAGAGTAGTCCGGTATAAAATAAGTATTTATATAACAGGTAAGACGCGTTACGGAGTATGTGTGAATTTCTACCGCGCGGTAGAACGAGCGCCAGCGCCGGGCCCCCGAGACCGCAGCGTGCTTCGCCGCGAGTCCTGGCGCAAGTCTATGGAGAAGAGCTCCGATTCCGCCTTCTCCAGGTGACCACCCATTCCTTATGTCTTTGTAATAAAAAAATTTAAGTCTCTCCATTGCCCCATCTCGCCTCCTTGTTGTCATAAGAGGCGACTTAGAATAATGCCGGGAAGATATTTTGATCTCCGACAAATGGCGTAATAGATATCTCGTATATGATAGATATAAGACATTTATATATAGACGGGGAGTTAGCACCTTCAAAGATGCAAGACGTGTTGCTGATACTGCTAATCTACTTCCAAGCTTGGCGATTAAAGCAAATCTTCCTTATTATTGGAAAGGACTGTGTTCAACAGTGGATGGGCTAAAGAAGATAAGAAGGAGAGTGTATATTTCATCATCATCATCATAATATCCTATCAAAGTCCACTTCTGAGCATAGACCTCACCCGTAGATTTCCATATGGGACGGATACTTTTTTTTATAGGATCGGGTGACAAACGAGCACACAGTCCACCTGATGGTAAGTGGTTACTGTGACCCATAGACATCTACATCTATCCTCAATAAAGACTCAAGATGCAGATGCGTTGTCACCCGTGAGGACTAAGATGGAATGCCTCTTTGCCAGTAAAAAGGGTCTCCGGTTCTCTTCACTCACCATACGAAACACAGCAGCGTTAAGCTGCTATTTTACGCTGGTTTTCTGTGAGAGCATGGTCCTTCCCCGTTCGAGCCGACCCATTCGTGCTACAACCATAATATAGCTGCAGCATGGCTCTACCACGTAGAAAATATACTTGCTATAGGAGGCTCTCTTACCACTATTTTTGAGTTGTTAGAAAGATAGAACTGCCTATCACCTGTCTCAGTTTCCCTCTGTCGCTTCTTACGTCACACACGTAGTATTATAGGGTAGTGGATTCTTTTACGCGGCTACCAACATCGAGGTGTATGTTTAAATTAGAATAATTAAAATATATGTTTTGTGCAATTATAACTAAAACGTAGCGAATGTTTCAGTGACTATAGGAGCAGCAATGTAGCGCCCAGTGACTCGGAACGTGATTGCAGCGCTACGATGGCTCCTCGGCTGGCACCCGCGCCGGACTCCGAGAGCGGAGGCTCACATTCACCTAGTCCACGGGCTAGTCGAAAACGACAGGTACCAATTTGCTTCTTCTTCTCATTTGTAGAAACTTTTGCATCGCTCGATCCCGCGCATTCACGCGTTTACCGCTACTCACAAATGGGTCCTGACATAGTTTCCACGTTAAAATCACCTTACTCTAAACTACTGAAACCACTAAATGGAACTACGGGCTCCTCTTTTTACAGGAACGAGTCGAAACTGTTTAAGGCGTAAACGATGTCCGCCGGATTATTAGCATAGAATACTAATGAAAAATGTCTCAAAAGCTCCACCTCTTTTTTGGAATTTCGATCGATGCTGATAACGATTTCGATTTACAGTCGTCATCAGAATAAGACTCTAAATAAGTAGTCAGTATTTATTTAGATTTATGTGGTTTAAATTTCTTTTGCTTGTAACAACCCATAACGAGTTTAATCTGACCAAACATAAAACACACTAAACTCTCCTTTTATGTATTCTGGGTTTCCTTTCTGATATACCATAATAGGTAAACAACCAAGAAGAAGTCTCTTCTCTTTCAACTTTACACCAATGTTTTGATGCTGCCTTTTAATAATAATTAATATTGATAAATTTCGAATAAAATATAAATAAAAAACATGCGTGAGTGCCATGGAACACTCGGTTGGAACGAAGTTCCTTTTGTAGTATATTATTATTGATAAACGTATTATATTATTGATTAACAAATACAAATAAATAAATTGCCCGCATCTATTAAAATGAAACGTTATTTAAAATAAAATAATATTTCTTTCCTGGCAAGATAAGAAAAAGTGCGAGGGAGATGGATATTATTCCATCTCGCTTCCTTATAGCCGCCAAGGCCGTCTACACTACGTCAGAAAGGGTCGTGACGGAAAAATCTTACACTTTTTCTCGCCTAGCCCCCATCAGCCAAACTCGTACCGTCTGATAAGGAACTTCGTTCCAATTAATAAATTATACATTCAAAATAATTTCATGTTCAGTGAGCGGGATCTAACCTGCACTAGAGCAGCGTACGCACATACTAGTATCTTTCCTTCTATTCTTTAGAGACGGCTTTTTAACCCCCGATGAAAAAGAGGGGTGTTATATGTTTGACGTGTGTATCTGTGTCTGTTCGGTCTGTGGCATCGTTGCAACAGATGAACCAATTTAGATTTAGCTCTTTTTGTTTGAAAGATGACTTGATCGAGTGTTCTTAGCTACGATTCAAGAAAATCTTTTCAGCCGTTTGAAGATCATAAGCTCTTTTTATTTCGGTTTTTTTTTTAATTTTAATTTAAGTTATTATAATCATGCAAGGTGACTTCTAAGTTCTTTATTACTTTTGCAGCGAATACGGAACCATTCACTGACATCCCTGTGCCTATTATCACATCATCCATTCTTTTCCACATTCCGAGAGTGCCTATTTATCCTTAAAAAGTTAATAGATGCCTGCAACGAGTCTTCCAGTCCACGACGTGTAGGGGCGTCCAGACAAATATTTAGGTATGTGAATACGAGAATTTTTTTTTATAGCAACTTAACACTTTTTTTGTGAATAAAGTGTAACAATCAGAAAGGTTGGATATTAAGTTAAGCTCACAATGACTTAATTAGTGACAAACCCAATTTTTGATTTCGACCAAAAAACACTTCAGCTAATGTTTAAGTATTATATTTTTTTTTAAAATTTATAATTTATTTTAATACTTATTTAACTCAGGTAGCTGACTTCATATAACCACGAGCAATCCGGGTTCAATCAAATAATAAATTGCAATTTTATGTACTGATTTACAACGTGAACCTCCGTACAAGGAAAAGCATTGTGAAAAAACCAGCATGTCTGATGAGTAAAATATTCCGAGGACCGGTGAAGTCAGCTAACACTTACTGACGCAGCATGACAGCCTTATTACTCCAAAACCCTCTCAGAAATGAGAGGAGACCTGTGCTCGACAATGGACGTACATACTCGTATTTAGGTTGTCAATTTACACAACTAGATTTTAACAATAAAAATACCTTATTTCAAATAGAGTTTTAGATTTAATAAATACTTTCATTACTTATTGATGGCTGTTACGAACGATTTTCCTATATCGTGACCTCGCAATACATCGGTCTGTGTTATTAACTTTGACATTTTCAAATGTATATTGTGTCGCTAGTTGTCCGTAACCAAAGATACTAGTACGTTCGATAATTAGCAGAACACGATTGTGTGGTGTAAGATTGACATTTATAGATAAAATAATTTTCCATGTGCAGGGATACGGTATGGTCTGTATTAACTGGGCAATCCTACGATAATACGCCCACGATAGTTCTCCATGACGTAAAGGAAATCGAGACGTGGATATTGAGATTGCTGTCGGCACCCGTGCCGGTGCCTGGCAAGACTCGCGTCGAGCTGGAGCTTCTCTCGCCGACCGCACATGCGCCTCTACTGTTCGCGCTACCCGATCACACAAGGTTCACGTTAGTGGACTTCCCGCTCCATTTGCCTTTGGAATTACTAGGTAATGAAACTTTCTAAAGTTCTGAAATTTTTGTGCTGAGCAGAACGTAGCAGTTTTCTAACCATCAGTTAGCAATCTTTAAATTGAAACCTACCAGCTTCAAAATAATCTGTATAAATTAAAATTATACACTAATAAAGGAGTTTTCCAAGATCAATTCATTTTATGCTGAAGGAAAAATAAGTAATGTCGGAGTTGTTAATTTAATAATTTTTGTATAAATTTGCTTTTTGAAAACGATTTCAATGAAATATTAAATCTTTTAAGGTGTGGACACATGTTTGAAAGTACTGACGTTGATTATGATGGAAAACAAAGTAGTAGTACAGTCGCGCGATTACAACGCCCTGTCAATGTCGGTAATGGCCCTGGTCGCCATGCTCTATCCCCTCGAGTACATGTTTCCGGCAATACCATTACTACCAAGCTGTATGAATTGCGCTGAACAGCTACTCTTGGCTCCAACGCCATTTTTAATTGGAATTCCGGCTACTTTCTTCACTTATAAGAAAAACTTCAGGTAAGTTACTTCACCATTATATTTTTTTTTCTATTAATTTGTTAATACATACATTGAATTTGTATTTTCAATTAATCGACGGCCAAGTTTAGAATGAAGCAATATTACCGGGAATTTTGCCCCTAAGCTTGTGAAGCACTACGTTCATTTAAGGAAATTTAAACTAATTTCCAAATACATCTTAAAGGAACACAACATAATGAAACATCCATTCCATCCATTACAGCCTATTAAAATTTCACCGCGGAATACAGGTCTCCCTCATAGATTGCCTCATAGCGGGAGAGGAATAAAAAGAGACAAATTGACATGAAACAATTATTTTGTGCTTTTGATATTTTAGTATGGATTGATTAATCAATATTGTTATTGGATACATAACAAAAACTTTGACTTTACACCAGTAAACATTCAAATAGTGTTCAATTCATTTTTTTTCAATATGTGGGACACATATTTTTAGTGTTCCTTGTTTAATTAACAAAACGAAGCACTTATGGAATCACCTCGGACTTAAGAGAATCGAATCGACTAACTTATAGATAAAGATGCTTGGTATTTATGTTTTTCAGTTTAACACATACCTATACAATCTCATTTACAAGCTGAAAAATTGAATAAGTTATACTGAACATAAATCCGTCAAAGACGTGTTTCGTCGTAGCTATTTGTATTGTCTATGTACGAGTATAGTGTGAACACTAAGTAATAATAATAATTATTATGATATGTTGAGGTTCATAAGTGCTTTGATTAAGTCTAAATGAATAAAGATATTTGATTTGATTTGATCTCTTTCACTTTATTTATAATTACTTTCAAATGGGAAAATAAATGTGCATAATCATAAATATTTTAAGTAAACCTTAATATCAGAGTCAAAGCGAAAAGAGAAATATTCCAAATTATTGTAAATTAATTGTAGATTACCAGATGACATTTGGCTGGTAGACTTGGATGCAACAAAGTTAATATGCCCGACCGGCAGTGATCAAGATCTGCCACCACTACCAGAACCCGAAAGTTCAGTTCTTAAGAATCATTTAAAACAGGTTAGTAATAAGCAGGCTACTGATTATGGAAAGACGAATATTTGTCTCTTTTCTAAATATCAATTGTCACAATTTTCTTCTTTTAACTCACGCACTTGTTAGCGCATTGTCCATGTCGCTATGCTGTTACTGTCCCAAAGCATTCACATTTTAGTTTTTAACTCATAAGTACCTACATTAAGATCTTTAAAAAAATCCGCTTTTATATACCTCATTATAACTATATTTATTTTTAAATTTAAAGAAACTAGACAAATTTTTTTTTAATAATTTATGCTGTTATACACTGTCTATATAATATTTTTATCACTTATGTTTATTACTATATTCATTATTACAGAGAAATTCTAGATAGTTTTCTAAATACTGAATCTACTAACCACTAGTTCACTTTTCCTCTCACAATAGGCCGTGCATCTCATGGAAATTACCGGAACTGGTGTAAATATTATTTCTATTTCTTACATTGCACACTTTGATTGTTTGGTCACATTTTCATAATTTAAGCTATCTTAGAATACACATGTGCTGACCTTTTAGAAACATGCACAAAAATAATATTTGAGAATAAAAAAAATATTTCATTAATATTTATTTACATTGGCATAAACACGTTATCTAAGAGGAAAGGCATAATAAATATATTTTTCCGACTGAAATCAGTGTTACATACAAACATTACACATTCGCATTACCATATATCTTTTCTTACCTAATATTATCTGCTACTTGCTCATAATGCATTCATTTGATGTGTTCTTAATGCTTATTTTAACACAATTTCAGTCAGCGCATTAAATATATTTTATTCAGCATGTTTTTATTCCGCTTAAGCAAAGTACTTGCGTGAGAACTCAAAGCTTTTTCCAAATATGAAATAAACCCTTCTATGACTGGAGCGGAGCTTATGTCTGACTAACGACGTTATTTACTCGCATATATTTTAGTGTTATATTATTTCCAAGATTTTTGTAACTGTATACGTATAGTAACTTATACGAGTACGTATATTTTATATGGCCGCTATTTATATATCTTACTGAATTGTATATATTTTATATATCTATAATATTAGAATTTAATGCTTAAAATTTCACGCTAAATAGACGCTAACCTCCGTGAAAATGTTGATAAATTATGCTATATTATCACAATGTAAATAAGGGATTTGTAAACAAGTTTATGTTTATTGTAATTTTAAACAGTTTTTATAACTTGATATTTCATATTTAATATAATGTTCGCTGTTTTAATTAAAATTACTATTTGGTTTTTTCTTCGTCAGGCTCTGAATAGTCTGACGAACAGTGCAGTAGAGCAAGCGACGGCGCCTTTAATGCCTTCAAGGAGGGACAGCGTTGGCGGGGCTACCCTCAAGTAAGAAACAAATGTTAATTTACATGATATTTTTTTTTGGATTTGCGGCCTATACCTAAAAAGACAAGGGGTATGTATTGTCAGCTCGCAGTACCATAATTTTTGTATGCTTATTTAGATTATATATTTGCTCAAGTGATAAACTTAATAAAAATACAAGAGGTAAAATTAAATATTTTGTACAACCGACTTCAATATAAGTTATTAAGGAGGATACGTATTAGAGCCATGCTGCAGCTATATTAGTAGTATAGTTGTAGCACGAATGGGTCGGCTCGACCGGGGAAGGCTCACCATGCTCTCACAGAATACCAGCGTAAAATAGCAGCGTAACACTGCTGTGTTTCGTATGGTGAGTGTAGAGAACCGGTGACCCTTTTTACTGGAAAAGAGGCATTCCATCTTAATCCTCACGGGTGACAACGCATCTGCATTTTGATTCGCAAACGAGGATAGATGTAGATATCTATGGGCCACAGTAACCACTTACCATCAGGGGGACTGTGTGCTCGTTTGTCACCCTATCCTAAAAAAAAATCAAAAAGAAAAAGGGCTGCGTTTGAAACCAAATATAAAATATTATATTAATAGTCAATACACATTTTTACCGACTTCAAAAAGGAGGAGTTACTCAATTCGACTGTATGTTTTTTATGTGTGTTACCTCATAACTTTTTTCTACTCGAACCGATTATGATGATTCTTTTTTCATTTGAAAGCTGGTGATTAAGGTCTGAATGAAACGTAATAAAAGCGACGCTGCAACGTACATAATATGGCTGTGGTGCAAATGGGTCGGTTTGACTGGGAAAGAACTACGCTCTCACAGAATCACATCATAATAGCAGCATGATGCTAATGTGTTTCATATGGTAATTGGCGAGAATCGGAGACCCGTTTCACTGGTAACGACTAACAGATGTAGGTGCCTACGGGCCACAGGATCCACTAAGTTCCCTGCTATAGGATAGGCCTCTCCCAAAGGTTGCATATACGCGGGATATTTGCTATAGTTGTATCTATTATTCTATGGTTGTCACGCTGGGCAGATGGGTTGCCTACCCCAGTTTTCATTAGTTCAGCTTCTGCTGACCATCTCATGTTTTATTTCCCTCTTTCGTCTCTTACGATATACCCAAGGGATGATATGAGGTAGTGCATTCTCTGGATACTGCCGCTACAACAAGGCATCGGCTAGCATTATACAAAACGAATAAAATTAGAAAATTGGTAAAATTCAAGGTGTTTGTCCTCAGAGTGCAGCAACCGTTGTACCGAGACAGCGGATCACACAGCGCGCCGCAAAGCACGGCGCACAGCACGCCAGAGAGCCGGCGCGTGTCGGTGGGCAGCGCGGGCCACACGCCGCAGCGCCACTCGCTGGCCTCGCCGCACTCGCCTCACTCGCCTCACACGCCTCATACGCCGCAGCAGGCCTTCAACCCCCTTATATACGGCCACGACGTTGACTCCGTTGACATCGCCACTCGAGTAGCTATGGTATATATTTCTTTAGATCTCTATTTCGTAATATATATAGGTATACAATATTAGAAGTATAGTGTCAAAGGGTTAACATCAAAATTATACGACGACTACTAGAATACTTATCTCAGAAAAGGTCAAAATAATAGTAATGACCTAATCCTGACCCCAACAGAAATCTGTTTGCAAAGCTTTGAAATAACGACATACACTCTATAGAGTATTGTTAACGATAAATATTATTCAAAACTAGCGTACCGCCCCGGCTTCGCACGGGCGATTTTTGGATCTCGGCAACAGCACCACCTACCGAGTCCAAATGTGAATCTAAACCATCTGGGGACCCACTCAAACACCCAAAAATTTCATCAAAGGAGCCGTTTTTGATTTTTAGCGAGATTAACGGACAACATTTGATTTTGTTTATGTAGAGATTGCAATACCCATTACATTTTATTTGGTAATTCTTCAGTAAAAGTTCTCGATAATTATATTAATGTTATTATATGCACTTGAAGTTAATCGCAACAAAAATAAGCAGATAATTTTGACAAAACTCAAATAATAACGTTCTTCCACGATTTCAGACGGCAACCGTTGTATAAAACCGTTGTGTAAAACGATATAAGAATATTTGGGAAAATCGTAACATTACGATGGATGTTACGACATGGTGATAAGATTCTACAAATATACTCAATCTAATCAACTCAGTTCTTTTCAAAGCATACAAAACAAGTGGTAAAATCAAAAAAAATTGTACAACCAACTTCAATATAAATAAAATGAGAACATCATCAATGTAGTCGAAGTCAATTAAATACGCATTATTAAGGATAACTCAAAAACTAATAGTGAGATCTTGATCAAACTTATATGGGACTACATGAGAAGCACCAGCTTTCAAATACAAAAAGAATCAAAATCGGTTCTCCATGATAAAGTACTGAGGTAACACAGATAAAAAATACAGTCGAATTGAGTAACTCCTCCTTTTTTTGAAGTCGGTTAATAAAATGTAAGATAAAGTCTGAAATGTATTTAAAATGTGGTCTGGTGAATAATGTCACAAATACGGCTGGATACTGAGTCTGGAGCCGATACTCTTGCATCGGTGATGGAAAGCAACATACATATATTTGTTACCTATTCTACATCACTTTCTGTAAGATATTCAGAATTATTGGATGGATTTCGTCCAGTAGTCAGCAGAGTGCATACCATTCGTTTATAAACTACTTAATCAATTAATAAGTATATTAAGTTGAATAAGTAGTTGTTGTATGTCATCTAATGTAGAACAACAATTGCAGGTTCGATTTTTCAACTCGCAAAATGTCTTAGCCAATTTTATGGAACACACAAGGACTTTGAGATTATACCCGCGGCCGGTTGTCGCATTTCAAATCAACAGCTTCTTGAGATCGCGCCCAAGAACCAGCTCCTTTTTAAACAAATTTGCAAGAACTCAGGTACGTCAAAATACATGACAATATATTAACACTATATTTTTTTAAACCACTTTTAAAACACAATGAATATTTTACCTGATTTGAACAGGCAGTGGAATTCCTGGCGGAATGGTCGTTGACGCCATGCAACGTAGCGTTTCTGCGAGTACAGACCGGTGTGTTTGATCCACGGCAAATAGGTGATAAGCCCAAATGGTTCGCGGATCAGTTACAACCAATCCGTTTTGCTGTGTGGGATGATGGAAGTTCTCTGAACGGTGCTTTGAGACAACTACAGCGGCATGAAAACCAACCAACTGGTAAAATATTCATAGGAATAATTTGTAATGCAATAAAATGAAAACATCAAATTAAATGAATTATCAGCTGATGAAGTCAAATCTCTATTTGACTTCATTAATTTCCGTTCAATTAAGTTCAATTAAATTAAGAATTACAAATCAAATCAGTTTTACTTTTAGAGTATAGAAAAAAATACCAACAGTATTTTGCTAAACACTTGGATGTACGGAAATCAGGCTTAAGTATAATGTGCTAGTTACTGCATGTTTCGAATCCGGCGGTTCATTTAATGATGTTCCTTATTTAATTCCTGTATCTTAATTCGTCCTTAACTCATATTCATGTAGCATGTAATCGGTCTACAGACGAAAGTGGATCAGATTCAGACGCTGCTGAAAGTACAAGTTCCTCCTATTCCTCTCTAAGTGACTTTGTCTCCGAGATGGCTTCATCGGATTTATCACCAGGTAAAACATTATTACTACATAATATATATATATATATATATATATATATATATATATATATATATATATATATATATATATATATATATATATATATATATATATAATATAGGTATATCTGAACGGGATTTTTGAAATTTATCAATTTAAAATATGATGTTAAAATTTTTCCTTTATTGTTAAAAACTAAAACTTATGTAAGTATACTATTGAACAATATTAAAAAGATATATAAAAAATAATTTAAAAAATACACTATACACTATACCACCACCATTTTACCTCACAAATTTACGTGTTTGAAAGATAAACAAAACACAAGGTCTTGTTCCATTGCATTCTTCTTCTGTTTCTGATCAAATTTCGGTAAAATCTAAAAGTCTCACGAACGAATTTTAATGTATTTGTAGGTCATGTTGTAAAATTATTTGCTTAATAGTACAGTATATGTAAACAAGCTTGAGTGGAATTAATTAATTACCAAATCATAATATCTTTTTACAGGCGGAAATCCTCATCAACATGTCATAGGGGAGACTTATAACGCTGTAGTCCAAGTGCGTATGACACTGTCTTCATCACTAGATCCCAAAACAGTAAGTACTGGTCTATAAACTTTATAACTTATTTGATAATAAAATAATTACTGACAGGCGGGATTCTTACCACTATACGACCGAGGAAGCCGTGGTAGTTCAGGGGCTGAGCGCTCGCTGTAAATATCACAGTACGCGAGCAACCGCTCGATCCCCGCCAGCACCATTGAAATTGTTAATTACAACTTTAACTGCTCATTTACCATGTGCTCGGTGGTAAAGGAAAACATCGAGAGGAAACCTGCATGTCTGAGAAATAAGAAAAAAAATATTTCGAAGACATGTGAAGTTCGCCAACACGCTTTAGGGCAGCGCAGGGGACATTTCCTTGCCCTAAAACCCTCTCAGAAATGGCAGAAGGCCTGTGCCCAGCAGTGGGACGTACATAGGCTGTAGTTTTAACTTTTAATAACTACTAAAAAAGCATTATTAATGGGGAGTAAAAGGAAGTACGTTAACGTTTTCTCCGACTGTCATCAACTTTAATGAAACTAACGTGCTGATGATGAAGAATCATTTCGAAACGTAAAAGCTTTTAAGTTTTAGTTGAATATTTACGTTGAGCATTATCCAATGCCCTACGCAATATTAAATTTAAGAAATTGTGGTTATTCTTTAAAATAATACAACATTTTTACTTTCTTCACATTCCAGAAGCACAGCTTTTGGAAGCGGCTTTATAATTGTAATTTCATCTTATTTAAATGTGACTTATTGATATTAGGTATATAGCCCTCCATCTTCGCTCATGTACGGCGATGAACATGAGTGCAAGGATGAAGGTCGCACTTCCACATCACCGTCCCCGTCGGCTTCAAGTTCTGACCACAGTGAAATGTCTGAGGACGAAGTGCCAGTGGACGAGAGACAGAAGACGGCAGACTCTCATCCACCACCCGTGAAGAAAAGCGTGAGCATTATTTCTGTTTCACCGAAAATATAACGTTTAATTTAAGTAGTAACAGTTAATAAATATCTAACATTTTATATTATATAAATTTGATCAAGATATGTCGATTATTTTTTGAGTTCTCCTTAATAATGCATATTTAATTGACTTCGACTACATTGATGATGTTATCATTTTATTTATATTGAAGTCGGTTGTACATAATTTTGAATTTTACCACTTGTTTGTATTTATATTATAGTCTGTACATGTGTTATAAAGGACACGGACAGCGGAAGTTTCGGTCGCGAATCGGACTCAAACTCCACCACTACGCCAAAGACGGTAGTGAGCAGACAACGCGCCGCCGTGGACAGCGGTAGCACCAGCGACTCCGAGCGCGCACTCACTCCCTCGCATCACTCCCTGCCGTCCTCTCACGCGCACGCTGCTCACGTTAAGGTACCTATTTAAGTCAAGAACTCACAGAGCGTTAGCTACCCGCGCGCGCACCCACTGGTAGAGAAAGTGCAATTTTATTTCTTCTTTCTTTTCTTTCTTTCAAATTCCTGCCCGCCCCGGAGGCAGTATCGCCCGCAACCTTGTCAGGAGATGATCGGATCAAGGAAAGTTACAGCCTATATACATCCCACTTCTGGGCACATGCATGCTCTCACTTCTGAGAGGGTTTTAGTTTTAGGGCAAGGAAGTGTATGCCGCGTTTCCACAATGCTTGTAGGCGGACTTCACGTCTTAGAAATATTTTGAAGTTATACTTCTATTGCGGCGTTTGGGAAAAATGATGACAGCGAATGTTAAAAATAACACCATGAAGTTGTTACAATGCGCGCGCACACTGACACCTAACCTAAAAGCGACAACTTCAGTTGTTAATTGTCTCAAGTTTTGTTTTTGTTTTGTTGAGCTAAAGAATTGTAACTTCCTACGTGCGTACATAAGTACACACACACTTTTTTTATTTATTTTCATTTTTATTTTTATTTCTTAGACATTCAGTGCAGCATCCTAACAATGTTTTCCTTCACTGCCAAACACGCCAAGCCGGGATCGAACGCGGGTTACTCGCGTACTATAAAATTTACAACGAGCGCTAAGTCTCTGAGCTACTACTGCGGGTAATAAGCAATGGATCGGGCAACGGCCCGGCTGCCGAGAAATCAAAAATGTATTAAATGTATGAAATATATGGCATGTTTTTCCACCTACCGGTGCCGGCGCCTGCACGCTGGTTACTCCCACCGGTGCCGTCGCCGGTGCCGGGACAGCAAGCTTCTGGCTTGATACCGGCCGGTAAAACTGTATGTGTATTGTATACGTATTGAGTACTATTATTTATTCTATGATATTGTACCCATGTGCCGATGTAGAAGGGACGCGTTGAGATTGAGATTCGAAATCTCGAAATTGATTTGTGAAATAATGAAATGACTCCTGGTTCATGCGGAAGTAGTTGAAATATTTTTGGAGTACATTTTAACTTAAAAAAACATAAACACTCACGCCTGTCACCCACAGGGGTAGGCAGAGACTATGGACTTCCATTTGGCACGATTCTGACACACCTCTCTCGCTTCCTCCACATCCATATACCTACGCATAAACGCTCGTCGGTTAAGGGTACTCTTGATTTGGCCCATTTTCAATATATCGCCAATTTGGTCGATAAACTTTCGCCTAGGGCATCCCTTCCCGACTCTGCCGTTCTCCTCTACAACATAAATTTGTTTTGTCACTCTTTCCTCATTCATTCTTTCTACATGACCAACTACCGAAGCATTCCTTTCTTAATGCTGGTCACAACATCATCTTGTAAACCACACTCTTCTCTTATCACACAATTTTTCACTCTGTCATTCAGATTCATCCCTAACATACTCCTTAATGACTGCATTTCTACAGCATTTATTCTACTCTCGTGCTTCTTCTGCCACACCCAACTTTCACTACCATACATTAAAGTAGGCATACTAACACAGCACTGTGAATTGAAATACGTGCCTTTTTGGACACATTCTTACTTCTCACAATAGGGTGTAGAGCCCCATTCACTCTATTTTCTGCATTCACTCGTCCTTCTATATCCTTATCATGTCTACCATCCCTGCTAAATACACATCCCAAATACACAAACTCATCTACTTGCTCGACCAACTCCCCTTCTATTCTTATTTCACATATCGTTTTACTTTCTTCTCTTTCAAAAACCATAACTTTCGTCTTACTTGCATTCACTTTCATTCCCTAGACCTGGAAGAGGATGCACGGATCAAATGTTTTCTCTCCGCATGATCACGGAAAAGCTTCTGGCTGCTAACCAGAAGATTTTCTGTGCTTTTGTGGATCTTGAGAAAGCATTTGATAAGGTTGTAAGGAAGAAAATGTGGGAACTGTTGCCGGGGTATGGTGTGGATGGTCGATTGCTAAGGGCTGTGCAGTCTCTTTACTGTGACTGTAAAGCCTGTGTGCGGGTAGGGCATGACCTGTCACCCATGTTTAGCATCCAAACGGGCGTAAAACAGGGTTGTGTCATGTCTTCCTGGCTGTTCATACTGTAGTATCTCGACAGCTGTTTACAGAAGCTGAAAGATAGCTGTTTGGGTGTGAAATTGGGTGACATAAAAGTAAATTGTCTGCTGTATGCTGATGATGCAGTGCTTATTGCACCATCAGAGGCAGAACTGCAGGCATTAGTCACGTGTATGAAAGAGGAATGTGAAATTAAAGGTCTCCGTTTGAATGCTAATAAAACTAAGGTTCTGGTATTTAAAAGGGACGAAGAGAGAACGAAGTGTGAAATATGGGTAAATCAGGAATGTCTAGAACAGGTAAATGTAATTGTATACTTGGGGAGTGCTTTTAGCCGTGATGGAAGATGTGATTTAGATGTGGACAGGCGTGTCGCTGCCGGGAACAAAGTCAATGGTGCCCTGACTGCGTTAGTCAAAAGGCAAAGCGTAGTGAAGAGTGCACGCCTTGCAATATATAACGCAGTGTTGGTACCTTTGTTATATGGCAGCGAAACCTGGGTATGCCAGAAGAAGCATAAAAGCAAGTTGAATGAAGTGGAGATGCGATCTCTTCGTAAAATGTGCGGCGTTACCATGGCCGACCGAAAGCGAAACGAAGAGATTCGCAATATGGCAGGTTTGATAGATGACCTTATCACAAAAATTGATAAGGGCGTGCTTCGGTGGTTTGGGCACTTTGAGCGAATGAGTGAAGACCGAATGGTGAAGAAAATATATAGCGCGAAAGTTAATATTAAAAGGTGTCGAGGTAGACCGAGACTAACTTTCGAAGACCATGTGAGCAAATTGCTCGAAGAGGGTAGGGTCAAGAGTACTCGGATACCTAGACGTGCATGTATGAAGAAGATAATGAATCTGAAAGAAGCGAAAGAAGTATGTAAGGATCGTGACACTTGGCGATCTGTTCTCTCTGGCTACCCCGTCAGGGATTGTGCGTGAAGATAAGAAGAAGAAGAAGACTTTCATTCCCTTCTCTTTTAATGTCCTGTTCATTAATGTAACCATCATTTGCAACTCGGCCACCGACGACGCAAGTATGACTTGATCATCGGCGTACAAAAGGCATTTGACGGTTAACTCACCGCATTCTTCTACTTTCAAATTTTCCAAACAACTGGAGTACATTTTCTATTTTTAAAATAGGGTATAATATGTTCCTTCTCAGTATTTAATTTTTCAGATTGGATGAATACAAAATTTGACTTCTCTGCATTGATTATATTTTCGTCTTAAATGCAAGGATGTATAAAAAAGGCGGATTGAATCTCGCTACAAAACTCAACGAAGCACCCAAAATAAGTTTGCTCGCTTGTACGTACAAGGGGTCACGCACACATTTTTATACGTCCATAGAGATATTATAACAAATAAATACGGCGACTTGACGAGATCAATATATTTCTTAGCCACTCACAATAGCTAAGCACAATAATTAATTAATTATAGTGCCGATCCGCTGTGGCACCCTAACTTTTTATTCTATTTTCAGTTTTTTGTAAATGTAATTTTTAATTTAGAACACCGGCAGTGGCGTTTCTCGTCAAGCGTCTCAAACATCACTGCTAGAGCAATTTGCAGCGCAAGCCAAGGAGTTGGTTCGGGAAACTACACGACAAAGCAGCCAAGAGGGCCTATTAGCCCACATGGATAAGGTACTCTATATGTCTTTTAGTAAATACAATACACCTTTTCCACTAAAAGTTTACATTTTATACCTACCACTTTAGTTAGTATAGAAATATTTTTAAATAAATTTAGTCATTAATGCAGTTTTATTTCCATGATTTAATAAAAAATTTTTACAACTTCTTTTATTTTAAATTAAAAAAAAATGAAGAAAGGAAAAGCGGCACAAGTGGACGATAAGAAAATATTTGCTCCTTTGCAACAGGTATATTCGTAATGGCTTCATCAGTGCAGAGTGAATTAGAATTAGAAGATTTAATATTAAAACACATTCCAATATTTACACACATATCACTCATTTGTTTTATTTATTGCAAAAGCTATTAATTCCCTTACAATCCTTTAAATACCACTACCGGTACCGTTGCTTTAAAATTTGGTATAGCTCGATTTGCATTGCATCCTAAATACAGTAATAATACCAAAACAATAATTCATAAATATTTTATTTCGAATCGAAATTAAGTAGAATTAGCTATTATTTATATTCATAAATATAGTTTACTCATAAGAATTTAGTTTGTTCAACTTTATGAGCACTGCATGTAATATTCAAGACTTATAAGGTACCTAGTTAACATCAATAAAATTATAACGGAAAAACGCTTCATAAAATCATAATGTCGCACTGCAAGCAGCCGCAGCATAACAAATATCTAAATTCACTTATCTAATCTTTTTTATCCTTTAAAATCTACAAATTATGTAAAAAAAAGTTTTACAACAGTTTACGCACCACGCAAAAAAGGCAGCAGAGGAAGCTTCCAAAAGCGTGCAAGAGGCTTCGAAGTCCGCCCTAGAAGCTAGCAAAACTGCTACGGCGGCCAGCAAAAATACTCTAGAGGATCTGACATATGTCAGCAAATCAACTTTTGGAGACATCACAAAGAGTGCAAAGGAGGCGGCAGCAAAAAAGGGTTTATTAATTAAGGTAAAAGTATGTTTCTTAACTGTTACAACTTTATATTGTTTCTCTAATTACCAAATCGTTTCGATATTTATTTGGTCACATCACTACATCACATCACCTCACTACAGCCTATAGATAGTCCCATAAGGGGAATATTTGCCAAAGCTGTCACGCTTGGCGGAAGGGTTGGCAACTGCAGTATTTTTTTATTATTTTTTCCTGCTTATAGTTTCCCTGTTACTAATACTCTTTTTTCTTTTTCTGTTTTTAAAAAACGTTACCTTCACACTAGGATTTTCTCCTGTATCGTGGGGCAGTTTACAAGCATAAATTGCACAAGGACAAACGTCCAGACCCGGAACAATTATTTCTAGGCCATACAAATAATTGTTACGTGCACGAATTAAGCCCGCAGCCCTTAGCACTGCAACTCATTGCTAAGCCACTGCGCCATAGAGCAATTATAGGGTACGATTTTCTTACCCTGCCACTACACAGCGTTATATGATATAGTTTTTTAGTAATTGATGTAATCAAACTATATTTATCAGCGGACTTTCATTCCTAGGGCTGTGACCAATGGTCCCCCCCCCCCCCATCCCCTTACTACGCGACTGTATGTAATACATAATATTATTCGTATACTATTTCGTATTCGGTTATGTGCTCACCAAACTGCTCGCCTAGCGTGACGAAGGTTACATATTACATAGTACGCATGCTGCATGCTCGTATTTGGCACATGTTTGAAAATATCTTTACCCGGTAGTAAATTAAAAAAGATTATTTATTAATCTATACATTATACATTACAAATAAATAAAATTGAAGTGTCTTTTTGTAATGTCAAATTAACAGCTTTTTTATCTTATTAAAAAAAACACTTATTTTTTTATTTTTGTCTGTTTGTTCCGGTTAATCTCCGAAATGACTGGACAGATTTTGATGGGACTTTTACTGGCAGGTAGCTGATATTATAAGGAGTAACTTAGGATACTTTCATTTTAGAAAAATAATTAAGGTTCCGCGCAAAAGAATTAAAACCAAATTAAACGCGGGTGAAGTCGCGGGGTACAGCAAGTACCTAATATATAAGTTTGTAATCTTAAGTATACGTATATCTTAATATACTTAGTTAAATTATGTTAAAAAATACCTTTTTTATTACCTTTCAGTTACGTAGTTTCATTTACAGATTTTATAATCTATACATATAAATAAAATAGAAGTGTATGTCTGCAATATTGAAATAACTTCCTTATATTAAGCTGAGTAGTTTATTTGTGTGACATTGTGAAAATATGAATAACTATTTAAAAATTTTTGTTTGTCTGTCCTGGCTAATCTTCGGATTGGTTGAAGCGATTGTAATGAAATTTCACGAACAGCTATACGCTACATTTTACGCTATATTTTATCCTAAAAATTTGTATTTTTTTTTAAACGAAAAATTGATGAAACGAATGATCTTTGATTATCTTAAATCTAATCAACGTCAAGACAATCTTCTCATCAAGAAGATCTTACCTAGACAATGCTGCGGCGGATCGCTAGTCTTTTAACAAATATCTGAATCGTTAACAGACTGAAAGTCAAGAGGCGTCAGGTGCAACAAACGCGAGAAGGGATTCGACAGCTCTGCAGACCACAAACCTACTGACGACGACACATCGCGATTTCTTCTCTAACATCAGCTCCGACCTCAATGGACTAGCTGCCTCTACCTCCAGTATGTTTAGTGACTTCTTTGGGTCCAAAGGTAAGTTTTTTTGGAATGAATAGGTTAACAAAAACAGTCATAATTGAACTGATAGATAACGACTACTGCAGTCCATGAACAGCAGCCAATACAAAAAAGATAGATAATTATGGATTTAGGGTTCAATATGATGTGTCACACTATCACTTTCCCATATTGTGACTTTGCAAGTTCTTTGTGCTATTAGACACAAGGTATTACAGACCGCAACAGTTTAGATGAGTAATGTATAGTCAGGTAGCTATTTAATTAAATATAAACCCAGTTTCACATCAATAGCTCGACTACCTTACCTCGGCTGCACATGAATATGGCAGGAGTATTAGACCCTACAGACCCTAAATAAGTTACTTATACCTAGCAGTCTCTAATAGCCTCGCCCTACCATAGACATCTACATCTATCCTCAATTAGGAATCAAAATGCTGATCCGCTGTCACCTTTGAGAACTAAAATGGAATGCCTCGTTTCCAGTCGAAAGGGACTTCGGTTCTCTTTTTTTTATATAAAACTTTACTTCCACACTAGGATTTTCTCCTATATCGTGGGGGCAGTTTACATACATAAATTTCACAAGGGCACAAACATCTAGACCTGGAACAATTATTAATAGGCCATACAAATACTTGTTCTGTGTGAGATTCGAACCCGCGGCCTGCGCTGCGATTTATTGCTAAGCTAATGCGCCACGGCGCTGTTTTACATTCATGTAAACACAGTAAAATGAAGCTGCTATTTTATGTTGGTATTGTGTGATAGCGTGATGTCTCCCCGGTCGAGGCGACCTATTTGTGCTACAACCGTAATAAGCTGCAGCATGGCTCTACAGCGTCAGAAAAGGTGGGATGTGTTTGTCGCCCTTGTATTGAAAGTAAAACATTTATAGGAAAGCAAGCGAAGCCAGAAGCGGGGCGTAGTCCTGGTGGCGGTGGTGTGGGTGGTGTGGGTGGTGCGGGTGGTGCGGGTGGTGCGGGCGGTGCGGGTGGCGGCGGGGCGACCCCGCTGGCCACGTTCGGTCCGTTCTCGCAGGGCGCGCGCGGGCTGGTGCAGCGCTCGCCGCTCATCCGCCACGCCTCGCCCACGCCGCACTCGCCGCCGCACACCACGCGCACGAACGCCAACACCGAGAATCAGGCGTTTCTAAACGACGTAAGTGATCGGCCCAAACTAGATGGGCTTTCCTGTCGAGACATTCTCAGTGCCTAGCAGTTCCAGGCTCGGGGTCGGGAAGTTAGCGGTGTTTCTCTCCAGTGTCTCGGAAAACACGTAAAGCAGTTGGTCATACGCCTATGTTCGTGTCGGATTACCGTCCCATCGGACAATGATAGTGAGGGAATAGAGAGTGCATCTATGCTTGCGCATACACCTGGGCACTATAATCCTGTCTTGTGCAGATGGCTCCGTTGAGATTGGCCGCCGAGACCGGAATTCGATCTGGATTTGACTTGCACATTATTATTATCGCACATCCACTCACGTCCATGTCACGAATCTTCATCAGCCAGTGATAGCCCAACGCTGGACTTTAGTTTCTTCCATTATATAGTTTCTATATTTAAAAAACAAGAGGTTAAAGGTGCAAAACACCTTTATCTTTGTTCTATTATGAGAGAGGCCCACATTAAGGAAGAGCCTACCTCTTATCCCTTCACATACATGCATTGCATCAGGCACGGGTAGGTTAGGTTTAGAACGAGTGCCTCTGTTTATTTGGAAATTAGTGAGGGCTACTCATAACAGTGTCACTTCTCTTAATATTTCTCTTCTCTCCTGCATAATTGTTAGCTTTTGATAGTTCGGAATTTGCTGCCGTGATCGAAAATCGGCGAGGAGTGCATCAACTAGCGTTTAACTTAGTATTTATTAAATGATCTTTTTGGATCAGTGATTATTTCATAGCCATGATTATAATATATATTATAATATTAATTATTTTACGCCTCAACAAGATGTCACTTGGGTGTCGTAAAAGGTGACAGAAGGAAATGATACAGTAGATATGCAGCAACATCTTCCTGATAACAACTCAAAATAATAAAAAAATGCAGTTGCCAAGCCGCATGCCAAGAGTGGCAACTATGAAAAATATCCCCTCTATGAGGTAATCTATAGGGAAGGCTTGTGTTCAGCAGTAGACGTAATGATGATATCGTCATGAATGACTTTCAATAAGTATTATGTAATAATCTATTTTTTTTTCTTTATTTAATTAAAATATTCTATTTTAAACTATACCCACACATACGAGTGGGTCGTCCTTGTGATCCGGGTACTATTGAGACAATGAGGACATCCACGAATTTTCTGCCACCAGGGCGGCGCCACTTAAAAGTGACGTATAATATTTGACAGATTTCACAGCGGGGATGTTAATTTGTTCGGAAAATGTAAAGTTTGATGTTTCTTTCTGTACTATTAAGAGCAAACCAGGCATGAGGAATTGTTTTGTGTATTAATATAATACTCAAGAAACTGATAAACTAATCTCAATTGAATGACATTGTGTAACAAAAAAGTTTACCTCAGTATCAACTAGCGACATCTGGTGAGCAGAAAATTATAAGCCCTCATTGAAGATGTGCTTTTGAAACCTTGGTTTTCATATAATAGATACAAAGAAATGCAAAGAAAAGGAAAAATAAATAAACTTGATAACCATACTGCAAGTATGGTTATCAAGTTTATCTATTTTTCCTTATTATTTTGGAAACGCAGAGCGTTTGCTATTAAGACTAATCATCATCATCATTACAGCCTTTCATAATTCCACTGCTGAATATAGACCTCCCCAAGGAATGCCACAAAGCACGGTCCTGAGCCACCTGCATCCATCGATTTCCTGCATGTCTTACCACGTCGTCTCTCCATCTAGTGGGGGGTCGCCCTACACTTCGCCTACCGGTACGAGGCTGCCACTCGAAAATCTTTCTTCCCCATCGGTTGTCGGTTCTTCGAGCTATATGGCCGGCCCACTGCCACTTCAGCTTACTAATCCGTTGGGCTATGTCGGTTACTCTAGTTCTACTGCGGATATCCTCATTTCTAAGTTTATCACGCAGAGAAACCCCGAGCATAGCGCTCTCCATAGCTCGCTGAGCGACCTTGAGCTTCCTCATACGGGCAGCAGTGAAGGAACACGTCTCAGATCCGTAAGTCATCACTGGCAACACGCACTGGTTGTACAATTTCGTTTTAAGGTTTTGAGGTATGTTTAACGAGAAGATGTATCGTAGTTTCCCGAACGCTGCCCAGCCGAGTTGAATCCGTCGATTGACCTCTCGGCCGAAGTTGGACTTACCTAGTCAGACTATTTGTCCCAGGTAAACATACTCGTCAACAACTTCGAGCTTAGTGCTCCCAACAACTACCGGCATAGGTGTGACATGGACGTTAAACATGATTTTTGTTTTGTCCATTTTCATCTTAAGACCTATCCGTTGGGAGACACTATTGAGGTCATTGTGCATAGTGCTTAGGCCCTCCAGCGATTCTGCCATAAGGACTATATCGTCGGCATTAAGACTAATGAGAAAATATAATAATAATATTAATTCTTTAATGAGCACAGAATTAGATAATATACAATTAATTGATGCCCAGACTCCTATGCTAGGATATTCTGAATGTAATGTGTTTATACTTTCTAAAATCGCAACGACCAAAATGCAAACAATAAAAATCGAGTTTAATTTGCTAAGAGATTTCTTTTTCTTTTACTAACTGCTTATTTCGTTATGTTATTGCAAAGTTTTTTTTAAACAGTTGGTGCAGCACGTCCTGGAAGGCGAAGGTGTGGGTTGGTTAAAATTAAATCGACTGAAGAAGCTAATGGAAGACGAATCCTACAGAAATATGGTACTCAGCAAGTTAAACAGGAATTTTAATCGTAAAATAACGCCCAATGACAAAGTTGACGATGTGGTAAGTGATTCGATAAATCGATCTACTATACTGTAATTAAGTTGATAATTATAGTCTTTTCTTATTTTAATTACAATATTTGTAAACAACAAACATTAATATCTGTCAAATACATTTTGTCTGATATCGTCTAATTTTATTCAAAATTCAATTTAAATTCTATCCGATTCAAAATTTTTTTGAATGGAATTTCATTTAGGTTCATGTTTCTGCTTTCTTTCCGTTTTCACCCCTTTCGTTATTCTCTTTAACCTTTCACCCTTTACTTATTTCGATATATATACTCTGCTGTCCACCATTCATAGTGGGTTTTTTTTTCACCTGTCCACCGCTTGTAGTTCTTCGTTAAGTCTTAAAAGAAATGATGCAGCTTTCACAACATTCTAATGTCTTACATTCGTTTCAGTTCGTCAGCAAACCCGTTTGGAAAGGTATGCTTAAAGTGTTACAAGCAGTTGTCCATGGATTAGAGCATACGTACTCTAATTTCGGCCTGGGAGGCATGGCGTCGGTGTTCCAATTGACGGAAATGGCGCACACTCACTACTGGAGCAAGGAAGTAGCAGGTCTTGAACATGGAGGTATGGGGGGCTCAGCACTCACTGAACACTACGGGCGACATGATGAGACTCCTTCTTCTACACCGTCATCAAGAAAAAGTTCGCAGACAGGTTTGTGTTTTTCTTCTCTGTACAAATATATGCTATTTTTTTTAGTATTTCAATTTTCTCGTGTAATCGCCGCAAATAACTTCACATTTTATATTTAGATGTACCAGTCCTTAATTACCCTGAAATGGATTCATCAGAGGCACAGAGCACCACAGAAATGTTTAAGGATATGTTAAATCAGAAAAGAAATCTTCTATTCAGCAAACTCACTTCTTTTGACTCTGATGTAAGTAAGATAATCGTACTTGTATTATAAGTGGAAGTCAATATACATGTTGTAAAATTGTCGCATGTTAGACTCACGGAATTATAAGCAAAAACGTTCAAACAATGTATCTTTTGTAAAGAAATAATACTACGCTATCTTCCTCAGCATGCCTATAAGGCTTTCTAATACATGTTGATTGCGTTAACATTGTATTAAATGTTAAATTGGAAGCAAAAGAGTAAGAACTTTTGCACGTTATGTAATGTAGATTACTTAATTTTATTAATATAACTTCAACCTAGCTTTAAATATCAGCTCAAACAGAAATAAATAAACCCTGTTATCGGGTCGCTTCTTCTTGACTTTAAACGGCAATTAAATAGACATGAAATGGTAATAAAATAGACATGAATTGTCTTTACAGCATATTTTTAAATACATTATTCATGTCCGACTACTTTAATATACAGGGTTATTATGCAATAACCGGCCAAATTTGCAGCAAAGGTTCAGAATAAGTAATATAGGGATATAGTAAAGCAAAATTATATAATTAAAAAAAATCTCAAACACTTAGTACTTTATATCTTTTAAATTCAAAATGGGTGGTAATGCATTATTTTAACTGATTTTCATTCATAAATATCTAACGCCTACTATTTTACTACGCACGCACACATTCGTAAGAGTCGCTCGGTCGGAAAGACGTTGTGAATTAAATCGCACACAGAGAAGCGCGCGTATGTTTAGTTGTTGCCCATAAATCACATTCAATTTGGGATAATTTCAAATAAAGATGCCTTATTTAATCGTATTTTCAAAAAACTGCAAGAACGGTATATCATTATTGATTTATTTGAACTTAAGTTTAAAATTTGGCTACTCTTTGAACTATAACCCTGTATATATTATAAACTTTATATAAATCTTTTTATTTTTCTTGTACGATATGGAACTGTCAATGTTTGCTTATTTTATTTATGCGTGCAAAAGTTATTGCTTGTATCTATTTTATATACCATTGTAACCTATATTTGTTATCCCCCTATGATGTAATAGAAATACTTATATTAACTTTATTCAAAATACTATGCTTGAATCAAATTTAAACTTCAGAAATATTAACCATGATTTAACAGTATTTTGTATAATTTAAAGTTAGTGTCATATTACAAACGCACACGAACTGAAACCACTATACCAAAAGAGAATTTATTAAAATTATTATCAATTTGCAAAATGTAATCAATATTCGCCTAATCTTAATTATGCTGAAAGGTTCCCAGCAAACACAAAATTTCCATATTAGAATAAAAATATGTAATACGGGGTCACCAGTTCATACACCAACATAATTTAGTTGAATTCTCATAGTTTCCTGATGTTTAAGCCTATTCAGCATATTTTTGGTCGAATGGTAAATTTTTTATCAGTAGATTGTTTAAGGAATCCATTTCAGTGTTACTGGGAGTACATATTTGAATGGGTAGAATTGGTATAGTTGGTATTATTTGTGTGCGTGGCAGGCGGCGCACTCGTCGGATTGCTCAGCCGACGAGAGCGGCTCCATCACAACCAACCGAGCCAATCTCCTCGACCACCGCGCCTCCTTTAAATCCAACCTCTCTGACACTGACGTCATGTTCGTCAATGTAAGTCTTAGTAAAAATGTTGTCTCATATATAGTACCATCAGATACTTGTAGTGTTGAACGCGTTAGTGTTGTAGATAAAGAAATTATCTCTTTTGGGTGAAAAAATTAAAAATAAAAATAAATTAATTTCAATTTTATTTTATCATTGAATATGTGAAGAAATGTTATGAATTTTGACACACCCGTGCATGACTTTTTTAACGTATCATCCGTATAATTATAATCTTCCTTATCTTACTTTGCCTTCTTTTATAGTTGGCAATTCGTATAAGATAAGGCACAAGTGCCTACAATAAATGCTTTATTTATCTACTACACAACCATTGTCATCATAGGTTTTCAAAAAGCATGGTGTTGCTCATAGACTCCATCCAGATTTTGCCGGGATATTCCGTTTATCCACCCTAAAAAATCCATCCTGAAATGTATACTACCTTATTGCACTAATAATAAACAATATATTTAACTTATTTTACCTTAAGTTGGATAAACGGAATAACCCCTTTTGCCAACATCGCCTCGCTTGTTTGGTGAATTCGCTAATGCATTATTAGATATCTTGTACACTACTTCTTATAACTAGTTCGGAATTTTTTAGACCTGGTAGTTATAAAATTATTATGCTGACATTGGAGACATCAAAGTTTACACATTTGATAATATTCTGCTTAAAGCCTTAAAGATGTAAGAATTGTTTGGTTAAAACCCGTGTAGAAAAAAATGTGTTTACCTAGTCTGAGGTTCCTAACTTGTCACTTTCAAACATTGATGATAGCTTTCTAGTAATATACAACATAAGGCTAACTATGTGTGGTCATTTGCTACCTTTATCATGGTGGAAGATTTTTCGCATAGTTAAACCCATGAAACCGAAAACCCACCCTGGCTTTCGGTTTAGGGGCGGTTTTTTACTATTATAAGCTAGTGCTTTACTACTATCCCACCTGATGGTAAGTGGTGATGCAGCCGAAGATGGTAAAATATTGACTTACCTAACAAAAGCCTATTCGCTCTTGCCTTGGAGACACTCACACAACCACGGTTTGTTGTTAAACGACTACGTAACATGTGTAGCCTGATTTATATCACATGATATTTTGTTTGTATAAATGGCCAGTTGGTGCCTTAGCTCGGAGCTAGATTGATATTGCGGATAGGGGATAGTATTGGCAGCGAAAGTACGCGCAATTGTGGCACGGAGGGGACTCTTTTCAAATTTCTAACGAGGTAATATGCATAGATTAACATTATAGTTCACGCGGAACTTAGATAAATAATTTTTAGATCTAGAATATAATAAATAGCTATAAAGTTAGTTATATTATGTACATTAAGCATTCTTGATAAAAGACGTAGATTTTAAAGACTTTTGCATGTTCTATAAGTAGTAGAGTTATATTTCGTCAATTACTTTTGAGTGTAAAGAAAGCACAGACAAATATTAAGTTAAAAGTAAAATCAAATGTAGTAAGTTGCCTATTAGTTGAGTGAGACATAGTGTGTATAATTTTTAACACATTTTAGCAATAAAAACCATTGGACACTATTGCGTTTTTCTCTTTTTCATCAACTTTTCTAATCATCATCATTTATATCTATGATTAATTTTCAATCTAGCAAGCCGGAAGAGGAGAAGGGCTTGTGGCGAATAAGCCTCGCGCTGCAAGTGTGTTCTCTTCGAAATCTTCACTGAGCGGCTATCGTCCTCCAGTTGGAGTTCCTACCACATCGCCTCTCACCTCACCTGACACAGCGAGGACCTACCTTTACCAAGGCTTAATTGGTAAGCTAATATTGTATTACAAACAAACTCTTATTAATTATTAGTTGAAAATTAGAATTATGACTGCCGTACGAATGGGTCACCAGAACCAGGGAAGAATCATGCTCGCACAGAATACCAGATAATAATTTTAAGCACAGTCAAGTGACCAAGCTATTATATAACAGTTAAACATTTAGAATTTCATGATTCCTTCTCTTTGAAACTACATAATACATAAATAATACTGTTACAAGGTAACATGTAAAAATTACATGAATTGCTGTCTTCAATTTTTTTTATCTACTGCAAATTTTTTCATAGGTAAAGAAAGATCAAATTTATGGGACCAAATGCAATTCTGGGAGGACGCATTCTTAGACGCTGTAAGTCAAGAAAGAGATATGATTGGCATGGACCAAGGTGCCAACGAAATGATGGAACGCTACAAGTGTTTAAGTGAGACAGAGAGAAAACGTTTAGAACACGAAGAAGATAGACTGCTATCGACAGCACTGTACAATTTAACTGCGGCTATGGTGTTGTTTGGGGTTCAAGCTGACGTAGTACGTAATAAAGTACGGAGATTGCTTGCTAAGAGTCACATAGGACTTATTTACAGTCAAGAAGTCAACCATCTTCTTGATGTTGTGCATAATTTGGTAAGCATTTTTTTTTCTATGAAATAGAAAAAATCAAAATTATTTTTTGAAATTTCCCACTTTAATTTAGTCCTACTAATGAAATTTATAAATACAGAGTTATTTTGCATAATGTAGGCAAATGGTGAAGAAAAATTTATTAAAACAAATCTCAATAATTCTGTCTTTTTTACCTTTTAAATTCAAAATGCGTGGTAATGCATTATTTTAACTGATTTTACTGTCGGTCGGTAGGCAAAAACGTTGTTGCCCATAAATCGCATTCAATCTATACAAATAAATAAAATTGAAATGTCTCTTTGTAATATTAAAATAAGGGCTGTTTACTAAATGCATATGAAAGTATAGATAATAATAACAAAAAAAATTTAAAATTTTTGTCTGTCTGTTTGTTCCGGCTGATCTCCGAAAAGGCTGAACCGATTTTAACGGGAATTTCACTGGAAGATAGCTGATGTTATAAGGAATAACTTACGCTACTTTTATTTTAGAAAAAGAATTAGGCTTCCGCGCAAAAAAAAAATTCAAAGTCATGAAATCTAATCGTAATAAATTCCACGCGGACGAAGTCGCGGGTAACAGCTAGTTTGGGATAATTTCAATTAAATATAGAAGCCTTATTTACTCGTATTTCCAAAACCTGCCATTACGATATATCAATATTTATATATTTGAACTTAAGTTTAATAGTCCAGTCAAATACGGTCTGAAATAAAAATTTTGACTAGACTATTAAAATTTGGCTAATCTCTGAAAAATAACCATGTATACTGGTTTAATTATAGTTTGATTATTTGGAAGTAATTAGAAGTAAAGAATAGAAATGAGTCGGGGGGTGACTCAAACTTTAGGCCTAGTCAGTTTGAATAGCCTATCATGTAGAGGATGTCAGAGGGGTCATGGTTGAATAGGGGCAAAAAGTTCTCATTACACTCCTAGCGGGTCAAAATGGCCAAAAACCAAAAATTTAAATTCTTATTTCAGCTATAACTCCGCCTCCTTCGGAGGTTCTTACTTCTTACACAGTCTTTACTTCTCGCATTCCACTTGTTATAAGAGTATAATATCGGTTAGAAAATGTTTAGATTATTTTCACATAATATGTGTTTATTGGTTTTATTCATTGACGTGAATATTACGTTTTATCGTCATAATTATTAATTTTTCTAATGTCTCATATAACTGAAATTTCAAATAGTATTTTGACTAAATATTCACCTAGGCCACAACTGAAACACAAAACGGATGTCCATTGGTTTGCTGTAGCCACTTACTACGACACTGTTATATTATAAATGAAAGTAAAAGCTCTGTATAAAAAAGTAACGAATTTCTTTATTAATGCTGGCACTCTGTAACACAATCAAATGTAGAAAAATCATGGGAATATTATAATATATTGTTGAATTGTTTTTATTTCACAGCACGGCAACGACATCGAGCTGAAGCCGCTGGGTTCGCGGCAACTGCGGCGGGCCACGTTTACGGTGCACGAGGGCGAGGCGGGCGGCGAGCTGCGCTTCATGGAGGTGCGCGACGACGGACTCGTGCTGCGCTCCACGCAGGGTACAATACTATATTCTATCCATAACAGCCACGGTAGTAAAGTTACTTATATAAGCACAAACTGTTCCGACTTTTTCTTAAAATAACGTCCTCTCAAACAATATTGTATTAGAAGCGCCATACGGCGTATAATTTAAATTTTATTCACTATTTACTACATCCCATCACATGTCAACTGCTGAACACAGGTCTCCCAAATATTGCTACAATCTAAATACACGAAACAAAGTGCGGTCCTCGGTCATCTGTAACCATCGACTACGTGCGTGTTTCATCAGGTCGTCACTCCATTTATTTGAGGGGTCACCAAACTCTGCACAGATTTTGACTGAATCGAAGACCTTATCATAGTTTTCATACGCGAGACATAGTCACAGCTTATACTCTTTAGCTCTCGGTGTATCCTCGCGAAATTGACTGCCTCATTACTTACGAATTACGACCACTAGAGCAATGGTCTGGTGGTCGCAAGTACGCCTGCGAATTATGTACGCCCGGGTTCGAATTCCCGGGTCACTAATAATTACTGAGTAGCAGTACTGAGTTATAAAGTTGGTAGTGTTACATCTCTGTACCTCGGAAAGCAGTAAAGCAGTTGGTCCTGGGCCTGATCTCTCTCTCTCTCTCTCTCTCTCTGTTCGTGTGGGGATTTTCGTCCTATCGCTTCATTAGAGTGAAGGAATAGATAATGCAAATGTCTTTGCGCACACACACACGTGCACTATAATCCTGTCCTGGTCACTGATCTCCGTTGAGACTAAATCAAATCAAATTAAATCAAATATTTTTATTCATGTCGCCTTAAAAACGTACTTATTAACGTCAACTAATCATAAATAATAATAATAATAATTGTTACTTAGTGTTCACACTATACAGAGAAAATAGCTACGACGAAACACGTCTTTGGTGAATTTATGTTCAGTATAACTTGTTAAATTTTCCAGCTTGTAAGTGAGATTGTATATGTGTTAAATTGAAAGACATTAATACCCCGTATCTTTATCTACAAGTTAGTCATTGATTTTGTAATGCTTTGGTTATGAGTGACTATTTAAAGATAAGTTTTTTTTTTAATATTTAAAGATAAACTTTGTGTATCTTATTGTAGAAATGCACAAATTGTCCTGCATAGTAGTTACTTACCTTCTTCAGTCTTAAGGAAGGAACTTATCTAAGCTTGTTTTTCCTTTAGACTGGTCTGGATGGAGGATACAATAATCTGGCGGAGGGTATTTATATAATGTGGTCTTAGATCAAATGTTATGATCTATGTATGTGGTCTATGGTACTAAAGACTTTTCGGAAACCGATATGTTCGGGAGGCAAAAAATTTTTGGTTTGTGTGCGAGACGTTTCGTAATGATACTGAATAATTTTTCAAAAATTTAATGTTTTAAATGCAAGTTAATAATAAATTTCTATATTTATGAAACTGAACTAATTAAAAACTATCACTGTTTTTGTTTTAAAATTTTATCTGGTACATCTGACACAACTGGTTACTTCGCCTACGCGGATTCCAGATGTGGAGGATCATACACCTTCCCTGTTGGACCTTCTGCTGACCTCTCATCCGGACGGATATCAGGTTTCCGTCGATGCCCCTCTCGGCTCTTCGGACCATTGTCTGATCCGGAGTATGGTGCCACTCACGCTCCCTTCGCGGTTGCGTTCTGCAGGTTGCCGCCGTGTTTGGCATTACAGGTCGGCGGATTGGGACGGAATGCGGTCTTTCTTTGCATCCTACCCATGGGGGCGGGTTTGCTTCTCGCCGGATGATCCCAGTGCTGTTGCTGACTCTGTCACTGATGTGGTGCTACAGGGAATGGAACTATTTATTCCATCATCTGTGGTACCCATCGGAGGCAGATCTCAGCCTTGGTTTGGTCGCTCCTGTAAGACTGCATTGCGCAGTAAGCAGGAGTGTTATCAAGCCTGGGCTGCGGCTTCGGTGACTCGGGATGTAAACACCAGCACACTTAAAAAGAAGTATAACTTCGCCTCCAGGTCCTTCAAAAGAGTTATTGCCAAGGCAAAGTCAGAGCACATAGGCAGAATTGGCGAGAAACTAGTTCGCCTTCCTTCGGGAACCCGTGCATTCTGGTCTCTCGCCAAGGCTGTCCAAGGGAATTTCTGTAAGCCATCACTACCATCTCTGCACAGGGAGGACGACTCACTGGCCCAAGACGCAAAAGACAAAGCCGACCTTTTAGGCTCCCTTTTTGCGTCCAACTCGACTCTTGATGACGGGGGGAAAATACCGCCGACCATCCCGCGGTGTGAGTGCTCCATGCCGGATGTGCTATTCTCACAGCGCTCAGTTCGCAAAGCACTTCTCTCCCTGGACATCCAGAAGTCGAGTGGGCCTGACGGAATCCCCCCAATTGTGCTGAGGACGTGTGCTCCGGAGTTGGCACCGGTCCTAACGCGTCTTTTCCGGTACTCCTACTCCCAAGGCGTAGTCCCGAATTCATGGAAGACAGCTTTTGTCCACCCGATCCCTAAAAAAGGCGACCGCTCAGACCCGTCCAACTATAGGCCTATCGCGATCACCTCCTTGTTCTCCAAAATAATGGAATCCATTATTAACTGCCAGCTCATCCGGTACCTTGAGGATCACCAGCTGATTAGTGACCGCCAATACGGTTTTCGTCGGGGTCGATCAGCTGGTGATCTTCTGGTCTACCTGACCCATAGATGGGCGAAGGCAGTAGAGTCCAAGGGGGAGGCGTTGGCCGTTAGTCTGGACATTGCGAAGGCCTTTGATCGGGTTTGGCACAAAGCGCTTCTTTCGAAGCTGCCTTCCTATGGGCTTCCCGAGAAATTGTGCAATTGGATCACCAGCTTTCTTGCAGATCGGAGCATCAAGGTCGTTGTAGACGGTGCATGTTCTGACTACAAGCCTATTAACGCTGGTGTTCCACAAGGCTGTGTGCTATCACCAACGCAGTTTCTTCTGCATATCAATGATATGTTGCTAACTGGTAACATTCATTGCTATGCGGATGACAGCACTGGTGATGCTCTATACACCGGCCGGGCCAATATTTCTCGGGAAAACGTCGCCGAGTACCGGAACAAACTTGTGTCTGAAGTCGAGTCTTTGCTGGACAAAGTCTCGGATTGGGGGCGACTAAATCTAGTCCAGTTTAATCCTCAGAAGACACAAGTTTGCGCGTTTACCGCTAAAAAGAACCCCTTTGTCGTATCTCCTCAGTTTCAAGGCACTCCCCTTCTTGCCTCAGCCAGTATCGGTATCCTCGGAGTCGACATATCGAGTGACGTGCAGTTTCGTGGTCACTTGGAAGAGAAGGCCAAATTGGCCTCTAAAAAGCTTGGCGTGCTCAGCAGAGCGGGACAGTATTTCATGCCGGCACACCGCCTGCAACTTTACAAGGCGCAGGTTCGGCCTCACATGGAATACTGTTCCCATCTCTGGGCAGGGGCTCCCCAGTGCCAGCTCCTTCCACTTGACCGCATCCAGCGCAGAGCGGCTCGAATCGTCGACGACCGAGCCCTTTCCGATCGGCTCGATTCATTGGCACTGCGAAGAGATGTTGCATCTCTTTGCATTTTCTTTCGCATCTACCATGGGGAGTGCTCTGAGGAATTGTTCGGATTAATCCCAGCCGCCAAATTTCACGAACGCACATCGCGGCAGAACTCCCGATACCATCCACACCATCTGGATGATTGGCGGTCCACCACTGTGCGATTTAGAAGATGTTTTCTTCCTCGCACAACTTCCTTGTGGAATAGTTTACCACCAGGGATTTTTCCGGACCGATACGACTTAGGGACCTTCAAGAAAAGAGCCTACTCCTTTTTAAAAGGCCGGCAACGCATCTGCAATTCCCCTGGTGTTGCGGTTGTTCATGGGCGGCGGTAGTCACTTACCATCAGGTGAGCCGCATGCTCGTTTGCCCCCTCTCCTATAAAAAAAAAAAACATTCTTGAATGTCATTTGGCTTAAAGTACATAATATATTGACAAAAATAACTAAATACCTCCAACTCAAAATGTTAATTTTAATGTACATACACCAGCGCCGACATACATAAACCAGTATTTTCACAATTATTTTTATAATATTTGTCTTTTTATTCCTTTTGTTATGTCCTCATTATTATTTCTTACACTTGTATTCGACCACGTGTTTCCTTGACATGCTCAATGTTAACACTATTTGTTAAGAATTAATTGGTTAATAAATAAACAATGGTTTTGTTAGAGTTTTGTAAATTGTACTATATACTTTACATATTCATTCAATTTCCAGGTACAATAGTGGAGCGGTGGTGGTACGAGCGATTAGTCAACATGACTTATAGCCCTAAAATACGAATTTTGTGCCTTTGGAGAAAAAACGGCGGTCAAACGCAACTTCACAAATATTATACTAAAAAGGTAAATTAAATACCACTAGCTTCTATATTAAACATCCGTAAACGGTTCATTATTTAAAATATTATGCTCGAACATTTGATTAATAGCCTCACTAGGTAAGCGCTTAGGCCTACCGCGCTCTACGATTTGTAAATTGATTTTAAATCGGCAGGTGATAATTTATTTCAGCACTTCTGCAAGTTACATTTCAAATTGCCGTCATTTGATCTTTTAAAAAATAATATCGAAGGTTATTTATACCACTTTTAAATTAATATTTTACAGTTCACTCGATTCATTGCGGTTACAAGAAGTCGCAAAGGAACGTACAAACATACATTGAAACAAAATGATATCGTCCCGTAGGTGTCGTGAGTGACGACAGAGGAAATCTGAAACAGGAGATGGGCAGCAACATCTTCTTGATAACAACTCAAAATTATAAAAATGTATTATGGCTAGTGTGTGGCACAAATGGCAGTGGCCAAGCGTGGCAAAAATCCTCCCTATGAAACAATCTATGGGGAGGCCTATGTCAGCTATGGACTTTTATAGGCTGTAATAGATTGGATGTATATTAATACATAGATTGAAACTAAAACAACATAACCCTCTTTCTGGGGCAATCGGGAAAGTTATTATGATTGCATCAGCATTTTTATTCTGCGACATTTGCCTCGCAGTAAAATTGGATTTAAGTATCCGGATTTATTTTTAAAGCTGCGACTTATAATCCCAGATTGGCCTAGAACTTAAGATAATAATGATCACTTTATTTCGGATCAAGATTCTTAGTATGTTAATAGCAAGTTGGTTCCGGTCTATTATTTTCATTGTTAGTTCCGGTTCCGGCATGCAATAAAATAGTAACTATAACAATATGGGCAAAAGTCATACTAAGGTGCTACTAGATTAGCAAAATCTTTAAATAAATTAAATGCTACTTGCTGCTACTGATATAGTCTGGATATGTTATCAAATTTAACATTTTTGCAAAGAAAACCCCACCGTCTAACGGTAACATTAGCCAGTTTCGAGATATCCTGAGAATTACATAACTTATAGATAGAGATATAGCTTTTTTACTCATCAGAATTCTATCGCATCGTAAGTTTTAAGAATATCGTACCCACTACAAGACTCCGTTCACCTGTGTACTATTCTTTGTCTTATTATTTTACATTATTATAGCGTAGTCAAGCATTATGTGAATTCATTAGTTTAGAATTGATTATTTAATATGAGATAATTCATATCTTGTTGGCGAGATTCGGTTCATTATGGTGTCTAGTGTTTACAGAATAAAAAGCACAAGCAAACACGAACATACATAAAACATATCATACGTTGGATTTATCATTCCGATTTACTCTTTTAACAGTGCAAAGCATTATATTACTGCATAAAAGAAGCAATGGAGAAGAGTGGACGACGTCAGGATGCGGCAGAACTTGGCGGGGAATTCCCAATACAAGATTGCGCTACAGGTGAAGGCGGTCTTATTCAGGTAGGTACAAGAGGGCCAGTTTCAAATATAAAAATTCAATTCAAGTAAATCAAGATCAGTGTGAGAACTAAGATAAAATACCTCATTACCAGTAAAAGATGTTTCCAGTTCTCGGACTTTATTATTCGAAATACAGTACCACCGCTGTAAAAGTGAGGTCCTTTATCGATCAAGTCGACCCATTCATGCTGCAGCCATAATACAGCTGCCGCACGGCTCTACGACAAATATTTACTTATTTAAATTACTCCAGTTTTACCATACGAAATAAAGTAGCAGCAACAGTGAGGTCCTTTATCGATCAAGTCGACCCATTCATGCTGCAGCCATAATGCAGCTGCCGCACGGCTCTACGACAAATATTTACTTATTTAAATTACTCCAGTTTTACCATACGAAATAAAGTAGCAGCGACAGTGTGGTCCTTTATCGATCAAGTCGACCCATTTATGCTGCAGCCGTAATGCAGCTGCCGCACGGCTCTACGACAAATATTTACTTATTTAAATTACTCCAGTTTTACCTTACGAAATAAAGTAGCAGCAACAGTGAGGTCCTTTATCGATCAAGTCGACCCATTTATGCTGCAGCCGTAATGCAGCTGCCGCACGGCTCTACGACAAATATTTACTTATTTAAATTACTCCAGTTTTACCTTACGAAATAAAGTAGCAGCAACAGTGAGGTCCTTTATCGATCAAGTCGACCCATTCATGCTGCAGCCATAATACAGCTGCCGCACGGCTCTACGACAAATATTTGTTTATTTAAATTACTCCAGTTTTACCTTACATCTGCTAGAAGGTTTCCTCAAGGTTGAATTCTTTCAATAACCTCTGCATACTATTCAGCCTCACTAAAACAAGCTTGTGTTACCGGTTAAAGAAAAACCCTTGCTTTGGCTCCTATATTTACTTTTTTAGTAAAAGTTGTAGTTCGTAAAAGTTTGCTGCCTTTATTACACCTTCAATCCGTCTGATTGGCGATCGAGATTTAAATTATAATTATTGAATTAATTATTTTTATATGCATATAACTTTTTTAACTACTTAAACAATTTTTAAGGTGTGCATGGAAGGCGTCGGGCTACTTTTCCATCATAGCAAGGTAGGGTGCACATTTATATACTTTATAATTTTTATCAGCTTTTTATATGTATTTGCAGTGATATACCAAAACAATCTCCAGTCGACTGATATGTGGACAGTGAGACGTAATGACATTAGTTTTGGTATTATCATGAAATAAATAATATCAGGTAAGGTTAATGTCAGTGTTTACGCTTAGTTTTTTGGGAAAAGTCGTTTAAAATTAAAGGCACATATAAAATGTCGTAATACTGATTGAGTGCGACAGTTTATCGGCAATGGGAGAGTGTCCCACGCTGCCAAAGCTTCAGTGTCTCAGTATTGTGCCGGTGACGTAGTGCATTAATACTAATTTAATCAGCCCTAAACATTTAAAAACTCCAATTCTTAACGTCTTAGTTGAAAAATAAGTATGGGGGATTGAAAAAATATATATGTATGTGTTTTAGCTGTGTTGAAAAATGTGATTTTCAAGAGTATCCTAGTTGTCGATAACCCCTGTAATAATTTAATCTGAACCAAAAATATCACATTACATCCCGTTGCAAGGACCACTCAAACTTTCCTATTTCGATTTCTTTACTTTGATCTGTAATTATTTTCTTAAATTAGCCTAAATTACTTATTATTTCTTCTATATAAAATTTTATTTTCTTAATATGTTTCTATTATATCGATTTTAATTTTTCCGTACTTTCTTGATACAGCTTATGTCGGATTTAATAACGTATTATGCCCTTACTTTCTCTTATACTAAATCAATGTAATAGCTAGACCTTTTACATTTAAGGTTGACCGTTGTCCATCTAATTTATCTAATTTAAGTATACTCCATATAATTTGTGCATGTGCTATTTGTCTGCAATATTCGTGTCCCGCTGGAGTGCGCGGCGAGGGCGCCGGTGTCCGAGCGCCGCCTGTCGCTCGTAGGAACTTTTGAGATGGTCCTTGACACGCGCTCGGCCGCCCTCAACTAATTATCTTCTTTTTGTCTGTTCTACTCTTTCCGGACACGCCGAACCCGCGCTGCTGCGCTAAAGGATTTCGAGGTACTCAGTGGTTCATAACCTAGTAATGGCTGACTCTTACGATGATCGACACGACCTTTACGACCTTTATGATCACTGTCACGGTCACTGTAACGTGTGCGACTAGCGATGATCGTTCGAAGTCGTAGGGCTTTACTTGTAGTTTTGAGGCTTACCGATTGTTTTTAGCCGTTGTTAGCGTTGTTTTAGTACTCCCGAGTGCGGCGAGCGCCGATGCGCGCGGTCGTGCATGCACATAGACGCCCTTTGTTTATTATTTGTTCATTACCGCACCCGACAGCTTGCATAAGTATCACGGATCGTCCGGCAGCGGTCTCGTTCTTTCACTCTCGCACCGTGTGTCGAGATTTTAGTGCGTTCGTCCTCAATCACCCGGAACCCGAGCGAGCGTCACAAGCGATACGAGCTTAGCAGACGCGAGTCACGAGGTCAGACCTAGAGCATTCGCCATCTCACAAGTTCTGGCGCGGCCCCGGGCTCCGCCGCGCGGTGCCCCATGCACGTCCCGCCCTACCCTCTCCCTGGCCTCCCTTGATCTCCCCTGACCTCGCACTCTGCACTACCTCCACCACTCCACTAAACTCCACCGCCTCGCACTTTTGCCCTTATATTATTTATTTTTACAAAATTCGACGTGCGAATCGGCTGCTGATTGGCGTATTCGAGAGTAATCGTCGTTGAACATTTCCACGACCTTCGATACACCAACAAATGGCAATAGGAATCGGAAAACATATAAAGTGCAAAGTTAGTGAATCGAAGTCGCATCATCGCATCAAGTTGCCTAAAGCTCCTGTCGCATGTTTGCATGTAGTGCATGTTGCGTTTATAAAAGTATAATGTGAATAATGCCACCTTATATACCTTTAAAATATTAATATCTACAATATCTAGCACTTAAAACAATTATTCAAAGAAAATTAAAACTAAAATCAAATTACTTTTTATGCGTGTTACCTCATAACTTTTTTCTGGTTGAACCGATTTCGATGATTTTTTTGTCGTTTGAAAGCTGGTGCATCTCATGTGGTCCCATATAAATTTGATCAAGGTTTGAGCAATAGTTTTTGAATTATTCTTAATAATTTATATTGAAGTCAGTTGTACCAAATTTTTAATTTTTAATTATGATGTACCTATACTTAATTAAATTACTGTCTGTTATATTTAAATAATGAATGTTAGAAATATCTTCAATAAAATTTTAAAATATAATCTAAATTATCAAACAGTGTGTATATATACTATTTTTCCAAATATTTATTTACATTTAATAATAAGACTATTCATTTTCCCCAATATCTTATCTAATGTAAATTGGCATTGTTCACTTTAATGACGTAGTAATTTTTACAAAAATAATATATTTCTTTTATTGTAAGTAGTCTCAATTTTATGTTCTCAATTATTTACTTGTGTTGCAGTTCTTTGTACGGCTGGATCACATAAGAAAATGTTTCACTCAGAATGGCGGGATCTTCGTTTTAGAAGAATTCAGTAAGTCCGAAAACATATTATGTCATCTCCGTCTGTCGCCCTATAATCTGTAATGGTAGTGCTGTTAGCCCTTTGGCTCTTACAGCTGCATCTGATACAGGGCTCATTCTTCATTTGGCTATTTCTTTCTAATATTAAAACTTTTATCACTACTAACATAACCCTAGAGTAATATACTCCTGTTAAACTATAATACCTGAAAAATTTTTAAATGGATAGTTTGCAACAATTAGTTAAATTGCACAAACCAGTTCTGGCACCGCAAAAGTTAATAAATATAATCTTAAATAATATTAAGTACCGCTTAAAAATAAAAAATAAAATTGTGTAATTCCTGGTACTACCTAAAAATAACAAAACTCAACACCACTAACAAAACCTCTACGCGACAGGACAAAACTCACCAGCTAATTTATGTATAACCCTGTTGAAAAGGCATATACCTAAAAATGCGTCATTGGATTTACAAAGTATCATGTGAATTATGTAAGTATCATGTATCAACGTAATACACGGAGAGGCAGAGCCAAAAGAAGTCTCTGAATTTATTAAGCCTGGTTTTTTCTCAGGTGATTATAATCATAATTTACAATAAAAGGCTACGGTCAGTCAAGCGGATATTAGAACAGTTGTTTCAGGTGCGCGGTCATACATGTCTTTTTTTTGTTCTTTTATAAGATCGAGTGACAAACGAGCACACAGTCCACCTGATAGTAAGTGGTTGCTGTGGCTCACATCTACATCTATCCTCGTTTGCGAATCAAAATGCAGATGCGTTGTCACTCGTGAGGACTAAGATGGAATGCCTCTTATCCAGTAAAAATGGTCTTCGGTTCTCTACACTCACCGTACGATTATGTCGGTGGTCACGACATGTTTGACCGCGCACCTGAGACACCTGTTCTAATATCCGCTTGACTGACCGTAGCATTTTATTGTAAATTATGATTATAATCACCTGAGAAAAAACCAGGCTTAATAAATTCAGAAACTTTTTTTGGTTCTGCCTCTTGGACTATAAGGGATGACTATGTGCAAGGTCAGAAAAATCTCTTGGCTTCTGATAAATGGCTATATACCATCTCGTATGTTCCTGATGTAAAGAGCAGCATCAAAGGTGGGAGTTAGAACGTTAGTGGTAGGCTTGGTTGGCTTGGAATGCGAGAGATCCATGTTTTAGCTGTGGGCTCTAACGGCATAATCAAGAATGTGGAATACTAATAACAAATTTTCTTTTTTTTAGATCCAAAAACAAGACAAATAATACAACGCAAATACAAGTCTGTAATGGCAAGTATAAGCTGATTGATATGTTTATTGCATCCATGTTTAATGTGTTTTGTTTGTTTTTCTTTTACAATCCCGTGTCTTATGTTGTAGGCAGAGAAAGTAGTGCTTGATCTTCATCGTTTCTTCTCCATATGGCTTTCTCGGTACTATATCGTTATCGAGACTGATGCAACCGACACCAATTATGTTTCATAACGCACACTGATGTATGTACTTCCACTACGATTTTTGTTTTTGCTTGTCTATTTACACGTTTTGCTTTTTTGTTTTCCATCAGAATTCTTCAAAATTTGTTTCAAATCGTTTTTTTTTTCAATGTAACAATATAAAATGACTTTTTAGAAAATATAAGATGGATTAATTAGTGTATTTTCTTGATATACTATGGCTACTCATATTATCGTATAAGTGTAATATGGATATGATCGAGGCATTTTAAGAACACAAAATGCTTGACCTTGACGTGTCGAGCGTAAAGCACTACCTAATAACGCTTTGCGTTATGAGGCGTGCAATATTGAATTAACGCTTAGCATTTACTTGTATTTTTAACGTATGGTATATAGAACTGTTTTTAAATATAAACCCAATTTTGTTAAATTTAAGTTCAAATATTGTAACGCTTCGCAATATATGTTTTTGTATAAACACTAAACTGTACAATGCCTAATACAAAAACAATGAAATTTAAAGTATTAATATTGACTTTTTCAGTAACTCAACACTGTTCTGTTAATCAGTAGAAATAACAAGTTCAGTATGGCTCCACAAGAAATATAACAATAAAAATTTCCATGTTTAGGCTGATCAAATTTGCTACGCGGTGTTGTGCGTATTCTCCTACTTCGCGGCGGGTCAAGAACAGAGGAAGGTGATACTGCAGCAAGCGGCCAGGCTGCCTCCACAGGCAACCCCAGAACCCAACCCTATTACCCTCGCTAAGTCTAATGCAGCTAAAACAGAAGCCGTTGTTTCTCAAACTGCTACTCGAAAAAGCTCTACGTGCGAGCAGAGTTCCGAGACAGCTTCGCCTACGGTTCGATCCAGCATAAAAGTAAGAACACCTAAACAGTTTATTTATCTATTCAATCCCTTACAGCATATAAAAGTACACTGCTGAACATAGATCTTCTCCATAGATTCCCTCATAGGCGGGGATTTTGCCATAGCTGCCACGCTTGGCCTTGGTTATTAGGAAGACGCTGCTGCCTATCTCCTTGTTCCCCTCTATCGCCTCTTAATAATAATAAAGTCCTCCAGACCAAATTTCGGTCACGGCGGCCAGCCTCAACGGAGGCTAGCCATCGGCCCAGGACAGGATTATAGTGCCCAAGTGTAAGCGCAAGCGCAGGTGCACTCTCTATTGACTCACACTTATAGTCCGATGGGACGGTAAGCCGACACGACCGGAGAGAGTTCAGGCGCAGTACCAACGGCTTTACGTGCTTTCCGAGGCATGGGGGTGAAACACCATCAACTTCCTGACTTCGGGCAGCTATTGAGAATTTGTCGACAGAAAAATCAATAACTGTTTTTTTTGGCCGGACCCAGGATTCGAAGCCGGGACCTCATGATCAGCAGTCGCGTTTGCAACCACTAGACCAACGAGGCAGTAGGGACGATATGTTTCATAAGTACATACTTGGCACAAACGTGAAATGTATTTTGTTTGTACATAACCTAACTTTAATTTTATCTGCTAAGCATTATATTGGGTGGTTGGTGGTATACATGTGATTTCTGTATTTGAGCGTACACTTCTGGCCATATAATGTCTTTCGTGTCATGATATAGCAGCGCAAGGGATTCCATCACCCCATTTTGTCCCGTGAGTGTAGTAAGAGGCGACTGTGAAAAATGCCAGAAAGATTGTATGGCTTCCAAATTTTTTACGTCATCATCTTACAACAGGGAGGTCTATGGAGTAATGAACTTTTACGGTGAGATACAGAATGTTTTTATACGGAAACTGCTGCCATAATCGAAGAGCGGCTAAGGGGACACCTTATTTTCGTTATTTTACCCTGATATACATGTTTTTGGAGATCTACTAATTTATTAAAATAAATTAGTAGATCTCCAAAACTAGTAAAAGGCTAGGATAAGTTAAAAATTACTAGTATTTAAATAAATCATATTGCCCTAAGCATTCAGTTTTTTTTTAAATATTTCTGACAAACAAGCCTTTATTTAACCTGAAAAGAAATGGCCTATGGACACCAACAATCCATTATAAACAAAAAAGCACAAGATGCGTTGTCCCCTTGAGGAAATTGGAGTTGAAGTTACAGTCTATATACTTCCCACCGCTGGTTACAGGCCTCCCCTCATTTCTTAGAACGAGCCAATGCGTGTTGGCGGACTTCATATTTATGTCTTAGAAATATTTTTTCTTATTTCTCAGACATGCAGGTTTCCTCACGATGTTTTCCTTCACCGTCGAGTATGTGGTAAATCAGCACGTAAAATTACAATTAACAATTTCCTTGGTGTCGGCGGGAATCGAACCCGGGTTGCTCGTGTACTGTGAGCTACCACGGCTCCCCTTGAGGAATAAGATAAAATGTCTCACAACCTGTTACTATCCGAGCTCCGGGGCATGACGGCAAAAAGAGAAGAACACATTATCACCTTGAGTTTTCAGTTTAGATAAAAGTTATTCTAATAGCCCAGAGGCAACAGAAGTTAGTCCGTTTCCCATTCCGATCCGAGGGTGTTATAAAAGTGGACCAGTTGAAACGTCGAAACAAAGTTCTGGTATCAAAAACATGACGAATTATCCATCGCATAAGAAAGTTAATTATATTTTTTTTACAGTTAACACGATTGATTCATTTACTCACATTGTGTTAAATGTCAAACTCAGGTAGAGAGACCAGAAAGTCGCGTAGAAACAAGGTCAACATACGCAAAAAGCAACATTGTTCCTGAAAGTGACCCAAAGGTACCTCTGGAAATACAGCGAATACCAACGGACAGACATTCCCGGACCGTACCTCAAAAACAATTCGTGGAACAGTCTCGAAGTAGTCCTGAAAGGCAACAGGATGACTTGACGCGTTCTAGTCTGTCCCAATCAAGAGGTGACAATGGCAGTCCAGATAGGACATCCCACATTACAGATAGACGAAGTAGCATGGATAAGCAGCATGAGGAGAAGCCCCTGACACAACGAACGGATAGCCTTCCTCCTCGCCGCCCTCCGCCACCAGCACCGATACAACAGAGGCTTACACGAGCGCATTCTCAAGCAGCGGCATATCGGACTCCAGATCTTCCAGAAGTTAGACACTTTTATTTATTTTTAATGTAATATCTTTAGGTACTGTCGACATTGATAAATTATTCTTGAAAACTAGTACCAGATTTATTGATCACAAAGTCCGTTTTGTTTTTGTAAATTTTCGATAATATAGCCAAAACGAGACTTGAATTTGGTCTTATTGTATTTTAGAAAGTCGTGTCTATCCAAAAGGCTAAAGCAAAAACCGTGGAAAAATTGCGAGCTTCTCGCAATTTTAGCGCTGTCCGTCTTGCCAATCGCCTGTCTATAAGTGGATTTAGGTTCGAAAATTTTTATCAGTTGTATCATTCCTATATCATCCAGTCGGTTTCGTAAAAGGCGACGGAGGGAAACAAATTAGAAGATGGGCAACAGCCTCTTCCTAATAACGACTAATAAATAAAAAAAACTGACCCACTTGCCAAGCGTGGCAACTATGGCAAATATCTCTCCTATGAGACAATGTAAGGGGGAGCCTATGATCAGCATTGGACTTTAATAGACTGTAACGGTAACTGTTTGCCAGTCTCATCCGTCAGCCGTCTACCACGAGGAGACGAGGATGATATTTGGATGAAAAGTTCTCATATTTCTCCTTACACTTGATTTTTTTATAGGAGAGGGGGCAAACGAGCATGCAGCTCACCTGATGGTAAGTGTCTACCGCCGCCCACGAACAACTGCAACACCAGGGAAATTGCAGATGCGTTGCCGGCCTTTTAAAAAGGAGTAGGCTCTTTTCTTGAAGGTCTCTAAGTCGTATACACAAGAAAGTTGTGCGAGGAAGAAAACATCTTCTAAATTGCACAGTGGTGGACCGCCAATCATCCAGGTGGTATGGATGGTATCGCAAGTTTTGTCGCGATGTGCGATGGTGAAATTGAGCGGCTGGAATCAGTCCGGACAATTCCTCAGAGCACTCCCCGTGGTAAATGCGATAAAATACGCAAAGAGATGCAACATCTCTTCGCAGTGCCAGTGAATCGAGCCGATCGGAAAGGACTCGGTCGTCTACAATTCGAGCCGCTCTGCGCTGGATGTGGTCAAGTGGAATGAGCTGGCACTGGGAAGCCCCAGTCCAGAGATGGGAACATTATTCCATGTGAGGCCGAACCTGCGCCTTGTAAAGTTGCAGGTGGTGTGCCGGCATGAAATGCTGTCTAAATACTGTGTGTTTACATCCCGAGCCGCTGAACCCTCAGCCCAGACTCGATAACACTCCCTCCTGCTTACTGCGTAATGCAGTCTTACAGGAGCGACCAAACCAAGGCTGAGATCTGCCTCCGATGGGTACCACAGATGATGGAATAAATAGTTCCATTCCGTGTGGCACCATATCAGTGAAAGAGTCAGCAACATCCGGCAAAAAGCAAACCCGCTATTTAAGACTAGGTGTTCCCCGCGACTTCACCTGCGTTATTTAGGGTTTTAAATTTTTTTCGCGAAACCTTAATTATTTTTCTCAAATAAAAGTAGCTGAAGTTATTCTTTATAAAATCAGCTATCTGCTAGTGAAAGTTGCGTCAAAATCGGTCCAGAAATTTTGGAGATTAACCGCAACAAACAGACAGACAGACAAACATTTTGAAAATTGTGTTTTTGTTATAAGTACCATATATACTTTCATATGCATGTAGTAAAATGCTGTTATTTTGACATTACAAACAGACACTTCATTTTTATTTGTTTGTATAGATAGGGAGATATAAAATATTAGGGAGGTAAATAACAGTGTGTGGTGGGTGTGGCAGGTGCCGCCGCGCCGCCCGCCCGCGCCGCCGCCGCGCCAGCTGTCCGCCGCCGCCGACCTCAGCACGCTTCCTAAGTACATAATATTGCCCATTTTTAATTCTACACAAATACAATAATACCATTCAAGTAATATGTACTACATATTAGAATAGACTCCCAGATTTGGTCATTTGCAACACACTGTAGAGCCCACGGACCCAAACTTATTTACTTAAAAAAAGTAATATGTACTACGTACGAGAAAAAACACCGGGACTAAAATTATTTACTTTGTGCAAAAAAGGTGTTTTTTGCACAAATTATTTATTAATTCATATGTCAAATTAATAATTTTATTGCCGGTGTTTTTTCTCGTACGTAGTACATATTACTTCAATGTTAATAATTACCTATTTTGTATCTTTCGTATGAGGTTATATTTATTATTTCTAGTCGCAAAATTTTGACAGTACATCCGCCTAATTAATTTAATACTGACGTCGTCCGGCGTAATCATAAAAAGTCGATTGCTATTTCATATGTCAAAATGTGATCACTAGTCGAGGATTTACGGGCGGACATAAAAATGTTCATACCTACAAACAGATACCACACAAAAATATTACTCTTCTTTTGACCGATTTATGTAAGTTATATCAGATAGAGATATTAAAGTTAAATTTTCCATGAAACTTTTATGGTAGTCATTACTTTACATTACCCCATTTTGTACCGTGGGTTTCGTAATAGGCAGCTATGGAATATACAGAAAAATCTTATGTATTCCAATAGATGGCGATATAACATAAAGTGCATCACCAAACCACACAATTTTCTGCTTTTTGTAATCCTGTCCATCCAAAGAGTGTCTGGAAGAAATCGCTTTTAGCGATAAGACCGCCCATTACATTATTATCTTTTTTCTTTTTGTTTCGTTTATGTATTGATTTGGTGTACAATAAAGAATTATCTATCTATCGCTGGACCGGACCGGACCAGCGACGAATACCAGTGACAGATAAGTGCGAGATGTCTATTACTGCGGTCAATCCGCATGCCAAGAGTTACGATCGAGGCAAATCTTCCCTACAACGAGGCCCATGTCCAACTCACATTTACGTGCTGATGAAGAAAGAGAGACCCTAATATTAAATTTAAAGTTAAAAAAAGACCCTAAAGAAAAAGAGCTGACGACCTTCAAATTCGGTCAAGTCACCTTTGAAACAAAAAAAAAACTAAATCTAAATCGGTTCATTTGTTTGGGAGCTACGATGCCACAGACAGACACACAGATACATAGATACGTAGATACACAGTTAAACATATAAAACCTCTATGTTTACGTTGGGGGTTAGAAATACGTACGAAATAAAATATTCCGATTCTAAATTTATATTTTCCTTGTTAGTCAAAGATTAAGCCAATCTTGCTGCCTCAAGTCTTTCGGCATACTACACAATACATTATGGATTTGCGCATTGAATTCCCCTTTCTTCGTTGCCATCCGCGAATAATAATGGTATTTTTAAAGCATAAGCGAAGCAATCATAATAATGTAATCATTAATAATTGGTATTGGTATTGGTATTTGGTATTTATTTTCTCCCACATATTATGATCAGTACATCACAATAAACTTAGTAACAATAAACTATACAACTAAATAACAGCTATAAATATTAGCTAAATAAGATCTAGGTGGGAGACTGGTGCCCAAACTACGTTTCCCTGTGCTATGGGTAATCATAAAAATCGTATTGGATGACGAGTATAATATTAGTGATTGTAATCATAATTACAATCACTAATATTATACTCGTCATCCAATGACCGCTTGACCTATCAGATTAATACGACGCTACGGGCCTGTTTTTTTCTGAAGTAATAGTGGCAAACACATAGAAGACCAGACAGACAGGCAAAAATTGTCATTCATACATATATTAATAGCATGCAACAAACCTCCTCGGCTTAATAGGAGCCGGTTATTTGAAACATCAAATATATAAATATATTAGAATATATTAAATATATAAATATATTACAATATATTAATATATATCATGCTTAAATACATTATCTTGGCATGAATATCATCTATCCTATATATAAGGAAAGTCGTAAGCTCAGCTTCGCCTTAATATTCTCTACTTCGACGCAACTTGCGTAAATTAATAATGTAACATTTCAGATCAACAAGTCCAGTTCGTCGACCACCACCAGCTCAAAGGCAGACATCAGTGAATGCTCCCTTTACATCCACCAACCCCTTCAGTGCGCCGCGTCACACAGAATTTGTTATACCACAACGGAATAACTCACGTCGTCCCTCCACCGAACACAACTAATACTCTATAGTATTATTATATATAAATATAAATATTTATTGACATAGTGCAAAACCTATGAGTACTTAGTTATGCGTGGTATAGTTCAGTCGCCACTATTTACCAATGTTGTAAATTATAGTTGTAGTAAATGTTTGGCATGGCTACTTTTATAGTGTTCACAAGTAATAAATATAAAATAAATGTTGAAATAGCTATTTTTGCAGCAAAGTTAGTGTTGCAATAGAAAACGCAATCATTCATTCCTTAAGCAATTTTCTGGTGCATAATACAATAAAGTATCTTTTGATTTATAAAAGAGTTTAAAGTATAAAAAGGTAAAAGGTATTTAATAGTATTAACAATATCTATAGGCAGTCCGCCTCCACATCTCCTTTTAAAACATGCAATATTACTGATATAGTTTACAGATTATATTTTTGCACCTATAAAATAATATATTGCTAGCCGTTTAGAAACGTAATAAATAAAAATAATATTCGAATCAGTGACTATTTATGTTAATATTTTATTGTACTTCACAAACACTTCTATGTATACTACTAAATCGGCAATTCAGAACAAAAACTGTGTTACAGGTGTAGATCCCGGAGGATAGCTGGCACGTAAATATGCTACGCAGTACGCAGTTGTATTTTCATTTACGACAGTTACTGTTCTTAGTTAAATACGAAATAAAGTAAACATAATTATCTGAAATAAATTGCAAATCGCGTTGACAAAGTGCGCATATAAATAATGACAGTGTTTTCTTAGTTACAATAAACAAAATCAGGGTTAAATTGTCGAAACAACGTTCGCGGTATACAAAACAAAAATCTAGTCTTCTCGTCCGCTCGTAGGCGACTAAAGTTACGGTCCGTAACTTACGGAGAATTAACAGTAACTTAATGCGCAATGTATTATATACCGTACTACCCGTTTTGTAGTATACATAGAAGTCTTTGTTACTTTAGTATTTATTTTTCATTTTCACTAATATTCCTTTGTTGTAAATAAAACATGTATTAAAATATCATAAAATATGTATATAATATAAACAAAATAAAAGAATGAAATGTAATGTAAATAAAAGAGTATTTGACTTGTTCAGAAGATTATTTAAAAAATAAAATCACAGTTTAGCAGAAACATGTAAATAAAGACATGCTATAATATTTGTTTATTTTTAACCAGCTATTTTAACGTTAGTTACCATACTAAGAACATCCTTATTATTTTGTTCTTACCTGCATTTCATTTTATATAAATATTTTGAAATCATAAAACAAGGAAATAAACAAGGAAACGACTGACTCGGCTCCTCGCCGTATGGTAGCGGCGTAAAATCTACCACCCCTTAGTTCGCACCATGAGCCAAGAAGAAAAAGAAATGGCCCCGAGTTCCCGGCGCACCTTTAATGGGGCAGGGGTGCGAAGAAAAACCGGCGACGAGGTTCGCCACCCGTCACGTCCTGTCTCCCGGAGGGGCGAAAAGTGGATTGCGGAGGCCCGTCTGGCTACGCTGAATGTATGTGGAGCAATGAATGATAAGATGGATGAAGTATACTAAATGATGAATGATAGAGGATTAGATGTGTTATGTGTGAACGAGACGAAACGAAAGGGAAGAGATGTCACTGCACATGGCATGTATACCGCTTACTGGTCTGGAGTAGACGAGACCGAGAGGGCATGCCAGGGAGTCGGTGTCATCCTTTCAGAAAGAATGGGTCAATGTGTGAAAGAGTATGAATGTGTTAGCCCAAGGCTGATATCGATACGAATGAAAGTGGGCTTAAAGAAGTTGTTTGTACTAGGGGTGTACGCCCCAGATATGTCTAAGCCCACTTATATCCGAGAACAGTTTTGGGACATGGTAAGGCTAGTGTTGATGAAATGTAAGGAAAATGAAAATATTATTATGTTAGGAGATTTTAATGGAAGGGTTGGGGTGAAGAGGTCTGGTTATGAAAGGATATTAGGAACGTTTGGCGATGAAAGAATAAATGAGAATGGTGAAGACCTCCTCACCGTATGTGTGGAAAAGAATATTTTTGTGGCGAACACTTTCTTTCGCCATAAGAGGATTCACATGTATACATGGGAAAGAGGGGATGATAGAAGATAGATTTTATAATTGTGGATGAAAGAATGAGGAGCGCAGTGGTAGATACAAGGGTTTACCAGGGGTCCAGCGTAGGGACGGATCATTACTTGGTCTTATGCCGAATTAATGGTCTATTCAGACGTTGGCGGCATCGGACATCTGTGTCTACCACTGCGTTACAGCGTATAAGAATAGAGAGGTTACAAGATGAAGGTGTGAAAGAGAAGTATTAATGCAGACTGAGAGAAAATATAGGTGGGTTGAATGAATTATGTATGAATGATTTAGAATTGAAGAATGTATGGAATAATATTAAGAAAGTTTAGGTGTATGCAGCCACCGAAGTATGTGGTATAAGTAAGAGAACGAATGAAAGGAAAAGTAATACGTTGTGATGGGATGATGAGGTAAGGATGGAAGTTGAAGCAAAGAAGAGAGCATGGCTAGATTTACTAGCAACTAAAGCTGGTAATTCTGGCGGTATGAATAATGAGATTGAAAGAAAAAAGGCAGACTTTAGACGTATAAATAAGAGAGTAAAAGAAGTTGTTGAAAGGAAAAAGCAAGAAAGGATAGATAAAAATGATAGAAGGATATCTGATAACTTCCAGGAAAATATTAAAATGTTCTGGAAGCTCGTAAGAACTGCCAGGGGAAATTCAAAACAGCCTAGAATGAATGCTATACGAGACGAGAATGGCTGCATGTTGAATGATGAAGTTTCCAATTTAAAGAGATGGAAGGAATACTTTGAAAGCGTGTTTAAGAGTGAAGAGTCGTCTGAAATAAGTGAAATAGAAATTCCGGAAGAAGTGGAGAGAGGTAGGGAGATAAGGGTAGATGAAATAATGAAAGCAATGAAAAGCATGAAAGCAGGTAAGGCAGCCGGATATGATAGAGTATCACTCGAAATGCTAAGGGCTGGTGAGGGTGTGGTTGCAGGCCTGCTGTACACCTTGTTTAATTTATGTTGGGAACTGAAGCGGGTACTGGAAGACTGTTGCAAAGCCGTTATAGTCCCAATATATAAGGGAAAGGGGTCGCAGCGGGACTGTAAAAACTACCGTGGTATCAGCTTGCTTAGCATTGTGGGTAAACTGTATGCTAAGGTGTTAATTGAAAGAGTTATGGAAGAAACTGATGGAAAAATTTGGGATGTGCAAGCTGGATTTAGAAAGGGGATGGGGTGTACGGATCAAGTCTTTTCCATGCGCATGATAGCGGAGAAGTTTTTGGCCAAAAACCAGAAAGTTTTTTGTGCGTTCATGGACTTGGAAAAGGCTTATCACAGAGTGGACAGGAATGTGTTATGGCAAACACTGAACTCATTTGGGTTGAGCGCTGGCTTGATACGGGCATTAAGGTCTCTTTATAGGGACTCTAGTGCTTGTGTCAGGATCAACGGGGTCTACTCGCACTGGTTTGGCATTCATAAAGGTGTCAGACAGGGATGTGTGGCTTCCCCGTGGCTGTTTAACCTATTTATGGACAGTTGTTTGCAAACTTTGAAAGTTGAAGAATGTGGGTTGAGAATGGGTGAGTCAACCGTCAAATGCCTTTTGTACGCCGATGATCAAGTCATATTTGCATCGTCGGCGGCCGAGTTGCAAATGATGGTTACTTTAATGAATTGGTCATTGAAAGAAAGGGGTATGAAAGTGAACGCAAGTAAGACGAAAGTGATGGTTTTTGAAAGAGATTGAGCAAGTGGATGAGTTTGTATATTTGGGATGTTTATTTAGCAGGGATGGTAGATATGATGAGGATATAGAACGACGAGTGAACGCAGGAAATAGAGTGAATGGGGCTCTACACGCTATTATGAGGAGTCAGAATGTGTCAACTAAGGCACGTATGGCAATTCATAATGCTGTGTTAGTCCCTACTATAATGTATGGTAGTGAAAGTTGGGTCTGGCAAAAGAAGCATGAGAGTAGAATAAATGCTGTAGAAATGCGTTCCTTAAGGAGTATGCTAGGGCTGAATCTGAATGACAGGGTGAGAAATAGTGTGATAAGAGAAAAGTGTGGTTTGCAAGATGACATTGTGACAAGGATTAAGAAAGGAATGCTTCGGTGGTTTGGTCATGTAGAAAGAATGAACGAGGAAAGAGTGACAAAGCAAATTTATGTTGCAGAAGTGAACGGCAGTGTCGGGAAGGGACGCCCTAGACGAAGGTTTATCGACCAAATCGGCGATACATTAAAAATGGGCCAGATTAGGAGTACCCTTAACCGACGAGCGTGTATGTGTAGATATATGGATGTACAAGAGGCGAGAGAGGTGTGTCAGGATCGCGCCAAATGGAAGTCCGTAGTCTCTGCCTACCCCTCTGGGTGACAGGCGTGAGTGTTTATGTATGTATGTATGTATAAAACAAGGACAACTTCAAAAAGAATCTTAGGGACAATACCAAAAGTTTTATAATTAAATTTAGAATAATATATATCTAGCGGAGAACTTGCTCCCCCCCCCCTTTGAAATTAGGTGAAATCAGTACCTCGGATAGCATACGTCAGGGTTATATTGTTTTACTTACAATAAGAATAGAGAATACACATCTCTTGCGTTTGGATTTCACATTATATTACGAGGATATTTTGAGAGGTTATGTTTTATTTCGAAACCATTGAAGGCGTAATGAATACTGGTAAAAGCATCATAAAGTCAGTCCATGTGTGACCTTTCTATTTCCGAGATATTTGAGTAAAGTAGAGCTGGATTTATAATTTTCGGGAATGGTATTATATACGTGGTCTTATGCCACGAAGTAGGAAAAACTCCGCAACGACAGAAAAAAATTGATTATGTGCACGACTAATGCTGTCACAGTTCGAACATCGCCAAGCAAGAACGGAAAAGATGCTTGTTTTCCTTCCAGGTTTCCTTTCTTGATTTTATACAGTTTTTACAAAGATTCTTCCTTGTGTAAAAACTCTATAAAATCAAATTTAAATTAATTTGTGAAATTTTCTAACTGGAGATAGTTCAGAACCAGCTTTAATATATAACTTTAGGTCATAAGGATAAAATAAATGTATTGTTTGTCGACTCACCTCAGACCAATAAAGAAAAAAAGACGGAGCGTGCATACATTTCAAGTAATATCGAAACCATGGCCTACTTCTTGACACGACACATGAACCTATCTTTCTCCTTTCTTTGTTTTTTTTTATAGGAGAGGGGGCAAACGAGCATGCGGCTCACCTGATAGTAAGTGACTACCACCGCCCATGAACAACTGCAACACCGGGGGAATTGCAGATGCGTTGCCGGCCTTTTAAAAAGGAGTAGGCTCTTTTCTTGGAGGGATGTCGTATCGATCCGGAAAATCGCTGGTGGTAATCGATTCCACAAGGAAGTTGTGCGAGGATAAAAACATCTTTTACATCGTACATCGTATCGCGAGTTTTGTCACGATGTGCGATGGTGAAATTGAATTAGTCCGAACAATTCCTCAGAGCAGTCCCCGTGGTACATGCGATAAAATACGCAAAGAGATGTAACATCTCTACGCAGTGCCAGTGAGTCAAGCCGATCGGAAAGAACTTGGTCGTCGATGATTCGAACCGCTCTGCGCTGGATGCGGTCTAGTGAAAGGAGCTGGCACTAGGGAGCCCCTGCCCAGAGATGGGAACAGTATTCCATGTGAGGCCGAACCTGCGCCTTGTAAAGTTGCAGGCGGTGTGCCGGCATTAAATACTGTCCCGCTCTGCTGAGCACGCCAAGCTTTTTAGATGCTAATTTGACCTTCTCTTCCAAGTGAACACGAACTCGCCAAGTATCACGATCTCTACGGATGGGATCTGTTGTAGCAAGAAATCTTGAAAGAAATATGGACGTGGTCGATGAGTTGGTCAGTGTCGGCATTACCCGTATGAGACCTATACAGGCACCCGTAGACGCGGGGATGGTCGTCGCTGTCTACGCGCATCCATAGGATGGACACTCCGTACCTTCAAGACTGCCGAGGCGTCGAGAACAGATATCCTCTCTGACGTATACGCAAACTCCAGCCCGGGGCACAAAGAAGTGGGTAGGACTGGTACGACGTATCAGCCGGAGAGGACAGCAGCTTGACCGTGGATGCTCAGTGAGGGATTCTCTATTACCAGGGGTGCTGGCATAACATGGGGAGGGGGGGGCCTCCGGCCACCTCTTCTTTTACATGGGGAAATGCCTACACATACCCGCCTCGCGGGGGCAAGGTCGGGTTATGTCGAACTCGCACCGACTAAAACACCATGGTGTTCCACCTTCGTCGCATATTGGCAGGGCCAGGGGAACGCTTTCGTACACATCCGCGGCCCCACCTACGCTGGCCGCCCCATGGCGGCCTCTCCTCGGGAAAGGACTACTCCTCCCCATCCCCTTCTCAGGCAAGGCGCACCAGAACACATGGCGCGCCCTCCTCCTCGGCCTCCAATTGCACATGCGCAACAGACGCCCCCGTGTCTGATGCGCATGTGAAATTGGAGGCGTGGCAACACTAGCACTCAAAAGCACCAGCCTTCCTAACCCCAGCGGCGGATCTAGTCTATGTCTCCGCCAGCAACCAAAATTCGGCTGTAGGAGAGTAGGGAGAGCGGCGCTTCGCAATACCGACACTCCTCTCCCCCCGCAGACCCACCACCACCGCATCAATTGACGGTGCGGCCCCGTCAGAGTCGCGGAGGATAGGGCGAGTGGCGCATCGCCATTCCAACACTCCTCTTCCTCCGCGACTCCACCTCGGCTGCAGCGGTAGAGGGAGCGGACATACCCCTCTCACCGCAGCCCACCGACAAACATCCGAAGTGAGCTCGCCAAGCCCCCTCGGAGTGGCCACCTCAGGCCGGCCCTACACCACGGGCCAGCCAAGGGGTTCCTCTTTGTTCACCGTGGGTGACCAAGCCACGGCTACTAAACCCCCCCGCCATGACAAGGCGGAAACCCGTTCGGGGAGGGGGGCGGCCTCCGGCCACCTGCACTAACCAAGCGAAACGCAGAAGCATAGTTTCTAGTTTACGTTGGTATTCTGTGAGGTCGTGGTACTGCCCCGGTTCGAGCTATTATCCATCCTACAGCAGAAGCTGTAGCGTGGCTCTACCACTGTTAATCAGCCCGTAAAAGTTTACTGGACATATATGCAAGTAAAACCATGTCGCAAAAAGGTTGTAAAAAAGTCGGGGAAGAAGTTTCTTCGTATTTTATATACAAATTCAAGACATGTTTTTTCAAAGTTTGATTACGTTTAATTACAATATACAATATGTAACAAAAACCCTGTGGTTCCCGTTAAGTACGTTATCAGGATCATTATTCAAACGTATAGAAATAACTTTTTTTTTAAAACTCGAACAATATTTTTTTTAATTTTATTTCAAAAATATTGTATGCAAATTTTATGTGGTTTTATTACCTCTGCATTGTCTGGAGAGTAAGAGTGTTTAGGCTAAATATTAACAATTTTAAAACTTGCATTCATTACGCTTGACCTCTGTCGCCTGACGTGTGGGCGAGGAACCGGTTTGACGGCTTGGGCCGGCCGACACTCGTTTTTGCACGTGGGAGCCACGCCCTGCCCAGTCTAGAAAAATAAATCGTCAGCGCGGCTGTGACGGTTAAAAGAATTCAAGTTACACGTTAGGTCGCGTGCCTCTTTGTGTTGTCGTATAAGACATTTGCCTTGTCGGGAAAACACTGAACTTTGTGACTCGAGAAGAGACCACGTTCGTTCTCGTGATTATAATTTGTTGCTAAGTGAACATGGAACGTTGAACTTTGACCGACTGTTCTTTACTTGTGTCGTGTGTCACTGGTTTGATTTCGATTAGCGTGGATTTAATTAAATTTGAAGTTAATTAAATTTAGAATAAAGTTGATAAACTAATATAGTGAAATAAAAGCAGAAGGTTTCAATTGGTGAACGCCCCTTGGAGGGATCGCACATTTGGAGAAAAGCAGCGCCTGTGGATCTGCAGTCCGACTACATCGAGGATGTCAGGTTACATCTTTACACAGTAATACACACTACTTACATACACATCACTTACCACCTGACTGGTACCCTGTGGTCAACCCTACCTCCGGAACTCGGTAAGTTGTGCCCGCTTATTTGCCATTAATTTAGAATTATCCATAGACCATTTGGCCCACCCTCTGTTGCTCGTCGAGGGGATCACTCATGGGCCCTGGTCCAGTCGACCTTTGTCGGGGCAACTAAGGGCGTGAACATTTCTGGTAGCAGAGCGTGGTTGATTGTTTCTACAATCGCGCCCGGCCGTAATACGTAATAAAAATATTTTTTTGTTGTTTGCTTCCTTTGTTTGTTAGCGGATAGGTGGGTTGAATTAGGAACCACGCCCTATAGGTTGCGCAAGCGGGAGTGTAGTTTAGGGTTAGGTACCCACGCGTCAGGTATTTCGGGTAGGTAGATAATTATCGTTATCACATAATCGTATAATTATCGTTATCGTATAATTATAGTAGATTAATTGCCGAAGGGTCGGTCGCCAGAGCGAGGCATTTTTGCTGACCGACTGTATTGTGTACTTGTATTTGTAGTGTAATTTGTATTTAATTTAATAAATAGTAGTTTGTATTTGTAGTGTAATTTGTATTGAATTTAATTTGAAAGTAAATACTATCAAATTAAATTAAATTTTAATTTGATAGTATTTACTACGAGTATATATAGCCGTCAAATATCTAGCAACATATAATTTGTTGCTAGATATTTCACGGCTCCGTGGCGCAGTGGCTTAGCAATGAGTTGTGGCGCTGGGGGCCGCGGGTCCGAATCCCGCACGAAACAAGTATTTGTATGGCCTACAAATAATTGTTCCGGGTCTGGATGTTTGTCCTCGTGCAATTTATGTTTCTAAACTGCCTCCACGACATAGGAGAAAATCCTAGTGTGGGGGTAACGTTTAAACAAATATTTAATTTTATTTATTTTATTTTATTTGTATTTAGTAGTGATGCCATCGCACAAGCTACCGGCGCTTCGCCTGCAGGTGGAGCTGCGCTGAGCCGCAAACGCCCATATTTTGATAGGTCGACCTGATCGGGTCCATAGTTTAGGGAAGCGGCTCGAGCAGGTCATTGCCCGAAGAGCCCTAGTGGACGAGGCTTGCACAGAGCTTTTGGCCTCGGATGCGGAACAGGGAGTCCTAGACTCCTGCCTCGCGGACTACGAGAATTTTTTTTCGCTCACGGACTACTTGATCGAGGCGGGGACTAAGTATGATAATAAAGCGCGTGAAGCTCGGCTGAGTGGCCTGCTCGAGTCCCCTCAGAAGCAGCCCACTCAGCCGGAGCTGTTGAGACGACTCCCAACGCTGGACCTGCCAAGGTTCTCCGGGGTCCTCTCCAACTGGATGACCTTTGTGGGCCTTTTTCATAGCCTAGTGGACGCCCGGAGGGACTTGCCACCAAGCCAGAAGATGTGGTACCTCCCAGCCTCACTGGAGGGGGAGGCCCTGGGCGTCGTCGTCCATTTGAAATTGTCGGACGACGCCTACCAGACTGCCCGGGACCTCCTCGCCGGAAGATACGACAACGTCCGGCGAATTGCGGACGAATACGTTAGACAGCTTCTAAGCCTCCCGCTGCTTAGGGACCGGGCCAGACTACGTCCGGACATCGTGAATCCAGTCTTGGTGGCCTGTAATGCTTTGAGGCGGCGAGATTTACCGGAGAATGAATGGTCCTTCTTGTTGCTCCACATCGTGCTGTCCCGCCTGCCTCTCGACCTTCGGATACATTTTGAGGAGAGGTACGGCGGGGACGGCGCCTCCTATATTCCGCCTTTCAGTGATTTGCTGTGGTTCTTGGAGGATCAGTGCCGGCAAATTGAAAACGCGGCGGGCACCGTCGATGACTTACGGGTTGCCAACCGAGCCGTGCCCAGGGAGAGGCGGAATCCGCCGGGCAAGTCTGCGCCAACCCCCCTATGGCCGATCGGAGCTCCCGCGAGAGGGCGCCGCTCCCTCCATCTTACAGTGGCCTAGCGGCCAGGGAGGCGCCCCCCTGCTCCTGTTATCGAGCATACGATCATCGGATGACGTCGTGCCCGATGTTATTGGGTAAACCGGTTCTCGCGAGGCGAACTATCGCCGAGAAGCGCCGCTGGTGCAACTCGTGTTTGGAAAGGCACCTCCAGCAAGACTGCCCGCACCAGCGGCGCTGTCCGCACTGCCAGGGCAATCACCATGCCGTTTTGTGCCTGGGTGCGAACGGCGTCTCCTCTCGGGGCTCTGCCGGGCCCTTGACTCCCACGGGCGGGGGCGCTCAGCCACGCCCTCTGTCGGGCGACGCTCGGTGCTCGCCTGCCAGCCACCGTGCCCCTGGGTTTGAAAGGGGTCCCTCCCCCGACCAGTCGGGAGGTCGTTCCCCCAGGGGCAGGGGGTCGTCGCCCCCCCTCAGCGTGTGGAGAGGAAGTTCACAGCCACTCAGCATTCAGCTAGACCCTTCTCACCCCCTTTAGCTGAGTGGCCGCGACTGGGGTACCACCGTCCCCCCTTTGATGGAGGCAGCCCCAGCTAGGTAGCTGCCGCCCTAGCTCCCACCACGGCCGCCTCCACTGATCCTTTGAACCGTCAACAGGCTACTTGTCAAACTGTTCTATTGCCGACGGCCTCAGTGAAGGTGTACAACCCGAGTGGCGACTGTTTAACGGCTCGCGCTCTATTGGATTCGGGTTCATAACACTGTGTGGCCTCCACTTGGTTGGTGGGAAGACTAGGGCTCCCCTGGAGCTCTGAGTGCTTGAAAAAAAATGCTTTGGTTTTTCCGCGAAATGTTTCGTAGTTGTAGCGGTAGTGAGTAAAAAGGTAAAAATAAACTCTTTGAATACGTGTTTTTGTAAATATTTTTGATCATTATGTTTGCGTTGTTGTAAAGAAAATTGAAATTGAGTAACACTATTTGTGCCGAAGGAAATAAAAATCAATCCTCTCTTTGTTTTCAAATTTTTGTTGGCGCTGTCGAAGATATTTATTTGGAAAGAGGAATAGGGCTGTCTCTTATGTTTATCGTTTTACTTAATTCGTCTGTTTTGATCTATGCGCATCGGGAAATTAATTTGTTGCAGTTTATTTTCAAGTTTTACATAGTGGTTTTGAGTTTTCCAAACTGCATGTTTGGAAAAGCTAGCTAGTTATGATGTTATCAGATTGTTGTTAGATGGCTTGATTATTTCTACTTGCGTGAACAAAATCATACTAAGGCCTATCTGTGCGTTTTCGTGTACCTCTCCACTAAGGCCGTTCACTTAGAACTTGTAAGTGCCCTCAGCACTGAAGCCTTTGTGGCCACGCTGGGCCGCTTCGTATGGCGTCGCGGTTTGCCGGACTAGATATTTGAAAGAGGTCGTCGAATTTCTGTCCAGCAACAGAACTTATTTAGGTACTGTGATGTCCAAGAATCCAGTGGAAATTCGACCCTCCGGCTTGCCCACACTGGGGCGGTATTTTTGAGGCGGTGGTTAAGGTTGCAAAAACGCATCTCCGTCACGTTATTGGCGAAACTATTTTAACATTTGAGGAGCTTGCCACTGTATTCTGTAAAATTGAGGCGGTACTCAACTCTCGGCCCCTCTGTCCCCTCTCGTCCGATCCGAATGATTTGGAGGTTCTAACCCCGGGCCACTTCCTGATTGGTCAACTACTTAACGCCCTGCCCGAGTACCCCTTCAGGGGAATAAACTATTCGCGGTTGAGCAGATTTGAACTGATGCAACAAATGACTCAGAGTTTTGACACCGATAATCTCTGGAGTACCTACATCTTTTGCAGCAGCGCGTTAAGTGGTCTGACAAGACGGATCCGCCTCGGGTTGGAGACCTCGTGTTAGTTAAAGAACCCAACGCTTTGCCTTTGTATTGGCGCCGTGGGCGCATTGTTAAGTTGTCGTGTGAATCGGATGGGGTGCCTAGGGTGGCCGAGGTTTTGGTTGGAGATTCGGTCTTGCAACGTGCCGTCGCGACCCTATCCCGTTTGCCAATCTACTCGCGGACATAAGTCCTTATGTCCGGGAAGGGGGTTTGTTTAGGCTAAATATTAACAATTTTAAAACTTGCATTCATTACGCTCGATCTCTGTCGCCTGATGTGTGGGCGAGGAACCGGATTGACAGCTTGGGCCGGCCGGCGCTCGTTTTTGCATGCGGGAGCCACGCCCTGCCCAGTCTAGAAAAATATATCGTCAGCGCGGCCGTGTCGGTTAAAAGAGTTCAAGTTACACTACCATCGTTAGGTCGCGTGCCTCTTTGTGTTGTCGTATTCTGTTCGTATAAATGATAACGAGGCTTATCCTTGAGTTTTGATTTATTAATTTAATTTCGATTGCAATTAATTTGCGTCGACGTATTGTTTGTGTGGCATTTAATATCGTGTTAAGACATTTGCCTTGTCGGGAGAACGCTGCACTTTGTGGCTCGAGAAGAGACCACGTTCGTTCTCGTGATTATAATTTGTTGCTAAGTGAACATGGAACGTTGAACTTTGACCGACTGTTCTTTACTTGTGTCGTGTGTCACTGGTTTGATTTCGATTAGCGTGGATTTAGTTAAATTTGAAGTTAATTAAATGTACAATAAAGTTGATAAACTAATATAGTGAAATAAAAGCAGAAGGTTTCAATTGGTGAACGCCCCTTGGAGGGATCGCACATTTGGAGAAAATCAGCGCCTGTGGATCTGTAGTCCGACTACATCGGGGATGTCAGGTTACATTTTTACACACTACTACACACTACTTACATACACATCACTTACCACCTGACTGGTACCCTGTGGTCAACCCTACCTCCGGAAGTCGGTAAGAAAACCAGCGTAAAATAGCAGCTTAACGCTGCTGTGTTTCGTATGGTGAGTGTAGAGAATCGGAGACCCTTTTTACTGGCAAAGAGGCATTCCATCTTAGTCCTCACGGGTGACAACGCATCTGCATCTTGAGTCTTTATTGAGGATAGATGTAGATGTCTATGGGTCACAGTAACCACTTGCCATCAGATGGACTGTGTGCTCGTTTGTCACCCGATCCTATAAAAAAAAAGTTGTGCTTGCTTATTTGTCATTAATTTAGAATTATCCATACGCCATTGGGCCCCGCCCTCTGTTGCTCGTCTAGGGGATCACTCATGGGCCCTGGTCCAGCCGACCTTTGTCGGGGCAACTAAGGGCGTGAACAAAGAGGATTGTCAAAGACCCCGCTTTACTTAGCCTTAGCATCGGCTAGTGTCAGTAAGAGGTAATAAAACCACATAAAATTAAAAAAAATGTTTTTTGATAAAATAAAAAAATATGGTCGTATTAATAAAAAAGATATATCTATAGGTTTGAATACTGATCCTGATAACGTACTTAACGGGAACCACAGGGTTTTTGTTACATGTTGTATATGTGCCATTTTGTTCGGTAACTTGTTGCCATTTTATAGGTAGTGACATAACCCCGTTGCTGTAGAAATCTTGGGATTTTTGATCACAAAATGTGACAAGTAGTTTTGACAGTCCTCTCTTTATGTTAATGTGTAGAGACCGAAACTGGTGAAAATCCGAGGTAGCAAGGTCAGGACTATATGGTGGATGCATTAACATTTTCCAACCAAACTCCCTTAATTTTTGCTGAGTGGCCAAAGATGTGTGTGGTCTGGCGTTATCATGATGAAAGAGCACTCCTTTTCTGTTGATAAATTCCGGCCGTTTTGTCTCAATTTCTTGAGTCTCATCAGTTGTTGGCAGTAGAGATCTGAATCAATGCTTTTGCCCGTCTGTAGTAGTAGTCTGTAGTCTGTAGAGCTTGACTACCCTTTGACCATGATCTTTTTCGCACGTTCTTGTCGTAGTGATCCACTTTTCATCACCAGTGATCAATCCTTTCGAAAATGGTTCGGTTTCATTAAGTTTCAATAGAGAATCGCAAATGAGTACACGATTCATTAGGTTTCTTTCAGTGAGCTCGTGTGGTACCCAAATATCGAGCTTTTTTTGTTCAGCCCGACTTTTTAAAATGAGTCGAAACTATTTTATCGTCAATCGTCAATTCCTCATCTATGTCGTAATTACTAATATGCCGATCTTGCTCCACTTTTTCAAAAATGGCATCGACTTTTTCCGTATGAGGGTAACCAGAGCGAGCTGCATCTTTGACATCAGAATTCCCGGGCTGAAAACGCTTGAACGAACTTTGTGCTACTCTTATTGACATTGCATTGAGTCATAAACGTCACAATTTTTTTTCTTGTCTTGAATCGCATTTTCCCCTTTTTTGTACTAAAACTTCAGTATATACCTATCGAATTACTTCGTTGGATTCACTCATTTTGGCGGGTAGAAAAACCATTGAAAATGTCGGGAAAGTTTTTTTACTTTCATTTTTCTCTTTATTAAGGTGAAAGCTCCAGGGTGGCCCGCGAATTTTCTTGCGTTTTTTGAAATTCGCAGATCCCTTTGAATGAGTTTTTCTTGAAATAGCCATACCATGGAATTATACGAACATAGACGGTTGTATTGATGATTATAATGATTATAATTCTGTAAATACATACTCGTTACGGTCGCGAATCATATTTTGTTAAACATACAACCTGACACCGACCTGCAAATTGTAAAAAACGTAAGAAAATTTGAATTTCGCGGGCTGCCCTGGCGCTTTCACCTTAATAATGTCTTCAATGTATTGATATTAAAACCAGCCAGATACAAACACTACAACCAAAGACATCTTTCTTCAATTTTATACAACGGTTACCTTTTAAGCAAAGCTTTGCTTGTGTTAGATTTCAAATATTAATTTTCCAAAATTTCAGTTACGTTGGGTGATGTAACATGATTCATGAACATTACTTCATTCATCTATTAAATTTTATTAGAATTTTATATATTAACGATTATTACCGGCTTCGCCTGAATAGAACCTATTACTAAGGCATTATTTAAATTTAAGATAATCATCTTATTTTAACATATACTAAGTTTTTCGATTTAAAAAAAATCCCCCGCTTTTGATCAGAAAAATATAGCCTAGATCACTCCTGACATTGCTCTCTATCTGTTAAATTTCGTCACAATCAGTTTGGCAATTCCGAAGATTAAATCTGACATGTGTCTATCAGATTTAATCTTAGATCTTAATCTTAGATTAATCTTAGATAGACAGACAAAACATGAGCGGGGGAATTGGTGCCTACTAAGGAAAAATATAAATAAAAAAACTACATTTCTTTACTTTGTTATAATTTTATTTAGAAATTTAAAAGTCGTTTATTTGACTATCTTTTCATCACAGTTCAAATCAACTAAAGCGATGCATTAAGTTACAATAAAGATTTTAAAAAAATCAATCACTCCCATTACCCCATACATGCGAGCAATGAGAGCCCATTTAATGAGATCATATTATGAGAGATGAGAACCATGAGTTTTATTCCTTCCCAAAAATAAAGCTAAACATATTTAAAAAGTAAATATTTATTGTTAGTATTTATCACATTTACCACAGGAAGTGCGCAAAGTAATTGTACGTTTCAGCCGCCTAATTCACCAGCAACCCTCATCGAGGCAAAAACTCCATCACTGTGCGGTTCTAGGAGAGGAGAGGAGGTTTCTCTCTCGCAAGACTTCTCTGTAGAATTGATTACCACTGGCGATTTTACTACTACGAATAAAAAGCGCTGTCAGTGTCAAATTGTTACCATGGCTATGCTACCCCAACTCACATTGTATTAGTGGCAAAGAGTTGGTATACTTTACATGTCTTAAAGAAGTATTTTATTATTTAAATTTTTTAGACTGCTGTTTTTTAAACGATGTTTTCCCTCACCACCGAGCACATGGTAAATCAGTACTTACAATTACAACTAACAATTTCATAGGTGCCGGTGGGGACCGAACACGGGGTGCTCGCATTTATGGGGAGCGCTATAAATATTATAATATTAAATTACTAACTACAAAATGAGCTCGTAAAACTCTTAATTAAATAAATAAATAATAATATTTATCAAAGTATCATCTACGCGCGCGCGCGGCAACAGAAATAGCTATGAGCATTATAACGTATAGACAGTTATGGAAACGTCTATTTATTTTATAACGTATAGCTAGTTATACATAACGCTCATAACTGTCTATTTCTTATAACGATCCGCAACGCACAGAGTACCTTTGAACCTCAACGCTGCAACGTGATAGTTATACACAACGCTCATAACTGTCTATTTCTTATAACGATCCGCAACGCACAGAGTACCTTTGAGCCCTTTGAACCGCAACGCTGCAACGTGATAGTTATACATAACGCTCATAACTGTCTATTTCTTATAACGATCCGCAACGCACAGAGTACCTTTGAACCGCAACGCTGCAACGCGATAGTTATACATAACGCTCATAACTGTCTATTTCTTATAACAATCCGCAACGCACAGAGTACCTTTGAACCGCAACGCTGCAACGTGATAGTTATACATAATGCTCATTACTGTCTATTTCTTATAACGATCCGCAACGCACAGAGTACCTTTGAACCGCAACGCTGCAACGTTGCGTTGGCTTGGAATCGTGATTCGTGATATTAACGAGATTTCGTGACATCACGCACTCGCTGCCGTACAAAAACAAAAGTTATGCCGTGTACGATAAGAACGAAACTGTAGCGGGGCTCATATTCGAGAAATAAGTTTATTTCTTTCTTTTTCATATAGATACTTGTATAACTATTTCTAATTGTCAATGTGTCTTTTTTAATAAAGCAATTTTAAACCTCCTTCTGTTTATTATAAAATTCTACACAGTAAATACGGGTTTTGCCACATATTGAAAAATAACACTTTTTCCCCAAAATGTAAGGATTAAACTGCATTAATAGCCTTGACCTTGTTAAGACGAAATATTATTATTGACCTTCTGTCCTTCAACTTTTGAACTTGAGTTTTCATATATATTAGATCTCTGAGGAACAAGTGCAATAATAAATTTTTGGTGTAATATTATTATTTAAAAACTTTGCTTTATTTGCTAATTCCAAGTTTGTTTCGAAGCATAAAGCACGCATAGTGATATTAGTGTTCATAAAAGAAGTCTAAAAACGAACAAAAAGCATTTAAATATTTATTTGATTTCGTGATTGTAAATATAGATAGATATAGCTTCGTATTAGGTTGTAATATAACAAAGAAACAATGTCGCGACAAAACACTGTGTTTTGTGGGAGTTTATCGAAAAAAAAACCGATAATTTAAATAAAAAAGCGCGTTGTAATATTTGTAAAAACGAATTTAGTTTTCAGACAACTTCAGGTTATCTGAAGTTACATTTACGGCAGCGATATATAGAAGCGTACACACAAGTTTCGTTAGAACAGCAAACGATTGCTAGATCTTCGAGACCTGTGAACACTTTGGGTGTCCTTGCGTCAGCACTAACTTAAAAGACAACTTTTTGAGCCAGCCTTCGATGTCAAATCCAACCTCCTTGATACGATCAGCTGTACTGTACCGCAGTCTCAACACAAATAAGGAAAAATGGATGCCTTAATTCCTAGAAACATGTCAAAATATCAAAAGTACGAAGGAAAATTCATTTCAGCAAATAAATTAGTATTTACTTAGTGAAACGAAAATAATTTTGATGATAACTGTTCTATGACGGTATATTGTTAAGTTGCGGTTACATGGAAAATAGTTATGAATATAGATAGTTATGATAACGTTATCCGTTGTACCATAACGATAACGTTACGTTATTTAGAAAAGACATAATGACACACCGTTAAACAGAAAAAAGTAATACGCTGATACCTGATACGTCCTACTTTTTTTTATTAACTGGCTTTACGGCTCTGGGTTCTAGCCCTACTGAGCCTGAAGTTACAATGTATAATTATTATCCTTCATATTACACTGCTTCACAATATGTTGATGCGTTACATTGTGTAGCCCTTGCGAGATTTTGACGGCAACTTGAGCCAGCAGACAGCTGAAAGTTGGCGAAAGTATCTCAAGGCGCCTAAGCAGACAGACACCATATCTTGAGAATCACATCACCATCAGAGCACTTGTTTCACCGTTTCCATTAATAGTTCACATGCGCAGACATTTACTACACAAAATCGCACCACTTTTACATATTAAAATCCACTTCAAAGCATTATTTAAACAAAAATACAGGAGCGGCAATCCGTCGCCGGTCAAGTTCCCGCCAAAACTCGATACGTCCTACCGTTAGGAGCACTCACAGATTAATAAATACCATAGATTATTGTATATATAAAATATTACAGAATAAATACGAAGAGCAGTTCGGCGGCGTAAAACAAAAACCAAAATTATTTTTGATCACAAAGAACACATTGGTTTATTTTCTTTGTTAATGTACTCGTACAACTTAGATTATTTACTCTCTAGATAGAGTAACAGCGGCTCAAAAGCGTCGAAAAAAATATCAGTTAAAAGTTAGCCTCTAAAGCAATCCCCGCTCATCATTGTCAATTGTAACGCCAAAACAAACGCACGCACGGCTCATTTTTGAAAGATAAATTATTTTGGTGAAAATGACAAGTTGTGCGATCAAATTCTGCAGAAATTATAAAGGACGATTACAAACAACTAACAAAATCTCCTACCATCGGTAAATAACTCATAACTAATAGTAATTTAGGAAAACAAAACTAATAAATTGGTAATTAAATTTACAAAATCAACGCGTCATTTTTTGGTGTTGCCAGTCTTGGATTGCGAATTTCCCCGTATAGTTGTCTTAAAAGCTGATGTATGTTCATTTTTACGCGACTGCACCAGAAGGAGGAAATCCATCATGGTGTGTGTATGTATGTGTATTGTGTATGAGGGTATAATTCAAAAATTGTTTGGCTTAGCCTACAGCCTAAACGGATGGACCGATTGTTTTTGTTTTGTAAGCTTCCGCGCAGTTGAGTGTTTTTTATTTAGTCTTAAATATTTTTTCTCTTTTTTATTTATATTACTAAATAGTATTGTATATAATACAATTGTCAAAATTGAATGTGACCATTTGGATACATGGTTTTAGGATACCTATTGATCCTATAATTAGAAGTCGATGGGTGGACATAATTAGAAAAACCCGTGGAGAAGAGTACTGGAAACCATCCAAAACCACAGTGATATGCTCTGAATATTTCCGTGTAAAAGACTTGTATTTTAGTTGAAGCTGAACCCGCGAGTGGTTCTCTTCACCAAGTGAACCTAATAAGATTGGTCGTCGAAAAATATTTGACTATACGCTGTTATCATATAGCTAAATCAGATAATTTAAAAAGTGATGCAACCTCAAAACGCAAATTATTTAAAAAACAAATTCAAAGAGAGGGCCATTAAATTAGTAGTTACAAACATTTAATGTAAAGATAGGTTGAAAATAGAAGAGACTACTGTGTTCCTGGGGTTGATCTTAAATACAAAGCTTCAATGGTGCACTCATGTATCAACTGTTGCTGTCACAACAATGCAGAACGGAATAATTATTCTTAAAATTATCTATTAAACTATAGAAACGCTATGGGATAAAATTTTAAGGTTGAGGGGTACCAGCGGATAAATTATTTAACTAGGACGTGGGCGAAGCCGCCGGCCAACCTCTTGTATTTTATAAGTCGATACCACACATTAAATAATAAAACATATTTTGTAAATGCGTAATTGATTTTTATTTGGTTATATTTTCCTTTACAAAAAAAAATTAGATTCTAACTCAACAGAAAACTAAACACACAATTGAAGGCACCATATTAAAATATAATTTATGATTTAATTAACACGACAATTTTACAGTTTTTCCCCATTTTATCGGGTTAGATTCATAAGCTGGTATCTCCCAGATACAAATGACGCTGGTGTGGAGTTTTGGCGGGAAATTGACCGGCGGCGGTTTGCTGCTCCTGTATTATTGTTTAAATAATGGTTTGAAGTGGACTTTGATATGTAAAAGTGTTGCGATTTTGTGTATTAAGTGTCTACGCATGTGAACTATTAGTGGAAACAGTGAAACAAGTGCTCTGATGGTGATGGATTCTCAAGATAAGCTGTTTGTTTGCATAGGCACCTTTAGATACCATCGCCAACTATCAGCTGTCTTCTGGATCAAGTTGCCGCCAAAATCTCCCAAGAACTGCACAATGTGACGCATCAACATATTGTGAAGCAGTATACTATGAAGGAGTGGGGAAATTACAATAAACCGAATAAAAATACTTAAGACTTGGCCTAAAGGTCTAGATACCAGGCCATAAACTCCAAAAAAAAATGACGCTGGTGTAAGTCATACTTATTTATTCTGTCACCATAGCAACCACTAAGAGTGTGAGCGTGCCTCACGCACGCACGCTTGTAAAAACTGGCCTGTTTTTTTGCATCGCTCATTGCGTGACGCGTTATCTAGAGAGTAAATAATCTAAGTCGTACAATTGATCATTTGGATTAAGAACTTCTTCCCCGTATGTTAGTGTGTTGCATTGAGAAATTTTGAAAATATTTTGATGACAGATTAAGCCAGCGGATAGTCGATGATAATAGTATCTCATGTCTCAAGGCGTCTTATCACCAAAAAAAGTTGAGTTTTACAACACAATGAAAGCACATAGTTTTTACTCATGAGAATAGAATAAAATAAAAATAAAAATTATTCAATATAGATCACATGTTCTTATTGAAAGTCATTTTTTACTTTACCACTGGTTCGAAAAAAAACCTCTGTCCTGGGAAGAACTAGCAAGAAACCCATTGGGACTTTTTTTTAAAAGCATATTTTACATTAATGGTTGGTACAAAATTTATTTTACAAAACAGCTTGGAAGAGACCACCTCATTCCCAGGGGCTATTATCAACCATATACTCATTTACACTATAATAACCCTTTTTATACAGTTTTAACTTAACAAAACATTTAAACTTGGTAATAGAAAGAGCCTGTACACTTTCCGGGACCTTGTTGTAATAGGGTATACGTTGCCCCAAGAATGAATTACTGACTCTGTGGAGTCGAGAAACTGGTGTCACTAGCTTGTGTTTGTTCCTAGTGTTTACAGAATGTATATCACTTTTTTTACTAAAACTACCTTCGTTTTTGTGAACACACATTAAATTTTCGTAAATATACTGAGAGGCCAAAGTTAATATATTTATTTCTTTAAATTTATCTCTAAGAGACTCTCTCGGTTTTAGATTGTAAATAACTCTAATGGCCCTCTTCTGTAAAACAAAAATAGTTTCTGAATCAGCCGCATTTCCCCATAGCAAAATCCCATAAGACATTATGCTATGGAAATAACTGAAATAAACTAGTCTAGCTGTCTCGACACTAGTGAGACCTCTAATCTTTTTTACAGCACAGGCTACAGAACTTAGTCTGCTTGCTAGTTTGGACATATGGTGGCTCCACTGAAGCTTTTCGTCGAGAGTAATGCCAAGAAAAACAGTGGGTTCAACAGGGCTCAGTTCTTTCCCATTTAAAAACGCATTGGTACTCAGATTTTTAATATTCGTTGTTGTAGATTTAATACATTTAGTTTTATTTCCGTTTAAATGTAGATTATTAACGTTAAACCAATGCACTAATTTTGATATAGCATTATACACTTCGTCACATTTAAATGATTGACGTTTAAGTTTAAAAATCAAGGAAGTATCATCAGCAAATAATACTATATCATAATTATCCCCTAACAAGAGAAAGTAGGTAGGTTAATATACACTAGAAATAGGAATGAGCCGAGAATAGAGCCCTGAGGGACACCCATTAGTACAGGTGACCCGGAAGAACTTTTACCATTGATAATAACTTTCTGCATTCTATAACTTAAATATGAAATAATAAGTTTAAGCGCTGTGTTCTTGACACCATAGTATTGTAGCGTCCTGATTAATGTCTCATGGTGAACGCAGTCGAAGGCCTTGGAAGGTCACAAAATATACCCAAAGCACCCTCTGAATTCTCCCATGCACAAACAATATGTTTAATAAGCTCAACTCCAGCGTCAGTTGTCGAGCGACCCCTTGTAAAACCGAATTGATTTTTATGGAGCAATTTATTAATATGAAAGAAACTTAACATCTGATTTAAATTATTTTTTCAAAATTTTTACTAAATGTTTGCAGTACGGAAATAGGTCTAAACTTGGCGGGGTCTAATGTACTATCAGATTTAAATAAAGGTATGACTTTACTATGTTTCATTAAATCAGAAAACACACCAGATTCGACGCTTGTATTAAATATAGTGGCTAGATAAGGTACTATTATATCTATTATAGATAAAATAACTTTAACGAAAATCCTCCATAAGTCTGCCGTTTTCTTAACATCAATAGTTTTAAAATATTTAACGATATCTTTTGGCAGTACTCTAAGGAATTTAAAAGTATTTGAACAAGCCTTTGGATTTTGTTTAAGCAATGAATTAGAAACAGAGAATTAATTTATAAAACCACACCATTTAAGTATCAAAATCAATACAATCCGCTGGCATTCAAGTTTCCGCCAAAACTCCATATAATCGTTTACCTACTTATCAGAAAAAATGCTAAAATATGCTATATGTGTATAAACTGAACTTCTTCATGATAAGGCACTTGAAAATATGCTAAATTTAGCCATAAAATGCTAAATTGGCAACACTGCGTTTGCGTGCGCTGACTAATAGCTAATTAATAGTATTTTTCAAATTATCGTAATAAAATAATAAAGTAAATAAACGTTGCTGATGCGATCCTGGAGCTGGACGAACAGATAGACAATTTGCGCTGAAATATTTTAACTTTTTTAAATAATTATTAACATCAATGGCGAGTACATCACTCACCTTCGATTTGCCGACGATATAGTCCTTATGGCAGAATCGCTGGAGGACCTATGCTCAATGACCTCAATAGTGCCTCCCAATGGATATATCTTAAGATGAACATGGACAAAACAAAGATCATGTGTAATTTCCATGTCACACCTATGTCGGTAAATGTTTGGAGCACTAACCTCGAAGTTGTTGACGAGTATGTTTACCTGGGACAAATAGACCGACTAGGTAAGTCCAACTTCGACCGACAGGTCAATCGACGGTTTCTGCTCGGCTGAGCAGCGTTCGGGAGGTATACCTAAAAACTTGAAAACTAGATTGTACAACCAGTGCGTGATGCCAGTGATGAGTCATGGAACTGAGACGTAGTCCTTCACTGCTGGCTATATGAGGACGCTCAAGGTCGTTTAGCGAATTGTGGAGCGGGCTATGCTCGAGGTTTCTTTGCGTGATAAACTTAATGAGAATATCCGCAGTAGAACCAGAGAGACCGACATAGACCAATGGAGTAGTAAGCTGAAGTGGCAATGGGCCGGCCATATAGCTTGAAGAACCGACAACCGATGGGGAAAAAAGGTTCTCGAGTGGCAGCCTCGTACCGGTATGCGAAGTGTAGGGCGACCCCCCACTAGATGGAGTGACGAGCTGGTAAGACATTCAGGAAGTCGATGGATGCAGGTGGCTCAGGACCGTGTTTTGTGGCATTCTTGGGGGAAGCCTATGTTCAACAGTGGACTTGTGAAGAACTGTAATGATGATGATGAAATAAAACGAGCTAAAAAATTAGGATATTTAGCATTACCTGTATTTTGATAAAATAAATAGTTAGGTTTAGATTCAAATACACTAGTGTTAGTGATTTTTATAGTATTGTTGCGCGCCACTATTAATGGCAACACTAGTACGCTAGCGCCCTCTAGTGTCGAGTAGCAGAACTAGGAGAGTCAAGATCCTTCCAGAAATTTCGGGACCGATATGTATTTGAACATTCTAGATGTCACTACAGTAGAAGGTTCTGGAAACTATCTGAGGCCCTATATAAGGTCGGTATAGACCACGACCGAGGCAGTATTGAATTGGCGATACAACAGAATACTTCGAAGCGAAATAACTGCGTACTAAACGTGCTACGAACTAAAGTGATTGTGTTTTATTATTAGTGTGGTTTTAGATTGTAATTAGTGTTGTGTAATTAAAGTGTCAATTGTGGTAATTCAATCGGCAGTTTTTAATTGTCTCGAACCCCAAGCTCGTAACAATTGGTGTCAGAAGTGGGATCAAATCATGCCGATTTTACCAAAGGACGACATGAAGGGTATCCGTACCCGAAGTCAACGCCAGCTGGAGACGGACCAGAGACGATTTGGTAATGCATCGCTGCAAACGTCGGAGGGCCAGCTGCCGACCACGAAGGCCGGCGCGTCAGCAGCTCCTGCATCTGCAGCACCTGACTTAGGTGCTCTGATGATGATGCTGCAGGAGCAAGCCTGCCGACAGGAGGAACAGGCCCGTCTATTGGAAGAGCAGATTCAAAGTGCCGCCGTTCGACGAGACTTCTTCCTGGTCGGCCTACAAAATCCAATTCGAGGCTTTCATGAAGGGGAACGGCTGGAATAAAAGTCAGGCCATGACTGCTCTCACCCTAGGCCTGCGAGACCAGGCCTTATCTGTTCTGGAAGCTCTCGGTAAGGAAGTGACTTACGAGCAGCTCCTTGAGGCATTGGAGGCGAGATATGGCGACGCTCACCCGGAACACGTCTTTCGTGTGCAGCTCAAAGATCGCGTGCAACGCAGTAATGAAAACCTGCAGCAGTGGGCCCATGAGGTGGAGAAGCTGGTTCGAAAAGCATACCAGTCTGTACCTGCGCTCATTGTAGGTAACCTGGTGCAGACATTCATCGACGGCATCCGCGACCTTCAGAGCTGCTGTGAGGCTCGGGCATCACGAGACGCTTAAGGACGCCTTGGCCCATGCACTGGAGGTGGAAGCCGTGCGACAGGGTCATCGTTCCTATCGCGTCAGGCAGGTTGCAGCAGCTACAGTTCGTGACCGCAGTAAAGGATACAGACCTAGGTGCTACGGCTGTGGGGATATGGGTCATCTTCGTTTCAGCTGCCCTAAGCGAACTGTAGAAATGGAAGGTGATCGATCTCGAGTGGGTAGTGCGGCTAACAGCACCGCCCAGCAGCAGTAGAGAAACTGGCGAGTGCTGGCTGATGTTAAAAGAGCCCCAAGGATTTCGATCTCACAAACCCGTGATGGGAACAGCCTGATCATCAAGGGCGAAGTCAACGGACTGACCATAGACACTGGAGCCTCTGGCACGGTTGTCAGTTCCCAACTTATAAGTCGGTTCCTTGGGGACTCCGCATACAACCGAGAACGCATTAATTTGGTGACAGCCACCGGTCAGCGCATACCCGTCCGTGGAGAGAAGGAGATGGAATTGAGGCTAGGCAACATGATCTACCTGCATAATGTAATCGTGGCTGATATAAAGGACGACTGCATCCTGGGCCTAGACTTTATGAGGAAGAATTCTTGTGAGACCGATGTTAAGCAAGGTGTTTTGAAATGTGGACAAGAGGAACTTTTCGTGGAAGGGGCGTTACCAGGAAATGTGTACAGCCTTAAAAAGATTGTTCTTCCGCCGAGATCGGAAACGATTGTGCCGGTTAGTCTTCCTCGGAATCCTGGGCAAGCTCATCGTTTTGTACTCGTGGAAAGGGTAGACAATGACCTTCCATGGAAAGTGGCTCGAACCTTGGTCAGAACCACCGACATCTCAGGAGTACGTGTGTTGAACCTTTGTGATCAGGAACAGATTATAGAAAAAGGCACATTGGTTGGTACTAGTGAGGAAGTGGATTGGTTGCGTCGGTGCGAATATCTATCGACTGGGACCCCCAGCAAGGATGGACAAACGAGAATGACCACACTTTTAGAAGACTGTCACAGCATTCTCTCTCCGAATGAAATGGTCAAGGCGAAGAAGTTGTTACTCTAGTACGCCAATGGTTTCTCGTCAAACGAAGCTGACATAGGAAAGACTGGCTTAGTTCAACACAAAATAAACACAGGACAAGAATTGCCTATTTGTCAATGGCCAAGAAGATTGCCTGTAGCACGTGAAAACGAAGTGGAAACCATGATTGAGGGAATGGTGAAGGATGGTGTTATTGAACCTTCATCTAGTCCATGGTGTTCATCTGTGGTGCTAGTAAAGAAGAAGGACGGCAGCATGCGGTTTTGTGTTGACTACCGCCGCCTGAACGACGTTACGAAGAAGGACAGCTATCCCTTGCCAAGAATTGATGACACGCTGGACATGCTCACAGGCGTAAAGTAGTTTAGTACGCTGGACCTGAAAAGTGGCTACTGGCATGTTGAAATTGACCCTAAGGACAAGGAGAAAACTGCATTCTCCACAGGAAAGGGTCTGTGGCAATTTAAAGTCATGCCGTTTGGATTGTGCAATGCTCCAGCAACGTTTGAAAGATTGATGGAGCTTGTACTTACCGGGCTGATTGGAGATGCCTGTCTGGTCTACTAGGATGACATCATCGTCGTAGGCCGTACGTTTGAGGAACACCTTCAAAACCTGGAACGCGTGCTCATGAAGATCCAGAGTGCCAACCTCAAGTTGAGTCCGAAGAAGTGCTCACTATTCAAACGGCAAGTTAGCTTTTTGGGGTATGCAGTGTCGGAAGAAGGTATCCGCACGAATCCAGAGAAAATTGCCGCTGTCAAGGAGTAGCCGATTCCAAAAGACAAGACACAGGTTAAAGCATTTTTGGGTTTGTGCTCTTATTATCGGCGATTTGTGAAGAACTTTGCAGATGTAGCTAATGCTCTGCACAAGCTAACCGAGGAGAAGCGACATATCTGCTGGGATGAAAGTTGCGATATTGCATTCCAGGAGCTCAAGAACCGTCTGTGCAAAACACCTATTTTGGGGTACCCTGATGCGGCCAAGGAATTCATAGTTGACACAGACGCAAGTGATTTAGGACTTGGCGGTGTGTTGTCTCAACGGAATGGTGATCAAGAGATTGTGATAGCGTACTTCAGCAAGTCGTTGTCAAAGCCGGAAAGGAACTATTGTGTCACAAGACGGGAATTGCTTGCTATGGTAAAGTCCTTGCAGCATTTTAGCAAATATCTTCTGGGGCGGAAATTCCACTTACGAACTGACCATGCTGCACTGAAATGGCTATTACAGTTCAAAAATCCGGAAGGACAAGTTGCGAGATGGATTAAACTACTGCAGGAATACGACTTTGTAATCGAACATCGCAGCGGGAAATCTCATGGCAATGCAGATGCATTGTCAAGAAGACCTTGCACTGAAGATTGCAAGCATTTTACTAGGCAAGAGGGTAAGGAAGTTGTATCTGTGAGGATGCTCAGGAGAGACCAGCTCAGCAATGAGTGAAAGGACAGCCTACAACATGCACAGCAGGAAGATTCGGACACTAAGCCAATTCTGGAATTGATGAAGGCCAGTGCTCCTAAGCCCAAGTGGAGCGACGTCTTAGCGATGAGTTCGACCACGAAAAGCTATTGGGCCCAATGGGACAGCTTGCTGATTCAGGATGGAGTCCTGTGCCATAAATGGGAAAATCGTTGGGGAGACAGATGTCATTTGCAAATGGTTGTCCCTAAGGCTAAAGTACCGGATGTTCTACAGCTATACCATAGTGGTTGTTCAGGAGGCCACCTGGGAGTTAAACGAACTCTACTGAAGATCCGAGAACGGTTTTACTGGGTCCACTGTCGTGACGATGTTGAGGACTGGTGCCACAAATGTACAAGTTGTGCGGCTGTAAAGGAACCTCGAATTCGTATTAGAGGCGCATTGAAATTGTACAATGTTGGTGCACCATGGGAAAAGATACCCATTGACGTTGCAGGTCCGTTTCCGGAAAGTGAAAGTAGTAACAAGTATTTCATGGTTGTGATGAATTACTTCACTAAGTGGCCAGAAATCTTCGCCATTCCAAATCAAGAAGCTTCAACAATTGCAGATAAACTAGTTCATGAAGTCTTCCGTCGGTTTGGAGTACCCTTAGAGATTCACAGCGATCAAGGAAGGAATTTCGAGTCTCAAATATTCCAGGAAACTTGCAGAGTTATGGGTACTCATAAAACACGAACAACTACTTACCACCCACAATCTGATGGAATGGTAGAACGATTTAATCAGACATTGGAAAGGTACCTGGCAAAAGTTGTGGAAAAACGGCAACGAGACTGGGACAGGCACATACAACCGTTTTTGTTGTCATATCGAAGCGCTGTTCACGAAAGTACATCAGTGACGCCAGCTTTCGCAAACTTTGGGAGAGAATTACGGCTGCCTGCAGACCTGATCACCGGAATACCACCTGATGCCCCACGCAGTATAACCGATTATGCAAATGACTTGCGGAACAAAATGAATGACATTTATGAGCACGTCAGACAGTCGGGCCAGCAAACATCTGAGAAGATGAAAACACGGTATGACCGCAAAATGAACAACAAAGGGTTTGACGAAGATTCACTAGTGTGGTTACACAATCCAGCTCGCAGCAAAGGGAAATCTCCTAAGCTTCAAGCTAAATGGGACGGACCGTACCGGATTGTGACAAGGATCAATGACGTAACCTACCGGATACAGAAAGGTGGTAGAGGTACTCCTAATATCGTCCATGTGGATCGACTGGCGCGTTATTATGGGGCCAATAATGCTCGGGACGAGCATGTCTTAGGGGGGGGCAGTGTTGCGCGCCACTATTAATGTCTTGTACATGGCAACACTAGTACACTAGCGCCCTCTAGTGTCGAGTAGCAGAACTAGGAGTCAAGATCCTTCCAGAAATTTCGAGACCGATATGTACTCGAATATTCTAGATGTCGCTACAGTAGAAGATTCTGGAAACTATCTGAGGCCCTATATAAGGCCGGTATAGACCACGACCGAGACAATATTGAATTGGCGATACAAGAGAATACTTCGAAGCGAAATAACTGCGTACTAAAGTGATTGTGTGACTAGTAATAAATATTAGTGTGGTTTAAGATTGTAATTAGTGTTGTGTAATTAGAGTGTCAATTGTGGTAATTCAATCGGCAGTTTTTAATTGTCTCGAAACCCAAGCTCGTAACAGTATTGTATTTAATATTAAATCGCAATAATTTTGAAATTTAGGTTCTCTGTCGCACTTCGAGACTATAATAAAGTCTGTTTTAATAACGCTTAAAATAAAGTATATTAGCTTATTAAAATGGTTGTATTCGACCTGTAAGATAACTCTGACACATAGGTATTTTCGTAAAACGCTGTAGGGGGATTGTCATTACGCAAAAAAATAAAGGCTTCATCCTCCTAAAGCCGTAACTTTCTGCAAATAATCTGCTCACTTACAATATTGCCCTTAAAAAAGCCTCTAAATCAAGACGCTTTCGACGCGAATCGATTGCGCGCTTTGAACTACCTTATTGTGGCTCATTTTAGGTCTGTTTTCCATGTAGAATACATGCTATATTAATAGTATAGTTGTAGCACAAACGGGTCAGCTCGACCGGGGAAGGACCACGCTCTCACAGAATACCAGCGTAAAATAGCAGCTTAATGCTGCTATGTTTCGTATGGTGAGTGTAGAGAACCGGAGACCCATTTTACTGGAAAATAGGCATTCCATCTTAGTCCTCACGGCTAACAACGCATCTGCATTTTGTTTCGCAAACGAGGATAAATGTAGATGTCTATGGGCCACAGAAACCACTTACCATCAGGTGCTCGTTTGTCACCCTAATTCTATAAAAAAAAAAGATGTCGGGTCGAAATCAGATGGCGGTGTTTCACCCCCGCGCCTCGGAATTCACTTAAAGCCGCTCCTACGCTGTATCTCTTTCTGGTCATGACAGATTGCCGTCCTATCGCAATATGAGAGTAGGGAAATAGGGTGCACCAGCCGCCGTGACTGAAACTCGGTCTGGAGGGCATTATCATTTTTCTTAAGATGCATAATTCTTCTGAACGATAATTTTTATGATACCAGTATCAGTGTTGTCCAATGTTGCCAACTTAGTGGATTTTCCACTATAACTGATGGTTTCGACTTACGTGATAATTTTTGTATTTTGATAACTTTTAATTAATTCGTAATTAATTATACATAATTTGAATTTTTTTGCATCGATTATCAATATGAATACTAAGTGATAAATTATTTAAATAGTGAACTAAAAAAAAAATTAATTTAATTTAGAAACCCAATTATACCGGATTACTTAATTATCAATTAAAATACTTACCTCAAACATACAACAAGTCTTTTCTTTGGTTCAACTGGCCTTTTAAATCTTGAGTTTTCCATAGAAAGATAATATGGTTTTAGTATATGTAGTAATTCTTGAAATTTTTTGTATGTCAAATACAAATAGCTAAAAAATCGTTCATCATCATCTAATTAATCTTTATAAACAGTATATCCTCTTCATATTCTCCATACAAGTACCTTTTCGAATTAATATTATGAATCCAGAATCTTCTTTTTCTTCGAATTTTATTTTCTTCTTCCTCTGCCAATAAGCAGGCTATTAGGTACTATATTTTTTCCATAGTGATTTGGAGCGATCAATTTCACTGTACCGTTTCACACCAGTGGTTGGAAACAACAACAAAAGTTGTTGGTAATACAAAAGATTTGCGTACGGCGCGGACGATGCGTACGTGCAAATGTGCGAGGCCATCAGTAAAACTCGGCGCGTACGATGCGTACGGTGCGCACAAATGTGCGTTCAGCTTTAGGCGAAAGTTTATAGATATATTGAAAATGGGCCAAATTAAGTGTACCCTTAACCGTCGAGCATGTATGCGTAGGTATATGGAAGCGAGAGTGGTGTGTCAGGAATGTGCCAAATGGAAGTCTGTAGTCTCTGCCTACCCCTCTGGGTGACAGGCGTGAGTGTTTATGTTATGTTTATTTTATCAAAGTTTTCGAAGTGTTTCCTCAGAAAAGTACCGCATAATGTTGGATCAAATCACGCATAAAATAAATTCAAACACGTCCAGTTAACATACAGTTTTTACCTAATAACAAAAAAAATGACTGAATTTTGAGTCAAATTTAAATTACCTACGTGTTTAGTGTCTGAGAAGAACGTCTGTGACAAAAGACAAAATTTCATTTATCTACTATCTCAGTCACTGCCATGACCTCAGCCACACGGACTTGGCATTGGCAGAATTCTATTAAGAGAAGCCATAAAGTAAAGTAAAAGAAGGAGATAGTATGGTGATTCCGGGTAATTTGGCACGGAAAAATTAAAAAATATACAGTCTGATTGTGCAAGTCTCATCCTTTTATGAAGTTGGTTAAAAATGAAAGGAGCAATTGAACAAAAACATTTATTCAAGTCACAATTATATATAATTGTACATTGTTGGAATGATATTAAGCTTGGAAGTAACAATTAAAAAACATAACCTAAAAACAATTTCAATTTCCGAAATGATAATATTCAAACCGCAATGGCACGTTAAGCAGCAAGTTAAGTAGAAATATAAGTAGGTAGTGGTAAAATTTAAAATTTTGTACAACCGACTTCAATATGAATATAATTTATTGTTGATTTTTTTAAAACCGCTCGACCGATTTCAATAAAATTTAAATGGGACTGGACTATACCTGGGAAGTATATACATGCATCCTTTGAAACAAAGAAATAATTTTCCAAATCGGTTCAGGCGTCTTCGAGTAATCGGTGAACATACATAAAAAAAAAAAACAAAGATTTCGACGAATTGTAAACCGCCTCCTTTTTGAAGTCGATTGAAATTGAAAAGTAACTAAGTAGATTGGAACACAAATTAAGAATTTTAATCTGGAGGTAGCCGTGGTTAACTATAACATTAGGACGTCGAACATCTCAGCCCCCCCCCCCTCCCTCCCCCGTGACCATGGGTGCTGTAAAGTGCTCGAAACGTCGGGGATATAAATAAGTTAATATACGAGATAAAATCCGTAAAAACTAGTTTTATTAAAAAATAAACTTACGTACTTTATCCATTACAGTAGATATAATATGTCTTTATTAGAACCTATAAAGAAATCACGGACACTAACACTTGAATTTCAATAGAGCTGAAGTGAACATTAAGCAACTGCCCATTGGCAAGCATAGTACCCTAACTAAAATCACTCAATAGATTCTGCAGAAGGAAAAGTATTACTTATCGTAATGACAAATTAACATATTTGATAAGCTAAATAACTCTAAGAATAAAAGAAAGTCTTACATACGTCTCCTACGTTATTTAAAATTAATATCACAGTATTCTTTATACAAAACTAAATGACTAAGACAAACACAGGAATTTTAAACACAGGTATAACTAGGCAGTCTGGCATAACATGCACTAAAGGAAACTAAAATTCTCAGTTAACATATTTAAAAATAAAACACAAAAATCACATGTACGTCGACATGACATTTACGTAACTTTCTATAAAGACTTAAGCGTCTCCCACACACAAGCGGCCTGCGGTGGCGGCTAACCGCGAGCCGCGGCTCCAACCGCTGCAACAACACACCACCGCGATCGCAGTGGCGGCCTAAAGTTCTATTCGCTGTGGTATCTGTGCTACGATCGGATGTCAGTCAACATGGCTAACCATGGCGATGTCTTTTTATTCTTATTATATTTCATCAATATTAACCCATATTTTGTTTTTAATACTAATGCTTTTGTAATCCAGGTGTGAAGTATCACAAAGTACTGGATAATTTTGCACTTTTTCTTTTAAAATCTCTGTATTTAACTTGCGGTACACGCGGCCTGTTGTAAAAAATTTCAACTGACCGCGCTGCGGCCACCGGCTACCGGTAGAGACCTAACAGGCGGAGGGGGCGGGGCATGCGGTCGCGGCTAGCCGCTCGCAGGCCGCGTCGTGGCCGCACGGGTTTGCAGGCTCACTTACATTACAAGCGAATACAATTGGCCGCCACCGCGACCGCCACCGCAAGCCGCTCCTGTATGGGAGACGCTTTATTCTTCTAAAGGAATATCTTTTTAGACTGGATTTGATATGACGGTAAAAGTACATTCACATTTGTTTCAAGCATAATAGATGTGAATTTGCTCGTCGATTAAACTTTACATAGCACGTTATAAAATAATCACCACTTTCATTTTTGTAGTTTATGCCACTAAATAAAAACTTTCCTTATAGGTATCACTAAAGAAAAACTATTTCTCAAGTAATTTATCACAGGGTCAAATAAAAAATTCGCGTGGTAGGCACAAACTACATAAAGTACATTAAACAACACACGTCGATGTTTATGTGGTGCAGAAAAGATAGGTTGAAAATGCTGACCAAGTTACATAAGCCGTCAGTATATATTTATACATCTTGGTGATGTTTTAGGACAATTTATAAAAAAATAATATGTAGGTACTTTTATATACCTGTAGAAACATATGTGCCAATTTTAATTGCTTAATATTTGCATTAATTTTAATGTCTCCAACCAATCTAAAAAAACATTAGGGAGATAATAGATACTCTACAGTTTTGTTATTTCGTAGTTCCTTTGGATAAACTTAAAGCGCAACTCCTGTTACTTCTTTGTGTTTTGACCTCCTAATAAATGAAATGTTGCTGTTTGTTAGTCTTATTATTTTTATATTTAGATTAGTTTCATTCATAATACGCAATGTTGCCAGTTACGAATTTCTAATGTCACATTATAGATGATAAAATTTTACCATCCTTGAGAAAATATTCGGCACGGTTCCAGGGTGGTGGGATTTGCGGCTGATAATTCTAGCGACCGCCACTGCAATACACGTAGCAAAGAGCATAATATATTACTATACTACGTTTAGAGTCAATAGTAATACCTCTCTAAACTTCAATTATGACACTGACACACGCTACGTAAGATAATTGAGGAAATTACAACATAATGCGGTATCGAAATAAGATCAATAACACCTTAAAGATTAATTAAACATATTCTTAGTTAGATTTTATGTAAATTCTATACAATGAACTTGAAGTTAGTGCACAATATTACATTGTCACATTGCATTTTACAAAGAATTGAATATCGTTTGAACAATTTTTCTGACCTATCGGTAAAGTAATCAACGACTACAAGGTAAATGAACGAAAAGCTATAATGGCCCCTCCGTATAAAGGAAAGATAAAGTCGTTGTTAAATAATTTATGCTTCATAATATTTATCAACAAATCACGTCTGTCCTCTCAAAACTACTGATATATATATATATATATGAAATAAAATTATTTGTGTACCAATAATCAAGAAACCCTAACTCACATATTTATGTATCTAGGTATTTATAAACTCAAATAATTCGCAATCATTCAGATCAACAAGCATTGTAATGAAATTCTTTATCACCTACTCATATTGTTTGACATGTTGAATTTTGTTTTGGTATTATATTTGGTAACACTTTTATTTGTTGTGAATTTTATTCAGTCGCTTTTAGACGTCCTGAAACAAAACGAAGACGTTATTTAATGCTTGTGTAAAATAAAACTCAACTTAAAAGTACCTCCTACAGTTCTACAGTTAAGTGTATGGGAGCCATTAATTGCTAAAGATACACCGTATACCGACAGCCTTTCAAGCGAGCACACAGCCCAACTGATGATAAGGGGATGCTGTGCTACATCTATCCTCGATTAAGAATAGAAATGTAGATACGTTATCACCCATGAAGACTAAGCTGAATGTGAATGAGAAATGTAAAAAGGGTCTCATGCTCTCCACTTTACACTCACCATGCATAGCATTGATCTGCTATTTTATGTTGGTATTCTGTGAGAGCGCGGTCCTTTCCCGGTCGAGGGGCCCCATTCCTGCTGCAACCATAACATAGCTGCAACGTGGCTCTACCACGTAAAACTTTACATTACTAACAAATAGTAACTGCAATTTATACAGTTTATAGTTATAAAAAAATACTTTCATAGTTTTTTTTATAAATCCCTATATAGTTCATAGACCGTCATTCAACGCAAAAAGATACAACATATATTATTTACAATATCTCAAAAAAACACTACATAGGAATAATATAGCTCCTTTTAATTATAAAATAAATAATATATTTAAGAAATTTGTATTAACGTAATTTATATTTGTAGGTACTAATTATAATTAGAAATTAGATAATTACATTTTAACCAAAGTTAAACTATTATGGAAAGAATCTGTGAGTGTAATACCGCGCCCGCGCGCTTGGCAGTGGGCGCTGGCCGCAAATTTCAAATCTCTACAAACGTTTAGCTTGATTTTGGGTATCAAACGCTTTCGAGAACAAGAATATAAAACCGAACAGAATGAAAGCTCTTTATTATAGGTACATATTTCATTTAACAATTGAGTTTCATTTGTGTGTATTTAATTCAATATAATACCTATTATTCTTTTAATAGTGCTATGTATCTGTATAGATTTTTTATTGCATTGCAGATAATATAATATGGAAGAAAAAAGTGTGCGCACAAACGTGTGAACGCATTGTAAGCACTTGCGGCAAATTACCTTGGATTTGTTACAAAAAGAAAACCAACACCCGATCGGAATGGCTACAAGCGCTTACAAACCTACGCAAACCAAGCCAAACACTATCCACACGTTTAAATTTATGACGGCTTGTTGAGGTTTGCCAAGCGTGAGGACGTACCGCGTCCTCACTGGTATATACCAACTTTGCCACAAGTCCAACTTTCGACGAATGAACCTCTGGCGACCGACTGATGGCAGAAAATACTTAAATCCACCCCGTTATTTAACGCAAGGTCATATTCCCGATACCTCGTCACTTGCCCAGTAGTGGCTTTTATAACCTTATCGATTAACACTGAATGTAACAATGTAATACTTTTGTTTGTTTCAAATCTTACCTGTTCGTCTATGATCATACTGACATTCTCACATTCTAAAGACGTAGATGCAACAGCTGGAGGGCTTTGGGCGTCATCATTGTCATCGCTAATTTTCTTGTTAATGCCCATTAATACTAAATTGTTTATCTTTACTAAGCCATGTCTTGTTAACATCTAAAAAAAATGTAACACATTACTTTAAGATGTTAAATGTAATCAATTTAGATAACAACATAAAATCATACATATTAATTTAATCCAGTATCTAAATAACGCCTTATTATATAAAATAATAAAATATAATGTTTGATTATATATCTTAAATGTGTATCTATACATTTAAGAGTATTCATTTTACATGAAGACGCGACTCGACTCGATGCAATGCGGCGCTTAGATGCTAGAGCTTTCACGAGAAGTTTTACTTTTTTTGCGCCTAATGCAAGGCTACCCTCCGGAAGCGGGGGAGGGATGTGGTGAATGCTCATAGCATACCACGCAGCCGGCTGCGTGGTTATGTGGGATTCACTAAGTAGTGCCTACCCACTAAACACCACCTGTGAGACTGGCTTTGGCCTGTATGGCTTCTCTGCCGAATCGGAAGCGACCTCCTTTAGGGAAAAGGGGGCCCAGGCGGCGAGTAGCCGCTGAGAGATGAGAAGTTTGACTGCGTCAAGCGACTTTATTTATTGAAATGACACGCCTCACCACTACCATACGCTCTGCTCCAAACGTTACGCTAACCCTCCGGATGCCCCGCAACGTTGTAATCAAACCCCCTGTTCCGCAAGATTCTGACGACCGAAATGTCGCCGGCCAGTCACACACAAACACTACACAATTACCTAATGCCACAAACACTGTTAGGACAACAACAGATGGGACGCAGCGAGTACGCAGACGGGTGCGCAGCACACCCCTCCACACCGCGTACACACCGTACATCCGCGTACCTGGCGGCAGCGTCATTGTGAGAATACTTCATTAAGAGTAAAGAAGAAAGATATAAAAACTTGACCAGTTTTGTTTTGTGCCAATTTTTATATCACCAATTCACTATACATATACAGAATCCGTTTTTGGTTCTTTATAGCTTCTTTACTTTACCTATTTATTGAAAGTAACAAAACGCTATCTTTATATATAGAATTCTTCAGGCCGTATGTATACAACGTGTCGCAAAACTCAACGTCGTACGGCACGAGGCGAGGGGTGATCATACCAATCCCGGAAAAAATAACAAAAAATCCATATCAGTTAGTTCTATTACATCTGACAAATTTATGAAAATTAGGAAAATCGTCATCTTAAAGCATATCATTAGGTACTGTGACCACAAATTTCTCAATTTTACAGTGAGTTTTTCACTAAAGTGGTCTTAAATAAACGTGCTATTAATCGCAGTCACAAATCAAGCAAAAAAAAAAGGTTACTAGGTTAGTTAAAAATAACGTATAGTTTCTTTTAGTTGTAATTGAAAATATAAGATCACCTACTTTTGACTCTTAATTAAAAAAACGTATTGTACTACCCTAGGTAAGTTAGTTCAAAAAATGGCTCATGTATCCTAGATTTCAAAATGGTATAGTACATGGGACTGGCTGTTCCCATACCAAAAGACTGACCATGCTGGGAGAGAGGCGTGGAATTTTGCCTTGCCGCTGGGGCTCTCCCAGCTGGTACAACAAGCGACTAGGGCACCTGATGTGGATGGGCACACAGCCAACTGCTTCGACCTTCTGGTGACGACCGAACCAGACAGGTACAATGTTCAGGTTACCTCACCCTTGGGAACTTCTGACCACTGTCTAGTGAAATCTGTGTCGTTATATTCCCCACCTAACTACGATTTCCACGGTGTGCGGCGAGTGTGGCGATACAAGTCAGTAGATTGGGATGAGATGCAGCATTTCTTTGCATCCTACCCTTGGCGGAAGGTCTGCTTCTCGTCTGAAACCCCTTCGAGCTGCGCGGATGCCATAACCGATGTGATGCGTCAATCGATGGAGTATTTCATCCCCTTTGCTGACGTGCCCATTGGTGGTAAAGCTCGCCCATGGTTCAAAGCCGAGTGAGCTCGTGCTGAAAAGCACAAGCATATGGCGTACTTATCCTGGGTCGATGCTCGAGACCGCAAAGCTCCGGATGTTAGTCTTAAGAAGAGAGCCTTTAACCAAGCCGCCAAGTGTTGCAAAAAGGCATTACGCCAAGCCAGTTTCGACCGCATTAAACGCATCGGTACAAAGCTCTCTGTCAAACCATCTGGAAGTAGAGCTTTTTGGTCTCTCGTCAAAGCGGTCGAGACAAACTTCTGTTGGTCTACACTGCCTCCGCTGGTAAAACCAGATGGCTCACTGGCTCATGCGCCTAAGGAGAAAGCGGACTTATTTGCTTCTCTTTTTGCTTGCAATTCGCGTCTGGACAGTAGCAACAGCGTACCATCTCAATTACCTCACTGCGGTACCTCTATGCTCGCTCACTTTGGCTCCTATTTTCCGGAATGTATCCTTGGAGTACACTGACCGCCTTCAGTTGTTAGGGGTTGAATTTTCTCCGAACCTCAACTATGGGCGGTTCGTTGAGTCCAGAGCCAAAGCAGCCGCAAGGAAACTTGGTGTCCTTGCAAGTGTGCTACGGTACTTCACGCCGGGGCACCTTCTTACCTTATATAAAGCGCAAATCCGGTCGTGCATGGAGTACTGCTGTCACATATGGGCTGGTGCTGCAAAATTCCACCAGCGTTGGACTCAGGGGAGAGACGTGCTGAGAGGCTTATCGGTGACCTTGATTTGGTTGAAACCAATCTTGTCAGCCTTAAAAGCACATGAGCAGAGTAGCCAGTCTCTCGATATTCTAAAGGATGCATTTCGGTAAGTGTGCGCAGGATTTACACGCTTTAAATCCTCCCTCTCCTTTACACCATCGGACAACCAGGCGGTCGGCGGGTTTTCACCACTTTGTTGTCGGTATTCCACACATTAGAACCAAAAGGTTTGCTTCGTCTTTTGTAATGCGTACAGCAAAGGAGTGGAATAATTTTCCGGCGTCTATTTTTCATCCTTAAAAATAAATTAATTTGATTTTCTGAAATAAGACCTAAAATCAAAACAGTTCCACACCACAATACATTTTCATCTATTAGATATTGAATTCATAACAAGTGCAAAAGAGTCAGAAATGTTTTTGAATGAAACAGGTAATGACGCCATTTCATGTGAGTTAGAGCGAGACAGGTAGAGATATTATTTGAAGTGCTTGGCTGAAATAGATGGTAAAGTTTTGGCGGTTATTTGTCTTTTATTGGTCAGTACTAGGGATGGTCGATTTTGTAGAAACATCGATGATGACATCGATGTTGTCATTGACATCTCAACATCGATGTTCGATGTTTATCCTACTCAAAACATCGATGTTGGCCATTATCGATGTTTTTTGCACATGTATTTAATAGGTTAGAATTAGAGGAATATAAAACTATTGGTCAGACTTATATGGGTCTAATTTATATAGGACCACATGTGAAGCACCAAATTTCAAATAAAAAAAAATATTCATCGAAATCGGTTCACCCAGAAAAAAGTAATAAGGTAAAACACATTAAAAAAAAGAACATACAGTGGAATTGAGTACCTCCTTCTTTTTGAAGTCGGTAGATAACCGCCCAGATGGCGCTGATGTAGCGATTGTGGTCAAATATCTCAACGCAAGTTTTCTTTTTAATTTTAGACAGGTAGAACCGATAACATTGTTCTAAACGTGCATTGGATCGTGTTTAGGATCAACTATCGGATTTTTTTAAAACAACCGATAAAGAAAAGATTGCCAATAACGACATTAATAACAAACGAAATCAGTGACAACTGCGACATAACAGTTGACACTTGACAGTAAAATTTGATACCCCATAATGATATATTTTAGGTCATCGATGCGTTCAAGTATTCTGAATTATTTAAAATTTTAAATATTTTATAGGAGATGCAAGATTTAGTTGATATTGATTTCGCGGATTCGCAATTACCCAATAATCGATTATGGGTTTATTGACATCGATGTTTCGATGTTTGACATGTGGCAACTTCGATGTTAAAACATCGATGTTTTCATTCTTGACAACGATGATCATCGAACATCGATGATCATCGGTGTCAAGAATGAAAACATTGAATTCTGACTCTATGGAGTCGAGAAACTAGTATTCATAGCTTGTGTTTGTTCCTAGTGTTTACAGAGTGTTTTTTTTTTACTAAAACTACCTACAAAGTGTTTTTTTTTCAAACCTACCTTTGTTTTTGTGAACATACATTAAATTTGTATAGGAGCAAATATTCTTATATTGAAATCAAAAAATATCAAATTTTTTTACATAGGTTTTAAAATTAGGATGCAAAGTTTGTTGAAAATATTGTATTAAGACGCACAAACCCAACTTTAAACCACAGTTAAAAGAAACATATTGAAACTGTGCCCAACCGCTGGGCGTAGCAAAAGGACGTAAAAGCGTGAAACTGTACTATGGGTTCCTTTAAAATTTTGGAAAATTCTAACCCAAATAATAGTGTGGGTATAACAATAATGATGAAACCCAAATAATAATGAAACTAGTTTTACAGATTTTTTTCGTGTTTTATTAAATTATTTTGTCTTTCTGACGATTCGAGTACTTTACAGTACCCATGGTCACAGGACACTAAGATATTCGGCGTCCTAATGTCAAAGTAAAAAAATTTATACTTACAAATAAATAAAATTGAAGTGTCTCTTTGTACTGTCAAAATTACAGCTTTTTACTAAATGCATATGACAGTATATACAATACTTATAACAAAAATACAATGTTTTTAATTTTTGTCTGTTTGTTCCGGCTAATCTTCGAAACGGCTGGACCGATTTTGACGGGACTTTCAACGGCAAATAGCTGATGTCATAAGGAGTAACCTAGACTACTTTTAATTTAGAAAAAGAATTAGGGTTCCGCATAATAAAATTAAAACCCCAAATAACACGCGAGCGAAGTCGCGGGGAACAGCTACTATTAAATATTTTAGGACTTCGAAAATAAGAATATGCCCTGCTGTTTGAATCTGCTGTTTATCCTTTGAAGAATGGGAAATTTTTTACACAAAACCAAACTATTACGGGGACGGTCTGGTCCCACGTACGACGTACGCAACGTATATAAACGCATTATGGCATCTGGGCTCTTGATTTTGTACGAAAAACTATGCATTAGAAATACACTTATCGTATGCAACGCAATCACACGCTTCCGACACAATGTCGACCTGCGATGTCCAGATCGACGTGGGAAAGTAGAGGGGGTGTTCGTAACGCAATCCCACGCGTACGACCAGTGTTTTCCGAGAACTTACGCAAGGCACGTCATAACATAAACAAATAGACCTTTACACAGTGCACGCATTTAGTTGTAAAATGGGAGATTCGGCCTATTCGCACACGGCGTCGTATCGTAAGCGTATCGTAATACGCGCGTAGGACGAGAGCAATACGAGCGCGTACATGTTCAAACAAGTCCGCACAGGAAGCGGTACTGCAGCGAATCGTAGGAGATGTTTATTGTCATTAGGATCGTCGAGCCTAAGACTCTTCGCACACGAGTCGTAAGCATAGTCGTATCGTAAGCGTATCGTCATGACGCAACGCGTACGAGACCTGCAGTGTTCTATAAACGAATCGTCGAGTAGACGAATCGTTTTGAAAGATCTCAGTTAAAATCATGGCGTCAACGGTACCAGATGTATTGGGTGAATTTATAGATTAACTTACTTTCTCTTTAGACGATCAGGATTTTTTATTGTTTGATTATGTAAGAAGTAGAAAGCGATATTTATGACGATATTTCTGCCCAAGTTTTATCCGTTACATCTTTCCTTGAATATTCACTTTAATGAATGATTATATAGCCAAGGGAACGCTTCAACCAGTGTCACGAATTCAATCACTTATTCAGTCTTGTTCATACCTATTGAAATGAAAAGTCGTAAGAAGTTAAAAAAAATCAGTTAAATTTTTAAAGAAGTTAATAAACAGTTAATTTTTTACGCTTGCTTTTTACACCAGTACGCTACGACTATCGTAATGGCAATAAACATCTCCTACGATTCGCTGTAGCACCGCTTCGTGTGCGGACTTGTTTGAACATGTTCGCGCTCATATGGCTCTCGTCCTACGCGCGTATTACGATACGCTTACCATACGACGCCGTGTGCGAAGGGTTTTAAGTTTCTTTAAAAATTTAACTGAGTTTTATTTTTTTAATTTCTTACGACTTTTAATTTCAATAGGTATGAATAGGACTGAAAAAGTGATTGAATTCGTGTAACTGGTTGAACGTTCCCTTGTCTATATAATCATTCGTTAAGTGAATATTCAAGGAATCTGAATTTAGATTCTAAGGTAGTTGTAGATTAGGCACAGTATCTACATGCCTTCAGGTGGACTGTGTGCTCCTTTATCATAATTACTTTTGTAAAAATAACAACAGATTACGTAGATAATTATCAATTGTAATTTGTATATAAAGCGTAAAATTCACAAACTTACATAATCTGAACTTAAATCTTCCAGTCTTAATTTATGATCTGCATTCAACTCTTCTTTAGTTTCTATTACTTGCCATTTCATTTTTATATTTTTTGGAATGTAAACTTTTCTAGAGAATACTCTGAAAATATTGAAAACATATTTCAAGTAATATATATAATTGATTTTATACCAATTTAACAACATTAAATTCACGGCAGATCGTACTGTTAGTAGCCCAAAATTAATTTAAAGTGCAAGAATAAAGATAGAGAATGCCACTCAGTAAGTCTGCGTGATTAAATTATCTCGTTTCATTAGCCTTTATAAAAACAAGTGGTTAATTTAAAATTTTGTACAAGCGACTACAATATGAATATAATGTATTGTTGGTTTTTTAATAACCCCTCAACTGATTTCGATAAAATTTAAATGGGATCACCTTTGAAACAAAAAAAGAATTTTCCGAATCGGTTCAGGCGTCTTTGAGTAATTGGTGAACATACATAAAAAGATTCCGACGAATTGAGAACCTCCTAATTTTTTGAAGTCGTTTGAAAATAGCCTTAAGCCAATTAATTGTGACGCGTAAAAGCATTTAATTTATATTTTTATGGCATAGTCAGATTAATATTATTATAATGATTACACTTACTGATTTATTTTGTTGAATGCTTCCTCTTCTTCGTAGAAGTCAGTATATGCGAAACCCGGAAATTCAAAACTTACTTGATTCTCATTATTTCTTTTTCCCGATATCCACCCGATGCCTTCTATATTTGTACATACAATCCATACATTCTTCCATGTGCTAACAGTTGGCGTGTTACTAGAATAGTCTTCATCGTCCGAAATTACATAAACATCAGGATCTGGAGCAGTACAAATCACTGAAGAATCCAGAAATTCTTCAACATCCTGGCTGGGTTGTATTGATAGGTCTGTATTAGTCTTAACATTGTTACCCTCAAGGGGTTGCAATATATGAAAATAATTATTCGCTAATCTTTCATTGATTTCCTCAGGTTTTAAAACAAGCATACCACCTTCAGACTTACTTTTAATAGGTCTTGATTCATTGCTTGAAGAAGTATTACACAAGGAAGCTATGTTCGTTATTTTAATCTGAGGTGCAATTTCAGCCACTGGTTTATTAAATAACGTTTTGTTTTTCGCTTCAGAATTGCTAATTTGTGGAATATCGGTTGGCCTACTCAATATGGGCTTATTTACCAAACAGGTACCAGAGGGAGCTAATACGATTGTTTGCGATATTCCTTTATTTATTTGCGTAGGTTTATTCAAATTAAACGGTTTTAATAAACTATTCAATGTTAAATGACAAAATCCATCTTTTCTACGTATTTTTATTGGTTTGACAAATTTCGATCTTTGTAATTTATTATTGATGGTAAACTTTACAGGACTTGAACTTTCATCGCTTAGGTCTGTATTTTCCGTTGATGATGCCTGGTCCTCACTTTTATTTAGTTCGGAATCAGTGTCATTTTCTAAAGTAACAGCACTATCCCATTCCTTTTTATATGAAGGCATAAAAGAGAGTGGATTATCGATAACTTGAGAATTATCAATTTTATTAATGGTTATCCATAATCCTTTTGTTTTCTTTTGACTTGAGGCAACTACAGGGTTTTTTATTCTTTCGATCCCCAAAGGTTCATCATTTTCATACGGGCCTATAAAAACGGAGTTTTCATTCCTATTAGGGGCTGCATATATACCAAAATGAGGACCATTAGTTCCATCGTTACATTTTTGAGACGATAGTCTTACCGTTTTACCAACCCGTCTTGCTACTTGGATAGCTTTTACAATACTATCGTATTTTACGAAAAAACCTCTTTTATAAAACTGAATTTCACTGAAGTCATTTTCCACTGTCATAACAAACCACTTTGATACTTCAGAACTACGTTTTTCATTTAAATCAGGAACTGAGGCAGTGCTTCCTATGCTTTCTTCGGAAATATATTGATCATCGTTAGAAAAAAGTAAGTCTTTGTCATAGCTTTTCGTATCCGAGGAACTTGTGGCCACATTTCTAAGATCAGACTGAATAATTTTATTTTCATTCAGTTTTGTGACGGATCCAATTAGCTCCCAACAGTGGGATAATCCACATAATATGCAAAAATTGTCCTTTAAGTTTTGGGAATTATTAATTAAGCTGCGCACCATTACAGGATACTCATCAATATCTGACTGGGGAATAAGACGTACATTAATGCAACGGTCAAAAAATGGATGTCGTGCGTCGACGGCCATAAATATTCGAAAAGGTTTCTTTGCGGAAACTAAAAACAAATTTTTTCGTTCTTGATATCTACTTAAAATAAAATCCCATGGATACAGTGCTACTTTTCCAATTCTAGGAGGGCTTAACGATGTTTTCCAAATGCCTTTATCTATACGTTCTTTATATTTTTTATAACTAGATTCAAGCCACTTAACTAATTTCGTTTTGTTTGGTAAGCCTTTTATTTCAATATTTTCAATGGCAGTCTTTAATTTCGGCTCTTCATGTTCGGAATGCATGCTACGCATAAGATTTTCTTGTTCTTGTAGTATGTTATTCAAAAACTCGTCTAATTTAAACGGCGCATTAGCAACGTCAATGATATTGTTTTGTGTGAGACATTCATCTTTTTCATCGTTTACAACTGATTGGCTTATAAGGTTTAACATTTTTGTATGAAGTTGTTTATCGTTCTTTTCCATTTCTAAAATTTTTTCATTTGTTCTAAAGTAGTAACCATTGCTGTATTTTCTGCCTCCAAAAGGAACAACTCTTGCACATTTTGAATAAAAGGAATCAAGTACATCATATTCTACGACTGTTTTGTTTACATCGCTTTTCGGAATCTCGACGACGAATTTTTTTATTCCGGAATCACTTTGCCTTATTTCTTCAATTACTGGGACTTCTTTATCTTTGTTGACGTTATTATTTGTAATTAATTGTTCGGTATTAGTCAAATCATAAGAAATACTATGTGTAAATTTACCCTTACAAAAACATTTGTATAAATTATGAATCATGCACCAAGGTTCAACGTTTTCACATTTTAATTTAGTGAGTACAACAGATAAAATCTTCTGATTTTTAATTTCATTTCGTAAGCACATACTACTGTAAAAGTCAGCATACTTTTTAGACGTTTTCCAATTTCTTCTTTTTGACTTCAATAAAATACTTTTATCATCGGTAACTATCACTGTTTGATGAAATTTTTGTTCTTCTTTTGCTAGGTTATTATTTATTTTTTTATCCAAGTATAACAATCCAGGCAAATATTCAGAACAATCACTTTCTAAAGAGCCTGTAATTCCATACTTTGAAAAGTCACATTTACAACCAAACATACAGTCTAACCGACCACAGTGTTCTTTTAAATTATATCTACATTCCAAAGAATTGCAAATGCAGCCTAAGGAACAAAACAATTCCCGACAAGACTCTGTTTTAAGTTTTTTAGCATTTTCTGATACTCTAATTACGGTAACATCGAGTCTGTCTAATTCTCCGTATTTCCTTTTTGCTTTATCTTTAGTGTGGCTAGTTGTATAATTGCAAATAACGTTATTTACAATTTCTCTAGGTTCATCTACACCAGAATACATCGAGTCTTGGTTAAAACTTATTTCAATAGAATTTAACATTTGGTCAACAATATCTTTTACCTCAGACATAATAACAGATTCATCGATTATTGTATAAGGTACCATTTTACTATCACATAAGTTATTATTTATTGTATTTTGCCTATTATGAAGATCATGTCGCATTAAAAGTAGTTTTTGATCACATTTGTAGTTTAAATTAAACGTAACGCAGTTATCATTTCCAATTTGAACCTTGTCACTTGTTACCTTTCCTAGCATTGACACTGCAAATTCTGCCCATTTTTCAGATATAGTGCCGTCTTCTTCTCGCAAATTTTGCAAAAAAGTTGTAATTGTTGGTTCTAACGTCTTTCCATAAGATGGTTGAATATCCAATCCAGGTTTAGGTAAATTCACCAATTGTGTTTCACCAACATGATATTTCTGATATGAACAATCTAGTTCCTTCTTTTTCCTTAATGGACCAGGCTTAAATCTTATATTTAGAGAATCGCGCAACAGATCTCTTTTTTTTTTCAAAGCCCTATTTTTTATTTCAGATGTTTTCCTAAAAGATTCTTTATGTGTATATATATCATAATTGCAAAGAAACTTACATTTTCCACCTTTGCTTCCATTGACAAGAATACATTTACCATTCCATAAAATATATTGAGAAGAATGATTGTGGCCTTCTGGATTTAGGTTCACTAACATTTGCCACGAAGATCTAGATACGGGTTTATCAGATTTCAGTAAATTTAAGGCTATACTTCTTGTATTTTCATCTTTTGCAAATCCATCCCTGATTTTTCGTAGCAAAAGTTTTTGTTGTCTTTCCAACTCATGTGGTAATGTTTCAAAAATATCTTTTTCATATAAAATACGTATATCCCTTACCGTTTTTACCTTAAGCTTACTTTTTTTCTTTGGCACATAAAATTTATCATTTGTGGGTTTAAAGTTACAAATGTCCCCCTCTTCTGTGTTGGAAATTATAGGTTCAACAACGTCTCTTGTAATAATATCATAAAGATTATTCCTTAATGAGCAAGAGTTTCTAGTGATACTAGCCACAAAAACTGTTTTATTATCGCTATCCATTTCACAAATACCTGAAATAAACACAGAATCAATTAAACGAATAAAAACATTATAATTTATCAGGCGATTTTGTATTTTTTTTTCTTACTAAAACATTATCTACTTATAATAAAAAAAATCACATAATTTCTTTAAATGTTATTTTCGTTGTGATTGCGTGCACTGATTATTCACATCGTATTCTATTTTATTAACTGTCGTAACTCTTTTGCCATTCATTCGTTACGGCTTTTCGCAACTTTCCACTCCTGAACATACGACTTCCCCACATGGCAACCGCAGTTTTTTTTATTATTTAGAGTTATCATTACAGGAAAATGCTACTACCCATCTCCTGCTTCAGTCTCCCTGTGTGATATTTAATGACACTTACAGGATGATATTATAGGGTAGTGGATTCTCCTACACCACCACTATACAGCGAACGAATTTCTTTGGTCTTAAAAAACTCTCTTTGATATTATTAGTTTTCACCTATGTTGTGGACAGTGGAACCGCTTTTAAAACTTATATTGTACGTGGACAAAATTAATTATTATTATAGTCCATATAAAGAGGTATTTGTCGTAGGTGTATATGATATTTAAGTTACCGTCTTTATCAGCAGGTATTGCCTAAAAACGCGGATTTACTAAGCTTAGGACCCTATTTATTTTATAGAATAAGGTGACAAACGAGCGCACAGTGCATCTGATCTACCTGCGTTGTCACTCTGAGGACTAAGATGGAATGTCTAGTTTTCAATAAAAAGAGTCTCGGGTTCTCTACATCCGAAACACACAAGTATTAAGTGTTACGCTAGTATTCTGCGAGAGTGTAGCCTTTCCCCGGTCGATCCGACCTATTCGTGCTACAACTATCGGCAGCATGGCTCTACTACGTAAAAAGCTCCACCCAAACACGTGGTCATTTAAAAATGTATTCGTGGCTGATAAGCGGCTAACCATTATAAGAATTATAATGATATATTGAATTGGCTTGCAAAATCATAGGTAATCAAAATGAGAATAAAATGGAATAGTGCCCAAAAATAAAAAGGATTTTTTATAATTCGTCCGCTGCTAAGAATAACATATTTTTATCCAATAACTTAAAATAGGTTATTTACTAACGACAATTTTGTATTTAAAACATATACATTACGTTGCAAAACCCGTGTTTATTTGGAAGAAATGCAACTAAAACTGAACACGTGTTATTATTATTGTGTTTTGGTTGATCAAATGAAATTCGCAATTTACTTTCACGATAAAAGTCGATGCAGTCTAAAATAATTTATATTCTTTCAATAACTTGTTTCACATCACTTGCGTGTGCACGTGTTCTCGTAATATGATACAGAGTCCGTATTCCTCTTAATCAGAATCAATGCTGAGATTAAGAACAATTTTACTACTAATATGAAAAATATATAAATATGCTAAATCGTAAAGTATATTTCACCCGCTATTTAAAGTAAACTTCTTTACTATACATAGTGGATTCACATCCTCTTTGTTAATACAATAACATTGTACTCAGTAGAAGAAAATATAAATATACTTTATATAGATAACTCAAGTAAACAATAAAGTAAGCACCCATTTACATCTAGCTGTTGGGCAAGGCCTACCCTAAAGAGGGCTAATAAGCTTCCGCTCACCAGATGTCGCTAGTTGACACTGAGGTGAAGTTTATTGTTACACAATATCATTCATTCGCGAAGTTAGTTTAATAAAACTTGAAAAGCAACAGCGGTTTCCTTTTTTTGGCATTTTTAAGTATTTCTTTTTATTTTTCTATTTTTATGAATACTGTAGTTTTGTTTAATTATTTTGTAATGTATTAATATAAAGTATAACTAATAGTGCAGAAAGAAACATTAAGATTTGCAGTTTTCAAACAAATAAACTTCCTCGCTATGTAATCTGTCAATTATTACACCGCATTTTTAAATGGCAACGCTCTGTTGGCTGAAAAAGTTGTGGATGCCTTCATTTCTGACAGGGTTATGGAGCAGTTAGTATGCGGTACTGATCCTAGAAATATTTTTTTCTTAGACACGCGGAGAAGAACAACATCCTAACATTTCCTCACGATATTGTCCTATATAATCTTACTCGGAAAGAGAAAGGCGGATCTAACTCGGATTGCTCGCGTTTAGCCCCTAACCACAAAATAAATAATAGTACTAACGTACAGAACTTGCACTCTTTTGATATTGACTGCTTTCCGACGTTTTAATAGCCTACATAGTTATTATTAATTAGATAAATCGCGCACGCAAACTATATAAAACTTTATCGTTGCGCGCGATTGTCCGTATTACTTTGCATCTTTTTTCCTTACTACGTCACAACGGACTTTCCGTGGTTGCTAAGGGCTGTTAATAAAGAGTAAAAAAATACATTGTAAAATGGTAAGTTACTTAGATAAAGTAACTATGCTGACTATAATCGACCATATTATCTACTCCGTGAGTTCTGTGATGCCCAACGCATGCAACTTGCAAGGCCATTCGTCGGGAATCGCGATGCTTTGTTCGTATAGGTAGATAAGCGTTAACAACAAATCAACCCGAAATACGATTCCAAACAGAAATATGATCGTAATCTACCTAGTTGAAAATCTTGTAAACAAAGTTTTAATTTCAGTATTTTGTGCTATTATAACTTAAAATATTTTAATTAAGTACAAAGACGAGTATAGGCAAGTAGGTACTTTGATAGTGAAGTAAATTTCAACTAAATTTTGTAATATAGTATTTAGGTATTACTTTTGTAGTTAAATTATTACTTAATTATTTTTTCGCTATAAGTACCTATCTAACAAAAACATGAAATAAAGTTACCTTTCATTATCCTTCGGTAACTCAAAAAATATATCTGAATTCTTTTATTTGCTCATTAAGCATCCATCCCCGCAACAATTATAGTAGGAACGACGTTTTGTCATTATAATTTATCAAATAGATAGGTAATATACATATATATTATTCTAAAATAACATTAAAACTTTTTCAACTATTTTATCCTATAATTAAATATACTAAACACTAAACACTAAAACTATTTCGACGAGTATTTCAACAAGTATTTACAAAAAAATATTTACGTAAACAGCGTTAAAAAAATCTTTAACATTCAATCGTATATATAGAACGCGCTAGCCCCGACTGCGATCTACCCCTGGGGCAGCTCGCGATTGTAGGTAATTATTTTACGCAGGTAGCAAGAGTGACAGAGGCCTGCCCTAACCTATTACGGATCCGGTTAAAAGTATTAGTACGAACCCATTCAAAAACATCAAAATGGCCGATTTTCTACTTTGTATTCGTGTACTTAAAATTAATAAATACGCGGTAAATCAATCAAAAACGCGGTAAATCAAATATGATCTCCTTTTCTTTATTCCATAAATGTTTTATACATAACATACATTACGTCTGTAGTCACACAACCGAATTACAATTAATACTATGTAAAACGCACATATGACTTCGAAAATACACAAAATGGACGCCAAATTCACTCTCTCACACACTCAAATATTTTCAATCTTAAGTCATCACATCTTTGAATTATAATATTAGTATAAATTACCTTTAATATTCAAAAGTATTTGTAACAGAATTAATAAAACATTGTATTTGTTTTAAAAAGAGTTTACAAACAAAACTGCTCAACACGTACCACGTAACAAATCGATGACAATTTTACTTTAGTGTTACCACACTCGTTTAATTAAATTGTAACCGTTTTGATACGATATGCCTTCAAAATTACTATTTTCTACTTTACGTCGAAATGTGAGAACTAATTTAAAACTTATTAAAATATAATAACATTCAATACTATGTAATCCAATTATACAAGACATACTAAGAAATGATGTATATTATGTATATGTGATTTATAATCAAGGCACGTTTATAATATTTATGACCAATCTATGACTTGTAAATGTAGGTATAAAATTCCACACAAATTTCATTATGAACACAGTTTACTTTTGCATGTTACTAGACTACGTAATTTTCTTTTGAATTATTAATTAGTATAGCTGTAACTCAATTTACCTACCTGGGAATCAAATACTGTAAAATATTACTCGAGTGTTCATATGGAGAATCCAAAATGGCGGAAATCCTTTTTAAATTATAATTTTTAATCTTGGTTAATCCTATAAAATTTAGCAAATTTTCAGAAATTGCTAAAAATATTGTGAAATTCAGAATATAAAATATGACAAAAGGCTTTATTTTAATCGAATAAAAATATATACTTGTCTAAACACTTGGACAAAGAAGTACCTATTACTACACCATTGAACAGACATTTTTTATTAAGATATATTTGGCTTGGATACTTGTTCATTAAGCCGTCTTCATTTCATTCGGGATCTTCGTTTTTATAGATTTTCAGTATCAAATGATAATGATCCTTTATAGTACACTGCTTTACAGTATGTTGATGCATCACTTTGTGTAGTTTCTGGGAGAATTTGACGACAACTTGAATCAGCAGACTGTTAGTGATAGTATCTCAAGGCGCCTAACCAGACAGACATCTTGAGATTCACATCACCATTGTAATACTTGTTTCATAGTACCCACTTACAGTTCACATGCGCAGACATTTAATACTCGAAATAGCACTGTTTTTACACCAAAAATCCACTTTAAACTATTATTTAAACAATAATACAGGAGCAGCAATCCGCCGTCGCGCCGGTCGTTTTCGTCAAAACTTTAGACATTTGAAGTTATAGCACAGATTATGTTATAGGTACTACAATATGATTAAGTTTGTTTAGCAGAATTTGCATTGCGACAAACTATATTCGAAGACTAAGAAATTACGATCGTAATAAAGGGAATTCCTTGTTATCGCTATTGTATTATTAAACTAGTACTACAACGTATAGACATCATTAAGTCTATTCAATAAATTTTATTACTTAGGTATTAAACAGATCATGGGACAACGTATAGTACGATTGTAACCGTTGTTTCCTCTTTGCATTTTACTTTATCTGCACAGACTAACGAGTGGATTCTGTTTATCTGTACTTAATACATAAGACTCGTATATTTTACATTTTATGTTTATAATTTAATTGTAATCACTTTTTAATATTTAGCATAATGTATCAAATTGTTAAGGCTGCGCAGAAATAAAAGCCAAGCTAATTAGAATTTAATTTTACAATTGTAAACAAAGTTCCGTACTGAAAACAAAACTTAGGGTGATTCATTTTTAATCAGTGCTGTAATAGTTATTTTCTCAATAGAAAAAAAAAACATAAATTTACCCATGTTTTTGGATTTTATTTCTGTTCCCAAAACTTGTACGTTAGGGGCAAAAATTAGATAAGTACTCCTATTTTATACAATCATTAACAACTGATTGTGAGTTAATAAAATTTACGCACACATTTGCGAGTGTCAACACATAAAGCACAAAATGCAGATTAAAGAACATTAGTGGCATAAAATAAATTATACATCAAGGACCAGGCCTGAATACGTACGTTATTATATTTTATAATATAAAAAGCTTACAATGCTTTCCGAATGGACTCGTTGAATAGGATATTTCAGTGCAATAAATATTTTAAGACAAATAAATTTTGCAAATGCTGAAAAATAACAATTTCGTCTGTATACACGTCCGCATCACTTATGTTAAAAACTAATACAGATATTTTGAGAGGTTATACAGATTTTAGAGAAAAATTTAGAGATGCCACGAATATTCGGTTTCTGTTCAGTATTCGGCCACTTTGTTTAATATTCGGTATTCGACGAATATCGCAGACTATTCGGCCGAAACCCGAATACCAAATCATGAAAAAAGTCACACATATTACAATTTCTGTAGAGACTTCCTCAAAACAATTCCAGAGTGTTGCCGGCCAAGAGTGTGACCGGACATTCGGTATTCTGCTAAATCACTAGTCGTTTCATCTCTAGAAAAAATACTTACCCTCGACACCTATTTAGTAATATTATTTACTTACCTAAGTAGTGTTATAATGGAATATTCAGTAATTTCTCTGTCTTTCTAAATTTTATTACCCACCGAGCCAGCCGAGTACCGTAACAAAATTTATCAATTTTTTAAGTTAATATTACAAAGGCATCATTTCTTCTGTTTAAATATCTTGCCGTTACACAAGTTATGTCATAAAGTGCAAATCTCTTACAAAAAAAAACTGTGATAAATTAAGTATAATTTTGACCTGCAATAGTGTAAACTTGGGCGGCATAGTTATCGGCGGGAATTAATCGGCTACTGCCAAAGGTATTAATTTAAAAAAGATATTGGGGGTATATAAAATAAAAAATAGTCTTTGGGAGTTTTAGTCCTCAAAGGTGCCAACACATCTGCATTTTGATTCTTAATTGACGATAGATGTAGATGTCTATGGGCCACATCATCCACTTACCATCAGGTGGACTGTGTGCTCGTTTGTCACCCTTTCATTCATTATTCATACATGAAAGATTTCTTCATACATGATTCATACATGAAAGAAATTCATTATTCACAAGTTCACAGCTGAACATAGGCCTCCCCCAAGGAATGCAATAAAAAACGGTTCTAAGCCACCTGCATCCATACACTTCCGCATGTCTTACCAGGTAGTCACACCATCTAGTAGAGCATTGAGATATAATGTACTACGTACTAGAGAAGACGCCTCAAGTCGATTGTTTGTAACACGAGTTAGAGTGCGCGCTCTCAAACTCACTTAGTCTGTGTCAAGCGGTTGTTGCAACGTGAGAAGTTAGAGTGAAGAATTATTTTTAAATTAATATGCCTTCGTGTGCATTGAGATACTGTTCAAACTACTCGAGAAATATAAGGAAAAGTCAAGGAGTGAATTTTCACCAGTAATTTAAACTTATTATTATCTTTAAAACACGCTTAATTTAATTATATTTTATCAACTGCAACGTATACGTGAATGTCAAAGAGTAAAACATTTTTATGCGCAGACTTGACACTATCGACGTATAATGTTAAGTAATTATGAACAGTAAAATATTTATATATAATCACTGTAGGAAATGTTATTGCATTAAAATTAATATTTTTCATTATTATTTTTATTTAATGTTTTCCTCGGCTGTGTCATGAAACAAAATAATCATGGATCAAATATGTTCAGAAGAATTGCAGCGAAGAAACGTCAGATTTTCGCATATTTTCCGTGCAGTTCAAAAAAAATGACAAATACACCGCAAAAACAGGAAGAGTGTACTTCAAGAAATAAGCAGTACCATGCGACAATGTAATTATATAATTATATAACATTGCTGGGATTTTTGTTTTATTTTTTGATTAGACGACGAACGAATGTTTTGTAATGTTCAGTATATTTACGGGACTTAAGAGAGACGGAAACCTCGGCGCACGAGTCATCCTAGTGTATGACGGTTTTTTAATACTGTAACACTAGAATTTTTGCAGGCTTCCCAAATAACTAGTATCTTTTTTTCAGCCAACAAAATGTGGTGAACAGGAAGTATCAGAACCGTTGTCTGAATCAATAAGCAGTACGAATTCAATTTTAGATAGTCCGAGCAAAATTGTACTTAAAAATAAATTACGCAAGTGATGTCTCCTAAGCTAAGTTTGAGTGATGTATACGAAGCCTAAGCTTTTAAATATAGTTCTACTTTAATAACGGAATCAATAATTCTAGGTTATTGTAAAAAGAATAAAATATAAGCACGTTGCAATATTGTGTTTGTATTTAATAGCAAGGAATCTGCAGCTAGAAATAAACTTACTGAGAAATTTAAGACAAAATATTTATCTAAAGAAAAAATGTGCTCCTTACAAATCAATTGTAGAAAATTTGAAACATAAATTCGGTCTCAACTTAAATGCTGAGATTGATTTAATGGGTAAAGCAGAAGTTATTGAGTAACATAAATCTTTAACGAAAAAGAATAAACAGAGCACGCATTATTAATTATACACTGCATGCACCTTTACGTAAATTCGCATTGATTTTACACTATTATTCACCAGCTGCGTATAAATACGTTAGAGAATGCTAGAAATGTAATAATAATGATCTTTGAAAATAAATGCATATTTTTATATTCTACATATTTACCTTTTAAAGTATTAAATAAAATATAATTAAAATGTAATTCTGAAATAATATTATGTTACATTATATTAACACATTATGCAATATAAATAACAATTTAAAAAATTGTACTCGATACAATTTACAATACAATCTAAATAAACATTTATTTATTACATACTGATCATTCTACCTACGTAGCAAGTATAATCTATGATGACAAAAACCGCGCATGCGCGGCTGTACTATTTACCGCGCATGCGCGAAGACATAGAGTAGTGCACAGTTTTTGTTCGGAATAGCTTCTCTAGTACGTAGTTCATTATATCTCAATGTAGTAGAGGGCCGTCCTACACTTCGCCTATCGGTACGAGGCTGCCACTCGAGGATCTTTCTTCCCCATCGGTTGTCGGTTCTTTGAGCTATATGGTCGGCCCATTGCCACTTCAGCTTACTAATCCGTTGGGCTATGTCGGTTACTCTGGGTTTACTGCGGATATCCTTATTTTTAAGTCTTACTCTGTTTCTATACTCTGATAGCCATCGTAACCCTATTGTACAACACCTTTGTTCTTTAAAATTACGTTCTTGTCATCCTTATTTTACAAAAAAAATTACACAATACAACGAAACCAACAACGATTTCCACTTGAGTTATCATCTTGAAGCTGTCATGCTAGAGTTTATGTACTATGTAATTGTTACTAGTTATTCTAAACCATTTTAAGCACTGCGAAAATTTCCGAATAAATCTGAAACTAATAACTACATATGTTACAATTTATAACATATTCGCCATCTGGTGGCAATGTGGCAGTACCCAACACCCCATTTCGTCTGTGGACGGAAAAACGACCTTATGGGATTGAGTTAGATCGCGGTATAACTATTTCATCTTCACCAGAAGTATAAAACCCAGACCAGCGACGGGGAGCAGCGTCAAAGGTTCGAGACGTCTAGTACTGATATCGTCAAACTCCTGTATCCGATGTTACACTTTTTGCAATAAGAGATATTTTCCGTGTGCTTCAGATGTTTCTAAGGATGGTTTCTTCCCCCCCCCCCCCCCCCAACTTCTCATTCCTCCTCATGTACACTGTAAAACAATAAGGTGAAAATAATATTTTAACACTTGAATTTCGTTGGTATATATGTCATTTTAATAACTATATGGCCCATCGAATTAAATGACATACAACATACGTTTGAAATATAATTATCCGGGCAACCGATATGTGCTAGGCGTGATTGGTAACTTACAGTATAGAAGTTTCATTTAAATGTATGTGCCAAATTCCTTTGCACGCGTTGGATTCTGCTAACAAACGAACGTGGCTGTAGTGAACAACTAATCACGGATAATTTATCGTAACTTTCCAAACACAGGCTAGGATTGGTATAAACATTACCAGTTCTGAGCCCAGAAAACAGTCTTCCACCTGGAATGCATATGAACACATCTATCAAAAAATGAAAGAATCAGAGAAGAGTTTATCCAGCGATTGAGTAAAAATTATAAGGTTGAACTAGGATTAAATGTAAACAAAAAGGCACTTAGAACAAAACATTTATTTCTTATCTGTAATCCTATTTAAGACGTACGAAAAACTCCTGCGTATAGTAGGTTTGTAAAATCAGACAACTTCCTTTCTCAGTTACATATCTTCGGTTAGTTTTTCTATCTTCTTAATTTCGAGTCATTTGTTCGTCTGGTATTTCTTATTAAAGAAATTGTCAACAATGTTATGTAAATATAAATATATATATACTGATGATCTAATTGACGAATGAACTTACAGTGGCTATAACGAAGTGAAGTACTAACAGTTTCGGGTAAATAGGCCCATTTTACTCGTAACGAATAATTCCATCTTAATACGCAGTGGATGACAACAACACATTTGCATTTTGATTCTGAATTAGGTTTAGATGTAGTGTGTACATGAGCCACTGTATCCGCTTACTATTAAGTCGACCGTGTGCTTGTTTATAATACTTTTTTTCATTAAAAAGATAAGGTATTACATACACAAGCATTACATATGCCAAAAGAAAAACATTTATGATTATTTAGGTATCAGAAAGCTATGTACCCCACAAATTTGTATGCATTGGATGTGCGAAATCATAAAAAAGAACTACGAAGATGGTTTGAATGTTCTATCAGTCATTATCACAGGTTGATAAGAAGTAGATAAATTGTTATGAACATAGAATCTAAGGCAATCTGTTACTTTTAAGGATTTGTTGACTAAAGTAAACAAAGGAAAGGAAGTCAAGGAACAAAATATAAATGCCTCGTGGAATAGAGACTACTACATCGTAAAAAAATAAAGATATTGGTTTTTCCTTACTTTGGCCTGCTTAAGACTTTTTTTATTCGACTACTCCAGAAAGAGGGGTAATTTTAACAAAGGTACACTGGTGTAATCTGTAAAAATGCCGAGAGCAGCTAGCAGATGTTTAAAAAGTGTAGGTATAATAAGTGCATAAAACACATAAGAATTCTGGACGAATTAAATAATACACATTGGATTCAAAATATTCAACACGATCAAGATACATAGCGGCTTTATGTTACGGTCTACAAGTCTGCAAAATTTCAGAAATTTCAGACGTCTGGAAATTAGTGAAAACTGATTTACAATGATACATAGATAAATACAGGTCCTGCTAATATACAGCGTATAAAAAGAATCACAGATAAGAAATAGAATTACAAAACAAATTACTTTATAGGATAATATGTTAATTGGCTAGGGGAAGCCAATCTAACTTTGGGTTAGAGGAAGTTGATAAGGGGAGTAGTAAAAAATATAAATATAATATAGACGGGACGGATGGCTTATTGCTAGGCTATAACCCCATAGCATTCACCGCATATCTACAGGATCACGGCACGCTTTCGCTAAAATCCGTAGCGCCATTCTCTCCTTCCCGTCCTCTATCAAAGAATACAGCAATATGCAAGAACACAACTTCTACCCTATCTTTCTAATAAGACCACAACTTCACCGCAACAAACTCTTTGTCACGCGCCGGCTACGGGGATATTATGTCTATATTGGTTAACTTATAACATAATATTTAAGCGCAACATTTAGTTACAGAATTAAGAATATGAGATATTTAAAAAAAATCATATTCAACGAAAATTAAACTTATTAAAAAGGATATTGTTTGTCTCTTGGTTCTTCATGTGAGCGGTCGCGAAAAGGCGATTTGTCCTGAAAATAACATAAATAAAAAAAATATTGTCAAATATTTGAGAATTGAAGATCAATTTTTATGCACTAATTAACAACACATATTAAACAACTTCGAGGTTCTCACTCATTGTCACGTTAAAATTCGAACTCCGATCAACAGAATTGTACCGCCATAAAGGATTTACTTAAGACTCTCTTCTTGTAGCGATTCTACCAAGGTACCAAAACAATCATTAGCAAAAGGTAAGTGATGCGTTTATAGTTGGCGGCAGCGAACTTATAAACATTTCTTGAATATACTATCCCCTTCCTCTGTCTCACTCCTCGACACAATCGCTAGTTAATATAGCGCCGCTGCATAGAATCCAGAATAGCACAAAACTTAATGAACTCAATACCTTTACCATGGCCTAAAGCACGGTCAGTGGCTACTCATAATTACGAGTATTTATTTTGTAGTTAAAACTTCCGCATGTAAGATTTTATTATGATGTTTTTTTTTAAACGCGAGACTTTTACGCGCGAGTCCCTTCTGATGATGTTAAGGACGCTGGGCTTAATAGACTAACCTACTTAAAAACATGATTTTTTCTAGTACTGGACGAGACAGAATGATTATATTACTGCTCTGTTTACTGAAGCTAAATTACCGTAATTTTAAAGCGGAAGTTGGATATTACTAATAAAAAAATATATTATAACTTGTATTTCTCACCCTTTTATGGTATTTGTCATAGTGATGATCCTCTTGTGAGCCATTCTGATGACTTCCCAATTTCACGACAACTGTAAAAAGGGCAAAATCAAACATGATAAAATCCTTAAAATTTGTTTTACTCAATAAAGGACTGATCTTCCAGCCATTAAATTTTTTTATAATATCCGAAAAGATAAATGTGATAATTTCACAACTGTGACGAGAATAGGACCATAATTGTTATAATTTAAAATTAAAAATTTTGTACAGCCGACTTCAATATAAGCGACTTCAATATAGGTTATTTAAGAATAACTCAATAACCATTGGTCTGACCTTGATCAATCAAATTCATATGGGACCACACGAGAACTATCAGCTTTCATACAAAAAAAGAATCATCGAAATCGGTTCGCGCATTACAAAGTTATAACACACATAAAAAAACATACACTCGAATTGAGTACAGTCTCCTTTTTGGAAGTCGGCAGAAAATTTTCCAATCGTGAATTAATAAACGTAGAACTAAGTAATAATAGTATGATTTATGAAAACCTATGTAGAAACCATATATGACTAAAGGCCTCACTCATAAAAATATAAGTACTTTTTTTTCACTTTATTTATTTAGGGGCTTTTATCACGAACGGATATGTCAGCCCCATCATACTCTAATCTTAATGACACTGTTGAAAAAAAACCTTGTTGAGAAGAACTAGAATTATTGGGGTTTCATAAACATATTAACCAAAAATTTTTGCAGCATCTGACTGGTTCTGTTAACACAGTTGAAATAACTCTTAAATCGTACATATATATCTTAAAATCAATAATTCTTCATGTCTCTTGAATTTAACACATAACTTTAGTAAATCATCAATAGACCCACATACTTCACAGTTATGGGAATTAGCTTTCATCATTAATTGGGATGAAAATCGACGTCAATTTAAGAAATGCTTTAAGTTGCTTCCTCACTTTTCGATAAATGACAATATAAAGAGATAGATATAGAGATAATTAATACATAATTTAACCCTAGAAAGATAAGCTACGTCTTTGAGACGTAAACGAAACAGAAACATCACTGCCTCTTTTTTATTTCGCATCGTAGCGCACTGTCTTTCTCAATTAACTCAGTTACCGGGGGCAGGGGCAGAGCTGAATCGTGATGACGGAGTCGACACTATAAGTACAATATTTACGTAGGTTATAATAATTATAATTAATATTACATATATGTCGTACGTCCAACAGACGTATAATTATCCTTTGCGTAACTTTTCGCCATTAAGTGTTTTTACTGTTGTACACGCACCTAATTGCCCAAACTAAGGTCGATCATACAGGGGCCCATACAGCTGTTAGATTATATAATATATATAGTATTTTTAGATTTCAGCGTTTGGCGCAAACAACTGTTTATCAATGAAATCTATGTTTTTAGGTAATTTTAGTATATTTCAAAGCAATAGCTGAACGCAGCTTCCTTTTCTAGTTAGATTGAGGCAATATCAGAGTAACATTACGTGTGATTTCACGTCCGTTCCTATGGCCAAGAGTTTGCTACGGGAATCCTACAAACTGACATTGGTAAACCATACGCTTAATAAGCGAGATATCCTAGAAGAACTAAAGAATACTCGATCGCGACCAGTTGGATATTCGATGTTCTGCTATGACGGCCCTTTAACGCTTGTGTCATACAAATCAAAACCACTAAAAATTACATACTTATTATCGTTATGTGATGAAATAGGTACGATCAATCTAAGTACTGGTAAGCCAGAGATGATCATGTATTACAACCAGACGAAAGGTGGCGTAGACACATTTGATAAATTAAGTTCGTCTATGTCATATTGGAGAAAAACAAAAACGTGGCCTATGGCGCTATTTTATGGTATGCTGAACATATCGTTCATGAATTTGTGTAACATATAACGTCACAATATGATACCAAAGAACAAAAATAACAACATGAAAGTACGGAACCCACTTCGCCTTAGATGGATGAAAGGTTGGAAACTTCAACACACTCAAAAGACATGTCCGAACAAATATTCAAGAGTTGCTACCAAATAACGCTGCTGAAAATCAGAACAAAGAACCAGTATATTCATAAAATGTTTCTTTTTCATAAAAGGAAGACTTCATAGTTGATTCATTAATGATTGAGAATATTATTATTTTTTTAGATTATAATCCATTTCTTATAATAATTTTGGCTTTATTAGTAGTATTAAACTCTATAATAACTATATATTGGAGTCAATCCGGGAAGACATGGCCCAAGTGTCGAGGAAGACATTGCAGCTTTCGATGCAGATCCTACTACGAGCGTCAGAGTAGTAGCTCAACATTTCGGTATGAGTTACGATGCACCGCTCAACATAGGCCTCCACTGCTGAACATAGGCCTATGTCCAGCAGTGGACTTGTGAAGGGCTGTAGGTAATGAACGATAATACGATGCACCAAGAAAACAAGTATCGTTTTCACGGTACGGGTGTACAAGGTTTGAAAAATGAAGAAGTTGACAAAGTTTTAGCGTAATCTTATGAATGGTATGGCCGGCTACGCATAAAATACAACATATGTTATTTTTTATTTAATAGAGATTTACCTTCGTACTGGACCCGAAGAAAGGAATATATAAGCATACTATAGAAGCATTGTAATTGTATCATAAAAATGATTACGTTAACGTTTCAATATTGGTTTGTGGTAGCGTTACAGATAGTTGCAACATCGTGGCGAGAAAGTCAATTTAATTAATGAGTGTTCTAAATTGAGGATAAATAAACTTTACAGGAAACAAAATATTCTAACCTTTTTGTTCTTCACGTCGCCGTTTTTGTTCCAACAGCGCCGACTCTTCAGCTCTATCCTAAACATAAATATTATACAAAATGTGTTTAATAGTTTTTGGGTTCTTATTTTACATTGTGTTATGTGCTTATAGTATTAACTGTTATTCATTTGATTATATGAAATTAAACAATGCGGTCATATTACAAAACGTGGTTTATTGAGTCTCGTGTATGTAGAAGCCTTTGTCACGAAAGAAGTCGCGGCGACAGTCTTCACGAAATTTGCATTTTACATTTTAATTCGAATATTTTTCATAGGGTTTCTTAATGATAATGACATGAATAATGACTCTAACTTATGGCCAGGTTGGACAAAATATTGTATTTTAGATACGAATTCGACGCGCGAGAATTGATACTTCTTGAAATAGTATATGCACGGAAAAAAGCGATAACCATAAGCACGCTTACTTCGTGCTGGACAAATATGCATGCAGCGGAGAAGGGAGAAAATCCTCGTTTTAAATCTGAGACTAAACTACTTTTTGGAATAAGGTGGTCTATGTTTATTTTCATTTAACTAAAATGTAACTACGATGCCAATCTACATAATATGTCTAAACAACCTCATTAAATCAACTACATACCAAAATTATCTAACTGTCAAACCTAATAATAAAGTTGGTATTTTATTGTTCGGATTCTGCTGCCATACAAAGAACCTTTATAAATTTCGTTCTGTCCTAATGTGCCACAAATCCGTTATTTCCAGCTTTTTATATAAAAATTTAGGAGTATGTATCATTCATTCTATTTCAGAGTGGAAGTATTTTAGGATAAATTTATCACGGATTCTGGTAGAATAAATAAAGGATATCCTATGATATGTAAGTCTGCCTTTATATAATATTGGATTTAGAAACTAACAGTACACTTGAGTGGTAAGACTTACACCTTACTTTAAACAAAGAGAGTATAAAATTCATCATTATTCCTGAAGACTAAGATGATTTCTTTACTATAGAATAAGGTGACAAACGAGCACATAGTTAGTACACTTAATGGTAACAGACTACTATGGCCCGTTGACATCTACATCACATCTATTATGGATTAAGAATCGCGCTGTCGCCCCTGAGAACTAAGATGGAATGCCTCTTTACCAGTAAAAAGGTTCTCCGGTTGCGGTCCGGCATACTATACCCAGCAGCATTATTCTGAGTTTTCACGCTGGTATTCTCTGAGAGCGTGGTTCTACCCTGTATAGCTGCACCGTGGCTATAGGAAATGTACCTCACGACCAGTTATTATATTGGCTCTGTCATCCTCAAACTAAAACATAGTAGTTGGTGCACTGCTGCTTGACAGGAGAAATGGGTAAAGGGCATGTTCAATCCTGACAGACCCTTGGCAGAAAATATTCCCATGTACCACATATTACCACCACATATTACTCACACAACATTAGATTTGATAAAATCAGGACTTATTCGATACGTGGTAGAGCCATGCTGCAGCTATATTAGTAGTATAGTTGTAGCACGAATGGGTTGGCTCGACCGGGGAAGGATCACGCTCTCACAGAATACCAGCGTAAAATAGCAGCTTAACACTGCTGTGTTTCGTATGGTGAGTGTAGAGAACCGGAGACCCTTTTTACTGGAAAAGAGGCATTCCATCTTAGTCCTCACGAGTGACAACGCATCTGCATTTTGATTCGCAAACGAGGATAGATGTAGATGTCTATGGGCCACAGCAACCACTTACCATCAGGTGGACTGTGTGCTCGTTTGTCACTCGATCCTATAATAAAAAAAAACTTATTATTAATTTAAAAATTCTAAACAAATGTAAAATGCTCAATGCTTTCATTAAAATTCAAATAAATTTTTAATTGAGATCTTTAACTATTTATGTATACAACTTAAACAAATAACAAAATAGATTTGCATTTAGAATATTATATATTGGATCGATAACTTTTATATGACGATTAAAAAATCAGCCCTTAAAAATATTTGTATCTTTTGCTAAATACTTTAAAAATTACATAAAATAATAAACACAAACATAATGTTTACTTTAGGGATAGTAGGTCCTTGCATATGAATTGACATTTTTTTTATAGGAGGGGGGCAAACGAGCATGCGGCTCAACTTATGTTAAGTGACTACCGCCGCCCATGAACAACCACAACACCAGGGGAACCAGGGGAATTGCAGATGCGTTGCCGGCCTTTTAAAAAGGAGTAGGCTCTTTTCTTAAAGGTTTTTTTTCCAAGTCGTATCGGTCCGGAAAAATCGCTGGTGGTAAACTATTCCACAAGGAAGTTGTGCGAGGAAGAAAACTTCTTCTAAATCGCACAGTGGTGGACCGTCAATCATCCAGATGGTGCGGATGGTATCGGGAGTTCTACCGCGATGTGCGTTCGTGAAATTTGGCGGTTGGGATTAATGCGAACAATTCCTCAGAGCACTCACATTTTCTATTAATGACTAATTTCACATTTGGTAGATACCTGTGCATTTAAATTAGAATTCCAGATTTAAATGGTGTTGGAAATTGTTTTAATCCCGTGAGAAAGAGGGTGTGGGAATACGTGTGTAGACACCATGGTGTCTTCTTATCTAATGGGTACTTCGTTTGAAGCCGGGACGGCATATTCAAATATGTTATTATATTCGTACCATTTGCTAGTAAATTATCGGTACGCAGCAGATAAGAGCGCTGCTTCTTTTCTCGCCCAAAGGCTAAGTATAGTCATTTAGCAAAGAAACACAGTCAGCGTTCTTGGCACTATACCACGGGGATAGGACTGTATGGTAATTTTAATTTCTAGTTCTTTTGTTATTGTAATAAATTTAAATTGAAGTCATATGACATTTGCGTAAGAATTGTCACTAAAATGCAGCACAGACAGTACGCAATACCGTAAGATTCCATGGAAGCCGCAAATAAACATACGCTACATTTACGATTTCATTGGTTCTTGTATTGGAATTTCTACCCCACCAAGTAAGTAATAACTATAGTAGATAATGACCATTCTAAAGCTGGGTAAATACTACAAAGAAAAATTGCGTATGATGATGGACAACAACTTCTCCACAATAATGCTGTCTACGTTGTCAACTTGATCTGCATTGGACGCTCTTATCTACCATATTTGACAGACCTTTTTGTTCCTATATTTTTTTGCAATTTGTATAACTTTTTATTTACAAGAGCAAAAGTTTGAAATCCGATTAAGGTATGGTGTTGTGGCGGTGGAAGGAAAAGGGGAGATCTCCCGCCGGGCAAGGTGCTCTGCCCGGGGAGCGGCCAACGCTCCGATTGGTAGTTCGGAGCTATTCTATATATGCTGCTTTAAATTCGGAACTTTGTTAGTGCGATTTAGGATTTGATGTGTTTCGCTTGTGGCGCGATGTAAATAACCGCCACAATGTGTATAATTTTCACTAAAAAGTAGTTTGATTTTTTTTTATATAAAGTGACTATTTTATAGGTTAGGGACCTAATAAATAACCTGCACAGCGGAACCCTATCTATATCACAACACGTATTTTAGTTGAAGAAAACAATTTTATTGGTGAACGTTACTGCATAAATATATATGACTTAACTTTTAATGAGACCAAAATAATTAAATAATGCCATCCAAATAAGTTATTTTAACAACTATTTCAGAATGCTTACCCTCTTGCGACTCATCTTACGCTCTTTACGTTCATCGCCTCTTACTTTAGACTTTCGTTTTTCCTTTTCTGGAGAGCGTTCTTCTATATCTTTGCTACCCTGCTCATGCAGAAATCACACATTATTTTTCAAAAATCTATAAAACATAACTTAATAAAATACGATTATGACAAATTTTTAAGTAATTTTACAATAATTAAACTAAAATTATTAAAAATTAATGACTTAAAAGTTACAATTAATTAAGTCATTGCCAAGTTTATTTTTTTATTTTTAGGCTTCTTAGACATTTACAATTACGGTATTGCATCTTCTTTTTTCTTTTTTCACTGCATTCTCTCCAGCACTTTTCTCTTCTATTTTTGATTTACTTTGTGTTCAATTTCCTGGTTCCTGATTTTGCCCTGCTCGATTCCATGTATTTCCAAATGTATGGCTCCACGATTATGCTTAATATCATTTGAATTAGTGCTTCATTTTCCTTACTCCAACTTCTTATACTTCATTTTCCTTACTCCAACTTCTTATAAGTTTTTAAAATTTTTTTTATTTGAAGAGGCCATGGCTTAATTAATTGGCATTTTAATTCATTAATTAACCAATATGTGAGGATACCTTACCAACTGCTTGACTGGACTGGGCTGATTGGACTTACGACTCACAATTTTCAATAATTTAGTTTATAAGGTCCTAATAAATAAAGTATGTTTATGTTTCTTCACAGCATGATCTTCTTTGCACCTTCTCGATTGGAAACATTCAAATCTTGTAGAATTTAATTTTCTTCATGTGGCGAATGAGTAGTAGGTAATGGAATTTTGTTGTCTTCTACAGTTTTCTTTCTTTTCACGGTTTTAATTTGTTACCAGCTTGAAATTTATAATTGAGTTAGTCGAAAAAATATATAATGAAGATGTTTCAAGTTATCGCTTTATTCATATCATTCTTCTATATTTATATTGCAGTTGGTATTAGTGTTCTTGATTTCACTGTTTTGTTTTTTGTAATTATTTTAGATCGGATTTATTTATTTGTCGTCTGTTTCTAGTATTAACTTGATCTACTACTGTTTCTAGTATTGACTTTACTCTATTGTCACTATTGTAATAATGTGTTTTTTATAAAATCTTTATCATGCTCAATTTCCGCAGCATCCACCATCACTTAATTTCCATCACCTTCATCTTTAGTCCTTTCGTTATTAATATTCCTTGTAGATTGGTACATAGTTACGATCCTTCTGAATTCTTATAATTCGCTGGTATTCATTCTTCTCATGACTATTCTTGTTTAGACATGTTGAATTATAGTTTTTTTTTTATCTTTTGTTCTATTATAATTAAATTTTATTTTGCATCATTTTTATATAAGATGTTTTGGCTTCATTTTTTTGATTTTATCACTGCATTTCTTTAAGTTTACTGGTTTTTTACACTTGACTGTCTTTAGAGTCCGGGGATCTTGAACACTGATTGGCACATTTTATTTTAGATATTATTTTAACGGTTTTAGATTGCAGATGGCGTTGAATCGTAGTCGCGGTCCAGCCCAATCGTCAGTCCGGTGCTAGCGCGATGCAAGGTCCACTTATTATAACAATACTCACCTTGCCATTACTGCTGCTTTCTACTTTACGACGCTTCACATCTGAAAAATAAATAAATTCTTATAAAAAAAGTGGAAAAACAGTTTTTCGAAATGAAAATAATAAAAAACAACTGCACCCAAGAGTGATAAATATTGCAAAAATCCCTCTCAGGAGGCAATCTATGGGGGAGGTCTACGTTCAGTATGGGAATTTGAACGGTTGTAATGATTAAATATATCGTCCTAATTATAATCGAAGAACAACAAACATTAATAAAAGTTCAACTGTTGATGATTTCTGATCTTATGTACAAATTATAATATAATATTTTTAGATATGTTGGGTGAATTTATATTAAACTTTAATTAGAGTATCTATGCAATATTAGGAGTGGAACATGATTCCACTTTGTGGACTGTTAGAAAAAAGGTAGTATAATAGAAACATAAAGTTACCACGGTCAATATCATCAGGTAGATGACGGTGGTCAAGTGGCGGGGATACAGTTTCCAAATAACGTTCTTCCTGAAACAAATGATCGCAGAACATTAATATAATTATGTTCATACAGAATATTTATTGCATGCCGTAAGCGCTAAAGCGCGTCCGTATGTTCTACTAGGGCCTAAAAATTTTGATATCTATAAACTTACCCTGTGGGACCGATCTCTTGGTGATCTATCTTTATTTCTTACTTCATCTTTACTTCTCTCCTTTAGAGATCTGAAAAGATTAGAATCCATTATTTACCTATTTATCAGCTGAGTCTGAATATCTCGAATACATTAATATTACAGTCGTTTGCGATCATGTGAAGGAAATATTTTCATTATTTACAAAAAACCAAAAAAGCGGAAAACAATTACAATGTAGTTAATTCAATAAAGTATCAAGTTTATCAACCTGATAAAATTTACTGCTGGACTATGTCCACTCCTATATTAGGGAGGATTTGCAGTTGCGTTGTCATATTGCAGTATGTATGTCTTGTTTGTAATTGCGTGGTGTGCTTACACCTACAATATATTATCCGAAATCTATCTGAATATTACGTGGTAGAGCGTTTGATTCGTATTTGAGAACAGACGTAGATATCTATGGGCCACAGCATCACTTACCATCTACCATCAGGTGGACTGTGTGTTCGATTGTCACCCTTATTTTATAAAAAAAAATTAATTTTATACTAACTTCTGTCCTAAATTCGCCCCCGTAAATAAATACTAAAATAAAATCCACTAAAATAGCTTTTGAAGTCAGTGTTAAGACATACCAAGTGTAGTGTAGTGCCCCAACTTCAGAAGCTATTGTGTGCAAATGATTTACTTTTAACTTTTATCAGGTTTAATTTATTCATCTTTTCATTGGAATAAGGAATATCACAAGTCCAAGTTAATCACTAGAATGTCGCCGAAATAGTTACAAGGTGAAATTATTTCTTTAAAATATATGAGACCACTCCTGAATTAAAACCCCTTATTTAATAAAAGAAGAATCATTAAAATTGGACCAGCTGTATCTGAGAAGTCGGTGAACACACAATTAAATACATACCCTTTGAATAAAGAACCTCCTGTTTTGTTTTGAACTCGGTTAATTACAACAGTACAAATAAAATAAAAGCAACTCACGATCTTGATTCACGCTTAGAATCTTTATCGCGGTCGGACTCCTCACGACGTCTGTCACTATTTCTTGATTCTCTTTTTTCTGTATCTAAACAAATATGAAAAAACATCATTAAAAGGAGCTAGTTAACACATTAAGACAATTTGAACTGTTAAGGAGGACGTATCTACGTTCCAAGCGCTGATTAGCTCAAAACAGTAGTTTTCAAACCTGTTAATTATCCATCTACCGCTTATCTTACACAAATGGTAATTACTTGTAACTTTAGGAAATTTTATGATATAAATAGTTATAAGATATTTTTTTAATATTAATACAGTATTTGCAGATGTTATCAAGGAAACTAAACAGAGGTTTTCTTAATTTCCCTTTTAGAGTAAATTTCAAAGCTAAAATATCTGAAATGGTTGACAATATCGACTTGACAAAGCCCAAGGAAAATAGTTACTAGAAAAGATAATTTGACTTAGATTATATACCTACATAAAAAATGATGCCAGATACCAAATGCGATTGCAAGTTTCGCCAACAAATTTTACTTAATATGTACTTGTAAAATTAATAATACTTCAAGTATCCTCATAGCAACAAAGAAAAAGCGCTGCGTACATATCACCTTCCTACAGGAACACGCACTCACGTACATGTATGCATCCATCAGCAAACTTTTACGGGTTGATAAAGAGAAAGAAAGATGCATGCGAGAGTGCGTATCAAGAAGTTGAGCATGGTTTCAGCTGCACTTAAAATGTACGCAGCGCTCCGTCTTTCTTCCTTTATTGGTCTGAGCAAGTATCAAGTTTAGTTAGGTAATAATATAATATATAAAATATAGCTGAAAACTGTTTCAATGTGTGCATGCGTAAGTGAGCTTGCAATTCGAATATCTAAATTTGAGCAAGTCAAAAATTTAACTACGTCCTTAACACTTAAATTTTTAAAAGAAGTCAGGAGATAATCGTATGTTGATAACAATTCCAAGTGTGATTGGTGTATAAGTATTGCCATGTTGCGAATATTCACGAAACTAATGTCTTTAAATACGCAATGCTTAGAGTAATCACATACCTACAACTTGGCCAAAACAATTAGGTACATAGCAGGGATGCGGTTTCGGCGCCCGCAACCCGCCTCTATCCCCGCGCTTCCCATAGTGACCAATCACCGTTCCGGTGTTCTCTCCCTAGTTCTAATGACGTTTTAGCTGTCATGCGCCTAATTGTTTTGGTCACGTTATACATATGTATTTATAGCGGAAACCTATAATTCTACATAAATTGAGTCATTATACTTGTCTACTATTAAAATAAGGCAAAAAGATAAACGTATTGAAAGATGGTATAAAACTAATTTTAAGGACTTTATCGCGTTTAAAATATAAGAAATCATTACGTATTGAAAGATGTCGCATGTTATTTATGCGTAGAGCTTTTACGATAAGTGGTCATCTTTGGTCTCTTTATAATATGCTAAATATGAATAAGTACACTCGTATCTTCTAATGAAAAAAATGACATCCCTATAATTGTAGTAGTATTTATGTGAACTTTTCAGGATAAATTTTAAATTACCCCGATAGTGCGAAATTCCACATTATTCGACTACGTTTTTGGTGTAAGTTGTCAAATGAAGCTTCTATTAACGTTCATTGATACAAATAAATATTACAAACCAAATTAATCCAAACCCTTATTTTACTGAGTCATAGATTAAATGATTTATTGACGTTTTGTTTCGCTAATGGCACATCAATACATCAAAAAAGAAAAAAAGAAAGGTGAGAATAATATTATTTTATATAACATAAAACGTTATATGTATAGAGTTCAACGATTTTGTTCTTATTTTAGGATTCCCTCAATTCTAGTAATCACTTTGAGAGCCAAAGTAAACATTTAGCAGTATCTGTCAAAGTGAGTATGGTAAACATTGACGCGAACTTGAATGAACTTTTATGTTGTAAATAATGAAATATTTATTTTTGTGGTGCTACGAGGGCGGCACTGAAAATTTCGGGAATCAAGGAAGTGACACAACATTACTATTTAAAAATGTATTTATTGCTTTTCGAAGTATTCTCCGCGAAATTTGACACATTTTTCCATACGATGGAACCAATCATTGAAGCAACCATTCTATTCGGAAGTTGGGGTCTCCAAAATGGCCGTTTTGTAGGCTGTGGACCTTCTTCAGGTGATGAAAATCTCTGTCCACGCAATTTATTCTTTATTTTAGGGAAAGTATAGAAATCATTAGGGCTTAGGTCGGGGCTGTACGGCGGATGGTCTAATAATTCTATGATTTCTTGCTCTAAAAACTCTTTTGTTCTGTGTGTGGTGTGAGAACTCGCATTGTCGTGATGGAGGATGATGCGGCGGTTGCAGTTCTCTTTACGGAGTTCAGAAACGACCTGTGGCAAACAAATGCTAGCATACCATTCTGCATTAGCCGTTCTTTGTCCCTCAAGAGGAATAGTCGTAACATGGCCGGTTTTGGAGACAAACGTGGCCACCATTTTTTTGCAATACTCCGTGAACGAACAATTTTTATTGGCTTTAACTCATTTTCGAACACCCAAACTCGTGACTGGTTTTTTGTTTCGGATTCGTACGCGTATATCCAGGATTCGTCACCTGATACGATGTTGTATACAGCATTTGAGGATCCTGTGTGGAATCTTTCGAGAGTTCTGACGCACCAAGTAACGCGAACCGCTTTTTGCTCTTTACAGAGCGAATGCGGTATCCATCGGGAAAACAACTTTTTTACACCTAATTGTTCATGCAAGATTATTTGTATTTGACTCATGCCAATGTCTAAAGTTGTCTGAATTTCGCGGTATGTCACATGTCGATCTTCCTCAATCAGCTTACGCACAGCATCAACATTTTCTTGGGTGACTGCAGTTTTTGGATGACCTTGACGGGGATCATCACTGAGCTTGACACGTCCACGTTGAAATTCAGCAAACCAGCGATAAATTGTGGTTTTGGATGGGGCTTCATCACCAAATGCAGAAATCATCCGGTCAACACACTGTTTTTGTGTTAAACCACTTCGAAAGTCATAATAAATCATCGCTCTTGAATTTTCTCGAGTCAATTCCATTTTCTCAACGACTAAACAAGTTTGACAAAACCTTGTGACAAGACCGAGAATCTTTTTTTTTTAATAAATAAATGGTATTCGATTTTTAAAACCAAGGACTTTTCAATTAAAAAGATTTTAATACGAGTATGACAGGAACAGTGGAAATATTCCATTCCCGATACTTTTAGTGCAGCCTATGTATAACAACTTGATCATTAACCCATAAAAGTCTACTGCAGAACTTGGCGCTTTCCCGTTGTAAGGGAGTATTTTTCATAATTTTATGTAATGAATTTACGTCTGGTGTTTGCAAGGTGGATTTATTGTCATTGGAAGTTATAAGATTTAATAAGATTTTTTTTGCATTTCCCATAGTAGATTCTTACGACTCCCACGGGACGAAATGGGTGATCGATTTTATTACACCGCCTCCACGTGGTCATGTTAACTCATTGAGTTATTATATACTACGTACTAGAGGCGTCACTGCACTAAGTTACGCTGTTCCATTCAACTGCGGCAATGTCACCGCACTTTAATCAGTCGCTCGCTAGGCGCTTGTAGAGTTGTCACGTGTTGTGTTGATTTAAAAAAATATCTTGATAAAATAAGCCGGGGTGTGTTCTTAGATATTGCACAAAAAATTCACGAAATGTTAGTAAAAACCAAGAAATCACTTTTCATCGGTAAGTAAGATACTTAAATAATAAAAAACATTATAGATTAATAATTAAAAAGTGATTTATTTGGCGCCAACTTGTGTCATGGAATATAGTTTGTCATATATAGCTCGTTTGTCACTCTTATCCTATAAAAAAAAAGATTATATGAAATTAATTTGTTCAGATACATATACAGACATTTCTGTGAGCAAATGTAGGACGATTATATTATGTACAATTTTTTTTTGTAGAAATAAATAGAAGTATTTATAATTAGCCCAAATTTCTTACGTTTATATTTGCTGATTATTCTTTTATTTTATTTTTAGATTTCCACGTCCAAACCACGAAAACCGAGAAAAGTGGATTAAATTCGTCCAAAATAATCGTAGAGAAGAGATGTGGTTACCAACAAATCATACATACATTTTTGTTCCTTGCATTTTAAGGAAGAGGATAAATATAGTATGAAGAAGACAAAAATTAACAAAACTTACATTGTTTAAAGGCACTTAATTAAATTTCTAATACATATTTTGCAATAACATTTATACATTTTACTAATTGAAATTAATTTTCAGCAAAAAACAACAAATAAGTGTATATACGTATAATTCACGTGTAAACAGAAATGGTAGAAGTTTTAAAAGTTTTACTATGTTATCTTACAGTAATTCATAAGGCATAATATAAAAAGTATCAGCTCTGTGTCCATGCCTCACGCGAACTTAGGTTAAGGCTTTTGGGGACCCAGTTCTAGATTTAAATAAATATATTTCATTATATTTGATTCACAATATTTGATCAGCAATATTAGTATAAGCAACATCTTTATTAGTGGTAGAAATCTTAAGCCTAAATTTACTTCTCCACTATACCCCAACTTATTGGATAGAAATGGCTAATTTACTTGAATTTCAAGCTGATATAGACAATGTCAGCATTGCAGAATCTTTGTCAATAAACCCAGAAGAATGTATTGCTAAATTAAACAGCCTTAGCTCTTGTTTGAAAATTATTACTCTTAATATCCGAAGTATTCACAAAAACTTACCCGAATTTGAAGTCCTTCTCTCTAGACTGGGATTTGAATGTGATTTTATAATTCTTACGGAAAGTTGGATATCTTACTTAAGACCTCCCCCTCAACTCAAAAACTACAATCTTCACTATTCTAAACGATGCAATAATCAAAACGATGGTATAGTTGTGTATGCAAAAGTTGGGCTTCTATGTTCTGTCGAAGAACCAGACTTTTTAGATGCAAATTGCTTAGTAATAAAAGTTGGGCAAAATACAGCAATTATTGCATTATACAGATCCCCTTCGTTCTGTTCAACGGATAATTTTTTAGTGTCATTAGAGTCCACTATATCTGCGCTCTATAAGGTTGAAAATATAACCATTATAGGAGACATCAACATAGATATAAAATTAAACACAGATGATAAGCATGCAGCTTCTTATTTGAACTTGACTGCTGAGCTGGGATTGCTTCCAGCTCATTTTTTACCAACTCGTAATAATAATTGCCTTGACCATATTGTTCTAAAAACAAAGCGAACATCCATGGTTTTTGTCCTCAACTCGTATATAACTGATCATAAACCTGTTCTGTTAGCAATGTATAACAAACTTCCTATTGATAAGTCCCAGAAAGTATCGTTCAAAACCGATTGGAAGTCTGTTACTGCTTGTATCAGTCAATTTGATTTCACACAAATAGTTTCTTGTGATAATCCTAACTTGTCTGCAAAGCTATTCATAACAAGTATATCAAAAATCATAGCTGATAATACACACAGTAACAACGTTTCCAGTCGCAAAAGGGTTCTAAAATCATGGATTACTCCGGGTGTAATAAAATGTATCCAGACCAGAGACAAAATGCATTCCGCGGTTAAAAAACATCCTTATAACGATACCTTAAAAATATCTTATGTTCGTTATAAAAATTACTGTAATAACTTGTTAAAAAATCTTAAAATTGTCTTTGAACAGTCGGAACTGAGGTCAGCCTCAAGAGATCCTAAAAATACTTGGAAAATTATACGACGACTAGCAAACCTAGATGATATAAAAATTACTTCTAACGACCTTTTAAAATTGCGCACGTCCCCTCTAGAATCAATAGAAGAAGTTAATGTTTTCTTTGCTACTATCGGTAGTCAGCTTGCAACTAAAATCCAATCCAATCCAATCCATAGTTCGGACGACGATACTGATTATCAACCTCTCTGTCCATTACACTCATTTGCACTTCTACCAACCAATGACGCTGAAGTGGCCTCTATTATTCGAAACCTGAAAAATGATTCCGCCCCTGGTTGGGATAATATTTCCACAAAATTGCTTAAAATTACAGAAAATGTGATCGTCCCGCCTCTAACAAAAATATTTAACTTATCGATGGATACTGGAGTTTTTCCAAATGTTTTTAAAATTTCGACCATTCATCCTATTCACAAAGGGGGAGACAAAAATGATATGAACAATTACCGACCGATCTCAATTTTACCGGTAGTATCGAAAGTATTTGAGAGGATAATGTGCAATAGGCTTATTGGATATTTGGAAAAAAAAAATTTATTATCTGAATCCCAATACGGATTTAGGGCTGGCAGATCGACGGAAGATGCTGTGTCTAATTTAACTAATTACGTCGTAAATCATCTAGATGGTAAACGCAAATGTTTGGGTATCTTCCTAGACCTTAAAAAAGCTTTTGATACAGTTTCCATACCCAAGCTGATAAATAAAATGGAAAACATTGGGATACGTGGTAAGGCTTTAGATCTTTTTTCAGACTACTTACAAAATAGGGTTCAAAGGGTTAAAATTGATAATTACTATAGTTCGGAAGCCTCGATAACATATGGTATTCCGCAGGGGAGTGTCTTGGGTCCGAGTCTCTTTTTGATCTACATCAACGATCTATGCCAGTTACATCTTAATAATGGAAAAGTGTTCGCTTTTGCTGATGACACAGCATTCGTTTTTCACGGAGAGACTTGGGATGAGGTACGAAAGACTGTGGAGATAGAATTTTGTCGGGTGATTCGATGGCTTAGACAAAATCTTTTGACAATCAATCTTCAAAAAACTAAATTCCTTCCCTTTTCAATTAGAGGAGACCCCATAGTTAATAGTATTAATTTTATCAGGGCTCATGAATGTGGAAATAACAATAATAACACATGTTCATGTATCTCTATTGAAAAAGTATCTATATTTAAATACCTAGGTATTTATCTGGACTCAAAACTCAACTGGCAACATCATATTAATACAGTATCAGCACGCATTCGCAAATTAGTTTGGGTTTTTAATAAATTACGACGGATTTCAGATATAACTCTTTTAAAAACAGCATACTTTACCTTATGCCAATCTATACTCACTTATTGCAACACAGTGTGGGGAGGAGCCTCTAAAAGTATAATTATCCCACTAGAAAGAGCTCAAAGATCGATCATCAAGGTAATGACCTATAAATCATTTCGGTTCCCTACTAAACATCTCTACTCTGACTGTCAATTATTAACAGTTCGTCAACTTTTTGTATTAAGTAGTATTCTCAGGCAACATAAATCTACTTTATTTGATCCAAAACTATATAAAATAAAAAGAAGAGCTCATAATATATGTCCTGTTGCTAAATTTAACACTGCTTTCTCTCATCATTTTCTATGCTTCCTAGGCCCACATCTGTACAACAAATTACACAGAGAACTGGACATTTTTCCACTGAATTATTACTTGTGTAAAAAAAAGGTACACGCCTGGTTATTGTCGCTAGACTACGATCAGACCGAAAATTTGTTGACGTCAGTAAAATAACCAAAATAAGAAAATTAAATTCTGTAATCCTGATTTGTGTTACTTATGCCCAATTTCACCGACATCCCCTAAACAATCACATAGTTAGACGACCGCTAAGCTAAAAGGTTCCCTAAACCAACCCATAACTAAAATTTGTTTTCACGAACGCAACGGACTTATAGCTAGGGGACCCTTCCTTATGTGACCGATTTTTTACGACGATAGTGCTTGATACCCAGTTGTAGTTACCGGTTTTATCGGAAATGATATATATTAATACAAAAAATACGTATTCATGTATTATTTTAATGAAGAAATTAGTTCTTTCATATTTTGACTGATATATGTTTTCATTTTGTTAATATTTTAATAAAAATATCATATTTTTAGTTTATGTTTGACAAGTCACCGTATTTGACACTCAGCTTTATCTGTGCATTGACTGTTTGACATTTGTCTCTGCAAGTCACAGCTGCAAGTTTTCGTGGTGTTTTCGTTTGGTATCTCGTTTCTAACTTTTTATTTTATAATTATGGCCGAAAATAAGAGAAAGTGGTGTCAAAATTTCACGTTTGATGAAAAGGATAAACTTGTAAAGTTAATGAATACTTTTAAAAATGTTATATTAAATAAAAAGACGGACGGTACAACAAATCAAGCGAAGAATGAAGCGTGGGTGAATTTGTGCACAAGATTTAATTCCACAGGAACCACGGCTAGGTAAGTTATTGATAAAAATAAACCTTTTGTTTAGTACTTGTTATAGTTGTTTTAAAGTTAAGTTGCCTTTACATCCAAACTTTATAGCTGTAAATAGTTATTGTCATAATTATTATCTTGATTTTGTATAATATGTAATGTGTGTATTAAAGAGTTTCTATTTACTTACTTGAATGAGAAGTTACCTACCTAATACCTGTATTCTCAGTACATTAACCTCTTTATCTACTATGATGAACGTACTGAATTGCCTTTTAATAACCTACCACTAACATTTCAGAAGTAAAGAATCTCTTATGAGAGTCTGGGAGAAAATGAAGACTGATGCGAAGTTATACAAAGCACTTAGCAAAAGCAGTTACAATGGCACAGGAGGTGGCCCATCGTGTGTTAAAACAGATATAATTTTGGAACAAGTCAGTGACTTGATGGGCTGAGCATGTACAGGCATAACTGATGTCCAGGATTCAGATGCTGACCAAATTACTGAAGCCAGTTCATTACCAATACTTGGTGATGAGACAATGGAAATTTTAATATTTCAAAATGAAAATGTTAGTATTTATAGAATTCTCTATTATGTAGGTATATTAAAATTAGAAACTGACTGACAAATAGTCCAAATGCCGTAGTAGAAATCAGGGCAATAAGTTTGTTACATATTATAATATTATATAAAAGTAAGTTATGTATATTATTGTGTTTGTTTAAGGAGATGCTTTCGTTCCTACCAGTGGTTCAATAGAGGGCTAGACAGAGAAACACTACGGGGCGACAACGACAAAATGAACTAAACTGGCAGAATTTTCAATACAAAATTATTTCAGTCATTTGTATAGGTGTCGACCCACTGTATGATTATATTATATTTACACTGTGATTTTTATATTAGAATTTGTTTTGTTACAATTTTAGTGCAATACAAGAAATATGGAAAATATTGAAAATAACGATGTTGGGAATAATAATGACATTGCTCCAACACTGTCATCACCAACATCGTCTCAATTTATAAAGTCCACACCTATATGGAAAAGACGACGACCAATAATTAAAGAAAATAAGGATAAAGCTGAAGTTGTTTCAACGTTATGTGGAGGTTTTAAAGATTTGAATTCTAAAAAGGCTACTGTGGAAGATTTAAAAATTAAAATGTTAGAAGAAGAAATAAAATTTAAAAGAGAATTGTACCAGCTGCAGTTAGAAACAGCTAGAAAGGAATTGGAAATTAAAACTGAAGTATGCAACCAATTAAAAGGTATGTGTTTTATTTATTGGTGAAATTACTATATATATTTTACATAATAAATTAGATATTTATAAGTTATCAAAATATTGTGTAATTTGATTTCTGCGAAATCCATATGACAAAGAAGGTCTGTCAGAAAATGCCATATTATTTATTTGTCCCCTTGCAATTAGCTCTTCCAGGTTAGGCACATCATCATTATTCACAGGCTGTTGCTCATTTCTTAATATGCATATATTATGCAAGATACAGCAAGCTATAATGACATTAATGGCATTGTTTAAAGCTAAACGAATTCCAACCGCAAGTACTGGAAACCTTCGTTTTAGCACACCATATTGCCGTTCTACCACATTTCGTGTTGGGCGTTCGTGTTCGGTATGGGCCTCATTATATTTTCGTTCTCCACTTGTTGTAGGGTTGAGATAAGGTGTCAAGAGATGAGGCTAAAACAAAAATATTTTTAAGTATTATTGTATATAATAATGTAATTTATATGATGTAAAATATTTCTTTTCTATTCCAGGTCACACCTTAAACTTTCAAAATGTATCAGGAATACCTAAAAATGGTTCTGCAAATAACTAGTTTAAGTGTACTTTTTAATTAATTAAATATCCCTTACCCATGCATAATCTTTTTATTAAATAAAAAGTATTTATTTAATCAATATTTTGAGCTCTGTGATGAATGATGTTATTCTTTTTGTTTGTAATTTTTGTAATTCTTTTTGTAACCTACTTAAATTTTAATCAATATTATATTATTATTCTCCTTATTTTTTCTTTTACCTTTAAGGGATAGCCACTATCCCCAAGTAAATGGCTGTCTTCATACTCCCCTCTTTCAAACTTTCTATAAATATAGCTATTTTGGTAAATTGCTGAGTCATGTGTAGAGCCTGGCCAGCGTGCAACAACATCCTGGACCAACAACTTTGCTGATGCAATTGTTTGGACATTTATGGACATGTAGCCTTTCCTGTTTCTAAATAGTTCAGCATCATCTCCACCTATAGATATAAATAATACTTCATCAGCATTGCTTGATAGACTACTAAGAGAAATGAACTTTTAGTGAAAGGTAGTTAAATAAAAATGAGGAATTTACCTGGTGACTGAATTTTTACATGTGTGCAATCAATACAGCCTAGTACATTAGGGAATCTAGCTATATCATAGAAGTCTATCTTAACTCTGTCTTGGTCTCTGTTTGTATCAGGAAATATAATGAATTCTCGACGTAGGGAAACAATTGCTTGAGACACTCGCTTTACTATCCGGCTGGATGTAGCCAAACTAGTACCACCCATATCAGCCACAGCAAGCAAGTGATTGCCTGTGGCATAATATCTTAAAGCTATTAATAATTGATTTATGGGTGGTATGGAATTGTTCCTGTAAAAAATATAAACAACTACAAATTAAAATAGGTAGAAACTTAAGTAAGATATACCTCGGGTATCAATTTACCATGGTAGGTAGGTTAGCACCAAACAGGTACCTACGGCTTACCTATACAGGCTCATTTTCTATTTAAAAGTTACTGTTAGGAGAGCAATAAAGTAACCTTTTATGCTTTTACCTTTATTTCGTAGCTAGGTATAATAGGTAATAAGTGAAAATGTAGGAACCCAGGAACCCACACTTTAACTTAAATATTTAATAAACTACAGTTTTAATAACATTATAGACTATTGTACATACATTAAAATTGATAACATATGTAAATAGTTAGGTACTCACCTATTATCAGGAAATTCCAAAATATGTTCAATTTTTTCCAACAAATATATCACTGTTGATTTAGATAACCTATATCTTCGGAAAAAATCTATTTCATCGAAATCGTTGAAATAATTTGGTCGTTTTCGATATATTTTAGGTCTTCGACTACGATTTATATCAAATATAGTATCAGTTGTGTCTAAATTATCAAGAAAATCAAATAGATCACGGTCCATCTTGTCCTCTAAAAGTCGCTTTTACTTATGTGAAGGTTTATGGGACCAATAATCCATCTCATAAATTTAGGGGATCGTTTAGTCAGTAACGGACCCTTTAAAAGTGGTGAAACGGAAACTATCCCCTAACTGGCCCCTAAATATGCTAAGGGGTCCCATAAATCTTACGGGTCGTTGGTGAAAGTGGGCATTAATATATTCCATTAGACATACATATCTACACTTTCAAAATATCAAATAAAAACTCTTAACACCTGCCAATCACGTTCTCCCTCATACATAACTCACGTTTAACAAATTTTATCCATTACCCATTGTTTTTGTCATATTTTTTACTATATAGACTTGAGTGTATTTTTCCAAATTCTGTTTGTTTCTGACTGTGTTAATTATTCTTGCTTAAGTTTGGTTGTAAATGTATTATGTACCAATGACTACTATTACAATATGGAAGGTCTGGAACCCTGTAAGACAGGTTTACCTAGTACAGGGTTTACAGAGCATAGATTGTGTTATGTAATACCTACTCCTTAAATAAATAAATAAAATTATATTTGATTCCTTCCAATTTATATTGTTATAATATTATATAATATTATCATATTAATTTACCTCATATCATGCAAAAAAATGACAAATTATTAAAAATTGAACTCGTTCTAATAAAATTAATTAACAATATATGTACTCTAATATGTACTCTAAATAAACAATAATTAAATACCTACTGATCATTCTACCTACGCATAATCTATTATGATAAAAAAAACCCCGCGCATACGCGGTTTTTTTTATCATAATAGATTATAGAAGTACGCGGTTTTTTTATCATAAGACTGTTACGGCGCATGCGGAACGACAGAGTAGCGCACAGTTTTTGTTTGAAATAGCTGTTCTAGTACGTAAGTACATTATACTTCAATGTGTTAACTATATAATTAATAATACAACACAATAAACAGCTTAGTAATTTTTGCTTGTATCAAAAATGGGAGTAAAATTAAACCTTTATTTTATTATTTAAACCTTTATATTGATATTGACACTCATGTTGGAAACTAAATCACCATCAATTAAAGGACGTAACTACTACTAACTGGAAATCTATCCAATACCACTGAATTTAAATTTCAGACTAGCGAATAGGAGCGGCATTACCAGTGCGAACGTATCTTAGCTGCATTTTGTAGATCATTTTGTAAAGACTATATTCGGCACTGGACTTAATATACTTTCATGATGGTGATGAATTAGCTGTATGTGTCCTCTCTGATGTTAAAAAATAGTAATCATAAAAAAATTATGGCTTAAAAATTGTATGATTCTTTTTTAAACACATCATATATCATCGAAATTATTTGGACATTTAACAGATTCCATTAAACAATTGATTCAATGAAACAATCACATAATCAATTATTGAAGAGGTACATCTCCAGCCAACGTTAGTTTGTCTATGGATTAAAATTATATGAAATGGTTACTATACTGCTCCTAAATAATTATTTGAAATAAGAGAAAAAATGTGATTGAGTTAGATCAAAGTGTGGAATCATATCAATAAAAGGAAATGTAAATATGAGAATTATTTTTAAATCATACAAATTTTTAATAATTTTAAAGTGTCAAACAATCAAGTCTAGCTGATAGTGAGAGACTAGAGCAGGCCATGTACATTTTTTTTTTATAGGATAAGGGCGACAAACGAGCACACAGTCCACCTGATGGTAAGTGGTTGCTGTGGCCCATAGACATCTACATCTATCTTCGATTAAGAGTCAAAATGCAGATGCGTTGTCACCCGTGAGGACTAAGATGGAATGCCTCGTTTCCAGTAAAAAGGGTCTCCGGTTCTCTACACTCACCAAACGAAACACAGCAGCGTTAAGCTGCTATTTTACGCTGGTATTCTGTGAGAGCGTGGTCCTTCCCCGGTCGAGCCGACCTATTCGTGCTACAACCATAATATAAATGCAGCATGGCTCTACCACATATATATTATATATATGAGTGATCAAACAAGGAAGGTTCTATTGGCTTTCTTACTCTTCAGTGACCGTGAAAGTGATCTTTGTGTTAGCTCTATGTAGAAAAGGAACACTTTCCCAGAGTAAATTAATTGTCCAACAAGTCTGAAGGGAATTATTTTAAAAAAAAGTAGCTACACTCAAAGAAAATTGGATCCAAATCAATTTATCCATAACCATTTTTTTTTGTGTAAGTAATAACTGTTATTCACGATTAATGATGAATAAACATACCAATTGGTTGTGGTGAAGTACTGGCTTCGGTTTCTTGCTTGACAGCAGTATTGTCTTCTTTAACTGAGGCTGAAGGTGCCGTCGCCGCAGCTACCGCTTTATGCTGATCGCCCATCTAAATACGTTTTGTATTACTATAATAATTCACTTGTAAATAAATGCAAAAAATTGCGATTTGTCATTTTGAGCATATACAGTACTGAAGATGTTTAACATTATGTAATTTCTTTGCCTTTTAAAGAAAATGAAAATATTAAACCATTTTTTAATACTTTCATACAGTGCATTTCAACTATCATTATCGAAATTACATTTAAATGATATATTTTTGTATATTTACCTGATGGAAGTCACATTCTCTCATCATGCTTGGCACTTTATTCCGCAACTGTCCACTGTATCCTGTAGCAAGCACATACAAATCTTGGCGCTGCATCTTTTCTTCTTCTTTAACCTGGTAATATATATACATCATGTTGTAAAATAAATCTAAGGCACAAAATATTTTATTTGTAGTAAATATAGCATACCTTTTCAACTTTTCTTTCAATGATCTGGGCCAACTTTGCCAATACAGGGAAGTGGGGCAGGACTCGTATTAGCACTATCAACGCATTACGTATCTGGACATAGTCGCCGGAATCCAAACACACAACCATGGCTTTGGTGATTTTGTAGTGCCATTTGTGACATACATGCCTGAAAGTTAGTCAACATTATGAAGGTTAGTCATATGAAAATAAAGTTGATACTCTACTTTTTAAAACACCATGGTTTTTTATTTACTATTTTTTTTATTGGATAGGGTGACAAACGAGCACACAGTCCACCTGATGGTAAGTGGTTACTGTGACCCATAGACATCTACATCTATCCTCAATAAAGACTCAAAATGCAGATGCGTTGTCGCCCGCGAGGACTAAGATGGAATGCCTCTTTGCCAGTAAAAAGGGTCTCCGGTTCTCTACACTCACCATACGAAACACAACAGCGTTAAGCTGCTATTTTACGCTGGTTTTCTGTGAGAGCGTGGTCCTTCCCCGGTCGAGCCGACCCATTCGTGCTACAACTATACTACTAATATAGCTGCAGCATGGCTCTACCACGTAAAAAACTACTAGGTAGTTTATACAAAATAGCGTTATATAACATGATTGTTTCATAATAGTACTAATATGAAACAACATGGATGAAAGCTACAAATAACTTAAAGTTAATATATTTAAATTGATCTCAATAACCACTTGAAAGAAAAGGAGGCTTAACCAAAAGTGTGGGACAACATAATCTATTTTTTTATTATAGTGGGGCAAAATAATGTTGTAATACAAAGACATAAATATAATTTTTGATCAATGACTTGTTAAGAATAATTTAAAGGAAGTTAAAGGGCTGGTAGCAAAAACACTTATATCGAAAAGATACAATGCAGTCCTTCCGATGATGATTTGTGAAACTAAGATATGACCCTTCATTATTAGGTGTATAAAAAACTCAAATTGACTTATAAGTTATAAAAAGGGATATGCTTGGGATATCTCTGTATTACGAAATCTGTAAGGAGAATATGTGCAAAAGAACTAGGCTACCCGACATAAACATCAATAGTTTAGTAAACCGAATTGAAAATGATAAGGAAAAAATATTCTTAAGCGGCCTTGTATTGACAAGTGAAGGATAAGGAGATTTTAAAATGGACTTTATGAGATAATGGCCTAAACTAGCTCATAAACGTGTTTTATGGCAACCTTTAAATTAAGTCTAAATTCAGCATGAATGTGTTTTTATTATAGAATAAGGGTGACAAACGAGCACACAGTCCACTAGGTGGTAAGTACATACTGTGACCCATAGACATCTACATTTTATCCTCGATTAAGAATCAAAATGTAGATTTGTTATAACCCCAGAGAACAGAGATGGAATGTCTCGTTTCCAGTAAAAAGGGTTTTGGGTTCTTACACTCACCATACAAAATACTGCAGTATTAATTACTATTTTACGCTGGTATTTTGTGAGAGCGTGGTCCTTCCCTTGTCGAGCCTATTATATCCATTTGTGCTACAACCATAATATAGCTAGTTGACAGGCCTGTTGGTCTAGTGGTTAGTGACCCTGACTGCTATGCCGGAGGTCGTGGGTTCGATTCCCACCCAGGACAAATGTTTGTGTGATGAGCACGATCATTTGTTCTGTGTCTGGGTGTAATTTATCTATAATATTTATGTATTTAGAAATATATAAGTATGTTTATCAGTTGTCTAGTACCCATAACACAAGCTCTGCTTAGCTTGGGACTAGATGGCGTTGTGTGATAGTTGTGGAATATTATTATTATTATTATTATAGCTTTACCACGTAAAAAACGTGAGGTAAAGTTACATGATCTGAAAGTGCGTAAAGGTGGCGTGGCGAGGTGGGGCGGGTGTAACCTGTAGTTCTCGTAGCCGACGTGGTCGTTGGCCTCGGAGAACTGGTTGGAGACGCGGTACTTGGTGACGAAGCCGGGGTAGTGCGCGCACTCGCGGTGGAAGGCGGCGCGGTCGGCGTGCCAGCGCATGGCCGTGCGCAGCACCGTGCACAGGAACGTGCCGTAGCGCGCCGCCTCCGCCTCCGTGCACGACATCACCGAGTACGTGATGTCGCAGAACAGCTGCAACCATACACTACTCTTTTTTCTTTGCCAATGGATTCCTACTCTTATACTTTTGCTAGTGTTAGGTTATGACAAATTATGGTTTTTAATAATTTATTTAAAAACTTCTTTCTTCACAATATTACAAAATAAGTAATAGTACTTAGTACAAAAGTTGGCACTCTTTTGATATTGATTGCTTGCTGACGTTTTAATAGCCTACATAGTTATTTATTATTAATCAGATAAATCGCGCACGCAAACTAAATAAAACTTTAACACTGCGCGCGAGTGTCCGTATTACTTTGCATCTTTTCTCCTTACTAAGTCACAACAGACTTTCCGTGGTTGCTAAGGGCTGTTAATAAAGAGTAAAAAAATACATTGTGAAATGGTAAGTTACTTAGGTAAAGTACCTATGCTGACTATAATCGACCATATTATCTACTATGTGAGTTCTGTGATGCCCACAACGCATGCAACTTGCAAGGCCATTCGTCGGGAATCGCGATGCTTGGTTCGTATACGTAGATATCGTAAACAACAAATAAACCAGAAATATGATTCCTAACAGAAATATGATTGTAATCTACTTAGTTGAAAATCTTGTAAACAAAGTTTTAATTTCAGTATTTGTGCTATTATAACTTAAAATATTTTAATTATAAAGACGAGTATACTCGTAGATATGTAAATAGGTACTTGGTTAGTGAAGTAAATTTCAATTAAGTTTTGTAATAAAGTACTTAGGTATTACTTCTGTAGTTAAATTATTACTCAAGTTATAAGTATTTATCTAATAAAATACAAAATAAATTTACCATTCATTATCCTTCGGTAACTCAAAAAAATGATATATATGAATCCTTTTAATAGTTCATTAAGCACCCATCCCCGCAATAATTATAATAGAAATGACGTTTTGTCATTATAATTTATCAAATAGATAGGTAATATACATATATATTATTCTTAAATTACATTAAAACTTTTTCAACTATTTTATCCTACAATTAAATATACTAAATAAAATTATTTCGACGAGTATTTCAACAAGTATTTACAAAAAGTTATTTACGTAAACAGCGTTAAAAAACTTTAACATTCAATCGTATAGAGCGCGCTAGCTCCGACTGCGATCTATCCGTGGGGCAGCTCGCGATTGTAGGTAATAATTTCACGCAGGTAGCAAGAGTGACAAAGGCTTGACAATATGTTGATGCGTCACATTGCGATTGTTTTAGATTTTAACACCTGCTTGAGTTAGCCTACAGACACATTACCTTCAAGTTAACATGCACAGACATTTCATACATAAAATTATACCAACAATAATACACGAGCAGCATTCCGCCAACTGTCAAGTTCTACCTAAATACACAACTTACTACTCGTGCAGGTAAACAATGTCATTGAAAATGACATCGATTCTATTCACTTCCCATTTATACACTGTCGCTGCCTCATACTCATAACGGTCGGTAACGATCACAAAAAAATAGCATCATTCGTGGATTGCGATAAGCGTTTTTGTACGAGTAAAAGAATATAACTGTGATATAATAAAAAGAATAGCCGGCATTTTGTTGGTTATTGAACGTGAACGTAAACAATTATTAAGGTGAGCTTACCCTGTCGTAGCAGAGCAGCGTGGAGAAGTTGGGCGTCTTGAGCGCGTGCACGGTGTGCACGAACTCGGCGCAGTAGAGCGCGTCGGCGGCGGTGAACACGCAGCGCGGGAACAGGCACAGCTGCATGAGGCGCGTGACGGTCTCGTTCTTGGCGGACTTGGCGGCGCGCGCCGGGAACCAGCCGCCGCACTCGCGCTGCAGCCGCGCCGCCACGCGCGCCGCGTGCTCGCGCTGCCGCCGCCGCTCCTCCTGCCCCACTCGCACATACACAACAGCTCGCCGGGAAACTATTACTGGAAATCTCACATTTCCACTAATAATGCACATGCACATGCGCAGACATTAAATTTACAAAATCCCACCACTTACGAATAAAAATCAAACCATTATTTAAAGTGTCTAATAATGCTCGCTTGAACTACGTGGTACGTGGTCTACGTGGTAGAGCCATACTGCAGCTATATTATGGTTGTAGCACGAATAGGTCGGCTCGACCGGGGAAGAACTACGCTCTCACAGAAAACTGGCGTAAAATAGCAGCTTAACGCTGCTGTGTTTCGTATGGTGAGTGTAGAGAACCGGAGAACCTTTTTACTGGCAAAGAGGCATTCCATCTTAGTCCTCACGGGTGACAACGCATCTGCATCTTGAGTCTTTATTGAGCATAGATGTACATGTCTATGGGTCACAGTAACCACTTACCATCAGGTGGACTGACACCTGATTTGATTTCATACAAATCTAAATAGTGTAGGGTGCAGTACTAAGACCTAAAAGTATTTTAAAGAAATTATGTTTAATCACTTTATTGAATGCCTTACTTATGTCCAAAAATACAGCAATCTGTTATTACCTGTTCAATCTCTAAGTTGATTGATACAAGAATTTAAGGTAATAAATAACTCAATTTTTCAAAACGCAAGTCAAAATTTACCTATAATCTGAAAGACCTCTTATTATTTTAACTCACCTGCAGTTTATCTATAAGTGTGTTATAGCGCTCCTGTTCTTTTTTTCCTTTTGTACCCTGCGATGAATCTTTTGTGGCATTTGAAGCAGCATTTTTCAAACGTTCAATTTCGCGGTCGTAACTTTCTTCTGGGACTTTCAAGTCATACATTGATAACGACCTAAAAATAAATAAAATTAAGTACCTATATTTTCATATTGTTATTTTACAGTACATTTTGCAGTTAACAAATGCTAAAAGTTAAATGCTTCAAGTTCTTTACATAAAAACAACATACCAGATATACACCTTATATACTTTTTTAATGTTATAAAAATTTCTCGTATTCTCTTAAGTTATAAAAATAATTATTGCAGATATGAATTTATATGTAATAATTATTGCAATTATGAAGAAATAATATTATATCTTGTAACATTCAAATAAAATTATGCACTCACAATTACGAGTTAGATTTTTGTGTAAAAAAAAAAGTTATTAATTAACTAATAGAAATAAATAAGTTAATGATCATACAAAATATCTAATAATTATTGTACAACAATCTATAATACATAATATACTTAAATAAATATCCAAATAAGTTACATACCAAAAAGATACATAGAACTCGGGCGATATATCTTCCCAAACTCTAGAAGGCAGTAGAGGCGTTATAGATATTATTACTGGCTCTAAAATTTCCTTTGCTGCTGAACAATACCTTTCGATACTCTTTTCTTGTGAATCTGTTTTACTATCGGAACTTTTACGCAATAACTCTACTTTTGCAGCTATTTTTTGTGTTAGTACTGGACGGTGAAGGAAAAACGCCACGTCGGCATCAACGTGGTAGTCTCGAAGTAATTCCTATAACGAACAATTAATTTATCTATAAATATCAAACTATATCTGTACTGTATTTTTACTTTATACACATTTAAACCGTGCATACACATTAATTATAATGTGTATGGTAATTATACCAATCATGAAATATAATTGTATATTAAACAAGACAGCAGTATGATAATGTGTTATGTATGTACCATAGTTTCAAATGCTTGTGAGTTACTAAAATTATCAAACCCAATCATGTCTGTAAATCCCAATTGACCATCTATAAACAGTATGCTTAAATTGTTTGAACAGACATTATCAATCTATACAAATAAATAAAATTGAAGTGTCTGTTTGTAATGTCTTTATCTGTACTTGTAACAAAACACAATTTTTCAAATTTTTGTCTGTCTGTTTGTTCCGCCTAATAGGACCGATTTTGACGGGACTTTCACTGGCAGGTAGCTGATTTCATAAGGAGTAATTTAGGCTGCTTGTATTTTAGAAAAAGAATTAGGGTTCCGCGCAAAAACATAAAAACCCTAACACGCGAGCGAAGTCGCGGGGAACAGCTAGTATAAATATATACCTGTAATGGTGGCAATCTTGCAGCATACTCATCAGGTGCGTGAGAAGATGCAAGAAAGGTTCCCAACTGCACCAAAGCATCCTGACATTGATCAGCTAACCGACCCACTACTTTCAACTGAGACCCAGGTGGTTCACCAGGTGTGGATACCTCATCTTCACATTCTGCAACCAATGTTGTTTATTGTAATAGTTTGAAGCATTATTTAATTGGTAGAGAGCCACGCTGCAGCTTTATTATGGTTGTAGTACGAATGGGTTAGCTTGACTGAGGAGGAACCACGCTCACAGAGAATAATAGATTAAAATAGCTTTATGTTGATGTGTTTCGTATGGTGAGTGTAGAGCACTGGAGACCCTGTTCACTAGAAACGAGGCATTTGAGCTTACGCCTCAGGAGTGACAACACATCTGCATTCAATCTTGATTGTGGATAAATGTAGATCTAGTCTATAGACCACAGCATCCACTTACCGTCAAGTGGACTGTGTGCCTGTTTGTCACCCATATTCCATTAAAAAAAAACAATAAAACAGAAACTACTACTTCCAACTCAGAACTAATAAACAAATTTAGGTGCCATAAGACTAGAATTGATTATACCGATTCTCTTTGGGCATGTTCAATCACTAATAGTACATAAAAACACTCTCAGTATTGGACAAACCATTAACATTGCAAGGAAGCAAGGCAAGCCCTGCTTGAAATAAATGATTGTTCTCTCCTATATATGATAGCAAGAAGCACCATTATCGGACATAGTTCTTTTAAGAAGTATCTACAGTGGGTGTTCAAATTATTATACTCAAACCATGAAATAAGATTTTTTTAAAGTTTTTTAAGTTTAAATTTCTTTAAGTAATAAATGTAATCTGTTTACTGGTATTATTTTATCAAATAACATGTTTAAATATTTTATTAAAATAATTAAACATGTTTTTGATGTAAAAAGTTAATTTAATTCAGTTTTTTTACAAATTAATATTTTGTGAAACCACCCTTTTGTGCAATAACTTCTTGAAGTCGACGAGGCATGCTCTCTATGCAATTTTTTGATATTGTTTTTAATTCTGGGGTGTTAAACCAAGCTTTGATTATCTTCGCAATCAGTTCTTGTTTATTAGTTATGACTTTTTCTTTAGCTATTTCCTTTTTTAATGCAGCCCACACATTTTCTATGGGGTTTAGATCTGGAGAGTTACCAGGCCATTCCAACACCTTTATCTGATGGTCATTTAGGATTTTTGTCACTTTTTTTGCTTTATGACATGGGGCTGAGTCATGCATAAACAGGAAATCCTTATTAGGAAACCATTCTGATGTCTGTGGGATCAGTTTTTCTGACAGAACTTTAATGTACTGATCCTGCCGCATGGTGTTTTCCACTATGTAGAGGTGTCCATTACCATTTGCACTGATAACTCCCCAGATCATTATGGATAGTGGATGCTTCACTCTCTCTACAATACAGTCTTCTTTGAATTTCTCATTTGGTCTCCTACGAACAAACTGCGTATGGTCTTGCAAGATCTGGATACTCGACTCATCAGAAAAGCAAACCTAGAAATCCCGAACATGATCAATTCACATTAGTAAAGACATGTCCATACAGTGATACAATACAAAATACGTTTAAAATTTCCTTCCATCTTCTACGTAACGTCATGTCGGACAGAGTCACTCCAGCCTCTTCGAGAATATCTCTAATGACATTTTTGGGCTAATTCTGATTTTCTATGGTTATTTGCCGAATTTTTCGCTCATCTCGAGGCGTAGTGATGCGTTTGCGTCCACATTTTCCGGAACGTTTCGGCGTCATGGACTGCCCTTGTTGCACAGCTTTACTGATATTACGCACTGTAGATTGAGAAACCTTGCACATTTCTGCTATTTTCCTTTGAGAATATTTACAGTGTTGTAGCAAAGTCTTAATTTCAGTTTTCTTTTTTGGAGACACGTCAGAACGCTTCCCCATTTTCAAATCTATTGAAAGTGAGGTTATGTTGATGAAAAAGACGAATATTAAAATAAAATATGTAGTAGACAGCAAAAAACAGCGAAATGCAAGAAGAATAATAACTAATTACAAAGTAAAACCAATAAAACATACCTTTTACTGAATAAAGCACGTGCTTACAGAAATGCAAAATTGACAACGAAACAAAATGGCGGCTATTACAGTGTTGCCTAGTTAAAAGTAGACAATTTTAGTGTTGTAAACTAAAAAGCATAAAATTATTAATAATTTTCAATTTATTTGATTGAACTAAAACCGTCGTTGTAAAGTATAATTGGTTTTAAATACTAAATAAACGGAATAAATATGTTGAGTATAATAATTTGAACACCCACTGTATTTACCATTTGTGTTACAGGCAATCCCACGAGCAGGGCTTGCATAAGGGGAGAAGAAATGGCACACGTGCTGCTGGTATGTTTGGAGGTCCCCATATACAGGCTCAGTGCGCTAAGGGTGCTCTCCGAGGTCGTCAGTAACATTAAGGGATTACAGAGTTTTTTCGAGATTTCATAGCTTGAATAATTACAGTATTCCTGCCTACAAATACACGCTTTGGACGGTAGAGTTACAGAAAACAGCTCGTTGTAAAATAACCGAATCTAACTAGACTAAACTAACAGAAAACTTCTAAAAAAAAATATTCATAGTATGTAGCCGAGCTAATTAGTTTATTTTATCAAAACGTAATTGAACATGTCATTTTTTACATGAGGCAATTCATAGACAACTGTACTACCCGTGCGGTTAAAGAATGAGATTGAAAATGGCGTCGCCTCTATTAACCTCTCCCTCGCACATTATCGCAATCTATACTCACAGCCGCCGGTAAAGTGCAAAAAAATATGCGTTTGTAATGCATTTTTTACTTTCTATAACTTTAGTTCGACTTGTCATTGCAATCAATGATACCAAATTGTTATAAACAAAAAAAAATTAGTTTTGCTAGTTTGTGAACTACGACGCGTTCTAAGAGTTTACTTCATAATTATTGTTGATTTTGTTTGTTAATATTTTTGCATAAAATACTTACATGCCACTGAGACATGAGTAACCATTTTAAAATTTTCGTTTGTATATCAGTCTGAGCTATTTATTCTTCGGAATGGGTGAACTGATTGTAATAAAACTTCACAAACAATAATACCAGGAGTGATATAGACTAAAATATCTCTTCAAAATTTAGTGAATTTATTAAAATTGAAATATTCATAACATAAAATGAATGGTGTTTAATGATTATCTTAAGTCGTAAATTATATCCCAACCAGGCTAAGCCAAAGCAGGTTGCTATATATTAACGTCATTTTAAAATGAATGCACCTACTTGGGTATACAATTCTTTTCAAATATTTTCCCATTTATAGAAAATTCTCAATCAACCGAATAATACCTAGTCAGGTCATAAATTCTGTCACATGTTTAATATAAAATAATTGAAATAAGTTTATTCATTATGTAACCATTTATATACCAAAATGAACTTAACAAAACATAGATTCTTATGACACTAAAGTTTATTCAAAATGACCTCCGTGATTTTGAATACAGGCCTTCAATCTGCGCGGCCAGTCGTCTATCGCAGCACGAACGAGGTCCATGTCAATATCGGCAGCTGTCTTAATCAAGGATGTCTTGAGTGACTCCAAATTGGGATGAGGCTTTGAGCACGCCTTTTCCTCCAATGTTGCCATATCTTGTAATCTAACGGATTCAAATGTGGACTGGAGGAGGGCCAGTCTTCGTGCCGGATGAAGTCGATTTCACGCGCCGCCAGCCAGTCTTGTGTGCTCTTCGCTCTATGAGCTGGCGCCGAATCTTGTTGGAATACCCAGTGCCTGTTATTGAACATGGTATGAGAAACAGGTTCCACAAGGTTCGTCAGGACTGTATTTTGATACACAACTGCATTCGTTTTTACACCTTTCTCACAAAAATGTACCTCTGTTAAGCCCCAATAAGAAACTCCCAACCATACCATGAGCGAGGATGGAAAATAACCTCGTTGGACACGCGGAATACGGTTGCTCGCTTCTTCACTACTGTGTGCGTACACCTTATCATTTTGTTTGTTGTAGCTCTCTTCTACGGTAAAAAATTTTTCATCCGAAAAAAGAATTTCCCGATATTTTTTCCCGCGTACCGCTTCAACAAAGCGCGACATCTCTTCAGTCTCAGGTCCATTAGACAAGCATTCAAACGATGTCCTGTTTTTCTTCGATATACCCGAAGCCCTAAGTCTTCATTTAACACCCTTTTCACCGTGGTTCTGCTTAACCCCATCTGAAGGGCCAACAGTTTCTGCTTACGTTTGGGATTTCTTTGAATTCGCGCCTTCACAGCTTTTATCACTGCTGGAGTCCTAACAGACCGAGGGCGACCACTTCTTGACCTATCATCTGCACTAGAGTCTTCATTGTATCGTTTGATGGTACGATAAACGAATCTTTTGGTTATATTCAAATTTTTCAGTATGTCAAAAATTTGAATTGGCGCGTAACCGCAACGATGCAACGCAATAACTGCAACACGGTCTTCTTTAAGCGTCCACTCCATATTTAAAAATGAGTAAAATTCTAAAAATGAGTAAAATTCTAAAAAGTATACAGTTTTATTTTCTTGAACAATACGAAATTCGAATTCAAAAAAATTGTTTGTGGCCAGCATTCTAAAAGAAAAGTTTTTACTGTGTGACAATACTTATGACCTGACTAGGTATAACGTTATAACGATATACCGTTATTACGAGTTTTCGCTATTGATACCTTGCTTGCTCACAGTACGGACTCGATGAGCCGCCATTTCTAATCCCATTCTTTATCCGTACGGACGGTAAAGTGAAAATTTAGAAATACCAGAGGTGGTGGTCATTTAAAAGACTACGAAAAATGCCTCACATACTAAATTAGATTAGCTCTCTGAATTGTTTGTAATATCCTTCACTTTATGTGAGTAATACCAGGCCATGAAAATATACGACGCTGCACGGCCGCCAACAAGAGGCTAATTCAGTGTGTCAAACGCGCGTTCTTAAACTGACGCGCGCCTTACATTAACAAAAAAGTATATTTCTCTTACAAATATTTAGGCACTTTTGATATTTATTTTTGACACTCAAAAAACCAAAAGGTACTGCCATAGCATACGGGTACTTAAATAACAATAGGAATGTCGACTTTTCATTCTTTACTGTTCCTAAGGATATTGAAAGGTAAGATGTTATTATCGTATCACAGGCAGACATAGAGTGATGCTATCTACTCAACCGGCATCACACAGCACGTAATAGTAATAAAGTATAAGTAGGTAGTAGTAGTAGGTAATACCTTTAACCTACCTCACATTGAACAATAATGTTCGGTGTATTTTCCTACCAACTAATATGAAAGTTTTTGAAATGAAAGTTTATTGTTTCCAACATATTCTTAAATTAGTACAAGTTTGAGGACTTCTTTTAAGTATAAAGATACTTGTGGTAGAAGGTCCTCGCCCTCCCTTAACTAAATACATTCAACAAAAAAGAAACAGGGTATGTGTGTGTCTGTGTGTGTGTGTGTGTGTGTGTTTATGTATGTGTGTGTGTTCGTGTATGTGTGTGTGTGTGTGTGTGTGTGTGTGTGTGTGTGTGTGTGTGTTCGTGTATGTGTGTGTGCGCGCGCGCGCGTGCGCGCGTGTGTGTGTGTGTGTTTGTGTGTGCGTGCGTGTGCTTGTGTGTGCATGTGTGCATGTGTTAAAAAAGACAGTGAGTGAATGTGTTATAAGATAAATTGTAATAAAGCTTCAGTTTGATCGTAATTAAGTGTCTTAAGCCACTGCATTATTTTTTTCTTACAGTCATATGTCTTTAATGGATATATTTGCAATATTTTATTAATCTGATTGTATAAGTGTTCTGATTGTTTGTCATATTGATGTTTCGCAAAGGTGGTTTTCGTTCTCCAAATAGGAGCTACGCTATAATTTCTTCTTTTACTACTGTAAATAGGATCAAAAGCCAAAGACTTATGTTTTTTCAATAAAGTGTGTAATATGTACAACTGCCTCACCGAAATCAGCCCACATGATGAATACAAAATGCTAGTGGAGTACCTGTACGGTTTAAAATGCATAACCTTTAGTAGACATCTCTGAGCTCTCTCAATTTCAATAAATTTACTTTTGTAAGTACCTCCCCAAATTGGTATACAATATATTATAATGGACTGAGCAAGCGCTACATATATTTGATTCAAAAGATGTAAAGTGGCAACATGTCTTAAAGTTTTAAATATCCAAGTGAGCTTTCGAATTCTACTAGATACTAATTCAACATGTCTGTACCAAGAAAGTCGCTGATCCACCATAACGCCCAGATACTTTGTATATGAAACTTTTCCAATAGGTGTACACGTACAGTTACTACCTCTGGAAGGATTGTTACATTTATGTATTTTGATTCTAAAATCATCCTTTGGCTGTGATCGACTAGCCATAGAAAAACATATGAATTGAGTTTTACTAACATTCAAAGTGAGTAAGTTGTTGTCAAGCCAACGAGCAACCTTAGCTAATTGTTTTTCCGCTATTAACTGCACTTCTTCCCACGTGTCTCCCCAAAACAACATCGCAGTGTCATCTGCGTATGAGAAAACTCTCCCCCTGTTCATACTCATACTACATAGATTATTAATATATACTAAGAATAGCGTAGGGCCCAAGACGCTTCCCTGCGGTACTCCATAATTTACATTGATATAACTACTAGAGTATTGACCTACTCTTACCGTCTGCATCCTGTCAGAGAGATAGTCCTTTAATAGTTTTAGAGGTATACCTCTGATTCCAATCCATTCTAATTTATTGATAAGTATAGGGATTGATACAGTATCAAAGGCTTTCTTTAAATCCAGGAAGACAGCAAGACATTTTTTACCGTTATCTAAGGTATTAACAATTTGAGAGCTCAACGCAGCAACTGCATCTTCCGTAGAGCATCCCTTTCTAAAGCCAAATTGAGAGTCTGCTAGAATGTCAAATTTAGAGAGATATTGTATAAGTCTGTTGTTAATTAACTTTTCCAAAATCTTAGAGAACACAGGTAGCAAAGAGATTGGTCGATAATTGCTAGCTTCTTTCTTATCTCCACTTTTGTAAATCGGAATTACAATAGATCGTTTCAACAGCTTCGGAAAGACACCTTTTTCAAAACAGATATTAGCAAAATGGCAGAAGATGGGGACAAGTAATTGTTTAGCCATCTTGAGAAAACCCACTGAAATATTGTCCCACCCAGGGGCGGAATCTGATTTGAGACCTGAAATAATACTATTTATCTCTTCCGGATAGGTTTCCATCATTACAAAGGAAGAATGTGCTTTTACAGATACAGTTTCATGTACTTGATCAATATGGCAAAAAGATAAACAAATATTAGGATTGTTAGTATTTATGTTCTCGGCAAGATTTTTACCCACACTAGCAAAGTACTCGTTCACTTTATCAATCGAATCACCCGGTGAGGATTTCGTACTTAATAAGTCCAAACTATTATCACGTGATTGTTTTCTATAAGTTATGTCTTTTATGTGCTTCCAGAGAGATTTAGTTGATTTAGTTGATATTGCTAGAAGTTTCCTTTCATATTCTCGCTTAAGTTTCTTAATCAATTTAGTAACATAGTTGCGATACCTTTTATATGTAATTTTTAATACTTCATTATAAGGATCCGATCTTAGCTTTTTTTGCATACAATTCCTATTTCGTATACATTTTAAAATACCTGTAGTTATCCATGGTTTAATTTGTCGCTTCTTACTAGGAATATTTACTATTTTTGTATTTTCTTCAATTGATTCTCTTATTTTATAAATTAATTGATATATGATATAGTCTGGATTATCACTAAAAAGAAGGTGCGATAGGTTTTTTTGAGCTAGACTGGCAAGTGCTTTATGAAAGTCAGTGTTATATTTAATTTTAACATTAATTGCGTTTTGTTTAATATTACTTAATTTTAGTAATATCATAGCATGATCTGTGATAGTAGTATTTAATACAGCAATCTGAGCAAAAATAGTTTGTTGATTTAATTTTAGTATAAAATGATCCAGGCAGCTGTTCTCTCTTGTAGGGATATGATGTCCCGGTAATAGCCCATACGTAGAAAGCATATTTAAGTAGTTCGACCTATTCATTATTTCATATGTTTGTTCTGTAAGTCTAGGTGTTATATTTATATTAATATCTCCTGTTATTACAATATTTGAATGTTTTTTTAACGAGTCCAAATGTTCACTAAGAGAACTGATGAATTGCTCTGCATTGGTATTAGATGGTGACCTATATATGCCCAGTATTACTAAGTTTTGTAGTTGGATTTGTATGCAAGACGCATGTACCAAATTTATTTCTTTAACATGAGATGAAATATTTTTTTTTATATAAATCACTACTCCGTCATTTTGATTTACATGATAATAAGTGTTATAAACATGGTAGTTATCTGGACATGGAATAGGTTTAATAGATTGAATCCTACATTCTGTTAATATTAATATGTCTGCATTAACTTGTAGAGAAGTTAATGTCAGTTGAAAATCTTCATAATTTGAATAAATACTTCTTATATTCTGGGATACAATTGTGAAGTCTGTATTTCTAAATTTTAAATATTTGTTTAAATCTTCTACATCACATTGATATGCACAAGCTATCTCTATATTGTCTAATTCTTGTAAATTATTGAAAATATTTTTATCCATAGACATTATTATTAAAGACTAACGGCCAAGATCGAATGTTACAAACGTTCATAATACTTTGATGTAAGCGTGGGACATAGTTTGCTATATATAATTTTGTAAGTAATTGAAGTGTGTTTATAAAATTTTTAATTTTATATTTATAATATTGTAGTTTAGGTATGTGTTTTATTAGAAATATTGTAAATTGTAATTTTTTGTAAATAAAACAATCACAAAAATACTTGCGGTACGAACTTAGTAACCCATTAAATAATTTTAGGTACATAATAAACTTTTTAATATAAAATACTTTATTTTCAGTTTTATTGTTGTATGAGAGATGATTTGAAGCTAAAGATACTGTAATAAATGTATATAGTTTTTGTATATATGACTGTGAATTACGTGTGTGAATTAAGAGTTCCACTTTATTGTCGTATAATAGATAATTTGAAGCTAAAAATACTGTAATAAATGTATATAGTTTTTGAATGTGTGACTGTATATTACGTGTATGCATTGAGAGTTCAGTTTTATTTCTGTATGAGAGATAATTTGAGGCTATAAATACTGTAAAAAAATTATATAATTTTTGTATGTATAACTGTGTGTTAAGTATGTAAATTAAGAATCTGTGTTTATTTTGACTATTTACAATGATGCTTAATGCTAACAATGCAGTGCCTACAGTTATTTTGTACAGTATTACATTAATCCGAGTAATAAACATAGACACAAAAAACATAACCATACCAAGAAAGAGTCATGCTTGCAATAGACTCTGTACTTGAGCCTCGTTTAAGATCGTAATAATAGGAGAATCATCGTGTTTTCTGACATAGACTTTACCATAGGCAGTCCAGCAATATTTATACTCCTTTGTTTTTGAAAGGTCTCTAGCTAGAAAGTACAAGCGGGAAGCCTTTGTCGTTAGATGTTCAGCTACGTAAATTGGTGTATCCCCTGCAGAGCGTAGACTCAGGTGTTTGGCGCAGAGCTTCATTTTATTATTTTTTTTGTTGTAATTCTTACACATTTTTAATAATTCCGTTTTTATGAGGGTAGATGTACTTTCTACAATAATTGGGGTATTCATGCTTTTTTCTTTTTTAGGACGAGTTCTATAAATATCTTTTATGTCGGATTTGGTGAGTCTACAGCCTACTTCGTTAGCAAGGCATATCACCATATTTACCAGCGTTTCCTTTGTTTCCTCTTTTTGTCTAGGCACATTTTTAATCTCCAAGCTTGATTTTCGGGAGTCTTTTTGAAGATCTTCAATTTTGTTCTCTAATAGAGTAATATATTTTTTGTCTTCTTTTGCTTGTGATTCTAATGACTGTATTTTCTTCTTAAATTCCTCGTTTTGGGCCGCGAGAAAGGCGATAGATTTCTCAATATTTAAGTTAGTTTCTTGTATAGTTCTCTGAGAAGCGGATATATTTTGAAGTTCTTTTTTTTGCGAGGAAAATAATTCAGTTATCATCTTTTTCATTTCGGCCTTAAAATCTTCCATATCCACCTTAAAATCATCCTCCCTCCGTCTTTTGTTACGATAGCAAACATTATAATTTGGGGGTGTTACAACATTAGTTTCCGTATTACTAATATCCGTCTCCGAAAGGGACTTGTTTATAGTTACGTCCATTTTAGACTTCGCTATTAGGGGACAATAACCAGTAAAGAGTTGTTATCTCCCACCACAAGAGGTAGGTAGGTAATCTTACGAAGCCAAATAGGTACGTCACCACAGAGAAGTTAACTGCGACGCCTATTTCTAAGCAGGCGGAGTCAATGATCCAATCATGCAAATTTAACATACGGTCGGTGGGGGTGGAGACTCGCCTTGAAGATAGTGGATGCTGCTCGCGCGCTGTGTTTGAGTACCAGGATGTAAGAACTTTATAAGGCAACAGGTGTACTCACTCGAAGGTATACTCTTGGTTGTTTATGCAGTCCTATTTTTTACGCACTATAAAATTTGATTTAAACATTTATTTTACAAACTGAAGAAAAAAAGAACTTGTATCACACAACTGCACCTTGCGGCGATCCGTAGGGAAGGGAAAATATCAAAAGATTCAATTTGTTTTCTCACAACTCTAGAGTACAGTAGAGCGGCCTTAACAAAAGCGCGTAACGGGCCATGTGATACAGACTCTCACACGAGGACGTAAAGTGCATTTTGATTTAATACACGCACCGCAACAATCGGAAGGCTATTTTAAAGAAGGTCGCATCCGAGGCGTGCAAAGTATTATGAACATCAGCTACGTTGTAACTAGGTTTAAACTCGCAAGTTTGCTATCAGAGAGTGATTCTTCTGTACTTGTAGTATTTGGTATTATTACTTGTAATAATACCAAATAATTGTAATTGGTTTCACAGAAAATTTCAATATAAATGAAAATTTGTATTTAATAGATATTGTTTGACTTTGCAAATTTATCTAGATAGCAACCCAAAGAAAAAAAATTCATTCGACGTCGAGCGAAGTTGGCTCCCGGGTTCTTTTTCTTTAATGTAAATTCTTACCTTTCCATACGCAACAATGACGTTGTTGAGCAGATAATATACATAAAGCTATATCTAAGTTGTTTCCAACAACAGCCTCTTTCAATCTAGCTGATGATCTTCTTGTATTTCGTACTTGGGAGAAGTATCCGGCCTGAAATGACAAATTTATCAATATAATACCCTACATTCTAAATTTATAATTACTATTAGTGAACGTAACGTACTATTAGTTACGTATACATAAATATTAGTGATACTATCAGAACTTTAAATAAGAAATGTGTGTTTTGTTTTAATATTTTTTTTTAATATCTAAGACATGTTGGTTTCCTCATATTTGCCTTCAAAGCCGAAAAGGTGGTAAGTCAGCACTTAAAATTGATAAATCATTATGATAGGAATTACACAAACACATTGTTAAGAGAACAAACATTTAAAAAAAAAATTTTTTGCATTTTAACAAATTATACAATCGTTAATGGAGAGTAGTTAATAAATAGTGCCCAAATACTTAAACGATACCCAATTTTAAGACGCCGTTAAGTCTTAAAATAGAGATTGACACTGTGATTTAAAAGTTGACAGTTTTTAATGAAGTTTAAGTACTTATACTTTATTACCCAATGTTTACAAAATCAATGTTCATATAACCTCAAATACCATAAAAACAAAAAATTATTGTGCTAAAACTTGTTTACCTCGCCTTTAAGAAGTTCACCTCCAGCCATGGCATCAAGTTGTTCAGGCGTCATTTCTTCTGCTGCTTCAATGCCAGCCATTTTTTGTACTATTTCTTTTAATATTAACAAATCTTGACTGTGTTTTGAAAAAAAAAAAACATTTTATTATAAATTATTAATGATATCAGAAATTAGTATAACATAATTGATAATTTTTGCAGGCTAATGCATTTATTGCTTTTAGCTAGCTGTTGTAATGTAGAGACCCATATAGTATAATATGGTTTACTTCATAAGTACCATTTTAGTTATCGGTAGGTTCTAGTTACGGATTATCTTCAACATCTATTTACTGAATCTAACATGGTCTTTTATATGCGCTCGTATTTAATTAGGACTACAATCTTCAAATCAAACACTTAACATACATTCTTGAAATTAAACATTTGTCAGGTTCTGCTAGTGATGATACTCCATTTTCAAACTTAATGAAATTCATTAAAGTATAACGAAGTGTCTAAATTAGACTCTAATGTAATAATATTGAAATTTACACCTACTCTATAGCGTGTACACATCGCTAACTTTAATAATTAATACATTAAAAACAAATAATTATGTTATTTTATTGTCTTCTGTTATTATTATAATTAAAGTATCATCAGTTAAGGAAATTTATTTTCTTAAACGCTATTATTATTGAAATTAAAATGGTTAGTCTTTTTTTTTTTAAGAAATACAGATTATAATAAATCCATAGTAACCATCTTTAACGAAATTGTTTTTCATGTAATTATGACACAAACCGGTTTTAGCAACGATAGGCGAGATTAGTTTATTTTTTACTATACAAGAATAATTTAAAATTAAAAAATTTGTACTACCGACTTCAATATAAATTATTAAGAATAACTCAAAAGCTATTGGTCATAGATTGATCAAATTTATAAGGGACCACATGAGAAGCACCAGTTTTCAAATAAAAAAAAAGAATTATCGAATTCGGTTCACCTAGAAAAAAGTTATTAGGTAACAAACATAAAAAAACATACAGTCGAATTGAGTACCTCCTAGTTTATACAGAAATTTAATTTATGGATATGTTACAACTCAAAGTCAATATATTTACAAGTAAACAACGTCTTCCTAACCATTGTGCAGGTATCTAAATAAAATGCATCCTGAATACTCACTACTCATACTTTTTCGTTTTGGAATATAAAAACAAATCCAAAACAAAATAACATAGTTAAATAATTTCCATAAGACAAAAACCAATCAAAATATTATTCTGTGTCAGATGTAATATTAAAATATTTAGTACCTCTGTTGAGCCTTCAGCCTGTTCGCAACAAATTGCAAAAGTGCAGTAAGTTCTATATTATGTTTCTTAAATGCTGCTCCGGCAAAAGCAGCTAACGCCTGCAACCATGGAGGATGAGCTGCTCCCCCACTATTCGCCTTTCCGGCACATAATGCCTCTAACAAACAATAACCCAAGACATCTAGAGATAAAGATGTCAGATACTTCAATGACTCCACAACTGGTCCGATCAGATTGTCGTAAGTCTGAATCTAAAAGAATACGAGAATCATATCATCATTCATTAAAAAATTAATTAATTATATATGTTTGTTATTTTCATCTCTGTTTTGCATAATTAGATGACGTACATTATTAGTTCTATTGTGATTTATGTTACTACAACTATAATTAATGTTAACTTACAACAATGTTACTTAAAAAAAGCAGTTATTCACGCGTCCTAACGCTTTTATGATAAAGTCTGACCCAAATCCTACAAAATTCTACCAAATTATTAGATAAAAAATTGCGCAAACTTTAAAAGAAATTGATGCGAACAATTTCGGGACCACTTGTAGTTGTGGTACTTTCAATGTGTATTACATATTTGTATAAATTGTGGGTATTTTTTATAAATATTTATTTTTAATTTACATTTTGAGACAATAAAGAGTAACTATCAAGGGAATAAAAAGAGCCATATTAATTTTATGCAAATATCTTGTACCAAAAGTATGTGAATATTTAGATTAAAATTTTTAATTTGGTAAGCATATTTGGGACAACACATTGACAATAAAAAATACATTTTTATACCTTACCGGCTTCGCCTGGGTGTGATCTAATAATGAGGTGTATATTTACATTTAAGATAACCATCAAAACAAATATAGCTTATATCAATTCTACCATTACTCTTTATATATAAGTGAAGTTTCATTACAATTGGTTCAGTCATACCAAAGATTAGCATGCATAAAACCCCTACGATCAATAATAGGCAGTTATTTCGGTATTACAAAAGTACAGACACTTCATTTTTTTATATGTATAGATTGAAGCATTGGACAATATGCTGTTATGCACACCACACACACACAGACACAAATAGATGTCAATTTAAAAATTTAATTAATTTCCAGTATAATAAAAAATTGTACGACTTTATAGTTACCTGTAATAGCATGTAATCAAATAAGAAGGCAGGTGCAGCATGAGACAGTTTTGCAATTAAGCGTCCTTGTGGTTTTATATTTTCTTTTGAAACACGCTTCATAATATGTTTAATCCTTTGTAGGGAATTGCCGCGTACACGCATTAGCGCTGGTATTCTTTCACCAGACTCATTTTTCCAGCGCGAATACAAGCAATATCTTTAAATAAACCAAAACCACAAAAGTCATAATTATTTGCATGGATTCTTATATTATTCAACAAAAAATAGACTCATTGTACTTAAGAATAATCTTACATTGACTATTAAAATAACGTAAAAGTAAGGTAAATTAAAGCTTACAGCCTTTACAGGTCCCACAGATGGGCACAGGCCTCCTCTTATTTGTGGATTTATGGAGCATGTAGTTTACATGTATTCGAAATACAATATATTTATTTTGCAGACATGTAACTCTCACCATACCGTCACTGCCGGGTATGTGGTAACAGAACTTTAAAACTGTAATTAACAATTCATCATTGCTACGGCGCCCGCTTGCTATTAGCCCGATTAGCCCCTGATTAAAATTTATTGCTTAGTTTGGAACTCAATACAAAGAATAGTTTAATAATCACATTCGCAACTATGCCTCATTCAGAATGTTCGAAATTAGCATGATCAAATTTTAATAAAATAATAAGCATTAGTTAGGTCATACATGTTGATGAAAAAGTTATGTAAGAATCTGACTGAAAAATTTGCGATGGGCAAGGTGGAATTAGAGAGGGGATGGGAAGTACAGAGTAGGATTTTTTTCGCATGATCACGGAGAAAATTTTGGCCAAAAACAGGAAGATTTCTATATATTTTTAAACTTGGAAAAGGCCAAACACAAAATGAACAAGTCCACTCTTTGTCTTACTGTGAACAAGTTTGCGTTATGTGAAATGCTGGTCTAGTTTGAATTGAGCACTGGACTGATGATACAGACATTAAAATCTTATAGGGACTGTAGTGCTTGTCAGGTTCAACAGGGTATCGACAGTCTGATTTCCATCCATGAAGGTCACACAGACAGGGTTGCGAAGCATGCCTGTGTGTGTAGACAGTTAATAGTAAAGTTTGAAAGATGAAGAATGTTAGTTAAGAATGTGTAAGCCGTTAAACATTGTACGCCTACAATCTAAGACATATTTTGCGTCGTCGGCGAGCGAATTGCAGATGATAGTTACTTTAATTAACATATCTTTAAAAGAAAGGAGAATAATAGATAATGCAAGTAAAACAATAGTGATGGTTTTGAAAAAGAAGAAAGTAAAACATTAGGAAATAAGTGTAGTTGGTTGAGCAAGAGGATGCGTTTGTGTATTTAGGACGTATTTTAACAGGGATAACATGTTTGGGATAAGCTGTGTAGTGGCCGGTTTAAGAATGTACACTACCCCATATCGTCCCATGGGTGTCGTAAGAGGCAACAGAGGCAAACAAACCAGGCGATGGGCAGCAGCATCTTCCTAAATTCCTAATAACAACTAAAAATAAAAACTGCAACCTATGGGGAGGCCTACACTCAGTAGTGGACTTTCAGTAACAGTGACACTAATATTGAATGAAGAGGTAGGCACAGTTAATGAGGCTTACTCTATTGTGGGAAGTCACAATGTTTTTTTTTTATAGAAGAGGGGGCAAACGAGCATGCGGCTCACCTGATGGTAAGTGACTACCGCCGTCCATGAACAACTGCAACACCAAGGGACCCAGGGGAATTGCAGATGCGTTGCCGGCCTTTTAAAAAGGAGTAGGCTCTTTTCTTGAAGGTCCCTAAGTCGTATTGGTCCGGAAAAATCGCTGGTGGTAATCGATTCCACAAGGAAGTTGTGCGAGGAAGAAAACATCTTCTAAATCGCACAGTGGTGGACCGCTAATCGTCCAGATGGTGCGGATGGTATCGGGAGTTCTACCAATGTGCGTTCGTGAAATTTGGCGGCTGGGATTAATCCGAACAATTCCTCAGAGCACTCCCCATGGTAAATGCGAAAGAAAGTGCAAAGGGATGCAACATCTCTTCACAGCGCCAAAGTATCGAGCCGATCGGAAAGGACTCGGTCGTCGACGATTCGAACCGCTCTGCGCTGGATGCGATCAAGTGGAAGGAGCTGGCACTGGGGAGCCCCAGCCCAGAGATGGGAACAGTATTCCATGTGAGGCCGAACCTGCGCCTTGTAAACTTGCAGTCAAAATGTGGTCATTAAGAAGTATGTTAGTGCTCATAGTATGTTTGCTGACACTGAATGATATGATGAGAAATTGTGTGAATGAGAAAAGTATGCAAATTGATCCGACCCAAAGATGAGAGAAAGGAATGCTTCAGTATTTTGACATAGAAAGAATGAATAAGAAAAGAGTGACAAAGCAAAGGTTATACTGCAGAAGTGATTAGCAGGGTCGACAAGAGACAGAAGTTAATCAACGAAATTAACGACATATTGAAAATGGACCAAGTTAAGAATAATCTTAACCGACAAGCATGTATGTGTAGGCACATGGATATCAAAGAAACGGGAGAGGTGTGTCAGGTTTGTGGCAAATGGAAGTCCGTTGTCTTTGCCTACACTTCTGGGTAACAGGCGTGAGAGTTTATGTTTATGCATATGCTTCTGCGAAGCGTCATTGCGTTATCTCATTCGCCTGCATAACAAATATAAAAAAATGTTCTATAGTACATAAAAGTCACTTGACTGCAGAAATTGCAGACCAAAATCATCATCATTTCAAAGTTACTGTTAGATGTAGGCTACAAGAGCTTAGGAAAAATATAGTAGTGAACAGTAATACTCTGAATCTATTCCATACTATAAAATTTTGTATAATTGACTATACAAATTTTTGCTATGATAAAAGCATGCAAAACTACAATTACAACACACACTTTTGGTTACATGAAATTAAATGATTTTACCTGCATTGATAAGGGTATAACTTCAGCAATGTGTACACTTCTTCGGCCATACAACAATTTCCTTCCATAAGAGTCAGTGCTGGCAATATTGCAGCATCAAGCACTGTAAGAGCTTCATGATGTAAAGGGTCCTCTTGCAATGAACGCGCCGTCCTTAATATACGAATTATCTTAAACAAAATTGTAAATTATCTTCAGTAAAATAAAGGCATTTGAATATAATATTCATCAATTACATATTACAGCATACATACTTTGTACATTAAAATAGGGTCATAATGTAAAGAAGGCCCTAATATTATTAGAGCTGGAATGACAGTCTCCTTCATATCCTCAAATGTTTTACAAGCAGGGGGTGCTAAGTGTGATTTCAAAGGCGGTACTGGTTTACCAATAATTTTTGGAGCAACTCGGCAATGTCTGTAAAAATTGAAAAATGTTTACTTTCTAATCACTTTAACTAAAATAATTAAGCGGAATAGATAACACGATGATGTTATGACATAGTACCTGAACTACCTAGCTTTGCTCTGTATTAGAATAAAGACTTGTATTTCTCAAGGATGACACAAATAGATAAAACACATTTACAAAACTACACTAATACAAAATTTTATCCAAATTGTTAGAACCGTCATATTGGGTTAGCAAGTAAATATGTAATGAAGCACTTTTATAAAACATTTTGGAACACTATGTTAGGGGATACTCCTCTAGTATAAGCTATTTAGTAATAAAATAGTAGAGAATATCCAAAATTGATAAAAACAAATTTCTTTAAAGACGGAAACCATAGAGTCCGACCGTAACGCCTTTCGGATTAAGCTACAATTGCACTCATATGCAACCATGCAACAATTGGTTGAGCAACTCAAAATATTCGACCACACAACTATTAAAAATTATTTGCACGCTCTTGGCTTTATGAAAGTTCTTACTAGATGGATTCCCCAAATGTTAAGCGACGCTATTCGGAGGATAAACGTATCAACTGTTCGATCGTAAGGATTTATTAGCTAGCAGATTTAGCGACAACAGCCAACAGGTAGTTAAATTACGAGAATAGCACGACACAACTTCTAGATTCAAAAGAAAAATGCTCCGCTGCATGTTGCTTCAGTTGCCCTATGTCAGCTAGAATAGTTTGTCAGAGATATGTTACCTCAATCAGCTACGTTTTCACATTTATACAAATAAAATTGTAGTGTCTGTTTGTAATGTCAAAATAACAGTTTTTTACTAAATGCATATCAAGTATATACAGTACTTATAACAAAAACACAATTTTTAAAATGTCTGTCTGTATGTTCCGGCTAATGTCCGAAACAGCTAAGCCGATTTTGACGGGACTTTCACTGGTATATAGCTGATGTTATAAGGAGTAACTTAGGCTACTTTTATTTTAGAATAATTCAAAATTAAAAATTTTGTACAGCCAACTTCAATATAAGTTATTAAGAATAACTGAAATAACTCAAAAACTATTGGTCTGACCTTGATCAAATTCATATGGGACCACACGAGAAGTATCAGCTTTCATACAAAAAAAAGAATCATCGAAATCGGTCCACCCAGTAAAAAGTTATGAGGTAACAAACATAAAAAAAACATACGCGTCGAATTGAGTACCATCTCCTTTTTGGAAGTCGGCAGAAAAGAATTAGGGTTCTGCGCAAAAACATTAAACAAATGAAATCCAATTGTAATAAACTACACGCGGGTGAGGTCGCGGAGAACAGCTAGTCTTAATTAAGGATAGATGTAGGTGTCTAAGGGCCACAACATTCACTTACCACCAGATGAACTATATACTTGTTTCACTCTTAATCCATAAAAAACACCTAGACCAGAAAAAGGCACTCCTCTTCTGAATCTGATTAGCCAAAATCATAAATATTACAAGTATTCATTGATACTGAATCACTTGCAATACTTATGATCTTGTAATTTTATTTACTGTAAATAAATTCTAAATTACATTTTATCATGATCAAATTTGTTTTAAAATTAAATCAAAGATCTGAATAATTGACATTATTTTTATTACAATTACATATTGACGGCTCCGTGGCGCAGTGGCTTAGCAATCAGTTGTTGCGCTGGGGGCCGCGGGTTCGAATCCCGCACGGCACAAGTATTTGTATGGCCTACAAATATTTTTTCCGGGTCTCGATGTTTGTCCTTGTGCAATTTATGTTTGTAAACTGCCTCCACGACACAGGAGAAAATCCTAGTGTGGAGGTAACGTTTTTTAAATAAAATAAAAAAAAATTGTATCAGTTTGACAACAATTGAATATTTAATTCACTGAATGTTTTAGCAACTTTAAAAAACGTCTACCAACATTTTTCTAGTTTAGTCAATATACTAAACATTAAATGGTTCACTTCTAAAAGTATTTACACGGTCAGTTCATATTAGAGACTATTAGATCAACTAAGATAATGATTTATGTGAAATAAATAATTTGTATTTCAACATCTACTCACGTCCTATAAAGTGGCTCGACGAGGGCGTGCAACATGGCGCACAAGGCCTTAGCTGGTCGTGCAGCCAAGCATGTGGTTGGCAATCGCGCGGATAACGCGGCGAACTCTTGCCACGCGGTCACTTTTAACAACGCCTCACACAAAACTAACTTTTGATTACTCCAGTATTCCTGTTTTCGAAAAAAGTATTGTCTCACTGTTATTTCATAAAATACTACAGAATTAATTTAAAAAGAATAAAAGACTCAGTGTATGAACATTATAACCACAACAACATTCTTTGCGTAGATTTTACAAAAATAATAAACAAATAATACTTTTGTGCTTAAATTTCTTACAAATCCCAACCAATCACTTCTTACAAATTTCTCTTAAACTCAATGTATGAATGGGTAGAGAACTTCAACAGCCTAATATACTATATTGTGTTACGTTAGTTAAAAATTTAACTATATTTTTAATAAATAATTAGGTTTACTTGGGGATCAGTTTTCTCTTCAACAAACTCAGTTGATCCATTGGCTTGTGGGCCCTTGGTTGATACAATGTTGAGCTTACGAATATAGTCTTGTACTGACTTCACTTCTTTTTCGGCTTCCTTGGCCATTATGGTATCATCCGGACGTAGCTAGGAAAAAAGATATTACTTAATTATGTTTAAATTGAATTCAGACTATTGGTAAAACTATAATACAATATTGTTTGCATACCCAGGGATAGATGTCATCTAATGAAATTACTTGGTGTTGCAATAGTAAAGCTATAACAGTCATTAAAGGTGGTGGCTCTTTATAACTTTCTAAGACTTCCATATTTCCCAGTTTAAAACCCAAAACTTCTGATATAACTTGAGGATCACCCATATAATTTTTTATAAGGGATATAAATAATTGATCTAGGTGTGGTCGAGCCTCAAATGATTCTAGTATTATGTCTAAAACCCTATTTGGATCCAAGTTGAAACATCCTGCAAAATTGAAATAATAAAATACAAGAATAGAACAAGCAACTGTACTGTAGCGCTACTTAGTTAGAACTTAAATATAGAATATCCAAAATGAAACCAAAATAAAAATATCATATTCCCAACCACATACCTATAAGAGACTGAATAATTTCTAACAGTGTTTTCCATTCAGTATCTTCTGATATTTCTTGATTTAGTTCCACAATTAACTTAGCATATCCTTCACTTTCTTCTCTAAATAAATTGAATTTACGCTGTTTGTAACTAAAAATAAAATTCATTGTAATAACCTTAAAGTAAAAAAAAAAGTATTATTACTTCTCAATACACTTACTAAAGTTTTGTCTTGATTTTTATAAACTTTGTATAAAAATTTTTGTTTTTTAATGTGCCAACATCTTGTAATGTATCAATTTCTAAACGTTCTTTAAGAAGTTTGTCAGATATAAAAGATTCCAATTCCCTAACAATGTAGCAAAAATTTGTTCTCTCCTCACTTTGCACTTCCGCACATGTTTCTGCATCAAGTATGCTAATAATGTCTAAAATAATTGATGGTATATCCGCGTGTAATGCCTGAAAACAATTTAAACGGATAATATTTTCATTAAAGTCTACAAAAATATTAATAATTACACTTTTGACTTACAGATATATCATGAAGTACAGAAATGACTGCATCTTTTTTCAAGTTACCATGAAGGCCACAAAGCAACAAGTCATATATATTTTGAGATAAGCCTGACAATTTTCCTGATTTACTAAACAAGGGACTTTTTCCTTCATCCTTAATAAACTGTGTCACTGTTTTTATACTGTAAAGAAAAAATTAAATCATAAAAAAAGTTAATTACCAAAATGAATATTAAAAAAATTATAATTTTAACTGGAAGAAATTTAAGCTTTTGTAATTAGACATGTTCCATGTATGTGATTGAAAGTTGCAGGTAATTTATTGAAGTTTTTGTATTAAAATAACAAAACATAGTTATTTTTTTATGCTAATTAGTAAAATCGAATTTAACTTTTAACTTTTATTTAAAACGTAAATATCATGTGTTTGAAAAAAGGACTCTCAATATGAAGATAGTGACATATTGAAGATGGGCCAGATTAAAAATACCCTTAACAGATTTAGAGTATAAGCATGTATATGTATGCATATGGAATTAAAGGAGGCATGAAAGGTGAGTCAGGATTGTGCCAAATGGAAGTCCATAGTACTGCCTACTATTCTGGGTAACAGGCATGAGTGTTTATATATGTATTTATTTCATACTCTTGATTTTTCTTTATACATACAATGCAACTTTCATTGCATACAATAATTTCACTTCATAAATTTAAAATGCAACAGTAAGCTATTTTTTGATAAATTTATATATCATAAGACTAATTAAAATTTTATGAAAAAATTATAAATAACTTGTGGATTCATACATTGTTTTAAAATTATGCCAATTTGAAGCTTTTTGGTACATATTTTATTGAAATTCTGGTCATAAGGTTTCCTGACAATCTGCAGAAAATGCTTAATTTCTGACCAAGCCCGCAGGGTGAACCAGTTGTTCACACTTTGGAGTTGTCTACCATCCAACAAACCTACCATCTCCAATATTACTTTTCCCAATTATAAATATAATATAAAATTTGATATACAACAAGAAGCAACTTTAGCTGCTATCAGACTCAAGAGCCTAAATCTTTGGAGTAAGAATAGTATCCCTCATACAGGCATAATTGATAGAATTCACTCAAAAATTCCTATCTTACAAGTCAAGTACGATAAGATTCTTAAACAATTTGTATTCGATAAGAAGTACAAGATACAATTAAATGAAACCAGCCACCCGGAAGGATTAAGCCCAAAAGAGCTTAGTTTTCACCGATGATTCTAAAACAAATGAAGGTGTAGGTTCTGGAAATTTCTCTGAAGACCTCAATATCCACATATGCACACCGCTGGGTACCTATAACACAGTCTTTCAGGCGGAATGTATGGGTATCATTCAAGCGGCCATAGCAATAGATGCTAGGAATGTTAATGACTTCCCCATCAGAATACTGACCGAAAGTAGGGCGGTACTACAAGCTCTGAGTTGCAATGTGGTGAACTCGGGACTAATATATGAATGCCACCAACGATTAAATGAGGTATGTAAAATCAACAATTTGACTCTGCAATGGATAAAGGGACACAGTGGATCCAGAGGCAATGATGCAGCAGACGAACTGGCCAGAAGAGGATCGGCTCTGGCCACTTCACTAATCTACACGCTCAGCTTTGAAAAAATCTAGTACACTGTAGACAAGCTAGGCCCTGCCTGAAATAAACAGTTGTTTAACCAAAGTTCTATACTGAACAAGCCGCAGATCAGGATAGTAGCATGTACTATCACAGGACATGGCACCTTTAACAAGCATTTATTTTCTATAGGTGTTACAGATAGTCCCCTGGGCAGGGTATGTATGGGGGAAAAAGAAAAGGTGGCCCACATGCTACTGAAATGTCTGGAGGTCGCTACATACAGGGCTAAACATCTCAGCACGCCGGGATCACTCCCCGAAGTTGCATGCAACATCAAAGGACTGTTGAGCTTCTTCCAGGAGATCTCTTGGCTCGAAAAATCACATTATTCCTGCTCACACACAAAATATGCGCATAGATGTGGAGTTGCGGAAAACAGCCCATCGTAAACTAAACTACTTTCCCCAACAGACTTAAACCTATTGATGTCTCTGTTCTAGCTATGTTAGCTTACGAAAAACTAGTTTAGCCATGAAAAAATTTATTTGTCCTAAAATCGATTGGCAATAAATATTTTTTAGAACCCATGGGCTATCATCCTTTGCCAGTATTTGACAGCACAATCAAAAACAATTTTAACCATAAAATCTCATTTAACTAATATTTTTTCAGTCAAAAAGTCACAGATAATTTTGAGTAAATTTCAATTGTGAGGCAAATCATAAAATTTGATGTACGTCCCTGCCATTACATCAGATTTGACAAACCACAATTCCTTTCTACAGAACACTGATTCCTACCAAGGATGATTCAAGAGGCTATTAAAATAAAAATAAAAAATCCAAATTTCAGTAGAGAAGATTTTCCTTCTGCTTGGGATCCTAAATTAATAAAACTAAATACAAGCCGTCAGTCATTAAACAACCCATGACCATGGGTGCTGTAAAGGACCCGAAACAAATTAAAAATTCATAAACTTACCTACATTCAACATCAAGTATTCATGTAAATATAAATAATCATTATAAGAATATTCAAATTTTATAAAACTAACTTACATAAATAAAACGCAATATGTCAAAAAGCACACTAATGTGAAATGAGCATAAACAAAGAAAAAAATCATAATTGTGTCCTTAATTTTCTTGAAAACTATGTGTTACAGACTTCCTAAGCGCTGAATCTTCGTAAATGTATGTTAAAAAAGTAGATGTTTCGAACAGCAGTCATTTGAAAGTGCTATCTTTGGGTAAATAATCTAAAGATGAGCTAAGTAGCTATTGAAAATGACCATACTTGATGTTAAATAACAAAAAAATATTTTACATATCCAATACTGAAGAAATAAATAGGCACTATGTTAAAAAATGTTAAAATTGCTCGAAGAGGGTAGGGTCAAGAGTACTCGGATACCTAGACGTGCATGTATGAAGAAGATAATGAATCTGAAAGAAGCGAAAGAGATATGTAAGGATCGTGACACTTGGCAATCTGTTCTCTCTGGCTAACCCGTCAGGGATTGTGCGTGAAGATAAGTAAGTAATACTTACTTACTTATGTTAAAAAAAATATTCAACCAATATCTTAAACATTTATAAAATTAAATATTAATATATATTGTATAATATTTAATTTTCAGCTTGTTAGCATATTGTACAAAACTTCACCTACTTTGCTTACAATGTTTCAAAATTCATTTTCTATATTTTATAGTTGAAACACTACCACAAAATAACAATTTATTTACTACACAAACCCATATTCCAAAGGTAAAAATTATTCACGAATTAAGATAAGTTCTATTGAATTCCATACATTAAAGTTTACAGGCTGTGCTATTATCACAAAGACCAAAGAATAAGATGATTATTTACTTTACAGGCTGTTTAAATATTATCATTATTTTTAAAGAAATCCCTATCACATGTGGTAGGGTAAGGTGAACTTGGAACGAAACAAAAACACTAGAGCTTCGTTTAAATACTTACAATTGTTCCTTTCCTGATTTTTCCCATGCTTTGCAGTAATCTGATACAAACTTAGTATACGTGTTCATGATGCAAAAATTATCAATTTATTATATTTTCATAACAAATTTATACATAAGCACAAAACAACAAGTATGCCGCAGCCATGACCATTCTACATATCCATAGATAAATATATATGTAGCAAGCTAGTCCATATCTTTTTTTTATTTGGAGTTTATGGCCTGGCATCTAGACCTTTAGGCCAAGCTAGTACATATCTTTATATCTTAGTGTTGCCACATGAGTTGAGTTAGGGATATTCGATATACATCGATGCATCGAATTCACTAGATGTTTACAATACGATGCATCGAATCGATCCGATGTTTTGGAAAGTTATTGATATACTCAATGTATCGATGTATTTTCATAAAACATCGAAGCAATGATAACCAGTCAATTGTAAAAAGGTATACTTATCTATCTCTATTAATATTATAACTTTTAAATCAGAAAAAACTAAAACATGCTCTGATTTAGAGGTTGTAAGATTAAGCCTGTTGGTGGCACTAGTTGGTAGCTGTCAGTCCCTTAGCGGAATCAAGAAATTGAGATTGGCTGGTTGTTTGTTAAAGAAAATGGTCTGGTCTGTCTCGGTCTTAAGGCGGCTACACTTGCGTGCCGCAGGCACAATCTAGGATTAACAGCGATCGGTGCAATATCAGAACTGTCTCTAAACACACACCTGCCGTTCAGTGTAAGAGTGTACCTCTCACTGCACACACGCGTTGAGAATGGCTCCAGTTTTATCAAATATCAATGAATCGGGCCTTGGCTCTTTTTTTATATAGAATTAGGGTTACATGTGAGCACAGTCCACCTGATGTTAAGTAGATACTGTGACCCATATACACCCATATTTATTAATAAAACATCTAATTAATTAATAATTACAACCATAACACAGTCCTTAAAAGCTGCAGCATGACTCTACCACGTTTAAAAACGTTACGGCGTTCAAATAATGTTCTTTCTGCGGTGCTACCGCAAAAAAAAGCCAAAAAGGAGACGCTGGGTAAAAAAGCCGCTCTTTATACTCTTCTATTACCAGTGTCGGAATTTCATATTTTTATTGGTATCCATTGTGACGTGTGCTGCGCGCTAAAGTCGCTAACGAACTGATTGAAATTGCCCCAATTGCGCTACACACGTTACAGCGAAAGCTATGATCTAGGGATCAAGGAAGGTCTTGCGCCCATATCGCTCTGCCGCAGGCCCGACATTGAAAATTGCCCCTGCTTTCATACACACATCACAATTAAGGGTCATCCCCACTCCTACACCCTAGATTGCCCCTGCGGCAGGCAAGTGAGTAGCCACATTCAGACCTTTTAACCCAGTGGACTCACCTCGCATGATAATTACCCTCTGCCAAGGTGTTTACGAAATCGATTTTATCATTACTAGAATCGTTTCCGCCGAAGTAGGCGCTGTTTAAAAAATGCCGATCGGTGCGGTTAACGTGTGCATAAAGCAGTCAAAATACTTAAAATTTACATAAAGATGGAGTTATATTCCATATGTAAGTATTTTTATTGTAATTTATGCTTTTTTTCTATTAAAATAATATCATAAACACTGACCTAATACTAAATAGACCTCGGCTCTGTACTCAAGTGTCCGAGTCAAAAGAGTTCCCAAATGCAAAAAGAGTTCCAATTGCGCACCAATCTTCGTTTGGTCGACCGATAATACATTCCAAAATGCCGTAATGTATCACAAAACGAGCAAAACTATTTATTTAGATACAAGGTACTTAGTATTTAAATTAAATTCACATTAATTGTAAAAACGAAAAATCATACCGATAATTTTCGCTAGAAGCTGCATAAGATGAACAGCCTCTGGTTGAAGTTGAAAGGCTGATAAGTTGTCGCAAGTAAAATTAAATATATAACACGCTTATATAGGTTGACCCGGAACACATTTTTTGTGAATTTTGTTCTACACCCGCCGTCCATTTAGTAGTAGGTCAATGATCATAAATAATAATTTATTTATTCTTTATTGCCTTAATATAAAAGTACACAAAGGGCGGACTTAATGCCTTGAGGCATTCTCTAATCTCTACCAGTCAACCCATGGAGTGGTGGGAATTTGACGTAGGTGTAGCGGTATTGAATAAAAACAAAATAAAAAAATAATATATATATATATAATAATATAGAAACTATACAAATATAAATAGTACATATAATTAACTGGGAGAGAATGCCTTAAGGCATTAAGTCAGCCATATGTACGATTTTTCTTTTGTGCATAAAAGTTTAAATAAATAACTACATACGTCTGTTAACAATATATTTGTTTTTAAGATTAAGATACTTTGTGTTTCGTGCAATAAAGAATATCTATCTATCTAATTGTCTAACATCCTTGAACACACACACACACACACACACACAAAAGGCGTGCGACAAAGACAGTGCTGATGAAAGAGTAGGAGATCATTCAAAATTGTCGGTTGTTTGAATGGGTGTCAGGAAGTTGACTACAGGTTATAATGTAAAGTCATAAAAAGTACTCGATGTTGAAAAAACATCCATGTTTCTAACCGATGCATCGGAATATATCGATGCACAGTCTCGATGCATCACATCGAAAAAAACACCGATGTATTTTCTAAGTGGACACCCCTAAGTTGAGTAAAGAAAGAAACCGTAACGTACAGAGATAAAACTTTATAGCTTCATACAACCGCGCTATGATAATTACACCACTACAAGCTTGAAGCGCGTGTGTGAGTAAGCTGTAGTGGCTCATCACGTACAGAGAGAAACTGCTTTAAACCGACTCGGCCAGTGCTCAAATTCAGGGTTGTGTAAAGAATAATTAGTGTAAAATTTTACAATAAATATTCTAATATAGACTCTGTGAAGATGTTCTAATAAAAAGACCTGTAAAATATTGATTTGGAAATGCTTTTCTAACACTCAACTTGCTGACAAATGATGGCGCTTGTTTGAGTTCTAGCCAATATGAGAATGTATTTGAAATGAATGTATGAATTTGATTGAGCAAAAATATTTTGATCTTGAAATAAACATTGTAAATATTGATAATGAAATATTAATACGTCTGCAAGATTATATTGCACGTCTCACAACGTGCTCTACTCTCGATATGTGGCCATACCTCAATTTCGCTACAAAAAATCGTTCTTATACTTTTAGATAGACATAATATCCATGTTATTATCAACATTACAAAAACAACAGACATTTAATTATATATAAGGTTAGTTTATTTTCTAATTGATTTACTTTAGATTATATATATGAACTGCCGTCCGTTGGTCTATGCGTCAGTGAGTCTTCTCGCTTAATAGAAATGTAAGCAGTAGATTGAGATATATAGTTTTAAATAAGATTCCATACATTCTAAGGATCCCTATTGATCTTTGTTATTGAACTCAACACCCTTTAAAAGTTATTAATAAAAGTCGAACAGATTCTGTTTTTTTTTTTTACTTGTAAAAATTATCATCACTTTTTATTTTTTCATAAAAATTAAATGAAACGCTCATGAGAGGTACACTTTTGGGTTTTCCAACCTAAAGTTGTTATGCTGTGCGAGTGCTTTTCAATAGATTATTAAAAAAAATCTTTGCATTAGATTCATTATTTACCATTTATTTAAAAGGCACAAGAAATTGTTAAAAACAAAAATTATAAAATAAAATATTTAAAATAAGTAGTTTATAAAAATATCTATCTTAAGCATATAATAAAAGCTGATAAACGTTTTGTATACTTTATTATATCCTCTTGTGCCAACCCTACCGTAGATTGAGGATTGACTAGATAAAGCATTCGCGTATGCTTTTGAGATAGAAATAGGCGGGAGGTACTTTCACTGGGTTACCAGATATTGTTCCATTTCCCCCGTTATGGGTTTATTTATATTCACAGCACTTACATTCATACAAAAAACTCAATTGTTACCATAAAAAATGTTCTTTTATAATTCAGATGATTTATTCATTTCTCTTGAAAATACATTCTGTGACTAAAAACTACGGGCGGAAACGGCGTAAAAACAGAATTATCATTCTGTATTCAACGGCGAAACGACGATTTTACTGGACATTCAATAAACTCTTTGGATTTCGACGGCACTAAGTGAAGACGCTACTAGCACAAAGTGTGATATTGCTAATAAATAACAATATGTTATGTATGTACTTAAATATTAATTAAGAATAAAAATATTAAATAATAAACAAAAATTTCCTCGTGTCGAGTTTTGTTTTTACAAAAAAAAAATCAATAATGTTTTAACATACCATTCCATCACAAGTTCAGTGCTGAACACAGACCTCCGAAAGGAAAGGCTTTCCACTTAGGTTTTGTAGTACAAAACACGGTAAAGAGGCTACTCCCGCGATTTCCTGCATGTTTTGCTAAGTTAGTGTCTTGTGTGCGGCAAGTTGTGGCGCACAAGAGAATTTGTCTGTACACGGAATGATGTTACCCCGCGTCGTAAGCAATAATACGAGATGGGGATGGGGCAGCAGCACTTTCCCGATGAAAACTTAAAATAATAAATAACTGCGGTGGCCAACCAGTATAAGGCATATTTTCACGCAGGCGTGGCAACTATGGTAGAAGTCATATCTAGGGAAGGCCTTTTTTAGGTGACTTACTTATGGTTAAGTGGCTTAATCATGTTACCTAATGGTTAAGGTGGTAAAATGTTTTAGTTAATATACGTTGTAAAGCATCAACAAAGGGTTTGTTTTTGTAATATGTTGGTATATAAAATAAAAACGAATGTTTTAAAATATTCTATTTTAATTTACCATGCAGTGTAGGATTATCTGCTACCTCATATCATTCCATGGGTGGTGTATGAGGCGACATAGGGAAACATCAAAGAAGATAAACAGCAGCATCTTCCTGATAATAGTTAAATAAAAAAAAAACAGTGGTTGAAAACCCGCTTTCCAAGCGTTGAAACTATGTCAAATAACTATAATCATGTTTATGTTCAACAGTAGACTTTTGATAGACTGTAAAGATATATATTTTATTCAAATGAAATATATAGAAATATAAAAAGGAAAAAGAACTAAATTTTGTGTACTTACACAACATTTAGAAATATTAACAATGTAACATTAAGTAAAACAAATGAAAACACAATCATGTATTAAATATAATTCAATAACATTAAAATAAACATACGATTATTTATTAATTTTTCATCACATTAATAAACAAATTTAACAAAATTTTTGTCTTCTTTCTAGAGCATTCGTTGTAATTCTTCGTTCGAGTAACTATAGAATTTCTCAAAAATATGCATTTGTAAACTTGATTTATACTTTGAATGGCAGAAATTCTTGGGTGCTGGTTGTTAGAATCGGATTAGATGGGTATTTTTTTTTTAAAAAAACGTTACCCCCACACTAGGATTTTCTCCTGTGTCGTGGAGGCAGTTTACAAACATAAATTGCACAAGGACGAACATCCAGACCCGGAACAATTATTTGTAGGCCATACAAATACTTGTTCCGTGCGGGATTCGAACCCGCGCCCCCCAGCGCAACAACTGATTGCTAAGCCACTGCGCCACGGAGCCGTCGTAACGTAAAAATTTATTATATATATATATATATATATATATATATATATATATATATATATATATATATATATATATAATTTTTTACGTTATGCCTTGTATATAATATATTTTAATGGTATAAATAATAAGGTACAACTCTTAAATTATACTTAGATGGTAATACTTATCTCTTGTCAAAAAGATTTTTATTACATTATTTATGACAATTAAATAGGTATTATCATAATTATTACATTTATTTCCAAATTATTACAACTCTTAATAATACAGAATGTCAGCATTTGAAAATAAAATAAGCAATGCTAGTCAATTTTTAATACATACAGAACAATGTCAAAAATCATAACTACTAACAAGGTCAAACTTATATCACTTATGGAGAAACAACAAGATACAACAAGAAATTATAACATTTAAAAAATATATCTTAATTATATTATAAATTACATAAGTTAAGTATATTTAGTCCACCTAAAACAATGAGGTTCATAATGTTTTGAGCATATACTGCTAAGTTTTGTTGGTTACCTATAATTACTACCAGTAGCGATTATCCAACAGTTACGGATAGCTGATTCCTTAGAAAAGCTGTGAAATAATATATTTAAAAGAAATTAATATATTAAATATACAGTACACTTTTATAACAAGGCATTTAACAAAAAAAAAATCAAGTATGGGTATCTGTGCATAAATACAATACCTATAACAATTAATACAATATCAATTGATTTAATTAAATAGCAAGTATATGTAAATGTAATGATAATATTACTCATACCAAACATTTAAAAAATTATGTACATATTAAGCTTTAGATATTGTTAATTAATACATTTACAGCCTAACATAGTTATGTCCTCCACAGCTGAACATAGGCCTCCCACACAGTTTGTCTCCAAATAACTGCAGTTGCCAATTTTCCTGCCAAGCTAGGCAACTATCACAAAAACTATAACTTTGGACTTTTGATACTGACTAATGGTAACGGTAAGTATATTATCATCAAATTTTTTCTACATCATTAATTGAGAATATTATCTTATGTTGTTGTGTTATTGTGTACCTTAAGATTAAGACTTATTTATTTATTTATTATTTTATCTATGTTTATATTTATTTTTATATTAGTATGACATATTTATTTATTTTTTTAATAAATATTCTAATGTAATTGTTGCTAATGTATAATAGAATTAATGGAATGCAATAAAGTTTTGTGCATCTGATTTCAGGCAATACATATTTTGTGAAATTAAATATACTTTGCCCAATGTTTATGTACTTGAATCCAAACATGTTTTCAGGTTGATACTTACATAATATTATTTGTGACGTCTATGTAATATGGAAAATGATTGAAGAGTTGTAGGGCAATAAGGAGTTTCCTTTAAAGCTGAACATAAAAGTGTATGTATATGTATAACATTATGTGATTCATATTTATGGACATAACTACTAATCACAATAACTATTATTATTCAACAATGCGAAAACATTATTGTACTCGCTGATATCCCTAAAGTTTCTATAATCCTTACAAATCAAAAAGTACACGTTTGTTATGACTTTAAGCTTTCGAATGACCGTTCAAATTAAGGAGCATTATCATGAAGAATTTACAATTTGGGAGTCCAAATATTTGACAAAATACATCACAAAGTTCATTAAACACATGAAATGTTACACTTTATATTCAAAACAATAGATATTAATCAGTACAAGTAGCAAATGTAAGTACAAAACAAACTTACCGATGAAAGGTATTATTATCAATTTTTCGTTGACTGATGCTGTTGCATCCTAAAATGCTACAACTTACCATCTTTTTAACCTTACCTAATAACTAAAACCCACAAACAACACTAAATTCAATTACCTGTTTGCTTATAATATCAATGTTATTCACAAGAGCTTGACATCGTTAATGTCAAATAAAGGAGGGAAAACAATCAAAAACGCATACCTAGAAAAAGACAAGAAATATAGATTTGCTTCTCCCTTACTCTTATGTCTAACTATATACGTGCATTCCTTTCACACGCTGATGACGTCACTGAATGTTTAGTCTATAAGATACAAAGTCTATGAACCCTACAAACTAAAAAAAACTAAAAACAAGTAAAAAATTTGACAGCTCCTTAGAAGATTTGCCTCTGTATGATTTTTCTTTTGGAGTTTATGGCCTGGTATCTAGATACCTTTAGGCCATGTACGATTTCTTTTTTTTTTTGGAGTTTATGGCCTGGCATCTAGACCTTTAGGCCATGTACGATTTCTTTAATCATGTGGTGTTGCCAAGTTGCCATCTACCATCTTGGAGTGGGCGTTGCGACGACGAATGGTTTACAACGACCGTTTTGTTTCCTGCGACAATGGAACCGTTTCATGTCCTGGTTTCAAACAATCTTCGTTGCACAAACCAGTCTTCGAATTACTTGGTGCGATTTTTTATTTTACGCTTATGAAAATACATTCGAGAACGCAATGATTCAACTATCTATCTCACTCGTCGCGTCGTCGTCCTTAACGTTCGTCTTTGGTTCCGCGTTCGTTTACAAGCGTAGACAGAGCCAAAACAGTATTTATCTAGTTCTAAGAAACTGCAACCAGTTCACTCGACGAAAACGCAATTCTATTCTATGTTCGATAAGTTTCATCCTTTAAGCCGTCTTGAAACCAGTTGCAACGACCGTTTTCTGCAACCGTTTTCGTCGTCGAGAAAACGTTTACGTTTCATCCGTCTAAAATTCGAAAACGACCCACCACTATTACTTCTAGCAGAGGTTGTCATAATATTTATTCTGTGGTGCTGCCTAGCCCAGTCCGTCCCCTCTACTGCCCTAGCCCGCCCTAGCCTGAGAATTTGGAGTATATATATAAAAAAATACTGACAGACGTATTTCAAATAGCACATCTCAAATATTAATTATTTTAATTGCACCCATGTAGTTTAGAAATAAAAATAGTTAAGTATCGCTCACATTATAACGCCGATATTACTTCAAATAATTAGATTTGGGTACTTTTTGCAATATAGAAAAACTGCAACATGCATGATTATAATTGCACTATTATTAGAAATGCATATAATGTAATGATAAGCACAAAAAGTTAACGAATGCACAAGCCCTACCCTAGCCCATATATACTCTTTGCCCTAGCCTACGAATTTGGAGTATATAAAAACTAAAAAATACTGACAGATTTATTTTAAATAGCACATTCCAATAAACTAATTATTTAAATTAAATTGCACCCATGTAGTTTATAAATCAAAAATTGGTAAATATTGCTCAGCTTATAACATCGATATAACTTAAAATAATTAAAAATGGGTACTTTTGCGATATGAAAAGACTGCACCCTGCTTGACGTTAAAAATGCATAAAATGCAAATGCAATATTAAATGCAAAGAGATATTCAAACCAAAATTTTTAATTGTCGACAAAGAGTGTATAATCACTAAGATTAATAGGTGGGACTTCCTTAGTAAAAGTAAATGTATGAAAGGGCGAGAGAGCGCTAAGCTAATTTGCCAACATTAAGACATGACATTTAACCTTTTAGTACCGACGTGCATTTTTTGTAACGTTAGTACCGATGTGAGGCCTGAGAGGCCGCGTATATGTAGTGTTTTTACAGTAAGTGAGGATTTAAAAATCCTTCTTTGTATTATTATGAAAAAAAGGGGTTTAAGTAAAAATAAGTATAAAAAGAAATTCAACGTATCACTTCTACTAGTGTAAATTATTGTTTTTATAATTTTATCTATGAATTGAGCCTACCTAGGGCTCATCCGTAGTTTAACTCTGTGATTTAAGTGGTCAAATAACGCTACGATTGCCAGTGAGTGATATGAGTAAATGTGACTATAAAGGGCCTTCTTCTTAAAAAATACAACAAAATGGAAAATATATAAAACAGAAGGTTCGAGAACAGTAGCAGAGTGAGGATTTATTCAAAAACTGAATTGCTGTACTCTTTGCATGTGACAAACTACCATGAATAAAATAACATAAAAAAATTTGCTTCTCGTCGGAAGATCCCAGCGTTGTTGCCGATTCTGTTCCTGATGTGGTACTTCAGGGTATGGAACTTGTTATTCCATCCGCTGTGGTGCCCATCGGAGACAGATCCCAGCCATGGTTTGGTCGCTCCTGTAAAATAGCATCACCAGGCCTGGGCTGACGCATCAACGTCTCGGGATGTAAACACCAGCGCTCTTAAAAAGAAGTATAATTCCGCCTCCAGGTCCTTCAAAAGCGTCATTGCCAAGACAAGGTGTGAACACATCGGCAGAATTTGCGAGAAGCTTATTCGCCTTCCTTCGGGAACCCGATCATTCTGGTTCCCCCCGTGCAGAGATGGAAGAGATGGCTGACAGAAGAGTCGCTTGGACAGCCTTGGCGAGAAACCAGAATGCACGGGTTCTGGTTTCTCGCCAAGGCTGTCCAAGGGACTCTTCTGTCAGCCATCTCTTCCATGTCTGCACAAAGAGGACGACTCACTGGCCCATGCCACAAAGGACAAAGCCGGTCTGTTAAGCTCTCTCTTTGCGCCCAACTCGACCTTATATGACGGGGGAACACACCGCCGACCATCCCACGGTGTGAGTGCTCATCAAATTTTGCTTTGGTGTATATGGACTTGTCAAGTACAATCACAGCGGCCACTTTTAGTATTTGGCCGCAATGTTGGTTCCCCTTCACTTACCACCTCTGACCAACCACATCTACTTAAACATGAAAACAACAAGGCAGGATAAAGGTCATATCACTACTTCAAAACCTTATGTAACATGACATTTTTTAAAGAAAATAATATGAAAATATAAAAACACAATAAACATAATATGTAATTTATTTTATATTAATTAATAATTCTAATTACTAGTACCTACTTAAGAATCAATAATAATTTGCAATTTATTTTTCGACATATTATCAAATAATGTGCAGTTTCGTGGTCACTTGGAGGGGAAGGCCAAATTGGCCTCTAAAAGGCTTCTCGTGCTCAGCAGAGCGAGATAGTATTTAATGCTGGCACATCGCTTGCAACTTTACAAAGTGCAAGTTCGGCCTCACATGGACTACTGTTCTCATCTCTGCCAGTGCCAGCTCCTTCCACTTGACCGCATCTAGCGCAGAGCGGTTCGAATCGTCGACGACTGAGTTCTTTCCGATCGGCTCGATACACTGGCACTGCGTAGGGATGTTGCATCACTTTGCATTTTCTATCGAATTTCCCACGGGGAGTGCTCTAAGGAATTGTTCGGCTTAAATCCAGCCGCCAAAATTCACGATACCATCCTCACCATCTGGATGCTTGGCGGTCCACGACTGTGTGTTTACTAGGAGTTTTCTTCCTCGTACAACTTCTCTGTGGAATTGTTTACCACCGGCGATTTTTCCGGACCGATACGACTTATACAACTAAAGGTAAAACAAATGAGGAATAGACATTTTTAAAATAAATAATGAAATACGGCAATTTAGTATTTTTTTTAAATACGGCAAACCAGACTGTGACATACGGCGGCTCAGATTTTTAGGATAATAACACTGCAAGAAGCTATCTGCTTACCTCTGTCATATGGAGCTACTCTACTACTCTACACTCCATACTCTGTCATGAGGTAAACTGTCATGTCTTCTGTCATATGTCATAATAAAAGTTTCTATCCGCACCTCATTATCTTCTTGATTTCAATTTCTAATATCAAGTATTTTTTTTCTTTAATTACAACATAATGCCGGCTTATGAACTAGCTTTATTGCTACGAGCTATGCCAAAGCAAGAATTAAAATCTACTCTTAAACGCGTATCTCACGCTATTTTTAATCGTGGTGGTATTATCAGAAATATTGAAAATTTAGGGTTTCGGGCGATGCCTTATAAAACTAGTGCTCACGGTTTGGTTCATCGCGAAGCAAATTATTTTGTTTTTAAAATAGATACAGCAACACAAGCTGTCGCAGACCTTAAAGAAGAATACAGTAGAGATGTGGATATAATAAGGCAGCGTGTGTTTAAAGTCCAAAATGATTGTGATCATTCATGTACATTAGAAGAGGAGATGCTACCGCCGGCATATCGCGAGGAAGTACAAAAGATGATAGAAGTAGGAAAAACTCAAGTAAATCGCTTTACATACAAATTCAAATATAACTCAGGATTAGATTATTATCCTTTCCAAAAATAAATTGCAAATTATTATTGATTCTTAAGTAGGTACTAGTAATTAGAATTATTAATTAATATAAAATAAATTACATATTATGTTTATTGTGTTTTTATATTTTCATATTATTTTCTTTAAAAAATGTCATGTTACATAAGGTTTTGAAGTAGTGATATGACCTTCATCCTGCCTTGTTGTTTTCATGTTTAAGTAGATGTGGTTGGTCAGAGGTGGTAAGTGAAGGGGAACCAACATTGCGGCCAAATACTAAAAGTGGCCACTGTGATTGTACTTGACAAGTCCATATACACCAAAGCAAAATTTGATGGGGATGGTTGAGCTTTAGATTCTTGTTTGGGCAATCAATCCTAATGTGCCCTTTTTCACCACAACTGTAACATGTTGGACCATAACGGTGCTTCTTTTCTTCCGTTACCAATTTCCTTACTTTGTTTGATTTCATGTTGCATCACACAGTTTCTACCTGCAATGTAGTAGTGCGCTCTGTAGGGACTGTTGGTGGTCTAGTTGTACTGCTGTTCAAAATTTGGAAGTCTTCCCAAATGTAAAAATAATTATTAAGTATCTCTTTTATGACGCCCAAATTCACTGGAGCGAATGATATGAAACAAATATTGCCAACAACATCATGCCGTAAATTAAAAGATATGGTCTTCTTTCAACATTATTTTATCAAAATTAAATATATTTTATTTAACTTTAAATAAATGTACGGAGTAAAAGGTATATAACGCAATTCTGATTCCAAAGTGTGAATAACTCCACATAGTGATAATAAAAATTTGTTTACATCCTGTGCATCAAAATATACAAAGCATGATAGGCAAATAGCTAGAAATTGAATTGTTCTTAAATAGCAACAATATTCATATTATATGTATAACTGAACATTGGTTATAACTTAATGTTTAATGTTGATAACTTCAGTAATCACCATGTGGTCAGTTCTTTCAATAGAGAAACGGTTTTAATAGGCGACTCCTTAATATTAGCTAGTAAATTATTATCATGTAAAGAATATAAAGAAATTGTGAGCCTCTCTGTTGAGAGAACTGTAGAAATGGCATGTTGTGAGTTTGAGCGCCTCATTGTTGTGAGCGTCTACAGACCCCATATTTTATATATGATACTTTTAAAAAAATTATAGAGGTAGTTTTTATTAAGCTTAGTAAACAGAGTAAATCTGTTGTAATATCTGGAGACTTTAATATCAGTCTCCTAGAAGCTTTCTCCACGAATATTAAATTTAGATAATTGTTTAGATCATATGGTCTTTTTAATTTATTTTTAGTGCCAACGTGTATTGCTGAATCTAGTGCAACATGTATAGATAACATTTTTACAAACGTTAAGCCATTGCAGAAATGTATAATTCAAAAATTGAGTTCTGATCACTGTGGACAATTAGTTTCTTTACCTTAAGTTCACAAAAAGCAAGTAGATGAGAAAGTTGTGGTTGTTCCAGTAAATGCATGTCACTTGGAGAAGTGTAGAAGTAACATAGTGGAAAAATATCTATAGTCAAAATATTGAGATTAGTTCAACAGATATGATACCAGACGGCGACACTGTGCCACTATTTGTATTGGGTGACAAAAATCCTAGAAGCTGGCTCTCTATTCCGGTATATATTACTCTAATCTATGCTCCAGATCTTTGGGTAATTTCCGTTAAAGTTATTGCGTCTATAATAGATAAAATCGGGCCTCAACTAGCTATTATTTTTAAGTTATTGCGTCTATAATAGATAAAATCGGGCCTCAACTAGCTATTATTTTTAATACTAGTATCGAATGCTGATTTAATGCAGCATAGTAAAGTAATACCTTTATTTAAATCTAGTAGTACATTAGACCCCGCCAATTTTAGATCTATTTCTGTACTGCCATCACTTGGTAAGATCTTTGAAAAAATTATTCTTAATCAAATGTAATTTTTTTTAATATAAATAATTTACTTCATAATAATTTAAAATTAAAAATTTTGTACAACCGACTTCAATATAAATGATTAAGAATAACTCAAAAACTATTGGTCATACCTTGATCAAATTTATATGGGACCACAACACGTGAAGTACCGGCTTTCAAATAAAAAAAGAATCATCGAAACCGGTTCATCCAGTAAAAAGTTATGAGGTAACACACATAAGAAAACAGTCGAATTGAGCACCGGCTCCTTTTTGAAGTCGGTAGAAAATCAATTTGATTTCACAAGGGGTCGCTCGACAATTGATGCCGGTGTTGAGCTGATTAAATATATCTTTAATGCATGGGAGAATTTAAAGCATGCTTTGGGTATATTCTGTGATCTATCCAAGGCCTTCGATTATGTTCACCATGAAACATTAATCAGGAAACTTCAACACTACGGGGTAAGAAGTGATGCTATTAAATTAATTATTTCATATTTATGTAGCAGAACGCAAAAAGTTATCATTAATAAAAGTTCTTCCGGATCGATGCAACAAATGGGCGTGCCTCAGGGCTTAATTCTCGGTCCCTTTCTGTTTCTTGTATATATTGATGACTTACCTTACATAGTAAGGGAAAACCATAATATAGTGCTATTTGCTGCTGAAACTTCTTTAATTTTCAAATTAAAACGACAATTAATAAAATATGACGAAGAAAATAATGCTATATCTAAATTAGCAAATTGGTTTATGGTTAATAATTAGCATTTAAATGGCTCTAAAACGAAATGTATGAAATTCATGACTCCAAATGTCAAACACATAGGCAAACATTTAAATACTAATGTAATTTAAAAAAAATCTTGGAATCAAACTTGACGCGGACCTTCAATGGGGCTCGCATATATCAAAACTAGCTAGCAAACTTAGTTTTGCAGCATATGCTGTAAAAATATTAGAAATCTCATCAGTGTTGAAACAGCTAAACTTTACTTTAGGTATTTTTTAGTATTTTGCTAAGGGGATACGCGACTGACACTGAATTTATATTTGTTTTATAGAAGAGAGTCTTAAGAACAATCTATGATTTAAAGCCTAAAGAGTCGCTGCGACAAAAATTTAAGGAAATCAATATATTAACTTTGGCCTCTCAATACATAATGTACGTTTTTTTTTTATAGGAGAGGGGGCAAACGAGCATGCGGCTCACCTGATGGTAAGTGACTACCGCCGCCCATGAACAACTGCAACACCAGGGGAATCGCAGATGCGTTGCCGGCCTTTTAAGAAGGAGTACGCTCTTTTCTTGAAGGTCCCTAAGTTGTATCGGTCCGGAAAAATCGCTGATGGTAATCGATTCCACAAGGAGGTTGTGCGAGGAAGAAAACATCTTCTAATTCGCACAGTGGTGGACCGCCAATCATCCAGATGGTGTGGATGGTATCGGGAGTTCTGCCGCGATGTGCGTTCGTGAAATTTGGCGGCTGGGATTAATCCGAACAATTCCTCAGAGCACTCCCCATGGTAGATGCGAAAGAAAATGCAAAGGGATGCAACATCTCTTCGCAGTGCCAATGAATCGAGCCGATCGGAAAGGGCTCGGTCGTCGACAATTCGAGCCGCTCTGCGTTAGATGCGGTCAAGTGGAAGGAGCTGGCACTGGGGAGCCCCTGCCCAGAGATGGGAACAGTATTCCATGTGAGGCTGAACTTGCGCCTTGTAAAGTAGCAGGCGGTGTGCCGGCATGAAATACTGTCCCGCTCTGCTGAGCACGCCAAGCTTTTTAGAGGCCAATTTGGCCTTCCCTTCCAAGTGACCACGAAACTGCACGTCACTCGATATGTCGACTCCGAGGATACCGATACTGGCTGAGGCAAGAAGGGGAGTGCCTTGAAACTGAGGAGATACGACAAAGGGGTTCTTTTTAGCGGTAAACGCGCAAACTTGTGTCTTCTGAGGATTAAATTGGACTAGATTTAGTCGCCCCCAATCCGAGACTTTGTTCAGCAAAGACTCGACTTCAGACACAAGTTTGTTCCGGTACTCAGCGACGTTGTCCCGAGAAATATTGGCACGGCCGGTGTATAGAGCATCACCAGTGCTGTCATCCGCATAGCAATGAATGTTACCAGTTAGCAACATATAATTGATATGCAGAAGAAACAGCGTTGGTGATAGCACACAGCCTTGTGGAACACCAGCGTTAATAGGCTTGTAGTCAGAGCATGCACCGTCTACAACGACCTTGATGCTCCGATCTGCAAGGAAGCTGGTGATCCAATTGCACAATTTCTCGGGAAGCCCATAGGAAGGGAGCTTCGAAAGAAGCGCTTTGTGCCAAACCGTACACAAAAATAAAAGTAGTTTTGCAAAAATAAGTGATATTCATTCTGTAAATACTAGGAACAGACACAAACTAGTGGTACCAGTTACTCGACTCCAGTGAGTCAGTAATTTATTATTGGGGGATGTATACGCTTTTACAACAAAATCCCCAGAAAATATACAAAATTTGACCTGCTCAAAGTTTAAAAACTTTAAAACTAAGTTTGTAAGAAAAAGGTTATTATAATATTAAATGTTAGATAATAACCCCTGGGAATGAGGTGATCGCTACCAAGCTATTTCTATTTTGTTTTGTGTTGTTAATTGTGTAACATACATGATTGTAAAATGTTATTTTAAAAAAAGTCTGGATTTGCTGCTGGTTCTTCTCAGGACAGAGGGTGTTTTTTCGAACCAGTGGTAATTAAACAAAAGAGTGGCTTTCAATAAAAAATATTTATAATCTATATTGAATAAAAAGTTTGTTTCTGTTTCAAATAAATTCACCCTTCCTATGGATACGATACCTGTGATAGATGTTGCTGGACTTGCTAGGTGTTTATATTCCTGTAGCATATTAAAACTATGAAAAATTTCAATGACAAATACAATAAATAAATTATAATAACAATAAAAAAGTCTCACAAAATTCCTGTGAGAGATACATAGAGAATAGTAACATTACACAGCTGAATGAACAAACAAATGTGTCTCACTTGTCTTAAACATCTTTCAGCCTGCTACTTAATAACAGACAACCTCGCCATGCGGTCGTTTGTCACCCTCACGGTGGCCAAAAGAAGAGATAGACAAGTTGAACTGGGATATTATAGGATTATCTGAGGTCCGAGGAGAGGCGGAGGACACGATAATATTCAAATCTAGCAACTTGTTCTATCACCGGGAAGGCCAGATGGCCTTCCCGGTGATAGAACAAGATCTCCGAATGAGGTGTCGAATTTATCATTCACAAGTCTCTCCTTAACAACGTTGTAAAGATTTGGATCTATAACTATGCCAAATTACAGCTTTGTAGTACCTAGGGTCTCTGATAAAACCACAGACAGACGGACGGACTTACATGACGAAACTATAAGGGTTTCTTGTTGTTTTACAACGTAAGCCTAAAAAGATAGGTACATTCAGAAAAATTTAATTTTTTATACAAATACAATAAAATCAAAACGCAAACATGGGTATACAAACATAGGCTTTTGATGACGTTTTATGGCATTCTCCTAAAGAAGGTAGACTTTACCAAAGTGATTTCATTTCTCCACTAGGAGGCGCATATTACTTTTTTCTAAGCTGCTGAGGGAAAATTAGACTTGTAGCCATTTGTAATTTTACTTTCGTAGATATATTGGGAAGCAAATTCCCAGTAGTCCTGTGTTAGTAAGAATATTTGCTGGTATACGTGTAATGGTCAGATATCAACTAGGTGAGTTTTTAAGTAATACAATGGCAACAAAAACACAAATAAAAATTTCATTAATACTTATATTTTATTACATATACCTCACCCCACTAGCTATTATTTTTGCAAATACATTTAATTTACAGACACATAACATTTACAATTTCGTAAGGTATATGTATAGCAGGGATGTATAGAATGTGGAGTTAAATTAAAAGGACAAAATTTCCTAAGGTAAATTTTAAAACGTTCCAAAAAATTTGTTTTCAATTCTAGTTTCCTGGCATTTTGAAGTTAAATGGATGTGGATAGGACTTCAATAACCTTTGATCGTAGTGGTAAACGGCATGTTCATCACCACATATTTTGCTCATGTTTGTGATATGATGCGACAATTCATTTATAGATGCCATCTGCTCTGCTAAATACACGGAGGTAATAAAATCTGCACATTGGTAGTCATTTACACTTTCAGCGACCTTGACAATATTTTCCAACATCTGTCGAAGAATAAAATAATTAAAGCATTATTAAGCAACGGGTTCGACTATAATCGGTAAGAATCTTCACTTGTAGGCTTTTTTCCTGAAGGTCCCTAAATCGTATCGTTCGGAAAATCGCCGGTGGTAAACGATTCCACAAAGATTTCGTGCGAGGAAGAAAACTGCTAGTAAAACGTACACGTACAACGTATAGTGAGATTTGTCGCGATGTGTGTTCGTGTAATTTGGCGGCTGAAATTAATCCGAACAATTCCTCAGAGCACTCCTTGTGGTAAATGAGATAAAAAATGCAAAGGGATGCAACAACAACATCCCTTCGCAGCGCCAGTGAATCGTCGTCGACGATTCGAGCTGCTCTGCGCTAGATGCGGTCAAATGGAAGGATTTGGTTCATAAGAAGCTTCGTCTAGCAACCAGCTCTATTATATCTAACTATTAATATATTCTATTATATCTTAACTATTAACCTTCTATTAACATAGGTCATTGTTGCGTTGTAGACATCTCTAGAATTGTCCTATTTGCATCGTAAAATTCACCTAGGGGATATGCTAAAAACCCTCATGACATTAATAGGTGACTGGTGGCGCTCAACCTACTAAAAATACAAATCCTATAATACACAAGACAGTGATGGTGTAAAATAATTAAATATGCAACACTTTGCAGTTATAAATTTCATTGAGCGTGAATTATTGATGGTTACCTTAAAATAGTAACATCCTATGCACATTTCACTAATAGGCCCAATTATTTTTATTTAATGAAACATTAAAGGGCAAAGCGTTCGCCAAACTGCTGCAGTGCGTGTTAACGGATTTCATAAATCTTTGAAACATTTTTCATTTCTCGGACGCGAAGTTTTCCTGAAGCACTACACTCTGCAAAGTCGAGGCGGAGTGGATGTACTGTTGTAGATCTACAGACCGCAAGGTGAGGGTTTTGGATCCTATAGAATACTTAGAAACCGGCTTCATGTGGCACCACGTCACAACTAGTCTCTGTAAGCCAGTGAGCGGTACGCCTTATAATATTTTTCATTACTAGCAAGTAAGTCGGTACGTAACAGGTAAAATCGCAATTGCGAATTTTTTGCTCTGCACCTTACCCACCGCATATCTAACAAGGACAAACTAAAACCATTTAAAAAAAGTATATTTTTTCCCTAACCTCTGTGACCGATTTTTCCATGTTAAGACTTTGTTTAAAAGCACAATACAATGTCAAATTTTCATTAACTGTCGGTGCATTAAGTCCACTTATAATAATTGCCCCTCCTCTTATCAACTGATATTCAATTAGTCGCTGCATATGATCAAGTTCCTCTTTATACATTTTCATAAAAAAACCACCAGCGCCTGGGCGTGATAAACATGGATGTAGAAAATTTGTTGCCATTGACAAGTAATCTTGAGCCGCTTGCTGCTCTGCTTGAATCTGCTGATTTATAGCTGACTCCACGTTACAATCATATTTATATTGATAATACACATTTCTCTTGATAATACTGTTCGACGCCCTTAATCTATTTACAAAAATGGCGCAAAATTTGGTTAGCATGTTTAACTATACAAAATAAAACTATAATTTTTATAGATAAAAATGGTAGAAAAATGGTCTAGATATTAAATTGAAATAAATTGTATTTTTTATAAACTCATTTTATGTCAAAAATATTTTGGCATGTGTCAATAGGTTTATTGAAAGAAACAATGAAATTTAAAAAATATATATTAGGATTACAAGTGAGATTAGGCCTTGTGGTTTATACAGGCTGTCCCAAGATGAGGTGTCCCAAGGATCAACGGCACGACTATCGCATTCGAAGCTCCGCGCTTGGTGGTTTCACACTATTGCATTTGAGCTCTACGCGTTGTCTTCAACACTGTCGCATTGGAAGCTCCACATTTTTGTTTTGCACAATATCGCATCGGTAGTTCCATGCTTCGTGCTTTGAAACTATCGCATCGGAAGCTCCGCGCTACGTGCTGTCACATTATTACATTGAAGGTTTTTTTTTATAGGATAAGGGTGACAAACGAGCACATAGTCCACCTGATGGTAAGTGGTTACTGTGGTCCATAGACACCTACATCTATCTTCGATTACGAATCAAAATGCAAATGCGTTGTCACCCGTGAGGACTAAGATGGAATGCCTCGTTACGATCACATACGAAACACAGCAGCGTTAAGCTGCTATTTTACGTTGGTATTCTGTGAGAGCGTGGTCCTTCGCCGGTCGAGCTGACCCATTCGTGCTACAACTATACTACTAATAGCTGCAGTATGGCTCTACCACGTATAAAGTTTTGTCTTCCACACTATTAAATCATTAGCTCCACGCTTTACGCTGTCATACTATTGCATTGGAAGCTCCACGTTTTGTGTTTTTCACAATATCGCATCGGAAGTTCCGTGCTTCGTGCTTTCAAACTATCGCATCAGAAGCTCCGCGCTACGTGCTGTCACACTATTACATTGGAAACTCCACGTTTTGTGTTTTTCACAATATCGCATCAGAAGTTCCGTGTTTCGTGCTTTCAAACTATCGCACTAGAAGCTCCGAACTACGTGCTGTCACACTATTGCATTGGAAGCTCCACGTTTTGTCTTCCACATTATGGCATCGTAAACACTAAACAAAGCATCGTAAACTTATCCTATTTGATGTCTTAGTGGTTTTATTGCTTCGATTAGACTTTCCCATCTCGTGTCACTAAATGGTTTTAGAGTAATACCTTTTACATTCTTCAAAAAAATTCACCACCTTGATGTTGAAGAGGAAAAAGAACCATATATTTTTGCAAAGTATTAAGAAAAATTGTAGCTCCCAGTGAGGACTTTGCCATATCGTTTACCACTAAGTTTAAAGAATGACTCCTGCAAGGAACGTAAAATGCCCGTGGATTGATGTTTTTAATCCTGGCTTTGACGCCACTTTGAATACCTTTCATATTAGATCCATTATCGCACCCTTGCTCTCTTATGTTTTCTAAAGACAATCCATGTGCTGATAATTGTTCCACGATAATTTCTGTTAGTGCCAGACCTGTATATTTCTCTATTGGTATAAATCCTAAAAAAACTTTCATTTATTACTATCTCTGACGTTCTTGAATGGTCTTGGGATTGAATAATAGAAATATACCTAATTATCATGGTCATCTGCTCAGTTTTGCTAGCGTCTGGAGTACAATCTAAAATAATAGAATAATATTTGGATGTAATAATATCTTCTATAATATGTTTTTTTATGCCGTCTGAAATTGTATTAATGAAATCATTTTGAATTGTTTTACTTAAGTAGGTTGCTTGTTTCTCCTTTTTTTCAAAACTCTGCGTACATGTTCCTGCATAACGGGATCAAATTCGGCTAACAACTCTACTAGTTTTAAAAAATAAAAAATTACAATTGATACAGTTTATTAGAAGTACCTTGAAAAGCCAAGCCATTTTAGCCAACATTTTGATGATTGTGGCTATCGTAACTGCTCCAGTGTTCTATTTCTGATTTAATTATTGTCTGTGACTCGAGATCTATCGTACGACACGATTTGAGCCTACGTAAAAGTTCTACTCAAGATTTTACAGCTTCTACATGATTTCGTGATGCCTCATAAGATTTAAGAATATCAACTACATGCTTCCAATTTTTTTAGCCATCTTCAGATAGACCGGAAGTTGTAGTTGTATTGAAGATTTTACAGCAAAAGCAATACAACGAATTTTTTGCCACAGAATATACAAGCCAATCTCTCAAAATTTCTTTACCGTTATTAAGCTTTCTCTTGTAGTATCTCGAAGTAAACCTCCGACAATTGATATCTTGTGGAACTTCAAATACATACAGTGGGTCTGGAGAACCTCTATTTACCAAATATATTCGCTTGACCCAGAAGTACCAGTTTCGCAGATTATATTGGAATCGGACGTATTTTCTTCTCGAGGTTTAAGCGGAATCTCAGCTTAGCATCGGTTTCTGGTATGGATGACGATTGTTTTGTTTAGTTCACCTTTCTTCAAATAGGACGTTAATGCCCCTGCTTACTATTGTCGCTCTGCATCTTTTTCAAGTCTTCGTTTTTTGTATTGGTGTCCCGATAAGCGTGATCTACCGTCAGCCATTCTCTACGGTAAAAATAAAAATATGAAATAATAACATTGCTAATGTTGAAAATTCGAAAGTCATTCTGTTTCTCTGACTGCTACGTTTTTTCGATTAAACCAATGAATCAATTTGGATAAATTTTGGTATGTATAGATATAAATTGAAGTTTGGAAAAGGACATTGACATAGGCTACTTTTGACCTCAGAAAAGTTACTCATTCCCACGAGAATAATAATTATGGTGGGCGCGTGAACGAAGCCACGGGTGGCTGCTAGTGAGCAGTCACAGATGAGAATTAACAAGCCGAAAGAGGAGCAATGTTAATTTTCACGATTAATATACCACTTAAAACATTTTTAACATACCTTGCGGTCAATATTAAATTAAGGGCCCGTTTCACCATTTGTTATTAAAGTACCGAATAGCCTGTTTGTCAAATAAGAACTGTCAAACTCATACAACAACTGTCAAAAAACTGAAAATTTAATTGACGAATAGGCTAACCGGAGATGGTGAAATCGGCACTAAGCTTATTTTACTATTTAGTATTTACCTTAGGGAACAAAAAGTAAGTACACTTTTTAGCAAGATGTGTTAAATATTACGTATTTTTTACGTAATACAATTTAATTTATAAAACATACAGATACGTAGTAAATACACGCGCGCTTCAATATTTATATGATTAATCAGCCCCGCTAAAAATCATCATAAAAATGTCGCGTTGTACGAATGTAGCTAAAGAGTAGTATTCCTCCGAAAGTTTGAGGGAAATCCCCATCAAACATACACAGACTGAAAGGGTTGCCAGTTCAGATACGTAAAATCGGCAGAAAATTCGGATGTTTTTTTTTAGGATTCCAGTTTCTGAGTGCTAGTCGAGTTGGTTCTTTATTTACTATTTAGGTATTTCTTCTTCTTAGTGTTCCACAAAATTTCAAAAGTATCGATACTTTACTCGATACCAGTATCGTATAGATTTATCAATACTGAGAAAAGTATCGAATCAAAATTAACGATATTGTTAGGTATCGAGTACTTTCTTCTTCCGATTGAGTAATATCCGTAATATCAAATATTATCCGAAAGATTTCGGAACTTGGAGTTCGGTTTTATTACCAATGAGACCCTTAATAATAGTATCAAAGTAACTAAATTTAAATTTCGACGTATTAAATTGTCGGTACTAAAATAAATTAGAGCAACAGTAAAAAAGTAAATCAGGATTAAAATGTATTAAATCATTTTTTACTTAATTGATAAAAATAAATCTACTAAATAGGTACCAATCATGAGAAACTGGCAACAAATGCTCTAAACATAAGCTATTGTCTATAAAAGGGTAATCCCTTACTCCTACGACCCACATCTAATGATGTGGCTCAAATTTTGTTAAAAGTATCGATACCTCAAAAATATCGGAACAAAAATACCATGTTTAAATATACTTAGTATCGATTTGAAAGTATCGATATTACTCAAGTTTTTTTTTATAGGAAAGGGGGCAAACGAGCATGCGGCTCACCTGATGGTAAATGACTACCGACGTCCATGAACAACTGCAACACCAGGGGAACCAGGGGAATTGCAGATGCGTTGCCGGCCTTTTAAAAAGGAGTAGGCTCTTTTCTTGAAGGTCCCTAAGTCATATCGGTCCGGAAAAATCGCTGATGGTAATCGATTCCACAAGGAAGTCGTGCGAGGAAGAAAACATCTTCTAAATCGCACAGTGGTGGACCGCCAATCATCCAGATGGTGTGGATGGTATCGTAAGTTCTGCTGCGATGTGCGTTCGTGAAATTTGGCAGCTGGGATTAATCCGAACAATTCCTCAGAGCACTCCCCGTGGTAAATGCGAAAGAAAATGCAATGAGATGCAACATCTCTTCGCAGTGCCAATGAATCAAGCCGATCGGAAAGGACTCGGTCGTTGACAATTCGAGCCGCCCTGCGCTGGATGCGGTCAAGTGGAAGGAGCTGGCACTGGGGAGCCCCTGCCCAGAGATGGGAACAGTATTCCGTGTGAGGCCGAACCTGCGCCTTGTAAAGTTGCAGGCGGTGTCATCATCACCATCATTACAGCCCTTCACAAGTCCACTGCTGAACATAGGCCTCCCCCAAGAAATGCCACAAAGCACGGTCCTGAGCCACCTGCATCCATCGACTTCCTGCATATCTTAACAGGTCGTCACTCCATCTAGTGGGGGGACGCCCAACACTTCGCCTGCCGGTACGAGGCTGCCACTCGAGAACCTTTCTTCCCCATCGGTTGTCGGTTCTTCGAGCTATATGGCCGGCCCACTGCCACTTCAGTTTACTAATCCGTTGGGCTATGTCGGTCACTCTGGTTCTACTGCGGATATCCTCATTTCTGAGTTTATCACGCAGAGAAACTTCGAGCATAGCCCTCTTCATAGCTCGCTGAGCGACCTTGAGCTTCTTCATCTGGCCAGCAGTGAAGGACCACGTCTCAGTTCCGTATGTCATCACTGGTAACACGCACTGGTTATACAGTCTCGTTTTCAAGTTTTGAGGTATACCGGCGGTGTGCCGGCATGAAATACTGTCCCGCTCTGCTGAGCACGCCAAGCTTTTTAGAGACCAATTTGGCCTTCTCTTCCAAGTGACCACGAAACTGCACGTCACTCGATATGTCGACGCCGAGGATTCCGATACTGGCTGAGGCAAGAAGGAGAGTGCCTTGAAACTGAGGAGATACGACAAAGGGGTTCTTTTTAGCGGTAAACGCGCAAACTTGTGTCTTCTGAGGATTAAACTGGACTAGATTTAGTCGCCCCCAATCCGAGACTTTGTTCAGACTCGACTCGAAAGACTCGACTTCAGACACAAGTTGGTTCCGGTACTCGGCGTCGTTTTCCCGAGAAATATTGGCACGGCCGGCGCATAGAGCAGCACCAGTGCTGTCATCCGCATAGCAATGAATGTTACCAGTTAGCAACATATCATTGATATGCAGAAGAAACAGCGTTGGTGATAGCACGCAGCCTTGTGGAACACCAGCGTTAATAGGCTTGTAATCGGAGCATGCGCCGTCTACAACGACCTTGATGCTCCGATCTGCAAGAAAGCTGGTGAGCCAATTGCACAATTTCTCGGGAAGCCCATAGGAAGGGAACTTCGAAAGAAGCGCTTTGCGCCAAACCCGATCGAAGGCCTTCGCAATGTCCAAAATAACGGCCAACGCCTCCCCCTTGGGCTCTACTGCCTCCGCCCATCTATGGGTCAAGTAGACCAGAAGATCACCAGCTAATCGACCCCGACGAAAACCGTATTGGCGGTCACTAATCAGGTGGTGATCCTCAAGGTAGCGCATGAGCTGGCAGTTAATAATGGATTCCATTATTTTGGAAAACAAGGAGGTGATGGCGATAGGCCTATAGTTGGACGGGTCTGAGCGGTCGCCTTTTTTAGGGATCGGGTGGACAAAAGCTGTCTTCCATGATTTCGGGACTACGCCTAGGGAGTAGGAGTAACGGAAAAGACGCGTTAGAACCGGTGCCAACTCCGAAGCACACGTCCTCAGCACAATTGGGGGGATTCCGTCAGGCCCACTCGACTTCTGGATGTCCAGGGAGAGGAGTGCTTTGCGAACCGAGCGCTGCGAGAACATCACATCCGGCATGGCGCACTCACACCGCGGGATGGTGTTTTCCCGATGTTTTCCTCCGTCATCAAGAGTCTAGTTGGACGCAAAAAGGGAGCCTAAAAGGTCGGCTTTGCCTTTTGCGGCTTGGGCCAGTGAGTCGTCCTCCCTGTGCAGAGATGGTAGTGATGTCTTACAGAAATTCCCTTGGATAGCCTTGGCGAGAGACCAGAATGCACGGGTTCCCGAAGGAAGGCGAACTAGTTTCTCGCCAATTCTGCCTATGTGCACTGACTTTGCACTGGCAATAACTCTTTTGAAGGACCTGGAGGCGAAGTTATACTTCTTTTTAAGTGTGCTGGTGTTTACATCCCGAGTCGCCGAAGCCACAGCCCAGGCTTGATAACACTCCTGCTTACTGCGTAATGCAGTCTTACAGGAGCGACCAAACCAAGGCTGAGATCTGCCTCCGATGGGTACCACAGATGATGGAATAAATAGTTCCATTCCCTGTAGCACCACATCAGTGACAGTCAGCAACAGCACTGGGATCATCCGGCGAGAAGCAAACCCGCCCCCATGAGTAGGATGCAAAGAAAGACCGCATTCCGTTCCAGTCCGCCGACCTGTAATGCCAAACACGGCGGCAACCTGTAGAACGCAACCGCGAGTGGAGCGTGTGTGGCACCTCACTCCGGATCAGACAATGGTCCGAAGAGCCGAGTGGGCATCGACGGAAACCTGATATCCGTCCGGATGAGAGATCAGCAGAAGGTCCAACAGGGAAGGTGTATGATCCTCCACATCTGGAATCCGCGTAGGCGAAGTAACTAGTTGTGTCAGACCATATGCCAAGGCAAAGTCATAAACAGATCTACCCGCATGATCGGTTAAACTTGAACCGAGCCATTCGGCGTGGTGGGTGTTAAAATCGCCAAGGATCACGATCTCTGCGGATGGGACCTGTTGTAGTAAGGAATTTGTAGCCATTTGGACGTGGTCGATAAGTCGGTCTGTTTCGGCATTACCGCTATGGGACCTATAGAGGCACCCGTAGACGCGCGGATGGTCGTCGCTGTCTACGCGTAGCCAAAGGATGGACAGGTCCGAACCTTCAAGACTGCCGAGTCGTCGAGAACAGATGTCCTCTCTGACATACACGCAAACTCCAGCCCGAGGCACAAAGGGGTGTTCCAATTTGTAACCCAGGCAGGAGAGATCCGATATTCTGTGAGGTCGTGGTACCAACCCGGCTCGAGCCGGCCCATATGTGCAACAGCAAAAACTGCCGCGTGGTTCTCCACCGTTAAAAGTATCGGTACTTTTTGCGGATCCCTATTTCTTTCGAACTAAAATAATTCAGTGAAGTAAAATTAAATATTTCCACTATCCAACCTGAAGTAGGTTATAAGTTGCCAGGTCGAGTTGTCGTAGGTGGCAACCGAACCTCCACCGGACATTGCACCCCCTGCCCCGCCGCTACCATGGTCGCCACCGTAGCCAGGAATAGCGGGGCCGCCGGGGACTGGGGGCCGTTTATTAGTGTCATTGGTCATGGGGGGTATATTACCATAGTTGCCACGCTTCACGAGTGGGTTGGCAACCGCAGTTTTTTTTTATTACTTTTTGTTGTTATCAGAAAGATGTTACTGTCCATCTTCTACCTCAGTTTCCCTCTGTCGCCTTTTACGACACCCACGAGAAGATACGGGGTAGTGGGTATTCTTACCCGCCACTACACGGGTTTACACACTAATAAGTTTGCAGAAACAATATGATCTAAATGGTATTTTTGGTCGTATCTATTTACTCGTATCACCCCACCCAACAATGAATTATTACCTCTCTCTCACTCAGACCTGGATCTCTACATCCATCATCATAGTTCAACCATCTTGTTCGCTTGTTCTTCATCATTGAGGATTTAGTAGTTCTTAGAGCCATGCTCATGTTCTGAAATTCTGAAATTATTTGTCTACGAATAGCTATTGAATGAACATCACTGACCTAGAGGTCAGTGATATACATGATGATTGATTTAGGAGCCCGTGTTTCGAGGGCAGTTCAATTATGATATTTTTTTTACTTTCGCCCTAACTGTAACCAATGCTGCCCTACCTAAAATTCGACTCTAGCTACAGCTAGGGTTACCAACTCTCGATAGGAACAATCCGGGAGAATTTTATGAAATTGAGTAGCCATTTTTTTCAATTTAGGACAGTGTTTTCTGTAATTAAGTCCACCCAGCATAAATCCACTCGATTTTCTTCATTGAGTTGTGGTTGAATTTCACACAAAAGTCCAACCTCATTGTACAGTTTGTCACTATCTAAGTCAATATTTAATAATTCCTGGAGTCTAGTAATGACTGTCCATGTGATTGGTTCTTATAGAGATAGATTTTTTATTGCTTGATATTACGGATCTTCACCGGAGCGGGCAGACACCACCGAATTGACAACGTCGACAGCGAGACGAACAGATTTACACCGATTTACACAGTCTTGGTCTTGATCTTGCGCCAATACACCTGGTCTTGGTCTTGGTATTGCGCTCCCAGTCTTGGTCTTGATCTTGGTCTTGCAGTAAGAGTCTCGCAAGTCTCTCAATTACCTACTAACCTATTGATATTTATTAAACGTTACTTTAGATCTTAGAACAACTTAACAGAGTAGGTACATTTTGAGCTTGAATTAACATAGCCATAGTAAAGACCAACCAAATTACTAAATGTCTAAATATTTAATGTGAAATACGAAAAATCAACTGACACCGGGTGCGGTTTGAACCCACGACCTCACCACGTCCCACGGCGACGGGTGTCAGTTTGTTTCTTAATAAACGTTTACATTTAATAAGAGCTTACATGTGCTAAAACATGGTTAAAACATATAAAAACAAATTAATGACATTAACTTGACTGTATTTTAAAATCTGTCTAGAAAGAGCTTGATAGACCTTCATCTTATATGAAATGGAATAACAGAGTTATACTATTTAATAAAAAATAAAATACAATACAAATTAAATTACATAATACAATAGCACCTACAATAGCTTTGACATTACTGTTACTTTATACTACGTTAATTAAATTAAATTAGCCTAGGTACTTGTTGTATTCTAAGTACTTACTAACTACTAAGAGTACGATAGAAGTTAATAAACCGACACTGCTAATCAATTTTTCGAAGTGTGTGATTTTAAAACACAAAATGCGCAAATATGACTTCACTCATTCGAAAATCAAAATTTAAATATTTTTATTCACGTAGGCATTATAAATACACTTTTAAATAGTAATATAATCACTGTTCTCCCCAATTTTTTTTCTTTTTAATGTTCAGAGGTGCTGATTCTACTGAGAATAATCATGGTAGAAAGTAAGAAACTGAGTAGTTGGTCTTTTCAAAATATTTTTACAATAGTACTATAATTATATAAAGCGATAGGTCAAACATAAAATGTCAATTGTATATGTAGATACCAAATCGTTATACAAATTTCTAGTTAGTCCTGCGTAGTACGAGAGTTCAGTTCCAAGCATTTTTATCATTAATATAATCATTTACAGAATAATATGCTTTTTTGGCTAAACAAGCTTTAATGTGCGACTTAAATTGAAAAGGTGAAAGATCTAACATTTCTTTTCGAATCTTGTTATAAAAAGCGTATACCGCTTCCCAAGAATCAATTGTATACTTTGTGTAACCGGAAAGTAAGTAATGTGATTTTAATTTTATTTCTACTATTAAAATTGTGCAAACCACTATTCTTTACATGTAAGTGAAGATATTGTCATACACATGTCTCACAGTATACCAGCGTAAAATAGCAGCTTAACGCTGCTGTGTTTCGTATGGTGAGTGTAGAGAAACGGAGACCCTTTTTATTGGAAAAAAGGCATTCCATCTTAGTCCTCACCCACGGCTGACAACGCATCTGCATTTTAATTCACAAACGAAGATAGACGTAGATGTCTATGAGCCACAGCAACCACTTACCATCAGGTGGACTGTGTGCTCGTTTGTCACCCTTATTCTATTAAAAAAACATACATGATATATGCAAAAATATATTGTGATGCAACAGTCAAGATATAAGATATAAGATACAAGATATTTCTTTAAACAGTTCTCTCAGATGTACTCGGCTCCTAAGCAGTACACAGATCTTATTGCACGCTTTTTATTTTATATGCACACTTTTATATTATTCGATTAGCATTGTAGAAAATTTTTACACGCTTTAAGTGTGTTAAAAGTGTCTACAATATTTATCAAATGGGTGACGACATATTTGTTTTAAAAACACACATTTCCAAAAATCGCGATTTGCAGTGAACTTATTGAACATGTTTATCTATTAGGTAATAAGAATAATAATAATAGTAAGTAATTATTATAAACCCATACAGTGAATATTATAATAATTACTTACAAGAATAAATTATTATGATATCTACCTATCCTTACCACTATCTAATTACAATATTCCTTGCGAAATCAACATAATGTATTCGTGTTCATTCTGAGCACCTGGAAATGTATTTTATTCTTTTGAACATGTACGCTATGTCATCAAATAGTGTGAAATGTTGTAAGTGCGCCACGGCGGCGATTGTATGCGATATCAATAGAAGCCGCCGGCGCGTGTACCTTGTACTTTCGAATAGCTGTAAAATTTCTTTGACAGGTCAGTATCCGACGTTGATATATGCTGCTGCCGTATGGTACCAACGCTCGTCCCTTTATGTTATCAGAAGCGTACTGATGAGGACGCAAAGACCAGCTTTGATTCTTCTCACGAAGGCTTACAGGACGGCTAGCAACGCAGCGCTACCGGTGTTGGCGTGCGTATTGCCTGCCGACCTGGAAGTTTTTCGTGCGGGACGAGTCGACGAGGAGGGGACGGGATTGGTCGACAAGGAGCGCAGGAAGAAAAAGAGGGAGATGATGGCGGCTGTCGTTGCCATTTGGCAGGACCGGTGGGATTCAAGCCAAGATGGCAGGGATCTGTACAAGTTTTTCCCGGATATCGCAGAGCGTCTAATCTTCAGGTGGGTCGAGCCCGATTATGCAGTATCGCAGATTCTTGTTGGTCACGGCTGTTTCAATGAGCGTCTCCTAAAATTCAACCTTAGGAACTCTGGCTTATGCCCATGTGGCTCAGCACTGGAGAGTCGTGACCATGCTCTCTGGGGTTGCGATCTGTATATTGAAGAGAGGAACGCATTATTGGACAGCTTACAAAGAACAGAAATAGGACCAGTATATTTCCGGGACCTAATGTGCTCGGAATCCAACTTTAAGGAGTTTAGGAGATTTGCGCATGCATGGCATCACAAAAGGAAACAGTATGAGGACTGAAAATACGACCAGATAGCTGCGAACGCGAAGTGTCTTCGCTGTGGAGTCACGCCCCAGAAGGGGGAGAAGAGAAATGTAGAGAAAAGGGACGGAACAGATAGATTTGTAGGGAGTCAAGTAAGCGCACGTGGGAAAGAGCCCAGAGCAAGTACCGTGTGCGTCTACCGTGATTCGGTCTGTATGCCGCAAGGCGGGAAGGACCATAGGATGGTGGAGGGAGGTCAGTATCCGACCTTTGATGATGCCGACAACAAGACGCCGCGCACTTTCAAAGTGCCGATGATCAAAACTAGGGATGCACTGTTTTTTTTTAATGGATATTTTCATTCGTTAGGTACGTTTATGGTATTGTTCGTAATGCTCATAAGTCCAATTTTCCAAAATTTTTTAATTGTCTAAGAGTATACCCGAACTCCCTATACTCCCTGTAACGACACTTAGTCCTAACAGCAAGACGCAAGAGTCTCACAAGATTTGAGCAAGAACACACTTTTTCTTGCTCAAATCTTGCAGGGTCAGTCTTGGTCTTGGTCTTGGTCTTGCAAAAATTCAAGAACAAGACCAAGACTGCATGACCAAGACTCATTTTGGGCAACACTAGATATAATCCTTAATTCCAAAATATAACACAAACGAAGTTCTGAACACAAGTTTTTTTAATACACTTAAACAAATTAAAATAACACGTATATTAATAAATTTTCCTTGTGGTACTTCAATACTCAAAATCGATTTGAGAATTGTTATTATTTGTAAGTATGTTTTCGACTTCCTCTACTTCGCAATTTTGTAATGCAGCCTTTAGGCGTAGCCTTTGACTATTATAATCTCTGCCGTATAAAGATAATCTACAAAAGTCCATATACCATTGTTCCACGATCACTGCAAAGCAAAAATACTAAGTTAACAATTTTACAATAATCAAAACTGCTGCTTTCATACGTAATTATTATACATTCAGTGGCGTAGCTACCCAGGGGCTAGGCGGGACAGTGCCCCGGGGCACCCAAGCTAAAGGGACCCCTCGGCCTCCGAGAACTAAATTCAAAAAATTATGTACTATCCTAGTTGTATAAAGAATTTTCGAGTTTTGACTTTTTGGCCCATGCCGCGAACGGCTCGAATTGAAATCACAATAATTTAAAATTTAAAATTTTGTACAGCCGACTTCAATATAAGTTATTAAGAATAACTCAAAAACTATTAGTCTGACCTTGATCAAATTCATATGGGACCACACGAAAAGTACCAGCTTTCAAAAAAATAAAAGAATCATCGAAATCGGTTCACCCAGTAAAAAGTTATGAGGTAACACACATAAAAAAAAGAAACATACAGTCGAATTGAGTACCATCTCCTTTTTGGAAGTCGGCAGAAAACTACTACCACTTCCAGAACATAAATAGAACATTGTTAAAGATAATTGTCTCATCATCATCATCATTACAGCATTTCACAAGTCTACTGCTGAACATAGGCCTCCCCCAAGGAATGCCACAAAGCACGGTTGTGAGCCCCCTGCATCCATCGACTTCCTGCATGTCTTACCAGGTCGTCACTCCATCTAGTGGGGGGTCGCCCTACACTTCGCCTACCTGTACGAGGCTGCCACTCGAGAACCTTTCTTCCCCATCGGTTGTCGGTTCTTCGAGCTATATGGCCGGCCCACTGCCACTTCAGCTTACTAATCCGTTGGGCTATGTCGGTTACTTTGGTTCTACTACGGATATACTCATTTCTAAGTTGATCACGCAGAGAAACCCCGAGCATAACCCTCTCCATAGCTCGCTGAGCGACCTTGAGCTTCCTCATAAGGCCGGCAGTGAAGGACCACGTCTCAGATCCGTAAGTCATCACTGGCAACACGCACTGGTTGTACAATTTCGTTTTCAGGTTTTGAGGTATGTCCAAGGAGAAGATGTGTCGTAGTTTCCCGAACGCTGCTCAGCCGAGTTGGACTTACCTAGTCGGACTATTTGTCCCAGGTAAACATACTCGTCAACAACTTCGAGCTTAGTGCTCCCAACAACTACTGGCATAGGTGTGACATGGACGTTAAACATGATCTTTGTTTTGTCCATGTTCATCTTAAGACCTATCCGTTGGAAGACACTATTGAGGTCATTGAGCATAGTGCTTAGGTCCTCCAGCGATTCTGCCATAAGGACTATATCGTCGGCAAATCGAAGGTGAGTGATGTACTCGCCATTGATGTTAATACCGCATCCTTTCTAGTCCTGCAGCTTGAAAACGTCTTTCAATGCAGCGGTGAAGAGTTTCGGGGATATAACGTCACCCTGTCTTGCACCTCTCTGCAGTTGGATAGGTTTCGTACTCTGATTCTGTACTCGAATAGCCATCGTAGCTCTACTGTACAAACACTTCAGCACTTCGATGTACCGACAGTCAACTTGGCACCGCTGAAGGGACTGCAGCACCGCCCAAATTTCGGCGGAAGATAATTGTCTACTTCGTCTTATTTACTTTTTTATATAGAAGAAAGGGACAAACGAGTATGCGGCTCACCTGATGGCGAGTGTCGACCACCGCCTATTAACAAATACCACACAAGGGGAGTTGCAGGTGCGTTGCCGGCTTTTTAAAAAGGCATAAGCTCGTTTCTTGAAGCTGTCTAAGCCGTATCGGTCCAACAGTAGTGGACCGCCAAACATCCCGATGATGTGGATTTGTGAAATCCGTTGATAAAATTTTGTGACTGGAATTAATCCGAACAATTGCTCTGAATACAACCCGTGGTAAATTCGATAGAAAATGCAAAGGGATGCAACATCTCTCCGTCTCGTCTTTCATCTTCGTCGATTGTCGACGATTCGAGCCGCTCTGCGCTGGATGCGGTCAAGTGGAAGAAGATGGTACTAGGGAGCCCCGGCCCAGGGATTAGAACAGTATTCCATGTTAGGCCGAACCTGCCCCTTGTAAAGTTGCAAATAGTGTGCCGCCATAAAATACTGTCCCGCTCTGCTAAGCACGCCAAGCTTTTTAGAGGCCAATTCAGCCTTCCCTTCCAATTTCCAAGTGGTACCACGAAACTGCACGTTATTCCGTATGTCAACGCCGAAGATTTCGATACTGGCTGCGGTAACAAGGGGAGTGCCCTGAAATTGAAGAGTTAAGAGAAAGGGGTTCTTTTTAGTGGTAAACGTGCAAACTTGTGTCTTCTGGGCATTAAACTTAATTAGATTTATTTGCCCCAATCCGAGACCTCATACGGCAAAAACTCGACTTCAGACACCAGTTTGTTCTGTTTTCCCGAGAAATATAGGCACAGCCGGTGTATCACCAGTGCACGTTACTAGTTTGCAACATATTATTGATAACCAGAAGAAACAGCGTAGGAACACCAGCATAAATAGGCTTGTAAATGGAGCATGCTTATTCTACTACGACTTTGTTGCTTCAATCTGCAAGAAAACTGCTGATCCGGTTGCAGAAATTCTCGGCAATGCCATAGGAAATTCGAAAGAATTCGAAAGCAATTCGAAAGAAGCGCTTTGTGCCAAACCCGATCGAAGGCCTTAGCTATGTCCAAACTAAAGACCAGGGTCTCCCTCTCTGCTTATGCCGATTTATGAGTCAGGTAACCCAGAAGATCAACAGCTGAGCAACCCCGACGGGAATCGTACTGGCAGTCACTTTTCAGATGGTGATCCTCAACCTCATGAGCTGGCAGTTCATAATGATTTTCATAATGATTTCTTATATTTACGCGAACACTACACATTGAATAAAACTAAATTTTACGGATTTTATCGCGTTTAATTAACTTATTTTATATTCCCGACGTTTCGGGTGCTTTCCAGCAATTACAGCTAATCAACATAGGCCTCCCCCAAGGAATGCCAAAGCACGGTCCTGAGCCACCAGCATCCATCGACTTCCTGCATGTCTTACCAGGTCGTCACTTCATCTAGTGGGGGGACGCCCTACACTTTATCCACTGGTACGAGGCTGCCACTCGAGAACGTTTTTTCCTCATCGGTTGTCAGTTCTTCGAGCTATATGGCCGGTCTATTGCCACTTCAGCTTATTAATCCTTTGGGCTATATCGGTAGCTCTGGTTCTACTGCGGATATCCTCATTTCTAAGTTAATCACGTAGAGAAACCCCGAGCATAGCCCTCTCCACAGCTCTCTGAAGGCCTAGGCACTATACTCAATGATCTCAATAGTATCTCCCAACGGATGGTTCTTAAGATGAACATGGACAAAACAAAAGACATGTGTAACGTCCATGTCACACTTATGCCCGTAGTTGTTGGGGAAACTAAGCTCGAAGTTGTTGACAAGTATGTTTACCTGGGACAAATAGTCCGACTAGGTAAGTCCAACTTCGACCGAGAGGTCAATCGACGGATTTATTTCGGCTGGGCAGCGTTCTGGAAATTACGGCATATCTTCTCGTCAGGTATACCTCAAAACTTAAAAACTAGACTGAACAACCAGTGCCTGTTGCTTTCCAGCAACCAAAATGTATGGAATATAAAATAAGCTAATTAAACGCGATAAAATCCGTAAAAATTAGTTTTATTCAATGATTTTCATTATCTAGGAGAACAAATTGGATAGGTCTGAGTGGTCGATTTTAGGTTATTTTTTAGGGATCTGGTGCACTAAAGTTGTCTTCTTTGAGTTCAGGACTACTCCTAGAGAGAAAGAGTTTTAGAAAAGACACGTCACGACTGGTGCCAACTAGGGAGCACACGTCTTCAGCACTATGGGAGGAGCTCCATCAGGCCCACTCTACTTGACGTCTAGGGAGAGTAGTGCTATGTGCACCGAGCGCTGTGTAAACCGTACCGTACCGACCTGAAAGCAAAATTATACTTCTTTCACCGCTGGTGAAGCACTCCTATTATAGCACGATTCAATTTTACAAAAAAGATCAAACCAGGCACCATAGATGATAGAATAAAGAGTCATACCCTGAAGTACCACATCAGCGACAAAAAAACGTTAAGATCGTCCGGCGAGCAGCATACCTGCCCCTGTCCTCAAGGGAAGGATGCAATAAAAACCGCATCCTGTCCCAATCGGCCGACCTATAGTGCCAAACATGGCAGCGATCTGCAGAACGCAACCGAGATGGGAGTGTGAGTGGAACCATAGTCCGGATCAAACAATTATCCAATGAGCCAAGAGGGGCGTCGACGGAGACCTGATATCCGTCCGGATGAGAGGTCAGCAGAAGGTCCAACAGGGAAGGTGTACGATCCTCCACATCTAGAATTCGCGTAGGTGAGATAACTATTTGTGTCGGACCATATGCCAAGGCAAAGTCATAAACAAATCTTCTCGCATGCTTGGTTAAACCAGAACCAAGCCATTTAGCGTGGTGGCCGTTAAAATTACCAAGGATCACGATCTCTGCAGACGGGACCTGTTATAGCACGGAGTCTGCAGCGATTTGGACGTAGTCGATGAGTTGGTCTGTGTCGGCATTACCTATAGAGCCACCCGTAGACGCGAGGATGGTCGTCGCTGAACTTCAAGACTGGCGAGGCGTCGAAAAGAGATGTCCTCCCTGACGTATACGCAAACTCCAGCCCGAGGCACAAAGGTGTTACAATTTGTACACTGGATAGGAGAGAAGTATCGACCGGAGAGGACACCTGCGCCTCGGTTAGAAAGAGCAAGGTCGGCTTCGCCGTCTACTGATGCTATCTAGTGGACTTCGTTAACGTTCGAATGAAATCCCCTGATGTTGCAGATATTCACGGATAGCGTGGCAGGGGCCACCTTTGTCTTATTGCTCTACTTGACACGAGCAGTATTAGTCTTGAGCGGAATTTCGTCCCCCCACCCACCCCAGGATACGCAAGGGAGCCTGAGCACCCGGTCTAAGGAAGAGTAGGGTAGTTTGGGCGTGGATGCTCAGCCAGGGATTCTCCAATACCAGGGGTGTTGGTGCCCTCCTGGGATGGTTTCCTATTTAATTACACTACCATGTTTAGGGGGAGAGGGCTTAGGCATTCGACCACCTGCACCTATACAGGCGAAGTAAACTTCTACTTCACGCTGTTTATCTGTATGGTCGTGGGTCTCCTCGGTTCAAGCCGGTCCACCCATTCCTTACATTCATTCATTGCAGCTTCTCATTACATGTCTTAACAGGTCGTCACTCCATCTAGTCGTCACCTATGCGACAGCAAAATCTGCCGTGTGGGTCTTCCACTGTTATGTTGTGTGCCCATATTATTAACTGTAATCTACTTCGTCATTGTTTATGCACATAATACTTAGCAGTAAGTAGCTTTGCTTTATTATGCTCTGCAGTGGGCGAAAAGGAGCTGATCATGAAGTAGTTTTGCACCTTTAAAGTATTTAGTTTAGTTTAAATAGGACCCCAATTTCATTTTTGCCCCGGGACCTTTGGTTACATAGCTACGCTACTGTATACATTACAATAGTAAAAGCTACAAAGGAAGTAGAAATCATTTTCGAAGATCAAGGACCAATGCTTAGCGTATAAGCTATACCCAATATAGATTATAGATGCCGTCAAACTATTATTGGATTGTTGTATAAGTTTTTACAGTATTTTCAATGTAAAATGTAAATGTTCAAAGTGCAATTATAAGTTATTATTAATTTAAATAGGGGAGTTACAAGGTAGAAGATTTGTTAGTTAGAGGTTCAAGTTAATACCGAGGTTTGGTCGTCAATCAGCACTAGCTGACGTCCACTTCTTCAGCTTGTTGAAGAGGCTTTGATCGCACCACCCAATCTCGACATCTATTTGCTTTGAGAAAAGTATGAAATTAAGTTGTTACTAATATCGGGTTGCAGTACCAGACGTATCACACTGCCCGTTGCCGATTTTCGAACGCCACGAGATTTTTATCTCATTTTCCATTGTCGCCTCTTACAACGCCACCATAGTAATTAATAGCGGTTTGGTTCTGAGATGTTAGGTGCAATGCTAAATACATCTTACCAACTAAATCATCGAAGTGTAGTTTACTTTTAGTATCGTCAACCGATGACTTCATAATGCGTTGGTATTCTTCACATAGTGTTGGTTCAGATGCGTCGTTTACGTTATTAACGTCCAAATCCAGTGCTCTAAAATAAAATGAAATCAAATAGCCATTCAGCGGGGAAACGCAGCCAGCGTTCTTGGCACGATACCGCGGGGAATAGGACTATATGATAATTAAGTTTCTAGTTTTTATTTTTTTATTATCATACTTTTTAATATTGTAGATAAAATTAAGTATTCGAAAATCAAATATAAAAAAACTAAATAACGAATTAGAGAAATGGTTCAATCACGTCTGTAATTTTGAGTGTTTATTGACAAATGCTTAGCTCAAGAATACCTCGATATATAGTTCGAAATATAGCTCTAACTAACAAAATTTAACAAAAGTATAAATTATTGTTTTTCATATCCGATTACGTTACAAAGTTTCGTTATCATTGAATTCTCCGATCTCGTATCAAAAGCATACATCGAGCAATTAACGAAAGTGCTTTTGTGTTAGTTGGTGATGCACCAGACTTTTGCATCTGCTTCCACAACTGCGGAAGTACCGCACGATTTTGATATCCGTTTCTCCTTCTGTTTCTGCAACTTTTATAACGGAAATTCGGAATATATAATGGAACTTTGATGACGGCATACCTTCCCCCAAAAGGTGCCGAACTCAAATTGAAAATGAAGTTCAACCTACGTCATCATTAATGATGAATTCATCATTACAAATATTAGAAGCCATGTTAAGTATGAATGAACACAAGCGAGACTTGACTACAAATAACGAGAGTGATAATCTACTTTTGGGAGCACAGTTACAAATTCAGGACTACATGTGTGGTAGAAATAAAATGCACACAAACATCGTTATCTTTCGCCATTAGTGCGGCAATATTTATCAGCTCCTCCAAGCAGCGTCACCAGTGAGCAATTATTTGTAGAGCTGGTCTAATATATCAAGAACACCGGAACAGATTGCTAGGTGTAAAAGCAGCCAAATTACTTTTCATAAAATATAATAAGTAACACTACTTCATTTTGAATATTAATTTAAAAAAAATATATTTGTTAAAAATTGTACTTTTTTCATAATATTTACACTTCCACTTTCGCATCCGTTTCTGTTTCTATTTCTGATAAAATTTACTTTTGACTTTTGTTTCCGTTTTTAAATAAAACTAATTTTACGGATTTTATCGCGTATATTAACTTATTTTTATATTCCCGACGTTTCGGGTGCTTTCCAGCACCCGTGGTCACGGGGGACTGAGTTGTTTGACGTCCTGCTGTCATAGTTAGCCCGGCTACCTTCAGTTTTTTAATATTAATTTTTGGTTCGATTTACGCAGAATGAGCTTACAGTATCTTGAAGTCTAGCAGTGGTATACTTGGGTTTGGATTTGATTTTATTAATTATGGGATCCCAAGCAGATGGCAGCACCCATCCATCTTCTCTATTGAAATTAGGATGTTTTTTAATTTCAATAGCCTCGCGAATCATCCTTGGGAGGAATCGGTGTTCTTTTGCGAGGATTTGTGGTCTATCAAATCTAATGTAATGACGGGGACGATCCTGAACATGTTCACAAACTGCAGACTTCCCGATACGTCGGTGCTTCACGTCAGCTATATGTTCTTTAACGCGGGTTTTAATAGATCTTTTTGTTTGTCCTATGTACGAGAGACCACATTCACAATCCAGCTTGTACACTCCTGCATCTTGTAGAGGGATATGACACTTGACGGATGGTAAAAATTGACCAATCTTCTTCAGCGGCTTGAAGTACGTTTTAATGGAAGCTCGCTTCAAGATGTAGCCAACCTTGTCTGTGACTCCTCTGACATAGGGTAGTACAGCAGGCACACGCTCGACTGTGGCTGGCTTCACTCGGTCACTGTGACGTAGGCGCGGGACCCGAAGCTTGTTGTCTTGCAGTACTTGCTCGACGTGCTGAAGCTCGGCTGCCAGATGTTTTCTGTCACAGATCCCTCGTGCTCTCTGAAACAAAGATTTTCCCACGGTAGCTAACTGTGGATTCGGATATGGATTCCATAAACCCTAAAATACAATTCACAATGGAGTTAGAGGCAAACAATACTTTAGCTTTTCTAGATGTTTTAGTCATCCGAAATCCTGATAACACTATTGGTCATACTGTGTACAGAAAAAATACCCATACCAACCGATATTTAAATGGTGAATCTCACCATCATCCTTCACAGTTAGCTACCGTGGGAAAATCTTTGTTTCAGAGAGCACGAGGGATCTGTGACAGAAAACATCTGGCCGCCGAGCTTCAGCACGTCGAGCAAGTACTGCAAGACAACAAGCTTCGGGTCCCACGCCTACGTCACAGTGACCGAGTGAAGCCAGCCACAGTTGAGCGTGTGCCTGCTGTACTACCCTATGTCAGAGGAGTCACAGACAAGGTTGGCTACATCTTGAAGCGAGCTTCCATTAAAACGTACTTCAAGCCGCTGAAGAAGATTGGTCAATTTTTACCATCCGTCAAGTGTCATATCCCTCTACAAGATGCAGGAGTGTACAAGCTGGATTGTGAATGTGGTCTCTCGTACATAGGACAAACAAAAAGATCTATTAAAACCCGCGTTAAAGAACATATAGCTGACGTGAAGCACCGACGTATCGGGAAGTCTGCAGTTTGTGAACATGTTCAGGATCGTCCCCATCATTACATTAGATTTGATAGACCACAAATCCTCGCAAAAGAACACCGATTCCTCCCAAGGATGATTCGCGAGGCTATTGAAATTAAAAAACATCCTAATTTCAATAGAGAAGATGGATGGGTGCTGCCATCTGCTTGGGATCCCATAATTAATAAAATCAAATCCAAACCCAAGTATACCACTGCTAGACTTCAAGATACTGTAAGCTCATTCTGCGTAAATCGAACCAAAAATTAATATTAAAAAACTGAAGGTAGCCGGGCTAACTATGACAGCAGGACGTCAAACAACTCAGTCCCCCGTGACCACGGGTGCTGGAAAGCACCCGAAACGTCGGGAATATAAAAATAAGTTAATATACGCGATAAAATCCGTAAAATTAGTTTTATTTAAAAATGTGTAGTGTTCGCGTAAATATAAGAAATCATTTTGTTTCCGTTTCCGTTAGGATACTTCCATTGCATCATTAGTGTTGGTGTATCCAGGTGGCCTTACAATATATCTCGAGGGTTCGATTGTGTTCTGAATTTGTCGCGAATATATAGAAAAGATTTGCGAATTCGTTTGGTAATCTATTGCGGGTTATTACTTATTTTCTATAGTTGTACTTACCCAATGGCTTTCTTCAAAACGCGATCTTTACTTCTTTGATATTCCGTTACAAAGTCACTCTTCAAATATTTAAATAACATAGAACAACTAACTTGTGGAATATCTGTGTAAGATATAAAAACATTAAAACCTGTTATTTGCTATTAAAATTTCAAAACAAGTTTCTATCAAAGATCTTAAAGAAATCTCTCGTTTTCGCTCAAAGAAACTCTGATTTGAAAAATAAAACTATATTGACGTTTACGTTAACTGAAGTGATCACATATCATCGCATTGTTCACGTCCTTTTTGTTGAAAGCCTCATGTGGTGCGAGGCTGCGTAGTATAAGTATTAATAAAATAATACTGGAACGGGTCACATGCCACAGAGTACATTTATATGGGCACATACGCCGCGTACAAAATGTATGTTAAATGTATGTTATTGTAAAAGCTTTCAAAAACCATAAAACCTCAAAAAATTCATTGAAAAATACTTGTTATAAATACTACATTTATGTAAAACTATAAAAATTTATTTGTAATACAAAATATTATAAAAAGGAACCGGGTAGTGGAGGTATAAGAATATCTACTACCCCATATCGTCCCGTGGGTGTCGTAAGATGCGACAGGGGAAGCAAACCAGAAGATGGGCAGCAACGTCCAACCTGCCAAATGTGGCATCTATGGCAAATGTCCCCCTTAAGTGACAATCTATGGGGGAGGCCTATGTTCAGCAGTAGACTCTTGATATGATGTAACGTTAACGATAATGGTATTATAAAAAGGACTTACCACATGACATATCAACACGTATACCTCTCTTCATAGAACAGTTGGATAAAACGTCTTTAAGGATTGCTATTGTTGTAATGTTATCGGACTTAAACACGGCTGATCCACGCCTGAAAATATGCTCAAAAGGTAGTAGCTCCTTAGTTAGGTACTTATTAACTTTTTAGGTAGAGGCAAGGTTACAAGCCCTTTAATATAGCAATTCTTCTATATTTATACCCCTGCACCATGGAGTTCAACGTTCAACGGTAAGTTGGTACAATCCACTTACCATTGGACTTTGACTCGTTCGTGATAAAAATATTAAAAATATCTCGGTAATTTTTAATAGCAATCGTCTACAAACTATGTAAAAGAGACCACATTCAAAATCAATCTTGCACACTCCTGCAACTTGTAGATTCTACAATGTAGAGGGAAATTACACTTGACTAAATTTCTTTGGCGGCTTGTAGTATGTTCTTATGGAAGCCCGCTTCAAGACTTAGCTAATTTTGTTTGTGACTCCTCTGACAGTACATTAGGCCACACCCCTAGCAAAAGGACAAAGGTGTTAAAAAAAGTTAAAATTGAACGCCATAAAAACCGTCAAATTAGTTTTATTTAATGTGTAGTACTCGCATAAATATAAGAAATCATTATTTATCAAAAGAAATGTTGAACTTCAAAACAACCAGAATTCAATTATTAACATTTGTTGTTTTTGCGAATGCTAAATGCAATTCTGACCCAAAAGCTACGAATGAGCACGAATAGTTCGGCTCGACCGGGGAAGGACCACGCTCTCACAGAATACCAGCGTAAAATAGCAGCTTAACGCTGCTATGTTTCGTATGGTGATTGTCAGAACCGGAGACCCTTTTTACTGGAAACGAGGCATTCCATCTTAGTTCTCAGGGGTGGTAACGAATCTGCATTTTCATTCTTAATCTAGGAAAGATGTAGATGTCTATGGGTCACAGCATTCACCACTTACCACCAGGTAGGCTGTGTCCTCGTTTGTTACCCTTATTCTATTAAGAAAAACGCTTAACAATAGTTAAAACAGTCACAAAAAGTTAAATTGCCTGCATTTTTCTTACTCATATTGACACAGTAGGACCGTCTTCAGAAAGGAATGCAACCGGGCGAATGAAATGTTGGCAGCTGGCCTCGGCAAGTCGCCTGGCAATGCCTCGCTTAACCACGAAGTCATTTCTGCCACAGAGAATCCACCAGACACTCGCAATTCGCACCACACTCTGCAAATCATATTAATTATTTTAATTTATGATTGGTTTGTCAATGCTAATTTTACACAAGCAATTCGAGTTCCATCTCCATCTGGAGTTAATTTAATTTTACTGGATACTGCTTGTTAATTATTATTTAACCTGTTATTGTCACTAACTAGGTCTTCGTATTGGGAATATTGCGGCAAAGCCGGCAGTATGATTTTTATAAGGCGGGCGACTCTCGGTGCGCTCGCTGGTAGTACGTAAATTAATACTTGTGTAGATTCAGCCATTTCCATTGCTGAGCAGCCTGGTCTGCTACACATTTGCAACCAAATACGCCTTGTACCAGCTTGACATCTCACCGTAGCGAGCATTTCTGTTGTTTGACCCTGTTGAATAAAATACACGTATTGGTATTGCTTACGTAGTAACATTATTTAATCTGTGGTATTGCTAATAATGTTTTAAATACATTGTAAGCAAAGGTATAATAAGTAGGTAAATTATAATTTACCGGTTTTGTAGTCATCAACTCGCCTGTTTAAAATAAGATTATGGGAGAGGCTTTACATCCAAATGTGGACTTTTCTAGGCTAATTAATGGAAGGTCTGGATAAATAATTGGAATTCATTTTGTGCTATTAACACAAAATTCTCATATTTTTTTAATTATTTCTTATCATTTATTTTTATGTGTATTTTTTCTCAGAAGTCACTGGAATAAACAAAACTAAAGTAATGTTTTTTTTTTTTTATACTAACGCAAATACTACACGTTGAATAAAACTATTTTTACTGATTATATCGCGTTTGATTTTACTTATTTTTAATTCTCGACGTTTTTAAGGTTTGCTGCAAAGCACCCGCGACCCCGGGGGGACTGAGGTGATTGACGTCCCGATGTCAAAGTTCCTACCATAACCACACCTATCAAAAAACCTTCAGCTTTTTAATTATTACTTTTGGTCTGATCTGTTTTACTTTGTAGAGCCATTTTTGTCGTGTTTTGTCGAATTTCTTACCTGCTAGAGCCACACTGCAGCTATGTATATTTTGATTGTACAGCGAATGGTCGGCTTGACCGAGATAGTACCACGCTCTCATAGAATACTAACGTAAAATAGCAGTTTAATGCTGCTGTGTTTCATATGGTAAGTGTAGAGAACCGAAGACCCTTTTTACTGGAAACGAGGCATTCCATCTCAATCCTCAGGGGTGACAACACATTTTAACGCATTTTATTATAAATGTAGATGTCTATGGGCCGCAGCATTCACTTACTATCAGGTGGACTGTGTGCTCGTTTATCACCCTATTTGTATTTAAAAAAATCTATGCAGAATGAGCTTACTGTGTCTTGAAGTCTTGTTTGAGTTTAGTTTTGATTTTTAGATTTTTAAAAATTTAGATTCCAACGTTTTGTCGCATAAAATCTTATCTAGCAATCATATTATACATATAAATGATATAAAAAGCACATTGTCAGGAAGATAAATGATTGTTGAACTTATTAATATTTTTTTTAAATCGATTAATTGCTATTTTTACATAATAAAGTGGTTTTAGTGGCTTATGGTGTGGATTTATTAAGTCCGCAAGGCTTCGTAAACACGATAACTTTTGAAAAAATCAATTGTTCAACTCAATCTATTTTTTAATCTCTTCAAATTTAATTATAACTAAACATATAAATTATTATGTTTAGTTATAATAAATTTTCTTCGGCTCTAAAATGGCGAAATTTTCGGTGGTTTTAGCAGCCTTGTATTAATTTATTGTACTAAATAGGCCGAAGTCGCACTCCGAGCAACAGCCACAGAGTACTTTATTTACTCCGGCCTTCCTGTATAGGACAGTTACTACTCTTTGCTCCGGCCTCAAATGCCGTCGTGAGTGGTCGTTTATTACGCGGCTCGTGCAGAAAAATATCGATCGCCGTAGAAATACAAAATATTCCAAAAACCAAATTTAATACTTGACAAAGGTAAGGATATTATTATTATTTTTATAGTCACAGATTTTCTTACCATATTTTGTTTCGCTAAAAGCACGCAGGATTTATATATAAAATATACTTATATGTCTTGGACTTTATCTGAAGGTGTGTCGGTATCTGCTATTGGAACTTCTCGACGAGGAGAACTAGATGTGCCGAGCTTGGCTTCGTTTTGTTAGTTATGATGAGACCTTACCTCCGAACTTGATAGAGTGAGTTGAAAGTGTACTTTGAAGACTGCTACTGGAACTCCTCGACAAGTAGAACTAGATGTGCCGAGATTGGGCACGATTTGTTAGTTATGATGAGACCTTACCTCCGGACTTGATAGAGTGACTTGAAATTGTACTTTGAAGACTGCTATCGGAACTCCTCGACGAGGAGAACTAGGTGTGCCGAGTTTAGAACCGTTTTGTTAGTTATGATGAGACTTTACCTCCGGGCTTTTGTACGTGGTAGAACCATGCTGCAGCTATATTAATAGTATAGTTGTAACACGAATGGGTCGGCTCGACCGGGGAAGGACCACGCTCCCACAGAATACCAGCGTAAAATAGCAGCTTTATGCTGCTGTGTTTCGTATGGTGAGTGTAGAGAACTGGAGACCCATTTTACTGGAAAAGAGGCATTCCATCTTTGTCCTCACGGGTGACAACGCATCTGCATTTTGATTTGCTAATGAAGATAGATGTAGATGAGTATGGGCCACAGCAACCACTTACCATCAGGTGGACTGCGTGCTCGTTTGTCACCCTTATTCTATAAAAAAAAAATAGAGTGACTTGAAAGTGTACTTTGATAACTGCTACTGGAACTCATCGACGAGTAGAACTAGATGTGCTGAGTTTGGGCTCGTTTTGTTAGTTATGATTAGACCTTACCTCCGGACTTGACAGAGTGACTTGCAAGTGTACTCGACAGAGTGTCCTTAACGAGGAGAACTGGATGTGCTGAGTTTAGCCTTGTTTTGTTAATTATAGAGGGATATATAGAATAGACCTTACGTCCGGACTTGATGGACTCACTTACGTACTTCGTTGACTGGTCTGGTACTGGAACTCATTGACGAATAGAACTAAAATTTACAATTTTTCTTCAATCTTTTTTCACTATCATTGGGCATTGTGAGACGTGCACTGATTTTCCAAACTTTTTTTTAATTGAAGTTTGACATAAAGATATCAAAAAATTATTAGGTTATTAGTGTAAATTATAAGGTTATTATTAAAAACTTGTGTGTATTTAAACTACTATAAAAAATAACGTATAATCATGTTATACGTAATTTTTTTAATGCGCTTATGGCATGCACAATTGGATTTACCAATAGTTTTTATATTTTCGTTTTTCCTATATAAGAAAAATCAAATTCACAATCAATTTGTACACTCCTGTATCTTGTAGAGGGATATTACACTTGACGGATGGAAAGAACTAACTAATCTTCTTCAGCGGCTTGTAGAATGTTCTAATAGAAGCTCGTTTTAAGATGTAACCAATCTTGTCTGTGACTCCTCTGACATACCTACGGTCTGACACACGCTCGACTGTGGCCGGTTTCACTCGGTCATTGTGACGTAGGCGCGGGACCCGAATCTTGTTGTCGTGCAAAATCTGCTTAACGTGCTGAAGCTCGGCGGCCAGGTGTTTACGTCAAGAATTAAAAATTAAACGCGATATAATCCATAAAATTAGTTTTATTTAGAACTAAATTACTTAGTTTTTTTCGTTTTTTTTTTAATTAATCTAATAAAGTTCTATAATTTCAAATTTATCCAGTTACGAGTACCTATATAAAAGCATATTATTAAATTACTACTTATAACCAAAAATTATTTTTTTCATCTAACAGCTTATAAAAATACACTGCTGAACACAGACCTCATAGTATACCCACCACATTATGTGTGATATTTGCTATAACTGTCACGCCAACCGTATTGGAACCTGTAGTCTTTTTAATATTTGTGCTGTCATTAGAAAACTACTGCTGCCCAACTGCTGTTTGATTTCCCTCTGTCGCCTCTTATGAAACACACGGGATGAGAAATTAAAAGGTACAAAAAATATCTAGAATCTATGTAAGTATTTTTTATAGAATAAGAGTGACAAACGAGCACACAGTCCACTTCTTGCTAAGTGTATTCCGTGGCCCATAGACATCTACATCTATCCTCTTTTGCGAATCCAAATGCAAATGCGTTGTCACCCCTGAGGACTAATATGGAATGCCTCTTTTTCAGTAAAAAGGGTCTCCGTTTCTCTACACTCATTATATGAAACACAGATCACCTGTTTCATTTCCCTCTGTCGCCTCTTATGATACATACGCGAAGAGAAGTCAAAAGATACACTTTAACAAAAAACATATCTAAAGTCTATGTAAGTACTTTTTATAGAATAAGGGTGACAAACGAGCATACAGTCCACTTTATGGTAAGTGTATTCTGTGGCCCATAGACATCTACATCTATCCTCGATTACGAATCAAAGTGCAGATGCGTTGACACACCTGAGGACTAAGATAGAATGCCTCTTGCCCAGTAAAAAGGGTCTCCGGTTCTCTACACTCACCAGACGAAACACAGATCACCTGTTTCATTTCCCTCTATCGCCTCTTATGATACACACGGGATAAGAAATTAAAAGGTACACTTTAACAAAAAACATATCTAGAATCTATGTAAGTATTTTTTTATAGAATAAGGGTGACAAACGAGCACACAGTCCACTACATGGTAAGTGTATTCTGTGGCCTATAGATATCTACATCTACCCTCGATTACGAATCAAACTGCTGATGCGCTGTCACTCCTGAGGACTAAGATGAAATGCCTCGTTTCCAGTTAAAAAGCTCTCTGGGGTCCCGCCTCTCGAGGGGCTTTTGCGTAACTGAGTTTAACTGACAGTTAGTATTTGTAAAGTTTATATATCTTTTGAAATACAGGGTTATTTTCCAATAACCGGCCAAATTTGCAGAAAAGGTTCAGAATAAGTAATATAGGCAAATGGTGAAAAAAAAACCTTCTGTTATTTTTATCTCTTTAATTCATTTTGCGTGGTAATGTGTTGTTTTAACTGATTTTACTGCGCACGCACACATTCGTAAAGGTCGATCGGTAGGCAAAAGCCATGTCACCCATAAATCACATTCAATTTGGGATAATTTCAAATAAAATGGAAGCCTTATTTACTCGTATTTTCAAAAACTGCAATAACGGTATATTATTATTTACTTTACTTAAGTTTAAGTTTTTTTTATTAACTTAAGTTTAAAATTTGGCTACTCTTTGAAAAATAACCCTGTATATAATTTTAGCGTTTAAAATACAGGCAATTTACCTGTGGAGGGCAAATGCTTAAAACAGCGGCGCTGTCAGTCTGCACATTCAGTTGCTTGTTACAGTAAATAAAAAGCATGTCCAAAGGAACACCTGCAGTGATAACCACTTCTTGGCAGCCATTAAGTAACGCTTCTGTTAACTTGTTAGAAATAAAATAAAGGTAAATATACACATACGTAACAAGTAGATACTTTTAACCAATATACTACGGTACATATCTTTCACACAGGACAGGTAATCTTTTTGTTCATGAGCCAGTAAAAATTCTGTTGAACATGGACATATCCCACTGTAGGGAGGATTGGCCTTAATCGCCTCACTTGGCAGCCGATTTAACTTTCGTAGTACCAGACGTAAACATGTATCATTCATTCATTTCTAGTGTTGATTCATTTTTATATTCATTTATAGAAGTATTGATTCGTCTTACGAACCGGGTCATTCAGGTCGATCATTGAAATGGATCATATCGAGTTTCAATACTTACTCTGTAACCTGTGAGACCCGTTCGATAATGTCGATCGTCGGACATTACTATACTCTTAGGTCGTAGGTCTTGTCAATCGTTGGATCCGGAACGTTCAAAAATTATAATTGTCAAAATCATTCCAAAAATTAATACTTTAATGCGACCTGGGTCAAACGAATGAATGATTCACGATTGACACATCTTTCGACTCTAACAAGACCTGTCGTGACTTTGACGCTGCCCACCGTCGCCGGTCGGGGTATGTTACGTCTAGCGTAAACGAAATGTATACCTACCGTCATTTGTTGGAGGTACATTTTTTTTGAAGAGGGGGCAAACGATCATGCGGCTCACCTGATGATAAGTGAGTACCGGCGCTCATGAATAACCGCAACACCAGGGGAATTGCAGATGCGTTGCCGGCCTTTTAGAAAGGTGTAAGCTTTTTTCTTAAAGGTCCCTAAGTCGTATCAGTCCGGAAAAATCGCCGGTGGTAAGCAATTCCACAGAGAAGTTGTACGAGGAAGAAAACACCTAGTAAAACGCAGTCGTGGACCGCCAAGCATCCAAACGGTGAAGATGGTATCGTGAATTTTGACGCAATGTGCGTTCGTGAAAGTTGGCGGCTGGCATTAGTCCGGACAATTTCTTAGAGTACTCCCCGTGGTAGATTCGATAGAAAATGCAAAGGGATGTAACATCCCTACGCAGCACCAGTGTATCGAGCTGATCAGAAAGAACTCGGTCGTTGATGATTCGAACCACTCTGCGCTGGATGCGGTTAAGTGGAAGGAGCTGGCACTGGGGTGCCCCGGACCAGAGATGAGAGCACTATTCCATGTGAGGCTGAACTTGCACTTTGTAAAGTTGCAAGTGATGTGCCGGCATGAAATACTGTCTCGCTCGGCTGAACACGCAAAGCTTTTTTGAGGCCAATTTGGCCTTCCCTTCCAAGTGACCACGAAACTGCACAATATTCGATATGTCGACGCCGAGGATTCCGATGCTAGCTGAGGCAGCAAGGGGAGTGTCTTGAAACTGAGGAGATACAACATAAGGAGTAGGCTTTTAATCAGAGCATGCGCCGTCTACTATGGCCTTGATGCTCCGATCAGCAAGGAAACTGGTGATTCAATTGCACAATTTCCAAAGTCCATATGAAGAGAGATTTGAAAGAACCGCTTTGTGCCAGACCCGATCGAAGGCCACCGCTATGTCCAAACTAACGGCCAATGCCTCCCACTTGGACTCTACTGCCCCCGCCCATCTATGAGTCAGGTAGACCAGAAGATCACCAGCTGATCGACCCCTACGAAAACCGTATTGGCGGTCACTAATCAGCTGGTGGTCCTCAATGTACCTCATGAGCTTGAAGTTTATAATTGACTCCATTATTTTGGAGAACAAGGAGGTGATGGCGACACGCCTGTAGTTGAACGGGTCTGAGCAGTCGCCTTTTTTAGGAATCAGGTGGACCAAAGCTGTCTTCCATGAATTCGGGAGTAGTCCACCTTGGGAATTAGGAGTACCGAAAAAGACGCGTTAAAACCGGTGCCAACTCCGGAGCATGCGTCTTCCGCACAATGGGAGGGACTCCATCAGGCGCACTCGACTTGCTGACGTCCAGGGAGAAGATTGCTTTGCGAACCGAGCGCTGTGTAAACCGCACATTCGGCATGGGGCACTCACACCGCGGGATGGTCGGCGGTGTGTTCCCACCATCATATAGAGTCGAGTTGGACGCAAAGAGAGCGATTAACAAATCGGCTTTCTCCTTTGCGGCATGGGCCAGTGAGTCGTCGTCTTTGTGCAGAGATGGAAAAGATGGCTGACAGAAGCTCCCTTGGACAGCCTTGGCGAGAGACGAGAATGCACGGGTTCCCGAAGGAAGGCGAACTAGCTTCTCTCCGATTCTGCCGATTTGCTCAAACCATGTCTTGGCAATGACTCTTTTGAATGACCTGGAGGCGGAATTATACTTATTTTTAAGAGCGCTGGTATTTACATACCGAGACGTTGATGCGTCAGCCCAGGTTCGGTAGCACTCCTGCTTACAGAGTGATGGTATTTTACAGGAGCGACCAAACCATGGCTGCGATTTGCCTCCGATGGGCACCACAGAGGATGGAATAAAAAGTTTCATGCCCTGAAATAATACTTTAACACATCAGCAACAGAATCGGCAACAACGCTCGGATCTTCCGGCGAAAAGCAAACCCGCCCCCAGGGGTAGGATGCAAAAAAGACTGAATCCCGTCCCAATCGGCTGACCTATAGTGCCAAACACGTCGGCAGCCTGTAGAATGAAACCGCGACATTAGTGTGAGTGGCACCACACTCCGGCAAAATAATGGTCCGACGAGCCTAAAGGAGCGTTGACGGAAACCTGATATCCGTTCGGACGAGTGGTCAGCAGAATGTCCAACAGGGAAGGTGGATGATCCTCCACGAATGGAATTCGCGTAGGCGAAGTAACCAGCTGTGTAAGACCATATACCAAAGAAAAGTCATAAACAGATTTCCCTGCATGATCGGTTGAATGTGAAGCGAGCCATTCGGCGTAGTGGGCATTAAAATCGCCAAGGATCATGATCTCTGCGGATTGGATCTGCTGTAACAAGGAATCTACAGCCATTTGGACGTGGTCGATGAGTCGGTCTGTGTCGGCATTACCGCTATGGGACCTATAGAGGCACCCGTAGACGCGGGGATGGTCGTCGTTGTCTACGCGCAGCCATAGGATGGACAGATCCGTACCTTCAAGACTGCCGAGGCGTCGAAAATAGATGTCCTCTCTGACGTATACGCAAACTCCAGCCCGGGGCACATTGAAGTGTTCTAATTTGTACCCAGGGTAGGAGAGATATGATATTAGCCGGAGAGGACACCTGAGTTTCGGTTAAAAAGAACAAGACCGGCTCGCTGCGTCTCTAGATGGTAGTGGACAGCGTTAACGTTGGAATGAAGTCCCCTGATGTTGCAAAAATTCACGGATAGCGTGACAGAGCTCGCATACATCACCTCAGTCACGGAATGACATGTAGTGATATTCTCTTACGCCGTCACCACGAAGTAGGTCAAGTATGTGAACCCATTCAATATACAATGTCCAAGGCAGAAACATAGATAAAAATTTAAACTTTGAAATCTCCCAGGATCTCACTGAATTGATATTTAACACTTAAACATCAGCAAATCGCTTGCAACTTTAAAAAATTCGCTATTACCTATATATAGGATAATTGGTAGAGACAAGAGTAACTGCGGGAAAAATTAAATAACCTCAAAGTGAAACTCGTTCTGATTAGAACAAATTCTGAAATTATCGACCACCATTTCTTTAGTGTAAAACAAAATTTGTCATTAAAAAAAACATCGTCTGTCTTTATAACTTCTCCTTTGTTTTTTTAACTCCCATTTGGTGGCAGTTGTTGTAATGGGCACGATATTTGAATATACGATACGATACGATATTACTACTTTATAGTAGTTTAAAAAAACAACTCTCCTAGTTTTCAGTTAAATAGTGTCTGGCACTATTGATTCTTAAATTTTAAAATAGCTACTTAGTTTACTATACCATTTTTCAGAAAAGTATAATATATAGTATAAATCGAAACGTAGCCGCGGCTATTACCTCATACTGTATATCCAATAACGGTGGTGTAGACAGTCCCGCTTGTAAGGAACGCGTATTACGCTGATATTTTTCACGTTCATTAGCAGTCTGTTTTTCCAAGCGTGCTACTTCTAATCTGTGAAAATAGCAATAAGCAAAGTTTCAGCCTATATTATACTAGTCCCACTACAGAGCACAGGCATCATCTTATTCCTGAGAGGGTTATGAAGAAATTAGTTCACCCCGCTGCTCCAGTTCGTGTTGGTCTTTAAAATATTTTTATTTCTCAGACATTTAGGCTTCCTTAGGATGATTCCTTCACCTAAGAAAATGTGGTAAAATGGCACTTAAAATTACAATTAACAATTTGTTGCTCGCTACGGTTGAATTTAGACCGACAACTTACACCTGTGTTTCTACGACTCTTATTTATTTTCTGTAATCTAATCTATTTTATTTTAATTCCTCCCTCTCCTTTCCAACATCAGACAACCAGACGTTCGGCCTCTCTCCACCCCTTCGTTGTTTACTTACCACGCATTCGAACCAAACGGTTCGCTACATCGTTCATCATGCATACAGTAAAGGAGTGGAATAAGTTTCCAGCATCTGTGTTTCCATTCGATTACAATGTTTTGATTAGGCTGTAGTTATATAGTTAGATAGATTGAATAGGCTTTTGTTAAGTCGGTGAGCTTCATTATCTTAGGCTACATCATCACAGGTGGGATTGTAATTAAGCGCTGGCTTAGAATAATATAAAAAATATAACTATTAAATTATTGATTAATATTTATCTTATTTTATAAATGTGAAAGTACTAAATGATAATAAAAATTAATTTATAAAGATATTGTTAAAAGTATTTTGGATTTATCTCAAACTTGTTACTTTCCTCTACACGAAAAGTTAAAGAAAGTTAACAACTTACTCGAGCTTATTTCTTCTGGAAGTAAGGGCATCAGGAGTCATGTTATTAAAGGACACACTACCAGATATCAGCCGCTGAGAGCGTAGAGCGAAAATTCTGCCTGAGAATGTAGATACCAATAATTCACTTTCGTCCGAACCCACGCAGCCGCCGCACACCGATGTAACTGGTTCACCACAAAACTATAAAAAAAAGGGAGACGAGATCCTCCTGGCCGATTTATATCACAAGTGCGCTGGATATATGACATAATAATAATAATAATAATAATCGTCGTGATAATAGTTGGTGGTCTTGGAAAGGCAACCGTCGGAAATTCTCTGTCGCCTGTAGGTATAGACTACAGAAAGGCATTCGACTTGTGCCTCATAAATGGCTAAAGACGGTCCTCGAGCCATACAAGGTTGACTGTACAGTTACATACTTCCTCAGAGTATGTGCAGTGCAGTGGAGTACGATTCTTAGTCATCTAGGTGATCGGTATCTTACAGGGTGATTGTTTGAGTCCAATCTGGTTTTGCGTCTCTCTTAATCCTTTCAGTACCTCTTTTATATAATAGAGGTGACAAGCGAGCATACAGTCCACCTAACGGTAAGTGGATACTGTGGCCTATAGATATAAGTGGCGTGGTCGTGGCTATATCAATCCTCGATGAAGAATCAAAATGCAGATGCGTTGTCATCCCTGAGGACTAAGATGGAAAATAGCTGTAGCCTGGCTCTACCACGTAACCGTATTTGAATTCCGGCTCATTTTAGCTTCGGAAATGAGGGACAAAATTGACCAACCTTTTTTATATGGATAATATTTTATATGGATCTAAAGTTATTCGCCTCCAATCGCTCCCAATGTATGAAATGCTAAACATCACTTGTGATTTTGGCAATTCTATCAGAAAGAGGCTAGGAAATATGCAGTCCTCCATGTTGAAAGGGATAGGGTCGCTAACTCTGAGGGTATAGACTTATCTTTGCCTGTCAACATAGTCTTTCCAAGTCTGAAACATGCTGATACCCAGGATGTGTCACAAAACATAAGTATCGATGCGGCGGATATGAAATAAACAGTTTGCGGCCTGTGTTTTACACGCTTGAGCCTCTTGTCATATTGTGATTATAAATTTGGCAATAAATGTCTACTGTTAAGTAGAATCTTTTAGCAAAATGTAGAGAAACTGTAGTGACGTGGCGGTGGCAGTAAAAGGAACTAGCTTTATCAATAAAATATTTTTTTTATTGTATTACAAAATTTGAATATTTAAAGGTGATATCAAACACTCATTTACGCTGATTCGTTTATTCAAAAATGGTCATCATTATCATTTATCCACTGCTGAACATGGGCCTCCCCAGTAGATTGTCTCATAGGTGGATTTTTTTTAATATTCCTTTGATTAGTTGCTGATTAGATATTAAATTATGTACGTACATAGGTGTACTTCAGTCGTGGTTTCTCAGTAATATTTTCCAAGTCGACAAGGTAAAGCTGTACAGAGCCATCGTGGCGGCCGACTGCCAAATGGGCGCCATTATTACTGAAGTACCAACCGACGCAAACAACTGAACCCAGACCTCGATCTTCCACGAGGCATTTACTTGATAACTCAGTTCTGTGAAAGTGACTAAAATTCAATGTGGATGAAAAAAATGTGCATAATACTAATACCTATTATTAACATAGTAAGATTTACGAGACTTCAAGGAAATGGTATCAATAAAAAGATTCATCATCATCATCATTACACTCCTGAAAAAAGGCCTCCCCCAAGGAATGCCACAAAGCACGGTCCTGAGCCACCTGCATCCATCGACTTCCTGCATGTCTTACCAGGTCGTCACTCCATCTCGTGAGGGGTCGCCATACACTTCGGCTACCGGTACAAGGCTGCCACTCAAGAACCTTTCTTCCCCATCGGTTGTCGGTTCTTCGAGCTATATGGCCGGCCCACTGCCACTTCTGGTTCTACTGCGGATATACTTATTTCTAAGTTTATCACGCAGAGAAACCCCGAGCATAGTCCTCTCCATAGCTCGCTGAGCGACCTTGAGCTTCCTCATACGGCCAGCAGTGAAGGACCACGTCTCAGATCCGTAAGTCATCACTGGCAACACGCACTGGTTGTACAATTTCGTTTTCAGGTTCTGAGGTATGTCCAACGAGAAGATGTGTCGTAGTTTCCCGAACGCTGCCCAGCCGAGTTGAATCCGTCGATTGACCTCTCGGTCGAAGTTGGACTTACCTAGTCGGACTATTTGTCCCAGGTAAACATACTCGTCAACAACTACGAGCTTAGTGCTCCCAACAACTACCGGCATAGGTGTGACATGGGTATTAAACATGATATTTGTTTTATCCATGTTCATCCTAAGACCTATTCGTTGGGAGACACTATTGAGGTGATTGAGCATGGCGCTTAGGTCCTCCAGCGACTCTGCCATAAGGACTATATCATCGGCAAATCGAAGGTGAGTGATGTACTCGCCATTGATATTAATACCGTATCCTTTCCAGTCCAGAAACTTGAAAACGTCTTCCAATGCATCGGTGAAGAGTTTCGGGGATATAACGTCACCCTGTCTTACACCTCTCTGCAATTGGATAGGTTTCGTACTCTGGTTCTGTACTCGGATAGCCATCGTAGCTCTATTGTACAAACACTTCAGCACTTCGATGTACCGACAGTCAACTTGGCACTGCTGAAGGGACTGCAGCACTGCACCGCCCAAATTTCGACGGAATCAAAGGCTTTCTCATAGTCCACATACGTCAGACATAGTGGCAAATTGTACTTTTCGGATTTCTGTACAATTTGCCGAAGGGTATGTATGTGGTCTATGGTGCTAAAGCCTTTTCGGAAACCGGCTTGTTCCGGAGGCTGGAAGTCGTCAAGTCTGCGCGCGAGACGATTCGTAATGACTCGCGAAAACAGCACGTAGACGCGGCTCAGAAGGGAAATCAGTCTGTAGTTCTTCAAGAGAGCGTTGTCACCTTTCTTGAAGAACAAGACCATCGCACTTCTGCTCCACCCCTCCGGTGTAATGCCGCCATGGAGGACGGAATTAAAGAGCTTCTGAAGGACTTCAAGTACCAGTTTTCCACCCGCTTTCAGAAGCTCCGCTGTGATGCTATCCTTGCCTGGGGCCTTGCCGTTTTTAAGGTGCTGGAGAACCATTCTAATCTCGCTCAGACTGACTTCCGGGATATCTTCGGAATAGTGTCGGATAAGACGCGCTCTTGGATCGTTACTCACACTTGCGTGTGGCTCCAACGATGACGTGTAAAGCTGCCCATAGAACCTCTCAATCTCACTCAAAATCTCAGGTGCCCCGAAAACGTTGCTGCCACACTCAGTCTTCAGCTTCGACAGTTGGCTCTTTCTGGCAGACAGATCTCTGACAAAGACTTTGGAGCCTTGGTTCCGCTCGATCGCTTCTTCAATACAAGCTGTATTGAAGTTGCGTAAGTTCCGCCCATGCATTTGGAGATCTGTCTGTTCAGTTGCCTGTATGCTGTCAAATCTGTTGAAGAATGTAGCTTCATCTCCCGTCTAACAGCCATGAGATTAAGAGTGTGATCGGAGAGTTTTGTGTTCTTCTGCGGCGGGTCTTGCAGAACTTACCTCCGACCGCATGGACAGTTTCCACGAGCTTGTCATTCATATCATACACTTCATTGCAGCCTTCTAGGCACTGAAAACGGTTTTGTAACTCGAGATGAAAGGTTTCGGGACTTTGGAACAGAGTACGAGGGGGGCGGAGCATTGACTTCATTAGACGAGATCTATCCAACTTAACGTTTAGGTTCAGTGTGCATCTAACCATTCGGTGATCGCTACCAGTTTTCACCCTCGCGATCACGGAGACATCACTGAACAGTTGTCGTCTGGTCGTCATAATGAAGCCAATCTCATTTTTTGTGGACCGTCGGGGCTCGACCATGTGCACTTCCTGTGGGGCCGCTTCTGGAAGAAAGAGTTCATCGTAAATAGTCCCTCTTTCTCCATGAAGTCGGCCAGCTGCTGGCCCCTTGGGTTCCGTTGCCCTATTCCAAATTTCCCTACCTTCAGCTCACCGTTCTCTCTTGTGCCTAGTTTTGCATTGAAGTCTCCCATTAACACCGTATAGTGGGTTTTGGAGGAATGCATGGCTCTAGAGATATCCTTATACATTTCCTCCACCTCCTCATCGGGGTGTGCTGAGGTTGGTGTGTAAACCTGTATGACCTTCAGCGAATACCGTTTGGTGATTCTGAGTATAAGGTACGCAACCTCCGTCGATACACTCCTAATCTTTACAACGTTGTTAACGAGAGACTTGTGGACGATAAATCCGACACCTCCTTGGGACAGATGGTCGCCCTCCCGGTGATAGAACAAATTGCCAGATTCGAGGATTACCGTGTCCTCCCCCTCTCTTCGGACTTCGGATAATCCTATGACATTCCAGCGCAACTTGTCTATCTCTTCTTCCACCTCTAGGATCTTCTCGTCAGTCCTCAGGGTGCGTGCGTTATAAGTTGCCAGGTCGAGCCGTCGTAGGTGGCAACCGAACCTCCACCAGAGATTCTTAGCACCCCCTGCCCCGCCATTACCATGGTCGCCACTGTAGCCAGGAATAGCGGGGCCGCCGTGGACTGGGGGCCGTCTCTTCGTTAATTACATGGGGGGTATATTGCCATAGTTGCTACGCTTGGCGAGCGGGTTGGCAACCGCAGTTTTTTTATTGTTATTTTGCTTTTATCAGAAAGATGCTGCTGCCCATCCTCTGCCTCAGTTTCCCTCTGTCGCCTTTTACGACACCCACGGGAAGATATGGGGTAGTGAGTATTCTTACCCGCCACTACATGGGGTATATATAATAAATCACATTCAATTTGAGATAGCTTCAAATAAAATTAGAAGCCTTATTTACTCGTGTTTCAAAAACTACAATAACGGTGTATCACTTATCTATCTTCTTACTATAATAAACTCTAACACGACGTCTGTCTGAACACGAATCACGCAATATCCTGTGAACCGATTTGGTTGGAACTTTCACTGTTAGATAGCTGATGTTATAAGGAGTAATTTAGGCTACTTTTATTTTAGGAAAAGGACTAGGGTAGGGTTCCGCGCAGAAAAATTAAAACCTATGAAATCCAAATTCCTCGCGGGCGAAGTGGCGGGTCACTAATTATTTATATACCAGCTTTTCCCCGTGACTTCGCCGCGTATAATTTAAAGCTTTATTTATGTTGCGCGGAACCTTAATTCTTTTTCTAAAATATAGGTAGCCTAAGTTACTCCTCATCACATTAACTATCTGCCAGTGAAAGTCCCGTCGAAATAGGTCCAGCCGTTTCAGAGATTAGCCGGAACAAACAGACATACAGACAAAAATTTTAAAAATTGTGTTTGTTATAAGTACCATGTATACTTTGATATACATTAAGTAAAACGCTGTTATTTTGACATTACAAATGACACTTCAATTTTAATTATTTGTATGGATTTGAACTTGGGTTTAAAATTTGGCTACTCTTTAAAAATTATCGTGTATAATTTACATAATACCTTAGCACTGGATTAATATTTATATTAATACCCTTATTAATTACCTTAGTATCTGTAATTCGAATTTTGTAGTTATAACAACGTGCTTATCTTTAGAATCTCCGTCTTCAACCCTCTCTGTTGCGGTATCAAAATTTGCAATATTATTTTAGGCATGATACTCACTCATACTGAATGAGACCAATCGAACCATTAGCTGCGCCATAGAACACACAAACTTCTGTAGAGCGATGCGTAGGCGGCACGGTGAGACGCAATGGTCCGGAACTTATTTGAGTACGGGCTAGAAGCTCGCCGTTTTCTATAATCACAGCTCCTTTGTTTGCAATTAGCACAAGAAGACGTACTCGCGTACTCTACAAATACACAATTTATACAGAATAAATACACGCATTCAATACATACAAATAGACCAAATTAAAGAGGCTCTGCGGCAGGCCCCGAATAAATTGTCAAACCGTATAAAACTATTTATTTTCGCAATGAGCGCCGCAAATCAATGACAAGCCACTGAACAAAGAGGTCAAAAGTTCTCTCAAAAAGTGTTTTTGTGAAGATGTTATAAATATAGTTATTACAACTGTTTCTAATTAAAAAAAAATTTAAAAAAAATGTTTTTCCTTCTTGCTTTAATTTCAACAATCTCTCAACGTATACGTACGTAAAATATACATGAAAGAATATTAATAGTTAGATACTTATCCTAACATTTGGAGTAGAGAAAGCAGCAATGTCTAGCACTCGGTCATCACAAATGTATGAGTAAATTTCCCGCAAGTCCCTGTAATGCGTAACGGTGCATCCGCTACAAAGTACCAGATCGCTCCCCAAAATGCACCTGTAGCCATAAAAAGTAATATAAAATCAAACAAATACTATTTTACTAAATAAGTTTTTAAATTTCTACAGTTATGGAGTTCTTTACTATTGAAGTTCGTTTAAGAATTTGTATCTTGACCTAAATAAGACTAGATTAATTTTATACGTGGTAGAGCCATGCTGCAGCTATATTATTAGTAGTATAGTTGTAGCACGAATGGGTCGGCTCGACTGGGGAAGGACCACGCTCTCACAGAATACCAGCGTAAAGTAGCAGCTTAGCACTGCTGTGTTTCGTATGATGAGTGTAGAGAACCGGAGACCCTTTTCACTGGAAAAGAGCCATTCCATCTTCGTCCTCACGGGTGACAACGCATTTGCATTTTTATTCTTTATTGAGGATAGATATAGATGTCTATGGGTCACAGCAAGCACTTACCATCAGGTAGACTGTGTGCTCGTTTGTCACCCTATCCTATAAAAAAAAGATCGAACTAGATTATATCAAAAATGTGAAAGTATGTTTATCTTTCAATCACGTTAGACTGTTAAACGGACTGAAATGAAATTTAGAATAGAAGTCGATTGTGTCGTGAAAAAGGATAAGTATAAGAAACTTTTTCTAACGCTAGGTATGTAATTCCAGCAAGGGCTTTTTAACCATACTAAGTACATGACTACTACTAATGGTGAGTAGTGATACAGCCACGCAGGTTTTCATGAGAAAATGATGGACGCACATCTGCCTCTTGGATTCAACAACCGGATATGACGAATTTGCATCAGACGTGTCACACCACAGAATATCTTTTTATAACTGTCACACCTTCGCCCGAAATCGCAATAACATGGTAATGCTATCAATTTGTCATTGTCTATTAGTAAAAATAATTAATATTTACATTGATGTTATAGTTTCTGATACAGAAGTTTCGATGGCCAAGAATACTTTGCCCTTTCTTGTGTAACCCTTGACTTCATTGCCAGATGCTGCAAAAATCTTATCAATGTGGTTTCCTGTAATGAATAATACCGTAGGTATATAAGAAAGTTCAAAATGTGTTTGCTTGATAATAAAAATAATTTACATTCTTTTACCGTTTGTTAATGCAACTTGTACTGAAGTTATTGATTTGCCTGGCAAAGTTTTAAATTGGACAACGGGCTCCTCATCTTTAATACACAGACACTGTAAGACACCATTTTTATCTCCAACAGCAAACTACAAAAAAAAGTAAAACTTTTAATTAGATGTACAAAAAACAATAAATTTCACTTATTTTAACCTTAACCTTTTGTTGTGTTTTGTGACCAGGATTAGGCAAAATTTTTAATGTGTCGGGATATGTTATACCACAAAGAATATAATCAACTCTTGTTAAATCGTAGTCCATTTTAATTACTTTTAATAAGTGAAAAGACAGGAAACGAGTTTTGGTAAAACTCCGAAACTTCGAAGTAAAACAAATAGGTAATCGATATTCCCTTAGCAACGTGGAGGTACACAATGGTGTTACCTGCATGTTTTTGATTTCTAATACTTTCTCTCTTATTATATTAGTCAATGTTAATAAATTTTACAATGTAAATAAGACATATTGCATCTCTAACGCTAACTAAGCAAAGCCATGATCCCAACAGCTAGATCCTGTGAAACTACATAATATGTAATACATACTTACTAATCTGTGACTAGATTTGTACATCAATAATACAGTGTAAGAGTGGATATGACTGGGAACACAACCCTCAAAAGGTAAGGTAATATAACAACACCTTCGATTTGCCGACGATATAGTCCTTATGGCAGAATCGCTGGAGGACCTAAGCACCATGCTCAATGACCTCAATAGTGTCTCCCAACGGATAGGTCTTAAGATGAACATGGACAAAAGAAAGATCATTTTTAATGTCCTTGTCACACCTATGCCGGTAGTTGTTGGGAGCACTAAGCTCGAAGTTGTTGACGAGCATATTTACCTGGGACAAATAGTCCGACTAGATAAGTCCAACTTCGACCAAGAGGTCAATCGGCGGATTCAACTCGGCTGGGCGCGTTCGGGAAACTACGACACATCTTCTCGTCAGACATACCTCAAAACCTTAAAACGAAATTGTACAACCAGTACGTGTTGCCAGTGATGACTTACGGATCTGAGACGTGGTCCTTCACTGCTGGCCGTATGAGAAGCTCAAGCGAGCTATGGAGAGGGCTATGCTCGGGGTTTCTATGCGTGATAAACTTAGAAATGAGGATATCCGCAGTAGAAGCAGAGTAACTGACATAGCCCAACGGATTAGTAAGCTGAAGTGGCAGTGGGCCGGCCATATAGCTCGAAGAACCGACAACCGATGGGAAAGAAAGGTTCTTGAGTGGCAGCTTCGTACCGGTAGGCGAAGTGTAGAGCGACCCCCACGAGATGGAGTGACGACCTGGTAAGACATGCAGGAAGTTGATGGATGCAGGTGGCTCAGGACCGTGCTTTGTGGCATTCCTTGGGTGAGGCCTATGTTCAGCAGTGGACTTATGAAAGGCTGTAATGATGAATGATGGTGGTCAACAGGCAAATTTAACTTAGTTGGGCAACATTCGGAAAACTGCAAGAAATCTTTGATCCAGACTGTTTTAAAGTGACAAAATTTTATATTCCTTCCGACGAAATTGAATGACCCCTTAGTACTTCACTGTAAGCGGAATACGGTAGCTAAATTACGCTTGAACTACGAAAAAGCCTATTCCAACACTTTAAATATTTTATTACTGCAGTTATTCGCGAATTGCGAGAATAGTTTCGCGTTGTGTGCCACACGACGCTAACGTATTCAGAAGCAGTAGAAGCAGTGCCGTGACATGCACCTAATTATTTCAATAATATTTTGAAGCCGGCTCATCTCGGTGTGTTTACGACATTATTTCGATCAATCAATACAATCCAGAAACGAAGTGCCAGTCTACAGTTTTGCTGTTTCAAAATGAACCAACGCCTACTAAAGTGAAGCGATCGAGAAGTGTAGGCAACATTTTGATCGCTAGTTTTTTTTTCACTTTGACATAGTATCTGGTGACAAGTTCTACGAAATGGAAGTAGCGTTAATGCCAAATGGTATAACTATTACTAAATGCTTGCCAGAAATGTTCATTGCTGTAAGCAACAAGCGAACGAACGCGGGCCCCGCGGGCTACTGCCTCACCATTTTTTCTCCAAATTTTATGTATAATACCCCTAAAGTATAATCTATTTAATAAAAAGGACTATTCAAAATCGGGTCTTATACATACAGAAAAGTCATACATTTTAATTATGAATCGCCTCCTTCCTTTTTTTAGTTTCGGCTAATAACATAAGTAACTCAACCAAAAACAAATTGATAGAAAATGCCAATTGTGATAAAGTGCAAGTAATTTGGAATAGTACAATACGAAATTATAGGTATTCATCGTGTAAAATGTTCATAAAAATGCATGAAAAATAATATGCAGTGTAGATTTAACTACAAACTACCTAAAATGTCGAATTTTTTTTCTCTGCTTCAATTGACTCTGGTTGGTTCATCTTTTTGTCCATACAATGATACATTCACACCCATCTGAATAACGACAACAATACGACATTATTATGCAATAAACAGTACTTTCTAAGTTAATTAATAGAATCATTCGTTAGTTTGCGGAAATCTATTATATTAAAGTTAGTAAACATTTCTATGCCTGTATCCCCTTAATGAAATAAAATTATGTGTCTTACCTAGTTTGAAGAGCACTTCCCGCCCGCCCTCAATAGCGTACAATATCACCGTCACTCACCACTAATCCCAACATCACTAAGTAGTTAGGTCGGGTTTGGTTAGTTTAGCCCCCCCCCCCCCCCCCATGAGACCTGACACAAAAAACACTCACATCATCAGCAGGTTTTTCATGCATAGGCGGTTCGAGTTCTCCAGATGATGCCGAGTCTCGACCGTCGCATGATATTTTTAAATCGTAATCTTGCCTGTTTTTTTTTTGTTTATTCCTTTATTTTTGTTCTTTTTATTCTTAATTTCTTTGGGTTTTTTTACTCTTTCATTTATCTTTGTTGGTTTTCTACTGTTTCTTCGACAATTTTGGATATAGGTACAAAGAATTTCGTCGATATACTCGATCACTACGATCATACTGGTATCATTAATAGTAAGAGTTCTTCCGGGTCGATAGTCCAAATGGGCGTGCCTCAAGGCTCAATCCGCGGCCCCTTTCTGTTTCTTGTACGTATATATTAATGACTTACCCTTACATACTAGGACATAACCATGACATAGTATTATTTGCTGATGATACTTCATTAATTTTCAAATTAAAACGACAATTACTAAAATATGACAAAGTAAATAATGCTGTATCTAAATTAATAAATTGATTTAATTGGCACTAAAACTAAATGTATGATATTCATAACTTCAAATGTCAAACATCTAAATACTAATGTAATTTAAAATGGGGAGGAGCTGAGTCTTGTGGATAATACCATTTTTCTTGGAATCACACTAGACGCGAAGCTTCAATGGGCCCCCATATATCAAAACTAGCAATCAGACTTAGTTCTGCAGCATATGCTAAAAAAGATGCAATATCTTATCAGTGTTGAAGCAACTAGATTAGTTTACTTTAGCTATTTCCATAGCATAATGTCGTATGGTACCTATTTTGTTATGGCGACTGACACTGAAATTATATTTGTTTTACAGAAGAGTGCTAATTGTGTAACATATATGATTGTAAGCTGAATTTTTTTTAAGTCTTGCTGGGTTTCTTGCTGGATCTTCCCAGGACAAAGGTTTTTTCTGAACCTGTGGTAAATTAAAAAAAAGAGTGACTTTCAATAAGTATTATTTATAATCTCTATAAATATAAAAATTAATTGCTGTCCGTTAGTTTTGCTAAACTGGTTCGACCAATTCTGATTAAATTTTTTGTGTCTATTTGAGTGGGTCCCTGTAGTTGTTTAGTTGTTGTTGTTGTAGTTGCTTGGGACGGCTCCGTGGCGCAGTGGTTTAGCAATGAGGTACTGCGCTGGGTTCTGCGGGTTCGAATCCCGCACGGAACAAGTATTTGTATGGCCTACAAATAATTGTTCCGGGTCTGGATGTTTGCCTTGTGCAATTTATGTTTGTAAACTGCCTCCACGACACAGGAGAAAATGCTAGTGTGGGGGTAACGTTTTTTTTAAATAAAAAAAATCAGCACAAGCAAAAATGTGATATAATCATAATCAATATTTATTATAATATTTCACAAGCACAAATTAGTCAATGTGTGAAAATACGTACGTACTTACGATATTGACAAAATGACGTGTGTGTAACATTTTACAAAATGCACGAATATCAATGATTGTTATTCAGTAATTATCTAATGCAATTCATGATTATTATCGGCTTGGAAATAAAAATTGATAAGTAAGATTTTTATATGACAAAGATTTTTAATATATTTTAATTTAAATATGTATTGTTTGATATTTTATGCATACATATGTACTTATTCGTACAAAGAAACACAGATTTTATTAGAAAAAACTGGAAATGTAAATATTAATCGTTGAATATATTTGTATGGCCTACAAATAATTGTTCCGGGTCTAGATGTTTTTCCTTGTGCAATTTATGTTTGTAAGCTGCCTTCACGATGCAGGAGAAAATCCTAATGTGGGAGTGACGTTTATTAAAAACAAAAAAGTCCCTGGATAGTTTAGATTCACAATTGGACCCGGTAGGTTTTTTTATATCTGATCAAGAAGTTGCTATAGCTTTTGAGAAACATTTTACTGATGTTCCTTTTTTGACAACAAATTCATTAAATTCTTCTCCTACTATCGCCGAATCATTGCTTAAACAAAATGTAAAGGCTTGTTCAAATACTTTTAAATTCCATAGAGTATTGCCAAAAGATATCGTTAAACATTTTAAAACTATTGATGTTAAAAAACGGCTAACTTATGGGGGATTTCCTTTAAAGTTATTTTATCTATAATAGCACCTTATCTAGCCACTATATTTAATACAAGCGTCGAATCTGGTGTGTTTGCCGATTTAATGAAACATAGTAAAAAATCAATTCGGTTTTACAACGGGTCGCTCGACAACTGACGCTGGAGTTGAGCTTATTAAACTTATTTTTTGTGCATGGGAGAATTCAGAGGGTGCTTTGGGTATATTTTGTGACCTTTCCGAGGCCTTCGACTGTGTTCACCATGAGCCATTAATCAGGAAGCTACAGTACTATGGTTGTAAGAACGCATCGCTTAAACTTATTATTTCATACTTAAGTAATAGAATGCAGAAGGTTATTATCAATGGTAAAAGTTCTTCCGGGTCACCTGTACTAATTGGTGTTCCTCCGGGCTCGAATCTCGGCCCATTCCAGTTTCTAGTGTATATTAATGACTTACCTTCCCTTGTAGTGGATAATCATGACATAAACGTCAATCATTTAAATGTGACGAAGTGAATAATGCTATATCAAAATTAGTACATTGGTTTAACGTTAATAATCTACATTTAAACGGAGATAAAACTAATTGTGTTAAATTTACAACAACGAATGTTAAATATCTGAATACTAATGTGTTTTAAATGGGGAGGAACTGAGCCCTATTGTATCCACTGTTTTTCTTGGAATCACTCTCGACGCAAAGCTTCAGTGGGGCCCCCATATATCCAAATTAGCAAGCAGACTAAGTACTGCAGCCTATGCTGTAAAAAAGATTAGAGGTCTCACTAGTGTCGAGACAGCTAGATTAGTTTATTTCAGTTATTTCCATAGCATAATGTCTTATGGGATTTTGGTATGGGGAAATGCGGCTGATTCAGAAACTATTTTTGTTTTACAGAAGGGGGCCATTAGAGCTATTTACAATCTAAAACCGAGAGTCTCTTAGAGATAAATTTAAAGAAATAAATATATTAACTTTGGCCTCTCAGTATATTTACGAAAATTTAATGTATGTTCACAAAAACAAAGGAAGTTTTAGTAAAAGAAGTGATATACATTCTGTAAACACTAGGAACAAACACAAGCTAGTGATACCAGTTTCTCGACTCCACAGAGTCAGTAATTCATTCTTGGGGCAATTTATACGCTATTACAACAAGATCCCGGAAAGTGTACAGGCTCTCTCTATTACCAAGTTTAAATGTTTTATTAAGCTGAAACTGTATAAAAAGGTTTATTATAGTATAAATGAATACCTGGTTGATAATAACCCCTGGGAATGAGGTGGTCGCTTCCAAGCAGTTTGTAATCATTTATATTGTAAAATTTATTTATTTTAAAAAAAGTCCCGCTGGGTTTCTTGCTGGTTCTTCCCAGGACAGAGGGTTTTTTTCGAACCAGTAGTAAAGTAAAAAATTACTTTCAATAAGAATTACACATGTAATGTATATTGAATAAAAAATTATTCTATTCTTTTCTATAGGAGAGGGGACAAACGAGCATGCGGCTCACCTGATGGTAAGTGACTACCGCAGCCCATGAACAACTGCAACAACAGAGGAATTGCAGATGCGTTGCCGGCCTTTTGAAAAGAAGTAGGCTCTTTTCTTGGAGGTCCCTAAGTCGTATTGGTACGGAAATATCGCTGGTGGTAATCGATTCCACAAGGAAGTTGTGCGAGGTAGAAAACTTCTTTTGAATCGCACAGTGGTGGACCGCCAATCATCCAGATGGTATGGATGGTATCGCGAGTTTTGTCACGATGTGCGATGGTGAAAATGAGTGGCTGGAATTAGCCCAAACAATTCTTTAGAGCACTACCCGTGATAGATATGCGATAAATTATGCAAAGAGATGCAACATCTCTACGCAGTGCCAGTGAGTCAAGCCGATCGGAAAGAACTCTGTCGTCGACGATTCGAACCGCTCTGCGCTGGATGCGGTCAAGTGGAAGGAGCTGGCACTTGTGAGCCCCTACCTAGAGATGAGAACAGTATTCCATGTGAGGCCGACCCTGCGCCTTGTAAAGTTGCAAGCGGTGTACCGGCATGAAATAATGTCCCGTTCTGCTGAGTACGCCAAGCTTTTTAGAGGCCAATTTGGCCTTCTCTTCCAAGTGACCATGAAACTGCACGTCACTCGATATGTCGACACTGAGGATTCCGATACTGGCTGAGGCAACAAGGGAAGTGCCTTGAAACTGAGGAGATACGACAAACGGGTTCTTTTTAGCGGTAAACGCGCAAACTTGTGTCTTCTGGGAATTGAACTGGACTAGATTTAGTCGGCCCCAGTCTGAGACTTTTTTCAATAAAGTCTCGACTTCAGACACAAGTTTGTTCCGGTACTCGGCGACGTTTTCCCGAGAAATATTGGCACGGCCGGTGTATAAAAAGCATCACCAGTGCTGTCGTCTGCATAGTAATGAATGTTACTGGTTTGCAACATATCATTGATATGCAGATGGCGCTGTTGTCGATATCCAGAAATCAAGTGCGAAGGCGGGCCGGATCGCTAGTATTGTATAATAACTGGCCAAGTGAGAGTCGGCCTCGTGCATGAAGGGGTCCGTACCATCGTAATACACGTTTCTAGTATGGGAGCCCCTTTAATTTTAAATTAATTTATTTTTAATTTATTTTAAAATTTATTATTTGTGGTTTACAGCGGCAATAGAAATACACATTCTATGAAAATTGCAACTGTCTACCTATTACGGATCATGAGATACAGTCCGCTGACAGAGAGACGGGCGGACGGACGGACGGTCAGAGGAATCTTAGTAATAGGGTCTCGTTGGTTTCCTTTCGGATACGGAAGCCCAAAAAGGAAATAATTTAAAACTACATGCCGAATATTTAGTGTTTTCTAAATTTATTTCAAACAGAATAACAGGGATATTGGAAGAACAACAACCTATAGAACAAGCTAATTTCAGAACGGGGTTTTCAACTATTGATCATATGCATGTCATCAAACAGCTAATAGAAAAATGCCAAGCATACTAGCTTTTTAAAAGTTTATGTTTCTGTTTAGAGATTTTTTACGGTGTGCCTAGTGTCAGATAGCATGTCACATCTTTTAAGCTATGTTGACGCATTTCATCAATCTTGTCAACAATTTGGCCTGGTCAGAAGCGCTTCAAAGACTTACATCCTCAAACAACTATACCTCAAACAAGTATATTGTTTGAAGCGGATTATGATTGTATATGTAAAAGTGGTGCGATTTTTGTATTAAATGTCTGCACATGTAAACTATTAGTGGAGACGGTGAAACAAGTGCACTGATGGTGATAAGAATCTCAAGATAAGGATAAGGTCTCCGTCTGCTGGTTCAAGTTGCCATCAAAATCTCCCAAAAACCATATAATGTGACGCATCAACATATTATGAAGCAGTGTACTATAAAGGATTATTATCATATGATACAGAGATAAATGAAGACATGGCTTAAACGACAAGCCAGCCAAGCCAAAAATCGTAATTAAAAAATACGATCTTTTTTGGTCTGAACTGTCAAATTTTGACAGAATGCTTCAGATATGTTATGTACACGGCGATATGACAAAAAATATCGGTGACTTTTTCATACTCGTACCATAATGTATCAATTTATCCTTTTCTAACATTACCTTTACAACAACCTTTAAAAGTAAGTTAGGTGTAATAATTTATAATTCTGTGAATGTGAACTAACCTATTATAAATTATTATTTAAACATACTTATGTCGATTGTTAGCAATTTATAAAAAATATCGTGGTGAGAAAAGATGGAATCGAGCAAGGAAAATATTGTCCAGGCTGTGGTCATTATGGATCACTTTAATAATAATTTTTCACCAATTAATAAAACTAAACCCATGGTAAGTTGGTAAGCAGTTTTATATTTTGTTACCATAAGTTTTGTTTGCAGCATATAAATTAATGTGTCTACACTTAAACGATTATTACTTCTTCTTTCTAGGCTTTATTTTCTGTAGCTGGGGTTCCACTAATAGACTATGTTTTGGAATCATTATTACTAGGTGGAGTTGGTGAAACGATTCTGTTTTGCTGTCAAGATGGACCCAAAATAAAGGAATATATTAAGTAAGTAATTTGTATAGTCATTTTATGCTTTTCAATTATTTGTATGTGTTAAATAATATTCTTTTATCACAGAAAATGTACTAATGAGAAAGTTCCATGGAGTTTAACTATGGACGTCCAAGTGATTATGTCAGAAACTTGTCAAACCATGGGAGATGTAATGAGAGAAATAGATGCTGCTGGTCTGGTCAGAGGATATTTTATATTAATGGGAGTAAATAGCATAACTAACATAAACTTTGCAGCATTACTAGAGCAGCACAAGTAAGTAGTTTTATAATGAAATAAATAATGTAACAATTATTCTTCTTGATTAAATCCAACAAATCAAGGTGTGAAGTAGACAATCAATCAAAAGTATAGTAATGATTGACAACCAACAGAATTGAGAGGGTTTTACAGATCTCTGAGTATTTTATTCAAAATGATCCATTTTAACAATTAATCCGAATTACCAGTTCGTATGATAAATCAATACTTAATCGGATCACTAAAAGTGAATGATTGACACATGACTAGTATAGGAGCTAAAGTTATGTACATTGTGAGAAATAAAATTGACTTTTTTTGTTCAGGGTAATTTGCAAAAAAGATAAAGAAGCTGCTATGACTTTGATATATAAAAAAGTATCTTGGGAACATCCTTTAATCAAAAATGATAAAGCCTTATTTTTAGCAGCTGATGGTAAAACAAATAAGGTTTTGATTCATGAGAAATATAAGACAAAATCTAATGACAATGTCTTACAGCTACCACTGGTAAGATATAGTTTTTCCTTGACATTGATTAATTTATAAAATATGGTTTACTTGTATGATGATGGTGATTTTCAGGATTGTGTGTTAAGCCATTCAGAAGTGAAATTGCATCATAATTTGGTGGATACCAACATTGCATTATGCTCACCTTCAGTGCCTCCTCTCTTTGCTGATAATTTTGATTTTCAAACTAGAGATGATTTTGTTAATGGAATATTAATAAATGAGGAAATTTTGGCTAGTACTTTATATTATACAATTTTAAAAGACACACAATATGCTGCTGCTATAACTAATTGGAAGACATATCAAATTGTATGGTAGGTTTTAAAGATATAACATTTAAATTGTATTTTTGTCGCTAATTCGTATTTTGTATAATATCTGTATTATTTTAGCTGGGATATATTACATTATTGGACATTACCATTATCTATTGAGACTGGTTCATTCTATCAGAATAATTACGTCTTCATGGGTAACCACAACTTTCGTAAAACAAGTTCAAAATTAAGCAGGTAAGTTTATAAAACAATTTTGTCACAATATTAAGCATTGTACAACATTGTCATTAAATCAGCCAATTGGCTAGACATTACAGTTAGTTGAACACTTGAAGTTATTATACAGTTGTTTCAGTGGAATGGTTGCATATTTTTGGTTATTTTAATATAATTATAGCATTTAAATTATTTTAATTCTTATGTAAAACATTTATTTTATTTTTTTATTTTATTTTATAGGATAGGGTGACAAACGAGCACACAGTCCACCTGATTAAGTGGTTGCTGTGACCCATGACATCCACATCTATCCTCAATGAAGAATCAAAATGCAGATGTGTCGTCATCCGTGAGGACTAAGATGGAATGCCTCATTTCAAAAAGGGTCTCCGGTTCTCTACACTCACCATATGAAACACAACAGTGTTTAGCTGCTATTTTACGCTGGTTTTCTATGAGTGTGTGGTCCTTCCCCGGTCGAGCCGAACCATTCGTGCTACAACTATACTACTAATATAGCTGCAGCATGGCTCTACCATGTGTAAAAAATAAAATAAAAATAATAATAAAATAAAATAACCTAAAAAAAGATTTTCTATCATAAACTATGATATAGACTTATTGACGTAACACTAGGTTTCATTCTTTCTTTCATTCATTCATTCAGTTCATTAACTTATTAGAAATCGAAACACATTGATAAATAACATATTTCCTTGATTTAGCTGACTTTGGCACTTTGTTCAGAATTAACTTTAGGGAGAACTAAAGAGACAGAAATTTTTTAAATAAATTGTGTGCTTTCTTAAAAGTTCATATTCTAAAAATGTATAAAATAGCAAGGTTAACAAAGATTTTTGAATATGGGCTTATAGGATTATTTTGCACTACACTATTTTGCGTGATAAATAGGTACTCCATTTTAGTAATATAATAACTTGAATAATTTTTCATTATAATTTTTATTTTTTTATTTTATTTTATTGGAACATAAAAAGGGTTATACATTAATGTAATACAAGACAAATAATTTATACTAAGAGTACCTACTACTGGTAGGGTGTCTGTGCTCCAGTATTTGTTTTACATGTCATAATCATCATTATCATTACTTAGATAGACCTCCCCCAAACAGTGCTGCCACAATGGTTCTGAGCCAACAGCATCAATCAAGTTCCTTCATCTGTTACCAATTTATCACAAAAATGAAACAGAAACAGAAACTTTTTTATTCAATATAGATTATAAATAATACTTATTGAAAGTCACTCTTTTGTTTGATTACCACTGGTTCGGAAAAAACCTCTGTCCTGGGAAGAACCAGCAAGAAACCCAGCGGGACTTTTTTTTTTTAAATAACAGCTTACAATCATGATGTTACACAAATTAACAACACAACAAATTAGAAATAGCTTGGTAGCGATCACCTCATTTCCAGGGGTTATTATCATCCATAAATTCCTTAATATTATAATAACCCTTTTTATACAAACTTAGTTTAATAAAGTTTTTGAACTTTGAACAGGCCAAACTTTGTATATTTTCTGGAATTTTGTTGTAAAAGCGTATACATCGCCCCAAGAATGAATTACTGACTCGATGGAGTCGAGTAACTGGTACTACTAGCTTGTGTCTGTTCCTAGTATTTACAGAATGAATATCACTTATTTTTATAAAACTACTTTTATTTTTGTGTACGTACATTAAATTTTCATAAATGTATTGAGAGGCCAAAGTTAATATATTAATTTCCTTAAATTTTTGTCGCAGCGACTCTTTAGGCTTTAAATCATAAATTGCTCTTATGGCCCTCTTCTGCAAAACAAATATAATTTCAGTGTCAGCTGCGTGTCCCCATAGCAAAATACCATACGACATTATGCTATGGAAGTAGCTGAAGTAAACTAGTCTAGCTGTTTCAACACTGGTTAGACTTCTAATCTTTTTTACAGCATATGCTGCAGAACTAAGTCTGCTTGCTAGTTTTGATATATGGGGGCTCCATTGAAGCTTCGCGTCTAGTGTGATTCCAAGAAAAATGGTGGTATCTACAAGACTCAGTTTCTCCCCATTTAAAATTACATTAGTATTTAATTGTTTGACATTTGGAGTCACGAACTTCATACATTTTGTTTTAGTGCCATTTAAATGCAAATTATTAACATCGAACCACTTGCTTACCAGTACAATGTTGCCACTCAAGAACATTTCTTGCCCATCGGTTGTCAGTATTACAAATATCCTCATTACGAAGTATTTAAAGCAGAGACATTTCGAGCATAGTGCTCTGTAGCTTGCTGAGCGAACTTGGGTGTCATCATAAGGTCCTTCACTGATGGCCCGTATGAGGAGACACAAGTTTGCTCAGATTCAATTGTCATTACTGGCAACATGCGCTGGTTACCACTATTGTTTACAATTTTTGAGATATATGTGATGGGAAGTGTTTTATCTCCCGAATGATGCCCAGTCTAGATAGACCTCTCAATCAAAGTTGAACTTATCTAGTCGGAAAAATTGTTTAGTAGTAATGTTCTTGACAACTACTAAGATAGTTCTGATATGTACATTAAACATGACCTTTGCCTTATCCATGTTCATTTTAAGACCTATCTGTTGTGAAGCACTATTGATAAGGTCATAGTGCTAAAGTCCTCTGATGATTTTGTCGTAAAGACTATATCGTCGGCAAATCGAAGGTGAGTGATGCAGTCACCATTAATATTGTTACTGTATCCTTTCCAGTCCAGTAGGTTGGAAAAATCTTCCAATGCAGTGTAAAGACTTGGGGGTAATGATTTCCCGTACATTACACATTGAATGAAACTGGTTTTTTTTTTTCGTTATAAACTTATTCTTATATTTCGTTCGTTTCGAGTACTTTGCAGCACAAATGGTCATGGGTGAGTTTTGGGGATATAATGTCACCAAGTCCTACATTTTGAATGGGTGACATACATTTACTCTGCAGTTGGATAAGTTTCATACCCTTGTTCTGTACTAAATATTTCTTTTAGTTTATAGCCATCATAGGCTATAAACTAAAAGAAATATTTCTATTCAAATGTTAAGTTTTAGTTTCAAACATACTGAAGCTACAAGTACCATAAAATTATAATAATTAAAATTATTATAATAATTTAATTTAACATTGCTCAGCGCTTTTGCTAAACATAAAGGATTGGCCAAGCTTTCTTATGGTATTCAATTGAATGTCAGCATATCTAGTTCTCAGTTACTGAGCTAATTATAACTGTGCTGGTGTGCTGTGACATGCATATTAGTAAATTAGTTCACTGATGTTTTTATAATTTTAGGTCTTGTACACTAATTGAAGATGTATTAATAGGAGCAAATACACAAATCTGTGATAACACAACAGTTTCCAAAACTATGATTGGCAATAACTGTGAAATTGGAAATAATGTTACTTTGATCGGTAGCCATATAATGGACAATGTTGTAATTAAAGAAAACTGTAAAATTATCAATTCTTTTATTGATAACAAATGCATTATAGAAAGTGATTCAATTTTAGAAAATGGTACTATTATTACAGCAAATGTAAATATAAAACCAAAGAGCAAATTAAAAGGAGCTGTTATTGAATGTTCAGAAATAGATAACAATGGTAAGATTTGATGTCACTATATTTCCTTCATTATCAGCCTCTGTCTCTGCAATTGCAGAAGTTATTTGCCATAATCGCCACGTTTGGCAGGCAGATTGGCGATTGCAGTATCAGAAGTCATACACCTTGGAGCATTCCGTCTTGTGTGTAATTTTTATTTGTCATAAATATGATGGTATACTGTCATAAATCATATAGTAAAAGGTGTTTTTGGCTTTATTCACAGGACTATCTCATGTGGAGAATAAATTATCTTGTGTCGCTGCCACATGCAGTATACTAATGACTAAATTTGTTGACAGAAAAATCTTTGGGTAAATCAACATCAGAAAGTGGAACAGAGTGGGAAAATGAATCAGAAGGCAGTGGAGGTGATGAATTTATAGGATTTGATAAAGAATGGAGTGATAGTGAGTCCTGTTACTCATCAGATAGTAGTGTGCAATCTTCCTTGCCAGAGTCACCAATACCGGAAGATACCAATAGTAAGATTTTTTTTTATTTTTACAATATTCAAATAAGGCTGACCAACAAGTACACAATCTTTGGGATGTCAAGAGAATATTGTTGCTCTTTAAACACTAAAATCTATCCTCGATTAAGGACAAGAATGCAAATACATTGTCATCTCTAAAGATTAAAATGGAATGTCTTTTTACCAAAAAAAAGTGTCATTAAGCTGATATTCTGTAAGTGTGGTCCTACCATGCGAACCTGTTGAGTCGACATTTTCGTACTTGCAGCCATAAAACAGCTGCTGAGTAGCTCTTTCCGATTTAAAATAATAAATGCTACAGTCCACCTCATGGTAGGTAAATAGCTACTATAATAATAATAGTACTATAATATAATAATAGTCCTTGGACTACTGAAACCCACTTTTAAAGAAAGATACAGATAAATGGGTTGTCACTTCTGAGCACTAAGGCCTGCTCTTAGTATGGTATAAGGGTATGATACCTCACTCCCCGCAATCGTCGAGAGAATTTGTGCTAAAGCAAGGCATCCAACCTCGAAGATGTTTCGGTGGGCACCGGTCGGCGACTGCAAGCTGTTGATCTTGATTATTTTCTTTATAAAGATAAAAAAAATTGTCCAATGTGTTTCTCAACATGACCTAAAATTTTTTTTTTCATTAGATATAAAAGTACTGCAATTCGCAACTTATATGTAGAAAAATGCCACATTTAAATATTAACAAAAAAACTAGTAAGGGCAGTCCCATATTACAAAAAAATTGAATTAATCTCTGAATATTATTACCCCGGCCGGTCGAAACGATTATAATTTTCTACCGACTTCAAAAAGGAGACGGTACTCAACTGTATTTTTTTTATGTTTGTTACCTCTTAACTTTTTTCTGAATGAACCGATTTTCATGATTCTTTTTTTGTTTGAAAGCTGGTGCTTCTCATGCCGTCCCATATATCAAGGACCTTTGGTAGAATTTTATCAAGGTCTGACCAATAGCTTTTGAGTTATTCTGAATAATTTATATTGAAGTCGGTTGTACAAAATTTTTAATTTTTTATGATATTATACAATAGGTAAATAAAATAAAGCTAATGAAGTTTTCTATTTTATTGTAAGGCTTGATGTTAAAAATCGATAGTCCAAGAGCTGGCGACGAATTTTGGGAAGGTCCTTTTGGCAAGTTGAAATTGTGAAAAAATATAATTTCGTCAATTGGCGAATCCAGTCCCGTTTGTGTGTGTGCGTGTGGCTGCGCATAAGACTTTTTTGTCGTTTTGTTTTACTACGCGAATCTTAGCAAATTAATTTTAACATCTTTAATGTAATGGATTTCCTCAAAGTAACGCCTGATTTGAAGTTAATAAACCGCATTAAAAACTGTTAAACTCGTTTCATTCAATATGTAGTGTTCGCGTAAACGTAAACCATTTTTATATAAAAGAAATAAAAGCAAGAGGCAATTCATAACATAGGTTTTGTTATTAATTGCCTCTACCATATGTTGCAAAATGTAACATAATATTAAATTAAAAGAAAACGTAAGATTAATTAGTTACAAATATAATTAGTATGTATACGATTTTTTAATTTACAGTTTTCTTACAAGAAGTTATAGACAGTCTGGCAAGAGGGTATGAAGAAAAATTGAAATGTGATTACTTAATTTTGGAAATCAACTCATCGCGATATGCATATAATATACAACTACATGAAGTAAATTTCTTTGTAATAAGAGCTATGCTTAGCATGCCTATATTAATAGACAGTAAGAGTGTTCTTGTTACTGTTAAAGACATACTAAAGTTCTTCCGTCCAATTTTGTCCAACTATATCAAGACTAAGTCATCAATAATGGATTGTTTGAGAGCTGTTGAAGTAAGTTAGTTCTTAATATTTGAAATAAATTCTAGTAGGTAATTAGTAATAAAGTTAAAAATCATCATCAACATCATCATTACAGCCCTTCACAAGTCCACTGCTGAACATAGGCCTCCCCCAAGGAGTGCCACAAAGCACGGTCCTGAGCCACCTGCATCCATCGACTTCCTGCATGTCTCACCAGGTCGTCACTCCATCTAGTGGGGGGTCGTCCTAAACTTCGCCTACCGGTACGAGGCTGCCACTTGAGAACCTTTCTTTCCCATCGGTTGTCGGTTCTTTGAGCTATATGGCCGGCCCACTGCCACATCAGCTTACTAATCCGTTGGGCTATGTCGGTTACTCTGGTTCTACTGCGGATATCCTCATTTCTAAGTTTATCACGCAGAGACACCCCGAGCATAGCCCTCTCCATAGATCGCTGAGCGACCTTGAGCTTCCTCATACGGCCAGCAGTGAAGGACCACGTCTCAGATCCGTAAGTCATCACTGGCAACATGCACTGGTTGTACAATTTCGTTTTCAGGTTTTGAGGTATATCTACCGAGAAGATGTGTCGTAGTTTCCCGAACGCTGCCCAGCCGAGTTGAATCCGTCGATTGACCTCTCGGTCGAAGTTAGACTTACCTAGTCGGACTATTTGTCCCAGGTAAACATACTCGTCAACAACTTGGAGCTTAGTGCTCCCAACAACTACCGGCATAGGTGTGACATGGATGTTAAACATGATTTTGTTTTGTCCATGTTCATCTTAAGACCTATCCGTTGGGAGACACTATTGAGGTCATTGAGCATAGTGCTTAGGTCCTCCAGCGATTCTGCCATAAGGACTATATCGTCGGCAAGTCGAAGGTGAGTGATGTACTCGCCATTGATGTTAATACCGTATCCTTTCCAGTCCAGTAGCTTGAAAACGTCTTCCAATGCAGAGGTGAAGAGTTTCGGGGATATGACGTCACCCTGTCTTACACCTCTCTACAGTTGAATAGGTTTCGTACTCTAATTCTGTACTCGGATAGCCATCGTAGCTCTACTGTACAAACACTTCAGCACTTCGATATACCGACAATCAACTTGGCACCGCTGAAGGGACTGCAGCACCGCCCAAATTTCGACGGAGTCAAGGCTTTCTCATAGTCCACATACGCAAGGCAAAGTGGCAGATTATACTCCTCTGTCTTCTGTACAATCTGCCGCAGGGTATATATGTGGTCCATGGTACTAAAGCCTTTTCGGAAACCGGCTTGTTCGGGAGGCTGGAAGTCAAGTCTGCGTGAGAGACGATTCGTAATGACTCTCGAAAACATCACGTAGACGCGGCTCAGAAGGGAAATCGGTCTGTAGTTCTTCAAGAGAGCGTTGTCGCCTTTCTTGATGAACAAGACCACCGCACTTCTGCTGCACGCCTCCGGAGTAGTGCCACCACGGAGGACAGAATTAAAGAGCTTCTGAAGGACTTCAAGTACCGGTTTTCCACCCGCTTTCAAAAGCTCCTTTGTAATCCATCCTCGCCCAGGGACTTGCCGTTTTTAAGGGGCTGGAGAGCCATTCTAATCTCGCTCAGACTGACGCCCGGGATATCTTCGGAATAGTGTCGGATAAGACTCGCTCTTTGATCGTTACTTACACTTGCGTGTGGCTCCAACGATGACGTGTACAGCTGCCCATAGAACCTCTCAATCTCACTCAAAATCTCAGGTGTCCCGGAAACGATGCTGCCACACTTGGTTTTCAGCTTTGACAGTTGGCTCTTTCTGGCAGACAGATCTCTGGCAAAGACTTTGGAGCCTTGGTTCCACTCAATCGCTTCTTCAATACAAGCTGTATTGAAGTTGCGCAAGTCCCGCCGCATGCATTTGGAGATCGGTCTTTTTTTTTTTTATAGGAGAGAGGGCAAACGAGCATGCAGCTCACCTGATGGTAAGTGACTACCGCCGCCCATGAACAACCGCAACACCAGGGGAATTGCAGATGCGTTGCCGGCCTTTTAAAAAGGAGTAGGCTCTTTTCTTGAAGGTCCCTAAGTCGTATCGGTCCGGAAAAATCGCTGATGGTAATCGATTCCACAAGGAAGTCGTGCGAGGAAGAAAACATCTTCTAAATCGCACAGTGGTGGACCGCCAATCATCCAGATGGTGTGGATGGTATCGGGAGTTCTGCCGCGATGTGCGTTCATGAAATTTGGCGGCTGGGATTAATCCGAACAATTCCTCAGAGCACTCCCCATGGTAGATGCGAAAGAAAAAGCAAAGAGATGCAACATCTCTTCGCAGTGCCAATGAATCGAGCCGATCGGAAAGGGCTCGGTCGTCGACGATTCGAGCCGCTCTGCGCTGGATGCGGTCAAGTGGAAGGAGCTGGCACTGGGGAGCCCCTGCCCAGAGATGGGAACAGTATTCCATGTGAGGCCGAACCTGCGCCTTGTAAAGTTGCAGGCGGGTGGTGTGCCGGCATGAAATACTGTCCCGCTCTGCTGAGCACGCCAAGCTTTTTAGAGGCCAATTTGGCCTTCTCTTCCAAGTGATCACGAAACTGCACGTCACTCGATATGTCGACTCCGAGGATACCGATACTGGCTGAGGCAAGAAGGAGAGTGCCTTGAAACTGAGGAGATACGACAAAGGGGTTCTTTTTAGCGGTAAACGCGCAAACTTGTGTCTTCTGAGGATTAAACTGGACTAGATTTAGTCGCCCCCAATCCGAGACTTTGTCCAGCAAAGACTCGACTTCAGACACAAGTTTGTTCCGGTACTCGGCAACGTTTTCCCGAGAAATATTGGCCCGGCCGGTGTATAGAGCATCACCAGTGCTGTCATCCGCATAGCAATGAATGTTACCAATTAGCAACATATCATTGATATGTAGAAGAAACAGCGTTGGTGATAGCACACAGCCTTGTGGAACACCAGCGTTAATAGGCTTGTAGTCAGAACATGCACCGTCTACAACGACCTTGATGCTCCGATCTGCAAGGAAGCTGGTGATCCAATTGCACAATTTCTCGGGAAGCCCATAGGAAGGGAGCTTCGAAAGAAGCGCTTTGTGCCAAACCCGATCGAAGGCCTTCGCAATGTCCAGACTAACGGCCAACGCCTCTTGGACTCTACTGCCTCCGCCCATCTATGGGTCAGGTAGACCAGAAGATCACCAGCTGATCGACCCCGACGAAAACCGTATTGGCGGTCACTAATCAGCTGGTGATCCTCAAGGTACCGGATGAGCTGGCAGTTAATAATGGATTCCATTATTTTGGAGAACAAGGAGGTGATCGCGATAGGCCTATAGTTGGACGGGTCTGAGCGGTCGCCTTTTTTAGGGATTGGGTGGACAAAAGCTGTCTTCCATGAATTCGGGACTACGCCTTGGGAGTAGGAGTACCGGAAAAGACGCGTTAGGACCGGTGCCAACTCCGGAGCACACGTCCTCAGCACAATTGGGGGGATTCCGTCAGGCCCACTCGACTTCTGGATGTCCAGGGAGAGAAGTGCTTTGCGAACTGAGCGCTGTGAGAATAGCACATCCGGCATGGAGCACTCACACCGCGGGATGGTCGGCGGTATTTTCCCCCCGTCATCAAGAGTCGAGTTGGACGCAAAAAGGGAGCCTAAAAGGTCGGCTTTGTCTTTTGCGTCTTGGGCCAGTGAGTCGTCCTCCCTGTGCAGAGATGGTAGTGATGGCTTACAGAAATTCCCTTGGACAGCCTTGGCGAGAGACCAGAATGCACGGGTTCCCGAAGGAAGGCGAACTAGTTTCTCGCCAATTCTGCCTATGTGCTCTGACTTTGCCTTGGCAATAACTCTTTTGAAGGACCTGGAGGCGAAGTTATACTTCTTTTTAAGTGTGCTGGTATTTACATCCCGAGTCGCCGAAGCCGCAGCCCAGGCTTGATAACACTCCTGCTTACTGCGCAATGCAGTCTTACAGGAGCGACCAAACCAAGGCTGAGATCTGCCTCCGATGGGTACCACAGATGATGGATTAAATAGTTCCATTCCCTGTAGCACCACATCAGTGACAGAGTCAGCAACAGCGCTGGGATCATCCGGCGAGAAGCAAACCCGCCCCCATGGGTAGGATGCAAAGAAAGACCGCATTCCGTCCCAATCCGCCGACCTGTAATGCCAAACACGGCGGCAACCTGCAGAACGCAACCGCGAAGGGAGCGTGAGTGGTACCATACTCCGGATCAGACAATGGTCCGAAGAGCCGAGAGGGGCATCGATGGAAACCTGATATCCGTCCGGATGAGAGGTCAGCAGAAGGTCCAACAGGGAAGGTGTATGATCCTCCACATCTGGAATCCGCGTAGGCGAAGTAACCAGTTGTGTCAGACCATATGCCAAGGCAAAGTCATAAACAGATCTCCCCGCATGATCGGTTAAACGTGAACCGAGCCATTCGGCATGGTGGGCGTTAAAATCGCCAAGGATCACGATCTCTGCGGATGGGACCAGTTGTAGCAAGGAATCTGTAGCCATTTGGACGTGGTCGATGAGTCGGTCTGTTTCGGCATTACCGCTATGGGACCTATAGAGGCACCCGTAGACGCGCGGATGGTCGTCGCTGTCTACGCGTAGCCAAAGGATGGACAGGTCCGAACCTTCAAGACTGCCGAGGCGTCGGGAACAGATGTCCTCTCTGACATACACGCAAACTCCAGCCCGAGGCACAAAGGAGTGCTCCAATTTGTACCCCGGGCAGGAGAGATACGAAATATCAGCCGGAGAGGAAACCTGCGTCTCGTTCAGAAAGAGCAAGGCCGGCTTCGCCGTCTCGAGATGGTAGTGGACGGCGTTTAGGTTAGAGTGAAGTCCCCTGATGTTGCAGAAATTCACGGATAGCGTGGCAGGGGTCGCCTTGGTATCGTTGCTCAGTTTGCCCCGAGCAGTTTTGTTTTTGAGCGGAATTTTGCCCCCCCCCCCCCCCCCCCCCCTCCCCCAGAATACGCGGGGCAGCCTGAGAACCCACGCTCAGGATTGGAATAACATGGTCGTGGATGCTCAGCGAGGGTTTCTCCAGGGGTACTGGTACCCTCCTGGGGTAGTCTACTGTGTAATTCCGCTACCATGTTCACCAGACGAAACGCAGAAGCAGAGCCTCTACTTCACGCCGGTATTCTGTGAGGTCGTGGTACCAACCCGGCTCGAGCCGGCCCATACGTGCAACAGCAAAAACTGCTGCGGGGCTCTACCACCGTTCAAAACTGTAACTGTACTGTCTGTTCAGTTGCCTGTATGCTTTCAAATCTGTTGAAAAATGTAGCATCTGGAATGTTTGTGGATGCAAATATAGACGCAACGATCATTCGGAAGCGAGTCGCGTCCCTGATGTGCCGCATACTACGGAGCGGCTTAAATGGCTACATGCAACTGTTCGCCTGGCGGATGGATCTGGATTGCCCTATAATGCGACACTGGACTAGGCTGAATGTCGAGCACTCCGGATCTAAACCAAAATCTAGATTACGTTAGAGCTGTGTATCTGTTTTGTTGTGTTTGTGTATTTTATATGAATTTAAGTAATTGTAATAATTTTATTTAATTGAAATATTTTTTCTTATTTATATAAAATTGACATCGTAACTTAGATTTAATATTTTAATTTCGATGTGTATTTATGAAGTGTGATATGGACTAGTTTCGAAATAAAAGATTTAATATAGGATTGTCGGATATATGTTGACACATACACATATTTTACAATATAAATCTTCCGGTTTTACCTTTCGGGAGCAGCAGAATATTTAAGTAAAAATGAAAAAATAAAAATTGCGAGAGTAGAAGAATCAAATAGAAGAAAAAAAAAGAAAAGTCATTATGTAGCAATATCATTTTGTAAAACAAATAATTTTATTTTTAATAAATACATGAATAATCTATATAAAATTATGAGATAAAATATGTCAACAACAGGGAATTACTGAATTCTTTTGGAGCCAAACTGCCTCCTTTGGATCTAAGCACTTGAAATTTTAAGTGCTGATTTACCACATGCTCAGCGGCAAAGGAAAATCTCATGGGAAAACTTATGTACATGCCTGAGGAAAAAATAATCAAATTATTTGAAATCCACCAACTCGGTATGTGGTGGATTTTTATTCCATAAGCAAGTAGTAGTTTCTACATATACTCCGGGCAAATGAAAAATATTAATAAAGCTTTTTAAAACTCAGCAGTTTTTACCCGAACGCCCCAAGAGGAGAGTATGTATTGTATGTCTATTTCTTTGACTCCATAATCTAAATGGCTTGATGGATTTTAATATAAGAGGTGTCGTTAGTTTCGTGTTAGTGGTGGAAGTAACATGAGATGAGAGTATAAAATGTTTCTCTTTTCATTTAACTGTTTTAAGCAGTCAGTTTTTTAATAATTACTTTTTTAACTGTCTAGTTTGTTACAGGGATTACAGTGGAAAATTTATCCTCCTAGGTACGACACCAAAATAAAAGAACATACCAATGCATTGAATACTCTAGAAACACTTAAAATTAATTTAATGACTCAAAAAACATTAGTTATTACTTGTTGATCTAAAACATATGGCAATGTCTAAAAGTTTTTAACAATTTCTTACTTTCAGGAAAGTTGCATAAAGTGTGAATGGCTAGATGGTAAAGCAGGGCAAATTGTACATCTGTTATATGAATTTGACGTTGTTGATGAAGATTCATTATTGGAGTGGTATGATGACTTAAAAGACAACGAAAGTTTACTAGTGAACCAAACATCCTTAGTAAAATTTTTTGAATGGCTACAAGAAGCTAGTGAAGAAAGTGAAGAGTCAGATTAAAATTTGTACATTAATTAACAAACTTGTACTACAAATTACTTTATATTTAAAAAAAATAAAAATAAGTAATATAATAACCATTTTGTTTCTTATCTTATTGTTGCATATTGTTGAAATTGAACTGTAGAGAAGTTTCTTAATTTGTTAAGGTCAAATGATGTAGGCTCACAAGGAGAGTGAATTTTGATTTGTCTCATATGGGTATCTCTTCCATTCTGGTGATTGCTTAGGACAGCTATTTGAATCATGTATGTCCTGATGGGCCTGTCATGAATATCTTTTATTGGTATCATTTCCCAACCTGTAACAAAATTTTTTTTTTTAGTAGTAGATAATCTTTACACATTGGTTTTTTTTTTCTTTACAAAAGAGAAAATGTTTTCAAAACATCATTGCTGTCATAATTGAGTAAACAAATTACTGTTCGACGTCCATCCCTATCAGAAGCCATGAGATTTTACTGGCAACTGGCATATTCTTAAGTCGCCTCTTACGCCACCACTACATGGCATAACAATAAACATAAAAAACAACTAACACTATGTGCTCAGACAATTTAACTATACAAATACAAGTTTCACTAGGCTCTCATTATATCTCCCCCGAATTGGTTCCTGCCTTGTCATGGCTTTGTAGCTATAGCTGGCCTGAGGTGAAGGGTCGGCACAAGGTGGGTTTAGCGAGCCAACTTGGGATGTGTGTTGGTGAGAGGTGAATCTTCCCCCTACTGCTGCAGCCGAGGTGGAGTCTCAGGTGAAGAGGTGTGTTGGCATTGTGATGCACGACTCGCCCTATCCTTTATAACTCTGGTATGGCTGATGCAGTAGTGGTGTGGCTGCGGAGGGAAAAGAATGTCAGTATTAAGAAGTGCCATTCTCCTTACCCTCAGCGGCCTAAACTTGGTTGGCAGTAACCACAGACCAGAAAGCTTCCGAGTGTGGCCCCATGTTCTCCTCGTATCAGGCAAAAGGGGAAGGGGCTCCGTAGCGCAGGTAAGGTTGGAGACCAGGAAGGAAGGCGAGTTGTGGGGGAGAAGTCTTTTCCCAAGTAAGGAGATGTGTGCAAAAGAATACCCCTTGCCCTACCAATATGTGGCGAAGGTGGAACACCATGGGGTGTATTCAGTGAGAGTCCAACATAACCTGTACTTGCCCCCGCAAGGCCGGTATGCGTAGGCATTTCTCCATATAAAAAAAAGGTTTTGAAAAAAATAAAATACGAGGTTTGTATACTATCCTAACTCATATTTGAATGTTTCCAACTTCATTCTATTAAACCATAACAAGTTAAAGAACTTCGTGTCATCCTGCCACAATTAACAATATCAAGATGTTGTGACTTACCACTAGGTTCAATTAATTCAATAACCTCTATTTCTTGTAGATCATTAAAATGTGTTCCAGCTCGAATAGATATTCTACTAGGAGTGTAACTTTCATCCAACTTGTAATCTGTGTAAATGTAAATATGTGAGACCATGGTTTTTCTTTGAAATTGTATGTTTACCAGATGTGGTAACTGGCCATCAGATTGCCAATAAGTATCCATGCAATCGTCTCTCAATTGATCAATGCCAAATCCTGTAACAAGAAACAATAAATAACAAAAATATAGTAAATATTTTTTTTAAAAGTAATTTAAATATTAATTTAAAAACCTGGTTTACAAGAAGACAAACTCCAAATAGCATGATTTCCAACTTCCCTCACTGTTCCAGAACGTTCACTTACAAGAGGATCTTTTTCTGAAGCCATACTGATATGAAAACTTATCTTTAAAGTTTAGGAAGAAAAGAAACCTCTAAAATTTCTAACTGGATTTGGACCAAACAGAACAGCCCGTTGACAGAAAAGAGCCAAACACAAAAATAAAAACAGAGGTTTTTTTTATAACTGGCTTTACGGCTCTGGGTTCTAGCTCTTCTGAGCCTGAAGTTGAAACGTATAATTATCCTTCATAGTACACAGCTTTATAATATGTTGATGCGTCACATTGTGCAACCTTTGGGAGATTATGACGGCAACTTGAGCCAGCAGACAGATGACAGTTGGCGACTTGGCGATGGAATCTCAAGGTGCCTAAGCAGACAGACACCTTATCTTGAAAATCACATCACTATCAGAGCACTTGTTTCACTGTTTCCACTAATAGTTCACATGAGCAGACACCTAATACACAAAATCGCACCAATTTTACATATCAAATTCCACTTCAAACCATTATTTAACCGGTTAAGTGCGGATGGCACGACAGGCGTGCCATCGATTACTTTTGTGTGGCGTATGATACGCGAGTCGTGTCTTTTTAAAAATCGTTATAACTCGCTCAAATTACGTTTTTGACCACATTTTTTTTAAATTATACATGGTACAATTTAAAAAATGCTGTACTATTTTTTTTATAAAAAAAATACTTTTGTACTATATTTTTTATAAAACAAAATGTTTGTAATCTCTGCATAAAAAAGTCACTCTGAATTTCAAAGAAAACATGTAGTTACCCACTAAAAACAAGTATCATTCCGTTTGTAACTGATGTTTGATGTCAACTAAATTTAATTACTTAGGTCTAAACAAGTGAAAAAAGCATAAAAAAGAAAATTATTTTTACACATGGCTGATGGCACGATAGGCGTGTCATCAACTTCTGTGGCGCCAGGCGTGTCATGAAATATTTTTTCGCCGCCACAGCTAAAAGTTGTCGAAAATCGGTGCCGCAACGAATCGGTTAAGGGGCTACTCCATGCGAACGACCTTGAGCATTCGGCCGGCGCGCCGACTCGCTACAATATATTGCGTAAGAAATATGTAAGATGCCACCTATTGTACGAACGTAGTATTATTTTTTCAACATCAATAAAACTATTTTATGGAAATACAGCTAGATATGAGCGCCGCGCCGGCGCGCCGCCGTCGCCGTGAGTTCATGTCGGCGCGTCGCCGCCGCGTGAAAAACGCGGCGCGCCGTTGCGACGAGTCGCAACTTCCTTTCCCACTCACATGCGCGACCCGGCCACATTAGTTTGCCTTGTCGCCTCGCTACGCTTGTCGCTCACTCAATTCACCGAGTGAACGTGTATTATTGTGTGGTGTTAACAATGGACCTCTCAGAATACCGGCGTGAAGTGGAAGTTCTGCTTCTGCATTTCATCTGGCGAAATTCCGCTCAAGACAATAACTGCTTGGGGTAAGCTGAGCAACAAGGCCTATCCGGAAATTTCTGCAACATCAGGGTACTTCCCTCGAACCTAAATGCTGTCCACTACCATCTCGAGATGGCGAAGCAGGCCTTGCTCTTACTGACCGAAACACAGGCATCCTCTCTAGCTGATACTTCGTATCTCTCCTATCCAGGGTACAAATTGGATCACCCCTTTGTGCCTTGGGCTGGAGTTTGCGTTTACATCAAAGAGGACATCTGTTCTCGACGCGTCGGCAGTCTTGAAGGTTCGGACCTGGCCAGCCTTTGGCTACGCGTAGAGAGCGACGACCATCACGCGTCTACGGTTGCCTCTATAGGTCCCATAGCGGTAATGCCGAAACAGACCGATTCATCGACCACGTCCAAATGGCTATAGATTCCTTGCTACAGCAGATCCCATCCGTAGAGGTCGTGATCCTCGGTGATTGTAACGCCCACCACGCCAAATGGCTCGGTTAACGTTTAACTGATCATGTGGGAAGATCTGTTCATGTTTTTGCCTTGGCATATGGTCTGACACAACTGGTTACTTCGCTTACGAGGATTCCAGATGTGGATGATCATGCGCCTTCCCTGTTGGACCTTCTGCTGACCTCTCATCCAGGTAGATATCATGTCTCCGCCAGGTCCTTCAAAAGAGTCATTGCCAAGGCAAAGTCCAGAGCACACAACAGAATTGTCGAGAAACTAGTTCGCCTTCCTTCGAGAACCCGTGCATTCTGGTCTCTCGCCAAGGTTGTCTAAGGAAACTTCTGTCAGCCATCTCTTCCATCTCTGCACAGGGCAGACTACTCACTGGCCCATGCCGCAAAGGAGAAAGCCGATCTGCTAGGCTCTTTCTTTGCGTCCAACTCGACTCACGATGACTGGGGGAGCACACCGCTCGTATGGAGCACACGTGCTCCATACCGGATGTGCAGTTCACACAGCCCTCGGTTCAAAAAGCACTCCTCTCTCTGGACATTCACAAGTCGAGTAGGCCTGAAAATCCATCCAATTGAGGTGATGACGTGTGATCCAGAGTTGACACCGGTTCTAACGCGTCCTTTCCGGTATTCCTACTCCCTAGGCGTAGTCTCGAATTCACGGACGACGGCTTTCGTCCACCCGATCCCTAAAAAAGGCGACCACGCAGACCCGTCTAAGTACAAGCCTATCGCCATCATATCCTTGTTCCCCAAACTAATGGAATCCATTATAAACTGCCAGCTCATGCGGTACCTTGTGGACCACCAGCTGATTAGTGACCGCCAATACGGTTTTCGTTGGGATCGATCAATTGGTGATCTTGTGGTTTACTTGACTTATAGATGGGAGGAGGTAGTAGAGTCCAAGGGAGAGGCATTGGCCGTTAGCTTGGATATTGCGAAGGCTTTCGATCGGGTTTGGCACAAAGCGCTTCTTTCGAAGCTCCCTTCCTATGGGCTTCCCGAGAAATTGTACAATTGGATCATCAGCTTTTTTTTATAGGATAAGGATGACAAACGAGCACACAGTCCACCTGATGGTAAGTGGTTGACATAGACATCTACATCTATCCTCTGTTACAAATCAAAATGTAGATGCGTTGTCACCCGTGAGGACTAAGATGGAATGCCTCATTTCCAGTAAAAAGGGCCACCGGCCACCTGCACTCACCAAGCGAAACGCAGAGGTAAACCTCTACTTCACGCTGGTTTTCTGTGAGGTCGTGGTACCACCCCGGTTCGAGCCGGCCCATCCGTGCGACAGCAAAAGCAGCCGCGTGGCTCTACCACTGTTGACTTGCTCCGATCTGCTTTCTTGCAGATCGGAGCATTTCCTCAGTTTCAAAGCACAAAACACATATCGAGTGATGTGCGATTTCGTGTTCACTTGGAAGAGAAGGCCAAATTGGAATCTAGAAAGATTGGCGCGTTCAACAGAGCGGGTCAGTATTTCATGCCGGCACTCCGGCTGCCACTTTAAAAGGCGCAGGTCCGGCCTCACATGGTATACTGTTCCCATCTATGGACTGGAGCTCCCCAGGGCTTTATTAAAAAATATATAGCTGTGTCTGGTAACAACAAAATGGTTTCCTTTAAGTTTATTTAAGAAATTTTTCTTTTTAAAAAAAATATCTAATGACCACGCCGCGACGCCGCCGCCGCCGAGGAAATTTTGAGGCCACGCCGCCGCCGTGGAATGGCCTTCGGCGCTCATATACACACAGCGTACAACGATAAATGTATTTTAATTTTTTTATTCGGTATATTAGTTACATTATATTAGAATTATGTATTCTTTTTTTTTTATAGGATCGGGTGACAAACGAGCACACAGTCCACCTGATGGTAAGTGGTTACTGTGACCCATAGACACCTACATCTATCCTCAATAAAGACTCAAGATGCAGATGCGTTGTCACCCGTGAGGACTAAGATGGAATGCCTCTTTGCCAGTAAAAAGGGTCTCCGGTTCTCTACACTCACCATACGAAACACAGCAGCGTTAAGCTGCTATTTTACGCTGGTTTTCTGTGAGAGCGTGGTCCATCCCCGGTCGAGCCGACCCATTCGTGCTACAACCATAATATAGCTGCAGCATGGCTCTACCACGTAGAAAATTCTCATATATTATCTAATTATGAAATTTTATAATTAATTATATATTAAAAATGAAGCATTGAAAATTGTGATTTTAAAAGATACCTACTCACTATAGGTAAATAAATAGACAGCTCGCCTTTTGTACAAATATTTGGTACAATAAAGAATAAATAAATAAATAGTATGTCTCGCAGATGTGTTTTTGATTATTGTTAATTTTTACGTGTCACGTATTGAAAAGTAACATACCTACCTACTAATTTTTGAACTGAGCACCTTGTAACTTAGCCTGCTTATTCCTTATGCTGGCAGACATTATCCTCACCCCAATGATTGATGAGGATGAAAATCAATTTTATTTGTACATACGTAATTATATTTATTTATACATAAGGGTAACTTTAATAAAGGTAATACAAAAATCAACAAGAAGTATAAGGGTTCAATCTTTCAATTTCAATTTTAAAAAAACGTTACCCCACACTAGAATTTTCTCTTGTGTCGTGGAGGCAGTTTACAAACATAAATTGCACAAGGACAAACATCCAGACCCGGAACAATTATTTGTAGGCCATACAAATACTTGTTCCGTGCGGGATTCGAACCCGCGGCCCCCAGCGCAACAACTGATTGCTAAGCCACTGCGCCACGGAACCGTTGCCGGGTTATAGCTAAAGTGACCATACGTCCCGTTTTGAACGGGACTGTCCCTTTTCTCGGTCACCTGTCCCATTGTCCCCAAACAAAGCTCCGGGACACAAAATTGTGACGTAACTCGTTGGATGGAAGTATTCAAAGTCAACAATTTTCAACATAATTTTTTTTAATCGAATATATTTTATGCCTACCTGGTACAAATGCTTCAGTAGAAAGAGTATTTTTCTATTTTGAATAAATTATGGACGTCTGAAAAAAACACTTACGGTTCCAGTTCTAAAGGCGATCTTGTTAACACAGGTAACAATAAAAAAACTTGAGCAGAATTTTATTCTTATTTAAAATCATCACCAACTTTATTAAAGCAAATTTAATCCACTGACAAATGTAATTAATAATTTAAAAAATATGTTGCATTTAATAATTACCTCTATACCGAATATAATTTTATAGTGAACACTAATTGGATTAAGTTATAGTTTTTAGAGTATAAATAAACCCATGTCCTGTTTTGAGTTAATAAATAAATGGCCAGTTTAGTTTTTTTTAGTTAAATTTAGTTTTAAGAAATTTAAGTTTACAGTAAAAAGTAGGTATATTAATACCTACTTTTTACCCTAATACCAGTCATGGTCCTAATTCCAGTCTTTTCGCCTTTTTACTCCATAAATAAGATTTCTAGTAGTCTTAACTACAAATAGTGTCATCTAAAAAATTCTTTGTACCTAGAGGAAAGTATATTTATTCAAATATTACCTCGCAGTTTTAAACCTAACAGTGTTAAAATATAAACACGTACACAACGAAAAATGATCATTTTCCTAATTATTTGACAAGTTATGATCCCGGTAAAATTATGCTTACTTTACATTATCTCATATATAGGCTTTTTGATTTGTATGAATATGACTATAGACATAGTAATGCAGTTATTTTTGTTTGAATTTATAAGTTATATATTTTCTTTTAGTGGAAATTAATGGGGCTGTAATTAGATATAAGTAATGTATGGAGTGCATATTGTCAGCCGCCGGCTGTTCTTTGGTTTGACGTACCTAATAAAAAGTACCTAATTTCAGCCATGTAATATAAATCAGGGCTGCCATAAACTGAAATAAATACTATTAATTAGATCATAACTTATTTTATAGCTAAGGGAGCTATGATCAATTCGTCTGTTTTAAAATTTGTTATAGATTTTAAAGTTTAGCAAAAGATGTAGATACTAGGTTTTCTCTCTGATATTCGGCGTATATTAAGAACACCTTATGTACTCAATTATTTTTTGACAAAGAAGAAAAAAACAAGCAATAAATAATATACTATATTTTAGCAAAAAACTATAACTTAGTGATACTAATTATAATTATAACTTAGAACATAAATGAAAAACTCATAACTGACTTTTTGGCCCGACCCGGGATTCGAACCTGGGACCTCATGATCAGCAGTCGCACTACTACAACCACTAGACCAACGAGGCAGTACTACACTTAATAAGATATTGTGGTTGGGTATTAGGATTATTTTTAACTGTATACTATACTAATAATATTGAAATAGCCTTTTATAGTGTAAATTATAATATTTGTCGAAATGTCAATTATGGATTCGAACCTTACATGCTAATGGTGCTTCATTTTTTATTTGCATTTACTTCAAAGAAAATACACGCAAAAAGCTTCATCGCGCAGTAATAAACACAACAAATATATGTATAACTAATACGAAAAATTATACCCAAAACAAACAAATAATACTACCTATAAATAACCTAATAAGTAATAATAATATTATCGATTGATAAGGTGATGTTAGCGAGCATGTGCACTGGCTGACGTCGTGACAAACGACAAGGGTTTTACCTTCAAGAGCTTAGCGCTCACTGACTCCAGCAAGCCCGTGGGCAGTGAATACTGAATACGCCCAGTTTTTAAAATAATTTCTTAATAAAATAAAATTTTGGTGCTTTGAAAAAAAACTTATGATAGAAATGTTCATTAATAAATTGCCTATCCAGTGGTGTAAATCGCAAAATAAAGTAATACTTATTTTACGAGGAGATGCATGTTATCAATAATTATATCACATTTATGTGGTTTCGTTGTATGGAGATTATTTTAATATTTATTCCTTTAAATAAAATTGGATATGACTCTTATGGAATCAAGATTATGTAGAAATATAATGTGTTTTTTATTAGTTGATATATCTTTTAAATAAAAAGTAGATAGCTCCTAAGAACCGCACAAATAACGACTAGCGCGACATTTTGCTCAACCTGCGCCTTAAACAATAATACAGGAGCAGCAATCCGCCCCCGGTCAAGTTCCCGCCAAAACCTAAAAACAAAAGACAAAATTGGACAAATACCACAGACTACTAAATACTCAATACCAAAGAGTATAGATGATTATAATATATTATAACCAAAGAGTGTGTATCCACCACCACAGACCGCATGAGGTATTTAAGGCATTATTCCGTAGCTCTACTTATTTTCTACGCTCGAAGGTACCATTAGACGAGATGTTATTCAATACACTATCACTTGGACCAGTGTTTTTCAACCTGTGGGTTGTGACCCCAAGGGGGGTCGCCAAGTTATATTCATTGGGTCACGGTCACAAGCCAGGTGAAAGTAAAAAGAAAGAGTTATAAGTCTTTTTCAAACTCAAACATTTATTGCTAAACCATAATGTACATAAGATGTTATAAGCAACTATTATAAAAATGCAATTTTCTATTTCACAAAATTTATTGTGGAATCTGATAAAATATTTTTCTAATTGTAGCATTTCTCTTCTTACTTTTTACGTTTTCCATAGAAGAAAATATTACTGCATATAGGTAGGAAGTTCCGAATAGCATTTGTTTAAGCCTACCTTGCCTGTATATTCTTCTTTTCTCTTCATCCAGAAGCTGTCATTCGTTTTTGAACTAAATTCCATTCTATGCCGTCGGCAGCTATATCTTTTAGATCTTTTTTATCTTTATGATCAGGTCTGTCAGTTGTACTGACATTACAAAAAGGAATATGCATTCATCTACATGCCCATTGTCAGCTTCAGAGCCCAGTTCTGGAAAGTAATTTAATAATTACATTTCCAAATTATGCAAGCTCTGTATTATGCAAGGAATATAAGAACTTACTACCAAAAATGATGTTCCGTTAAATTTTTTCTACAATATTCAAAACGCAAGTAAAAATTAATATACCTTATGTTGTAAAGAGTTTGACCACAAACGAAGTTTTGCGAGGTATCCTTTGATTTTATCCTTGGCCGTTAGAATGTGTTTTTTTTCTCCGTAGATGGCTCTTATTTTAATTATTTAAGTAGTTAAAAAGATCAGCGAGAAATACTAATTTTCAGTTGTATATCGACAGCAACGCAAAATCAGGAATTTGCATTTAGAATAACCCAAAATTAGGGGCTTTTTCGGTGCTAATTAGGTGCCAAGTTTAAAAATTAGGTGCTCTAAAATTTTCACCGCAACGAACTGTTGAAATTTGCGTTGCTAGCAAAATTAAAAGCACCTAACTTTTAAGCTTGGCACCTAATTAGCACCTAATATTGGATTTTTCCAAATGCAAATTCCCGACTTTGCGTTGCTGGCGAGGCACAACTCTAATTTTCATATCCAAACAGGGTCCCAAAAATAATTCGTATATTCAGATTTAGCATCTTGTAATAACATTAACATTTCAGCTTTTACCTTACCTTTGGAACTTTGTATACCTGACCTCTGTTTGATATAATTTAAAATTAAAAATTTTGTACAGCCGACTTCAATATAAGTTATTTAAGAATAACTTAAAAACTATTGGTCTGACCTTGATCAAATTCATATGGGACCACACGAGAAGTATCAGCTTTCAAATAAAAAAAGAATCATCGAAATCGGTTCACCCAGAAAAAAGTTCTGAGGTAACATACATAAAAAAAAAAAACGAAAAAAAAAAAAACATACAGTCGAATTGAGTACCGGCTCCTTTTTGGAAGTCGGCAGAAAAGAGATTTTAATGGAGAGACAGCTGAATTTGTAAGGCCCTTTGTTTACCTCTAATAGAGTTCAAACTTTTGTTGTAAAAAGTTAAAACTATGTAGTTAACAAATTTTATTATCTAAATTATAGTAGTTTGACGTTTTGACGGCTCCGTGGCGCAGTGGCTTAGCAATCAGTTGTTGCGCTGGGGCCGCGGGTTCGAATCCCGCACGGAACAAGTATTTGTATGGCCTACAAATTAATAATTGTTCCGGGTCTGGATGTTTGTCCTTGTGCAATTTATGTTTGTAAACTGCCTCCACGACACAGGAGAAAATCCTAGTGTGGGGGTAACGTTTTTTAATAAAAAAAAAAAGAAGAAAAGAAGTTTGATGCTAGTTTAAGGTTTTTAGTTTTCGTCCGAAGGAATCCAACGATTTATAGGCTGTTTTGTTGAGATGTGACATATAAGCTTTGACGATTTCATACTTATAATTGACCAAAGACCGTAAAACCATATTTCTGGTAATTTTTGGTTTTGATTTGCTTCCGCCACTGTCACTTGTACCAGAAATCGAAGGCTACGCAAATCATTTTAGAAATTACTGCATTTTATGCTCGCACGTAACTGTCGGGTATATTAAAGTACTTTGCTTGTAACAAAACACGTCCGTACTCGCTGGTGTACTCGGTCGTACTATGCACGGCCACTGACATGACTGATGACTACTGATTCCTATTCTGACGAACTGTCTAGCAAATCTAGAAGCAATATACGCCAAGTCATACGAGGTAACAGTGTGTATAAACAATCCGCTGCAAAAAATAAGTCTAGTAAATTCGAATGATTTCGAGTGAATGTATAATTTCGTATATTATCGTATCTGCGTAGTGTGACTCGCTATAGGCTACTATGAATATACGCCCCCCCCCCCTCCTTCCCTTGCCTGGATCTTCCCAGTACACGAATATATTTTATATTTTACTGGTTTTCCTCGCTGCGGTTTCGCCCACATTAAATCAAATTTTAACGTGTGAATTAGTTATTTTCTCGTGGTAATAGGTTTTTCATCGGGATGCAATCAATCTATCTATCTATCTCTCTGGTCTCAGAGGTCAGACCGACAAAGTTCTTTCATAATTATATTATTAGGAAATTAAAATATATACTTTTTTAACATTAAATTATGTTATATTAATCCATAATTAACAAGTATTTCAGGCATACCTTAAAAAATTAATAAAATTAGTTACTACAGACCATAGTCTGTAGTAACTAATTTTTTTATAGACTAGGGGCAAACGAGCATGCGGCTCACCCGATGGTAAATGTCGACCATTGCCCGTAAACAACTGAAACACTAGGATGATCGCAGGTGCGTTGCCGCCCTTTTAAATAGGATAATCTCCTTTCTTGAAGGTCTCGAAGTCGTATCGGTCTGGAAACACTCACTGGATAACATGGGGTAGTGGATTCCTTTTATCATCAGGTAGCCCCGTATCTGCGAAGTATTATCGTACTTGCGCAACACGTACATTCTGTACATGGGGCAAAGTGGATGGTAGAAAGATCTGGAGGGAGATCAAAAGTGGGGTTTCGCAGGGCACGGTTCTGGGGCCGCTACTGTGGTACCTCGCTTATGATCGAGATTTCCGCTGGTGGATATCATTTTCTTATGCCGACGACACATTGGTGATCACTCCAGTGGGATCACTTTCAATAGGGTCAAGGAGCTGCCGAGCTTGGACGTAAGTCTTCGTCGCCAAAATCCACGAGTTGGGATTAGAAATATCTCGTCACAAGACCGAGATCCTATTGTTCCGAGCCACGGGCCAGGGAACAACTTAGGAAGTACCTAGGCCCCTACCTGGACAATCCATGGGGCTTCAAAGAACATTTCGAATGCCTAGTCCTTCGCATTGAAATCTTAGTGGGTGTTATGCATAGACTGTTGCCCAATCTAGGGAGACCGACGGAGGAAGTACGTCGCCTCTATGCGGGATTTGTATGGTCTGTAGCTCTCTAGGGACGCTTTCTACGTCTAGCCATAGTGACGGACATGGAAGCGAGGGTGTACGACTGGATCAGTGATCTCCACTAGAGCGGTGGTAGTAAGCTAGATGAGGCGTACAAATCAATTAAACGACAGAAACAACAAAACGCTTTTGTGACAAGGCACATTCGACTTCATGAGGAGTGCTTTGAACGCAAATGTATCATTGGGGCAATCCTCACGGTCTTCGAGATCTGGATGCAGCGAATAGCAGGAAGACTCACCTACAGACTTACAAAGATAAATACTGATTACGGGTGATTCGGTGATTCGGCGAACTACTTCCACTGCAGTGGACGGGACTAGAACCTTATTTTGCGTACCATGCGCTCACAGTATATCCAGCGTGGGAACAGAAGCGAACGATGTTGGCGAACCAAATCAGACGGAACCTCTTCCTGCTAGCAGCCGTGTCGGCGATGCTAAGTGCGGAGATTCAGCGTGGGGGGTCATAGCCACCTTTTGTGAGTCCGTTATGAACCAGAAGAAGGCTGCTAAACGGGATCGGGAGAGGACGGATCCTGATTAGAGACGACTTTGCCAAGGCGCTCGTCACGGCCTTTATTTTGACAACGGTGCTGCCCTACCAGAACTGAGGCCTCTAGCGTTGCAGACGCTCGGGGCGGAGCCCCCGAACGCCCAGTAATGTAACCCCCGAAGACGATGATATGCATTGAGTACTGTCTCGGGGACATGCTAGTGCTAGTGTAGCAAAGCGATGGAGGAGCCGATTGCGTTCCGAACGGAAATCCTGGCACCCCTCGTATACGCTGATAGTGACCACCATTTAGCCGGTAGGAGTCTGGCATAACCTTTTCATTACCCCTGCAGCAAAGGTATCCATGAGGATTTCCCTGTTACTGATCTCAACTCTGGGTTGCGTCACTCCAGTACCAGCTCCTTCTACTTAACCGCATTCTAGGAGAGCCGCTCTAATCGTTGACGATCAAGTTATTTCTGATAGGCTTGATCGACTAAAAACATTGCAACTCTGCATTTTCTATCGCATATACCACGGGGAGTGTCCCAAGGAATTATTCAAATTCATTCCAGCTGCTAAATTCCACAACCAACCAGTAACGTATGGACGTTTTATTAAGAATTTTCTGCCATGCTTATAGTGAAATTTACTGTCGCTAGCACTTCTTTCGGATGTATACGACTTAGGGACCATTCTACATTTAGACTTTTTAGATATAGTAGAACCACGACACGCAACACGTGTGGGGCTGCTTAACCGGGGAGGAGTACACTCTTACAGAATACCGTAAAGCATAGCGTAAGCGTAAAATAGTAGCATAATGATGCTCTATTTCGTATGATGTTTTATGAGAAGCGGAGACAGTTTTTCATGGTAACGAGGTTTTTATCTCGTTCTCAAGGGTGACAACGCATCTACGTTTTGATTCTTAATCTAAAATAGTTGTAGATGCTTATGGGTCATAGTATCCACTTATTGTGTTTACAGTGGTACTGTGTTCTCTTTATCCTTTGTAATTTCATTTTAAAAAAAAAACCTTCAAGAAAGGAATCTCCTTTTTTAAACATCGCCTAACCCACCGGCAATTCATCTGGTATTGCAAATTTTCAGTTTTGATCACATGATCCGTAATCCGTATGCTCGTTTGCCCCCTCTTCTAAAAACTATACATCATCATTGAATGGATATTAAATAACAAATTTGAACATAGAATATTAATGATTACGATGTTAAATAATTTTTGAAAAAGTTTTCGTTAGAATTTGGCAAGAATTCGCTCGCAGCAAAGAAGTATGTTTAGCTCGCAGCAATGGTGCTCAGTAGAAGTCATATTTACTATGAATACAAAGCGTTTAAAATCTCAAGGACAAGAATATTTGGGACTTTTTACTATTTCATTTGGTGAGTCTGCTTGTTCACGGTCCTAAAGAAAACGGAGAAAACATCTAAACCTACTCTGTCGGCTCCATTATTATATTTGTGTTTATAATCTATATAAATAAATAAAACTTAACTGTCTGTTTGTAATGTCAAAATAACAGCTTTTTACTAAATAATTTTTTTTTAGAGAAATAGGATGATAAACGAGCACACAGTCCACCGACACACAGATGCTAAGTGGTTGCTGTGGCCCATAAACATCTATATCTATCCTCGTTTGCGAGTCAAAATGCAGATGCGTTGTCAGCCTTCAGGACTAAGATGGAATGCTTCTCTTCCAGTAAAAAGGGTCACCGGTTCTCTACACTCACCATACGAAACACAGCAGCATTAAGCTGCTATTTTACGCGGGTATTCTGTGAGAGCGTGGTCCTTGCCCGGTTCAGTCGACGCATTCGTGCTACAACTATATTATAAATATAGCTGCAGCTTAGCCAAGTAGATATGAAAGTATATACGGTACTTATAACAAAATAACTTTTTTTTAAATTTTTGTCTGTCTGTGTGTTTGTTCCAGCTAATCTCCGAAATGACTGGACCGATTTTGACGGGACTTTCAATGGTAGATAGCTGATATTATAAGAAGTAACTTAGGCTACTTATATTTTAGAGAAAGTATTAGGGTTCCGCGCAAAATAAATAAAACCCTAAATTACACGCAGACGAAGTCGCGGGGAACAGCTAGTTTTTTTTAATAACTTCTGGTTGTTAGAGTATTTTAGAACGTGGGAATAAACTAAGTAGTCTCAATTAAACTTTATTTAGTTCTGGTTCACTTCAAAAAATAATACGAGATACGCGAGATGGGAATGGGTTGACAAATTAATAACATAATAATTAGTGGTTGCGTTGTGGCGGCGGTAATTTAACAATTGCACGCGGTGAAATAGGTTCGAGAGGTAAAATTTTCAACCATGTAAATAAATAGTAGAATAGAAACTAGTTACAAATATGTTTGAACTAAATTATCATACAAACAAATTATCTAATTTAATAGGTTTTAAAGTATCTATGAGTATCATTAGAGTACCTTTTTCTGTGGCTAACCTGTAAAGGGGCTAAGAGTACCTAAGGGTCAGAATAGTTGTAACTCTAATAAAAATATGAATAAATTTACGAAGATATAAGATTAATGAAAATTATTAATAACGTGGTCAAAATAATTTTGAAGAGCATGGCGAACATTGATATTAACATCAATGATTAGAAAAACAAAAGCTTGAAAATCTATGTTCTTAATTATAATAGATAGAAGTTTAAGCTATTGGGAGCGATGAGCATGGTCGTAATTTTATCGACAGAATTTCGTAATTTAAACTGTCCAGTACAAATCAGAGTCAATAAAGAATAGACAATAAGATTCTTTTAAACTGAAGCCGTCTTATCGAATTTACACTGACGATAAAAATGAACCTGTTGTTAAAATATTGAGATTCATTCCATGGCCATGGTTTAGCTAGTGGCAGAAATAAGCAGAGGTGAGAGAATACCTCGTAAGACAAGAAATAATCTATAACAACAGATGTCTGTATCGAAAGGATGGTATTTTTAAAAATTAAAAATCCATTTATGTCTTTCTCAAGACATACTAAATAATAAAGTAATTGGAGCCTCCTAGTAAGTATAAAAGAATACCTGTGTCAGGAGGCACCGCTCTTCCTACTAACATTAAATATTGAGATAAGCCGAGCAATATTACCTATGATTTAGAGTAGGTGTGTGTTTGTGTGTGTGCGTGTGTGTGTGAGTATGTATGGGTGTGAGTGCGTGTGCGTGTGTGTGTGTGTGTGTGTGTGTGTGTGTGTTTGTGTGTGAGTGTGCGCGTGTGAGTGTATGTGTGTACGTGTGATTGTAGGTGCTTAAAAGTGTAAGCATTTTTTTTTAATTCAAAGCAAATTTTATTTAATTCTATTCTATTCTGATGAACAAATATATTTTTAATTCCGTGACGTAGAATGTTTTCTGTGGTGTGATAAGATAATTTTTTAAGATGATAAGTAGTTTTTACATTCGCGATAATTAAGCCGGTGAAAGTTTAATTTTTTATATGAGTAATTATACATATATCTTGATTGGGCACAGTACTGTCTCTCAGCAAATTTAGATTTTACATAAATTTGTTTAATAACGTTATGATTCCCCCGTGTAGATTTTTTTTTGGATCATATTGCGAGTTAGTATGTGTTTTTAAAATTGACTGTAAGATATATAGTTGCCTAACCGTAAGAACATCACTAATATTATACAGTTGTTCGGTATTAAATCTAATAGGCTTAAAATACATAACTTGTCGTAAGTAAGTTAGTTTTTGCCGCTCCTCCCCATACCGTAATGCAATATCCTAGAACTGACTGAGCTAAAGATGTGTAAAGATTTATCAATTTAGTCATTGTAATGTAACGCAGTTTTTTAAAATATCCATATAAGCTTACGAATTCTGGCGTTTACGTATTCTATTTGATTAATCCACGAAAGATGTTGGTCAAAAATTATTCCAAGGTATTTTGTGTTATGTACTCGCTCAAGTTTTTCACAATTACAATTAAAAAAATCCGTATCATCACATTGATGAATTTTTAGTGAAGTTTCACTAGGGGGCTGTGTTCGTTTATCTAAACTGAAACACATATAGTTGGTTTTATTAACATTTAGTGTTAGTAGATTATGTCTAAGCCATCTAGACACCTTACAAAGACCTTTTTCAGCCTTCTCAAATACACCTTTCCAAGTACTATCAGTAAACACAATAGCAGTGTCATCAGCATACGAAAAGACTTGGCCACCCTCAATATTTAATTCTGTGAGCTGATTAATATATATCAAGAATAGAGTAGGGCCCAAGATACTGCCCTGTGGTACGCCGTAAGTAATGTCAAAGTCTTGGCTTTGGTAGTCTCCAATTTTCACCCTCTGGGTACGTCCCTGTAAATATTCCCTCATAAATTCAAGTGCTTTTTCTCGAATGCCGATATGTTCTAGTTTAGCAACTAGAGTGGGAAGGGAGACGGTGTCAAATGCCTTTTTTTAAATCAAGAAAAATTGTAATACATTTTTTTCCGTGATCAACATTTTCAATTATTAAAGAAGTAAGTGCTAAAACCGCGTCTTCAGTAGAAATTTTTTGTCTAAATCCAAATTGATTTTTTGATAATTTGTTATATTTAGTTAAATACTTAATTATTCGAATGTTTATTATTTTTTCTAAAATTTTTGAAAAGATGTAAGGACTGAGATAGGCCTATAGTTATTCACATCGTCTCTCTTACCACTTTTATAAAACGGAGTAATTAAAGATTTTTTAAATGAGAGCGGGAATAATCCTGTACGAAAACAAAGATTAGCCAAGTGACTAATTACAGGGGCGATGAGAAACTTACACCATTTCAGAAATTTAGTAGGAATACTGTCCCAACCAGCAACACTATCAGTTTAGAGACTATCAATAGGACAACTTCCCGTGGATCAGTGTCAAAAAGAACGAATGATGTCAAATGAGGACTTGTATTTTGTATAGGATTTTCAGGTGTATTAATGTCATTAGCTAGTTTTTTTCCAATGTTAGCAAAAAATTCACCAACAAAATTAATTGATTCATTAGGAGATGATTTTATTGTAAGGAGTTCATTGCTATGTGTCTTAGCGTCTCAACTGCGGATGTCTAACACTTGGACACGAAAATATCTCCGTTGACTGCGAGTGTGCAAGTGTTAGACATTTTTTACTCGCTTTTTTAATGACGAAACAAAGCATTAAGCACTATTTCTAACTCATTCTACAATATGTCGATGTATACAGGATAAAAAAGGATAGCATAAAACCCCCACAGCTTACACACTTTAGTAGGATTTTATATCTATATCATGTGTTGATTTCGTCTGTCCCTTGAGTCAGCCATCAGTGTGATTGACGCGCGCTAACATCGGAGTTGTTTGCAATTATTTCGTACAAATCTTGATTGATTGTGTGGTTAATTATGTTAAAACAACGCCTGGGTAACTAACCTTCCTATTTGTAACCTCATTTTGTGTTTCATCTCATTTTGTAAGTGTGAAATGTATTTTTTAAATTTGTATGAAGCAAACCGCTATCTTAGAACTAACATGCAGGTTGCGGAAAGTTGACTTGAAATGTATGAAAAATTTTAGTGTTTACTGTCAGTTTTGTGTTAAAATATGTGTAATAGTTCATCATTCACAGTTTTAATATATCAAAATGAGGATAAAGTGCAATATTGTCAATATTTCAATGTAAATACGCATTAGGTGCAATGGTGTCCATTTCTGAGACGCCCGCAGTTGTGGATTCTAGTTATCTGTTTTGCCGGTGGCGAAATAAGGAACTAAAGTTTGCCATACTGCATAAAGTTCAAATTCGGTTGAATTGTTAGATTGGTAAAGAAACTAGCACCCTCGAGCAGACAAACGGAGCTTTCTTTGACTCCATGTTTTAGGAAAAACTAGATGTGGCATTTGAATGTGCCATATGTGTTATAACAAGACATCGGATTTTTTTTTAAAGAATTTATTAAAAAAAGAAAAGTAGGAAGTATTAATATACTTTTGAAATATTTTTATTTTAATATATTTTATATTTAATAGTTAAAATCTTTATTTATTTTTAATCGTAATATAAACAGTTTGTGGTATTTTATGTTTTTTTTAATGTACATTTTATTTGTATGTACTTTGCGAAATTCGTAAATCAAAAAGCATTATAAAAAGTAAATTTTATTTCAAAATTTATTACTGTATGTCTAAAAAGTCATTAAAAAAATAAAAAACCCTTCATGTTATATTAACTAATGCACTAATGCCGCATCCAGTCCGAACTACGAGTACATTCTACATCCGTGTAAGTTGATTGTTGGGTACTTGTAAGCTTATTTTTAATGCATTTTATGATAAAATATTGTTTTGTAGCCTATGATTTTGCACATAAATTATTGTAAATGATAGATTTAAGGTTAAAATAAAACAAAATTGAACTAATAAAAAACTTTGTTTCATTTAGAAATATGACAATTTTGACTTTACTCGACATTTACTTACACTAATTATTCTGGGACTTTATTAAATTTATATACACATTTATAGGAAATTTCATATAGAATTTAGAAATGTATACATGTTATAGTATTTGATATACCAGAATCATCGATCACTAATAAAAAACTAGATACACAATCAGTGACAAAAATGGCATAACCGAATGTGCACCCACTCGAACATATGGGTGCACATTTAATCTAGTAGCATTCGAATGTTCCGACGGTAAACATGCCTCAGTGCTCGTTTAAAAAGTGTAAAAAGCACTCATCCAGGACGCTAAAAAAGGGAGGAAATTCATATTTTCGGTAAATATTAATATTAACATTATTTTATTGTTATAACTGTGTGGTAAAAAATGATATTTTGTCAAGAAATCATCGAAAAAGTATTTTTTAAATTAAGTCGTAATAAAATAAGTCGTCATTGTTCGAGGTATATGCGTTGATTCTGTTCCATTTGTGGAAACGCTATTGTTTTTTTATATTTTTTTTGTTATTAAAGTATGATTATTTTTTTTTGTTTAATGAGGGTTCTTTACTGTTTCTCTAAATATTATAGTACTCAAAACGTCGGGAATATAAAATAAGTTAATATACACGTTAAAATCTGTAAAACTAGTTTCATTTAAATGTATAGTGAACGCGTAAATATAAGAAATCATTATAATTATTCAGTCTTATCCGTTTTTTTAAACATCTGTAAATATGAACATTACGTCAAAATTTGGGCAATAATGTTCTTAGATTTTGCAAGAAATTTCTGTACTTATTTTTTATATTTAGTAACTATTATATTTAAATTTAACTTGTTTGTCAAGCAATATCTTTAAATTTTTCACACAAGATAAAGAATAAATTAATAATTATGACTGTTTCAATTATTGTCATTACTAAATGAATGTGGTGCTCTATACAAAACCATATTTACATTAAGGTAACAATATAACCATTACACATATACACCATAGAATAGAATAGAATAGAATATGCTTTATTAAGTAGACCAATTATTTAAAACAAGTTTAAAAAAATTGTAAAATTAAAATTACAGTAACAAAAAATATTGTGCAGTTCGACTCCACTCTCCTTGTCCAAGCGACGAGCCTCAGTCGTAAAATTTTATTGCTTTTTGTACGTTGCTTTGTGAATACAACTTTAAGCATTTCACTTAAGATTGAATTTACATTAATGTATATTTATATCAACTAGAATTACGTCAAAATATTTGGCGACAGTTTTAGAGAACTTTTGTATGGGATTGTGCATCTAGTTTTTTATTAGTGATCGATGACCAGAATCGAGAAATTTGCGTTAAGATGGACTGCGTCCAATCAGCCGTCCATTTTATTAAACAGCTCCGCAGTCAACGGAGTAGGGCGGTTAGAGTATCCGCAGTCGAAAGGTTAGAGGGTTTGTATTGAGTAATAGTATTTTTTTTATTTATTTATTTATCTACCGACTTCAAAAAGGAGACGGTACTCAATTCGACTGTATGTTTTTTTATATGTTACCTCATAACTTTTACTGGGTGAATCAATTTTGATGATTTTTTTTTATTTGAAAGCTGGTGCTTTACATGTGATCCCATATAAATTTGATTAAGGTCTGACCAATAGTTTTTGAGCTATTCTTAATAATTTCTATTGAAGTCGGTTGTACAAAATTTTTAATTTTAAATCATCCATAAAAAGTCCTAAACCATAGGCCTCCTCCGTAGGTTGTCTCAGGTTGTCTCATATGGGTGACGTTTGTCATAGTTGCCACGCTTGACAGGTTTTATTTTTAACTGCAATTTTTTAATACTTTAAATGAGTGTTATGAAGATGCTTATCTCCTGTTTCAATTTTTTTCTGTTGCCTCTTACGACATCCGATGATGTGGAGTAGTGGATTCTCTTACCAAAAAATAGATCCTAATCATTTTTACATTTGAATAGATTTCAAAATTTCATGAAATTATTTCTATTCACTTGCGCCAACCTTAATATTTTCTGTACAGTGAAAAAAAATATCTCCGAAAATATGAATAAAATATAAAATAAAAAAATTAAAACTTATTGAGACTGAGTGTCTTGGAACTGGCTGTGCCAGCGTAACCGTTCTTTTTCAGTCTCGTAGGGTACAGGTACAGGACAAGCGGCCAGTGGTCACGCACACATGCCCCGGGTGCTTGTAGTAGTGCAACAGATTCGCGCGGTTGTATGAAACTTTACCTCTGTTTCGTTTACTCATGTGGCTCTACCACGTTATTAAAAAACCTACCTAATGAGTAGTGTAGCCAGGTATCCTGATTTGTGCGGGACGTCCCGATTTTCAGGGATATGGTGACACATCCCGCCTCAACCTTGATTGGGACGCCAAATGTCCCAGTATTTCACTAACCTCCTTAGTCTGTACTTTTATCGCTAATTTTGACAGCAAAAATTAATACATTTGCAAGCTGCTCCTACATAAAAATATTCATACTTTGCCATTTTCGTATTTTCTCACCAACTCAACTTTTGATTCGCAAAACACAGTCAAATGTGCAGTTTTTTCGATGTTTGCGCGAATTATTCTAAAAAGGCTACATAAAACAGTTTTTTAGCTCTCCCCATTTTAAAACTAAATTACCTTCCATCCCGAAATTTGACACACTGGACCTGGCAACACTACTGGAAAGAATTACAAAAGAGCTTTTGCAATTTAATGGTATTATATCGGTACTTAATAATGCCTTAATGATTTATTTAATTAATTGCCTTTATTTAATTTTGCTCTTCCACTTGAAAATAGCAGCACTTGTGATTGGCACTCTTTTTCTTAATAATGTCCTCACGAGTCACATGTTTGTAAATAACAAAAAACGTGAAACAGAAAACGGTAAATAGGTAAATTATCTGAATTTCAAAGAAAAAAAAAACTACGAGATAAATTATATTAACTAATTAATTTTTCTCGATGTTGCATATTAATATTCTTCACGTTGAATTGAATAATAATGTTCTCATTATCAGCAAATTACCAAAAAATTGCATAATACTTCGGTGTATTCTACTAACAACTATTATCAAAGGATTCAATTTGTTTTCTCACAACACCTAACCCTACAGTCGGAGCGGCCTTAACAAAGGCGCGTAACAGGCTAAGTGATAGTCGTGACGCTCGCACTCGAACGTAAGGTGCATTTTGATTTAATATGTGCGCCGCAACAATCGGTAGGCTATTTTAACGAAGGTTGCATCCGAATCTTGCAAAGTATTATGAACATTAGCGTCGTTGTAACTACGTTCAAACTCACAAGTTTGCTATCAGAGAGTGATTTTTAATGTTCTTTATTATTATCTATTATGTGGTTTAATCGACATATGTCGGCAGAAAAAGATGCGTTCTTGTCACCCTTATACAAGGATTGTTGGAAAACTACGCTCATGTTTTTTTGAAGAATACGTCTAACCGTATCCGTACGTTAACATCAAAAACATTCTACTTGTAACGTTTCTAAACGTATAGCATAAAATAAGTCACACAATATGTTTCGTTGAAGCTTGCGTTTGCACTCCAGGAAACTGCGCAAACATTACGACAAATTTTAAGATTTGTTGCCGTTTGCGTTCGCAATGAATAAAAACTTAAACAATGTAGGTATATTATGTTTGACATTGGGTTTGTCAAGCAATTTTACGTTCACACCATAAATTACTGTGTATATACTAGTCGCACTGTTGCTTGACTTGTCTCGCAATTTTTGTTTTTAAGCTTGTTATTGATGTTATCGAAAAAGCTTGGTAAACATATAGTCTTCACAAATACATACTTTAAAAAATGTAGGTATCTCACTCTATTGCTATATATAAAAGTGAATGTTTCTTTGTCCCGTATATATTCCTATACTATATACTACTATACTATACTACATCAAATTACGAAATCATTAGTAATTTATTGTGTGCACGCCCACGAATGTTTCTGTCAAAAATTTAATCCATTCAAGGCATTTCTATACCAACCATCTGATAACGATAAAAATTTGGTGTTGTTTTGACACATGTTAAAAAACTTTGAAATGTCAATGGGCCAGACATATTTCGAAGAAGCTGTGGAGAAGAAAAGTTACCGAGTGGCACCATCCTGGAAGCAGAGCGAGCTGACCCCCTACTAAATGCAGACCGAATAACTAGGAAAAACATGCACGTTGTTGATGTATTTAGGTGGCTCATGACAGTGACAATCGTTGGAGGCCTATGTCCAGCAGTGGATTTGTGACGAGTTGTAATGGAAATTCAATAAAATTAATTGAAAATATTCATCCGTCGCGAAGGGCCTCACAAACATCATCTTGCCCACACCAAACTTAAGTCTTGCTCCGCCCCTGGCTGGGTGCATAGAGACCTACACATATTATTTTAATAAAAAGTAAAAGTGGACTTCAATGAAATAAAAAGAATAAAATAATTTCACAGTATTAAGTCACCGCTCAGACATAGTATGTAGAAGAAATAAACTTCCTCCTCCTACACTCACCATACGAAACACAGCATCAATCAGCTGCTATTTTACGCTGGTATTCTGTTATAACGTCATTCTTTCCCGATCGAGCCGGTCTATTCATGCACGTCATGCAAAAAGTTCAAACAAAAATTAGAAAGTTGTAACTTTAAATTTTTTTATAACTGGCTTTACGGTTCTGGGTTCTAGCCCTTCTGAGCCTGAAGTTACAATGTATAATTATCCTTCATAGTATACTGCTTCACAATATGTTGATGCGTCACATTGCTCAGCCCTTAGAAGATTTTGACGGCAATTTGAGCCAGCAGACAGCTGATAGTTGGCGATGGTATCTCAAAGCGCCTAAGCAAACAGACATCTTATCTTAGGAATCACATCACCATCACAGCACTTGTTTCACCGTTTCCACTAATAGTTCACATGCGCAGACACTTCACACATACACAAAATCGCACCACATTTTCATAGCAGCAAACCGCCGCGGGTCTAGTTGCCGCCAAAACTCCTGACTTTAGAAACTTAACCTTTTTATCAAAGAGTATATAATCGCCACGCTTTTTACTTTTAAAATTCTGATTAAAATTACTGTTTACAATGTTACTTGTCACCCTGTTGTACAGCTTTATTGTCACATTTTGTTAAAAAATTGTCACGTCCTAAGAGATATTATGAGGAGATCAAAATTTTGAGAAGCTTAGAATATTAAGATTATACAAGAAGCTAGTACTAAATTTTAAAATGGCTTTAGGTAGAAAGACAACACAACAATTAATGTCGTTCATTCCGTCAGCAATAGCGTTTAGTATAGCTGGATTCCTTGGCATGATGTACGTCACGGATTGGAAGGTGTTTGTTAAGTGTATTCCATTCTACAGAAACCAATTTATTACAGTTAAAAATAAACCTTCTGAATGAAATTTCTTAACCTGAATAAAATTTTAATAAAAACTATGTAGATAGTAAACAAAAACCTTCCTTAGATTTGGTAAAATGAAACATGCATATTAAAATTGTAGATCTTATTGTTTGAAGCCAAGTAAGCGCACAGTGCCAGGTGTTGAGGAAAGTTGGGCTATTTAAATTTTAAAAGAGCACGTTCTGAGCACGCGCTCATTGACAATAGAAATCTAGAAAGAGAATGGAGTTGTTATAATGACTAGTTTTCAAGATCAGGTGTGTCGGGATTTACAATAAATGTCAACCGGCTTGCGTCACGCAGCCGGCCTGCGCACGCGCAGCTGCCCTCAGCCCTCTTGCTACGTTCGATCGCCCTCCGATTATACACCTCCGTTGTTGGAATTAAAATTTTAATGTGTTATTATTATATTTGTACAATTGTTATATTGACTCTGCGTAAAAATATAAAAAATGTATGTAATTAGAAAAATAATAAATAAAACTTAATACATTTTCATATTATATTTTTGTGTATGATATTTTTTGGAGATGGAAACGATATTTTTTTATTTTAAGAAGATTACGATTTGTATAATCTTGAGAGACACAGCATTAGTGTGGAAAATAGAGGAAGAAATTTTGAATGAAACTATTTAGACGAAATTTTTGCTGTATAATATACATACTTTGAGCTATATTTCATATTTCTTAATCGACCCAAAAGTGTCAAAAATTGAACTTCATAAGAATTATAAGCTGATTTCAACGAACATGATCATTTTTTACGTGGTAGAGCCATGCTGCAGCTATATAAGAGGTATAGTTGTAGCATGAATGGGTCGGCTCGACCGGGGAAGGACCACGCTCTCACAGAATACCAGCGTAAAATAGCAGCTTAATGCTGCTGTGTTTCGTATGGTGAGTGTAAAGAACCGGATACCCTTTTTACTGGAAACGAGGCATTCCATCTTAGTCCTCACGGATGACAACGCATCCGCATTTTGATTCGTAATCGTAATGTAAACATCTATGGGCCGCAGCAACCACTTACCATTAGGTGTACTGTGTGTTCGTTTGTCACCCTTATCCTAATAAAGGTGACAAACAGTTTTATATATACAAACAATAAAATGTTTTATATACGTATAAAAAAGACCAAGAAAGAATATGGACATAGTTCCTACCATAATAGTTTCTGAAATTGGAGCTTAAATTCTTCTATACACTGTCTCACACCGCTATTAAATTATCAAAGTAACTAGGTATATGATCTTAGATACCTACATGATTTATAAAAATATGAGAAAACTATAAGTTTTATTTCTATATTAGGTATATTATGACATGAATCATATATCAATGATCATAATATACAAATATGTAAAAGTAAACGCCTTTTATTAAAGAGTTTAATATTTTTTTAATATTTTGAATATATTTTAAATCATCATAATTATAAATAAAGCTGATAGTTAGCTTTTAATTTTTTAATTTGCGTTATCTTTACTAGAAGGTCCCGAACAAAAGGGTACCCAAAGTAGGGTCACCACACTCGAAAGCGTAGAAACAGTCTTTCCATGTTTCAAGAATGTTACCTTACCTTAAAAAATTATGCAATGAAATAAAAAGTTGGTCTCGAAATACTTTTATTTTTAAATTCTCCAAAGTTTACTAAGTTTGAGACTTCCTAAATTGGGGTGTAACTTATATTTCTTATTTCCCACGATATTCCTTGCAATTTTTCTGTCATACTGTAGAATGTAGACTTTCCACCAGTCAGTATGTCACAGGTTAAGTTGAATAGGGTTAGTGTTTATTACACGTCACATGTTACTATTAAATTTGGCAATGGTTGCGCTGTTAGATTCTTAAAATTAAAATTTCTATGGTGTACTAAGTACTAATTCCTGCAAGCTGATTATTAAACTTTGAACTGATGATAACGACGAGTATGACGATAATACGTTGTTGTCTGACATACACAAGTTCTTACACTGGAGCACTGACGCCATTAACCACCATTCTTATTGAATTTAGATTTAAGTAAAGCACCGTCCAAAGTTGAGGACCCCGACTTCGACTTATTTTGGTAAATCTGGGCGGGTTGGACAACTATACGGTGTGGGAATTTAGAGTGGTTGTTCTCCTATACTTCAATTTAATATAGCGGAAATTAGGCGTAGTAAAAACAGCTATTTTTACTTTTTTCTATTTTGATTTTATGTAAGTTAATACTTCAGTGAGTCAATGAAAGAATCCTATATTTCTTACTTTACACATGGTTGTCCTAATCTAAAGGACAAGGGAGGGGTTACGAACATGGAGTGCATGCAAGTTCCAATACATACAACCGAATAGCTTCACAATTCACCGTTCAAGCTTTACACTTTGTAGTTGCTTGTTAGCCGCTCACGGGGCGGCAGTGCGTTTTTACGGTGTTTAAAAAAACTTTACGATAAACATTCTGCGAGGTTACTTCTTTTATTGTGTGGAAATTAAATTGGAACTATACGTTTGTAATTTACTGAGTGTACTTTGTGGGTCAAAATGGATTTGTCTTGTGGCGAGAATCTTCCGAATACCGGCAATTACAGCGGTGGCAGCGGGAGGGTCGTCGACATGTGCGTCGCTGGTCCCGACCGTGCTTTGGACGGTGATCCTCGGCTGCTGCTGAACTTGCTCACGTTGGAGCGCTCCCATGCATTGCACACAGATTACTTTCAAAATGTGCAGATTGATATTCAACCCTTCATGCGGAAGGTCGTCACAACTTGGATGTTGGAGGTGAGCAATTTAGTAATTTGTAAATGTGTGATATTTTCATTCGAAGTTTATTAACGTAAAACTAGTGATACCCTTTTATACAAGATTTTTTTTTGTTATGAAATAATTTCGGATTAGTTTATTCTACTACCACAAACAGCTGATTAATCTGAAGTGAATGACCTACGATTGTAGCGCTTGTAAGCTTTTGGTGTAATATTTGCCTGAAAATTTAAACATACGAGTACTAAAAATAATCGTACTAGTTTTATTTTTAGTCCATTTTACGTATTAAATATATTATAGAAAAATGTGCGTACACATATCTACAAATAAAGGAATTTATATTTTTTGTAAATACCCTCAAAATAGTTATGTGTGTATGTGGGGTTGGTGGTGGTGGGGTGAAGTGATCATAAAAGATAGTGAACTGAATTTCAAAATTATTTATTGAAAATTAATACTCATAATATTTGATTACTGGTTACTTAAATTTAACATTATTTATCTATTTCTTTCTATTCTCACCACAGAACACTTAATATAGCTATATTAGGTGTTCTGTGATTCTCACTTAGTGAAAAGAGAACACAAATTTAAGTATTTCTTAATTCCACGTCGTTTTTTATCAGTAAGGCCGTGGAAATCTAAATCCTAAATTAAGCGAAGTTTGCTCGTAAAAGGTAATAAAGTAGAGGTATAGGGTACTCGTATATATTATGCCTTTAATGTTTATGCTTCTTCAGATAATTTTCGACCACCATTTATTTAAATATATAGTAAGTAATATATAATATTTAAAACAATTAAATGTAGGAATGTATTATATAATATTATAGGTGTATACTGCTTAATATAAATAATTGCTAGTCAAATTTTTAAAAGTAGGTTTATTGTTATCTAGTTATGTTAATAATATATAAACAAATAATTGAAAACAAACACTTAAGTATATAAAATGTAATTTAGTTAATGACAGAATAAAACATTGGCACCTTTTTTTATAAAAAAAGTAAAAAACTTAACTTTTTTATATAGAATAAGTGTGACAAACGAGCACACAGTCCACCTGATGGTAAGTGGTTGCTGTGGCCCATAGACATCTACGTCTATCTTCGATTACGAATAAAACTGCAGATGAGTTGTCACCCGTCAGGCCTAAGATGGAATGCCTCGTTTCCAGTAAAAAGGGGTCTCCGGTTCTCTACACTCACAATACGAAACACAGCAGTGTTAAGCTGCTATTTGACGCTGGTATTCTGTGAGAGCGTGGTCCTTCCCCGGTCGAGCCGACCCATTCGTGCTACAACTATACTAATAATCACAATCTGATGGTAAGTGGCTACTGCAGTCCATGGACACCTGTAGCGAACGCAAACAAGGAAGGTTACCGATGTGATGTCACCTCCGAGGACTAAGATGGAATGCCTCGCAGTTTGTACTTATACTTGGTGTCTATAGCCTTCGGACCAAACACACAGCAGTGCAGGCACCGCTATTTGACACGGCAGAAACAAGTAAGAGAGTTGTACCTACTCAACTGAGTCCTTGGCAGAATAGGAGTCATATTTCTTAGAACCCGCATATGACCTTGATGACAGCTTGATTTAAATAAATACTTAAAATCCATAAAACCGATACATCCAAAGTCATATCAAACCGATATATTGAATACTAGCTGTTCCCCGCGAATTCGCTCGCGTGTTAGGGTTTTTTTTACGCGGAACCCTAATTCTTTTTCTAAAATAAAAATAGCCCAAGTTACTCCTTATGACATCAGCTATCTGCCAGTGAAAGTCCCGTCAAAATCGGTCCAGCCGTTTAGTAGATTAGCCGGAACAAACAGACAGACAGACAAAAATTGTATTTTAGTTATGAAGTACTTACCGTATTTACTTTCATATGCATTTAGGAAAAAGCTGTAATTTTGACATTACAAACAGACAATTCAATTTTATTTATTTGTATAGATATTTTTGATAAAAAAAATATTATCACGTTTTTTTAATCATATTCTAGCATTGTAATCCGAATTTGAGCTGTATTCAAATTGCAAGTTTCCAGCTCATCGGGAAGTTAGTTTAAAATCAATTCCTTACTAAATTCCACCTGGAACCACAGATAAACAAGAAAGTGACTTAATAAAAACGTGGTAAAATGAAACAATATTACGGCAACGTTTTTTTTCTTCTTTAAAACGTAGATAAGTTGACGTGGACGCCTCTTTTCGTATTCAGGTTTGTGAAGAGCAGCAATGCGAGGAGCAGGTATTTCCCCTGGCGGTGAGCTACATGGACAGATTTCTGGCACAGCGGGCTATCTCGCGGCAGCAGTTACAACTCCTGGCTGTGACTGCGATGCTACTGGCTTCGAAGTTCCGCCAGTGTCATCCGCTTTCCGTGGACTTACTTTGCGCGTACACCGACAACTCCGTTCATCCAAATGAAGTCAGGGTAAGAACTTTGCATTTTATAACGTTTCCATGTTTACGCAATTTACGACTTCTAAACGAACAAGTGGTAAAATTAAAAATTTTGTACAACCAACTTCAATATAAATAAAATGAGAACATCAATGTAGTCGAAGTCAATTAAATACGAATTATTAAGGATAACTCAAAAACTACTGGTCAGATCTTGATCAAACTTATATGGGACCACATGAGAATGACCAGCTTTCGAATAATTATCAAAATCGGTTTACCTAGAAAAATGTTCTGTACATACATAAAAAATACAGTCGTTTGAAGATTTTGGTGAGTAATGGATAAATAAAAACTCGTATGTCACAAAACTCATACTTACAATATTATCCCTTTTCTCCATCATTAATCTTATAAAATACTCTACAGCTCTCATCCATCTATTACAACGTGTCAAAAGTCGGCCGCTGAACATGTGCCTCTAATAGATTCCACCATCACAATCAAGCCCTTTACCTTTATTTTTTATAGGATAAGGGTGACAAACGAGCACACAGTCCACCTGATGGTAAGTGGTTGCTGCGGCCCATAGACATCTACATCTATCCTCTGTTACAAATCAAAATGTACATGCGTTGTCACCCGTGAGGATTAAGATGGAATGCCTCATTTCCAGTAAAAAGGGCCTCCGGCCACCTGCACTCACCAAGGGAAACGCAGAGGTAAACCTCTACTTCACGCTGGTTTTCTGTGAGGTCGTGGTACTACCCCGGTTCGAGCCGGCCAATCCGTGCGACAGCAAAAGCTGCCGCGTGGCTCTACCACTGTTAAATTACCTATCGTCTCATTATTTATTTGTCATATTTATTAAAAGTTTACATAAAGTATTTACCCATTATTCTTGTTTATGCTTGCTTGCCCTAGTGTTAATAGTTAATTTGGAGAAAGTATCTTCGACACTATTAAATTATAAAAAGTACTTAATCAATCCTACTTCTAGGATTTTGGATTCCTTACCGGGTTTTTCCCTAATAATTAAAATAAATAAATTATTAAAAATATTAAATATATAATTTAAAAGAATCATCATTCATCATCATTACAGCCCTTCACAAGTCCACTGCTGAACATAGGCCTCCCCCAAAGAATGCCACAAAGCACGGTCCTGAGCCACCTGCATCCATCGACTTCCTGCATGTCTTACCAGGTCGTCACTCCATCTCGTGGGGGGACGCCCTACACTTCGCCTACCGGTACGAGGCTGCCACTCGAGAACCTTTCTTCCCCATCGGTTGTCGGTTCTTCGAGCTATATGGCCGGCCCACTGCCACTTCAGCTTACTAATCCGTTCGGCTATGTCGATCACTCTGGTTCTACTGCGGATATCCTCATTCCTAAGTTTATCACGCAGAGAAACTCCGAGCATAGCCCTCTCCATAGCTCGCTGAGCGACCTTGAGCTTCCTCATACGGCCAGCAGTGAAGGACCACGTCTCAGTTCCGTAAGTCATCACTGGCAACACGCACTGGTTGTACAATTTCGTTTTAAGGTTTTGAGGTATGTCTGACGAGAAGATGTGTCGTAGCTTCCCGAACGCTGCCCAGCCGAGTTGAATCCGTCGATTGACCTCTCGGTCGAAGCTGGACTTACCTAGTCGGACTATTTGTCCCAGGTAAACATACTCGTCAACAACTTCGAGCTTAGTGCTCCCAACAACTACCGGCATAGGTGTGACATGGACATTAAACGAAATCTGCTTATAATTGATACTGATACATTAATTTTTTTACGTAGTAGAGCCATGCTGCAGCTATATTAATAGTAAAGTTTTAGCACGAATGGGTCGGCTCGACCGGGGAAGGACCACGCTCTCACAGAATACCAGCGTAAAATGGCAGCTTAGTAGTGCTGTGTTTCGTATGGTGAGTGTAGAGAACCGGAGACCCATTTTACTGGAAAAGAGGCATTCTATCTTAATCCTCAAGGCTGACAACGCATCTGCATTTTAATTCACAAACGAGGATAGATGCAGATGTCTATGGGCCACAGTAAACACTTACCATCAGGTGGACTGTGTGCTCGTTTGTCACCCTAATTCTATAAAAAAAAATACAACACAACGAAACAAAACTTCAAAACCAAGCCACCACGATTCTATAGTTACACAAGTGCACTGCTTGCCATAAACATATGCCACCCCTAAGGCCCGCCACATACATACGGAATTCCGTTTCGAGATTCCGTTTCGATATTCCGATTCGGAATCCCGAACGCAGCAAGTCCATATAAAATCTATGACCCGCCACACACGTACGGTAGTTTTCCGTTCGATATTTTGCGGGCAAAACGGGATTCCGTTTGTGTGTGGCCGACCGTTCGAAATTCCGAAACGGAATCTCAAAACGGAATTCCGTATGTATAGAGCGGGCCTAAAAGGTTTGGATAGGTGAAGAGGAGGTATTCGCCGTATCGGATACACTTCGTAGGCGGTATGGCGTTCACATTTATTTCAAATAATTATAAAACTAATATTTATATCTGGTTAATCCGCTAGATGCCACGATAATTTATGGGCTATAGGTTTTTCACAAGCAAGAGAATTTAAACACCGCAGCGACACGACATGGTTAATTAATGAGATAATAATTATTATATATAATAATAACTAATTAAAAAGCTTGAGGAAATGAAAACTAATGTTATTAAGACGAGGACAACGGTCAGGATGAATATAATATGGTTTGTTGTGGTAGGTCTTGTATATTGAAGTTGTAGTTAGAATAGGTTACATAATTAGAAAGGGTACAGTAAGCTGGTAATAACTTTCTAGACAACTGTAACTTATAGCCATGAATTATTAATGGACTAAAATGTAACATTATGTAATATGTAACATTCATACTATTATATATCATTCTTTGTTTGGTATTACGTTATCGAGCCTCCTTATCAAACTTGAAGTCGTACAGTTCAACGCAGCCTTACACCTTACATCCTGTAGCAACCGCAAGTCTTTACACACTGTTTTGATTTTCCTGTGAATGAACTCGATTAGCGGAGTCAAATGTCACTCCTTCACCCCTTAAAGAAGACGGCTTTATATTGCCCATTTCCTTAAAGTCGCTTGCCTGTGAGTTTCCGGTAATTACTTCTTCCTCGACTGTCACAATCTACGGGCAACCAACAATTTGTCGCCCTTCTTGTAAGTAGCTGTAGCCTGTGACGAATTCTGCTATTGAATAGCGTGGTTGCTTACTTCCGACGGAAATGTGGGTTGACACACTGATACATACGATAAGACGCTTCCTTATGTTAAGAAGTATTGTTACAACGAGGTCAACATATTTATTTAAAGAGGCTTCATCATATTTGTCTGCTTCATATATATTTTTATTTCCGTGTCCCTTTAATATGCAGGGTTATTTTTCAAAGAGTAGCCAAATTTTAAACTTCAAATATAATGTTATACCATTATTGCAGTTTTTAAAAATACGACAAAATAAGGCTTCTACTTTTATAGAACTGTATGTTTTGAATTTTTATTATATCCCAAAACTACGGAAAGTTACGTAAAAGTTGAAGAAGTGTAAATTTTAATCAATATGTTTTCATTCCCACCCAAAACGTTTATTATGAAAATTGATAACACCGTAATTGTAATATTGTGTGACTGTAGGCTGGTAGGTGGAGGCAGGTGTGATTCCATCAATTACTCGCTAATGTCCGTGAGTTTTTGACTTCTAGTTCAATTCACACGCCTGGCAGCGTGTTGAATTCGTCTCATCACGTCGCACATATATTACTAAACTCTTTCTATTTTTCATTTATTGCCTGATAAAGTAAATTACTTTAGTATATCAACTAACAAAATGTGTAGAGGTATCTTGTGATTGTGTAGCCATTAACAACAAGATGTAGTATGAACGCATTTATGGAGTTCCTATATATAGACCGTGGGAAGCCGAACAGAGTTTAGTTCGAAGTGGGTTTGTCGTACCTTATGGCGTCCTGGCATATCCTTCCTTGCAATTAATTCGTCTGATGATCTCGATAAGCGTGCGTTGCGCATACATAATGATATCACATGGCATACACAATATTTTCAATTCCCATACTTTACCTTGGCTATTTCACTTTTTCGCAGGATATCGAGCGTGACTGTCATTGGTGCCAACTGTTTGTTTTTCACACACTCAATTAATTCTTAGATTAAGACAATTATGCACTTCAAGCGTATCCAATGCCAAATAGAGTATATATTATACAATTTTTTGTATACAATAATTATAGTTGATCAAGTCATCTGAGAATTCTTACGCGATACAGAGACCTTCCTAACCTACTCGTAAATGGTCCCTTTTAAATAAAAGGGATGTTTATTTTTATACTACACACGATGGATGTCTGTTATCTGGCCAAGTATTATCTATGGGTTTAGTGAACTCCGGGGGAGTCATTTCAATAACAACATCAATTATTCCCTTAAAACCAAAACAATATTAAGCTGTAGAAAGCTTAAATAGTAATGAGAGTTTTATATAGAAGTTATTGCTTTTTCTAGATTTTTTTTTTAATTTTATAATTTATTAACTTGTGTTCAATGTTTATGTTTACGTAGTGTAGATTTTAACTAACCTACTTTTAGGACTGCAAAAAGGAACGAAGTGATTATCAATTATTAATTTCGTAATGTGGCTATTATAAATGATACTTTATCAAAGAGTATGTTATATGTGAAACAATAATTTTCGTGTAAATTTCAATCAAATCCGAAAACAATTTTAATTATTCTTTTTATATTTTAATTTAAAAAAATAATCTAGTTATCATAACGTTAACTGAAACCATTTCTTTTTTCTCATTATTATTGTCATTACTCCTATCTTTCACCCTTGAAGTTCAACATGCGATTTTTGCTACGTAAACAAAGGAACACCGGTTCCTTGGTTCGTCCCTTTCTTTTAATTCTTGATAGTTTGCTATTTTTTGCGGTTTCCGCCTGATCCGTCGTGTATGACGGTTACGATTCAATTGCTTAGAATTAGTATTTCTCCTTTCACAACAAGAACTTTGTAATGAGGCCTAAGTAATCTTCCACTCACCAGATGTCACTAGTTATGACTGAGGTAAAGTTTTTGTTACACAATGTCAGTTAATTGAGAAATTAGTTTTAAATTTTATATATATAACTTTATTAAACGACCAAAAGAACAAACGTGGTGTTAAGCAACAAGTGATTTTTGTAATTTAAGGGATATCTAAAAAATCCGGTTGAATAATCTCTCAAATTATACCTAAATTAAAAGTTAAAACTCCAAAGACGACACGGAGAGTAGCTCCGTGGAACTATAATCGCCTTCTAACTTAGGTTAGGCTAGCATCCAAGAAACTACTGATTATGTAATGCTTCTTGATTCTTTGTAGATCAAAAATAAGCTCTTTATTGTGTGAATTTTGAATGTTTTCAGTAGTTAAGAGCATATCTTGCTTACAGTTGTATCTAATAAGCATAACTGTTTGTTGCAGCAATGGGAAGTTATGCTTCTGCAACGACTTAATTGGCAGCTTTCCATCGCAACGGCCTTCGACTTCGTAGATCCATTTTTGGCGCGAGTACCATGGGGCCGGCAGAATACTCTCGTCCGCACCCACGCCATCACACTCACCTCTGTCTGCTATACTGGTAAGCTTGAAGTATATTTATTTTTATTATATTTATTATTACTATTTAGTTCCATGAAATGTCATAAAGTGCACACATAAAAGGGTTTTCGTAAACATAAATTGCATATTATCTATGCAATTTATGTGTACGAAATAAATGCCTGTTTATAATAAATAAATAGGTTCAACTGCCGAGTACAAACCGCATTCCACTCTTGAGAAGAATTTAATTCAAGGAAGAATCTCATGTATTAGATCCTAATGCAATGAGAAATAAAAAAAAAACTTAGACATGCAGGTTTCCTCAACGTGTACCTACCGCCGACGAGGTGGTAAATCAATACTTAAAAATACATCTTTGTGTTAGAGCCGTTTACGATAAAGTAATTACAAAATGTAATATAATATACTTATGTTGAAGAATTGCTGATATATCTACCAGTTTTATTATAAAGTTTAGTTTTTTCTATGAAAATTTTATTTACTTTTAGCCTTTTTATTATAAGTACCTATCCCAATAACGTTTGTGTGGAACAGTTTTCAAATTTTGAAAAAGTCAAATTTCCGTCCTAGGATTAGACCTTAAGGTGACACTAGTCGACAATATTTCCATACAAATTTCGGAGGGGTTTTACTACGCTGTTTGACAGTGTACATCCAAAGTTAAACATGATATCGTTTTGTCTCATTATTAAATTTGTCTGTACGGAAACAGAATAGTAAAATAAAATGTTATTAAAAAGTTACGAGCTACCAAAGATTCGTTTTTATTGCCAATTTTAACACAACTTTGGGCGTAAATTAGTAATAAAAGAAGTGTAAAATTTCCAAAACAAAGTCGGTACCGACACAGCTCAATTATCGAAGAATTCAATAAATTTTATTTGTAATTGATTTATGCAGTGGTTTTTTCATAAAACCCCTTCTTCTAAAGGCCTTTTCGTATTTTTTTACGCGCGTATGTTACTATGAATTATCGTGCATCTCACTGAATAATGTTTCCCCCGGTGCGGTGCGGGAGGACGACGCTTACACACACATGCACGGGCGGTGACGCGCGCTCATTCGAGTTCTATTCGAAACGAAAAGTTTTGCTATTTTGTAATTTGGACGCCAAAGACAAAAGGCAGCATGGAAATTGATATAATTGAAAGAGATGAATGATGCGTTTTGGACGACAGACAATATTGTAAAATTTTCGTCTGTAATATAATATAATTTATAAAGGTAAAAAAAGTAGTCTATATACGATTACTATATAAAATTGCAACAATTTCATTGGTGCCGACGGGGATCGAACCCGGGTTGCTCGCGTAATGTGATACTTACGGCGAGCGCTAACCATCTGAGCTACCACGGCCCTCAATGCAAGTGTTATAAATAAATAAAGAATTACAAAACAGTTTAATTATTTATTAGACGACTCTTGCGGTGGACAAACAAGGCATATTATGTGGGATTTTCATAGGTACCTACTGTTATTACCTAGATACCTACAACCTACAATACAACAAAATGTCACAAAACGTCACCGCGTCGTGGCCACAAAATTGTAAACTTTAGGTAGGTACGTCAGTACTAAGAAAACAATCTTGATGGGTCACTTGTCTTGATAAAAACCTGTGTTTACATTTAGTGATATTGAGTATATATAAAAAAGTAAGAAGACAGGTAAGTATTTTTGAAAACGATTTATAGGTAGGCAGAACTAATTACAATTATTATCTAAATATTATAAATGCGAAAGTTTGGATATTTGGATGGACGGATGAATGGATGTATGTTACTCAATCACACCAGAACCGCTGAAGGGACCTGGATGATATTTTGCTCAGAGATAGGTTGTAGTCTGGAATTTTATTATTTTTTTTATTTAAAAAAAAAAACGTTACCCCCACACTAGGATTTTCTCCTGTATCGTGGAGGCAGTTTACAAACATCCAGACCCGGAACAACTATTTGCAGGCCATACAAATACTTGTTCCGTGCGGGATTCGAACCCGCGGCTGCCAGTGCAACAATTCATTGCTAAGCAACTGCGCCACGGAGCTGTAAATAACATATATGATACCGTTTATTCAGGTATTTCGTTCCCGTTGGATAATTTTTGCAGTTATACACGTTCGAAGCCGAACTCTTGAGTGATCGCTGCATTTTTTCCCGAGTGGTCACTCGGGAAAAACTAAACATAATAAAGTAAGCAATCTATATTAGGTATATAGAGCCACAGAGGTATAATATGAAGCGATAAAGCAGCGCCTAATAATTTCGCGGTTTCACCCGCGTCATCACGTGTCCGAGATGCGTGGCATGACATGACACCTAGTTCAAGCATTTTATAATTGCAATCAAATATTTTATTTGATAATAATGTATGGAAAAATTGTCATAATTAATGGAGTACTTTTATTTTATCTGTCGGCATACTATGCGCGGTTTTATCCAGTTTTAAAGAAAAACGTACACGATACATGAAAGTGTGTAGGCAAGAAATGATTCTTGATAAATTTGCTATCAACCTCTTATACTTATTAATCAATTAAACTTTCAAAATACCATAGCAACGTGAAATGAAAGAGTTCAGAAATAAAGATGTAACTAATCATTGTTACGCTCACCTGGGAGATAAATAAAAGCACTCAGTTAATTTTGAATTTATTTTAGCTACCAGCTGTTCCCCGCGACTTCGTCCGCATTTAGTTTAGGGTGTTAATTTTGTTGCACGGACACCTAATAATTTTTCTAAAATTTAAGCAGTCTAAGTTACTTCTTATAACATGAGCTATCTACTAGTGAAAGTCCCGTCAAAATCGGTCCAGCCGTTTTGGAAATTAATCGGAACAAACAGACTGATAGACATACAAAACTGTTGAAAATAGTGTTAATGTTATAAGTAGCGTATATAATTTCATATGCAATTAGTAAAAAGCTGTTATTTTGACATTACAAACAGACACTTCAATTTTATTTATTTGTGTAGATATAGATAATGATTGAACTAACGGCTAACCTAACCTCGCTCATAGAAGCTTTCAATACTGGCTTCTCAGTTCACACCGGGCTAAGGGTTATGCGTTGTTTGCGCGTCAAGGCCAAGTATTGAATTATTTTAATTTTACATTATCTCTTAAACTATGTACTATATAAACATGGTATAAAGAACGAACTTTATCTTCAAAAAATTGTCTTGATAATGAAGTAACTTTCGTTCGTAAGGACTAAGTATAAAAATGCCATGCCTAATAATTAAATTTTCATTTTTTTTGTCAAAATCAAAATGCCTAATTGTGGCTTATATATAAAAAATAGACATATGGTATCGCGGACTTTTTTTTAGACGGAGTAAAGATCTATATTTTCTGCTTTATTATATTAGTATAGATCAGGGGTGGCCAACTTGATTGGACCCAAGATCTCTTGTTCACTAACGAGACTCTGTGCGATCTACCACTTCTAGAAATCTTAAATGAAACAGCATAGTTCAGTACACAATCATGTAGCATTTTTTTTATTAAGAGAAAAAACATAAATGTGAAAATTATACTTAGTAACTACTTATTTACATATATATTAGTGTGAGCATTGCGTCTGAGTATCTTCCACTAGTTTAGCATAATCAGGTTTGTAGTTGGAGATTGCCAACCTTAAAGAATCCAATGTATGAGCGTCTGTCAAGCGAGAACGTTGTTTACTTTTTGTTTGCTTTAAGTAGGAAAATGCTGATTCGCATAAATATGTTGAACCAAAACACGAATGAAGTTGTTCAACACAATTCTTCAAATTTGGATATTTTTCTTTGGAAACCAATGCCCAGAAATCTTGACCTGAGGATGACCTTGCTTTAAGAAATATGTCGCAGCTCAGAGTAATAATTTCGTTTTGTAACATCATGTGCTCCATTTGAAATGTATCTGCAAATTTTGTAGCCAATTCATAGATATCACTATGATCAATGGAATCATTGAACGGATAACTGATGAATTGAACCAAGTTCTCAATTTTTCTGAAATCACCAAAGCGAATTTCGAAGTCTGCTACCACTGCCCTAATTTCTGTCGTATATTTCTTGGAAATGAAATTGTAATTAGGATGTTTTTCCATATGATCCTTGATGTTAACAAATTGTTCAAATTTTTTCTTCTCTATGTCAACTATCATAGACGCTGTTTGACATTGAAACGCTGCAATGGAACTCATCATTTCTGTTAATGTTTTATTCTTGCCTTGTAGATTCAGATTTAATGTACTCAGTTTTCCAGTAAAATCTGCCAAAAAAGCTAAATCACATTGCCAGTCTAAATCACGCAATTGCTGATAATCATCACCCCTTTCGTCAAGAAATTTTATTATTTCGTCCAATAGATCTCGAAATCTTTGCAAAAACTTGCCTCGACTCAACCACCTCACGTCAGTGTGCATTGCCAATTCTGGTTCCTTCTCATCTAATTGCTGTTTAAAGAGCCGCCTTTGGAGGGATTTTCCCTTTATGGAATTTACAATCTTAAAAGAAATATCCATCACATGTTTCGTGTTTAATCTCTTACTAGCCAGTACTTGTTGATGAATTATGCAGTGGTAGCTAATGAAGTCTGGAAAATCTTCGTCCTTGTGACAAAGAGCAATAAAACCATTATGAATACCTGTCATTGCAGGAGCTCCATCAGTCGTCATTGATACGAGTTTATACATGCATAGCTTAATCTGGCAAATATATGCTTTGAATTCCGTGAATATATCAAGGCCACGAGTTTTTCCTTTTAAGGAAATCATACCTAGCAGTTCTTCTTTGGTCGAGAAATCTTCGAAGACCATCCGAATAAAAACAAGTAATTGTGCAGTATCAGTGACATCTGTTGACTCGTCAAACTGAAGCGAAAAAGCAACGCAGAGGGCGATATCTTTTTGTAGTTGTTCGTTTAAGTTTTTACTTATTATTTCTATACGGCGCATTACAGTATTTCGAGACAGCTGTAATCCATGAACAGCTTTTTTAATTTCGTTTTTATTTTTGAAATTCTTGAACAGCGAATCTGACACTTCTTCGAAGATTTCTTTGATGTATTCTCCATCGGAAAAAGGTTTGCACTTTTGTGCAATTCTGTAGCTTACTTGGAAAGAAGCTTCAGTTGCAGCTTTACTTTGCTCAATAGGCCCAGAAAACATGTTTTCTTGGACTTGTAATTGCGATTTCAGAGCTTGCAATTTACTCTTTCTTATTTCACTGTTAGGTGGAAAGTCAGTCAGATATTTACTATGCATTGTGTTAAAATGTCGCTCTAAATTTCCTTTTTTGGGCATTGCCAGGGATGTATTGCATATTAGGCAGCAACAGTTTTCTTTCACCATAGTAAAGAAGTAGTCCAATTCCCATTCTTGGTGAAAATTATAAGTTTTTGATTTCTTTGGAGCACATTTATCAAGAATCTGTAAAAAATGAAATTAAAATATTAGGAACATAATTTGTATAATAACAAATGTAGAAATACAATTTAATGAGAATAAATTTCGTAACGATGGCACAAAGTTAACGAGTGAATAATATTTTTTTTTAAATTCTAGTTTTTTACCCACTTACTGGGTGGATAATTCGTTTGATCCACCGAGTACCTATCTAAAATAATAAGGCACTGATTTAAAGAGGCAGTTGTAAATTCGTGATTCTTGTAGTATAGGAAAATCATTGAGAGGTCTGTTTGCAGTAATAACAATATTAAAAATATTAACTTACTTTATTTGATGAACTTTCAAAAGCATTTCTTTCTTCATTTGATGTTCCTTCAGCGCTTCTTTTCAACCACTTATCCATAATGTACGTAAACAAATTACGATGCGTGCCTAATACAAAGTCTAATCGTGATTTACATCGACAATCGTTGAAACGACGTAACCCCGGTAGTCTCTGTCGTCAACTGTCAACTGACTGACTGAGACTCTCCCGTCCCACCCCCGCATCCCACACGCTTCCCGCTTATTGGTCATCGCACGCCGAAAACAAAAGACCATACTGCGTAAAATAGAGGATAAATACCGTGACGGAACAGCGATTGAAAAATTATACAAGATGATGTGTCCAGCAGTAGGTGATTACGTTGGGCAGTCTGGTTTACGTATTTATAGTTTTTCCTTGCCACGATCGACTGGACTAACAGTCGCGATCGACCGGTCGATCGCGATCGACCGGTTGGCCACCCTTGGTATAGATGTTGCATCGTGTTCGTGTAACTTCGTTTTTGTTCAAACGGTTTTGAATGCCGTACGAACAAGACGTGCGTGAATACTAGTGTCGATATGCTCATCACTGATACTATCTCTGTCGGGCACGATGCCAGGTGAGACAGCGAGCTTTTTGGCCGCGCCCACCAGCGAGTTCGAGCCCGCGACTTGTGCCACCTTAATGATAGAACTAATGTAGGTAGGTACCTACGTTGTAATATAGACTTCGCTTTTTCGTCTACATCATTAACCTGTAGCAGTCCGCTAGTCCTGTGATGGTCGCAGATGGTCTAGAGGAAGTATTCGCTTAAATCGGCACGCTTGGGAGTCAGGTTCTTGATCACAGCTTCAGTTGTTTCGTATCTTTAACGCTGCTGCCCGTTGCCGGTTGGTATTTACTACCTCGGCCATCAATCGGAAGGAAGGAAAAAAGGAAAAATCTTACAATTTTTCTAGCCTCGCACCTATCCGTCAAATTCGTACCGTGCGATAAGGAACTTCGTTACCAAAATGATTGCATAATATCATCAGCAAATGCCTGAAATCATTTGGTATGCCACCTTGCATTTTTTATAACACTAGTTGGCAACAACCTAATTCTTAAGTGTATTTTGCAGTCCTTGGGCACATATAACCAACTTTAAATAGAAGTCACCACAAAACTAGACGTAATTCTCACAAAAAACGGAGCCCTAAAACCTTTTTTTATAAAACTTAAAATTATTTTGCATGGTTTTACGTTAAATTTAAGAAAAATTTCTGGGTTTTTATGGCATCGTCTTCTATATTTTTGAAATCTCTGTCAATATAAGACTTTGAAAGCAAAATTAATAAAGTTAGTAGTACCTATAACATCGTGGCCCACATGTTTTACAACTTGATTACAAAAGATTCTTGACAAATTGCTCCGACATTTTTATACTTAAAATACCTGATATCTAATCACCGTCAATATTTGAACAAATACCATAAAATTTATTTCTATAATGTGTCACTAAAAGACTACTACAAAAATAGTTAACTTAAAACGTGCAATAAGTCAATGGAATCAGGCCACCCGGGACCATTTTTTACCAGACCTACAAGGAAGGGTTATGTTTTTCGCGCGCATCTTGTATTTTTGTAAATTTCTTTATGACCTCGTATCCTCCAAACGGCTGGATGGATTTCGACAATTAAGGTATCGTTTTAATCGTCTTAGCAACCAGTGTTCTTAGATAGCTGTTTGAAAAAAATAAACAAAATGGTGGATTTTTGGCGCAAAATATCATCATTATGATATTTTCATTATCATTCATTATCATCATTATGATTAGGAATAATCAATTGGTTTAAAGTTTTAAAAAAAAATGGTAAAAACGTAAAATGGGACATGTTTGTGTCAGACATCGTGCTATCATATGAAATTTAGTCCATAAGAGTGTGTCGGGACACTAAAAAGTCTAAAATAAAATAAATAATTTAAAAAAAATCAAAAAGCCGACTGTAAAAAAGACAATTTAAAAGAAATGCACTAAAACAAAAGAATCAAGATTGAGAATAGAAAACAAAATTGAAATAAAGTATTAACATTACTTTGTTAATACTTTATTTCTTACTTACATCGTTTTAGTGCATTTCTTTTAAATTGTCTTTTTTGCAGTCGGCTTTTTGATTTTTTTTAATTATTTATTTTATTTATAAATTAACTTGACAAACCAACTTACGGTCCAACTGATGGTAAGTGGCTACTGCAGCCTATAGACATCTGGAACCAACTTCAAATGAAGAAAGCTACAGTGCAGTAATTATACTAGCTTTCTATATTCTTCAGAACGGAACACGGCAGTACACACACTGCTGTTTGATAGTAGAAATAGGCAAGTCCTAACACATTAGTATATAGCAGATCTTTCATGGGTGAGTACCCTAAGTTCAGGAGTAAATTTGGGATTATTAAAATGATATCAGATGGTAGGAGTTCCTTTGTGTTATTGCACCCACCGTTCTTACCTAATTATGCCGACAAGCAACAGTGCCTTATGCTACTTTGCTCAGGTTTTGGCGGTAAGAAAGCCTGTATAATCACAGAATAAATAATAGGTATAGTTACAACCTGTTAGGCATTTCATTTTAGTCCTCAACTATGACAACTCATTTGTATTTGCTTTGTATGTTGGAATACGCTTGTGCGGTGAAAGAGATAATTTAAATTCATGACATATCTTGCTTAAATCAGAAGATGAAACTATTTGAAATATGCATACATAAGTTGCTTGTACATAACATGCATTAATATCAAGTAGTCTAAGATGACATTTAATTAACAAGTTTTTATTTATTGCTGCATTAACATCTAACTATCAAAATGTGGATATTGATAAATATCTGTAGCGATTTTTAATTACTAACTTTATCATTTATTACACGCGGAATTAAGGCACACAAGGCGACGCTTTAAGTTATGCGGGTTGAATGATTTATTCTTTCGACTTTGGTACTAATTACCATTAATCAATAAAAGTTACTTGAGTTTGTTAAATTTGTTCGTTAGTTGAATTTTAGCTTTTAAAAGTGACATTTTATAATTTAATAGTAATAAATATTATTTGGCGCTATTAAACTATTGAAGTTATTATGCCTTAATATGTTAGATGTAAAGCTTAAAAGAGTTTTAAAATATATTTTACGAGTCTATAAATAATTTCAATAGGAGTAAACCATAATTGTTCGTGCATACAAATTGGACCAGTTTTTAATCGTTCAGTGCGTTCCTCCCTTTATTTATAATGCGATTTGAGTGCGTGCGTATGCTATAGTATTTGGGGCGGAGGGCCGGTGAGTGTATCGGAACGCACATGCCGCGCGGAGCAGTGATATCGCACACCTTGTGTCGCACCCTACTGCCACTGACCCTTGTCCAACAAACACTCTCATTGTGAAAACGCTATTATGTTTGCAATTATACTTTTGAAACTAGGTTTACTTTCATTTATAAAGTAAAAAATAAAAAAGTTCTCTCTTCCATGGGTTTGAACTATACTCTCCGAAGTTTCTTCTTTCTCCATGTGGGTTGCCATATTTTGATTAAAAAGTTTTAAGAAGGTTATGTAACTCTTCTCTTATAGTATAGAAAAAGGTAAAGATTATTGGTCACAGAATTTAAAACGCATGTTTTAATTTATAATTATTAACATTGTAGTATATGAAAATGAATGCTAACAACATCAGTCTTCATCTTCTTTCTACTTGGTAGTGTTAAAACACTTTACATATGATAATATGTCTCAGATTAATATGTACAATATTTCCATGGGAGGCGGTGCACTTGCTCACGTAGAAGAAAATACACATTTTTTAGACGGTAAATATACTGTCCCGTAAGAAGGGACAGAGAGAAACAAACCAGCGTCTTCCTATTCTTAATAACAACTATAAAATAATTTAAAATTAAAAATGTTTCACAACCGACTTCAATATAAATTTTAAGAATAACTCAAAAACTATTGGTCAAACCTTGATCAAATTTACATGGGACCACATGAGAAGTACCAGCTTTCAAATAAAAAAGAAACATTGAAATGGGTTCACCCAGAAAAAAGTTATGAGGTAACACACAAAAAACATACAGTCAAATTGAGTACCGTCTCCTTTTTGAAGTCGGTAATAAACTGCGGTCGCCAACCCGCCTGCCAAGCGTCGTAACTATGACAAATATCCCCTTATGAAGCATTCCATGGGGAGGCCTCCTTCAGCAGTGGGCTTTTACAAACAGGATAGGCAATAAACGAATTTATTTTGTGAATAGAACCTTGAGGCGTCTAGTTTGTTGTCTAAAATTGTTCAGTGAATTTTGAGCTCGTAAAGGACTTTTAACTTCGCGTCTTTCATGGTTGACCTATTCACGTCGTAACTCTCTAATGAATGTTCCATAGATTACTGTAAATAACTGAAGAAGATGAACAGAGAATGAAATGTTCAATGATATAATAGCTACTTCAGGTTATTGATTCGTTATTTTATACTTTGAATTTATATTCTACCTATGTTGAATTTTCTATACCTACTTATGTTAAAATATAATAGTAAATGTATATACTATATAACATGTTGATGCATCATCTTAAAAATAACCATGTCAGCGCTTATGCATAATTATGTATTTCATTCTGGTGACAATATAATGATATAAATGCGATAAATACTGTAATCTGTAAAAAATATTTTTTTTTGGTTAATTGCATACAGATTGATATGATTTGCCAGAATTCGCTCGCAAGAATTTGTGATATAAGGTCGGCCACATACATACGGAATTCCGTTTCGAGATTCCGTTTCGGAATTCCGTTTCGGGATTCCGTTTCGGAAACGATTCGAATCTCGAACGCAGCAAGTTCATATAAAATCTATGACCCGTCACACACGGGTACGGTAGTTTTCTGTTCGAAATTTTGCGGGCATAACGGTATTCCGTATGTGCGTGGCCGATCCGTTCGGAATTCCGCAACGGAATCCTTAAACGGAATTTCGTATGTATGTATGTGGCCGGCCTAAAACTACATTAATTGCTCAGATTATGTCGTGCCGCCGAACGAAGACATTGGTTCTGATACGGAAAGTTACTAGACGTTTGGGAAGGTTCCTTCCGTACGCTCCACTTAATAATATGAAGTTAGAAAACTGGCATGTTTACATAATTTTATTGTAACATTTTTTTTCATAAAACAGTCTTATGTTTCCACCTTTTTGTAATGTAAAATGTTTAATTTTCAATAGCAAGTAACTTTTGTCAGGCATAGTATACGCAGATTGATCTAAAAATTAGATTTTTTTTAAATAGAAAGCAAAGAATTTTTCTAAGTTATACAGTTATTCTATCAAGTTAACAAGATTTTTTTAAACTTATAGTATAATGTACTAGATATCTATAAATATTATTAAATGGCGAAGGTGTTGTAAGGAAATACTCAGTTTGAAGTACACTGTCAAATCTACGTCAGTAACGGCCACCGGAAGTTACATAATTGCCGGTAACCGATCGTGAATTACTGGAGGTGTTAACAGGTTAATAACACTCCTTGACCCCCTGGACCTTTTGATCTTAACACCAGGGTTTAATTTACGGTATTACGGTCATATAATTTTAATGTAATTTGAATACACTAGTGCGTGAACTTTAGTTAACTTAAAACATGTTTAGGATTTATTATGCCCGTATTTATGCTTTCTTCGTTTTTATAGGCGCATGTATGGATGGCGCAAGTAACTTAAATAGGAAAGAAAAGAATAATATTACTTTCTCAACCGATTTTAATCGTATTTGTATTTATTTGTTTTATAATATTAACCTATTTCATACCAAATTCTTCTTCAAAATGTATACGTAACATGAAGGTAACTTTAAAACAGATTTAAGAAACTGTGTCATGGTCGCGGTGACTTACGAGACGGGTAGGTGAACGAGCTGGGGCGACCGCGACAGCTGAGTCGGCGACAATAAGCGAAGACGTCCCGGGGCCATTGTTCAGCTCCGAAGTGTCGGGACGGACGACAAAAGCACCCTATAAAGGAGGAGTCTTAGCGCGCACCTGGCGTTACGACCCTAAGCTATCTAAGTCGATATTTAGTTCTACCTTCATTGATTCCAATACCGTTATTCCCAAGATCAATCGCCGCCTTTTCATAGATTTTACTTAGCCTACTTTAAAGAGTTTCATATGTATATATTAGCATTCTTTAAAAGTAAAAGTAATCGAATCGGACGTCATAAGTCACATCGTAACAGGCTGCATTTGCCTAAACCAAATTATACGTGAAACTGAGCTTCGCCTATGTGATTTTTTGTTCGCTATGTTGCTAGTGCTTCAATCTCAACGAAGTCATAAAAGTTTAGCAGGGGATGTGTCGTGTTGAATTACGACCGGTTTCGAATTAGCAGACAGTGATTTAAACTATTTGCAACCCTTGCACTTTCAGCTGTCTATTTTTATCCGGTAAGGATTCCCGTATGGGGTGAGACAGGTTTGTCAAACGAAACTTAACGGTTCCTGATGTCTGTTAGATATTTAGTTGCTTCGGTAATTAGAAGGGTAAGACGCGAGGGTGTCTTAGGTTGTTGAGCTGTTCGTGCATAGTAGCAGCAGATGTTGGATCCAACTGTCGGCCAACCTGTCGCCCAACCGACCGCGCCGCTTCGATGCCCGCGTTGGTACAGATTACGTCTGATATGGTGTTCACTCGTTTTGAGGTTTTAAATTTTAATGTGTTGTTTAGGGAATGATTGTGTGTAGTAAACTTGTTCAATTGGATAAGTTTATATGAAACAAAAACTATGATCTAAATACTGATTTCAAAATATTTTTAACACTTAGTACATTACATAAGAATTTCAGTTAATTGATTTGATTAATTCATTTTACTTCAATAATGTTATTGAAAAATAATATTTCGCAAGGTTCTAATCTTCTAATAAATCAGGGTTATGTATTGTTGTTAATTTGCATTGAAATCCTGTAATGTCTTGTACCTAATAATTTAAGCTAAGTTGTTGTTGCTTAAAGACATTGCAGAGATCGGGAGATATAAATATTATTCCGTAAAAGCGGTTATAAAAGGTTGAGAAATGTTAGTTATTTAAAAAAATAATATAAATAAAGGTTAAACGGTCAGTAACCGTAAATATGCACGTTAAACGGAACGGCGCATAGTTTCCTTTTACAGTCTGTATAAATAAAACAACACTTTCAACGATTTATCCTATTAATAACGAAGCGGACAAGCTTGAACTTAGACGGCGTAATAACTAAGCAGTTTTTCTGATTAAAACTTATGAAGAGTTCGCATGTTTCCATATTTTTTCTTAAAACGTATTTCTAGCGTGAAGAAAAGTATAAGGGCATGATAGCTAGGAAGCGTGTAGGTGGGCAGTGACCCCACAGTGAGACGTGAAAGGGTCGCGCCAGGTGTTGCCACATCTGCCGTCTTGGCCTGCCCTAAACCTACACCCAACGCTAGGTAGTTAAGACGTCTCGCTTGACTACGTTCGCCGTTATAATAAGGTAGCAGTGCAGTGCTCTTAATACTGCTCGTTTTAGCAATGGGGATTAGGATTATTGACTACATTCTATACTTATATATAAAATATAACACAAAAACTACGGTCAATTACCTATAAAAGAGAATTAATTTAAGAAAAACATTTAAAAAAAATTGAGAAATGACCAAATAGAATAAGAATCGTAAAAAGGATTTATTGCTGTACGTAAATAAGTAGGTATTATGTATTTACTATGATAATTATTGAAATTATTTTTTTGTTAATCCAAGGAACCATTTTAAAAGATATATGAGTATACATGTGTCCAAATATGTCCTAATATGTCTACATTATAAGAAAAACGTAATAATTCGACTGAAATAATAAAATTTAATTAAATATCCTAAGATCAAATGTAAGATATAGGTACATTGGACTATAATGTAATCTAACTGATTTAACGAAACTTACTTTGTTACCTACCTCATTGATCAGACGGTTACTAGAAGCCCACAAACCTAAAATCAAATTTGGCTTACACCGTATACCTACTACGTTCGCGAAATTGCAGCTGCGCCCTTGGCTAACAAACTTAAGATGTAAATTACCTACCATTATTCCCAATCCATTGTCCTGAGGTAGGTACGTACAAAGATGCAGACGGGGACAGCATGCACGAATCTGGCAGCTGCCAAGTTCTCCTTCCTTATTCTCAAACAACAATGAGCGACTTGTATTGTGCAAAATGTAACGCGACGTTCCTATTAACATCGGCCCTTATAGGGATTATTTTGTGATTTTGGGGTCATAAATTTTAAACGTTTTCAAACTTTTACACTTCGTAATGTTTATCTGTATAAACGTAAGAAAGTTGTAATTGGTTGTTTAGTCCCACTGAAGCATTATGAGTTAAAATAAAACGTGTTTCTTAAAGTAGTTAAAAAGAAATTTGTGTAATATTGACATTAACAAACCTCAAAAGATTTCTGGCCTTTTCTACCGACTTCAAAAAGGACTCAATTCGACTGTATGTTTTTTTATGTGTGTTACCTCATAACTTTTTTCTGGGCGAACCGATTTCTATGATTCTTTTTTTATTTAAAAGCTGGTGCTTCTCATGTGGTCCCATATAAATTTGATCAAGTTGTGCCCAATAGTTTTTGAGTCATCCTTAATAATATATATTGAAGTCGGTTGTACAAAACTTTTAATTTTAAATTAAATCTGATCGTGTCTGATTTTATCGCGATGTCTCGGATCGGATCGAATGTATGTATGTCTATTTCTTTTCCACGATATGTACCATAAATGACTTGATGGATATTAACCTATGGGGTGTAGTTGGAAGTACAAGGCTAGAAATGAGTTGGGGGGTGACTCAAACTTTAGGCCTAGTCAGTTTGAATAGCCTATCATGTAGAACATGTCATGGGGGGTCATGGTTGAATAGGGGCTAAAAGATCTCATTACACTCCTAGGGCGTCAAAATGGCCAAAAACCAAAAAATTGGGGGGGGGGGGGGTTAAAAAGTATAAACTAGCAATAGATTGGTAAACAATATAATCGTATTACATATTCGTACATACATATTATAATAGTGTTGTAAATGAATGTATGTGAGCGTAAGATGGACGCAAGGACGATAGGATGCAAGGTGCTTATGCCACCTGTCCGTTATACTCGTAATTATCCTGCAACAGATGCGCACCTACCTGCGCCGCGCTAGAGGCCATCGCATCGTGACTCGTGAGGCCATTCGATATTCGACTTCTTAAATATGTGGACTCTGTTGGAAAGGATCTGTGCCTGAAAGATGTTTAAATTTAGAATTAACCTTTCTAATGCTGTCACAATGATGAATCGCTATAAACTTGATTATTATTTTGATATGTAAATTCCAATTTCTTCGAGATATAGGTAGGTACCTACTACCTACCTACTTTACTTTTCCGTTGTCGTTTTAAGAAGATAATTTCAAAATTTCTTCGTTGAGGCAAAGAACCAAATGTCTAGAAAACTGTATTTATCTATTTAGTTAATTTTTGAATACTCCTACAATTTTTATTGCCGAAAAATTCAACTTCATCAAAATTCAAAATTTTTGCTGCAATAAATATACTGTACTCATATGTCTCTCAGAGCCATTATTTAGTTAGACTATATAATAATTCTTTTTAAATATATTTAATCTTTCTATTATATTGTAATTTGTAATTTATAGTTAACAATGAGAAATCACTCCAAAAAGCATAAGCAAAAGTTTATGTATTTTTTGTGAAAATTAAAAAAGAGTCCGATACGTTTTTTTTTAAATATTACATTACTAAAAATTTATTTTCTTGTCAACAGAAACGGAGTTTCTCTTGGTGCCGCCATCGCTAATCGCGGCCGCTTGTATAACCGCTGCGGCGCGTGGTTTGAGGGTAAGGATGTCTGTGAACGATCTGTGTGCAATGACCCGAGCTCCCGCTGCGGCCGCCGAGCTGGTGGCACGACACGTGGAGCGAGTGTTGGCCAGAGAAACGCAGCCCCAAGAACCCAGGACACGACATCTTCAGCCTATCAAACAAACTACCCCCGAGCAGACACAATTGCCCGATACTCCCACCGACGTCCAGGACGTACACTTCTGACAAGGGCTACTTGTAAATGTTTTGTCCGTTCTGCAAAAAGTAATAAATCTGATTCTGAGTCTAAGGCTGTAAACTGATGTTACATCAAGCAAATCAAGGCAAAGGCAGGTTAGGTAAAGTAACTCATATTACACATTGCATTTAATTTATATATTTCTCGTTTAAATTATATAATTAAAAGAGATGAAGTACTAAACACGAAGGTAGAATTCAAAAAATTGTAAATCTTAAAAAAAATAAACCTTAGAAACTTTTCCGAAACTATCGACTCTAAATTCAAAATAATGTTATTGTAGTGTTTTAATATTAATTCTAATCTAACCGCATAGAAAAGAAATTGATCTCACCGGTAGTGAAGAAATTAATCTGCTCACATTGTCAGCAGCCATATTTTTTATGTTGCACACCTGGTTGTGCGAGTCTGAGGATACTTTTTTTTTGCTATATATCCTCTCGCACGGTTTTAGTAGAATTGTACAATGATCTCAAATTATTTATGTAAAATATTGCTTTAGGATAGATTAACGTTATTTATTGATTGTGTATTGTTAATTTTGTATTATAGTTCATTTTAGTTTGACGTCACACTAATAGGTCATTCTTGTAAATTTGATCTCCGTCGATTCCAAAAAGTGTTGATTTAAGTTAAAATGCACATGATTAAGTCACTTTTCAATTAAGCGATAAGAAAACCGACTGCGAATTTTTTTCAGAATTATTACATTTATTTATTAAGTTATTGATGATTTAAAGGACAATAAATGATTAGGTACCTACCTTAAAATGCGTACGGTGTACGTTATTATACATATTATATTAATGTATGTAAATTAAATATGTGATGAATTCCGTGGAGCAGTAAAGCAGCAGTCGGTGTAAAAAGGTTTTTGGAGTGCCGAAAATATGCTTTAAATGTTGACATCATAGGTGTAAAGCGTGTCACACACTACGCAGATACGATATCTGTATCTGAGCGCATATCGTTCAATATCGCTCTCTATGAAATTCAATGAACTAACACAAACAGCGCAGATAATTTATATTTTATCTTACCATCTAATATCAAAAGATGGTGACAAGTAGATAAATACAGAATGGTCGCTGAAAAAATACGATTAGATTCGCCTTGGTCCTATTTAAGCTTCATATGATGTTCTCTCCAAATTCTTCGCCTTTTAGTAAATGGTAATGTAACACGTGCATCAAAATCAAAATTTGAATCCTATTCTGACGAGCTGTCTGACAAATCTAGAAGCAATATACGCCATTGTAGGTAACACTGTATAAACAATCCGCTTCAAAAAACACGTTTTGTAAGTTTGAAGGACTTCGAGTGAATGTATCATTTAGTATATTATCGTATCTGCGTAGTGTGTGATACATTCAGATAAATAAGTTTTTATACGTAGATAAAATGTTATCGTATCTGCGTAGTGTGTGATACATTCAGATAAATAAGTTTTTATACGTAGATAAAATGTTATCGTATCTGCGTAGTGTGTGATACGCTTAACTGAAGTGTTTGTATGTGTGTGTGCGCAGGAGTGCTTCTTTGTATCGTCGTTCAGATCTCACATTGTAGGGATGGGTAAAGGGAAAAAATATATCGATATATATCGAATCTATATTTTTAACCAGTATCGATATATATCGCGTGATAAATATCGATATATCGATATATCGTCATCATTTGAATGATGTAAAGATAAGGTTCAAAATTTTATTTACTGACGGTTGGACGACGAAAAAAAAACGATACAACATTTTAAAATATATCGAAATTGATACGAATTCGATACTTTAAAATAAATATCGATATATCGCGATTTAAAAAATCGACATTAAATATCGATATAATTATTAAAAAATATCGATATTTCGATATATCGACATTTTTTACCCAAGCCTATCACATTGTATCAAGTTCAAAATGAATTGTGCACTGTAGACACAGCGGAAATGTATTTAGATTTTACGAATTTCGAGTGAAAATGTTGAGATATGTAATATTTATTTAGGTCGATGTTAAGTTTTAGTAAATTCTAGTCACATGTTTTACACATTCCTGTTTTCGACCAAACTAGTGTTTAAATATTAGTTAATTGAGATGTACTTAGGTTTAGTTGTGGAGGTATATATTCGCTTTATGTTTTGCCTTTGAATTAAAAATTAGAGGAAACTGTTTATTTAAAATACTCGTGGTGAAGAAGGGCGAATGTATATTTCAGCGTATAGTAAAGTGTTGTATTGGTAATTATATTGTGTAACAGCCTTGGGAAGATACTTCAAGCAGAGGTATCGAGGTGCATCGGAAGGTTTGTAATTATCGTTACGGACGTTAATTATACGAATTAAAACAATTAATGGACGAGCTTTTTTGACTTTCTATATGAATTCTTTCGTAGCGATACGTTGAGTTTTCATTTTTATATTACATTAAATTCTTAGTGTAGTGAATATGTAGAAAGCTTTCATACTACCTAGTTGTTCTCACTTTTCCGTTGATTAGGTTGTTGTTGAGATTTTCATACACAAATAAACAAAATCATTTTATAACCTTGTCCTGTAGCTTAGTTTATGCTCTCGGTACTCTTCACGATCATGTTTTACGAAATAGGAAGAATAGTGAAGACTTAACAGATAACGATAAATAAAGAACACCGAGCTTAAACGTAGCGAATCAAATGCTGCGATAAATATTTCTAAGTTTTGTTTTATTCTTGTCCATCAATGGTTTTTACGTAAAGCAAGCAGTTTGTGTAACAAATCATAAATCTTCGTTTTATTTTATATTAGCTGTTAAGACTAAGAAATGTAGTCTACTATTTGGGTTTAAATTAATGTACAATTTTGGTGGATATTTTGTAAAATTTATAAAACCAAATAAAAAATAAAAATTAAGCCGACTTCTTGCCTTTTATTTATTAAGGAGCATTTTAATTATTTAATAAATACGTTCTCAGAAATAAAAAATGAGGAAATAAATTGACCGCAACTATAAGTGTAAAGACTAAAACCATATTGTTTTAAAGAAATCACATCTTATTGTGGGGGTTCTGTTATGTTTTGGGCAGGAATAAATTCGTTGGATCGTACAGATTTAGTCTTCATCGTAAACGACACACTAACTGCACACCAATACATAACGGAGGTTCTTATTTCTCATGCACAACTCGCATTGAAACTAAATTAAGTAAGAAAACTAAATTTTTATGGCAACAACGCGTACGCCCACCGGTCTGGCGATGTGGAAACATACTTAGGTACCTATATGCTAGAGGTCGTAATTCATCGTTTGGATTGACCAGCTCGAAGTACCGACTTAAATCTCATATAGCATGTCTAAAGACGTTCTAAAGCGACGAGTGAGATCAGTGCAGCCTACTCCGCAGGCCATCAGAGAGCTAAAGAGAATGATCACCGCGGAGCGGAGTGGGAATGTATATCACAAGAAACCATATATACTCGCCAGCATGCCCAGATGAATGCAAGCTGTCATTTCAGCAAGAGAAGGAAGGAGTGTCAACTCAATACTAAACTTTTATTTACTTTTACATTATTAACCGATTCGCGGCCGATTCATGACACGCCTGGCGTGTCAAGAACATACATGTAAAAGTAATGTTCTTTTTATGCTTTTTTCACTTCTTTAGACCTAATTAAGTTTAGTTGACTTCAAACATAAGTTACAAACGGAAGAATACTTGTTTTTAGTGGGTAACTACGTGTTTTTTACGTGTTTTCTTTTAAATTTAGAGTGACTTTTTTATGCAGAGATTACAAACCTTTTGTACTATTTTTTGTTTTATAAAAAAATAATTAAAAAGCTACACACCCTACTACAGCTAAATCACCCTGGAAAACCTTGGCTTTTATTAAATTAAATTTTCACCTAATAATAATATCTGTAAATATCAAACAATCAAGAACCTTAATTTGGAAAAAAATAAGGTTTATGATGGATTGACTATTAGTGAACTTTTTTTATGCATGAACGGTTTCGAACTGTTTCAAGCAAAAATAAATCTTATACCATATCACAAGAGCACATGGTCCTTCGTAGGTCTATTCGACCATATGATAGTAATAAGACGGCAGTTCAACCATTTTAAGCAAAATTAAACAATAAGACAAACGTATTGTTTTCTTTTAACAGGAGACTTGTTTTCCGGAAATTTATTTACAACATGAATTTGTGAATGATCGCAATGAGTGCTATTATTTGTTACTTATTAGACTATTTTTCCACAACATAATTTAAAACCCACAAAGTAAAAATAGTACAATGTACACGTTAAAAAAAGGTTGTCAACCCCTAAAAATTTCAAATTTTCAAAATATCCAGAAACAAAGCTGCGGACATGAACTACTTGCAAAATAATGAATATTTTGTTGTGGATAAATCTTCCAAAAAAATTTTTAAAAAGACACGACTGGCGTGTCATACGCCACACACAAAGTAATCGATGGCACTCCTGGCGTGCCACCCGCACTGAACCGGAAGAAAAAACAAACAAAAAATATGTTTCATTTTTATTTAGCGAGCAAGTAAGCTTTGAACTTTAACATGCTTTCTCATTAATTTAGTAAAAATGTTATGATAAAACAATAAACAGGCCGTGTAGTGGCGGTGTAAGAATATCCAATACCTCATATCGTCCCGTGGGTGTCGTAAGACGCGACAGAGATAAACTAAAACAAAATATGGGCAGCAGCGTCTTCCTGATAACAACTCAAAATAATAAAAAACTGCCGTTGACAACCCGCTTGCTAACAGAGGGAACTATGGCGAATATTCCCCCTATGAGGTAATCTATGGGGGAGGCCTATATCCAGCTGTGGACTTAGATGTAGGATGTAATGGATGGATGGAACTGACGAAAATTATTTCGTGCAAATTAATTATTTTTGAAAATTTTAAACAATCTAATGATAACAATAAATTTGGTTCTTTGCTTAGATGCCCTTTTTTTGCAAAATAGTTAAAAACAATTTTGTGGTTTGGATTAACTATTATTTATTCTGTGTTACTTATTACTTATTAGTATCACAATACTTATTTTAAATTATTAATATACTAAATATAAAACCGGTACCGGTGTCGCCTCACGGCATCGTCAGGATAGAACGCCGATCATATGTAAACATACCTGCAATAGATATATGAATAATATAATTTGAGCTTCGATTTACTACTGTAAATAAATCGAATGTTTGTTTTCGAATCGACTTTCGTTTAGAACTTAAAAACTACTGCTAACTCATCAAAATCAAGTTACGATTAAGTGGTATTAGTGCCGTTTACCACATCCGGCAGATTATATCACAGGCAAATTCTTAACTTGAGTTACATCGATGAATATTGCAGAACATAATATCATAATCATTACTATCATCATTACAGCCCTTCATAAGTCCACCGCTTAAGATAGGCGTGTCCCAGTCCTGCCATTTAACCATATATGCCATACCACAGCCGTCCTGAGAACGGGATTTAAAACAATAGATATTAAGGATATTCCTCTGCCTCGGATGATTCACCTCTTGAGTAGGCTCTTAACCTATCAGAAAATACCATCTTTTGGCAATTTAACCTGCAAGCGGCTCATCCTGCTGATTAAAGATCAAGGCTCTGGAGACAGATAGATGGGAGAAAACTCCTCCATAAATACTGTAAATTTCTGAAGACTGTTGACCTCATTGACTAGTTTCGATAAAGTTTGCTATAGCTGGAGAGCTCCTCTGGTTATAGCTGAAACTTCTCTGGATACAGCAATTTAGCAAGAATGCCATTCTTACGCTATATCCAATCGTGTCTATGTATTGGATTTGAATATCTGAATTTGAATCTATATGTTTTAATATCTATCACTTAGATATTTAGATATCTAAGTGATAGATATCCAGTTTCTATATTGTTACAATAAATCTCAAAATATATCTTAGCTTATAGAAATGTATAAATGTAAACACAGAAGTGACAACAGAAGAAAAACGGCGTATTGATTACATTGAATACTCGTTTTTTGTAAACTTTTTTGTATCTTTGATGCCTGCACGTGTACCTACACGTGTTAAAGTTTCCTATTCAAAATTGTGCTATGGAACTTCATCCATTTAACTTTTTATTAACCTGGAGTCCAACATGGTACAAGAAATATATTGGGTAGTTTAGGGTTTACTTGCATAAATTAAGAAATTTAGTTGTGTGCTCTTCTTTTCTATCGATTTCAAAAAGGAGACGGTACTTAATTTGACTGTTTATTTTTTTATGTGTGTTACCTCATAAGTTTTTACTGGGTAAACCGATTTCGATAATTCTTTTTTTATTTGAATTTGATCAAGGTCTGACCAAAATTTTTTGATTTATTCTTAATAATTTATATTGAAACCGGTTGTACAAAGCTTTTAATTTTAAATTATGTACACGTACATTAAGGGTGACAAACTAACACAGAATCCGCCTGACGTTGTACTGTGGCCCAAAACATCTACATTTATCCTTCATTAAGCGTTAAAATGCAGACGCGATGTCACCCCTAAACACTAAGATGGAATGTCTTGTATCCAGTATAAAGGATCTCCAGTTCTCCACACTCACCTTACGAAGCACATTAGAATTAAGTTGCTATTTTACGCTGGTATTCGAATATAATAAGAGCGAGCTCCTTCCCCGGTCGAGCCGACCCATTCGTGCTACAACCATAATGTAGCTGCAGCGTAGCTCTACCACCTCAGATCATAGAAATTCTATGATCTGAGTCTACCACATCAATCCTCTTAACCCTTAATAACCTAGAGTTTCAATTTTGATACCAATCTTTTAAACCGAATGTTCACATTACTATTAGTTTTTTTTTATAGGTTGGCTGTTCGTATTTTACTGTTGTATAATATTCTTTCCAACGAAATTGAAAAAAAAAGCAAATGTCATTATTGTTTTATTTTATCTATGACATATTACTTGCGCGGCAAAGTGAACTTAGACACATTTTACTAAAAGTTTTGTTGAAAACAAATTTGATATATTTTCTTTTTCTAAAGAATATAAATACTTTTGAGGTAAGTGAATATATTATTTTCGCTATAATATATTTACTTTTTGCGAGTGCATGATTTACTTGAAGAAACTAGTGCTATTTTTGTGAGTATCAATTTTGATACTTCGGGCATTCCGATCTACATAAAACCTAACTACTAATTCTTTAGCTATAAAAACTTTTTGAACTTCCGTTTCATTATTTTTCTGCTTAGCTTGGTGTTGGGATTACTTTTATTTTTATTTTATTATAGAAATTTATCAAAAATGCGACCAGAAGAGATTGAGAGCATATTGATGCGGTTAAAAAATGGTGAAATTTCGGAAGACGATTCCACCGACAATGAAGATGACATAGACTATTATTCGAGCCAAAGAGATCGCCTGATGGAGCTAGAAGATGAAGAGGATGTAGGTAATTTTCCCACTGACCTAAACTTGGATGCAGATCTGCCTGTAGCAATCGTAGATACCGACATGCAACATAATTTAGAGACTGTTGAACGAAGCCCAACTCCTACAACCAGCAGCCAGAACAACCCGCAAACTGCACCTTTCAACTCTAGAAGCTTAGTGTGGAGAGTAAAGAATATGGACATAGTCCAAAATGCTTTCCAGTTTCCTGGAAACACTGAGTATTCACAAGAAATTATGAACTTAGACACTCTTTTTCAGTTTTTTTCTTATTTTTTCGGTGAAGAAATTTTAAGATTTCTAGTGGACGAGTCAAATAAATATGCCTTCCAAAAGAATCCCAACTTTACAGAACCTGTAACTGTCTTAGAATTACGCAAATTTATTGGAATTCTTATTTTTACTAGTGTATATCATTATCCCAGTGTCAGGTCATACTGGTCAAACATTACAAAGTTTGAACCCATAGCACAAACAATGAATCGCAACAGATTTGATAAAATTCGACAAATTTTTCACATGAATGATGACTCTAAACATTTGCCCATTGATCATCCCCAGCACGACCGACTGCATAAAGTAAGACCAGTGATAGACTATTTGAACAAGAAATTTATTACTGTACCATTTGAGCATCGTCTATCACTAGACGAGCAAATGTGTTCCACTAAAATTAAACATTTTATGAAACAATACTTACCCAACAAGCCCCATAAGTGGGGATTCAAATTATACGTTTTATGCTCTCTGTCTGGGTATGCCTACAGTTTTGAGATTTACTCAGGAGCTAAGGACAAAGACCGTTTACCTGGCGAGCCAGACCTCGGACCTGTATCGAATACAGTTATTCGATTGTTACGACCAGTACCAAGGCACGTCAATCATATAACTTATTTTGACAATTTTTATACGAATATTCCTCTGCTACATTACTTGACCAACGAAGGTATTTATTGTCTTGGAACAGTACAGAGAAACAGGCTTGGAAAGTCGTGCAAGTTGCCGGAGAAACGGGAAATTATGAAATCTAACGTACCCAGAGGAACATATCACGAAAATGTGGCCTTTCACGAAGGCCAAGAATTTTCGGCCACAAGTTGGAAAGACAACAAACAAGTTCTATTACTTTCGACGTATGTTGGCGCTGAACCAGCGGATACTATAACCCGCTACGAAAAAAAATTAAAGGCCAATGTTCAAGTACCATGTCCTCGGGTCATAAAAGAATATAATGCACACATGGGCGGCGTTGATTTGATGGATAGCTTCATTGGTCGATATCGCATCCGGATAAAGTCGAGAAAGTGGACAACGAGGCTCTTCTACCACTTGTTAGACATGACTGTCATCAATGCTTGGGTACTATACAAAAAGGTAAACACAGTGAAAGGAAAACTTCAGAAGAACATTATGAAGTTAGCAGATTTTAGAACTGAGCTTGCCGATACTTTATGTAGATATCAAAGTCACTCGAAAAATAAAAGGGGAAGACCCAGTACCAACAGTCGACAAGACACTACAGTACCTTCTAAAAGACCCCGGACAGGTGTACAAGTATTACCCTCTACTGACGTGCGTTGCGTTGTATTGGTCATGAAAAAATATTTATGGATTCTAGAAATAAGTGTAAATTTAATAATTGTAGGAAACTTACCTCCTGGTTCTGTAAAAAGTGTAAAGTGTCGTTATGCGATAATAAAAACAATCAATGTTTCGCATTATTTCATGCATAGGTATATCTGATTTCTTTATGGCCTTAATACCTGAAGTATCAAAATTGATACCTGTTTTTTTTTCTAAATAAATATGTAAAATTAATATTGTGATTTTTTTAGCTATTTTTCCCTTCATCTAGACCCACAAGCAAACACATTAATATTTTTAAAAAAATCACTTTCGTAAATCAGGCTACTAAGGGTTAATACATGGTTTTCTCCAATCAATAATATTTTAAATAAAGTCTTAAGAAACCTGGAGATATCATGATGATCTCTTTTCATTATCATTAAATTACAGCCCTTTACAAGTCCACTGCTAAACATAGGCCTCCCCCAAGGAATGGCACAAAGCACGGTCCTGAGCCACTTGCCTCCATCGACTTCCTGCATGTCTTACCAGGTCATCACTCTATCAAGTGGGGAGCCGCCCTACATTTCGTCTACCGGTACGAGGCTGCAACTCGAGAACCTTTTTTCCCCCATCGGTTGTCGGTTCTTCGAGCTATATGGCCGGCATACTGCCACTTCACCTTACTAATCCGTTGGGCTATGTCGGTTACTCTGGTTCTACTGCAGATATCCTCATGTCTAAGTTTATCACGCAGAGAAACCCCGAGTATAGCTCTCTCTATAACTATCGATAAGCGAACTTAAGCTTCCTCATACGGCCAGCAGTGAAGGACCACGTTTCAGATCCAAAAGTCATCACTGTCAACACGCACTGGTTGTACAATATTGTTTTTAAGTTTTGAGATATACCTGATGAAAAGATGTGTCATAAATCATAATTTACCGAACGCTGCCCAGCCGAGTTGAATCCGTTGCGTCGATTGACTACTCGGTCGAAGTTGGACTTACCTAGTCGGACTATTTGTCCCAAGTAAACATACTCGTCAACAACTTCGAGCTTAGTGCTCCCAACAACTACCGGCATAGTTGTGAGATGGACGTTACACGTGATCTTTGTTTTGTCCATGTTCATCTTCAGACCTATCCGTTGGATCCTCCAGTGATTCTGCCATAAGGACTATCATCATCAAAGCAAAGGGGAGTGATGTACCTATTTGTCATCGATGTTAATAGCGTATCCTTTCAGTCCAGTACCATGAAACCGTTTTCCAATTTCCAATGCAGCGGTGAAGAGTTTCGGAGATATAACGTCACCCTGTCTTACACCTCTCTGTAGCTTGATAATTTTGATAGCTCACTGTAGGGATGGGGTGGTGTATAATCGTTAATGAATCTATTAGATTATTATTCTCATAGAACTTGCAATCGATAGTTGCATTTTTCTGCTGAATGGATTTGGAATTTAGAACAATTTTTTATCTATTGAATTAATAATAAATTATTAATACGATAATTATTATCGTTATTGTGGGAGGGATTTTATTATCGGATAGTAAAATCCCTCCCACAATAACGATTTCGCGTATATTTTTTTCGGTCAGTCAGACTATTTAGTAGAATGACTTTACTACATCGCCATCTATCGGATTTTAGCAAAGCTAGAGTTATCATCTAGTCCACACAAACAAAAGGTATATTGTATTGTGTGAACATGATATTATATAGTGTATTATTTATGACCTCACTCGTCAAGTCGTTTCAAAATTTACGCGATCACTAAAATACACACTAATTATTATAAATTATAACTGGCTGGCTCGGCAGAAGTGGTTCTGCCCGTTTTAGACACTCTTTCTGGAAACTCGTAAGAACTGCCAGGGGACATTCAAAATAGCCTAGAATGAATACTATACGAGACCAGAATGGCTGTATTCTGAATGACGAAGTTTGAGTTTAAGGAGATGGAAGGAATACTTTGAAAGCGTGTTTATGAGTGATGAGACGTTTGAATTAAATGAAATAGAAATTCCGAAAGAAGAGGAAATAGATAGAGACATACATAAGTATAGATGAAATAATGAAAGCAATAAAAAGTATAAAAGCAGGTAAGGCAGCCGGATATGATAGAGTATCTCTCGAAATGCTAAGGGCAGGAGAAGGAGTGGTGGCAGACCTGGTGTACACTTTGTTTAATTTATTTTGGGAACTTAAGCGGGTACCGGTAGACTGTTGCAAAGCCGTAATAGTCCCAATATATAAAGGAAAAGGATCACAGCAGGACTGTAAAAACTACCGTGGTATCAGCCTTCTTAGCATTATGGCAAAACTGTATGCTAAGGTACTAATTGAAAAAGTTATGAAAGAAGCTGATGGAAAAATTTGGGATGGGCAAACGGGATTTAGAAAGGGAATGGGATGTACAGATCAGGTCTTTTCCATGCGCATGATCGCGGAGAAGTTTTTGGTCAAAAACCAAAAAGTTTATTGTGCGTTCGTGGACTTGGAAATGCTTATGACAGATTGGACAGGGGTATGTTATGGCAAACACTGAACTCATTTGGGTTGAGCGCTGGGTTGATACAGGCATTGAAGTCTCTGTATAGGGACTCTAGTGCTTGTGTCAGGATCAACGGGGCCTACTCGGACTGGTTTGGCATCCATAAAGGTGTCAGACAGGGCTGTGTGGCTTCCCCGTGGCTGTTTGGCCTATTTATGGTCAGTTGTTTGGAAAATTTGAAAGTAGAAGAATGCGGTTTAAGAATTGGTGAGTTAACCGTCAAATGCCTTTTGTACGCCGATGATCAAGTTATACTTGCGTCGTCGGCGGCCGAGTTGCAAATAATGGTTACATCAATGAACAGGACATTAAAAGAAAAGGGAATGAAAGTGAACGCAAGTAAGACGAAAGTTATGGTTTTTAAAAGAGAAGAAAGTAAAACTATATGTGAAATAAGAATAGAAGGGGAGTAGGTGAGTTTGTGTATTTGGGATGTGTATTTAGCAGGAATGGTAGACATGATAAGGATATAGAACGACGAGTGAATGCAGGAAATAGAGTGAATGGGGCTCTACATCCTATTGTGAGAAGTCAGAATGTGTCCAAAAAGGCAGGTATGGCAATTCACAGTGCTGTGTTAGTCCCTACTTTAATGTATGGTAGTGAAAGTTGGGTGTGGCAGAAGAAGCACGAGAGTATAATAAATGCTGTAGAAATGCGGTCATTAAGGAGTATGTTAGGTATGAATCTGAATGACAGAGTGAGAAATTGTGTGATAAGAGAAGAGTGTGGTTTGCAAGATGATGTTGTGACCAGGATTAAGAAAGGAATGCTTCGGTGGTTTGGTCATGTAGAAAGAATGAATGAGGAAAGAGTGACAAAGCAAATTTATGTTGCAGAGGTGAATGGCAGAGTCGGGAGGGTCGCCCTAGGCGAAACTTTATCGACCAAATTGGCGATATATTGAAAATGGGCCAAATCAAGAGTAACTTTAACCGACGAGCGTGTATGCGTAGGTATTTGGATGTGGAGGAAGCGAGAGAAATGTGTCAGGATCATGCCAAATGGTAGTCTCTGCCTACTCCTCTGGGGGACAGGCGTGAGTGTTTATGTTATATTAAAGTTGACAAAAAATTACCTACTTTGCGTACATCCGCTCGATAAAATAAAATGATGTGTCTTACCTAGTTTGAAGAGCACCTCCCGCCTTCTCTCAATTGCGTGCACTATCCCCGTCACAAACTAACTCAAACTAGCTCTTCAAACTAGGTAAGACACATCATTTTATTTTATCGAGCGGATGTACGCAAATTAATTTTTTGTCAACTTTAATATAATGGACTTCCGCAAAGTAACGCCTGATTCTATTTATTAATGTTTATATTATGTTAAACTGTGCTATTGCGGTAGGTGGTGCGATGAGTTTTTAGTGATTTTTAAATACAAATTATTTGACTGAGCACCACCTACCTCATAATATAATGTCTCATATATTTGCCATAGTTGTCACGCTTGGCAGGCCGGTTGTTATACCTACATGTCATTGTTCTTGTTATTAGAAAGATACTGCTGCTCATTTTCTATTTAATTTCTCTGTCACCTCTTACAATAGGTACCCACGGGTAGAGTTGCCATCTGTCCGGCTTTAGCCGGACATGTTTGGCTTTTTCGGGTTGTGTGCGGCCAAATTTTTATGTCTCGGGCCTGTCCGGCTCTTGTTAGGCTTTTTGTTAGTGTAACGCGTTGCACGCATCGCTTGCAGAATAAATAAATAAGTAACGTATACACTTAAAACTGTGCTGTGATTGATTAATAAACAATTAACGTATGTAACGGAGTAAAGTAATTTTACTTACGCCGGCTATAAGTGTGTGTGTGTGTGTGTGTTTTAAGAGCTATCTAATTCTTCTTATGGTTTAGCACTCCCTTTTTGCAATTAAGTTACCTATTATGAATGTATTATTTTTAGATTGTTGGATATTAACGTTTTAAAACGTTATTCATAAAAGCGCCATCTTTTGGGCTACCAGAGCGTTAACAAGTATTGTTTGTTACTAAAGTGTCTAGGTAAAAATTTAATAATTTCTTTTAACAACAGATGGCGCCTTATCCACAAAGTCCTAACGTAGGGATTAAAACATAATAGATATTAGGTATTTATTATATATTATGATTATGATTGTAATATCGAAACAATACTTTTTTGAAATTCCATTTGCATCCATTACAGAAGATAAAAGTCTACTGCTGAACGTAGGCCTCGCACCTAGATTGCCTCATAGGGAGGATTTATATACCTATGTATATTTACAATATTTCTTGGTCAATTTAGGGCCTCCTTCCTTATATATAGCCATTTCTTAGGTCAGTCCCACTTCAGCTTACGAATCTGTTTTTTTGGTTTTGTTGGTCCAAAATGGAACAGTTGTAATTCTTCAGTGGATATCCTCGTTATCGGTTTGGGCAGGAACAGATTGAGCTTCTTCTAGGGCCAATAGTTAAGGGTCACGTATTAGCTCTTTAAGTAGTTCAAATTATAACTAGTAACAGACATTCGAAAATCACCGTTATAAATTACAAGTTATAAGTTATCAAGCAGAAGAAGAGTCGTCTCTTCTTAGCTCGCCGAGTGACTGAGCATAATCATACGGGCAGTCTTATTTTGCTCGGCCCCAGTTTATTTGGTCTTGTATCATGAAAGTAATTTAGTTACATACCCTCAAACCGTTGGCCCACAACGCCGCTGACAAACGCTTAGCCACAACGCAAAAAGTTGCGAGTTAGAATTCGCCTTACGAAGACTGTGAACCACTCTAAGCACTAGATTAATTAACTTAGTTGAAGTACTAAGTACTTAATAGAAGTATTAGATTTTATAGCGATTCCACTATTCTTTAAAAAAATGAAATGAATTAGAAATTTAAATGTTTAAGCCGAATGCTTAGCTCCCGCTAACTATATAACTATCTATGCCTAGGCTGTGATGGCCTACAACCCCGTAAATGGTATTAACTATAACCCGACTGCTTAATTAGCCACGGCGTGCTAAGCTCTCAGATGTATAAGACGTGGTAGAGCCATGCTGCAGCTATATTAGTACCTAGTATAGTTGTAGCACGAATGGGTCGGCTCGAACGGGGAAGGACCACGCTCTCACAGAATACCAGCGTAAAATAGCAGCTTAATGGTGCTGTGTTTCGTATGGTGAGTGTAGAGAACCGGAGACGCCATTTTACTGGAAACGAGGCATTCCATCTTAGGCCTGACGGGTGACAACGCATCTGCATTTTTATTCGTAATCGAAGATAGACGTAGATGTCTATGGGCCACAGCAACCACTTACTATCAGGTGGACTGTGTGCTCGTTTGTCACACTTATTCTATAAATAAAATTTGTTGTTATCGTGTGCAGTATAAACGGTTCCGGTATTATGGTTTTGCTTTTCGTCTTCCTTATGTAGTAACTAGTCTGCAATTTGCTACTTTCTGCCGTACAGACTGTGCAATCTCTACCCACTGAACATTCTAATTTGACTAAACAGTCGGCCAATCATTTAATTTATTGTTTACGCTCTCTAGAGTACCATATTATTTTCGATAACCGTTGTGACTATCCCTATGTATTTGACGCTACAGCCTAGTGAACCACCAATGTTATTTACTAGGTATGTGTAACATTGGGCCGAAGAATTAGAACAGTAAGTACTTAATTATAAACGAGTGAATGCTTTTCTATTTGGGCAAGTGTATGTATCTAAGTTATATTTTAAGTACTATCTCATTTATATCCAGAAGTTGTCACTTAGTTTAAAAGTCAGCTACGAGAAAAACAAATTTCACTACACTTAAAATAAACGAGTTTTTATTGCAAAATATATATTATGTATATATTATGTATATACTATACATATGAATTAAATCAATTTAAACTTATGATCAACTTATTGGTTTCTTTAAATATCTCAGCACACACTCGCCCGATTTTGGCGGTTCTCAAGGTTTGTCTTCAATTTTCCAATTTGCACTTGAAAGTCCGATACGACACAGAGTGGGAAGCAAACAGAGACCGCGGCTCGGCGAGGGCGACAGGCGTGGAGGGGGGAGTTTAGCAAAGCCGAACGTACGAAAAAGCTAGGAGCGCCCGGGGCGATGGGGGCGTTTGGGGGCAAACAGAGCGTCTCCGGGGATCCGCTCATTAGTTGTGCAAACAAACCGGCGGCCACTTTGACAAGCAGCGCGGCAGGACTTGCCTAAGACCGAAGTCCGCTCGCTTCACGACCGATCTTCCCCTTCAACAATCTAACGTTAGTTATAAACAGCTATCCGAACTGCACACAGTAAATAAAGGCGGTCTGCTTTATTTACTAACTTGTCTAACTTATAGGAAGGGCTATATGAAATTAAATGCTAAGTTAAAACGTTAAAACCATTGAACTTAAACAAACCATAAACCATAACCATAAATATATTTGTAAACGATGAGTTGGAATAATTATTTTATTCTATTTGATATGAATATTAATAATTAAAAAAATTATAATACTTACTTGATTAAAAACTACAAGTAAGTGTCGTGGAACACTCGGCTGGAACGAAGTTCCGTTCGTAGTATATTATTATTAATAAACGCATTATATTATTGATTAACAAATACAAATAAATGAATTACTGGCGTCTATTAAAATGAAGCGTCATTTAAAATAAAACAATATTTCTTTCATGGCAAGATAAGAAAAAGTGCGAGGGAGATGGATATTATTAGATATATTATTACATCCCGTTTCCTTATAGCCGTCAAGGCCGTCTACACTACGTTAGAAGGGGTCGTGACGGAAAAATCTTACACTTTTTCTCCCCTAGCCTCCATCCGCCAAATTCGTACCGTGCGATAAGGAAAGACTAAGACTAATTATAATTTACAGTTGTAACAGGAAGGATTGAGCTTTATTCGTGGTAGAGCTAAGCTGTTTTTTCACAGTGAAAGAACATGCCACAATCAAAATCATGGTACAATTGTAACAATAATGAAAATTACGTTTAAGCGGTAGAACTCCTTTTCTGCTTTTTTTTAATAAAATAAGGATGACAAACGAGCACACAGTCCACCTGAAGGACAGTGGATGCTGTGGTCCATAGACATCTACAATTATCTTCGCTTCAGAAAATGCAGATGCGTTGTCACCCTTCAGGGCTAAAGATGGAATGCCTCATTTCCAGTAAAAAGTGTCTCTACACTAACCATACGAAACACAGCAGCGTTAAGCTGCTAATTTACGCTGGTATTCTGTGAGTGTGTGGTCCCACCCCGGTCGAACCAACTCATTGGTGCTACAACCATAATATAACTGCAACGTGGCAAAAGCCCAGGAGTGTGTGATACTGTGTTCCGTTCCAGGTGTATAGAGAGTCAGTATAATTGCAGGCTGTCGCGCATTCAATTTAAGTTCTCAGAGATGACAACGCATCTGTAACCTTCTACGTATCTGTGACTTCTATTCATGTTGATTTGATTATTTTAAATTGTTAATAATGTTCCCTTTTAGTCCACCGGGGCAACGACGTAGGGTCGTTGCGCCGGTAAGCCGGCCAGGTCTAGTTTTCGGCCCTTGGCACCATGTGATGCAGTAAATTTGATTTAGTAACGTTTTTAATGAATATTATCGTACAAAATTAAGTTTAATGCAATTGTAAATAGTTGTATTATATATTGCAATATTACTTCATCAGGTAAACACAACACGCGATTTATAATAAATAGTTCAGTTCGACGCCGGCACAGGAGTTGTCAAAGAGTGTAAGATCATGCAAAAAAAAAAAATAGTGGCGCACGTTTCACTCAAAAATAAATTTTGCGCTGTATTTACAATGATAATTTAATATTGTGCTTATATTTCACTGTATAAATAACTTAGTTTTAAATTTTCACATAGATTACTATAATATGTTATTGTAAAAGTTAATAAATTAGGTGGCCGGAAAGTGACACATAAAATTTTCCTATTATTTGGTTATCGGCCATGTGGCCGAAAAGTAGCCCGAGTTTAGCCTAAAGCCTTTGTCTCTTTCATTTATTTGGTTACCTACTATTAGTCTTCTTTCTTATTTATAATGAATTGTATCCTTGAAAAGACACTAGCATTCAGTTTTCGGCCACCAAGTACTGCAATTTGAACGGTTAGTGATGAAACTAAAATACTCATTTTAGTTGTGGCCGAAAACTAGATTGAGTCTAAATTATTATTTAGTTATCGGCCAACTTAAAATTGTATGAAAGAATAGGGAAGCCGAAAATTTAATATTGCTTTGGTTGACGGACATTTCATGAATATTTCATTCACGTTGCGTTTTAGGAAGAAGATTCAATAAGATATTAGATGACAACGATGACAGATGACTCCTCCAAAGAAAAATCCTCCAAAGAAATATAATTAGTAAATAGTTTCAGAAAATGTGGACTTAATGAATTTGATCACAATGTAGTGGATTGCTCAAAATGTGTCCGGAATACCCCGGAAAGACTATTAGTGAAAATTCAGACACCAGAAAAAATATATTTCTAAAGAAATAACTAACGCAGACCTAGTTTCCACAAGAAAAGTTTTGAAAGATTTAAAATCAAATTTGGCAGAAAAAAAACATAGTTGTCGATGTTCTAGTAACTATGGATTCATCTACCGATGTATTAGAATCGTTTATCGACAACAATATTTCAACATTGCATTTGCATTTTGAAAAAGAAAAGAATATAAAAAGAAAAGTTAAAAAGTGCTAAAGTTCAAAAACGAAAAATCGCAAAATCCAAGAATTCCATGAAGGAAAATGAAATCATTTTCATCATCATCATTACAGCCCTTCACAAGTCCACTGCTGAACATAGGCCTCCCCCAAAGAATGCCACAAAACACGGTCCTGAGCCACCTGCATCCATCGACTTCCTGCATGTCTTACCAGGTCGTCACTCCATCTCGTGGGGGGACGCCCTACACTTCGCCTACCGGTACGAGGCTGCCACTCGAGAACCTTTCTTCCCCATCGGTTGTCGGTTCTTCGAGCTATATGGCCGGCCCACTGCCACTTCAGCTTACTAATCCGTTGGGCTATGTCGGTCACTCTGGTTCTACTGCGGATATCCTCATTCCTAAGTTTATCACGCAGAGAAACTCCGAGCATAGCCCTCTCCATAGCTCGCTGAGCGACCTTGAGCTTCCTCATACGGCCAGCAGTGAAGGACCACGTCTCAGTTCCGTAAGTCATCACTGGCAACACGCACTGGTTGTACAATTTCGTTTTAAGGTTTTGAGGTATGTCTGACGAGAAGATGTGTCGTAGCTTCCCGAACGCTGCCCAGCCGAGTTGAATCCGTCGATTGACCTCTCGGTCGAAGTTGGACTTACCCAGTCGGACTATTTGTCCCAGGTAAACATACTCGTCAACAACTTCGAGCTTAGTGTTCCCAACAACTACCGGCATAGGTGTGACATGGACATTAAACATGATCTTAGTTTTGTCCATGTTCATCTTAAGACCTATCCGTTGGGAAACACTATTGAGGTCATTGAGCATAGTGCTTAAGTCCTCCAGCGATTCTGCCATAAGGACTATATCGTCGGCAAATCGAAGGTGAGTGATGTACTCGCCATTGATGTTGATACCGTATCCTTTCCAGTCCAGAAGCTTGAAAACGTCTTCCAATGCAGCGGTGAAGAGTTTCGGGGATATGACGTCACCCTGTCTTACACCTCTCTGCAATTGGATAGGTTTCGTACTCTGGTTCTGTACTCGGATAGCCATCGTAGCCCTACTGTACAAGCACTTCAACACTTCGATATACCGACAGTCAACTTGGCACCGCTGAAGGGACTGCAGCACCGCCCAAATTTCGACGGAATCAAAGGCTTTCTCATAGTCCACATACGCCAGACATAGTGGCAAATTGTACTCTTCGGACTTCTGTACAACTTGCCGAAGGGTATGTATGTGGTCTATGGTGCTAAAGCCTTTTCGGAAACCGGCTTGTTCGGGAGGCTGGAAGTCGTCAAGTCTGCGCGCGAGACGATTCGTAATGACTCTCGAAAACAGCACGTAGACGCGGCTCAGAAGGGAAATCGGTCTGTAGTTCTTCAAGAGAGCGTTGTCACCTTTCTTGAAGAACAAGACCACCGCACTTCTGCTCCACGCCTCCGGTGTAATGCCACCATGGAGGACGGAATTAAAGAGCTTCTGAAGGACTTCAAGTACCGGTCTTCCACCCGCTTTCAGAAGCTCCGCTGTAATTCCATCCTCGCCTGGGGCCTTACCGTTTTTAAGGTGCTGGAGAGCCATCCTAATCTCGCTCAGACTGACATCCGGGATATCTTCGGAATAGTGTCGGATGAGACTCGCTCTTGGATCGTTACTCACACTTGCGTGTGGCTCCAACGATGATGTGTACAGCTGCCCATAGAACCTCTCAATCTCACTCAAAATCTCAGGTGTCCCGGAAACGATGCTGCCACATTCTGTCTTCAGCTTTGACAGTTGGCTCTTTCTGGCAGACAGATCTCTGGCAAAGACTTTGGAGCCTTGGTTCCGCTCGATCGCTTCTTCAATACGAGCTGTATTGAAGTTGCGTAAGTCCCGCCGCATGCATTTGGAGATCTGTCTGTTCAGATGCCTGTATGCTGTCAAGTCTGTTGAAGAATGTAGCTTCATCTCCCGTCTAACAGCCATGAGATTAAGAGTGTGATCGGAGAGTTTTTGTGTTCTTCTGCGGCGGGTCTTGCAGAACTTAGCTCCAACCGCATGGACAGTTTCCACGAGCTTGTCATTGATATCGTCCACTTCATTGCAGTCTTCTAGGCACTGAAAACGGTTTTGTAACTCGAGCTGAAAGGTTTCGGGACTTTGAAACAGAGCACGAGGGGGACGGAGCGTTGACTTCATTAGACGAGACCTCTCCAACTTAACGTTTAGGTTCAGTGTGCCTCTAACCATTCGGTGATCGCTACCAGTTTTCACCCTCGCGATCACGGAGACATCACTGAACAGTTGTCGTCTGGTCGTCATAATGAAGTCAATCTCATTTTTTGTGGAACCGTCGGGGCTCGACCAGGTCCACTTCCTGTGGGGCCGCTTCTGGAAGAAAGAGTTCATCATAAAGAGTCCCTCTTTCTCCATGAAGTCGGCCAGCTGCTGGCCCCTTGGGTTCCGTTGCCCTATTCCAAATTTCCCTACTTTCAGCTCACCGTTCTCTCTTGTGCCTAGTTTTGCATTGAAGTCTCCCATTAACACCGTATATTGGGTTTTGGAGGAATGCATGGCTCTAGAGATATCCTCATACATTTCCTCCACCTCCTCATCGGGGTGTGCCGAGGTTGGTGCGTAAACCTGTATGACCTTCAGCGAATACCGTTTGGTGATTCTGAGTATAAGGTACGCAACCCTCGTCGACACACTCCCGATTTTTACAACGTTGTTAACGAGAGACTTGTGGACGATAAATCCGACACCTCCTTGGGACAGATGGTCGCCCTCCCGGTGATAGAGCAAGTTGCCGGATTCGAGGATTACCGTGTCCTCCCCCTCTCTTCGGACTTCAGATAATCCTATAATATGCCAGCGCAACTTGTCTATCTCTTCTTCCAGCTCCACGATCTTCTCGTCAGTCCTCAGGGTGCGTGCGTTGTACGTTGCCAGGTCGAGTCGTCTAAGGTGGCAACCGAACCTCCACCGGAGATTCTTAGCACCCCCTGCCCCGCCGTTACCATGGTCGCCACCGTAGCCAGGAATAGCGGGGCCGCCGGGGACTGGGGGCCGTCTCTTTGTTACTCTCTTCATAGGGGGGTATTTGCCATAGTTGCCACGCTTGGCGAGCGGGTTGGCAACCGCAGTTTTTTTTTATTGTCATTTGGCTAATATCAGGAAGATGCTGCTGCCCATCTCCTGGCTGTTTCCCTTTGTCGCCTTTTACGACACCCACGGGAGGATATGGGGTAGTGGATATTCTTGACCGCCACTACACGGCGTTGAAGGAAAATGAAAGACTAAGAGTAAATTGCACCTGGTGTTATGACATTTTAATAAGCGATACAGAAGAATATATGGAAAAAAAATTGGATGTGACTTTTGCACCAAATGGATTTGAGATATATAGATTTTGTTGGACTAAAATATGAGGCAGCGTTCGGGAAATTACAGCACATCTTCTCGTCAGGTATACCCCAAAACTTGTAAACGAGACTTTACTACCAGTGCGTGTTGCCAGTGATGACCTATGGAACTGAGACGTGGTCCTTCACTGCTGACCGGATGAGGGAGCTCAAGGTTGCTCAGTGAGCTATGGAGAGGGCTATGCTCGGAGTTTCTCTGCGTGATAAACTTAGAAATGAGGATATCCGTAGTAGATCCAGAGTGACCGACATAGCCCAACGGGTTAGTAAGCTGAAGTGGCAATGGGCCGGCCATATAGCTCGAAGAACCGACAACGGGGAAAAAAGGTTCTCGAATGGCGGTTTCGTACCGGCGGACGAAGTGTAAGACGTCCCCCCCACTAGATGGAGTGACGACCTGGTAAGACATGCTGGAAGTTGATGGATGCAGGTGGCTCAGGACCATGTTTTGTGGCATTCCTTGAGGGAGGCCTATGTTCAGCAGTGGACTTGTGAAGGGCTGTAATGATGATGATGATGATGAAAATATGAGGAAGTACAAAACATAATGTGAAGATTTGATTGCCATATTTAAGGACACGAAATTTTATTATAATTTTACAAAAATTATATTAAGTTAAGGTTAAGGCACCTTTTCTATCGTGTCTAATGCAGTGGCCGAAAACTAAAATTCTTGTGGGCCGAAATTAAAAAATTGTGGCCGAAAACTAGCATTTTACATATTTTTCACATCAAAAATTATTTTATAAAAGAGATTTTTCTTGTAGCATCAATGAGTTACAAAAATGAAAACCATTATATAAGCTACAAATTAACATTAACAGTACTAGGCCAGCATAAGGGCAATTATTTTTTCTAATACCTTAAAGTTAACGACTCCACTAAAAGGCCGAAAACCAGCGCAACGACCCTATTTGCAGTTTAATTCTAAAGAGGATGGATGAACTGCGTAGATCGAACCAAAAATAAATTAATATTCAAAATACTGAAGGTAGCCGGTCTAACTGTGACATTGACACGTCAAACATCTCAGTCACCCCCGTGACCATGGGTTGCTGTAAAGCACCCGAAACGTCGGGAATTAAAATAAGTAAATTACACGCGATAAAATCGGTAAAAATAGTTTTATTCAATGTGTAGTGTTCGCGTAAATACAAGAAATCAGGAAGGATGAAGTTATTAGCGTTAGGTGGACAGCATTCACTTATTACCAGATAGACGGTGTGTTTATTTGTCACCTTAATAAAAAAATACATTTTTAAAATCGTAAAGGTAGCTGAGAAATTCTCGAATTTGGTACAATTTTTGGCAACCATATAGATGCGATGCAAAACGTTATTCATCAACAAACAAGATTTCTACGTTTAAATAAAACTAGGTTTACGGATTTTATCGCGTATATTAACTTATTTTACATACATACTTTAAGCCGCCGAAGAAGATTAGTCAATTTTTACCATCAGTCAAGTGTAATGTCCCTCCGCAGGATGCAGGAATGTACAAGCTTGATTGTGAATGTGGTCTCTCTTATATAGGACAAACTAAAAGATTAATAAAAACCCGCGTTAAAGAACACGTAGTTAATGTGAAGAACCGACGCTCCGGAAGGTCTGCAGTATGTGAACACGTGCAGGATCGCCCCCTACATTAGATTTGATAGACCACAAATCCTCGCTAAAGTATACAGATTCCTTCCAAGGATGATTCGCGAGGCTATTGAAATCAAAAGACTTCCTAATTTCAATAGAGAAGATGACTGGGTGCTACTATCTGCTTGGTATCCTATAATTAATAAAATTAAATTACAACCCAAGCATACAATTGACTTCAAGATATTGTAAATTCATACTGCGCAGGTCGGAACAAAATTTTTTTTGTTCGGAGGTAGCTGTGGTCAACTATGACATTGGGACCTCAAACACCTCAGTCCCCCCCGTGACCATGGGTGCTGTAAAGTACTCGAAACGTGGGGAATATTTATTTAAATGTGTAGTGTTCGTGGAAATATAAGAAATCATTAAGGTTTCTACGCATCATATGAATAGGTATGATGTATAACTAAACGGTCTTCATATGTATAACTAAACGGATTATCTGCCGCTTTAATCTAAACGTTATCACGCATCACCAACATATTAGTCTAATTCGAGTCAAACATTTCTGACCAAATTTTAAGCTAAGTTAAGAGGTAGGTACTTTTGTTATATAAATATATTAGCAATTCAATTTACCTTACTAATATTAGTTTAGTTTAGGAGTTGGTCATTACAGTCGTCGAATAGTGAATCGAATTCTCTTTTTTTTTTTCAAAAACCTATAACACACTAGGGCTCCTGTATCGTGGAGACAGTTTCTAACATTTTTTTTATTATAGAAGAGGGGCAAACGAGCATGCGGCTCACCTGATGGTAAGTGACTACCGTCGCCCATGAACAACCGCAACACCAGGGGAATTGCAGATGCATTGCCGGCCTTTTGGAAAGGTGTAAGCTCTTTTTTTGAAGGTCCCTTAGTCGTATCGATCCGGAAAAACGCCGGTGGTAAATAATTCCACAGAGAAGTTGTACGAGGAAGAAAACTCCTAGTAAAACACACAGACGAGGACCGCCAAGCATCTAGATGGTGAGGATGGTATCGTGAATTTTGACGCGAAGTGCGTTCGTGAAATTTGGCGGCTGGAATTAATCAGAACAATACAAACAACCCGTGGTAAATTCGATAGAAAATACAAAGGGATGCAACATCCCTACGCAGTACCAGTGTATCGAGCCGATCATAAAGAACTCGGTCGTCGATGATTCGAACCGCTCTGCGCTGGATGCGGTCAAGTGGAAGGAGCTGGCACTGGGGTGCTCCGGCCCAGAGATGGGAACAGTGTGCCATGTGAGGCCGAACTTGCGCTTTGTAAAGTTGCAAGCGATGTGCCGGCATGAAATACTGTCTCGCTCTGCTGAGCACGCCAAGCTTTTTAGAGGCCAATTTGGCCCTCACTTCCAAGTGACCACGAAACTGCACGCTATTCGACGTTGAGGATTCCGATGCTAGCTGAGGCAGCAAGGGGAGTGCCTTGAAACTGAGGAGATACGACAAAGGGGTTCTCTTTAGCGGTAAACGCGCAAACTTGTGTCTTCTGGGGATTGCACTGGACTAGATTTAGTCGCCCCCAATCCGAGACTTTGTTCAGCAAAGACTCGACTTCAGACACAAGTTTGTCCCGGTACTCGGCGACGTTTTCTCGAGAAATATTGGCACGGCCGGTATATAAGGTATCACCAGTGCTGTCGCCTGCATAGCAATGAATGTTACCAGTTTGTAACATATCATTGATATGCAGGAGAAACAGCGTTGGTAATAGCACGCAGCCTTTTGGAACACCAGCGTTGATAGGCTTGAAATCAGAGCATGCACCGTCTACTACGACCTTGATGGTCCGATCAGCAAGGAAACTGGTGATCAATTTCTCGGGAAGCCCATAGGAAGTAAGCTTCGAAAGAAGCGCTTTGTGCGAGACCCGATCGAAGGCCTTCGCTATGTCCAAACCAACTCTACTGCCTCCGCCCATCTATGAGTCAGGTAGACCAGAAGATCACCAGCTGATCGACCCCGACGAAAACCGTACTGGCGGTCACTAATCAGCTAGTGATCCTCAAGGTACCTCATGAGCTTGAACAAGAACAAACATCTAGACTCTGAACAATTATTTGTATGCCATACAAATACTTGTTCCGCGCTGGATTCGAACTCGCGGCCCCCAGGGCCGCAACTCATTGTTAAGCCACTGCGCCACGGAGCTGTCTCACGACTTTAAGCATATAGTCTGAGAGCTGGCGGCGAATTTTGAGAAGGTCCTTTGGGCAAGTTGAAATTATAAAAAAAATATATAATTTCGTCAATTGGCGAATTCAGTCCCGCGAGTCTGGCAGAGCTTTTGCGGTTATTTCGTAACTGCGCAGCATTAACATTGACATTCGTCTGGCAATTTGCAGGTATTATTAAAAATTATTCAATAAACACGTGATTAAAATTTGAGATTGCCAAAAGTATATTCTTTGGGAATTAAAAAAAATATATTTTTGGAGAGGTCTGGTAATACTTTATAACCAACAAAAACGTCTGGGATTATTTTTGGGAATTATATAAAAACTAAATTACTTATCTTCACGCACAATCCCTGACGGGGTAGCCAGAGAGAACAGATCGCCAAGTGTCACGATCCTTACATACCTCTTTCGCTTCTTTCAGATTCATTATCTTCTTCATACATGCACATCTAGGTATCCGAGTACTCTTGACCCTACCCTCTTCGAGCAATTTGCTCACATGGTCTTCGAAAGTTAGTCTCGGTCTACCTCGACACCTTTTAATATTAACTTTCGCGCTATATATTTTCTTCACCATTCGGTCTTCACTCATTCGCTCAACGTGCCCAAACCACCGAAGCACGCCCTTATCAATTTTTGTGATAAGGTCATCTTTCAAACCTGCCATATTGCGAATCTCTTCGTTTCGCTTTCGGTCGGCCATGGTAACGCCACACATTTTACGAAGTGATCGCATCTCCACTGCATTCAACTTACTTTTATGCTTCTTCTGGCATACCCAGGTTTCGCTGCCATATAACAAAGTCGGTACCAACACTGCGTTATGTATTGCAAGGCGTGCACTCTTCGCTACGCCTTGCCTTTTGACTAACGCAGTCAGGGCACCATTGACTTTGTTCCCGGCAGCGACACGCCTGTCCACATTTAAATCACATCTTCCATCCCGGCTAAAAGCACTCCCCAAGTATACAATTTCATTTACCTGTTCTAGACATTCCTGATTTACCCATATTTCACACTTCGTTCTCTCTTCGTCCCTTTCAAATACCAGAACCTTAGTTTTGTTAGCATTCAAACGGAGACCTTTAATTTCACATTCCTCTTTCATACACGTGACTAATGCCTGCAGTTCTGCCTCTGATGGTGCAATAAGCACTGCATCATCAGCATACAGCAGACAATTTACTTTTATGTCACCCAATTTCACACCCAAACAGCTATCTTTCAGCTTTTGTAAACAGCTGTCGAGATACAGTATGAACAGCCAGGAAGACATGACACAACCCTGTTTTACGCCCGTTTGGACGCTAAACATGGGTGACAGGTCATGCCCTACCCGCACACAGGCTTTACAGTCACAGTAAAGAGACTGCACAGCCCTTAGCAATCGACCATCCACACCATACCCCGGCAACAGTTCCCACATTTTCTTCCTTACAACCTTATCAAATGCTTTCTCAAGATCCACAAAAGCACAGAAAATCTTCTGGTTAGCAGCCAGAAGCTTTTCCGTGATCATGCGGAGAGAAAACTTTTGATCCGTGCATCCTCTTCCAGGTCTAAATCCGCATTGTGCCTCCCATAGAAATCTTTCCGATTTCTCTTGCATCCTACGTGTCAAAACCTTCGAGTAAACTTTACTTGCTAAACTGGTCAAGCTGATCGCCCGATAGCACCCGCAGTCAAAATGTGAACCTTTACCTTTATATAAAGGCACAATGACTGCGGATCGCCAATTATCCGGGACATCCCCCGTCCGCCAGCACAAATTGCACAGCAGATGAAAGCTGTCCCAGACGCGAGGCCCACCATACTTGACCATTTCAGCAGTAACTCTGTCTAGTCCCGCAGCCTTACCACATTTCAAACTTCGAATCGCACGTTCAATCTCTTTCATACTGATGACCTCAGTGTCATCGAGGTCCGGGTCTGGCGTACCAGTCACGGCGTCATCCCCGGATCCCTCACTAAGATCATCACACGCATACATTTCTCTATAAAATTCGCTCCATCGCTGCATGACGTCCGATTTTTCTGAGAGGACGTCATTAGTTCTCGAAAGCACTTTGTTCATTCTTAAGGCCGTCGCACCACTTCGGGTCCTTCCAACCTCTTTCCAGAAGAGTTTGGAGTTCTCCTTAAAGTTGTGCGACAACCTTTCGTCCGCTTCCATTCTACACCTTTCACGCACTTCCTCAATCAATGCTTTCGTGTGAACTTTCTGCAGCCTATATCTTTCTTTCATCTTCTCTCTCATATCCTTATCATTACTAGAGGCCAAGAAGTCTAACCATGCTTTCTTCTTCTTCTTTACAGCTTCTTTCACTTCATCATTCCACCATGCATCTCTTCTTTTACTACTGCCTCTTTTTATTGTTCCACACAACTAAACTAAATTAAAAGATAAAGAAGGAATCAAGTTACCACAATAACATTTTTTGGAATTTTTTTTTGCAAATGTAATATGCTGCGCAGTTACGAAATAACCGCAAACGATTTGCCATAGTCGCGGGAGTGGATTCGCCAATTGAAGAAATTATATTTTTTCACAATTTCAACTTGGCCAAAGGACCTTCCTAAAATTCTTCGCCAGCTCTCAGACTAATATTAGCCTACTGTCGGATCAGATTTAAATAAGCACTTCCGTTCACAAACTTTTCAGTTTTTTTTTGTACAATAACTCCCAACAGTTTTGATTTCAGTATTTATATTACAATTGCTTATTATACCTATGTTATACCTTCTTATCATGAGTCACCCTAAGCCATGGTTAAAGGTGAGTGAATTGCATATATATATATATATATTGCTTTGGGTCGATTATAATCGCGTGAAGAAAATAAACTTTGAGTTACGCATAAAAATGGTTGTAAAATGATGTCTATGAAATTGTGAAGCATAAAAGAAACGTTTAATATAAGTCTTTAAGTTGTTCATTTGTCACAACTTTAATCTATATTGCAGAAGTCAGCCTTAAGAAATGTATGTCGTGTTCTACTAAATCATTCAAGATTCACCGATGGTGACGGCCGAGCGTGGACGACAGCTACTGTCCGCTTCGATTATGAGGTGTGCAGTAATAATATCTTATAAGATACTGATTATGATAATCAATGAATCACTAAGTAGCATCAGATTAAAAGTAACGTAGGATTTAGTGCTTAAAGTAAAAAAGTAAAGTTACAGTCTATATACGCCCACTGCTGGGCACAGGCCTCCTTTAATTTCTGAGAGGGTTTTAGGGCAAGGAAATGTCCGCCGCGCTGCCCCAATGCGTGTTTGCGGACTTCACATATCTTTTTTCACCGTCGAGCACGTGGTAAATCAGTACTTAAAATTGCATTTCATTGGTACCGGCGGGGATCGAAACCGGAGCGCGAAACATCTGAGCTACCACGGCGGTATAGTGCTTGTTTACTTTAAATTCAAAATCGTATAAATTGTTGCTTATGAACTTATGGTTGCCGTATTTAAATTATATATAATATAGAATATTTTTTATATAGTATAATATAGAATATTTTTAGTACCTTTAAAAAACATTACCATTTTTATATACACAAATTGCACATGAACACGATGAATATTCGGATCTGGAACAATTATTTGTAGGTCATACGTCTAAATCTAGTACGTTTAACCCTAAGAAGACACAGGTTTGCGTGTTTACCGCTAATAAGAACCCTTTTGTCGTATCTTTTAATTTCAGGGCACTCCCCTTGCTGCCTCAGCCAGCATCGGAATCTTCGATGTCGACCATATGTCGACATATTAAATGTCGTACGCCGCGCGGCTTCAATCATCGACGACCAAGTTCTTTATGATCGATTTTCTGCTTTTCGATCTGCGATTTACTGGCGCAGGGAAGAGATGTTGCATCCCTTTGTTGTTCTCTTGATAAATCTATCGCGTTTATCAAGAAAAGTGCTCAGAGGAATTGTTCGGATTAATTCCAGTCGCTAAATTCCAACAACGCACATCGCGACAAAACTCACGATACCATCTGCACCATATAGATGCTTTGCGATTTACTAGGAGTTTTTTCCTTGCACGACATCGTTGTACTCGTTTAGGTACCATCTGCGATTGTTCCGGACCGATACGACTTAGGTACCTTCAAGAAACGAGCTTACTCCATTTTAAAAGGCCGGCAATGCAGCTGCAATTCCCCTGGTATTGCAGTTGTTCAAGGGCGTCGGTCGTCATTTTACCATCAGGTGAGCCGCATATTCATTTGTCCCCTCTTCTATAAAAATGCAAATACTTTTTGGTTGCGGAATTCAAATACTTAATAAAATTAATAAGTTAGTTTAACAGTCAAATGCTACCGAGCCGTAATATATAGTTATGTATCTTCTAATGTTGTCCTATGAGACTAAAATCATACTCAGGAATCTATTTTGAAACCTTATTTTGTTTAAAAACTACGTAACTACTAAAAGAAATGAGTAAATTTTACTTTTCCATGGTGGAGCGTGCCGGGACCTCGTGTTCGCAATCATAGCAATGGCGGGACCGTCATCAATCACAGGCTCAGGTGCAGTACTGTCTGGGCCTTCCTTGTCCCGCTCCCCGCGGCACTCTGTCTATGTCTGCGCGGCAGTCAAAACTGTAGAACATTACTAGCTGCAATAATTGTTTTGGTTCAGCAACTGATGAAGGTGATCGACTGGTGATCTGGTTATATTCGATTTTTATTGGTCATATACAAATTATAACACCAATTCCACAATATGAATAACATATCCGAACCATTTGTGAAGTCGGCTTAGAACGAAATGTTTTGTATTGTTCAGGTTAGTCATTACAGAGGTTAGATAATCCTCTATTTATTCCTAAGAATTTCCTTACCATATTATCTAATCAAATTTTTTTTTTGATAGGATAAGGATTAAATGTAACTAATTTTTACGGATTTTATCCTATCCTACCTTCAGTTTTTGAATATTAACAGGGCTAATTATGACATCGGGACGTCAAACACCTCAGTCCCCCCGCGACCATGGGTGCTGTAAAGCACCCGAAACGTCGGGAATTATAAAGTTAAATTAAACGCGATAAAATCCGTAAATATTAGTTTCGTTTAATGTGTAGTCTTCGCGTAAATATAAGAAATCATTAGGATAAGGGTTTTTGCGGCCCAAAGACATCTGCATCTATCCTCGTTTGCGAATCAAAATGCAAATGCGTTGTCAGCCGTGAGGACTAAGATGGAATGTCTCTTTTTCAGTAAAAAGTGTCAATGTCTCTAGACACACCATACGAAACACAGCAGCATTGAGCTGCTATTTTGCGCTGGTATTCTGTGAGAGCGTGGTCCTTCCCCGGTCGAGCCGATCCTTTCGTGCTACAACTATACAATTAATATAGCTGCAGCATGGCTCTACCACATATAAAAATATTCTGGAATGAAATATTCTAGGATACTTTGCTGCACTCCAAATCGGCGTTGTTAAGTTTTTTTAAATGATCTTTAGCAAAACGTGTATGTACCTTACACGATTTACTTATTAATTTGTAGGTGGTAGGAAATCTTTTCGGCCTATAATACTTTAATTAAAATTTTTACCACGTCATTTTGTCCATATTCTTGCATTTTCATCCGCATTTGAGCTATATTCAAAATTTGAAGTTTTCAGCTAATCGGGAAGTTAGTTTAAAATTTATTACAAAATTCCGCGCGGAATGACACACAAACAAGAAAGCGACTTTATAAACACGTGTTAAAAATAAAATGATAATGCCTATTCTTCGTATGGGACTAGATTTATAATTGGTATGTGTGTTATGTATGTTATAAGTGGCAAGAGTATGTACATTTTTTTTATAGAATGAGGATGACAAACGAGCACACAGTCCACCTGATGGTAAGTGGTTGCTGTGGCCCATAGACATCTACATCTATCCTCGATTACGAATCAAAATGCAGATGCGTTGTCACCCGTGAGTGCTAAGATGGAATGCCTCGTTTCCAGTAAAAAGGGTCTCCGGTTCTGTACACTCAACATGCGAAACACAGCAGCGTTTAACTGCTATTTTACGCTGGTATTCTGTGAGGGCGTGGTCCTTCCCCGGTCGAGCCGACCCATTCGTGCTACAACTATACTACTAATATAGATGCAGCTTGGCTCTACCACGTAATAGGTAATATAGGCAATAGTATTATAATAGAGTATTATATAGAACACTGAGACGTGACCATAGACCATAGACAGAATATACAGGCGTATGACAATAGTGCAAAATGCACCAAATATCTACGTATAATAAACATGCAGTAATAGAAGCCTCGTTTAACTTGAAATGAGATCATTTCTTATAATCCAAATAAATAAGTAAAATCATAAGCGCACAAAGCTAGGTACCACTTTTCTGCGCCGTAACAATCATGAAAACGTGAAAGAATGTTTATATATTCGTTAATTAAAAACAGCGAAAGAGCGTGGGGCGCAGTCGCGATGCGCCCGGCATGTGGCCTCGTGAAGGGCGCAAATTGAATTATCCCGGGGTGAGAGGAGACTGGCACACGCACGCCGCCATAACCGCCGCATTATCAGATTAGATGCCTTCGCTGCAACTTGCGATGAATTGAAGGATGCATTACATCTTAATCGTTGTTTTGATGATAACATTGATTTTCATAATGTGTGACATGTTGTTATTTTAAATAATAAGGGTCTAGAAATGTTTGCTTAAGATGATCGTGATATAGGCGTAAGGTGAAACATCGTAGGAGTAAAGTTTGAATAAAAAAGGAGAAACAGGTTAATAGATAAGAGAAACGATTTAGTTAAAATGTGCTATATCAATTAGAACGAGGTCCGTTGGAAGTCTCCACGCAATTTCTATACATCATGTACTATGTTATGGTATATAACTTGTATATGGCCAGTATACATCTACATATTTTAAAAAAACATGCGTGAGTGTAGTGGACACTTGGAACGAAGTTCCTTTCGTAATATTTTTTCTAAATACTACTAATGCTATTAAACATCACTAATATTCCCTTAAACCACTTCTAGTAAGCTTAAAATGCTTGTGTTTGAAGTGGTTCAGACAGTAGTCGAATGGCGGATTCGAACCCACGACCTTTCGAGTTCGTGGTCCCCACCCAGCCATTAGGCTATTGACGCTTCTAATATATTATTATTGATAAACGTATTACATATATTATTGATTAATAAATACAAATAAATGAATTACTAGCGTCTAATAAAATGAAGCGTCATTTAAAATAAAATTATATTTCTTTCATTGCAAGATAAGAAAAAGTGCGAGGGAGATGGATATTATTCTATCACGCTTCCTTATAGCCGCCATGGCCGTCTACACTACGTCAGAAGGGGCCGTGACGGAAAAATCTTACACTTTTTCTCGCCTAGCCCCCATCCGCCAAATTCGTACCGTCCGATAAAGAACTTCGTTGCAATAATATAATCAAGTATATGCGCAATTGCTGTTAAACAAATTTACTTTTTTAATATGGTAAGTTTGGACCGCTGCCTATGAAAAACTGCAAACACCAGGGACATTGTAGGTGCATTACAAGCCTTTCAAAAAGATGGGAACTCATTTCTTGAAGTTCCGTTAGTAATTATATAAATATGCCTCTACACTTTTAATACTTTTACCTCTCTATACTTTTAATTACCATGTTGGTTAACAAAGTAAAAAAATAAACTTTTCATAAAAAGTGAAATCTGACTTCAACTAAAGAATATAACTGCTTCTGAAGTCGGTGTTATAGAGGCTATTAACACATGTCATTTTGGCCTATTATTCCACCTTGGAGGCGAAATTTTTCCACCAAAATATTCATTAAAAACGGTTCACAGTCGACGAAGGTATTGCGTAATATAAATGCAAAAAACACATTCGAATTGAGAATCCCCTCCTTTTTTGGAGTCGGCTTAGAAAGAAATTATACTTTCGTATAGTAAAATTCTGCAATAAACTACGTGTAAGTTGTCAAAACATCAAAAAATAATAGACTAATATTATATTGATACATTTTCGTAACCGGTAGAAGAACGACTTCTGAAATCAGTAATGAAAGTTCACGGTCTAGTAGCCTAGTGTTATGTAGTTACAGAGGCACCTCTGAAACTACTAGACTCAAAGGTGACAACGCATCTGTAACCAATTTTGTTTAAGGTTGGTTACAGGTATCCATAGGCTGTAATCGTCACTTACTATCACGTGGACTATAAATTCGTTTGTGTTTTAAAATTTTATAGAAAAAAAGAACAATCGATTTAAGGAAAAACTCGAAATAGAAAAGAGGAAACGAAAGTTGGGAACTACAAAGCTGTGTTGTTTGATTGCAGGTTGCTAAGTGAACTCATATTTCACGGCGGTGACTTGTTTTCGTCCCAAGTCAAAGTAGTGAATAAGGTATTTACGTGGAGTAGCGTTTTTGTTTAAGGGTGTTGGGCGCATTATAAATCTGACATACTATTCAAAAACATGGAGGAAAAATATATATTATTAATATCCTTACTTTTTAAATACTATTACATGTTAGATTTATACAGGTGGTAGAACCAAGTTGCCTCTATATTATGGTTGTAGCACGAATGGGTCGGCTCGGCCGGGGAAGGACGATGCTCTCATAGAATACCAGCTTGAAATAGAAGTTTAAAACAGCTGCTGTGTTTCATATTGTGATTGTAAAGAACTGGTTACCCTTTTTACTGGCAACGAGGCATTCCATCTTATTCCCTAGGGTTTCAACGCATTCTGCAATTTGATTCATAATCGAAGATAGATGTAGAAGTTTATGCCACAGCATCCATTTAAGATGGCAACATAGATGGTACGATGGTACAAACGAACGCACAGTCCACCTGCGTCACCATTATTCTTTAAAGAAACGGTAATCCAACTCAGACCGAGAGGTCAGTTAACCAACTCAGCTGGACAGTGTTTGTGAGAATACGACCCATTTTCTCGTCATTTTTATACTTGAAAACAATAGTATACAACCAGTGCGTGTTGCCTGTGATGGCCGTATAAAGTTAAGGTCGCCCAACGAGCTATGCTCCAGGACATAGCCCAATGAATCGGTAATCAGAAGTGGCAATGGGCAGGCTATTGTTTGTCGGTTTTTCGAGCTTTATGGCCGGCTTATTAAAGGCTCTCGAGTGGCAGGTACAGGGTAGGCTAAGCGAAAGCGAAATGTAGAGCGGCCTCCACTAAATGGAGAGACAACCTGGTAAGACTCTTCTTTTTGGACGAATATGTTTAACCGACCCTCGAAATCTTTTGTAATAGTATTTTTATCAATTTGAATTCCATATTTTAATTTATTTCGGATACCCGATTATTTCTGTCACATCTGAAGAACTTACACACCTCTGTTATTTTTTTACCATTTTGGTACGGAAAACCATTAGTATATCACTGTTGTGTACCGATTTGAAGGAAGAGGTACAAAATAATTGCAGGTTATGAAGAATTCTGTCCTAGCTCTTTAGGTTTTACAACAACATTTATATACTTCTTTCTCCAGGGTTCGCTGCAGGTGTGCATGGGTTGCAGCGGACACTTACCACAGAGCTTCTGATTTCTCCCGTCAAGTTGTCACTATTGCGAAAATGCAATTGCGTTTGATTACAAAAAGGAGCCTCGTTTTGGTCACGGCAGTACAATATTATTGATATTAGTCAAATTAAGAACAGCACTGCTATTAAAATCAAATGTAGGCCCATTTCTTATGATAATTAATCGATTGCGTTTCATACCACATAGACGTGTCTCAAATAATTAATATCACAAAGACAAATTGTGAAGATTTAAATATATACATACATACGATAGAGCGTGTCGGTGATGCATTTCAGACGCAACTTGTTATGAATACTGACCTGCCTTATATTGTGATATTTTATTGTTCCACTAATAATTTTTACATTTTTTAGTATAATGATCCTAAGAAAAAAGGATTTCAATAGAATATTATATAGGTACATAATCACTATATTACCATTACAGTCTATAAAAGTCCACTGCTGAACGTAGGCCTTCCCCATAGATTGTCTCATAGGGGGGATTTTGCCATAGTTGACACGGCAGGCTAGCGGGTTGTCAACCGCAGTATTTTATTATTTTGAGTTGTTATTAGAAAGATGCTGCTGCCCATCATGTTTTAATTTCTGTTCCATTATATACTAAATAAAAAATATCACTCATTTCGCACAGCCTCGGTAGCGCAGTAGGCAGCGCGTAAGTCTCATAATCTTAAGGTCGTGAGTTCGATCCTCACCCGGGGCAAACGTTTTGCAAATGTTATAAGTTATGTACTTTTTACAATATGAAATTGTAAATCAATTATCTTTTTATTTTTTAGATCTTAGTTATTGCTGTTTATTATCGATATTACTTATAAATTTTTTTCTTACTTGTTCTTTTTAAAATTTTTGTTAAGAGATAAAATAAAAAAATTAATTTTATTACAGAGTGAAAATATCATAGTTTTTTTCTGTCATTTCAAAAGTTTAAAATTAATAGTTTTATCATTAAATATCATTTCATTATCAATACCGTTTTATCATCATTTATTAATAAATATCTTCAGTGGAGGTGAATTTAGTTACATACGTTCGTTTATATAATAAACTAGTGATCCGCCCTGCGCAACTAGATCGCAACAATAGCGCCACCTACCGGGTCTAATTGTGAATCTAAACGATTCAAATCAAACACACAAACAATGTTATCAAAATCGGTCGAGCCATTTTCGAGTTTTTACGAGACTAACGGACAGCAATTGATTTTTATATATAGAGATTAATGATGATATCGACGTTATGTGGTGATGATTAAGTTTTGATAAAGTTTTATCGTCATTATTTTTCTCCTAAAATTTGCAAATAGTGATCAAATGGAGAGTATGATGTAGGCAGTAGGCACACCGAACCGTACCCATTACCTATACTCGTATTTCTTCAATATGTACAGAGCTCACTTTCAAAATACTTTACAAAAATCATTTAATTTGGTGAAATTTTGCCAGTCATTTGCTATCGCATACGAAAAGGTAAAGGCTGTGAGTATATTCGCTGATTTATGGGATCAATGTGACTTATTCAAAACATTTAACATAGAAAATCATTGTAAGTTGTGCATTTCCTAATTCTTAGGGGTTTTACTTTGGTATAGTATGTATTTATTCTACTACTTATTTCCCTACTACTACCTCAAACTCGGTCTACTATCCTGTACCAGAGTTCAACAAAATACGAAGTGACCAAAATCAATTGGTTTTTTTTTTATCGAAGAAGGGGCAAGCGAGCATGCGGCTCACCTATAAGTGACTACCGCCGCCCATGAACAACCGCAACACCAGGGGAATTGCAGGTACGTTGCCGGCCTTTTAGAAAGGAGTAAGCTCTTTTCTCATTCCACAGAGAAGTTGTACGAGGAAGAAAACTCCTAGTAAAACGCACAGTGGTAGAACGTCAAGCATGGTGAGGATAGTATCGTGAATTTTGACGCGATGTGCGTTCGTGAAATTTGGCGGCTGAAATTAATCTGAACAATTCCTCAGAGCACTCTCCGTGGTAGAGTCGATAGAAAATGCAAAGGGATGCAAGATCCCCACGCAGCGCCAGTGAATCGGGCCGATCAGAAAGAACTCAGTCGTCGACGATTCTAAACCCTCTGCGCTAGATGTGGTCAAGTAGAAGGAGCTGGCACTGGGGTGCCCCAGCCCAGAGATGAGAAAAGTATTCCATGTGAGGCCGAACTTGCGCCTTGTAAAGTTGCAAGCGATGTTCCGCTATGAAATAGGTACTGTCTCGCTCTGCTGAGCACGCCAAGCTTTTTAGAGGCCAATTTGGCCTTCCCTTCTAAGTGATCACGAAACTGAGCACTGCACTGAAGTTATTCGAGCTTCGTTATTCTATTGTTTATATTGTTTTAAGTTACGAATTGAATTCCGTATTTTCGAGTATAGTTAAAAATTTTGTCATTCTCTGATAATAAAGGAAGTTAAGTCTAAACTTAACTTTTGTTATTATAACTAGAATTTCGAAGTTTGTTTACTGCATACTACTTATATTATATAGGTAGTACTGTGAAATTCACGGCGTGCGCTTAACCCCTGGGCTACAAATTATTCCGAATTGGAGTATTTTACCATTATCCTTCACTTAAAATGTGTATTTCTCTTTAGTATCACTGTCGGGAAACGACCACACCTCTTCTTGTATAAGAAAAGTGTATTATATACATTTTATTACTTTGAAATAAGATTCATGTTTGTAATTGTTGCGTTAATATTTTATAATAACAAAAAAGTAAGCGGTGCAGTGTAATGAATATAAATAATAAATAAGGCATACGACATCTCGAGGAGCGAAGCGGGCGCTGGTTCGTCGTCGCGTAGGTGCTCCCGCGGGACAGCCGCAGTAATTCCGATATTGTGAATATTATACTCGCTGCTTTCTCACGTACCCTTTGTGCATTCACCCCCCGCTGCTGACGCGTGCACAACACATTGATGAAAATTATCTTGCTTGTTTGTGTTTAAGTATAATTTTCATATAAATATTATATATATATATATATATATATATATATATATATATATATATATATATATATATATATATTTATTACTTTTTCGATAATAAACCAACTTTAAGAAGAATCGTTGCCGATTTTATTGTAATGTTTAAGGTAACACTTTGTAGTATTGACGATTATAGTTTATATCACGTAGTAGAGCCATGCTCCAGCACGAATGGCTCGACTCGACCAGAGTAGGATCACGCTCTCACAGAATACCAACGTAAAATAGTAGCTCAAAGCTGTTGTGTTTCGTATATTGAGTGTAGAGGACCGGAGACCCTTTTCACCGAAGACGAAGTATTCCATCTCAGTCCTCAGGGGTGACAATGCATCTACATTTTTTTCTACATGATTCTTAATTGAGAATAAATGTAGATGTCTATGGGCCACAACATCCACTTACCATCAGGTGAACTGTGTACTCGTTTCTAACCCTTATTCTATAAAAAATATCATCCAGTTATTAAAATTAATGTTATATAATTATTTAAGATATGACTTGGCGACTGCAGCCCATGGACAAATGGATTTAACTGCTTTGTCACCTTGAGTACTAAAGTACAATGTTTCTGGCGATGCCATTAATCTGTTATTATACTGTTTTTTAACGATAAAAGTTACAAAGCCTATGAGTGAAGTATAGTATTTTGATTTGTTTAACCAAAACTTGAACAAATTTAGTTGTCTTTGGAACGAAGTGCCTTATCGGATGGTACGGGTTCTGCGGTTGGCAACTAGGCGACAAAAAGTGTAAGATTTTTTCGTCACTACCCCTTGTGTCATAGTGTAGACTTGAGTGAAGTGGAAGTGAGATGGAAAAATATCCATCTCCGTCGCACTTTTTCTTATCGTGCCACGAAAGAAATATTATTTTATTTCAAATGACGCTTCATTTTAATAGAGGCTAGTAATTCATTTATTTGTATTTGTTAATCAATAATATACCTACGTTTATCAATAATAATATACTACGCAAGGAACTTCGTTCCAACCAAGTGTGCCACGACACTCACGCATTTTTTTATTTTACATCTTATATTTAATATATTATTATATTAATATTTATAATTACGTATAAAAATGATAAATAAAAATAAAAATATAAAATATGAAATCAAGAAAGCAAAGAAGAATTAAAATAGGTTATGTCAGTAGTTATTAGTTAGATAATATATTATATTAAAACATACGAAAATAAAAAATCATAAAAATTCTACTGATACGAGGGTGGATTGAAAAGTACTCGGCCTAACCAAGAAAATAAACAAATACTAAATCAGTTATATTTTTATTTTTCTACATAATCACCATCAAGTTCAATACACTTTTGCCACCTCCCCTTCCAAGCATTTAGACCGTTGAAAAAAAATGATTCTTCCTTAGAGTCAAAATATGCGTCTACAGCTGCTTTGCCCTCGTCGTTTGTCGAAAATCTTTGACCTCCCAAGTGCTTTTTTAGGTTAGGGAACAGAAAGAAGTCTGATGGTGCCAGATCAGGTGAATACGGCGGATGCGGTAACAGTTCAAAGCCACAGTTGTGAATTTCAGTCATTGACTGTATTGACGTGTGAACACGGGCGTTATCTTGATGAAACAGGACTTTTCTTCTGATCATTCCTCGACGTTTTTCTTTTATTTCCTCTCGTAAACGACGTAGTAAGGTGCAGTAGTAATCAGAGTTTATATTCTGACCCCTTTCAAGATAATCAATCATAATCACACCTTTCGAGTCCCAGAATACTGAAGCAATCACCTTATTTGCCGACAAAATCGACTTAGCCTTTTTAGGGGGTGGTGAACCAGGTCTTCTCCACTGTTTTGATTGTTGTTTTGTTTCCGGTGTACAGTAATGAACCCATGTTTCGTCCATAGTAACAAAACGATTCAAAAAATCATCTGCATCGGCTTCAAATAACTCCAAACAGTCGCGTGAAATAGTCAATCGCGTCCTTTTTTGTTCAACTGAAAGCAGTCGCGGAACCCACCTCGCAGACACCTTGTGGAAACCCAACTCGTTGACAATGATGTTTTGAGTTCGTTCATAAGAGATGCCTATAATCTCGGCTATCTCTCTAATTTTTAATCTGCGGTCTCCCATTATTAAATCAAGTACTTTTTTAATATTTTCGTCAGTAGTTGACGTCGAAGGCCTTCCAGAGAGGGGTTCATCTTTCACACTCTCTCTACCACGCTTAAATTCTGCTATCCATTTTTTGACAGATAAATATGACAGAGCACAATCGCCTAATGTACTGACCATGTCATCATGGATGGCTTTTGATGATAGCCCCTTCTTATGGAGGTACTTAATGACGGCACGCTGCTCGATTTGCTCCATTCGCGGAAATTATGTCCGATTACTTTGTTAATAAATTTATAAAATCACAACTAATTATCGCACACGTTTCGAACTTCACACAATGAACTAGTCTGAACTGAACTATATAATGTGGGTAGATTTGATTTTTAGAATTGAATGGATCTGTGTTAGGCCGAGTACTTTTCAATCCACCCTCGTAGTTTTTATCTCCTTGTTTAAGTTGGGTTCCAGTTCCCAGGGCATTATTTGCAGGTGAGTTAACAGACCTATGTCCAGCAGTGGACTTGTAAAGGGCTCCTAATGATGATGAGTTAACACGTCATCAAAATAGTGGCTGTTTTGTTACAATTTTTAGCAATATACGAAAAAGGTGGCTGCAAAGGTGAGTAAGATTAAACTTTAAACATATTGCCCGGCCTTCATTCAGATTTAGACTTAAATTATGACTGTAATATTTAACTTTTTGTTAAGTTAAAACTAAGGGAATTGAATTTGATAATCTAAAAAAAAAATTTTATAGGACAAGGATGACAAACGAGCACACAGTCCACCTGATGGTAAGTGGTTGCTGTGGCCCATAGACATCTACATCTATCTTCGTTTGCGAATTAAAATGCAACGCATCTTGTCACCCGTGAGAGCTATGGTGAGTGTAGAGAACCAAAGACCCTTTTTATTGAAAATGAGGCATTCCATCTTAGTCCTCACGGGTGACAACGCATCTGCAGTTTGTTTCTTAATCGAAGATAGATGTAGATGTCTATGGGCCACAGCAACCACTTACCATCAGGTGGACTGTGTACTCGTTTGTCACCCTTATCCTATAAAAAAACTATACCTACTATTAATATAACTGCAGCATGGCTCTACCACGTACCTATAAATTATACGGATAACTTAGATATTTTAAGTACCTAAGTACTTTCCAAGATATCATGGGTTTTATTTAGCTCTTGTCATAATTTACTTCGTTTTACAATTGTTCACTAAAGGTAATTAAAGTACAAGGCATCATTGCCTTAAACTTTAATCGATTTGTAAAAATGTAGCATTTAATATACCTAACATATCCGAAAATCGTGCTTTCTTTAGTTTGTAACACCAACATTTTTGACACCAAATACCATGTGTGAAAAAGGATACATTAAGTAAGTATTATTTAAATAATATACTGAATTGGATTGTTTTTTAATATATTTATTCATTACATTTTAATAAGAAGGCACGATTTTCAGACATGTTATATGTGTGTTTGATTTTTTTAATTAATAATAATAATATTTAAAACAGTAGCACTAAGATACAGAGAGTTTATTTAATAAATGAAGGAAAAAATATTATATATTCTCAATAATATAAACTGCAATTGTGATTACAATTAAAAAGAACATCCGTTAATTAAGCGTGTACCTGGATTAATTACAATTTTTTTTATTTTCCTCAATGACAAAGGAACTGTCGACGAAAAGAAAAGTAGACAAGTGTCGTGACTTGCACCCTGAGAGAGCGAGCAAGCGAATAAGCAACCAATCGCGGGACCGGGCTGGGGTGCGCTCGCGGCCATTGGCCTGCCCGGGGGTGTGCGCCCCGCCCCGGCCTCCGGACTCGCCCTTATTGAATTAGGCTTATCATTCGATTTCGAGTGGGGCAAGCGCACGGTTCTCCGCGGTAAAAAACTCTCCAATACCGTCTCTAATCGGCGTAATTCGATATAGTTACCACTCATTCAATTATGACTGTATGAACTGCCTTGCGCATCCGTGAATTACGGAATAACCCGCGAACGCGCCTGCTACTGACGGTCGACGTCACGCGTGAGCACATGTCAGGGAGTGCATCGGTGAGATAGCCCGAGAGTATGGAGTACGGGTACTTGAGCGGCGCCGGCGGCGGCTTCGAGAGCGGCTGCCTGGGTTCTGGTGGCGGTGAGCTGGCGTGGGGCGAGCTCGCCTCATGCGGTCAGATGTCGCAGGCCGCCTACCGCTACCAGGGCATGCGCTATCAGCCGCCGCCGCCGCAGTGTGCGCGCCCGCAGGATGCTGCCATCAGGAATCATCACATATTTCCACCAGCGATGAACTTACAACGTAAGTAACCGTAGAACTAGACTCAACACACTTTTGTTCAGCCAAATGTTAATCACTCGCATGCTTGTTTTGGTAAACAGCATACTTTTAAGATCTTTAACTTGCTTAAACTTCCATAATTTACAAAAGTGTTCATTAGGCAGAAAGTGACACAACATTACTATTTAAAAATGTATTTATTGCTTTTCGAAGTATTCTCCGCGAAATTTGACACATTTTTCCATACGATGGAACCAATCATTGAAGCAACCTTTCCATTCGGAAGTTGGGGTCTCCAAAATGGCCGTTTTGTAGGCGTCCACAGCTTCTTCAGGTGATGAAAATCTCTGTCCACGCAATTTATTTTTTATTTTAGGGAAAATCATTAGGGCTTAGGTCGGGGCTGTACGGCGGATGGTCTAAAAATTCTATGTTTTCTTGCTCTAAAAACTCTTTTGTTCTGTGTGCGGTGTGAGAACTCGCATTGTCGTGATGGAGGATGATGCGGCGGTTGCAGTTCTCTTTACGGAGTTAAAAAACGACCTGTGGCAAACAAATGCTAGCATACCATTTTGCATTAACCGTTCTTTGTCCCTCAAGAGGAATAGTCGTAGCATGGCCGGTTTTGGAGACAAACGTGGCCACCATTTTTTTTTGCAACACTCCGTGAACGAATTTTTGTTGGCTTTAACTCATTTTCGAACACCCAAACCCGTGACTGGTTTTTTGTTTCGGGTTCGTACGCGTATATTCAGAATTCGTCACCTGATACGATGTTGTATACAGTATTTGAGGATCCTGCGTGGAATCTTTCGAGAGTTCTGACGCACCAAGTAACGCGAGCCGCTTTTTGCTCTTCACAGAGCGAATGCGGTATCCACCGGGAAAACAACTTTTTTACACCTAATTGTTCATGCAAGATTATTTGTATTTGACTCATGCGAATGTCTAAAGTTGCCTGAATTTCGCGGTATGTCACATGTCGATCTTCCTCAATCAGCTTACGCACAGCATCAACGTTTTCTTGGGTGACTGCAGTTTTTGGACGACCTTGACGGGGATCATCACTGAGCTTGACACGTCCACGTTGAAATTCAACAAACCAGCGATAAATTGTGGTTTTGGAAGGGGCTTCATCACCAAATGCAGAAATCATCCGGTCAACACGCTGTTTTTGTGTTAAACCACTTCGAAAGTCATAATAAATCATCGCTCTTGAATTTTCTCGAGTCGATTCCATTTTCTCAACGACTAAACAAGTTTGACAAAACCTTGTCACAAGACCGAGAATCTTTTTTTTTAATAAATAAATGGTATTCAATTTTAAAAAACCAAGGACTTTACAATTAAAAAGATTTTAATATGACAGGAACAGTGGAAATATTCCATTCCTGATACTTTTAGTGCAGCCTATGTATTTCACATGCTGGAAGAGCGTTTGAGTTTAAACAGTAGATACCTAACTATAATTTCGGATGGGTATTACTTGGTCAAATATTTTGTATATTATGGAATAATAAAATAATATATACCTTCTATGTATAACTTTATTTGTTTTGTCAAACTTTATGATTTCATTGAGCCTATTTTTACTTTATGCTTGACATGAATGTCATCTTAATTGAATGATACCTGTATGTATAAATGTTTATACAATAAATATCGGTTCGAATTACATTTTGATACACATACAATTATTTTCCGACAGAGAAAAAAGGTCGCATGTCTTATGATGTATAGGCCCAGTTCTTACTACGTAGCGTTGTAGAACACTAAGATTTGTAGACACTATAAGTATGCTACGCCCGTAGCGTTGTAGCATTGTACAATTTGAAGCGTTCGTATTGCCTGCATGTGCTGCTAGTCTTATTTGTTAAAACATTTGCGCTTTTTTTTGATAATATTTTTAAAAGGGTGTTTTGGACTCATTTATTTTTATTTTATTTCTTATTTGGAGAGACGGTATGCAGCCTAACACACATAAATCATTTTTAGAGGAGCGCTTAGCCGTATTAATACATTTAATTAAAAAAAATGCGGTTTATGCATATCTATATACCTATATGTTATCTATATATTTTTTGGATTGAATCGTTAATACTTTTCATTAGATGCCAAACAAGATATATTAAGTCATCAACAATTAAATTTTTTTTGGCTAAACTTAAGATCCGCAATAAGCCGCCATGTTGGATTTTACTTGACGTGGCCTATAACCTGCGGAAGAGCATGGCACTTCTAATAATACCTTATTTGTCAAAATACGGTGAGTAGTTATGAAAATCTGAGGGAACAGATGAACAATCATACATACACACAGACATATTAACTATTATAAGGCACTGTTTGAGTACTGTCCCATCTGATGGTAAGTGGTGATGCAGCTGAAGATTGTAAAGCGCACTGACTTAGCCTAACGTAAGTCTATTCACTCTTACTAAAATAGAAATAGACTACTAAAATCACAACGCTCCTTTTGCTTTCGCCCTAGGTAGGTAATCGGGGGGTATCTTTCCGAATTATTATTTTAGAATATAAAAATCTAATGAAAGAAGCCTTAACAGCGGTTGCCTATACGTAAGAGTGCAAACTTCTACAGAGATTAAAATATTTCTTAGCATATTTACTTCACAGTCGTGCACGTCAGCACTTCAAAATACAAATCATAGTGTAAAGTGATTTAATCTTAGTTTAGTTAATTTTTTGGCGTATTTTAGGCCTTGGCTACTATCATATTTGATTAACGCTTAGTTACATTAAAAACCAAACACTCATACTGAAATGATTCAATGATCGTGACCCATAGGAGGCCGATTATACCGGTATAATTATTTGTACGTTTGGCGATAAACGATCTGATCTAATGGACCAAGGATATGTAGGTAAAGGTCAATACACGCTGGAGCTGAATGGTAGGTTTTTTTCTGCTCCATAAGCCTATGCAGAAATGAGAGGAAGCCTATGGTCGGTCATAGGACTTTATGTACTCGAAAATTCGAAAAGCAAAAAAAATAATAATCTGAATTTTTTTTTGGAATGACAAGTGTATTAATTATGTGTGTTATAGGTCACTTTATTCAAATACATTCTCTAAAATAAATATTTGCATAATGATTAAACTCATCGAAAATATACTTAAAATGTAAAAAATGTAGAATTATATAAAATAGCTAACTGTTCGTTAGTTGGAAACTGTCTGTATAGAACATTGCTCAAAATGACATTGGACACGTATGAAATATTTACAATAATTGTTGATGCTGTTTTAAGCTTTACTACTATTAATACTCAACGGAAAATTCGGACGGATAATTTAGTAAACATTTCAGAGAGTGGCTTCATGACTTTTTTCGTATTTCAGGCACCACATGTAAAGGAAACCGGAAATAAAATACTTTGTTATCGAGTCAGACATCTTCCCCAATAATTACTTTTATAATTTCTATTAGTAAAGTTAATATTTTAATAAATTATTTTGTTACATTAAATTATAATATAGTTACTTAGTCTTATTCAAACTCCAGAACAGGCTAGACGCCTTTACATCCAATCATATTACGGAAGTTACAGAGTCATAAGCGATTTGGTTAATAATATGAATGCTTATAGTTTTATCATTTTTAAATGTTTTATTTAGCAGAGTCGTTCTTGCCCTAAACTCACTGGGTAATCAGAGGTGGCCTGTGTTCGGAAGTAGGATCGTACATAGGCTGTAACTTTAACCCCAAATATTTTATAATATCATATAATATAGTACAATAAAATGTCGTATTTTATAGCAATACTTAGAATAAGTAATTAATAACTGTTTTATACGGTATGTTCTTGTGATTGGCTAGCAGGTAAATAAAGCATTGGCATTGGTCATTTTTATTGGTCTATATATTAGTAATTATTGTAACCTCAAATACCTACTGACAGAATTTTGATATCAAACAATTCTCAGGAGTTTCTACCACTTTTGTTTAATTTCATCTAAGAGTAGTTATTATCAAGTAGAATACAGAAAGTCATTTTTGGGGCAGTTGGTTCTTCTTGTTAGTTGGTTCTTCTGGTTAAATCTTATAATTTATTTATCCTTTGTTGCAAACACCTTCAAATAGGGGTTACAAACACCGCTAATATATTATAAATATAAATGTGTGTCTGCTTGAATGTTTATTTTTACTACATGGAGCTTAAATATGGGTTGGGATGGGATGGGAAACAGATAAAGACTATTTTGAAATTAATAAAAATTAAAACAAATATCTAAAATTTTCTTGTTGATTGTCGCTTTTAGTTGTTTATCAAATAATTAGAAAAAAGAAAAACTCACTGTTGTCACAGGTTACTCTAATACTATTAGAAATTGAGCTCGAAATTTAGCAATGAGAAATACCTATTACAAGCTGAAGAAACAAAACATTTTTTTGACAAAGTTAAAACACCTATTATAGGAGTTCTGAGCACTCAATAATTTAAAAATGTAATCATGTAATACGGTTTTATTTGTACTTCGCAATTAGGTCTACTACATCAAACCATATTCTTACTAATGCAGATAAACTTTTTGTAGTTATTTATTTGACTATACGGCTAACTGTCTCATATTATGGCTACACCATGAATGGGTCGGCTAGACCGGAGTAGGACCACGCTCTTACAGAATACCAGCGTGAAACAGCAGAATAATGATGTGTTTCATATGGTGAGTGCAGAGACCCAAGACCCTTTTCACCGGTAAGGAAGCATTTCATCTTAGTACTCAGGGGTGACAACGCATTTGCATAATTTTACTTAATCGAAGATAATGATGTCTATGGGCAGCAGAATCAACTTATCATAAGGTGAAATGTGTGGTTGCTGGTCACCCTTATTCTATTAAAACACAAGTTATTTAACAAGTAACGTTATAAGTAACTTTTACATCCATTTAAAAACAGTATTTTTTGCATAAAATGAAACCGAAAACATTTAAGAGAATTGAAAGCCTCAAATAATTATCGCTTCTCGTTTCTGTATCGCCAAAGTAAAATCGTTTTCATTTCAACCAAGTGATAGGACGGGAGGTTGCGACGGTCATAGAACAAAGAGTAGTGCAGAGATGGGCGGAGTGCGAGCGGGGAGCGAGGGTAGAGCCTCGCCGCGTGAGCGATTGCGCCCCTAATTGGCAGCGGCGTTCGCGAGATTCTTAAGGGGAGGACAGAGAGCTCGAGTCTCTGTGTCTTGTGGGTCTTACTTGTGTACACAGCAGTAGGGCTGTCAACTACTAATATCGCTTTGGATGTGTAGTATAAAGTTAAAGAATGTATTGATTTAATTTTTTTTGACATTCTTAAAACACATAGTATAAAACAAAGTCGCTTCCCACTGTTTTTACACTTAGATCTTTTAAACTAAGCAACATATTTCAATGCAATTTTCATCCATAGAAAGAATGATTCAAAAGAAAGGTTTATATGTATAATACATGTATATTATATATTATATGATTCCTCTGTCCGTGTGTATGTGATTGAATTCGTCATATACGGCTGGACCGATTTAGATGAAATTTTGTGTGTAATTGATTAGAAAATGGCTTAGATTCACAATTGGACCCGGTAGGTGGCGTTATTTTCCAGAAATCAACCGTCCGAAGCCGGGGTAGATCGTTAGTTGAACTATAATTTATACTAATAACTAATTTACGAAGCAAAGAAATATCATATTATAATAAATTTTTTGTAAAAATTTTTTGTTGTACAATAATCTTAAAGTGTATAAGGTTGTACATTTTTTCATATTCCACCTTTGTGGTGAGCAAATATATTATAATAGTTTATTTAGAATATTCAAGAATAATAGGGATTTAATGTAAATAATATAATACTGCTTTGTCAAATTCAGGAATATGCTGAAATAATTTCGATATTTCAGACACATAGAAGAATAACCATCTTTTTAGGGTTCCTCCAAAGGGTAAAACGGAGCCCTAGTAACATCATCATAAATCTGTTGTCTGTCTGTCTGTTTGTCTGTTCGTATATCCTTCTGTGTGTCAGTCCGTACGTGTGTTTGTGTACGTGGTGTGTTGTTGTGTACGTGGGTTTTTTTAGCCAGTAGATAGAGTCAGTTATATAACTAATATTTGGATATACTTTTTGAAATTTTTTTTTATTGCCAAATATTTTTTTTCTAGTGTTAGATGTAGCGTGTCTTTGACTATATTTTATTTTTGGTTTAATTTTAGAAAGGTTTCATAACAGAGTCTTTCTCAAAAACTAATATTACTATCTTAAACAAAAAATACTAAATACGACGACTCATAATGTACTTTGCTAATTATATATCAAGTTTTAAAAAAGTTTGATGGTCCTAATATGAACGGAACCTTAAAAGAGCCAGCCCGACTCGCACTTGGCCGATTTTCATTCAATACAACTAAGGTTGACAGACAAGGAAGGGTACAAGGGTGATATTTGTAAGCGCACCACTAAAAGATTAATAATAAAGATTAACTTTTGTCGTAATTTATTATTTAACTAATTTGATTAATACGAGTATATCTTAATCTTGATCTAAATATTTAATTTATTACAATGAATTAGATGTATTCATAATATGCTTTGGGTCATTCATTGAGTGAGGTCTATTTTTTATGGAATAGGTGTGACAAACGAGCGCACAGTCCACCTGATAGTAAGTGGTTGTGGTGACCCATAGACATCTACACCCTTCCTCAATTAAGAATTAAAATACAGATGCATTGTCACCCCTGAGGAAAAGGTAAAATATCTCGTTTTCAGTAAAAGTTTGGTTCTTTACACTCACCATACAAAACGCAGCAGCATTAAGCTGCTATTTTACACAGATATTCCGTGAGAGCGTGGTCCTTCTCCGGTCGAGCCGACCCATTCGCGCTGCAACCATAAAGCTGAAGCGTGGCTCTACTTGTACAAGTAGGTTGTATGTTCAGCGGTGCATCAATGGTGATGATGATGATAATAAGTCATAATATAATGTGAAACATTATTCCGGTGAATGCTGGGGTCCTTAAATGTAATCTCCATATCAACCTTCCATCAAGAATCAAAATGCAAATGTGTTGTCATACTCGTGAGGACTAAAATGGAGGGTCTCAGTCTCAGAAGGTCATCGGTAAAATGAGGTACGAGAATCGGTAATCATTTTTACTGAAAATTGGTTACCGATTCTCGTAACTCATTTTCAAAACAGTAATACTATTTTCATGAAATTTTTTGTGAGAACGTGGATCTAGCGTAAGTCTACTAGGGTAAGTCTAATGCGAACAAAAATCTCAAAAATTAATAGGCTGGGGACAAACAGTAGCGTTAATATTTTTTTATAGGATTGGATGACAAACAAGCACACAGTTTACCTGATGGTAAGTGGTTACTGCGGCCTATAGACATCTACATCTATCCTCGTTTGCGAATGAAAATGCAGATGCGTCGTCACCCCTGACGACTAAGATGGAATGCCTCAGTAAAAAGGGTCTCCAGTTCTATACACTCGCCATACGAAACACAGCAGTGTTAAGCTGCTATTTTACGCTGGTATTCTGTGAGAGCGTGGTCAAATATACGGAATGTTTTATATTTAATCGTCAATCTGTAATTTTTTGCTAGGTACGACTTTTTTTCTGTCTAGTACTCCGACTGAGTAGGTACCACCCTCCTTTCTGCCACTTAATAACATTGTATGCACTGCTTTCTTGCAGTCGAAAGTGTATAGGGAGATAGTGTAATTTCTGGCTGTTAGTCATTCCATCTTAGTTTTCATAGGCGGTAACGCATTTGTGCCTTATTTGTTTGAAGTTAACCGCAGGTTTGCGTGAAATGCTGTAGTCACTTACCATCAGATGTAAGTAATCCCAGCGTCAAATAGCAGCTTAACACTGCTGTGTTTCATATGGTGAGTGTAGAGAACCGAAAACCCTTTTTACTGGAAAAGAGACATTCCATCTTAGTCCTCACGGGTGACAACGCATCTGCATTTTGATTCGCAAACGAGGATAAATGTAGATGTCTATGGGCCACAGCAACCATTTACCATCAGGTGGACTGTGTGCTCGTTTGTCACCCTATCCTATAAAAAAGTCTTGTATCACTTCAGTTTTATATTGTATAAAAAAATCTACATTCAGGCATGGGTGGAATGTGTTATTTAACTAATTTTAAGCTTATGTACCTCATACTACTGCCGCGTTCGCTCAGGAACAGAGCCCTCGCCATAAATTTCATAGTACTTGCACATTTGAACATGATTGATTCCTGTAGAACACCAAAATTTTTATTTGCAATTTAAAGCATTAATTTTCCACAAGTTCAATAGCGAACGAGAACATGTAAACCCACACTGGAATACCTTGTGAACTTCCCTGCTATATTACCATTTTATATGTTGTTACTTTGCTATAATATCATGAAAAAGTTAGAAATGTAAAAACCTTGCCTTGCGGTGGCGACGTAAGATAATTCGTGGAATATTATAAAACAACTAAAATTTTTAGAAAATCTGTAGTCAGCCGACTAATCTTTTAATGATCATATTCAATTACGCCACTAGGCAATATTATAGGATGGCGATAATTAGCTTAAGTTAATTAATTATTTATTAATTTAAAGATTATTTAATTTAAAGATTACTATTCAAGCTACACTACTCAGGAAATCCTTAACTGAAGACATTAGGAAAGCATCAAATAACATAGCCTTCAAAAGATTGGTCCGGGAACATCTTTTGAAAACAATGTTGTCAGCATATATATATATATATACGAGTATATATATATATATATATATACTATATATATACTAGCTGGCCAGGCAGACGTTGTTCTGCCCTTTCCGACGACCCTTCCTATGAAAAAATCCTTAAATTCGCAATAAAAAAATATTGATATAAATAAAAATAAAAAAAAGTTATAAGAATATCGGGATAAAAAGTATCCTATCTCTCAAGTTGGACCAAACTGAATCTATTTTAGGATAATCTTGTTTAGGAGTTCATCGCGGACAAACAATGTGACTCGTAATTTTTATATATAAAGACATATATATATATATATATATATATATATATATATATATATATATATATATATGTGTCGTGTGTATTTATTAAGGACAACTATTATATATGGATTATTATGAATTTTTTGCATTCATATGCATTTATGTAATTTACAAGCTTTATTTTAATATGTATTATATTTATATATGACGGCTCCGTGGCGTAGTATCTTAGCAATGAGTTGCTGCGCTGGGGGGCGCGGGTCCGAATCCCGCACGGAACAAGTATTTGTATGGCCTACAAATTGATTTGATTTTGATTGATTGTTCCGGGTCTGGATGTTTGTCCTTGTGAAATTTGTGTTTGTAAACTGCCTCCACGATACAGGAGAAAATCCTAGTGTGGGGGTAATAAAAAAAAATAATAAAAAAAATATAAATTTAATATATTTGGTTATTTATGTCATCTGCCACTAAGTTTTTATCACGCCACACATTGACTGGCAGAGAACGCTAACCGGCATTAGTCCGCCCTTTGTAAACTTTATGGTTAGTACAAAAAAGTTTTCAATAAATAAATAAAAAAAATATTACTATATATTTGCAGGTAACTATAAGATTTTTCTCAACTGTTAACCAATGAAGTCCCTCCCCCATATCCCGTTTCCGCGGCTGCTCTGATGAGCTCTTCATCCTCCCGCTGCGACGCCCACGCAACACAATAACTCACCTAAGGCGGTATCTCTCACGTAATCCCGAGTAAGCCCGGATTATGGCCGTTAATCACGCGGAAATTAATTACAAGTTTGTATTTTAATTGTAGTACAATAACAAGAATTACAAAGTTGGGTGATATTAAGATGTTTTGTTGTAAGATTTGTGACAAGAGGCGTTGAGGTTTATTATACGTGTATTGTGTATTATATATGTATGTATTGTATCTTTATTATATGAGCATATTATATACATATATATCTGTAAGTGATAGTGTAACTTCTAAATAACTTGATCGATGTCATAGAACATCAAATATTTGATTTTGTCGAGACGATAGTTCATCGCTATACTAGGATAGCGCTGTAGTCAATTTATTAAAAAGTTCTATTTTTATGGTGGCTTATATGTTGGTTTAGTGCCAAAAAAGAAAATCACGGCTGTGATCGAGTTATTAATAAATGTTATAATAACACTAATATATAATATTATATGATGAGATTTATGTTTCACGAATTTAAACTTTAAAATTAGGAAATGACGGCTCGATAGTACAGGAACCAAGCATTAAAAATTTCCTTTCACAAGCATAAAGTGAAGTGAAACTTGGCATCATTTTGTTACTTATTAAAAGTCGATATTCAAACCGATTTAAAGAGAATAGAATAGAATGCGAAATAGCAACGACTCTACATAATTCTCAATCATCATTTTAATCGATATTTGTTATTGTTAAACAATTTCACATTGTAATATTCTGATTATAGAGATTATTTTTGCCTGCGTGCAATGTATTAGCTTAATCGTTAATAATCTATTTTAAAATCCATTCCTCAAGAATACCTTTAATAGGGTGACTTTAAGACATGTATTCATAGTTTGGGTTGCAAAAGGATTAGATGCAGGACTATTCGCTTTCAAGTCTAACTTAAAATTGATTACTAAGTATCATCTTTTAAAACAGTCAAGATGATCGCCTAGGTTGTCCATTTTCTAGGTTACTTGTTTTTTGTCAATAGTGTAAGAGAAACGTCTTCAATTATATCGCTAATTTTACAACTCATATTTTAATTTTCCTATCCAGCTGAGGCTGTAGTCAAAGTTTGCTTTTAATATTTTAGCACATGAGTGTAGTCAACTAATAAAGTCGTATATTTTATTTATGTAATGGATATTATTAGAGTTTGAACACATTATAATTAACTGATTTTAAAGTTGAGAATTTTGCAAAAATGTTAAAGATATTGTTATCTGCTATTAGTCTCAAATAAAGCTACTCAATAAATTTATAAACACAACGTACATGATTTTGTACATGACGCGTAACGGAGCGCGAAAACACAAATAATTTCGAAATCCTAAACCAATATCGCCATTTCTATTCTCATGTCGCCTTCGCATGCAAGTAGACGGGTTAATTCGATTTGTAGCAAGGACCGGGGGCAATATTTTATCGCATCATGTGATCTATTCTGTCCCAGCAAAGTATAGTATGGTAAAGTGGGCTATAAAAAAGGTAATATCTCACAGTCGAACAGCGCCGTGAGCCGCGATCGTAACTTCTACAATGTTACAGCTCCACACTTGAACGGAGAATCGACATTTATATTATTTTTCGGTAAAGAAACTTTTAGATAACCATCCAAAATGTTACAAAATTGTACATGACTTTTCTTAATACAAAAAAAAAAGAAAATTGATGTTTTATTTAAGTATATTGATGACTTCACTAAGCTCCATTTTGTTTGTTAAAATATGATCATAATATCTACGACAATAATTTTGTGAGTAATGAATTAGACATGATACCTAAAGACTGTTCGTTTTTAATGTTGTTAAATTAAGAAAATATAGAGCTCCCTGGGTTCTGTCAACGGAAACTTTTTGAAACAGAAACTTTTTTTTAAATTCAATATAGATTATAGATAATACTTAGTGAAAGTCACTCTTTTGTTTAATTACCACTGGTTCGAAAAAAAACCTCTGTCCTGGGAAGAACTAGCAAGAAACCTAGCGGGACATTTTTTTAAATAACAGCTTACAATCATGTATGTTACACAAAAAATTAGAAATAGCTTGGTAGCGATCACCTCATTTCCGGGGGTTATTATCATCCATAAATTCTTTAATATTAATTATCATCATCATCATTACAGCTGAACTCCTGTCCACTGCTAAACATAGGCCTCCCCCAAGGAATGTCATAAAGCACGGTCCTGAGCCACCTGCATCCATCGACTTCCTGCATGTCTTACCAGGTCGTCACTCCATCTAGTGGGGGGTCGCCCTACACTTCGCCTACCGGTACGAGGGTGTCGCTCGAGAACTTTTCGTCCCCATCGGTTGTCGGTTCTTCGAGCTACATGGCCGGCCCACTGCCACTTCAGCTTACTAACTCGTTGGGCTATGTCGGTTACTCAAGTTCTACTGTGGATATCCTTATTTCTAAGTTTATCACGCAGAGAAACACCGAGCATAGCCCTCTCCATAGCTCGCTGAGCGACCTTGAGCTTCCTCATACGGCCAGCAGTGAAGGACCACGTCTCAGATCCGTAAGTCATCACTGGCAACACGCACTGGTTGTACAATTTCGTTTTCAGGTTTTCAGGTATGTCTAACGAGAAGATGTGTCGTAGTTTCCCGAACGCTGTCCAGGCGAGTTGAATCCGTCGATTGACCTCTCGGTCGAAGTTGGACTTACCTAGTCGGACTATTTGTCCTAGGTAAACATACTCGTCAACAACTTCGAGCTTAGTGCTCCCAACAACTACCGGCATAGGTGTGACATGGACGTTAAACATGATTTTTGTTTTGTCCATGTTCATCTTAAGACCTATCCGTTGGGAGACACTATTGGGGTCATTGAACATAGTGCTTAGGTCCTCCAGCGATTCTGCCATAAGGACTATATCGTCGGCAAATCGAAGGTGATTAATATTATAATAATATTATAATAACCCTTAATATTATAATAACCCTTTTTATAAAAACTTAGTTACTGAATCGGTGGAGTCGAGTAACTGGTACGTTGGTAATAATGATGTATATTACTTTAACTGACGATTTAACCTGTGTTAAGTTGTGAAGGAAAATTATTTGAGTCGACTAGCTGACATTACCAGCTTGTGCTGGCTCAAAGTATTCATACAATATAAGTCACAATTTGTTTTTAAACTATTTTTGTTTTGGTAAATATACTAAGCAACCAGTGAATAAAATATTTACTCCTTAATATTCTTCATAAGTTCGTTCAGATTTAAGTCCATAATTGCTATTATGGCTCTCTTCTGAAAAAATTAAAATACTCTTGCAATGACTTGCGTTTTCCAATAGCAAACTTCCATTCAACATTACGCTATACTATGGAAAAATTAAAACCTATTCATCCATTCTATCTTATTATCGACAGAGAAGGCGAATCATGTAAGCAATCAATCAAGACGTTGTTTTTCGACTAACATACAATAGAAGCTCACGAATCAGTAAAATAAGCAGCATCTAGTCTTATATACTTCATTATCGTTAGTGTCATTACAGTCTTTCACAAGTCCACAGCTGAACTCAGGCCTCCCCCAAGAAGTGCCACAAAGCACGGTCCTTCCTGCATCTCATAACAGGTCGTCACTTTATCTAGTGGTAAGCCCCTCACTTCGCTTACCGGTGTATGAGGCTGCCGCTTGAGAACGTACTTCGAGCTATATGGCCGGCCCATTTTCATTTTAACTTACTTCTACTTCTACTGCGGAATACCTCTTTTCTAAGTCTATCACGCAGAGAAACTCTGCTTACATAATTTAATGATATCGCCGTTTAATAATAATTCGACATTATTAGAATGCCTTCTTGCAGTAGTTTTTAAATAGTCATATCAAATGTCGTTCGAGGACGTAAGATATTCAAAATATATATTTATAATTATTTATATAAATACATAGATGTTTGTATGTGTGTATGTATGTGTTATTAAAATTTTTATTATTTAGTACGTGTTTATTTATAAATGATTTTATATTATCCATTATTTTGTTTTATATATTATAATAAGAAAAATACTATTTTCATATCACTCAACCACACGTATTTTTTTAAAGGTTAGGGTGACAAACGATCACACAGTCCACCTGATGGTAAGTAGTTGCTAAAGCCCATAGACATCTACATCTATCCTCAATAAAGACTCAAGATGCAGATGCGTTGTCAACAATGAGGACTAAGATGGAATGCCCCTTTGCCAGTAAAAAGGGTCTCCGGTTCTCTACACTCACCATACGAAACACAGCAGCGTTAAGCTGCTATTTTACGCTGGTTTTCTGTGAGAGCGTGTTCCTTCCCCGGTTGAGCTGACTTATTAGTACTACAACTATACTACTAATATAGCTGCAGCATGACTCTACCATGTAAACATGTTTTTGTTCTCTTGCAATATAGTCCATCCAACGGTTCTCCGGAAGGAATCGCTTTTTGCACCACATTTCTTTCTGTACATATTTAATTTTTGGGGTAGAATAAAATGTTATTTACCTATATATATATATATATATATATATATATATATATATAATAAGAATAAATGCAAAACTGACAATAAACCCTGTCATTCCATTATCCTTATTTTTACGAGAACCTAGCGTTCGCCGCCCGCCGGTACAATTTAACTCCAGCATCCAAACGCTCGTGTTTTACTACTGCCATTACGTAAATTTACCCACATGTTTATTTGTAAATATAAAATATATTGGCAATGTGCACTACGCTTATAAGCTTTTTATATCTTTTTATTATCTTACCGCCTATAATAAATCCAATTTGAATCCTAGCATAAAGTTCCATCTGTACATGTTCAATTTATGTAATATTATTTCACTTTAATAGAATAAAGACATTTTTGAAAATTATCTTTTTCTTTGAATTTAACATGGAGATTTCTTTTTGTAATTGTATTTTTTAACTGTATAATGCTTGCAGTAGTAACGGGTCGGCTGAACCGGTGAAGGATCATGCTCTCACAAAATATCAACGTAACATAGCTACATGATGTTCCTGTGTTTTGTATGAAATGAGTTAGGAGAACCAGAGAAATTTTATAGGGTAATTCATCTTAGTCTTCAGAGGTGAATCATCATCGAAGATGTAATTGTTTATGGGCCAGGGCATGCATTGTAATCAGGTGGACGTTGTAATCATTCGACTCATATGTTGCTTATTTAGAAATGCATACTCAAACACTTAACCAAATTTATTTAAACGAAATGTACTTAATAGAATACGAAGTGACGTTAAAAGTGACCATCATCTTTATTAAATATACCACAAATGCATTTAAAAGCCCTTTTATATGAATCTGTGGATATGCTCTGAAATAAGGCAATGTACGCAAATGTCTGTACATTAATCTACGCCTAACCCTTGCCGCTGAGCGCGGGCGGGCGTTGGGAGGCGCAATATGCCGCGATGACGCGCCGACAACGTTTGCATTATGGATGTCGGGGAACTTTTCGCGTGACGCGAGAAAAATGAACCAAGGCCCACCTAGATGGATGGTGAAACGATTTACTACGATTTTCTGCTACTGCGATCGTCTCGGCTTGCGGGAAAACCTCTCGCAACTACGAGTATACTGAGCAATGAGTTTTGTCTACATATTCTTTCGTTTAAATTAAAATTGTATTATAAAGATTATATATTTGTGAGGTATACATACTCCTATTTTTCTCTTTTTATATTTAAGTATATGGTAAATTGCTTTTTAAGTTAGTGTTTATATATATATATATATATATATATATATATATATATATATATATATATATATATATATATATATATATATATATTCCTTTGCATAATAGTGTTGATTAACGGTAGAGGCTTTAGCTACCAATTGATGGCCTATGACCTATATACTGACTCATATCGATATCTCTGGAACCAGGCCTAGAGACTTGAAATTTGGTAGGAATATTTATTTTACCGAGTAGAGGTCAGCTAAGAACGGATTTCACGAAAAACTATAGCTCTTATAGTTATAAAACTTGACCAGAATATTCTTTTTGGCATGTTAAAAATTACCAAGAACGGATTTTATGAAATTCCACCCAAAAAGGCAGTGCTGGGTCGTTATAATAAAAAAAAAATCTCTATATATATTAATCAATTGCTGTCTGTTAGTCTCGATAAAATTCAAAAACGGCTTAACTGATTTTGATGAAAAATTTTGTGTGTTTGAATAGGTCTCTAGATGGTTTAGATTTACAATTATACCCGGTAAGTGGCGCTGTTTTCTAGATCCAGAAATCACCCATGCAAAGCCGGGGCAGATCGCTGGTATTTAAATATTCCCATTAACTACTTCACGCAAGCCTACAATGCTTAAGTTAGAAATAGTTCACGACGATACTGAGATACAACTCCAACTTTTAAGTTTGCGCTCTGTAATATATAAGACCATAAGACCTAATTTAAGATATTATATAAATTAAGGGGGAGTATGCAATATATTTATTTTTAATTAGCGACCCGTCCCGACTTCGCCTGGGTAGGATCTATTAATGTGGCGTCATTTAATTGTTTTAAACTATCCATTTATTTTGTTGATTATTCGATTTCACAAAAAACGCCACGTTTCGGATAAAATATAGCCCAAGATCACTATGTCATTGCTCTCTATCTCTTCGTGAAGCTTCATCACAATCGGTTCAGCCATTCCGAAGATATACAAACATTTTTTTTTTATAAATTGCTTATCATAATTGCATGGAAATAACCCCCTGAGCTCAGGGGCTTAGCGCTCGCTGTAAAATTCACGGTACGCGAGCAACCTGGGTTCAACCAGGTTGCTCCCGGTTTGGGTTCAATTCCCGCCGGCACCAATGAAATTGTTAATTTTAAGTGCTGATTTTTTTTATAGGATCGGGTGACAAACGAGCACACAGTCCACCTGATGGTAAGTGGTTACTGTGACCCATAGACATCTATATCTATCTCAATAGACTCAAGATGCAGATGCGTTGTCACCCATGAGGACTAAGATGGAATGCCTCTTTGCCAGTAAAAAGGGTCTCCGGTTCTCTACACTCACCATACGAAACACAGCAGCGTTAAGCTGCTATTTTACACTGGTTTTCTGTGATAGCGTGGTTCTTCCCCGGTCGAGCCGACCGATTCGTGATACAACCATAATATACCTGCAGCATGGCTCTACCACGTAGAAAAACCACGTGCCTGACGTTAAAAAAAACATCGAATTGCCTAAACTTCAAAAACAGGAGAAGGTTCTCAATTCGACTGTATTTAATTTATGTGTGTTAACTTAGAACTTTTTTCTAGGTGAACCGATTTGGATGATTATTTTTATTTAAAAGCTGGTGCTTCTCACGTGGTCCCATATAAATTTGATCAAGAGTTATTCTTAATACTGCGTATTTAATTGACTTCGACTACATTGATGATGTTCTCATTTTATTTATATAGAAGTCGGTTGTACAAAATGTTTAATTTTAACACTTGTTCACTTCATATACAGACACTTAATTTTTTTATAATATGTAGATTTCAAAAATAATCTTTATTACATTGTTTGTGATTTGGTAAAAGTTAATAAATTAATTAACATACACGGGAGTTGTAAACACGATGCCTACTATTTCTCTAACACCCCTTAAGCAGTCTCTGCGTTTAGTAATTAAAGGTTGAGAGGCGCGAGGCGCCTGCAGTGTGGGGGCCACGGATCATATCACCTACGAATTAATCGGCCTCTGACGATTAATTAGCACCACCTGATCCCCGCAAGTGTGTTATTTACTAACACGTGGCTTCCATAAACTAACTGAGTTTGTGAGAATTAAACAAGAATTGTTTATATCCAGCATTGCTTTATGAATGACTGATAGAAAATAAATCTAATCTAATGTAATTAGAATTCAAACAATGTATTTTTAAATGTTAATTGCATTCAATTTGGATACTTTATGAAATTTTAACTAGATGGACTTTAATGTAGTTAAATTACAAATTTAACGCATTAGCTCCAAATTTAATATAATCGAAACCAAATAAATTTGTCTTCTAGGTGCTCCTATTCTGGATGAATCCTTTCAATGCTTTGTCTTTTTTTTAGATTTCGTCTTTTTACGGTAAATTTCACGCTTGTATGGTGTTTTCAAATCTTTGAATGCACGCCCCATTATGAAATCGTTTCTGGAAGTTTATTAGGAAAACTATGATCGAAATTCTAATTTATCCTATAAGAATTCGAATAGTTTGTAGAGTAATTTTTCTGGCTTTGTTGTCTTCAGGTACTACCTCGTTGTAAGAATTATTAGTCTTTTGTAATAAGACCGGGTCGGACTAGGATTTTCCGATATTCCCAGATTCGCAGAGGCATTAGGGCGAGCCCCTATCCAGACATAGAGTCAAGTATCAAGAGGTTGACATTCTGGATCATCACGGCATGGCGTGCCAGCAAAACGTTGGTCTCATCTCTTTATTGCCGTCAATGGTGTCGTTCGAAGGGCCTTAACTAGTGTCAACCTACCTGACCTACTTTAGAACCAAGGGGCTTGATGTAATTATGCTCATTCCTTGCAAAAACGGGAGCTCCTTAGAATGGGATACGACTTGTGTTGACACAATCGCATCTTCCGGCGATCACATACAAGGCAGGCGTGGCTGCTGCTGTATCCAAGTCTATCAAGCGGCGCAAATATGCAGCCATTGGAGAGGGTAGGAACGCTGGGATACACACTACAACATCGGCGATTTAGCGAGTATTTTTTACTTAAGCTTTTTAGTCGTTTGTTTATAATTTAGTGATTTGCATTTTTTTTATAATTTTAAAATAACATTACTCGTTTGTGACATCAGTTATTGTATCAATTATGTGATTGTTCATAAAAAGTAAAACTATAAAAAGTAAAAGGCAACTCAGTAAATTTTTCTTTGATCGCCTTTATTATCAGATTGAATTTTGAATCTCACGTCTGTATTTGAGTGACCGAACTTTACCGAGAAAAATTTATTGTATTATAATATTTAAAAAAATTGGTTAGTTATATAAATAAGGAGGTGTATATAGAAATATACGAGTTGAAACAAAATTGATGATTCTATTTCGACGCGTATGTTTTTGTGAATAGTTTAGACATTTTAATACGAGCCTTAGACCACTCATAAGGGTAAAAAAACAAAAAATGAATAAAAAACGTAGAAATAGAATTTACGAAACTCTGCGACTATTTCAATATTGTTCTTATTTTACATAAACAATAATTGAAAAAGAAATAGAGATTTTTAGTTTAAGACTATTTTTTGTTAACTTCCGTTCAAACTGCCGGGTAGCACAGTTTTAAACAATATTTTTGGTTAATTATAGCTAAAAATTGTACACATTCTGTAAAGTCAAATAGACCGAGAGGTACCAAATATAATATTTTATAAATTTATATTCTTACTACAATATAATAAAAATAAACTATATTTCAATGACTTTATAAATTAAATCCAAAACATAATTTGCTTTTATCCTTATACAGAGTTACGTTCGGGGCTCAATAAAATTATAGAGTCCTAATAACAATGAGCACGCCGTCCGCCTGACCCACGAACTGCAAATTCGAATTAAACATCATAAGAACAGAAACATCTTGCCAAGATCCTCTTCATTAGGTCCCGCAAATTGCACGGGGGGGGGGAGGTGCGGTGCGCGGGGGCAGTGACACGTCCCCAGCCTCTCCACCGTCCCCATCTCGTGTCTCTCCCATCCTCTATTAATAATGCAAATGAGACCGCAGCGTGGCCAAGAAGCGAGTCTCGCTTAATTCCGGTTCATTTGAGGTAATTGTCGTTGCGAGTGCGGTTTGCGGTCCGGACCGGGCCATGGCACGTCCGCACATCTAATGTCTCTAAGGTCTGCTTTAATGGACCACGCTTATGACTGTAATGAAATACCAGTTGTACTGTTTTGTTAAAGTTGCTCTGTTCTCTACATTACTATTCCTGCCTTTCTTACTTAATGTAGATCAATAATTTTGTTACGGAATTTCATTCCAATTATTAAGAATTTATGATTATGATTAAGCAGTTGCCATAGTGATTAATTGATTGCTTATGTAAACAAGTTTATGTAGCCATTTTTTTACATTATACATACTTTTATTGCAGCCTTAATAAACTGAATTGTGTTTGCACTTCATTGTTATTTAATTATCTATTATAAACCATAACTAAGGGCGGTTATTTAGATTAAATATGTAAAAAAAATGCCTTAAAGCATGCACAGATATTTTCTAATATACAGTTTAATTAATAGAACCAGATCCAGAGACGAGATTTATGAATCCAAAATCAGTTCAAACAGTTGGATGGTTTTTGATTTATGCTCAATCAGTGGGGGTTTTTGATTTATCCTGATTTTCGTCAAATACCACTAAATTATCTCCATTGACATTTCAATCCTACGGAAGTGAGAATGATAAATTTTTCTTCACCATCATCTCATTATGTATATATTGCTAGTCGGTTGGCAGACATTATTTCACCATTTCCGGCGTTTTTTGCAGTATAAATATAAAATTTATTAATAACTCTACCACAATGCCATCTATTCAATCTAACATATTATTGTGATTTTTTTTTTAAAGGAGAGGAGGCAAACGAACATACGGCTCACCTGATAGTAAGTGACTACCACCGCCCATGAAAAGCCGCCTTTTCTTGAAGGTCCCTAAGTCGTTTCGGTCCGGAAAAATCGCCGGTAATAAACTATTCCACAGAGAGATCGTAGGCGGAAGAAATATGAGTTATTTTGGTTAATAAATATATAATTTGTTAATTACTTGACTACAGCGCACCTATAGTATCCTGTTGTAGATATGAACCATCGTCTCGACAAAAAAAATATTGTGTTTTTACTTTAATCGGTCAAGTAGTTTAAAAGTTACGTGATCACTAACTGACGTACCGACAATTATATACCGGCCAAATTTGCACAGAAGGTTCAGAATAAGTAATATAAGTAAATGGTGAAGAAAAATTAATTAAAAAAATCTAAAACATTATATCCTATTTATCTTTTAAATACAGAATGCGTGATAATGATAATTTTAACTGGTTTTGCTGCGCAAGCACACATTCGTAAGGGTCGATCGGTAGGCAAAAACGTTGTTGCCCATAAATCACATCCAATTTGGGATAGTTACAAATAAAAGTAAAAGCCAAATTTACTCGTATTTTCAAAAACTGCAATAACGGTTTATCTTTCTGCCGACTTCCAAAAAGGACACGGTACCCAATTCGACTGTATGTTTTTTTTTTTTTTTTTTATGTGTGTTACCTCATAACTTTATACTGGGTAAACCGATTTCGATGATTCTTTATTTGAAAGCTGGTACTTCTTGTGTGGTCTTGTGTGGTTGATCAAGGTCAAACCAACAGTTTTTGAGTTATTGATAATATTTATTAATAATAAAAGTTATTATTGATTATTTTATATTTAAGATGACATAGTTATATCTTCTCCATCCATCCATCTATCCATTATAGCCCATAAAAGTCCATTGTTGAATATAGGCACATAGATTGCCTCATGGGGAGGATTATGCTATAGTTGCCATGCTTGGACGGCGCTTTGGCAACCGTAGGTTTTTGTTATATTGAGTTGTTAAGTCTGTCTATTAGTACGTATATTTTTTATTGAATAAATTGAATTTGAGAAAGCAAACTTTTCAATTACAATTGAAAAACATTTTTGTTGATAAAGAAAGAGGACAGTAATCTACGCAGCAAGTTTCTTGTGAGTCGTAGCGCACTGCTACGATCGATACGCATCCTACACATTTCAACGCTACGTCTTTTCTATTTCACTACGTTTATTTTTATAATGCTACGGATACTCTTTATAAAACCTTTGTTACTTCTTACTTATTGTTATTAAAATATTCATATGTAAAGATTATGTCATGGAGTGTTTTGCTACACAGTATAATGATAAATAAGAAATAATTCAAAAATTTACTGCTTTGAATTTACGTTCTAGAATTAAATTATCACAGAATACCAGCGTAAAATAGCAGCTTAACGCTGCCTGTTTCGTATGGTGAGTGTAGAGAACCGGTGACCCTTTATACTGAAAACGAGGCATTCAATCTTAGTCCTCATGGGTGACAACGCATCTGCATTTTGATTCGTAATCGAGGATAGATATAGATGTCTATGGGCCACAGAAAGCACTTACCATCAGGTGGATTGTGTGCTCGTTTGTCACCCTTTTACTATAATTTTTTTTTAAAGTATGTACTGAATACATTAAAACAATAATAGTTATTATTAATATTTATTTAGTTATGTTTTATTTTGTATAATAAATAATAGGTATATAATTTATTTTAGTTTTATTATACATATTTTGTAAGTATTTATACATTCCAATCAGAAGACTCCACCTACTTCCAATCGTAATATTAATAATAATACAACAAATTAAAAGCCCTATAAAATCGTGTTCTCGTGTCAAATATTTTTTACCTAAAACAAACGCGAAATAAAACGGTTAAACATTATGAATTTCGTTCATGAACAAAATTCTGCTAATTAAAACGACTTTGTGTACACACGAAAATAAACAAAAGAGGCGTAGGTATAAAATTCATTTCATTGCAGGCTTGTAGGTAGGTAACGCGGGCGAGGGTGCGACATACCAGAAGGGAAACAAAAATGGCGGGTTTGAGCAACCTCCGTCTTACTTCATTCAATATTTCATGTTGGTGTTATTTTAGCTATATATTTGGAATAGATTAGAATATTTTTATTCAATATAGATTACAAATGATTGTTAATGAAAGTAACTTTTTACTTTTATCAATGTTTCGAGAAAAAATTATGTCGCGGAACGTACCAGTAAGAAATCTATCAAGACTTCCACACTAACAATAAACTCAACATAAAATAAGTTTTACGATTATTTACAATAATCATTTAAGAAACAGCTTGGAAGCGATCACCTCATTCCCAGGGTTTGTTTTCACCCATGTCGTCATTTATAATATTATGATATCCTTGTTATAAAGTCTTCGTTTAGTTAAAAAAATTAGTTTGATGTACACCGTGTATATTTTCTGGGACATTGTTGTATAATATCATATACCTTGTACAATAAATGACTGACTAACTCTGTGGAGAAGAGTGACTGTTGTTTATGACTTCAATCGAGTAAAAGTTAGTTTAGATTATTTAAAATTTAGGATTTTTTTATTACAAAATGTCTTTAGCTGATTAAACTAAAATAGGTACTATTTAATTGATTTTAAATTCCATAAACTGGTTTATAAATTCGTCTATCAATATGATGTAAAATCGAATTTAAAACTTAATTTGATTTAAAATTCGTAGTTTTTAATTTCTTCTGGTAATAATTTAATATGAACATCAATAATATTTTAGTTTTATTGCTAGCTTGATCCTTCCTTGTTTCTTGGACTTGTCACCACGTGCCGGTCACAACCAGTTTTTCGCCAGAGGTTCATCTCTCATTCGTACACCGCGTGTACGTGATGTTGGCTTTTCGGTTTACCCTTTCTTTGTTCTTAAATTTATCACTGGTGTGTATTTTTGATAGATTCTAAAAATAAGTTAACTACGTAATCTGCTAAGATACTTGTACATAAAGTACTTGTTCATATTCAAATACAAGAGAAAGAAAAATGCTTTTTTTTCCGGACCGATACGGCTTAGGGACCTTCAAGAAAAGAGCTCACTCTTTTTTAAAGGACCGGTAGCACCTGCAATTTCCCTGGTGCTGCAGTTGTTCATGGGCGGTGTTAGTCACTTACTATCAGATGAGCCGCATGATCGTTTGCCTCGTCTTATATTAAAAAAAAAATCATATAACAACTTATTTTTCTTTTTGATTTTTGAGCTTCTTTTTACTATAAGCATGAAAGAGCTTGAACAGAATACAGATATTGTCAGATTGCGTAAATAACCCTCTTGGAATTTGTTGAACTTCAGGACTTTTCAAAAGAAGTCTTTAAGATCCTACAGTTTATATGGTGCTATTTGTCTGGGAGTTTCAGTTCTTTCTTACATTAAAATGTCAAACAAGACTGTAGTGAGTGATCATACACATCATGTATATTAATTATAGCCTTACCAAATCCTTCGCACCTTTGATGTTGATCCTCGTCGCTAATGTAGGTAAATTTAGTTTTAAATTAAAGATTAAAGATTAAAGAATGATGATCCACTTTTTCTGCCACCAGGGCGGCGCCACTTAAAAGTGAGGTATAATATTTGACAGTTTTCATATAGGGGAAATTAATTTGTTCGGAAAATGTAAAGTTTAATATTTCTTTCTGTACTATTAGCTAAATTTTGTATTAATAAAATTAAAAATAAATAAACCAAACCACAGATATTCATAAAAGTCGAAATATTTGAAAAAAGTTAAAATGTGAAAAAAATTAAAGAACAAACCACTTTCTCATTGTTTTGTGTATTAATATAATGCTTTGGAAACTGATAAACTTTTATTAACTGACTTCTCAATTAAATGACATTGTGTAACCAAAAACTTTAACTCAGTGTCAACTAGCGATATCTGGTGAGTAGAAAATTATTAGCCCTCATTATGTACTACGTAGTATAAAGTCACGGTACCAATATTTTTTTCTTTATAAAATTGAAGTAGCAAACGAAGATGCAGCCACCTGATAAGTATGTCGCTACTGCAGTCCAGGACACCTGTAGCCAATTTAAAACAAGATAAAATACCTCACAGGCTGCAACTACACTGGCTCTCTACACCACAGTGTTATATACAGCGCCATTTTTCGGCAGGAATAAGTAAGAGAGTGGTGCCCACCCAGATGGACTTCTAGACAGGAAAGGAGTCAACCACCTAATCTTTTTATCAACTCTAATTTAATTCACGAATTATTTTCCACAGCTGGTCTTCCATACAAGATGTACGGCGGCAACGAAGGCTCTTTAACGGAGAAAAGAAAGCAGCGGCGTATCAGGACCACGTTCACGTCCGCACAATTAAAGGAGCTAGAGCGAGCGTTCCAGGAGACGCATTACCCAGACATCTACACGAGAGAGGAAATCGCGATGAAGATCGACCTCACGGAAGCGAGGGTGCAGGTATGTTCCTATACTAATTGTTATACAAAAGTTTAATTCACATTACCGATTATCATATTTTAATGGACGCAACGAGTTAATCTGTTTAGCATAATAACGTCGATAAAAAATACGGTTGTCCCTACAGGCCGTCCCTGCAACTTTCCGCTAATTTCAAATGCAAAGCGACCCAAATTCCACCTAAAATGACGTTTTTGAGCTCTTCGAGCTCGAGTGGAAGGTCTTAAAAATTCAAATTTTTCAATAACGATTTCACTTGAACGAATGAACCGATTTTGATGCATACGGTTTGCGGCAATTGATGTTGATTTTTTGAGGTTAAGAGCTGATTAGATTTTGGAATAATTTGATATTATTAGTTTAAAAGTTATGTAGAAAAAAATTATTTTATTGAAATATTAATTTTTGGCATTTCTCAAAATCTATCCAGCCGAATCGATTCAAATTGACATGAAATCTAATGGCAATAGAACTTTTTCGAATGCCGTGAACCGCTTTAAGATCGATTACGCCGTTAAAAAGTTGTAAGGAGTTTACATGCACACACACACACACACACACACACGCACACACACACACACACACACACACACACACACACACACACACGCACGCACGCAAGCACGCACGCACGCACCCACACACGCACGCACGCACGCACACAAATTCACACACATACGAGGGATATCCTCGTAGGAATAGTAAAAATAGCTTCCTAGGGAAGGAAACTTGGTTTCCTTGCAAGGGTGCGGCGGTACTTCACGCCGGGGCAGCTTCTTACCTTATATAAAGCGCAAGTCCGGTCGTGCATGGAGTACTGCTGTCACATATGGGCTGGTGCTGCAAAATGCCACCTGGCAGCATTGGACTCAGTGGAGAGACGTGCTAAGAGGCTCATTGGTGACCTTGATTTGGTTGAAACCAATCTTTTCAGCCTCGAGCACAGCCGCAGAGTAGCCAGTCTCTCGGTATTCTATAGGATGCATTTCGGTGAGTGTGCGCAGGAATTACACGCCTTAATTCCCCCCTCTCCTTTCCACCATCGGACAACCAGACGGTCGGCGGGTCTTCATCCCTTTGTTGTTGATATTCCACGCATTAGAGCCAAACGGTTCGCTACGTCTTTTGTAATGCGTACAGCAAAAGAGTGAAATAATTTGCCGGCGTCTATCTTTCCGTCCGAATACAATCTGGGCGTCTTCAAGGCAAAAGTGAATAGGCTTTTGTTACGATAAGACAGTGCGATTTACCATCTAAGGATGCATCACCACTTACCACCAGGTGGGATTGTGGTCAAGCACTGGCTTATAAGAAATAAAAAAAAGGGAAAACCGGGGTTAAACCAATAACTTCGTTGGAAATCAATGATTTTCATAGCGGGAAGTTAAAGTTAAAAAGTACAGTTTTTAATTTCCTTATTAATTATTTTAACAACATCAATTAAAGTCTGTTACAATTTTTTTAATGGAAATAACGCTACTACTTGCTATCTATGCTTAAACGTAGGATTATAGGTTGTTTTTTTTTTATAAATCTGAAGTGACAAATGAACTTACACTCTTAACTGATGATAAGCGGTTGCTGTAGCCCATGGGTACCTCTGCAACCAACTTCAAATAAACAGATGCATTTCCAAATATGAAGACTAAGATAGAATACCTCGCAGCCTGACATAATATTGGCTTTCTATATCCTTAAGACTGCAACTCAGCAGTACAGGCACTTCTTTTAGGCGGCAGAAATACATAGGTAAGAGGATTAGGAAGAGGACTTACTCAGACGGACTCGTAGGCAGAAAGGAAGTAGACATATTAGTAAGTTTTCATTGCATTTCTAAATAATTTGAATGATATCATATTATACGTGGTAGAGCCATGCTGCAGCTATATTATTGGTATAGTTGTAGCACGAATTGGTCGGCTCGACCGGGGACGGACCACGTTCTCACAGAATACCAGCGTAAAATAGCAGCTTAACGCTGCTGCTGCTGTTTCGTATGGTGAGTGTGGAGAACCGGAGACCCTTTTTACTGGAAACGAGGCATTCCATCTTAGTTCTCACGGGTGACGACACATCTGCATTTTCATTCTTAACCGAAGATAGATGTAGATGTCTACGAGCCACAGCAATTACTTACCACAGATGGGTTGTGTGCTCGTTTGTCACCCTGATCCTGTAACAAAATCTCGAAATCAGTTATTCCACGACGCATCTGCATTTTGATTCGTAATCAAGGATAGATGTAGATGTCTATGAGCCACAGCAACCACTTACCATCACGTGGATTGTGTGCGCGTTTGTTACCCTTATTCTATAAAAAATGGTATGGCTTCTAACGACTTAAGATTGTATTTTTATATTTAAAAATAATTAATTACTTTATGTATGTGTAAAGTTATAATTTCTGATTGTTTATAGAGGAAAGGCATGTCAACATAAGTGTTAAGGGTTAAGTACACATAAAAGTTCCATTCACATCCTGACAGCAGTAACGAACGAAGCTAGCTCAAACAAATACATATACAATTTTGAGTATTTAGATCAACATTTTACTCTATCGGTTCAGAAAATGCTATTTTTTTTTCACCATACGTCACTGCATTTTCGTAGTCCAATTAATGTCTCGTAATTTGGCGTCGGTTGACGTGAGCTGAAAAAAACACCAGACGTTTCTCGGTTAATGCACACAATTTCATAATAGGTCCTCGTTTTTATGAAAGTTGGTCGGGTGACGTGTGATGGTGAATGTTTAATGTGATTCTGATAGGAGAGCGGCGCCGCAGGGCCAGAACTGATCACGTATCAAACTTGCAAGTGACTCGCCGGCGACGCGGCTTCGATTATTTAATATTCTTGAAGAAGTAGCTCCTAGCAACCTAGCATTACGAATTTCTCTTTTCGTATAACACAAAGTTCGTTTCGGGTTCTGAATTATTAAAATCAAAGCGTGACGTATAAAGATATTCATGACTTTGAGTTTTCTATAATTTACAATGGCAATTTGTATACCTATAAATTATTAGTTTTATTTATTTGGATTTTGCTTTTATTTTACTGTAGCAAGTAATGATTTACCAATATTCGTTGATTATAGATCCACTTTTCAAAATTTGTTTAATAATTTAATGAGTACTAATTTGCTAAGTTACTAAAATTACTTAAAAATTACTAAATTACTAAAAAGTACTAATTTAAATAAAACTACTTTTACGGATTTATGGCGTTTAATTTACTTAATATTAATTAATTAAATGCTGGAAAGCACCCGACGTGTGTATCATGGGTGCTTTCCAGCACCCATGGTATCGGCGGACTGAGGTGGTTGACGTCTCCATGTCAGAGTTAAGGAGTACGTACCTTTTGGAGTACCTTCAGATTTTTAATTATTAATTTTGGTCCGATCTACGCAAAATGAACTTACTGTGTCTTGAAGTCTTGCAGTGATATGCTTGGGTTTAATTTTAATTTTACTAACCCAACCTCCTTCTCTATTGATTTTTTTTATATGATAGGGTAACAAACGAGCACATAGTCCACCGATGGTAAGTGGTTGCTGTTGCCCATAGATCTATCTATCTTCTATCCTCGTTTGCGAATCAAAATGCAGATGCGTTGTCACCCGTGAGGACTAAGATGGAATGCCTCTTTTCCAGTAAAAAGGGCCTCCGGTTCTTTACACTCACCATACGAAACACAGCAGTGTTAAGCTGCTATTTTACGCTAGTGTTCTGTCAGAGCGTGGTCCTACCCCGGACGAGCCGACTCATTCGTGCTACAACTATACTACTAATATCTGCAGCATGGCTCTACCACGTAAAAAAAGTATATTTTTTAATTTCAATAGCCTCACCTATCACCCTTGGTAGGAACCGATGTTCTTTCGCGAGGATTTGTGGTCTATCAAATCTGATGTAATGACGGTGGCCGTCTAGAATATGATTACAAACTGCAGACTTCATGTCCTATACTAACTTAATTAAAATGAAGTAAATTAGACGTGATAAAATCCGTAAGTAGTTTTATTCAATGTGTAGTGTCTGTGTAAATTTAAGAAATCGCTGATGTGTTGTTGTTGTTGAATGTTTTATCTTCATGTATTTAATATTTGAAAATAAAATATGACTATAAATTAGTATAAAAAGTAAACACTGCTATGTAACCGCCCCGAGTGGCATCGAGCGCTCATTACATTAAAAAGTGTATCGGAATGGCGGAGGCCCGCCATAAATATCAGAGGCGGTCGCGTAATTCAGGCGCGCGCGACTCCCGATAATTAAAACTCGCCTGGAAAATGCGAATGCACATATAACAATTAAAATTGGGGAAAAGCCCGAAGTAAATATTGTAGTTATTTTATTGTTTTTGAACATACAGCATCAATTTATATTTTGGACGTGTGGTTTAAGTTTCGGACATTGCTGAAATGTAAATTTTTTTATTTTAGTGCAAAATGTACTATCATTTAAAAGCTTTTACGTTTATTCGCTGATAGATTTATTTTGATCCTGCGATCAGTTACTAACATCAAACAGTGCTTGCAATTTGTATGTAGTGTTTGTTATCTCAGTACAATAAAAGAAAAAGAAAATAGCTTAACAAGTATACTCGTAAGTAAATATAAATTCACGATGAAAAATTAGCGAGATATTGATGATGGGCGGAATTAGGAGAAACCTTTACCGACGAGCATGAATGCATACGTAGATACGAGTGTATATATATGGATGTAAAAAAAAAGAGGTATGTAAGGACGTAAGGATGGTTCCAAATGCAAGTCCTTAGTCTCCGCCTTCCTTCTGGGTGGCAGGCGGGGAGTTTAGGTGTGTTGCGTATGTATGTATGAAAATTCAAGCAATGGCAACACTTAAAATGACGATCATGTCATGCATTTTATTTATTGCACTCTCAAACGTACTTGGTCGCGAAAAGCAAATTTTTCTTCACACTGTATTCGTGTTACAAATTTCCAAACCACCTGCAGCATCACAGAGCAAAAGGAATCGTTTGAAAAATGACCAGCTGTTTTGTACTGAGCGTATTTTTTCCGTGCCCACGTTGTCATAGGGATGGGGCAATTTAATCCATCAAGCTACGTTGCACGGCACCGTCCGACTCAATAAATTCTATATAATCGCAGGCGATTTTGGTTTTATTGTTATCCCAGGACGGCGGGAGAGATTAGATCGCAGTAAAGACAATGTTAGGAATATTATCTTTGGATATTGCAGCTACTATGTGTTGTATTTTGTACTTTGTGTAGTATTTTAAACTATATTATCGGAACTCAAAACTATTGTTGCACTGTATTATTTTTGGTCTGGAAAGGAAGAGGGGAGATCTCCCGCCAGACAAGGTGTTCAGAACGAGGAGCGGCCAACGCTCCATGTGGTAGTACAAAACATGTTCTACATAATGTAGGGTCGTCCGGAAACTTAGATAATGTGATTATAGGCTTTCGGTTCGTTTACGTTTGTGGCACGACGACAGCGCCGCCACATATTAATTACCAGTACATAAGACATTTTAACCATGCTATGTGGCTGTGTTTGGAGAAGGCCCTTGCTTAACTGGTGAAGTATGATGGACTGCGGTGATGATAGCGACGAAGACATTTTGTGTCATTTAGTATTATGATAATGTTTTTTGACGGATTTCTATTACCGTGACCATATTCAAATACTTTTAGGAATTGCCAATCATTCTCTGTGTGAGTTGATTGTCACCTACAAAAGTTCAGTGCAATAACCCATTATTGTCAAATAAAGTCATATTTAATATTTAATTAAGTTTAGTCTGGATTTAAAGTAATTCTTCTCGGTTATTTTAACAATGCAGAAATTTTAAGTTTTTGTAGTTCTAATAAAATTCTCCTAAACATTGCATTTGTTCAAAATTTATATAGCAATAACACGTAACACTGCAGTATATTATCAGATATCTGGAAATATGTACGTCATATACAGACGTGGTTTCATGCATCCGTGAAATAAAGATTGACAGGACGGCCGTCGGGGAGGTGTCGGTTAAGACCAATCCCGTTTTCGGTCTAAGATCCGCTTGCCATCCACTAGGGATGCGTCAGTTTGTAAGAAATATTTAATATAATTACTCGCTGTTGTGCTTGGATGCTTCATGCTTCTTTGAAAATAATTCACTGTGCTTTATAAATCTTAGACAAAATAAATGAACTAGTGAAGTAAAAAGGGTAATTTTCATGCTTTATTTACATGTTGGGTAAAATTTACGTAAACGTTACGTTAGAAGGAAATATCGCAAGGGATCCTGAATGTCTGAGAATTAAAAAATATTTCTGGAGCATGTGGAATCCGCTACGTGCCCGTATTGCAATATTTTTTACATTTAAATTTAATTGATACTTAATAATGACATAAAACATGGATCGTTAATACAAAATCACAGTGTAATTTTAATTTAAACACAAATTCCAGTTTATCGCTTATAAGATAATAGGGAAGCAGCCCCATAGCAAGCGAGCGCGCAGGTGTTGGTCACATGTCGCCACGTGCCACACACGCGCGCACCAATGTTCACTTCGCGACTGATTGGATGCACTTGCCACAATTATCTGCTGCTTGAGTTTTAGTATATTACAGCGTTTGTTGTTATTATTTTATTGTTGTTATTTATGTTGTGATATGCTGTTTTTATAATGGCAGTCTGTTTGATGCGTATTGAGTTTTGCTATGTGATGCGTATTTGTGTTTTAAAGTGAATAGTAACGAAACAGCTAGCACTCTATCTAGGTGATGGTGAATGATTACTGTAGTTTTTAATAGCTATTAAACATTTCAAGAAGAGTCTCCAGGTGTGTGGTGTGAAAATAAAATCTATATACTCCAATAAATATACCTACTGTCACCTACCCTGATAGAGTCCGAGGCAGAAAACAGGTCCAAGTCTACAAAACATCTAACAAATAAATTAATTTTGCTGACGTTTTATGTATTTTAAAGAGAAGAACAACTAATAATATATTTTATTTCAATATTATTATGAATGTCTTTTGAGTGTTAAGACATAATATCTATTCGTCTATACATCTATACATCTATACAAATAAATCAAATTGAAGTGTCTGTTTGTAAAGTCAAAATAACAGTTATTTACTAAATGCGTATGAAAGTATATACAGTACATATAACAAAAAACTATTTTAATATTTTTATCTGTTTGTTTTTCTGTCTTTGTTTGTTCCTGTCTGTCCGATTTTTACGGGACTTTCACTGGCAAATAGCTCATGTTATAAGTAGTGATTTAGACTACTTAATTCTATTTTAGAAAACTAATTAGGGTTTCGCTCAAAAAATCATAACCCCTGAAATCCAATCGTAATAAATTCCACTCGGACGAAGTCGCGGGGTACAGCTAATTTTAATATGAAATTAAATGCTAAAATAACCAAAAAAAAATTATAATTACATTTAACGAAAATAGTGAGTTGTAAGTTTAATATATAAGTGCACTTCATTTCAAAACGATTAAGAAGTAGTGTTGTAAATTATAATAATGCGAAGTAAAGCTTTTAGTTAATCGCGAGGATTGTGGTTTACGTCGACAGTGGCCTCGTAATCACTTAGCGCTGTGCCCCTCGTGTTCATTTCCCTTGTATCTTGTACGAACATTTGAAATTAAATAAATCCACAATTTTAAATGAAATAACCTAGTGGCGTGATAGAAGTCATCAGCTCAAATTTTTTCTGTGGCACTCTTGCGACCTGTCCTGTCCTGTCGTGGAGACTATGGAAAACGACAAAAAGATACTCGTATTATTGGCTTTTGATAAATGACAGTATAACTATCCTGTAGAGATACGAGACTGCTCTCTCTCTCTCTCTCTCTCTCTCTCTCTTTTTTCATTAAATGACAATAAAAAGAGACAGATATAGATATAATTAATACTTAATTTACTAGTGGTTAATTAAGCGATAAGCTACGATTGTAAATGAGCTTATAGCTTTATCATTTAAATAATTTTTTACCCATTATAAGCTAGCGGTTGACTATTCTCGTGACGGTGATGCATACGAAGATGGTTAAGCGCACTGGCTTAGCTTAAAAAACTATTCACTTGTGACTCAAACAACCCCACACTTTAGTCACATAAAATGCAGACGCTATCAAATCATTCCTTTTCTGTACGAATGATGAAGCAAATCGTTTTAAGTGAAATTTTGTCATACATATCATCTGTGGCACTATTTTTTTATAGGATAGGGTGACAAACGAGCACACAGTCCACCTGATATCTATTATTTTTCAACCAACTTCAAAAAAGGAGGAGGTTCTCAATTCGACTGTAGAGTTGTTTTAGAGTTATCCTTAATAATACATATGACTTCGACTACATCGAAGATGTTCTCATTTTATTTATATTGAAGTCGGTTGTACAATATTTTTTATTTTATCACTTGTTTGACATAATCTCGTTGAATCGTAGTGGTTGTTACCTTTTTATTTCAAATATTTTATTGATTTTCGGTTCGATTCAGTCATACTTTAGTTAAAGACTTTAGATGCGATGATACATTTTTATTATAATAAAATATCACTAGGAAATCAGCTCTAAAGAGTAGACTTCAAAAATTATTAGCTACTATGAAAGCTTATAGGATAATATTATCATGTTAACGTTTAATCTCCACGACTAATCAAAGTGAAGGGCGTGACATTCGATACGGTACAAATAACTACTGTACCAGCAGACTGCACTCTATGGGAAGTAGCGGGAGGAACGCTCGATTGAGCTCTCGCGCCATGTCCCTCCTCTCCCACGGGATAGATGTACCTACTGTCCAAAGATCAAACGATAATTTGCTGTGTGTAATTGATTAACATCATTTTTATTTTCTCACACTTTGACCACCCTTCTAACAGCAGTCGGTTTTGTATCAGTAGAGAAAAATTAGTGTTGGATAAAATCCATATATTTGTATTTGCTGCAATGTTTTACAATTTATTAACATAAAATAACTACAAAGAATACCAATTCAGTGGAATACCAGCATAAAATAGCGGTATAATAGTGCTGTGTTTTACTGCTGTGTATGGTAAGTGTAGAGAACTGGACACCACTTTCACTGGAAACGGGGCATTCCATCTTAGTCCTCATGTGTGACAACGTATTTATATTTTGATTCTTAATCGAGGATAGACGTAGATGTCTTTTGGACTGTGTGCTTGTTTGTAACCCCTATTCTATAAAAAAATTTAAAATGATCATATAACCGAACTCACAGCAGTGTAATGATAATAAACGCTTTTGGGCGAGAAAAGCTCCATTCTTCTTGACAGTGGCGGTGACCTTCAGACGTGGACATAATTCTTATAGAAAATTAATGTCCAAGGAATAATATACACTTTAACAAATTGTACAAAATATTTTAACATCTTTCAGACACTTATCGTTTTCTTAATTTTAGTTTTCAATATCATATTGGTGATAAAATATTTATATTTATCACAAGGAATGTGCAAGACGTCGGGATATGCGATCACTAATCTTGGCAACTATGGCAATGGTCTTCTAAATCTATCTCTCTCTCTACTATGGAAGAGTTTCTTGTGAAACCGAGGGCCTAACAATGAAGAAGAAGAGGGAAAACATTTAAATATAAGCTTTTATTCCTTATCTTTCCTGTTTTTTATTCTTAGCCAAATAAAACTACTACATCCGTTATCGTTACCATTATAGCCCATCAAAAGTACACTTCTGAACATAGGCTTTCCCTAATGATTGCCTGAGGATTTATCTAGTATGTTCTAGCCCTGGATCTTCGATATACCTAAAGACACACTTCTAAAGGTTCGTCTCATTTCTAAAAGGTCATATCGATGCTCGACTACCAGATAGCAGAAAAAAGTTGCCCTTAATTTTTTCAACACAAAATATTTATTTATTGACGAGCATGTGAAAAATCAACAAGACAGCAAGCAATTTAAAATGGGAGTTAACAGTTTCGTAGCGGGGGATAAGCTGTAGTTCTAAAGTACTGAAAATACGGCTAAAATTTGTATCTAACGTTGAATCTATTGCTTTAGCTATATTTAATTAATAATTACCTACTTATTAAAATCTTTTTAGTAACTATTTTTAAAATCTCTTCGAAAATGCCCTAAATAATGAAGGGTATGATATCCTCAAAAATTTACATCACAATTTTCGTGAGTTATGCTTTCCTTTGGCAACACTATCCAATCGTTAGTAGTGCTAATAGGACATAAATTTCTAATAAAATCTTATTCTTTAGTTATATAGCGAGGAGTGTAACAAATCGTACCAACGTAGCAAGCACTTAAAGCGATTAAAAAGTGGCGCGAGTCTTTGTATAGGGCTACGATGGCACATCGTAGAGGATATCGTAGACGGTGCCATTTTCTAATAACAATTAAGTAAATAAAATGAATACGTAACAACTTTTGATTACTTTTTGTGAGGAAGTTAAAACAAATAAAGTAAAACTATATGGTTGTGGTTTTAGTTTTTTCTACTTATATATTAACATATTTAGTATATCTGATGTTTTATTAATTGTTAGCTCAAAATTACCAAAGTAACTTACTAGAAAATTGTATCAATAAATATTGTATTACCAGGCTTTATTGTCGGCCAATTTTTTTTTTGCTTTATGTGCTAACATAAGCTAGTTATAAAATAAACTATGTGCTCACATGGAAGAAATAATAGTTTAGGCATTTCAATTCGAGAAATCGTTTCACTAATCTGTTCTCTCATGAGAGAGAATGTTCTGGATCAGTGATTATAAATTTAACACTTCACCGTGCTTTTATGCTACCTTTGACTGCTGGTTAAATGCATTCTTTTCCAGTTAAAGTAAAATAACATACATTTTAAAATACATAATATTTCACTTAACCTATACTTAATAATAAAATATTATTAACATTACAAAACTGCCATGAGGTGGCAATATTATATAAACTATCTAATATATATTTGGATCCGTGGTAATCTTAAGGCTTCCCATAGATTGTGGTACAATCATCTCATTAGGCTTGGCGTAAAATACGTGGTGAAGCCATCCTGCAGCTATATTATGGTTGTAGCACGAATGGGTCTACAGGAAGACTGTAGACTGTAGACTGGAAGACTACGCTCTTACAGAATACCAGCTTAGAATAGCAGGTAATGCTGCTGTGTTTCGTGTGGTGAGTGCAGAGAACTGGAGACCCCTTTTACTGGAAAAGAGACAGCTTCATTTTGATTCTTAATCGAGTACAGATGTAGATGTTTATAGGCCACAGCATCCACTTCTTGTGTTATCTACTAATATCTGTGTTTCATACATTAATGTGCAGTTACAAGTAAAATACAGCTTGCTTAATATATGAACCTAAATATTTAATGAATTACGCTCGAATTTCGACCACTTATAATAGGTAAATACATATAATAAACATAGAGGTAGGCATTCCTTGTGTGTCACCATCTCTAAGTATTCGTAGAAACACAGAAGCAATCACTCATCCGCAACGTAGTCATATTAGTCAGGTCAAACGTTGTCGAATGTTTGTCATCATCATCACTTACAAGTATATGACATCGGATCTGGACACTTGGGAGACGGATTGACGATCGTGGCACTAGACGTCTTGCACTTTTTAGGCAACTCCCCATCACCGATCTAGTTTTCTTTTAAATAAAATAAGGTTGACAAACGGGCACACAGTCCATCTGCTGGTAAATGCTGTGGTCTATAGATACCTTCTGTCAATCAAGATTCAAATAGCAGATGCGTTGTCATCCCAAGATCTAAAATGGAATGTCTCTTTAATAGTCAAAATTGACTCGGCTTCTCGTAGCTCACCGTACGAAGACAGCAGCATTACGCTGTTATCACTGTACAAGCGTAATTCTTTCCCGTTTGAGCCGTCCCATTCATGCTGCAACCATTGTACCCTGCAACATGACTCTACCACGTTCATAGCTCGTAGAAATCGTATCTATTAAATATTTATCATCATAGCCGCCACTCCCACGCGATTATTTTTCATTTAGCTCGGTACAAGTGCAGTCCCATGGGACACAGGATCAAGTGTACCGTCGCCCCCATAAACAGAACTACGATTTGAATGTGAGAAATTTACTCCGCGCAATTTCGGTCGTGTCGACGGCGTGCTTAGGGATTTGTAATTTTCATTTTCGCACGATAAAAATGGAGGACTTTACTATCTAGTCTGATTAATGATATATTGGAATATTATAAAAAATGAAGTTAATTATTCCGTAGTTATAAATAAAAGTAATTTAAATGATAAATCGTTTTATTTTTTAAAAGTACATTTTAATAAAATTCTAAATAGGTATTGTTTTAAGGATTGTAAAAACAAAGAATATTATTTTTTAATATAATGAGGGCCCAATTTTTCTTCTAAATCTAAATCTTCAATCTTATTTATTTAAATAGTAAAAAAATGCCTTATTTAATATTGAAACATTTAGGCGAATCTGTGGTGATTAATATTGTATAAAAACGATTTAAAGGTTATATTATTAAATAAAAAAAACATTTGAATATTAACCTACACGACTGAATAGGCTAGGCTGTATGGTCATTGATCATTGCCTATTCCGAACGACATTGAACTTGGAACTTCGAGTTTCAAGTTGTTAATTCTAGCATTTCCTTCCGTTCATTAGTTATAATAATTTTTATTAGATAGTCTATTATTGTTAGTTTACTGTTAGTAGTTTAGACTTAAGCTCTAAATAAGTATGTGTTTAGTATTTAATCAAACAATTTAAAAGTTAAGTGGAAAATTAATTTCCAAAATCACGTCAGCATGACTGTAATAATAATAATGTAGTAAAAAATTCCTCGTACGCTATACAAAACAACAAGTTCATCTCCTTTTCAGTTAGCGTGGGGGAGCATAGGCGACCCGTCAAAAACTATCATACAATAAGGAATATATGGATATCATAAGCGGAGCGCTCCGCCGTCCCGCACAATGCCAAATGCTGTAAAACAATTTATGGACAGCGTTAATGACATGGCGATGATATTATAATAAGATTATTTTGCGCTATACCACACTGAATATTTGATTAGTATGAAAATTACATTTTCTGTAAAATTACATGTTAACAAGAGATTTTTATTTTTTATTTTATTTTCAGCTTAATGGATTTTTATTTATTTTCCTTGCCCATTTTTGTGATAAATAAAGCGAGTACGTTTAAAAAACCAAAGTATGGTTATTGCATTCTTGACCGAAAATTTATTATATTATACTTTAATTCATTGCATAAACTGTTTTGCTGACGTATAAGGAACATTAAATGAATTTATTTTCTTTCTGTACCTACATCTGCCTTAATGTGTCATATGTCCTTGACCTAGTATGTATAAACACTATAATTTTCAGATTTATCATCGTAAACTGTATTATAAAAAGAGTTACGAGTATATTTTAGCCGACTTCAAAAAAAGAGAAGGTTCACAGTTCGACTGGTTTTTTTTGTATGTATGTTAAGTGATATCTTCGCCAATTTAGACTCGATTTTAAAGATTCTTTTTTTATTAAATAGTTTATACTTTGTTGTTCTCATATAAATTTAAAGAAAAATAATCCCTTATTAAGGGTGATAAATAGGGGATGAAGTTTTTAATGTAACTATTTAAGATTGGGATATTCCTTAGTTCGTTTTCAAAAGGGTAGTTTTACATTCTGATGGCAGGAATATAATTCTTCTATATACTATGGCTTACTTCTGACTACAGAATGTTAATTAATTTTATTCTTTTTAGTATCTTTGAAGTCTGCTTTTACTTTCTGTTAAAAATTATTTTTTCGATACATACAATACGGACACAAAACTTTTTGACACTTAGTCATAACCAGTGGGGTGTTAAAAATATGTCTTAAAATAATGATAAGTATACATACAATACTTTTTCAAGTAAGCTTAATCTATTTTACTATAATATTACTATAATAAAACTCTGACACGAAAAAAGCTGTGAACCGATTTGGATGGGACTTTCACTGGCAGATAGCTAATGTTATAAGGAGTAACTTAGGCTACTTTTATTTTAGAAAAGAATTAGGGTTTCGCGAAAAAATATTGAAACCTAAGAAATCCAATCGCAATAAATTCCACTCCGGCGAAGTCGTGGAACATCTAGTTTTGAAATATATTACAGAGTATTCTATAGTATGTGGTGAAATTTTAAAATGCAACTCAAATTCTTCCATCCGGAATATAAATATTTTAAAGGAAAAATACTAACAAAGATAATGTGAACAGAGATTTTTGCATGTCATTGTCGCATTTAGACATTTTTTTTCAGTAATACATTAATTTTATTTTTTAATTTTTGCATTATCGTTTATCGTTTAAGCCTATGTGCAAAAATAAATAATTGTAAAATACTCGACATAAGGATACTTTTGCGCCCCAGTTTTGGGCGATGTGACACAAAGCGATTCTCTCTCAAACCATTTAACAGCAAGAGACAAGTGCCGATTTTGTGCATGCGTTAAATATATTTCACTTTAGTTCCCCACGTCACATTTATAACCATACATCGCGAGTCATTTAATGCTCACTCCGATTATATAGACTAACATTTAGTATTTTAGTAAATCAAAATGCACGTTACACATCTGTTCAATCATGTTATATTTTATTTTGTATACTTTCGTATAACTTTTAGAAATGCGATATTTGATGAGTTTGATTTATATTGATGACACTTATTTGTAGACCTGATCCAAATTTTTAATTAAATTATTTATTATTAATTTCTTATACTTACTCTTTATGTTTGCGTTGTTGTGCTTTTTACTTAACACTTTTGTAAATATACTGTGTAAATAGTAATTAATGGATATGTGTTTTGCTATTACATATATATATATATATATATATATATATATATATATATATATATCTTTTTTAATTGCATATGCGTGAACAAAGAACTCTTGGTGGACTGGTATGGAATGCCCAAAAGTGTTAATTCCACCAATTGTATATATTATATAGTGCATTGTGCAGTGAATATTTTAAATTAATAATAGCTAAGCATAATAAACTTAGAGAACATATGCACCGCGTAGTTGTGGAGTAAGAATACCCCACTACCACATATCGCCCCGTGGCTGTCGTAAGAGGCGACAGGGGGAAATAAAACAGGAGATGGGCAGCGGCATCTTCTTGATAACAACTTAAAGTAATAAAATAAAACTATGGTTACCAACATGGCAACTAAAATAATTAATTCTAGAAAATATCAAATTGGAGACATAATATCTAATTTGAGATAGTTTATTGGGAGGACTTTTGGCTACTAATAACATTAAATAAAAGTAAATAGTTACACACCTCTGTCTGAGACTCGATATTTTTTTTTATATTCTACTAAGCCAGCGCTTATCTATAATCCCACATGATGGTAAGTGGTGATGTAGCTTACGATGGTGAAGCGCACTGACTTAACAAAAGCCTATTCAATCTTGCCTTGAAGACACACACACACTGAAATCGGATGGCAAGACAGATGCTGGCAACTTATTCTACTATTGATATTTTAAATTTTATATTTTGATATTTTATTAACACGATCAAAAGGAGTGTTATTTATAAAAACTATTATTTTTTTTGTACCAACCTTAAAGAATTATAATATGCGTTCATTTCACATTAAAATAAATTATTATGAAGCTTTTAAGATGACATTACAATGTGCAGTTGCAATTTGGCACACAAATATTATTACCTGCACACTAAAGTCCAAGGATTCACATCAGTAATCTTAGTATCATATATGTCAGAAATAATTAGTCTACGAAATTTGTTATCATACAAGCAGCAAATTTAAATAATTAGCAGCAAAGGGTCACTTTTTTAGATACGTAATCATAGGATAAAACTGACTATACTTGTTTTAACAAACAATGTCATTCCTATATTACAGAATCGCTATTTCTGATTTAAGAGTTTTTATAATAGTTTATTACACGTCGAAGTGATAAAACTGATCAATATCCCTTTTTTCGTCAAGCTTTCAAGCGCATTGGGCTGCTAGCTATTCAGGTTCCATTATCAGGCAGTCATTTCCTCAGTAGAGCCGAGCTTATACTTATTTCGACAATTTTTATTAATTTATCATCTCATTTTTTATAGATTAAGCGTGACAAACGAGCATACAGTACGTGGCTCTACCACGTATAAAATGTTATACGTGGTAGAGCCATGCTGCAGCTATATTAGTAGTATAGTTGTAACACGAACGGGTTGACCGGGGAAGGACCACGCTCTCACAGAATACCAGCGTAAAATAGCAGCTTAACACTGCTGTGTTTCGTGTGGTGACTCTAGAGAGACCGTTTTTATTGCAAAAGAGGCATTCCATCTTAGTCCTCACAGGTGACAACGCATCTGCATTTTGATTATTTATTGGGAATAGATGTAGAAGTCTATGGATCACAGCAACGAATTACCATCAGGTGGACTGTGTGCTCGTTTGTTACTCTATCCTATAAAAAAATACTCGTACCATACCAAATTTTTTTCATGTTAAAGGTGTAGTTGACTTAGAAAAATGTTATGGGATTGGGCAGATGGCAATTTCTGAAGGATTACTCCATCGATAATATTTTCAAAATTTGTGAGATCTACTGTAGCTAATTTGCGTACCAAGCATGATGATTACGACAAATAGTCCCAGCCAGTGAGAGATCTAGTAATAGAGAATTCCTGTTTGATAACGATAACAATTATTTAATAATAAAAAAAACATGTGTGCAGTTTACACGCGGTAGAAGCGAAACCTTCAATAGAACAAATGATGAAACAATGTCTAAAATGAAAATATTTCACGGCAAATGATTTATTTAATTAGATAATTTTCAACCACAACATTTAACAACAATAAATGTTTATAGCGAATAAATTTTACAATCCTTATTTTTAAACTAAATTTTAGTGTAATAAGTCCAAAGAATATTTTCTTTCAGGTTAAATTGCTTTGTAATAGCGTCATCTACTTAATTCTATAGGTGAAGTCATTTTATCGAACAAAAATTGATTGACTCTCAAGATGGTATGTAAAATAGACGCTAGATGGCCTGAAGAATTGAAATCGTGAATTGTCATGAATGGATTGCATATGTCAATTTTAAAGTAAAGTCACAGCTAGTTCTCGATCATGGCACACGCGACTATCGTTTAGAAACATCTGCCGATCGCTATCAGTTATTTGTCATGTCACGTGCCTATGATCTTGTGATAACGAGGCATTGTACTGCGGAAGCTTCCAGCACCAATCACGGTGATGCGTCAAAATTGATTCAAATCTGTTCTATTTTTAATTGAACTATCGCGTAGGGAAGTATTGGTTGTAACGAATCGGAATGATTAATCGATTTGTTAACAAGTGGTACACAATACATGAGGCTTGAGTGCGTTACGTTATTTATAACTGTATGTTAAGTATTTGTAATAAATGAAGAGAAAATAGTAAAAAAATGGTTTGCTCTGATAAATAAAAAAAATAGTAATAAATCTCTATATATAAAAATCATTTGCTGTCCGTTACTCTCGCTAAAACTCAAAAACGGCTCGACCGATTTTATGTGTGTTTGAAGAAGCCGGGTCGGATCACTAGTAATATATAAAAGGTTCTTGTTTAGCAGCCTCATACTGGTAAATGAGGTGTTAGGTTGCCCCACCCCCGCTACATGCAATCACGATGTTAAGACATGTAGTATGTCGATGGATGAAGGTGGCTCTGCACCGTGTCCTTTGGTAAACCTTAAGGGAAGCCTATGTTTAGCAGTGAAATTCAAGAGGCTGAAATTATGATGATTATAATAATGAAATATTAATATAATATAAAAGAAAAATAATTAAAAAGTTAAAATATATAAAAAAAAACTTATCTTAGGTATTTATTAAAAGACAAAACAAATAAAAAAGTCAATGACGAAATTGAAAAAGTATGATACTTATATTTTTAACGAGAGAATAACGCTAGGGCTACAGAATACAGTAGAGGTAATGGAGCGCATAGTATGGTCACTGGTACATCTGTTGTAGGGTTCGTATAGATAATAACTCTTTGTCAAATCAGAATAAGACTATTAAAAATTCATTGAATCGTGTTGGAAATAGCTATAAAATGCAGTGTTTAAAATGTATATATTTTACAAGTTGTAATTGAGCGAAGAATATTATATTAAAATGTTTTTTTTTATTAGAAAACTTAGGTACCCTTAAAAATTTTCACTATCGATTTTAAAGATTATTTAATGATATATGTCTCTGTTTTCAGCCATCGTGCGACGCTTGATTGCATGTTTTTTCGCTCAACGAGCGTTTTCGTTCCTTGAGCCTAACATATTATGCATCATAACTAATATTTTACTATATTTAGTATAAAGGATTAATGTAAGGCAATAATTACACAAAGAAAGGAAGTGGGTTATTCATTCATAGCTGTGTAGGTTAAACAATACTTATACAATTCGTTTCTCTTTCTTTCTCTTTCATCAGTTAACTATTTTTGGAATGTTCCGACTTCTATATAATCGTGTCTCCATTATAATTTGAGTTATTTTTATGCAATACGGCCATAACGTTCTATGGTACTGATTCGCTGTGTGAAGGCGGTATGAGAGGAAAGTACGAGAGATATGAGAGAAAGGTAGCTTTTGTGAAGTACGACTTAAGGAGTGACTCTGAAGATCGTGTGGTTTCCTATGGAGAGAGTTAAAACAACTTGTATGTGTATTAGGCATACAAGTCCTAGACTTGTAGCGGAAAGCAGCTTCAAGTGTAAGACGTCTGGAATCGCGGTTGCTAATAAGCCCCGGTACGTGGCGATTACGGCAAATTCTCCTTACTATACCCAGTTGCAGTAAACTTTTTACAGGCTGATGAGAAACGTATTTATGCTAATATTTTTAATGCGTTTACATGGAGAGTATTATGGTTAAATTATGTTCTAGTCCCAATGAATAAATCAAATAAAACTGTCACAAAGGACAGTGACAGTTCTTATGATATTTTTGTCAAGTTTATCTCTACGTGACCAGCGTCAAACACTTGCTTACAACAAATTCACTATCTAGAATTTTAAATTATGTAACTACAGTTTAATGGGAAATGTAATGAACATTAATTTACCAGTATCTAAAAATGATTAATTCATATTGCAAACGGTAGCCAAAGTCCAAATCAAATAGGATGAGTTGCGATGACACACCTGTCGTTAAATAAAGGCCGTCGAATGTTCCGACATACGGCCTAAATAAACTACGCATTCATCTCTTTATTATGATGTGTTAATCCAGGATTATCAGCAAATGTTAACACATGTTACCAGTTAGTAAAAAAATATGCAAAACACTGAAACGACTTAGCGACCGTTTTAACCGTTACCAAAAACAAACTTTAGTGCTATAATACTTAAGATTTATTTCCGAAGGCCGGTACCGAGGTGCCGCAATTGGGTGGATTATTGAGGGTAGCTAATATTATTCCGAGGCGTTCAATGTTGCCTTTTCATCCACTAAGTATAAACAGGGGGGTGTGTTCGTATTTGATCGCGCTCGACCGCTCTGTCGGCGATTGATTAACTTTGTATTACTTCGCAAATAACCAGATTATATTAAAATATTTAAAGCATTACATACTCAAATAAAAATATATTATTAAAAGTCTTACATTTTTTTTTATAAATGAAGCAGGGCTTCAACTTTTGTTCAATTTTTGAATTTTTCGCATTCTTAGTTTTATTGCCATGTAAGTATTAACGAAGTGTAGTGAAATCAGGTTGCAACAACAACATAATAGAATATTAAATCATAAACTAAAAAAACTTCAAGAAAATCATATATAAGAGTAAGAGAAATTCATTCAAAATACTTTCGTCATCGACCAAAAACTATTTTAAGAGATTAAGACAACTTTTACTGCAGGCGGGAATAAAATATGTAATGCTTAAAGATAATTTACGTGTATAGTAAAATGTCAAGTGGTTTTCAAGTCCCTTGGGAGTTTCAGGGGTCAAGACAACACGTCGAATTGCACTCTATGAGGACATTTTTTGTAAAACAATTTGTACTGATTTTTCGACATACTGAGCGTTTGCTCAATTCAATTTAAAATTAATATGATTTTGTTACTCGGCTAATAGTGCTTTGCTCTCAATTTTATTAAAATACCAATTAATTTTAATTCCATAAATACAATTCATTCCGTGCCGTCTGGCTTTGACAACTTAAGAGCACCCATCAGATCAGAAACGCCAGAAAAATCGTATGGCATCAGATAGATGGTAGTATAATCGTATTTTTTAACAAACCAGCGACGGGCAGAAGCATATAAAAGCTAAACGTCAGGTAATCGTCAATGTGCCTGTTGAAGGACCACGCTCTCATAGAATATCAGCGTAAAATAGCAGCTTAACGCTGATGTGTTTCGTATGATGAGTGCAGACAACCGGAAACCTTTTTTACTGGAAACGACGCATTCCATCAGTCCTCACGGGTGACAAAGCATCTGCATTTTGATTCGCAATCGAGGATAGAAGTGATATCTATGGGTCACAGCATCCATTTACCATCAGGTGGACTGTGCGCTAGTTTGTCACCCTTATCCTATAAAAAATGGTATTTGCCCTTTTTTCCACTGAAAAATAAGACTCTTATTAAACATAACATACATATCTACAAACTGAGGGTGGTATATCTAATACGGAGACATGGAGAGGATCAAAGTGACGTCGCCGAGCACGGTATAGCCCGAGGCGAGCCGTGCTTGCGTCAATATTTGCCCGCCACGGCCCGGCTAATGAATACAATTAGATCATTCCGCGCGGCCTCACCTTTTTCATACGCCTCACAAATTTGCCTTCTGATGTGTTGAAGAGACACCGCTTTTAAGTCAATATAATATAGCGTTCCATATGTTATTTGCTTTTTTGATATTGTTTATAAAATAAATGTATAAAACTATTTTTAAAAGTAATATATTTTATTCACTACTAGCTGGCCAAGCAGATGTCGTTCTGCCTGTTCCGATGACCCTTTGTCCTATAAAAATTGCTTAAATTCGCAATAAAATATTGAGAGTCACTTATCGGAATAAGAACTGTCCTATCTCTTGAATTGGAACAAGCAATACACATTTACAAAATTTCATTGAAATCAGTTCAGTAGCTTAGGAGTTCATCGCGGACAAACAATGTGACACGTAATTTTTATATATAAAGAAGATGGAAGACTTTTAAAATCCCTTTGAAGCTGCGATATTTAGAAACTGGCGTAAAAGAGATTTTTTACTCAGCAAGACTAGATCAACCGCATAGTTGCGGTGCAAGAATATCCACTACCCCATATCATCTCATAGGTGTCTTACAGTGGTAAATAGAACCATTAGCTTGCCAAGGGTGGTAAGAGGAAACCTATGGGGGATACCTATGATTATCAATGGACTTTCGATAGGCTGTAATGGTAATGATAAATTAGATAGTTATACTGCCCTCTATCGGATGCTATAAGAATTTTTGTGGCATCTCGCATAGTTAACTCTTAGGAGACTCTCGTTAGTGAAAATTAAGATGCTAATAAGATATAAAAAGCATCAAAATAAAATACTTTTTTTCTATCATGTTATTTAGATGTATTTGGTGCAGATATATTTTGATAATTTTTTAATACGCTACTTGTGTACTAAGTAATTTTTCACTTTAATAATTAAATTAAGCATTAACTTTTCTCAATAAAATATTGTCTTATTATCAAGAAGCAGTGTTATTAGCATAAATAGTTTTTGTTTTTACTCTATTGCACCTACTCGTCTTTATTGAACAAAGTTCAGCTTTTCCTAAAGATCTTAAAAATGTTTCTCTTACATCACCAATTATGTTCTTTTTTAATTAGCAATAGGCTCACCCTTGATCTCCATTTGGTCCGAGGGCAAAGTTGAGGTCTACGATGTAGCGAGATTGCCCAGGAGAAGCCTACACACACGCACCTTGAAGAGGTTCAGGTTATACGCACTCGGAAAAAGAACTTGCCCTGTGTGAACGTGTCCTGTTATTTATAAATGGCTCTTTAAATATTTCTATTAATTAGTTGCTAGCAAGCAAGCAAGCAAGTTGAGTTTTACTCTGTCAGTGTTTTTATTCAAAAATTTCAGTTCTATCTTTCTGAAGCTATACCTCCTACACTAAAGTCTGTGGCAGAATGCCATGAACCACCGAATACATTAGCCTGTTTGCTATTTGCCCGCCACGACAGCGCCACATGGCGAAGCATTTGTTTATTTTAATACTCAAACATTGTTGCTCGCCATGTTTGCAGAGGGAACTGTATTAAACTACCCTTGTGGATTTGTTTAAGGTAGACGTTAGACGTGAAGTGGGTTCTGATGTTTTGGTCAAAATTATATATGTGGATTATTAAAATTATATATTGGATATATGGATTACCTGTAAAGATAGTTGTAAGTGTTGAAATAAATAAATAAATAAAATAAATAAATGTGTATTTTTAAAGTGTGATTCAACTATAAGAAAGTATCATTATGTATCTGCTATTTTTTTGGTTTACAAAAATTATAAAGTCTATCAAAGAATGGTTAAAAATTAATTAACTTTAACCTAATGTAAGCGACATTATGTTAATGTTGATGATCTTTTAATCTTTGTTGAAGAATTAGCCAATGTAATGAGGGTTGGTAGCTAGCACAGTATTATCAATATCTGTCACCAAGTAGTTGTGCATCCATTCTTGTCATTTTATTGAGTTTGAAAGGAATCGAGGATGAGCATGTTTTATTACAGACCTAGTAAACGTTCCTTAGTAGTCTTCATAGGTCATGATATATCTTTATTTTTTAGAGTTGACTATTTATAATGAAATTAATAATGTTATAACGCAATAATTTAAAATGAAATAAACGGACGCTATTTTTTTAAGCAATCGACTGGTCATTCACTTCTGTGTCGTATGAACGAACACAAAGTCGCTGAGCGATCTAAGAAAGGGGTATACGCAGGATTTCTTTATTTAATGGAACTCATAATGAGGATGTCCACAGCAGAACCAATATTACCTTATAACCGTTATTAGCTTAATTCTATTTATTACCCTATTACCCACCTAGTGGTAGGACTTCTTATCCGCCTAGTACTGTATCTGGGTAAATAGCACCACATATTTCAATTTAGATCGTAAAAAATGTAGAGGGAGACTTTAACTAGTGGAATTTGTATTTTTACTTCTAAATAATCGTAGTTTCTAAATAAATAAATTACTAAATACTATTCGTTGTGCAGTACTCCTTACCTTAATGATTAGTTACGCATGGTTTGTATGTCAAATGAAATGGCGGACCGATTGCCTCCATTGATGCAGTTCATAAATCAAACATTGCTCTAGATCGAAGCCACACTGTATAGTGCGACATCGTATCGCAACTAAATGCACTAAGTTTGTTGCGCTACCGCTCCGGCATAGCATACATCAGCACTAGGAATTAGGAACCGGCACTCTTTATAAGATTATAAGATTAAGATATTGGAAATTCCAGTACTTGTCTTCAACGGAACTGGAATTTTAAGATTATTTCGGTACTGGCTAGTTTTTTTTTTTTCAATTATACACTATCAGTGAAGAAGCAAGCAACAGTAGTCGATGGGCTACATAAGTATAGTTTTTAAAGGTAAAACGATGAATATAAATAACTTTTAAGTAGTCCGTGTAGTGGCGGTGTAAGAATATCCACTACTCCAGATTATCCCGTGGATGTCGTAAGAGGCGACAGAAGGAAACAAATCAGAGATGAAACAGAAACTTTTTTATTCAATATAGATTATAAATAATACTTATTGAATGTCACTCTTTTGTTTGATTACCACTGGTTCGGAAAAAACCTCTGTCCTGGGAAGAACCAGCAAGAAACCCAGCGGGACTTTTTTTTTAAATAACAGCTTACAATCATGATGTTACACAAATTAACAACACAACAAATTAGAAATAGCTTGGTAGCGATCACCTCATTTCCAGGGGTTATTATCATCCATAAATTCCTTAATATTATAATAACCCTTTTTATACAAACTTAGTTTAATAAAGTTTTTGAACTTTGAACAGGTCAAACTTTGTATATTTTCGGGAATTTTGTTGTAAAAGCGTATACATCGCCCCAAGAATGAATTACTGACTCGATGGAGTCGAGTAACTGGTACTACTAGCTTGTGTCTGTTCCTAGTATTTACAGAATGAATATCACTTATTTTTGTAAAACTACTTTTATTTTTGTGTACGTACATTACATTTTCATAAATGTATTGAGAGGCCAAAGTTAATATATTAATTTCCTTAAATTTTTGTCGCAGCGACTCTTTAGGCTTTAAATCATAGATTGCTCTTATGGCCCTCTTCTGCAAAACAAATATAATTTCAGTGTCAGCTGCGTGTCCCCATAGCAAAATACCATACGACATTATGCTATGGAAATAGCTGAAGTAAACTAGTCTAGCTGTTTCGCATGCATGTTTGATGGGCAGCAGAGTCTTATAATGACTGAAGTTTTATCAGACACTGTAAAAAAATTATGAGCTGATTGATATTCATCCCTAGAATGTATACATTTATATGACTGGAGGTAATTAACAACGAAAGTTTATATATATAATATTAAGAAAGTATCTTGGAAGTATCGGGAACCGATTTATAATTTCCGGTTCTTGGATTCCAACTACTTACGGTACTTTCGGGATCGGGATTTCTTTGTTTTGAACCCTATTCAGCATGAGATGTGACGTCGCGCCACCTTGCACCATTAAGGCACAGGTACAGTGCATCAGTTACTAGCATATCGACGCACGACTACCATAGTTCACTGCCTTGAAGCGGATTATGTTAACATGAAGTTTAAGGAAAAATAAACTTAAACGATAATTTTCAATTACTTAGGCAATTTATGAGTCGTTCTGCAGTAGTTACATTAGTTTTGTACTTTTACTTGAAGTACTGTGTCAGGGAAACATTATTTTTAAAACCAAAGTGAAGCTTATATCCATCTTGTGAAATATGACATATCTAATGCGATTATACTTCTACATCTACATATTTAGGCAAATGTTTTTACTATTATTGTAACTACTATTTTTTTAACTTTTATTTATACAACTGCAATTTTAAATTTATTTATGTTGTATTTCATCGTACTTTGATCAATTTGTTGAAAAATCAGCCCTAAATAAAAATTTAAATTACAAAAGAATAGTTGGCACCTCGGAAACAAATCTAAAAAATAAAAATAGTTTTAAAATAATTGTTTGCTAGATATTAATCAATTAGACAAGATCCTTTATCTAACACGCATCAAAAGGGATATACTCATTGGTCGGAGGTGGCATCTGCAGAGCGCGTGCATCTCTTGCTTAATTACATTTGTCGACTAACCGCTCGCCCCGACACCCGCGCCCGCCCAATTCGGTTCATTTGCAAAGTGCATTTCGATGCTGCGCTCAATTGTTCCGACCCCGAGCTTAATTGCCCGATTCCCGCCCGTTATTTATTATTGACATTTGCTTGTATATTTACCAATGTTTATCGAGCGCCATTCATTTGCGATTCCGCTAAAAATAGATCGTTAAATCTGCACGATGCCGGGACGCTCATAAAAATTGGCCACAATTGTGTAATTTCCAAACAAATCGGAACGGCTTAGTCATTTTAATGCACTCGGTTGTGCAACAAAGTCAGATTTGCGCGGCAAATTATTACGCAAAATACAAATTCCAGTATAACTGGTTTTGATCTGTTGCTACGAGATAACAGCATAAGAAAATCGATCACCCCACATCATCACGTATAAGGCGATTATGGAAAAAGTTAGAAAGACCTTACTGATAAATGGCGGTATAACGATCTAAACTGGGTCAGTCCACCTCAAAGAAAAGTAATTAAGCTGGTTAAAATATGTTAGTTCTTCACAACACGTCTACTACTCAGTACTCTTTGAACTAGTATTCGTCAGCACGACGGCTAATCGTGAGGTCCCGGGTTAAAATCCCGGTTAGGACAAAATCAATTATTGATTATTTCTGTAAAGAAATAACAGTCGGAGAGTTGACGGTGTTTCACCCCCGTGTCTCAGTAAGCACGTAAATCCGTTGGTCTTGCGCCTGATCTTTTTTAGGTCTAGGTGGATTACCGCCCCATCGGACTATGAGACCTGTGCTTGTGCATATACTAGGGCACTATAATCCTGTCCTGCGCAGATGGTAAGTCTCCGTTGACACTGTCCGTCTGGAGAGCATAATGGTTAGTAACCAAAACTGGATATCAAACGAGCACAACTTCCAGCTGGACTGCTCGTTTATCATCCCTGCTGTTATATATATATATATATATATATATATATATATATATATATATTTATAATATATAAAATAATATATAAATTATATATAAATATATATATATATATATATATATATATATATTTAAAGGATAGGGTAACAAACGAGCACACAATCCACGTGATGGTAAGTGGTTGCTGTGGCCCATAGATATCTACATCTACTCTCGTTTGCGAATCAAAATGCAGATGCGATGTCACCCCTGAGGACTAAACTGGAATGCCTCTTTTCCAGTAAAAAAGGGTCACGGGTTCTCTACACTCACCACACGAAACACAGCAGTGTTAAGCTGCTATTTTACGCTGGTATTCTGTGAGAGTGTGGTCCTTCCCCGGTCCAGCTGACCCATTCGTGCTACAACTATACTACTAATATAGTTGCTGCTTGGCTCTACCACGTATAAGCATATATTAATGACCCATGAAGAAGATGAGTATGTATAGAGTTTCAAAGACAAAGATTGCTTTTTATTTAGTAGCACGTGACATCGATGTTGTTCATATGGCGTGTTTCAGTTAGAAAACCTGAAGTTATATTTACATTAAGAGCACGCATTTTGTACAATAAACATAGAAACGAATTCCTACAAACACATCGGTGGACGTTTATTTGCTCGATCCCACGCTCGGCTTGCTCCGACTTCGCATTCCATTCGCCGTCGTATCGGTGCTCATTTGTATTGCTTGTACATTATTTGTTTGTTTGCGGATGCCCGTACGTTGGAGCTTTGATTTTTTCCAATTCAGATATAATGCGAAAGGCGTGGCGCTCGGGGCGATCCGATTCGGGCTCGCTGTTCGTGCCAATCAGGCGAGACGTTTGTTCGTTAGTCACCGGCGAGCCTCGACGCTTGGTTAAACCAGGCACGTACATGGGACCTTTCCACTCGAAAGCTCTGATTTTCTCTTAGATTCTAACAAATGAAGTTCAGCAGTCTTTTTCTGTATTATTTATAGAACGTCACAATGAGGAGAAATAATACTTAGGTATCGTCTAAATGTGGCATATAAATTACAATTATTAAACAGTTTAACATCAAAGTTAATTTGAGGAGCATATTTTAATTTATGTATTTTGCTATAACGTGCAATAATTACCTTATAAATTTTTTTGACGTCATAACGTCTCAACCCAGCATGTATAAAAAGTTTACATTAGAAAAATTACCTTGTTTATTGCTGTTTTTGGGAGACAATAAATGTTAAATATGTATGCAATATCTATATATTATAACGTAGCTTGACACCTTAGCTAAATGCTAACTATAAAGCTATAAATATAAAGCTCTTACAAAAATAAACTATAACATTTAAAAATTAAAATAAATTATTCATTTTACGGTGTAGATATCATCCCGTGGGTGTCGTAAGAGGCGACAGAGGAAAACAAATCAGGAGGTGGGCAGCAGCGTCTTACTAATATCGACCAAAAATAAAAAAAACTGCAGTTGCCAACCCGCTTGTCAAGCTACTATGGCAAATATCCGCTTTGTGAGGCAATCTATGGGGGAGGCCTATGTTCAGCAGTGGACTATAGAAGACTTTAACAGTAACGGTATTCCTTTTATTGTCACACTTAATATCGCGGTTACATCGACACAGGCAACGTGATTCTATATACTATATTTAAAGTAAAAGTAAAGTAAAGTTACAGCCTATATACGGCGCACTGCTGGACACAGGTCCCCTTTCATTTCTGAAATGGTTTTAACGCAAGGAAATGTCCGCCGTGCTGTCCCAATGCGTGTTGGCGAACTTCACAAATATTTCTTTTTTTTAATGCTCAGATATGCGTTTCTCAGATGGCAGTTACGATGTTTTCCTTCAACGCCGGGCACGTGGTAAATTAGCACTTGAATTTGCTATTAACAATTTCATTGGTGTCGGCGGGGATCGAACTCGGCGATAATAAAAAAATACAGCGAGCGCTTAGCTCCTGAGCTTCCATGGCTCATTATATTATAAATATTTGTTGTAGTATAATTATTTGCCTGCAAGCCGTGGTAGCTCAGATGTGAGAATGTAAGTCTGAGAAATAAAAAAAATATTTTGAAGACATTTGAAGTTCGCCGACACGCTCTGGGGCTGCGTGACAGATATTTCGTGGCCTTAAAACCCTTTCAGAAATGAGGGGAGGCCTGTGCCCAGCAGTGGGACGTATATAGGTTGTAACTTTTAACTTTTTTTAGCTTAGATACACAATAATATAACGGTCCATAAAAGGAATGAAATGTTAGTTTTTCGAAGACATAATATTAACCTTCATTTCTCAACTCAACTTCAAATCTAGAACTGATAAGGTATATGGGTTCCTCCTTAAACAAAATGCATTCATTTAAACAAGAACAACACGAAAAAATTTATCACGTCGTTTGCTTTAGAGTCATATGGAACGGAAATTCATTAATTTGTTGTTATAGAATTTGCATATAAGTACAGTGTGTCACAAAGTAACGACTTGCTTATGACACTAGCCGTCAATATGAAGAATGCCGATGATAAAGTAGCAAACCGGTGGACATGCAATGACCAGCTGCGCGACACTGATATACGACTATGCGATTTCGCGGTCTCCACTTCAATGTCAATTGTTTCAGAATTAGATCTAATGGTCTAATATGCTCCGACAGTCTATGTTAAAGATGCAGTACAAGGATATTGCAACGTTTAACAGCAATTTGATCCCCACCAGCATGACTAAAATTGTTAATTATAATTTTAAGTGTTCGTTTACCACGCGCTCGATGGCGAAGGAACATATAATAAGGAAATATGCTTGTCTGAGAAATTAAAAAAAAAATATTTCCAAGACATATTATATATTTCCAAGACATATATCCGCAGCGCGGGGGTTATTTCCTTGCCTTAAACCCTTTCAGAAATGAGAGGATGCTTTACAGAGTAGTATTTGATTTTCTGTATTCACGATTATGTGTATTATGACTAAGTGCTCATATTCATATTTGTGTTACCGTTATTGTTAAAGCTCTTCAAAAGTCTACTGCTGAATATTTGCCGCAAATAAGGCTAACAATCTTAGTTTTTTATTTTTAGGAGGTATTAGTAAGATGCTGCAGCCCATCTCCTAATTTGTTACCCTCTGTCACCTCTTACGACACCCACGGGACGATATGGGGTAGTGGATATTCTTACACCGCCACTACACGGTATCTTCCTATATATTATACTAGCTGTTCCCCGCGACTTCGCATGCGTGTTAGGGTTTTTATGTTTTTGCGCGGAACCCTAATTATTTTTCTAAAATAAAAGTTGCCTAAGTTACTCCTTATGAAATCAGCTACCTGCCAGTCAAAGTCCCATCAAAATCGGTTCAGCCGTTTCGGAACAAACAGACAGACAGACAAAAATTTTAAAAATTGTTTTTTGTTATAAATACCGTATAAACTTTCATATGCAATTAGTAAAAAGCTGTAATTTTGACATTACAAATAGACACTTCTATTTTATTTATTTGTATAGACGAGTATTTACAAATTATATGCTTTTGAAGTGAAAACTTCTTTAGAATCGTTGTGATTGGAAAACTCGATGAAACAAAAAACCGACGCTAAAAAGAGACAAACATATACATCTATAGGATTTAGCCTGTGACAGAATGAGATAGAATACAGTATAGACCGCGAACCCAAAAGCACATGAGTAAAAAACAGTACCGAGGCAAAACTTCATACAACCGCGCTATGATAGTTACACTACTACAAACTAGACGCACGTGTGTGCGTGAGCACTGGCGACTTGTCACGTACAGAGAGAAACTGCTCTAAACCAACTCGTCCAGTGCTCAAATTCAGGGTTATGTAACGAATATTAAGTGTCAAATTTAATTTTTCAAAGAATTATTATTCGTATCAAATGAAATATAAAAAAGTGTATATATGTACTGTACTGTTTGTATGAAAAATAATAGAACAAATAAAAAAATATCATTTTTAATTATCCCAAAGACACCACTAGGTAAGTAGTGACTAAATTATAATTTATTATTTTTAATGTAGCAGATAGATACTCAACATTGAAAGAAAACGTAAAAGTAGAAAGCAGAATACCAGCGTACCACAGCATACAAACGTCAAATAGCAGCTTAACACTGCTGTGTTTCGTATGGTGAGTGTACAGAACCGGAGACCCTTTTTACTGGAAACGAGGCATTCTATCTTAGTCCTCACGGGTGGCAACGCATCTGCATTTTGATTCGCAAATGAGGATAAATGTAGATGTCTATGGGCTACAGCAGCCACTTACCATCAGGTGGACTGTGTGCTCGTTTGTCACCCTATACTATAAAAAAAACCTAATTACCTATAAGTCATTGAATAGTTATTTTTATAATGTTTATAATTGAATACGTTTATAAATTAAAAACATAGGTTCATGTTTTTAATTATAATTTCAGACGGTAAGAGTGGTAAAAAGCCGTCGGACGAGAATATATCCTTTTAAAACATTTTAATTATAAAAAAGCAACGACATATTATCTGTGAGGATCAATTTGAAAAATCCTGTATTAATTATTCTAAAAAAAGAACCGTAAAATATTTATTTGGAAATGTTTTTCCAACACCCAGCTTGCCAACAAGCGATGGTGCTTATTCGAGTTCCATCCAATGTGAGAATGTATCTGAAACGAATGTATGAATTGCTTGAACAAAAATTTTGCGAATATTTTAATCTCTCTAAAATTGGTATTGAAATATTATAAAACGCGTGCAAGATTGTATATTTGTTATGCCATGGGAGTGCTTTCTAATAAATTATTAAAAAAAAACACTTTACATTACATTAAAATTTACGATTTAATTAATAGGAACAACAAATTGTTGAAGAACAAAAATTATAAAAATGAAGTATTTAGAAAAAATACTCTAAAAAAATATTGTATCTAAAGTATATAATAAAAGCTGATAAATGTTTTGTTATCTAATTTTATCCTCCATTGTCAACCCTACCAAAGTAGGTGAAAATTTTGACAGCTCGTTAGAAGCTTTGACTCTGTACGGTTTCTTTACTCATGTGCTCAAAGGCTTGTGAGTTCGAATCCGCCATTCCATTGCCGCCTTTTCAAAAAAACATTATTTTTATTCAAATAAACAAATTAATTTATTTGCTATAAAATTAAACTTTTAAATTATATTTTATGGCGTACTTGCGGTTGAAAATTATCATATTAAATAAATCATTTGTGGTGAAATGTTATTAATTTATATTTCATTTTATTTGAAGGTTTCACTTCTACCGCGTGTTTAATGCACACATGTTTTATTTTATTGAATGAAGCAAATCCGTTGGATTTGTTTCATTCAATATAAATAATATAACCGTCGTGATTGTGAATAGCATAAACAAAATTCATAAAAGATAATGCTTATTAAGATAAGTAACATTGATGATATATAAAGTTGGTAAATGTAGTTGTAAATGGATATAATAATAAATAAATGTTACTTTGTAAGGTCCAATTGACAAATTACAAAATTGATTAATATTGTACTTTTGTACTATTTGGGTTTGAGTTTTAAAACCAGACGACAACTGTTCCGTGATGTCTCAAATCCACTATACGGTGTTAATGGGAGACTAACGCAAAACTAGACACAAGAGAGAACGGTGAGCTGAAAGTAGGGAAATTTGGATTAGGTCAACGAAATCCAAGTTGCTAGAAGCTGGCCGACTTCATGGAGAAAGAGGGACTCTTTATGATGAACTCTTTCTTCCAGAAGCGGCCCTACAGGAAGTGGACTTGGTCGAGCCCTGACCGTTTGACAAAAATGAGATTAAATTCACTATGACGACCAGACGACAACAGTTCAGTGATGTCTCTGTGATCGCGAGGGTGAAAATCGGCAGCGATCACCGAATAGTGGGAGGCACACTGAACTTAAACGTTAAGTTGGAGAGGTCACGTCTACTGAAGTCAACGCTCCGTCCCCCTCGTGCTTTAATCCGAAACCTTTCAGCTCAAACTACAAAACCGTTTTCAGTGCCTAGAAGATTGCAATGCAGTGGACGATATGAATGACAAGCTCGTGGAAACTGTCCATGCGGTCGGAGCTATATTTTGCAAGACCCGCCGCAGAAGAACACAAAAACTCTCTGATCACACTCTTAATCTCATGGCAGTTAGACGGGAAATGAAGCTGCAGTCTTCAGTAGATTTGACAGCATACAGGCAACTGAACAGACAGATCTCTAAATGCGCATGCATTTGGAGATCTGTCTGTTCAGTTGCGAGCCTTACACAACTTTAATACTGCTCGTATTGAAGAAGCGATCGAGCGGATCCAGGGCTCCAAAGTCTTTGCTAGAGATCTGTCTGCCAGAAAGAGCCAACTGTCGAAGCTGAAGACCAAGTGTGTCAGCGTCGTTTCCGGGATACCTGAGATTTTGAGTGAGATTGAGAGGTTCTATGAGCAGCTGTACACATCATCGTTGGAGCCACACGCAAGTGTGAGTAACGATCCAAGAGCAAGTCTTATCCGACACTATTTCGATGATATTCCGGACGTCAGTCTGAGCGAGATTAGAATGGCTCTCCAGTACCTTAAAAACGGCAAGGTCCCAGGTGAGGATGGAATTACTCTGACATCTGGAATTAGTGGTCTTGTTCTTCAAGAGAGGTGACAACGCTCTCTTGAAGAACTACCTTCTGAGCCTCGTCTACGTGCTGTCTACGAGAGTCATTACGAATCGTCTCGCATGCAGACTCGACGACTTCCAGCCTCCCGAACAAGCCGGTTTCCGAAAAGGCTTTAGCACCATAGACCACATACATACCCTACGGCAAGTTGTACAGAAGTCCGAGCAGTACAATTTGCCACTATGTCTGGCGTATGTGGACTATGAGAAAGCCTTTGATTCCGTCGAAATTTGGGCGGTACTGCAGTCCCTCCAGCGGTGCCAAGTTGACTGTCGGTATATCGAAGTGCTGAAGTGTTTGTACAGTAGGGCTACGATGGCTATCCAAGTACAGAACCAGAGTACGATACCTATTTTACATATTTCAAGCTGCTGGAATGGAAAGGATACGGCATTAACATCAACGACGAGTACATCACTCACCTTCGATTTGCTTACGATATAGTCATTATGGCAGAATCGCTGGAGAACCTAAGTACTATGCTCAATGACCTCAATAGTGCCTCCCAACGGTTAGGTCTTAAGATGAAGATGGACAAAACAAAGATCATGTATAACGTCCATGTCACACCTATGCCGGAAGTTGTTGGGAGCATTTTTACCTGGGACAAATAGTCCAACTTGGTGAGCCTATAATCGACGATTAACTCGGCTGGGCAGCGTTCGGGAAATTACGGCACATATTCTCGTCAGGTATAGCTCAAAGCTTGAAAACGAGACTACAACCCGTGCGCTTGCCAGTGGTGACGTGGTCCTTCAGTGCTGGCCGGATGAGGAAGCTAAAGGTCACTTAACGAGCTATGGAGAGGGCTATGCTCGGAGTTTCTCTGCGTGATAAACTTAGAAATGAGGATATCTGCAGTAGAACCAGAGTGACCGACATAGCCCAACGGCCTAAGCTGAAGTGGCAATGGGCTGGCCATATAGCTCTATGAACCGACTGACAACCGATGGGGAAAAAAGGTTCTCGAGTGGCGGCCTCGTACCGGCGGACGAAGTCTAGGGCGTCCCCCCACTAAATGGAGTGACGACCTGGTAAGACATGCAGGAAGTCGATGGATGCAGGTGGCTCAGGACAGCGCTTTGTGGCATTCCTTGAGGGAGGCTTATGTTCAGCAGTGGACTTGTGAAGGGCTGTAATGATGATGATGATGATGAGCTTTAAAAATCGAGTTATCATTACGGGCTTGACGTCGTTATTGAAAATAGCGAATTATTTATCGGTTGTATGGGCCTCTGATAATAATGTAACTTTGCTTCTGCTTTGCCCTATTAAAGTTAAGACTTGTCATATGAATTATCAAATGAGTCTATTTGACGTGTATAATGTAGACAATATCTAAATAAATAAAACGATTGACTTTTAATGTAAAAAAAATCAATATCATGCCTGTAAATAAAGGTTAAAATCGAAATATACAGTTATTAAAAAGAATAAAGTTATAGCCTTTAATTTCAATATCTAAGATGGTTTTCTGAGCAGGAAAGAACACTGCCCCATGCTGCTGGGTTGCAATTGATAATTGAACTGGCAGGGATCGAACGCGGTTTGCTCGCGTACAATGAAATTTTTAAACGAGTGCTTATCCCTGAACTACCACAGCTCTTAGGCGTTTGTTCTAAATTAAATTAAATTTGAACGACGATATTAAATGTGGACAAAAAACATTTTGTCTTAAAAGAAAGCCAAACGTTGCGTAGTTGTAAATTAAAACGTATCATTGAGTGTATTTATTAAAAGTCATATTTTTCCACTTTACATGGCATTGATGTGTTGCTTCGTGGTGTAATAAAGCACTCGAATTGTCTCTAGAATTGCTGAAGTTCATTAACGTTTGTCACATCATTGCCAAGGCGAATACGTTGACTCGTGGGTGGTGTACGTACGTGATAGTTATAAGCTTATTACAACGGATTTATAGTCCGTTGCTCTTTGTTCTTTAATTTCAATATGTGAAAAATATTTTAGTTCTTCGTTTACAGATTTATAGAGCATTTTACGTGGGAGGCCAAGGATGGGACTAAGTGGTAGGATTCTAGCACCAAAAAATCCAATTTTATGTCCCATTCTGACGGATATCTATTTTTACTGAAAACATGGCATCCATCTTAGTCCTCAGGGGTGACAATTCATCTGCATTTTGATTCTTATTTGAGGATAGATGTAGGTTTAACTGGGCCACAGCATCCACTTACCATCAGGTGTAGTGTGTGCTCGTTTGTCACCCTTATTCTATAAAGAAATAGAACCAGTTTGATTACAGTTGGGAGGGATTCCAAGATAACCCTGCATCGGTAGTTCTTCACTTGAATTTTTTCGAGAGTATTAGTTTTATAAGCTATAGAGTAATGGTAGGTCAGGGGCTAGGACCTCGCTGTAAATTTCATAAAGTTAGATGATCCCCGTCAGCACCAATGAAATTGTCAATTATAATATGATATGTACGTGGACGGTGAAGAAGAAAAACATCTTGGGAAAACCTGCATGTCGTAGAAATAAAAATAAAAATTAAACACATGTGAAGTTCGTCAATAAGCATTGGGACAGAGCTAAAAAATGTCAATTAGAAGGAGGCATGTGGTAAGTGGGCGTTATCTTATGGGCTACAGTACCATTATGTATATTGGTCGTTCGCTTGTTGGTTTAATTTTATAAAAGAAAAAAATCCCTTGCGTATGTATGGCGACCTTAGATAACCTTTTATTATATTTCGTCTCGCTAATGTCGTAGCAATCTACGTAGCGACATATTAAGGATGCTGTGGTCCGATTAAAGGCGTAAAGATTATCATATTAAGGACTCCAGATTTCACAAATATCGATAACAGGCAACAGCGTCTGAGACTTTAAGAGTTTGGCTCTCTACTGTTTCTAATCAATGGCAACCTGAATATCGAGTGAGTGTTGCCACTAATTCATAGAGGACTCTAAATCATAGGGTGAAAAATTGTGTGATAAGAGAAAAGTGTGGTTTGCAAGAACATATTGTGACTAGGATTAAGAAAAATGTTTCGGTAGGTAGGACATGTACAAAGAATTAAAGAGGAACCTGTGACCAAGCAAATTTTTGCTGTAGAGCTAAGTGGCAGAGTCGGTAGGGGAGAAATTGAACAGGAGAAATTTATTCTAAGTAGCGGATTTGTTGTTTTATGCTACTGCTGATAATTTTTTAGGTTTAAAAAAACTTTAGTTCACAAAAGTAATATTTCACTTAAAAAGAAGTACATACATAGTTTACATTAATATTGCATTATTGTTTAATTTTCATAACCTATCGATGAGGCCTAATTTTAAAAAAGGCCCATTTCCATAAAATATAATAGAATAGAATCGTTTTTGTTCAATATAGATTACAATACATAATACTTATTGAAAGTAATTTTTTATCACTGGTTCGCAAAAAAAACCTCTGTCCTGGGAAGAATCAGCAAGAAAATCAGCGGGACTTTTTTTTTAAAAAGCAAAATTTACAATATAGTATAATGATGACTGCAGCCTAAGGCTATTCCGCCACCAAGCAAAAATTTTGCGAGGTTTTGCATTGAATCCAGAAGACGTAGTTGAAAGAATGAAAATGATATATCTACAAATTGCACGCATCGCCTACATATATTATGGCTTAATATTATGGGTAAGGTGAGCTACCGAACATTGCTATAACGAAAAAGTAAATCGGATTGAAGGGCAAACTTAACTTAGCAGTGGAAAAAATGATCTCCCATACAACGGTCTTTATCACGGTCGGTGCTTCATATGCATTTTTTAATGCAAGAAGGATAAAAACGAGCACACAGCCTACCTGATGGTAAATGGATGCTGACCATAGCCATCTACATACATCCTCGATGAAGAATCAAAATGCTGATGCGTTGTCACCACTGAGGACTAAGATGAGACGTTCACCATACGAAACACAGCAAGCATTAAGCTGCTATTAGAACGTTGTCCTTCCCAGGTCGATTCGACCCATTAGTGCTACAATTGTAAAACTGCATCATTATTACCACGTAAGTTTGTAATCACAAAAGCAATTTTTTATGTGATATAACTCCAAATTAACGATTTTCCTTTACTTGTGCTGGGAGACTTAGCTTTTTACCAAATTTCATGATTCTTGGTCAACGGTAAGTACCTAATAGCTTTTGAGTAGTAAATTTGCGAGTATCAAAATATGTAACATAAATCACCGTATCTTTTGAAAGCTTTGCCTTTAAAGGGACAGTAAACTGTATTTGATATTAATTTTAGTTTCATGCTTTTGTGAGGAATAAAGTGAACCTTAAGGGTTCCGTTTTTTGGACAGATGGACGGACAAACGAACGGAAAAAAAGTAATAAGGGTGTTTTTCCTTTGGTAGAATGGAATCTTAAAAAGAACATGAAAATAACTTTCTTATTGTTGACATGGAAATGAACCTCATTTTACAATTTATTGATTTGCTCGTTACAGATATTATGGTATAAACTAAACTGTGTAGTAAATTTTAAATGTAAAGATAAATGAAAAAATGTATAAAAGTGAGCAAACATCATCAGCGTACAATAGGTTGGGCAAACAGTGCATGCGTATGATTGTGTCGCCGGGTCGAACCGATTCTATACGACACGTTTTTTACTCGTAACATTCCCCAATCAGCGCCAGTGGCAGTTGCAATTATCTCTTGTGACAAATCGAATTACGATCAATTCGGATTTGCGCGCATTCGTACGAATATAAAACGGTTTGCATTAAAATTTGGCGTTCGATGCATGGGATGCCTTCCCATTAGTCGGGTTGAACGCTAACTTTGTTTGTTCATACAGGTACACATTTGCATGTGAAGTTTTCATTACCCCCTTTTCATTTATTTTTTCATTCATTTTGCGACGTTATAGGGTAACTACAATTTATTACTCTTAACAGGTGATAAAATTAAACGTTTTGTGCAACCGACTTCAATATAAATAAAATGAGAATATCGTCAATGTAGTTGAAGACAATTAAATACGCATAATTAAAGATAACTCAAAAACTGCTGGTCACATCTTGATCAAATTTATACCAAACAAATTTAGAATCATCAAAATCGGTCCATATAGAAACAAGTTCTGAAGTAACATACATAAAAAATAGAGTATTTTTAATTGAAATTGGGGAGGTTCCCTTTTTTGAAGTCGGTTGGATAAATGAAATATAGATAGTACAAATTAACAACAGTTTATCATAATCATGATCATAATAGCCACTACAACACAAGTCCACTGCCGAACATAGGCTTTCCCTAAGGAATGCCACATAGCACGGTCCTTATCCTGAGCCATCTGCATACATCGACCTCCTGCATCTCTTACCGGGTCCTACATCTAGTAGGGGACTGCCCTACACTTGCTATAACGTTACGAGGCTGCCACTCTAAGGATAGGTAGTGGCTTACCTGTGCTAATTACCCTTTTCGTATAGTATGGGTTATAAAAGTTTGAAATTAGATTTACCCATTTGTTCGTTACAATTCACAAACTCAAAACACATTTCAGGTATGGTTCCAGAATAGGCGGGCGAAATTCCGCAAGCAGGAGCGACTCGCGCAGCAAAAAGCAGGCGAGACACCGGTGAAGGCGGAGAACAAGCGAGACAAGCCAGGTTCCCCCGCCTCACCTCACCAGACACCGCCAGCGCCACCTCAACCCGCCCACCACACACTGCCGCATCTCTCTCCACCTGATCTCAAGCCTATAACTTCTGCAGGTAAGCCATATTTATTTACGTATAAGTAGGTATAGCGTTCGTAACTTAGGTGCAGTTAAGTCAAATAACACTAATAACACGAGACAAAAGCAACCTATTGGTAGATGACTTCTCACACGTTTATATATAGTATAAAAAAGTTTGAAGAATTTGGTATGAACGCTGGGCTTGGCAATAGGATGACGTTCATAGACTTCGACGATTCGCATCGTAGTTGGTGCATTCCGTAACTGTCTTGGAAATCTTAGGTCTTGGGTTTTTTTAGTCAAAATGTTTCTTCTGTTACTTTTTGGAGGCCGCTAGATTTTAAACGTGGTCGAGCCATGCTGCAGCTATATTAGTAGTATAGTTGTAGCACGAGTGGTTGGGGTCGACCGGGGAAGGACCACGCTCTCATAGAATACCAGAGTAAAATAGCAGCTTAGCTGCTGTGTTTCGTATGGTGAGTGTAGAGAACTCGAAGACTCTTTTTACTGAAAAAGAGACATTCCATCTTAGTGAAAACCCATCTGATTCTGCATTTTGATTCTTTATTGAGGATAGATATAGATGTCAATGGGTCACATCAACCACTTACCATCAGGTGGACTGTTTGTCACCCTATCCTATATATAAGAAGGTTTTATAGTATATACCTAAGTCAATTTTTAAGACTGTCAAGGGACAATGCTTTCATAATATTACAATTAAGAACTAAGTAAAATCCCAGCTGTTGATGTACGATATAAAGATTGACGAATATTTTTCATTTGTTCATTTTTTACAGCATATCAAAATCCACTAGATCGCCTCATAATTGGGATATTTGACATAATTGTTATAGTCTTAAGGAGCAAGCTGATGTCCACGGGTTCATATGGGGTAGTGGATATTCTTACATCGTCACTACACGCGACAACAGTGACCTGTGTATGATACATTGTGACCCCTGAAGACTAAGATTATATACCTCATACCCTTTAAATATTTCTTTTTATAGGAGAGCGCACAGTCAACCTGGTGGTAAGTGGTTGCTGTGGCCCATAGACATCTACATTTATCCTCGTTTGCGAATTAAAATGCAGATGCGTTGTCACTCGTGAGGACTAAGATGGAATGCCTCTTATCCAGTAAAAAAAGGGTCTACGGTTCTCTACACTCACCATACGAAACACAGCAGTGTTAAGCTGCCCTTGTTACGCTGGTATTCTGTGAGAGCGTGGTCCTTCCCCGGTCGAGCCGACCCATGAGTGCTACAACTATACTACTAATATAGCTGCAGCATGGCTCTACCACGTCAATAATATACGACCTATCTAATAGACTATATAGACTATATAGACTCTACGACCTATCAAAATGATGATGGGAAAATGTATTCTCTGCCATTTAATTTAATAAATTACCACGTGACAGTAGACTTATTTGCTTGTCATTTTCTATGGGATAATAGAAACTGAAGAGTATATCTTAATAAATAAGATTAAGGTTGTTATTTTAATAAGTCACAATATTGATATCCCTCTTCTGAAGTGTCTGGAATCAGCTTACAGTCAGAAATCAATTTTGCTGGTTGAGTTGCCTCAGGCAGTGTCCGCTATACCGTGCATTATGTTATTGACCTTTAAATAAATAGATAAACGAATATAATCCAAGAAATATATTTTAATATCTCAACCAACCATAAACGGGTTAATATTTACTTTAACGTAACCACCTTTACAAACTAACCTTTGCCAAAAGCATAAAAGCACCTCGCAGTTCGTATTTTTGGTGTGTTTCGAGTCATTAATATCTGTCACGGAATATAATGAAAAAGTGGAAATTTTTATGGCGCAAATAACAATGAATCAACATTCAAAATAACAAGAAAGCGTTCTATTTCGAAATACTTATTTTTCGAAGAAGTCCTTAAAATTGATAAACAAATGTAATTGATTACATTTTGTATGACCTGTGCTAGTGACCGTATGCGTCTGAAACTGTAGAATTTATAATCTTTTGGAATGGCTGACATAAATATAATCTCAGACATTTTAATGGCATTTTTTGATAACCTATAATATTTTTAATTTATTTTCTCAGTTATTGCAAATTTGCAATTTATTTTTATGAATATGTTTTTTGTACATTGTATGTTATTGGATATTGAAGTCCTAATTATTACCTATTATTGTTTTTATAGTCTAAACAAAGTCTATGATTGTCATAGGTGAGGCCTTCCTCTTTTTTTTTCGACCATTTTTGACATTTTATTTTGCCATTGTTTTTAATTGAATGGTTATTCTAGTACCGATGATAGGTTGCGTAATAATATACAGGGCAGGATACATTTACATAGTATTACATAATTTGTTAACAAAACTCGAATCGATCATATTAAAATTACTCAAAGCGAGAATTCTTGTGAAATTTTGCCTTATTTGAGCCGAGTTACAAATGGTCGAGAAGTCGAGAAAACGCGTCTTGATTAGCAAATGCTACTTACACACTAGACATTTATCGTGATATTAGGATACAAGTAATCCACGATAAGGTACATATACTTGTGTTTACAATATTTACAATGTACATTATTCAAATGTTTATTCTTTGTTCCGTTTTGTGATAAAAATTCTACATAGTTCATGGAAAGAAATTCTTTAGTTGAGTGTATTATTACAGATTTTATGACTTGTTTAAATATTAAACATTTCTTGACTACTCGAAAATTTTAGAAAAACTCTCGAACTCTCTGGAATTCCTAGAAATCGAATAAAAAATAAGTAGAGAGGTGAGAAACCCTAATCATTAAACATTAGTTAAAAAACATCAAAACTTTTTTGGCCCAACTCGTTGTTAAATAGGTTGCCTTTGAAAAGGTGAGCTTGCAAAATTAAGGTAACTTTCACTGTGAATTGAATTTCATTAAGCAATAGGTGTTCAGACTCATGATTACCGAGCTTTGAAGTACAAATATTTAAAGTATTTTTTTTTAAAATAAATAAAATATATTCGAAACTGGAATCACATGATCGGCAGTTGCGTTACGACTAACCCAAACAACTAATCAGAGAGACCAACTGTGCAGTCTTTACATTTTAACACGGCATTGATATAATTATACTTAATAAGTAAAATAATGATCATTGGGCCTACTAAACCTAAAAGATTTGTTTATATAAAATTCGGGGAGTAGTGCTTATGTTTATCACACTGAGAAAAACAATGTTGTTAGAGTAAAGAAGCGATTTTCAGCGTGAGATCAAATTTTAATCATGGATTATTTTTAAATCTCATACATAATATTCACATGAAGTCATGTAGCGTCGCAAATTATCAGAGGCTTTAAATATAATCCTAAAATATGTCCTCTACCTTATGACGCGTACGTCGCTCACTTTTGATTTGCAGTCGATATTCATTGAGGCAGAATCGCTGAAAGACCTCAGCACTATGCTCGACGACCGCAAAAGTGTGTCCTATCGGATAGGTCTTACGATGAACATTGACAAAACATAAGTCATGTGTAAAACCCCTGTAACGCCTAACTTGGTAGCTTTTGGAGCACTACAGTCAAAATTTTTGACGAGTGTGTTTATCTCGGATGAATTGCCCGACTTATAGTTAAATTCAACTTCAACGGAGAAGTCAAACGACGAATCGAGCTCTTTCGGCATTCTATCTTCATCTCTAATTATTAAATTAGTACAGGATAAACACTGTACAAGGTTATTATATGAGACATAATAACCGTGCACAGAGTTAAACTTGACGACTAAAATAAAATTTGTTTATTTTACTTTCAGAAATTTTATTAATAATAAAGTATCCTCCGAAGACCATACTTACTATTTCATCATATAAGTTCATTTAACCATTAGCTACGCACTGTAAAGAGTAGTAAGAAAACCTCATTTTTAAATTGCCGTACTAATTTAAATACTTTAATTTTTAAGTATATTGCTTACAGTGGACTTATATGAATAAAAATAAGTTTCGGTATTGATTATAAAAGAGGACTATGTTCGATAGGGTTTGCTGTGTAACTGTACGTTCGACATATACTTTGAGAAGTCACCACCAAAAAACATTGTACTCTCTAAGTCTCCACTCAAAACATGAACGTGTGTTTTTTCAAACACTGAACGTCAACCCCGCTGCACGTTCATCGCATAAACACTCGCGCGACAACCAACCTACGTAATAATACTTTTAGAATGTGTAAAAAGAAGTGGCGATAGTTTAATATTTTCGTGATTCAAGTGTTATTTCGTCCCGTACGTTGCTCCACACGGCCGGACTAACAGTGAAATAATATTTATTTTTGCTACAATATTTTGGCAGCGGGTGGCCTCGCGGTCGATGAAATGAAATGATGGTTTTTCACACCGCACATGGTCCCGAGTGTAAACAGTGTTTGATAACATGATTAGGATTGTTAATCTTTTTGGTTTAAATTTAATTTGGTGGTATAATTATTTTTTATTTCTAAACAACTTATACTTTCAGATAATTAAATTACTATCCTGCCACATAATAAAAGACGTAAGCGTACAACATACATTTTTGCAAGAAAATGTTACCACTGAAATAAATTAAAGATAATAAAAAATTATTGAGGAAAATCTTATTTAAGATGTTTTACAAAACAAAACATTATAGCGCTTCTTGTTTTATGTTTTAGTTCAAGAATTTATTTCCCAAAAATGGAATACAATTCGCTTGATATTGAGAAAACAAGATAAAAACTTAATATTACGAGTACGTCTTTACACATGAAATAGGCGTTTTATATACACAAGCTTTTTACAAATATAATTTATATAAAACAATCACGAAATAATTATGATATTATATATTTAATCAATCAAAGTATGTACTATTGTTATGCTATGCACTTTCACCATGTTATAGGTAGTTCATTGAATTGTGGAATCAATAAAATCTGTGAAGACGGTTTTGACTATCTTAACAGAATTGATTTTTTTCCTTGCAAGAAATTGTCCAATTTCTTAAAAAAGTGGTAATCTGTTAGAGCAAGGTCCGGAGAGTATGGTGGGTGTTGGTTTGACAGTCCTATCGCAGCTCCTCAAATTTAGCGACCGTCTGTTGCGCAGTGTATGGTCTAGCGTTGTCCTGAAGCAGTAGTGGCTAGAGAATTTGAGCAGTCTCGGTTGTTTCAGTGCTAGGTTTTGCCATCATGATTTCAAATTGTTGACAATACAGATCTGCTGTCGTCGACACTAGCACTGGTCCACCAGACACTTACCAGTAAATTTTTCTGAGTCAACTTTCGCTTGGGACAGGATTTGGCCGGTTCTGGTCAACCACTGTGTACAGGATTCATTTTTATAACTAGTAACGATACGATTCAAAATCCCCGCGTTATTGTGACAGTTGAGTAATGTAATGCAGCAATCGACGCGTGTTTGTTGGTGTGCTTCAAATTTTGCGGTACCATTTTTCCATCTTTTTCACTTTTTCAATTTGTTTCAAATGAAATAAAATTGTTTAACCCCTTACAATGAAGCCTGCCGCTAACTTTGATTTGGTTTGCGATGGACCCGCTTCCACTATCACTTTTAATTATTGATTGTTAACTAAGGTCTCCAGCCGTCCATGGGGTTTGTTCTGTAGGTCAAAATTTCCAAAACGATAACGTTGGGACCAGAAACGTACTGTATTTTATTTTACAGTAGCTTCCTCATAAACATCACTAATCCTTCGAACAGTTTATGCAGCGCTGGTGCGACAATGGAACTCATATTCGTAAATAACGCGATATTTTAAATTTTCCATATTGTAAACAGAAACAAAGAAAAATCAAATGGCGCGAAAATAAATGAATCACAAAGTTCAAAACACAAATACGCAAGCCTAAATTCGAAAAAAATTTAAATCTAGAATTCCTAACCAAACGCCAAATATTTGCGATCAAATTGGCCAATTCGACAAAACGCCAATTTTATATGTAAGGATCTAATACTTACAATGTGGGTTTAAGGACCAGGTTATTAAATTTGGTACATATAGCAACTCAACAGCTACTGATAAGGCTATGATCAGAATGAATGCAAAATATTTGTGTATAAAAATGTAAATCACAATAATTTTTAAGTTTCTTATGTAATATAAACTGAACTACCACATCTCTACCAGAGGAATTAAAGGAAAATCATTTTAATTTTTTTAATTTATTACGTATTTGGTGGCGTAGAATCACATCATGGGTTAACCAGCATTGTATGTCTGACATGGCATAAAAATATTTCGAGAATATGTTAGGGCTTGTGTTTTTTTGAATTTTGCGCTTTTACTTGGTTGCAGTCTATCAGAAGTGTGCACCGTGTGAAAGGTGGCTTTTCTCGCTTTGCGCTCAAAGCACGAGATATCAGTAATAGGAGAGGGTACTTGGGATTATCTTAACCATATTACATGCGACATACTATATTTTAAGAGAAAAATACAATATTTTTTGGAATCCACTGATTACAAAAAAAAAAGTTTAAAATTTAGTAAACCTTTTGGATATCCCAAATAGTGCTTTCTAAAAGATACGGATTCGGGAGTTCGTAAGTTTTTTTTTAAAATGCACACTGACTTTAATATAAGTGCATATAAAAATAGCAAACTACGAACACTTCTTTAGACTAATCTCACTTTTATTTTAGGCAAGAATTTAGATAACTCATCATCGTATGTATCACATTCTGCTGACGTTAAAACGTCAGTATTCAATATCACGATATATTATTTTTAGCCAACGTATCTTTAAAATCTCGACGATATTACAACGTATTGAACATCGGATTATAGAGTTGTGAGTCATCCATACCAATGGTTGGCTAATCCCGCTAACTCCGCATGTTGCGTGGGCGAATACAACAAGGCTGGTTTCGTCAAAGTTAATTTGTCTCCCCAAAAATAGATTTTAAATATAGCAAACATTTCAATGATACGTGTGCATACAATTCAACTATATGTATTTTTTGCGTAAACAATTTAGGTCAAGTTCGGAGAGCTTCCGATGATAGAAATTTTAAAATTACAAAATGTATAAAAGTATTTTAAGTTTTCAAATTCAAGTCAATAAAAATAAGTTTCTCGAAAAAATACGGTTCAATGTACAGATAAACAAAAATCAACAACCACTGTGTAGAACTTTTAAACAGCTTATGAAAGTACCTTATTAAGATCAGTGAAATAATTTTTGGGTGATGATTATAAACTCGACTGTAACGAGAAGATCGTGGAGCTGGAAGAAGAGATAGACAAGTTACGCTGGCATATTATAGGATTATCCGAGGTCCGAAGAGAGCGGGAAGACACGGTAATCCTTGAATCCGGCAACTTGCTCTATCACCGGGAGTGCGACCATCTGTCCCAAGGAGGTGTCGGATTTAACGTCCACAAGTCTTTCGTTAACAATGTTGTAAAGATCGAGAGTGTGTCGACGAGGGTTGTGTACCTGATACTCACAATTACCAAACGATATTCGCTCAAGGTCATACAGGTTTACGCACCAACCTCGGCACATCCCGATGAGGAGGTGGAGTTAATGTATGAGGATATCTCTAGCGCCATGCATTCCTCCAAAACCCACTATACGGTGTTAATGGGAGACTTCAATGCAAAACTAGGTACAAGAGAGAACGATGAGCTGAAAGTAGGGAAATTTGGAATAGGGCAACGGAACATAAAGAGGGACTCTTTATGATGAACTCTTTCTTCCAGAAGCGGCCCCACAGGAAGTGGACTTAGTCGAGCCCCGACGGTTTGACAAAAAATGAGATTGACTTCATTATGACGACCAGACGACAACTGTTCAGTGATGTCTCCGTGATCGCGAGGGTGAAAACTGGTAGCTATCACCGAATGGTTAGAGGCACACTGAACCTAAATATTAAGTTGTCTAATAAAGTCAACGCTCCGTCCCCCTCGTGCTCTGTTCCAAAGTCCCGAAACCTTTCAGCTCGAGTTACAAAACCGTTTTCAGTGCCTAGAAAACTGCAATGAAGTGGACGATATGAATGACAAGCTCGTGGAAACTGTCCATGCGGTCGGACCTGCAAGACCCGTTGCAGAGGAACACAAAAACTCTCCGATCACAATCTTAATCTCATGGCTGTTAGACGGGAAATGAAGCTGCAGCCTTCAGCAGACTTGCCTGCATACAGGCAACTGAACAGACAGATCTCCAAATGCATGCGGCGGGACGCAACTTCAATACAGCTTGTATTGAAGAAGCGATCGAGCGGAACCAAGGCTCCAAAGTCTTTGCCAGAGATCTGTCTGCCAGAAAGAGCCAACTGTCGAAGCTGAAGACCGAATGCGGCAGCATCGTTTCCGGGAGACCTGACATTTTTAGTGAGATTGAGAGGTTCTATGGGCAGCAGTACACATCATCGTTGGAGTCACACGTAAGTGTGAGTAACGATCGAAGAGTGAGTCTTATCCGACACTATTCCGAAGATATCCCGGACGTCAGTTTGAGCGAGATTAGAATGGCTCTCCAGCACCTTAAAAACGGCAAGTCCCCGGGCGAGGATGGAATTACAGCGGAGCTTTTGAAAGCGGGTGGAAAACCGGTACTTGAAGTCCTTCAGAAGCTCTATAATTCCGTCCTCTATGGTGGCACTACTCCGGAGGCGTGGAGCAGAAGTCCGGTGGTCTTGTTCTTCAAGAAAGGCGACAACGTTCTCTTGAAGAACTACAGACCGATTTCCCTTCTGAGCCGCGTTTACGTGCTGTTTTCTAGAGTCATTACGAATCGTCTCGCACGCAGACTTGACGATTTCCAGCCTCCCAAACAAGCCGGTTTCCGAAAGAGCTTTAGCACCATGGACCACATATATACCCTGCGGCAGATTGTACAGAAGACAGAGGAGTATAATCTGCCAATTTGCCTTGCGAATGTGGACTATGAGAAAGCCTTTGATTCCGTCGAAATTTGGGCGGTGCTGCAGTCCTTTCAGCGGTGCCAAGTTGACTGTCGGTATATCGAAGTGCTGAAGTGTTTGTACAGTAGAGCTACGATGGCTATCCGACTACAGAATCAGAATACGAAACCTATCCAACTGCAGAGAGGTGTAAGACAGGGTGACGTTATATCCCCGAAACTCTTCACCGCTGCATTGGAAGACGTTTTCAAGCTACTGGATTGGAAAGGATGCGGTATTAACATCAACGGCGAATACATCACTCACCTTCGATTTGCCGACGATATAGTCCTTACGGCAGAATCAACGGATAGGTCTTAAGATGAAGATGGACAAAACAAAAATCATGTTTAACGTCCATGTCACATAAAAGCTTTTACAAAAGTTTTTCTTTTTTTACAAAAATTTACTTTGCAAATATCCTATAATATAATATATAAATATAATTTTTGTAAAAGCTTTTATATAATGGATTTCCGCAAAGTAACGCCTGATTCTATTAATTATGTCCATGTCACACCTATGCCGGTAATTGTTGGGAGCACTAAGCTCGAAGTTGTTGACGAGTATGTTTACCTGGTACAAATAGTCCGACTAGGTAAGTCCAACTTCGACCGAGAGGTCAACTCGGCTGGGCAGCGTTCGTGAAACTACGACACATCTTCTCGTTAGATATACCTAAAAACCTGAAAACGAAATTGTACAACCAGTGCGTGTTGCCAGTGATGACTTACGGATCTGAGACGTGGTCCTTCACTGCTGGCCGTATGAGGAAGCTCAAGGTTCCTCAACGAGCTATGGAGAGGGCTATGCTCGGGGTTTCTCTGCGTGATAAACTTAGAAATGAGGATATTCGCAGTAGAACCAGAGTAACTGACATAGCCCAATGGATTAGTAAGCTGAAGTGGCAGTGGGCCGGCCATATAGCTCGAAGAACCGACAACCGATGGGGAAGAAAGGTTCTCGAGTGGCAGCCTCGTACCGGTAGGCGAAGTGTAGGGCGACCCCCCACTAGATGGAGTGACAACCTGGTAATACATGCAGGAAGTCGATGGATGCAGGTGGCTCAGGACCGTGCTTTGTGGCATTCCTTGGGGGAGGCCTATGTTCAGCAGTGGACTTATGAAAGGCTGTAATGATGATGATGATGATTATTAACTCTACTCTCTATACTACACTGTCTACTATGTATACGTAAATGTATACCTATGTAAACTGTACACTTGAAATACATATGTACAGGTTATAATGATATATACAGGTTATAATGACATTGAAGGGACCATTCAACTAAGGACACTATATGCGATAACTGTTATAAGTAATATATATGCATGCAAGGTAATATACTCATAGACATGTTATTATACATGTTCTGTGAGGTTTAAGTTGGGCGAGCGCGCTGGTCACCCCATAGCATTGATTTCAACGTCTTGAAGGTATTCGACAAATACGGCCGCAGTATGAGGGCGTACATTATCATGCATAAAAACAAATCTATCTCTTATAAAAGGGGCAAATGACACTACAATTTCGTCCAAAATCTCAGTTACATATCTTGCCGCTGTAAGTGACCCATTCTCAATGATGCGGAGTTTCGTACGTACGTACGTACGTATTTCATACAAATACCTTCCCATACCATAACTGACCCTACACCATATGCCTCTTCTCCAATGATGTTGCACTGAGCGTACTTCTCTCCCGGGCGTTTCCACACTTTAATCCCTCCATCATCTGGCTTCGGGCAAAATCTGGACTCATCTGTAAATATAACTTGACTCCAAGCTTTGTCATTACAATTATCGTGATTTCGTGTAAAATCAACTCGAACTACTCGATGGCATGTGGCAAGAAGGGGCAGCCTCCGGTAGGCAAGTGTGAATTTATTCCAACCGATTTTAGTCTTTTCCTCACAGTTTATGTGCTTACTGTAACCCCTCGAATTTCTTGTAGCTTCGTTCTTACCGCAGAAGAAATGAAATTTCTTAACTCAAAAGAAATTAAAGTCCGGTTTCTAAGTACGCTGGTAACGATTTTCCGGTCATCTGTGGCCACAGTTTTCTGTATCCTGCTAATCTCTTATACTATCCGGTCTGCCGATTCCTCTTGACAACTCGGTGTACCACAGATTTTGATATTCATAATATTTGGGCCACATGTTTGTAGGAGTGCCCAGTTTCAATTAAAGTAGCAGCCCTAGCAACTTGAATGACATATAGATCGGGAATTCACAGTTTATTGGCAATAACAATTCACATTTGACACGATAAACAAGGCAGTCAAGCCAAAAAATTTAAATAAAACCTAAACTTTCAAAACCTATAATCTAAAATTTAACCTAAAAATAACCTAACCTAAAAATCAAAAATTTTACCACTTTTCGAAATATAAAGAACGCAATAATTACATAAAAACAAATGAAATTCGTATAGCATTTACTAATGTTTGTGACCAGTACGCACGATAATAACAACAGGAGAAATTAAACCTCTTTTTTTGAGTTCCTATAAATTTGTCCATTTTTAAAGGCTAAACCTAAATACATTTTTAGTATAATAAATAATTTACATTTTATTTAGACGATATCCAATTATCAATAGGTATTTTCAAATATTGATAATTTTTACAGATACTCTTTTATTGTAATAATTTTAATAACCTTTTTTATTTAAATCCATATCATTGTGTTTTGTTTACAACATATGTGTATGTTTCGAGTACAGCGTTAAAACATTGAGAGCACTTACTGTTTCCAAACATCGTATTATAAAATTAACAATTAGGTCAAGAACAAAAGAAGGCCATATTTTGCTCGTAAGCTCGTGGCGACATTTAAAAATATAGTAACATTTTCTTTTGGAGATAACATTATTTTTTAAATGTATCATCATCATCTTCATCATCACAGCCCATTATATCACAGTCACACAGAACATAGGGAATGTTGACCTTGTGATGGATACAATATATCCATCACAAGGCCACTGCTGAACGTTGACCGAACATAAAATTAAGTTTAATTTGAAATAATTGGCATCGGCACATTTTAGCTTATTATGTAATAAATAACGACCTTTTACCTATCAAACCTCAAAAATTATTATATTATATTATTTACATAATACTGCCACAATTACGGTCCCCGTAAAATATCTAAACTCAACCAATAGGTTTGCCATGTGAATTGGTCCATCTGAACCTAACCGTACTAATCTAAATACTTATCTATCTTTTTTTTTCATGGAATATATATTTACTCTAAGCGTCAACCACTTCTAATAAACTCAAAAAGTTTGTGTTAGAAGTGATTTACAACAGTAGTCAAATGGCTTATTTGAACTTATATTAGTTACTTGTACCAGCCTATCCTATCCTTTAAATCCCATTCCTTATTATTCTATTCCTTATCATGCGGCTACCATCTCTTACTGATCATGAACCTAAACCAATATTTTTCCTACAGCGTCTATTCTAATTACCTACTCATTTGCAGAACGTGAATAATGTAACGAAATAGTAAGCTTTAATAGTCTTTTGTATTAGTAATTCGGTACAGGTGGTACGGTGAGAGGTTGCTTGGAGCGCGGTAGGCTTCGAGGCTAGATAATGGCGAACCAGCGGCGACATTAATTAAATTACACCTCGGCCGCCACAGCTAGCGCGGGCAGATTTTCACATCGGCTCATTTGCGCTAATTGTGCACGGGATTGTCACTCAGGCTGAATAAACAACGTACCGCGCGGCAAGGATTAGGTGATTAGCCTTAATTGCGTTACCACGATTATTTCGCGTAGAGCTGTCCAACTGCAGCTTCATTTTATATTCAAGTAGATTTGACTGCACGATTTTCGGTCGAGTTTAATGCGGAAATTTATAGGCGAGCTCATTTGGCATTGTGCTATGCGCATACATGTTATATATGTGTGGTAATCACTAAATTAAATAGCCGTAGAATTCATTTCTCGTGTTTGTTTGTGATGTACACTGTTTTATGCTGCATTTGTTTTTGCAGCGAATAAGCTTTGTGAGGAGTTGAATGGAGTGGGCAGCGTGGGAGGAGGTGGTGGTATGCCCCCGGTGAGCGGCACCAGCGGCGGGAAATGGGCTGGCGGGTGCGGCCTCCTGCGCCAACCTTCAGGCTTCCCTCTGCTCGGCGTAGCGCCACCCAATTACTTACTTTCCGATCATCTTGGAACTCTCGCTAAAACAAACAATCATCTTTTCTAATGGACGTAGCATCGCCTCTACCACTCGGCTATCTCTACGCCAGACTGCAACGAGGTCGATCTGAGAGCCACAGGTTTCCAAACACCAAATCAACCACACAGTTACTCGTCCTTGTATTTTATGTGACAATCATGTTTAAATGCATAAGTGGACTTTAAAAGTGAATTTTATGTAACATAATATCGTTATAATCATCGGACTGAAAAATGAAGAAAAACTCTAAGTGCCAAGTGTCCATTACAAGTAGTAAATGCAATATATACGTTGCAAACGAAATTTTACATGTACTTAATATAACAAAACGGCTGACATAAATGTATTAAAAGATATGCCATAATTTAGGTAATAATAGTTAAGGCTTATTTATAAAGGGACAATTCCATGTGCATGAAGATAAGATGAAGTGTTGCAATATAAAACAAAATATATTTATTTTGAAGACATCTTACAGTAGGTATTACTTTCACAAGTAGTAAAAGTTATAAAATGTTGTTACACAATTTCATTGTAGTAAACGAGATTTTGAGTGAAAATCAACGATGTAAATAAAAAATCGTATACGTTATCTTAAATTAGTTCTAATTAATTTCAGTTAGTTTTTTACTTTTCATTTTCACATTCCATTGTGTTCGAAGATATTATTATTTTGTGATAAGATGTAGCAATGTACCAAATATTTTATCTAGTCGAAAATCCTTTTGTGTGATTAACGTTTTAAAGTAAGTAAATAATTTATTTATGTTTTATGAAATACGAGTACGTTTGAAATTGTTGTTCAGTATTTACGAATGGCGGACTGGAGTGTGAACAATATTGTAAATATGTGATGTAATATATAAATGTACATATGTATCATTCGTCATAGTATTGTACCCTGGGTGTATGTAACTTTATTGATGAGTATGTGGAGGGTGTTTTAATAAAGAGATTACTGAATTGACTTTCAATCTTAACTTTATGCTGTAAGTCTCTATTACCTATTATGTTTTGCCTTAAGCCTTATAGAGTGACAGTCTGTACTTGATCCTTTCACAGTTCTCATTTCCGAGAGAAAGAGAGAGAGCTATAGGTCGAGCTGCTCTATTTTCTGTTGGCAGACTTCAGATATCCTTGTAATATTTTAATTCTCAGAATGGGATACTTCCACCGCTTGCACTTAGTAAATTAGAATTTAAAATTGCACAGATGTGTTGGGGGCCAGATCGAATTTCGATCACGGCGGCAAACCTTAACGGAGACTAGCCATCGGCGCCGGGCAGGATAATAGTGCCCAAGTGTATGCGCAAGCACAGGTGCGCTCTCTATTCCCTGACTGTCGTAGTCGTATGGGACGGTAAGCCAACACAACCGGAGAGAGATCAGGCGCAGGACAACAGATTTACGTGCTTTCCGAGGCACGGGGGTGAGACACCGCCAACTTTCTGACTCTGGGCAGCTACTGAGAATTCCTTGGCGGAAATACTCATGTAAACTCATAAAATCTCAGTCACGCTTACATCACTAGACCAGCGGGGCAGTCAGGGGCAGATGGGGCTGGTTTACACGATCTGTATACCAATCCACAATAGATTACATTCGCAGAAATTTTTAGTAACCAAAATACTTATTAACGATTAATCGGTACCGTGAAGTCCGGTGAAGGTCGATACAAACAGAATGGAACATCGGTAAACCAGTAACCGGTAATAATACAGGATAATCACACCATATTTCGACTTTTAAATAAAATGTAAATACTAATTTCTCTAGATATGAAAGTCGAACAAAAAACCAATCAATTCACTACTGTCATCATCATCATCATTACAGCCCTTCACAAGTCCACTGCTGAACATAGGCCTCCCCCAAGGAATGCTACAAAGCACGGTCCTGAGCCACCTGCATCCATCAACTTCCTGCATGTCTTACCAGGTCGTCACTCCATCTAGTGGGGGGACGCTCTACACTTCGTCCGCCGGTACGAGGCCGCCACTCAAGAACCTTTTTTCCCCATCGGTTGTCGGTTCTTCGAGCTATATGGGCGGCCCATTGCCATTGCCATTCACTACTGTATAAATTCATAAAATACACAATCTTTCAAATCATAATAATTGATTTATTAAGGTCTTGTAATTACGTTAATCATAATATAAATGATGGATTTATATGTTAAATATTAAATAAGTGAAATATATCTTGAATACATAAATACTTAAAATTATCATGAACTCATTGTTATAAGAACAAGTAAGCACCCACCACCACGTAGAGCAGCTGGCATCGCCAGCGGTAGAGTGCATATACATCTAAATTTGGGTGTGTTACAAATATGAAGATGTTATTTACTAATACAGACGTCGGAGTGAATCATGCCCAACTATGTAAGACACGCGTGGTGAATTGAGAAGTGTCTATAACATGACAATATACGTAGTAAATCTATTGACTGATAAAATACGATCCCTAAAATTCTACGAAAATTATTGCCAAATTAACATAATGGAAAATGAAACCTCTTTGAGTCTAGTGTAGGTGCATTGTATTGGTACATTAATACATTGTATGTTTCTATATTTAAACAAAAAAAAATACAATTACTACCTTTTGTTAATTTTTTGACTGCGTACTTGTCAACAAACCTGTTAACTGTTGTATTAAAAGTTAATACTCTAATTAAAAAGTCAAACTAAGCTAAAATTTTTAAGTACTGGTATCAAAGTCTATTTAAGATTATCATGTATGTATTGGATCATTTAAAATTAAGTTCAGTTCTTCATAATTATAACTAATAATAATTTATTCATATACAGACGATATTACATAATTTTTATACTTGGTAGAGCCATACTTCGGCTATATTACTGGTATAGTTGTAGCACGAATGGGTCGGCTCAACCGGGGCAGGACCACACTCTCACAGAACAACAGCGTAAAATAGCAGCTTAACACTGCTGTGTTTCGTATGGTGAGTGTAGTGAACCGGAGATCCTTTTTACTTAAAACGAGGCATTCCATCTCAGTCCTCACGGGTGACAACGCATCTGCATTTTGATTCGTCATCGGGTGGTGGATATCATCAGGTGGACTGTGTGGTCATTTGTCACCCTTATCCTATAAAAAAAATTAACGTATATATACCATCTTATTTTGATATGGCTTAAAATATATCACATTTGCACGTCATGCTAGTTTTGATCAATTATAGAACATGTTATTAAAATTTGGCAAGACTGTCTACGTGATGTCATTTTGATATTTTTATATTGCAGGTAATGTCGGTACGTAATATATATGTACATATCTGCACCAAGAAGAAAATGTTTTAGTAAGAAAGAGTATGGGTATATAATATATATATATATAATGTATTCAGAGCTCTATTTTTTTACCTTGTTTCACGTATGTCGAAATTTCATCACTTTAAAATTTGAAAACAAAATATCTAATATTTCCGGTGAATTTGAAGTTACATAATATGAACTTTTGGGAGAGCTCAGACATAGCTCGGAATACTATTTACTCTCACGGATACCTAAATCGAGTCATCCGCATTTCAATGTTAAAATAACAAAACACAAATTTTGCGGTGGTTCAAAGTAAAGGTTTTTCAAGCAGTTTTGAAGTTAGCATGTTCACTATTATTTTGATATGCTGCTATTTCAAATATGAATTTACTATTTTTACTGTCTATTAAGGGTGACAAACGAGCACAGAGTCCAGCTGAGGGTAAGTGGGTGCTGTAGTCCATATACATCTACATTTATCATTGGTCAAGAATTAAACTGCAGCTATGCATTGTTACCCCTGAAGACTAAGATGAAATGCTTTGTTTCCAGTAAAAAGGGTCTCCGGTTCCCTACACGCACCACACGAAACACAACACCATTAACCTGCTATTTTACATTAGTATTCTGTGAGAACGTGGACTTACTCCAGTCGAGCCGCCCCATTTATGCTACAACTATAATATAGCTTCAGTGTGGCTGTAGTACTTATAAAATTCTAAACTAAGTACTTATAAAATACTAAACTAAGCATAGAGACTCATGTGCCGCCATATGCTAGGTTTGTAGGCGATGAATTAATTTTATTGCATAACTAGCTGATACCCGTAACTTCGTCCGCGTTGCTTGATATATTAACAAAGTTTTCGTATGTGCGAAGGAAAAACATCAAAAAAAATTTGTAAACGATGTTATTCGTTGCTCCGTTTGTAGCTAAAATATATAAATTGCCTAGGTTGGTACCGCGAGAGCAAGCGACGTACTCGTACAGTTAACCGTGTGAAAAACCCCGTATAAAAATCGTTGTTTCTTAAAACTTTAATAACTTTATATTAAATGAAGATATCACAATATTTTTTTTTAGATAAGGACCAAGTGTCTAAGAAATAAAACTTAGAAAACCTAATTGAAATCTATCCAGTAGTTTTTCCGTGATGCGCGCACAACTGTATACCTCTATCATTTTATTTATATAGATAATGCAAGGGCACACACTACAGCAATCGTCAAGATATTTTTGATAATACTTCTATCTGTATTTGATAATTATTCTCCTGGTTATGGTCCTCTTCTGTTTAGGAGGAATTGTTTTAATCGCTTGGCAACGCCTGGCAGGCATCTTTGCGATCGCAGTATTACACATCTTACACTCTTGACGCTTCTACTCATCATCTGTCATGTCTCACTAGCGACCCGCCCCAGCTTTACCTGGATAGGATCTATTAATGTGACTTTATTCAAAATTAAGATAATCAAAAATCCTTTGTTTTTACATTTTTCGTTTTTTTTTTCAGAAAAATTAATATAATTTTTCAGATAAAATGTAGCCTAGATCCTTCCTAGCATTGCTATCTGTTTGTAAAGTTACAGCATTATCAGTTTAGCCATTCCAAAGATTAGCCAGCAGACAGGCAGACAGACATAATTTTTAAGAATAGTTATCAATGCCTTAATAGCATGCATAATACCTCCTGAACTTAATCGTAACCAGTTATTTCAATATGACAGACAGATACTTCAATTTTATTTATATGTATATGTCGTAGCCAACTAGCTTAATTAGCCTTTTAGTTAACAGCCTAACCTTGTAACTAAAAGGCGTCGTTCAACTAACGGCCGAATAATATTCAGCCTAAGCGTCTAATACAACATTGCACCTATCTTGTAATATCAGCGACAGTATGCGCGGTGCGGCTGGTGCGGCTGGGGCGGGGTCACCATAAAGCCGCGTACATTTACAGTCCATATGGATAAATAATGGGATTAGAAATGGCGGTTCATGTCGCCCGTATCGTCAGCATGCACAGTACCAATAGTGAAAACCCGCTAATAACGGTCTATCGTTATAACGTTATATTATTCGGTTAATTGGAAATTTTCTATTAATGAGGAAATTTTTGAAAAAATGGTATATGCAAGTAGATACATTAATTTTAAAATAATATTTATAATTAACTAACAGGAGTGATCTAGATTAAATTTTATAAAATTTAACCTAGATCACTCCTGGTATTACCCTTTATTTGCTCGTGAAGTTATACGTACAATCGGTTCCGCCATTCAGAAGATTAGCTCACACAGACAAACGAAATTGTTAAAAATGATTACTTATGTGTCAATTGCATGTAAATATTTTATACAAAAATATTAACAAACAAAATCAACAATAGTTATGAATAACACTTCAAGAACGCGTCGTTGCTCAAAAATTGGCGAAACCGGCCTGATTTTTGTAGTTTATGGCATTTTGTGATCATTGATTCCAATGACAAGGTGGACTGAAGTTAAAGAACGTACATAAAACGCATATCGAGGTGTGAGTATAGGTAGCGACTGTGTGCGAGCGAGAGGTGAATAGGTGCGACGCCATTTTCAATCCCATTCTTTAACCGCACGGTTAGTATATAATATATAGCACATATCGTATAATTAGGCACAGACTAGCGATATTACGTGGAATGGTCACCTTATTAATTTCATTCAACGGGACAGTTTAGTTGAACGGCGCCATTTAGTAAATAGATTACGCTGTTAACTGAAAGGCTGATTAAAGCTAGTTAGCTGCGACGTAATAAACGAGATGGTTATACTACCGTACATAGGAGGATCTTTCATGAGTTTTCTATACTCGGATGAAATGTGTTTCGGAGTTCGGTTTTCGGTTTCGGGTTTCGGTGCTCTACACTCACCATACGAAACATAGCGTTAAGCTGCTACATTACGTTGGTATTCTGTGAGCGCGTGGTCCTTCCCCGGTCGAGCCGACCCATTCGTGCTACAACTATACTACTAATATAGCTGCAGCATGGCTCTACTACGTATTTACTAACCAGAATATAATCGTACGTGCGTAAAAGCTTAGTGATAGAAATAGCTGAAAGGGAGCTGCCTACCTGTACCGATTCCGAAATTTCTAACCTCTAACACTATAATAAGAGAAACAAAACAAAACTAGTATACGCCATAGGTATATTCACAGACACAACTTCTTCTACACAGCCCGTAGCCGCACAGAACATCGGAAATACACGCCTATATGCCGCATCATGTGTGATCTCAACCTGTATGTTAGCAGAAAATTCAAACTATTATCATTGTATAGCGCTGTCCGCGGCGCCTGAGTATCGGCGACAATGAAAACTAACGATTATACAAACAAGCATGGTGGGCGGAAAATTGGCCGCCCCCAAGGAAATTCTCGTATAATGCGCTGTACAGTTAAGGTACAAATGAAAAGCATAATATATTCACGTCATAAGTTCGGACTCATTTTCTGGAAATGGTTCAAACTACTTAGTTTAGTCATCATTACAGTTATCTCTATTTTAACCGACTTCAAAAAGGAGGAGGTTTTCAATTCGAGTGCATGTTTTTTGTACGTATGTTACGCATGGTATATGTATTCGCAGATTGTGAACCAATTTTGATGATTCTTTTTTATTAAATATAAATTTACATACGAATTTGGTTAAAAAATTACACCCCTAAAGGTAGCAAATAAATAACTTCTTTTTTAACAATTTGAAGTAGGTTTTTACTTTTTGTTAAAAGCTATAATTATCATTTAAATCAGCAATATTATCTTATTGTGTTTATATTTATATGTAGGTATGTGTATGTTTTATATTTATTATCGTTACTTCATTCTTGTATTATTTTTCTCTATTTTATAATTTCTGTAACCGCCTTCGGAGTTATATCACTGCCCTAAGCCTTAAGTTTGACTGGTAGAGAGAACTCACTTCCTTACGCTTCCTTACGTCGAACAACGCACTCGACAAATCAGCACTTGAAATTGCAACATCGGTGGCAGATCAAGTTAAGTGGAACTTAGTTTACTAGCGCAGTATTGCGCTTTTCCCCTGAATCATTTTTTTTATAGGATAGGGTGACAAACGAGCACACAGTCCACCTGATTGTAAGTGGTTGCTGTGACCCATAGACATCTACATTTATCCTCAATAAAGGACCAAAATGCAGATGCGTTGTCACCCGTAAGGACTAAGATGAAATGCCTCTTTTCCAGTAAAACGGGTCTCCGGTTCTCTACATTCACCATACGAAACACAGCAGCGTTAAGCTGCTATTTTACGCTGGTATTCTGTGAGAGCGTGGTCCTTCCCCAGTCGAGCCGACTCATTCCTGATACAACTGTACTACAAATATAGCTGTAGCATGGCTCTACCACGTACAAGATGACACTATTATATATTAAACTATATAAAGTTATTATAATACACACTTATTTATTTCATTTAAAAGGTCCAATGATAAGGAAACCATGAAATTGTTTGAACTATGGTTCTTAAAATAAAGGTGAATTCAAAGAATATTATTAAAAAAATCTAGTATAAAGAATCACTTTGAATGATAAATGAGAGAATTTCCGAACGTTATAAGATCGCAATCTTTTTCTATTTTTGTTCACAGAACATAAAATATATCGAGCAATGGTTATTAAAGTATTGTACCGGCAAATATTTTCCTATTCACGTCTACATTTTATGTATTTTGTTGGATGTAGGATTTTCCACGAATGCGCCAGCTGACGAGCATTACTTGGAAGTATTGTCTTAAAACGTTTGACAGGTGGATTAAGAGAGCAAAGTTGATGACCTCGTAATAAGGTGGTAAAAATGCTGCCCATTATCAGTTTATGAGGTTTGGGTTTAGTGTTTTTGGATGCATTTCTCTTTATCAATCGGTCGTCAGAGCCTCGTGCGTTAGTCAGTTGACTGCTCTTCGAGCAAATGAGGTTATCTACGGAGAAAAAGTTAGCAAATTCCTATTCCATAACACTCCATTATGCTACTACTTCTACTAAAAAGTGTCAAAAGAAATTTAAGTATTCTAGAAAAATTATATTATAATATTACCTTTATAAGAATATCAATAAATTTCGAGAAGATTTGAAGGAATAGGGTTTATAGAAAAAGCAAATTTCCTTAAAATTGTTTATTTTCGAGTTTTACCTTTCTGTCTAATTTTCTATGGGGATTGTAGAATCAGAAAATAGTCTGGAGGAATTTTGGTAAATGTTTCCTTCAAATACTCTCAACGTAGTAACTTCGAAAAAGGCTATTGAGTCAGAAGCTTATTAGTAGCAAAACGGTCAGCGAGTGACGCGATGTCTGCGTTTGAGTTTTCCAGAAGGGCGCAACCTGCGCGCGCTCTATAAATACTTGGACTCGGCTTTCAGGAGTTCAGTCTCGCAGTGCTATCTGAAGCGAAATCACCCCTCGCAAGCAGACACATACACAACACACAACATGTCTCTGGAACGTCAAGTCCGCGCCAAGGTAACACAATTTAAAAATATCTCGTTTCCACCTCGCTAATGGCTCACAACTTATTTATTTTTTAATATTGATAACAGCAATAAGACAGTTAACATATTATTTCCAATAGGTTAATTACATTATAAATTTTTCAGCTTGCTTCAAAGCGCAACCCTGAACAAGAAAAGGAAGCCCAGGAGTGGATCGAGGGAGTTTTAGGCGCTAAATTCCCCCCTGGTGAACAGTTTGAGGATGTTCTCAAGGATGGAACTGTCCTTTGTCAACTTATTAACAAGCTGAAACCTGGTTCAGTGTCCAAAATTAACACCTCTGGTGGTCAATTCAAAATGATGGAGAACATCACCAAGTAAGTAGAAGTATACGTCTATAGTCATGATACACATGGTTAAACTGGACACGATTAGTTAAAAATAATTGTAATTTACTCGCATTAGTGTAATGTTTAAAATTTAAATGTAAATTATTTTAAAACATTAACAGTTTCGACCATTTTTGGTCTCAAGTACAAGATAAGCGCGCACATTTTTTTTAATTTTTTATAACTAATTGCAGCTTCCAAAGCGCCATCAAAGCATACGGTGTTCCTGACATCGACGTATTCCAAACTGTGGATCTGTGGGAGAAGAAAGACATCGCTCAAGTTGTTAGCACACTGTTCGCCCTCGGCCGTGAGGTAATTATGATTATAAACAATATGTATTTTAATAAATAATACAAAATCATTAAAATCGGTACAATTAACGTCAGGGGTTTCGTAAAAAATCTCCCAAGACCTCTATTCCATAACTAATAATAAAAGTAACTAAATCAAATCAATGAATTATACATTTCAAAATCATTAATAAAATAATAACTCGTACATGTAATCATATAAAAACACGACAAATTTGTTAGCTATTTATCGTAAGCAATACCGGACGTCACGTAATTTAAACATGCACAAAAATAACGATTAGTATTACTGAAACGTGTTTATAAAATGTTTGCTTTATATGACTCCTACGTTTGGATTTGAAATCTTGAAACTTTGCCAAGTTCTACTATGTTTTACGACATTTGTGTAACATTACCTCGCTTTTCTCACAAACATCCAATGCCACAGTTTAGAAGAGGCCGGACATTTTTGTTTTATTTTTATTTGTTTTTCTCTTTTAGACCTACAGGCATCCTGAATGGAACGGACCTTACCTCGGACCTAAGCCTTCTGAAGAATGCAAGCGTGATTTCTCTGAGGAAGTTCTGAAGGCTGGACAGACTGTAATTGGTTTACAAGCTGGCTCCAACAAGGGTGCCACCCAGTCTGGCCAGAACATGGGCGCTGGCCGCAAAATCTTGCTCGGCAAGTGAACGCCAGTTAAGAGGGTCGTAAAAAGTGATATTACTTATAAGTTCTTTTGTACAATACCGAGTGTTATGGACGCTATTGTAAGACTGGTATCGGTTAATATCAAACTTCTAGCCATGCGTGATGTGTAGGGTATTTATATATCCTTTTTGTACCTAATGTAATTCACAATGGTGATTTGCTGTTCCATGTAGCGCAAAGTTTGTATTGTGTATAATAGGTGATAAGTCATTTTATTTATTTCCTTTTGATTATAAGTCATTTTATTATTTAATTTATAATAAAACCGACCTTATAGTTTTATATTTCCTTTTATTTATAAAAAAATATATTTATTTTTATATTATACTTTTATTTTATTATTTATTTTATTACTCCTTTAAAACACTAAGATATAAAAATTTATAACGATAAAAGAGACTTAAAACTTAAAAACGTAACGTAACCGTTACAGCCCACTAAATTCCACTAGTTCACACACCTCATAGGGGGAATATTTGCCATATTTGCCACGCTTGGCAAGCGGGTTGGCAACCGCAATTTTTTTATTTTTAATCGTTATTAAGAAGACGCTGCTGCCCATCTCCTGATTTGTTTCCCTCTGTCGCCTCTTATGACACGCACGGGATAATATGGGTTAGTTGATATTGTTACACCGCCACTATACGATAAAACATAAAGTAAACATAAAAGTAAATATTTATGAGAATAAATTAATACTAATGTAAAATTTATTAATAAAATTTTGAATTTAATAAACAGCAAAAACGTAAAGTAATGATAAAACTTTTAATACAAATTAAGCTCTGTAATAAATATAAAGTTATTTTTAACCATAAAAATATGATTTAAGTAACTCGCTTCGAACCCTTGAGGCATAAGCTTAAGCTTTGCAAACATAATATATATTTTAAAAGCTTATGCTCGAAAACACTACACATCACATGAAAAATTATTTATAATTTAATTAAATAACTCTCAAGGACTTTTATTTTCTAAATTCTTCATTCAATAATCTTTATTTTAATAATCTTAATTGAGAAAAATACTCTATTGTTTTGATTTTTTTATTCTCCAAGCGATAAATTATAGTTTAAAATACTTTGGAAAATGCAAAAGTGCACGCCTCATAAGCGTTTCATTTAATTTTGATTAAAAAAAATTGTATCAATTTTGTTCTATATTATTTACGTGTTTTAAATTTAGCGATCTATTATTGTAACAGGTAGTGTCTCCTACAGGAAAAAAATTAATAATGTTTACCAAAATAAATCGATTACACAAAGTATAAAATCGATATAGGTTGTATGGTACAATTTTCCTTTGTCTATCAAGACCTAAAAAATTATGAAAGCGCTTTTAAATTTTTAATATCAATAAAACTTATAAAAGTTGAAAATCATGTCATTGACAAACGCGTACTAGGCTATTGATATGAAATAGGGAACCAGTTGATGTAATTCTGGAGCTAATAAAAAAAACCCGGTCTCTATACTTAAATTTTTTCGGGAGTTATGTGACCACATACAAAATCAACATCCGAACATCCACGTAAATTTTTTTTCAAAGCGTTTTTTTAAAGAAGCAATATAAAATGATTTTTTTTTAGAAAATATAAGATGGATTAACTAGAGTGTTTTCTTGATACACGGCTACTCATATTATCGTATAAGTGCAATATTGTTATACTAGAGGCATTTTAAGAACCCAAAATTGCTTGACTTTGACGTGTCCAGAGTAAAGCACTACCTAATAACGCTTCGCGTTATGAGGCGTGCTAAACTACAGATGATTCTATAGTTTTTAAAGATAAAATTATTTAAAGACAAAATAAAATTATTTTATTTTATCCTGGTGATCTTGATCAGGATCAGGAGTAGGATAAAATTAATTTAATTATTGTATTGTCATCGGTTCTTGATACGAGTGCAAATTTTCAAGACAATCGGCCACTTACAGGTTGATGAAGATTACATTAAAAATTCCGTTACATAGCTCGTAGGATCGATATGGACCAATAAAAGTGTGTTAAAAATACAACATTAATTTATTGCTACCAATCACGAATCTGGGGGCACGGCAGTGCCCCCGCCAAGTCGAGCAAAAAAGCGGCACGGCCGTACCATCCTTTTCTCGAAGCAGTTCAAGCCTTATTTGAAACCCTATAACTTCGTTGTAGATAAAACTAGAAGCCTGAACTTTCAGTTACCAAGTAGACATTGTATAAACTCGGTATATTTCAAATTTTATTAAATTTGAACCAGTAGTTTTAGAATTATAACTAGTCAAAGTTTCTTAATTTTGTCACTCACTGACTGAGCGATCATCAAAACTCTAAGGCACTTCTAGCAAACATAGAAGCTTCAAATTTGGAATACAATTATTTTTTAGTATATAAATCTAGGAAAAATTAAAATATTTTGCAATTTCGGTTCACTTTTCGAGATACACCAACTGCATAAATAACTTTGTAATCCCATATAAATATATAGGATTACAAAGTTACATTTGCAGTGAATGAATCAGTATACATATATATATATATATATATATATATATATATATATATATATATATATATAATATAATGGAATAATAGGTGTAGATCATATCAATATTAAAATCATTTATGTTTTAAATAAATAAATTGACTTGGCAATCTCACTAAACAATCTAATTTAATATAATATGTATTACTTGAGAGATACATTGTGTTTTCATGCGATGGCCAAGTCAATCTATTTATTTAAAATATAAAAGATTTTTAATATTCATGTAGTCACTATACGATGTTGTTAGGTTAGCTAATTACGTAATAACTTAAGACAGAAGGACCCTTCAGAGGGACTGAATAAATTAACCAACTTGGTATTACATTTACATTTACGTAGTAGAGCCATGCTGCAGCTATATTAGTAGTATAGTTGTAGCACGAATGGGTCGGCTCGACCGAGGAAGGATCACGCTCCCACAGAAAACCAGAGTAAAAGAGCAGCTCAACGCTGCTGTGTTTCGTATGGTGAGTGTAGAGAACCGGAGATCCTTTTTACTGGCAAAGAGGCATTCCATCTTAGTCCTCACGGGTGAGAACGCATCTGCATCTTGAGTCTTTATTGAGGATAGATGTAGATGTTTATGGGTCACAGTAACCACTTACCATCAGGTGGACTGTGTGCTCGTTTGTCACCCTGTCCTATAAAAAAAATACATGGATCTCACAACTTTTTACGGTAGAAGAACTGAGTTACGAGACTTGGTTTTTTTTTACAAGTTATGTTTTTGATGGCATAGTTCTTTCTTATCAGAATAAACGTAATATCAAACGCACAGCAAAAAATATGAATGTACTAATATTTTATATTTACATAATAAGACAAACAAACAAAGAAAAACATTGCGTACATTTCAAGTGACGCCGAAGCCATGTTCAACTTCTTGACATGCATTCACGCACATATCTTCCTTCTTCCTTTCTTTAACAGTCTGTATACAGACTGTACAGACTGTTAAAGAAAGGAAAAGGCTTATAAGCCCACAGCTGCCCACATATGTACAATTTGAACACGCACACATTTGTATGATTTTAAATGCATAAGTGTACATACATGCGCGTTCTTACAATAAGTTGAACAAGCTCTTGACTTGGTTTTTGCGTTACTGTACGCAATGTCTTTCTTTCTTTGTTGGTATTGGTTTGTACGTAAAATATTAATACATTCGTAATGTAAAATATTTAATTAAAATTAAATAATTGCACCCCCCCCCCCCCTGTAGAGGCGGGTAAGAATACTCACTACCCCATATCTTCCCGATGTCGTAAGAGGCGACAGAGGGAAACTGAGGCAGAGGATGGGTAGCAGCATCTTTCTGATGTCGAACAGCAAAACAACAATTAAAAAAAACTGCGGTTGCCAACCCGCTTGCGAAGCGAGGCAACTATGGCAATATACCCCCCATGATAAATGTTACAAAAAGAAGGCCCCCAGTCCCCAGCAGCCCCGCTATTCCTGGCTACGGTGGCGACCATAGTAACGGCGGGGCAGGTGGTGCTAAGAATCTCCGGTGGAGGTTCGGTTGCCACCTACGACGACTCGACCTGGCAACTTATAACGCACGCACCCTGAGGACTGACGAGAAGATCCTGGAGCTGGAAGAAGAGATAGACAAGTTGTATTGGAATATCATTGGATTGGATTATCCAAGGTCCGAAGAGAGGGGGTAGACACGGTAATCCTCGAATCCGGCAACTTGTTCTATCACCGTGAGGGCAACCATCTGTCCCAAGGAAGTGTCGGATTTATCCTCCACAAGTCTCTCGTTAACAACGTTGTAAAGATTGGGAGTGTGTCGACGAGGGTTGCGTGCCTTATACTCAGAATTACCAAACGGTATTCGCTAAAGGTCATACAGGTTTACGCACCAACCTCGGCACACCCTGATGAGGAGGTGGAGGAAATGTATGAGGATATCTCTAGAGCTGTGCATTCCTCCAAAACCCAAATTTGGGCGGTGCTGCAGTCCCTTCAGAGATGCCAAGCTGACTGTCGGTATATCGAAGTGCTGAAGTGTTTGTACAGTAGGGCTACGATGGCTATCCGAGTACAGATTCGGATAGCCATCGTAGCCCTACTGTATGTTCTGTGAACCAGAGTACGAAACCTATCCAATTGCAGAGAGGTGTAAGACAGGGTGACGTTATATCCCCGAAACTCTCCACCGCTGCATTGGAAGACGTTTTTAAGCTTCTGGACTGTAAAGGATGCGGTATTACCATCAATGGCGAGTACATCACTCACCTACGATTTGCCCACGATAGAGTCCTTATGGCAAAATCACTGGAGGATCTAAGCACCATGCTCAATGACCTCAGTAGTGTCTCCCAACGAATAGGTCTTAAGATTAACATGGACAAAACAAAGATCATGTTTAATGTCCATGTCACACCTATGCCGGTAGTTGTTGGGAGCACTAAGCTCGAAGTTGGTGACGAGTATGTTTACCTGGGACAAATAGTCTGACTAGGTAAGTCCAACTTCGACCAAGAGGTCAATCGGCGGATTCAACTCGGTTGGGTAGCGTTCGGGAAATTACGGCACATCTTCTCGTCAGGTATACCTCAAAACTTGAAAACGAGACTGTACAACCAGTGCGTGTTGCCAGTGATGACCTATGGAACTGAGACGTGGTCCTTCACTGCTGGCCGTATGAGGAAGCTCAAAGTCGCTCAGCGAGCTATGGAGAGGTCTATACTCGGTGTTTCTCCGTGTGATAAACTTAGAAATGAGGATATCCGCAGTAGAACCAGAGTGAGCGACATAGCCCAACGGATTAGTAAGCTGAAGTGGCAATGAGCCGGCCATATAGCTCGAAGAACCGACAACCGATGGGGAAAAAAGGATCTCGAGTGGCGGCCTCGTACCGGCGGACGAAGCGTAGGACGTTCCCCCACTAAATGGAGTAACGACCTGGTAATATATGCAGGAAGTCGATGGATGCAGGTGGCTCAGGACCGTGCTTTGTGACATTCCTTGAGGGAGGCCTATATTCAGCAGTGGACTTGTGAAGGGCTGTAATGATGATGATGATGAATATAAGCTGTAGGCTGCAATTATAGATATTGTAGCTGCAGAACGAATGGACTAGCTCGACCGAGGAAGGACCACCCTCTCACGGTATTCTTACCAGCGCAGCGTAAAATAGCACTCCTGCTGTGTATAGCATGATGAGAGCTGTTTTACGCTATTATTTGATTATGAGGGTTTGAAAACCAGATACTCGTTTAACTAGTAATTAGGTATTCTATCTTAATCCTTCGGGGTAGTGACGAATCTACATTTAATTCTAAGTATGTAGATGTCTATGGACCACAGCATCCACTAACCATTAGGTCTACCGAATGGTGAGTGGACAGTCTACTGTGTACTCGTTTCTCAACCTTATTCTACATATAAAAAATATAATCGTACTTAATCCTCAATAATTTATTTTGATAATATAAAAGTGACAAAAGAACATCATCATCATTCTACAAGTCCACTGCTTAAAAGCGGCCTCTCCCATAGATTGCCACAAAACAATAAACATATTGGCAATATGCCATAGTTGCCAACTATATTTAGCTAATGTTGAAAAGTAAGTTGAAACTGCAGTATTTTTAATTATTAATTAGTTTTTATCGGGATTAGGCAATGCTGCTAGCCATCTCCTGGTACAGTTTCCTTCTGATGCTCTTCTTACGACACGGCCCACGAAATGATGTGGGTAGTAGAATCTCTACACACGCCGCCACTACACTGCAAGACAAAAAATCTCTCTCACCAAGTCAATAATCTCACTAGTGAATTTTAATAAAGATTTTATTATTTTACAGCCTCAATAGATAATATATTACATTATATAATATATTAATACTTATTAATAAAATAAAGAGAGTACTTAATTTGTGAAATAGTAATATAACTATAACTTAAATTTAAAATTAAAAAAAAATACCGAAACAAAAAGGGCTTATGATCTTCAAACCGCTGAAAAGATGTTCTTTCTTGAATCATAGCTAAGAACACTCTCAATCAGTCACCTTTCGACCAAAAGAAACTAAATCTAAATAGGTTCATCCGTTTGGGACTTTGGGAGCTACGATGTCACAGACAGACATACAGATATACAGAAACACACGCTAAAGATATACCACCCCTTTTTTTCGTCGGTGGTTAAAAATAACGTTTCGCGTTCGAAATTTTACATGTTTAAGCACATAATAATAATTATGAAAGTATGTAATGATACCTGAAAACGCTTCAATAACTGCACTCAGAAATATACAGGAGGTAGTATGTAGAAAATATAACGAAACTGAAAATATCTAAGTAAATAAATCAAGGTTCACAGATACAAATCTCCATTAACATGAATAAAATACTTATTAATATTATTAGGAATAAAGATAGAAAATAAAAGAAAATACGAGGACGGGATGATAAGTAACTAGCTTAATAACAAAACACTTAACTTTCCGTGATAAAATTAATTTTATTTTTCGACATAGTCTCCGTGAACCTCTACGCACTTATTCCATCTTGGTTCTAAAGCAGTAATGCCTTCTACAGCGGCTGTGACTTCATCATTTGTGGCAAATTTCTGTCCGCCCAAAAACTTTTGAGCTTAGGGAATAAATGGAAGTCTGATAGCGCTAGATCAGGCGAATAAGGTGGGTGGGGCAGCAAATCATACTTCAATTCGTTGATTTTTGCCATAGCTTTAACACATGTGTGAATCCTAGCGTTGTTTTGGTGGAAGATAATTTTTTTTCGCCAAACCTAGTCGTTTTTGCTGAATACATTGACGAAACTTATCTAGAAGATTGGCGTAGTATTCTCTATTAATTGTTTGACCTTTAGCAAGATAATCTATCATCAAGATCCCATCTGAATCCCAAAAGACGGAAGCCATCACTTTTCCAGCCGACTTTACATGGCTTTTTTGGAGCCGGGCATCCCGATTGAGTCCACTGTTTTGGTTAAATTTTTGATTCTGGCGTGTAATGATGAACCCATGTTTCATCTGTTGTTACAAATCGACGTAAAAAATCGGCCTTATTACTCTGAAAACGGTCCAGACTTTCTTTTGAGTTTTGCACCCGAATCCTTTTTTGATCGTGCGTAAGCAATCGCGGCACCAAACGGGCCGATAACTTTTTCATATTTAATTCCTCACTTAGGATATGATGTACCCGTTAATTTGAGATACCTGTAGTGTCAGCTATTTCAGATAAAACTTACACTTAGCGGTTAGCCACCGTAGAGTCTATATCACCTGAGGATGCCTCGTGTAGAGGCGTATTATCGTCAGTGGTGTGTCTTGCCTAGTGTATTGGTGTTGGAAGTAGCGGTGCTGGGATTAGTGGTGACGGGGATAGTGCACGCAATTGAGGGAGGGCGGGAGGTGCTCTTCATACTAGGTAAGACACATCATTTTATTTTATAACGCGGATATTTGCGAAGTAAATTTTTCTAAAAGCTTTTATATAATGGATTTCCGCAAAGTAACGCCTGATTCTATTAATTATATCTCAGATAACTTCAATCGTCGATCTGCTAAAACCGTATCATGTACTTTCACGACCATTTCCGGAGTCGTGACGCTTTTTGGATGTCCGGGGCACACACGTACGAGCGCGTTTAAACTTAGCCACCCAGTTTTTTACTGTGGCATAAGAAGGAGCATATTCACCCAAAACATTCTTTAACTCGTCATAAATATCTTTTCCCTTCATGCCCTTCGTATGAAGAAACTTTATCGCCGCTCTTTGTTCAATTTTATCCGTTTTGAAAACAGTTGACGAAATATATTTTCAAGTGACAAAAAATTAATAAAATTTTCGCGCCACCAAATTCAAATTTAGAACACACAAGTGGCCAGAGATACGAATTTAAAAATGACATAAATATTTTTTTAATTTTAACATTTTAAATATCAGTGGCTATTTACTTATCATCCCGCCTACATAAAAAGAAATGAGTTTGATCTATAATTTTTAAGAAAAAACTAATTTTAAAGTCAGTTTTTGGATCATGGGAGGTCCCATCTCGGTGTTCATAGTCAAACAGTTTTGGTTTAAATTTCCTCCTGACCTTTGGTAACGGTGGAAAGTCTTCTTCAATTTCGAGAGAGAGTGCTACTTCTTTCGATTGTACAAGAATTTCTTCAAACGATTGGTCAGATCTATATCGCTGGAAGTGATCAACTAAATTTTTAGGTAGGTTTGGCATACTTTAATATTAATTGTAGCACTTTGAATTTGTTTGCTGACAATATTTTTGTGAAATATAACGTCATGCCAAATAATAATTCCGCAAATAAATTGAAATATTTTTTTTAGTTCTCAAGCGCCTCCCTCCATGCGTGCACGCGTCTGGTGAGCCGTCCTTTGTACCCATCTACCAGTGCGATATCATCAGCGTACATAAGCAGCCAAGGCTGCGGTAGTTTCTGTACGCTGTCCGACAGTTCGTCTAATATCACACTGAAGAGATAGGGGCTTAAGACGGAGCCCTGATGCACTCCTACGGTTATGGGGAAGGGGGTGGTATCACCAACAGCGGTCCTGACTATTGAATCGGAGTTGCGGTACATGTCACGTACGATTTCCACGTAGGTCTCTGGTACCAACTTCGACCGCAACGCCCACCAGATCATCTGCCTAGGAACACAGTCAAAGGCCTTCTGCAGGTCTAGGAATAAAAAATGCAGAGGCATATTCTTTTCCCTGTGCTTCTCCATAAGGATTCTTAGGGCAAATATAGGGTCCATGGTACCGCGACCTGGTTAGAAACCGTACTAGGAGTCCGACACTGTACACTCCTGTCGGATCCTGGTGTCAATAATGCGCTCGAAGAGCTTCATGGTGTGTGACATCACCTTTATACCGCGGTAATTACCGCAATCCTGAACGGACCCTTTACCCTTGTGCACCGGCGTTATTATACTAAGCCGCCACTGATCGGGCATTATTCGGTCGCTCAGGATTCTATTATAAAGGTCAGTAAGAATGCAAACACCACGAGCCCCCAGCGCTTTCCTCGCTTCAATTGGCACCTCGTCCAGTCCGACAACTTTCCGATTCTCCATGTGATGAAGAGATGCGAGGACCTCGTCAGGTGTAATAGGTGGCACGAGTCCATGGTTCGGGAGTTGTTCGGGAGGGTGCACTTCCCGGTGCTGAGTATTCAGCAAAACGTGGAAATAAGAGCGCCATCTCTCCTTCACCTCACGATCCTCGTACAGGAGCTCGCCATTAGGACCGTTGACGCTGCAGGAGCGAGTAATATCTTGCGCTGCTTTGGCCTTAGAGCGCGCCAGTTTATATATGAGTTTGTGCCCCTCAGGAGTGTCCAACTTAGCATATAATGGTTGCAAGTGGTCACGCCTGGCTCTGCCTACAGCTTTCTTGGCAGCTTTTTTCGCTGTCTTGTAAGATGCACGATCTTCAGGAGATTTGGTCGCTTGCCATGTCTTGAAGAGCGCTTTCTTCTTCCGTAATGAACCCTGGACTCTGGCGTCCCACCATCAGGTCTCCTTGTCGATTTTGCGGCCCCCTTTCCCCACGCCGAGAACTTGCTTTGCCGTCTTTGTGATTGCTGTCTGAATGGTTTTCCAGTACTCTTGGACGGACTTGCCTGCTGTGTCGAGACTAATATCCCCAGCGACAGAGTCAAACACTGAGTATCTGGTTTGATCCAGCAGCCACCACTTAATTTGACGGCGGCAACATTCAGCGTGTCTGCGACGGGGTTTTACGCAGAGGTCCGTGACAAGAAGTCGGTGTTGGGCAGTGAGACACTCACCGGGTATGACCTTACAGTTAGCCACGCGACTGATATGACTTCTCCTGGTCAGTAGATAGTCGATTTGAGTGGCGTTCCGACCGCCCCTGTAGGTAATCAGGTGCTCGGTTTTCTTTTTAAAGAACGTGTTCACCACGGCCAAGTCAGCTGCCGTGCAGGTTCTGAGAATGATTTCCCCCTCTGCGTTTCTTCGGCCGTAACCATAGCCGCCGTGGACACGTTCATACTCCCCCTGCACCTCGCCCACATGACCGTTCAGGTCGCCACCCAAAACGACAATCGTGGGACAACGGTATGCCGCGTAGTTCATCTCCGAGCCGATCCCAAAACAGCGTCTTATCCGCGTCGCTGCAGCCGACCTGTGGGGCGTAGGCACTTATTAAGTGGGTCACGACCCCCTCAATAAGCAACCTTACTACCATAAGTCGGTCGCATATACGTCTAACTTCCAAGACGCTATCGTGGAAATGCTCGTCGAGCACCACTGCCACACCGTTCTCCCCACCAGAAGAGCCTGTACAGATCAGCTTGTAGCCGTGCCCAATATTCTGGCTCCTGTTGGCCTTCCACCGTGTCTCCTTCAGGAATGCCACTGGCACTTTACGCCTGGCAAGTATGGCCGGAAGTTCTGCGGAGCGTCCCGTAAGCGTGCCAATGTTCCAGTTTGCAAAGCGAATCTTCGTAGTTGGTGCTAACGTCTTTAGCCGGGCTCGCACGGGGCCCGGCAGCCCTCGCATACTTGTCGCAGGGTTAAGGCGATCCCCAAGCGCGTCGTTATGCGGCGACGCCCTAGTCCTAAACGTATATCTTATTCTTTTACTTTCCATTTTTGAGTGGCTTAGTGCCAATTACCGGGGCGAATACCGTCTGACCCCCGAACCCCTAGGACGAATCCCAGAGGAGTGGCATCGCCAGAGCCCTTTCCGGTGTCCAGCAGGTGCGCCACGTGCAGGCGGGGTTGGCTTGGGCTCCAAGATCTTAGCGGAGCCCCTTACACCCCAGTCAAAGTATGAGCCGCACGAGATACAAAAAGGGCTCTCGGATTCGTGTCAAGAATGCGTTTTTGAAGCCGAACATGCTGTCCCTTCATGTTTACCCCATTATTAAAACCTTGTCCCCTAATATTTTTTATATCTAAATTAAATTTTTTCAAAATTTCTGTCACAAATGTATATATCCCTTTCCCTGTAGAGTCTAGTATTGGATTAAACGCAATAAAACTTTCCTTAACTTCAACCTTTTTTGAAGTTGTGTTAAGAACAACATACTTCAGAACAAGACTAATTTTCTCAGTATGACTAGTGTCTGGTGTACAATGTATTATTATTGAAAAATATCTTGAACTGCGAACCATTTCTAAAATATTATTTCTTACTTTAGACGACTATAATTCAATTATTTCATTCTGTATTTGCACGCCTAAATAATGAGTCATTTTAACACATTTTGTTTGGGAGTTACACACTGCTAAAATGCTGTCTCATCACTGAATCAAAAGAGGCAATCATCTCAACAGCTTTTAGAAAATTTCCATTATCATGTTCGAAAAGTAATTTCAAAGAACCTTGAAATGCCAACCATTGTGTAGATAAATACTTAACAATCGCAATAATTCTTTCCAACACGTCGCGCCTATATTTTGTTTCCGTTTCTAAAATCCGCAGGTGAAGAGATTTTTTTTTAAATTTACCCAAGTGTTAATATAACTATTGTGTAAAATTGACGTTTCGTGTCTCTTTATTAGCAAAGACAAGTGTTGAAATTCAGATACACAATTTGTATCACAAAAAGTGTAGAGTTTTACAAAACAACTTACAACAAAAACAAAATACAGTATCTTTAGAAATAGAGTAAATAAGCAAAGTCCTTTCGACTTTTTCTCCATTTGCTAGACTTCTTACAAAGTATTTGCACGAAAACTTTCTCTTACTTTTATTACTAGAAAAGCTAGAAAGCTAAAAGCCTGAAGTGGATTATTCAAGTGCTGTAGACGAGGATGGTGTCATCGCTTCATCGGGTTCTGCATCAGTAGAAGCTGTTTTTATGCTACAACCGCCGCCACTTGTTGCAGGATCTGATGTTACCGTAGTCGCCTCTGTTGAAATTTCAGATGGCCCACTCACGGTTACTTATACGAGGGTGGATTGAAAAGTACTCGGCCTAACCAAGAAAATAAACAAATACTAAATCAGTTATATTTTTATTTTTCTACATAATCACCATCAAGTTCAATACACTTTTGCCACCTCCCCTTCCAAGCATTTAGACCGTTGAAAAAAAATGATTCTTCCTTAGAGTCAAAATATGCGTCTACAGCTGCTTTGACCTCGTCGTTTGTTGAAAATCTTTGACCTCCCAAGTGCTTTTTTACCACAAAAAATTCACAGTTGTGAATTTCAGCCATTGACTGTACTGACGTGTGAACACGGGCGTTATCTTGATGAAACAGGACTTTTCTTCTGAGCATTCCTCGACGTTTTTCTTTTATTTCCTCTCGTAAACGACGTAGTAAGGTGCAGTAGTAATCAGTGTTTATATTCTGACCCCTTTCAAGATAATCAATCATAATCACACCTTTCGAGTCCCAGAATACTGAAGCCATCACCTTATTTGCCGACAAAATCGACTTAGCCTTTTTAGGGGGTGGTGAACCAGGTCTTCTCCACTGTTTTGATTGTTGTTTTGTTTCCGGTGTACAGTAATGAACCCATGTTTCGTCCATAGTAACAAAACGATTCAAAAAATCATCTGCATCGGCTTCAAACAACTCCAAACAGTCGCGTGAAATAGTCAATCGCGTCCTTTTTTGTTCAACTGAAAGCAGTCGCGGAACCCACCTCGCAGACACCTTGTGGAAACCCAACTCGTTGACAATGATGTTTTGAGTTCGTTCATAAGAGATGCCTATAATCTCGGCTATCTCTCTAATTTTTAATCTGCGGTCTCCCATTATTAAATCAAGTACTTTTTTAATATTTTCGTCAGTAGTTGATGTCGAAGGCCTTCCAGAGCGGGGTTCATCTTTCACACTCTCTCTACCACGCTTAAATTCTGCTATCCATTTTTTGACGGATGAATATGACAGAGCACAATCGCCTAATGTACTGACCATGTCATCATGGATGGCTTTTGATGATAGCCCCTTCTTATGGAGGTACTTAATGACGGCACGCTGCTCGATTTGCTCCATTCGCGGAAATTATGTCCGATTACTTTGTTAATAAATTTATAAAATCACAACTAATTATCGCACACGTTTCGAACTTCACACAATGAACTAGTCTGAATTGAACTAAATAATGTGGGTAGATTTGATTTTTAGAATTGATTGGATCTGTGTTAGGCCGAGTACTTTTCAATCCACCCTCGTATTACGGATTTAGAATCTTGAGATTCGCTCGCATCGATAGTATCTGTGGAATCTTCATTGTTTTGCAAGAAGTGCTTCAAAGATTCAGCCATTTTTTCCCTTTCTTGTAGTCTCAGTTTCTTTTGCTCGCAAAACTTCGCACCTGAAAGTCTCTTTCTTTAATCCTGAAAAAACAAATAAATAATTAGTACTTATGGGAATTAGGAATTAACTTCTAAAGTAATCACAATAATAAGCAACAAGTTTGCATATTGCATATTTAAGTAAAAAGTAATTTGTTCGAGCCCTTTCAGCTTAAACCCTTTTAAAAATAAAGGCAGAAAAAGTATTAAACTAATTTGATCTTATAGCCCTTAAAAACCTACAAAATGGTTTTTTAAAAAGATCGATAGCATAAAAACTAAGAGAGTTATGGATAAAAAACCCATTACTTTTTTAAACTCGTACAGAGTCTTTGACTATATTTACGTGCTTCCTAGAGCCTTTATTATACCAGATAGAAAAAAAATGTTTTATGCAGAAGTTGTAGGTTTTTTCTTATATTATCTATTGTAGTTATCAGATAAAAACAGGAAACAGACAGGAATAGGAAACAGATAGGATTCCTATAAAGGGTTAATGTTGATAGTATAAAATAAAGTAGGGAATACTTACCATTTTATAAAAAATCAAACCGTTGAAATTGCAGTCAGCAGGTATTCAGCACTTAATTTTTTAGAAAAAAGAAGTAGTAAACAAAATATTATACAACACAACACTTGACAAAATAAAAATAATTATAAATGTAAAAACTAATAGGATTAGGTACTTACTTGTTTTTATGCACTTGTTGTACGGTCCAGTAAACTAATCGGTTTAAAAACGCCTCTGGCGATGCATCGCTTTTATGACGCTCCGGAACAGGAAAAATCAAGAAACTACCGCCTGACATGTTCTCGTAACATAGGAATCGGCAGTAACTGGACATAATACTAATAAAATTTTGTGTGTATTTATACCTAATCCTATTTAATTTTCAACTTTTATTTAAAAATTTTTTTTTTTGGAAATTTTTGAAATTTTTGACCCTGGGTTTTGGCGCCACTAAAGGATGGCGCCCGTGTGCGTCTGTGTCACAACATTCATGCTGATGTGACACAGACAATTTTAAATTTGCCGCCAAATCGTAAACAAATGACAAACTAATAAAATACATACACAATAATATTGGTAAAAAGTTCCATTTACAAAATTTGAACTTATTTTTTATTATATCGTTTACAAGTGGCCAGTTCTAAAAACTTTCAGTGTCGCTCTCGTATAGTCAATAATCTATGCCCGGAGTAATATGGGGTAATTAATTAAAATTCATAACAGGCCGCCATTACACTGTGTGAAAACATTTGAAATAAAACTACGTAAATATTTAACTGCCTTCTGTTAGTTCTCATAAGTCTAGTTCAGCGACACAAATATGAAAATTATATAAATACAACGGCATATCACGAGTTTGTAGTTCATGTAGTATGCGAAAGATGTCACTGCCTGTAATATTAAACGTCTGTGGTGCAATGAAAAGTTAAAGGCTATAATAAATTAAGAATAAGATAAAATTTTAAGGATCGTGGTAACTCAGTACATGGTAATAGTGCCACGCTGCTGTTATAATCAGGTTGCAGCGCAAATGGGCTGCCTTAACCGGGGAAGGACAACACTCTCATAGAATACGAGTGTAAAATAACAGCTTAATGCTGCCGTGTTTCGAATGAGAGTAGTAAACCGAAGACCCTTTCTACCGATTACGAGTGATTCTTCTTAATTCCTAAGGGGTGACGACGCATCAAAATTTGGTTTCCTAATCGAGGATAGGTGTAAGTATGGGCCACAGAATCCACTTACCACCAGTTCAACTGGTGGTAAGTGGATGCTGAGTTGAACTAAAATTTCTCAGTAGGCATACGAAGTTCGATCCCCGTAAACATTTATGAAATAGTTTATTGTATTTAAGTGCTGCTTTACCATGCCTCATTTGCTCGATACCGTGCGATCATGTTGCTTTGCCCGAAATTAGTAATATAATTTAAAATTTAAAATTTTGCACATATAAATTATTAAGAATAACTTAACTTAACTTACGGTCAGACTCAGATCTTGATCAAATTTATATGGGACCACAGGAGAAGCACCAGCTTTCAAATAAAAAAAGTTATGAGGCAACATACAAAAAAACATACAGTCGAATTGAGTACCGTCTCCTTTTTGAAGTCGGTAGCAAATAGTCAATGCTTTTCTTTTTAATAGAACTAAAGTTACGTTAGAGGGTCGTACAGTAGGTACCCGCTGATCACCTTTCTCACAAGCCTGGTAGGAATTATTTGTTCTGACTACACGGCACGGTTGATCCCACATGCCTTTTTTGCATAAGATATCTTATTAAAAGCCTGGATTTCAGTGGTCTTGTATGTGAAATTATTTCATTATTTTTAGTTCTTTGAAGTCGGCTTCTATAAGTCCAATTCTTGAAGACGCCTGCCATCTGTAGATCGCATTTGCCAACGATGAAATCCTGAAATAACGCTGAGGTAACGAAAATAGCGACCAACTAAACGCCGTTACAATTTGCACACGTTCTTTTCTGAGAATTACCTAACGCCGTTACGTGGGTTATTTTTAGATTTTTGTAAATGTAGAAAGTAGAAGCCTATGAGTTCAGTCAGTGGGAAGCAGTGGAGCCTTCAGCACTACTCACAGTATTTACAAGATGGCGCAAATGCTTATTCTACAGAATGTTATTTCATCATAGTACCGATAGATGGGACTATTTTACAAACCATCAGGGCTTATTAAACTTGACTCACAGATGGAACTACTGAGATGAAAGTATAAAATAAAAATGGTAAGTAGTACATCTTACCTTACCTTTTATAGTATTTTCCTTTTATTTAATTTATCATTAATAATTATTAAGATTCTTGCTGTATAAATGTAATTATTTTTTAACTATTATAAACCATTGCTTGACTAATAATTATAAGGTGGGTGGACCATAGAAGGCCACTCTAACGAGTAAACACTTTTTATTCGTTTATTAACTGAATAAATGAAGTCCTTTTTTGAAGAATCCGCTTTTACTAAAACTACATTATAAGCTCTTTCATTTAAGCGAAACATTAAATGCTCAATATATTTTTATCATTTATAAAAAACTCAACGAACATTACTTGAACACCATCGTATAACTAAGAATATATTAATGGAAATTATTTAAAAATAGTAGTAATGAGTATTATATTGACATCAAATAACTTGCCAACGCGTTTTATAATGAAATTAATAAGTTTTTTTTTAACCTAAAATGGCCTTCTTATGGGTCCGTTCTTTGTAAGGCCAAAATGTTCCTAAGAAGGCCAAACTAACAATTATCGATGACTTTTTATATTAATTATAATAAAATAATAGACACTACAGACTAAGTACTGTAATTATTACAAACTTATCATGGCACATAGTCAGTCTTGAAGTCAGGACTGTTCAAAATCAACGATTCTTTAACTTATCACATACTTACTCTATCACATACTTTACCGTTTTTAACATGCAAATATATTTTATGTTCGTTGCTTGTCATGTAAATTAGTTTAGTTTATTTTCAAACATAACTTTACCATAAAAGAAATTTAAATATATATTGGAAATAAAATAATTGCGAAAAAATGTCTACTCAATATGAGTTAAAAAGTTTAATAACCCTTATAAATAAAAATATTATAAATATAAAACAACTGTAACAGTCCGTATTTATAACTAAATAGTAACTGTTTATATGTTCATGGTTTGTAAATGTTCCTTGTAAGGCCCATGTAGGTACCCTAGCAAGGCCAACCGTCAAATTTTTGGTTGACCTTATAAGGAACCACCGGCTTTTCTAGGAACACTACCAATATTTTAACTTAAATCGAGGCAAAATTATTTTATTTTCTATTAGTACCATAAACATATCCTTATACGACCATTCACAGTAAAAAAATAAGATAATAATAGGATATTTAACTAAAAAATTACGTTTTGCTGTGCGCGCGAATAACAATTATAACGTCGACAACCAAAGTCTACGAAGCATGAGATCGTGCTGCCACAATAGTGGCGCCAGCTACTCGCCGCCGCGTCTGTGGTCTTGAGTTTGATGGATCTTAGCGTATAGCAAAAGGAATATGTCTTTATATGTCAATAACAATGACTTTTCAATAGTTGGCCTTCAAAGGAGCGTGGCCTTCCATGGTCCACCCACCTTATTACTATTTCTCCTGATGATAAATTGTGATGCAGCAATGCTTTTCTTGAAGGAATCAACTAGGTTACCTTTAGGACTTGTTTCTTGCAATTTTTATATTTAAAAATTTTCTTTTTCATGTGATTTTAAACACAACTTTATTTTTATTTTACTGCTAGTTACTGTATTATGATATATTAATAGGTATACACATATTATGTATTTCTTAGTCAGGAATAAGCATTACAGTTTAGTTAAAATAATCACTATTAACGATCATCATTATACCAATTTGTTTCCAACTTTCCACTGATCTATTTATACATTACACGTTATAGCCATTGGATATCGGGAATCGGGAACAGGAACTCGCGTTTTGTTAAATATAGCTACTTGTATGATGACTATGATTGCGAGACGACGAATTTCCGTCTGCGGCCAACTAGTTAATTAATAAGTTCTCACCAAACTTCTAATGTGCTAACTTCGATCTTATATGTATATCTCCTTACGATTATTCAATCACCTTTTATTGCTTTTGTGTCAGCCTAAGACTGAGGTCATAATGGGCAAAATTAATGTCACATGGAATACTACATTACAGTCCATCAAGTCCACTGCTCAACACAACAAGGCACGGTTTTGAAAAGCTGAGCTAAGCTGAGCTGCTACTGATCACCGCAGTCCAGTTCTCTATATCCTAACAATAATTTTCTCATGTCTTTTGTGAACAGTGTGGTCAAAATATGTAAACAAATACTTAGCGTTGTATCCACACTAACCACAAGAAACGTACACGTTTAGTCGCCATCGAAAAAGCAGACTAATAAATAAAAATTTGTTTTGCATGTAATTCCGTTGATAACTTATAAATAAGTGCTTTTACAAGTTATCAACGGAAGTACCTCAAAGCGCGGCGTAAGTCATCGTGTCGTAACGCGACAGAAGTGCAGCTACTCGTCGTGTGGGACGTTTCCCTCACATTGATTTGAACTATGTCATTGGAAGATTGAAGTTTAGCTCCACGTTGTCAGAAGTTGCATCTAAGAATCAGTTATCGATACAACCAATTGCCGCTTGCGGCGATAATTCGTATATTCACATCCGGCTCGAGGGACCATATTAGAACGCAATCAGGTTGTGTAATTTAGGCACTGAACCAGTTTCGTGGGTATAAAACTATGTGTACACATAAAACATAGCAATGCAGACACAAAATTGTTCGACAGATTGTGTAAAGAGAAGGGTTGCCATTATAAAAATGCATTTTTGTCTGAAATGTTCAATTTGCTATCAGGCATTGGCCACGCTTACATATTATACCGGTGTATAGTGGCAGCATAATGCTGCTGTGTTTTAAGAGACGCTTTAATTGACGAGAACCAGATATCACATTTAATGGTAATGTGGCGTTCCATTTTAGTCCTCAGGGGTGACAACGCATCTGCGTTTTGATTTGTAATAGAAAATATAATATATCGGTGCCTACGCGCCACAGCATCCACATAACAGGTCGATTGTGTGCTCACTAGTTAATAGTTACACATAATTCTACTTATAAAATACATTCGCGTTAACCACTCCACTTGTGGTAAGATCAATTTACGATAGTATACGAATAGCGGATTCTAACCCACAACGGTTTGATTTAGCAGTCTGTGATATGTACTACATACAAGCGAAAAGTTAAAAAAAATCGTTTGCTTTTAATGATAAATGTTTTTAGTTTGTAATTCCAAGCTTAACATTCGCACTCTATAAATCCAGTTGATCTACGTTATGTATTACACATATTAATTATTCTGTCACGTGCAACCTACACAAAAGATCTATTTAGTTACCCGTTGCATCATTGAACGTGAGTTTCTGCAACAAATAACCGCATGTAATTTCTTTTATATATGGTGCAGATTATTGTATACATACACACCCAAATAAAAACATATATTTGTATGTTTAATTAAGTCGAAACATAAATGCGAGCCAAATTTGGATGCATATAAACAGTCATCGGGTTACGTGCATACAGCCAAAATAGAACTGGATAAAAATACCTACAATATGCCATGATGATTAATCGTAAATAATATTTCGAGCAAGTGGCATGATATTTAGAAGTATTTTTGTTTGCATTTTATAATATTTACTGTAAAAGCGCGTAAATACTATTTACTAAATAGCAACTATATTAATTTAAAAAAAAAACAAGTTTTGAATCTATATACCTAATTCTACTATATTATAACAAAAACAAAAAGTAATATGCCTCGCTGTGGGACATATCGCCTGTTATTTTACGAAACGCCACATTCTCGAGGATTTACGTTCACTTATGATGAATATCATAGGCGTAAATCGAATATACATGATGCAACATATATACAATGATAGTATTAGTAAGCTGAAGTGGCAATGGGCCGGCCATATAGCTCGAAGAAAGATTCTCGAGTGGCAGCCTCGTACCGGCAGGAAAAGTGTAGGGCGTCCCCCCACTAGATGGTGTGACGACTTGGTAAAACATGCAGGAAGTAAATGGATGCACGTGGCTCGGTACCTTGCTTTATGGCATTCCATCGGGGAGGCATATGTTCATCAGTGGACTTAAGAATGACTGTAATGATGATGATGATGATGATTATGATAATCCAATCCCAATATCAATGGCTCGAGCACCTCTAATGAACAGCTGTATTATTTCTTTATTCTTCTTTAAACTTAAATGTAGAAGTTAATGAAGATTTACACTAATTTGATTTCCAATTCTTTTTTAGGTTAATAAATAATTGTGTCATTTGCAACGTTAAAGTCGACATATTTAACACGAGAATGTTAAACAAAACGTGATTGTTTTATTCACCCTCTATCTATATGTTATTAGTTTTAAATAAACCATGCAGCGTGACATGTTTTTGGTAATATTTCATAGACGCACGACTTCCTGGACAACGGGCTTTTATGTAAAATTGAATTTTAATCTGGTTTAGTTTATTATGTGGTTTAATTACAATTGTAATGATGAAACGTAGGCAATACTTGAGTATCTAAATTAGAAATAAAACCATTTTCTAATTTGAGTTCACAAAACACACAATGTGATTAAAAACAAAAGTAGATTTTTTTTAAAACAGAGTTCTCTGAATTTCTCACTTTCCCAATAACATTTATGTTTAAATGACAAAGTTTAATGTTTATGTTTTATATTTCGTAGCTCGAAATCCCATTCGAACCAGTGTTTAATATCCAGGATATCGAGGATAGATATAGATGTCTATGGGGCACAGCATCCACCTACCACAAGGTGAACTGTGTGCCCGTTTGTCACTATTATTCTATAAAAAAACCTTTATTTCTTGTCTTGGAGTCCTCCGGAGACGTGGAGCAGAAGTATGGTGGTCTTGTTCTTCAAAAAATTCGACAACGCCTTATTGAAGAACTACAGACCGATTTCCCTTCTAAGCCGTGTCTACGTGCTGCTTTCAAGAGTCATAAGGAATAATTTCACACGCAGACTTGACAGCCTTTCGAACAAGATGGTTTCTGAAAAGGCTTTGGTACTATAATATGCCACATACATACTCTTCGGCAAATTATACTGAACACCGAAGAGTATAGCCTAAAAATATGCTGCATTGTCGATATTTTTTTGAACCCACTAATAATACTTTTACCAAACATCGATATTATGTCTAATAATCTTATTCGATATTTTTAAAATATTGGACCCAAGCATTTGATGCTCTGGCTCTGGCTGCTCGGGTCATTCCTTCCACACAAAGCTATACTAGCGAGTATATTATGCCATACGCACACACAGTTCGCAGATGATACGCACTACTCCGACAGCAGCAGCCTTATGACATAATCTCATCAACAAAGTAGTCACCAACAACTAACGGATCCTTACCGATGAAAATGTTCTTCCTACACCTGTCGAGCTTGCCATCATCCAAGTGAGTCACTTTAGGTTGTCATCCCTTATTCGGCGCCTTACAGCTCTGGGTATCCACATAGATTCAATCTAGTACAGTCAAGTCTGGCAACTTTACCAATGGAACTTTGCCATCAGGTGTGTACTGGTGCAATATTACGATTAACACGGAAAACGTAGTGTTTTTCGATATATGCCATTTTTTGGATGAAAATACAATAACTAATTGCTTTGCTTTCGATATGGCAACATGAGAGTTAATTTTGGCATTTTATTTTAACGTTCTTTTATGTTTGAAATACTGAATTAATCTATATCTTTGTAGTAACGTTAATTAACGTTATTGATTATCAAATGTAATATATCGTTTTTAACGAGTTGGTCTTAATATTTATCTATAAAACTAACTTAGCAAAGTTACCATACTAGTGATGACACTATGTGACGGTTACTTTGCTATGTTTTGCTACAACAATGGTTTGTCATTTTTAACCGATTTCAACTATTTAAACAAAGTGTTCTGTACTTGACATTCTATGTATGTATCGATGTTTCGCCATAGCTGCCCATTAGACCGATTTTACCAAATGAGTCGTCAATCAATTCATCTTTATCAAAAGTGAAGGAAAAGAATAGAGAAGTCTATATTATTTTTACTGCGTTGTTAGTCATTAATAGTATTATTACTATTTACTACTCAGTATTTTTCTTAACTTCAACTTAGTGTATTGATATTAAACAAAACATTGATTATTATTTTTAATGATCATTAATGTTTTGCTTTTGCTATTGTGGGAAAACAATATTTAGATTGATGACAATAATTATACCTATAATAAAATGATAATGATGACTAATACAAAAACGAATACTTGTTAAAAATGATTGTGACAAGCTTTTTTTATCTATACTATAATTATTATAGATATAAAGTTATTACTGCACCAATTTGATTTTTAATTTTAAACGAGAGTATTTTTGTTTGATATATTATAGATTTTTGCTTAAGAAATTATTCGTCGTTGACACCGTAAAGGGGCGAACCTCAATTTTTCAAAAAATTACAAGAGAGCATGAAAACATTTATTTCCCGATTACTAGCTTTTTTTACATCATTAGCGACGTATTGTGACAAGATTGAAATAAAAAAAATAAGATAAGTACATAATCAAGGATTTTTGACAACACTGACACATATTTTCAAGTTTATATGAAATATTGAATAATTAAAAATTAAAAATTTTGTACAGCCGACTTCAATATAAGTTATTAAGAATAACTCAAAAACTATTGGTCTGACCTTAATCAAACTCATATGGGACCAGACGAGAAGTACCAGCTTTCAAAAATAAAGAATCATCGAAATCGGTACACCCAGTAAAAAGTTATGAGGTAACACACATAAAAAAAACATACAGTCGAATTGAGTACCGTCTCCTTTTTGGAAGTCGGCAGAAAATTGGAGGGCAACTTTGCTACAAGAGTAAATTTTACTATTTACAACACAATTAAAGGAGCAAATCATAACTCTTGAGTGTTGTGTATTATATTATGAGGTAAATTTACCTTCAACCTTGAAGTCAAATCCTATTACCTATTTTCTTTATAAACCCATGATGGCAAAGTTGACACAAAGTGAAGTTAACTTTGCCATTTTCTATTTTTGAGTATTTTGTCTATTTAGTGCTAGTATTTTTTTAAATCACTAATAAATACCAAATCTATGAAGAATATAATGTCACATTTAACATTGACGCCCAGGCTCACAGTACATTTTTTCTTCGAAAATTGGTCCTAAACTTTTAAGTCCTTCCAAAAGTGGCAAAATTGCCAGGTTTCTCGGTAGTCGGGATCCTATCAAACTTCAAGATAAATCTTGTTCATGTCATCATCATTATTGTCATTAGGTTCAGTCCATCACAATTTGACTACTCAAGAGATTGCCACAAAACACGGTCCTGAGCCAACAGCGACCCTTAAAGAACTTCACATTTTCGAGCTTAACATCGACCCACGTCGTGTATTAATTATCACTGCATCGAGTAAAGTTCTTACACAGAATACTTAATAATACAAACTAGTTGTACAGTCGAACTATATTACTAAAAATTTCGTTAATCGTTAAACTCTGGAAAAAAATATTACGAATTATGTTTTTCCTTTCTTGTAATAATTACACGATGAAATTTTTTAGTTCTTGGCACGAGCTCCGGTCTACTTAATACTTCTAGCTTGTGTTTCAACAGTTTTCATTGCAATTGTAAGTTCTGATTTCAGATCAGAACTTACAATTGCAATTGACAATTTTAACCCGGCATACTCGCGCACTTTTAATTTTACGGCGAGCGCTAAACCCGTGAGTTTCCCTTATATCTTACCATTTATCACTGCTCTTATATCTTACTAGCGGTGCCCGTGATTTCATTCGCATAGGACAATTTTTAGTTATTTATTATTATACTTTCCTATTTGAATCTGATTTTGTTCACAATTACATGGGTTCTATTTCTTTTTTGCGCAAAAGCATCATTATTTTTTTTTAAATAAAAGTCCCTTTAAAATAGGTCCAGTAGTTTCGGAGATTAGCCGTTACAAACAGCTGTCTGTCTGTTTTATATACGGACAAAAGTTTTATTAATTTTTTTTTATATCGTATTGTATATAATTTCATATGCATTTACTTAAACGCTGTTATTTTGACATCACGAACAGACACATCAATTTAATTTATTCGTATTAGATACCTATCATTAGTAGTTAACATAAACTGTGTTGTAATTTTTCTCGTAAATTTCTCTCTTACGATACGATAAATTAAGCGGCGGTATTTAATTTGGTAAATATTTTGAATTTATATTTTTAAGGTAATACAACTATCAACGACATTACGAAATTGAGTTGCACTGATCCATTCATCTGGTTTGTATATTTTGTTTGGAGAAATTTAAGTCACAGAATAAACACATCTTTGTTCATTATTAGCGTATCGTTGGCGTGCGTGTGAAAATTTGAGAAAATTACAAAATGTGTAAGATTTTGTTACGATGATAAGTGCTGGCAATATTTTAGAGCAGTTAATAGTTAGCACGCAGGTGGAATCTGCAAAGAGATTTTTATACTTATCTTAATTAAACATTTGCGCAAAATAAAATACACTATACGGCCGATTGTGATTTGTATCTGTCCGCCTACTTGTGTTTAAACATGTAATTTCATCGTTAATTAATAGTTTACGTTAGCATTTTACCTCGAATATATATTTATGAACTATTTTCTTGTCACGTTTATATTTTATCAACGTTATATTTCAGACTCCAAGAAGATACGTTCAACTATTTCATATTACACCTATACATCTAATAAAATCGCAATCAGTTTCCTGTCTGTTTATTTGTGAGGTTTTCCATGCTAATCTCCACAATGGGTAAACTTTTTTGAATGTGTGTTTTGATTCAATTGGTGCAGCCTTGGCTAACACTTAGTGTTTGTTTCATCTATATTGATTCAAAATTAAAAAGATATACTTATATGCCAATTTTAATTGCGTTTTGCGCGCTCGACGTAGCGTACACATAAGTCAAAAGAAGCGTTGCTCTGGTACTTTACCTTGCGCTGACCAAACGGTTGGGTACTCGTTAATGTAGTGTACTAACATAAAAAATGTATGACATTAATGTAAGCAATAACAACTAAAAGGGGAAACAATAATTAAGAATTAAAAATTTTGTACAACCGACTTCAATATATATTATTAAGGATAACTCAAAAACTATTGGTCAAATTTATATGGGACCACATGAGAAGCACTAACTTTCAAATAAAAAAATAATCATAAAATCGGTTCACGTAGAAGTTATGAAGTAACATATACAAAAACATACGAATTGAGGACCTCCTCCTTTTTGAAGTCGGTAGAAAACAAATCTGTGTTTTTATCGACGCATTTTTGTAAATGTCAGCCTATGTTTTAAGTTAAACCAACATCTATTTCATCTGTATTGATTTAATGTTCTTTATTTCTTGTGTTCTTTCATCAGCGTGCAAAATGCAAAAGTCCACTGCTCGCCATGAGCATTGAGCAATGAGATTTTGTAAAGATTTTTCTCAATCTAAGACGTTTTTTCTTTATAGAAGAGGGGGGCAAACGAGCATGCGGCTCACCTGATGGTAAGTGACTACCGCCGCCCATGAACAACTGCAACACCAGAGGAACCAGGGGAATTGCAGATGCGTTGCCGGACTTAAAAGACGTATTTTACTCACGCCCTTTTGCTCCCCATCATTGGTTCGCTAACTTGACATTAGATGTAAACGAGATGCTTAACACAACTACCAATCGAAAGCCATAATTCTACACGAGTTTATTTGTTTATTAAAAAAACATTTATGATATCATCTGCATCGCTACATCCGCTCAGATATGGGAAAGTGGAAAAACTTACGTTATATATTTAAAATGCGGTTTAAGCAGGTATTTAAATAATTGAAAATCTAGAATTAGAATAAGTTGCCAAATTCTGAACAATAGAATTAGTTGCCCTCAGATACTTAATGCGTTTAAATTTAGCGCTACTTCGAAAGCGTTTTCCTTAGAAATCCGCGTTATGCGATAGTCGTAGCACCGATGGCTTCAGTTCCCCATTACCCAGACTATGTGAATAGCTGCAAACGCATAGTTGATGTAAACTTTGATTCCGCTTATAGTTTCCGTAAAAAGATTAGTGTTGCCCAAAATCGGTCTTGGTCTTGCAGTCTTGGTCTTGTTCTTGCATTTTTGCAAGACCAAGACCAAGAACAAGACCGCCTCTTTTTAGCAAGACCAAGACCAAGACTGACCGTGCAAGATTTGCGCAAGAACAAGACTAAGCTTGCGAGACTCTTGCGTCTTGCAGTTAGGACTAAGTATCGTTTCAGGGAGTATAGGAGTTCGAGTATACGCTTAGGGACTCTATGAGACGCAAAAAAATATAATGAAAAAAAATTGGAAAATTGGACCTATGCGCATTACGAACAATACCATAAATATACATAGCGAATGAAAATATCCATTAAAAGAAAAAAGAGTGCATCCCTAGTTTTGACCATCGGCACTTTGATAGTACGCGGCATCTTGTTGTCGGCGTCATCAAAGGTCGGATACTGACCGGTCAAAGAAATTGTGCAGCTATTTGAAAGTACAAGGTCAAGATACACGTGCCGGCGGCTACTATTGATATCGCATACAATCGTCGCCGCCGCGCCACACGCACTACATTTGACACTGTTTGATTGCCGCCACAGAGTACATGTTTCAAAGAATAAAATAAGTTTCCGGGTGCTCAGAATGGATACGAATACATTATCCTGATCTCGCAAGAAATATTGTAATTAGATAAATGTTAGGTATCATAATAATTTATTCTAGTAACTAATTATTATAAAATTAACTATATGGATTTATAATAATTACTTACTATTATTGTTATTATTATTACCTAAAAGATAAACATGTTCAGTAAGTTTACTGCAAATCTCAACTTTTGCAAGTGTGTATTTTTAAAACACAAAGTGCTCGAATATGTCGTCACACATTTGATAAATATGGTTGACACCATAGCACTTTTAAAACACTTGAAATGTGTAAAAATGGACCTGGATCTTGTCTTCAAGGCTTAGTTCTTAAGGAGTTGGAGGGGTACCTAGGTAAACCCAGAGCCGTCATCTCGGAAGACATTTTAGACTGTTGGAGGACGCATGAGACAAAATATACGATTTTATCGAAGATGGCCCGTGATTTTCTTTTAATACCTGCAACTTCAGTACCTGCTGAGAGATTATTTTCTAAAGCATCATTAGTAATTAGAAAACATAGAAATAGGTTAAGTGATGAGTCAGCCTGATGGTTACTTTGTATTAATGCTTTTTCAAAAGAATAAATATAAAGTAACAGTAATGTCAAAGCTGTTATGTACATACTGTGAAGTAATTTAATTTGCATCGTATTTTATTTTTTATTTAAATAAATTGTATATTGTATAACTCTTTTATTCCATTTCATATATAGTGAGGGTCCATCAATCTCTTTCTAGTGAGATAATGTGATTTAAAATACAGTGTAGTTATTGCCATTAATTTGTTTTTATATGTATGTTTAATCATGTTTTAGCACATGAAAGCTTATTAAATGTAAACGTTTATTAAGAAACTGACGCCCGTGGCCGTGGGACACTCAGTTGGTTGGAGCATCGGCACGGATCGCTTAGGTCGTGGGTTCAAACCCCACCCGGTGTCAGTTGATTTTTCGAATTTCTAATATGGTTGGTCTTTACTATGGCTATGTTAATTCAAGCTCAATATGTACCTACTCTGTTAAGTTGTTCTAAGATCTAAAGTAGCGTTTAATAAATAGTAATAGGCTAATAGGTTATTGCGAGACTTGCGAGACTTGCTGCAAGACCAAGACCAAGACCAAGACCAAGACCAGGTGTATTGGCGCATGACCAAGACCAAGACTTGCTAAGTCTCGTCGTGTTCTTGCATTTGGGCAACACTAAAAAAGATTTTCGACAGTATGGCTAGTACTTAATTTCGTGCAACTAGCTTGTGTTTTCTATTACCATACGGATCAACTACGTTATTTTAAGTATTAACTGTATTTAACCAAATTAAAACCTTCCTAAGTACTCGTAATTGATATAGTACATGCTGTTTATAGTAAGTACACTTATCTGAAGAAATTGTTCTGTTTATTTAAGATGTCATTGTGTAAGTTGACTGTTAGTAATTTATATAAATAAAACTAGCTGCTCCCCGCGACTTCGCCCGCGTTATTTAAGCCCTAATACTTTTTCTAAAATTAAATTAGCTTAAGTTACTCCTTATAATATCAGCTCTCTGCCAGTGAAAGTCCCGTCAAAATCGGTTCACGCCGTTTCGGAGATTAGCCAGAACAAACAGACAGACAGACAGATAGACAGACAGATAATTTTTTTGTTATAAGTAACGTAATATATACTTTCATATGCATTTAGTAAAATATCTTATTTTAACATTACAAATAAAAATAAAAAATTTATTTATTTGTAGGTATAGATGTATGGATATACAACATTTATACCTATAAATATTACTTTATGAAAAAATAAATATGAAAAATCAGTGAATATAGGAAATACCAGTAAAATGTTATGGCTACCGTTCCACGATTTTACGTGGTAGAGCCACGCTGCAGCTATATTATGGTTGTAGCACGAACGGGTCGGATCCACCGGGGAAAGACCACGCTCTCACGAAATACCAGAGTAAAATAGCAACTTGACGCTGCTGTGTTTCGTGTGGTGAGCGTAGAGAGCCGGAGACCCCATTTACTGCAAACGAGGCATTCTATCGTAGTCGCATCTGCATTTTGATTCTTAATCGATGATAAATGTAGATGTCTATGGGTCACAGCGACCACCACCATCAGGTTGACTGTGTGCCTGTTTGTGACCTCGGTTCTATAAAAAAATGACGGTAGAAATAGAATTGGGATTCCGTTTCCGACAGACGTAAAATACCCAGAGCGGTGAATGGGAATAACTTCAAAGATGCGAGACGCCTTACACTGCGGTCACCAATCGGGTAAGCATAACGACGATGGCGAATTCTCCTTACTATAGGAGATACCCCTGTCCAGCTGGAGACTTTTAAATTATCAGGAACAAACAGACGGACAGACAGAGAAAATTTTAAAAAATTGTAATCTATACAAATAAGTAAAAAGTCGTTATTTTGTCATTACAAATAGACACTTCAATTTTATTTATTTGTATAGATTATCCCAAATTGAATATTATATATGGACAATTACATTTTTACCTACCGATCGACGCTTACGAATGTGTGTGTGCCACAGAGTACCTTTATATATACTGAAAGTGTGTGCGCAGTCAGTTAAAATAATGCATTACCACGCATTTTGCGTTTAAAAAATAAAAAGGACAGAATTATTGAGATTTTTTAAATTAATTTTTCTTCACCATTTGCCTATATTACTTATTCTGAACCTTCTCTGCAAATTTGGCCGGTTATTGCTAAATAACCCTCAATAAAATAGAAGAAGAATGATACGTCGGAAAGAAGTTTCGTACTTGTGCGTGTGTAGTTTCTTTATTTTTAAATCTACTCAAATAAAGTAATGAATGCGACTGTACGAACTTTTTTTTATAGGATAAGGGTGACAAGCGAGTAAAAAGTCCACCTCACATATGGTGCCTCTTACACAAGGCAAGTGTTTGCTGTGGCCCATAGATATCTACATCTATCCTCCATTACGAATTAAAATGCAGATGTGTTACCACCCGTGAGGACTATGATGGAATGCCTCGTTTCCAGTAGTTTTATACGTGGTAGAGCCATGCTGCAGCTATATTAGTAGTATAGTTGTAGCACGAATAGGTCGGCTCAACCGGAGAAGGACCACGCTCTCACAGAATACGAGTGTCAAATAGCAGCTTAACACTGCTGTGTTTCGTATGGTGAGTGTAGATAACCGGAGATCCTTTTTACTGGAAACGAGGCATTCCATTTTAATCCTCACGGGTGGCAACGCATCTGCACTTTGATTCATAAACGAGAATAAATGTATATGTCTATGGGCCACAGCAACCAGTTACAATCAGGTGGACTGTGTGCTCGTTTGTCACCCTATACTATAAAAAAAGGTGTCCGGTTCTCTACACTCACCATACGAAACACAGCAGCGTAAATCTGCTATTTTCCGCTGGTATTCGGTGAGCACATGGTCCTTCCCCGATCGAGCTAACCCATTTTTGCCATAACTATACTACTGATATAGTTGCAGCATGGCTCTACCACGTGTAATTTATATTAGTCTATAAAACTTTCGCGCCTAAAATAGACTTAAACATGCGTAAGTTTGATTTCGTGATGTGTTAAAGTCTGTCTCTCCTTTGGTACCGTATTTTTAACAGTGATAGACATATCTGTTTTCACTAAATAAATTTATTTACCAGTAGTGATGTTCTCGGAAATCGGTTTCAGTCGTTCGTCGACGCTTTGGAATACAGAAATAGCGGCGGGTTGAACAGTTTCGGTAACATACGAGTATGTTGCTTGTGTCGAGAAGCACATCCAATTTTTCTTGGTCTTTCACAGTTTATGCACTTGTAGACAGTTTTGTAAAGTCTTGTATCGACTAACAAGTTGAAAAATGGGTTCAATTCGAGACATAACAAAAAGCCATATGTACCTATAACGCAAATCGAAAATTGACAAATTGTATTATTAATATAATATAATTTAATATAAAATAAGATATTAATACATAATAAATATAAGAATTTAATATAAAATATCTTAATTTAATCTAAAGAAACATATTTCTAAATAAAATGTAATAATAATTATTTTATGGAATTCACAAATCTTCAATTTACGCAATATTTAGTTTGTATGGATTGCACTACAGTTCAGTTGAACATAGTCAATGTTCGGAATGGCTTCTCTAGTACGTAGTACATATAACTCAATGACCTATACAGATACGGTTGAATGAAGTAACTTTCATTTTCGCTGGTTGAATTAGAGAAACCATCGACCTATTTCATTCAGTAGTTGTAGTAAGATATTATGACCCCGAAAATGGCGATACAAGCATATCTCATATGCCAAATGTCGACATTTATTATATATTGTATATTATATTGAATCGGAAAACGGAGAGCAGCGTTGATGGTGAGGAATTTCTTACTAAGATTGTTAATGGTCAAGGTAGATTTAAAATTAATTGTAAATTTAATAGTTAAATGAAAATTCATACATTTTACCTACATGAAATATATTCAATATCTAATAATACATTAAAGGTTTTTCATTTTGCATGTATGTCTAATATTTTAGATACTTTAATTGTAACTTTACGTTGCAAAACCAACTGCGTCAACAATATGAAAAATGAGCACGATTAACAAAGCATCATTCTATGAGGCTACACAGAATATTCTTTATTCATTTCCTATTATGTGTACGCGGTTTGTTAGAAAATAGATTTGGTTTCTATGTTTTTCATATTTAGTTTCACAACCGTAGTTAGCAACGTGCCTGTGATACTAACAAGAATACAGTAGACAGGTAATTTTAGAACTGTGTTTCATGCAACCGTTGCACGCATTACTAAACTAAAAGCCGTCAAGCTATCAGTACTATAAAACAGAATGTTACAGTTGATAACATGTTTGTAGACGATACATATTACATATACAAATTAAAGATTTTTTTAAATGCACATATTTTAGAAAATACTTACGTTAATGAATGCTATCTTGTGGTGGAACTCAGCTGCTGATCATGAGATCCCGGGTTCGAAAACCTAATAGAGCTAAAGAAAAACAGTTATGGAATTTTTTGTGAAGAAAGTAGCCTGGAGTCAAGAAATTAGCCATTATCTCTGCGCCTTATCTCTCCGGTCGTCTTCCGATTGCCGCTCCATTGGACTTTGAGAGTGAGTCAAGCCGACCGGAAAGAACTCAGTCGTCAACGATTCGAGCTGCTCTGCGCTGGATGCGATCAAGTGGAAGGATCTGGCACTGAGGAGCCCCTGTCCAGAGATGGCAACAGTATTCCATGTGGGGCCGAACCTGCGCCTTGTAAAGTTGCATACGGTGTGCCGGCATGAAATACCGTGCCGCTCTGCTGAGCACGCCAAGCTTTATAGAGGCCAATTTGGCCTTCTCTTCCAAGTGACCACGAGACTGCACATCACTCGATATGTCGACACCAAGGATTCCGATACTGGCTGAGGCAACAAGGGGAAAAAATGCAAAAATTCAATAAATTTTGGGCTTGGAGTCACCCTACCCGACTCCTATCTTGTCATAAAAGTCCAAGATTCTGCTGCCAAGAAGAAGAAACCCTTATAATTTCGTTCTATACCCCTGTTCTAATATTTTTTTTGATTTGAGGATTCATAAACTCCTTTTTTATGAAGTAGCGGCAAACGAGCATGCGGCTCACCTGGTGGAAAGTGTTGACTGCAGCCTACAAACAACTGCAACACCAGGGGAATTGCGTTGCCGGCCTTTTAAAAAGGAGTTAGCTGATTTTCCGAAGGTCTCTATTCGGAAAAATTTCCGGTGGTAAACGATTCCACAAAGAAGTCGTACGATGAACAATCTAAACTTTTAGCAACTTAGATTATTTTTAGACACATCAAGCTTCAAAGTAGCCTACTATTTTTATGTATTAGGCTTTTTGATATCACTAGTATTTTTCTAAAAAGTATTGTATGAAATTTTAATAAAGCGTGGGAGATCTATCCACGGCAGGATGAGTAATGCTCCAAACGCTCTGTTTCTTGGTGTGCTGAGTAACCCGCCGCTTGCGACGCCTAGAGGGTTTCCATGTTATTTTAGCATCAGCCCACGCTTAACTCTACAGAACGATCCAACGCACCTGCGGATTCAGCTGTAAACACCTGAACGTTATTTTTAATTCCGCGCCTATAATATTTCCCAACCAACGAGCAATGTAAAGTGTATCTTTAAGAACATGTTTTATTTTTATAAATATTTTACTAACACACACATGTCTGTCTTCGATTTCCAATGCAAATTTTCAAACCAGACATTGATATTGCATTACCTCTTTTATTTTCCTTTAAATTCTGCAGAATTTTATATTGAAATATAAAGTCCCGCAGGGTTTCTTGCAGGTTTGAGTCAGTGGTAAAGTGACTTACAATAATCATATCTATATTTAATAAGAAATTATTTTATTCTATTCTAATTTTAGTAACGGCTTACATGCCAACGTTCTTTCTAAAAATAAACTTGTAGTAAAATTATATAAATATAATTTTAAAAGTTTCGTTTGTCATTAGAGGCCAAAACAAAATATTTATAGGCGTCCTTTACATTTTCTTTGCCCGTATCCATCAACAGGCATTTTATTTAATGCAACATTCCATTGTAGCTTCCAAATACTTTAAATGCTGATTTACCACGTACTCGTCAGTGAAGGAAAATATCGTGAGGAAAATCCCTATCTTATTCGTTTGTAATAATAGATTGACGAGTCAAACAACGAGGAGAATTATATACTCGTAGCTACTTATCTGCTAAATATAACACCAAATGTATCCGAAACCGCATGTGCATTTTGATTAATTTGTAATCGAGGATAAATGTAGATTTGTAGTTTGAAGTCTATGGGCCGCAGTAAACACTTACCATCAGGTGAACTGTGTGCTCGTTTGTCATCCTCATCATATAAAAAAAAAATCGTAGTGTAAGTAGCAAACTACAAATTTATCTGTATATTATTATTTAACTCTTTATTGTAATTTTGTTTCTTTGTACTATTAAAGTTTTTTTTAAGTTAAGTCGAAGTTATGTTTTATCCACTTTCCCTCCCCCTCCCGGTTGAGCGTCCCCCCCCCCCCCCCCCCCCCACGTCACAGAAAGTGTCCCGAAGCGCGGTGTTTTTTCAGTTTTAAAGAAAACCGTACACGATACATGAAAAGTGTGTAGGCATGAAATGATTCTTGAGCTATCAAACTCTTATACTTATTAATCAATTAAATTTTCAAAATACCATAGCAACGTGAAATGAAAGAGTTCAGAAATAAAGATGTAACTAATCATTGTCATAAAAGTACTCAATTAATTTTCAATTTATTTTAGCTATAATGATTGAACTAACCTCGCTCTTAGAAGCTTTCTATACTGGCTTCTCGCAGTTCTCACCGGGCGGGCTAGGGTTTATGCGTAGTTCGCGCGCCCAGCCAAGTATTGAATTATTTTAATTTTGCATTATCTCTTAAACTATGCGTCCAAATAACATGGTATAAGGAACAAAGCTTATCTTTATAAAATCGTCTTGATGATGAAGTAACTTTCGTTCGTAAGGATAAATAGGCCATGCCTAATAATAACGCTCATAAATCACTTTTGAATTTTCAATATTTTTTTTTCACTAAATACCTAATTATGGCTTATGTATAAGAAATAGACATATGGCATCGCAGACTTTTTTTTTAGACGAAGTAAAGATCTATATTTTTCTAGAACATTGTATTTACGTATCCCTAACGATAACACCAGTGTACGTGGATAAATCATTTCGGGAGTGCTTTTTCTTCTGACTTGCTTAACAAATATCCATATTTAAGGCTAGCTGAGTGATACTATTCCACATGAATCTGGCTATAATATACAAAAATAATTTTTCAAATCGGACTGGTAGTTCCAGAGATTACCGCGTTTAAACAAACAAAAAAACTCTTCCGCTTTATTATATTAGTATAGATATGTGTAACATTAACTACTTTTTCATGTTAAAATATGAAATAGTAACGCCGGTACAAACTATGCCACATTATTCGTATCAGTACCTGTACCATGCATAACCACCAATTACGTTAACCATGTAATTTTATTAACATATTTCACTTTTTAAATACTTGTTAATTCAGCAACCGTCCGTCGTGATGTCTCTCTCAAAGTTCGCATGTCGCAAAGCGTAGACGCGTGATATACGCGGGTGAAACCGCGGGGCACAGCTAGTATAATTTAAAAATAAAAATTTTGTACAGCCGACTTCAATATAAGTTATTAAGAATAACGCAATAACTATTGGTCTGACCTCAAATTCAACCACACCGGAAGTATCAGCTTTCAAATAAAAAAAGAATCATCGAAATCGATTCAGCCAGTAAAAACTTATGAGGTAACACACATAAAAAAACATACAGTCGAATTGAGTACCGTCTCCTTTTTGGAAATCGGCAGAAAAATAATATAGTCGTTAGAGTTGTTGTAACAGAATAAGAACTGGATCGATGTCTTGATATATAACACAAGAGAACAGCATTTTTCTTGCATGAAATATTATGACTAATATTATATTTTCTCGGGATTCCTATTTCAGATCTGAAGTCAGATTGTTTGTCTCAGCTTTAGTTTTTGAGATATAATTAAAACCTTCAAGAAAAGAGCCTACTCCTTTTTAAAAGGCCGGCAACGCATCTGCAATTCCCCTGGTGTTGCGGTTGTTCATGGGCGGCGGTAGTCACTTACCATCAGGTGAGCCGCATGCTCGTTTGCCCCCTCTCCTATAAAAAAAAAAAAAAAAAAACGTTTTCAAGAAAAAACTATTTTTCTGCCGACTTCCAAAAAGGAGACGGTACTCAATTCGACTGTATGTTTTTTTTTTAATGTATGTTACCTCATAACTTTGTACTGGGTGAACCGATTTCTTTTTTTATATGAAAGCTAATACTTCTCGTGTGGTCCCATATGAATTTTATTAAGGTCAGACCAATAGTTTTTGAGTTATTCTTAATAAATTATATTGAAGTCGGCAGTACAAAAAATTTAATTTTAAATTATTTTATTATGTAATATTATTAAAAATCTTTTATAAGATTTACTTGCTTGACTTGGTTCACTTGTGTTTAATGCTCCAACAGTAGTCCGTCATCATGTGAGCATTCCAGAGACCCTGGTAGCGTTCCTCCATAGTTCGAATGCTGTGATGGCACCGTTCCCCTTGTTCTTCACTCAGATCACCAAGATTTTCAGGGAAACAGTCCAAATGGCTGTGGAGGAAGTGTACCTTGATGTTCATATTATAACCAAGATGCTGGAAGTGTGACAACATCATACTTCTGTAATCCCATTGCTTTCAATAAACCAGGAACATCAGAACAAAAAACAAAGTCGTCATCTTTAGAACAGAATGAAAGTAACTCTGTCTCTCGGTTAGTACAAAATTCTTGTTTCTGAGGTTAAAATATTTCTTTGCTTTAATCGAGAAGCTAGAATCTCCGATGTTTTTTTAGAAAGACGCAGGACTTCCTGATTAAAGGGCTGGGGCTCAGAAGAAATATCTGGGTTAAAATCAGTTGTCCCACTTTCATCACTTGAAGAAGAACTTTTTTTCTTCTAACTCATGATCATTTTGCGTAGATGAAGAAGCTTGGGGTACTGGCGCATCGCCGGAGTACAGGACTGGTCGAGTAACAGATAAGTTATTAAATTAAAACGATTTCGTTTATTAATCCTTTTTATATAACCTACACAAAAATAACGATCATTTTGATGATTGCAAGGTTCCCGCCACATCATTGGTGTTTGATACTTTCAATGGGGTCTTTTCTTATTCGCCCATAATCTCAAAGACTCCACACATGTTTTACATGCCATATGACGGACCCAGTACTTGTCACGGGTGTCCAAAAGGAATCCAAAGTAATCAAAATACACCTGTTTTATGAACTCCGACGCACTGAGTCTACAATTTTTAAATGTATATTCTCCACAGATGTTACAAAAATAGTTGGGATCGTTTTTACAGATATTTCTCGACGTGGACATTGTTAAACAAAAACTTTTTAACAAAACAGCTCGGTTAATTTGAAGTTTAAATATGACTAGTACAAAAATATGTCCGACAGCTGCATCTCAAAAACTAGAGCTGCTAAAGAAAAAATGTAGGTAGATTTGTTTTGAAATCAGCGACCTGAAATTAGTAAACAACAGGCATAAAATTCCATGCAACAAAAAATGTTTAATTTTGTTCCCTTGTGTAATCAATAGAAAATAAAAAACATGTTTATTCGTTGCTACAAAAATGTTCAGTAAAGAATACAACTGTTTAACTACCTACTGTGTTGGATGTGGTTAGAACAGAATGAGGAAAATTTCACCCGAAAAGGGTTCCCGCATTGTCTTCGCGGGGAGACTTAGTAGCCGTGGCTTGGTCCCACATGTGGCCCGAGGTGGCCTCTCGGATGTGTGTTGGTGGGCTGCCTTTGGGAGTCTGACATAAGCCATCCTTGCCGCCGCGAGGCGGGTACGCGTAGACATTTCCCCGTGTAAAAAAAGAAAAGGGTAAGGCAAATTTATAACATATATTTGGAAAATATGTGTGATTAATTTCAACATTTATAACTTTTAATGGGATAACTAGCATTAGCATCAAACGTGTAAACCGTATGATACCTACTGAGATTACCAATCAATACATTTTTTTATTTATTTTATTTATTTATTTATATATTCAGTGTTTAACTTTTACATTGCGTAAGATAATTGATGTCACACTTTTTTTACTTTGTTATTACACTTAAACGTCCTCAAACATCGACTCATCAAAGAACACTTTATAATGTCACAAGAAATATGACAAGTAGCCTGTTTGCTTCGTTGAGTAAAAATAAAAGTCACAAAGGCGCGCGATCGTGGTATGGACAGGTTTGAATACGTGCCAGCGTCAAATTTCCCACTAGACGTTTTTCCAAGCCTATTTCACGGCTATAAAGTTTATGTCGCCTATAATCAAAATGGAAACAAAAATAAATATTGTCTCAAACTCTTCATTTTTAAAATAATAAATATCTTCAATGACGTTAGAAAACGTACTATTATTAATCTATGAAGTCACATTTTTGATAACCCAATTTTAATTTGATTTACAAACGTCTGATGGTGACGCAATATCCCCCCCCCCCCTCCTATGAATATAATTAATTAGCAATCTATAAGGACTCCTCCATGTTCATCAGTGGAATTTTGATAGCCTGTGATGAATGAAAAAATTATTGAATAAACGTGGTACATGCAGTTGCAAGATGAAGTGCCAATTTTTTTAGCAAATGTCAACCTTGCCTTAGCGTGGTGCACCCTGTGGACAGACATGTGGGGACTGGCTGCCGACTGATGGCTAAATATGCGCCAAATATACTGAACTCAACTCATTGGTTTTGGTGAGCACTAATGCCACTATAAGAATATCGATACGCTTAACACAACACATTTGAAGTGACATTGAGATCAATCAGCTGTTATTTGCACTTTAATATGCCCAGCGAATATCTTCACCGAGTTCATCGCACTATTTCAGAGCATAGTTCGTAGTATCCTGTTATATTCTAAGACCTAAAAAAATAAAAGAGTGATTTTTACATATTTTTTTTTTATTTGAACTTTAGTCCTAGGGTGGATAATTATATCTTACATCACACCAAATTCCCATATCACACTAAAAGTCTAATTAATACAAAAAAATTCTTGAAACTAAGTAAAATTGAAAATGTTAAAAAGGCCATAAATTTTCAGCTAAAAGGCTTTGTCGTAATCATTGGCAGGTGGAATGAAAATCGAATAAGGTGATACGTAACCAACTTGTGCGTTGTGTTGTTGACTGCAACATGAACAAATTGCAATGATGGATTTTCTTACTCTGTTGTCACATAATGGATAAACTCGTCATCGTAAGATTTCCTGATAGGGTTTTGCGATAGTTGCCATGCTTGGCAGTACGGTTGGCAACCGCAGTTTTTTATAATTTTGAGTTGTTATTAGAAAGATGCTGCTGCCCATCGCCTGTTTCAGCGATATGGGATATTGGATATTCTTACACTTCCCACCACATGATAACTCACGTTCGGTATGAATTTGTATTATTTACCGTGAGAATCATGCATTTGTGCTCATGTGTCATGTGTTGACACTTGACACGTTACCTTACATCACAATATTTTCAACGGCCTCTTTAGACCCAGACCACAAAGGTTAAAATTGTATGATGGACTTAAAAGGAAACTGGACGGACATGACATCGTAACTTAATATATATTATAACACTGCCTCAATTGTAAATGTAATATAATTCAATCTAACAGTTTTGCTAAACTAGATCATATATCTATTTAAAAGTATACACTTCTAGAACAGAGTCACATGTAATTGGTATGTATAACTAGCTGTTCCTCGCGACTTCACCCGCGTGTAATTTATTACGACTTTATGGGTTTTAATTCTTTTGCGCAGAACCCTACTTCTTTTGTTAAAATAAAAGTAGCGTAAGTTACTCCTTATAACATCAGCTATCTGCCAGTGAAAGTCCCGCCAAAATCGGTGCTACCGTTTCGGAGATTAGCCGGAACAAAGAGGCAGGCAGGCAAAATTTTCAAAATTGTGTTTTTGTTAAAAGTACCGTATATAATTTCATACGCATTTAGTAAAAAGCTGTTATATTGACATTACAAACAGACTCTTCAATTTTATTTATTTGTATAGATGTATAGATTCTAAATCTGTACATATAAATAAAATTGAAGTGTCTATCTGTAATATTGAAATAACCAGTTTCTATTAAGCTCAGAGGGTTATTTGTATGATATTAAGACATAAATAACCATTATTAAAATTTTTGTCTATACACATAGACATGTATGGGCCATTTTCCGGAATGACTAAACCGATTGTGATGACTTTAGAAACAAATAGAGAGCAATTAATAGCAGGAGGGATCTAGGTTATATAGTATCTGAAAAACTTAAAGACTTTTTAAAATACGAAAAACTGATAAAATTAATGGTTTTGACTATCTTTAATCTAAATAAAGCCACATTAATAGATCCTCTCTAGGTGAAGCCGGATCACGCCGCTAGTAACCAATAAATAGTGACAATATAATTTAAATTAAAAAATTTGTACAACCAACTTCAATATAAATTATTAAGAATAACTCAAAAACGACTAGTCAGACCTTGATCAAATTTATATGGAACCACATGAGAAGTACCAGCTTTCAAATAAAAAAAATAATAGTAGCTGCCACATGGCTCTACCACGTAGAAAATATGCAAGATTAAGACTAGAGATATTATACAAGATGGTATTCAGCTAGGCTATCTAAAAATACTAGCTTTAATAGTAGGACTAAGAGAAATACAAAGAAACCTTAGTTATTAATAAGTCTATTATGTGGTAGGATTCCGTATCTGCCTGGTAGTCCACCTGGATCAGTTAGTAATAACCTCTTATCGGTTTCTACCGCTAAAGACAACCACTGGCTATGGCCCAGTTTGAAAAGCTTCAGAGCCGGTACGTGTGTACAGAATGTCGAATAAAATGAAATAGGTATTTTACCAACCGTACAAACAGACGCGTTCTGCAGCATGCACGCACGGGTTTATTTTTATATAAAAATATTAATAGATAGGCAGGTGCGCTAAAGTTGGCAAAGACCGCAGCTATGATGTGACATGCTCCTGGACTAATTGTGTACGTAAGAGAGTATAATTTGTTGTTTATTTTTGTAGAGATGAGTGCACACCGTCATTATAGCCATCGCCGAATCATTAGCGACCGTACCTAGATACTGTCACCACAACAATGTACATATGTGTCTGTGTGTTCCAACGGAGTCATTGGTCATTGCCGGCTCTCTATTATGGTCGCATTTCCTTGCCAAAATTCTGACTCAATGTTGTTACAATCCCGTCTCTGTAATCGGCATATGAGTCATTCGTTTGACACAAGTCCATCATAATATATAAACGTCAGAATTCTTTTGTCAGTTGTGCTTACGTATTGATGTATTTTTATATGCAATAAGGGTGACAAACGAGCACACAATTTACCTGATGGTAAGTGGATGCTGTGGCCCATAGACATATATATTTATTTATCCTCAATTAAGAATCAAAATGCAGATGCGTTGTCACCCTTGAGGACTGAGATGGAATGCCTCGTTTCCAGTAAAAAGGGTCTCCGGATCTCTACACTCACCATACGAAACACAGCAGTATTAAGCTGCTATTTTACGCTGGTATTCTGTGAGAGCGTGGTCCTACCCCGGTCGAGCCGACCCATCCATGCTGCACCCACAATATAGCTGTAGCATGGCTCTACCACCAATTACTCTAAAGTTGTACTTTACAATTTCTAACAAAGAATATGTAATCATATTTCTTCATCCACCAGCACATCCACACACACCCTACACCACATCATACATACAACAACACTCCTACACTCATATTCACACACTCTTTAATATACACATACTAATTACAAATTTTCCAGAGGTTAAACTTTTTGTAATGATACATTTTTGTAATCCTTAAGGGAAGTAGCGGGTCATTCCCAACATGAGTATCCTCTGATTATTCACTGAGAAGTCTCAGTATTATGTTGTTAACAAGATTACCGAAATAAACGTATCATTTATTATTTATTTACCTCCAAGATAACAAACTAAATAACCAAATTAAAGGTAAATATCAACTTAAGATAAAAATAAAGAGATTAATTCATGTATTTTGTCGTAAATCGTAATCCAAAACAGCATATAAATTGTATTAACCCTGCGCGGGGAATGTTAAAAATGTTCATGGCACCAAAATTTAAAACAAAATCTGACATTAATGACGAGCAGAATCTATCGAGCTCTAAAACATCTGTCTCTTCTCATATAGAGATATAAATACATTATTGCTTACATATTGATGGTGATAAATTTACGTATACATCCTGAGTGATAGCTGTACACATATAATGTATATTGCAGTCATTTCATGAGTACCAGTATTACTCATAAAATGACTGCATAATGTCAAACATTTATCTCGAGAGAAGAGAGAAGATATAATATCTTTGTTATTCTCTCTAGGTAATCTAAATTAATAAGTTATCGATGTTTTCGGCGAAATCAATTAGTAAGAAAAATGATTGCACACATTTAGTTTTGGATATTTAGTAAATCACTATCATTGTACTAAAACTCACGCCACATGTACCATTGTTGAATGTTCATTCATACAAGTGGTGTGTGTTGTCCTAGGATCTACAGTGTTAGGTTATTACATTACTTTAATAAGTTTCAAGTTAGGCATTATTTCTTTACTGCTGGCTGTATAAAGAAGCTCAAGGTTGCTCAGCGTGCTATAGAGAGGGCTATGCTCGGGGTTACTCTGCGTGATAAAATTAGAAATAAGGATATCCGCAGTAGAACCAATGACTGACATAGCCCAACGGATTCGTAAGCTGAAGTGGCAAATGAGGGGACAAAAGGTTCGGTACAACGGGATAGTATACACCGTCTTTCAGCGTAAAATTTGAATTTGTTACTTTTAGTAGTGTTATAAAAAACTTGCTCGCATTTTCTTTCTCAGTTACATAGGTAATACAAATAGGATATAGATCCTATTTGTATTATTTATCGTTACAGTTACAACCTGTAAAGTCCACTGCTCCAACATATTCCTTCTCCATAGATTGCCTGATAGGGGTCATATTGTTTCCATATCGCATCCGCAGTTTTTTTTTTAATTTTAGTCATCTCCTGATTTATTTCCCACTTTCACATCTTACGACACTTCTTGTACCGCCACTACACAGTTTTATTATTTAAAAGTATACAAATAAGATGTTCATGTCACTAGAAACTACGTCATTGCTTGGTATTTCGATAAAATATCTACAGAAAACTTTCATGTGATTCATGTGTCAATGAAAGTTTTCTATGTGAAAGAAATATTTCAATTGGTATGTATAAGTTCAACTACCTTACCGAAACAAGCGATTTGTGATTTTGTACAAAATAATGGCTCGGGCTTAAAATTATAAGGGGACTTATTATGCCAATCTAATTTGTCCGCGGTGCAGTGAAAACCGAAAACCTCTTTCTCTGATTAGGAGTTAGGAGTCCGTTTGGATAGGGTAGTAAGTAGGCTGCTTACCTATTTCAGCCGTCATACAGCAGTGCATTAACTACTAATATATAAGTATAATTTCGGGTTGTGGGGCATTCGATCTAGTGGTGGGTAAGAATACCCACTACTCCATATCCTCTCGTGGATGTCGTAAGAGGCGACAGAGGGAAATAAAAGGCAGATGATGGGCAGAAGCAGCTTTGTGATAACAGCAAAAAGCAAGAAAAAAACTCCATTTGCCTACCCGGTCGCCAAGTGTGGCAACTATGGCAATATCCCCCCCTTGAGCAACGATAAAAATATACGGCCCCCAATCCTCGGCGGCCAAGCTATCCCTGGCTACGGATGCGACCATTGTAACGGCAGGGCAGGGGGTGTTAAGAATCTCCGGTGGAGGCTTGGTTGCCACCTAAGACGATTCGATCTATAAATATATAACGCACGCATCCTGAGGACTGACGAAAAGATCCTGGAGCTGAAAGAAGAGATAGACAAGTTGCGCTGGAATATTATAGGATTATCCGAGGGCATAGGATGTCCGAAGAGAAGGGGAGGACACGGTAATCCTCGAATCCGGCAACTTGTTCTATCACCGAGAGGGCGACCATCTGGCCCAAGGAGGTATCGGATTAATCGTCCACACGTCTCTCTTTATCAACATTGTAAAGATTGGGAGCGTGTCGACGAGGGTTGCGTACCTTATACTCAGAATCACCAAACGGTATTCACTGAAAGTCGTACAGGTTTACGCACCAACTTCGGCACATCCCGATGAGGAGGTGGAGGAAATGTATGAGGATATCTCTAGAGCCATGCATTCCTCCAAAACCTTCAGACTTCACAGTAGTGTAGTTGTACCACTTCTAGACCACCTGAGTCAGACGTGGTTCAACGACGTTCGTCGACGCCCGATCCTAAAAAAAAAAAAAAAAAAAAAAAAAAAAAAAAAAAAAAAAAAAAAAAAAAAGGTTTTGGCATGCTCTGATCACGAATCCGCGGTCCATTTTTGTGTAGAATGCACGGTTCCGGAGATGTGTAGATCAATTAGCTAATATCTAATTGATATCCGGTAAGGGCCTCCACCGTCATTAGCGTCCCATTGTTCCTATTTCTATTGTTCTATTGTTCATTAATCACCCTCATTGCAGCGTGTGCGTCGACTATATCAGTGCTATTGTTTATTATAATTCTTTGTTTATACAACGCTAATCTGAATCATCAATAAAACACATTACATAATTTTGTTACAATTTTTATTTATAAAATACAAAATCTTATTAATTATTATCTATAAAATAGGACCGAAACATCTCATCCACTAAAATATCGTTGTACAATGTGTTCCTTGTAAATATACTCGTAAAACTATGTATTGAACATCCTTGAAACTTATATAGTAAATACATTAAGCAATATTCGCCACAAACTGAAGTCCACTCATTCTGAATCCTATCAACATTCCAGTTCCATCTTTTACAATTCCTTTTTAAAAACTCTAGATGATATCGTACAGGTGATCGTCCATATGAATCAAAATATTGACCGACGTCATTCGTATCGATATATAAAGCTACCCAATGTGACCCTGGTTTATCATCTGTATCCAAATTACATATTATATACGTTGGTACGTGGGTATACATAGGCAGTCTATTAGCTGCATAAACATTATTTTCTAGACTGGGGTGAATCTTTTTCAGATGTTGTTGTACATCTAGTGTATCCATGATATTACTGCTATTAGTAGATTATTACAGTACCTAGCTACTCAATGAATAACATAGGAATGGTCAATTATAGTGATTTCTACATATTAAATTGCATTTTTGTGATATACAAATCGTACTTGAGTCATTGATCACCAAACAAAACACAATACGAAGAAATGTTGAGATAGGCAACGGAAATGTGAGATAAACTGATATGTTTCTAAATATTAAATTGCATTTTTGTGTTATACAAATCGTACTTGAGTCATTGATCACCAAACAAAACACAATACGAAGAAATGTTGAGATAGGCAACGGAAATGTGAGATAAACTGGTTGACGCATAAAGTAATTATCAACTCATTACGGAAATACTTTAGATTAGAATTTTTACGTACTGGTGGTATATAAGACCAACAAACGCAGTCATCGAGTTAGTGTACGGTCGTTTGGCTACAGTGGATCTATCAATAGTACATTTGTGTTACTTCAATACACCAAAGGCTATGGATGTAAGTGTTTATTCTATTGACTAAATTACTTTTTTTCTGTTATTTTCATGTGTGTGTGTATTATTTTATTTAAATATTGTGTATGTATATGATTAAGCCGTGGTAACTCAGATGGTTAGCGCTAGCTGTAAATTTCACAGTACGCGACCCGGGTTCGATCCCCGCCAGCACCAATTAAATTGTTAATAGCAATTTTAAGTGCTTAGTACCACGTGCTTGGTGGTGAAGGAAAACATCGTGAGGAAACCTGCATGTCTGAGAAAATTTCGAAGGCATGTGAAGTTCACCAACACACATTGAGGGAGCGCGGCGGACATTTCCTTGCTCTAAAACCCTCTCAGAAATGAGAGGAGGCCTATGTTCAGCAGTGGACTTTAATAGGCTGTAACTTTAACTTTTTTAACTTTTATGATTAAGTGTTAACAAATTGATATTAACATGATAACTGTGTTGTTGCAGAAATCATTGAGCTTCGATGAAGATACCTATAAACAGTATTACTACTCGCCACTCTCCCCTCAAGAAGAGAGTGATAACCTCGTCATTAATAATAACACATGCGATGGTGGAAAAAGAAAATCGCAATCGATTGATCATTTTTTTGAAGCTGAATCAAAAATAAAAAAGAGGAAGCTGTTATCATCAACCGTAGCACGAGCCGCTAGAGATGGTGTATCATACATTTCTACTAATTCTGACGACGGAGACCAAGCGACGCATCTCATCAAAATTGAAATGTACGATATGAAGAAGCTATCCAAGATTCCAACTACTGATCATTGGAAACATGCTTCCACGAGAATTAAATATTACGTAAAGACTAATAAGGATAGCATCTACGACAATACAAACGCCCTCGTATACAATATAACAAAGACAATAGCAGAAAGTGAAAAAGTTAAAAAATACTTTTTTAACAATGACAGTCATTAGCTGATCATTAGTGAATGTGATTCTGTTTACTTCAATTACAGGAAGACAAGAGCGGAAGGAAGAGATGAGTGTGGCATACGTGTACAAAACACATCATTGAATAACAAAACTACAACACTGAGTGGAGAAGAAAACGAGAAGAGTATGCAGTACTCAAGAGCTGAATATCCATTCTTCAGTTCAAAATCTAGCCGTTTGCTTAGTTTCGAAAACTGGCCTCTAGTTATGCGACAGAAACCTGAAGATCTTGCCGAAGCTGGTTTCTTTTATACTGGCCATGCAGACGGGACCAAGTGTTTCCATTGTGGTGGTGGTTTAAAAGATTGGGAAGATGATGATGATCCTTGGCAGCAGCATGTTCAGTGGTTTAGTCAGTGTGCTTATGTAAAATTTCAACTCGAACAGTGTTTTGTATTAGATTAAATAGAAGATTTATAAAGAAATAAAAAAAATATATTGCATACAATTTGTTTTATTTAATTTTATAACGTTTCACATAGTTACATACACACAAAATGCATTACACATAACACATAAAATCTAACACACAACACATATTATAACCTTAACTACTATAGTCTACAGTAACATTTCTGTTTTTATCTATCTCAATAATATTATCAAACTCAGCATAAACTATACAGTTAATTGTTTGTATTAATGAGGATTCAAATCGTACTTCTATTCTTACACTACCATGCTTTATGAGATTCCAATGAGTTGATGAGTTAGCTGATAAATCAGGAGTTAAGTCAAATGCTAATAGACAGTAACCTTTGCCATACTGTTCACAAGAGATTCCATTTCCTTCATTAAGAAAGTGAATACCAGTTCCCGAGAATAGAGTATGATATGCTGATGTAAATATGCTATTATTAAAAGATGGTTGCAAAGCTTTTGAAGGTATTTGTTGACCATCAATATATAAGCTGAAAGAATTAATACCATAGTTTTCAAAGTTAAATGGATTTTTAGTAAGGGAACCATTAAATGCAGAATTGTTCACAAATCCAATTATACATCTTTTCGGTACCTGTCCTAAAAATATATTATCAAGAGTTTTTCCTTGAACACCTGAAGGAATTGTTAAAACTTTTACTTCAGCTCGAGTAATAGGATATTTAGCAGTGGTAGAAGCTAAAACTTTTTGATGTGCGAGTAATACACTTGGATTAATTCGTGCTCGTCGCACAATAAGAGTTGCGTCCGTAATGCAAACTTTAAGCTTTACATCGTTCGACCCAACAGTTAAATTAAAACTCTCTCTTGATCGAACCAATTTAACACTCATTTCAACACCATTAATTAAAAATTTATCTTGGTTAAAAATGTCACCGTGAAGATGACCAATCATTTCTATTTCCTTACTTTCACTAATCAATTCCTGTCTTTTAACAAATCCTATGTTTTTACCATCTGTAGAATCCATTTTTCCTGCTGTATCCTCATACCAAAGGCTACAAGTAAGATGAGATTGTTTAGCAGCAGGGGCATAGTTTAAAAGGGTTTCCATGTATGCTCGATATGCATAGGTATTATTAGGTGATACAAGTTTTTGGTTTAAATAAACATCAAGTTGACTAAAAAGTGAATGCAGCCAATTATTTACAGGTGCTACTATTGTAGTAGATACCAAGTTAGTTGAATCTTGATTTAATACTTTTGCCTTTATGTGGAGTAATGTATGAGACAAATCTATGTAGTCATCGCCGGTCCCAGGAACTTGAAACTCGATAGGTCCATCATCACCAAGAGATGAAATTGGTTTATAATGAATCCACAATCCATTTTCAATGCTAGTTTGTGTAGACGGTAGTGCAAACAAATCCAATTCTGACTTAACGCACTCGCAAGAATGATTATGAAGGAAAGACATATTTAGTTTGAAAATATATCTTTGATATTTTTTGGTTTTAGACTAAGTTTTTTCGCAGCTTTCACTTTAGCAGTTAATGGTGGAATGAACGATGTCAATCGTTTTCTTTTAGTTTTATACCCAGATCCAGTCATGTTAAATTGATCAATTTTCTCATCAGCCTTTCGTTTTAAATTCGTACTAACTTGCTTTAGACGATCTTTTATTGAGGCTTCCATAGGACGGGCTTGAACCATATCCGATAAAAGTCCTACTCCAGCGCTTAATGCCTCCTTACCAATCACTCTAAGAATAACCCCCCTAAGAAGCTCCCAATACCATGACCGCGTTGATATGGTGAACCCTTATAAATTACTCCAACTCCTGATCCAGCTTGATGTGTATAATAATTTTCATATGGACATTTATGATGATCACGAAGAGAATTCATTATTATAATTTTCGGAAATGTAGTTTAATACACACGGTTCCAAACTGGAATGGTATTTTTTGTCCTGTACTCGATCTTATAACTATTTCCAACGTATCGAACTCTCTTCGCATAACAGGTAAGTAGTGAGGTTGAGAGAAAACGTGCATTTTATTTGCACCATAAATGTATTTTGTAGGATCTAATGAAATGACTCTTAATAAAGGAGTCATAACATCACCCACAATCTGAGGATCGATAATGTCGCAATATAGAAATAGTTGAGATGGTAACCCTAAGTGTAAGTTAGCAGGACACTTTCCAAAATTTCTCTCTAGGAGATTTTTATTTGGTTCATAACCTAGCTGTAAACTTAATTTGGGTGATAATGTTACGGATGTTATATTTTTATCCAATACCGAAATAGACACAAATTTTGTTATTTCATCATAGCGAAATTTCAAGTTCTCTCCGATACCATTTAACACTCTTAAAATATGCTCAACGTTATCATAGTTGGTAGCTGGAATATGTTTTTTGTAGTACACTGTGGATGGCTTATCTTCATTAGGCATTAACATAGATTTTGTAATGTATATAACATTTTCATGGTCTTGAACAGTAAACATGGTACATGGATATTGAAACTCGACAACTCCAACCGACCATTCACCTTCTAATTTTATAGCTTTTGGTAATTTCGTTGAAAAATTTGTGGTCTTGTTATCAGGAAAGTATTCCATTGAACTATTGCTGAGCAAAGTTAAATAGAAACTTTCTTTATTCATATTTCTTTTAAACTAGAAGCTAAAATCCAACTGTTAAATTTATCTGGATAACCTTTCCACTTCACTAATACTTCTTTTCTGTTACTTGAATAACGAGTGTCAATTATTTTATCTATTTTATGTTGTTAGGTGGGGTTGTAAGTGATTTTCTGTAATTCTCTTTCATAAAAAGTACCAATTATTGGTTCATTTTGTAAATCTGTTATTGTATAAACAACCCATGGAGATCTATCAATTATTGAAGATATAATAAATATTTCATCACTCCAATTTGATTCATATCCTTTTTGGAATACATGTTTATATTTAGTTATTCGAACATAATCACCCACATTGAAGTTTGGTTTAGGATTTTCTACAGAAAGTTTTTTTGACCGTCTATCATAAAGATTAGTCCAAACTGTCATAATATTGTTGGAATTTACATCACATGGGCACATCTTAATACTAGAGTGAAAGCTGTGATTATAAGAGTATATTAAATCTTGTAAAACATCTATATATCTATAAGTATTATTATGAGTGAAATAACGCCACATTTTCATTTTTAGTGTTCTTTGAAATCGTTCAACAATACTGGCCTTAATGTCAGGATTGTTAGTGGTATAGTAATTAATCTTTTTGGATTTAAAGTATTTTTGTACATCTTTTGAAACAAATTCTGTACCTTTATCGGATTGTATGTGAGTAGGTGTTAAATTACTTTCAGTAAATATACTTTCAAAACATTCTTTAGTTGTTTCTGAGTTTTTCTTTTTCATTGGTCTTGCAAAAGCATATTTACTAAATACATCAATAATACAAAGTATATACTTGAAACCATCATTATATTGAGAATAAGTTCGCATATCACTTAAATCAGCTTGCCACAGTTCATTAATATTTGATAGAATGTACCTATTACGCGGGAATTTTTTTCTTGTATTGTGTATGTTTCTTGTGATTTTAACCATTCCTTTACTTGCTTTTTATTCATTTTACCCTTCATGGCTTTTGATAATTTATCAATACTACCAAAACCAGCGGGATTAGATGGATCATAATAAATCCTGTTAATTTCTTCTAGTACGGAGTCCATTTTTCCCACTCAAGTCCTTTACGTATTTTAGTTGTAGACTTTTTATCTCTACTGCACGGTGTAGAAAACTCTTGAACTTCAATCTCAGAGGGTTTGTTTAGATCTTTTGCTTGAAGTTGGTTAATAAACTCACATCTCCTTGGATTTCCAATATAAGTAAGTGGTACTTTAATATCTTTTAATGCTTCAGCAAATCTAACCCACCCTACCGGATCACTTCTTTTTAGGGGTCTTAGTGAATCATTTATTAAATCAACAATATTACTTCCAGGAATTTTTTCACTATCAATTATGACTGTACCTTCGTTATCCCAATGTATTTTACTTTTACTTGTTTCAACTAAGTTTAATAATAACTGCCCTTTTTTATGATAAGCTTTTGGTATTAAACTGAGTATTTGAGCTGGTGTGTAAAGTGGATTTTCATCATTTTCTTTACTTTTAATGGATCGATTCTCCTCCAGCAAAGATTCAATATCAACTGAAGTTTTTAGATCTCTATCTTTATTTTTAAAACCAATTTTTGACTCATTTGAATCTTCATTAGATGTATCAGAATAAATTGGTAATTTGAGTGGTTGACGATCCTCTTCGGTAAAATGAAGGTATCTTTGCAGTGTTTGTAAATATAATATCCATTTCTTTCGGTCTTCCGTCTTACTATTCATAATATTTTGCATTTCAATATCTAATCGAGATAAATTACTATTAACCTTATTTTCTTGTTTTAATTTTTCAATCAATCCAGGTTCGATAAGTATCATTTTCTTTGCATTTTCCATGTTAACTGGCTAGTCCACTCACTAATCCACTCAATATTGCACCTAATATTGTTGGTAAGAAAGCCCCTCCTTTTCGTATAATTATATTTTTTCTTAGTTTATGTTTACACTTACGTACTAGTTTACGGAGTATGTTTTTATGTTTATTCAATTTTTGTTTATCCTGATCTTTAAGAGGTACTTTTCCTTGTAAAACGTTATGAATACACTCACAAATACAGTTTATTTCTTCTTCATCACACGTTTTAAGTAATGCTCTTTGATATTTTGGTTTAAGCGTATGCAAAGCGGTTAGCAAATGTTTATACGTTGTGAGTCGACGATGCATCATTTAGCAATGATTTCAATTGTTTGATTCTTGGTGTATTTAAACTCTTTTGTGGGGACGTAGACTGTACAGAAACCATTAAATGGAAAGACATTTGTCTTGATACGACAAAAATCATTGGTATTCTGTTTTAAATCTACCATTAAATATCCATGCGCCTCTAGAGTTGCATCCCTGTAGGCATTTTCAATGAATTTTGGGTTATCTGGTGATACTTGTCTTGCTAAATATCTTATTTGAGTTTTATCTCGAGGGTTTTTAAAATATATTATATAACTTGAGTTTAAAGATATGTCTCTTTGTCCTTTACCCTGATGAAATAAATTTTGTGTTAGATAAAATACACTAAGATTCCTGTGATGACTACCTTTTGTAAATATATCCACAATTCTTCCATCGGACTCTCTCATTAGATCATCAATAATAACAAGATGTGGGTTTTCACCATCAAACATATTAAGATTTGGAATTCCTTGATGATAGTTAACATTTGGTAAATTATATAATGGTTGCATTTCATCAAAGCACCATGTGATCTGATTAAAATCACAATTACATATTTCTGTAACTGATTTTATGAAATTTGTTACAAAATTTGACTTCCCACACCCACTTGGTCCTGCCACAATAGCAGTGAACGGATGGATAAAGTGAAACATAACACACGTCTAAAGTTCAAAGGGGTGAAATAAAAAATGAAAGTGTTGGTGTAAACAATTAATATATATTCCAAAAATTATATAAAACAGAATTATCTGTATACTATTTCTAACACAATTAGTACATCATAATTTTACAATTAACTCAACCTCAAATAAATAGAAACAACAATTAGTACATCATAATTTTACAATTAACTCAACCTCAAATAAATAGAAACAACAATTAGTACATCATAATTTTACAATTAACTCAACCTCAAATAAATAGAAACAACAATTAACTTAAATTATTTACAATAAAACAATGTTTAAATCTATACATATAATAAAACTGTAAATAGCAGATGTCTGTACATTTTATATTTTTGTAATAAAAGTGATTGAGGGGTACTAAAAATAAGTAATTAAATACATTTCTACCATTTTTAGAATTTTCTGTCTGTCTGTCTGTCTGTCTGTCTGTCTGTTTGTTTGTTAACGTATCACGTTTAAAGTACTAATTTATATCAAAAGAATCGTTAAGGAAATTCTAAAGTGTACCTTCGGGTTACATTTAGTCTTTATTTCATTAAAATCGGTTCATTCCATCAAAAGTTATGATAAATATTCTGAAGTATGGCTACAAAGTATAGGTACGAATTTGTTCAATGGTGGCGTTTGTTGAGTCATCAAGTACATTTTAAACTAATATCATATTATAAATCATAACATAATTAAATGATGTAAAATAATGTTCTATAATGATGAAATTATATCTAAAACGCAGTAAACAAAAGTATTGCATAAAGAACGTAATAAATATATTAAAAAATATATTAACCTTATTATGTAAATCTAAAGTACAATAGTTAACCCATTTCATCGATAGATGGTGGTGTTGCACAAATGTCATGCAAGAAGGCAGGTTGTGGTTTTTTTTCTGTAAATGACTTTTCATATTTGCTGTTAATCTTTAAATTACTCGCTGCCCTACTGTGTATTGACAATATCATTTATTCTTTACCGCCGAGTACTCTACATGGTAAATCAAATTTTAAAAGAGCTATTAACAATTTCGTTGGTTTCGGCGAGGATCAAACTTTCTTTCTTACTTACGATGTAGGCCTGATTTATAAGTTCTTTTAAGTTTTTTTATTGTATCAATCGCGTCAATTAATCTCTTTTATTTTTAGAATTGATTTTAACAGCGCCATCTATCCTTATATCTCTATACATGCGGTAATCACATGCTGTGTCTGATTCTGTACATTGTATAGTATATTAATTTGTGACTAAAATCATTATGGAGACTGAAACTCATTAAATAAGTACATTTTTATAATTTTTAGAATTGTCTGTCTGTCTGTTTGTTTATGAACGCATCACGTCTCACGTAAACATCTTTTTTTCAAAGAAATTGTTTAGAAAATCATAAAGCGTATCATCCAGTTCAAAGATTAACTTTATTTATTAAAATTGGTTAATTCTATCGAAAGTTTTGATTATTATTTTGAAATGTAGGTTCGATTTGTTTAAAGGCGCCATAAAACCTCAGAAATAGTAATAAAATGATTCCTTTTTATAAAAAAACGTTTTATTATAATATATTTATACTTTAAACACAGTAAACAAAAAATATGTTTTCCTTAAATTAAAAAAGGATGTCTTCCACGAAGAACGTAATAGATGGCGTTGTACGTTAACGAGTCCATTCAAGCTGAAAGAGCCGTGTAATGTGTAAGCTAACAGCACAAACATCATCAAAAACAGATATCAGAAAAAAGATACGTACGCCCAAGCTAAACGTAGCAAAATTGCATCAAAAACAATATGTCATGATGTTGTTTTATACCAAGAATCCACCTTATATCAAATAACTTTCCTTTCAGTTCTAAGCGTGTTCTGTTCCCACTTCCCATTCCCAGTCAGCGTGTGTTATGCGATGACCGATGACCGTAAATAAAGCGCAAGGTCAAACTTTACGCGTTGCAGGAGTAGACCTCAGTACTGACTGTTTTGCACATGGCCAACTCTATGTTGCTTTTTCCCGCGTTAGTAGCTCCCGTAACATTTTTCTGTACGCCCCGGCTAAGTCTACTTCTAACGTCGTTTACACAGAAGTTCTATCACAAACGACTCAGAACTTTGAGCATAACGATTTATTTTGGTGCCACTTATTCATACAGTAATGATATAAATCTTTTAATATTCTCTTACCTAAACGTCAAATTCTTTAAGTAAAACCTATATACGCGAGCTACGCCGCGGGCACAGCTAGTATGTAATAAACTACGTCATATTATAGTATTATCATAATTTTACAATTAATATAAATTTTTCTTAAACGCAGACATAAAAGTAAAAACTATCAACACTTAACGCAGTTTATAATGACCCCAAGCTAATGTTTCAATATTATTATCTAAAATATGTCTCTTTGTGTCATTATATGATAAACCTATCTTATTTAATTTTTGTGTGAAAATTGTGTGTTTAATTGATTTAAATCTAAGCATGCTATAATATTGCACTTTTTTATTAAATAGAGAAGACTTATAACTATTCATTGTCATCTTTTTAGTGATACATTTATTTACCCCTTTTGCCTTGGCTATAGTCTTATTCTCTAAGTTAAAAGCGTACATTTTGGATCGTAAACCCACAAATTCTTTCATGATTTTACCATTATTTTCATCTTTAAACAAACCTAATTTCTTTTTATTTAATTTTGGATATTCAAAAATATTATTTGTATCATAATCTGAGGTATCAAAGTATGATGAAAGGTCAGGTTTTATATCAGTGTAAAAATCATTTGTAAATATATGATATATTAAACTATCCGTATCTGTATACAATAATTTGATTTTACTAAACTTTTTAATCATATAGTTATAATGAAAATCATACATTAATGTTTTTGAAATATCTAAAATGCAAAACCCTAAATAAATTGGTTTGTTATATATTAACTTCGTTTTTCGCAACTGAACCGCAACTAGGTTTTCCGAAAATATTGAAAGGCTATGAAATTGTGGTTTAGCGATTAGATCTTGAGCACCTAAAGCTTTACCCTGGTTCTCCCAGTGCGTAACTAATTTTATGTTAACCCTTTTTTCAATATTCTCCATAGTCTTACCGAAGACTGAATTATTCATTAATTTATAAAAATCTTTTTCGAAATCTGATTTTGCTAAAGTTCTTAATTTTGTGTTTAGATCTATGTACATCTTCAACCAGGGAAACTGTTTAAATTTTAAAACTCTATGAATTTTAGTTAATTTAACCCCCATTTCTATGCACTGCTTTAAATTTCTGTAATGAATTACATATTTATCTTTATTATTTAAATTTGGGACTAGTTTATTCTCATTAATATTGCCTACACAAATGTTTTCTGGACATAAAGGAAAGTCCGAATGTAAATCATGAAGTTCATCTGGATATTCCAAATCAACTTCTAAAATAAAACCGAAGTCTGATGTCTTAGACACATTAAATTCTGTATTTGGATTTACCCATTCGAATCCACCAGTAGGAAGATATTGAGACATAGCCCAACCATATAAATTGTTGGCATCAAAATATGTGATATATGAATTTGGTTTCCCTGTATCATAATCCTCCATGTATTTGTTATTAGCTCTAGCATAACGATTACTACATTGAGATACACCACCTCTGATACCTGATCTAATAAATGCAATTTTCTCATAATCTGTTAAAAGTTCTAATTCTATTTTTGTATATTTTAACATTGCATCCCAACTTAAACCGGGTGCTGTGTAATAATGGGCAGGGTCTAAATCATATGTATTAATACATAACTTTCTAAAGTTTTCAAATACATCGGATAAAAGTAAAACGTCTGTTTTTAAATATAGGTTTGAATAATCTAGCATATTACAACACCCAAAATGTTCCCAAACATCTTTAGCATGATTGTAATCATCATTTGAAATATGTGAATCTGTGAGTGAACTATAAAAACATTTTTGTTCAGGGAGCGATGTTAGACTTAAACTATCATATTTAGTCATAAGTTCATATGGATAAACACCTTTCCGTTTTAAACGAAAGAAATCTTCATCATTAGGGTAATTTCTACGTAATTCTTGAAATTGATCATTACTGAGATTTTTGGCCAATTCTTCTAATTTACACGATAAAAACTTAAATGAATCTAAGAATCTCAATATAATTTCGTGGTTATTCACTTTTAATTTTTTGGAAAAGGATATATATTTTTCTTTATTTTGAGGGATAACTTCGACTTCACCATCACAAAAGTTTAACGCGTGAACAATAAAATGAGCATCATAGTGACTAAGGTTGTGTAAAAATATTGGTATATAACTAGGTGTTCTGATCTTCGAACAACATGATTCATGAGCAACACCTATAAAACTACCTGTGTACCAATCAAAATCATAAAAATGTTTTGCCAACTCAGTTTCACAAATATGACAAATGGTTGCATTTGAAATTTGGTTTTTGTCTTCATTTGTTAGCGGAAGTGGTGGATATTTTTGAAGTCTATTTATTTCTTTTATATTGTTAGATAAACTTTCCATAAACACTTGTGCACAGTTGGGTCCGCAATATGTTACATATTTTGATAATTTATCATCATATGAACATTTTATATAATATCCAAAACTATGTACTTCATGTTTCTGAATATTATGAGTGAAAGGTTTGGAAGGATCGTTAGAACATGATTCTATTGGTTTTAAAAATGCTTCAAAATCAGCATAAACTACGAATGGTATCTTTAACTTTTTTTCATAACTATCAAATTTAATTTTATCATTTGAAATAGGTTGACCAAACCAATTCTTTTTTTTTAAAGTTTCACTGTTTGGTAATACTGTACAAATGTGAGCACAATCGTATTGTTCATGGTTATTTAACCTTTCCTGAGATGGAAAACGAAGTAGACATGCTTCACAAATGTACATGATGTGACCGTCTTTTGAAATTTGTTTACTAACTAACCGCGATAAATTTTTTATATAGCAATAATGATTTTTTGTATCCTTGGAAAAAAATAATAAATTGATATGTCTATCTTTACGACACTTTGTTAAAAATAATGGACCTACTATAGAATTACATCGTTTTTCTTTATTATATTCTAACCCAAAAACATTAATACTAATATCATTTAATTTCTCTACTTTTGCTATGTCAGAAATTTTAACCGGAAAGGAAATACCATCAAATTTAAGTTTATTTGCATGTTTAACGTACGATGATACCCGATCGGTGTGTTTGTTTACAGGATATAACGCCGAGAGTAACGCCCATTTAAAACAAAAATAATCCTTGTTTTTTACATTTATAACAGCCTTTTTTAATTTTATGTCACGAGGAAGATCTATGATTCATGTCTATAGATTTTATGTTTTTTAGACTCCATCCACTATCTTTTTTTTCGAAAGCACTAATTTTAGTAGTAATTGTATCATTTAAAGATGAAAGAAAAATATTTAAGTCATCTCCTTGACAAATAATATAGTTAAGCGTTTGAAAATCGAACGTATCATGAATATCTTTAGTTTGTTGAACAAAATCAGCATGCAATATGAAGTTTACCTTAAAAATTATGTGTTGATGAATACACTCTTGTAATAAAAATAAAATATCATCTTTAATAGAATTTAAAAATAGTTCAGGAGTTTCAAAATTTACCCATGTCGAACGATCTACTCTACTCTTGATTTTATAAGTTAAAATCCTATTTCCAAAAGCAGATTCAATAACACTAACGTTTGATAAAGAATTATGTGAATTTAAAAGATTATTTTTATGAACATTACTTTTAAAATGATTAGCTAAATACCGTTTCTTGATAAATATATGGCACGTTGGACATTCCACTTGATCATCGTTACTGATACTGTTCCCTGCAGAGGTATGCGCTTCTGCTTCCGTTGTTGGTTTTTTGATGATCTTGGATTCTTTGCTGCACGTTCGCTTCGTTCCTCTTCCAAGTTGTAGTGGTTGACTGCTAAAATGTTTAAATTTATTAAAAACTGTATAAGACAATATGTAAATTATGATCGAAATGAATGTTTATTTTACATACTTAAACTGTGTTTCAACCATCGCACAGTGATGATACAACTCATCATCGTATGACGAATCGAACAGTTGACCCCTCTCCATTTCTTCACAAACTTTAGACAACTCCTGATTTAATTCGCTATTGAATAGTTCCGTATTCTCTTCCATGATTGTGGAGAAAAAAGCACTGGTGCACACTTCACTGAAGTTTTCCCTTCCTCTTTTTTATTTTTGATTCAGCTTCAAAAAAATGATCAATCGATTGCGATTTTCTTTTTCCACCATCGCATGTGTTATTATTAATGACGAGGTTATCACTCTCTTCTTGAGGGGAGAGTGGCGAGTAGTAATACTGTTTATAGGTATCTTCATCGAAGCTCAATGATTTCTGCAACAACACAGTTATCATGTTAATATCAATTTGTTAACACTTAATCATAAAAGTTAAAAAAGTTAAAGTTACAGCCTATTAAAGTCCACTGCTGAACATAGGCCTCCTCTCATTTCTGAGAGGGTTTTAGAGCAAGGAAATGTCCGCCGCGCTCCCTCAATGTGTGTTGGTGAACTTCACATGCCTTCGAAATTTTCTCAGACATGCAGGTTTCCTCACGATGTTTTCCTTCACCACCAAGCACGTGGTAATAAGCACTTAAAATTGCTATTAACAATTTAATTGGTGCTGGCGGGGATCGAACCCGGGTCGCGTACTGTGAAATTTACAGCTAGCGCTAACCATCTGAGTTACCACGGCTTAATCATATACATACACAATATTTAAATAAAATAATACACACACACATGAAAATAACAGAAAAAAAGTAATTTAGTCAATAGAATAAACACTTACATCCATAGCCTTTGGTGTATTGAAGTAACACAAATGTACTATTGATAGATCCACTGTAGCCAAACGACCGTACACTAACTCGATGACTGCGTTTGTTGGTCTTATATACCACCAGTACGTAAAAATTCTAATCTAAAGTATTTCCGTAATGAGTTGATAATTACTTTATGCGTCAACCAGTTTATCTCACATTTCCGTTGCCTATCTCAACATTTCTTCGTATTGTGTTTTGTTTGGTGATCAATGACTCAAGTACGATTTGTATAACACAAAAATGCAATTTAATATTTAGAAACATATCAGTTTATCTCACATTTCCGTTGCCTATCTCAACATTTCTTCGTATTGTGTTTTGTTTGGTGATCAATGACTCAAGTACGATTTGTATATCACAAAAATGCAATTTAATATGTAGAAATCACTATAATTGACCATTCCTATGTTATTCATTGAGTAGCTAGGTACTGTAATAATCTACTAATAGCAGTAATATCATGGATACACTAGATGTACAACAACATCTGAAAAAGATTCACCCCAGTCTAGAAAATAATGTTTATGCAGCTAATAGACTGCCTATGTATACCCACGTACCAACGTATATAATATGTAATTTGGATACAGATGATAAACCAGGGTCACATTGGGTAGCTTTATATATCGATACGAATGACGTCGGTCAATATTTTGATTCATATGGACGATCACCTGTACGATATCATCTAGAGTTTTTAAAAAGGAATTGTAAAAGATGGAACTGGAATGTTGATAGGATTCAGAATGAGTGGACTTCAGTTTGTGGCGAATATTGCTTAATGTATTTACTATATAAGTTTCAAGGATGTTCAATACATAGTTTTACGAGTATATTTACAAGGAACACATTGTACAACGATATTTTAGTGGATGAGATGTTTCGCTCCTATTTTATAGATAATAATTAATAAGATTTTGTATTTTATAAATAAAAATTGTAACAAAATTATGTAATGTGTTTTATTGATGATTCAGATTAGCGTTGTATAAACAAAGAATTATAATAAACAATAGCACTGATATAGTCGACGCACACGCTGCAATGAGGGTGATTAATGAACAATAGAACAATAGAAATAGGAACAATGGGACGCTAATGACGGTGGAGGCCCTTACCGGATATCAATTAGATATTAGCTAATTGATCTACACATCTCCGGAACCGTGCATTCTACACAAAAATGGACCGCGGATTCGTGATCGTGTGAGGTGAAAGTAGGGAAATTCGGAATAGGGCAATGAAACACAAGGGACCAGCAGCAAGCCAACTTTATGGAGAAAGAGGGACTCTTTAAGATGAACTTTTCTAAAAGCGGTCCCACAGAAAGTGGACCTGGTCAAGCCCCAACGGTTCAACAAAAAACTTGATTGACGTTATTATGAGTGCGGTGGTCTTGCTCTTCAAGAAAGGCGACAAGGCTCTCTTGAATAACTAGATGCCGATTTCCTTTCGGAGCTGCGTCTACGTGCTGTTTTCGAGAGTCATTACGAATCATCTCGTACCCAAACTAGATGACTTCCAGCCTCCCGCACAAGCCGGTTTTCTAACAGGCTTTATCACCATAGATCACATACATACCCTTCGGCAAATCGTACAGGAGACCGAAGAGTACATTCTGCCACTTTGTCTTGCATATGTGGACTATGAGAAAGCCTTTTATTCCGACGATGACTAGATGATTGCATTGAAGTGGACGATATGAATGACAAGCTTGTGGAAACTGTCCATGCGGTCGGAGCTAAGTTCTGTAAGACTCGTCGCAGAAGAACTCAAAAACTCTCCGATCACACTCTTAATCTCATGGCTGTTAGACGGGAAATGAAGCTGCAGTCTTCATCAGATTTGAATGACTGAGCGAGACTACAATGGCTCTCCAGCACTTTAAAAACGGCAAGTCCTCAGGTGAGGATGGAATTACAGCGAAGCTTCTGAAATTGGGTGGAAAACCGGTACTTAAAGTTCTTCAGAAGCTCTTTAATTCTTTCCTCCATAGTGGCGCTATTCCGTAGGCGTGGAGCAGAAGTCTTGTTCTTCAAGATCGGTGACAATAGTCTCTTGAAGAACTACATACCGATTCCCTTTTGAGCTGCATCTACGTGCTGTTTTCGAGAGCCATTAGGAATCGTATCGCACGCAGACTCGATGACTTCCAGCCTTCAGCCTTCCAGCCGGTGATTTAGCACCATATACCACATACATACCCTTCGACAAATTGTACAGAAGACCGAAGAGTACAATCTGCCACTTTGTCTTGGGTATGTGGACTATGAAGAAACCTTTGGTTCCGTCGAAATTTGGGCGATGCTGCAGACCCTTTTGCGGTTACTTCGACCGAGAGGTTAATCGACGGATTCAACTCGTAATCTCCCGAACGCTGCCCGTTCGGAAGACACATCTTCTAGTCGAGCATACCTTAAAACCTCAAAACTAGATTGTACAACCAGTGCGTGTTGCCAGTGATGTCCTATGCATCTGAGACGTGGTGCTTCACATGCAGTAAATCAATGGATGCAGGTGGCTCGGGACCGTTCTTTGTGGCGTTCCTTATGTTTAGCAGTAGACTTGTGAAGGGATGTAATGATGAATGATGATGATGAGGCTTTAAATCCTCGGAGGTGACAAGACATCTCTAGTCTTCTTTGTTTGGAGATGGTTTTAGATATCCATGGGCTACAGTAGGCATTGATCATCAAGCGGACTGTAAGTTTGTTTGGTGACGAGGATTGGGATTATTTGTGCGTGAGTGTCAGTGCAGTGCTCACCATCTCCAATGCGTCGGCAAGTCTTGCAAACAATGAATGCAATTCAGAAAGGCCTCTGAATTGTCAGCATTCAGAAGTAGTCAGCCACAGCAGAGTTTACTTGAAACACGTTTCGTATTATCGACGGTGGTGTGTCTTTCCTAATGTAGTGGTGTCGGGAGTAGTGGTGCTGGTTGGGAATAGTGCACGCAATTGAAGGAAGGCGGGATCATCATTCATCATCATCATTACAGCCCTTCACAAGTCCACTGCTGAACATAGGCCTCCCCCAAAGAATGCCACAAAGCACGGTCCTGAGCCACCTGCATCCATCGACTTCCTGCATGTCTTACCAGGTCGTCACTCCATCTAGTGGGGGGACGCCCTACACTTCGCCTACCGGTACGAGGCTGCCACTCGAGAACCTTTCTTCCCCATCGGTTGTCGGTTCTTCGAGCTATATGGCCGGCCCACTGCCACTTCAGCTTACTAATCCGTTGGGCTATGTCGGTCACTCTGGTTCTACTGCGGATATCCTCATTCCTAAGTTTATCACGCAGAGAAATTCCGAGCATAGCCCTCTCCATAGCTCGCTGAGCGACCTTGAGCTTCCTCATACGGCCAGCAGTGAAGGACCACGTCTCAGTTCCGTAAGTCGTCACTGGCAACACGCACTGGTTGTACAATTTCGTTTTAAGGTTTTGAGGTATGTCTGACGAGAAGATGTGTCGTAGCTTCCCGAACGCTGCCCAGCCGAGTTGAATCCGTCGATTGACCTCTCGGTCGAAGTTGGACTTACCTAGTCGGACTATTTGTCCCAGGTAAACATACTCGTCAACAACTTCGAGCTTAGTGCTCCCAACAACTACCGGCTTTGTTTTGTCCATGTTCATCTTAAGACCTATCCGTTGGGAAACACTATTGAGGTCATTGAGCATAGTGCTTAGGTCCTCCAGCGATTCTGCCATAAGGACTATATCGTCGGCAAATCGAAGGTGAGTGATGTACTCGCCATTGATGTTGATACCGTATCCTTTCCAGTCCAGAAGCTTGAAAACGTCTTCCAATGCAGCGGTGAAGAGTTTCGGGGATATGACGTCACCCTGTCTTACACCTCTCTGCAATTGGATAGGTTTCGTATTCTGGTTCTGTACTCGGATAGCCATCGTAGCCCTACTGTACAAGCACTTCAACACTTCGATATACCGACAGTCAACTTGGCACCGCTGAAGGGACTGCAGCACCGCCCAAATTTCGACGGAATCAAAGGCTTTCTCATAGTCCACATACGCCAGACATAGTGGCAAATTGTACTCTTCGGACTTCTGTACAACTTGCCGAAGGGTATGTATGTGGTCTATGGTGCTAAAGCCCTTTCGGAAACCGGCTTGTTCGGGAGGCTGGAAGTCGTCAAGTCTGCGCGCGAGACGATTCGTAATGACTCTCGAAAACAGCACGTAGACGCGGCTCAGAAGGGAAATCGGTCTGTAGTTCTTCAAGAGAGCGTTGTCACCTCTCTTGAAGAACAAGACCACCGCACTTCTGCTCCACGCCTCCGGTGTAATGCCACCATGGAGGACAGAATTAAAGAGCTTCTGAAGGACTTCAAGTACCGGTCTTCCACCCGCTTTCAGAAGCTCCGCTGTAATTCCATCCTCGCCTGGGGCCTTACCGTTTTTAAGGTGCTGGAGAGCCATCCTAATCTCGCTCAGACTGACATCCGGGATATCTTCGGAATAGTGTCGGATGAGACTCGCTCTTGGATCGTTACTCACACTTGCGTGTGGCTCCAACGATGATGTGTACAGCTGCCCATAGAACCTCTCAATCTCACTCAAAATCTCAGGTGTCCCGGAAACGATGCTGCCACATTCTGTCTTCAGCTTTGACAGTTGGCTCTTTCTGGCAGACAGATCTCTGGCAAAGACTTTGGAGCCTTGGTTCCGCTCGATCGCTTCTTCAATACGAGCTGTATTGAAGTTGCGTAAGTCCCGCCGCATGCATTTGGAGATCTGTCTGTTCAGATGCCTGTATGCTGTCAAGTCTGTTGAAGAATGTAGCTTCATCTCCCGTCTAACAGCCATGAGATTAAGAGTGTGATCGGAGAGTTTTTGTGTTCTTCTGCGGCGGGTCTTGCAGAACTTAGCTCGGACAGTTTCCACGAGCTTGTCATTCATATCGTCCACTTCATTGCAGTCTTCCAGGCACTGAAAACGGTTTTGTAACTCGAGCTGAAAGGTTTCGGGACTTTGGAACAGAGCACGAGGGGGACGGAGCGTTGACTTCATTAGACGAGACCTCTCCAACTTAACGTTTAGGTTCAGTGTGCCTCTAACCATTCGGTGATCGCTACCAGTTTTCACCCTCGCGATCACGGAGACATCACTGAACAGTTGTCGTCTGGTCGTCATAATGAAGTCAATCTCATTTTTTGTGGAACCGTCGGGGCTCGACCAGGTCCACTTCCTGTGGGGCCGCTTCTGGAAGAAAGAGTTCATCATAAAGAGTCCCTCTTTCTCCATGAAGTCGGCCAGCTGCTGGCCCCTTGGGTTCCGTTGCCCTATTCCAAATTTCCCTACTTTCAGCTCACCGTACTCTCTTGTGCCTAGTTTTGCATTGAAGTCTCCCATTAACACCGTATATTGGGTTTTGGAGGAATGCATGGCTCTGGAGATATCCTCATACATTTCCTCCACCTCCTCATCGGGGTGTGCCGAGGTTGGTGCGTAAACCTGTATGACCTTCAGCGAATACCGTTTGGTGATTCTGAGTATAAGGTACGCAACCCTCGTCGACACACTCCCGATCTTTACAACGTTGTTAACGAGAGACTTGTGGACGATAAATCCGACACCTCCTTGGGACAGATGGTCGCCCTCCCGGTGATAGAGCAAGTTGCCGGATTCGAGGATTACCGTGTCCTCCCCCTCTCTTCGGACTTCGGATAATCCTATAATATGCCAGCGCAACTTGTCTATCTCTTCTTCCAGCTCCACGATCTTCTCGTCAGTCCTCAGGGTGCGTGCGTTGTACGTTGCCAGGTCGAGTCGTCTAAGGTGGCAACCGAACCTCCACCGGAGATTCTTAGCACCCCCTGCCCCGCCGTTACCATGGTCGCCACCGTAGCCAGGAATAGCGGGGCCGCCGGGGACTGGGGGCCGTTTCTTTCTTACTGTCATTCATAGGGGGGTATTTGCCATAGTTGCCACGCTTGGCGAGCGGGTTGGCAACCGCAGTTTTTTTATTGTAATTTGGCTATTATCAGGAAGATGCTGCTGCCCATCCCCTGCCTGTTTCCCTTTGTCGCCTTTTACGACACCCACGGGAGGATATGGGGTAGTGGATATTCTTGACCGCCACTACACGGCAAGGCGGGATGTGATCTTCAAACTGGGTAAGACACATCATTTTATTTTATTACGCGGATCTAAACTAGTTGATTTTTTAACATCGTTAATGTAATGTTATTGATGATGATGATTATTGAATCCGGTTAAACATCGAAACTAAGACTTGAAAAAAAGTGTTTATTTAATTTAGTTCTAATCTTTAAGCCAAATGTTTAATACAACTAACTTTTTTTTATAGTATAGGGTGACAAACGAGCACACAGTCCACCTGATGGTAAGTGGTTGCTGTGGCCCATAGACATCTACATTTATCCTCGTTTGCGAACCAAAGTGCAGATGCGTTGCCACCCATGAGGACTAAGATGGAATGCCTCGTTTCCAGTAAAAAAGGGTCTCCGGTTCTCTACACTCACCATACGAAACACAGCAGTGTTAAGCTGCTATTTGACGCTGGTATTCTGTGAGAGCGTGGTTCTTCCCCGGTCGAGCCGACCCATTCGTGCTACAACTATACTACTAATGTAGCTGCATCATGGCTCTACCACTTATAAACTCTTCTTCTTGGTTACTTTAGGAGTCGTACGCATAAAAACGCACGTTACAGCAATACTAACTAAATTAAAAAGTTTATGACGGAAAACATTACTTTCATAAAATTACACAACTAATTTGATCTATAATGCGATGTAAGATAAGGTAGTATGAGATTTAATATGATTTAAAATAAAATATTTTTGAATCTATTATTAAATACTTTATACAGGTCCTTTTTCCTGGAAAGCAGGCACTTCATCTTAATTCTCAGGGCTGATAAACGCATCTGCATTTTGATTCTTAATCGAGGATAAATGTACGTCTATGAACCACAGCATTCACGTACGGAATCCACGACGTAGCATCCACGTATGGTAAGCCATCAGGTGGACTGTGAGCTCGTTTGTCATCCTTATTCTATAAAAATATATCTCTTCTACACATTATACCACAAGTGTATTTGTAACAACGTAATAAGTTCGCCCACGACATCGTCCGCATGGATTAAGAAAAAATAATGTTTGTAATCGTTATATTATTACACTGAAACGTTATAGGTATCAGGGCTACTACTTCCGACCTTTGTAAATTTCTTGTCGATAGTTTTCATAGTTTATAGTTAGATTCAATAGTTTTTAATTTGAATCCATTCGAGAGAAAAAATTCATCGTTAGATTCATACAAAAAATTCCATCGTTAAATTCATGCTAAAAATCAAATATACCTATAATCAGAGGATAAAACCATTTAGAAGCTGATTTGAAATCGACTCACAGTTGATACACATAGTGTAGGTATAGATTTTATGCTTTTATGAAGAAGCATTTTTAAGGGACTTGTTTGTTGAATATTTTTAGTTATTTAGCATATTTCTATAAAAACCAGTCTTAAATAAAAATGGATTGAGTTGGGGAAGCACAAGGCGAAATAATTTCATTTTCATTTTACTTATTTTTACTTCCCGACGTTGGGACGAATGGGAATTAAAAATAAGTAAATTTAACGGTCGTGGAGTGGCCGTGTAAGAATATCCACTACCCCATATCGTCCCGTAAGTTTCGTAAGAGGCGATAGAGGCGATAGAGGGAAATTGATACAGGAGATGGGCAGCAGCATCTTCCTGACAACTACTCAAAATAATAAAAAACTGCTTTTGCCAACCTGCCTGCCAAGCGTGGCAACTATGGCAAAATCCTCTTATGAGGCAATCTATGGGGGAGGCCCTATGTTCAGTAGTGGACTTTTATAGGCTATAGTGGTATGGGTATAGTAAAATTAAACGCGATAAAATCCGTAAAATTATTTTATTCAAAGACTTATTTCGTTCACATTTTTCATTAGAATCTTGCCGTTAAGGCCTTTCTAAGGAAATTGTCCCAAAGTAGTATCTAAGAATAACGAGTTGAATGTAAATTTAAGAAAACCAACTTCTTTCTGCGTGAATCCCATATCTCTGGTGCCCTTTGACCTACAGGGCCCAAATTCAAATTCGACCGAGCTACTACCTCAAGGTATCCACATACCAAATTTAAAGTCAATCGGTCCAGTGTAACGGAAGTTATCGTGTCGGCATACAGACTAACAGACTGCCAGCTAAAATCATTAACTTCCTTTCAATGCTACGCAGAAGAAAGTTAATAAAAGATAAAGTGAAGATATATATTATAATATACATCCTAAAGTATGGTACTGTCGATATCTACCGAGAGACTCCTAGGCATTTCATCTCCGGTGATTCGGCGTTTTTTTTTTAAATCTGAGTACTTGTGTGCACAAACACAACCTAATTGTAGCCAGGACACACATACAGGAGACACTAGGAGCTTTTCTACATTAGAACCCCGCGTTTAAGTACTGTCTCGTGGTTTGGAAATGGCCTTATTATAAGTACTTGCTGGACGCCGTGCCCGATTATTACACCCCAAGCTCAACATACTGTTCTTGCAAATAAACCTGACATTGTAGTAATGGACCGGACACAGTTAAGGATATTTTTGGTTAACATTACTAATCCATATAACAAGAATCTCTTAAAAGCCGAAACAGTTAAAAATACAAAATATCCGGACCTGGCTCATGAGATGACCAAACTGCAGAGTGGTTATCCGACCGGAATTGTTCCTGTAGAAGTTTTTACGAAAAGTTTAATTTCCGTAAGCCTCTTCGCTCATATTAGATGACTGAGACTCCCTGACTGACCGCTACGGGCTCAAATACAGGAGGTACTCCTCGATACCGCCCATATCGTCCATCCTTACCCTCCAATCCTTGGACGATTGGTCCCCCCTGCTGGCTTCCGTCTGGTTGGGACTAGACATTCTCAACTAGACATTCTCGTCGAGTTGAGAGAGTCTAGTCCCAACCAGACTAAATAAATATCCAATAATATTATCATATATTATATTAGCTATCCACCCCGGCTTCGCGCGGGAGATTTCTGAATCTCGACAACAGCGCCACCTACGGGGTCCAAATGTATCTAAACCATTCTCGAATCAACTTCACACAATTCTTAACACAACTTCAATAATCTCTTTACACAAAATTTTATCAAAATCGGTCCAGCCGTTTAGAACTTCAGTCATACATACGGGCAGAAGAATTTTTTATACCTATATAAAGATATTAAAAAAATTCAGACATTTATATAATATACTAGTGATCCGCTCCGACTTCTCACGGGTGATTGCTGGATCTCGACAAAGCCCCCTACCGGGTCCAGATGTGAATTTAAACTAAGGACCCATTTAAACACAAACAAAATATCAATATTTACGTGGTAGAGCCATGCTGCAGCTATATTAGTAGTATAGTTGTAGCACAAATGGATTGGCTCGACCGGGGAAGGACCACGCTCTCACAGAATACCAGCGTCAAATAGCAGTTGGCTGCTGTGTTTCGTATGGTGAGTGTAGAGGACCGGAGACCCTTTTTACTGGAAAAGAGGCATTCTATCTTAATCCTCACGGGTGACAACGCATCTGCATTTTGATTCGCAAACGAGGATAAATGTAGATGTCTATGGGCCACTGCAAGCACTTACCATCAGGTGGACTGTGTGCTCATTTGTCACCCTATCCTATAAAAAAAAATCATCAAAATCGGTCGAGATGTTTTTGAGTTTTAGCGAGACTAACGGACAGCAATTGATTTCTATGTTAAAGAGATAATCAAAATATGCGTTACGTTTGCCACCGATGAATCAACATTGAATTAATGTAAACAAATGTACTGTCAGTCACACATTATGTATTTAACTTAAATACATAGAGTAAATAAACTGTACACAACAATACAAATTGTTTGAACCTATGTAATGATTAAAAAATCATCATCATTACTTATGACTTAATCACGGCAATAGCAATTCTATACCGACGATATATAATGTTTATATCAGATATTATCTGATATGACAAACTTGATTCCAGATTCTGGAGGAAGCTTTGTACGTGTAAAGGTTCCAGCGTGCAGGATGGTGGGTCTGCTAGGGTGCGCGCAGGCGGTGGCGAGGGCGGCCGCTCTCCCCCCCACTAGGGCCGTGTGCAACCAGCGTATAGACTACGCTGGCGCTCGGCCCTCGCGTATCATTCGACCTCCGCGCACCGCAGTCTAGGCACCAACGCCCTGTACTGTAAACGCGTCCGGGAGCCCGACTCTCGTTGCGACTCGACGAACAGGTGGTGAAAGTGTTATTGAATCCATTATCATAACAAAATCGCGAGTGAATCGATGGCTTCTTCCTTATGCGATCTATAAATAGAAGTGCACTGCAATTCCAGTAGCGTAACTTTACCTGGACGTCCCAAATTAGGAGCGCCGGAGCAACGGCCCACGCGCAGCCCGCCCTGTGCCGTAACGGTCTTTGAAATTTTCGTAGCATTCGGAAGGAGCCAGCGTAACTAACACAACGCCCGGTAACATGTGCTTATTGAGAAATAGTGTCAGTTCGGAGGCAATTGAAGTGTTGCAGGCGACTTGGATTTCGGCCAACTGGCGATGCGTTAAATATAACGTATTATGTCAGAGCTTTGGAGGATTACATCGCGTTGTGTATATTTTCCATAAAATAGTGTCTTGCGAAATAACTATACTGTGGTAGAACGATATAGTGCTTTTTCTGTTTTTGAGAAAGCCGATTTTAAGTCTGTGCCAAGGATCGCTATCAAGTCGCCTACACACATAAGCGACTATATCCACAAATCACATCTATATTTATAAAGTATACAAGTCCTCGAATAAAGTTGAAAACCAAAAAAAAAAAGGAAACTAGATTAAAATTAATTAAAATTAAAAGTAGACGTCAAGTTAATAATGTTAACATTAATTGTTTGCAGGATAAGTTAAGCGAGCACAATGCCTTTCAAACCAGTAGACAACCCGAAGTGTCCGAAATGCGGCAAGTCCGTCTATGCGGCGGAAGAACGTGTCGCAGGCGGACTCAAATGGCACAAGATGTGCTTCAAATGCGGTCAGTAAACTTTATATAATTAGACAAACCAAAATTATAACGAGATTTACTTAATAAGTTCATATCTTTTAGAAATCATTTAAGAAGACCACAAAATATTTTTAACTAATTAATCACAGATTCCATCTATACATCCATTACAGCCTATAAAAGTACACTGCTGAACATAGGCCTCACCTATTGATGCCACATAGGGAACTTTGCTATAGTTGCCACGCTTGGCAGTCGGGTTGGCAGCCGCAGTTTTTTATTTTTTTGAGTTGTTATCAAGAAAATGCTGCTGACCATCACCTGTTTCAAATACCCTCAGTTGTTTCACCTCAGACCCACGGGACGATATGGAGTAGTGAGTATTCTTACACCGCCACTACACAGATTATTTTTTCTTATAGAATAAGGGTGACAAACGAGCACACAGTCCACCTAATGATAAGTGATTGCTGTGGCCAATAGACATCTACATCTATCTTCGTTTGCGAATTAAAATGCAGATGCGTTGTCAGACGTGAGGACTAAGATAGAATGCCTCTTTTCCAGTAAAAAGGGTCTCCGGTTCTCTAGACTCACCATACGAAACACAGCAGCATTAAGCTGCTATTTTACGCTGGTATTCTATGAGAGCGTGGTCCTTCGCCGGTCGAGCCGACACATTCGTGCTACAACTGTACTACTAATATAGCTGCAGCATGGCACACGTTCTACGAAACCATAACTTAAAAATATTATCGCTTTTAACAAATTAATATTTCATTCATCAGGACATCAATTAAAAAAACGAACACGAACTATTTAAAGAAGTACTAGCAACACTAAGAATTACTGTAGTATTCTCGTACAATACTCCAACTTGTCTGAAAATACTAGTGCTAAAAGCGGTACCAATAGAATGGCGGAACCCAATACTTAATAGCTTCGCAGTCCGTACCCAAAACATTAGACTACTTTCGCTTGGATGCTTTCTTAAATTGTATTTTAAGTAGATATAAAATTGCCTATGAACCAAAATTGTATGGCAGTACTTAGCAGCTCTTCCAGCTATATAGGATATAAGTATATTATACTCTTAAAATATATTATACAATAAAATCATAATTACAATGGGGAATGCCAGATATTTTTATAGCTTCCGATACCACCTTATTTACGCCAGATGTAAAATACCCAGAACAGTAGGTTTACCCGCCTGCCGAGCGTGATTAAGTCAAATCCTTCCGAAAATTGTAGCGGTCAGCTAAGAACATTCACAGGCTGATGAAGAAACACGGCGATAACTTCTGAACAAGATAGCAAGCTATCTACTTCTCTGCTAGCAAAGCGACATAATTTCCAAACTAACCGTGCCCGATGTAACGTTTTTCCGATAATATTGGAGTCAGCCACCCCAGGACGCAATACCAGAGGCACGAGACCGATCATAACAAAACTCAAAAACTCTGTCGAAGTAAAAAACAAGAATTCGTGTCATTCAACGTTATTTTATAATAAAAAAATATAAAAAATAAATTCTGGGACCTAAAACTGATTTGTTCCGGTTCGAGGTATGACGGCCACTTGTAATAACGGGCTGCAAGGCATTTCATATAAATAATCAATCGTGACGACTGACGATATATTATTGGCATTCTTCCTTTTGAAGTTGGTCGTAGGCATTCCACCAGACTATTAGCTGAAACGCTCAAGACATTTTACAAGTTTGTTTTTATCAATTAATCCAAGATAAAAATAATCTTCCATCTTTGATATAGTGGAGAAAGCTACTTTCAGAGTTTTTCTGCGTGATAGTCTTCGTACGTAATGAGGATATCCGCAGTAGAACCAGAGTAACCGACTTATCCAAACGCATCAGTAAGCTGAAGTGCCAATGGACCCTCCAGGTTCTCAAGTGACAGCCTCGTACCGGTAGTCGAAGTGTAGGTCGACCCCCTACTACTAGGCGTAACCTCTTAAGACATGGAGAAAGTCGATAGGTGTAGATGGCTCAGCGCCGTGCTTTAAGGCATCCCGTGAGGCTAATGTTCGGCAGTGGCCTTGTGACTGACTGGCTGTATTAATTTCGGTGATAATGTCTTAATTCTATTTTATTCCCATATTAATTATTACACAATTAAAGCAGTTAGTTTTAAATGTCGTTTTATATTTTAGGCCTGTGCCAGAAGTTGCTTGATTCGACCAACTGCACGGAACACGAAGGCGAACTTTTCTGCAAAGTTTGTCACGCACGCAAATTCGGACCTAAAGGATACGGTTTCGGCGGTGGTGCAGGATGTCTATCCATGGACACCGGCGACCACCTGAAGGGCGAAAATGCGTAAGTACATAATTTCCTCGCACTCCCGCCGCCCGCGCCACTGAGGGTCTTTCCTTATCTATGGTCGACACAATGACCGGCCTTTGGGCCCGTACGTAACAACATTAACAGCGTGTATATAAACTTTAGAAAATAGTAAGCGCGCGCTCGGCTGTACATTTCGCGTCGCCTGACACGTGCATGACCAGTCTCCGTTTATGTCGCAACAGGAATTGATCGCGAGCAGCCGTCCAGCAGAGCTATCGGGTCGCCGACACACATCTCGGCCAACCAGCGACGCTTCGCGAACGCCCACTGTACCTTAAAATACTTTAGTTAGGATTATTTATTCGCTATCGCTTAATTTATTTTGTTTATCGGTCTAATATTTATAATTTATATAAAATAAATAAAACAGTCGACCACCAATACTGAGTTAGTTGCATTGATGAGTCTGAGTGCGACCGAGCCGGCGCGGGCTCGAGATGCTGACGAGGGTACGCTCGCGCCGACTCGTGCGCTCTCTAGCTCTGACTATCCCCTTCCCTATCTGGGCGACCATACGCAGCGAAGCAACGGTGAGAAAACCATTTTGTAAGCCTCAGCACGGCTTCGCTACGCTCCAGACGCACCCTAAGGCATGACATTGTTTCGTGACACTGTTTTCTATCTCGTAACTTTCTGCATTACTGATCCTCGCTAACAACCAGCTAACGCTTGTCTTAGCTTTAATTGGAGCTAAAACATGTGATGGGATAAGGAAAGCGCCCTCTATGTGATGTCGATGTATAATCTGTATAGCGAGCCGGTGCGGAGCGGGCGGCCGGGAGCCTTACCTTCTCCCATTACGGCGGAGGTGCGCCGCCGATAATCGCTTCGCCGAGATCCGTGTGGGCTATTTAATAGGGGTGATTGGAGAGCTCCGACGCCCGATTGCTTTTAACATATCTTCTGTCATCGTTGCTCGACCGGGCTACTGTCGGGCAGCGAATGACACGAGCCATATGTGCAGGGGCGTAAGGACCAATGGAGCCTGTTTAGAACCTCGTGTTATTGCGAAGGCCCCGCCCGGAGAGGGCTGCCCGCGCTGCGGCGGCTGCGTGTATGCCGCCGAGCAAATGTTAGCTCGCGGAAGGGTGAGTTTTCTATCGCATAATCTTAACTTCTCTTAAATGCTTTCCAAAAGTTAACCGCCGGCTTCCACGACTGAGCGGATGGAAAGGAGGCACGTTATTTATGTAGTGACCTAATTATAACCAATAAAAACTCCCTTAGATATATGCTTTAGCAGCGTTACCTTTATATAAGGAGCATATAACAAGAATATAAACAAAGTGTTGTATCGTAGGGCTATCACAAGCACTGCTTCAAATGCTTAACTTGCCACAAGATCCTTGATTCAATGACGCATTGTGATGGGCCAGATAACGAGATATATTGTCGAGGTATTTAAACTTTGACTTTCCAAGTGAAAGTATCCTATATGTAAAGCAGTTTGTGCTTTAACCGTCGGTGTTATTGTGATAACAGTTTGCCCCCAGTTTTTTTCTTCTTGCATGGCTCATCCAACATACCCTCATTGTTCACTGTGTGTCCAGGCGTGGCACAAGGAGTGCTTCAAATGCGGCGACTGCTTAAAACGGCTGGACTCCACAAACTGTTGCGAGGGTCCGGACAAAGATATTTACTGCAAAGGTTCGTTCCTTCATTTTCATTTTATAGAGTTCTTACTTAAATATGTTAGTTAAATAAATAAGACATTTTAATAAGAATATAAAGCTACAACATTCAGTTGTTATTTTACTACTCGCATAAAGTTTATGGTGGATTTAATTAAATATTTTTTCCATAGTATGTTATGCAAAGAAGTTTGGTCCTAAGGGATATGGTTATGGAAAAGGAGCCGGCGTTCTGCAGAGCGATCCTTACGCTAATGGGTAAGTACCAATTTTAAATATTTTATGTTACATATTATCTAATACCACTTAAACGGAAAATTAGACAACGCCTGGAAATTAAAAGTACCAAGTGTGGAAACTGATAGTGGACCTTGTATTTCTGTTTTTACAAAATATGTACCTAATAAACAAAATAAATATTTTTAAAGCATCGTGTGCGTTTCAGCATGACTTATTATATCGTGCACATATCAATTTTCTGCTTCATACTGAAAGCCTGGCCACTGTTTTTCCACAAGCCACTTATTAGGTGTTGAAGTTCTCATATTACAAGACAGGTTTAGATTATTTCCATCGTATAGTCACTTTCATAAAAACAGCTTATAATACAAACAAGTTTTGGCAGCGTGCCAGTTTCAAAATAGAACATCCTCTCCACTCTCGCACAGACTAATTTATAGCGGGCAAGAAAGACGAGCCATACAACTGAGCTTAAATTCAATTTAGGTGTTTTATTTATATTATGACATTCTAATACTTGCATAACATTTTCTTATATATCTATCTTTTTTAAGACGTTACAGACGGTCGCAAACAATTTATAAAACAAATCCATATTACGTTACTAAATAATAATGTCATTTTACTGTATACTGTAAAATATAGAAATATATATGTTATAGGATACACAAGTTGATAAGGGACTAATAGTAAATCTTTAACGGTGGTAGAGCCACGCAGCAGTTTTTGCTATTGCACGTATGGGCCGGCTCGAGCTGGGTGGGTACCACGACCTCAACATCAACATGGTAGCGGAATTACACGTTAGACTACCCCAGGAGAGTACCAGTACCCCTGGAGAATCCCTCGCTGAGCATCCACGACCATGTTATTCCACTCCTGAACGTGGGTGCTCAGGCTGTCCCGCGTATTCGGGGGGGAAAAATTCTGCTCAAAAACATAACTGCTCGGGGTAAACAGAGCAACAAGACCAAGGCGACCCCTGCTACGCTATCCGTGAATTTCTGCAACATCAGGGGACTTCACTCGAACCTAAACGCCGTCCACTACCATCTCGAGACGGCGAAGCCGGACTTGCTCTTTCTGACCGAGACGCAGGTTTGCTCTCCGGCTGATATTTCGTATCTCTCCTACCCGGGGTACAAATTGGAGCACTCCTTTGTGCCTCGGGCTGGAGTTTGCGTGTATGTCAGAGAGGACATCTGTTCTCGACGCCTCGGCAGTCTTGAAGGTTCGGACCTGTCCATCCTATGCCTACGCGTAGACAGCGACGACCATCTGCGCGTCTACGGGTGCCTCTATGGGTCCTATAGCGCTAATGCCGAAACAGACCGACTCATTGACCACGTCCAAATGGCTACAGATTCTTTGCTACAACAGGTCCCATTCGCAGAGATCGTAATCCTTGGCGATTTTAACGCCCACCACGCCGAATGGCTCGGTTCACGTTTAACCGATCATGCGGGGAGATCTGTTTATGACTTTGCTTTGGCATATGGTCTGACACAACTGGTTACTTCGCCTACGCGGATTCCAGATGTGGACGATCATACACCTTCCCTGTTGGACCTTCTGCTGACCTCTCATCCGGACGGATATCAGGTTTCCGTCGATGCCCCTCTCGGCTCTTCGGACCATTGTCTGATCCGGAATTGAGCGAATTGGCGAGAAACTAGTTCGCCTTCCTTCGGGAACCCGTGCATTCTGGTCTCTCGCCAAGGCTGTCCAAGGGAATTTCTGTAAGCCATCACTACCATCTCTGCACAGGGAGGACGACTCACTGGCCCAAGACGCAAAAGACAAAGCCGACCTTTTAGGCTCCCTTTTTGCGTCCAACTCGACTCTTGATGACGGGGGGGAAAACACCGCCGACCATCCCGCGTTGTGAGTGTTCCATGCTGGATGTGCTGTTCTCACAGTGTTCGGTTCGCAAAGCACTCCTCTCCCTGGACATTCGAGAGGGCCTGACGGAATCCCCTCAATTGTGCTGAGGACGTGTGCTCCGGAGTTGGCACCAGTCCTAACGCGTCTTTTCCGGTACTCCTACTCCCAAGGCGTAGTCCCGAATTCATGGAAGACAGCTTTTGTCCACCCGATCCCTCAAAAAGGCGACCGCTCAGACCCGTCCAACTATAGGCCTATCGCGATCACCTCCTTGTTCTCCAAAATCAATTATTAACTGCCAGCTCATGCGGTACCTTGAGGATCACCAGCTGATTAGTGACCGCCAATACGGTTTTCGTCGGGGTCGATTAGCTGGTGATCTTCTGGTCTACCTGACCCATAGTTGGGCAGAGACAGTAGAGTCTAAGGGGGAGGCGTTGGCCGTTAGTTTGGACATTGCGAAGGCCTTCGATCGGGTTTGGCACAAAGCGCTTCTTTCGAAGCTCCCTTCCTATGGGCTTCCCGAGAAATTGTGCGATTGGATCACCAGCTTCCTTGCAGATCGGAGCATCAAGGTCGTTGTAGACGGTGCATGCTCCGACTACAAGCCTATTAACGCTGGTGTTCCACAAGGCTGTGTGCTATCACCAACGCTGTTTCTTCTGCATATCAATGATATGTTGCTAACTGGTAACATTCATTGCTATGCGGATGACAGCATTGGTGATGCTCTATACACCGGCCGTGCCAATATTTCTCGGGAAAACGTCGCCGAGTACCGGAACAAACTTGTGTCTGAAGTAGAGTCTTTGTTGAACAAAGTCTCGGATTGGGGGCGACTAAATATAGTCCAGTTTAATCCTCAGAAGACACAAGTTTGCGCGTTTACCGCTAAAAAAAACCCCTTTGTCGTATCTCCTCAGTTTCAAGGCACTCCCCTTCTTGCCTCAGCCAGTATCGGAAGTCGGAGTCGACATATCGAGTGACGTGTAGTTTCGTGGTCACTTGGAAGAGAAGGCCATATTGGCCTCTAAAAAGCTTGGCGTGCTCAGCAGAGCGGGACAGTATTTCATGCCGGCACACCGTCTGCAACTTTACAAGGCGTAGGTTCGGCCTCACATGGAATACTGTTCCCATCTCTGGGAAGGCGCTCCCCAGTGCCAGCTCCTTCCACTTGACGGCATCCAGCGCAGAGCGGCTCAAATCGTCGACGACCAAGTCCTTTCCGATCGGCTCGATTCATTGGCACTGCGAAGAGATGTTGCATCCCTTTGCATTTTCTTTCGCATCTACCACGGGGAGTGCTCTGAAGAATTGTTCGGATTAATCCCAGCCGCCAAATTTCACGAACACACATCGCGGCAGAGCTCCCGATACCATCCACACCATCTGGATGATTGGCAGTCCACCACTGTGCGATTTAGAAGATGTTTTCTTCCTCGCACGACTTCCTTGTGGAATCGATTACGATCAGCGATTTTTCCGGACCGATACGACTTAGGGACCTTCAAGAAAAGAGCGTACTCATTTTTAAAAGGCCGGCAACGCATCTGCGATTCCCTCCCTGGTGTTGCAGCTGTTCATGGGCGGCGGTAGTCACTTACGATCAGGTGAGCCGCATGCTCGTTTGCCCCCTCTCCTATAAAAAAAAATGTATTATCTCAAGAAATTATTATAAATAATTAAGACTGTTAACGCAAAAGAAGTTAAAAGTAAAAAATCTTAACACGACTTTTAAATACCTTTGAAATAGTAGTTATTTGGTGCTGATAAAAGAGGTTACCTGGAAAGATTTCCGGGAGTTTTGAAAATAGAGAATATTCACCCAACTACTATTTTCCTACATTAATTTTTTTTTTTCAAGAGATTGAGTCAATTATGCCTGTAACTTTACGTGTTTTTTGGATGATGTCATCTGAAGAATAGTTCATTACATGTAGATTAAGAGTACTGGGGAGACCACGATAAAAAAACGCGTCACTTACTCTACCTCATAGTGGTGTGGAAATGAGTTTTTTGGACAAAGCGCATGTTGAAGTACTTTGCGCTCATACACACAAATAGTTTTGCTATCTAAACTATCAATACTGAAAACAGAACGGATAACGAAATTATATTATTAATTTACAATAAATGGTTAGCTATGTAGATATATCCTAGTTTTCTAAATAGTAGTTATTGTTTATGTAAACATATACATACATATAATCATAGATTCAGTATAAACTGCTTGCTATATCTATGCATATAACCAAATTTTTTTAACTATTTACTAAATTAACTATTGCATCTATTTCAGAAAAACTTCTATTATAATAATTCTATACCTTGTAGGGACTACGCGCCTAAAACAACGGTAATAGATACTGCTATAATCAAAGCTCCACCGGGCAAAGGATGCCCAAGATGCGGTGGCGTCGTTTACGCAGCAGAACAGGTCTTGGCTAAGGGCCGTGAATGGCATCGTAAGTGCTTCAAGTGCCACGACTGCTCGAAGACACTTGACTCAATTATCGCCTGCGACGGTCCAGACTCTGATGTGTACTGCAAGACCTGCTATGGCAAGAAGTGGGGCCCCCACGGATATGGATTTGCATGCGGCTCTGGATTCTTACAAACTGACGGCTTGACGTAAGTCATATTAAACTTTGATAAGTATATGGTTAGAGTAAGTAAATGGGACTGCCGACTGCGTTGGTTGAGTGATCGTAAGCGCGACTGCTGTTAATGAGGTAGCGGGTTTAAAACCCAGGTCGGGGCAAATATGAGCTTTTGGGTTTTCCTGTCAAAAAATTCTCAGGAGCAGACTGTAGCAGGAAGTTGGCGGTGTTTTACCCGCTTGCCACAAAAAGCAGGTTAATTCTCTCCAGGCGTGTCAGCACGGCACCTGTGCTTGCGCACACTATAATACTGTCATGTTGCGACTGGTCGCCGTGACCGAAATTCAAATATTACAATGCAACAACAATTATGTTTAACTTACATTATTATTTATTTTAATTGAATCACTGCATCATCATTATTAGACATGTGTCAATCGTGAATGATTTGTTCATTTGACCTGGGTCACATCAAAGGATTGACGATTGCAATTATATTTTTGAAAGGTCTGGAACAAATGATTGACAGGAATGTCGGACAACCGACATTACAGATCTCAAAGGTCACAGACTACTGAAACTCGAAGTGATCCATGGGAATGACCGACCCGGATGACCAAGTTTGTAAGACATATCAATACTTGAATGATCAGGTCACTAGAAATTAATGAATGACACATGTCTAATTATTATATTAGTCAACATAGTCATAATGAGTAGTTTCATTAAAGTAAATCAAAACAGCATTCTTTTGTAAAAATAGAAGTTCTGTTCTTATAACACTACTATACCACTATGGATAATACTATAGAAAAAATAAAATGTTTTAAAAAGATATAAAAATTATTTGAACATGCAATATAATGTAGGTGTAGCTAATTGACTTCAGACTGCTTTTCCCTTAAATACTTATTCATATAACAGTGAGGACGAGATCTCTGCAAACCGCCCATACTACAACCCAGATACGACCAGCATTAAAGCGCCAAAGGGCCAAGGCTGCCCACGATGCGGTGGCATGGTGTTCGCTGCTGAGCAACAATTGGCTAAGGGAACTGTAAGTAATCAAATACTTTCATTTTATGTAAAAATAATCAGATCAAAGATAGAAATCAACATTATGGTATGAACATCTGGTACTATATGACTAACACCTTTTTTTTGTAGGTTTCTTAATTTGTTGTAATGCATACAGTAATTTTAATTCAAAAAGTTCCTACAAATCATGTAATTTCCATAATGTACTAAATAACCTGCATATAAAGTAATAATGTTTATACACACAAATCAGAGGTTGACTTGGATACCTTAGCCAAGCCTAGATTTTTTTTCATATATTTCGTGCTAATGCCATAAGATCTGAGCTTTGCTTTTGAATACAATAAAGTATAAAAGTAAAGTTACAGCCATATCTAAGAGTTTTATGGTAAAGAAGTGTCCACCGTGCCTGAAAACCAACATATTGTTATTTTGTATATCATTTAGTTATAGCTATGTTTTGAATCAAAGACCTGCTACATATTGATCTCAAGGCAAAACATTATTTTCATTTTTCTTTACTTAATTGTTAATCTTATTTTAATATGATAATTAATTAAAAAAATATAGTGATATTGCATAATCAATATATCTCATTTTACATAGATGTGGCACAAGAAATGTTTCAACTGTGCTGAGTGCCATCGTCCACTGGACTCCATGCTGGCTTGTGATGGCCCTGACAAGGAGATCCATTGCCGTGCATGTTATGCTAAGCTGTTTGGACCAAGAGGTTTTGGTTATGGTCATGCCCCAACACTTGTATCAACAGACACCGATGTTACTAACAGATAGTAAGTAAATTTTCATATTGAAATATAGGTATAGCATCATACTTTTGTTCATGGAATGAAAACTATCTTATTAAAAAAAAATATATTTCAATTTCTTACTAGTTTTTTGTAAACTTTTTTATTGTGACACATTTTTAAATTAGTTTTTTGGTTAGAATATAACTAACAATGACATTCAATAACCTTGGAATAGTATGAGCATTGTTTCAAGACCTTTTAAAAAGTAAACACATCTTAAAAAAAAACTTATTAAATCCCTTGATTGAATTATGTATCAATTATAAAATAATAATAAACCAGGACAGTATTATTTACTATTTTAGATATTCTTGATTGTACCTACTGGTAAAATAAAAAAAATATTCAGTGTTCTTAATTTATTGCATATTTACAGATATATTTCATTTTTTTTGTAAAATATCTACTATGAAAAATACAATTAAAATTACCAGTATTGAAATATACTTATTTTTATTTACAGCGCTGAACAGTTTCCATTCACGGGTCAGAAAGCAGCTAAAGGCCAGGGCTGCCCACGCTGTGGCTTCCCAGTCTATGCTGCTGAACAAATGCACTCCAAAAATGGCACATGGCACAGGCGATGTTTCTCATGTGCAGATTGCCACAAGTCTCTTGTAAGTTTGAAATAAAATTAATAGTAGGTTGATAAAATTGATCTTTGTTGATGAATATACATTGCAATAAGGATGTTAAAGCTTCTCTTAAGATACCTTATATCTGGTTAGTTTTTAAATAACTACGATCATCTTCTTCTTCTTTCTCAAGATGCGTATTTAAAAATTCTTCTACTGAGTCAGTATTCCATTTTTCAATAGCGACAGTATCTTTGACAATACCGTCTTTATCTAGGAGTTTGATTATAGGGTCTAATCCACGTACGTACTTAATTTGCAAGTTAGGGAATTTAGTAGGCCGGTCGCTCTTCACAAATGCTTGAATTTGCGGATAAGCTGGGAACTTGCAAGTGCAAACTTCCAGTATTGCACGAGCGTATTTTTTCTCCTTTGGTGCACTGTCGTCGTTATGGCAGCATTCCTTACAATGATCAACCAATTGATCTAAACTAAAATCTTTAAGCTGGTCGCATGAAGAGCAAAGCAGGTTAGCTTTAATAAATCCAAGGGAAGCACAATCCTCAGTTGAAAATTCAGCTGTACATTTTTGCATATAAATCAGTGTGAAAAATATTAAACTTTTAAAAATTTTATACATAATATGCATTTTTCAATCAACTTTATATTTTGATAAATTTACGAATTTATTCTTTAATCTTTCTTGACAACTTGACATCACTAACTGTTGTTTTTATTATTCGCTCGAGATAGTAGGCAAAGGAACTATGCCATACAGCCTTGTCGTTATGTATAATTATCCTTCATAGTTCACTGCTTCACAATATGTTGATGCGTCACATTGTGCAGCCCTTGGAAGATTTTGACGGCAACTTGAGCCAGCAGGCAGCTGACAGTTGGCGATGGTATCTAAAAGCACCTATGCAAACCAACAGCTTATCTTGAGAATCCATCATCATCAGAGCACTTGTTTCACCGTTTCCACTAATAGTTCACATGCGTAGATAGTTAATACATAAAATCGCACCACTTTTTCATATCAAAATCCACTTCAAACTATTATTTAAACTATAATACAGGAGCAGCAAACCGCCGCCGATCAAGTTCCCGCCAAAACTCTTGACATCACTAACACTAGCACTAGCATATCAGGGTTTATTTTTTTATAACTGGCTTTACGGCTCTGGGTTCTACCCTTTCTGAGCCTAAAGTTACAAAGTATAATATTATCCTTCATAGTGCACTGCTTCACAATATGTTGATGCGTCACATTGTGCAGACCTAAGGCGATTTTGACGGCAACTTGAGCCAGGAGACAGCTGACAGTTGGCGATGGTATCTCAAGGCGCCTAAGTAGACAGACACCTTATCTTGAGAATCACATCACCATCAGATCACTTGTTTCAGTTTACAGTAATAGTTCACATGCGCAGATACTTAATACACATAATCGCACCGCTTTTACATATCAAAATCCACTTCAAACCATTATTTATACAATAATACAAAAGCAGGAATGCTCCACCGTTCAAGTTCCCGCCAAAACTCCTATCATGGTTTTGTCACGGTTGTCCCATTGATTAATGAGTTGCCCTATATCTATGTACACGGTCAAAGAGTAGAATAGATTTATAATCACTACGTTTTATTCACGGTCAGAGTAACCGGTAAAACGTAATGATTAATATTGTGCAACCGGTATCGTGCGTACTATCGTGCGTATACTAGTAATGCTATTAAACCTTACTAATATTCCCTTTAACCACTTCTGGTAAGCTTAAAATGCTTGTGTTAGAAGTGGTTCACGACACTAGTCGAATGGTGGATTCGAACCTACGACCTTTCGAGTTCGCTGTCCGCGCCCTGCCATTAGGCTACTGACGCTTCATGTCAGAGGTCCAGTGCTGCAGATTTATGGACTAAATCTATTTATTTATTTAATTAACTATTGTATTACACCTTAATCTAAGTGTTACAATGGGCGGACTTAATGCCTTATGGCTTTCTCTACCAGTCAATATTTTTTATAACAAAATTTCATCTCCTATCATTCTTTCCATACGGGTGGAAATTTCTTTAAACTTTAGTGTAGTCCTATTAAAATTCATTTAATAAAAAAAGAAGATATCACGTAATACACAATTTTTGTGACAAAGTACATTCAAATTACTATTTAAAAGAACCTCTTCTTTGAATACGACTAAAAAGATAAGTCAAAAAAATAAGAAAATATTATAATACAATTTAGACTATTTTATTTTATTATACGTTGTCTAAGCTTAATTAAACAAAATATCAAAATATAGGTTTAAGTATTTTTAAATAACAAGTGGTAACACTAACAAACTGTCCGGAATTTCAAAATGAACTCAGACAGTAAAATTATGGACAGTGAAAGGATACTGATAGTAAAATTATGCTGATGCGTTACATTACGAAGTTTTTAGGAAATTTTGACGATAACTTAATCAAGTTGGCAGTTGAGGACGATTAAACAAAAACAGAAATTCGGCGGTGATCAAGTTCCCGCCAAATCCAAAAAAGTACTTATTTTAAATCTAAACACCCGAATTGCCATTTTACTTATATAGTTAATAGATAAAACTCCCACCCATAAATAAAATAATAATTGGTACCGGTAAAACCTATGGATAAAACGTAGCTCAATCATAATATAATCTTTGAATACCACAACACATAATATTACAATATTAATTATACACTTCATGACTTTCTTGGAATTAATTTATTAAAAGGGATCTATGCTCAAACAGCCTAGTGTGACGTGTTTTGTTCAGTAAATTTTTCAAACATTTATTCTGATTAAAATTCAAAAAACAATACTATGGTGCTTATTAAAACAAAACTTCACTTCACTACAAGAAGAACTGCAGTTAACATTAAACATTAGAATTTTTTAATTTTAATAAATGATCAAAATATAACATATCAAAGCGAAATTAGACTTACCTATTAAATATTTCCAACGAAATAAACTATCACTTGAATTTTTCATCGGTTCTAACTCATCGACATGAATTAGACATCCCTAATAAATATCAAAAAGTATAGTGTAATTACACGTTTGAGTGCTGCTATTTTGCACTTTCAGGCACTAGATGTAGCGCTTTTTGAAAACTCTAGCGCGCTGACTTTTTGTGCCTAATCTAGGTTAATTTAGTGATTTTTGACGTGGTAACATAGTTTAGCGGTTCCATCACGCAGTAATTTAATAATGAACGGTTTGAACTCCATACAGCAGCCGAATTACTGATTTCAGTCTATGGGCTGATAAAGGGAATCCCGTCCCCTCTAATACTAAAATGTAATTCATTCGAGCATTGCGGGCATCCACGAATTTTTCTGCCACCAGAGAAAAAAAATCTAAGTGGGGCTAGGTTAAATATTACACTACTTAAAAATGAGGTGTAATATTTAACCTAGCCCCACTTAGATTTTTTTCTATTTTTGAGTTTTAAATAAAATCAAAGTGAGGCTAGTTTCAGGTACCCCATTTTTTTAGAAAAATGTAAAAGTAATGTTTCTTTCCGTATTATATTTTATATTAATTAGATTAAAAATAAATAAACCAAACCACAGGTATTCATAAAAAGTAACGAGCAAAGCACTGATGCATTGTTTAGTGTATTAATTTATTACTCTAGAAACTGAGTAACTTTTATTTAATAACTAAATTGTCAGTAAAATGACTTTGTGTAACAAAAGATTCACGTCCATAGACTTAGAATACGCCAGTATATTCAAAGTCTATGTTCATGTCAGTGTCTCTGGTGAGCGGAAGATTATTAACCCTCATTGTTTGGCCCTTCTGGCCTATGTTCAGCAGTGGACTTACTGGCTGTAATTATGATTGTACACTCTGTATTTGTATATCCAAGTCAGCACAGCATTACGTGTGTACCAAAAATGGTATAAGTTCTCATTTTCATCTTTGAACGAAAGAATATTATGCGCCATGAGTGTTGGCGATCTTCACTTCGATTAATTTTTCAGACAACATCCTTTCCTCATAATATTGCTGAACACATGTTTAACTATCACTTAAAACTACGATTATTTCAATAGTGAACTGATGAACTCTGGAAATTTAAAGCTAGTGTTATATAGTAACCCAAAAATTTACGTTAGTAATTTGAGCTCTGCTTTATGATTATCTGAACATTTTTTTTTTGCAGGATTCTACAAACCTGAATGACGGTCCCAACGGAGAAATTTACTGCCGTAGCTGCTATGGCCGCAATTATGGACCTAAGGGAGTCGGGTTCGGTATGGGCGCAGGCACATTGACCATGGCTTAAGAGAATATGAAGCTGGGCTTTAATAGAAAACAAAAATGCAAATAATTACCTAAAAGGAATTTAATCTGTTACATATTATATAACCTTGATCATACCATATATTAAACTGGTTTTAATTATGGTTGATTTTAAATAAGACTAGGGGGAGGGACAAGTTGCGGCACGTAAGTCTAGCGCTGAACGAAACGAGGAGGGGATAGCTGCGCATGGGTACTGTCGCGCACAATTGAATTGCACGAATGCGACTAGAGACCCAATCAGCGCGTGCGAACTACGCACGCCCGCCCCATAACCCGCTTACTACCCAATGATACCTTATTTTCGACTTATACGCAATAACGGTCACCGCTACTTTCGTGCCGCTACTTAGAATAGGGTTATTGCAAGTTCAAATATTTTATGATAGAATAGTATAAATTAAAGGTTACATTCCCTTCACAATAAGTGTAAGCTGCGATGAATGTGTCTGGGCCCTTAGTTTATAAATTCATCATAAAATATGTAGAATAAGACGCATAGACTTAATAGATATGTTATAGGTACGTAAGAATTAATAAATTTAAAAATATAAGAAAAACATGTTAAATACAAAAATTATGGCATTGTGATTACCTACCTTCTTTAATATCGTAATGTGATATAAGGTAGGAATAAAAACTATCCTGTAAACACGGATAAAGATTGCATTTAATTGCGATCGTTTCGACCGACCAGATCTTTTTTCAAGATCTGAAGTGGATATACATATTTTTTTTATACATACACCAGAGATTTTGTATATAATTTTGTCATTTCATTTATTTAAGCAGCAATAAGCTGTGCTAGTTAACTCTTAAAATGCTTTAAGGCTTTTGTTCTAATAACATGCTAAATAAAAAATATAATTTATAAAGTTAAGTCAGCTTATTGGAGATCTTGTGACAGTATTCATCATTACTTTTGTAATAAATAAATACATAAAAACTTTTTTTATTTCAATATCCTTATCAGAAAAAAATACCAAGAATAATGAATGTAAACAATTTATTTCGAACGGAACATGCAAAAATACGTGCAAAATCAATAAAACTTAAAAATTAAGTAGCAAGAAGGCGGCAAACAAAAGATCACAGTGGATACAATACAGACATTTCAAATTTCAAATGATTCTTAGAACTAAATGGTTATACCCGTAATACAAAACTCATACATCCGTTATTAAAATTTTACAACATAATTGGAATTAACATTCACATAATTGCTATGAATAATCTTATATAGCTCCAAAATTTTCATGTAATTTTCGTATAAAAATATGGCAACATTAAAAAAAAAAACGAAGACAAACGAACCCACAGACAACGTGATTGATGGTAAGAGGCTACTGCAGCCAATGGACATCTGCAACCACCTCATACAAAGAAGAAGAGTTGAATGCCTCACAGGCTGCCAACTGGCTATTGTAAACTGGCTCTTTACACCTTTCAGACCGGAACACAAAAGTGCAAGCACTGTTGTTTTCACTGTCATTTGGTGACAGAAATAGGCAAGATGGAGATACCTACACAAACAGACACCTAGGCATAAAAGGAGTTCTACCACCTAGCTCTGTAGCATATTTTGAATAATGACATAAAATTAAATATTTACCTTAAATTTTTGCTTATATGTAAAACTTAATATTATGTTGGTAACAAAATTGGTGACAAATGCCAGATCTTGTGGAAACAAATGTTGTGGGTCACCGACAGCTCTACCAAATCCCCTAAACAAGTTTTCTAATGTAGAGAATAACAGAGTTATTGTCGTAGCCACAACAAAGCATACACTTTTTAGATTTTTATGTGATTTTATCACTTATAAAAATTGGAATAACTACATTTTTACACATATTAGTTTTTATCACTTAAAATATCAATTAAGACAACTGTAAGCAATATATTATACAGACTCTAAAAATGTTTAAAGGAATTTGAGATACAAGATTAGCAAAGTACTTTTTAAAATAATGATGTGTGGTGATTGAAATGAGAGATCTTGGGTTTGTGGGTTTGTGTGTGTGTTTGTGTGTGTGTGTGTGTGTGTGTGTGTTGTGTGTGTATGTGTGATGTAAAAGGCATGGTTATAAAACAAAGGGACAGTAAGGAAAAGTAACTAAAGTTAAGGTGGTCTACTCTAGACCAGAGATTATAATTTATTTTGCTTAATTTCTTAACTAATTTCACACTTTGGTACAAATATTATTTTGAATTGGCGCAAAATTTGTGAAGAATCCATTACTGTTATCTAGATACGTAGGTGATCTACCTATGATATGTAATCATTTGATGTAGGGTTCCATAAAATAAAAGGGATTTGATGAGTGTTCCAATAACTTAAAAGTTTGGGATCTCCTGCTCTAGACTATCAATCGGACTATTATCACATGAGTAAATAACCGGAACAGAGGCAAAGAACGTGCAAAATTGTTACCTATTTTGGTAGGGTTGTCACAATAGGTGAAGATAAATTAAACAAAACAATACCTATCATAGTATTGCATTATCACTGAAGTTACGGTATACAAAATTTCAACTCAATCAGACATCGGGAAGTGGTTTAAATCTTACTTGCAATATGTATACTTAACACACATACCTACTACATAACAACCCACTCACATACCTACAAATGCTTAGTAAAAGCTTGTAATATCTATAAAAAGGTAGTACCCTCTTTTTATTAAAAAAAGGATCATACAATAAAATAAAGGTACTTGAATAAGTATTAATCAAATATTTACTTGCCTAGTACTCCTTGGGATAGTTAAAGTATGATATATTTTTATTTATTCTAGTATTATTCATACACACAGTGCAATAAACAACCTTTGTTAATTATACCACGTGTTTACATTAAAATATCCAAACTTGCAACTAACAAAACAAACAACGTGCGTCGCACTTAGGTGTGTGTATCTCTTTACGGAACCGACTCACTGATCCGAATCACTGAAGTGATTCAAAAGATTGGTTCAGTAACAACGTTTCAAATGCATCATTTGGATCTGGAACAGTGAATCATTACTTTGCTCTGTGCTCATTTCGCGCGACGCGTCGCTTGCGAGGCGACTGAGCCACGAGCGAGAGAGACAGACTGAGACAATAATTAACTTAAACTTTTATAACTAATGACTCGCGAGTGGCGAGTGAGCGGGCGAAATAATTATAATCCATACAAGTCAGATAGAGATAACAAATAAGAAATGTATCACTCAACCCGTACGGATTTTCGCTGTCGTTATTCATGCACGTAAAAATTACCACTAAGGCGCTTACGTATCGAATACTATAAGGTCGTTTTTTGTATGTAATGTTTGCATTAACAAGTTGTTACTTTACGTTGATGCGGCACTTGTCAAATTGTTTATGTTCATTAGCGCCTGTTTGCGAAAACATACTGAGTTCTGTTTAGGATTTCTTTGCGTGGTGATTATTGTGAGTTACTTTTTACTTTCCGCCTTTTCATCATAAAGTTAGGGTTACGAGACTTTACGAGAAAATTCTGTGTACATAGACATTGTTTTTTTGTGTAAATGGACATTTTTGTAAATAATGAATTGACATAATAACATTTTTGTTAAAGTATGAAGGAGGATCGACTTTATATACAATCTTATTACGGTACACAATAAATAACCTAAGCACTTATATTATTATTATTCAGCATTGTTGCCACATAACATTTCACTGATCAGTCAGTAATAGACGCCCGCGACACAACATAATGTATACGCAACATTCTGTATTTTATATCTTTTGAGTCTATGATCCAAATGAGCCAAATGAAACATATCATGTTTCGGAACATTTCAGTGATCGAGATGCAAATGTTCCAATCGCAAAAATGATACACTTTGCCCGCCTCCAGTCGCACTGACCCTTAGATTGTTGTCCACTGACTGTGCCAGCGTAACCGGTTTTTTCCAGTTTCGCCGCGTACGCGACAACCGGCCAGTGGTCACGCACACATGCCCCGCGTGCTTGTAGTAGTGCAACCGATTCGCGCGGTTGTATGACGCTTTATCTCTGTTCCGTTTGTTTACTCATGTGCTATTATGCCTTAGCAGATTTCTAGCAAAAACATTATGTTAATACTTAGAAATTCAATACTTTTTCGAAATAATTCATTTCTTTCCTCTTTTAGATTAACCTCAAACTTTTTAAGACAACCTAATATATGTCGATTTCTTAAACTCCAATAAAAATAGATAGCATGTTAAAAATATGCAGTTATGTATTATGTAGTTACTCGTCCTAGAGATTAATTTAATAAAAATTCTGAAAGATGTCAATTACAGTGTAGCAATGCATTCCAACACCTTTTAATGAATTGATCGTTTGTTTATTGTAATCTAAAGTGACGATGAAGGCATTCATTTTTTACCCATGACTAAGTTATACATAGTTATAGTTAAAAATAATATTTATACATGGGACGGTGAACTAGTGCCATACTGGCTGAACTGATTGGAAGCAAAATAAAAGTAATATTCATTTATATATGGGGATATTTATTACATAATACTCCAAGGTGCGTTGTATTAAATGTATTTATTTTATTAAAGAAAACTGGCATGTATGTGTAAAAAGGTTCAACATTTGATATCCATACAAATGATATAGTTATAGGTATAATATAATATGTCTACAGTTACTAGATCAGTTACTAAAATCAGCTTGATGTTTTTATGTTACAACCTTATTTGTACCGGAGATGTGAAAATTTAAAATAAATCTCACTAAGAATATACATTATACATATCACAGTTTGAAATGCGTTTAACACATAATATTATACATATAGATTATAATATTATAGAATGAGATTACCTACTATGTAGCAATTAGTAAACTCGGCTGAAAAGTATTGGTACAACTAAAGATGCATATTTTCTTACAGTCGTCCCAAATGTTTATTATGATTATTAAAACATAAAATAGTAATTCTAAAATTAACAAGTAAAATTATGTAAGATTTTTGTACCTTATATCACTTAATAAAAATCAATCCATTCACAGTTTCACTTTGTTTTTTTCACAACTAGACGTGGACCTTTCGTTTTGTTCTTATTACCTTGAGAAGTGCCCGGGTCTTCAAAACCATATTTAATTTTGAGCCTCTCTCGTATGAGCAACCCTTTAATAAGTTTCTTCCAGTTACCATATACTCGAGCATCTATCTTTTCACGCTCTTTTCGTTCCTGATCTTCTTGGTCCTGTTAATTATAAAGTACATTGACAAAATCTTATCCAATACGAAATTCTTATATTATGAAATCAGTATATATTATAATTTGCAAATTTATGCATATATATTTGACGTGCTTTAAGCATAGAGCAACATGAGCCACCAGCGGATTGGAGAGGAGTAGTCATACGCGGGCGTTCCCCTCTGTCAAAGTATAAATCCATGCGGTCCTATGAGTATATTAAAACTAGTAGCAGCTGCACTGCTTATTGCTCACTAGACTAAATCTAGTTGCGCGGCTGAATCGACGTCCTACAAAAATGCCGAATTATTCAGTTTTTTGCTGCAAAAAGAAATCTGCCGCGGCAAATTAACAAAAAAAATGGCGTCACATTTCTTAAATAATTAATTTTAATTACTTCTTTATATCTGAGCCGTGGTAGCTCAGATGGTTAGCGCTCGCTGTAAATTTCCCAGTACGCTAGCAACCCGGGTTCTATCCCCGCCGGCGCCAATGAAATTGTTAATTGAAATTTTATGTGCTGATTCACCAAGTGCTCGGCGGTAAAGGAAAACATCGTGAGGAAACCTGCATGTCTAAAAAATAAGAAAAAAATATTTCGAAGACATGTGAAGTTCGCCAACACGCATTGGGGCAGCGCGGCGGACACTTCCTTGCCCTAAAACCATCTCAGAAATGAGAGGAGACCTGTGCCCAACAGTGGGACGTATATAGACTGCAACTTTAATTTCTTTATAAACTTAAAAATTACAATAACGGTCATGTTGTTCGGATTTGTTTACCAACACAGGCTACTCGCCGTCATACAATATGCAGATTGATCGAGCGACTGATAGGAGTCTGTACCCGAGTAGTCGCTGTCACCAAGCGATACTATTCTAATGTATCTATGAGCCTGTGAAGTTGTTAGTTTATTGTTTTAATTGTTAAATGTGAGATTCATAGTGACAGACGATTATTTTCGTGTTCGCAGAGTTCCCCGCAAAAAAGACAAACAGATTTGTATCGGGGCAAAACGCTATAGCTATGCCGCTTCGGTCGGTGGCCCGTGTTGTTCTATTGACTAAATGTTGTTTCTATTTAAAAGAAAATGTTTTTGAATATTGCAATACTTTCACATATTATAAAAATCTTTTGTTTAGTTTTGAAGTAAAAAATATGATAATATACCTTAAGCCAGGCTTCAGTTATGGTTTCCTCAAACTCTTTACACACAACAAATCCATCAAATACCGGGTGTGACCAGCCACCATTAAAGTCGAATCCTGTCATGGCAGGGGCGCAGTCTATGTTCAATTTCTTTGCCACTCTGTTTAATCCAGGCACTGAAGATACACAATGATATGAATTATACTTTGTTGCCAATTAAATTATAACTGATAATAGATTGTCCTTCTGATACATTTCGACTATGATAAGTTTCGAATACTGATGAAAGATGTCAATAGTGCAGTATTTGTGCCATCAGGCTAAGGACACCCGACTGTTCAGTGGGGTATTGGGTATGGCGGGGCGTTTTTCTTACGAACGATCGTCCTTCCAAACACTGCACAACAGCGTACATATTTCTAATGACACGCTGCACGCTCAGTCAAACGCTCTCTACTTAAACCTTGCCCTTAGTTGTCCTAATCTACCAATAATGCCCGGATGTAACACTTCTTCTATAAAATCAGAGGCTAAGATGTAGCGTTGAAGACAAAAATAAAAACAACTAAACTCTAACTCAAGGCATGTTATTGTTCACAAATATTGACTGAAGGCATTTTGAACTCTAGGCCACGTACTAGTCACATGCGCTACTAATGCCACAAGCAAGGCGACAGCCATGAGGAAAATAATGAAATTCTTTGATTTTTTTTCAATTTACGGATGGTTATAATTCTTATGAATGAGTTGATTGCTACCAAGCTATTTCTAATATGATTTGTATAGTTAATTATGTAGCTTAATACATGATTGTAAACTGTTATTTTTTTTTAATGTCCCGCCGGGTATCTTACTTGTTCTTCCCAGGACAGAGGCATTTTCCGAACCAGTGGAAAATTAAACATTAGAATCACTTCCAATATGTATTCTTTATAATCTATATTACATAATACAAAATCTATTTCTATTAAGTTACTATAGGTATTTTGATAGATATATGTGGTAGAGCCACGCAAAACATATAATAGTGTATGTGAGGGTAATATGGTCATCCGGTTAATATGGTAACTTTCTTATAACTCAAAAACTACAGCCTAATTTGCATAGATAGCTTTGTGATACGATAGCTCTTCATCAGTCATTCAAATAATAAAGGGTCAAAAGACCGCCGCTTTATCGACGCCATTTTGACAGTTGATATTATAGTAAGTACGTGAGGGTAATATGGTCACCATAAGTTTTATCGCTTTAAAAATATTTACAATAATATCAACTGTCAAAATGGCGTCTGTAAAGGAGCGCCTTTTTGACCCTTTATTATTTGATAGACTGATCAAGAGCTATCGTATCACGTGTTCTATGCAAACAACGCTGTAGTTTTTGAGTTATGAGAAAGTTACCATATTAACCGGATGACTATATTACCCTCACGTATTATAGTTAGTTTTTTTAAAGTTGATTTTTCGAAGTGTTGCTAATTATTGCCAAGGCTTGTTTGTTGTTTTTTTCTTTATTAGTTATATTATACGACATTGTGTATTTGTCTCTGTCCTCCTCCTAGTTTTGGTTTTATAAGGCGACAAAGCTTAAGGTGACGATATTACCCTCACATACCTTAATTGTAGAATTACAAATGTGGCCACAGAGAAAGGATCACGCTCACATAGAACAACAGAGTGAAAAAGCAGCACCATTATTGCTCTGTTTTGTATGAACCAGAGACTATTTTAAATAGTAAAGAGGCATTCTATCTTAGTCATCAGAGGTGATAACGCGTCTGTATTTTGATTCTTAATTCACAGGACAGGCAGGTGAGCCAAAGTATTTATTTTCTTATCTAAAGCGTTGCTTGAAAAAACCCTTGCTTCCATAAACAATGTTAAATAATAAAATCGTTAAAAATCTGATAACTTTATCATGGGTGTCATTACGACAATAACAACACACTCTACTAACTAATGTAGGCTTCGGCTGCTATTCGCAAACCCAAGATTTGCAGTCAGGTAAGGCAGTTAAGCTAGCTCTAAATTATAAATGTATTTTCATAGCTAACAAAGGCGAGAGAGATAGACAAAGGGAGAGATAGATATAAATAGAGAGGGGGGGAGGGAGGGGGGAGAACCTAAACCCTGTCAGAAATGAGAGGATGCAATTGCTTTATTATGGATCCATAATAAAAAAAATATATTTATAAACTTTATATGAAAATAATTCATTGAAATGTACTTACGCTTTATATGAACAGTTCCTTTAGGAAGCATGCAATCCTTGAAAAGCTCAACATTCCCATAGGCATTCCTTGGCACTATACCATTCTCTGCTACAGGTGGCTCATAGTCCTGCACTTGCCATGGACCGAAAATTTCTAGTGGTTTATCAGTGATTAGCTTGTTAGAAAGCTGGAAAATAAAACATATATTTAAACCACATACATATTTAAACACATATGACAATTCGTACTTAGGTATTTTAAGGTCATGTCTTTTAGATATTTGGAATTAGAATCGAGTATTGATTCATTTATTCATTCATTACAGCCTATTCAACTTTACTGCTGAATGTAATCCTCCCGTATAGATTTGCCTCTTAGTAGGATTTGTCATAGTTGCACCACTTGGCCAGTTGATAGCAGCCCCAGTTTTTTTTTGCATTTCTCCTGCTTCATTTTTATTTATTGCCTAATTAATTTTAAAATCACTAATTTAAATTAACATTAACAAATAGAAAGTATAAGAGTTATATTCTCACCCTATCCCATTTTGGTCTCGCTTTAACCACTTTGTAAGGTTGTTCACCAAGTCTAACAACCTTTGCTTCTTTTAACCACGTGTCTCGTGATCTGCAAACGTATACGCATTCTCTAGCGTAAACTGGCTCTCCACGCACGAATCCCAAAGAAGCCGCATCAGGGGGGTAAATCACTTCATACTTCAGCAAATGTCGCTTAAGTGCGTACAGTGGATGGTTCTTATACCTATGAATAAACAAATTATTTTAAATTAAAGGTCAACGTGTAGACATAAGTTAAAACTATCTATATCAAACGCACGGTCCTTTAGGTCGGTTAGGAAAGATACCTGAGATGAAGAGTTTAAACAATATTTTTATATTGTCCAAAATCAGAAATGTTTTAATGTTTTTCTGAGTAGTTTTTACGTAGGTACCCACCCTCTTACCTATTTCTGCCGTCAAATAATAGTGCTTGCACTGCTGTGTTCCAGTAGAAGGTTGTAGAGAGCACAAGGTAACACAAGTTCTCGGATAATAGTTACTATTACTGATCATACCGTTACGTGAAACTAGTCATTTAAATAGTGAATACGTTAGCTGATGAAATATTTGCATATAGAGAATATGTTATCCAAATTTACTCTATAGCCAAATGGTGAAGAAAAATTAATTTAAAAAATCTTAATAATTCTGTTCTTTTTATCTTTTATATTCAAAATGCGTGGTAATGCATTATTTTAACTGATTTTACTGCGCACGCACCCATTCGTAAGGGTCGATCGGTAGGCAAAAACGTTGTTGCCCATAAATCACATTCAATTTGGAATAATTTCAAATAAAGGTAGAAGTCTTATTTACTTGTATTTTCAAAAACTGCAATAACGGTGTATCATTATTTATATATTTGAACTTAAGGCGGCACAAGTCGCGGACTCGAATTCACTGGTGGGCGTGGCCAAAAAGCACGCTGTCTCACCTGGCATCGTGCCCGACAGAGAAAGTATCAGTGATGAGCAGATTGACACTAGTATTCACGCACGTCTTGTTCGTACGGCGTTCCGAACCGTTCGACAAAAACGAAGTTACACGAACACGATGCACACATCTATACAATATATATTATAATAAAGCGGAAGAGTTTTTTGTTTGTTTAAATGTGCTAATCTCTGGAACTACCAGTCCGATTTGAAAAATTCTTTTTGGATATTATAGCCAGATTCATGTGGAATAGTGTAGGCTATATATCTCAGCTAGCCTATATTTGTTAAGCAAGTCAGAAGAAAAAGCGTTCCCAAAATGATTTATCCGCGAAGGCTGGTGTTATGGTTCGGGATACGTAAATACAATGTTCTAAAAAAATATAGATCTTTACTACATCTAAAAAAAGTCGCAAAATTAGGCATTTTGCGACAAAAAAATCAAAATTAAAAAGTGATTTATGAGCGTTATTATTAGGCATGGCATATTTATCCTTACAAACGAAAGTTACTTCATCATCAAGACAATTTTATGAAGATTAACTTTGTTCTTTATACCATGTTTATGTAGTACATAGTTTAAGAGATAATGTAAAATTAAAATAATTCAATACTTGGCTTGACGCGCGAACGACGCATAAACCCTAGCCGCCCGGTGAGAATTGAGAAGCCAGTCTTGAAAGCTTCTATGAGCGAGGTTAGGTTAGTTCAATCATTATCTATATCTATACAAATAAATGAAATTGAAGTGTCTGTTTGTAATGTCAAAATAACAGCTTTTTACTAATTGCATATGAAATTATATACGTTACTTATAACATTAACATAATTTTTAACATTTTTGTCTGTCTGTCTGTTTGATCCAGTTAATCTCCCAAACGCCTGGACCGATTTCGACGGCACTTTCACTAGTAGATAGCTCATGTTATTAAAAGTAACTTAGGCTGCTTACATTTTAGAAAAAATATTAGGTTTCCGTGCAACAAAATTAAAACCCTAAATTACACGCCGTCGAAGTCGCGGGGAACAGCCAGTAGCTAAAATAAATTCAATATTAATTGAGTGCTTTTATCTATCTCCCGGGTGACCGTAACAATGGTTAGTTATATCTTTATTTCTGAACTCTTTCATTTCACGTTGCTATGGTATTTTGAAAGTTTAATTGATTAATAAGTACAAGAGGTTGATAGCAAATTTATCAAGAATCATTTAATGCCTACACACTTTTCATGTATCGTGTACGTTTTTCTTTAAAACTGGAAAAAACCGCGTATACTATGCCGACAGATAAAATAAAAGTACTCCATTAATTATGCCAATTTTTCCATACATTACTATCAAATAAAATATTTGATTGCAATTATAAAATGCTTGAACTAGGTGTCATGTCATGCCACGCATCTCGGACACAGCTAGTATTATTATACATACCGCCCTACGCTGTGTGCCGCTCGACGCTTGCTGAGAAATTTGCAAGTACCTACATACAAACTCGTACTAAATTATTAGGCGCTGCGTTATCGCTTTATATTATACCTCTATGGCTCTATAGATACCCAATATAGATTGCTTATTTTATTATGTTTAGTTTTCCCCGGGTGGTCATGCAGCAATCACTCAAGAGTTCGGCTTCGAACGCGTGTAACTCGAAAATTATCCCACGGGAACGAAACAACTAAATAAACGGTATCATATATGTTATTTCACAGCTCCGTGGCGCAGTGGCTTAGCAATGAATTGTTGCGCTGTGGGCCGCAGGTTGGAATACCGCACGGAACAAGTATTTGTATGGCCTACAAATAATTGTTCCGGGTCTGGATGTTTGTAAACTGCCTCTTCGATACAGGAGAAAATTTTAGTGTGGGGATAACGTTTTTAAAAAAATAAAAAAATTAAAATTCCAGACTATAACCTATTTCTGAGCAAAATATCATCCAGACCCCTTCAACCGTTCTGGCGTGATTGAGTAACATACATCAATTCATCCATCCATCAAAACATCCAAACTTTAGCATTTTAATATTTAGATAATAATTGTAATTAGTTCTGCCTACCTATAAATTGTTTTCAAAAATACTTACTTACCTGTCTTCTTACTTTTTTATATATACTCAATATCACAAAACGTAAACACAGGTTTTTATCAAGACAAGTGACCCATCAAGATTGTTTTCTTAGTACCGACGTACCTACCTAAAGTTTACATTTTTGTGTCTACGACGCGGCGACGGCTTGTGACATTTTGTTGTATTGTATGTTGTAGGTATCTAGGTAAGAACAGTAGGTACCTATGATAATCTCACATAATATACCTAGTTTGTCGGCTGTATCACATTACGCGAGCAACCCGAGTTCGATCCCCGCCGGCACGAATGAAATTGTTGCAATTTTAAGTGCTGATTTACCACGTGCTCGGCGGTGAAGGAAAACATCGTGAGGAAACCTGCATGTCTGAGAAATAAGAAAAAATATTTGGAAGACGTGAAGTTCGCCAACACGCATTGGGGCAGCGCGGCGGACATTTCCTTGCCCTAAAACCCTTTCAGAAATTAGAGGAGGCCTTTGCCCAGCAGTAGCACGTATATAGACTTTACTTTTTTTTAACTTTTATAATTATATTATATAACAGACGAATATTTTTAAATTTTTTCTGTCGTCCAAAACGCACCATTTCTTTCAATTATATCAATGTCAATTATATCCATGACATTTGCCGTCCAAATAACAAAATAACAAAACTTTTCGTTTCGAACAAAACTCGAATAAGCGCGCGTCACCGCGCGTGCATGTGTGCGTGCAACGTCGTCCTCCCGCACCGCACCAGGGCAAACATTATTCAGGGAGTTGCACGATAATTCATAGTAAAACGCGCGCGTAAAAAATACGAAAAGGCCTTTCGAAAATGGGGTTTTATGAAAAAACCACTGCATAAATCAATTACAAATAAAATTTATTGAATTCTTCGATAATTGAGCTTTGTCGGTACCGACTTTGTTTTGGAAATTTTACACTTCTTTTATTACTAATTTACGCCCAAAGTTGTTAAAATTGGCAATAAAAACTAATCTTTGGTAGCTCGTAATTTTTAATGACTTTTTATATTACTATTCTGTTCCCGTACATACAAAACTAACAATGACACAAAACGATATCATGTTTCATTTTGGATGTACACTATCAAACAGCAGAGTCACCTTAAGTTTAGAGTTTGGCTGCTCTCTGAAAAATTACCCTGTATACATAAATGTCTATATATTTACGCAGAAATGAGGTTTTGAATGTCCACCACTTCCTGTTATTGACACTTTTGCAGTCAACTGAAAGTAAATATCGTACATACATACGTGGTAGTACATATTACATACGTGGTAGAGCCATGCTGCAACTATATTAGTAGTATAGTTGTAGCACGAATAGGTCGGCTCGACCGGGGAAGGACCACGCTCTCACAGAATACCAGCGTAAAATAGCAGCTTAACGTTGCTGTGTTTCGTATGGTGAGTGTAGAGAACCGGCGACCCTTTTTACTGGATAAGAGGCATTCCATCTTAGTCCTCACGAGTGACAACGCATCTGCATTTTGATTCGCAAACGAGGATAGATGTAGATGTCTATGGGCCACAGCAACCACTTACCATCAGGTGGACTGTGCTCGTTTGTCACTCGATCCTATAAAAAAATAATGTACATGCATTAGGGTAGCACTTTAAGCATGCTATGTAAACACATATAACTGTGTCTTTGTACCAGTGCATACATTGTAGTTTTACATTGAAGAATAAAAGAATCGGTACACTAGGCTTAGTTATATGTATATCACTTTGTAAATAGATTGAAGATTGTATACAGCTATTCATTTTACTAAAGATCATGGATATTCTTCAATAACAAGAAGTTTGGTCCTCATGATGACAATTTCAAATAATTTAAAATTAAAAATTTTGTACAGCCGACGTCAATATAAGTTATTAAGAATAACTCAAAAACTATTGGTCTGACCTTGATCAAATTATATGGGACCACACGAGAAGTATCAGGTTTCAAATAAAAAAGAATCATCGAAATCGGTTCACCCAGTAAAAAGTTATGAGGTACATACATTAAAAAAAACATACAGTCGAATTGAGTACCGTCTCCTTTTTGGAAGTCGGCAGAAAAGGCATATTATTTTATTAGTTCGGACATTGCAAAGGCCTTCGATCGGGTTTGGCACAAAGCGCTTCTTTCGAAGCTCCCTTCCTATGGGCTTCCCGAAAAATTGTGCGATTGGATCACCAGCTTTCTTGCAGATCGGAGAATCCAGGTCGTTGTAGACGGTGCATGCTCCGACTACAAGCCTATTAACGCTGGTGTTCCACAAGGCTGTGTGCTACCCCCAACGCTGTTTCTTCTGCATATAAATGATATGTTGCAAACTGGTAATATTCATTACTATGCGGATGACACCACTTGTGATGCTCTATACACCGGCTGTGGCAATATTTCTCGGGAAAACGTCGCCGAGTACCGGGACAAACTTGTGTCTGAAGTCGAGTCTTTGCTGAACAAAGTCTCGGATTGGGGGCGACTAAATCTAGTCCAGTTTAATCCTCAGAAGACACAAGTTTGCGCGTTTACCGCTAAAAACAACCCCTTTGTCGTATCTCCTCAGTTTCAAGGCACTCCCCTTGTTGCCTCAGCCAGTATCGGAAAGCTCGGCGTCGACATATCGAGTGGCGTGCAGTTTCGTGCTCACTTGGAAGAGAAGGCCATATTGGCCTCTAAAAAGCTTGGCGTGCTCAGCAGAGCGGGACAGTGTTTCATGCCGGCATAACGCCTACAACTTTACAAGGCGCAGGTTCAGCCTCACATGGAATACTGTTCCCATCTCTGGGCCGGGGCACCCCAGTGCCAGCTCCTTCTACTTGACCGCATCCAGCGCAGAGTGGCTCGAATCGTCAACGACCGAGTCCTTTCCGATCGGCTTGATTCATTGGCGCTGCGAAGAGATGTTGCATACCTTCGCATTTTCTTTCGCATTTACCATGGGGAGTGCTCTGAGGAATTGTTCGGATTAATCCCAGCCGCCAAATTTCACGAACGCACATCGCGGCAGAACTACCGATACCATCTACATCATTTGGAGATTGGCGGTCCACCACTGTGCGATGTAGAAGATGTTTTCTTCCTCGTACGACTTCCTTGTGGAATCGATTACCATCACCGCTTTTTCCGGACCGATACGACTTTTCTTTCCGACGAAGAAAAGAGCCTACTCCTTTTTAAAAGGCCGGCAACGCATCTGCAATTACCCTGGTTCCCCTGGTGTTGCAGTTGTTCATGGGCGGTGATAGTCACTTGCCATCGGGTGAGCCGCAAGCTCGTTTGCCCCCTCTCCTATACAAAAAAAAATATGTATAATTTGAAAAAGCTTGAGGCAGTAAAAAATATATGTAGTAGTGTATGCAAAGTTATTACTTACTTAACTTATCTATTCTATACTTAACTTATCTTTTTTTTATAGGATAAGGGTGACAAACGAGCACACAGTCCACCTGATGGTAAGTGGTTGCTGTGGCCTATATACATCTACATTTATCCTCGATTACGAATCAAAACGCAGATGCGTTGTCACCCGTGAGGATTAAGATGGAATGCCTCGTTTCCAGTAAAAAGGGTCTCCGGTTCTCTACACTCACCATACGAAACACAGAAGTATTAAGCTGCTATTTTACGCTGGTATTCTGTGAGAGCGTGGTCCTTCCCCGGTCGAGCTGACCCATTCGTGTTACAACTATACCAGAAATATAGCTGCAGCATGACTCTACCACATATAAAAATTATCTTGCAAATTCTTAAATAAACTTAAGTTTTAAGTTGTGCATTTAATATATTATTTTAAAAACATAAGCTATCTAATAATATGTTACTTACTCTGCAATACTTTTAGGTAATGGTGCTTCTAGCTGCATCCTGTCTAATCTCTCATCCTCTTCTCTGTCCCGAGCAGTCTTAGGAGCCAGCCATGGTCGTACCGCTTTATCCCACCAATCAATTTCAGCGCGTTGTTTACGAGTGACGGTGTTCCAATGAGGAACATATCGTCTAGTCAAATCTTTTAAGTAATTGTTGTTGTCCCAGCCAACAATATAAGTCACAGGGTGAGTGGCTTTTGACTGAAAACAAAAAATTGAACTATTTTTGCATTGTAACAGAAATCTTCAAAAAATATTTTCTTTCAGTTAGTGGTTTGCAAATACCACTATGTTGGTGTACTGATTTTGCACTATAATATATCTAATATGCTATGTTTATAAAAAAAAATATGTCAGTAACTATCAGTCAAGAAAACGTTGCTGTCATCAAGTCTTAATACTTACATAGATCTCATTAACACAGTGCACTTTGCTCCTAATAACATCTACTGCTATCCATTCTTCAAGTTCCTCCACAAATATTTCGCACCAAACATCAATCTTGTTCGTTGGAACTTCTTCATCTTGTGATAACACGCGCCTGTCAATTTTGCGGCTTGTATTGGGCTTAGGACTTACTTTAACAGGCTTGAAATCATCATCACTGCCTGATATACGACGCTTGGCATCCTCTTCAGGTAAATAATCACTGTCATTGTCAAATTCTTTATTAACTTTTCCTGAAATTGAGTGAAATCAAAATTTATCATGTATTTTTAAAACACTAGCTTCACTTTTAACATTACAGATATTCTGATTAATTACCATAAGTACTCATTAGCATAAAGTGCTTGTATTAGTAGTGGTTCACAACAGGCGTCCAATGGTGGTTTCCAACGACTTTTAAGTTCTACGGTCCGCAAACTTTACTTAAGCATTCACTGCTTGAAATTTTTCTGAATACTTTCATCTAGTGCATATAATTCTAGGAGCCCATTTTCTTACCTTTTTCCGTCACCAAGCAGTAATTGAAACACTTCTGTGTCCTAGTTTGAAGGACATGGACAGCCAGCTTGGTAGGCTACGAGGCATTTCACTTAAATCTTCAAGAGATAACTACAAACAGCAGCCTTTTTTGTTTAAAGTTAGTGGCAGGTTCCCGTGGGCTGCAGTACCTACTTACAATCAGGCATAAAGTTAGCTCATTTGTCACTTTATCGATATATTATTACTACAAAAAAAATTTAAATAGAATGAAATGGATTAATTTGCCAACAATTTTAAATTACAGTTAAAAAGTCAAGTAAACCAATATTATAAAAGCCTATTTATTAATTAATTGTAAAATAAAAATGTCGATTTACACTAACCCATGTAAGCGAAATCTTATATTAATACTAGCAGTTTCCTGCGATTGGATTTTCGGGTTTCTTTTTTTTGCGCAGAACACAATTTTTTTTATATAAAATAAAAGTAGCCTAAGTTACTCCTTATAACATGAAAGTTAACAAAGTAAAAGTAAAAAAACAAAGTAAGTTACTCCTTATGCCAGTGAAAGTTCCGTCAAAATCGGTTCATCCATTTTGGAGATTAGTCTGAATAAACAAACAGACAGACAAACAATAAAAACTAAGAAAATAATATGATTATGTATGACGATCTAAGAATGTCCACTACCTCATACTATCCCATGGGTGTCGTAAGAGGTGACAAAGAGAAACAAATTAGGTTGGCAGCAGCATCTTCTTAATAACAACTTACAATTAAAAATTGCAATTGCAAACCCGCATGCCAAGCGTGGTAACTGTGGCAAATATCCCCGCTTTGTGACAATCCATGGTGGAGGCATATATTCACCAATGAACTTTATTAGGCTGTAACGGTAATGGTATGTAACACAAAAATAGAAAAGTTCTTATTTCTTTAAGTATTTATACAAACCTTTGACTATTTTTTTCTTTGATTCAGTTTTGGCTCCTTTTACCCTCTTTTTAATTATTTGCATTAAGTCTGCTGTAACATCATTCTTAGCTTTGCCTTTTTTCTTTGAAAGATCTCGATGACTTACTCGCAGTTCATCTTCTGAGTCTTCCTCTTTTTCAAATTCTTTGGCTCTTTTCTGCTTTTTACTTTTCGAAGAAGTATCAATATCACCTTTAAAATATTTGCTTTTATTCCTATCTGTGGAAGGTGTACTTTTTGCTCTGGTTTTAATCTGTGCAGCATTTTCTGTAGTATTTGATTTACTCTTTTCATTTGATACCGCAGAGTTAGCTGTTACGGATCTTTTTCTAGATAATCTCAAGTTTTTGTCATTTACAGGTGCTTGTTCATTTGTGAAAAATTTACTAGCCGTTACATCTTCATTTCCTGCAGCAGTGACTACAATTTTAGGTGGATTTTTCGATATATTACATGTTGAGTCTTGCTTCATAGTATTGTCTTCATGGCTAGATATTTCTTTTACACTTTTACTTTTTTTAAGAGTATTTGAGTTTGTTTTCGTAGGCATAACTTTTTTATCCTTATTTACATTCTCATCTTTTATACATATTTCATTACTAGGTTGTTTCCGTCGTCGGGTTAAAGACAGAGTCTTTTTAGCAGCATTTGAATCAGTATCTTCATTCCCAGATTTTATGTTAGTAGTTGTCTTAGATCTTTTTGGCGGGGATACACCTTCGTCTGTGCCTGCATCTTCTGTACTTTTAAGGTTCTTTTTCTCTTCTTTTGCAGTACTACTTCTAGTTGACCTAGTTTTAACAGTTGAGACATCATTATTACCATCTAATTGCATGATGTTTTCATAACTACTATCACTATCTGAAATATGATCATTATTACCATCTAACTGTGGTATATTTGTTGTGATAGTAGTCTTTTTGGAATTACATTTTGCACTCTTTTTGTTTTTAGTATTAGTTTGTGCACTAGGATTTTTATCCTGAATATTCTTTGTTGAAAGAGAATGTAGTTCAGAAGCAGGGGGTTTAATAGGCACAGTTATAAGATTTAACATAACCCTGCACTGTAATCCAATTGCTCTAAGCATGGCAACAAATAAATAAACCGCATATTTCTTTGATGTTAGTGTTCTTTTTTTAATTTGTTGTAGTAATATATCTTTTAAGGGTGGCGCTTTTGGCCTAAATTTACCTTCATGCTTGTCCTGTTTTAATGTAAAAATATCTTTGTACCAAGTGGTTATCTGTTCCACATACTTAATGTCTACTCTTTCGCCAGGATAACACTGTTTTGAAGGCACCAATGATAATGTGGCTGCCATGACTTCTTGGTCATTTAATACAGTGCTTATATAGTTCCCATGGCCTAGCCAGCATAGTACATGTACTTTATGCATATAAACTTGATATTCTTTCTTCACTCTGTTCATTTTTCTCTTCATCATCATTTCTACATCTATCTTTTTGCTTTTTCTAGATACAGAATCTGGTATACCCACTATTAGTTGCAATCCTTGTTGAGGAATTGCTTTACTTTCTGAAATTTTTATTTATGTGTTAAAGAACAAGGGCAGAAAAATAGTTAACAAAAATTATTGCATCTAGAAATAATTTATATATAAAATAAGTTTTATTATTTTTCTATGATTTTTCCAATAAAAATGTATTTTAATTAAAGCCACAGAAAAAAACAAACATTTTTGGGAATATCAAATGACTTAAATCATTTTACTCTATTCAAGTGTTGCCATTTACTATATTCATACTATTTTCGTAAGACTACCAACACAACACACAATCACAAAATATTTTTATATTAAGTTAACTATACTATCAGTAATAATAAAAATATAAGTGATATTGTTGAAAATAAGTCTTTTACAAAGAACTTCCTACAATAATACATTATCTCAATCATAGTACTATGTAACAATTCCATTTAATGTTATGGCAACACTAGCTAAACAAAATGTCACTGTTTTTTTACTGGCTTTACGGCTCTAGGTTCTAGCCCTTCTGAGAATGTCACTGTATGACACAAAGGCCCTAGAGCCATGCAAGAAATATACATTTATAGTATGAAAATATATAATAGAGATACAATAATCTAAAAACTCTAAATTACGTAGGTAGGTACATTATGTTGAGAATGTATTAAGCTAACATCAAACAACCACAGGACGCATGAATTTTTTCAAGTGACATAAGACATAACCTAAAAAGGTTCACATCTAAATATCTTTTTTGACGCCTTCTCAGGACAAAATTCGTTGACAAAGTTACTCAGGGACTGATGCTTAAAATTTTAAGATATTTTTGATATATAGACGCTACCATTCCTTCTCAACTAATTTTATGTATGAAAGTCTGCCATTGTTTTTTGGCACTTGGTGGTAGGGCTCTTTGCTGCGTAGGAGTTCGTCTGAGTAGGTACTACCCTCTTAACTATTTCTGTCCCCAAATAACAGTGAGCACTGCTATGTTCCGGTCTGAAGGGTACAGAGAGCCGGAATAATTATAGGCTATGAGGTATTCCATCTTAATCATCAGAGGTGAAAATATACCTGTAGCCTTCATTGTTTGAAGTTGGCTGCAGATAGTTAGTTCACGACGGGCTATTTTCCGCAACTCCGCGTTTAAGCGCATATTTTGCGTGTGGGCAGGAATATTACGATTATACGAGCCATAAAGTCTCCTCAAAGAAGTTCAACAGTCCTTTGATGTTGCGAACAACTTCGGGGAGTGATCTCGGCGTGCCAAGATGTTTAGCCCTGTATGTAGCGACCATATAGCTGCAGATATTCACAGCAGTAACCACTTAACATCAAATGGACCATCAACATTCACAGTTTAAAAAAAATCATTAACATAATTACTGGTAGTAGGGCTCTTATGCAGAAGTCTTATTTTTGCCACTATAAGTAGGGGCAAATATTATTGTTTTGGTTTATAGGTGATTATTAGCGACTGTTTTACTTTATTGACTAGCGTCCTGGACTACTACTAAAATGGTAGACTTAATTATTAAAATATGAAGGTGATTAGAGCAGTGCAGTGCCAACAAGACATTTTAAATTATAACTGTCATTTAAAGACATGAATGCCATGGTAGCCTAGGAGCCAAGCAGTAAATTTCACAGTACGCAAGCAACCAAAGCCAGCAGTAAAATAGTATGTTTTCATTTCGCAAATCATCACTAACATCACACAGTTTTCCTTTTGTTTTAAGTTTTTGAATTAGATTGGGTTTGTCGCGATTTTTCTAACATGGCTTAAATGAAGTTGAACTTTGATTTTTTTGATTACCATATAATTGGTTTTTAATGTTACAGGTTATATACATCTCACAGATGGGCACTAGCCTCCTCTTATTTCTGAGAGAGTAGGCGTACATATGTTCAAAAGATTTTTTTAATTTCTCACACATGCAGATTTCATCAGGTTGTTTTCTTCACCTTCGAACTAGTAGTAAATGCTGACTAAAATTTCAATAAACTATTGCATTAGTGCTGCCAGGTATCAAACCCAGGTTATCGCATACTATGAAATTTACAAAGCTTAACTACTATGGCTCTTATGATCAGGAAACCAACCACTACACTGGCTAATAAATGTTAGTACTCAGCAAGTCTGACAGCAACGCTGCTTGTTTGATAACACAATGATATGATAAATACAGATGGCTTGTTAGCTAGTTAGTAATTTAAATTATTAAAAAAGTACCTTTTACTTCTTCCCAGTCCTCTAATTCTGAGTCACTTTGATCTTGTGTTTTTTTCTTCTTTCGTTTTTTAATAGATATTGGTTCTGGTTCAACCTCCTCTCCTTGTGCAAGGAGGTCTTTAACATCAGATTCATGTTCATCATTTTTGTGAGAGGAATAATTTAATATTGACTTTTTAGCTTCTTCAATTTTTGCCTTGTGCTGTTCCAGTTCCAAAAAAGTCTTCTTTGCAATTTCCTCACTTACATCTTTTTCATTATTGGACCACACCTGATAAATCATAATTGTAGCATATAGAAAAAGGTTCTCATTAAGTATAATTTAAAATTAAAAATTTTGTACAGCCAACTTCAATATAAGTTATTAAAAATAACTCAAAAACTATTGTTCCGACCTTGATCAAATTCATATGGGACCACACGAGAAGTACCAGCTTTCAAATAAAAAAAGAATTATCGAAATCGGTTTACCCAGTAAAAAGTTATGAGGTAACACACATAAAAAACATACAGTCAAATTGAGTACAGTCTCCTTTTTGGAAGTCGGCAGAAAAACTAGGTAACAAACTACATCCTCCAATCCAGGATAAATATATAGACAAAACACATTTATATCAGTGTCAGGCAACAACTAAGAGGAATGTCTAGTGTGGACAGAGCCAGATTTAGTACATATTACAAATGCCACTAAGCTAACATAAGACTAACATAGGGATGCAAAGCACTCAGCTTTCTTGCAAAAAATGTATAACTACAAGTTTTAATCAATGCAAATAGAAATAAGCATCACTTGTGTATTACATGGTTATCAAGATCAAATGCAATAATATCAAAATATTGTATTATCTGCCCAATCTTCTAGGACCGAACAGCCCTTTATTTTACATGGTAGAGCAACATTGCAGTATATTATGGCTGCAATATGGTGAGATGAGAGACCCTTTTCACTGAAAACTAAAAATTCCATCTTAGTCCTCAAGGGTGACAAAACACTCCAAATCGTTTCTCTCTGCTCGAAACGTATCTCAGAGCGGCGAACTGACTTGACAGCGGTTTTATTATACTTACATGATCCACATAAGTACGAAGAAGACAAAAGTCAATTTATTTATGATGAAACATTCAATCTACCTCCAAAGAGTGTAATACGCAAGGCCATCAAAAATATAGTAGAAAGGCTAGAGTACACAGGAAGCAATGCAGTAACCACTACTCCTGTTGATGATCCTTATGACGACATCACTCTCTCTAATCTCGAGACGCAAACGGCAGCCGCAGCACCAATGTCACTTGAAAACGAACTCGAACTGACTTTGACTAGTATCAAAAGTCCTGGCTCAACAGCCCAGCCACCTAGGTCTGGAAGTATGAGTAACCTTGAGGTTTTGATAAAGAAGGAAATGAACTATTTCGAGTCGGGTGGATTAAAAGGCACTTACCTTCAGTTCGCCTATAACGCACTTATGACTATTGTACCAACCAGCGTGGAAGCTGAGCGGGCTTTTTCAGCTGCTGGCTATCTTGTGTGCAATATCAGAAGCTGTTTAGCAGATGACACAATTAATACTTTAACTTTTTTAAGAAGCTACTTCCAAAATAATGTTTAATTATCACTGCAATTTATGTCATCATCCGTATGTCTAAAGTAATAAATAAACCATTTAAAATATACCAAAAGGCTTGTTTTATTTGGCTTCAAATTAAAACCATGGAAACGAAGTCTTTAATTTAGATTTCAGAGGTCTAGTTCCACCCTGCTGGATCCATCAAATACCTGGACCCAGCGGGACTAAGATGGTTCAATCCAGCAAATACCTGGATTGAAATTATCTTGCGGAATTGCATTCCCTAATTGACAGAATTTACTCAAAATTACACTCCCACCTTTACAAGCCAAATACGATAAGATCCCTAAACAATTTGTGTTTGATAAGAAATACAAGATACAATTAAATGAAACTAACCAACTGGAGGGTTTAAAACACAGAGCAAATACAAAGAGGAGATTGCATAAACAACTGTGCACTGTGATTCTAACTAGGTCCTGACGTCATCACAGTGGGCATGGCTTTACTTAGTATACTGTCAGCGTTCGTCCTGTGTTTATGTGTTGAAAATTGCAAATCTGTGTATTTCCGTAGTATTAGAAGAAAATGATGAAACATTGTGTTTTACTATGTAAAAATTACTCAGATAGACAATCTGATGCTATGGATGGCATCACATTTAATTTATACGTAATTTTATACCTAATTTATTACAAAGGTTCTAAAAAATATCTGTGTCGGCTTTCAAATGTAATTAAATATATTCGACACTAGATGGCGACACTTTGTCATGGGAATTAAAAATATAAAGGTATGTAAAGCTCAGTATTGGTTAAATAATCAACTGTTGAAATTTGTTTTGCATTCAGTCCTAAAGAATTTTTAATTGCCAAAATATTATTTTTATAATAATTTTGTGAACAGGCTGCCATCTATCGTCAAAGTAGCTAAACTACATTGCAACATCTATATGGAATAATGCAAGTAGTTTTACTATTTATCTGTAGATGGAAAGTAGTAAGTGGGTGGGGCTTAGCATCCCCTCACCCCACAAATTGTCATGTGTTGGTACATAGTGAAATCTAATTACAACACCTCTTTGTATTTGCTCCATGGTTTAAACGCAAAAAAAATTTCATGGATGGTTCCAAAATAGGGGTACAGGATCTGGAACACTCTCAGAAGACCTCAATATCACCACATATGTACACTGCTGGGTACCCACAACACAGTCTTCCAGGCAGAATGTATGGGTATCATACAAGCAGCCATAGGAATAGATGCTAGGAAAGTAAGACTCCTCTATCAGAATACAGACAGCATAGCAGTACTACAAGCACTGAGTTGCAATGTGGTAAACTCGGGACTGATATATGAATGCCATCAATGACTAAACATGGTATGTAAACACAACAATGTGACTCTGCAATGGATAAAAGGACACAGTGGATCCAGGGGCAACGACGCAGCAGACGAACTGACCAGGAGAGGATTGGTTCTCACCACCATAGGCCTGGAAACAATCATACCAATCCGCTTTAGTAACGTTTGTTCACTGGTATGTAAAAACTTCACTAACCAACATACTCAGCTTTTTAAAATTTTTGTAGACTTGGACAAACTAAGGAAGCCCTGCCTGAAATAAACAGTTATTTAACCAAGGTCCTAGTTAGATTGATCCTAATTCTGAATCAATGTCATTCTTTATTTCATTCATGTGACGGGTCATTTTTGCTTAAACTTACATTCTTTTTACTTAGACTTAAAATATTTTACTGAGTTTCCCATACTGACAAAGAGATACTAACATCTTTATATTCAACAATAGCTTCATTATCATCTGCATCCAATCCAAAACTAGTTGGTAAAGCTTCTGATTTTACATCCTTTTTTGCAACAGGTTTTTCTTGAGACTCATCATCACTGCTTTCTGGAAAGGAGATGAAAGGTATGTGAAACTTTCCAAACTGCGCCACCAAATATCATCATCACTGCTCATCACATCCACTTCTGAACTAAGCCACCTGAATCCATCAGCTCCTTGTATCTTTTACTAGGTTGTAACTCCATCCAATTGGGAGTTCAATTTAAGAGGCTGCTACTCTATTTTCTTCTTCATTGGTTATCAGTTCGTCAAGATTTACGGCATTGGTCATTCAGTAGAGCCTTGTCAAATAAGCAGCAGATGAGGTAAATATTTTAAAGAAATTAAAATAATAATAAACTGCTGTTGCCAACCTATCTGACGAGCGTGGCATCCCCCTATTAGGTAATTTACAGGGGAGGAGGTCTGTTCAACGGTGGACTCTTGATAGGCTGTAGTGAAAATAATGAATATTGAAATTTTACTATTTCTTGCAGCAGTGGAAAACTTACCACTTTCCGAAAGATTAAGAAATGAAGGCAGTAACTTATCAGCTTCAGTTAAATCCTTAATTGAAAAGTTAGATGCCGGTATTTCCTCTTCTTCATAATCAACACTGCTTTGTTTATTTATTTTATTGATAAAAGCTTTAGTAAATTGTGGCTTTTTCTTTTTTATGTCCTTTGAGTGTTTTTTAGAATTTGTGACAAATTCGTCATCTGAGGATAGATAAGGTTCCCCGTTATCATCTTCGTCAGAACTAGGCGCAGGTGATATTTCTGCTTCGGAACCAGAGTCGCTGAAGTCACCATCTTCACTGTCATTTTCATCTTTATAAACTGTTTTTATTACTTTTTTCCTTGTTGTAGGCATCGTTTATATGTGAAAATGTAGCTTCTATTTATATTGTCCCCGGTATGTGAATTCTGCAAAACTTTTGTTTTGTTGATTGTTGATTCTGGTTGTGGTTTTGTTGTTACAATGAAATTGAATTCAAGTTCAAGTAGGAGTGGGCGATACAAATCGTATATAGATACAATATCTATATATCAGTACAATATCCAACATCTATATATCCGATGACAAACTAACTATGTATTAGATATTACGATTTTACGATACGGTGTTGATATTATGAGTCATCGCAGAATATCTAATATCTACTCAAAAGCGAAACGTAAAATATCTAAATATATACACTGATTCGGATACCGAACAAACCTTGAGCGCTATAGAATATATAGCTAAAACAGATATTACGATTTACGACTACTTTACAACGAAAAGGTGATACGCTTACGCTTAATATTTTTAATATTAATCCTTATTAGTAGTGACATACGATTTATTACAGAACACATAATTTTCAATATCCAGTCTAAGTAGTATAATTTTATTATTACTTTGTTGTGTTGCACTGTTTTCAAAATAGATCTAGATTTTATTAGATTTTAGATCTTATTGTGTATTTAATAGATTGTTATTTTTGGTATGTAAATTAAAACTGAACAAAATTATGAAGGAAAGTTTATTTCACCGATTCTGAAAAACTATACCCGCTTTCTAGATATGGGATAATTTCCTTTGGCGTAGGGATATAATATAACCACTAATCATAACCACAAGTGTGGCATAAAATATAAAGGTTTAATTTTATAGCAAATAAATGTTGCAATCCTTATTTTTAAACATGGAGAGCCTAAAGTTAAGTGTAATAAATTAAAATAATATTAAATATTTTTAAAATGTTATCCTTTAGAGGAAAGGAGTAAAAAAATACTTTGTAAAAGCGCCACCTTCTAGATTCTATACGTAAAGTGATTTTATTGAACAAAAATTGATTAACGCTCAATGTGGTACGTACATTATACGCTAGATGGCATAAACACGACACGATTAAATTTAATATTCTATTTCATTATCTCGCAGAATAAATCCTACTTTTTATATTATGAGATACGTTAAGAATACTTATATTACATAAATAATACAATATATCTATAAATCAATATATGGAAATTTGTTCATAAATCGCGTATCACAAATGTGATACTGAGTACTGACTTCTTTTCAGAACGAAGATATTAACAAATAGATATTGAAATATATAGATACCAAATCGGATTTTCATATCCAATACATAGGTACGATTTGATACAGGGTAAAAGTGATATTACCCATGCCTAAGTTCAAGCATGGCATGAAGCATAAACCATATTTTTTTATAACTGGCTTTACGGCTCTGGGTTCTAGCTCTTATGAACCTGAAGTTACAATGTATAATTATCCTTCATAGTACACTGCTTCACAAAAATATGTTGATGCGTCACATTGTGTCAAGGCGCCTAAGCAGACAGAACCTTATCTTGAGAATCACATCACTATCAGAGCATTTGTTTCACCGTTTCCACTAATAATTCACATGGGCAGACACTTAATACACCAAATCGCACCACTTTTACATATCAAAATCCACTTCAAACCATTATTTAAACAATAATACAGGAGCTCCAAACCACTGCCGGTCAAGTTCCCGCTAAAACTCGAATGAACCATAGACAAATAAATATCACAGACTACAAAATGAAAGCACAAAACAGTATCATGTTCCTATATCCTCTTATTAGTCTGTGAATTACGGTCCGAAAGCTTAAAGTTATAACAAACGTGTACTTTTTGATTTCGTAAGATTATGGAAACTTTAGGGATATCAGCGAATACAATAATATTTTCCCATTATATATATATATTGTTCTATGTTCCCATCGTTCAATAATAATTGTTATTGTGATGAGTAGTTGTGTCCATAAATATGAATGTTATACATATACATTCACTTTTATGTTCAGCTTTAAAGGGAACACTCCTTATAGCCCTAAAACTCTTCAATCATTTTCACTATTACATAGACGTCACAAATAATATGTAAGTATAAAGCTGAAAACATGTTTAGGTTCAAGTACATAAATATTGAGCAAAATATGTTTAATTTCACAAAATATCTATTGCCTGAAATCAGATACACAAAACTTTATTGCATTCCATTAATTCTATTATACATTAACAACAATTAAATTACAATATTTATTAAAAAAATGTCATACTTATATAAATATAGATAAACTAATAAATAAATAAATAAATCTTAATTTTAAGGCTGCGTTTGCAAAATTGATGGGTAGAGAATGGAACTATTACATTGCCACGGGTCACAAAAACACAAGTGTACGCACGGGTAGCTGCGGAATCGTAATCAAGTAAAACATTTTGATACTTTGAAAGATTGATTTTTTTTCTCATTTCTTATACCTACAAAAATATACTTAGATACGAAATTCGAGTTCCTACCTGTATGACCTGAAAGTGAACTTCGGTGAGTGCTGCTGAAACTCCTGGACGAGTAGAATAAGGTGTGCCGAAATTGGTACGTTTTGTTAGTTATGATGAGACCTTATCTCTGGACTTGATGGAGTAACCTGAAGGTATACTTCAGTGACTGCTACTGGAACTCCTCGACGAGTAGAACTAGGTGTGCCGAGTTTGGGCTCGATTTGATAGTTATGATGAGACCTTACCTCTGGGATTGATGGAGAGAACTGATGGTGTACTTCAGTGACTGCTACTGGAACTCCTCGACGAGTAGAACTAGGTGTGCCAAGCTTAGGCTCGATTTATTAGTTATGATGAAACCTTACCTCCGGACTTGATGGAGAGACCTTATGGTGTACTTCAGTGATTGCTACTGGAACTTCTGGACTAGTAGAATTAAGTGTGCCGAGTTTGTGCTCGTTTTGTTAGTTATGATGAGACCTTACCTCTGGACTTGATAGAGAGACCTCATGGTGTACTTCGGTGACTAATACTGGAACTGCTGGACATGTAGAACTAGGTGTGCCGAGCTTGGGCGAGAAACCGAAGTACATCATCAGGTCTCTCCATCAAGTCCAGAGGTAAGGTCTCTTCGTAACCAATTGAACGAGAATCGGACGAAAATCGTTTTTACAATACAAAAAAACTATTATTTTTAACAAAAATTTCACCACCATTTGAAGATGAAGAACCAGTCTATACGTGGTAGTTATTAGTTATATTTCATTTGGTTTAGTTTTGTCACAAATTGTACCGAAAAACAGCATAATTTTGCCGAATTTGTAAACGCGTCCTTAAGGTACACAATAACACAACAACATAAGATGATATTCTCAATTAATGATGTAGAAAATATTTTCTGATAATATACTTACCGTTACCATTAGTCATTATCAAAAGTCTAAACTTATAGGTTTTGTGATAGTTGCCTAGCTTGGCAGGAGGATTGGCAACTGCAGTTATTTTGCAGATAAACTATGGGGGAGGTCTATGTTCAGCTGTGGAGGACATTTGTTAGACTGTAAATGTATTAATCAACAATATCTAAAGCTTAATATACTAATATATTACAAAAATAAACAATTTGTTGATGCTTTACAACGTATATTAACTAGAACATTTTACCACCTTAACCGTTAGGTAACATGATTAAGTCACCTTCATTTAACAGTGGTAGAGCCACGCGGCAGCTTTTGCTGTCGCACGGATGGGCCGGCTCGAACCGGGTGGTATCACGACCTCACAGAAAACCAGCGTGAAGTAGAGGGTTACCTCTGCGTTTCGCTTGGTGAGTGCAGGTGGGCGGAGGCCCTTTTTACTGGAAATGAGGCATTCCATCTTAGTCCTCACGGGTGACAACGCATCTACATATTGATTTGTAATAGAGGATAGATGTAGATGTCTATGGGCCACAGCAACCACTTACCATCAGGTGGACTATTTGCTCGTTTGTCACCCTTATCCTATAAAAAAAAACCTAACCATAAGTAAGTTACCTAAAAAAGGCTTACCCTAAATATCTAATATTTTGCCATAGTTGCCACGCCTGCGTGAAAATATGCGTTATACTGGTTGGCCACCGCAGTTTTTTTAAGTTTTAATCAGGAGAGAGCTGCTGCTACATTTGTTGTATTATTGCTTACGACGCGGGGTAGTATCATCCCGTGTATAGACAAATTCTCTTGTACGACCCAACTTGCCGCACACAAGCCACTAACATAGTAAGACATGCAGGAAATCACGAGAATTGGCTCAGAATCGTGTTTTGTACTACAAAACCTAAGTGGAAACCTTTTTGTTTCGGAGGTCTGTGTTCAGCACTGAACTTGTGCTGGATTGGTATGTTAAAACATTTTTGATATCATGACCTTTGTAAAAACAACTTAAAACTCGACACGAGGAATTTTTTGATTATTAATTAATGTTTAAGTACATATTTAAGATATTGATACTTATTAGTATTATCAAATTTTGTGTTAGTAGCGTCTTCACTTAGAGTTGTTGAAATCCAAAGAGTTTATTGACTGCCTAGTAACATCGTCGATGCGCCGGTGAATACGGAATGATGATTCTGCTTTTACGCCGTTTCGCCCGTAGTTTTTAGTCACAGAATGTATTTTCAAGAAAAATGTTTTAATCATCTGAATTATAAAAGAACATATTTTCTACCGACTTCAAAAAGGAGACGGTACTCAATTCGACTGTATGTTTTTTTTTGTGTGTTATCTCATAACTTTTTACTGGGTGGACCGATTTTGCTAATTATTTATTAATTGAAAGCTGGTGCTTCACTTGTGGTCCCACATAAATTTGATCAAGACCTGACCTATAGCTTTTGAGTTATTCTAAATAGTTTATATTGAACTCTGTTGTACAAAATATTTAATTTTAAATTATACAGTAACAAATAAGTTTGTTATATGAATTTAAGTGCTGTGAACATAAATAATCCTATAACGAGGGAAATGAAACAATATCTGGTAACCCAGGGAAAGTACCTCCTGCCTATTTCTGTCTCAAAAGCATACGCGAATGCTTCATCTAGTCAATCCTCCAACTACGCTGTGAATAAAAGTAATGAAAGTTTGAAACTTAGTCTGTGGTAATAAGAAATGTCATATTCTAAACTACCGTTTGTCTATATTTCAAAATAAGGGCTAGTTTTTTGTTCTAAGATTCCATGCCGTGATAAATATTAGGTCCTTACATATTATGAAATTAGCGTTTTGTCGTACTGACCAGTTTGATCTGAAATATCTCCTCTTTGGTTAAGAATTTCAAATTCAAATTTATAAATTCATTTAGCTGGTACATTTGAGTTTTGAAAACAGTTATTCATTTGTTTTTTCCTCATTATTTTTTTCTTCGGCGTCGCTTATTACAGCACAATAGAAAAAATGAAATATCGGTATATTTACGAGTACGAGTTCTACCGTGGCACCAGTGCTGCAGAAACAGCTTGAAGGATTAATGATGTGTACGGCGCTGGTGTCGCAAAAGAAAGCACGGTACGTTATTGGTTCAACGTTTTCGTTCTGGAAATTTTGACCTTCAGAACCAACCCGAAGAAGAACCCAGAAGAATTAAAGGCTATTGTGGAAGCGGATCCATCACAAATCACTTCAGAGATAGCTGCAGGCTTCGGGGTAAGTGATATAACTGTATTAATCCACTTGAAGCAAATCGGGAAAGTAAAAAAAACTTGAACGATGGGTACCTCATGAATTGAGTGAATCGAACTTGCAAACACGCGTCGACTGCTGTGTTACTTTGCTCAACCGACACAATAATGAAGGGTTTTTAAATCGAATCACTACTTGTGATGAAACGTGGATACTGTACGATAATTGGAAGCGCTCGTCGCAATGACTGAACCCTGGAGACCCAGCAAAAGATTTGACTCAGAAATAGTTACTTGTGAGTGTTTGGTAGACTAGCACCGGTGTCGTTCACAACAGCTTTCTAAAATCTGGCAAAACGATTACGGCAGATATCTATTGTCATCAACTGCAAACCATGAAGGAAGAACTAGCTGCTAAACAACCGAGATTGGTCGATCGCTCTAGGCCACTGTTGCTTCACGATAACGCAAGACCACATACTGCACAACATACAACCACTAAGTTAGATAAGCTACAATTGGAATGTCTGCGACATCCACCGTACTCCCCGGACTTTGCTCCAACACCATTACCATTACCATTTTTCCGGAATTTGGATAACTTCTTACAAGGAAAAAAATTAAACTCTGATGCGGCAGTCCAAACCACCTTCAAAAAGTATATTGATTCTCGCCCTCATGGTTTATTTTTAGTAAAAGGACCAATGAACTACCTATGAGATGGCAAAAGTGCATAGATAACAACGGTGCATACTTTGATTAATTAAATATATTTTACAAAAAAAAATTGACTTTATATTCCTGGCGTACAAAACGCTAATTTCATATGCAAGGACCTAATATGTAGTGCATATATATGTAGTATGATGTAGTGTAGCTGTAGCAATATAGAATTTTTTTTCAAACTTTCCATATTTTTGCAACATGCATTTCACTCCATGGAGAGTTTTTAATTCCTTCCCTTGTGGGTCCTCCTCCCCGGGGAAGTAAATCCGAAAATTAAATGTGGTGCAATGAAGATAATTAAAAAAAAAGGAGGCATTCGATATTCATAAGTAACCTAACGAAAATGTTAAGATAAGTATTTAGATGTTTTGAAAAAGGTTATGACTTGGCCCGGGCTATCGACTTTCAATATCCCTGCATTTTTCCCGCATAATACCAATCCCCAACCAACTTTAAATTCCACGCAATTTGGGGAATTCCCCACATGTTGGCAACGCTGGTGATTATATTCTTTTTGAGCGTGAACTAGAACCGTGTTGCATTCAAAGATATACCTAATATTATCTTTGGTTGCTTTTGTATTTCAAAACCTAAAGGTTGTGTTCCGATATACACTGTGACCACTGTAAGATGTGACGTCAATTCAATATACTGTGAAGCCGTTCGTTTTTAGTTTGCTATACTGGTTGCCATTTAAAACGGAATGCAATCCAGTAAAAAATTATTATTTCAATGTTGTTGCTTTTAAAACTTAATGTCCGAGTTTAATTGAACATGAATTAATAATAATAACAATCGTTCGTGGAAGCTGTTAAATTATATTTTGTTGTTAAATGTTATGTTTTTGATCACGTGACCAAAGTATTGAAAGCTCCTTCACTCGAAAGAAAAAAAACAAAAATGGCGGTGATTTATGACGTCATATATTTCCCTAGGGTACTGTGGCAGTGTATTGGCAGTTCATAACGGAACGATATTTTCACCAAGGTGTTGCGCGGAGCTTCGGATTATATTCCCAAGTAACAATGATAAAACTTTTAGCGTAGTTAGATATAATATATTTAATAATGCTCTTGAAGCATCACTACTTATAGATGCCCGCGCATGAGACGCGCGGTCCATAGTAATTGATACTCACAAAGCCCGATTTATGCTTGATGGCCGACGACATTATGCCGAGTGCTTGATAGCGTAGTTCATCGCCTACAGCCTTAGTTGTAGAGAAGAGGAACTTGTGGTTAATTAAAAGCTTCGCGGATCAATAGATCTGTGAGATTAAGCTGCACTTGTCGCAGTCAGTCCATGGATGGGTGACCGTTTTCTTAACATACTGAGTATATCCTCAGACACCTGATACACTTCAATATATCCTGTGTATGTGGCTACTCTGTGTAAGATAATTTTTTTTTAAATTCATGCAGCTAAAATGATAATACGTTTATTATTTTTCAGGAACAGCTGATAGAGAGAGTAGCCTCATAAACATATTGGCCTTTAAACAGAGCAATCTTATTTAACTGATTCCTACAAGTTTCCTTACTCAAATTTTTCCCCTTAAGCAGGAGGTTGACAGCGCATGCATGCCCGTGTGTCAACCGATCCCGTGTGCCCATTCCTCAATTAAACACGCCTTGTCTTTAATCTATATTGTTCAAAGATTAAATGCTGTTTTAATCATAATGTAACATTTTCAAACGTTTTCGAATTGAACATTTTCGATTGTTTTAACTTGTTTTTATTTTGCTGCGTAAAAGAGATAGATATTAAAAAGTTTATTGTGTTAAAAATTTATATATAATATGTACACAGTCTGACACCATCCACGCATAATTTAACTTTTGTAACTTTACATTTTAATTGAATTTATTGTTTTTGTAACTTTTCTGAAATTAAATTAATTTTATTTTTATAAAGTTTTTCAATCGCCGCCATATCGTAACTGCCGCAGTCAGTATTTGAACCTTCGATCAATTGAACGGTTTTGATCATATAAATCGCGACTTTGGATCTACGATGGCGGTACGGACGAAGACTTCACGTGGAGCTGACTCAAACCTGTGAGGAGATGCAGAAGGCTCTTTGGTGAGTACTCTCGCTATTTCAAGTTCCTTTGCTCTATCTCCTTTCATAATTAGTTTGAATAGTATATCTGATTCTGTCTAGAAGCTAAATCGCTATAGACATTTAGTTTAGGAGATTAGGTATACGCCTTATAGCTCAAATCTTTATAGATTCCTATTTAGTTATCATAGGATATAAGTCTAACAGCTAAAATCACTGTAGACTCTTAGTTGAGGTCCAATAGTGTATATGTCTTATAGCTAAAATCGCAAATAGGCAGACACAAATCGCCCAACTTTTTTAACTTATAACGTGTTTTTTATTATTGATTTAAAAATGGCTTTTCCTGACGGTGATAAAGGCAAATTTAAGATGATCGCGGAATTGATGCCAAAATACGATGGCAATACAAAGAGATTAAACCATTATATCAGAAAAATTGAAAATATCCTAAATCTTTTGGACGAAACTGCCAGGGTACATCCGGCAATTATATGTCTCATAAAGAGTAGATTAAGCGGTACCGCGATTGATGCGATAGCATACCAAGAAATTCTTAATTCTTGGGAAACTATTAAGGATGCGCTCGTACGTAGATTAAGGGAACCTAGAAATGAAATCCAGGTTATGCAAGAGCTAAGTAGGGTGCGGCGTAACAGAAACGAGGACGCCGAGATACTTGGTAGGCGGCTTCGAGAAATACTAGATACCTTATTTTCTGTAGGCACAGATACCATTAAGTCGTACTACGAAAACATGGTAATAGAACAATACACAAGTAATTTAGATTTTCAAGTTTCTATAACGGTGTGAATAGCTCAACCCACCATATTAGAATCAGCCATAGTAATAGCGAGACAAGAAGAAGCTAAACCTGTCTTTAATAAGACATTGAATAATAATAATTATAGTGCACTATCAACATCGGCTCAGGCAAAGTTTAGAGAATCAATACGGGCTGTAAATCAGCCTCAAAATTCCCAAACGCTTAGGTTTGGTAACTCAGGCCCCATGCAAAACCAGACGAGTAATAAAGCTCCAGTTCTGCGCCAAAATGATTTGACTCCAGAACAGAGGCAGCAGTGGGTGCAATCTATCTTGCCATGAAAGGACCGCCCATCATCAGGTAACTTTAGGGCATCTTTAGAAAAAAACTAGGAATAATATACCCCAGCAGCTAGCAGATCCTGCACAGAAGGTTTCAGACGTCACAACGAGATCCGTCTCTAAGCGTCAAAAACAAAGGTTTGCAGCTGAGGAGCTATTCTACACAGGTTCACCTGGACAATATGAACAACAATATATATAAAATTTATTATAAATTTTAATTCAGAAAAACGAATAGTTTCTAATAATGAAAAGATATAGGTACCTAGAACCATACCGTGAGAATTCTGATAGAGCTAGATGCAGTTTAAATTCCATAGAGGTTAACTCAGATATAGAGAAAGAATCACGCAACAATTTAAACAAAATACGTACTGACCATAGAGTGAAGAGGAGAAATGCGAAATATGTAGTGTTATGTTACTTACATATCCTTTTACACTATTTTAAATTCACTTTTCCATTCTGTTCTGATTTTCTGCATTCACCTCAAAACTGGATATTTTGTATCACCTTTATTTCTATAGGATCCTGTAACGTTTTTAAACCATAAGAACACAATAACAAATCATTTTCACTTCGTATTTTCACGCTATCAGCATTTTTTAATTTGGTGTCGATGAAGTCTACCTTTTTCGATCTTTTATTTAGTTCTCCGTAACTCTGCAATTTCGGGCTTTGTGCGCGCTGGTGCGCTACCTTTTTTCCTATAGCAATAATATCTCATTTTTCACTTAAATCTTGCTGTTTCTCTATTACGAGCCTAAAACCAAAATTTGACATGTTTTGACATCGTTGTTTATCTGGTTGTCATGACAATTTTTATTCAAATTCGCTACCGGTCTGTTGTTTCTACTTCGATAATTCCACATAAATACTCTTTCCTCTTGGCCATTTACAAAAAATTTGCGTTTAATTTAAATAATTTTCCGTTCTCTCTAAAAAGGTATAAAAGCCGAACAATCGGCCAATAAACTCAGTCTCGCTTCGGTTCTCAAACTTGAAGAATCTCCTAAAGGCCTTATCCCGGGGCCGCACTGCCCTGGGATCCTGCAAGCCTCTGTCCTGCCTGAAGCCGCCGGGACCCTGCTAACCTCTGTCCTGCCTGAAGTCGCCCGATCCTGCTAGCCTCTGTCCTGCCTGAAGTCTCCAGGACCCTGCAAGCCTCTGCCCCGCCTGAAGTCGCCGGATCCTGCTAGCTTCTGTCCTGCCTGAAGTCTCCGGATCCTGCAAGCCTCTGTCCTACCTGATTTCGCCGGATCCTACAAGCCTCTGTCCTGCCTGAAGTCGCCAGATCCTGCAGGCCTCTGACCTGCCTGAAGTCGCTGGGATCCTGCAAGCCTCTGTCTTGCCTGAAGACGCCGGATCTTGCAAACCTCTGCATTCTCCTGAAGTCGTCGCCTAGACACACCCACGCCTTCACCTACGCTGTGCGTGCTCGTTCCAGGCGCTGTGGGCCTACCACCAGCACAGCCTGCGTATAATCTGTTGGCAGCGAAGAACACCACCAAAAGCGGTGTACCTCTTGGATCTTCGGCCTCAGCTTCAATACCCATCATTTTTATTATCTTTTTTTTAAATAATTGTAAATCACATCACCCATCTTCATCCTCATACATCATTTTTTTTAAATATAAATCTGTAAATATCTTTTTTTTCTATTTTAAATAGATTATTTGTTTTGCCCTATTTTTGTTGGTTTGTTGCTAGGTTAGGTTCCTTTTTTTGTTTTTAATTGTCGCTTCACGACATTTTGGCGCCCAACGTAAAAGTTCTCTTTCTCTCTTAATTTCTTAACTCTTTATTTATTCATCCTTTTCATACCTTCCAAATTCTAAAACAACACTTCATCTAGTGTTTCAACTTATCTGGATTATATTTAGACCTACATTTAACACTTCACTTACATTCATCACTTTAATATTTTTATTCTAGATAACTTAAAGAGGTATAATTTTTTAATTAAATTTTTATTTCTTAAACTTAACTTTGCACTTAATTATAACAATGAAAAGGGTTAAAGTACGAAAAAAATGATATGTAAGTAGTGTTCTTCAACACATCTTGCTTTAGGACCTCGAATTTTCGTTGGTTAATCTTCACTTTTTATTTTTATTTCAGACACATCTCGTTGGTGATGTTGCTGATCTCTGGCTTTGAGCCCTACCGCTCTGGCCGTTCTTAATCTTTACTTAAGTCATAGCGACTAAAGCTTACTTAAGATTAATTCCTTTACCTTTATCTTCACTTGGGAGCGGCTGACTACTCCCTCAATATTTTTTTTTCCACGCAGGAGCGGATGACAACTCCTTAAATAAGCCTGAATGTCCTTTCGAAAACACACTTTTAGAGTGGTAGTCATTGAATGTGAACTCCACCCTTACCTGAATGCAGATGATGAATGTAAGAGATAGTATATCTGATTTTGCCTGGTGATGTCTGTTTCTGCAAAGCTGTGTTTTTACGGTTTATTTTAGAATGTACATATCAAAATTTTTGCTGAGTCAAAAATTTTCAAGGGTCGGGGGGAAAATGAAGTGTTATGTTACTTACATATCATTTTACACTATTTTAAATTCATTTTTCCATTCTGTTTTGATTTTCTGCATTCACCTCAAAACTGGATATTTTGTATCACCTTTATTTCTATAGGATCCTGTAACGTTTTTAAACCATAAGAACACAATAACAAATCATTTTCACTTCGTATTTTCACGCTATCAGCATTTTTTAATTTGGTGTCGATGGAGTCTACCATTTTCGATCTTTTATTTAGTTCTCCGTTACTCTGCAATTTCGGGCTTTGTGCGCGCTGGTGTGCTACCTTTTTTCCTATAGCAATAATATCTCATTTTTCACTTAAATCTTGCTGTTTCTCTATTACGAGCCTAAAACCAAAATTTGACATGTTTTGACATCGTTGTTTATCTGGTTGTCATGACAATTTTTATTCAAATTCGCTACCGGTCTGTTGTTTCTACTTCGATAATTCCACATAAATACTCTTTCCTCTTGGCCATTTACAAAAAATTTGCGTTTAATTTAAATAATTTTCCGTTCTCTCTAAAAAGGTATAAAAGCCGAACAATCGGCCAATAAACTCAGTCTCGCTTCGGTTCTCAAACTTGAAGAATCTCCTAAAGGCCTTATCCCGGGGCCGCACTGCCCCGGGATCCTGCAAGCCTCTGTCCTGCCTGAAGCCGCCGGGACCCTGCTAACCTCTGTCCTGCCTGAAGTCGCCCGATCCTGCTAGCCTCTGTCCTGCCTGAAGTCTCCAGGACCCTGCAAGCCTCTGCCCCGCCTGAAGTCGCCGGATCCTGCTAGCTTCTGTCCTGCCTGAAGTCTCCGGATCCTGCAAGCCTGTGTCCTACCTGAATTCGCCGGATCCTACAAGCCTCTGTCCTGCCTCAAGTCACCGGATCCTGCAGGCCTCTGACCTGCCTGAAGTCGCTGGGATCCTGCAAGCCTCTGTCTTGCCTGAAGACGCCGGATCTTGCAAACCTCTGCATTCTCCTGAAGTCGTCGCCTAGACACACCCACGCCTTCACCTACGCTGTGCGTGCTCGTTCCAGGCGCTGTGGGCCTACCACCAGCACAGCCTGCGTATAATCTGTGGGCAGCGAAGAACACCACCAAAAGCGGTGTACCTCTTGGATCTTCGGCCTCAGCTTCAATACCCATCATTTTTATTATCTTTTTTTTAAATAATTGTAAATCACATCACCCATCTTCATCCTCATACATCATTTTTTTATATAAATCTGTAAATATTTTTTTTTTAAATTTTAAATAGATTATTTGTTTTGCCCTATTTTTGTTGTTTTGTTGCTAGGTTAGGTTCCTTTTTTTGTTTTTAATTGTCGCTTCACGACAAATCACTAAGATTTGCTATCGGTATAGAGACATCTTCTACTCTGAAAATATTCCACTTTCTTTTATGCATGCAGTTAAACATCAGTTAAGACTGACCGACCAGACTCCGATATTTGTAAGACGTTATAGACAAGCCCCACAATAACGCAAAGAAATACAGAATCAAGAACACAACCTTTTAAAACAAGGTATTATTCGTGAAAGTATATCCCCATATGACCATGGGTTCATATTGGCCCTGTTCGTATTGTAGCTAAAAAACCGAACGCATTAGGTAAGCTAAAATGGAGGTTAGTCATAGACTATCGAAGACTAAGCGATAGAACCATATAATATATATACCTAGTCAGGTCATAAGTATTGTCACACAATAAAAACTTTTCTTTTAGAATGCTGACCACAAAAAAGTTTATCGAATTCGAATTTCGAATTGTTCATGAAAATAAAACTGTATACTTTTTAGAATTTTACTCATTTTTAAATATGGAGTGGACGCTTAAAGAAGGCCGTGTTGCAGTTATTGCGTTGCATCGTTGCGGTTACGCGCCAATTCAAATTTTTGACATAATGAAAAATTTGAATATAACCAAAAGATTCGTTTATCGTACCATCAAACGATACAATGAAGATTCTAGTGTAGATGACAGGTCAAGACGTGGTCGCCCTCGGTCTGTTAGGACACCAGCAGTGATAAAAGCTGTGAAGGCGCGAATTCAAAGAAATCCCAAACGTAAGCAGAAACTGTTGGCCCTTCAGATGGGGTTAAGCAAAACCACGATGAAAAGGGTGTTAAATGAAGACTTAGGGCTTCGGGATTATCGAAAAAAAAACAGGACATCGTTTGAATGCTCGTCTAATGGACCTGAGACTGAAGAGATGCCGCGCTTTGTTGAAGCGGTACGCGGGAAAAAAATATCGGGAAATTCTTTTTTCGGATGTAAAAATTTTTACCGTAGAAGAGAGCTACAACAAACAAAATGATAAGGTGTACGCATACAGTAGTGAAGAAGCGAGCAACCGTATTCTGCGTATCTAACGAGTTTATTTTCCATCCTCGCTCATGGTATGGTTGGGAGTTTCTTATTGGGGCTTAACAGAAGTACATTTTTGTGAGAAAGGTGTAAAAACGAATGCAGTTGTGTATCAAAATACAGTCCAGACGAACCTTGTGGAACCTGTTTCTCATACCATGTTCAATAACAAGCACTGGGTATTCCAACAAAATTCGGCGCCAGCTCATAGAGCGAAGAGCACACAAGACTGGCTGGCGGCGCGTGAAATCGACTTCATCCGGCACGAAGACTGGCCCTCCTCCAGTCCAGATTTGAATCCGTTAGATTACAAGATATGGCAACACTTGGAGGAAAAGGCGTGCTCAAAGCCTCATACCAATTTGGAGTTACTCAAGACATCCTTGATTAAGGCAGCCGCCGATATTGACATGGACCTCGTTCGTGCAGCGATAGACGACTGGCCGCGCAGATTGAAGGCCTGTATTCAAAATCGCGGAGATCATTTTGAATAAACTTTAGTGTCATAAGAATCTATGTTTTGTTAAGTTCATTTTCGTATATAAATGTTTACATAATGAATAAACTTGTTTCAATTACTTTATATTAAACATGTGACAGAATTTATGACCTGACTAGGTATATATAGAATAGAATAGAATACAATGATTTTTATTCAATATGGATTATTACATAATATTTATTGAAAGTCATTATATATACCTGACTCCCTAAGAGACATGTATCACCTGCCGGACTATCAAATGCACACAGTGCTGCGTAAAAACCGAAGGGGTGGCGGTATTATAGCATATATACACAAGCAAAATAAGTTAACAAGAATAAGTAACGTAACAACAAAACATTTTGAACATATACTATTTCAAATTAGCACTCCATCTTTTTATGCGGCAACTGTATGTGCAATTTATCGCCCTCCTAATCTAAGTAAACACTTATTTATCGACGAACTTCACACATTAATCGGTAGTATGGACACAAAGTGCGAACTATTTATACTCGGAGATATGACCATAGACTTAAAAACCTATTCTCCTATAATCTATACAAATAAATAAAATTGAAGTGTCTGTTTGTAATGTCAAAATTAGAGTTTTTTACTAAATGCATATGAAAGTAAATACGGTACCTATAACTAAAATACAATTTTTAAAATTTTTGTCTGTCTGTCTGTCTGTCTGTTTGTTCCGGGTAATCTCCGAAACGGCTGGACCGATTTTGACGGGACTTTCACTGGCAGATAGCTGATTTAATAAGGAGTAACTTAGGCTACTTTTATTTTAGAAAAATAATTAGGGTTCCGCGCAAAAACATAAAAACCCTAACACGCGAACGAAGTCGCGGGAAACAGCTAGTATATAAATATAACTGCATGCTTCATAACTACGGCCTTACGTGCGGGATTACACAGTACACTAGAACTGAATTAACTGACGATAGAATAACTAAATCATGTATTGACCATGTGTACGCGAGATCACGCACGCAAGATATTTACACCGCAGCGCTTGGAATTATTCTGGCGGACCACCGGGCGGTAGTCCTTGTCTGTGTGGGACAAACTCATGCGCGTACACAGGCTGTTACTACTTATAAAAATATATATAACAATGAAAGGTTAAAATATTCCTTAAATAATATTAACTGGAAGGAAGTTGATGACATGGTTGGTCCAGATAATATACTACAATATATATATAAAAATATAAATGAATGCTACAACGATGCAAAAATTAATTTAAAAATTAAAAACACCAATAAAAAACATACCGAAAATAAATGGATAAGTTTACGTATTATAAAAGCTTGTGAGTATAGAGATAAACTATTATTTCAATGGATCAAAGATAATAATAATAAAATATAAAAAACACAATATAATAAAGCGCGAAACTATGCAAATAAGTTAATCAGATCCTCCAAACATAAATACATCTATTATGAAATTAATAAATATAAAGATAATTTAAAACAACTCTGGTTTATTCTAAATAGAATAACAGGTAGGGTACGTAAAACAGTAGATACAGTTCTCTTAAATGCGTTTGGAGGCAAAAACAAAAATGAAGGCATTATTGCAAATAACTTTGCGAATAAATTTCATAGTGGTGTTCAAAATACAGGGTATTTTTGGAACGCTCCCGAAAACTAAGACAGGCGACAGCACCAAGTATACCTTTGATCATGGGTCATAAATAAATTTGATCCTGATGAAAAAAAAAAACATATTTTTACAACGTTTTATTAGCTTTATTCACGCGCCATCATGTTAGTACAGCTAAATGAAACGATAATTTCATAAAAAAAATCATGAAAATACTGAAACATAAAACCAGCAGTGGAAACTGAATTGATATCACCTGACTAATGGAGGTTAATGTACGCGCGAACGGTGAAAAAAGAACGCTGGCCTTGAACTTGGGCACTGAGCGATTTATCACATATTGGCCAGTATTACTGTGCCTGCATGCTATTGGTTCCCGCGCTTTGTTCGCTCCAAAAATACAGTCGCATACACAGCTTACTTTGCGACTCGCGACGATGTTTTAAAAAGGAAGGAAAAAAAATTATTTATGTCTATTGTTTTATGACTAAACTAGTGAACGAAAAGGTAAATATGATAGGAGAAGGTGAATGGGGAAAATTGTGCAGTAAAGTTAAAATTGTTGAGGAAGAATACCGAAAAAATTACCATGTGATCGACCTGATGACGGAAGCTCAAGCGAAGATGAAAGTGATGATGAAGTAGCATCCAGTAACACCAACACACCATCAACATCTGGCTTCCATGTGACCCAAGACGTCATAATGGACGGCGTGTCACCCTTAGCTTAAGTTTTTTTGTTACAAACTACTTTATATTTTACGATAGAAATAACAAACATTGCTCAAGTAAACATTATCTATTTTTAATTCCCACCTCTTCCAAAGTTCTAAGTAGCTAGTAAAACACCTATTATGATTCTACAATAAAACAATTAATTACTATAATATTATAAAACAATAGCCCAATACCATGTAGTACTTTAGAACGCGACTGTACCCACACTCACTCCGCTGTCGACCTGTATCTAGCTCGGTATGAAACAATGCTACGGTCATAAGAAAAAAGGGCGCATCTAACAATTTTCGAATAAATTACCATTCGACTCATGATAAGAAGACGCATCTACTAAATTTTTTTAATATTCACTAATATCAATATTTTAGAAATTATCGTCAGAATTTTAGACGTAGCTGTTGATCACAGATGACATTTTATTAGTAGAAAAGGCTTATACAAATTCAACATAAAAGAAAAGACTTATTTAACCAGTTGCTACGTCATCTTTAACAATATTTGCATCGATTACTTAAATTTAAATTATTCTTGTCTTATTATTTTATATCTTATTATTAAGAGCTCATATCTTATTATTAAGAGCTGGTGTTTCACATGTGGTCCCATATAAATTTGATCGAGGTCAGACCAATAGTTTTTGAGTTATCCTTAATTATTTATTTTAAAGTCGGTTGTACAAATGTTTTAATTTTTAATTATTATCGTAGTAAGTCTTGTATGATATCCCCTTTAAAATCATTACTCAAGAGTTGCGGGTTGTTATTTTTTGTGTCTCACTACCAATGCTTTTCTAATATTTACTAAGAAAAAAGTAGTAAATTACTATTAGCGTCCTTTCAACTTCAAATGACCTTTCCAAAATATGTAAAAATGTTAAATGAATGGTAGTTTTGTTTTATTTATTAGGTTGGGAAGACCCAAATAGTTATATGCGTCTTTCCTTCGATGTTTTTGTGTTGCCAGGTGTACTTTTTTAATCTAAGATGAAAAGGAAAATTCGTTTTATTTAAATAAATAAACAAATTAAAAAAAAAATAAGTTCGTCCTTAAAATCTTCATGTCTCTACGTATATATTTCAATATAGATACCTTTTAATATACTTTAGACACGGGGTCTGAAAGAAAAATTCATCAATTTATTTTTTATTTCCATTTTACGTTTTTGTTAGTTACTTCCTTTTTTATTATGACGGCAGAATGCCTAACCCTGTCGCCTCACGCTTGTGACGCAGTAGGTTTCTGCCTTGACGGGGTTCGTTCGTTTTAGGTTTTGAGACAGTTCCGTGTTGATTTTGTACACGCGTGCGCGAGCGACAGTTCGATCGTTTTGTTTAATAAATTTACTTGTGATTACGTGTTGATATTAAAGTTTTTGTTACGTTTTTGGATTCTTTTTTGTTTTAATAATGCCTAACGCGTACGTTTATAGTGGTCAACATGTTAGGTATCCGAACCTAGGTACACGAAGTATCGCTAAATAAATTGTTAAGACGTCGGGATGGAACAAGCTGTGCAGTGCACAAAGTATTGAAGCGTAACCAATGCGCCCATACAAATTGCACAAAGTGCAAGCTTTAGTCCCCGGCGATCACGACCGCCGACGAGTTTTCTGCCGTTGGTTATTATACCAGCAACAACGTGTACCTGGTTCCATTGAGCACATTATCTGGACGGATGAGTCGACATTTACCAGAAACGGCCTGTGGAACCGAAGAAATACACACGTGTATTCAGAGGTTAACCCGCACGCTGTTCGACAAACCGGGCACCAAACCCGATGGTCGGTTAACGTATGGGCAGGTTTATTTAAGGATCGCATACTGGGACCAGTGTTTCTGCCAGAGCGACTGAACGGACAGCGATACCTAAACTTTATAAATGAACAGTTGGTTGACATTTTAAACGACCTATCGTTGGCTGAATATCGCCGCACATAGTTCCAACATGATGGTGCCCCTCCACATTTCGTGAGGTTCGTCCGTGAGCGCCTCAATGAGCTATTTGATGATCGCTGGATCGGCAGACTAGGACCACACGCTTGCCCACCTCGCTCACCAGATCTGACTCCGTTAGACTTCTTTTTGTGGGGTATGTGAAAGAAAGGATTTTTAATCGTGAATGTGATAGTGCTGAAGAAATGCGCCAAAGGATCGTGGATGCTTTCGAGAAACTACGTACGGACTGTGTCGAAGACCACACGATGATGCCCCGCCTGCACCCAAATCTGCCTTGAAATGAATGGAGCACAATTTGAGCCGCATCTCATAAGACCACGGAGGATTTAGAGCAGTAAGCTGTTTCATAACTATTTTTTTTTAAATAACTTAGTACTAGACTAATCTGAATAGGTACATAACTGAATACATGAGAATAATAAACATACCTACACGATGAATAAAAACGCATGACTCCAACCTTGGTTACATTTCATTTAAGTATTTCTTCATTAGCGGGGAATCGAACCAGTTATTTGGGTTATTTAACCTGTAAATTCGGATTAAAGTGGCTACGTGGAGATAAGCACAGTGGCAAAATAGTAGGTTAAGTAGATAAGTTAGGTATTTAGACACGTGTTGTAAATTATTATATTGTGGGATGGCCCGCTAGTTGCGGGCCGCGCGAATTTGTGTTCGCGCGTACATTGACCTTTATCTAGCTCAGGTCAGGTGATATCAATTCAGTCATTCCACTGCTGGTTTTATGTTTCAGTATTTTCATGATATTTTTTATGAAATTATCGTTTCATTTAGCTGTACTAACATGATGGCGCGTGAATAAAGCTAATAAAACCTTGTAAAAAGATGATTTTTTTTTCATCAGGATCGAATTGACCCATGATCAAAGTTATACTTGGTGTTGTCGCCTGTCTTAGTTTTCGGGAGCGTTCCAAAAACACCCTGTATAATACCTTAATGTAAAAATAATATTTTAGATAAAATAGAATACAGACAACCTGTGAACGTAACAATTAATTTTCGAAAAGCAACACCTAAAGACATCCTTAAAATTATAAAAACATTAAACGTTAATAAAGCTCCGGGTTTCGACAAAGTACGGGCGATAGATATAAAGCAAATTTGCGAAGAAATTGCTCCGGCTATTGCAAAATTGGTCAACGCTTGTATAAAGACTAATAAATATCCAGATGAATTGAAAACCGGAATCGTGAGACCTATATACAAAAAGGGAAGTAAACAGGACTACGATAATTACCGTCCTATAACTATATTGCCTATAATAGACAAGATTATAGAAAAATACATAGCAAGACAAATTTATAACTTTTATGGTCTGAATAATATTCTAAATGACACACAGTTTGGATTTCAACACAACAAAAGCAATACTCAATTACTTTCCCTATTTACCGATAACATATATGAAAATCTTAATGAAAAAAAAAACATGTATTGCTGTTATTTATCGACTATAGTAGGGCGTTCGATACTTTACGTCATGATGTACTGCTAGAGCGACTAGACGACTGTGGAGTTAGAGGGCCAATTCTTGACTGGTGTCGAGATTATCTCAAAAATCGTTCCTATTATGTCAAACTAGGGGATACATTAAGCAATAAAGTTTTGGTAAGTGAAGGTACAGCACAGGGTTCAGTATTAGGACCGCTATACTACATCACTTACGTGAATAATATCAATAAATTGATTAAAAACTCAAAAATTTTCCAATTTGCCGACGATACATGTCTGGTGGTAGCCCACCACAATATGAATAAGGCGGTAAAACTGTTACAAGAAGACTTTTCGAAGCTCATGCAGTGGTCACATGACGCAGGTCTAGTACTTAATTCGAATAAAACTAAAATGATGTACGTTAGCTCCAGTCAAAATAGATTAAAACATAACATTACTCTTATAGCTCATAATCACACATGTCTTCATAATATCCAAAATTCAGCCCATAATAACAACTGTGAATGTCCCCAAATTGAAATAGTAGAAAAATGTAGGTATTTAGGTTTAATAATTGATGATCGTATGAAATGGACTGATCACATTGAATCTGTATGCAATAAGCTACGAGCAATCCTTGCAAAATTTTATCTCATCAAGAGTAAAGTACCTTACCAGATGTTACTGTTACTATATAATGTACTCGGCGAATCAATAGTCTCGTACGGGTTGAGCAGTTACGGACGCACTTATAAAACCCACATTGAAAAAATATACGAGCTACAGTTGCGCATCCTTAAATGTATCACCCCTCTCAAAATAAAAGATAAATATAAAAAATATCCTTATGGTATTTTCCATCATTGCAAAATACTACCAGTACACGACAAAGTGAAATACCTATTGCTACTTGAAAATTATGGCAAGGAAGAATTAAAAATTAGCCGTATTTATACAAAACTTACTCAACAAGCCCTTAATCCATATATGATTATCCCAAAATATAAAAATATGTATGGAAAATTTAGATTACAATATCAAATTCCCGCTCTTTTGAACCAAATTCCCAAACCAATAAAAAATGAACTTACTGAAAAAAATATTAAATATATGCTTAAACAGTATTTTATTCGACAAACTGTTAACGATACCTAATAATAACTTAAACTGAAATATAAAACTAAACATATAACACTAACACACACAATAATATAATATACATAAATAAAAAAAATTTACTAATTTACTAATTTTCATTTAATACTAACCATATTTTGCTTTGGTACACACCTAGATAAAAAAAAACATCTTGCTATTTTGTCACAGCATTTATATACGTCATTAAATAAGTTGTCGCAACGCGAACCGATTGAACATGATCGAAGTTACGAATTGGCGGTACATGGAAAAACTTTTGTAAGTTTATTTGTACTGTCGGATGTTATTAAATAACTATACTTAAAATAAATAAATAAAATAAATAATAAATTTTATTTACCACTGGTTCGCAAAATACCTCTGTCCTGGGAAGAACCAACAAGAAACCCAGCGGGACTTTTTTTAAACATAATTTCACATAACAATAATTTTATTCAGTTTATACAATTTTAAATGAATTTTCATAGAACCAGCATGTTGGCGATCACCTTATTCCCAGGGGTTATTTTCATTCATGTATTCCTTGATATTATAATAACCCTTTTTGTACAGTTTTTCTTTAATAAAACTTTTAAACTTGTTTATTGACAAACTTTGAACATGTTCTGGGATTTTGTTGTAAAAGCGTATACATTGCCCCATAAATTAATTTTTTTTATAGGATAAGGGTGACAAACGAGCACACAGTCCACCTGATGGTAAGTGGTTTCTGAGGCCCATAGACATCTACATCTATCTATTACAAATCAAAATGTAGATGCGTTGTCACCCGTGAGGACTAAGATGGAATGCCTCATTTCCAGTAAAAAGGGCCTCCGGCCACCTGCACTCACCAAGCGAAACGCAAAGGTAAACCTCTACTTCACGCTGGTTTTCTGTGAGGTCGTGGTACCACCCCGGTTCGAGCCGGCCCATCCGTGCGACAGCAAAAGCTGCCGCGTGGCTCTACCACTGTTAATTACTAATTCTGTGGAGTCCAGTAACTGGCATTACAAGCTTATGTTTGTTCCTAGTGTTTAAGGTATGAACATCTTTATTCTTATTAAAGCTATTTATGTTTTTATGACCATACATTACATTTTCATAAATATATTGAGAAGCCAAAGATAACATGTTTATTTGTTTAAATTTTCTCTGAGGGACTCTTTACAATTTAGATTATAAATCGCTCGTACGGCTCTCTTTTGCAAAACAAAAATAGCTTCAATATCAGTCGCATTACCCCATAGCAAAATTCCATAAGACATTACGCTATGCAAGTAACTAAAATACATTAACCTAGCTGTCTCAACATCTGTGAGACTTCTAATCTTTCTTACAGCATATGCTGCAGAACTCTTACTGTCTGCTTGCTAATTTAGATATATGGGGGCCCCATTGAAGTTTCGTGTCAATAGTAATACCAAGAAAAACAGTGGTATCCACAAGACTCAACTCCTCCCCATTTAAGAGCGCATTAGTTTTCAAATGTTTTACAATAGGTATTGTAAATTTAATACATTTTGTCTTATTACCGCTTAAGAGCAAATTGTTGGCATTAACCAGTTAACCAATGTACTAGTTTCAATAGAGCATTATTTACATCGTCATATTTAATTGACTGTCGTTTCAGTTTGAAAATTAAAGAGGTAAAGAGGTATCGTCATCAAATAATACTATATCGTGATTGTCCCCTACAAGATAAGGTAAGCCATTAATATAGATTAAGAACAGGAATGGGCCAAGAATCAAGCCCTGAGGAACGCCCATTGATACTACCGATCCGGAGGAACATTTACCATTGATGACGACTTTTTGAGTTCTGTTACTTAAATATGAAGTAATAAGTCTAAGCGCCAAATTTTTTACACCGTAATAATTACGTTTCCTGATTAATGTCTCATGATGAACACAATCGAAAGCCTTGGAAAGGTCACAGAAAATACCTAAGGCATCTTGTGAACTCTCCCAGGCATTAAAAATATATTTTATAAGCTCAACACCGGCGTCAGACGTCGAGCGACCCCTTGTAAAACCAAATTGATTTTTATGAAGTAATTTATTTGTATTAAAAAAAATTAACAATTGATCCAAAATTATTTTTTCAAAAATTTTACTGAGAGTTGATAGTACAGAAATAGGTATATAATTAGCAGGGTCCAATGTACTACCAGATTTAAATAAAGGTATTACTTTACTATACTTCATTAAATCAGGAAACACACCAGAATCGATACAGGTATTAAAAATAATAGCAAGATGAGGAGCAATTAAATCGATTATGGACGCAATCACTGTAACGGAAATCTCCCACAAATGTACGGTTTTCTTTACATCAGTGGTTTTGAAGTATTTTACAATATTATGCGATAATAATTTTATCATTATTAGTATTAACATTCTGTTTAAGTAATGACTCGGCGACAGTTGGAGAAGTATTCAATGACTCTGTTGTCAAGATATAATTTAGTTATTATTGATTTAATTTAGTCAATTCATTATTAATTTTTAATTGATAGTTTGAGTTACGAGGTTTCTCTTTACCGGTTTCGCTGTTAATTATACTCCACGTCATTTTAATTTTATTTTTAGCCGTCTTAATTTTGTTTCTAATATGTAATGATTTGGCTGTGGAGCAAACTCTTTTAAACATTTTAGAATAATTTTTTACATATTCTTTAAAAGCATCGGAAATATTATACGATCTTTCATGGTAAAGGTCATATAACCTTCGTCTACTTTTATGAATTCCTACTGTCGCCCACTCATTAAATGCCTTGCGACTGTTTCTGGAGAATGTTTTAGAAGTGAATGTTTTATTAAATTCATTGTTTATAAGGATAAATAATTATCTATATAAATAGTCTGCATTGTTCTTATAAGAAAGGGATGGAAGGTTTTTTACCATATTACTTCTAAATCTCTCCAGGCGTTTTGCACTAATAGGAACAAACACAATTTTCTCAAGTACCTGTTTTTTGTGCATATAAGGTAACGAAACCAGTTGTCCACAGTGATCTGAACTAAGTTTTTGAATTATTGATTTGTTGATTGGTACAACACCTGTAAAAATATTATCAATACTAGTTGCACTACACCCTGCAATACGCTTAGCTTCAAAGAATAAATTATTAAGATTATAGGATTTGAACAAAGAACAAAATTTAATACTGATGGAAGAAGTTTCCAGCAGATTGATATTAAAGTCTCCACACACTACAAGAGATTTATTCTGTTTATTAAGCTTAACTAAAACTTCTTCCATAATTTTTTCAAAAGTATCATAAATTGAACATGGGGGTCTGTAAACACTGACAAAAATAAGGTGCTCAAGCTCAACACATGCCATTTCTACTGTACGCTCAACAGAGAGGCTCACAATGTCTTTGCAGCAGGCAGGCAGATTTAGACGCATCCCATATTTTACGACCTTAGATCTGGCGAGCGGCTACCATCAGATAGAGATACACCCTGATGACATAGAGAAAACTTCATTGACAATATAGAGGGGATATTACGAATTCCTTAGAATTACATTCGGTCTAAAAAATGCACCTAGTACTTTTCAACGGCTCATGGAGGTGCTTAGAGGTATTAACAACGTGTTCACTTATCTCGAAGACGTCATAATAATATTAACGTTATTGCAGGAGCATATAGAAACGCTGAAACAAGTTTTTGAAAGATTTAAGACACATAATCTGAAAATTCAGTTAGACAAGTAAGAGTTCCTTCAAAAACACGTCACATTTTTGGGCCATGAACTAACTGATCAAGGACTAAAGCCTAATCTAAATAAATTAAAGCGGTTTTAAACTTCCTACTACCAAAAACACAGAAGGACATTAAAAGCTCTTTAGGACTAGTAGGCTACTACAGAAAGTTCATAAATGACTTTGCTGAGCTTACGAAACCGATGACCTTATTTCTTAAAAAAAATAGCAAAGTTATACTCCGCGTAATTTTTGGAATCCTTCTATAATTGCCAAAAGCCTGCAATACCCAAACTTTGACGAACCATTCATATTGACAACAGACGCATCGGACGTAGCCCTTGGTGTAGTACTATCTCAAAGAAAGATAGTCTCAGACAAACCGGTAGTATACACACCGAGAACGCTTTCGGATGCAGAAGCGAAATACTCGACAATAGAAAAGGAGCTCTTAGCCATAGTTTGGGCAGTGAAATACTTTCGGTCTTATCTTTATGGACGAAAATTTGTTATATATACCGACCATAGACCCTGACATGGCTAATGTCACTAAACGACCCTAATTCTAAATTTACTAGGTGGCGACTGAAACTCGCTGAATATGACTACACGGTCGTTTAAAAAAAAGAACGGCAAAATACCAACGCAGATGCTCTCTCTCGAGTTAAAATTTATCATAAGAGTATCGATTCACTAGCAGTGTATTTAGATGACAATGATGACGACGACATCATAAATAGAAGTTTCGACAACATACGACAAGAGATAGATACGGAGACAGAAGGAATACAACAGCCTGTGGATAGTAATGACAACAACAGTGATAGCAACGATAATAACGTGACAGTTAGGCCCTACAAAAACAAAAACACCCAAACACGGATGGGTGTTTGGGATGGGTATAATGGTTAGGTTTAGGTTGTTTGGCAGGGAATATATGTATATATAATCATTATATAATATAGGTTGGATGGATGGGATTTCTAATATAAATGTTAAAGAATCGTCTGGACATAAAGGCTTTAACGCTAATAGACTTTTTTATCTTATGAATATTTTCAATACTGATCTCCTCGACTGGATAAAGTGAAAAGTTATTCTGCAAATTACTAAGTTCCAAAACTAAATTTCGTGGGCTTATAATATTAGGATGCATTTTACCTAATTGCAAGAATGCACCATTAACTTATCTAAAATAATCTGTAAACTAAAACTTATTTGAACGTATATTTCTAAAAAGTGCAACTGGTTTTTTACTGTATCGGAATTAATCGTTATGATTTTCAGTATAGATGTTAATCTCTTTTGGTTATCATCTATTTTAACAGCATTCAAAATGAAAGTTGGCTGAAGCCTCGTGAAAAATGGTTATTTGTTTGAATGCTATACTTTTTTTTAACTATAATAAAGGTTCCACCCCTTTTTTGTTTCGTGAGTAGTGGGCCGCAAGTTCGTAATTGTCTATATTAATATTTTTTTCCTCACCATACTTTATGAAAGTCTCTGAAAAAAAAGCACATCCGGAGACAAGTCATTATTTAGTTCCGAGAGAGTCATTTCAATAAGTTCTTTTTTTTGAAGATAAGCCCTGTATATTTTGATGTAAGATTACGAATTTAATTTTATTATTTTTAGAACGAAAAATTCAGGAATTTTGTTTTTGTTTTCGTAGGGCCTGACTGTCACGTTATTGTCGTTGCTATCTCTGTTGTTGTCATTACTATGCACAAGCTGTTGTATTCCTTCTGTCTCCATATCTATCTCTTGTCGTATGTTGTCGAAACTTCTATTTATGATGTCGTCGTCATCATTGTCATCTAAATACATTGCTAGTGAATCGATAGTCGTATGATAAATTTTAACTCGAGAGAGCATCTGTGTTGGTATTTTGACGGCCAATATGTTTATGAGGCTACTCTCTCTATCAGCTGTTCCTGAAAAATAATAAAAGTATGATCATTTTAGCTTAAAAACATCATAATCTTACACAGATTAGCCACATACGCAGGATATATTGAAGTGTATCAGGTGTCTGAGGATATACTCGATATGTTAAGAAAACGGTCACCCATCCATGGACTGACTGCGACATGTGCAGCTTAATCTCGCAGATCTATTGATCCGTGCAGCTTTTAATTAACCACAAGTTCCTCTTCTCTACGACTAAGGCTGTAGGTGATGAAATACGCTATCAAGCCCTCGGCATAATGTCGTCGGGCATCAAGCATAAATTGGGCATCGGGCGTTGTGAGTATCAATTACTATGGACCGCGCGTCTCATGTACGGGCATCTATGGGTCATTCTACCGTGAGGTGAAATAAAATAAATAAAAATTAAAATCAACGTTTTGTTTATTTATGAGATAAAAATATTTTTTTGGTATTTAAGGAACATGTAAAAAATAATGACATAGTTAAATATACTAAGAAATTAAAAAAAATAGCTTTATTCGTTTTTAACAATAGACAGGAAAGACCACGAAATCGACAGGAATGAACATTTTTGGCCTTAAAGTCTTAAACGTAATAACATAACAGCAACACAAGCTTCTAACAACAAGTAAATAATATTATCAATCTTGTAATTATTCTGGACACATATTAACTAAACAAAGTAGTACAATAAAAAATAAACAAAAATAGACAACATAAGTGACATCATTTCTGTAGATTATTCAAAAGATTTTTTCGTCACTTGAGGACGATAATGTACGAAGTTGATTTCAATACCAATACAATCCCATTCCAATCCAATGCAATACAATATCCATTCAAGATCAAAACTTGTCTGGATGGATATTGTAGATGGAATCATCAGTTGCAGAAAAACTTCAATGAAAACGATTCTCTTCATCGTTTTCATCCCTTCTTGATTCAGGGTTGTGGCAGATTAATAATGTCATCACTTTCTTCGTCACTCCCGAGTCACACCTCGTAGAAATTTAATATAGTATAAGTATTCTGGGTATAAGAGTCCAAGCTGGCGATAACGAACGCAAACTAAGATGATACTTATTTCTTGAAACTAGTGAGTCCTGGAGGGTTGGATTAGACAAAGGAGATTTTAACAGTGACTCTGGTGAATCAGTCACAACATCTTCTATTTTTTTTGTTAAAAAGATGATGGAATGATGATGGAAACATATTTCATCAGACCCGTAATCAGTTATATGGCGTATAAACAAAGTACCCTTGGACGTAAATGTGGTACCTTTATTCGAAATGGCAGACATATGATCGTAATGTGCCTCAACAACAGGTAATATTTGGAATTTTTTTTTATAGGATAGGGTGACAAACGAGCAAACAGTCCACCTGATCGTAAGTGGTTGCTGTGGCTCATATACATCTACATTTATCCTCATTTGCGTATCAAAATGCAGATACGTTGTCACCCGTGAGAATTAAGATGGAATGCCTCTTTGCCAGTAAAAAGGTTCTCCGGTTCTCTACACTCTACATACGAAACACAGCAGTGTTAAGCTGTTATTTTACGCTGGTATTCTGTGAGAGCGTGGTCCTTTCCCGGTCGAGCCGACCCATTTGTGCTACAACTATACTACTAATATAGCTGTAGCATGGCTCTACCACGTATAATATGCAGGTCCCTTGTAAACACGTAATTTTGATTCGCAATCAGAGACGTATCGCCCAACTACTACTTGAGCATCTCCTGTTCTCTTGACGTATCTTCCCATGCCGACTCGCGCGCCTTTTCGCGATTTTTGTAGCATTCTCATCTTATAACTAGCTAAACAGTTTTTAAGTAGCAAAATCCTCTCTCTTAAATATTTCTTTTCTACTACTTTGTTATTTTTTGAATTGATTTAAAAAAAGAAAAGTTACCCCCACACTAGGATTTTCTCTTGTATCGTGGAGGCAGTTTACAAACATAAATTGCACGAGGACAAACATCCGGACCCAGAACAATTAATTATTTGTAGGCCATACAAATACTTGATCCGTGCGGGATTTGAACCCGCGGCCCCAAGCGCAACAACTCACTGCTAAGCCACTGCGCCACGGAGCCGTCAACACAAAGATTATTTATAACACCACAACTATTTATTTATAAATATGCTTGACTTTGAGTGAAGGTCATGACAAATTATTGCTGAGAGTAATTGCACTGACCCTTTGTTTCTGTGAGATGAATTTAATATAATTAGAATAGAATACTTATAAATCATTTTCCCCCCACATACACATTCAATCAATATGACACCTACATACAGTATCTAATTCTATCATTTAAACATATACATGTTAATTATATTGTTTTTAATTTAAAACTCACCTTCAAGATACAAAGTTGGAACAGCTGTTATGGTTAAACGATGACCAGTAGTTTTGTAATTCGATTCAAAGTGATAATCACATATTTTTTTTGTAGTGATAATTTTCATTGGTTCGATTCTTTTTAATCTATTTCCAACTTTCGACATCCAAATATAGAACATGTCAGCTCGCTTTACGAGATGAGGGAACCTATGCACATATGCACCTCAAAATGATCATTTTTTGTTAGTATATGTATAATAGTGTGAAATTGTAATTGCAACTAACCTTCCCACAATTTGTTTTGATTATTTTAAAAAGGTTGACCGCATCCGTTGAACTATCACTTATACACATCAGTATCATTGCTGGTTTCCGAAAAGGCTTTAGTACCATAGACCACATACATACCCTTTGGCAAATTGTACAGAAAACCGAGGAGTTTAATCTACCATTATGTCTTGCGTATGTCGACTATGAGGAAGCCTTTGATTTCATCGAAATTTGGGCGGTGCTGTAGTCTCTTCAGCGGTGCCAAGTTGACTGTCGGTATATCGAAGTGCTGACGTATTTGTACAGTAGGGCTACTATAGAGAGGTTGAAGACAAGGTGACGTTATATCCCCGAAAATCTTAACCGCTGCAATAGAAGACGCTTTCAAGCAACTGGACTGGAAATGATACAGTATTAACATCAATAGCGAGTACATCATTGACATTCGAGAACTCACTCACTGGAGGACCCAAGCACTATGCTCAACGACCTCATACTGCCTCTCAACAGAGAAGTCTTAATGAACATGGACAAAACAAAGATCACGTGTAACATTCAAGTTACACCTATGCCGGTAGTTGTTAGGAGTACTAAGCTCAAAGTTTTTGATGAGTATGTTTACCTGGGACAAATATTCCGACTAGGTAAGTCCAACTTCGAACGAGAGGTCAATCGACGGATTCAACTGGGCTGGGCAGCGTTCAGGAAATTACAACACATCTTCTCATCAGATATACTTCAAAACTTGAAAACAAGATTGTACAATCAGTGCGTGTTGTAAGTGATAACTTATGGATCTGACACGTAGTCCTTCAATGCTGGCCCTATGAGGAAGCTCAAGATCGCTCAGCGAGCTATGGAGAGGGCTATTCTCGGGGTCTCTCTGCATGATAAACTTAGAAATGAGGATCCGCAGTAGAACTAGAGTGACCGAAGAATCGACAACCAATGGCGAAAAAGGTTCTCGAGTGGCAGCCTCGTACCGGTAGGTGTAGTGTAGGGTGACCCTCCACTAGATGGAGTGAAGACTTGATAAGACATGCGGGAAGTTGATGGATGCAGGTGGCTCAGGACCGTGCTTTGTGGCATTCCTTGGGGGAGGCCTACGTTCAGCAGTGGACTTGTGAAGGGCTGTAATGATGACGATGACAACAAGTATTGGGTGTGGTCTACACTGTGGTTAAAATTAAGTTACAAAACATATAGGTACGTGTTTTACATGTATTGGATATTTTTAACTTTATGTGACCCATTCATTCCTACAGTTTTTATTTGCTAAAAGGTTTTATAATTTGATGGAAAGGTTTTTGTGTTTGTTTAAAGAATAGTAAATGGTTTGAATCAATCTCGTTAAGTGCTATTGAACTGAACTTTATTGCCTGTATAGCGATGTAGAGCGAATGAGAATTGAGATTACTCTGCGACCATGGTTTACCTACTAACACTGTTGGCGTATCGCATAGATAGTCAAGGATAATGGATTTATAAATTTGATTAATTCGTTTATATTGTATTAAGTTTAATTGTTCGTTGATGTCACGTCCTTTAATATTTTTAATTATAACAGAATGACTTCTCGTTTCTCTTGAATCTCTTTTATATATTTCTAAAATTATTGCCCTCTTGATGTTTTAAATACCCGACTTTTTTATGCCAAAAGTTGAAAGAAAGTAAGACCTCGGGAGAGTAAGAATTTAAGACCTTAAGAGAGAAGGTAGATAAACGTGGTATCGAGATGCGTAGTAACACTTGATATTTCAAAAAAAAAGCTGAGTTTTTTTACACCCCACCATTGTATTAAAATAAATTTAATGAATGAAGTTTATCTTCTTTTTTTATTCAAATACTTCATAATTTATCTGAATCATTTAAAACTATAGAAGTTGTGATGCCTTGACATATTAGGACCTAAATATTGTAAAGCAAATTATTATATTGCTAAAATATTCTTATGATTAAACAAATTTTCTTATCTTCTGTAGAATCGCAGCTCGATGCTGCTGTGTTTCGTATGGTGAGTGTAAAGAACCGGAAACCCCTTTTTACTGGATACGAGGTATTCCATCTTAGTCCTCACGGGTGACAACGCATATGCAATTTGATTCTTAATCGAGGATAGATGTAGATGTCTATGGGCTACAGCATCCACTTACCATCATGTGAGCTGTATGCTCGCTTGTGACCCTTGTCTAATATATAAAATTAATGTTTCTTTGTTCGTATTTTATGCGCTGTCATACCGCTCATCAGATTGCGGTAAAACTGTGTCAAGTTATTGCTTGCATTTGCGCGAAGGTTATAGGCATAGTACAGTTAACTTACAGTAGGTGGCGCGCGATCGTACAGACTATTTGAAAGTTAAATATCATGCAACTTTAATGACTTAAACAATATAACTCTTCCAAATTTAAAACAATATTTCCACAATTATTTCTTTTGCGGCTGCAACGTACCGGGTACCAGAGTTCTATATAAAAAAGGATTTATTAATAACTCCACCACTTATCACATATCGGATCCAGATTTTATGATTTTCTTTTTTAAAACTAAAGCAACATATTATTTATTTAAATTAAACTATTTTTTTTACGGATTTTTATCGCGTTTAATTTAACTTTTTAATTCCTAGAGTAGATATACTAAAAAAATAATTAGTTTCATTTAATGTGTAGTCTTCGCGTAAATGTGAGAAATCATTATATTATTTATTGTGAGCTAGCATAGCTATGAGCTATCGTCTTGACAAGTAAATATATATTCTGAATATGGCCTCAATCGGTCAAGTCGTTCAAAAGTTAGACGGTTACCAACAACAGAATTACACAAAACACTATTACTCTCTACCGTGAGAATCTACGTCTAAAAATAACAAGTATTGAAACAAGCTGTTACTGTAAGTACGTAAGTTGAAATCTCAAAAAAGAAAAACCCGATATTTGATGTGGAGCAACCCGTTCTGAGCGGAAATATTCATTTATAGGATCCACCACATAGAATAAATAATGTCCATCGACCTGCTTTTTCCAATGTGCTGGAGAGCACCTACAAATTGTTTAAGAGTTTGTAGGGACAATCCTCGTTTCTACATACCTTTCACAATAGTTTCTTATTGCAGTTGCTGCATTCTGATGACATTCTACGTAGCTTGAAATCATGTCAGCGTATTTAGCCGCCAAATAGAATTATGTTGCAAATTGCAATATAGCAAATCCACATTTAATTTTAAAAAAAACCTCCTATTTCGTAAGGGTTCTTTTCACGGTAAGTTTTAACACTCATGAGTAAAATAACTAAATACATCATTACGCGAGCGTAGCGAAAATTTAATGTTGATATTGATACACATTCCATTTTAGTACACTAGGCAGTAGGGATCTAATGTATTTCTTAGGACATTGGATTGGAGTCCAATCATTACATTGAACAGGAGGGATCGGGAATCCTCGGGTGGACCACGCGTGGAACAGGATCCGCAGCTTTCTTTTGTAGCCATTACAATAAGTTGCAAATGGAAAATATAACTTTCTCGTTTTAATTTAATTAATACGTCTTATTATGTGTATCAGCCGTGTAGTGGCGCTCAAGAATATCCACTACCCCATATCTTCCCGTGGGTGTCTTAAAAGGCGACAAAGGGAGGCAGGCAGGAGATGGGCAGCAGCATCTTCCTGATAACAACAAACTTACAATAAAAAAAATGCAGTTGCCAACCCACTCGCCAAGCGTGGCAACTATATAACAAAGTAACAAAGAAACGGCCCCCAGTCCCCGGCGGCCCCGCTATTCCTGGCTACGGTGGCAACCATGGTAACGGTGGGGCAGGGGGTGCTAAGAATCTTCGGTGGAGGTTCGGTTTCCACCTAAGACGCCTCGATCTGGCAACATACAACGCACGCACCCTGAGGACTGACGAGAAGATCGTGGAGCTGGAAGAAGAGATAGACAAGTTACGCTGGCATATTATAGGATTATCCGAGGTCCGAAGAGAGGGGGAGGACACGGTAATCCTCGAATCCGAATCCACTTGCTCTATCACCGGGAGGGCGACCATCTGTCCTAAGGAGGTGTCGGATTTATCGTCCACAAGTCTCTCGTTAACAACGTTGTTAAGATTGAGAGTGTGTCGACGAGGGTATTGCATACCTTATACTCAGAATCACCAAACGGTATTCGCTGAAGGTCATACAGGTTTACGCACCAACCTCAGCACACCCCGATGAGGAAGTGTAGGAAATGTATGAGAATATTTCTAGAGCCATGCATTCCTGCAAAACCCACTATACGGTGTTAATGGGAGACTTCAATGCAAAATTAGGCACAAGAGAGAACGGTGAGCTGAAAGTAGGGAAATTTGGAATAGGGCAACGGAACCCAAGGGGCCAGCAGCTGGCCGACTTCATGGAGAAAGAGGGACTCTTTATGATGAACTCTTTCTTTCAGAAGCGGCCCCACAGGAAGTGGACCTGGTCGAGCCCCGACGGTTCGACAAAAATGAGATTGACTTCATTATGATGACCAGACGACAACTGTTCATTGATGTCTCCGTGATCGCGAGGGTGAAAACTGGTAGCGATCACCGAATGGCTTACCATTCGGTGATCGCTGAGAGGCACACTAAATCTAAACGTTAAGTTGGAGAGGTCTTGTCTAATGAAGTCAACGCTCCGTCCCCCTCGTGCTCTGTTCCAGAGTCCCGAAACCTTTCAGCTCGAATTACAAAACCGTTTTCAGTACCTAGAAGACTGCAATGAAGTGGACGATATGAATGACAAGCTCGTGGAAACTGTCCATGCGGTCGGAGCTAAGTTCTGTAAGACCCGCCGCAGAAGAACACAAAAACTTTCCGATCACACTCTTAATCTCGTGGCTGTTAGACGGGAGATGAAGCTATATTCTTCAACAGTTTTGACAGCATACAGGCAACTGAACAGACAGATCTCCAAATGCATGTGGCGGGACTTACGCAACTTCAATACAGCTTGTATTGAGTCTTTGGCAGAGATCTGTCTGCCAGAAAGAGCCAACTGTCAAAGCTGAAGACCGAGTGTGGCAGCATCGTTTCCTGGGACACCTGAGATTTTGAGTGAGATTGAGAGGTTCTTTGGGCAGCTGTACACGTCATCGTTGGAGCCACACGCAAGTGTGAGTAACGATCCAAGAGCGAGTCTTATAGGACACTATTCCGAAGATATACCGGACGTCAGTCTGAGCGAGATTAGAATGGCTCTCCAGCACCTTAAAAACGGCAGGGCCCCAGGTGAGGATAGAATTACAGCGGAGCTTTTGAAAGCGGGTGGAAAACCGGTACTTGAAGTCTGTGGCACTACTCCGGAGGCATGGAGCAGAAGTGCGGTAGTCTTGTTCTTCAAGAAAGGCGACAACGCTCTCTTGAAGAACTACAGACCGATTTCCCTTCCGAGCCGCGTCTACGTGCTGTTGTCGAGAGTCATTACAAATCGTCTCGCACGCAGATTTGACGACTTCCAGCCTCCCGAACAAGCCGGTTTCCGAAAAGGCTTTAGTACCATAGGCCACATACACAACCTTCGGCAAATTATACAGAAGACAGAGGAATATAATCTGCCACTTTGCCTTGCGTATGTGGACTATGAGAAAGCCTTTGATTCCGTCGAAATTTGGGCGGTGTTGCAGTCCCTTCTGCGATGCCAAGTTGACTGTCGGTATATCTAAGTGCTGAAGTGTTTGTACAGTAGAGCTACGATGGCTATCCGAGTACAGAATCAGAGTATGAAACCTATCCAACTGCAGAGATGTGTAAGACAGGGTGACGTTATATCACCGAAACTCTTCACCGCTGCATTGGAAGACGTTTTCAAGCTACTGGACTGGAAAGGATGCGGTATTAACATCAATGACGAGTACATCACTCACCTTCGATTTGCCGACGATATAGTCCTTATGGCAGAATCGCTGGAGGACCTAAGCACTATGCTCAATGACCTCAATAGTGTCTCCCAACGGATAGGTCTTAAGATTAACATGGACAAAACAAAAATCATGTTTAACGTCCATATCACACCTATGCCGGTAGTTGTTGGAAGCACTAAGCTCGAAGTTGTTGACGAGTATGGTTTACCTGGGACAAATAGTCCGACTAGGTAAGTCCAACTTCGACCGAGAGGTCAATCGACGGATTCAACTCGGCTGGGCAGCGTTCGGGAAACTACGACACATCTTCTAACGAGACATACCTCAAAATCTGAAAACAAAATTGTACAACCAGTGCGTGTTGCCAGTGATAATTACGATTCTGAGACGTGGCCCTTCACTGCTGGCCGTATGAGGAAGCTCAAGGTCGCTCAGCGAACTATGGAGAGGGCTATGCTCGAGGTTTCTCTGCGTGATAAACTTAGAAATGAGGATATTCGCAGTAGAAACAGAGTAACCGACATAGCCCAACGGATTAGTAAGCTGAAGTGGCAGTGGGCCGGCCATATAGCTCGAAGAACCGACTACCGATGGGGAAGAAAGGTTCTTGAGTGGCAGCCTCGTACCGGTAGGCGTAGTGTAGGGCGACCCCTCACTAGATGGAGTGACGACCTGGTAAGATATGCAGGAAGTCGATGGGTGCAGGTGGCTCAGGACCGTGCTTTGTGGCATTCCTTGGGGGAGCCCTATGTTCAGCAGTTGACTTATGGCTTGCTGTAATGATTATGTGTTATTCAGTCAATTAATATATTTACGAATTTTCACATTTCAAAATAGCTCTATGAATGAATATTCACGAATGAGTCGACCATCGATTTTTGTTCCACGTCAAGAAATCTAAGTATAAAAAACTACAAAAGTACTGTGTTCTTAATTATTAATAATTGCTGAGAAAACGAAGATGCGAATTATTGCTGAGGTAACTAACTTGAGTGAAAGAGCAAAAGTGCTGTTCCGCTCAAAGTTTTTGACAATAATATGGCGGACGCTCGATCGTGATAATTATTTTCAATTCCAGAATAATAACAGCACTAGATAAACTGTTTTTCCATCTCTTTTTAGTTGCACTTTATCCAAGTGCGTGAACTCTTTAACTTTCGTTAAATATTGATTTGTTCTCCTAAAGTAGGTACTCATAAAGTACTAAGTAAGTGGGTAGTAAGTAAAGTGGTGATTGGTTGTATGATTTATCACATGATGTAGTCTCTCCCTACTTATGTGGGGAGCGGTTGCGTCAGCGAGTTGTATAAATAGCAGCTGTTTTGACTCGCCACTCACTTTGCGGTCAGCCACAGCAGAGTCTACTCACCTGAGGATGCCTCGTGTAGAGTCGAAACGTGTCGTATTATCGACGGTGAGGTAATGTCTCTTTCGTAGTGTAATGGTCTTGGGAGTAGTGGTCCTGGGGTTAGTGGTGACGGGGATAGTGCACGCAATGATTCAAATAAATAAGCAATGAATAGGGATGTCAATGACCTGGAATGATCGCTATCTGTCAACTGTCACTTGAAAATTACTGACTGAACTGAGTCTTGGTATTACTAAATCTACTGACGTCATAATTAGTTTCAAAAATAAATTAAAACCGTTCATTTCGCCAAAAAGCAAAGAGGACGTTATCTTGTCGCTGCCAGTGTGCTTCGTCATGCGATTGAGTGCATGTGCTTGTGGAGTGCTATTGTTTCTTTTAATAATTCTGTTTTTACGTGGTTGTTTCCTGTTAAATTTGTTGTTATCGGTTTTTGTTAAATAAACCACGTCAAACTAATCAGAAATGAATACCGGCAAAGGGAGATATTTTAAGACGATGATAACTTTAATTTTATTATAAGCAAATAAAATGCCGATTTTTCTTTAAAATAACGGTGGAATATTTTAAATACCAACAAAATACATGTTCTTTTTTTTTTAAAGGAAAACAGCAGTAATGATTACTAATTCAGAGTGAGATGCAGAGATGAGCAGAATTGAAAAGCTGGATTCCAATTAAAACGTTTATTTTATTTTTCTTCCTTGGTTTTTCTGTATTTATTTTTAAATAAATATTTCAAAAATATGTGTTGTGCTCCCTCTAACTGGTTTGAATTGACAGCTATAACGTCACAATATGGCGCTATGTCAGTCCTATTCTTATTTGAATCACACAGTAAGACACATCATTTAATTTGATTATGCGGTTCTTAGCAAATTGATTTTTTAACATCTTTAATATATTGGATTGCCGCAAAGTAACGTTAATCAAATTTAAAAAAACGACTTCAAAACTGAAAATAATAAAATAAATTTCCACATAATTGCGTTTTTCCTCGTCTTTCACTATGCATTAGTAAAGAATCTCTCGGTAGAGAATGGTGGTATGAATGTGTACGTGCACAGAACACTATACTCCTGGCGCAGCGCAAAGGAATGACTGAGTGTACATCTGGTAACAGAAAACAAAAATTGTTAGCTGAGAAACTAGATAATCACTATCCAAATCTAAATAATGTCACAAATTATTCAAATAAGTTTGAATTCAAAACGATTACGTAGGTACTACGTTTGTGTGAGCAATTCATCCTCCGAAGAGTTCTTAACTTCTCACATAACTAATAATACTGCTTAAGTGTTGTCGTGAAATAAAAATAGTGTGATTTAGACCGTCATCTAATCTCTGACGTTAGTTATTTTTTAATAGAACATTTTTGCTCGTTGTGTATGAAAGTTATGTCGAATTTCTAAAAATGCGATACCGAATATCCGTTTTCATTTAATGTCGTACATGAGCAACACGTCGTTTAAAAGGATTGTTATAAAATACTAAGCAAATTACCACTTCCCTACTGGCGAAGAAAACCTTCACCAGGAAACCTGCATGTCTAAGTCGTTATAATTATTCGAATACACATATAACTATTTCAATTAGTACTGCAGAAGAAGGCTCTCAAAACTGAGAGGAGGTCGTATTGTTTGAAACAACTGTAATTTTGTATAATATAATAGACAGAAAAATTATTAGTTACGTAAATTTTATCGTATGCACACAACCTGAATTCGTACCCCGTCGAAAAATTGTGCAATTTTTAAATAGCTATTCGAAGTGCTGATTTACCATGTGCTCGGCGGTAAAGGAAAACATCGTGCGGACACCTGCACGTCGGAATATAATTTTTCGAGGTCCTGTGAAGGCCACCATCATAAAAGGGAGTTGCGCGGCGTACTAACTGCTCCATAACTCTATCAGTAGCAAGGGGAGGCCTGTGCCCAGCCGTGAGAAGTCACTGTAACTTTCCATTTTTGTGGAAATGCCAATCTCATCTTCTTGCTGCTCAGTGACAATACTCTGTCGAACGACTGATGACAAAAAATCTATCCAAGGCTCCCAAATATCACATATTGATGATAACTAGCAGTATTAACAGTGAGGAGGTATCGGCTCTGCGTTCACCAACACATCTGCCTAGTGTGGTCACTATGGGCAAATTTCTCAAAGTACTGCATGGCAACAGGCACATTTTTAATGGTACCTTAGCCAGCATTGATTTAAAAAAGCTGTTAAGGCCGGCCGAATGACACATCAATAACTATTAAAAAAAATGTGCACCACAGGAAGGCAAATTTCTCTTTTTCCTATTAAACGGGAATCATAATTAAAAGATTAAGGAGCTTGCGCATGCGTAAATTCATTATCTTACAAATTAGGGAGAAAGTGTGATGCTTATCGAACTAGGCAATAAATGTACATTTATACTCATATTTTATGATCAAAATAAACGAACTAAGAAGCCAATAACATATAATTTTTACCTTTATATTATGACAGTTTCATCATAGGATAATTAATTAATTAGGTGTTTTAATAATCAATAACTCCAACAAGACAGTACTCAAAATAAAGCATAAACAAACATAAATGACTTCAATTGTTTGCTGCCTTATTGTTAACTTTAATTACGTTTTGAATTAATTTTGTAATTAAAACGGAAGCTAGAGCGCGCCGCGTGAAGTTTAAGTGGCTGGAAACGGATCGACCCTGAGCGGGGACGGAGTGGGGGCTGAGGGGCATTTAGATGCAATCTATGACTGGATTAATTAATTCTGAGGTGCCACTTATCTACTGTTATCATTTAATTGTGTTATATAAAGATTATATTTTGCTAACGACAATGATACAGCCTAACGTCCCTACTTCGAAGATTAGGTATTTTGCCGGGGCCGAATTTGTAAGTCGTATTGATATATCGTTAAATGTTTCATGAGGTGTGTAGGCATCACTTGAAGTGATGAAAATAACGTATTCAGAACGCTTTTCAAAACAACACTCTGTCGACGCTACATTATGCATGAAGCACTCCATTCGCTGATCCGCTCAGAAGTCCTGCTCGCGGCTCGTTAAGCGCTTACATTACGTACAAACATTGATTTTGAATGATTTATATAATTTGTAGGAACTGACTTTCACAAACGAATTCCTTTTTAATGTAAATAAGAATATTCTTGTTAAGGATAGAAACTTAATTAAGTTGTATTACACAAATTATCTTAATAAATAACACAAAAATGAAAATTAAATATTTACAATTATAATTTACATTAAGATTGTGTATATTAATAATTCATATTATGCTAGCTTCAGAATCACTTAAATTGTTGTACTCTTTAATACTTTTATTTTCATATGGAAATTCATACGTAATTATGTATAATTTATCTGTATAGATTTGATTATAATAAGTAGATAGTTAATCCATCCCTGAAAATATAGGCAAGGTAAGCATCGAGCATTGGCTCGTACGAAAAGGTAAGTCGGATGGAATGGCAAATTTGTCTTTACGGGGAAAAGAAATGTTATCCTATACATCGGTCTACATCACGGTCGATGCCCCCAAAAATGTTATTATAATATGTAATATAACCAGAAATTAATTATTTTCAGATTTTTCCTTTAACTAGTGCTGTGAGACCTTACATCTCGCCTAATTTTATAATTCCTATGTAAACAGGAAGTACCTTTTTGGACAAGTGAGTTCGAAATCATTCTTCGATCGTGATCGGAGATCGTATCTTTTAAATACTTAGAAGTTGTCTTAGAAGTTTAGAAGCTTGAATTTTTTACGCCTCTAAGGGACTATAGTCTTTTGTATTTGATATTAATTTCAACTTGACGATTTTACCCTTTCTTGAAAAAAGGTTCTTGATAGACGAACAGACACGCGGGCGGACAACAAAGTGGTTCCCTTTTTTCCTTTTGAGGTGTAGATCTCCACAAATTTGGTAATAAATAATTACTATAATAGCAATAACTTTAATTTAAACGATATAATTTGTACTCGAGATAGAACCGTGGAAATCAGTGGAAATGTATAGATAATTTTTTTATCTTCGTGTATCTTGTGGCTTGGAATTTAAAACTTATATACAGCAAGCCGTAACTTCACAATCTCTCGCGATTTAAAATTCGAGTAAATTCTGTTTATAATGTAATACAACGACATGATTTATTGGTTACAGGACTTGACAACGGATCTGTGGGTTCCGGGTTTAAGTACTAGTCGCTAACTTTTATTTAAAAAACACAACTTTGTGTTGCTTTGATACATCCGATATGGTAAATAGGTAGTTGTCCTCATTCGATATCAAAAAAATCAGTCTAGTAATTCGTTTGTTTTGTTTTCGTTATTTACATTGATGAATGAATGAGCTTGTATTTCGCAATCTTTTAAAACAGGCCCATCACTTTTCGTATTGTTATTATCTTTATTCTTCTGCTTCTTTAGTTTAACTTGTCATTATTTTAACTTTGAGTTATTCTTTGAATTTTAAAGTCTAAGCTTAAAGTTCAGTGACCTATATATTATGTAATTTGTATGCTAAATAATGTTAATTTATAATAAAACTTGAGATACTGACTTTGTGAATATGATTCGAAGAATTTAATTTTTAATATTATTAACAATTTAGTATTATTTATGGTCAACCCATGAACACGAACTTTAGAAAAGCAGGGGGAAATCAGAAATGTAATATTAATGCAACATCGTCCGGCAAAGTGCATTTCCTTAATCGATCGAATGCAAACATATTACTTTACCTACTGAGGAAATAAATAGCCTGTTATTAAAGACACTTATAGCAACACATATGTAGAAAGAGGTGCTTTTATCGGATGATCGAAAATAAGAGAAGTCGCTCAAACAAACTTACCTATTTCGATTGTTCGAATAAAAAATTATGCGACACCTCTACGACATTGGGAGGGAGTGGTATACATTACCGGAGTGGAAAAGTTAAAAAGCTTAAATGTATCTCGAGCGCGGCTAAAAGTGTCTGACAAAAGTTCGACTTTCATTTTAAAAAGCTCCATTACAAAACATCGAGATTCGCTTCCGCCACGCCGCGGAACTGACGGTGACTGAGAAGATGGAATTAAACTCGCTAAACTTTTCAATTTATTTTGTACGAAATCGAGCGTGGGTTCGCGAATGGGATTTGGTGAATGTCGCCATCGATATGTCGTAGAGTGCGAAGTGGGATGTGGTTTAGCGCAATCTTGGCGGACAGCAGCGATACGCGGGTGTGTTCGTCTACCGCGACCCAGTCCCTATCCCTAGTAATGCTTTTTCAATGCTGTGCGCAACGCTCAACTTGATTTCTTGTATATATTTTACTGTGTCTCACTTAATTGATACTTGAATATAAAATATTTTTTTTTAATAACAGACTTTATTTTAATGAGAACCATTAAACATGTACTTATCTTAACCTATAAGTAACAATGACAGGGTTACTATTTAGTAATAATAACAATGAATTTTAAATAATTTTTAGTTATAGAAGAAGAACACCGTTATTTGCAAGCAGAAAAAATATGAGATACTTAATGATTTCTTATATTTACGCGAACACTACACATTTTTAAATAAATCTAATTTTACGGATTTTATCGCGTATATTAACTTATTTTTATATTACCGACGTTTCGGGTGCTTTCCAGCACCCGTGGTCACGGGGGTCTGAGGTGTTTGACGCCCTGCTGTCATAGTTAGCGCGGCTACCTTCAGTTTTTTAATATTAATTTTTGGTTCGATTTACGCAGCATGAGCTTACAGTATCTTGAAGTCTAGCAGTGGTATACTTGGGTTTGGATTTGATTTTATTAATTATGGGATCCCAAGCAGATGGCAGCACCCATCCATCTTCTCTATTGAAATTAGGATGTTTTTTAATTTCAATATCCACGCGAATCATCCTTGGGAGGAATCGGTGTTCTTTTGCGAGGATTTGTGGTCTATCAAATCTAATGTAATGGCAGGGACGATCTTGAACATGTTCACAAACTGCAGACTTCCCGATACGTCGGTGCTTCACGTCAGCTATATGTTCTTTAACGCGGGTTTTAATAGATCTTTTTGTTTGTCCTATGTACGAGAGACCACATTCACAATCCAGCTTGTACACTCCTGCATCTTGTAGAGGGATATGATACTTTCACAATTTTACCATCTGACAAAGTAACTGCATTTTTAAACCACCTTAATTCCATAAACCCTAAAATACAATTCTCAATGGAGTTAGAGGCAAACAATACTTTAGCTTTCCTAGATGTTTTAGTCATCCGAAATCCTGATAACACTACTTACCATCCGTCAAGTGTCAAATCCCTCTACAAGATGCAGGAGTGTACAAGCTGGATTGTGAATGTGGTCTCTCGTACATAGGACAAACAAAAAGATCTATTAAAACCCGCGTTAAAGAACATATAGCTCACGTGAAGCACCGACGTATCGGGAAGTCTGCAGTTTGTGAACATGTTCAAGATCGTCCCTGCCATTACATTAGATTTGATAGACCACAAATCCTCGCAAAAGAACACCGATTCCTCCCAAGGATGATTCGCGAGGCTATTGAAATCAAAAAACATCCTAATTTCAATAGAGAAGATGGATGGGTGCTGCTATCTGCTTGGGATCCCATAATTAATAAAATCAAATCCAAACCCAAGTATACCACTGCTAGACTTCAAGATACTGTAAGCTCATGCTGCGTAAATCGAACCAAAAATTAATATTAAAAAACTGAAGGTAGCCGGGCTAACTATAACAGCAGGACATCAAACACCTCAGTCCCCCGTGACCACGGGTGCTGGAAAGCACCGGAAACGTCGGGAATATAAAAATAAGTTAATATACGCGATAAAATCCTTAAAATTAGTTTTATTTCAAATATGAGATACTTATCTAAACAATATTACTTTGTTGCTAAGACAGGAGAAAAAAAAGGAGCTATCTTGTTGAAATAATACCTGTCAACCAGGTGTAAACAGGTAAACTGATACAGTAATTTACCCTCATTCTTTTCCCTAAATAAATAAATGTGTAAATATAGATATTTTTATTGCCAATCCAATGGTATATGGTTGATTATTCAAATCGTGGCAAGACTAGTGATTGACATGATTTAACTTTTCAATAATTTTATTTTAACATAAAGCGTAACAGAGAACACTATATATATTATTATGTGCGGTAGGGAAGGATGCACGATAGCGAGCCTGATTAAGAGTAGCGACAGCCCTAGGCTATCTATGAATATCCCTACCGGCCTGTTTCTATCCGTGCATGCCCAGCCAACGAATACATTTACAAAATTTTTATATTTTACAAGCTTGCAACCCCTCCGTTTCGTCCACAATAAATCAAATTTTCCTGATAGCAAGTGTAGCGACCATCGTCCATGAACAACTGCAACACCAGGGAAATTGTAAGGTGCATTGCCGGCCATTTTAAAAGGAGTGAGCTCGTTCCTTGAAGGTATCTAAGTCGTATAGGTCCGGAAAAATCACACGTGGTAAACGATTTTACAAAGAAGTCTTGCGAGGGCGAAGACTCCTAGTAAAGCGCATAGTTATGGTGGACCGCCAAGGATCTAGATGATGTGGATGGTACCGTGGGTTTTGTCCCGATGTGCGTGCTGAACAATTTGTCTATTTTAACTTTTTTTGAAAAGGTAGTCAACCATGGTGTGGCATTTTCTATATATATATATACATATATGTGTATATGTTTTTCGATTGAGACCAATTTTATCAAAGAAAAGAATGACCGTAACCGGTAAAAGAAAATTAATTAAATAATTTTAATTAAAAATAACCTTGCCAAAACATAGGCTGTCAATCACCCCAATTTGTATTTATTTGTATATTTTATTATAAAAAAAAATATTTCATCAAGAAAAAGAATGAGGGGGTATTTTAGTAAGCCGGATCTTAGACTATAAATACAAGTGTTAGCAAACGTCACACAGGAAATATCTTAGAACAATAAGTAATAACATACACGATATGTAGTTAATATTAAACGTTTTACCGTGAGGTGGCAGCAGTAGAATTTTACGAACTGATAACGATGATGGTGATAATATTAAAAGTACAATGCGGCGGATGTTATCTGACGTTATATATATTTTTGGGACAATATTGAGAAGCATTTTCTTGTCTGAATTCATTTTAATTAAAAATCAAAACTCATTATCAACACCACCACCACTATCATCATCGTCACCATCATCATCGTGGTCGTCGTTATCATCACTAAAGCCCTTCACAATTCTACTGCTAAACATACCTATGGTTAGCCCCTAATAACGAAACATGTCTTTGCTGAACAAAGTCTCGAATTGGGGGCGACTAAATCTAGTCCAGTTTAATCCTCAGAAGACACAAGTTTGCGCGTTTACCGCTAAAAAGAACCCCTTTGTCGTATCTCCTCAGTTTCAAGGCACTCCCCTTCTTGTCTCAGCCAGTATCGGTATCCTCGGAGTCGACATATCGAGTGAAGTGCAGTTTCGTGGTCACTTGGAAGAGAAGGCCAAATTGGCCTCTAAGAAGCTTGGCGTGCTCAGCAGAGCGAGACAGTATTTCATGCCGGCACACCGCCTGATCGGCTCGATTCATTGGCACTGCGAAGAGATGTTGCATCCCTTTGCATTTTCTTTCGCATCTACCATGGGGAGTGCTCTGAGGAATTGTTCGGATTAATCCTAGCCGTCAAATTTCACGAACGAACATCGCGGCAGAACTCCCCATACCATCCACACCATCTGGATGATTGGCGGACCACCGCTGTGCGATTTAGAAGATGTTTTCTTCCTCGCACGACTTCCTTGTGGAATCGATTACCATCAGCGATTTTTCCGGACCGATACGACTCAGGGACCTTCAAGAAAAGAGCGTACTCCTTTTTAAAAGGCCGGCAACGCATCTGCGATTCCCTCCCTGGTGTTGCAGTTGTTCATGGGCGGCGGTAGTCACTTACCATCAGGTGAGCCGCATGCTCGTTTGCCCCCTCTCCCACAAAAAAAAAAAACACTACCGATGAGGCCACATGCATCCATCGACTTTCTCGTTGGTAACGATTATAAGCGAAATCTCAATGTACGCGTTTATAATATCTATGAAGACTGTAATGACTTGCTAACTTATTTACGTCGTGATTGTTGACGTAGCATCCCCAAATTTATATGTTATTTAAACGTGGTCATTACAGCCCATATCGAGTTCTTTGATTAACATGATTTGTGAACTTCTCTAGAAGAATACGTCTTCTACCAACCAATTGAATTAACTTGGAGAGCTCACATTGACACGAAATACGAAATATCAAGGGATTATAATTTTGGTAGTTGTGCTATATGTACTCTTGTAAAATATTTAATATTAATATGTATTATAATTACTTACTGTTTTTACTTTGCGTTTTGTTTTCTTTCAATAATTAAAAAATCTATTTATAGATTTTCTAATTTATAGAAACATACGAGTATTTACTCTTAAAAAGGATTCATGGTTTATAGTATCAAGTTAATTCGGTCACAGTTTAAAAAATCCACACGGGTACCTTCACACAGAGCAAAGTAAGTTGAATTTGAGAAGAGTTGTAAAGCTTTGGCTCTGAGATAGTGCTTTTAGACCCTAACCCCGGGGGTGATGCAGTAGGTTCGTGGAGCTTCTTAAAATGTTTTCACTTATGTATATATGGGAATACATTACCCGGCTCGGGTTACTTGAGGCGCACACTTACTTTTAACACAAAATTGAAGTGACGTAAAGCTTTCACTCGTCTCTCTTGTGAACGTTAAATTACATTTTATTTGAAATCCAAAATATCTACTAGCATGTACAGATATAATTTGCGACTACAGCCACAAAGAAATAATTTATAAAAGGTTTTAAAAAGAATCAAATTTCCACATAAATACAGCGAAAAACAATATTGCAATTTATGATAGTTTATAATTATCCAGGTACGTCTTCGTGAGAGCCCTCGTGATTGGTGAAGTGCTCCTTCTGAGCTTAATAACTCTGAGCAGTACAATATTTCTCAATATGTTCGCACTAAAATTTTAATTTTAATTTTTTTTTAAAACAATCATTAACTTTGACTGAGGTTTCAAATCTAAACTGTTGTAAAGGGTAATTAATACCGACAATTAGGCCAGTTAGACTGTAATTAGGCTATGCGGTTTTCGTTGTGGTTAGGAAGTATTATAATATGTATAATTTAATATTGAGTATCGAGTTTCGATGTAAATGTTTATATATAGTACACAACATTTTTTTTTATAGGATAAGGGTGACAAACGGGCACACAGTCCACCTGATGGTAAGTGGTTGCTGCGGCCCATAGACATCTACATCTATCCTCTATTACAAATCAAAATGTAGAAGCGTTGTCACCCGTGAGGACTAAGATGGAATGCCTCATTTCCAGTAAAAAGGGCCTCCGGCCACCTGCACTCACCAAGCGAAACGCAGAGGTAAACCTCTACTTCACGCTGGTTTTCTGTGAGGTCGTGGTACCACCCCGGTTCGAGCCGGCCCATCCGTGCGACAGCAAAAGCTGCCGCGTGGCTCTACCACTGTTAAAAAATTATAATATTAATCAATAAGAATAAAGGTAACAAAAAAGGTGTCAAAAAAATTAAATTAATTCCCTTTCATTTCTATTTAGATAAGGGCTATCTGCATAACCTCAAGGAGATAATAGATAGAGATAGAGTCTGTATATGTAGGTACTGAAAACAACATTACAAGCGACGATTGGAAAATTCACCTGTAATAAGTATACACACATAATTTAAAATAAAAAATTTTTGTACAACCGAGTTCAATATATATTATTAAAGATAACTCAAAAACTATTAGTCAAACCTTGATCCAATTTATATGATAGCACCAGCTTTCCAATAAAAAAAATCATCGAAATCGATTCACGTAGAACAAACAAGGTGTTTATGAGGTATAACACACATAAAAAAACATACAGTCGAATTGAGTACCTCTACCTTTTTTTTTGAAGTCAACTGGTAGAAAACAGAATTGTTTGCTTAAGGTACAAAAATATCAAAAAAATTATACCGAATGTAAGATGCATTTTTAACCTCCGACGAAAAAGAGTGGGTGTTTATGTTTAATGTGTGTATTTGTGTATCTGCGTGTCTGTATGTGGCATCGGAGCTCCCAAACGGATGAACTGATTTAAAGGTGACTTCATATAGAGTGTCCTGAGCTATGTTTTAAGAAAGTCTTTTCAGCCGTTTGAAGATAATCAACTCTATTTGTTTCGGGGATTTATAAGTTTTTAATTTAAGATACTGATTTAATAGCTTCGGATCAAGAAATTTCTACCTTAAAGACGAGTCAGATTGATGATTTATATAATTTTAGATTTTATAGTGCACTGGTGCTAGGTGATAGATGAGATGCCCTTTCACCTATTTCTGCCGTCAAATAGCAGTTTGTATCTTAGTTTTTTTTAAAGGATAGGGTGACAAACGAGCACTCAGTCCACCTGATGGTAAGTGGTTGCTGTGGCCCATAGACATCTGCATCTATCCTTAATTAAGATTCAAAATGCAGATGCGTTGTCATGGACTAATATAGAATGTCGCATTTCCAGTAAAAAGAGTCTCCGATTCTCTACACTCATCATAAGAAACACAGCAGTGTTAAGCTGCTATTTTACGCTGATATTCTGTGAGAGCGTGGTCCTACCCTGGTGGAGCCGACCCATTCGTGCTACAACTATACTACTAATATAGCTGCAGCATGGCTCTACCACGTATAAAATAGTTCTCATAGGTGACAACGCATTTGTAATCTTCTTTATTCGAGGTTGGCTGCAGATGTCCAGGAGCTTCAGTAGTCAGGCTAGGCTAGGCTAGTCAGGTACACTGACAGTGGTTATTCACAAATAAATAAACTTTTGCTATTTCAACAGTAATACTAAAACTCTAACAAAAAGTCTGGGAGTCAGCTGACCGAATCCTCTTTTCAATTTGTACCATATGCGTAAATATAGCTAAATGTATATAATATTGTTACAATTAATATCATAATTGTAAAAGTTTTATTTGTGTTTGGATGTTTTTATGTTTGTCTCTCAATCACTCAATAGCTGCTGAACAGGATGCATCTAGAATATGTAAATATGCGCGGTTTTGCTGAGCGAAACAACATTTAGAAATGTAGTGCACTAAAATAATTTCAGTAATAAAAAAATTAGCTTTTAATTAAACGCAAGTGGAGCCGCGGGTAAAAGGTAGTAGAGGATAAATGTAATTGACGTTCAAAACATTATTACAGAACGAAAAGAGCATTATGTATCTATAGCCCGTTGTGCTCACCACTACTAATAATCACTTAGTTTAATTACGGCTTTAATTACAGTCGATCTGGCCGGTTCAAATTACGTACTCTAAAACGCATTAGCACTTGACAGCTGGAGATTATCCGTCTAAGCGACAACGGCCGGCCGCGCGTCCGCCATGGAACCAACGTTCTAATGAAATTTAATGAGTCTTAATTGTTGACAACTTAATGAAGGAACTATTCCGATGACTTCCACAAAACTCTAGGCACAAAAAACAAACAACCGGCCTGCTTGTCTACTTCAGAAACTTTCCCATTCACTTATGTAAGCTAGAGCGGGCTTTCCTTTGTGTGCCATCGTCTGTATTTTCTTTATATGTAAGCTTTTAATGCGATTGCGTCGCTAAAAGGTTTTGTCATGTACATCAGAGTGCCCAACATTGTATCGTTGATACAGAAGGTAATGTTTGTGGTTGCAGTTTTTTCTTCTTTTATCTATATTTTCATTGTTACGAGTTTTTGATAGTTACTCGTATTAGCATAAGCAAATAATTTAAATTGTATTAGCTTCATATGAAATATATGGCGTTAATTATAACGTAACACTTTTTACTATTTTATGAGTACTTTTAAAGTAGACATCAATATGTCTGCGCTGCCCCAGTACAGTGAGTTTTTGGCGGACTTAGCACGTCTTTCGAAATATTTTTATTCCTCAGATATGCAGGGTTTCCTTACGATGTTTTCCTTAAGCGCCAAGCTTGTGGTAAATAAAGTGAAATTTACGGCGAAAGTTAGCCCCTGAGCTACCACGGCTCTTACTCCGTAACCCTATTAAAATGAGCAACGGAATGTATAGGGGTTGTGACTAAAAATATTTCAGTAAATGACTTAAAATATAAAAAAAAACAACATAATGTATGGATATTATATCAATATTTCATCAAATATCTAAAAATCTATGAAGAATTTTCTGATATAGTAAATAGAAGGACAATAGGTTATTTTAATGTCTTTAATTAAAAATAAAACACATTTCATAATGTTTTTGTTTTAAATAAAAATGTTTTTTAATCACCACACAAATTTTTTAATCATCATAGAAAATTAATATGGTAAAATTACTTCATTTATTCTTATAAAACTATTAATTCTAATTAAAATTGAAAAAATTCTTATAAAATCGAATTATTAATAATCAGCTTTGCCATCTACATTAATTACACACCTATATTAATTACTACAGTAATCTATGTTAATTACACATCGACATAGTCATACTTTAAATTAAATTGTCAATGCAATAAAAGAGGTTTCAATATGTATATAAACTTTTTATGGAAACTAAAAAGATTTTAAACTACACAGTTGTCATTATCATTTTTATTTTGTACTAGCTGTGCCCGCGGCGTAGCTCGCGTATACAGGTTTTACATAAAGAATTTGTCGTTTAGGTAAGAGAATATTAAACGATTTATTTCATTACTGTATCAATAAGTGGTAACAAAATAAATCATTATCATCAAAGTTCTAAGTCGTTTATGATAGAGCTTCTGTGTAAACGACGTTAGAAGTAGGCTTAGCCGGGGTGTACACAAAAAGGTTACGGGGGCTACTAACGCGGGAAAAAGCAACATAGAGTTGGCCATGTGCAAAACAGTCAGTACTGAGGTACACTCCTACAACGCGTAAAGTTTAACCTTGCGCTTTATTTACGGTCATCGCATAACACACACTCACTGTAACTGGGAACTGAACGCGCTTAAAACTGAAAGGAAAGTTACTTCTTAATAGAAGGTTTTTGGGCAGTGCTGCCAGATAAAAAAAACTCATTCAGCTCTAGGACAACACAAAAAGCGCTAGATTTCATGAAAACAGCGCTTTAAAAAAGCCCTAGATTTCGCGCTAAATTAACTACAAACAAAGTTTGTGTATTTTTATATAATCATAATAAAGAAAACAACATTAAGTTTTTTTTCTGGCAATATTTTTTTGATGTATCAATACTTCGCAGGACATCGACTTATAATTATAGCAATTGCTGTCAACAGTAGTTAGTACTGTACGAACAATAAAAATGTCATTAATTGTTTTAAAGTGCAATGTATTTCGCAACTTAGTTTCAGATGTCAGCATCTGATTGCGGTTGCTACACAGTTTCTTTGTGTTATAACTTCTAAGTAACTTTTAACTTAGCTGTGCTCTAAGCAACTGACTGAAACTGAATAAAGCAAAATAAATGCGTTGCCAAAACCATGAACGAAAACTTTAATAAAGGGGATTTCCCCGCTTATAGTCGTCGGTAAAAAAATCAAGTTGATCATCCTAAAGGGGAAGCCAGGAGATCCATAGCACAGGGTATCCTAGTTTGGACTCGTCTCCCATGCTTTTTGTTTTGTGGAAAAAATATGTTTGAAAATGATAAACTGCAAATTACTATTTGTGGGAAAAAATAATAAAGGTCATTATTATTATTATCGGTAATGTGGACTAACAGTGCTGCTATAAAAGAGTTAATAACCCGCTAGTCGCTAAAATATTGAAATGTGTGCTAAATAAAAAAAGTGCTAAATCTAGTTCCCAAAGCGCTAAAATGGCAGTTCTGATTTTGCGTATATTATAAATACAATATCACGACATTTCGTTGCGAAATTTTTATTTTTGGTCGGGTTCCGTTGTATGGCTTCGATGGATACAAATTTCTTCAGTAAATCTCAATAGAAAGAAAGAAAGAAAGGTTTATTCTCCAAAATGACGCCATCACAGATAACATAAAAAAGAAACACATAATTTACAAATAATATTGGCTATACAATACAAATTACAATATACTTCATATTACAAACTATACAATACCAATACTCATATGTGTCAAGGCGTCATCTACGATACGATTCATCGGCGAAAAATCTCAACACAGCAATTCAGAAAAGTTTGTAATTTGTACAACTCCATCTATTACGTCCTTTGTGTGAGAAAACATCCTATCTCTTTTTGTGTTTTAAGTATAAATATATTAATTATTATGGAACGTTTTTTTTACACAGAAATCTTTTTATTACTATTTCTGAGATTTTATGGCGCCATTGAACAAATTCGAACCTACATTTCAAAATAATAATCATTACTTTCGATAGAATTAACCAATTTTAATAAAACAAAGATTAAATGTAACTCGAAGATACGCTTTATGATAATCTTAACGATTTCTTTGAAAATAAAAGATGTTTACTTTAGACGTGATGCGTTCATATAATAACAGACAAATAGACAGACAGACAATTCTAAAAATTATAAAATGTTCTTATTTAATTATTTTCAGTTCATCATAATGATTTTAGCCACCAAAATATATATACAATGTACAGAAAGAGACACAACATGTTATCATCATTTTTATTATATGTATATATTTAAAGAGAGATGGCGCTGCTAACATCATCAATTCTAAAAATAAAAGAGATTAATTGACGCGATTGATACATTATATAAAACGTAAGAGAACTTATAAATCAGTGCCTGCACAGTAAGCAAAAAATAAAGTTTGACTCTCGCCAAAACCAATGCAATTGTTAATAGCTCTTTTAAAATTTGATTTACCACATAGAGTACTCGGCGGTAAAGAATAAATTGAGTTTGTCAACACGCAGTAGGGCAGCGAGTAATATAATAAAGATTAGCAGTAAATATGAAAACTCTATCTACAGGAAAAAACCACATTTGCAATTGCATTGCATTTTCACAACACCACCATCTATCGAAGAAATGGGTTAACTATTGTGCTTCAGATTTAGTTAATAAGGTTAATATATTTTTGTATAATATATTTAATACGTTCTTTATTACTTTTGTTTACTGCGTTTTAGATATACATAATTATATCATTATTTTACATAATTTAACTATGATTTATGATATGATATTAGTTTAAAATGCACTTGATGACTCAAACAAAGCCACCGTTGAGCAAATTCGTACCTATACTTCCCTACCCATACTTCAGAATATTTATCATAACTTTTGATGGAATGAACTGATTTTAATGAAATAAAGACTAAATGTAACCCGAAGATACACTTTATAATTTCCTTAACAATTCTTATGATATAAATTAGTACTTTATACGTGATACGTTAACAAACAAACAGACAGACAGACAGACAGACAGACAGACAGAAAATTCTAAAAATGGTAGAAATGTATTTAATTACTTATTTTTAGTACCCCTCAATCACTTTTATTACAAAAATATTAAATGTACAGACATCTGCTATTTACAGTTTTATTATATGTATAGATTTATTCTATATTGCTATACCTACTTCAAATTCTCACCACTCCATGGGTTGACTGGTAGAGAATGCCTCACGGCATTAAGTCCGCCCTTTGTATTCTTTTAGATTAAGGAATGCAATAAAGAATAAATAAATAAATAAAGTTGTAAATAATTTAGGATTAAGGTATCCCTAGATTCTGTTGAAGTGTGTATATAAGACATTTTTATATTAACATACTTTACATAGCCGCTGCTGCCTTTCCAAGAATGTACCGAATGTAAGATGTTGGGTAGTCGGCTAAGAGCTGATATCCTGGCACTGGCAATGCTTCTGACCATTACCAGCCCGTGATTTTTAGGTTTTTATTTAGGTTAGACGTGTGCGTTGCTGGCCAAATTTTGACATGTCTTCGATGATTTGGTAAATGAAAACTTCGAGTTTGTGTGATGCAGGTGGAAATCAAATTGATACGTGAGCAGTATAATAAAATTTGTTTCTTTTATATCTGGATTTTTCGAGAATGCTCCGAATACAACTACATTTTCTATGCCATAGTGATCTATTTGCATTGGAGGAGTTGTGTTTTTGTTTGTCACCTTTACTGAAATAAAATGGCTTGGGTCGTTTTGTAACAAAATAACATAATACCAATTAAATTTAATTAATGTTTCTATTTTTACGAATAACAATGGCATGTAGCAAGTTTTTTGTTAACTGATTTGAGGCAGCAGAGTGGTGTCATCTCGGAACGTTCCAATTACCGGGAGTTGAGGAGGGACGCGGGACTATGAGGGGGGAGTGTGCCGGGGTGCGAATGATCCATTTCGAAAACTAATTTAGAGTTGGCAACTAAACAAAGAGCACTCCTCGCAGATAATAATTAACGCCTGTGGTAAAGTTCTACTAAGTCTGCCGGTTGAGTCCCGCTATGGTACTGGTATCTAGCACAAAGTTAATTGAATGTATTTTTCCCGTGAATAATTAACTTTTTTTTAATCAATTGATAAGTTGAATATTACTTTTTAATAATATACCAGACCTATTATGTGTAACATATTGTGTGCGATTTGATTTCTTTATTTTATGTGATTTTTCATATACTGACAAGATAAAAATATTTTCTTTATTTATAATGTTACAAACGTTACAAGTGTTCTTTAAGTATACATATTTTAATACGCAAATATTTTAAACAATTATTATTAGGAGCATGATCCAGTTTATTAAGAAGTTCTTGAAAGCTTTCAGTGTGCATGCGGTGGGACTTACGCAACTTCAATACAGCTTGTATTGAAGAAGCATTTGAGTGGAACCAAGGCTCCAAAGTCTTTGCCAGAGATCTGTCTGCCAGAAAGAGCCAACTGTCAAAGCTGAAGACCGAGTGTGGCAGCATCGTTTCCGGGATACCTGAGATTTTGAGTGAGATTGAGAGTTTCTATGGGCAGCTGTACACGTCATCGTTGGAGCCACACGCAAGTGTGAGTAACGATCCAAGAGCGAGTCTTATAGGACACTATTCCGCAGAAATCCCGGACGTCAGTCTGAGCGAGATTAGAATGGCTCTCCAGCACCTTAAAAACGGCAAGTCCCCGGGCGAGGATGGAATTACAGCGGAGCTTCTGAAAGCGGGTGGAAAACCGTTACATGAAGTCCTTCAGAAGCTCTTTAATTTCGTCCTCCATGGTGGCACTACTCCGGAGGCGTGGAGCAGATGTGCGGTGGTCTTGTTCTTCAAGAAAGGTGACAACGCTCTCTTGAAGAATTACAGACCGATTTCCCTTCTGAGCCGCGTCTACGTGCTGTTTTCGAGAGTCATTACGAATCGTCTCGCACGCAGACTTGACGACTTCCAGCCTCCCGAACATGCCGGTTTCCGAAAAGGCCTTAGTTCCATAGACCACATACATACCCTGCGGCAGAATGTACAGAAGGCAGAGGAGTATAATCTGCCACTTTGCCTTGCGTATGTGGACTATGAGAAAGCCTTTGATTCCGTCGAAATTTGGGCGGTGCTGCTGTCCCTTCTGCGGTGCCAAGTTGACTGTCGGTATATCGAAGTGCTGAAGTGTTTGTACAGTAGAGCTACGATGGCTATCCGAGTACAGAATCAGAGTAGGAAACCTATCCAACTCCAGAGAGGTGTAAGACAAGGTGACATTATATCCCCGAAACTCTTCACCGCTGCATTGGAAGACGTTTTCAAGCTACTAGACTGGAAAGGATACGGTATTAACATCAATGGCAAGTACATCACTCACCTTCGATTTGCCGACGATATAGTCCTTATGGCAGAATCGCTGGAGGATCTATAGTACTTAGGGTTCAATGATCTCAATAGTGTCTCCCAACGGATAGGTCTTAAGATGAACATGGACAAAACAAAGATCATGTTTAACGTCCATGTCACACCTATGCCGGTAGTTGTTGGGAGCACTAAGCTTGAAGTTGTTGACGAGTATGTTTACCTGGGACAAATAGTCCGACTAGGTAAGTCCAACTTCGACCGAGAGGACAATCGGCAGATCAACTCGGCTGGGCAGCGTTCGGGAAACTACGACACATCTTCTCGTTAGATATACCTCAAAACCTGAAAACGAAATTGTACAACCAGTGCGCGTTACCAGTGATGACTTACGGATCTGAGATGTGGTCCTTCACTGCTGGCCGTATGAGGAAGCTCAAGGTCACTCAGTGAGCTATGGAGAGGGCTATGCTCGGGGTTTCTCTGCGTGATAAACTTAGAAATGAGTAAACATTTTCTTCCCACAAAAACTAAAATCATGCTTGTCCATTCGCTCATATTACCCATAATTGATTATGCAGATGTGTGTTACCCAGATCTGGCCCAAGATCTTCTGAACAAACTGGAACGCCTTCTTAACAACTGTATACGATTTATTTTCGGGCTTCGTAAGTATGACCATATTTCGCAATATAGATCTAAGCTAAATTGGCTTACAATCCGTCAGAGGCGCAATTCCAGAATATTGCTTGTTCTTTTTTCCATTTTAAATGACCCATCTTCGCCTTCTTATCTTAAGAGTAAATTTCACTATCTCTCCTCATCTCATGATAGGGTCCTACGTTCTTCTTCTAACAACAAAATCTGTATTCCTGTTCACTTCACCGAGTTCCATGGCAACTCCTTGACAGTTCAGGCTACACGCCTTTGGAACTCCTTGCCCGATGACATCAGAAAAACATCCAACAAGTATGTTTTTAAAAAATTGGTCCGTAACCATCTATTGAAGACAAAGCATTTTACTTGATTCATCCATTTGATATGTATTGCTAAACAGACGCATATATTCATAGGTATTTGTATATACTAATTATATATTATGTATTAAAATATGTGTATTTGTATGTATATTTGTAAGTATATATTTGTATATATGTTTGTATACGTCATATATGTATAGTTTATTTATTAGTAAATTGTATGTATTATGTAGTTAATTATTATTTTGTGTACTGTTATTTTATTCTATATTGTCGCACCTACGTCAAATTCTCACCACTCCATGGGTTGACTGGTAGAGAATGCCTCAAGGCATTAAGTCCGCCCTTTGTATTCTTTTGTTTTAAGGAATGCAATAAAGAATAAATAAATATATCCGCTGTAGAACCAGAGTAATCGACATAGCCCAACGGATTAGTAAGCTGAAGTGGCAGTGGACCGGCCATATAGCTCGAAGAACCGACAATCGATGGAGAAGAAAGGTTCTCGAGTGGCAGCCTCGTACCTGTAGGCAAAGTGTAGGGTGACTCCCCGCTAGATGGAGTGACGACCTGGTAAGACATGCAGGAAGTCGATGGATGCAGGTGGCTCAGGACCATGCTTTGTGGCATTCCTTGGGGGAGGCCTATGTTCAGCAGTGGACTTATGAAAGGCTGTAATGATGATGATGATGATGATGATGATGATGAAAGAAGATAAAAATCAGTCTCGTTCTTATAAAGAGAAGCCTAATTGAGCTATAGACTAACGTATAGAAGAACGTCGTGATTGACAACTTTAAAAGGATGTATGAAGTCTGGGCTTGCTAAAAACATCTTGACGGCATTAAACCATTTAATCAATGTCGTTTGACAAAATAATAAAATATTACAAATCTATGTATTATGTGGAACTTGACAGCTGAAAGTTCAGCCGATCAATGGTTAAACCTCAGGGTTAATCTTCTGAGAATTAAACCTTAGTTTAGGGAGTAGCCGTAGCGTTTATTCCCGATACACACAACACACGAAAACAATCGTCTATCACTACGAAACTCACACATAACAATTTTACTTACACATAGACTCATTATAACAGTACTTATCGCTCGGTGACACCGACAACTGGGATCAGTCGCTCGACCGATCTGCATATATTGTATGAGGGCGAGCGGTTTGTGTTGGTAAACAAATCCGAAACAACACGACCGTTGTTATTGTAATTTTTAAGTTTTAAAAAAGTAAATCGTAATAATGAAATTAAAAACTAGTTTTATATGAAAGATAACACCATCTTTTTGTTCCAATGTGCCTAAGTAATCCCTTTTTTAATCAAAATGGCAGCACAACACACAGGAAGAACTAAACCTAGCTCTCTGACTGTTGCTTTCTTTAACGCAAACGGCAATACAATACAATACAATACAATACAATACTCTTTATTGTACACCAAGAAAAGATAACAACATCAAAAATAAAAAATAACAACTATTGAGGGAAATAAAAAGGGCGGTCTTATTGCTACATAGCAATCTCTTCCAGTCAACCCAGAAGAAGAAATAAATACAAAATAAGAAAAAGAACAATGGGTAGGGTGCACTAAAATAAAAAATAAAAATAATAAAGACAAATAAAAATAAAATAAAGATACAAACTTATGCATTAAAAAGATAACATTATTCAGGCAGATCAATGACCATAATTAAGCGGAGGAAGTGAGAGGAGTTAGAGAGACAAATAGTATTCTTTAATCTGTTTCTGGAATACATTTAAGGATTGAGCACTTCTAATTGACTGGGGTAAGGAGTTCCAAAGTCTTACTCCAAGAACAGAGAATGATTTGTCATAATAAGTCGAGGAGTACACAGGACATTGGAGGGAAAGATTTTCTTTGGATCGTAAGGAAAAATTATGACAGGAGCTGAGAAATCTAAAACGTTCTTTAAGATAGGAAGGACTAGCTATATTAGATAAGACGCAGTAGAGAGCAGAAAGCGGCATCAGAGATCAAAAGGAAGAAATCGTGTACTTTTTACGCGATCATGATGTCGACATCATGCTAGTGCAGGAGACTTTCTTAAAACCTACCATATTATGCGGCTTCACGGAGAGACTTAACTTCGAAGTTATCGCTCCCGAGAGCTCAACTCACTACCAATTTATAAGGTAGTCACCAACCGGACGTCCATGACGTAGCTATTCTAAAAGACATCCGGCTTAATATTAACTCGATCGAAACTTTCGTCGAACTATGCTCGGACCATAAGCCGGTCGTATTAGAACTGGGCCGGTCGGCGGGTGAGGTCCCTCAGACCAAAATCATCGTTGACTGGCGTAAACTCAAGGTCAAACTTGAGTCTATGAACTCCCAGCATTTAGACTCCATACCGGACAAGATAGACTCACCGGAGGAAGCCAATAGGGCGATTAGCGCCCTATCGACTCACCTCACAGCAACTGTCGAAGATTGCTCCCGTAAGTTTCGTGTGTCGAGTGATCGGTACACAAAGCTTCCGGCAGACGTTCGACGGCTGATTAGAGCGAAAAACACCGGCATTTTTGTTAGACGTCGATTCAGCAGCGCAACTAGATATAGTCTAGTGAGCAGTACGGTTAAAACTATGTAGTTTTATTGTACGCATAGGACTGCGTGGATTTATACTTTGACAAAGGGAAACGGCTGCGTATGGCTACTCCCCTCTGGTCCACCGGTGGTTCGTGTTTTTCTATGTAAAGTAATTTCATAGCAGGTTTACCGTCTTTTTACTACACTCTATATTAGCTTGACCTGAATATTATAACTCAGTTTAAGCCCATACTTTCAGATGTCTGAATGATCTCAAATTTCACAGACTTCTTAATAACCGATTACAATAGGATAATTTTAAGTCTACGACCTAGTATTCTAAGTAGGATCATCGCAGCTCATGAGCAACGCGTATTGTTTAATTTTTCTAAAACTCTAATACTTAATACATTTAACTAAATCGGTAAAGCTTAATATTGAAAGTTCACTAAAATAATTAAGTAATGAATAATTTTGAACCATAAAGCATATATTTATATAATACGTATTTTTCTCGAATTCTACGTATTTTTCTCAGATCTTTTTAGAGAAGTGTACATAGACCTGATCCATTTTGAAGAAAGATCTCATGGTTTCAGAAAGATAAATATAACTATCTCGTTTTCGCTAGATGGAGCAGTGTCAAGAGTGCGACGACACGTTTTGATCTACAATTACCAATCCGCTTTGTAAACGTGGTGATTATTCAATCTAAAATAATCCTCTCTACAATAAATCTCTCTACAATAAAATATAAACCTACTCCCATAAAGGCGGAATTTTACGGATATTATTTAGGATATTATTTGATTGATATTGATATTATTTGATTGATGGTTGATATTATTTTGATATTGATATTATTTGATTGATGATTGACATTATTTAAAAAATATGTTATGTAAATTAATTAAGAGGCCATATTACAATTTCGACTTTTATTCCGCAATTTATAAGAACTGACGACGCTAATAGAATCGTGAATAAGGTTCCTATGGATAATACTCTTAATGTAATAGTATCGGTATTGGACCTTCGAAACCATAAAAGGACAATCTAATTTCTTTAGGCTTTTCTTTGCAGGTCGTATTGGAATTTAAATTATATATAAAATTAGCTTTTTACCCGCCGCTTCGCTCGCTTGGGCTTCTATTTAGGAACAAACATCATTAATACTACTCTGTGGCAAAATGATCAAATTTGGATCTTTTGTAGAGTCACTTCGATGTCTGTGTCCTTATATCTCATTCTTTATGTCACATTGTCTAATTCTCAGAGACTATTGAACGTAGAAAGATTGAAATTTGGAATAGTTATCTATATATATGTAAAGACAAGTCCTGACTCACTCATCAACGCCCAGCCCAAATCCTTGGACCTAAAAAGCTGAAATTTTGCACAAAGTTTCCCTTTATGATGTATACAAGGAATAAGGAATGATATTTCAAATTCAGGGGTAAAATGGTGGCTCAAAATTAATTATAATTATAAGTTTTCAAACTTCAAATACATCATTATAACATTAATTTGAATTAGTGTTCTATTTGTGCTGGAGTATACTTACTACAATTTGTACCATAATTTTCCCCAATTCTCATATTAATGTGGAGCACTGCAGCTCTGTTAAGTCTATCAAGTATATTTGTAAATACGTGAACAAGGCTAGTGATCAAGCACCCTTTACTATAGAGAATGGGAAAGATGAGGTGAAAATGTACGAAAGCGGCCGGTACATAAGTAGTACCGAAGCAGTTTGGAAGATCTTCAGCTTTCCTATTCATGAAAGGTTCCCTTCCGTCTTAAATTTGGCTGTTCACCTTGAAAACTGCCAACGTGTATACTTTACCTCTAATAACCTGTCAGAAAAAATAAAGAGTCCACCTCAGACAATGCTGCTAGCGTTTTTTGAAATTTTCAAAACGGACAATTATGCCAAGACACTACTCTTGTCTGGACCAAAAATAAATTTTCTAGAACGAAAAGAGGGCAAGTTGTAGAGGGCTGGCCCGAAGTAACAAAAGAGCACGTTCTGGGTAGGGTCTACACCATTCATCCAAACAACACCGAGTGCTACCACCTACGCCTGCTGCTCCATGAGGTTAGAGGACCGACATCTTTTGAAGACTTAAAGACTGAATGGTATCCTCCATCCAACATTTCAGTCCGCATGTAAGACTCTTGGTTTGCTCGAAGACTACAAGCATTGGGACACAACTTTTACGCAAGCTGCATTGTGCGATTCTCCTTTGAAGCTGCGAGAGGTATTTACAATAATATTAATTTTCTGTCAACTCTCTGATCCTTTAAGCCTTTGGGAGAAATACAAAGGACAGTCTCTCGGAAGACATTAAACGGCAACTGGAGAGAGAATTGCAGACAGCTGGAGAGAGTACGCAACTGCTCATAGGCGAAGTGTACAACAGATGCTTGATATTGATCGAGGATGCAGTGTTAGTTCAAGCAGGACAAAACTTGGCACAATATGGATTGTCTCTGCCAAAAAGGTCAGCAGCAACTTTCGGTAATCGAGAATATCTGAGGGAGATCAATTATGACCTCGGTATTCTGAGAGAAGTGGTGTCCTCTAATGAGGAGTTACCGACGGATGAATAGCTTTACGTTTATCAGCAGATCCTTGGTAATATTGAGAAAGAAATTGGAAAAATATTTTTTCTGGATGCTCCTGGTGGCACTGGACAAACCTTCATTATCAATTTGTTATTGGCAAAAGTAAGGAGTAATCGTGGTATCGCCTTAGCTGTCGCATCGTCAGGAATCGTAGCAACACTGTTAGAGGGAGGCAAGACAGCTCACGCTGCCTTCAAGCTCCCGTTGAATCTCATCCATGTCGAAACTCCATTCTGCCACATTTCAAAACAGAGTAATGCAGCCCAAGTGTTGCGCGATTGTAAACTTATAGTTTGGGACGAAAGCATGATGGCGCATAAAGGGGGTTTCGAAGCACTAAACAGAACTCTAAAAGATATCAGAGGGAACGATGACATGATGGGTGGAGTCACCGTGTTGTTAGCTGGAGACTTCCGTCAGACTTTGCCGATTGTGTCGAGGGAAACTCGAACTGATGAAGTTAAGGCTTGCATTAAGGCCTCAAATCTTTGGCCCTTAGTCAAACAACTCTACCTTAAGAAAAACATGCGAGTGTACTTGAAGGGCGATGTTTGCGCTGGACAATTCTCCGATCTCCTCCTTAAAAAAGGAAACGGAGAATATCCAGAAACTAAGGGCAAAATTACAATTCCACCAGATCTTGCCTTAATTGTGTCGACCGTTGACGATCTAATAACCCGAATATATCCAGATGTCCACAACTTATACAGAAAATCCTCAGAGTGGCTGTGCGAACGTGCGATTCTCATACCTAAGAACGATCAGGCTTCCGTCATTAATAACACTTTGTTGAAGTCGTTCGAAGGTTAAGAATATCAGTAAAAATCTGTGGACACTGTTGTGCATACGGATGATGCTATACAGTATCCTAAGGAGTTCTTAAATACACTCAACCCACCTGGTCTACCGTCTCAAACACTTATCCTCAAAGTGGGAGTTTCAGTAATGCTACTGAGAAATCTCAGTCCGCCTAAGTTGTGCAATGGGACCAGGTTGCGTGTGAAGCCTTACATAAAAACGTGGTAGAGGCCATTATATTTACTGGCTGTGCGCGAGGTGGATCGGTGTATATACCGCGGATACCACTTATATCAACGAAGTACCCATTCGAGTTTAAAAGATTGTAATTCCCCCTTAAGGTCTGTTTCGCAATAACGATCAATAAGTCTCAGGGCCAGTCACTGAAAACAACAGGAGTTGATCTTAGGGGGCATTGCTTCTCGCACGACCAGTTTTACGTGGCCTGCTCGAGAGTGAGCTCATCTAACAACTTGGTCGTGTTAGCATTTGAAGGCAGAACCTCTAATGTAGTATATAAAGAAGTACTTTCAGCATAGACTGAAAAAATATATAGTCTTAACCCTTAGGTACCCTTAGGTAGGTTTCCTGCACGAACGAAGCCGCGGGCAAAAGCTAGTAATATAATATGGTTGCTCGGAAAGTAATTTCATTTTTCTTGTGGAAATGAAAATCAATTTTTTTATAGTGAATAAATTTTATTTAGTATTTTATTTAGTTATACATATATTGTCCAATTTGGTCCAATACATTTGCCATCTTTCGGGCCGTAGCATGATGCCACGCTCATAAAATGTTTGTTGTTTACTGGAAATAAATGATCCAAGGGCTTTTGACATCCTAATTGGTAGTAAAGGTTTTTAAGGTCCTAATATGTTGTAAAAAGTTTTATAGAGACCAAAATAAATAATATACAGAAGGTGCTAGATCTGGAGAATATAGTGAGTGTGGCAGTATATCCTATTCAAGCTGTAAAAGCTTTTGGCGGGTTAACAAACTTGTATGAGGTTTCGCATTACCTTGGTGGAACACTACACGTTTTCTTTTGATCAATTCTGGCCTTTCCTGTTAAAGTGAATCATTCAATTTGTCCAGCTGATAACAGTACACTTCCGAATTGATATTTCTGGCGTCAGGTAGAACCTCTAAAAACGTTTCCTCTGAAATCCCACCAAACTGATAGCATCACCTTTTTTCAAATTCCAAAAACAGCTCTCTTTAGGGACACGTGATTACGTGAGCTATTTAGAATTGCATTAATATTATACGTCTAGCAACATCTACCACTTTTTTACAGACTTCAAACAAGAGGAGGTACTCAATTCGACTATATGTTTTTCTTTTTTTATGTGTGTTACCTCATAACTTCTTTCTGGGTGATCCGATTTCGATGATTTTTTTTTATTTAACCCTTAATTTGGTAATGTGTACTGTAAGATACAATCATTTAAAAAAAATCTTCAGCGATATATAAACATTTTATTTGAAATCGATCGATTTTATGTTAAAGATGGATTAAGTAACAACACTATAAAAACTATAAACTGCATTTTCGACTCATTCCCATCCCTAGTTATGTTATTCTGCGAAGATGTCACGTCATGGGAGCAACCCATCCGTAAGTAATATCGATTTTATCTGTATTTTTATAGTTTTTGACACGAAATATTTGTTGCAATGTTTTTGTATTGAACTAAACTAATGATTTCGATAAAAATCTTGTCTTGAAATGTGTTTTCTAGGCCCTAGTATGTATTCTAACCTAATTGTATCCACACAGATACATTGCCAAAAACCCGGCTAAGTTGTGTAACATAATACTGTATCTGAGGGGATACACCGTCAAAACTTAGTAAAACAATGCTTGACGTTTGAAGTTATATTATATACTAATACTAATACATAATACTATATTTTATGGCTGTGTGAGTAATCCCGCCCCGCCAAATCTAAGATTAATATCTGATTTATGAATTTGCCTGATGTTTTATGTAGTATTTTCGTGTTATGGTGTCTTTTTTTTTATTTTTGCTTGGGTTTGGTTTTTGGTTTCATATGTTTTTTTATTTTATTGTCCATAGATACTTCAACGGGCTAGGTGCAACCGCATTTTTGCACTATTACCTGAAAGAAATGCACAGTCTGATGGTAGTGAGCTGTCAGACGTTGAAGAAGAGGAGTTCTTTGAACCTCCAGATGAAGACTGTTTCAGTTCTTCTCCGCCTTCCATAGATTCGTCACTCGAACGAATGAATATACTTGACAGCGATGACGAAGATCCCTCTTTTGCAACACCAGCTGCGTCACTTTCTGTGACTAACGATCGATCCGATTCGCCTTCGATCCTTGATGTAGCGCTTTCTCCTGTATTGAATGCTGTATTTCCTTCCAATGACAAAATTGATTACAATTCTTTACCTTCTATAAGTTCGATTCCATTATTGCCATCACCGGCTTTACCTGTGCCAGTTACTCCATCTAAATCACGTGGTCAAATATGCACGAGATCTAGAAAGCGCGGACGTGACATGCAACCCTAACTTCTAGTAAAAAGAGCAAAACGACTACAATTAAATTTCCACTGGAAAAAAACACGTTTTTCCCACAGTGCTTCCATAGAACCAGTTGTATTTACAGATCCACCTCCTGAAGATATTTCTCCACGAAGGTACTTTGCACTGTTTTTCTCCGATGAAATCATTACTGAAATTGTAAATGAAAGTAATATGTATTCTGTAGAAAAAACAGGTCGCTCTGCTAACATAACGAAGCCAGACATTGAAAATTTTGTGGCTATTCACATTCTTATGGGGGTGGTAAGAATGCCGTGTTATTTAGATTACTGGAGTTCGCGATTGAGGTATCCGCCAATTGCAGACATTATGCCTTTGAAGAAATATCAGCTAATCCGGCGATTTATTCACTTCGCTGATAATAATGAACCGAGTACGGATAGATACCAAAAGGTTCGACCTGTAGTTGAAAGTGTAAGACAAAACTGCTTACGTGTTGCTGAAGAAGAGGACAGATTTAGCATTGACGAGATGACTCTTCCTTACAAAGGTAAAAAGGCTGGCAACAGGCGTCAATACAATGCAAAAAAACCAAAGAAGTGGGGTTTCAAAGCTTTTGTACGAAGTGGAGTGTCTGGATATGTTTACGACTTCCTTTTATACGGGGGTGACGATACCTTCCGCAGTATACAATTCAGCTCAGAGGAACATTCGTTAGGGTTTGGAGGTAAAGTAGTAGTGGTTCTCTGTCAATCGATTAAAAAAAGGCCATGCTTTGTATATTTCGATAACTATTACACATCTCTCGAGCTAGTAGTGTATTTGAGAAATGAGCTGGGAATATTCAGCCTTGGTACTGTAAAGGCTAACCGCTTGCGAGGATGTCAAGAGAAATTGGATACAGATAAAATGCTAAAAAGAAAAGGTCGGGGATCATTTTCGCAGATAGTTTGTAATCGCAATAAAGTTTCAGTCGTAAAGTGGTTAGATAATAAGCCAGTTACCTTGGCCTGTTCATTTGCTGACGCATATCCAGTTAGCAAAGTAAATAGATATTCCAAAGAACTGAAAACGCGGACGAATGTATATTGTCCGCAGGTTGTAAAATTTTATAACATGCATATGGGAGGTGTTGACTTGGCAGACATGTTGATAGCCCTTTATAGGACCCAAATAAAAAGTCGCAGGTGGTATATGGGCATTTTTGCTCAGATGCTAGATATCAGCGTAAATAACGGATGGATTCTATATCGAAGATATTGTGCCCAGAAAAATCTCAAGAAAACCATGTCACTCAAAGAATTTCGATGCCAAATTTTTTTTTCATTGGCATCCAAACCGATAGAGCACCATGATGTTCCGTATTGTAACCAAAAAATAAAAAAACCTGTAGTTCCTCGACCATTCGATGACACAAGGTATGATGGAGCAGATCACCTGCCAATTTTCGAGGAGAAAGGTCGTTGTCGCCTCTGTAAAACGGGTCAAACTAGCATTTGTTGCTCAAAATGTAGAACAAGGTTATGTCTGACTAAAGCTAGAAACTGTTTTTTCGATTTCCATAATTAAAATTTAACATTTTTCTCGATTTGTTTTATTTTCTTTCAGAACCTAATTTTGGCAATGTATCTCTGCAGATACACTGTCAGTTGCATATCATTATGTCCGTATTTGGCAGTGTATCCTGCTAGATACGGAGGATTTTCAAAAAACTACAAGATTTTCTTTTTTTTAAATATTTTTTTAGGGTGCTAAATAAGTTACTTAATTGATATTTGTCGAAATTTCTATAAAAATTAAAAATAAATTGCCTTGCCAAATTAAGGGTTAAAAGCTGTTGCTTTTCATGTGGTACTCAATGTGTGTGTGTGTGTGTGAGGATCAAGGACCGACCAATCGTTTTTGAGTTATTCTTAATAATTTTTATTGAAGTCGGTTGCACAAAATTATTAATTTTAAATTATTGATTCGACGTTCGAGTATACATCAAAATTTCATATATGTAGTTTTATGTGAGAAAAACTATACCTATTCATAAACAGGAGTATCATATATTTACCTTGTAGTTGCGTTGAAAGTAAATCCACTACCAATATCGTCTTGTGAGTGTCGTAAGAGGCGACTGAGGGATACTGAAACACCGTCTTCATCATCAGCAGCATCTCCTTCCTGATAACAGCCCAAAATAATAAAAAGCTGCAGTTATCAAGTTCAGTTAGAATTTTCAAAACATTTTATAATTATAATTATTTAAGCTTATACATGTTTAAATCACTTATTCATATTACATATTTTTTAAATGTAACTGAATGCAAAATATACTACCTTTCTATTTCATGATAGATGGCGCTGTTTTGAAAAGTAAAACGTCTAAAACGTCAAAAATCATCAGAGTATTTTCAAATTATTACACTAAGGTTAAAGCTAATTTTATTAATTATTTATAAATATGATTTTTTTAAACTACTTTAGTCCGCTTATAAATAACAGAAACATTTAAAATAGAAATTAACATGTAAAGGGAGAAAAGTAAGAAAAGTAGCCTATAAGTTGTCCCGGGTCCCAAACTACCTACACACAAAATTTCATGAAAATCCGCCCAGTACCTAGTTATTGCGCGGATCATGAATACGCTGACAGACAGACAATTTGACAAAAAATCTAAAATTTGACTTCAGTAGGTACCTACCCTTTCTTTAGTACTCTGGGCTTGTTTTTTACTTATTAGAATTACAGATATGATTTTTCTACAGATTTATGTATAGAATAGATGAATACATATCAAGTTCATAATATTTAAAAAAATACCTGTACCAACTAAGATAAATTTATCAATTTATTATTTGACAGTGATTTATTAATTATTAAGTGCGAGTGCCGGACCCAGATACTTCGGTGGAAGAGCCCAGTCATGTCAAAGTGAATGTCTCTGTCCTTAAGTGTTTGCTCTGTCGCGGCCGTTGTCCAGATAAAAGCTTCTACATTGCACGAAAAAGCACTCACACCAAATATTGATTTGTTACTTCGTCGTTGCTAAAACGAGAGACGTTCTTCATACCGGTGTAGGTGTATGATTTTAAATAAAGTGATTTTTCAAATACTATTGTGCATAAATAATGAAAAAAGTGAAGGTAATAATATGATAGTTAACGTACTAAATAAAGTAACTAAGTTTTTTTTTATTTAGTTCAGAGGCTGATACATATAATAATAATGATACCTTGATAAATATAGTTTCAATGCACGCTGCTTTTACTAATGAAATCGTTAATTCCAAAATAAATAATGTTTTAGCACGCGTTGAAAAAAAATTCGTGACCAAAACTAAAAATCAGATGGTAAGTGGCCACAGCAGACCATGATCACTTGCAGCCAACGTCAAACGAAGTATTGAATGCCTCACTGCTTCTAAATCTACTGGCTCTCTTTACCCGTCAAACTGGAACGCAGTAGTACAAGCAATTTTATTTGGCGATAGAAATAGATAAGAGAGTTACCTATCCACACGGACTCCCAGACAGAAAAGGAGTCCTACTTAGCATTCAATAATATTTTAATTGTCTAACATGTAAAGTCAATTTCTTATTCAAATTCATGACAGAGTCTATGGTCGTCGTCTAATTATAAAATTAGCGTTTCGATTCATTTCACTGGATTCTGTATGATATCCTTATCTATTCAGGCTACTTTTTTATAGCATAGGGGTGACAAACGAGCACATAGTCCACCTGATGGTAAGTGGTTGCTGTGGCCCATAGACATCTACATCTATCTTCGTCTGCGAATTAAAATGCAGATGCGTTGTCAGCCGTGAGGACTAAGATGGAATGTCTCTATTCCAGTAAAAAGAGTCACCGGTTCTCTACACTCACCATAAGAAACACACACACACACACACACACACACACATATATATATATATATATATGTATATATATATATATATACTTGCCATTCTTGGATAGAAAGATGCTTGAGTCAGTTTTTTTGAAATAAAATGATGACATGTCTTACATTACAACACTTGGCTCGGTGTCTCCCTACTGTTAAATTTAAATATAAACATATAAAAAAGCTGAAAATATGATCAAGATTACTCTGGATGGTAAAATCTATAAAGAGGACTCGTGAAATACTGCAAAAGTGACTAACATTTTATAAGCGGGGAAATTCTGAAGGATACCCGGTTACATTAGAATAAACAGATGGAGTTGCAACAGTGACTGACATTTTTTATGAGGGGAATTTCTCATAGATATCTGGCTGCTTTAGGAAAGAAGAGTTATGTCAAAATCAAACTGGCTGCTTGAAGGGAGCGGTTTGTTCGATATGGCTCACCGGAACTTGCCGTTTATACGTGGTAAAACCACGCTGCAGCTATATTATGGTTGTAGCACGAATGTGTCGAATCGACCAAGAATGGCCACTCTCTCACAGGTCATAACAACTGTTATGTGTGCAATGTATAATGCTGCTGCTCTCTCATGGTGAGTGTAGAGAACCGGAAACCTTTTTACTGGAAACGGCGCATTTCATCGTAGTCCTCAGGAGTGACAGCGCATTCTGCATTTTGATTCTTAATCGAAGATAGTCTATGGCATCAAAGCATCCACTTAATATCAGGTGGACTGTATTTAAAAAGGATACACCCACGCTTCCGTATCTGTTAGTGTGCTTAGCGGCAGCGAAATAAGATAGGACTGCCACCTTGATTCTTTTTTTTTACTTATTATAAGCCAGTGCTTGACCACAATCCCACCTGGTGGTAAGTGGTGATGCAGCCTTAGATGGTAAATCGCACTGTCTTATCGTAACAAAAGCCTATTCACTCTTGCCTTGAAGACGCCCAGATTGTATTCGTACGGAAAGATAGACGCCCGCAAATTATTCCACTCCTTTGCTGTACGCATTACAAAAGACGAAGCAAACCGTTTGATTCTAATGCGTGGAATATCGACAACAAAGGGATGAAGACCCGCCGACCGCCTGGTTGTCCGATGGTGGAAAGGAGAGGGAGGAATTAAAGCCCGTAATTCCTGCGCACACTCACCGAAATGCATCCTATAGAATACCGCGAGACTGGCTACTCTGCGCCTCTGCTCGAGGCTGACAAGATAGGTTTCAACCAAATCAAGGTCACCAATGAGCCTCTTAGCACGTCTCTCCACTGAGTCCAATGCTGCCAGGTGGCATTTTGCAGCACCAGCCCATATGAGACAGTAGTACTTCATGCACGACCGAACTTGCGCTTTATTTAAGGTAAGAAGCTGCCCCGGAGTGAAGTACCACCGCACCCTTGCAAGGACACCAAGTTTCATTGCGGCTGCTTTGGCTCTGGACTCAATGAACCGCCCATAGATTAGGTTCGGAGAAAATTCAATCCCTAACAACTGAAGGCGGTCAGTGTACACCAAGGATACATTCCGGAAAGTAGGAGCCAAGGTGAGCGGGCTCTTTTTAGCGGTAAAAAGACACGCTTGTGTTTTGGAGGCGTTAAATCTCACGAGATTGGCATCGCCCCATTCGGAAACTGCCTGTAGTGTGAGACTCACACGCTCAACCATAGCCTCTCTTTCTGACTGGATTTGATCCCGACTGGCCCGAGCGCTTGGTTGGTATCTCTCCACAACTGTGCTGTAGTCTACATACCCATAGATACCGGGAATTAACAGATCATTTATATGCAGCAGGAAGAGACTTGCGGAGAGAACGGACCCCGGAGGGACACCGGCGTTAGTCGCCATCAACGACGACCCGGAGAGAGCGTTCACTCGGAAAGGCCTTCACCCAGACAAACAGGCCAGGGGATAAGCCGTACGCTGAGAGCTTGGCAACCCTCTCAAAGGCCTTCAAAACATCGAGGGAAACAGCAAGTGCTTCACCACTGTTCTAAAGGGCTTCGCCCCATATGTGAGTGGCATATGCTAGATCCCCAGTTGATCAATTTCGGCGAAACCCTGACGTTCACTGAGGAGATCATTTTGCTTTAGGTATGCCATGAGGTGGGCGTTCAATATACGCTCCATATTCTTGCAGAGCATGGAGGTAATTGAAATTGGCCGATAGTTGGCAGGGTCGATACGGCTACCTTTTTTAGGCATAGGCTACACGTTGGCCAGCTGCCAAGATTTGGGCACTATTCCAGTTCTGAATGAGAGGTTGAGTTGAGCCCCTGAGTTGTCTCCTGTCAATACAGGAGACAACTCAGGGGCACATATCTTTAGAATTATAGCTGGTATACCATCAGATCCACTAGCTTTGTTCATATCTAGACTACGTGGTATTAAAAACCTCCTTGTTTGTGATACGGATTCTTCCCTGAATGATGTAGATTATCATCAGTAACTTTAAGATGAGCGGAAACACTGCTGTGACTGGACCAGAAGACTGAAAAAGGTTTTAAAAATTGTTGTTATAAATAAACTGAGACAGCTGCCTAGACATGTATATTTGGCGGTCCAAAACTGAGCGATTTACTAGAGTTTTTCTTTATCGTATGACTTCTTTGTGGCTGCCATAGGCTACAATAGGATTTTACCGGACCGATACAACTTAATCCTCCGGTATTGAAGTTGTACAACGGTCAACACTTACCATCAGGTGAGTCGCATGCTCGTTAGCACTCTCTTCTATAAAAAGGCCTCGAGTACTTTGGATAGGAATGGAAGAATCTATGAAGGTCGTAACAGATGAGGTAAAGTGGGATTGGAAGTTTGAGGCAAGGGAATAACGTAGGCCACAAGTAGGTACGGGAAAACTCCGAAACCTATTGAAAAGTTTATGATATGAGACTTGACTATGAGATGAAGAATGTAGTCAAGTTTATAGATGATAACACGACGCCTGATGTGTATCGCAGCCCACAACATTTGATTGAACGGAAAGGATCTCATCCGGAGTACCTGGAGAAAAATTGAATTAAAACTAGGTATGTAAGCCATTTTAATAATCAACAGTTTGACACTTGGCTTGATGATCCAGAGGAGTGCGAGTGACAAAATTACGATTAATATCATCCAAACCTAGAGTCTCGGGTAATAAGTCTCGAATATGAATGTCAAATCGATATGTCAAGAAGTACTGGACTGGAATGAATGACTGATCACCTTTTTCGCAACACCCTATCCTGAAAGGCAAACTCGTCCTATCATACACGCATATGCTAATATACCTTTGATCGTAAAGAAAAGAAGCTCACTATAGCCAAGGTGTCCCTTGACACCTTGCCTGCTTCCACATAGTGTGCATGGTGGGGCACCTTTTGAAATAGAAATAACCTATTATAGGCTTTAAGAGATAATTTTGGCAAGCTATATAATAATAACTGTTGAATTTCATTATGAATACAGAGTTAAAAGCTGTAGTGTATAATTGCCGAGATCAGTTTATCAGGACGTAGAAATTCTTATCAAAACATTACTGCAGGAGGCCGGGTCGGGCCGAACCGGGCCATGCTTACGCTAAATCCTAATTAATTATTTGATTAGAGCGGAATAAAAAGGTAATCGTAATTGGTATTTTAATCAAAGTTCTTTGAATGTTCGATGTATATTCAAGTGAGTGTAACATTGCTTGTTATTTTTTAATAACTTATTTAAATGTTAATTACAATTATCTGAGTACCGTAACATATTATCTAATTTCATGACGTCTTTTACAGGCTTAATTAGGACGGACTTTTATCTAATGAATGATATGGTAATAAAAAGGTTATGAGATAAGTTTATGGTTTCACACTGGTACGTAACTTCAAATTAATGTTTTTATTAAATGAGAAATTAAGGCTTAATTAATTAATTAATTTCTTTATTAATATTGTGAAATACTAATTACCGAGTACCTACTTTCATATAGTCATGACGACCCCGCTAGAAACCGTCCAGGGCTGTAAGTGGTCGTTTAATCGAAAAAAAAAACTTTTAATAAAAAGTAAAAGCCTACTTAAAATAACTAAAAATATTTAAATAATCTCCATTTAACAGCTTCAGAAGTCGGTACTAAGATATAGTGTATAAAAAAATTAAAGTCCTTACTTCACGACGGTAAAGAGTGGAAATTATTTTAACTGATAGTCCTTTGAAGTTAGTTTTTACTTTTTATTAAACGTAAAATTTTTGACCCCATTAAGTGGATTTAGGAAAACCTCAGGTTAATGTAATAACTAGAATTTTGTGTAAATAGTTACACTGAAACTTCATCCCCTATCTTCCTACCTTTGGAGGTGGAATTTCTTCACTAAATTATATGAGACCACCGCTAAATTATAACCTATTTAATAATATAGAATCATTAAAATCTATTTACAGTTGACGAAGATATAGCTTAATATAAATACAAAAAAAAGGTTAACAAGAACATGCAGTCGATAAATAACCTCCTCCTTTTTCAAGTGGGTTAAAAAAGAATGTTGTTATACCTGCATCGTTTTGCCAAGAATATTTTTTATAAATTAATATGTATGTTTGTATTGCATATATAGGAATAACAGTTTATAATTCCTGTGAAATGTGATCACGAAAAATCGGAACAATTACGTGACAGCAAGAGAGCATTTAAAACATCTCAGCCGGTTATAAGGAGACGAAATTCTTCAAAGATTTGTTCAAGGACTCGACGCTACATAGGTGGTCTGGTAACAGTGCCAATACCCTCGCACTGGTAGTGCACCCCTACATCACCAATCTGTAAGATTTAAGTTTCTTCTTTTTCTTTTACAGCTCGTAAGAGTCCACTGCTAAACATTGATCTCGCCTATTAGAGAGGATTTGCTTTGGTCGTCACGTTTAGCAGACGGGTTGCCAATCGCAGTATCAGACGTATCGCTCGCACCTTTGACGCTGTTCTCCATCGCCGGTCTGGGTATATTACTTCTGACGTACACGAGATGGTTGTACGGCCATTTATCGGTAGCCATGAGATATTTCTGGAATTTCCCATAGCCGCCTCAAAGATACCCACAGGACGTAAGATATATAATAAGGTTTGAGTTTAATTGGATAGATTTTCCGCTATCAAATGATTTCTACAGCCTCGTTACTATGCAGAGTGCACTACGTACAATTATAGAGGTGTGGCGGCGCTGTGTCGTCGCGCCACAAGCGAAACACATCGAAGCCTAAATCGCACTAACAAAGTTTAGAAGTTAAAGCAGCATATATAGAATAGCTCCGAAGTCCGAACCACCACTCGGAGCGTTGGCCGCTCCCCAGGCAGAACACCTTGCCCGGCGGGAGATCTCCCCTTTTCCTTCCACCGCCACAGTGTTGACCAACCTACGTGACATGAACACGCAACCAACAAACCTTCGGAAACTTCACCTTCAAACCTTCATCATCCTCAAGTACCCCATTCATTCGCTCCCGAACAGATATTGTCTGCAGTCTTCACATTCTGCAAGCCATCTAGCTTTACAAAGGTTCATCGCAGCACTGGAATAATAATGCTTCCTGTTCCTTTAAGTTACTCTCTGCGTTCCAGTGTTCGGCACGGATCTGAGCCTCACTGCTCGCCTCTGCTTCACGGCACTCTTGCAGATTACTTGCCTTCTTCTCGACTCACCGCAGACTACAAGGCAATCCCTGGCACTTGTTTCCTCATATCGTTCGCACCGGCGTCACTTGCCCTTACGCACACAGCATGCATTCCCCAGCGGCATTAAGGACGCACCGGCAATCGGACTGCACTATCGACCTCCGATCTGAGCAGGGGGGGGTGATGAGGCGGCGCTGTGTCGTCGCGCCACAAGCGAAAAACATCGAAGCCTAAATCGCACTAACAAAGTTCCGAAGTTAAAGCAGCATATATAGAATAGCTCCGAACCACCATCGGAGCGTTGGCCGCTCCCCGGGCAGAACACCTTGCCCGGCGGGAGATCCCTTATCCTTCCACAGCCACAGAGGTAAGTACTTAGAGAAAAGTTGTATTTATTCTACCTTACATCTCAAATAATCTTCCAAAAACGTTTTATTTTGTGCACTCACACTTTTGTATGATTAGCAACTGTGCATAAGGTAGCGTTTTAAAGCGTTATAAAGCGGACTTCCGGTATTTGCTCTCTGTTTTCAGTATGTATTTACAAAATAATTACAATAATAATGACATCATGATGACCAATTTACGAGCACTTTCTACAATTTTGCTAGCATCTGGGCATAATTTACACGTCTAAACCTAGCCTAAACTTTATGGAACATATGTTAGGTATTACACCTTAATATGTATCTTTTGTAAGCTCATCATCTACTTTTATCATAATAGACCATTTTCTTCTACAGTTGTCGTTATCATTCAGATGAAAGGTCTATCCACCTCACATCGCCACAACAAGCAAAGTCAGTTTATGCCGCAGGAAATATACGACCTTTCTTAGAATATTATCATAATACAAATAAATATTGTTATTCGAAGTGAATGGATTTCCCGTGATATTTCTTTTTCAAGGTTTTAAATTTTAACTGTTTTCTAATTTATCATATAATGACAGAAGTCTTTAAAAGCGTATTTTGTTTTGCAAATATAAAATTATTTTAAAAATCTAAATCTCAAGAATCACTTTACTGAAGAGTCTTTAAATGAGGTACAGTACATGGGAGAAGTGTGACTTGTTTGACCTTTACCTCACTACAAATTATACTTTGATCTTGTAGTAAATAAGGTTGCATTATTTACGAAACTATGATGTTATTTTCCTATTGGCATAAGAATTACCATTTAATTTCATTGTATTATTCCCACGTATTGACCTGAACATTTATTTTTCGATTTGATTCAACCCTAACCACAATAATATAGATCCTAAATCATTTTGAGTCAATATAATGTAATTAAAACTGGATTTTGAATGTTTATTAAGGATACTTTGTTATAATTGTAAATTAAATGAAGCTTGTTGAATGTGTCACAGAATGGGAAAAGTTTTTTCATGCATAGAAGGCATTGGCAATGCAAAAGAGATAGAGCATAGTTTATTCGTATGTTAGAGCGAGAAAGATAGGCTAGACCATTCGCGTAATCGCTATCGGCCTTTATCGGCCTGGCGTCGTTCGTCATTCGTTCGGGACCAAAACCACAGTATAAATATGAACAGTATGGAAACTAACCCTAGTTGAGGATATAATTACCTACGCTCCATTGAAGCAATAGGGTTGTAACTTTTAATTTTTGATATTGTTTTTTTTATATTTTTGTTTTGTAGTGATCAATCAATCGAATTTAAATAACTAGCTTACAAATACAATTTAAATAGGTAATCTCAGCAAAAAACGATAGTTTAAACACGGAAAACAATTTAATATTAACTAACACACAACAACTTGTAGAACTTTAAATTTGTCATTATGGCTTAACCTTTTACAAGTTTCGGCGGGAACGTACGCGAGCCGCAGTTGGACGAAAACGTAACTTTATTCTTCACTAGTTGTTCCCTACGACTTCGCTCGCGTGTTAGGGTTTTTATTTTTTAGCGCGGAACCCTAATTCTTTATCTAAAATAAAAGTAGTCTAAGTTACTCCTTATGACATCAGCTATCTGCCAGTGAAAGTGCCGTCAAAATCGATCCAGCCGATTCGGAGATTAGCCGGAACAAACAGACGGACAGACAGACCAAAAATATTAAAAATTGTTATTTAGTTATAAGTACCGTATTTACTTTCATATACATTTAGTAAAAAGCTGTTATTTTGACATTACAAACAGACACTTCAATTTTATTTATTTGTATATATTATTATAAATTATTTACAGAAAAATATTTTCGTCTGCTACGGCAAGTTCGGATTTCTTTATTATTGAATTTAGCTGTGTAAAAAAATATCATTCTAATGAACAGGTTTTTTTTAAATAAACTGTTGGGAAACAAGGAACGGGTACTATGAAACCGATTTTCTTTATTTTTTTGTAAATTAGATCAGCTACTTTGCAGTTTATGTGTACTTTTTTAAAGCAACAACGAAAAATCGGTATCGACACCCTCAAAAACCATGAAAATGACACCCATGACGAAAAAATTAATACCTATTGCAGCCGCCATCTTGGATTTACATTTCAAAGGCATTATCGGCTTCAACATACTCAAAAACTATGAAAATGACACCCATGACGAAAAAATTGATACCTATTGCAGCCGCCATCTTGGATTTACATTTCAACAGCACTATCGGCTTTAACACACTCAAAAACTATGAAAATGACACCCATGACGAAAAAATTGATACCTATTGCAGCCGCCATCTTGGATTTACATTTCGACAGCACTATCGGCTTCAACACCCTCGAAAACCATGAAAATGACACCCATGACGAAAAAATTGATACCTATTGCAGCCGCCATCTTGAATTGACATTTCGACAGCACTATCGCCTTCAACATACTCAAAAATTATGAAAGTAATTTTCATGGTTGTCATAACCATGACGAAAAAGTTGATACCTATTGCAGCCACCATCTTGGATTTATATTTCGACAGCACTATCGGCTTCAACACCCTCGAAAACCATGAATATGACACCCATGTTTTTTATTAGTGATCGATGCACCCATGACGAAAAAATTGATACCTATTGCAGCCGCCATCTTGGATTTATATTTCGACAGCACTATCGGCTTCAACATCCTCGAAACCCATGAAAATGGCACCCATGACGAAAAAAATGATACCTATTGCAGCCGCCATCTTGGATTTACTTTTTGTTATCACTATTACACTATCAGCTTTAAATAGCCTCAAAACCGCCGCATTCTGGGTGTACAAATAAGTTCACGAAGTCATTATGATCGATCACACGGACTTATAATTCGATAACGATTATAACAATGACAATAAAAATCATTCTTACCTTTCAAAATCAGCAGGAAGCTTAAAAAAAGATAGCTATAGGTTATTATAGATAGGTTATTATAGATAGGTTTTGATGAAGCCGAGTTCAAACATTCGTATACTACGCAATACGTTCGTGGCATTATTAGTCTTGAGGCGACACTCGCTACTGAGAGCACCGCGACGAGCGCTTAGAAGTCTCGTCGTTGCGCATGTTTGTGTGAGTGTGCCGTTTCGAGCGTTTGTAGGAAGTTTCCGTACTGTTCCTACTATATATTTACTGTGCCAAAACAAAGTGAAAATTAGTAATTAATAGACGTAAATAATTATGACTATACTCGACTAAATCTGAGAAATATCTTTTGACGGTTCACATTAATCATTTAAAATAACCTTTTACGTAAATCCAAAAAATTATGAAGTTATCTATATTTCATTACAACATATTATAGTTCTTTATCACTATTTAAAGTTCGAATTTTTCAAAAAAGTAAAATATAATATTTTTTACCAGAGTCGACTTGTTTGCCTTACCGTAGTGTTTGAATGATTAACATGCATTGTTATGTGAATAACCGATAAAAATATTCAATTAATCGAATCTTGAAATGTTTTAATTTATTATTTGTTTATTTAATTTTTATTTTTAGAATTGGTTAAATTATATGAATTATGAACAAAACAAGTTTATTTATTTTATAATTCCCTACTATTTCAGTGTAAATTGTGTAGGCAACTCATGAAATTCTTAACGCATGAAACTCATATTCTGAATAGCGCTGAAAAAAACACTACGCAATTTGAGTCTCCCGCCATTTTGGGAGATTACTGTGCGTACATTTGTGATTTTGTGTTTGTCTTATTTTGTGATTTTGCCTTTGTCTTATTTTGAGACTTGGCTATAACTTTTTGAACTGATTCTACTATATTCGTTGACCATCGCAAATTATATACTGGAATATCATATACTATCTAAATAAGAATATCATACTGCGGCTTAGTTGCTAGAAAGTTTAGTAGATGGTGGCTTATACAATGGTAGTATAGTATTTGAGAACCATTTTAAAACGCAAGCGCTTCCGATACAAAAACATTGATAGACGCAAAATAATTACAGAGAGGCATGACATAGCCTTGCTTGATGAAACGATGACACTGCAGTATTTCGCTCTAAGGTGCCCGCAGGAAAAGGTGAAGCGGGAACCGCCGGAGGAGGATTTGTAGAAAATTGTTTATTAGTTTACCAATCAAAGAGTACTGGAAAATACGATGAGGAAATGGATGCAGAAAAATTCAAAGAGTGGTTTATAACCCTTTTATAAGATATTCCTGCGAAAATCCCAAGACCATACCACTGCGATTATAATGATATTGAATTGATTTTGGCCCAAATTAAAGGCTAGTTCTTATATGAAATGTTTTTAATGTAAGCATATTATTAACTCTACTTAAATACACACGAGAAGAATATATTTTATGCCTTGTGAAGAAAATGGAAGGTTTGCTGAATGAAACATATACCCATATCACAAAGGATAATTAGGCAAAAGTGGTGGAGAAAACAAAGAAAATGATTATGGATGACTTTGAAAGAGACATTCATTTGAACTACTACTACAAGGCTTCGATCTACAACTCTGGTTATAGAAACATCATTAACTGACCATTTTCCAGTCCTCTTAAATTTAAATCTAAATCCTTTAAACCGTCGAACAAACCGCATGGGCAGTATCATTAATTTTCCTCAAGTTGCTCTTGATATAACTAACACAGACTTTTCTAAAACTTTTTCGTTCGACGATGTAAATAAGGCTACCGATCTGTTCCTAGACACGCTAATCTCCATAATTAAAAGTACGAGTAATACCATTTGTTTCAAAACTCCATGCAGACAGCATACTATAAAGCCCTGGATAACCGCAGGAGTATTGAGGTGCATAAGAAACAGGGACCGCATGCATAAAAACGTCAAACGCAATCCAAATAACATGATACTGGAAAAAACTTATAAACGTTACAGAAATTTTTGTACCAATCTTGTTAAAAATCTCAAGAGAAACTACGAGAGATCTGAATTTGCTAATGCTAAGAAAAGTCCTAAAAAACATGGGAGATCATTAAAAACGTTACTTATACAAATAAAGTAACCAATCCACCATTAGAACTTTTAAATTTGCACGATAATGCTAAAGTATCTGTTGATGCCGTAAATTCATTTTTCGCAAATATAGGGAAAGAACTTGCAAATAAAATTAAATCAAATTTAAAATTAACTGACTTACCATCTAACTTCTTGCACTCTCCATCACATTCTATGGTTATCCTCGAAATTGATGAAGACGAAGTAAATGATACTATTATGAGCCTACGAAATGATACTGCTGTCGGGTGGGATGGTATACCATCCCAAATATTTAAATCAAGCCCAGTTCTTACATCTATCATTACCCACCTATGTAACTTGGCGGTATCCCCTGGGAAGTTTCCTATCGCCTTGAAAAAGGCAATTGTACATCCCATTTATAAAAGTGGGGACAGAGGCAGTGTCACAAATTATCGTCCAATTTCTGTATTGCCAACTCTGTCTAAAGTATTTGAGCGTATACTAAATCACCATTTAGTTCGCTTTCTCGAATCAAATAGCTTAATCTCAAAAAATCAATTCGGCTTTAGAAGGTCTAGGTCTACCGAGGATGCTGTTGCTTCCCTAATTGGGCATGTAGTCACCGAACTAGACGAAGGTAGGAAATGTCTGGGTATTTTCCTTGACCTTTCTAAGGCATTCGACACTGTCTCGGTCCCACTACTGTTAAATAAGTTGGAAACGCTGGGTGTTAGGGGTCGTATCCTAGAAATATTATCTGATTACTTATCAGGTCGGACGCAGTGCACAAAATAGGTTCTTTCGTCAGCAAACAAGAATCCCTTGAATTTGGTGTCCCTCAAGGTAGCATTTTAGGGCCCACGTTATTCCTGTGCTACATAAACGAGCTTTGTGACTTACCTCTATCTCATTGCCGCATTGTTACTTATGCTGATGACACGGCCCTTATTGTTTATGGGAACAACTGGTCCGAAACAATTAACATAGCAGAGAATAATTTTAGTATTATTACGACATGGCTAAGTCGTAATCTCCTAACCTTAAATATAGATAAGACTAAATTAATAACCTTCTCTATAAAACCCTCTGCACAACCATCAAGCGAGTTTTTCGATATGCGTGCTCACAATTGCTCCAGTGGGACTTCTCGCTGTAATTGTCCAAAATTGCAAAGAACCCATACCATTAAATACTTGGGTATTCAATTGGATAATTGTTTGAACTGGTATAGTCAAGTAGAATCCGTTGCAGGTCGGTTACGCAACCTAATCTATATCTTTAAAACTTTACGTAGCTCTGCGGATGCCGACATCCTGTCATCTGTGTACACCGCCCTTTGTGAATCAATCATAACATATTGCATCCCGATATGGGGTTGTGCCTCCAAGACTACCTTCATTAAAATTGAGCGCGCACAGAGAGCAGTGCTAAAGGTTATGCATAGGCGGCCTTGGAGATACCCGACCACACAGCTTTATATGGATTGTAATGTACCTACAGTTAGGCAACTTTACATCCTTCGCACCATTCTGCGTCTACATTCAACTGTACCTCTAAATAGTTCTTCCACGCCAAGGAGGCGTCAAAAAGCCGCATGTCCTGTCAAAATATGTAGGACTTCTTTTGCTAAAAAGCAATTTTCCTTCTCAAGCTCGCGGTTATACAATAAACTCGACAAAAAGTTACAGATAAATAAGTTCAATGCCTATGAAGTTAAAAAAAGGTAATTTCGTACCTTAATGAATTAAATTATAATGCCACTGAAGCTTTAATATCCTAAACCTATAAACTGTACCCACTATCACGCACACAAGACACGCAATCACTTTCACACATACACACAAACACACACAAACACACACACACACACACACACACACACACTCACACACACACACACGCACACACAAACACACATATTATCCCATTCATATTCATCACTGAACTATTATTTTTCCTTAACTGCCTGTTCTTAAACTTATTACCATAATGTAATCACCAATTAAATCAACTCGCTATGCTGTTTTAAAAATATCTTATAAAGAGCCGAACCACCGACTTTCATAACACAGGTTACCCTAGCATGAAAGTCAGGGGATCAACTTATTTCTATGTCACTTAGGCTAGCCATCTTGTTACAATTTATCTACAATTACATTGTATTAAGTTTAAGGCTTTATTTGCCAATAAAAATTATTATTATTATTATTATTATTTAAAGTCCAACAATTATTATTCTAAACAACGACAGCTAAACTAATTGCAGTGAAGGTGACTGAATAAATTTAATTTTAATCTTATTTCAAATTTTTAATTTATACAATCTTGCAAGCAGTAATAATAAAAGCGAAAAAACTGATAAATCTTGTGTTTTTAATTATCTGTTTCTAATTTATTCTGGTATTAATCGAAATAAAACTGTAAATGATTACCATAATGATTTCTTATATTTACGCGAAGACTACACATTAAATGAAACAAATTTTTACGGATTTTACCGCGTTTAATTTAACTTATTAATTTCCGACGTTTCGGGTGCTTTAGGGCGCCCATGGTCATGGGGGGGACTGAGGTGTTTGACATCCCGATGTCATAGTTAGCCCGGCTACCTTCAGTTTTTGAATATTAATTTTTGGTCCGATCTACGCAGAATGAACTTACTGTGTCTTGAAGTCTTGCAATGGTATGCTTGGGTTTGGATTTAATTTTATGAATTATAGGATCCCAAGCAGGTGGTAGTGCCCATCCATCTTCTCTACTGAATTAAAAAAAATATAATAAAAAAAAACTTAGAAAAAACTCTATTTATTAATTTCAATAGCCTCGCGAATCATCCTTGGTAGGAATCAGTGTTCTTTTGCGAGGATTTGTGGTCTATCAAATCTAATGTAATGGCGGGGACGATCTAGAACATGTTCTCACAGTGCAGACTGCAGATATAGCTGACATGAAGTACCGACGCGACGTTCCGGGAAGTCCGGGTTGGCATGCCTAGTCCAATAAGTCTGACAGCTGTCAAAAGGTATTTCTTAGTCAATACTCTATCTACGTTCGTAGATTTAGTTGAGTATACGTGCGTAGTATCTAAACATAATTACCTCAGAAACAAATCCCTCATCTATTATACATTTAACCCGTTGGTACGATTGAAATATTTAGCTGTCTAAATGCTTTGTTTTTAAGCAGGTACAAACGGTTTTTACACATATAATTTTTTTTATGGGATAGGGTGACAAACGAGCACACAGTCCACCTGATGGTAAGTGGTTGCTGTGACCCATAGACATCCACATTTATCCCCAATGAAGAATCAAAATGCAGATGCGTCGTCACCCGTGAGGACTAAGATGGAATGCCTCTTTTCCAGTAAAATGGGTCTCCGGTTCTCTACACTCACCATACGAAACACAGCAGCGTTAATCCGCTATTTTACGCTGGTGTTCTGTGAGAGCGTGGTCCTTCCCCGGTCGAGCCTACCTATTCGTGCTAAAACTATACTACTAATATAGCTGCAGCATGGCTCTACCACGTGTAATTTATGGAGAAAATTATGACATTTTATAATATTAATGTTATGTATGTATGAAAATTGAATTTAAAATAATCACAAATACGTGAAATCCTGCTAATTCTAACCTCAATTTGTAGAGATTGACACTATCGATAACATCTTACCTAACTCTCAAAGGTATGCCTTGCATGCCGCCTTATTCAACTTCGTTGCTAAATATTCTTCTTATGGTATAAAAAAAAATAGAATTAGGGTGACAAACGAGCACACAGTCCACCTGATGGTAAGTGGATTCTGAGACAAATTTTCACAAAATATTGATGTTCGACAAAAATAGTTGAAATGTTCGACTATGTGCAGCATAGAGGCGCACTGAGGCAAAAACCACAACACATTCTACCATAAACACTTATTAATAAAACTACCTATTGAAAGAAAAACATAAATAGAATAAGGTATGTAGCAAAATTCCAAAATAGCTTTAAAGAGAGCTCACAACATTTTTACAATAAATTAGTCCTCCTTGAAGGAAAATATTAATCTGAAAACTTTTGTTTGTACTTTTCATTTTATTCTCTAAACATAATGAAAAGTTCAAAATGAAAATCCAATTACATTTCAGGACATCTTAGTAATAACGTGTGACTACGGCTACTTACAAACTTGTTTTTAATTTAATTATAAATTATAACAATAGGTAAGGATCTGAATAGTTTAGCAATGTTCAAAACAATGACAACGCAGTCTTGTTTAATAACTTTTTAGCACACATTTCCTATCACAGCTTAGTTTTAGTTATAAACTTTTAATTTATATATACATCATTACACGCACATTATTCTTTTAAAAACAGTATTTTTTAAATAAAACTAATTTTACGGATTTTATCGCGTATATTATTTTGGGGTATCTATAAAGTTTTCTCATCTGGTTGGGCAGTATAAATATATAATTGTAAATGAAAATGGTAAACATACATAAATATGAATAAAATAAAATAAATACATAAAAAATACATAAATATATAAAAACCTAACCAGATGGAAGCCCTCGGCAGGGGAGACCAGACGGCCGAGGGTTAGGGGGAAAGGGAAAGAAACCGGCGGACGATGCGGGCGGTATCGAGGAGCACCGCCTTCTGCATTTGAGCCTGGAGCGGTCCGTCACGAAGTCCCAGTCGCCTCAGATGACCCGGGAGGCTGACTGGGATTAACCCGTTCGCAGAAACGGCCACAGGAATAATTTCGGCCGGCAGACCACCCCACATGCGGGTAACCTCGTGAGCCAGGTCCAGATATTTTGTCACCTTATCTGTTTCGGCTTTCACGAGGTTCTCGTCATAAGGAATGGTAATGTTAAACAAAAAGATCCTTGACTGTGCCCGGTCCATCAGCACAATATCAGGCTTATTCGCAAGAATAGTCCTGTCTGTTTATCGCGTATATTATATTATTATTTTATTATTATTATTATATTATTATTTTTATATTCCCAACGTTTCGGTTGCTTTCCAGCACCCGTGGTCACGGGGGACTGAGGTGTTTGACACCTGTCAAGTTTTATTTAATAATGTGTAGTGTTCGCGTAAATATAAGAAATCATTAAGAACAGTATTTCTTTCAGCGACTTTATATTAACAATTTTTGAAGTTCCCGAAACTCTTCACCGCTGCATTGGAAGACGTTTTCAAGCTACTGGACTGGAAAGGATGCGGTATTAACATCAATGGCGAGTACATCACTCATCTTCGATTTGTCGACGATATAGTCCTTACGGGCGAATCACTGGAGGACCTAAGCACTATGCTCAATGACCTCAATAGTGTCTCCCAACGGATAGGTCTTAAGATGAACATGGACAAAACAAAATTATGTTTAATGTCCATGTCACACCTATGCCGGTAGTTGTTGGGAGCACTAAGCTCGAAGTTGTTGACGAGTATGTTTACCTGGGACAAATAGTCCGACTAGGTAAGTCCAACTTCGAACGAGAGGTCAATCGACGGGTTCAACTCGGCTGGGCAGCGTTCGAAAAACTACGACACATCTTCTCGTTAGAGATACCTCAAAACCTGAAAACGAAATTGTACAACCAGTGCGTGTTGCCAGTGATGACTTACGGATCTGAGACGTGCTCAAGGTCGCTCAGCGAACTATGGAGAGGGCTATGCTCGGGGTTTCTCTGCGTGATTACCGCAGTAGAATCAGAGTAACCGACATAGCCCAATGGATTTGTAAGGTGAAGAAGCCAGCCATATAGCTCGAAGAACCGACAACCGATGGGGAAGAAAGGTTCTCGAGTGGCAGCCTCGTGTCGGTGGGCGAAGTGTAGGGCGACCCCCCCCCTTCCCCCCCACTCCATAGATGGAGTGACGACCTGGTAAGACATGCAGGAAGTCGATGGATGCAGGTGGCTCATGACCGTGCTTTGTGGCATTCCTTGGGGGAGGCCTATGTTCAGCAGTGGGCTTATGAAAGGCTGTAATACATTATATAATGTGTTATACGAATAGAAAGAGAAATTCAACAAGAATTAACAAACACAGTTCAAAGCTAATAGGACTATTATTATCTTATATTTTATTAGGTATTAGATACTTAACTTTAACATTCAAATAGCATTAGAACTGAACAAACATAGTTTATGGACCTAGGCGTCTCACGGGAGCACCTGTGTAGTACGACGCAACACAAAGGCCTAGCTGATATTTGTAGAGCTCGTCATTAACAACGCCAGTTTAATTGGCGACCTGAATGCAGCTCTGGCAGGCAATTACAGAACCTATTACTTATTAACTTTCAACCGCCCTTAATGGTTTCCATATTACAACATAAGCTGAAATGCTTTGGAAATATGCAACGTTCTCGTTTATATAAGTTGAGATAATTAAATTATTATTTACCTCTTGGGGCTGACATTTTATGATTAAAAACTCTACATGAAGTTTTTTTTTTTTTTTTTTTTTTATAGAATAGGGGGCAAACGAGCATGCGGCTCACCTGATGTTAAGTGACTACCGCCGCCCATGAACAACCGCAACACCAGGGGAATTGCAGATGCGTTGCCGGCCTTTTAGAAAGGTGTAAGCTCTTTTCTTGAAGGTTCCTAAGTCGTATCGGTTCGGAAAATTCGCTGGTGGTAATTGATTCCACAAAGAAGTTGTGCGAGGGAGAAAACTTCTTCTAAATCGCACAGTGGTGGACCGCCAATCATCCAGATGGTATGGATGGTAACGCAAGTTTTGTCGCGACGTGCGATGGTGAAATTGAGCGGCTGGAATTAGTCCGAACAATTCCTCAGAGCACTCCCCGTGATAGATGCGATAAAATACGCAAAGAGATGCAACATCTCTACGCAGTGCCAGTGTATCGAGCCGATCGGAAAGAACTCGGTCGTCGACGATTCGAATCGCTCTGCGCTGGATGCGGTCAAGTGGAAGGAGCTGGCACTAAATGCACTTGTTAATATAATACACCAAGTAACATACATTTTACCATGTAATTATTTTGAGATTCATGGCCAATTCATGGTAAATTGCTATTATAAATAACCTACCATAATATGCAGGTAAGAAAATTTGTTTATATAAGTAGTGTTAACATGTGATACTTATACACGTCCGGTTTTTATTTTATTATTTTTTATTTTGATTTAAAGCTAACAAATATACTTTAATACTAGCTGTTCCCCGCGACCTTCACCCGCGTATAATTTTGAGGTTTAACTTGTTTGCGAGGAACCTTAACTGCTTTTTAAAAATAAAAGTAGCCAAAGTTGCTCCATAAAAAATCAGTTATCTGCCAGTGAAAGTCTCGTCAAAATCGGTACAGCCGTTTCGGAGATTAGCCGGAACAAACAGACAGACAGATAGACAGACAGACAAATTTGTTATAAGTACCGTATTAACTTTCATATGCGTTTAGTAAAAAACTATTATTTTGACATTACAAACAGACATTTCTATTTTATTTATTTGTATAGACGTATAGATATAGATTGTATAGATTAAGCTTATGAGCACCTGCGTGGTAAGTAAGTAAGTATATAAAAACATAGGGCTCACTGACAAGTCTTTTAATCTAAAACTAACTTTAACTCGCGGCTTCGCTCGAGTGCACTTCGGTTAACTAACATCATTTGTATTTCACGTCAAAATTTACAAAACAGAACACTTGTGGAATAACTTCGACCTCTGTACGTTACACTATATGTTTACATAAATAAATGCAATTTCAAAAGATACAACACAAAAAATGTATATACCAGGTACACTATTACATAAGGTATATTCTGGGTATATACACAAATCTATAAAATCTCAAATGTAGATAATAAGTTGTACTTAGATCTCTTTCAGTAATTTTAATTCAGAGAATCTTTCCGGCAACATTTGACTTTCAAATAAAGGTTCTTATTTTTTGCATTATTTATTGCATTTGACGTAAAATTCCATGAATGCAGTTTTACTCATCTATATACTATATAAATAAGCGAAATACCACTGACTCACTCATTCATCACGAGATCTCCGAAACTATACGCCCGATCGATTTGTAATTTGGCATAATATATACTCCTTTCTCAACGTAGACATAACTAAAAAAGTCTCGTTTACAAATCCCGTTTATTTACTTTTGGCATCAAAAGCCATTTAATTTAACAGTTTTTAATTCACAAAAAAAATCAAAATGTTTCGGTTCGGCCATTACGAAGATTAGCTTGAACAGACAGACAAACAGACAAAAATTTTAAAATTGTTATTCATGTCTTAGTAATATGAAAATTACCCAGTGAATTTAATTTCGATATTAAAGACAGACATTTTAATTTCATTTATATGTATAGATATAACATACATTTTAAGAGCCCTTCGTTATAACTAGACATCGGGTTATATATGCACTAACAAAGTGCCAAAATATGCATGCAAATATGCACTAAAAAGGCCGAAATATGCACTTAAAACTGTTGATATGCCCAAAATATACACAATGCAAAATCAAAAAAACATTTTTATTTTTATATATTTTAATTAAAGACGGTACAAAAACAGCGAAATGTTCTTAAAATTATGCATAGTTTTTATGACAATAAACAAATAAGTATTTTTACACATTTTGAGAATGCCAGATCATGCCCCACCTTGTACAATAAAGGTAAAAGTATGAAAAATAATCTTAAGAATTTTGAAGTTTTTTCTGATTAATTGTTATTTTGTACAACTTGCGGTAAAATATTATTTAAAAAAAAAGGAATTCAACGATTAATATTTACATTACCAATCTCTTCTAATAAAGTTTGCGTTTCTTTGTACGAATAAGTACATGCGTACGCATAAAGTATCAACCAATACATATTTCTATTAAAATATACATACATATTACTCGTATAAGTCTTTATCATATAAAAATGTTACTTATCAATTTTTATTTTCAATTATTATTATAAGTCGATAATAATCATGAATTGTATTAGATAATTACTGAATAACAATCATTGATTTTCGTGTATTTTGGGAAATGTTACACACACGTCATTGTGTCAATATCATAAGTACGTATGTCAAATTAATGTCGAATATTTTCACACATTTCGACTAATTTGTGCTTGTGAAGTATATTGATTATGATTATATCACATGTTTGCTTGTGCTTATTCTCCTTTGGCACTTTTTCCTGCTTTTGCTGACGACTTATGCTTTTATTAATATACGGACTCAATCACGCCTACTTATTGATTTACTGCTAATTACTACGGAAATTCTGATAATTGCATCCACAATGTTGAGGTGCACTAATTGTCACCTTTGCGTCGATAGGATGCAGGGGCATTTTATGTCCTCATTTCGATTTAAAATCTTAACTATTCTTTCAACATGGAAATCTTTGCAACAGATGTATTTAGTTTTACAGCTTTTTATATAAGTATAGTTGATAATTTATGGTCCTGCCGTTGTCGTAAAATTAGTTAACTACTAATCTGTAAATATTTACACCTTCTTTAGACACATGTCATAATAATATGTATCTTGAAAAATAATTTTGTAAATAATATAACTTGTTTACATGACTAGGACTTAGATTTTACGAAAAACAGGTGGTGCAAGTCTTATATTGTGTAAGGACCTTTTAGATCCTATACAAGAGAACCCTTTTTCCAATGTTACTGATCTTTATATTATTATTTTTATTTATTCTTGTTTCTTTTTAATACTTTATGCCCACACTAGGATTTTCTCCTGTGTCGTGGTTTACATTTTACAGTTTACAAGTATACAGTTTACAAACATAAATTGCAGGAGGACAAACATCCAGACCCGGAACAATTATTTTTAGGCCATACAAATACTTGTTCCGTGCGGGATTCGAACCCGCGGCCCCTAGCGCAACAACTCATTGCTAAGCCACTGCTCCACGGAGCCGTCAATTATGCTCCTTAAATTCTTAAATTCTTATTTATGTAATACGTGTATCATTAGCGCCTGACAATTTATATTCTGAAATTACAATGAACTGCAACGAATTCTGTTCTTAAACATAAGGTAAATGTGATTACTAAACTCCAGTTTAAAAAAAATCGTAAGTTCCAGAAACTTCAAATTATATAATTTGGATGAAGTAATAAAGTAGAAAAAAATGTTGCATACCGCATTCGTGTACATCATACTTTTGGGTGGGGCAAAGTTCTATAGAGAATCTGGCATTCTCCTTTGTGACGTTTGTCATTCAGTATCAATTTGTACCCCGAAAACGAAACTAAAACTCTCTACATCAACTGACGTCATTGGATAAAATTAATAATTTGGCTAGCCAGTTCAGTCATCCACTGCGTTCGCGCCTTACACTTCTTCGTCACCTAGGTGCCTATACTTACCTCCCGCTACTAAACGTAATATACACGATTCGGAAAAAAGGCTAAAATATGCATTAACGCCGTAATTAGAGAGTTATAATGCATATGCAAAGATGCAAATGCATAAAATCCGATGTCTAGTTATAACCCATTATGAATAATTATTAGCAGCTATGAGGAGAAAGGATACAACCCTTCTTTTTCGAAGTTCCGTATTGAACTTAAGTAGTATCTTATGTTGCCTGGTGTTACTAGGTCACTTTATAGTTGGATATCTAGCTTACATTTTTATTCTTTGTAAAATATGCCTGGAATTTCGGTTGTACTCTTTACATTATCTACACGAGAAACCTTTATTCATTGGTCAGGGTACATTGACAATACAGAATTCAATTGTATCGTGGGTGCTCAATCAAATCCCAACCATTGTATTATAAATTAAGTGCAATTAATAATATTAAAATGATAAATGGTAGGTAGGTAGCGATAGACCGGAAATAGACTAGAACGCTTAGAATCTATGTGTTTTGCACAAATGTTGACTCCAGACGCGATGCAAACCTAGACACAGTGACATGGTGGCCAGGTACTCTCATCACTAAGTAAACACTGGATATCAATCCAGCGCAATAATTTAAACTCGTAATAAGTATGACGTTATAAGTTGTGATCAAAAGCGAATATGTGGCCTATAAATTTAGCAGTAATTCCCCGAGTTCCGAACTCCAGTGGACTACGTGGTGGTTATACTTGCAGATTGGCGCTTATTAACTCCTGTCGCTTAGAAAATTTACGGGCTCTTTACGGTTTATTATTTTCTTTACTGAAGTTAAACTTCTTTGTCCGCGATCTTTTTTCGTCAGTAAAATCTATGGTCCGTTGTAATATTATCCGCATTTACAAAGGCAGCAACTGATTGTAGTAATCTTGAGTATTTTTATATAGGTAAGTACTTCAATATTAAAAGTAAAATTTTTATTGATAAGTAAAAAATGTTACTAAATTAAAAATAATTATTCATCATCATCATCATTACAGCCTTTCATAAGTCCACTGCTGAACATAGGCCTCCCCCAAGGAATGCCACAAAGCGCGGTCCTGAGCCACCTGCATCCATCGACTTCCTGCATGTCTTACCAGGTCGTCACTCCATCTCATGGGGGGTCGCCCTACACTTCGCCTACCAGTACGAGGCCGCTACTCGAGAACCTTTCTTCCCCATCGGTTGTCGGTTCATCGAGCTATATGGCCGGCCCACGGCCCACAGCTTACTAATCCGTTGGGCTATGTCGGTTACTCTGGTTCTACTGCGGATATCCTCATTCCTAAGTTTATCACGCAGAGAAACTCCGAGCATAGCCCTCTCCATAGCTCGCTTAGCGACCTTGAGCTTCCTCATACGGCCAGCAGTGAAGGACCACGTCTTAGTTCCGTAAGTCATCACTGGCAATACGCACTGATTGTACAATTTCGTTTTAAGGTTTTGAGGTATGTCTGACGAGAAGATGTGTCGTAGCTTCCCGAACGCTGCTCAGCCGAGTTGAATCCGTCGATTGACCTCTCGGTCGAAGTTGGACTTACCTATTCGGACTATTTGTCCCAGGTAAACATACTCGTCAACAACTTCGAGCTTAGTGCTCCCAACAACTACCGGCATAGGTGTGACATGGACATTAAACATAATCTTTGTTTTGTCCATGTTCATCTTAAGACCTATCCGTTGGGAGACACTATTGAGGTCATTAAGCATAGTGCTTAGGTCCTTCAGCGATTCTGCGATAAGGACTATATCGTCGGCAAATCGAAGGTGAGTGATGTACTCGCCATTGACGTTAATACCGCATCCTTTCCAGTTCAGAAGCTTAAAAACGTCTTCCAATGCAGCGGTGAAGAGTTTCAGGGATATAACATCACCCTGTCTTACACCGCTCTGCAATAGGATAGGTTTCGTACTCTGGTTCTGTACTCGGATAGCCATCGTAGCACTACTGTACAAACACTTCAGCACTTCGATATACCGACAGTCAACTTGGCACCGCTGAAGGGACTGCAGCACCGCCCAAATTTCGACGGAATCAAAGGCCAAACATAGTGGCAAATTGTACTCTTCGGACTTCTGTACAATTTGCCGAAGGGTATGCATGTGGTCTATGGTGCTAAAGCCCTTTCGGAAACCGGCTTGTTCGGGAGGCTGGAAGTCGTCAAGTCTGCGTGCGAGACGATTCGTAATGACTCTCGAAAACAGCACGTAGATGCGGCTCAGAAGGGAAATCGGTCTGTAGTTCTTCAAGAGATCGTTGTCACCTTTCTTGAAGAACAAGACCATCGCACTTCTGCTCCACGCCTCCGGTGTAATGCCACCATGGAGGACGGAATTAAAGAGCTTCTGAAAGACTTCCAGTACCGGTCTTCCACCCGCTTTCAGAAGCTCCGCTGTAATTCCATCCTCGCCTGGGGCCTTGCCGTTTTTAAGGTGCTGGAGAGCCATACTAATCTCGCTTAGACTGACGTCCGGGATATCTTCGGAATAGTGTCGGATAAGACTCGCTCTTTGATCGTTACTCACACTTGCGTGTGGCTCCAACGATGACGTGTACAGCTGCCCATAGAACCTCTCAATCTCACTCAAAATCTCAGGTGTCCCGGAAACGATGCTGCCACATTCGGTCTTTGTTGGCTCTTTCTGGCATACAGATCTCTGGCAAAGACTTTGGAGCCTTGGTTCCGCTTGTTTGCTTCTTCAATACAAGCTGTATTGAAGTTGCGTAAGTCCCGCCGCATGCATTTGGAGATCTGTCTGTTCAGTTGCCTGTATGCTGTCAAATCTGTTGAAGAATATAGCTTCATTTCCCGTCTAACAGCCATGAGATTAAGAGTGTGATCGGAGAGTTTTTGTGTTCTTCTGCGGCGGGTCTTGCAAAACTTTGCTCCGACCGCATGGACAGTTTCCACGAGCTTGTCATTCATATCGTCGTAGTCTTCTAGGAACTGAAATCGGTTTTGTAACTCGAGCTGAAATAATTATTAAATCATATCAATAGAAATAAATAAATACCGTTACAGTTACAGCCTTGTAAAGTCCACTGCTGAACATAGGCCTCCCCCATAGATTGCCTCATTGGGGGGATATTTGTCATAGTTGCCATGCTTGGCAACCGCAGTTTTTTTATATTTAGTCGTTATTAGAAGATGCTGCTGCTCATCTGCTGATTTGTTACCCTCTGTCGCCTCTTACGACACCCACGGAATGATAAGAGTAGGGCATATTCTTACGGTTTACATATCAAAAATAAATATTCATAATATTATTGATATTAATAAGTTATAGGTACTTACCTTTAAGGTTACACATAGTAATTTTTCTTTCACTACTTTATATTTTATAATTTTATAAAGATGACCGAGTGGATTCGGAGTTGTATAACTAAGTTCTTATTTAAAAAAAATGTTAGCAGAACTATTTTTTACTCATACTCTGTTTTTTTTTGTAGGGTAAGGGTGACAAACGAGCACGCAGTCCACCTGATGGTAAGTGATTGCTGTGGCCCATAGACATTTACATCTGTCTTCGATTACGAATCAAAATTCAGATGCGTTGTCACCCGTGAGGACTTAGATAGAATGCCCCGTTTCCAGTAAAAAGGGTCTCCGGTTCTCTACACTCACCATACGAAACACAGAAGCGTTAAGCTGCTATTTTACGCTGGTATTCTGTGAGAGCGTGGTCCTTCCCGCGTCGAGCCGACCCATTCGTGCTACAACCATAACATAGCTGCAACATGGCTTTACCACGTAAAAATATCTGTCTGTTATCGAATAAATGACCATCCATTTACTGATTGATCCATATTTGATTTTTACCTTCTTCATCAGTCCGTATTGACGGTCGCAGTACCAGGCGTCTATAAAATGGAGAGGGAATACCGTAGCCTATCGGGGACCATAAAATCTGCCGAAGATTTTCAGACCTTACGATACGTTGGACGATGGATTCTCTTATGCTGGTTCGATACATATTTGATTGGAGGCATATTTGTTGCATTTGTAAGAAGTCAAAATGTATCAAAAAGGGCACATATGGTAATTCACAATGCTGTGTTAGACCCTACCTTAATGTATGGTAGTGAAAGTTGGAAAGAAGCACGAGAGATAAATGCTATAGAAATGTGGTCATTAAGGAGTATCTTAGGGCTGAATCTGAATGGCAGGGTGAGAAATTGTGTGATAAGAGAAAAGTGTGGTTTGCAAGATGATGTTGTGACTAGGATTAAGAAAAGAATGCTTCGGTGGTTTGGTTTGGTCATGTAGAAAGAATGAACGAGGAAAAATTAACAAAGAAAATTTATGTTGCAGAAGTAAACGGCAGAGGCGGCAAGGGACGCCCTAGACGAAAGTTTATCAACCAAATTGGCGATATATGAAAGATAGGCCAGATTAAGAGTACTCTTAACCGACGAGCTTGTATGCGTTGATATATGAATGGAAGGAGGCGAGTTCGGTGTGTCAGGATCGTGCCAAATGGAAGTCCGTAGTCTCGACCTACCTCTCTGGGTGATAGGCGTGAGTGTTTATCTTACGTTATTTTGTTGCTTTTTTATATTCTTCTGTTCGGTCCTGCGATCGTCTATGCACCAACAAAACATAACGGTCAAGGCCAGTATTCCCTGCAACGAGAGAGTTTCAGCAGTGGACTCTTAAGAATTGATAACGAAGAAGAAGAATGTACAGACTTCATTTTGGTTTAATGAAACCTTTTTAAGTAACTTATTTGTATTTGTAAAAAAAAAGTTAATGCGAAACGAATTAGAAAAAAAAACGCAAATGTGTTTTGGAAGTGTTACTTATGGTTCAGTCTGAACAGACAACAATAGTGTTATGCAAGTAGTTCATGTAGCATCGCTCTAGCCGTAAGTGGCTACAATAAAGCTCTCGCTACATTAAGCTTCCGTTGGTACGCCGTTTGCGAGATAACGAGACCCAGTGCCCGCCGCACACATAATTTATACCGTCCGAGCTCGTTAAAAACTTATAAAGACGCGCATTGTTAGTGGGGCCAATATTCGCGGTTATCCGAGGATATACGACCGGTCTAACGACTACTTGCCAGTTTCGTGTGAACCATTGTGCAAACGATGCTACAGCCATGAAAATGTTACTAAGTAGTGCTCGGTGTCGTCTCGTTTTTATTGGCTCATCTGTGTACATAATATGCTAAATTATGCTTTTTACTGAGAAACGGCTGGGTAATATATAAAGCTTATTATTAGCTATTAATGTAGTTTAAATGTAATAATGTAGAGCCCTGATAGCAAAGACTAAGTGATGGCTGTATTTTTCAGTCGACACCAATGAAATTATAAATTGCATTTTGAAGTGCGGCTTTACCACTTGATCAGCGATAAAAGAAAAAATCATGAACTTGCATACAATACTATTCTGAAGAATAAATTCGTGCATATTTGAGGAATAAAATACTTTTTTAATCTTCTTTAAAAACGTTACCTCTTCACTAAGATTTTCTCCTGTATCGTGGAGGCAGTTTTACATACATATTTGTAGGCCATAGAAATACTTGTTCCGTGTGTTGAATTCCCCCAATAGCAATGGCGTATTGGGTGAATTCAACACACGGACCCAGTATCACGGCTTCATTAAGCAGCGCGTCGGACTAATTGCTCCATAATATTCTTAAAAACCGGCCAAGTGCGAGCGGACTCGCGCATGAAGGGTTCCGTACCATCCTAAAATCGTTTCTAGAGGGGAAACCCCTTTTATTTTTAATTTATTTTAATTTTTGTTATAGCGGCAACAGAAATACCTACACATTTTCTAAAAATTTCAATTACTACCTATTACGGATACAGCCCGCTGACAGATAGACGGACGAACAGCGGCGGCTTAGTAATAGAGTTCCGTTGGTTACCCTTTGGATACGGAACCCTAAAAATGGGAAGAGGCTTATTCCCAGCAGTGGGATGTATATAGGTTACAATTTCATGTGTAAGAAGAACCGTTATCGCTCTTATCGTTCTCGAGTTTCGTAAAAGTTGACTATAAGAAACTTCTGATATTCTCATGCCTTAAATATACCTAAAGATGACGGTACTCCTTCGCTAAATGCATCATATATTATATATTATATACTTATGTGTAATAGGTAAAATGCTTACTGCATAGCACTCCCTTTGATGAAAAAAAATGTCTAATCTAAGAAGTCTATACGGAGTTTAAAAATTGTACCTGTGTAACACAAGTTATAATTAAACAAAATGTTCAATATTAGCGACAGTATAGTAGCAATACACACGCGAAAAGTAGCGGTAATGGAAAATCCATGTGATTTTTCATTTTTCATTCAATCTGCCGCGAAGCTTTTAGGCCGACCAGTCGAGTGCTTCGTTTTACACTTAGTTTATATGCGAGCAATTACTGGTTCACTCGATATCCGACGATTTAGGTTTTCACAGAATTCATTTGCCGCAGCAGTTTTTCTATTTCGGTAGTTATTAATGAAAAGTAAAGTGCATTTCATTAGTTTAATATCACTCTTTCATATTAATACTGAGCATCAACATAGTTCAAAAGTCTCAACCTTCTAACTCTTTGAAAACTTGGCGTCTTCTCTGGACTCGAATTTTTTCTGCGCATGAAATTTGTCATGTATCTGAATAAAAAGTGAACAGACGGAGCAAGATCTATGCTAATTTTGGATGTGGTAAGAGTTTAACACCAAGTTATATCCACTATCACTTTTGCATTCTTGAATTGCCTAATTGTAAGAGTACCCATTTCCGGTCTAAGCCTGGGCAATTTCTGCTATAAAACGTCATAATTTCATGTCAGCTTTCCAGAATATATCACTTCAGAAATTATTTCGAAGCAAACGAAATCTTCGTAATTCAACCAGAAAGATAAGAATACTATCAACTTGAATTAACCTCTTTTCTCCACGGGATTAGGTTTCAGTGTTTTCAGGTTAGGTCAAATTTTCCACATCTGGGTTGTTAAGGTAAAGACTTTTTTAATAGCAAGTAACAATTCATTTGATAAATCTATCACCTTTTGGCAGGTCAAGGAATTGTTTAGAAAGCTTTACTCGACGTTTCGCCTGCTCCTCGACAGTCGACAGCTTTTATAGGTTACTTAATTATTTTAGGCGCCACAGTATGATGTGTTTGAAGGTTCAAGAGACCGATAATCAACGAATGCTGACACTGGATTGGTTTTCAATGATTCCTATGTAGCTTTTGTAACTTCCCAACTCACGCCGTCCTTCTAAACCCTTTAATATTGTCGAGTCAGTTGATCTCCACATCCTTTCATTACAAGCCACTCATCACAACATTGACAGGAATAACACTTGTCTCGACTTAATCCTTACATCTTCTCCTACCCTCGTGTCTTACCATGGTCAACACCTTGCTTCTGGCTTCTCCCATCATGACCTCATTTTACTTTCCTATTGTCCTAAAACCTCTTAAATTTCTGCCTGAAATTCTGCATATGCGATGTTTTCGTTGTATGGATTTAAAAAAGTTGTGTTTAGATGCGACTAAATTAAAATGGGACAGAGTGGTGGCCGCCCCCACTGTGGACGAGAAAGTCGTTCCGTTTTATGACACAGTTCTCTAGCTTTATGATGTACATGATCCAGTCAAGAGGGTGAAAGTCAAGTGACCAACTGCTCCTTGGATGAACAGAGGTGTTCGCATAGCCATGAGGCGTAGGGACCAGGCTTTCCAACGTTTTAGAAAAGAGTGGAGTGATGAACTTCTATAAAGCTGCTAGGAATCGGTGTTATCACATGATGCGCAATGCTCAACGCCGATATATTCTTGATAACATAATTTCCTCCTTCTCTGCCGATATTTCGAAGTTTCTTGAGATTTTCGGAATCGGTAAACAACCTCGTTTCGAGTATCAAGGGATACTTGGTTTGGATGATATTAACAGTCATTTTGTTTCTCATACTCCTCTGGATCACCAAAACAAGTGTCATACTTCTATTACTTAAATCGCTTACCTTGTTTAAATACCGATCCCTTCCATTTTTCTTCAGTTACTGCGGATGAAATTAAAAAAATAAACCTTTCCATTAAGTCAAACGCTGTGGGATGCGATAATATATCATTTATATCCTTGACCATATTCTTCCGGTTGTTTCCCATATCATAAACGTTTCCATAGTTTCCGGAATTTTCCCGTCACTGGCGTATGGCCTACGTTATTCCCTTGCCGAAAACTTCCGATTCCACTTAAGACCTATATCCATCCATTATTCCTTTCCTATCTAAAGTGCTTGGAGCCTGTGTACACAGGCAACTATCTCTGTTTGTTTATAAGAACAATTTCTTAAGCCCTTTTTAGCCTAGATTCTGGCCCGGTCACAGCACTGAGGACACCAAAATTACTGTACTGGCTTTGGTTGACTTTTGGACGCCTTCAATACCATCAGTCATGATATCCTACTTTCTATCCTCTCCCATTCCATGATTTCTTCCGAAGCACTGGACTGGTTCTCAACTTATCTTTGGGGAGGTCAGTAGTCGATCCGCATTGATGAGTCTGCATCAAGCTGGTATGATATAAATGCTTGTGTCCCTCAAGGCGGCATTCTGTCTCCATTGTTATTTTCAGTATTTATTACTCTTATCACCCACAACCTTCAGTGTGTGTATCATCTATATGCCGATGAAATACAATTGTACGCACAGACGAATGTTGATTGTGTGTCCGCGGCTTTGGATATGGTCAACAGGGAACTAAAGAATATCAACAGCTGGTCTAACAGGTACGATGTAACTGTTAATCCATCCAAGTGTCCGGCAATAATACTAGGTATCCATCGCACAATTAAAAAAGTAGACACTACAGCTCTACTCCCGATCATTTTAACGGCTCTGTTTTGGAATTTAGTTATTCTGTTAAGGATCTTGGCTTAAACATTGACTTCATTTTGAGCTGGCATGCCCAAGTGGCTGGCATGTTAGCCAAAAAGTCATCGGTACGTTGGGAGCTCTTTACTGCCTGAAAAACTTTTTTCCATCCGGGACCAAAGCATTTATAATGCAATCCTTAATTCTTCCTTAATTAATTCTTAATTCTTAATTCTTTTTTGCATGCCTTCTGGTAAAATATGGTGGAATCTATACTATATATTTGTCACCACATTCTGTATCACCCATATTTGCAAAATAAAGAAATTCATTCAAATTCATTCCCCTGATTGATTACGGTGATGTGTGTTATTTTGACCTAAATGCGGACCTTCTTGACAAATATGATCGTCTTCTTAATAACTGCATTCGATTCATTTTCAATCTTCGTTAGTATGACCATGTGTCTAATTATCGTTCCCAACTTAAGTGGCTTCCCATTTATCAGCGACGAAGTATGCGCGCACTCACAATCCTATACTCCATTCTGATATCCCATCTTACTCAACTTCTCATTTTCAGTACCTTTGCTCTAGCCATGACAGAAACCTGCGTTCTTCGGACAATCTGACAACAACCTGACCTGGTTTCCTGCATTCTTCCTTCACTGTACAGTCTATTCTCCTCTGGAACGCACTCCCTCTTGAAATTGGAACGGCTAATATTCGTTATGCATTCAAGAAGAAAGTTCGCGAACATTACTTAAATAAACTGGCATAATAATAAATACTACTAATGAGTAGTATTTATTTATGTATTTATATAAATATATAATTATATAAAGTATGTAATTTATTATTTTTATTTACATAATTTATTATATATCATACTATGCATGTATGTATAAATTATTATGTATATATTTGTATAAATAATTTTTGATATGTATGTACATCTATGGGTTATATATTATTTTGTTTTAAATTTATATACTTTAATTTTCATTCTTGTATTTTAGCGTTTTTATATTTTTATCTCTGCATCACCCAAAGGTTGACTGGTAGAGAATGCCTCAGGTATTAAGTCTGCCTACAAATCATATTGTATGAAGTTGAAATAAATAAATAAATATCCCCATACAGGCGGGCTGAGACAAGAGTGCGATCGATCTTCATGGGCTAAATCCCCAATTTTTATTATAACCTTAAACATTTAACACTAGGATTTTCTCCTGTATCGTAGAAGCAGTTTACTTACATACATTTCACAACGACATACATCCTTCTCCGGAGCAATTATATGTTAAAGTTATATTTACAGTCTATATACGTCCCACTGCTGGGCACAGGCCTCCTCTCAGTTCTGAGAGGGTTTTAGGGCAAGGAAGTGTCCGCCGCGCTGCCCCAATGCGTCTGTTGGCGAATTTCACATGTCTTCCAATTTTTTTCTTATTTCTTAGATATGCAGGTTTCCTCACGATATTTTCCTTAACCGCCGAGCACGTGGTAAATCAGCACTTAAAATTGCAATTAACAATTTCATTGGCGCCGGCGGGGATAAAGCTCGGGTTGGTCGCGTACTGTGAAATTTACAGCGAGCGTTAACCATCTGAGCTACCACGGCTCATGTATGTCACAGAAATAATTGTTCTGTGCGGGATACGAACCCGCGGCCCAACTCATTGTCAAGACACTGCGTAATAGAGCCGTCGTTGAAACACGTATTAAAATAATTAAACTAATGCTGTGCTGTTCGCTCATTAATCACGCTTTTCATTATTTTTCATACCATTAGCATACTTTCCTGCATGGCTAAGGTTTTTGAAACATTAATATATTCTCACATATACAGTCATGTTAAGCAAAAAATTTCATGTATGCAGCATGGCTTCGTATCTGGTCGGTCTACGATAAGCAATCTGCTTATTTATAGAAATCACATCAGCTCGGCTATTGCTAATCGTCGTCAGGTGGACTCAATTTACACTGATTTCTCCAAGGCATTTGACAAGGTCAATCACGAGTTACTGTGTGCAAAATTAGAGGCCTATGGTATTCATGGTAATTTACTTCGTTGGGTCAGATCGTATATATCCAGGAGAAGCCAGATTGTTGCGGTTAAAGGTTACAACTCTGCTCCAGCAGCGGTCACGTCTGGTGTTCCCCAAGGATCCCACTTAGGGCCATTGTTTTTCATTGTTTTTATAAATGATTTAGTTGACATAATCCACAGTCACTGCTTACTTTATGCTGACGATATGAAGATATATCGCGTGATAAGTGACGTGAATGACTGCATTGCATTACAAAAAGACATAGATGCAGTTCAAGATTGGTGTTCCGCTAATTTTATGTCCTTAAATATCCGTAAGTGCTTAGTTATCACCTTCACTACTAAACACAATCACCTGGAATTTAAGTACAATGTCAATAGCCAGCCTCTGACACGCAAGGAGATTGTTAGGGATTTGGGAGTATATTTCGACTCAAAATTTTCGTTCCGTCCACATTATGATTATATTACGCAAAAAAGTTTCAGAACCTTAGGGTTTATAATTCGTGTAACAAAAGATTTCTCCAAACCTCTCGCATCACTTCGATTATTTTATAATTTGGTTCGTTCTGTACTAGAGTACGCTTCCACTGTATGGTCACCCTTTTATATGGTACATTCTGACAGCATCGAGCGGGTGCAGAGAAGTTTCCTACGCAGTATTTGTGGCAGATATGGTCACTTGCGTCGTCTACCATCATACGACTCTCGACTAAAGTTTTTTAATGTCCAACGATTGTCTTTGAGGAGACAATTTGCAGAACAAGTTTTCTTGCACAAGATTGTACATTCTCATATAGATTGCCCAGAGTTACTAAGGCTAATTAACTTCAATTCCGGTATACGACAACGTGTTCAAAGAATATTTAGGTTAGACGTACACAGAAATAACACTTCCTTTTTCAACCCTGTTGTCAAAATGTGCCGTGATTACGACGAGATTAAGCGTAGTAACGTGCATCTAGATATATTTGATTGTAGCCTTGTTAGATTCAAAAGAAATTTACGTGTTGCTCTTAATTTTTAATGTATTTTTTTTATCTTGCTTATTTTTGTTATTCTACTGAAGTTATATTACTATGCTGTGTACACTTTTTTTTTGGATTGTAGTTTAGATCAACACCATCATATTTTTAATTTTAGAACTGTATATAACTACTATCTGTTTGTGTACCTTATTCAATAAAATAAAATAAAAATAAAAATAAAAATTTTAAAATATTTCTGGCTACCGCGGCTGCTTTTAACTTTTATTTCCAATAATATCTTAATGGTTTTTATTGTGAAAACGTCTTACACCTACAATAAACATACAGTACGATTAAAAAAGTAAAACAATTGAGAAGCTACGACATACATAAAATAAGGCGTAGTAAATTTTTAAATATGAAACCAAATATTTCTTGTGGGACAACCTATTGTATTTTACGTAGGCGGTCCCATAATGAATTGGCCTAACTATGAACCAATGAAGGAAATGAAACGAAACCAATTTTTTTTTCAATATAATCACCATGAATACTAACACACTTCTGACATCTGTGAATCAACATCTCTAAACCTTTATAAAAATAATCACATTTTTTATCCTCAAAATGACTGAAGACGGCCGCCTGCAACTCTTCATCGCTTGAAAATTTTCTTCCTCTTAAGTCCCGCTTTAAATTTGGAAATAAATAATAGTCGGACGGGGCCATGTCTGGACTGTAAGGTGGATGTTGAACTTCTGTGAACCCGCATTGACGAACTGCATCCTTCGAAACACCAGCGGTATGAACAGGGGCGTTGTCATGGAGCAACAGAACACCTTTAGACAGCTTGCCTCTTCGTTTTTCCTTTATCTTGTCTCGTAATTTATATATTAAAGAAGCATAATATTCGCCGTTCACGACTGTATTACGTTCTTTAAAATCCACCATCAAAATGCCTTGAAAATCCCAAAATATTGTGCACATCAGTTTTTTAGTCGATTGTTGCACCTTTGCCTTTCTAGGGGGCTTTTCACCCTTATAACGCCATTCCATTGACTCGCGCTTGCTTTGTGGATCATAATACAAGATCATAGTTTCATCACCAGTCACTAGCCGCTCGATCACAGTCTTTGGATTTTCGCCACAAAGATCCAAAAACTCCGAAGCGCAGCGCACTCTTTTCTGTCTCTGTACCGCTGAAAGAAGTTTCGGTACCCATCTTGCACTCACTTTTTTCATGTGAAGATGTTCATGGATCGCGCGATGAACGGTACTCTTAGAGAGCCCAAGCCTTGCTGCAATTTCTCTAATCTTCAAACGGCGGTCACTCAGAACCTCCTCTTCGATAAGAGCAATCGTTTCAGGAGTGAGCACTTCCACAGGTCGACCGTCGTGGCCAAAGTCTTCGACGGTTTCTCTCCCGAGGCGAAACTCTTTCACCCAATTTTTCACTGTGCTATAGGAGGGGGCAGACTCCTTATATACGCCATCCAATCGTTCTTTTATTTGGGCAGGGGATAAACCATCTTTAAACAGAAACTTTATGACACTTCGATACTCAGTTTTCGACATTTTGAAAAAATACGCGACTCTCGTTATTCAAATGCCTGTTAAACTAAGACTAAGCATTTCATGTCGATGTATGTTTCTTATATTAAGTGCACGATAAACGTACTATTTAATGCAACACAACATGTAGCGACATGTCGCGTTGAATATATATATATATATATCAGGCCACTTCATTATGGGACCGCCTGGTACATCTGACGTAAGTAGGATGTGGTCCTGCGGATATGCGATTTTCTGGCTTTTCCCGAAGCTACCTCTTACGATACCTTTCTTACGCCGCTACCACAAGGTGACGAAATTATGTATTTTTTTTAATATGTGTCTTAATTATTATTAGAATTAGCATATATATACTTAAAAATTATTACAATGAAACATTTTACGTAAATTTCAATGAGAGTGTCGGATGAGCTTCGGGTTACCAATGACTTAACTAATTACAGCAAAGCCCGGGACAAGGTCCATCCCGATTCTGTCACCGAAGTGAGAGGCGTGGGTCGCGTGGGCTCCGCTAAACACAAATCAACACCGATTCTCCATTTGCTAGACACGGGAATGTAATTATGGCCGGGAACACTTGGCGGGGGGCGGGGCTGCAGCGAGGGCTCTCACGTCATTGAAGCTTTTAGTTCGCAGTTCAACAGGGATCCTTACTTTGGGCTCATAATGTGCTTTTAGGAAAGTGTGTAGTTTGAAAGTATCGATTGAAATGTATTGCAGTCATACACGCAGCGAAACATTGATTAATTTGTTGTTTTTTCATTAGTTACAATTTATTTTTAAAATGATTTCCCCTTTATTGAGAAAAAATCAGTAATTTATGGCATCTATAAATAATTGCTTTTTAAAGCCTGGGTGATACTTCAATATTACATCACTTCCGCATGATGTTGCATAAAACCTTTCCATCGATTTACAATGTGTTTTTAATAACTAGGCAAATCATTGACAATGCTACCATCTGACCTTAAGTGATGATAGATTTCTAGATGTTATAAATGATATTTAAATTAGCTAGGCTCCATCGGAGAGGCAACACACTCGCAAGGAAAAGGTACCAACGCTAAATAGCAACATAATGCTGCTGTTTCGTTTAGTAACTAACGTGAACCAATGACCTTTTTAATTGTGATATTTCGTCGTAGTCCTCAGGGGTGGCCACTGCCACGCATCTGTACTTTTGAAACGAAGTGTAGGTCAAAAGTATTTACTTATCATTAGGATTACATTTGATTCATGGATATGAAGACGAGCGAGTTGCTCTGTGGTTTTTGTTGAAAGGTATTAACTGTACCATAATACCTGAATTGTTTACAGGGAAATAATGTCATGAAAAAAAGGATACTAAATAAAATAACTGTAAAAGGCCAATACAATTGCACTGTAATTGATATGTTCACATTTAACTTTTTTGAAAGTAAGTACATGTTATTGCACATAATTTCATTTCCGCCTCCTTTTTAAATTCAAAACCAATTATTTTAAAAGTTCTTATTATAACAGTGCAGTTTTGATCGAGCCATTTAAATTTTAAAGGAAATTATTAACGACTGGTTCTACCAATGGATAAATCAGAAACGTGTAATCAAGTTTTAAAATTAACTCATTTTCTTTTTTTTTTCTGCATGTAAATGTAAACTAGTTTATGCGTTTAAATTGACTGTGAGCAGAGTGTATATTTACTTTACCCAATTATCTCACGGTAATTAAACGTACTTTGAATATGATAATGAGTTTAGTAATATTGCAATGTCATATAACGACATTTTAGTGGGCTTAATTAAACGCTTTTTACGTGTAAGTTGAAGCTATTATAGCGCGGCTGGATTAAAACCTTGTGGATATAGCGTGCGAGGGCCGAAGTAGTGGTCCGGTGCCGTGACACGAGTTAAACTAAATTAATAAACTTGCAGCAGTCTCGGGCTTTATTAAAAAACACTCATTAAAGCGGAGGAAAAGTAGGTAAAGTCGCCGGCGGGGACAGCGCCGCTAATTGCAGAGCCTTTATTGCTTAAATAAAGTTTTAGTGAAGGAACACAAGTTTTAATTAAAAATGTGAGAATAGTTTTTAATAAAGGACGCGCTCTGTGCGCGTATATTGCGAAACTTTAAGCGATATGCTTAGCTTATAGCGATTAAACCTGGCGATGCTTGCGAATTTCTGGCTCTGTGAGGGATTTTTAATGATTTATTATAATGCGATTGACATTATGATGTTAATAATCCAATGCGTAGTCTATTTCCAATTTTTTATAATAGTAGGTAGAAAAGTAAGGTCTCCAGTAGGTCTCCGCTGATTTCTGAGAAGGTTTTTGGTTTTCGAAATATTACTTATTACCAAGACATGTAGTTTTTTGCAAGATTTTTCCAGGCACATGGTATTTCAGCACTTAAAATTTTGCCTGTAATGCCGACGGTGATTGAACTAACTCAAGTTTAATCACCACCGCTAACGTGCTATGTAAGTTGAGAAGATCAGCTCTTGAGCTGCCTTACGTACCTACCTCCTAATATTTTAGGCATTTTATTATCTATATCATTTTACCATAGTACCAACAAAAACCACACAACCCATACAAACACGTTATGCTAATTATTGAACTTGTATGTAACGCATACAACTACTATCATAGGTGACAAATAGCGTGAGTAACGGCAGAAACTAATAATGCCCGTGATTTACGCCCGCCCTTGTTATTACGAGTCATGTGAAATGTAATTTCGACATGCGTGTAGTTGGGTACTCACACACGCAGCCTTCCTGTGTGCAATACGTTTAATAAAGGAGGGACGCGGAGTAAATCCTTCAATTTCGCCGGCACACAGCGGCGTATTCTCGTTAACCGTGGCAATAAGTTAAACGGGCCCGCTGCCCGCGTTGGCCGAGCCCGCGTTCGCTCCAGGAAATTAAAAAAGGTCTTGAGTCACTACAGCGAAACGCCTGACTCTCACAATATTCCATATCGCTTTCGACTTTTAGCTATTGCAATTACTGGACAATGGCATACATTTTAGATGTTTATGTGGTGAAGCCACATAGGAAGTCATTATATACCACACTGCTGAACATAGGCCTCCTATAGATTGTTTCATAGGGGGCCTGCCTTTTGCTACGCTTACCATCGGTTGCTTTCTGCATGCTACACTACCTTCTTCTGTTTCAGTCGTTGCGTCAGTTTCGCCTCTTACGACACACACGGGACGTTATTATTAGATATTGGATAATGTTACACCGCTACTACACCTTGACACTCCAGCGTATCTTTATCACCGCGTGGTAGCGGTTTCTGCAGCCACAATACAGCTGTATTATTGCTACAGAAAGAATAGGTCGACTCGATCGAGTTAGGACCACGCTTTTAAAGAGTATCAACGTAAAACAGCAGCATAGTTTAGTGAAGAGTACCGAAGGCATTTTTACTGTTAGAGGTATTCTATCTCTGTCCTGGGGGATAACAACTGTTTAAGTTACCCGTTTATTCATTCATTACACTCTATTAACTATTAACTCACCGAACATAGGCCTCTTCAATAGATCGCCTCATATGGGGGATATTTTTTTTTTAAAATACTAGGATTTTCTCCTGTATCGTGGAGGCAGTTTACAGACACAAATTGCACAAGGACAAACATCCAGACCCGGAAAAATTATTTGTAGGCCATACAAATACTTGTTCCGTACGGGATTCGAACCCGCGGCCCCCAGCGCAGCAACTCATTGCTAAGCCACTGCGCCACGGAGCCGTCCTTTTGCCTTAGTTACTATACTTGGAAACCCCATTTAAAATTTTTGTTTGAGTTATTATGAGGGAGATGCTGTCTATCTTCACATTGATTTCTCCCTAACACCTCTTACTACACCCACGGGATGATAATGGGATGATAACAATCCACAATTTTTTTTACGCTTCCATTACACGTTAAGCGGTTTGTTATTTTTACTAGTATACATAAAACATCTTTTTAGATAGCAAAAGTCTGTGTGGCTAATACCAGTCTCTTAATTTTAAATCATGATTACCACAAGAATGGAAAAAATCAAGCAAGAGCAAATTAAAATTCCAAAAAGAAACAATAAATTAGCTTTATATTTTGTTTAGTTACAGCTATATATTATGGAATACTCAATGCATTCACTGTATCAACGAGTACGATTATATCGCTGAGGAAGCAATATAGCGACAATAACCCGGTTTCAGAGAACGGGATTATTTTGTTCAAGGTATCAGGGTTTACACAAATAATGTTCACATTAGAATATTCTTGCATACCCATAAACATCTGATCAGGCAATCGCTCAAATATCGGATATGGGTGACAAACGACCACACAGTCTACCTGATGGTAAGTGGATGCTTTGGCCCATAGACATCTACATCCATCCTCGATTCTTAAATCAAAATACAGATGTGTTATCACCCTTGAGGGCTAAGATGGAATGCCTCGGTTTCAGTAAAAAGAGTTTTCGGTACTCTACACACACCATGCGAAACACAGAAGCGTTAAACTGCTATTTTACGCTGGTACTCTGTGAGAGCGTGTCTACCAGGTAGAGCCAACCCATTCGTACTACATCCAAAATGTCGCTGCAGCATGACTCTACCACGTTAATTGTAAAAGAAACCTAAAATTTCTTTTACGATGCACCGCACGAAGTTCGCTTTCGAAAACCACTAATTACTGCGAGTGTCCTTTAAAAGGAAACGCCGTTAGGGTTCCATTAATGGGGTTTGAGCAACAATGCACGCGGCCACGCGGCAAATGGATTCCGTCCACTGTACACGATCTCCATTGTCTAGGAATAAATTATGATCAGTGATTTGAGTTAAGTTTGCATATATATGCCCTAAATGTATTAAGTCGAATGTGATGTTATTTCTTTGTCAAAGTAAATTATAGCTTAGTGAATAATTCGATTTCAACTACTTAACAGATTTTAAATACGAGTATAATGTTTTTAAGCGCATAATATACAATACGCATTAGGACAGTTAAGATATTATTTCGTTATAATGATAATGTGTTAATATTTCTAAAATATTTATGGTAAATCATCATTATCAATTTACTGTATTATATTAATTGTCAAAATAACCAAGAAACGTCCCAATAGTAAGTTGTATTCTATTAAACTAGTAGTAATTGTAGGCGGTCGGTTTTAATCAAAGTTCGTTCATTCTGAACTTTGTTGAGCAGGCTTTGCTCCTAGTAATAGCGGTGTGAGTGTAATATCATTGGAACAAAGAATACATACGTTCAGTTACCGCCACCACTGCACTCCTAATTAGATGTTCGATGAAAATGTAATCAGACGTTGGCCGGATCCGGGACGTAATTAAACGGCGCTGGCGAACAGTGATTTATTAATAGAAAAGCTCGAGCCGTAATGAAATACTGAGCGAACAATGGCGTAGAGGGCGGCCGGGCCGTGGAAATTAAATTCCCTGCGACAGCACACGATCATCACACACACTTGGCGTTTCTTTGTAATCCGACGTTGACCTCTGCTTACTTAACAATTTACAAACCGCCGTATGCACAGAACGGCGACAGTCAACCGCCGAACGGCCATCTCCCAACGGGGAGGATGTATGGAGGAATATAAATTTGTCGGCGAGGGAATGTAAAGAAGATTGCTTTCTGAAAGGGGTGCGAAGGAAAGGGGTGGAATCGAATTTAGGCCGGAATCTACTAGCGAGAAAGAGTTTGTGATATTTCTTATCTACGTAGCGTAGCAGGACGTGACATAGGGTCAATTGTTTTCAATATCAGTTTCATCGCCATAATGTTGTATATCAATTCCATTAAATGTTAGTATTAATGTTAGAACGTATTCAATTTCAAGATTGTTTTTAAGCATTACGAGAGTACTTTTTTAATTAGAGCATTAGTGTTCCGAGCCCATCATTATATTAGAGTGTTGTTCTGTTCCACCCCGTGTTGCGACGCCCGCCCTCGGCTCCTTGCGCCGCGGCGCCTGCCTTCGTCAATCGTCGGCACTCGGCACATCGGCCCATACCACCATACCGCCGCGAGCCCCGTCTGAATGTAGACGTGTTCGTGTGGTTCCTTCGAACCGCAAACTTTACTCGATATAAAAGTCTTGTAAACGAATAATAAAACGCTTCGTTTAATTAAACTGACATACATTTTTTTTGGTCATTTGCTTTGTCATTAATAAACACTACCAAGCTTTCATGCTGTTACTTGCAAGGAAAAATCACTGAATCTTTTGTTATTTGAATTCGATTTAAGTTGTAAATTTGCAGAAAGTGACAATTGAAGTGGACAAGGAAATTTAGTTCTGTGCTCCTTTACAAACATTACTGTGTATAAGTGTAAAGACAAGGTTTTTCAGTAGATTTATTTCTTCTGATTAGTGTTTGCCTTGGACGTTAAGGACTTTTCTCATTAAAGGTACGTTTATTGGCAATTTAAATAAATAAATAAATATTTATAAAATATAAAAATTAAGTTTAAAATTGTATTTAAACATTACATGTTAATAATTAAGAACACTATTATTATTATGAAAAAAATATTAATATTTCTATTAAAATGGTATAACTACAATACTAAACAATAAAATAAGGAACGCTTAGTTACGTAAATTAATTTATATTTAAAAATAATTCTTGTTCCGATAAAGATATAATTAAAAATATCGTGTGTTTATTTTTGTGATGTTTATTTTCTTAAAATACAGAGAGCTGGGTGTGTAGAGTGTGTAGAGCATGTATTACCACTGTCGTATGCGGTGTCACGACTCTGCATAATGATGTCTCGTGTTCATCGCATGTTATTTTAATTATTGTGTCTTAATTAAAGCTAAAGATCTTAAAGTTTTCATCTGCTGCTCAAAAAGTTATCGATAATTTTTGCCTTTATATTCGCTAACTACCGAGCAACATAATAACAACCAGAGCTTAATATTTCTTCATATAATTCATCGATTTAAGGGGGCGATTTTCTATAGCACTACCATAAAACCCTAGTCTAAAATTTGAAGACGTTTTTAAAATATGTAATGATAATATAAAATATAAGTATGAGATTTCTAAAATAAGAATAAACAATAATGTTTTGCTATTTTATTAGTTATTGTATATTTAATACATAAATTTTACAATAGCCAATAAATTGTACAATAATTTGTTTTTAACTAAACATTCTATAATTATCTAAAGATTTTAATTAACGCCATGTCAATTTAATATCATGCGGTCATTGCTCCTCTTTCAGTGTCATTATGCGTCGATAATAGAATTAAAACAAATATTTTAATTATATCTGTTTTACTACATACTTTTCATTCAATATTATTTCGTATTTGAATAAAATATCAAACAGCTAGAAGTTAATGTGTAAAATAAAAGAAAACAGTGATGTTTATTCTGACTTATATGCTCTTAATTTAAGCACAAAGTGATCAAGAATCTTTATCTTTATTATTTCTATATACACGAGTTTCAGTATATAGAAATAATAAAGAAGTGATTATATTTATTTTGTTAATTAGCGGTTAATTAAGCATAGCTTGCCTGACAATTTTTAGTTTGATATTGAATTTATAGTCATAGATTTAAAGATTATATTCTCAGTATCTAGATTTCGGGTCTTACACATGACTTCCCATCATCGTTCCGGTTATTGTATTAGAAATCTAAATTTAAAATGGCTCCACCATCTGTTTACTTGACTAAAAATGAAATAATAAATGGAATGTTACCACACAGTTGTTATTATAATAAAGTTAAATAAATTAAAATTATTCCTTATGAATACACGAACTAGTGTCTCATAAACCTGTAATTTTATTTCTTTAAGTGCCCACAGACGCAGAAGAAACTAATTAACGTTTCATAATTAAGGTATGAGAATGGGATGTATTGTCTCCCAATTATAATTGATTCCATTAACTAAGCTTCGCCCATAATTGAAAGTAGACAGTTTCTGTACAAGGGAGGGTAAGGTAATTACAAGATCCAATTTAGAATTGCCAACTCTACACTTCGCTGTTAGTTTCAAACAAAAGCTTAATTAATTAAGTCGGGAACAATTAAGTTCACTGCCGTAATATTCTCAGCAATTACGTGGAATTCGATGTATTTTGTAGACGTCGGTAATTACCGACGAGTCTCGAATCAGATTGTATCCGACGCTAATACAACACACATTCATTAATTAAAACAGTGAACACAAACATTGAGCTAATTGGCAAATCTTGTAATTAATTTAATTACCGAAAGAGCACACGTATTTTATTGATCAATAAAGGTGTGTAATGCTATGTGATTGGAGGGTAGTATTTTAAATGGTGTTACCATAATATTTATTTTATTGATTTAATCATTCCAACTAACCTCAAAATGCTCGTGCTATGAGAGGTTTGCGGCAGAACTCGAAGAGCGAATTCAAACCTACGACATTTCAATTCGTATTCCGTACCCTTAACCAATAGGCTACTGTCGTTTCGAAACTTGGCTTAATGTGTTTTACAAAAGAATTCGAGAAATATTTGCCAATTATAATAATTCAAATCAAATACACGTTTCTGATGAACTCAAAGTCTTTAATTTGTAAAACAATAATGAGTTACGGTCATATTATACAATAGTGATGTCAGAGACAGGGATTTTAACTGCTTTGGGGATATACTCGGAAAACAATAATTATGTGTGTTTACAACATTCGACTGACACTATTCCTATTGATAGTCCCGCAAATATAGAGAAGATAGGCATCGACATATTTTTAATAATTATCTATTCGGCAAAAACATTGTGGGGTATATATACATTTTAAAAAGAAGAGAATATAACGAGGTTACGTGAATTACACTAATTTGTCCTAAAAAACTAAAACGCATTGTCACCATAGCTTTACCTTCTCGAAAATGAGCGAAGACCTAAGCCCCAATGAGATGTTGATATTATTAGAAATAATAAATTATATGATTTAAAATTTTCTAATCACCGGCCTTAGAGGATCCATCACTCCATATCATCATGTGAGCGTCGTTGAAGTTTTGGGAAATAGTAGGAATATCTCACGTCTTCCCATAGATGGCAATAAAACCATCGCAATTAATGCGATGGGGTAGCGACAATGGTACAGGACGTCTGGGAAAGCGACCGCCAATCCACCAGCCAAACGTAGCTATTATTTTCTATAATCCTCCAACAATAGAACAGGCCCACGTCCAGCAGTGGACTTTTACTGATCGATACATTTTGCAAATATTGCCATTAAATTTTGAAAGTAAAACCTGGGTGTAGCTTATGATACTATGCTAACCGTGTAGTGGCGGTGTAAGATTACCCACTACCCCATATCGTCCCGAGGATAAATGAAACAAGGAAATGAAACAAAATAATAAGAAATTGCGATCGCCAACCGTGGCAACTATGGCAAAATCTCCCCACTAGGCAATCTATAAGGGAGGCCTATGTTCAGCAGTGGACTTTTATAGGCTGTATGACACAACGTTGATTATCATTTTGTGCATTCATCATAATTTCGAATAGCCTTTTGTAAATTACATTTGTTATAAATTTGAAAATTTATAACAGTACTTCTATGAATTAATAGTACCGTGAGTTTTGACATTACTACGAAGTGATTTTATGCAAAGATCACTAGTAGGCTTGAATCAAAAAGCCGCTTCGTTTTGTTTATTGCAGTCTTTACTAGGGCGCATTAGATCGCATGATATCGTTTCGCGCGCCGATAGTGGGGCCGATGCCGTCAATTTAAATGTATGGGACGCAATAAATCAGAGGTGCCGCGGTGGTGAGACGGGACAGGTAGGCTCCGTGTAACGAGACACATTTCCGGGCATATCCTTCCAATTAGCGCGCAAGGCTAGAGCGGAGCGCCGGACACCTCTGCGGGCGCTCGTTACCCTCCCGCCTCGTTAGGAGAATTGTTTGTTCGAGTATGTAAAAATGTGTTTATTTGCACGTACGCCCCGGGTTAAAAATATATGAAAAGGCCCTTTTAAGACTTTTAATGATTTCCCCGGCAAAGGGAAATTGGGTTAGTTATTTTCCCCGGGGTTGCCCCTCGTTAAGTTTTAATGGGGTAGCTAGCTACGACGTAATCAAACGTGCTTATTTAAGTTAACGACGTTTACAAGTCTGTGTACTTTGTTGTCAATAGGAGTTGTTTATAAGGAGATCGTTTGTACCCGACTGCTTATTTCTGCCTGAATAAAAAATATTTGAACAAACGCGGTGCATAGTAAAGACTTTTTTTTTTACTAGTGTACTCCATAAAAGAAATATTATGTTAATCTATGTGGAGTTAGAAGCGAGATTTCCGGTAGGCAGTCTCTTTATAGACAGAACGCCTAATTAATCTTCAGTAAAATGTCGACGTTGCTTGTTTTTGCCAGGAACTCAGCTCATTAAACCGATGAGGCATGTTGATTACACTCTGCAGTGCTTATTAACGCAAATTCTCATTAGGGGCCACTATTGTTGTAATTAAACAACAAGTAACATTGATTCAGATAGCTGTGTATGGATAATTTAGAAATGATCTCTATTCCCTTGCAATAGTGGCGAGAGTATTGTAGTTAGTAGCTTGGCGATAAATTAGCGTCAATTTAATTAACAACTCAATAGTTGCAGAGAATGAACGGGGGTTTCTTGCGGCGTCTGACATGATTCCATTGTTAAACACAGTGGTGCAAAAAGCGGTGGTGTTATTTAGAAGTGGCTTACACAATAACATTTAGGTAGGTTCCGCTGGCGATGGTAGATCGTCGGCTGCAGTACGAGTTTAATTGGACAACAGGGGGCGAAGCGCGGTGCGGCGACACGAGAGCTTCGCCGCCTCCCTAACACTTCTAATTGGCTCACAACACTAACAGGAGCGATTCTCTCTAAAATGTTTACTCATCGTCATTACTTATAATAGGGTCTGACTTCTCGAATACACCTGCTCTAATCTCAATCCCTTAAACGAAACTTTTTTAACAATGTTATGTGAAAAAAATAATAAACAACTTATAGAAAGTTGACTGTAATAGAAGTCATTAAATGTAAAATAGGTTAGACAAGTGAGTAAGAAACTTAAAATAACTATAAAAGTTAGTTTCTGATATATTAGATACTGGATCAGATATGGACTCAATACGTAGACCAAATAGTGAACCAGACCGTCACCGTTACAGGTTATCAAAAGTCCAGTAAATTGCTTTATAGGGGGGTATTTGCTATAGTTGCTACGTTGGGCAGGCGGGTGGGCAGCCACAGTTTTTCTATTTTTTCTATTTTTAACCAATTTCAAACAATTTCTTTGTTACCTCATAACATTTTTCAATGTAAACCAATTATGATGATTCTTTTTCTCTTTTTCTTTCTTTTGAATGCTGGTGATTCTCATGTGGTCCCATATAAATTTAATCCAAGGTCTGACTAGTAGTTTTTCAGTTATCCTTAATAATTTACATCGAAGATGGTTGTACAACTTTTAAAGAGTAGAAATGTTACCCTCTGTCACCTCTTGCGTTACCCGCGAGTTGTGAATATTATTTTTCCGGTTTACACAGATACTGGACCAGGTTGAATGGTATTAAATACTCACGTTATGAAGATTTCATTTACTTAAAAAAATTAAAACATATTTCACCTAGAGGTTTTATATATTTTCTTCTAGGTGATAAGGCTCAATCAATATATCAATATATTCTTCATAGTACACCGATTAACAGTAGGTACCACCCTTTTACCTAATTCTGGGGCCTTATACGTGGTAGAGTCATGCTGCCGCTAAATTATTAGTATGGTTGTAGCACGAATGGGTTTGCTCGATCGGGGACGGACCACGCTCACCAGTGTAAAATAGCATCTCAATGCTGCTGTGTTTTGTATGGTGAGTATAGAGAACCGGAGACCCACCCTGTTTACTGGAAACGAGGCATTTCATCTTAGTCTCGATGTATAGATAGTAGTCAACTTAGACAACGCATCCGCATTTTGTTTCATAGTTGAGGATAGACGTAGATATCTATGGTCTCAGCATCCACTTACCATCAGGTGGACTGTGTACTCGTTTGTTACCCTTATCTTATAAAAAAAGTGCACACTGCCTGCACTGCTGTATGCCGGTCTGAACGGTGTAGAGCCAGTATAGTCAGTGTAAGTGTAAGTTCGTTAGTTACTTCAGTTTTATCAAAAAACACATATTGAAACAATTAAAGTACATATCTATAATATAGAGAAAGAAATATATACATACTGGAAGCAATTTTATTAAGAAATAAGTGAGTCCCTTGTGCACACTCTTCATCATGATGTGTACTCTCCGTTGTTTGTGTGGATATAAATTGTTAAATAAATAAATAAATAGAGAAAGTACAACAGGCTGTCTCATCGCTCTGAAAGTGGTTTCCTTTTCTTTTATCAAACAACCTTTTTAGGCAAGAATTGTTGTTCACGAAGAATGAAGAGGAAGAGGATTAAGGATGCCGTATGAGTTAGTACCACCCTTTTACATATTTCTGCCACCAATCAGGTGTTTAATTACGTTTGTGTTTGGGTTTGATGGATAATAGAACCGCAATATTTAAAGATATGAGGCAATTTCATTGTATGATAGGTTACAGGGGTTAAGTAGGTTGGCTGGTCTAAAATCTACTTCAAACCAATATTCAAACAATAATATAGGAGCAGCAATCCGCCAGCGGGCAAGTTCCCGACAAAACCAAAACATGATGCTTATTACAAATAATTTTAGATGCATATGTGTGCATGAGTGCGTGTGCTTACAATTAGATAGACGTGGTTTCAATATCACTTGGAAACTTGGAATGTACGCAGCGCAAATTGTTGCGCTTTCTATAACTAACAAACAAAGCGCAAATTGTTGCGCTTTCTATAACTAGCAAACAAAGCGCAAATTGTTGCGCTTTGTTATAGGATAACTAACAGATAGTTAATGTGTAAATTTTAATTATTTATTAAAATATAATTATAGACTGTAGACTTTGTAGTAATATCAATTCTTATTCGGTTTCATCTCCAAAGAGCTATATTAGCTATACATGCATAGCTATATAGCAATGATGCTGCTTGAAGCGCATTTTAAAACAAATTATTTTATTACTTTGTAATAGATCACACTGCAATCAGATCCTTTTATATGTGTATCTATTTTAATAATGTTTGACTTATTAATTTCTCATTTGTTGTAATCAGTTTTTATGTTTACAAGGATATCTGTGTGTGTGCGTGTATATTAATATGTCAAAGAACTTTTTCGTCTCTAATATCTTAAGAACAAATAGAGATATAGGTTCAAAAGCAACTTTATTTGACGCGTAATAGCATAATTAGTATATAATTTTAATGAATAATAGTAATAAATTTGAACTGACAATTAGCTAATAAATAGGAGTAGACGGTGAGGGCAGGCCGAGTCGTACGCAATCCATTTTGGCTGTTTGTTATTCTTGCAACGGTTGCCGTAACATACTTGATCTGCAAGCCACGCGTGTTGCGCGTGAGTTCGTGACAGTAACTTGCCTGCAAGCAGTAGGTTAATCACATATTAAGATAACAACTTATAATTAATTAGGCTTATGTGTATTTATGAGATTTGTAAGTATCGTAACACAACGAAAATATTTTTCAATGGAATCAATTTAATCTTGGTTAGAAAAATTCTCAATTTTTTTGCAAGTGATAAAGAAAATTTAAGTCTTTAAAACGGTCGTTGTCTAAATAACATTAGAGTTTTAAGATATTTTCAATAATCTGATCACGAAACTACATTTAAATAAAGAATATATATTATACAACATACACAACATAATATACAATATGTAAACATTGTATATTATGTTGTTGTATAAAATATTTTGTCTTTAAAAATCCAAAAACATAAAAATATAACTAATATTCTTGATTGTACCAGTAATTGTAATAGGTCTTATTATATCGGGATGGTAAACAAATTACATGAGCCAGTTAAAATTTGTTTAATTTGTATCATACCGAAGGCAATTAATATAGCTGCAAAGTGTATTATTTCGAGTAATTTGAATAAAATATTCCAGCAATGTCTAATTAAATATTTTATCTTCATCATCATCAGCACGGAAAACTCATTATTGGGCTGCGCTCTCTCCCATTGTTACTAGTTTGATAGAACGAATGTCTCAAAAAGCATCAAATTCTATTTCAAAGACTTGAGAAAAAGATGATCAATATTATAATCGCTATGAGAGGTAAATTTATTACTCTATATAGTACGTGAGAGTAATATGGTCATCCGGTTAATATGGTCACTTTTTTATAACTCAAAAACTACAGTCTTGTTTGCATGGATGACTCGGTGATACGATAGTTCTTCATCAATCAATCAAATAATAAAAGGTCAAAAGGGCGTTGTTTTATCGGCGTCATTTTGACAGTTGACATTACAGTAAATATTTTAGTAGATTTTAGTATTGCGTAGTGTGGTAAATTTTTTTAAGTTAATTTTTTGAAATGTTCCTAATTCTTGCCAAAGCCTGTTTGCTATTATTTTCTTAATATATTGATTATAGTATACGACTTTGTGTTTTTGTCACTGTTCTCCTCCTAGTTTTGTTTTTATAGGCCGACGAAGCTTAAGGTGACGACTATATTACCCTCACGTACCTTACATATAAATAAAATTGAAGTTTCTGTCTGTAATATCATAACAACCAGATTCTATTAAGTTCTGGGGATTATTTTCATGCTATTAAGACATAAAAAAGCAATTTTCAAAACGTTTGTCAGTCTGTCTGTCTCTCTGTCTGTCCAGGCTAATCTTCGACATAGCTGAACCGATTGTGATAAAACTTAACGTAGAGTTGGAGAGCAAATCCAGGAGTGATCTAAGCTACATTTTGTTCGAAAAACAAGCATGTGTTTTAGTGAAATCGAAAAAGTAACAAAATGGTGTTGATGTTTTTCTCACAAAATATAAAAGAAAAGAAAAAAAAGTTTCGAATAAAATGGTTTGAAATTTTACACAAAAAAAACCGGCCACGTGAAAGACGGGCCACGCATAATGTAGACGTACGGTTCCGTAGTTGCCCGTCACAATACGTGAACTTAAAATGGGGCCGTCTTGATACTATGAGCATATTAACTGAGTTCGAAGTTTGACCGCTATTATGAGTAAAAATAGGCCCAAATAGAACGATGGTAATTGAAGTACTTATTTTCCAAGCAGACTTAAGGGAGTGGTATTCAAAAAAGATTTAAAAAAAACTTTTCCCTTTAGAAAATATTACAATATACATCAAAGCATGCACATGCCAATTGCCAAGTCCGTAATAAAATGGTCATAGTTCCTTATCCATCTATGAGTATCTACTATCTGGCAATTCAACCATAAGATATACATGACCGTTCGAATTTAAATTACCGTGACTTTTACAACTTTGTCAAAGATACGTAAATACTTATCAGGTAACATCAGCAATAGTTAGAACGGTTTGATATATAATCAAAAAAAGTTTAAGTAACCAGCCTAATCCATTTTAAAAAGCTGAAAACGCACCTGCAATTCACCTAGTGTTACAGTTATTGTTCATAGACTGCGGGCAATACTTGCCGTGGGCTGATTGCTCGTTTGCCCCCTCTTCTATAAAAGACATTTTGGGAAGCTTAAAGATTGATTGATGATTTTAATTTAATATGTCACAATAAATATAAAAAAACATCTAATCATAAAAACTTTAGACGATACTCGTAGTTATAAAATGTTTAAAACTCTTCTATAGGCTATTTAAAATAGCCTTAGACAGAAGTTAAAAAAAAGTTTTTTTATAAAGTACACTTTGTAACAAAAGTACAATAAACATGTTACAGTTAAGGACGATGCGTAATTTTTTGTAATCTATTTATACACCAATTGTTACATTTATATGTAATCATTTTAATTATTTATCTCAAGAAATTATGTGGTTATTAGTTAGATATAGTATTTTATATTATTTGAAAACTTAAAAGAAGCAGGGTTGGACAATACCGGGAACGTTTTTAATTTCATTGTTAATTTACCAAATTCAAAATAAAATTTAAATTATTTGTAATAACCCCTTGATAAGTTGTGATTTTTTTCTTTATTTAAAATTTTTCTTGATTTTCTCCTGTATCGTGGAGGCAGTTTACAAACATAAATGGGACGAGGACAAACATCCAGACCCGGAACAATTATTTGTAGTCCATACAAATACTTGTTCCGTGCAGGATTCGAACCCGCGGCACCCAACGCAACAACTCATTGCTGAGCCACTGCACCACAGAGCTATCAAATGATGGCAGGGTTTTTCTAATTTTACCGGTTTATGATGTCGTCTGTTATTTTGCGTAAACAATCTGTAATTATTATTCACTTGTGAATTCATCATCATCATCATTACAGTCCTTCACATGTCTAATGCTGAACATAGGCCTCCCGCAATGAATGCCACAAAGTACGGCCCTGAGCCACCTGCATCCATCGACTTCCTGCATGTCTTACCAGGTCGTCACTTCATCTAGTGGGGGGTCACCCTACACTTCGCCTACCGGTACGAGGCTGCTACTCGAGAACCCTTTTTGTCCATCGGTTGTCTTTTCTTCGAGTTATATGGCCGGCCCATTACCACTTCAGCTTACTAATACGTCGGTCACTCTGGTTCTACTTTCTCATTTCTATGTTTATCACGCAGAGAAGCCCCGAGCATAACCCTCTCCATAGATCGCTGAGCGACCTTGAGCTTCCTCATACGGCCAGTAGTGAAGAACCACATCTCAGTTTCATAGGTCATCATTGGCAACACGCACTGGTTGTACAGTCTCTTTCAAGTTTTGAGGTATACTTGACGCGAAGATATGTCGTAGTTTCCCGAACGCTGCCAAGTCGAGTGCAATTGCCATGGACAGTTTCCACGAGCTTGTCATTCATATTGCCTTGAATTGCATTGCATGCCTTGCATTGAAATTTTCTAGGCACTGAAAACGGTTTTGTAACTCAAGATTAAAGGTTTCGGGACTTTGGATTAGAGCACGAGGGGGACGGAGCGTTGACTTCATTAGACGAGGCCTCTCCAACTTAACGTTTAGGTTCAGTGTGCCTCTAACCATTCGGTGATCGCTACCAGTTTTCACCCTCGCGATCACAGAGACATCACTGAACAGTTATCGTCTGGTCGTCATAATGAAGTCAATCTAATTTTTATTCGAACCGTCACAGGGCTCGACCAGGTCCACTTCCTATGGGGCCGCTTCTGGAAGAAAGAGTTCATCATGAAGAGTCCCTCTTTCTCCATGAAGTCGGCCAGCTGCTGGCCCCTTGGGTTCCGTTGCTCTATTTTATATATACATAATTTTATATATACATACGTATATATATTTACTGTTTTGTTTTTTCTTATTTTTACTGTTTTGTTACCGTTATTACTAGTTTTTTTTGAGTTGTTGGTGCAAAGCGTTACGTTTAGTTGAAAAATGGGGTAATCTAAGTGCGAGCGCAAGTGACTCACGACATGCAATTCCTGAAACTGACAAAAACCAACGGCAACCAAAAAGTGCGCTTAATGTTGACCTTGACAAAATTTTAAATTACTTAAAACATAGAATAAACAAACTCCAATTTATATTTCATAAAAGCAAACTGTCATAAATATTTTGAAGCAAGTTTCGGAGTCCTGGTCTGCAGCTACACCTCCTTATAAAACTCATATAATTGATAAAACTGTACACGTTGCAAGTAAGGATCACACAATAATTAAAAATAATATGGTAATTTTGCTTTGTTCTTGTTATTAAAAATGACTGTCATTTCGTTAGTCTTAGTATTTAGTACATTCTCTTTTACATACCACTAATTTTAACATAATTAGAAAATGCACAATTTTATCAGCCAGCTAAATTTCTCAAAGTTGTGTTACAACAATTTAATGAAAATTTTCATTAAAATTACCTAAACTTAACTTTGAATTAAAATGTTTTGCACTCCTGCTTCTACGAGCCTATTTTTTCTAATGCTATAATAAATGAACTATAAAATGTGATGATTTTTAAAGAAAACGTTATATGAACAGCTCAAAAGAATTGCTGATATTGCTAAATATTCGTAGAATAAATGCGAGATGGTTTCTTTTAAGATTTTTCCGACACTTGAAAGCCATCAGTAATATGACGTGGTTCTGGAGTGCAGGGAGCGGGAGTGGCGCTTTCGACACGGCTCGTAGTCGCTGCATCGCAACGGATATGAGCGGCTATTTAATTTCCGCGCTTTCAATGATCTCGCCACTCTCTATGTGTATCTATCAATTTTGCTGTAAGCATAGCAGCCTTTTTCTGACGTCGTCTGAAAGGATTTGACAACTTCAAAAATTGCAGTAGATAAACCTTTCCAATAGATTTGCAACGGATTTTGGAAATGTCAGGCTTTTTTTTATTTTTTTCATAGATCTTGAAATGCATGCGGCGGGAATGACGCAACCTAAATACAGCTCATCCCACACTGCTACTGTGGAGTACTTGGAGACGTGGAGCAGAAATGCGGTGGACTTGTTCTTTAAGAAAGGCGGCAACGCTCTGTTGTAGAACTACATACCAATTTCCCTTCTCGCAGACTCGAAGCCTTCTCCCGAACAAGCTGCTTTCCGTCAAGGCTTTGTATTATAGACCACATACATACCTTTCCACAAAGTGTATAAAAGACCAAAGAGTATAATCTGCTACTTTGTCTTGCGTATGTGGACTACGAAAAAGCCTTTGATTCCGTCAAAATTTGGGCAGTGCTATAGTCCCTTCAGCAGTGCCAAGTTGACTGTCGATATATCGTAGTGCTGAAGTGTACAGTAGAACTACGATGAATATCAGAGTACAGAATCAGACTACGAAGCCTACACAACTTCAGTGAGGTGTAAGAGAGCGTGACGTAATATCTCCGAAACTCTTCACTGATGCAATGGAAGCCTGTTTTTAAACTAATGGATTGGAAAGGATAGGGTTTCAATACCAATAGCGAATAAATTGTTCACCTTCGATTAACCGATGATATAGTCCTTATGTCAGTAAAAGTTTGTGAATAATAAATCATCTACTCGAACAACAATTAAATGTTATGCAGTTTTAATACATCTCATTCATTAATATTAACTGGTAGAGAATGCCATAGGGCATTAAGACCACCCTTTGTAACTCTTAGTTGAAGGTGTGTTGCAATAAAGGATAAATAAATAAAAAAATTATTAGTAATTTTGGTTTTTTCACCAGTGTTACCATAGTTTTATTATTACAGCCATTGTCACAAATCTACAGCTAAACATAGGCCTCCCGCAAGGAATGCTACAAAGTGCAGTCCTGAGCCACCTGTTTCCATTAACTTCTTGCTTCTCTTACCAGATCACCTTGGCTCCTTCTTTCCGAAATGTATCACTGAAATATACCGACCGCCTTCAGTTGTTAGGGTTTGAAATATCCTCAAATTTGAACTTCCGGCGGTTCATTGAGTCCAAGGCCAAAGCAGCTGCAAGGAAGCTGGGAGTCCTTGCAAAGGTGCGGCGATACTTCACGCCGGGACAGCTGCTTACTTTATATAAAGCGCAAGTCCGGTCGTGCATGGAGTATTGCTGCCATATATGGGCTTGTGCTGCAAAATGCCACCTAGCAGCTTTGGACTCAATGGAAAGGCGTGCTAAGAGGCGACCCGAATTCGGTTAAAACCAATCTTACCAGCCTCGAACACAGACGTAAAGTAGCCAGCCTTTCGGTTCTCTACAGGATGCATTTCGAAGAGTGTGCGCAGGAATTACATAATCTAATTCCACCCTCTCCCTTCCACCATCGGCCAACCAGACGTTAGGCCAGTCTCCACCCTTTCGTTGTTGACTTACCACGCATTCGAACCAAACGGTTCGCCACGTCGTTCATCATGCGTACAGCAAAGGTGTGGAATAAGTTGCCAGCATCTGTCTTTCCATCCGATTACAGTGTGGGTGTCTTCAATGCAAGAGTGAATAGGCTTTTGTTAAGTCTGTGCGCTTCATCATCTTAGGCTACATCACCACTTACCATCAGGTGGGATCGTAGATAAGCGCTGGCTTAGTAGAATATAAAAAAAAAGATCGTCACTATATCTAGTGTGGGAACGTCGTACACTTCATTTACCGGTACCAGGCTGCTACTCGAAAGTTTTTCATTCCTATCGTTTGTCAGTTTTTCGAGCTATATTATGGCTGGCCCATTACCACTTCAGCTTACTGTATAAGAATACAGCGTATAAGGTAGTTTAAGGTCGTTCATCAGCTGTAGAGATGAGAGTTTCTCTGCGTGATAGACTTTGTAATTAGGATAGCCGCAGTAGAACCAAAATAGTCTAACTGACTGTAGATTAAGCATGCACAACTAGCATCGAGTAGTCATAGTGACTCAAACGTTCGAACGAGATCCGAGAGCTGTAATTAGAGCCGTGTAAATACTCGCTTTGATAGATGCTTTTCATGTCTTCTCAGTTAACCAATTATATGCACTCCCAGTGTGTTCCTACTTAATCCTAATTAAAGTGCAGCAGTATTATTCTCTTTGCCTTGTCTGTCACTACGAGGATCAATAGTAAAGTAGAAATTAGGCTCATCTCTTCTTTGCTTGCAGGAACTCCATCCATTATTTTTTTTACATTGTAGAGTAATGCTGTCGCTGTATTATGGCTCACCAAGCTCTCAAAGAATTCCAGCATAAAATAATGCTGCTATGTTTTGTGTTGCTAGTGGCGAGAATGGGAATCCTCTTTTTCACAGTTAACGAGACACTCCGTTACTGTCCTCATGGTGAACAACTCGTATTGGTTTTAATTCTTTTCGCTGTTTCAGTAAAACATAGGTAGTTACAGTCCTTTTGCAATAAATGTTCAACTCATAAATAAAGTGAATAAGGGAAAAAAATATTCATTAATTCATTCATTTCTTCAAGCCGTAAAGTGCTAATTTAGCACGTGCACGGCGGTGAAAGAAAACATCGTGAGGAAACCTGATAGCTGAGAAATAAAAATAAAAAATATTTCGAAGGCATGTGAAGTCCGTCAACACGCATTGAGACAGCGCAGCGGACATATCCTTGCCCTGAAACCCTTATAGAAGTGAGAGAAGGCCTGTGCCCTGTGCCTGTGCCCTGTGCTGTAACTTAATTCATTCCTTATAGCCTATCCAACGCCGAATGAATATATATATATATATATATATACATATATATATATATATATATATATATATATATATATATATATATTATTATATAATGAATATATATATATATATATATATATATATATATATATATATATATTCATTCGGCGTTGGATAGGCTATAAGGAATGAATTAAGTTACAGCACAGGGCACAGGCACAGGGCACAGGCCTTCTCTCACTTCTATAAGGGTTTCAGGGCAAGGATATGTCCGCTGCGCTGTCTCAATGCGTGTTGACGGACTTCACATGCCTTCGAAATATTTTTTATTTTTATTTCTCAGCTATCAGGTTTCCTCACGATGTTTTCTTTCACCGCCGTGCACGTGCTAAATTAGCACTTTACGGCTTGAAGAAATGAATGAATTAATGAATATTTTTTTCCCTTATTCACTTTATTTATGAGTTGAACATTTATTGCAAAAGGACTGTAACTACCTATGTTTTACTGAAACAGCGAAAAGAATTAAAACCAATACGAGTTGTTCACCATGAGGACAGTAACGGAGTGTCTCGTTAACTGTGAAAAAGAGGATTCCCATTCTCGCCACTAGCAACACAAAACATAGCAGCATTATTTTATGCTGGAATTCTTTGAGAGCTTGGTGAGCCATAATACAGCGACAGCATTACTCTACAATGTAAAAAAAATAATGGATGGAGTTCCTGCAAGCAAAGAAGAGATGAGCCTAATTTCTACTTTACTATTGATCCTCGTAGTGACAGACAAGGCAAAGAGAATAATACTGCTGCACTTTAATTAGGATTAAGTAGGAACACACTGGGAGTGCATATAATTGGTTAACTGAGAAGACATGAAAAGCATCTATCAAAGCGAGTATTTACACGGCTCTAATTACAGCTCTCGGATCTCGTTCGAACGTTTGAGTCACTATGACTACTCGATGCTAGTTGTGCATGCTTAATCTACAGTCAGTTAGACTATTTTGGTTCTACTGCGGCTATCCTAATTACAAAGTCTATCACGCAGAGAAACTCTCATCTCTACAGCTGATGAACGACCTTAAACTACCTTATACGCTGTATTCTTATACAGTAAGCTGAAGTGGTAATGGGCCAGCCATAATATAGCTCGAAAAACTGACAAACGATAGGAATGAAAAACTTTCGAGTAGCAGCCTGGTACCGGTAAATGAAGTGTACGACGTTCCCACACTAGATATAGTGACGATCTTTTTTTTTATATTCTACTAAGCCAGCGCTTATCTACGATCCCACCTGATGGTAAGTGGTGATGTAGCCTAAGATGATGAAGCGCACAGACTTAACAAAAGCCTATTCACTCTTGCATTGAAGACACCCACACTGTAATCGGATGGAAAGACAGATGCTGGCAACTTATTCCACACCTTTGCTGTACGCATGATGAACGACGTGGCGAACCGTTTGGTTCGAATGCGTGGTAAGTCAACAACGAAAGGGTGGAGACTGGCCTAACGTCTGGTTGGCCGATGGTGGAAGGGAGAGGGTGGAATTAGATTATGTAATTCCTGCGCACACTCTTCGAAATGCATCCTGTAGAGAACCGAAAGGCTGGCTACTTTACGTCTGTGTTCGAGGCTGGTAAGATTGGTTTTAACCGAATTCGGGTCGCCTCTTAGCACGCCTTTCCATTGAGTCCAAAGCTGCTAGGTGGCATTTTGCAGCACAAGCCCATATATGGCAGCAATACTCCATGCACGACCGGACTTGCGCTATATATATATATATATATATATATATATATATATATATATAGGGGGAATATTTGCCATATTGGCACGCTTTACAGGCTGTTTGGCAACCGAAATTTTTTCTTATTTTGGGCTGTTAATATAAAATTGGTACTGGCCATCTCATGTTTCAACTTCATTATGTCGCCTGTTATAATACCCATGGGATGATATGGGATAAAGTATCCTCTCACGTCGGCACTAAACTGCACAATTTGAAAAAAAAACATATTTTATTCCTCCAAATATATTGCAGTTATATATTTTATCTTTGACACGACACTTTTGTGTTATGGATCAATAAATAATGAAATTAAACACGGACGCAATTAAACATAGATATAAATGCGCGCAGCATATGCATACTAACTACGTTATATGTAGCTATTATGCCAGCAAAGGTGCATACCTCGAGGCCCTCCTCGAGGACGTGATACTGTCGTTGCATGGGCGAGCTCTTCACAAGGTGTCGTGTTGCTTTTGTCTTGCAGTTGAGAGTTAAGGCAGTGCAATTACGCTGTAAGATGTCTTGTTTTCTTTAATTGTTCGTTTGCTGCAGCTACTATCTTTTACAAAGTTTTCCTCTAAATTTAAGGCAAGACTCGTTACCAGATCAAATACGCATTGCGTTTGTCTAACTGGTGGAAATTGTGGTTGGCTTCGGTTTGACGTTTGATTTCGTTGTATTGTTGTAATCAGTATCGGTTATAAGAGGATGTATTTTTGTATTAATATTTTATTTTAAACATTCGAACACTAACTGCAACAGTGACACAATATTATACTACGAAAGTTATCAGCTCCCAAATTTTTTGGTATATAATATTATCTCCTTGCGTTACCTAAATATCTCTATATTCATGATTATGGCTCTCCCAAAAATACTTTTGTAGTTTTATAATTTAAAATTTTAGTACAACCGACTTTAATATATATTATTAAGAATAACTCAAAAACTATTGGTCAGACCTTGATCAAATTTATACAAGAAAAGCACCAGCTTTTAAATAAAAAAAGAATCATTGAAATCGGTTCACGTCGAACAAAGTTATGAGTACCTCCTCCTTTTTGAAGTCGGTTGAAAATAACACATATTATATTATCCTTGGTGAATTATTTTAGTCGGGGCCGATTTTAATTTGGCAATATCCTTCTTCTTAGCAGTTATCGTCGTGGAAGGAACCACTTTATAATAAAGTCAATCTATAATGAAGGAGCTCTAAAATAGCCTAGAGTTCACCAGTCAGGGACAGGGATGTAATAGGTCGTAGGTTATTTTTACGTGGTAGAGCCATGCTGCAGCTATATTATGGTTGTATCACGAATGGGTCGGCTCGACCGGGGAAGGACCACGCTCTCACAGAATACCAGCGTCAAATAGCAGCTTAACGCTGCTGTGTTTCGTATGGTGAGTGTAGAGAACTGGAGACCCTTTTTACTGGAAACGAGGTATTCCATCTTAGTCCTCACGGGTGACAACGCATCTGCATTTTCATTCGTAATCAAAGATTGGTGTAGATGTCTATGGGCCACAGCAACCACATACCATCAGGTGAACTGTGTGCTCGTTTGTCACCCTTATCCTATAAAAAAAAAAGTCGCTTGGGAGATTTTTTCTGGACAGTAAGTAAAATACTAATTAATTTAAAAACAATAACACTAAGAAATATGCTAACAGTTTTTAACTTTGATAAATCATGGTATTTTAAAATGTAGTTTTCAAATCAAAATTAAAATACTCCGATAAAGTTTTCAATACAATATAATAATTTTAGTTTAGTTAAAATTTTAGTTTAAAATTGCGATACATCAAACGCTGCCGCCACTTTTTTGTTATCAACGAATTTGTATAATAATTTTGCTTTTATTATTTAAAGATTAAACAGAAGTCGTGTTTCTTTGATGAGAAGCTAAGTTAGCAATATGCTTTCAACTAACTGTGTGACCATTTATTGTGTTTGTTGGTCAAACAACGTTAAGCAAATTAATTAGAAATTATTATTAATTAGGAATATTACCCTAATTCCATCGTCGTCTTATGAACCTTTACTTCTTATCGAAAACAATTAAAATTTATTCTTCACACGAATATTAAAGGATTTGAAGCGATACAGCTGTTTATATGGTATGAAGGCATACAATACTTTCTTATTAAAGTTACAGGCTGCCTTATGTTTTGAGTGACAAATCCAATTTTATTCTCGACTGCCCCTCCTGCCCGCACCCCGCGGACCGATCAGACCTTATCCAAATTGGATCTTGAATAATAAAGAATCGGGGCGATTGGATTTTATTCCTTAAATTCAATTAGCACACGAGGGTCGTGTATGTGACTGCAAACGAAAGATAGAGTACATTATCGTATTAAAAGGGATCGTTGGGTGTTATTTGGCAGGAAAAGTGTCTAACTTTAAGTGAAAGAAGACAGCATGAGTCTTTTTTGTGACACTAGTAAAATTTTAACAGTGGTAGAGCCACGCGCAGCTTTCGCTGTCGCACGGATGGGCCGGCTCGATCCGGGGTGGTACCACGACCTCACAGAATACCAGCGTGAAGTAGAGGTTTACCTCTGCGTTTCGCTTGGTGAGTGCAGGTGGCCGGAGGCCCTTTTTACTGGAAATGAGGCATTCCATCTTAGTCCTCACGGGTGACAACGCATCTGCATTTTGATTCGCAAGCGAGGATAGATGTAGATGTCTATGGGCCGCAGCAACCACTTACCATCAGGTGGACTGTGTGCTCGTTTGTCACCCTAATCTTATAAAAAAAAAAAAAAAAAAATTTCATATTTAGAATCAAGTGACCCGTATGTTTTTTTTTTAAAATAACGAGGCATATTTTAAAACCTCTTATCGAAGCCACTCGATTTATACAACACATTTAAGTCAAAGTACAATCTTAATATGCGAGTGTTTAAATTACGCACGAACAACTAATGGAAAATACGCGTACAGAGATTAGATAACAGCCAACATTATTAATTAAAGTATATCATAATAAACTGATCCATTATTAGATACTATATTTTATATATTATGTTACAGCAAAAGTTAAATATCAAGTATCGATGTATTAATGTCCACCCTCAGCCCAAGGTAACAAATTAAAAAAAATATGTTGCAGCGATTAAATGGAAACATTAAAACATTCTATCGTTAATAAGGTAATTGGTTAATTTAACTGCGAGATAATTATGACAACTGATAAAAGAGCAAGGATAGAAGAAGAAGGATTAATTTCTAAAAGTCTGTAGATTTTATTATCGTCTAAGCCTCTTTTAACTAAAACTTAAAACTACTATAGCTTTTCTATTTAAATCTAAACGTAAGTATGAATACATCATTTTGTTTAATACTATACGAAACTATATGGTTATTTATATATTATTTTGGTACACATATCTATGTGTGAATGGTTTAGGATTCCCAAATAAAATATATCTCAAATTACTATTTTCTGAATATATTGTTTACGAAATCAGTGCCTTACACACTGCATTTGCATTGCATAGCAAATGTAAGCTCTTCAAATTAGGCATATGGAAATGTAAATATCTTACTGATCGTATAACTGGATTCCTTGAATTTTAGAATTAGTAGATTTACTTTAAATATTTAGTAACCACTACAACCTAATAAATATTAAGTGGTACATTTTTCATACAAAACAGCCTATCAAAGTCCACTCCTTCATATAGATTGCCCCATAAGCAGTATATTTACCATAGTTGCCACACTTAGCAGGCGGGTGGACAACCGCAGTTTTTGATTTTGTTGTTGTTACCATGAAGACGTTGCTGCCTATCTCCTAGTTTTTTTGCCTGTGTCACCTCTTACGACACGCACGGGACGATATGGGGTAGTGTATATTCTTATATCACTACACGGTCAGACAAAACTATTACCGTAAGATCTATATTTTATGTACTTCCACTTAAGTCGAACTTCTTTTTTCTTATAATATTTCTGTTATAATATCAAACAATATCTATTATATCGTAGGCAAGAATATTTACTAATCAAAATATGAAATACTATTTAAACTAAACATAAAATTAATAAAATTGAAGTGTCTGTTTATAATGTCAATATAACAGCTTTTTAATACATGCATATAAAAGTATATAGGGTATATTTATAACAAAAAAAAATTGTTTCTGTTTGTTCCGGCTAATCTCCAAAATGGCTAGACCGATTTCGACAGGACTTTCACTGGCAGATAGCTGATATAGTGAAAAGGAGTAACTTAGGCTACTTTTATTTTAGAAAAATAATTAGGGATCCGCGCAAAAAAATTAAAACCCATTAAATCTAAGTGTTATAAATTACACGCGGACGAAGTCGTAGGGAACAGCTAGTTTAAACTAAATTTTGAAACTGTTATATTAAATATAAATTTTATAGCAAATCGTTACTTTAAACAAAAATTAACAAAGTGAAAATTGGATTATTTAAAAAAATATGTAGAGAATTATCATCGGATCTGGTTGAAATTTTTATGTGGAGTACATTTCCACGTTTACTACGTGGCAGAGCCATGCTGCAGCTATATTACTGGTATAGTTGTAGCACGAATAGGTCGGCTCAACCGGAGCAGGACCACGCTCTCGCAGAATACCGGCGGTTTAGTATGGTGAGTGTAGAGCACCGGTGACCCTTTTTACTGGAAAAGAGGCATTCCATCTTAGTTCTCACGGGTGACAACGCATCTGCATTTTGATTCGTAATCGAAGATAGACGATGAGAGAAGTTAGATGTCTGTGGGCCACAGCAACCACTTACCATCAGGTGAACTGTGCGCTCGTTTGTCACTCTAATCCTATAAAAAAAAAACGATATAAAAAGATCCATTCTATCGGTAAATATTTTTTAAAAGATATTGTGTTACGTATAAGGCTCACGCTCGTTTGACGGTTTCGTATAAACTTAATTATGTATGTAGAGATAGAATTCATCGATCCCGGGAATTGAGAGTTTTAACGATTTTTGCATGTTTTCGATACCGATACACGAATGCCTTAAATTAACAAAGATAATATTCATTTATATTCAATAGATCCGTATAACAGTGTAATCAGTTAAGTTACTCGTAGTATCTACATTCACCAAAAATATTAACTTACTGAATCGGATAAATTATGAAGTAACCTAAGTACCGATCATTGCTCTTCAAATTGAAGTACAAACTTATATTTTGTGGTGGAAAGAAACGTTCTCCCTTACATTGGTCTTCATTATGGCGATTCTCCAACTGCAAATGTATGCTTGCAATCAAAAAATTATGAGATGTAAAAAAAAAAAGTTATGAGATATAACAACAAATTAACGATTTTCAGATGTTTTCCTTTATTTATGTTGTGAGAACTCGCTTCTTGTCAAATTTCATGATTCTAAAACGAAAAATATTGTTAGTGAGTTTGCAAGTATATCAAAATATATAAGTGTCCGTATCTATCGATTGACTTCATTATTGATTATTCACACCTCCAAAGGTCCGTAGACCTTAGTTTTATTAATTTCAACTTCCCCACCCACTCCTGAGAAAAAGAGTTTTGACAGACGGGCTAGGTAAAGGGTTCCGTTCTAATCCTATTGAGAAATGGAATTCTAAATCATTTACAACTTCATCCTTTATTGAATTTGGTTACAACCCGAGACATACATATTCTTAATATTTTTTATAATATTTTTGTAAATTACATTACAATATATTTCTCTTTTACGAGCCTGTTCAAGTTAAGACCAACCTGATGGGAGCAGGCAAATCTTTAAAGCGAAGCTTATACACAATAGTCAACATTAATATTTTATACTAACGTATTTTATTTTTGATTTCCGATATTTATATTGCTTTATAAATTATGATGCGTCGTGCTCAAATAAAAAGTATAACGCAATACGCAACTCAGTTTTACGATAAAAATTTATGCTAAACTGCACCTCGGAAAGATTTTAAAATAATCCTGCGTATGCGTAAACTATGTAGCGATAAATATCTTTGCAATTCTAAAATCGTACAAAATCCATAAAATGGTGTCACAACTTTTTAAAGTTTCATAAGCAAGCTATCTTTATATCTATACTAACCTATAAAATAACCGCGACTTTGTCCGCGTGTTTTCGTATGTGAGAAGGCAAAAACATCAAAAAGACAAAATTTCTTTGTAAACAATGTTATTCATTGCTCCGTTTGTAGGTAGAATATAAAAATTATCTGGGTTAGTAACGCGAGAGCAAGCGACGTACAGTTGACCGTGTGAAAAACTCTGTATAAAAATTGTTGTTTCTTAAACCTTTAATAACTTTATATTAAATGAAGATTTCGCATTATTTTTTTTGATAAGGGTCAAGTGTCTAAGAAATAAAAATTAGAAAACCTAATTGAAATTTATCCAGTAGTTTTTCCGTGATCCTCGCACAACTGCAAACCTCTATCATTTTATTTATTTATCATTTTATTTATTACGCACAACTGCAAACCTCTATAATTATTTTGTAACGTCCTGGTTGCCAAGCATAGCGTTGACGACAATGATTATCATGGGAGACACCTTGTCCACCTTGACACAATGACGATGACAAAACAAATGGATGATAAAAAAATAAAACTGTAATATCTTTGCTTATTTATCGGTTGGTGATAATTTATTTTGCAATAAGCTTATTAGAGTTATTATATGTACTACGACAGCCAATATATTAACGTTTAAATAAGTAAATTACTATACTATATTAATACTACTCCACGGTCACTATTATACGTGATATCATGTTTCCTTTTAACAATTAAAAATTGTTTTTTCTCATAGAAAATGCACAAATTTACTCGGAAGCAGTACTGTATTAATTAATTGAGTAATTTTGTATTATAATAACATTTATACCCCAGTTTTTGCGTAATATTTTTTTTATTTTTCCATGGTTAGATCTTGCATATTTTCTGGGACTTTGTTGTAAAGGCGCATACATTGCCCCATGAAGGAATTACTGAATTTTCGGAGTCGGACAACAGGTATAACGCTATTTTTAATAAAACTATATTTGTTTTTGTGGACAAACATTAAATTATCAAAAATATACTGAGAAGTCAAAGTTATATAAAGTAGATATTGATATTTTAAACAAAAACTCTAAGAGATTTTTTTGAACCTCGGCTACAAATTGCTCTTATGGCTAATAGCAAGATTCAATAAGACACTATGGAAATAACTAAAATAAGCTATTCTAGCTGTTTCAACACATGTAAGGCTTCTTCCCAATCTTTTTACAACATATGCTGCAGAACTAAGTTTGATCGATAGTGTAGATATATAGGGCCCAGTTGAAGCTCGCGTCAACTGTAATCCCGAGAAAAACAGGTCTAATTTATCATAAATAAAAAGTATTAAAACTCTAAATAACAGTACTATATGTATACTCGTAAAATTTAATTACCTTATCTAAGACATCGCTTGACCCCACAAGATTAAGTGCGTAATATTATAATAAATTGCTATTTTATCGCAGCAACATTTGACATAAACATCGAAATCTACTTAAATTAATGGAAGGATTTAATGAAACAGTAGAATCAGTGCGGGCGATAAAATGACTTGTTTTGACTTATTCGTGTGTACTAGATCAGATTGTTGCAGTGAATCGTAATTATCTAGGCTTTTATCAGATTTTGTACTGGGCTTATGAAATGGGTAATTAGTTATTGATAGCTGATAAGATATAAAATATATATATATCACTATTTCGATACTTCACGTAATGAAACTACTGTTTTTTGTAGTTAATTATAAACATATAAATTACTAAACTTAAGACTAAGCCCGATAATGAACTATAATAGATGCGAATCTATTTCAACCCACGTTTATTTTTTCTCATATTTCTTATATCATTGTCTACTTATTACAATATAGTATAACATTAAATCTAACTAAAAGGATACACACAATTTAAAAAAAAACATGTAATAAAGAAAAACTAAAACTAAAAATTTTAATTGTAACAGTCCTACTCCCCGTGGTATCGTGCCATGAACGCTAAAAAAATTAACAGTCAATTTAGAAAAAAGTAAGCTCGCTAATTGAATATCACCCATACCAAACCAAAGTTATGATGCAAAGCAAGAGAAGCCAACATAGTTCATTAGATTTTCTTCATATCAGTCACAAAAATACTTCTAGTATTTTTAAAGCTATATGAGTATTGACAATAATTGTAAATGGTGATAGACAAGCTCGTTACGAAATAACCGATTTGTCAGGTGCTAGTCCACTGCTTTTCTGCGATAACGCTCCACGCTGCACAACGGTCTCTCGGCCTTAAAATTATGGGAGTTATCACTAAAAACTCTGTCATCTATTTTATAAAACAGACTTGACATTTCATAATTATGAAAGGGAAAAATTTCAACTTCAATGATGTGCTGAAAGCGCCATTAAATAATCATCAATTAGGATTAGAAGGCGTATCGTCTTTTTTATAGATTAAGGGTGACAAACGAGCACACAGTAAGTGAATGCTGTGGCCCATAAACATCTACATTCTATATCTATTCTCGATTAAGAATCAAAATGGAGATGCGTTGCACTCCTGAGGACTAATATGGAATGCCTCGTTTCCAGTAAAAAGGGTCTCCGGTTTTCTACACTTACCATACGAAGGAAATCTGTGTGCATTAACCTCCGATGGATTTACGTCTAACTAAAAGTTGACGAATGCCGACTCTTTGAACCTTAATTTTTGTATGTTTAAAACACGATTAAATGTTTTCTTACTTCATTAGCATTGTGGGCGTTAGGCGCAGTTTTTTTTTATAGGATAGGGTGACAAACGAGGACACAGTCCACCTGATGGTAAGTGGTTGCTGTGGCCCATAGACATCTACATCTATCCCCGTTTGAGAATCAAAATGCAGATGCGTTGTGACCCGTGAGGACTAAGATGGAATCCCTCTTTTCCAGTAAAAAGGGTCTCCGGATCTCTACACTCACCATACTAAACACAGCAGTTTTAAGCTGCTTACCCGGTCGAGCCGACCCATTCGTGCTACAAGTATACTACTAATATATCTGCAGCATGGCTCTACCACGTATAAAGTATAAGTTAGTGCTATATTTTTAAAATGGAAATTGACAAATGAAAAATTTGAACTAAAATTTTTACGTGGTGATTCTACCACGCTGTAGCGATTATTTTTGCAACATAATAGGTCGGCTCGACCAGGTAAGGACTTTGCTCGCATAGAATACGTATACATTTTTTTTATAGAATAATAGTGACAAACGAATACACATCCCAATTGATGGTAAGCGGGGTAATGAACGAGTACACAGTCCACTTGATGGTAAGCAAATGCTGTGATCCATAGAAAGGTATATTTGTCTTTCATTATGAATCAAAATGCAGAATGGATCACCCCTGAGAACTAAAATACTAACCATATAAAACACAGTAGCATTAAGTTGCTATTTCAAACTGGTATAATGTGAGAGCGTAGTGTTTCCCCGTGGTATAATGAGGAATGAGAACCATATACCCTAGCCTAGTACACTAGTAACAACGTATTTTAGTCCACAGAGTTGCCGATGTATCCGCTTTTTGTGTCTTATTCGAGGAAATATGTAGGCATCCACTTACCATTAGTAATATGGGCTCGTATAATATCTTTAGATGTTACTTCAATTAAAAAAAACGCGTATATGGTTAGAGTCAAAGTTCTCTAGGGAATACAACTATATAAAATAATATACGTCTAATTGAAACCGCATGCTTGATCGTCATAAAATAGTTTTAAAAGGTTATGCCTTTAGCCACATTTACATGCCGTAAAGACTAGAAAAAACATATGGTAATCATTACTGCGCAAAAAACACGCATAGCATTAGAGCAAGATATAAAACATGTATCTTGTTTGTCAGCTTGTCTTTAGAACCAATTTAAAAATATTCTTACTGCAGTCGGGCTTAATATGCTGTTTCCTAATTAAATAATTAAAGTCTTCTTTTTGAGAAATGGACGTTAATGGGCTTTATCTGTTGTAGTAGATATGTAACGGCTAATGTCAGAATAAATAATAAACGTAATATTAACCAGCTAAACAAGGCCAACAAAGACCGGCAATGCACCTGCGATTCCCCTGGTGTTGCAGTTCAGGTGAGCCGCATGCTCGATTGCCCACTTCTTCTATAAAAAAAAAAACAATATAGGTTTAGTTGTCAGTGTAGGCGTTACACTTTTCTATGATATGTCATTGAAGCTTATGTTTAACCCTAACCTTTCGGTTAAAAATGTAGAAGCAAATGAAAATGAGAAAAATAAATAAAATAAGTAACATGATTAGGTAGATGAATTGTGTTTTGTGTTAGATAACTAAATGCAATAACGAAACCTATATTATATAAATTGTTAGATAAACTGTGTTTTCGATCTAATAATTGTTAAAAGTAGATAATGTTTTATCTACTTTTAATAATTATTAAAAAGTGATTTCTTTTAAATCCACGTTTTTTATCATGTTTTTGCATTGTTATCCGAATTTGAGTTATATTCAAAATTTTAAGTTTCCAGATCATCGGGAAGTTAGTTTAAAATAATTTCCCACCATTTTTCCATTGATTTTCTGCCCGCCAAAATGAGTGAATCTAACGAAAAAATTGGATACATTCAGAAGTTTTATTATAAAAAAGGGAAAAATGCGACTCAAGTTGCGAAAAAACGTTTATGACGTTTATGGATCTAATGCAGTGTCAGTTAGAGTAGCACGAAGTTGGTTGAAATGTTTTCAGTCCGGTAATTTTGTGAAATATTTAAACTAAATTCCATCCGAAACGGCAAACAAACAAGAAAGTGACTTAATAAAAATGTGGTAAAAAGAACTCCAAAGCCACATTTGTTTATTACATAAAATATTCGACTAAAAAGTTATAGATTAAAAAGTTTATTGCTATTTTCATTGCTTTTGCCAACCCCTAACGGTTCTCACTTAGATATGACTGCTGCTTGTAAAATAAATTAACTGTAATCGCCAATTGGATTGCAGAATTGGAACCAGACCTAAGACGGCGCTCTCTGTCACCGTTCTGGGAAGTTCTCTAGCATGTAGGTATGTGATGATTATACCGTCATACATCAGAAGTCATGAGATCTTTCTTTCACGAGACGCAATGGTAACGCCACCATTACACGTCGATATATATAATAATTGTTATATTTATATTAACTTGATTACACATATTTACTTTAACGTTACTATTATAATACTTCAAACAGTTTAAAAAATACTACTTTTACAACAATACGCAGATGATATAAAAATATTAATTAAAAAGCGCACACAATGAACGTTCAGTAAACCATTGGGCATATTTTCTCCATTTCGTAATTAATTCGAATGAGCTGTAGCTTATTCGCACGAGAATTAAAGTGAGCGTCATCACTCCGGCGTCGAATCTAAATTGACTGTCCATCAAAGAGTGGTCGTGGCTCGTGGGGGCGAGCGCGCTGTTATTACTAGGCCTGTCATAAAGTTAAAAAAGTAAAAAAAAAATTTAAAATGAGTTGATATGTGTTATTATTAATATTAGAGTTTTTGATATTAAAATATATTTCGTAGTTTTATAGAGCAAATTCTGAGACATTTTGTCGCAATAACACACGTAATAACTGACTTTATCAATTCGAGTCGCGCTTTAAATCGTACGGTCTACGATAAATCTTCATTTGTGGATAGTCTACAGACGTGTCTTAAATCTTGACTCTTCTGCAAAGCATCGGTCAATGCACATTTGCGTGACGTTTGTTAATTAACGTTAAAGCTTTAAGAAAATTTAATTTCCGGACCCGCCGCTACGGATCGGGTTTCTGTTCCTTTTTTTATTACAAGGCAGCCGTATGAGGCGATTCTTATGCAGCTGCTCTTATTTAATTATCTTACTTGTGTACATAGTTATTAAGTAACATGTTTACCATATTATTAAATTTTAAATGGATATGTATACAATGTGCATGTAGCAGCAGTGTAGTGTAATGGTGCTGCCACTAATCCCGTGGGTGTGGTAAGAGGCGACAGAGGGAAACAAATCAGATGTGCTTCAGCGTCTTTCAAATAACTATTAAAAATTAAATAAAAACGGCGGTTGCCAACCTGCTTGTCAACTATGACAAATATCTCCTCTATGTGTTAATCTATGAGTGGCCTATGTTCAGCAGTGGACTTTAATAGGCTATAACGGTAGGGGTATGTTTTGTTTGGATATTAATCTTATCATTGCTACGTAAATTCGTTTTGATATTTTATTCCTTTAACTTTTGTTCAGACTCTTATATAAAAAAAAATCAATGTAACTAACACAATTTTCGCATAACGAACTTATTAAAACGTGTATTTGTACTTCAAAAACAAACTCCTGTTAGTAGCCACAGTAACGGAGTCTGTTTAGAAAAATATTTCGATTTGAAGTCACACGGGTGAAAATTACTATCTAGTGTAGCGTATGCATTTAAAATGCGCTGTGCGAATGACAGCGGGGAGTATAGCGTAGCGTGGAGCGGTTAAAGGGGCTCCGGTGGCGTCATGACGCTAGCGTGCGGCGCAACCTTAAAAGCAATATCCGGCGCCGCGCGCGCCGTCCGGAAATGAACCGGAAACAGCGGTGTATTAAGCCGCAGGTAGCAGCCCTTCAATTTATAAACGCTCGCGGCCGCACTGCGTTCTTCGCTGTAGCTGAACTCTTGTAGATATCCGGTAATGTTAATTTGTAAGCTACGCTCCTTGTATGCGATTTCAAATACAAATGAAAATCATACAAAAATATTTGCTACCGCATTTTAAAAGGATTTTTGAAGTGAAAACTTCATTGGGCGCGTTGAGCGATTTTTGGTAGGGGAAAACTAATGGGCACGCGGCAACGCGCAAGCGCAATACGTCACGAGCATGTCTGCGCGTAGTATATCGGCCTGTATACACGAACACGCATAATATATCACTGAGTTTTCACTTCTATCGGCATTCCTTTTGGCTGCCTCTGTTTTTATTTTAAAGAAATCAAGGTTCATTTTTGAATGTATATTTATTGTGTCGTTTATCCGCGGCCAAGCTCGCGTAGAGTTTTGGAAACAGCGCTTCACTAACATAATTTTAACTATCAATTGCTTAAGGCGCAGGTTGAGCAAAATGTCGCGCCAGTCGTTATTTGGGCGGTTTTTAGAAGCTATCTACTTTTTATTTAAAAGATATATCAACAAATAAAAAACACATTATATTTCTACATAATCTTGATTCCATAAAAGCTATATCCAATTTTTTTTTAAAGGAATACATATTAATATAATCTCCTTACAACGAAACCACATAAATGTGAAATTATTATTGATAACATGCATCTCCTCGTAAAGTAAGTATTATTTTGTTTTGCGATTTACACCAATGGATAGGCAATTTATTAATGAACATTTCTATAGTAAAATTTTTTTCAAAAGACCAAAATTTGATTTTATTAAGAAATTATTTTAAAATCTGGGCGTATTTACTGCTCACGGGCTTGATGAAGTCAGTGAGCGCTGAGCTCTTCGACGGGAAGCCCGTGTCGTTAGAGCGTCGACCGACGCATACGCCACGTCATATGAGTCGATAATATTATTACTTATTAGGTTATTTATAGGTAGTATTATTTGTTTGTTTTGGGTATAATTTTTCGTATTAGTTATACATATATTTGTTGTGTTTTTTACTGCGCGATGAAGATTTTTGCGTGTATTTTCTTTGAAGTAAATACAAATAAAGAGAATGAAGCACCATTAGCATGTAAGGTTCGAATCCATAATTAAAATTTCGACAAATATTATAATTTACACTATAAAAGGCTAATTCAATATTATCACCCAACCACAATATCTTATCAGGTATACTACTGCCTCGTTGGTCTAGTGGTTGTAGTAGTGCGACTGCTGATCATGAGGTCCCGGGTTCGAATCCTGGGTTGGGCCAAAAAGTCAGTTATGAGTTTTTCATTTATGTTCTAAGTTATAATTAGTATTACCAAGTTATAGTTTTTTGCTAAAATATAGTATATGATTTATTGCTTGTTTTTTCTTCTTTTTCAAAAAATAATTGAGTACATAAGGTGTTCTATACTTATATCTCGGTAAAAAGTACTAATATACCTACTTTTTACTATAAACTAAAAAATTTTAAAACTAAATTTAACTAAAAAGACTAAGCTGACCATTTATTTTTTAACTCATAACAGGACATGGGTTTATTTATACTCTAAAAACTATAACTTTATACAATTAGTGTTCACTATAAAATTATATTCGGTATAGACGGTAATTATTAAATGCAACATATTTTTTTTAATTATTAATTACATTTGTCAGTGGATTAAATTTGCTTTAATAAAGTTGGTGATGATTTTAAATAATAATAAAATTCTGCTCAAGTTTTTTATTGTTATCTTTGTTAACAACATCGCCTTTAGAACTCTGGAACCGTAAGTGTTTCTTTCAGACGTCCACAATTTATGCAAAATAAAAAAATACTCTTTCTACCGGAGCATTCGTACCAGGTAGACATAAAATATATTCGATTAAAAAAAATTATGTTGAAGATTGTTGACTTTGAATACTTCCATCCAACGAGTTACGGGACAATTTTGTGTCCCGGTGCTTTGTTTGGGGACAATGGGACAGGAGACCGAGAAAAGGGACAGTCCCGTTCAAAACGGGACGTATGGTCACTTTAGCTATAACCCGGCGACCATGAAGCAAATACAAAGTTAGTCTTTGTATTAGCTTCATGGTGGCGCAGTGGCTTAGCAATCAGTTGTTGCGCTGGGGGCCGCGGGTTCGAATCCCGCATGGAACAAGATTTGTATGGCCTACAAATAATTGTTCCGGGTCTGGATGTTTGTCTTTGTGCAATTTATGTTTGTAAACTGCCTCCACGACACAGGAGAAAATCCTAGTGTGGGTGTAATGTTTTTTTACAACTGAAATTGAAAGATTGAACCCTTATACTTCTTGTTGATTTTTGTATTTATATATTTTTTATTGCACCAAATATTTGTACAAAAGCCGAGTTATCTATTTATTTACCTATAGTGAATAGGTATCTTTTAAACTCACAATTTTCAATGCTTCCGTTTATATAATTAATTATAAAATTTCATAATTAGATAATATATGAAAATACATAATTCTAATATAATGCAACTAATATATACAGAATAAAAAAATTAAAATACATTTATCTTTGTACGCTATGTGTATTTCCATAAAACAGTTTATTGATGTTGAAAAAATAATACTACTTTCGTACAATAGGTGGCGTCTTACATATTTCTTCCGGCGAGCCGCTCGCTACAATATACTCGTATTAATATTGTAGCGAACGGCGCGCCGGTCAAATGCTCAAGGTCGTTCGCATGGAGTAGCCCCTTCTCCATGCGAACGACCTTGAGCATTTGACCGGCGCGCCGTTCGCTACAATATTAATACGAGTATATTGTAGCGAGCGGCTCGCCGGAAGAAATATGTAAGACGCCACCTATTGTACGAAAGTAGTATTATTTTTTCAACATCAATAAACTGTTTTATGGAAATACACATAGCGTACAAAGATAAATGTATTTTAATTTTTTTATTCTGTATATATTAGTTGCATTATATTAGAATTATGTATTTTCATATATTATCTAATTATGAAATTTTATAATTAATTATATAAACGGAAGCATTGAAAATTGTGAGTTTAAAAGATACCTATTCACTATAGGTAAATAAATAGATAACTCGGCTTTTGTACAAATATTTGGTGCAATAAAAAATATATAAATACAAAAATCAACAAGAAGTATAAGGGTTCAATCTTTCAATTTCAGTTGTAAAAAAACATTACACCCACACTAGGATTTTCTCCTGTGTCGTGGAGGCAGTTTACAAACATAAATTGCACAAAGACAAACATCCAGACCCGGAACAATTATTTGTAGGCCATACAAATCTTGTTCCATGCGGGATTCGAACCCGCGGCCCCCAGCGCAACAACTGATTGCTAAGCCACTGCGCCACCATGAAGCTAATACAAAGACTAACTTTGTATTTGCTTCATGGTCGCCGGGTTATAGCTAAAGTGACCATACGTCCCGTTTTGAACGGGACTGTCCCTTTTCTCGGTCTCCTGTCCCATTGTCCCCAAACAAAGCACCGGGACACAAAATTGTCCCGTAACTCGTTGGATGGAAGTATTCAAAGTCAACAATCTTCAACATAATTTTTTTTAATCGAATATATTTTATGTCTACCTGGTACGAATGCTCCGGTAGAAAGAGTATTTTTTTATTTTGCATAAATTGTGGACGTCTGAAAGAAACACTTACGGTTCCAGAGTTCTAAAGGCGATGTTGTTAACAAAGATAACAATAAAAAACTTGAGCAGAATTTTATTATTATTTAAAATCATCACCAACTTTATTAAAGCAAATTTAATCCACTGACAAATGTAATTAATAATTAAAAAAAATATGTTGCATTTAATAATTACCGTCTATACCGAATATAATTTTATAGTGAACACTAATTGTATAAAGTTATAGTTTTTAGAGTATAAATAAACCCATGTCCTGTTATGAGTTAAAAAATAAATGGTCAGCTTAGTCTTTTTAGTTAAATTTAGTTTTAAAATTTTTTAGTTTATAGTAAAAAGTAGGTATATTAGTACTTTTTACCGAGATATAAGTATAGAACACCTTATGTACTCAATTATTTTTTGAAAAAGAAGAAAAAACAAGCAATAAATAATATACTATATTTTAGCAAAAAACTATAACTTAGTAATACTAATTATAACTTAGAACATAAATGAAAAACTCATAACTGACTTTTTGGCCCAACCCAGGATTCGAACCCGGGACCTCATGATCAGCAGTCGCACTACTACAACCACTAGACCAACGAGGCAGTAGTATATCTGATAAGATATTGTGGTTGGGTGATAATATTGAATTAGCCTTTTATAGTGTAAATTATAATATTTGTCGAAATTTTAATTATGGATTCGAACCTTACATGCTAATGGTGCTTCATTTTTTTATTTGCATTTACTTCAAAGAAAATACTCGCAAAAATCTTCATCGCACAGTAAAAAACACAACAAATATATGTATAACTAATACGAAAAATTATACCCAAAACAAACAAATAATACTACCTATAAATAACCTAATAAGTAATAATATTATCGACTCATATGACGTGGCGTATGCGTCGGTCGACGCTCTAACGACACGGGCTTCCCGTCGAAGAGCTCAGCGCTCACTGACTTCATCAAGCCCGTGAGCAGTATATACGCCCAGATTTTAAAATAATTTCTTAATAAAATCAAATTTTGGTCTTTTGAAAAAAATTTTACTATAGAAATGTTCATTAATAAATTGCCTATCCATTGGTGTAAATCGCAAAACAAAATAATACTTACTTTACGAGGAGATGCATGTTATCAATAATAATTTCACATTTATGTGGTTTCGTTGTAAGGAGATTATATTAATATGTATTTCTTTAAAAAAAAATTGGATATAGCTTTTATGGAATCAAGATTATGTAGAAATATAATGTGTTTTTTATTTGTTGATATATCTTTTAAATAAAAAGTAGATAGCTCCTAAAAACCGCCCAAATAACGACTAGCGCGACATTTTGCTCAACCTGCGCCTTAAGTCATCTACATCATGTATACTATATTCGTCGATATTATTGGAATGAAGTTCCTTATCGGACGGTACGGGTTTGGCGGATGGGAGCTAGGCGACAAAAAGTGTAAGATTTTTTCGTCACTACCCCTTGTGTCACAGTGTATTTTATTTTAAATGACGCTTCATTTTAATAGACGCTAATAATTAATTAATTTATATTTGTTAATCAACAATATAATACGTTTATCAATAATAATATACTATGAAAGGAACTTTGTTCCAGCCGAGTGTTCCACGACACTCATGCATGTTTTTTTATATGTAAAAATGTATATATTATAAATAAAGTAATAGAAAGGTTTCTTAGAAACAAAAAATGCTAATGAATATTAAAATATAATTAAAGTACATATTTCACAAGTCAATAATATTATAGAGTTATCGTAAACGCAGCCGGGAGGACAGAATCTAAAATTTCATTCCCTCGGCCTGAACTAACAGTGAAATGAAATAAAGTCCACAAACAAAAGTTTGCAAATCCAATATGATTTGGCGCGTCGGTAAACATCGGCGGCATCCCGGTGATATCGCAAACGAATAACATTAAACTTTGTATGGATTGAATGTAGAAAACCAATTTCGGCGTTCGGCGAGTGCGAGCCAATGGGATGAGGGTGTCAGAATGCTTTGACAGCTCTCTGATTGAAAAATACGGAAGCCTGTTTATGGAGCAAGTGAGCTGCCACCCCGGCCCGCGTCGTTCCGCGCACTATTTATTCCTATTTTATTCAATTCATCTAATGTTCCATCACTTACACATTATGGCGTGTTTACACAGACGTGAAAATGTGTGTGACTACTAAGCTGCCACGAATGAACTTGATAGAAATCAACTTTCTGTTTTTACTTACTTTTAAAAGACATAGAGAACCACATAGAGAATAGAATAATTAAAAATTGTATAATTACTGATACTTGCAGTGGGGGTTTTTGTGCAGGACAGGATTAAAGTGCACGAGTGAGTGTGCAAACACAGGTGCACTCTCTATTCCTTCACTCTCATACTCCGAGAAATGTTACGCAGGATCAACTGCTTCACGTGTTTTGCGAGGCACGGAGGGGAAAAACCGAAAAACTCCTGACTCTTTCTTGCTTTGGGTTGCAAAACAGTCGAATGACTGACTTGTGCCGGACCTGATATTTAAACTCGACACCAAACGATCAGCAGTAACACTTACGACACCAAACGATCAGCAGTCACACTTACGACACTAGAGACGACGAGACAATCCAAATTTGTACGAGAATAGGTACATTATCTCTATATATAAAAATCTATTGCTGTCCGTTAGTCTCGCTAAAACCAAAGAACTAAAACTCGAAAACGGCTCGAAATATTTCGATCAAATTTTTGTAAGCATTTGAGATGGTTTATATTAACAAGTGAACCCGGTAGGTGGCGCTGTTGTCAAAATCCAGAAATCGCCCGTGTGAAGCCGGGTTGCGAATAAATTTTATTCGGTATTGTGAATCGCTTCTACGAATATGTTCTTCTTTGGCTAATACGATGCGACATATTATAATAATGTAAGTTGTTTTTTTTTTCAATAGGAAATGGGTTTATGCAAATAAAGAGCTTGGCCGCGATATCACTTGCGCTGTAAAGACGTCCTCCGGGCAAGTGTCATTACATCGGATAATCGAAATAGAACAATTCATCCGTTGGCTACAGGAAGACGGCCATCTTCTTACGAACTCGTAACATCTCTTGCTACTTCACACAGTGCTCGGAGAGGTCGTGATTATATACATATACAAACGAACACAGATGTGTTTGCTTAATCTTTTATGGCACCAAAAGCAATTTTCACATGGACGACAAAAGCTTTTTTGTTAGGCACTTTTTTGCTAGAATTGATTAGTTAGCAACACCACGACATTTTGTGCGTGTAATTAGCGCGCAGCATAGGCGCGCGGCTTTACTTGACAAATGTTATTCACACGTTGTCGTATTTGACAATTGGGTAGAATTTATGATAAATTAAACCCGCCGCATTGCTGCCGCAGAAGAAACTTATTTTGCAGTAACCGGCCTAATTTGCAGAGAAGGTTCAGAATAAGTAGTAAAGGCAAATGGTGAAAAAAATAAAAATAAAAAAACCTCAAACATTCTGTCCTTTTTATCTTTTAAATTAAAATGCATGGTAATGCATTATTTTAACTGATTTCACTGCGCACGCACACATTTGTAAAGGTCGATCGGCAAGCAAAAACGTTGTTGCCCATAAATCACATTAAATTTGGGATAATTTCAAATAAAAGTAGAAACCTTATTTACTCGTATTTTCAAAAACTGCAATAATGGTATATCATTATTCATATATTTGAACTTAAGTTTAAAATTTCTTTGAAAATAACCCTGTATGTGGAAATATCGTTTTATATTTGGAAGGTTTATAATTATAGTTTAATTAGGAATGATAATACATAACGAAATTCAATGACTTATAACTTTGAAACAAGTTTGTCATTACGATTCTCGCGCCACCTACTGTAAATTAATTGTACTATGCCTATAACCTAGTTGACAAAAATGGCAGCGCACAAAATACAAACAAACAAACATTAATTTTGTATATATAAGACACATTTTAAATTGTAGAAACACGTTGCGGTGATAAAATATTTATGATAAATATTATGTGTATAATATACAGGGACAAAAGGTTTATTTTTGTTTACATGATAATAGTCTCCAATGAAATATTTTAATGGGCTTTAAGATACATAAAGTTGAGAAAATTGAATAACTGAAATAGAATAGTATAGAATAAAGGAATTTTTATTCAATATAGATACATTTAAAACCAAAAATTATTGAAAATTATTTTTGGTTTGAAGTTCATTGGAGTTTACTCCATAAGAATCGTTTCGTATATAGCGGACGGTATGAGAACTAGATGGGTAGTAAAATCAAGCGTTAACAAAAAGTGAAGCCGTTATGGTATTCCTCCACGCAATATAATCGCGCATCTCATTGCGCGAAATGAATAATGTGATCGAAAATAATCTTTATATATAAAAAGTACGTGTCACATTATTTGTCCGCGATTAACTCCTAAACTACTGAACTGATTTTAATGAAATTTTGCACACTGTGTTCAGTTTGGTTCAACTTGAGAGATAGGATAGTTTTTATACCGATAAGTGACCCTCAATTTTATTTTGCAGTTTTTTTAGGAAATTAAATGGTCGTCGGGAAGGGCAGAACATTGTCTGCCTGGTCAGCTAGTATAAGTATATATTTCTATAAGACATGCAGGAAGTCGATGGATGCAGGTGACTCAGGACCGTGCTTTGTGGCATTCCTTGGGGGAGGCCTATGTTCAGCAGTGGACTTATGAAAGGCTGTAATGATGATGATGATGATATTTCTATGTAATAGATTTTATCAAATCAATATAAATAAATATATTGGTTCATTTACTTCTTTTGCCTATTCTATATTATATCATAAGACAATCGCTTTTCAGAAGTAAACTACATTTACGCGTCTTTCACACAATTTTTTTTCTCTTTTACCGCTGGTTTGGAAAAAACCTGTGTCCTGGAAAGCACCAGTAAGAAACCCAGGCGGACTTGTTTTTCAAAGAAATATTATACAATATGTCACAGGTTGTACAATCTACTTACAAAACTTATTTAAGATAAAGCTTGGAAACCACCATTTTATTCCCATGTAGTATCGACCATGTATTCATTTATAGTATAATAACTCTTTTTATACAATTTTCGTTTAATAAAATATTTAAACTTGACAATAAGAATGAAAGGTTTTTTCCAATTCTCGTAGAAATAAAATTCCTAAGTTTTGACTTTATAACGATAAATTGTTTAAACAGAAAGCATTTAAATTATAAAATTCCAATCCGTAATGGTACTAAACTTCTCTCTATGCCTCATAAAAGGAGACAAATTAAGTTTAGGTGTAATCTTATATCTTTAACTCATTCATTTGAACATTTGATCTATGTGGCCATCATAAACCGTTCTCAAATTATGACGTTACTGTTACCGTTACACCCTATTAAAGCCCACTGATGAACCTAGCGCCCCCCATAGATAGCCTCATATACATATATTAGCTACTTGCATATTTGCCATAGTTTCTACACTCAAATTACGCCTTCTTACGAAATATATGAAATAAAACAACATTTATTCAATATCATACGAAGTTATGATTAATAGCCTTAGAATTATGCACGATATGAAATATCTCATAAACAGAAGCGCACCCGATACGATTTTCCGCGACGATATATCACGAATTTGGACATCAACGCCCTCTATTGGAATTCTGCAGATGATTTTCCTTCAGAATTTATACGGACGGAACGAACCAATTGCGTCGAGGATTTCGGATGGGATATGAGCTCAGCGATTCATTTAAAACGAAATTAAATGTCTAGGAGATTACGCTGCGGTATTTTAGGGATTGCTCGAAGATAACTATTATTAAACGCCTTGGTAAAATCATTAATAAAGATGTCTAGAGATTACTATTAAGATTATTTTACTAACGTACCTTTATTCATACTTCTAAACCGACGTTTTATGCTAATAAAGCAGCTATTTAAATATAAATTCAATGTACTGCCATTTGCAATAAACATACTGATGTATATATTGTGTATATAAAATATAAGATATCGTTACTTTTATTTTTATAAGAAGATACTAGCTAGTATATAGTATATAGTATAGTAGTGAATGTAAGGTATACATAAAGTGCAACATGAATAATGAATATTTTTTTAAGAAAGTAGACATAATAAAGTAACAGCCTATATACCTTATACTACTAGGCACAGGCTTCGTTGTTCCTGAGGTTTGAGGCAAGAAAGAGACTGCAATGTCGCCGGAATGTAAGTTGGCAGACTTCATTTAAACGCAATTTTTTATTTAATTTCTCAGACACTCAGTTTGTTGCACGAAGATTTTCTTAGTGAAGAGCATGTCGTAAATCAGGACTTAAAATTGCGATTAACACTTCCGGTGGTGGTGGATTGACGGTGGGCAAGTATCAAACGTGTTTTGTTCGTGAACTATGTTTAGCAAGCGCCTATCCCCTGCGCTATCGCGGCTCTTAACAAAGCACAAGACAGAACACACCCTACAACCTTAAACCCAAATTCACAAACAGCGCGAAGGTGTCACACACAATCCGCCTAGCACGAAGCAATTCTATATCGTAATTAAGCGCGACGCAAAGTGTAATATTCAATAATGAAGCTATTTATATTAAATTAAAGTATTGTGAGAGTGCGGCGTGCGAGTAATATGCATGCATTTAAATTACACTCAAATGCGGCATATGCGCCACTTGAGCGCGGCGCCGCACTCGTCGGATTAGCTTTTACATCGTCAACGACCAAAATGAGCATCGACAAGCGTTTATACTGCGTATATAACTACTGAATTACCATCATACTATTAATTATTAGTTAGTATAATTATATTAAACGCAGAAAAAGTTTCATGCCCTATAAAAATAAACTAAAGTCTAAAATTTTAACTACTATTACACTGAACATCGTATAACTATAGTTTTTAGACAAGTTTTCGTAATTTTTAGGGTTCCGTACCTCAAAAGGAAAAAACGGAACCCTTATAGCATCACTTTGTTATCCATCTGTCTGTCTGTCAAGACCCTTTTTCTCAGGAACGCGTGGAGGTATCAAGCTGAAATTCATATCAAATACTCAAGTCTACTTTCCCTTAGAGCTGTGAAAAAATGAACTCAGAATCTTAAAATTTACAGATAAAGGAAAAATTGCGAAAAGCATACATTTTTAATTACATCATATAATAAAAATATTTTTAATGATTTTAAACTTATATACCTACGGATTTGTTCAGAACCCTCGGTGCGCGAGTCCGACTCGCACTTGACCTTGACCGTTTTTTTTATATTTTCTACAAAAATCCCTAATCAATTGTAAGCGTAGGTACTTATTTAATGAAAAGCTACAATAATTCTGAGAGAGACTGTAGAGACAACTAACAGATAAAAATCATTGTTAGTAAATTACTTATATAACCGTCTTGGAGTCTAGAATCTGGATGCAAACGATATGTAACTGATCTCTGATACTGTATTTTAACGATCCTCCGATCCTATCATGTGGATGTTTTCTTTTTTTTATGGAATATGGTTGACAAACGATCACACAGTCCCGCTTGCAATGTGGTAAGTGGATGCTGTTGTGTATTTGTTGTAAGTGTGTGTGTGTGAATAGACATTTACATTTATCCTCGATTAAGAATCAACATGCAGAAGATTAAAATGGAATGCCTCGTTTCCAGTAAAATGGATGCCCGTTTCGCTACACTCACCATACGAAACACGGCAGTATTAACACTTTCACTGTCCGGTTTGCAGACATAATAGTAAGACAATAGCAATTACAGATATGTAGTGCATGGGACAGAGAAAGGGTTAAGCTACTATTTTACGCTGGTATTCTGTGAGAGCGTGGTCCTCTCCCAGTCGAGCCGACCCATACGTGCTACAACCATAATATAGCTGCAGCGTGGCTGCAGGTATAGGTTCCTTCTATGTTTATGTTTTATACGTGGTAGAGCCATGCTGCAGCTGTATTTCTGGTATAGTTGTAACACGAATGGGTCGGCTAGACTGGGGAAGGACCACGCACTCACAGAATACCAGCGTAAAATAGCAGCTTAATGCTGCTGTGTTTCGTATGGTGAGTGTAGAGAACCGTATACCCTTTTTACTGGAAACCGAGGCAATCCATCTTAGTCCTAACGGGTGACAACGCATCTGCATTTTGATTCGTAATCGTGGATAAATGTAGATGTCTATGGGCCGCAGCAGCCACTTACCATCAGATGGACTGTATGCTCGTTTGTCACCCTATCCTATAAAAAAAATACTAACACAGTATAGTACAAGTACGGCTGCAGTAGTCAAATCTGTATAATTTTAAATATGTATGTTGTCGTGTTGAAATCGATCCGTGTATTACACACACTTTAGTTGGATGGTTTCAAATCAATTAAAAATGCAGAGTCCGCTTATTATGGATTATTTTTATGTCATTTAGTAACTGGTATTAATAGTAAGGTAAATTGGAGTTTTGGCGGGAAATTGACCGGCGGCGGTTTGCTGCTCCTGTATTATTGTTTAAATAATGGTTTGAAGTGGACTTTGATATGTAAAAGTGTTGCGATTTTGTGTATTAAGTGTCTACGCATGTGAACTATTAGTGGAAACAGTGAAACAAGTGCTCTGATGGTGATGGATTCTCAAGATAAGCTGTTTGTTTGCATAGGCACCTTTAGATACCATCGCCAACTATCAGCTGTCTGCTGGATCAAGTTGCCGCCAAAATCTCCCAAGAACTGCACAATGTGACGCATCAACATATTGTGAAGCAGTATACTATGAAGGAGTGGGGAAATTACAATAAACCAAATAAAAATACTTAAGACTTGGCCTAAAGGTCTAGATACCAGGCCATAAACTCCAAAAAAAAAGTAAGGTAAATTGTGGAAATTATTAATATTTACTATTAATTAAGCTCAAAATATTTTTGACAGGATATTTACGAAGAAAATGTCAAGGTGGTTTCGTTCATAGTGTATTCAAAGTTCGATATTTGTCCAAAGTGATGAATGATGACTGTAAAAAATAAATTATACTTTGTTAACAATGTAAACTTAACTACATGAAAAGATATTCAATTTTTAGTATCACTTAAGTTTAGAATATTCAAATCACATCAACTTTGTATAATATATATTATATACAAATATATAATACAAAAATAATACACTTAATAAAACTTCTGTAACTTATATCTTAAAAAAGCAACTTATGGATAAAGAATTAGGAAGAAGAAAGAAAGAATAAGGAAATATCAGATTGACTTTTTAATTAACACAATAGTAAAGGAATATAATAAATGAATGAAATCGGGTATCTCCGCTGAATCTCTATTTTCCTGAACACATTGAAAACGGTAAAGCAGCCTTTGATTTCTTTCGAAAGCGCCACACGAAACCATTGTGCTCAGTCGAATCGCGTCTTAATTACGAAACGGGTGAATATTTAATTAAAAACTTTCCGCACGCGAGTAATTTCTTATTCCATGTATACGAGATTGAGTCAGCGTCGATTCCGCCTTTCTGTGAAGCCGTCGACATTCGACAAGGGTTTTTAATTGAATGCCGACCCATTGTGCTCGTTAAAGCGATTCAGTGTTAATCACCGAGTTTTTCGTTCGGTAATGGAAGAAAGTAATTATCAATTAACTGCTCGATAATGGATTGCGGCCGCTTATCCCACGGCTTATCTCGACGTGTAACGGGCCGTTCCCCTCGATTTTATCATTTCAATTATTGATTACAAGTCACAAGGTGTCATTAATCATCTTATTGGTTACAGTTGACTTTGGGAGAATCACGTTAATGTTATATATGGATTTAATTTCGCTTGTCATATACGCCAAAATAATGTGGTTAATACATGATTCAACCTGCTTACTGATGGACAACAATCCATCCAAAATCGCTGAACTCAAATACGACTGTTGATGTACAGCAGTATTACTGGCGCAAGGATGTCGGCTTTGCGTTCACTAGCTCGCGCAATTTTATTGTTACCACTTGCATTGCAAGTGAGACGGAATAGATTTGTATACTTTCAACGTTTTCGTGGCTTATTCAATCAGTTTATTGTTGACATGTACGCAAAAATTGAAACCGAAAGATTAGTTTATATACGATCTAATCAAAGGCAGCTGCGCGCTGAAGAATGTCAAGTGTAGCAAGTATGCACAAATCTTTAGAAGATACTTTACTTAGAGCAAAGCATTTCAACTGGCGTATTTTTGAAAAAGCGTACGTCCAGCGGTTAGTGAAGTTAAAGGTTAAAGAGTTGATGTCGATGATGATAACTACTATGTGTACGACTATCGAAATTATTAGATAGCGTACGTATCTTGCTAAGGTCGTCAGGGTCTAGTTGAATTTCGCAACAACACTAACTAATGCCTTTTGGATATTTTGCATATTTTTGATATTCGACTTGTGTTTTAGATAATCTTATAATAACAGTGCTGTAATATATTATGTGCAGTTGAAGCCTAAAGTATGTTAAGTCGTAGTTTAGTGCGCCATAAAAAGAGCAGAATATACCATACCATTTATTACGGCACTTAATATTTTTGAACTTTTATTTGCATAAGACATTATAATAAAAAAAAGCAATTTAAAAAAAATATAAAGGCGATCAAGATATCATAAATTTCCAACTGCCAACAATTTTTATGTGGGCCTCTCGGACGCAGGCTGTGCTCACTACGCGTGGCGATTGCGAAAACAAGGCGGACATAAACCGTTGACGCTATTTTGTACCGTGAATTAGCATTGTAAATGCAATCACAGGTGTCAGGCCGCTACTAGCACGTCAAATTTATGCGTCTTCCGCACCAAACACCATGAATATAACAATTTATTGCCTATAAATAACGATTAGCGTCCCACTCGTTGCCTAATGAAGAGTGTGAAATTTTTTATGCAGTTAATAACAATGGCGTAAACACAATGAAGACTCATTAATATTAGTCGACAGTCATGCACATGTAGCTCTGCTCTACTCTGTAGTTGCCATACCTGAATACAGATGTCATTCCTGGCCATTCCTTCAAATGAAGCGTATAATAATCTATACTAAATAGAAATTATTTTTTAGGTACCTACCCACGCACTAATGACTATTCTCGAATCTATTGCACCTATGGCACCTTTACAGTTTTACGATGACTCTTTCTTTAAACTTATCCCGAATGGATAATTTCAACTTATTATTGAAAACAGTAAAGATATGAGAGATATGAGGCAAAATTTTAGAATACTGTCGCGTAATATAACCACCGCCGTTATCAACTAGCAGCTATCGATTATTATATTTTACGGATTATTAATTTAATATTAGTTTCTACTGCCTTACACAATTATTGCAGGCTCATGGTGTTAATAATACTAAACAAGTTTCACGTCAATCAGTAATTATCAACGGTGAAACCGGATTTTGTTATTGTGTGTTGTCAAGCTAAAATAATATAAATCATATTTAGCTTAACGGAAACCAATTAGAGGCTTAATTGGCGATAATATAACAAGTTTGCCAGTACTTTCGCTCTTGGTTCGAGAAATAAGTAAGACGTAATTACCTATTTTTAATCACCAAGTAATTCCACTACAGAAATATATATATATATATATATATATATATATATATATATATATATTATATATGAAAAATGAAAAATAAAAAATACTTTATTTAACAGTTAGCACCTTTACAAATAATTTAACTGTGGTTCTCACACTAGGCCCGCAGACCTGATCCGTGAGAGCCATATACACATATTAACAAAAACAGAATTAGTGCACGGGTGACTTTACAAAGCTTTCCTTACTTTAAATGTCTCCCTCATTTTATTTATAATCTGGAAACATAAATATATACTTAAACACATTTACACACTTATGCACACACATATACATATATCCATACATATATACACAAACATACATACATATTTACATATACATATACACACACACACACACACACACACACACACATATATATATATATATATATATACATTATATAATTTGTTAATATTACAGTATTTTGAATTACTACTATAATAACAATATCGATATTAATTAAATATCAATATTGGGCATATAACTGCTATGACAATGTTTGGAGCAGCTTCCCTGTTTGTTCATAACTAAGCGTAAACAACCAATTTCGTATTTTCTTTCTAGCTACGATTAAAAGCCTATTGAGGTTGGTTAAACTTCGGTGTATCATATATAATTTATAAATTAGAAAAATGCCTGCGGATTTGCACCTTAACATACTGTCGCTGATATTACTTGATAGTTTAACAGTACACAATAATTTAACCAACTACTGCTGGCCGCACCTAGTTCTAGCCGGCTATAACTAGGTGTAACCGCACTTCGGCTTTTAGCCGTTACATATTTTTACAAATTTAACAGTACATCTAAATTTAACCAACTACTGTTGGCCGCACCTAGTTCTAGCCGGCTAGAACTAGGTGTAACCGCACTTCGGCTTATAGCCGTAACTTATTTTTACAAATTTAACAGTACATCTAAATTTAACCAACTACTGCTGGCCGCACCTAGTTCTAGCCGGCTAGAACTAGGTGTAACCGCACTTCGGCTTTTAGCCGTTACATATTTTTACAAATTTAACAATACATCTAAATTTAACCAACTACTGCTGGCCGCATCTAGTTCTAGCCGGCTAGAACTAGGTGTAACCGCACTTCGGGTTTTAGTCATAACATATTTTTACAAATTTAACAGTACACCTAAATTTAATCAACTACTGCTGGCCGCACCTAGTTCTAGCCGGCTAGAACTTCGGTAACCGCAATTCAGCTTTTAGCCGTCGTATACATATACGTGTACGTATTAGTATATACATAATTGAATGCAAAATTTATTTTATTATTTCTGGTCTTTTTAAATGACTTATGTTAGAACCGTAACATGCAGCAACATCAATTCGTAGAAAATATTTTAGTCATAATTTACAGCAATGTTTTAGCTCATTGTTAAAATTTTAGCTTTATTTTATGGGCCCTAATATGAATACCTAATTACGTTAACGTTTGAAAACACGTTAAAACCCATATAAAAATAAATTGGACGATTATAATATTTTGATAAGGGTCCATTAGTTTCTGTATTAATTATATGGAATCGAAATGTTATTTAAATTTAATTTCTCAATTTCAATTTTTCTAACATTTTTAAATGAGTTTTGATTTCAAACTTGAATAATAAGATCATTTAAAACTTGAAAATTCCCACAGTGTAAACATTTTAATAGCAAAGTTTCTCTAGACATAAACAATTTATTTAGTTGGGTACATATACAGAATGCCACTGATATAGCAATTCTTAATTATTAATAATTCGTGTAATTAAATGTCACTCGAAAATAAAAGTGTCTTTATATGGCAACTCGTTTTATAATAATGAATTACGCGTATTCTTGAGCTAATTAAGCACGCTGTCGACTGAAGTCGAGATTCAGGCTGACGATTAAAATAGTTAATTTTAATTTGTATACATGCGCTGTTACCCATATTTTAATATTGACTTTAAATTGCGTTTTAAATTAAACTAAGTTGATTTGTAAGCGATTTATACGTGAGGAGGGCATACAATGATTTTTTTAGGATAGGGTGACAAACGAGCACACAGTCCACCTGATGATAAGTGGTTGCTGTGACCCATAGACATCTACCCTCAATAAAGAATCAAAATGCAGATGCATGTCACCCGTGAGGACTAAGATGGAATGCCTCTTTTCCAGTAATAAAGGTCTCCAGGTCACTCACCATAGAAAACGCATCAATGTTAAGATGCTATTTTACGCTGGTATTCTGTGAGAGCGTGGTCCTTCCCCGGTCAAGCCGAACCATTCGTGCAACTACTAATATAGCCGCAGCATGGTTCTACCACGTTGAAAATCGAATTGAATCTCATAATATGTAACTACGTAATTAAAATATTATTTTCGATATCGGTATTGGGAAAAACAAAATTGAATTACCGTAGAGTTCTGCTGCGAAAGATTATATTAAAAACGTTACATCTTTTTTTATTTATATGTGATAATTTATGGGTTAGATTTGTCAAGTAATAGCAATTTTTACTGAGAAGTCTAGTACTGAGGATGCTCAGGGTCAGGGCCTTTAAATACTATACATAAATCACGCTTTCAAAAGACATTATTTATTTTATGTAGATATATTTCCGGTTGCCGTAAAGATTTGATTTAAATTTAAATTAGCATCCGTAAAGACCATAAATTAAATATCATTAGTCAATAGTTTAGTGTCATTATAAGTGTAGTAAGTGTTGTATGTCTGTAGTAACATATATAGAAATTAATTATCTTTTTATTTGCGGTGCTAGCATTAGCTTCTTAGAATGTTGGTGGCCGTGCGGTGGCGGTTGAGAACCCTCATTTGATTTTGTCCTGTGAATTTGAAAATAGACGATTATAAGACGATATGCCACAAAGATTTGATGGCTTCCGACAAGTGGTGTTATAACCATCCCTTGTACACCATATGTAAAATATCCATTTTAGTGACGGCAGCAGTGTAAACGGTGCGGAATGACTGTTGCTGCGATCGTGAATCCGCCTGCCGGGAATGGCGATTAAGGTAGAAAGAGAAGCTGATGAAAAAAAAGAAGAGGAATCTATTGCCTAAATTTTAACACGTGGTTTAAGGATTGGTAAAGAGAAATACGAGTAGTCGCTGATTGCCTAGGGCACGACACATGTCAGTTTGTGGTCCAGTACGTCATTTAAAAACACTCCTAAGTGCATTCCTAGAAAATGCCTCATGAATATTTATTTAATTATTATTCTTCAATTTAATTATACAATCTTAACAAATGGTTTTAACGTGTTCAGTAGTAAAAGGAAATGTCATACGTAAACCCGTATGCTTGAGAAATAGTAGTAATATATATATGTACTAGTAACATTCATCAAATTGGTCCCATGTTGCATAATATAGAAGATTTTAACACTATGACTCGAATATAACGACATCATTATTAGTCACACATACACATATACACATCTATGATGTGTATATGTGTATGTGACTAAGAATGATATCGTTATATTGATAATTTGTGTTTAAGAAACGTATGCAGATATACGGATTTTTATGAAAACCTCTCAACATAAGTTGTTATGTAATATCGTCGCATAAAGCATTCAATTCGAAACATTGAATAACACAAAAATAATCGCAGATATCGCAGATAGGATCAAACCGGGCAGGCGACGTCGCGAGGCAATAAAGGTAATGCAGGCAAGGTATTTGCCAATATCCGCGTGGAGTGGCCCTCCCAAATATCTTGAGATTGTATTCCCCCTACATAAAAATTGTTCCGGAATAGAGATACTACCCAGATAAATATTCAATTTCACTACGGACGAAGATTTGATACCTCGGTACCTACTCGCTTTATTGGATGATAGCCTTTGGAATTGTGTGGATAATCGCATTCATAGTTTCACAACTTAGATAGACTTTTTCATCAATTTTTTTTTAATTGAAATTACGTATTTATTGTAAAGGGAAAGTATAATAAATATATTAATATTATATACTATCAGCGGATTGTACGTAATCAAAAGAATTTAAAAAAAAAAGAAAAAAAAATGAATACGATGTAAAACTGTAAATTTTATTGCTTTCCGTATTGTAACGTTTTGTATTGACTGGTGATGGATAGCAGTAATACCAAGGAAAGTTTGTGCGCTTACCAACCAACCTGCCCGCTGGGGACTTTAACCAAATCTCCTCAGTAATGCTTGCTAGCAAACTCATTCTTGAAAACTCTATGTCCAGTAGTGGATTTAAAGGGGCTGTTTATGTGATTTATATTACGTAAAACGTAACAAAAATATATTTGCATTAAATTACTTGTCAGGAAATCTGATTCTGCATAACGAGTAGAATATTATTAAATTGTAAAATAAGTTAAATTTGACGAGTATATATATAGGCGGCGTATCCACTGTAAGCGACCCACCCGAAAGCCAAGAAGAGGACATGTAGATGAAAAGGGCAGCTGAATCTAATACAATCGAGAAAAGCGATACTCCCTATCTTAATAGGGCTGTGTTATTTCAAAAAGTATATGCTTAATTTACAAAAATGTTAGCGATTTTTTATTGTTGTAAGTTATAAATTGGATATAAGAAAACTACAGATATTTTTTATTTATTTATTACAGAGTTACAATATATTTAAAACTACGTATATTATCTTTTATTAACGCTCTATTTCGTCCGATAACTACTTGAAAGCAGTTAAAAAGGAATGTAAAGTTTTATTGCTTTCCGTGATACGGCACTCACAAAGTATCGCATTGTTAGCAACCCTAGCGGGGGGAGGAAACGGGATTGAGGCGGCCGGGTATTGAATGAGATTGCTTCTTACTTCGGCAAATGGATCACGTAGTGGATGAGATGTCACAGTGTTTTAAGATACCAATTTGACCGGCCCCACGCTGACATACGTTCCGATTTATTATTAACCGTTCATCTATTATTGTCTTACAATTAAGTACGACAGTATAACTGATTAATTGGCTCGCTGTTGCGTAATAGCGTTTGATTATACTGCCTAAAATTGTTGATGTCATTACCTGCATATTATATTTTTATTTAATAATAATTTAAAAGCTGGCAACCACTTTGACTAAAGTGTTAGATAAATAAGATATATAATAATAATTAGTTAAATAAGAAAAATGCGAAATATTGAAGAAATATTTGAAATATAGTCAAAAAAATATATTGAAAGCTACGCCATTTAAATACTTACTAATATTCCATATTTTACATTTTTATTCATTAGTAATCTTACGACCAAACAATATTATAAGTACTACTTCAGCTGGTGATATCTGCAACCATATCGAAATAAATAACTGGGTTGAGATAGAATGCCCAACAAGAATCAGTTAATGGAATAGGTTAACAAACTCCTAGATAAAAAATGAGGCAATAACGCTTTAAAACATTATAATATTCAACCATATTTTATATAGTTTTTATTGTAGATAATTTAAACGAAGTAATATTCATATTCACTATAATAAACACAGACCACGACGTGAGTACATGGCCCAAATAATCAGAGTAAAATACATTTACACTCAGTAATTGGGAAATTCTTGAGTCAAGGTGCCGCAATAGACGCCTCAGTGGTGGGCGGGCGCTGAAAAACAATTTCACGCCAAATCTTAGCTTGTGTTTTCCTATTTCCTTTTTATTTATCTTTTGCGTCTTTTCTTTTCACGAGAATCAATTTCACGGATGAGTGTTGCGATGATCTCAGTTCAAAAGCGAGGGTAAAATTGCGGAGTATTGCACGTGTGACTGCAGTCCGGTTCGAAGGATCATTCTCATTACCGACCCAATGGAGAAACGTGTCTCGATAATAAGCTTCTACTCGTTGCTCCTCGAGTTTGTATGCCCATACGTGTGCTATCCAAACTCATACTTTACTTCCTTGACAATTCATACAAACCATTTTGCTTTATAAATAGAAATTTACGCGATCAATCTTAAACACTATATTCTGTTTTATAAAATTAAAGGAAAAATATCAAATTTTAAATAATTTAACATTTAAAGCTAGTGAACAGCTTTGGTTACACTAATTGAATAGTGTCATTAAAAAGCAACTACAATCATCAATAGATCCATATTAGTCGTCAATATAGCTATAAATATTTTTAGTATTTTCGCTAACCGTTTAAATAACCCTAAAATGCGTGAATATCGTATTCGATGACTAATTGACGGATACGTAAATACGTGCGTCTGATTAAAATGATGTAGGTATATTATTATGGTGTATATAAGAAATCATTTTATAGGCTTTTTATAACACTTGTACTTATCTCTCTACTCCATTCCTTTACAGCCAATCGCAAGTCCACTGCTAAATATAGACCTCCTCCAATGAATACCACAATACACGGATAACAATGATGAATCCATGAATGAATGACCCAGTAACCGAGTGTAAGAGAAAAGAGAAATGAGAAATGGTCAATGTTGTATTACTTATCATCGTATCTCTTTAGCTTCTCAATTATGATATACGATAGTTTGGAAGTATGGTGTGTAATAAAACTGTTGTATCGTGGAGTTAAGTGCTGAATAACAGTGATTGTGTTGGCGCGATCCCAGAAGGCGTTACGTATTTGTATTGCGATAGAAACATGAACTTCGTCTGCAAAACATATAGCCGTGTCGCGATCAAACATAGTTAATTTGTTACTCGTATTAGTTAGAATAGGGGTGCCAAACGTGCACACGCACAGTTTACTTGATGGTAAGTGGAAGCCAAGTAAAAGGGGTATCCATTCTCTACACTCACCATACGAAACACAGCAGCATTATTCTGCTGTTTCACGCTGGTATTCTGTGAGAGCGTGATCCTACTCCGGTCGAGCCGACCCATTACTATTTAATAAATAAAGTAAAGTAAAGTAAAGTTGCAGCTTATTTACGTCCCACTGCTGGGCACAGGCCATTTTGAGAGGGTTTTAGGGCAAGGAAATGTCCGCCGCGCTGCCCCAATGCGTGTTGGCGAACTTCACATGTCTTCGAAATATTTTTTTTTTCTTATTTCTTAGACATGCAGGTTTCCTCACGATGTTTTCCTTCACCGCCAAGCACGTGGTATATCAGCACTTAAAATTGCAATTAACAATTTCATTGGTGCCGGCGGGGATCGAACCCGGGTTGCTCGAGTACTGTGAGGCTTACAGCGAACGCTAACCATCTGAGCTACCACGGCTCCCATTTAAAAACAACAAAATAATAAACAAATGTTAATTTCATATTAAAACTACACTTAAAAATATTCAAAATAATTTAAATCGTCTAAGAACAATTTTGTGTCATACATATTCAATACCCATTTTTACAAAACTATTAAAAACAAACTTTCGTAAACAAGGTTAAGTAAGAATTATATTTTATTAATTTATGTAATAAGTATCATATTATCTTAATTGAATATTGTGACATCATTTTATTATTTCTATAATGTATTTAACAGGCAATAAATATTCAGTGAATATTAAAACCTCATTTAAGAAGTATGTACCAAATACATCGGAATTAGGACTTAACATTTGAGTAAGGTGATTCGGCTTTTTAAAATTTATTTAATTTAGTAAACAAACTAAAATCTTATAGTCAAAACCATTAGTCTGTTTCACTAGTAAAGTGTGATAAAAAGTTTCTGATAAAAAAGCCAAACCTTCGAAAATATAGGTACACAAAACGCTTATTTCGAATCTTGCAATAAATTTTTTTACTACTTCTATTAAAACAGTAAAAGTCTACAAACTAGTATGTAGGATATTGCAGTGCTGCTTCTGGTCATGGGCCTATCCCATAGTTTTGAAGATTTGCTGCATCGAATCAACTTTGACGCTGCTTCTCACCTCCGGTCGGAGCAACTAAGTAGTAATTCTACCATTTATCGAAAGTCACCAGATTATCTGCACCTTAACATAAGTTGCTTCTTAACAAATCCACAAAATGACATGAGGTGATGCTTTTTCATATGCCGCTACCACACCGAGATGTTTTAATAATTTAACTAAATTACTAAAATTGAATTATAAACGAGTAGCCGAATATTCCACTATCATAATTATTAGTGAAATGTAAAAATAACTTTATAAGAAACATATCACTTCTCTCAAATAAAACTTCCAAAAGAAATTAAAATAAATTTTTCATGGACCAACCGTTCAAAATTGTCGGGTTCAGGCTTCGCTCGGAATTGACAATTTTACGGGCGGTTTATTTCCGGATACTGAACTTCCTTGGTCCGGCCCGCTCCCTCCCACGGTACCCCATAATTTCGACACTTCCTGCATAAATGGTTTATACTTAAAATAGCAAAAATAAAAGTAAATGGCCAAGTTTATTTTTAAATACTGATTTAATTTTAATCTTATATTACCCGTTACATTAACCAGAAACCAATAAAACACTACTCATGTTGGTAAATTAATTTTGTACTATAAGCAATGGCCAAACATTTCCGAGGTGCTACATAAAATTTACATTGTATGTAAGTGTCTTAAGCGAAAGCTTCCCACTTAAAAGCTCTACAAATGCACTGAAAGCTCTTTCGCGCACTAATCCCAAACCTTTTAGCTGCAATCAAAAGCCCCGAGCGCTTGGCGCTGCGCGGCCCGACGTGATGCTTGTGGAAGCGCCTAGGAATTTAATTTACATTTTTAATTAAGTTAAATTTTGTTCGGAAAGCTTTCACGGAATAGGAGTTTTCTTGATTAGAGTTCAGCTCTGGCTAAAGTTTGAGATTGATTAGTGGAGCTTTAATTGCTCTCTGCCAGTGAATAATGAATTCGATCAGTGCGCAGTCAGAAGGGACTGACTAACAGATTACTTTGACGTTAATGGATCAAATTGTTTGTTCTACTTAAATTATTAAAATATTAGCTTATTACTCATTATTATTAATATAACGACAGAATAATTAATAATAATGAAAATGTTACTTTTTTGTATGTATTTCAAAGTAATGTCCATGATTCGCCTTACACGCACTGCCGCGCCGGTTGCTACGTAATTAATGACAGGGGTGAATTTTAACGTAATGCTACCTAATTGATCAGGATGATAACGAACACGGGGCCGTCAATATTGTGTCTATATTGACGGCTCCGTGGCGCAGTGGATTAGTAATGAGTTGCTGCGCTGGAGGGCCGCAGGTTCGAATCGCGCACGGAACAAATATTTGAATGGCGTACAAACAATCGTTCCGGGTCTAGATGTTTATCTTTGTGCAATTTATGTTTATAAACTACCTCCACGATACAGGAGAAAAACCTTGTGTGGGGGTAAAGTTTTTTGAAAAACAGAAGAAAAAAAGAACAAATAGGTATTGTATATAAGTATCGCCTGTTTTGTCGTATTTCAAAGCTTTTATTTAGGTTTTGTTTAACAATTATACACCTTTATTAAACCTATATAGGTGTGATAGCAAATTTTATATCTATTAGTACTTACTGTTTTTTTTTTAGAATAATAATAGTACCTTCGGCGACTGTAAAGTGGTTAACTATAATCGTCACGTAAGACACGTTAATGGACGCCTGTAAATCGAAAAAGACACAAAAGGGCCACGCTGCAGCCGACGTAAAATCGGTTAAATATGAGACTTCCGCCAAGCACTCACGGCGAGAACAAGTCGAGAGCCTGTGACGTACGATTTGACATAGAATATTTTATTTTGAATTGCGTCGCCCGCCATTCATTTCACTTATCCGGATTCTCTGTTGAATTTTTGACACGTTGAGCGAGGACGGTCCTTTTTGTGTGTAGTTTAGTGTGACAGTACCCTTTAAATTCGCATTATACGTCCTTAAAGTAGCACAAGAACGCTATGGGTTTGAAAATAATTCATGAGTGAGTTCATGAGTGTTCATTCATGGACTAATCCTGATGTCTAGCTTAATTTATTACATGGTTTTATTTTGACATAAATAAGAAATAAAGGAAGTTTTAGTTTACTACCTAAATATTCAAATAAACGTAAAGGAGCAACTCATTCTTCTCAAAAATTCTAAGCAATGGAGTTAATGTAAGACCATAGGCTACACGCGCCACCGGCGCGGCTGCCCGGAGGGGATCAGCCATAGCGTTTTTTCCCAATGCAGAAGATACTGATGACGCGGCCGATAAATAACAAAAAAAGAGGTTAAGTGCTAATATAACCCGCGTTCTAAAGGATACCGTTATAACTCTGTCATATTGTTGTAAATTGGCGCATGAGTAACAAAATATTGATTTTTTATGTTCAACATTATGTTCAATATTTCATAATTTCTAAGAGCTGGCCCCTTATTTTAGATACTGATTAATTTTATTTTAAATGTACAAACTTCTTCTTTTAATCTGTGTTAACAATTTCCTCGCATATTTATTATATTATAAAAATTCCTCGAGTTCCTCGTAGTACTTAAAAGTGAATAATGATTATTCATTTGCGATATTTATTATCTAGTGTTTATGGAAACTTATTTGTGCCAAATGTTATTATTTTAGCACTAATAACTTTTCTCTTAAAATGTCTCACGTCTCTCTCAAAACTCCATGTTCACGGTTTAATATTTCATAACACTAGGTTTTAATTTAGAACTGAATATTGACAGGCAGACAAAAGATTTCGTAATTCATTTTATGATATGAAATTCTTGAAAACCATCAAGGAATTATAAGTTGCGCTGTTATAATATGTCATCTTCGTCATCATTACAGCACAACAAAAGTCCACTACTACACATAGATATTCCCAAAAGGTCATGCTTGGCCAATCCACCTTGATTGGCTGCCGCAGTTTGTTTTTAATTCGTTGTGTTGTTATCAGGAAGATGCTGCTGTCCATCTTCTGTTTCAGTTTTACTCTGTGGCCACTTAACCACGAGATATTCAGGGCGTAGTGGATATTCTTACGCCGCCAGTACATAGTCTATAATGTATGAATTAATTTAATTGCTTCGCTCAAAGAAGACGCTACCAACTTATCAAAAACAAAGACGTTTTGTGACGCAGCTGCGCCTCCCTCTCGCCAATCGGACAGAATCCGGCGCACAGCAATCCATATTAGATTTGCCCGCTCTCATATCCATTCTAAGATATTCATATTTTATTGGGCCAATAAAACGGATTCATGAATATGAGAAATGCATAACGAATACCGTATTTATGGATGAAGGCGTGCTCGGATATGTCGCGAGTAATTTGATAGCTGTCTTTGTAACAGGTGCTGATGGGAATTTTGATGCGGTTATACAATATTCCTCCTCTCCGATTGAGTGCGATAGCGTTTTTATACGATAAAACAAATTTCCAATTTTTATGAGTGGAAACGCTGCAAAATTTGAACTGCTGATTTGAAATATAATATTATAACTTTAAATTTTCTTAATATACAGTTTGTATTTTATATATTACCAATGGCTGTAGAAACTGACTGACGACGATGTCTTTTTAATTGATTTCGACATAGGGATATTCATTGTGAACTCTTTTCAATTTTATAATTGTGTATCGAATGACTCCGTACTAATTTGAATTTAATAAAATTAATTTAATTTAAGTAACTATTTTTAATAAAATTTCGCATTGAGGTTGATTTTGTCGTGAAGTAAGGCATAGGATTTTTTTTATAACTTTCTTACGGTCACTAATCAGCTGCTACTCTTCAAGGTACCTCATGAGTCTGCAGTTAATAATGGATTTAATTATTTTGGAGGATAAGGAGGTGATGACGATAGGCCTGACGTTGGGCGGGTACGGGTATGGGTTTTTAGGGATTGGGTGAATAAATTCTGTCTATCATGAAGCTTGGAACGCCGCCTAAAGAGTGAGAGAACCGGAGAATACGCGTAAGAACCGGTGCCAATTCTGAAGCACATCTTCAGCACAATTAGGGGGATTCTATCAGGTTCACTCGACTTATGAACGTCCAATGTGTGAGCCGAACATCCTGCATGGGTCAGCGAGTCCTCCTCCTGCGCAAAGATGGTAATGATGACCTACAGGAATTAACCTGGGCAGCCTTGGCGTGGGACCAGAATGCACGAGTTCCCAAAGGAATGAAGGATTCAAAAATGATACTTCTGAGATAAGAAATATCGAGAAATTGTTAATAAATTGTATAATGAATAATTTATTAAACATTATTTTTATATGGCTTTTTATCTATGTGTGTTAAAAATAGAATGAACATAAATATTTATTAATCTTTATTAGCAATTTAGAAGACCTTAGTTATTAATATGTAAAAGAGAAAAACTTGTTTATCAATTTAACCGTCTTGAAGTGACACCATCTATACATATATAATGGCTGAAATTTTTTAACGCATACCTAACGTGTTGACCTCGCTAAGGCTCGTAACTTTTAAGATTTATTTTCTAGAAATAAATTCCATGTTTCATCAAAATTTTATCAACTCCATTAATGAGCTTGGCAGTAAAAACTTTGGATGAGGCTTATTTTTACCCGATTGTCCCAGAAAGAGAAATGTTTTTCGAGTGTATGTATGTACAAAAATTTAACGCAATTAAAAACTGTGAAATTCACAGTGCTTGACCACAATTCCACCTGGTGGTAAGTGGTAATGCAGCCTTAGATGGTTAATCGCACTGTTTTAGCGTAACAAAAGCCTATTCACTCTTGACTTGAAGACGCCCAGATTGTATTCGAACGGTAAGATAGACGCCGGCAAATTATTCCACTCTTTTGCTGTACACATTATAAAAGACGAAGCAAACCGTTTGGCTCTAATGCGTGGAATATCAATTATCAACCACAAAGGGGTGAAGACCCGCCAACCGCCTGGTTGTTAGAAGGAGGAAAGGAGAGGGAGGAATTAAAGCATTTAATTCGTGCGCACATTCATCGAAATGCATCCTATAGAATACCGAGAGGCTGGCTACTCTGCGCCTGTGCTCGAGGCTGACAAGATTGGTTTCAACCAAGTCGAGGTTACCAATGAGCCTATTAGCACGTCTCCACTGAGTTTCACGCTGCCAGGTAGCATTTTGCATCACCAGCCCTTGACAGCAGTACTCCATGCATGACGACGACATCACTTCAGAGAACCGCATTTCTTTAATATTAAATAAATTTGAATGCATATAATTGTCTTAATATTTATAGTAAATATGAGTTAAATTAGCAGCGTTCCTAGAATATTTATTAACATTAATTTGTAGTGCGATTGTGTAGCCCTGGTGGGAATCGGTTGGCTTCGTTTTGACGTTTGATGTTTGATTTATTAGCAATCTGCAAATGTTGGAGTATCGATTACAAGCCGATAAATTTTTAAACGGACAACAAGGTAACAGTAAAGGAGGTGGGCAGCAGTATCTCCTTATAACAATTCAAAATAAATTATTACTAATTTTGTGCATAACGCCCTCAACCGGATAAAATTGTTCGTCTTGGAAAATATAAGGCTAAACAGAACCATGGAAATAAAGCATATTTTTCATCCGAAGAAACTACCAAAAATATTTTAAGCAACAGAAACAAAGGCGACAAGGCAAAAATAAAATTTTATCCAACCAAACTCTAAACAAACGAACATAAAAAATGAGTTAATACGACTCATGTTTTGAACAAGGCATATTTCCAGATGGCCTAAAACTTAAAACAAAACTATTTAATAACAAAAATTAAGAACATAATCGATCAGAAACAAATGGCTTAAGGAATTTTCATAGATTTTAAAATTATTTTGACACGATTAGCCCCAATTTTATGAAATGAAAGGCAAAGCACTTGAAATTTTAAATCATATTATAAATCGTAAGCAATTTATTAAAATAGGTAAACATCAAAGTGATATTAATCTTGTTCTCTTTGAAATACCCCAGGACTCAGTTTTAGCACTATTATTATTTCTCATTTATATCAACAATATGGGCCTAATTGACCTTATAGCGTGACATTTCGCTTAACGCAGATGACAAAAGTGTTTTCTACTTTGGGCACTCGATTGAAACTATGTTACTACATGCCCAAAATTATCTAAATATATTGAATGAATAGCTTCAAACAAATTTTCTCACTATAAATACTAACAAAACGAGTTATATCATATTATTTTCCCCTAAAAATAAAATTTTGCTAATATTCAACTAAAAGTAAATCATCAACTAATTCAAAGGGAAAATAAAGAAAAATATCTCGGTTGCATTTTAAAATAATTACCTGGAGTAAGTGGAATAAATATACAAACAGTGCAAAATAAATTATTAAAATTTTTCTTTAATTTCGAACACCAAACCAACCCTACTAAAATAATGAATATTACACGAACTTATAAGTACTATAATTGTATTTGTATACTAATACATAAAATAATCAATTAAAACATTCATACATCAATCATTTTCATTAAAAAATAACACATACAAAAAATAAAATTACGTAATGCAAACTATTTAGTAAAATGTCCACCCAAAACAAACTACGGAAAGAAGAACATTGAATTTGAAGATATCAATTTGTATAATAAATTACCGATAAATATAAAAGAAGCATATTTATTAAAATTTCTTACACAAGATTTGAGTTTGCTCAATTAAAGTTTTTACAAAAATTTACTTCGCAAATATCCGCGTTATAAAATAAAATGATGTGTCTTACCTAGTATGAAGAGCACCTCCCGCCCTCCCTCAATTGCGTGCACTATCCCCGTCACCACTAATCCCAGCACCGCTACTCCCAACACCACTACACTAGGCAAGACACACCACTGACGATAATACGACACGTGTTTCGCCTCTACACGAGGCATCCTCAGGTGATATAGACTCTACGGTGGCTAACCGCTAAGTAAATTTTTGTAAAAGCTTTTATATAATGGATTTCCGCAAAGTAACGCCTGATTCTATTAATTATATCAATTATGGTTATTAATTTATTAATTGTTGTAAGATTTGAAGACTACCTTTTTATTTTTTTTATTCTATATAATATAATATAATAATATTCAACGTACATACTTACTGTCATAGTTGAATACTTAGTATATTCTTATAAGTATATTTTGTTAAATTTTGTTAAGTTTCTTAGTAAGTAAATTATTGTTAATTCTTAATGAAAAATAAAGTTCTTAAACTATAAGCTCAAAATTATATAAACCTGCGTTTGCCAACCCACCTGCCAAGCGTGACAGTTATGGAAAATCACCCATAGAAACACCATATGGGGCAATCTATGAGGAGGCCTATATTTAGCAGGGGACTTTTATAAGCTGTAATGGATAGATGGATGCAAAGTTGATTTTAATATAAATAACTATTACTTTAGGTTACAAAGTGTGTTTATTATTATTATAATCATTGATTACTCTAAATTTATGATTATAATGAACACAAAAACTACTCACCCCAATCACCACAAGCAGTTCCGCAGTGATTTTTACATCGGCAACGATTTCTACAGAGTCACACGATAACAGTGCGTTTCTGTTAAAATAATTTTGGCGTATCTATTAATTAATCGAGATTGTTGATTGTTTCAGAACTTAATAAACCGAGTGATGTTTGAGTGACAACCTCAACATGATTCGTGATCCTCCGGCCATGCATAAACCTGACAACGCCGCCAGTAAGTACCTTTTTGTTATTGAATGTATTTATTAATAAAGGTTAAAATTACAGTAAGATATAATGGTTGTTTTTTGTGGAGTAAATGTGATGATCATTTTAGTTTAATCTTTTGGTAGATAAATAAAAACATGCGTGAGTGTCGTGGAACCCTCGGTTGGAACGAAGTTCCTGTAACTAATCTATACATATAATAAAACTGTAAATAGCAGATGTCTGTACATTTTATATTTTTGTAATAAAAGTGATTAAGGGGTACTAAAAATAAGTAATTAAATACATTTCTACCATTTTTAGAATTTTCTGTCTGTCTGTCTGTCTGTCTGTCTGTCTGTTTGTTTGTTAACGTATCACGTATAAAGTACTAATTTATATCATAAGAATTGTTAAGGAAATTATAAAGTGTATCTTCGGGTTACATTTAGTCTTTATTTCATTAAAATCAGTTCATTCCATCAAAAGTTATGATAAATATTCTGAAGTATGGGTAGGGAAGAATAGGTACGAATTTGCTCAACGGTGGCTTTGTTTGAGTCATCAAGTGCATTTTAAACTAATATCATATCATAAATCATAGTTAAATTATGTAAAATAATGATATAATTATGTATATCTAAAACTCAGTAAACAAAAGTATTAAAGAACGTATTAAATATATTATACAAAAATATATTAACCTTATTAACTAAATCTGAAGCACAATAGTTAACCCATTTCTTCGATAGATGGTGGTGTGGCATAAATGTGATACAAAAAGGCAGGTTAAAATTTATTCCTGTAGTTGAGTTTCATATTTGCTTCTAACCTTTATATTAATGACACGCTGCCCTACTGCGTGTTGACAATCTCATTTATTTTTTATTTTTTTACCGCCGAGTACTCTATGTGGTAAATCAAATTTTAAGAGCTATTAACAATTTCATTTTTCGGCGAGGATCAAACTTTCTTTTTTGCTTACTATGCAGGCACTGATTTATAAGTTCTTTTATGTTTTTTATTGTATCAATCGTGTGAATTAATCTCTTATTTTTAGAATTGATGTTAACAGCGCCATCTCTCTTAAATCTATACATATAATAAAAATGGTAATAACATGTTATGTCTGTTTCTGAATATTGTATAGTATATTAATTTGCGACTAAAATCATTATTGGGACTGTAAATCATTAAATAAGTACATTTTTATAATTTTTAGAATTGTACTATCTGACGGTCTGTCTGTTTGTTTATGGACGCATGACGTTTTGAGTAAACATCTTTTTTTTTTTCAATGAAATCCTTAAGAAAATCATAAAGCGTATTATCAAGTTCATTTAATCTTTGTTTTATTGAAATTGGTTAATTCTATCGAAAGTCATGATTATTATTTTGAAATGTAGGTTCGAATTTGTTTAATGGCGCCACAAAATCCCAAAAATAGTAATAAAAAGATTCGTGTGTAAAAAAAACGTTCTATTATAATATATTTCGTATCGTTCTATTATAGTACTTAAAACACAGTAAAAATATGTTTTCCTTAAATTAAAAAAGGATGTTTTCTCACAAAGAACGTAATAGATGGCGTTGTACAAATTACAACCTTTTCTGAATTGCGGTGTTAAGATTTTTCGCAGGTGAATCGTATTGAGACTCACTGTAATAATTTATGTCCATGAGCCTGACAAAGCTGCAAGCCTGTAAGGTATATATACAGAGGTATTGAAATATTTAATTATTCAACAAAACTCGACTAAAACTAAAAGTAGCGAAATTACAATAAATGTCGTGATGGTGATATTGTTTTATAGCCAGAATCACTCAAATACCAAATAACTTTTTTTTCAGTTTTAAGTAAAGTAAAGTTGCAGCCTATTTACGTCCCACTGCTGGGCACAGGCCTCCTCTCATTTGAGGGTTTTAGGGCAAGGAAATGTCCACCGCGCTGCCCCAATACGTGTTGGCGAACTTCACATGTCATCGAAATATAATTTTTTATTTCTCAAACATGCAGGTTTCCTCACGATTTTTTCCTTCACCGCCGAGCACGTGGTAAATCAGCACTTAAAATTGCAATTGACAATTTCATTGGTGCCGGCGGGGATCGAACCCGGGTTGCTCGAGTACTGTGAAGCTTACAGCGAGCGGTAACCATCTGAGCTACCACGGCTCAGGCTTCAGTTTTAAGATAGGGATAATAACATCGATGTTGGCATCGCTAGCTCAACATCGATGTTCGATGTTTAGGCCACTCAAAACATCGATGTTGACCATTATCGATGGTTTTTGTATATGTGTAGATAGTTACACATTGTTTTAAAATTATGTGGGTATACACAGCAAGGGAAAAGTAACAATTAACTTGAATATCAATTTACGTAGAATAGTTATTATGCGACAACCGACAACGACACTACAAAATAAAGCGAAAGCAGTGACCATTGTGACATTACAGGAGACACTTGACAATTAAGTTTGACTCACCATACTGACATTTTTTTAGATTAACGATGCGTTCAGAAATTCTGAATTATTCAAAATTTTTAATCTTCAGAGCAGATGCAAGATTTAGTTGATATTGATTTCGCGAGTTCGCATTGTTTGCAAGTTCCCAATTATCGATTATGGGTTCATTGACGTCGATGTTTCGATGTTTGACATATGTCAACATCGATGTTAAAACATCGAAGTTTTAATTTTTAACATCGATGATCATCTAACATCCCTATTTTAAGTGTGTTTCCCACTCAGCGTGAATTATGCGACGATCGTAAATAAAGCGCAAGGTCAAACTTTACGCGTTGCAGGAGTGGACCTCAGTACTGATTGTTTTGCACATGGCCAGCTCTATATTGCTTTTTCTCGCGTTAGTAGTCCCCGTAACCTTTTTCTGTACGCCCCGGCTAAGTCTACTTCTATCGTCGTTTACACAGAAGCTCTATCATAAACGACTTAGAACTTTGAGAATATCGATTTATTTTGTTACCACTTATTCATAGAGTAATGATATAAATCGGTTAATATTCTCTTACCCTAAACGTCAAATTCTTTAAGTAAAACCTATATTCGCGAGCTACGCCGCGGGCACAGCTAGTAAACTAATAAAAATATTATATTCTTGATTATCAAATAAAAATAAATGAATTACTGGCGTCTATTAAAATGAAGCGTCATTTAAATTAAAATAATATTTCTTACATGGCAAGATAAGAAAAAGTGCGAGGGAGATGAATATTATTCCATCTCGCTTCCTTATAGCCGCCAAGGCCGTCTAAACTACGTCAGAATGGGTTTTGACGGAACAATCTTACACTGCTTGTCACCTAGCCCCCATCCGCCAAATCCGTACCGTCCGATAAAGAACTTCGTTCAAAAAAACTCCAGTTTAGGATGGGTGATGTGATTTTTTTTAAATTTTAATAACCGTTAATATATGTTACTATATCTTAGTTAAAAATAATAATACACTTATATAATAATATAAAAAACATACATTTTATAGTATAATAATATTACAAAATATGAAGTGACGCCTGTCGTTTGATATGCATAGCCGAAATAAAAACGGAATTTTCGGTTTAATCAGTGAAAGTAGTTTCATCAAAAGCAAATAAAATTAATGTTCACAACGAAACAAAGTCGGTTCGCCGACGTCAATTTTTTATAATATTAGGACAAGCAGGTTATGAATAAAACGCGGGAAGGGTTATGCCATAAACCAACCGGCATCGTCCGTCGCGTTATTAAAAAGGGGACGAACGATATTGCAATATCACATTTATGCGAACACCCAGATAGTATTGACAAAAATAAGCAGTTTTTTTCACAATGTCAACTGGACACTTTCTATACAAATAAAACTGAACTAATTTTATACTTAAATTACGACAGTAGTGGTGATGTTATTGATATTACTATTAAAAAACAGAGACGAAAAGACAAAAGTATAAAAGATAAAAAGCATATTTCACAAACGTCCCCCTTCTGGTTTTCGCGGCATTTTACGAGCCTTTATCGTAATCAAAATCGTGTTTCACGTTATTACAGCCATTAAGCTTATTCGAGAAAATGGAAAATATAATAACTAAGAGTTTCTTTGTAATATATTTTGAACGGGTACTCTTATTGTTTTCAATATGTGATATCAATTTATTGATACACATAAATCGAAATGAATCAATAAGACCGCGTAATATATATGAAATTGGTTTTTAAAACATGAATCTTTTATGAAACAAGTCTTCTGAGCAAATTAATATTTTGATGTTCTACAGCCATCATTGAACTTAATGTTATCATTTCATACTGATATTTACGATTATGAAACCAATACTTAAAAGTATTATTGGTAGTGTCTACGCAATTTTAAAGGTTACTTAACACTCGAAATATTTTCAATCATGATAGTCACCCACAAGAAACATTTCAATTTCTACTGTAATAACGCAACAAATTCACATGAGCGGCGAATGCACAAGCATGAGCGGAAAATTGCGGAGACAGTGGGTCCGGGGAGCGCGGCCCGCGGCGCTGGGCGGCCCTGATAAAATTTATGGCCACTTCCCCTTTAAAACAATATTGAGGGCTCAGTTGGGATTTATGTCTCGCCGCTGTTGCAGCGACTCAATTTATTCTTCAATTTTTCATACAATAACTCACATACGTATTACGAGTGATGGATGAAAAGGACTAACTTTCGGGCTTTAATAAGAGCCTGCAGATGCGAATCTCCAAATTGGCTGAAGTTTATTGCCCACTTATGTCAAGCTTAAGTTTCGCCTTGAGCCTTTCTCTCAGAAAATAAATTATGACGTATAGATTGTATTGATGTTGCAAAAGTTTTACTGGAGTAATGTATTCTCAATAAACTCAGTACGTGGGTCGAGTTGTAAAAGTTAATAAAACTCTTACGAATCCACAGTTTAGAGTCGAAATATGGGTAATGATTCATATGCTAGGATCCGATGAGTGGCGTTGTAGTAAAGTTATTAACTAATTACATATTTATGAAGCAAATTGACTCATATTCACAATATACGAGTATAGTGGCTTAGTGGATAAATCTGGAGCGGATTGGCTCTGTAATTGAGGTGTGATGTAGTAGAGTAAATAAAACATTTTTATATTTTTGCCGTAAAAAGTCCGGAGTAAATTAAAGTAAATATAGATCCCACCAAACACAAATGTGGAAAGGGGCCAAGTTGCGTATAAATGACGATCGGGGTTGTAGGCTTCGCCGATAAAAGAACTGGGATCTGAACTGGTGCCAAGTTCCATACCAGTTCCTTAAATCATATATAAGTAATAAGGAAACGTTCTTTATAGAATTCAAAGTAAAACTTGCTACGTTCTTTGATGATGAATTTGTAACTTGGCAAGTTTTATATATTAATTACGATCACCTTAAGCTTTGCCATCCTATAAAAACAAAAGTAGGACAGAGACAAAAACACAAAGTCGTATACTATAAGTAATATATTAAGAAAAAATAGTAAACAAGCTTTGGCAATAATTACACTTGGAAAAATTCAACTAATAAATAAACTAACTACACTACACAATACATACTAAAATCGATTAAAATATTTACCTACTATAATGTCATCTGTCAAAGTGACGTCGATAAAGTAGCGCTCTGTTGAGTGTTGACCTTTTATTGTTTTGATTGACTGAAGGGGAGCTATCGTATCACAGAGTCATCTATGCAAACAAGGCTGTAGTTTTTGAGTTATAAGAATGTGACCACTTATTACTACCGCCATATTAACCGGATGATATTACCTTCGCGTACTAAAGTATAAAATAGAACAAGTAAAAAATAATTTTGTTCGCCAAATTGAAAGCCAAGTTATTAATTGAATATCAGGGAACGTTTCAAATTTTATTTTAAATCAATTGGAGAACATTTTAAATACCTGTAGCTTTTATTTAAGGTTAAGGAACTGGTATAAAACCTGGCGCTTGTTTAGATCTCAACTCTTTTATCAGCAAAGCCGACAACCACGAACGTCGTTTTTATCGAACTTGGCCCATTTTTCAATTTTGTGTTTTTGGTTCATGACCTATAATATTTTTTCTTGCGTTTTATATTGAAGTTGGTTGTAGAAAATTTAAAATTTTAAATTATTGACACCAAATACAGGTAAATTTTAGTTTTCAGGTTTTTTCCCTTTGTAATTGTATAATAATTTACCTAAATACCAAATTTCAAATTACTAAATCGCCTAGAAGTAACCTAGGTTTTTAATATTTGAAGATAAAATTAGCCCTTTCAGGACACAATAACTAAAGAACTATTATAGATTTATTCGTAAAGTTTGGGATTCTAGGTACTCAAGGGAGTCTTAATAGTCATGTAAAATTAAAAGTAAATTCATTTGGTAGTTTTTTAATTATGGGGAGGGGTGGGGGGTTTCGAAAGTATCTCTAAATCACCCGGAGATTCGGAGTTTAAAAATTACTCGAAGTATCAAAGCTCTAATTAATGAAAGTGAAAGCATGTCGCATTTATCCTAAATTTCTAAGTACTCTTTACTCTATAAATAATTTTATTCATTCACAAATAAATAAAACCATTTTAGTGTTTTTGACAACATCCTACTGCAGTGATTCATCAATCAAAGTGACATCCAATTCACATTTTCTCAATCTGATCGAGACTCTTAAATGTAATTAAGAAATCATAATCAACGCACCAACTACTGAAAAGCGCTATATAATGAACCGGACCAGATAGCATTAGGATAAACCATCTGACCATTCACGCATCGAAAGAATTTATATTCATTATGCTAAATTTTGGAAAATGATTAGATTAAATAAACATATGAAAATATTTAATAGCACCATCGATAAATAAGTATTTTTTCTTTGTTACATCACTAGGAACATTCGCAATCGTAAAAGGATCGGACTATAGGTCAAATAAAAACAATAGCACTTCGATTAAAATATATTTAATATGAAACATGACACACATAAAATCAAATGTTAATGACCTAATTAAAGATAGATTCAGGGGCTATATTACAAATGTTTATTCGTTTATTTTAAATACCATGGACATTACCAGTTAGATCCTACAATTCAGCCACATTAGATTATTGAACATAACAACAATGAGGGCTAAAAATTTGCCGCTCACCAGATGTCGCTATTTGGGACTGGGGTGAAGTTATTTGTTACACTATGTCATTATAATTGAAAAGTTGCTTATAAAATAGAGTATTTATATTCACAAAACACTGCCTCAATGGCTAGCTCTTTAATTTGTTGCCCATTTTTAATTCTTTTAATTATTTTTACTTTTAGGAATATCCATATTTAATCATTTCTATTCTAATTAAGTAAAATATAACTAATATTTTAGAAAGAAAAATAACTTCTCCGCCATGAAATTTGTTAAATATTTCACCTCATTCGTAAGTGGATGTCCTCATTACTTACGAGATATTTACTTATATCATGCCGGTCATTCAATTAGCTCAAAGGCTAAGCGCTCTTCGTAAATTACAATGTATCCGAACAACCCGCGTTCGATCCAACAACTAATTTTTTAATTGCAATTGTAAACCACGTCCTCGACGGTGAAGGAAAACATCGTGAGGAAAATATTTCGAGGACACGTCAAGTCCACCAATACGCACTAGAGCATTGTGGCGGACTAAGTACTCCATTACTCTCTCGAAAAAGAAAATGATGAGGAGGCTTTTGTCCAGCCGTAGCAAGTATATCAGCTGCATGCAACTTTACATTTTACTTGTAAGTATTTCATATTGCAAGAAAAATTATAACAGGGCGTTTTTTCTCGTCCCTATAACAATTTGTTTTCAGCAGATTACTTTTATCTACAATTTCCACAACTAAAACTTACATTGACTATTATATTTTTTATTATTTATTATTATATTTTATACTATTACTATTATGACACTGTACTCGGCCATAAAATAATTGAAATTTTAATTGCTCAAACAGAAAACTCTTTCTTTAGAAATCGTTTACCACTGCTATTAGGCTTAATTCAAAAATTAATTTAAACTTTTACAAGGTTGAGTCGGGGAAGCGAGCGCCGGCGTAAAGGCAATATCAATTTCATAATTTTAATTAAAAAAAACTAACTTCTCTGATGACAAAGTCTCGTACTTTTTTAATAACGGAAATGTTAATGACGGTGGATTTTAGAAGCGGGGGGTTTCAGCTGCAAGGCGCGTTCTCGTCGCCGTGGCTCGTATTCCGTAACTGGAATTTTAATAAAACCGTTATAAAAGCCTTAACACATTAACCATCCGATTTTTGAATAAGACAATAACTAAAAGAATGTTTGTCACGTGGGACAGCAAAGTAAAGTAATTACAAATATACGTCCCACAGCAGGGCTCCATCTATCATTTTTGAGAGAGATACATTTCTTAGTATAACGTTTTTTTTTTTATAGAATAAGGGCGACAAAAGATCACACAGTCCCAGTGGTAAGTGGTTGCTGTGGCCCATAGACATCTACATCTATCTTCGTTTGCAAATTAAAATGCAGATGCGTTGTCACCCGTGAGGACTAAGATAGAATGCCTCTTTTCCTGTAAAAAGGGTCTCCGGTTCTCTACACTCACCATACAAAACACAGCTGTAGCACGAAGGGGTTGGCTCAACCGGGGAAGGACCACTCTCACACTTACTCTCTTACTTTTACCAGCGTAAAATAGCAACTGAACACGTGTTTCGTATGGTGAGACGCGGGTGACAACGCGTCTGCATTTTGATTCTTTATCGAGGATTGATGAAGATGTCTATGGGTCACAGCAACCACTTACCATCAGGTGGACTGTGTGCTCGTTTGTCACCCTATCCTATAAAAAAAACTCGGAAAAAATCGAAACTCGATTCCCGCAATGGACGAACTATCTACATATGAGATTACAACTGATTAATGTTTTGTTCGTACTAAATTACCTATTAATTAGTATCATATCTACACTAATAACCTATGAACGAAATCTTAAATATTAAATAACTTTAAAAATTATCATCATCATCATCATTACATCCCTTCACAAGTCTACTACAGAAAATAGGCCTCCCCTAAGGAATGCTACAAAGGCACTTGCATCCATCGACTTCCTACATGTCTAATGGGGGGTCGCACTACACTTCGTCTACCGGTACGAGGCTGCTACTCGAAAACCTTTTTTCCCCATCGGTTGTAGGTTCGTCAAGCTAAATGACCGGCCCGTTGCCACTTAAGCTTACTAATCCGTTGGGCAATGTCGGTTACTCTGGTTTTACTACGGATATCGTCATTTCTAAGTTTATCACGCAGAGAAACCCCGAAAATAGCCTTCTCTATAACTCGCTGAGCTATTTTGAGCATCTTCATAAGGCCAGTAGTGAAGAACCATGTGTCAGATCCATAAGTCATCACTAGCAACACGCCCTGGTTGTACACTCGTCTTCAAGTTTTGAGGTATACCTGACGAGAAGATGTGTCATTATTTCTCGAACGCTGCCCAGCCAAGTTGAATCCGTCGATTGACCTCTCGGTCGAAGTTAGACTTACCTAATCGGACTATTTGTCCCAGGTAAGCTTGTCAACAACTTCGAGCTTGGTGCTTCCAACTACTATCGGCATAGATGTGACATGGACCGTTACACGTGATCTTTGTTTTGTCCATGTTCATATTAAGACCAATCCGTTGGGAGGCACTATTGAGGTCATTGAGCATAGTGCTTAGGTCCTCCAGCAATTCTTCCATAAGGACTATATCGTCGGCAAATAGAAGGTGAGTGATGTACTCGCCATTAATGTTAATACCGTATCCTTTCCAGTCCAGTAATTTGAAAACGTCTTACAATGCAGCGGTGAAGAGTTTCGGGGATATAACGTCACCCTGTCTTACGCCTTGCTGCAGTTGGATAGGTTTTGTACTCTGGTTCTGTACTCGGATAGCCATCATAGCCCTATTGTACAAACACTTCAGCACTTCGATATACCGAGAGTCAACTTGGCATCGCTGAAGGTACTGCAGCATCGTCCAATTTTCGACGGAATTGAAGGCTTTTTCATAGTACACATACGCAAGACATAGTGGCAGATTGTACTCCACGGTCTTGATTGTACTCCTCGCTCTTCTGTACAATTTGCCGAAGGATATGTATGTGGTTAGGCTTGAAAATTAAATTTATTAAATAATATTTACAATTTATTCTTTCCAGAATAAGACTGCGGAAAAGACTATACAAGGAAATAGCCATTAATAAAACGAACATTTATCGCACTTTATCATTGCCATATATTTAAAATGTTATTGGTCTAGAAAGCAAGTCGACGTTAATTACTTTTTTGCTCTTTATTAAAGCGAAACCCGTATTTGGTTAAATCTAATTGCAGCCCGCATAATGGATACGGCAACGGCGCAATTAACTCCATTGTTTAACGAGTGACCGACAGCTAAAACTATACAAGCCATAAAAGCATTTAGAATTGCCGCGGTCACGTTTATTATAATATAACTCAAATGCATTAGTTTTGCACTATAAATCGTCATAACGTTATGGATTGGATAGTTGGTCCAAGACCTGTTTGAAACCTATTTGAAAAATCTCAATAACTGTGAAATTGATTTAATGAAGCATTTACTTTAAAGTTTCTCGATAGTGCTTAAGGCTGCAGAACTTTGTTTTTTTTTTTAAATTTAAGTAAGGTAAGCTGGTATTCTGCGAGAGTGTGGACCTACCCGTGCGAGCTGAACCATTCGCGCTACAACCATATTATACGAGTAGCTGCAGCGTGGCTCTACCGTGTATAAAACACTTGTAAACAAGTCGCAAGTCGCTTAATGAGTGGGCGACAGTAGGAATTCATAGGAGTAGATAAAAGTTATATGACCTTTTCAATGAAAGATTATAATATAATCATAGGATTTCATTTAGAGAGTGTGTAAAAAATATTCCAAAATATTTAAAGGAGTGTGTTGTGCAGCCAAGTATTTATATTTAAGAAACAGAATTAAGAATGCCTCTAATAAAATTAAAATGACTTGGAGTATAATCAATAGTGAAACTGGCAAGATGAAACTACACAACTCAAACTTTCAATTAAATTTTAACAATAATTTGACATAATCAGATCAAGAAGTTGCAACGGCTTTTGAACAATATTTTACCGACATTCCAGTCTTCACTACAAAGTCATTCAATTCCTCCCCTACTGTGACCGAGTAATGAACTCAAACAAAATGTCTGTAAAACATAATTTCCATATCATAGAATATTATCAGGTAATATTGTAAAATATTTCAAAACTATTGATATTAAGAAAACAGCACATCTATTAGGTATTTCTGTTAAAGTTCGCACCCCAACTTGCTATTATTTTCAATGCTAGTATCGAATCTGGTGTGTTTCCTGATTTAATGTAACATAGTAAAGTTTGTACCTTTATTTCAATCTGGCAGTACATTGGACCCCACTAATTTTAGACCTATTTCTGTCCTGAAAACGCTGAGTAAAATTTTTGAAAAAATAATTCTAAATCAAATGTTAAGATTTTTTTTAATGTAAATAAATTACTCCATAACAATCTGTTTGGATTTACAAGGGTTCGCTCGACAACTGATGCCGGTGTTGAGCTAATCAAACATATTTTCTGTACATGGCAAAATTAAGAAAATGCTTTTGGGTATATTTTGTGGTCTTTCCAAGGTTTTCGACTGTGTTCATCATGAAACGTTAATCAGGAAGCTACATCATTATGGTGTAAAAAACATAGCTCTTAAACTTATTATGTCATATCTAAATAATTGAATGGAAACAGTAATTGTTATTAATGGACGCAGTTCTTTCGGATCGGTAGTATCTATGGGTGTTCCTCAGGGCTCAGTTCTTGGTCCCTTTTTGTTCTTAGTTTATATTAATGACTTACCTTACTTTGTAAGGAATAACCATGATATAGTATTATTTGCTGATGATACTTCGTTGATTTTCCGACTAAAAAGGCAATTATTGAAATATGAGGAAGTGAATAATGCTATTTCAAAAGTAGTACACTGGTTTAACGTCAATAATTTGCTTTTTAATAAAACGAAATGTATTAAATTCACTACACCTAATGTGAAAAAGGTGAATACTATTGTGCTGTTAAATGGGGAGAAGCGGGGCCTTGTTGAATCCACTGTTTTTCTCGGTATTACAGTTGAAGCGAAGCTTCAATGGGGCCCTCATATATCTAAACTAGCTAGCAAAGTTATTTCTGCAGCATTTGTTGTAAAAAAGATTAGATGCCTTACATGTGTTGACACAGCTAGATTCGTTTATTTTAGTCATTTTCTTAGCATAATATCATATGGAATGTTGCTATGGGGTAATGCGACTGATATTTTGTGTAACTATTTTTGTTTTGCAAAAGAGAGCCATAAGAGCAATTTGTAATAACTTAGGTCCAAAAGAATCCCTTAGAGAAAAATTTAAAGAAATAAATATTAGAAGCGTCAGTAGCCTAATAACAGGGCGCGGACCGCGAACTCGAAAGGTCGTGGGTTCGAATCCGCCATTCGACTACAGTCGTGAACCACTTCTAACACAAGCATTTTAAGATTACCAACAGTAAAAAATGACTTTCAATAAGTATTATGTACTGTAATCCACATTGAATAAAAATTATTCTATTGTGTTTTATTCTATTGTTTGATTTAACTATTTTCGTTGTTTTTAGATTGATTTCATTTACGAAGCTCTACATAATCAATAAAAAGTTTATGTAAAATCAAATGTTGAATAATCAACGTACCGTAACGTTTATACATACATACATTACTTACACGTAAAACATAATACATTAATATGGGAAGGCCAAGTTAATTGCAAAACGCAATGAACGATTGCAAATTGCACGGAATGATTGCGGTGTGGTCGTGATGCGGGTTCATTACAATAACCTGGCATTTAATTGAATTCGAGGAATGTTGCCTACTGTGTTGGAGATACGTATACTTGAAACAACACGTTGCCTAAATTGCCTAATACGATACAGTAAACGATCACTGTGGCAGTTTATTGTCCTTTTTTCCATCAACACTAAAGTAGGTAAATATATTTCATTTTATATTTTTGTTGTCATTATTGATTTCCTGCCATATTAGTTATTGATTTCTATGAATATGCGTAATTAAAAAAACACAATTGTTTTTTTGTAGTTCTTACTCATTTTAACTTAATGGCTGATGCGTTTTTATAAATTGATAAAATAACCGGGATACTGCTATATAAAATGTTTCACAATGTTTTAAATGTATTATACGATGCCCTTTTATCAGCCTAGTGAAATATACCTTCTCCATTTCCTTTCGTTATAAGCGGAGGACGTCGTACTGAAGTAGGACGCATTAATACCGATGTTATTAATGTTAGGTTCAAACTAATTGTTAATTATGGTTGCTATGGATAACGTTATGAATTTAAATGAAAATTTATTACCAAGTCATATAATATGATTAATTGAAAGCAGATAAATAAATTGTTTCGCGTTCAATTAATTAGTTATTTCATTTCCAATATGTCGTCTACGTTTGTTTACGTTAATTTGCGACAGTTTGCCAGATTTGGATTAATTCTTATTCTTTTGGTAAACTAGCTATTGTTTATTATTAATTATTTGTTAAATTCAACATTTTCTCACACTTCACAAACAATGTAATCAAATAAAATAAAATCTTTAATATTTTCGATAAACGAAAAAAAAAATACTTTTGTGTATTTCTATTTGAAATGACGTTCCTTTGATTTATAAACAAAGAACGAAAGAAAGTTCACGCGAATAAAATAAATAGATGCAACCAGTCAGCCCCCAACTCCATCCACCCATCCGTCCATTACAGCCTATAAAAAGTTACTGCTGAACAATAGGCCTTTCTCATAGATTGCCTCATGGAGGGATTTTGCCATAGTTGCCACAAGCGGATGGAAACCGCAGTTTTTTGTTATTTTGAGTTGTTTCATTTTCAACTATTATGGTAGTGTAGGGTAGTGGATATTCTTACACCGCCACTACACGGTCTTAGTACCCAATTACTTTGAAAGATTTTTGGTTTTTCTTCAATAAAATGGAATAATGTGTGTCTGAATATAAATTAAAATATCTTCTTCTCCTAAGTCCACTGCTGGATTTGGACCTCTTTCGGAGTAGGAAGAATTTGTTTTAACCATCACAATGGGATTGGCAATCACAATACCAGACGTCTCGCACCTTTGAGGTTGCTCCCAGTCGCCGGTCTGACTGACCAGTTGCCAAAAAAAAATTATAGTTCTATTGAAAGCTATAAGATTTTACTGGCACATCTTACGCCATTCGCACCTTTAAATGGGTGCGGTGCTTTATTGTGAGTATATAATATATTTTTCTATATCTATGATTTTGAAAACCGGAGCTTTGAGGATGTCTTACGTCATACTTCATTGTAATCTATTATTAAGGTACTCTGGGAGTTATATTCTTATTTAATATTAGATATTTAATATAATATAAGAACAAGGTTTGAATTTTAAAAACGCAAAATTCTTGTAATTTAATGCATGATTGGTTCGTAGTTACACCATGTCGTTCAAAATTCTTACAGTTATAACCGTATACCCCATGCTAGAGCCGATTCTTTTACGCGAAAATAAATCAATTTTCTGGTTTCTTTTCATATCAGTGTCTTAATACGTTTGCAGCAACCGGGTGTCGATGTTGGCAAAATTATACTGCCTTCGCAGTTCGGTAGCCAAGTCTCTATCAAATTCTCCCAGCGGTAATAAAACGAAAATAATACGAAGCGGCTTCCCTCGCCGATATTAATACACGGTTCACGTTATTAACACTCCTTTTATTTTTTATTATCCGTATTACATTACACATGAACGTACCGATAGTTCGCCAATATAATAGATATAATGTAATATAATATAATACATAATAAATAATAATATAATGCTTTAGAACAAGTAATAATACTTTGAAAATTAAATTATTTAATAAAATAATTTTGTCCTTTAAGCTGATAGTTACTATTAAATAAGCTAGACAACTTCAAGAGCAATTTGGTTTGATCAAGATCTTTACAGTACATTACAAGTCCCAATACTGAAATATCGTGGCGAAATGCCTACGCATACCGCCTCGCGTGGGCAAGGACGGGTTATGTACGCCCCAACTCTCTTTCTTTTGTAAGGCGCAGCGAAATATAACGCGCCTTCCATGTGCTCCAATTTCACCTGCGCCACGAACTTTGAGAAGGCCATAGGACTACAAAGAAAAGCACTCGAAAGCACCAACCTTTTTGACCACGGTGGGTCTGGTCGATAGCTCCCCGCCACCAATCACATTCACATCGTAATATTGACACTTCTCTTCCCCCGTGGTCGTACCACCACTGAATCAGCGGTTCGGCCCCGCCAGAGTAATACAGAATAGGGCGAGTTGCGTACTAAATAATACCAAAACTCCTCTTTTCCCGCGACTCCACTTAGGAAGCGATGATAGGGGGAGGAGGACCCGCCCGTTTTCGATAGGTGGAGAGAACACACCACGAGCCAACCCGGAGTGGTCAACTCAAACTGGCCCTTCACTGGGGCCAGCCATGTGGGGTTCCACTTAGCTCACCGTGGGTAACCAAGCCACGGGTACTAAAATACTTAGTTCCCCGTCACTACAAGGCGTGGACCCGTTCTTATTTTATTATACTTTATTACGGTGCTTATTTTGTTATATGCATATTTAAAAAAAAGTGCTAATTGGTTTATGGTAGATGAAACATATTGTACTAGCCACATTATTAGACGATATAAAACCAGTTATTAGACAAAAAAAATAACGAAATATTTACTTCCTTTTATAGATTGTTTTAATTACTAGTTACCTGCATGCTGCAGTACTCCTAACAAGAACGATTAGAAGTTAACACAAGTCTCCACTTAAGTCATTCGCGTAGTAAGAATATGCGAACGACTCCGTAAATCGATATAAACGATCGAGTCATTAGAGCTTGCTGCATTTCGCTCCATAATTACGACATTAGCGGCATTTGCGCACAGAAATGGACGAAGCACGTCAATAACCCTAGGCACTGTTGCCTCCTTGTGGTGTCTTAAGGAGGGGTAGAATATTTTTTCAGTATTGTATACGATAAAGCCACCGCAATTTTTCCGTAACGATATCCTTATTGACATTAAAAAGGCTCCCAACAAGTTTGTTTTTAAAAAATCAAGTCTGTAAGCATGTGAAAAATCTCCCAGTCAGAACACATATGGATTATACATACTATGTATAATCCATATGTGTTCTGGCATATATAATATTTATTTGTATTATGTATATATGTATATATAATGTGTATTTAATATATATTAAATACACATTATATATATCTTAGTCCTCACGGCTGACAATGACAACGCATCTGCATTTTAATTGCCAAAAGAAGACAGATGTAGATGTCTATGGGTCACAGCAACCACTTACCATCAGGTGGATTATGTGCTAGTTTACCACCCTAATTCTATGTATATATATATATATATATATATATATATAAAATACATACATATATATATATATATATATATATATATATATATATATATATATATATATATATATATGTATATAATTAACCTTTTTACTTTGATTACTGCTGCACCGCCTCTTGTATGTCTATCTCTGTTTAGCCTAATGGTTGACTGGGAGAGAATGCCAGTGTTGTACAACTTTGTGCATGAAAGTTTAAATAGATGATTAAAAAAACATATATACATATATTTATGGGAACCCAACTTAATAATAATGTTCAAATACCAAAATAATAATAATATTTTCTTTAGTTTGGACAAAATAAACCATTGTGTAAATACCTATACATGAGAAAAATTATATCTAGTGCTATTAGAAATAAAATAGAAACTTTTTTTATTCAATATACATTATAAATAATACTTATTAAAAGTCAAAATTCAACAATAGTTTGGAAAATACCTCTGTCCTGGGAAAAACCTTATACTAATATTAAGAACAATTTTGATAATAATAACCCCTGAGTATGAGGTGACCGCTACCATGCTATTTCTAACTTGTTTTGTGCTTTTAATTATTGTGTAACTTTAATGATTGTAAACTGGTTATTTTATTTAATCAAATCCAAATACTGATGACTAAATAATCTGGCACAATAAAGACTAAAGTATGTAGTCAAAACAGAATTTATTAATTAAAAGTTAGCGAACCCTATTATATATTATGTCGAATAAAATTATGTCGATAGGCACATGAAAGATAAAGTTAGTTTAGTGTATCAAATTGTGGTGTTTGAAGTAAATTAATTATGGTATTTAGCTGTTCCGTAGATTTATGTTGTTACACGCATAACGATCTCTTAGAAGCGTGGGCGAAGTACACGCTCGATCCCCACAGCGCGCTAATTGCTGACTGCGTCGCCCTAAGGCTGTACATCATCTTTATTATTTTATTATTAACGAACCGTCATTAATATACTCCAATTAACTTTATTGTCGCGACGTCGGGTCCAATAAACGAGACGTATCGGCGGTCGAGCCATGCTCAAGTGATAGATTGCGATGAGTTATGTTCACCTAGTTACCCCTTCAATTGGGTCCTTGATTGGTTTGACGTTCCCGCCATTATTATGTGGACGGTGCGCCGATAAATTGATACTGATTGTTTACTAACGCCATTGTTTATTCTGTATCTGAGAATGAACTGATAGTTTTAATAACTAAATGTACAATTGTTTTTTGTGAATAAACATATAAAGGTCAGCTGTTTTCATAAAGCGTCGGATATAATAAAAACAATACTTTTGAGCCTGTGCGTCTGGAAAAGAAAGAAAATGAAGATGTGGCGAAAATAATAGTCCAAATTGCTAACAAGCTCCAGATGGATGTTAGTCAGATTGAGCACGCAGAGAGGGTAGGTCGTGAAAAACCAAACGTCGACAAACCACTGCCAGTAGTTGTAACGCTGAGAACAAAAGAGGCTCGTGATAAGTGGATTGAAATTCGCAAAAAACGCTTGACAAATGGTGAAATTTATGGTACAAATAAGGACACCCGTATTTATATAAATGAGAATCTCACTAGGTATAAAAGGAACCTTCTATGGGTTACTAAAAACCAGCTTAAGAAAACATATAAGTACATTTGGGTACAAGATGGAAAAATACTCATAAGAAAAAGTGATGAACAGAAAAAAATAATGTCAATAAGGAGTGAACGAGATATTGAAAAATATATAGAAAGTAATGTAAATACGGCGACTGGCTAGATGTTGTTGTTGGTACCTATATGCCTAACGCACACATAGTGCGAAGTAAACACTGTGAGCTAAACTAACATCAAATAAAAGGTGATCGTTTCGATGCAATTATTACATTAGAATGTCAATTTACTAGATTTAAAACAGTGAACTCCTGGGTGCAGAGTATATCTAGCAACAACAAATATTTACACATATTACACTTAAATATTCGGTCGATAAGAAAAAACTTTAATGAATTGAATTTTTTTGTAAAAAAATGCTCTGAAGAGTTAGGAATACTAGTTTTGACAGAGGTTAACATTAAGGAGATGGAGCTATCACTATACCACATAGAGGGGTACAATCTATTTGCAAACACGAGGGAGGCTACAAGAGGAGGGGGTGTGCTTATTTATGTCAAGGAATGTCTTATTTTTAATGCGCAAAAAACCCTGACGAGTTCACTTGAAGGACTTCATGGTAAACTCACTGTTAACAACTCAACTCTAAATATAATTGCAGTCTACAGACCACCAAAAACGAATAGGTTTTTATTCGTTGATGAAATCGAGCAGATAATTAAGAACATCCCAACGAGTGAGGAAATTATCATGTTAGGTGATGTCAACATTAACTTATTAGGAGTGAGTGAAAGCCAACTGGTGTCAAAATATAAGGACTGCATGTGTGCACTAGGCCTACAGTGCGTAATACCGATTACGGAGGAGACGCGAGAGGTTATCGTCGCGGGTGTAAGAGAAATGTCGTGTATCGATCATGTCTGGGTGCGAACAAGACAGCTGCGAGACTGCCATTCGTTTGTTATTGAGTGTTTTATGTCGGATCATCACGTGGTTGGAGTCTCGGTATCGTTACATGTGACGCAACACTACACTGACAGTGTGGACTCGGACACTCGGTATGTAATTAATAATAAGCTAGTAGCTAAGCAGATCACTGATTACGATTGGTCTCAACTGTTGCTTATTGATTGTCCGTTAAATTTGTATTGTAATTTAGAAAATGTTTTCAATGATATTTATAAAAATAGTAAGACTGTAATGCCAAAGATTAAAAAACGGGATACACAACCGTGGATAGACAGAGATTTGAATAAAATGTTAATGCGTAGGGATAGGTTATTTAGGGATTGGAAAGAAACACCAAACAATAATACAAAAAGACTAGAATACACACGATTTAGAAATAAGGTTAATAAATTAATATTTAAAGCGAAAAATAGGTATCGGCAGGAAGAAATCAAGAAGTGTAATGGAGACCCAAAAAAAATCTGGGACAAAATTAATACCTGGACAGGTAGGAAAAAAGCAAAGATAGATGATATTGTTAAAAGATACTTTGGAAATAAAGACACGATGTACAATATATGTAGTCAATTTGCAGATACATTTACTAACGAAATTATTGCTATTAAACATAATTGTAATATTAAACTATTAGACAGAAGTAAATATGTTAGAGAATGTGATGTAACATTTCGCTTTAAGCCAGCTACCAGTGAGGCAGTGTGCAAAGTCATCGATCAGTTGAGCTGTGATAAAGCGCCAGGCAATGACTGCATTCGAGTCACAGACATAAAAATAATCAAGAATGAGATCTCACCGGTCTTATCGCACTTTGTCAACCTGTGTTTGTCTAAAGGGGAATATCCTAACCCACTCAAAAAAGCTTTAATTAGGCCCATCTACAAGCAAGGAGCGCACTCAGTGTATGCTAACTATAGACCGATTGCTATCTTATCGGTCATTAATAAAATAGCTGAGAAGATGATAGTCGGCCAGGTTAGCGAATTTTTAGAGCAAAATAGTATATTAGCGGATGCACAACATGGTTTTAGGCATGGTCGTAGCACCGTAACAGCACTATCACAGTTTTCAGAAGATATGAACAGTAGTCTCGACCAGGGGCATCAGGTCCTGGCGCTGTTCATAGACTATAAAAAAGCCTTCGATACCTTGGATCATGAGGTGCTGTTGCAGGCCATGGATGAGTGTGGAATCAGGGGCCCCACAAACAGGTGGTTCCGGAGTTATCTGAGTGGCAGAACCTTACAGACCTACATCTCTGGTGTTGCTGGTAAAGAAGTGGTGGTGCAGCTTGGTGTTCCGACTGGTTCAGTCTATGGTCCGGTTGGCTTTGTTATGCATGTCAATAGCGTCATTAATGTGGTGAAGAAATGTCGGGTGTATATGTACGCGGACGACATGTGCCTTATGTACTCCTCTAAGAATATACAAGAGATCAGGGCTGTGCTACAAGCTGACTTCGATAATATTATCCGGTGGGCTCACGATAATGGTATCATACTCAACCTTAATAAGACGAAAGTGATGCATCTGTATTCACCGCACAACTTAGTGGCAAAAAATGTCAAGAGCGTGGATATAGGTATCGTGGGTCACACGTATGAGTGTATGCACGTCAAAAATGTAAATTGTGTTTGTCAAAAGCTGGAATATGTCAGCAAATTTAAGTATCTGGGTCTGTGGGTGGACCGCAACATGAATTGGAAAACACAGGTTGACACAGTGTGTACAAAGCTTAGGGCAGTGTTGAGTAAGTTTTTTATCCTGAAGGCGCCATTGAGTAGAAAAACGCTGCGTGTCCTTTATTTTGCTCTCGCTGAGTCATTGCTAACATATGGATTGAATACGTATGGCCGTACATTTAAAACCTATCTTAACAGTATAAAATCGCTGCAAATTCGTTTTATGAAATACCTTGTTAGCCCACAAACAAAACTTGCCTGTAAAGAAAATTATGAAAAACTATTTGTTGTCTGTAAGGTGCTTCCTGTACATGAAAAGGTCAAGTACCTGTTGGTTCTAGAACAGTTCTATAAAGACGAGTTTAAAGTACAAGTGCAAAATAGGTACAATACTAGAAGCGTTAGAGAGCGTAAACTCGCGCGACCACCAGTAAAAAATTACTATGGCAAAAGAACCAACAAGTATATGACCCCTATACTTTTCAATAATATCGATTGGCTGAGAGAAGATAATACTAGAATAAGTAAACAAACACTAAAAAATAAATTAAAAACTGTTTTCCTTAATGAAGTTGTCGCAAGATGTGAAAATATTAACTGATTTGTTGTTGTTTTAATATAACTTTTGAAAATTACGTATATTAGACCTTATTATTTAGCTTTATTTTCATTAAATTGTATACTTACGTATTTGAACCAAATGTATAAAGGCAAGCGCTAATCCCGCCGACAAACTGTTACGCAGTTTGGTGGGTGTGAAAAATGTACTAAAGGTTTGGTCCAGAATAAATGATTTATTATTATTATTATTATTATGTTTAAAATAGCATGTATATTATGAATATGGAGAACTGGGCGCTGTTAGGCCTGAACGGTTTCAACATTTTATTTCACACGAAATTCAGTTATCTTTTAGACAACGAACGGGGCAGCTCTAGTGTCCGCCAATGAAATAACTACATAAGCTTAAATTACATATAAATGGGATCTTAATCCGTAGATTTTTCTACCTTTAAATGTTTTTGTACATCAGGTGGCAATAGTTCATGGAATTATTTAATCGAAACCGCCACTCTATTTTTGTATACGTAACTGTAATGTCAAGTTTTTCACTTTACTCTGGAAAATATATCAAAGACTCCAAGGTCAAGGGTGGACCTAGTTAATGACGACACGAAACTTGAAAGTCTGTCTGTCTGTCTGCCTAATCTTAGATTCGCTAACTGGATGACTAATGGAACTTTCAGAACTGCTACAAGGAGAAAGTAGATTTTACAGGTCTACAAAAACGAATTGGCGTATTCCGAATGTAGATACATGGGTTCCCTAGCAGGACTGAATGCTGTAGCTACCTATCCTTGTAAGACGTAAACTATATAGCACATCGATAAACTAATGATTTCTTATGTTTATGCAAACACTACACATTGAATTAAACTATTTTTTTTATATAGAATAAGGCTGACAAAGGAGCACACAGTCCACCTGATGGTAAGTGGTAGCTGTGGCCCATAGACATCTACATCTATCTTCGTTTGCGAATTACAATGCAGATGCGTTGTCAGCCGTGAGGACTAAGATAGAATGCCTCTTTTCCAGTAAAATGGGTCACCGGTTCTCTACACTCACCATGCGAAACACAGCAGCTTCAAGCTGCTATTTTACACAGGTATTCTGTGAGAGCGTGGTCCTTCCCCGGTCGAGCCGACCCAATCGTGCTACAACTATACTATTAATATAGCTGCAGCATGGCTCTACCACGTTTAAAAAGTTTTTTTTTACGGATTTTATGGCGGGGGACTGAGGTGATTGACGTCCCGATATCAGAGTTAACCCGGAGTACCTATAACTTATTAATTATTACTTTTGGTCCGATCTACGCAGAATGAACTTATTGTGTCTTAAAGTCTTGCAGCGGTATGCTTGTGCTAAGTTTTAATTTTATTAATTACAGGATCCCAAGCAGGTGGTAGTACCTAGCCTCCTTCTTTATTGAAATTAGGATGTTTTTTTTTTATTTCAATAGCCTCACGTATCATCCTTGGCAGGAATCGATGTTCTTTCGCGAGGATTTGTAGTCTATCCAATGTGATGTAATAGCGGGGGCCGTTTAGGATATGATCACAAACTGAAGACTTTCCGTAGCGTTGGTGTTTCACGTCAGCTACATGTTCTTTGACGCGGGTTATTACAGCTCTCCCCGTCACCTCTACAAGATGCAAGAGTGTACAAGCTTGATTGTGAATGTGGTCTGTTATAAGTAGCCATGAACATATTCTTCCATGAGAAACGAACAGTTTTAAGCCTGAATGAGCACCAGAGAAAGAATAGATGAAAACCTGATGGAGCCTTCGCGAAATGTATATTCCAAAAATACATGAGAATTGCCAATACCCAGTAAATTGTTAGAAATAATCTAGATACATTTGATAACCCTCTCATATCAGACGCACATTCAGTCACCTGGTGTGACATTGAAAATATCTAAGCACGCTATTGACCGATGATAGAGGCAAAATTGTAACATTAAATGCGAGCTACATGACTCAAATGGTGAAGAGTAACTGGAGTCATATGTGATACGTATTCCAGTTAAAGTCATTGGATTGACTTATTGCCTAATAAAAGCAATGTTGAGACTTATTACACATCCATATCATTCAATCATGGTGCTGAGTAATCAGTGGAGTAATGAGACTGGATAAATACAAAATGAGTATTTATCTACGCGACAGCGTCAGTGTCCGGGACATAAGCAAACAACTTTGAGGAAGTAGGTTGCGATTGTTAAGATACTTTAAAATCGACATAATATTTAGACATAGTTGTCCGACAAGTTTAGAATTTTTATACATACTTATAAATATTTAAATTTAAATTTTCAAAATTGATTTTTGGTTTTATTGTTAATTATTCATTTTAAAATTGTGTGACACTTTACTCTTTTCTAATATTTTATTAATAATATTTTATTATTTATATTATTCTATTTGCCTTACTTAATTTCTACTTTTTTATAATTTATTATTTTATTTTACATGACTTTAAAAAAATGCCAATTTATTTTAGGATTGTGTGTAGGTGTTTTAGAATGTGTTCTATTAGCCACATATCTTGATTTAAATAAATAAAGAAAAAATGAAGATTTCTTGGCGTCGAATTGTTCTTCATCTTGGTTTTTGTAAAGTACCTACCAGTAAGACGTAAAGATAAGAAAACTAGACTGCCTTGTTAAACATACACACACAGTTAAGTCCAGAAAAGAGAGAGCAAGAGAGAGTTAATATCAGGATCTTAAAATATAAAATATTAAAATTCTTAGAATCCATTTAAAGAAAACTACCTGAACAACATAATGTTTTTAATGTATTCAGCCATCTACATTTGCAATTAAGAGAGGATATTAGAAATGTAATTAAACCTTTTAGAGTAACAAAGGCTCGTAAGGTTTTATAGAACGTTGTTAATGTATTTAATGGTTTTGTTCTGCACGTTTCACAATGTTGCAAACTTTTTCTCGTTTTAGAGTAATGCGTACGCGCATCTTAATAATATAAACACAATGATTAAGCAATTTCTCGTACGCTTCTACTCGAATTAATTAAAGCCATTACAGTGTAGAACACGATCGACCCAGGTTAATTTTACGAGTACGAGTACTATCGGTTAATGAGCAAGGAAACTAAATGCATTTTTTTCTTATAATAAAAACCAGCGTAAAATAGCAGCTTAACGCTGCTGTGTTTCGTATGGTGAGTGTAGAGAATCGGAGACCCTTTTTACTGGCAAAGAGGCATTCCATCTTAGTCCTCATGGGTGACAACGCATCTGCATCTTGAGTCTTTATTGAGGATAGATGTAGATGTCTATGGGCCACAGCAACCACTTACCATCAGGTGGACTGTGTGCTCGTTTGTCACCCGATCCTATAAAAAAAAATATAAATTTTCAGGTGGAAATAAATCGTGTTATTAACATTTCTTTATAGAGTTGCTAGAGATACTTGTAGCTTATTAACCTACATATATCCTCTATAGTATTCTGTTGCGTTGTCACCCCTAACGGCTAAAATGGAATGCCACTGCACACAATCGTCGCCCACCATGCGATACCCAGAAATATTTGTGCTGGTAATTCTCGCTAGTATTCTGTGCGAACGTGAACATTCTCCGGTCGAGCCAACTCATTTGTACCGCAACACATGTACTAATTGTATGTTGTTAATTTAGGTTATACATAATTCATTCTGGGTATTTTTTTTAATAGAGGATAACATTTTTTATACAGAATACTTTGAGCATTCAATTTTGAATTTCACATTAAATAGATAAATAAAATTAATATGATTATTTTCGTCCGATCGATTTCTACCAAATATATTTATTTTAATTGTGCATGAGATTGAAATATGGTGGTCGGCAGGCAATCAACGCACTTTGGATATTATGAAACATAAATTTTTCTAGGTACACCCAAACTCAAAAACTAACGTTTTGTTTTTTCGTACAAATGTAGGCTTCGGAAGGAAATCATCATCATATGAAAGGGTTAAAAAAACATATTTTTTCATATTTATCACATGCAAATATTGTACACATCGAACCGCTTGTACTTTTCTGCGTTGCTTATTTATACGGCACACTAATATGTGATAAAAAGCACTTTAATATTAAGAGGAAACACTAATGAATACCTAAGTCTAATCCTTTTATTAGTTTTACAATACGTATTATATACATACATGTAGTATTGTATAAATAATATTTAATATTTTTAGGGTTCCGTAAAGGGTAACTAACGGGACCCTTTTACTAAGCCTACGCTGTCCGGACGTCTGTTTGTCAGCGGACTGACTGTATTTGAAATTTTCACAGAATGTGTATTTCTGTTGTTATAGTTGTTGCCACTATAACAACTATTAAAAATAAATTAAAAATTAAAGGGGTCTCTCCTACTAGAAACGTGTATTACGATGGTACTGAACCCTTCATTTTATTAGTTATTTAATTATTTTGTTTATTTAGTTATTTTATCGTTGCTGTAACTTATTTGTGGTTTAAAAAAGTAAGTTCGTGACTCGAAAATCTCAAAAATGATTTGACGGCATGACTTAAATTTTTCACTCAATCCTCTTTCCAAAAATAAGAATTAAACAGTAAGCACTTGGCCAATTTTTATTTGGCTTATCTTTATCTTAATCGTTACTGCGTCTGTTATCATGTAGGTTATCGTGTAATTTATGAACAGCTTGACCGATTCATAGCTGTTAGGATCCGATACGCACTGTAGCACAGAATAAATAATTAAATGTGTAGTTAAGTTATTAACAAATTCTATATTTATAGACCAAAATATAATGTTCCCAATATATGTTGTTTTAATGCCAGAAAAGAAAATCTCAAAATTTAGACCTGTGGTTATTAAGTTATTAACAAATTTTGTATTAAATAAAATATTTCAATTATTATTTAACAGTGGTAGAGCCACGCGGCAGCTTTTGCTGTCGCACGGATGGGCCGGCTCGAACCGGGGTGGTACCACGACCTCACAGAATACCAGCGTGAAGTAGAGGTTTACCTCTGCGTTTCGCTTGGTGAGTGCAGGTGGCCGGAGGCCCTTTTTAGTGGAAATGAGGCATTCCATCTTAGTCCTCACGGGTGACAACGCATCTACATTTTCATTTGTAATAGAGGATAGATGTAGATGTCTATGGGCTGCAGCAACTACTTACCATCAGGTGGACTGTGTGCTCGTTTGTCACCCTTATCCTATAAAAAAAAATTTCAACGACGAGATTTATTAAGAGTCATTATGCCTATATGTTAACTACGACGTAAAATGTTTGCGATAACTTTTGCACTTGTAAATTATAGTGAAAATATTACCAGCAATCTGACGCATTTCCTTATGCCGTTAAAAGTAAAACATTTTAAACGTTTCCAGTAATTTTGTCTTAACTAGTATGTTCGGTTTTTCATTAAGCTAATAAAAATTGTTGCAGCTAATTTAATGCTTGACAGATTTCTTAACCGCCATTTCCCGTTTATTACGTAATTTTTTGTTATATGTATTTTATATTCTACTAGCTGTGCCTCGCGACTTCGCCCGCGTGGAATTTAATACGATTTCATGAATATCGATTTTTGAGTAATGTTACCATTTTGTAAATATTGACAAATATTGACATTAATATTTATACGATACTAACGTCACTCAATTGTTTTGCCTTCCCGGAACTCCTCCACTAACACTTAAACTTTATCGTATGGTATTAAAGATCAAATTGACTTTTAAGTATTATTACGAATCTTTTGTATGGGAATATAGAAAAGTGTTGTTTTTAAATTTTTCAGGCAATATTTTAAATTTTTCTCTCCGTAAGAACCATCAAGGAATATTATAAAAAAAGAATTAGCGAAATCGGTTCAGCTGCTCTCGTGATTTGCGCTTAGCAACACATACAGCGATTCATTTTTATATTATAGATATTTTAGGTTCATCTTTCCAGTTACCACACTTTTACCTATTTCTGCTGCCAAGCAGTGCATGCTCTACTGAGTTCCGGTCTGAAGAGGAGAGTCAGAATAATCACAGACAGAGAGCCATTCCATCTTAGTCCTAATGGAGGCCATAGACGTTCATGTAATTTGATCAAACAGATTGGTTCAAATTGGCATGATCTTCAAGCGACTACACCACCTTCATACAGGCTTGAAGCGGCGTCAGTTCTTTAAAATTTGATCAAATTTTCCTACAAAAATTCATACCAACTTGATGAAGCTGTTTGAACCAGCCTATTTGATCAAACTATTTGAACGTCCATGGCTGGCATTAGAGGCGACAACGCATCTGTAACCTTTATTGTTTTAATTTGGTTGCAGGCCTCCGAAATCTACAGTAGCCACTTAACATCAGGTGGACTTTACTAATAGGATCGCTTGTCACTTCTAGTTTACAAAAAAAAAAAGAATTATATAATTTGAAGCAATTTTATTTTTAGCTGAAATAAAAATAAACCTCAATATATCATTTAAAATCAAATCAAATATTTTAATAGAGTATTCTTTTCACAGATCAACAAGAAGAAAATAAATATTCACTGAACAATACTGTAACGGGGAACACGAGTGCAAGGCTATGCGCCCAGTGCGGGAAAGTTATCACCGAGAGGTTTCTTTTGAAAGCGATGGAGAGGTTCTGGCATGAAGACTGCCTCAAATGTGGCTGCTGTGACTGTCGTCTCGGAGAAGTTGGCTCCAAGTTATACTACAAAGCCGATCTAATGCTCTGCAAGAGGGATTATCTTAGGTAAGTTTTTGATTCATAATACAATGTATAAAATTTTAACGAAATAGGTATTATACACGGTTTGTACTTTTGTTAATTATAAACAGTAACTAACTTACACTTTCACTGACCGATTTACAGACACAAGTAATAAGACAATAGCAATAAAGTAAAATAAACTAACGAATAAGTTATTTTATGCAGTTTATATTGTTTTATGCAGTTTTTGATTAATGTAATTTTCATAACTTTAAAATATTTCCCGTGGAAGCTAACATTAAATAACAAATTTAATGAATATTATTAATGTTTAACGTATCTAATATATTCCACATTACTTATAACTCGGTTATTTGGCAGGTTATTTGGTGCTACAGGCAATTGTGTAGCGTGCAACAAAGTAATTCCAGCCTTCGAAATGGTTATGCGAGCGAAGAGTTTTGTGTACCACTTAGAGTGCTTCGCCTGTCAACAGTGCAATCACAGGTAAAGTGTACTTCCTCTGTACGTGATTTCGATTTTTAGGTACATGTGAAAGTCAATACTCAAGTATCATAACAATAGGCAACCACCTGAGGTCATATTAAGCTTTTCCGGAGATTCCCAAGTCCGCTCTTTTGAAATCTCCTAGAACCAGATGCCATTTGACGGACGTAAATAAATGTTTAAAATAAAACAAATATAATAAATCATGAAAATAATTATAAAATTTAATTTACAAGTAAATCCTGCAGGCTGTTAGTATCATTATAAATCCTTTATTAAAATATGAAAGTGGACATGTGTTCATCTGCCCAATGTCGATTACAGGGATGACACGCCTTTACATGTCTTTATTAGCCGGTAAAAGTCCTTGTTCGGACATCGGCCCGATGTAGGGAAGAATTTGCTTTTATCGCCTTATTTGGCAGGAGGATTTGCGATTGTAGACATCTTGTAATTTTGACTTCTCGATTCTTATGGCTGGCGTGATCAAGATACTTGTACCGCCATCTAGCGATAGCTATGAGATCTTTCTGTGATTTCCAGTGGTAATATATATCATTTTATAATTTTCATGAGTTTTGTTTAAATATAGATAGTAAGAAGCGAGGAATTACTAAATTGTTCAATAATGTACTTATTAAATTTGATAAACACCTAGGTGTCTCCTGCTTCATATCAAGGTCTATAATTTTACACAGGTTCTGCGTAGGCGACAGATTTTATCTGTGTGACAACAAGATACTTTGCGAGTACGATTACGAAGAGAGGCTGGTGTTTGCGACTATGGCTGCTAATCCTAGCGGCTTGGCGCATATACGAAGACAAGTTAGTGGGTTGCAGGTAAATTTTTACTTTTTTTTTGTAACCAGTCATTAATTTTCTGTCACAAAAATATTTTACTGTGTTATAGTTAAAAAGTTACAGCTTACTACGTCACACTCCTAGGCACAGGCCTCCTCTTATTTCTGAGAAGGTTTTCGGGCTAGGAAAAGTCCGACGCGCTGCTCCAATGCGTGTTGTTGGACTTCACATGTCTTCGAAACGTTTTTTTTAAATTTCTAAGACATGCATATTTCTTCACGATATTTTCCTTCGCCGTAAAGAACGTGATAAATCAGCACTTAAAATTGTAATTAAAAATTTCAGTCTTGCCGGCGGGGTTGTAACTTGGTTTGCTCGCATACTGCCATATTTAAAGCGAGCTTGTATTTTACTGTGTAAAAATAAAAATTCAAATGCCACTAATTACCTTATAATATGTAATACTAATTTGTTGTAATAATACTAGAGGCATGTCTAATCACATTAGTTATCTATGCAAATTACCTCCAAAACTATGTAATTATAACAAGGCTTATCGTAGTTAGAGGATAAGGATTTTAATTAACGCAGTTATGGAAGTGATTGATTTTCAAAAATATGTAACCGAAATTTATAAAACCAGATCCATAATGCTAGTTTCTCATACCTTTATTTCATTGCCATCGATTCAAAAGTTTAATTTCTTTTTTTAATTTTCTTTTTTAATTTCTTTTTAAAACAAAATTAAAGAAACGAAATTAAATTAAATTCCCGTCGCTTCAAAAGTTATTTAACAATTACCGAACCGTCTACACTTACGGGGGCCAGTACGGTTTGTAAGACCGGGAACACGATTTCATAATTTATTGCTTTCATACTGAATTGTTATAATGACCGCTTATACTAGTGCTTGATGTACTCGTAAACGATGCCTCAAACGTTATTTCAATAATATATAAAATAACACAAATTCTGATAGTAGAAATACTATTTTATTTTGTGTTTTTACTTCCAGTTTTTATTTGTAATCGTCCTTTACTTAAAATGTCCCACTTCTAAATAAAGGGCACGTGAAAAAGTCGACTCAGCGAAGTAAATAACTCCCACAAGGACACTGTTAGTGGAAGATTCTATCTCCACTTTATTATGTTTCTTTTGTGATCATTAATCTTTCTCGTACGAACGCTTGTCGGAATGCGAATGTGGGGGAATCTATTTCATTTTATGAGTCGCGCGAGTGGAGGGAACCCATTCAGCCGCACGACATTTCTAATCGACTTTTTGATTGCGCTCACGGTCTACTGTTTGGAGCTCGACAAGAGAATTGCTAACATCGAAAATCGAATTACCTATATTTGCGGGTTTTGTTTATTTTTATTTACGTCATCTCCCAAGCGGCTATAAAATATGATGCGAAAATTGGCATCACAGATACGAATAAAAAAGAAGCATGTGTAACAAAAACAAATTAGAGATACTCGTAGCAATTTTGTGCACAGATTTTTCCTTTGCTGTCATTGTCTGATAATATTTATCGTGGATTTATGTTTGGAATCTAATGTCAAGAAACTATCATGCACCTCGCCGCGGACGGGGTTTCCTTTCATATTTTAAAATGCCCGGTTTACAGTCATTTATGCCAATTAGTGTCTAAGAGTCGATGCTTAAGTCGACGAACGTCCTGCACAGAATACGCGACCACTCAAAATGTTGTACGAAAGTAAAAAAGATATATGGTTTAAATAATTACTATCAAAGAACTCTCCACCAATGTTCAAAGTTTCATGCGTCGGAACCCAATATTCGAAACACTTTTTCCAGTCCGCCTCAGACACCACTTTTGCGACCTGCTTTGGACACTGCTAGATTGAGCATATTTTTCATTTTAGAGAATAAAAAGAAGCTAGACGGTGCCTATGTATGCCTATAGGCTGACCCAAAAGCTTAACTGCTGTACTGTCTAAGACGTTGCTCGTTTTGAGATCTGAGTGCGCCGCGCCGCCGCGTTTCAAGGTAAAAAAGGCCCGCGGATCCTCGTTTTCGGTCACAATTGCTAACAGCAGTGAACATCTCTGACAAGCATTTGTTAGATTACCATTCGGTATTAATGATGCTTCAATTTCTTAAAGGAATTGATACCAAACAACTTAAAAACTTATCACGAACATTACATACTCTAATGACCCTAATGCGCTAATGTAAACATTTTAATTATTATAACATATAAATAATGCAGCTAATATATCTACTTCCTCATTTATTAGGTTAAGTAGTCTGACCTCCTTCAGAAAGTTGGTGCGGTACCGCCAGCAGCCCCGGCCGTCGCCTCCGCCACACGTACTAGTTACATATGTCTACAGATATCTTACATGACACCAGGAAATCACCTACAATACAGCACCGCCTGTTAAAGCAAATAGCAACACGACGTGACTCAATTCACTTGCGTGATTTAAGAATATTCAACATAGTGCCATCAGGAAGTCCCCTACCTTACAGCTCCGCCCGCTAAGCAAATAACAGCACGTCTTTTATGTGACCTAAGAATATTCAATATTTTTTTTTTATAGGACAGGGTGCAAACGAGCATGCGGCTCACCTGATGGTAAGTGACTACCGCCGCCCATGAACAACTGCAACACCATGGGAATTGCAGATACGTTCCCGGCCTTTTAAAAAGGAGTAGGCTCTTTTCTTGAAAGTCCCTAAGTCGTATCAGTCTAGAAAAATCGCTGGTGGTAATCGATTCCACAAGGAAGTTGTGCGAGGGAGAAAACTTCTTCTAAATCGCACAGTGGTGGACCGCCAATCAACCAGATGGTATGGATGGTATCGCGAGTTTTGTTGCGATGTGCGATGGTGAAATTGAGCGGCTAGAATTAGTCCGAACAATTCCTCAGAGCACTCCCCGTGATAGATGCGATAAAATACGCAAAGAGATGCAACATCTCTACGCAGTGCCAGTGAGTAAAGCCGATCGGAAAGAACTCGGTCGTCGACGATTCGAACCGCTCTGCGCTGGATGCGGTCAAGTGGAAGGAGCTGGCACTGGGGAGCCCCTGCCCAGAGATGGGAACAGTATTCCACGAGAGGCCGAACCTGCGCCTTGTAAAGTTACAAGCGGTGTGCTGGCATGAAATACTGTCCCGCTCTGCTGAGCACGCCAAGCTTTTTAGAGGCCAATTTGGCTTTCCCTTCCAAGTGACCACGAAACTGCACGTCACCCGATATGTCGACACCGAGGATACCGATACTGGCTAGGCTAAACTAAATAGGCAACAAGGGGAGTGCCTTGAAACTGAGGAGATACGACAAAGGGGTTCTTTTTAGCGGTAAACGCGCAAACTTGTATCTTCTGGGGATTGAACTGGACTAGTTTTAGTCGCCCCCAGTCTGAGACTTTGTTCAACAAAGACTCGACTTCAGACACAAGTTTGTTCCGGTGCTCGGCGACGTTTTTCCGAGAAATATTGGCACGGCCGGTGTATAAAGCATCACCAGTGCTGTCGTCTGCATAGCAATGAATGTTACTGGTTTGCAACATATCATTGATATGCAGAAGAAATAGCGTTGGTGATAGCACGCAGCCTTGTGGAACATCAGCGTTAATGGGCTTGTAATCGGAGCATGCACCGTCTACTACGACCTTGATGTTCCGATCTGCAAGAAAGCTGGTGATCCGATTGCACAATTTCTCGGGAAGCCAATAAGAAGGCAGCTTCGAAAGAAGCGCTATGTGTCAAACTCGATCGAAAGCCTTCGCTATGTCCAAACTAACGGCCAATGCCTCCCCCTTGGACTCCGCTGCCTCCGCCCATCTATGAGTTAGGTAACCTAGAAGATCACCAGCTGAGCGACCTCAACGGAAACCGTACTGGCGGTCACTAATCAGCTGGTGATCCTCAAGGTACCGCATGAGCTGGCTGTTAATAATGGTTTCCATTACTTTGGAGAACAAGGAGTAATAATTAACTTTGTTTGTAAGTTAGTTTATTCTAGTATTCCTGTGTACTCACATAGTCACAGTAGTTAAGTTAACTTTTCAGTTAGAAAATAAAAGTAATATAGGAAAACGTCTTCATCTCCTTCCACTTCAATCCTCCCTAAGCTGCCGCTATCGTAAGTTACTGCTCCAAGACATTCAAATATATACCCTCCAAGAAATAAACATTGTCTATCTTCACTATCACTTGGAAAATTTATGACACCAGTGCAAGGTCCCGCTTAACATGGAGTTCATTATATCTCACAATTTCTAAAACGATAAGGTTGGATATTTAAGTAAGTAAAAATGATACTGTTTGATATAACACTGTTTAGGATAAAGAAACCTAACAAATTTGTTTTGAATTCTCTGCAGCACGAGACTACACTTATTTTCATGTTGAGCCCAGGTAACCGCGTTGCACTCAAGCTGGCTCCTAAGTCGTTATACAATGCTATCATGGCTTTAACGTTAGTGAAACAGCGAACCCTGTGCGGTGTAGAACCTAAGTTGCGATACGCTCTCTTGCACATGTCAGCTAAATGATTTTGAAAATTAAGTCCTGAGGTGAAACGAACACCCAAATCCTACCCCGTTCACTCATGCCTTAGCTACTCCATCCAGCGCTTAGCTTTAGAGCACTGGTATGCGTGCGCGAGAGATAGTGTTACACATTTAGCTACTCTTACACTTAGCACTCACACCACGCTACCACGCTATCAATGTCCCGTTGCAACCTCCCGCTGTCCATTTAGCGTCAATCACAACATTCGGAAGATCGTTTATCATTAATTTAAACTCAACGGGATCGAGATTGCAGCCCTGATTCACACCAGATCATTTAACTGGCAAAAAATTGTAGTAAACGTGGATTTAAAATCAACGCTTGATAACTTTTTAACCAATACGTCGTTATCGACCAAGTCGAAGGCTTTTTTGAAATCAAAATAATAATCAAAATAAGCGACGTCCACTTGAACTTCATTGTTTATTAGCGGCGCGATATCAGCCATATAGTTCAGAAGGTTCTTGCGGTACTCCGTGCCGGTCGAAAGCTATGATGAGCATCTGTCAGCTGTGCCCTTACCTGTAAGAATCCCCTCTTGTGAATAGCAGACTAACAATTTCACCGATGTTGACAGGACAGCTACAGGTCTGTATCTTTCTACTTTAGTTGATAAATCTTTCTTAGGCACCGGCACGGCTCGTGTTATTTTCCACCTCTCGAGGAACATCGCCGACTTAATGCAAAGGTTACTTATATATTATGTAAAGTAGGTTCAGCCAACAATTCCCTACAGTCTCTAAATACGTAGGGAGGTATGGTATCCAGTCCTACAGCAGACTTAGGCTTTAAACGATCTAGTGCACCTCTAAATTCTTCCAGTTTTAAGCGGTCTAGCGGTCGATGCACGCGCACACTACCATTACCTCCACCAGCATTACTATTACTCCCTTTTTAAATCTGCCGGTTTCGTACTATATACCGAGAGGAAATACAATACGAGTTCTTTAAAACTTTGTTATTCCGTTAACGCCTCTCCGTTATGTAGTATTAATATAGTTCCAAAATGCCTTTGGTACTGTGTGTAGGTGATTTTGGACTCGGTCCTGATAAAGTGTCTTCTCAATACTTATCTTCTTTTAACCCTAACTCTACACTGCGAGTATTCACCTTAATCTTCCGCTGACCTACTTGATGTACCTATATCTTTTGTGTAGAGTCGCTTTTAATTTTATATTGCGAATTATTTCAGATTTATTACTTTCGGGGTAACGATACCTCGTGCTCACTGCGTTTCGCTTTTTCTTTAGAATGCAGTCATCTATAATTGGATAAATAGAGTCATAAAAATTTTTAAGCTTATTTCTAAGTTAATGCCATTATATAGGACCCCACTCTATTACTGCTATGGCCGAATAAAGTGATAACAAGTCTGCTTTTTTTGAACACCGGACCGGTAGGCGTATTTTTTCGCGGAACCCTAATTATTATTCTAAAATTAAAATAGCCTTAGTTACTCCTTATAATAATAGCCATCTGCCAGTGAAAGTTTCATCAAAATCGGTCCAGCCATTTCGAAGATTAGCCAGAACAAACACACAGACAGACAGACATAAATTTTATAAATTGTGTTTTTGTTTTATGTACTATCATATGCAATTGTTGCATAAACAGCTGTTGTTTTGATATTACAAACAGACACTTCAATTTTATTTATTTGTATAGATATAGATAATCACTGACAGATGACGGGCAAGAATGTAAATTAAAGTCTAATAATATTACCACAGCGCTATACAAATCACGATATGATTCTATTAACCTAAATAATATCACATAATCAGTCTGACTACTTTTTGGAGGTAAATAAATAAAGCAACATGGAAATAAAAATCTCCGATGAAAATAAACGGTTGCAGTTGCTCACTTGAATACACAATTGTCTATGATGACTTCACCGGGAATCGCCACTGATCGCAACTCGAACCGCGGTCTGGCCACTAAACACTCGCCGCATTGCTTATGTCCGTCTGCTCGGTCACTTCGAATTAATTGTATAACCAGGTGGAAATAAATCAGCGTCCTAAATTGAATTATTATAACCAGTTTCGGTATTAGCGAACAAATCCGCTTCGTGTATGAATACACCTTCATAAAGTTCATTTAGTTTTACCCTAAGCCCTAAGGCCTCTTGCGTTTTGGTAGAATACTTCGATACATTTATTGGTGTTTTTGACTTATTGGCTGGGCTGCGCAACTACACCCATTCACAAAACTATATTCACTGGCCAATTTTCTGGTTGACATAGTAAGTTCTATTTCCTCTCAGGTACACCTATTATGAATGATGCATATTCTCTTTTAGTTTATGTTAAATTTTTTCGACCTTGACTTGACTTGAGATATCCCGTCCACATATGTTCCTTACATGCGTTTCTACGCATTCTATTGTAGTTTCTGTTTTGAGCCTATATAGACGCAAATATTTATTCCACTCTATGCCTTAAATTTCTAGAAAGGTTGCGTTATCTCTTCTTTTGACTTTACTTCTTTATCCCTTTGTATTATGATTTTGTTTGGCAGTACTTGCAAATGACTTTGGTAGTACTGATAATAATTGATTTTCTATTTATCCTTAATATTAGCTCCCGATTGAGGAGTTTCCAGTCGTTCGTTTTTTCTATCAGTGTTTTAATTTTTAACCCACTTCAAAAAAAGGAGGTACTCAATTTAACTGTATTTTTTATATTTTTTTATATAATATGTAACCTCAGAATTTTTTTCTAGGTGAACCGATTTTGATGATTCCTTTTTTACTGTTTCTAGCGAGCACTCCATAAATGATACATAAAATATTCCAAAGTCACGGCCATTGCATTGCTTGTTTTAAAATATACTAACTGAACACGTTCGTACGTTCAACGCTCAACGCGCATAGTTAACAACTAACGATCAAAACTTGCGCTTATCTTATTCACTTTAATAGGCGTTTTTTTATTTTATTTTGAAACAACTAAACCCACCTTGTTTCAAAATCGTATCGATAAATTCAAGATTCATAACCTGTAATAATGTCGTAAACTCGCCGATACGAGTCTGTGAATCTCGTAAACGCTTTCCGATTCAACTGGCAACATTTATTGAATCTCTTCATATTTCATTCGCCTATACTCTTCAATAATTCTTTTTCACTGAGCTAGGACGTTTCCTTCGATAACAGTCGAAGAGTGACTATTTTTTCCTCATCTCTCAAAATTAGTCGACTGTGCTGAATTTTGTTATATCAGCGGTACACGTTTGCCTTAGAAGAGCCCTTATCCATTAATGGCATTTGAAGTCTATCTAACAATTTGTCCAGCTAGGCACTTGTCCCATCGCCGACGAGGAAGCGATTATCAATCGACTATTTACTTGCTCAAGAAACGAACAATAGATATAGATCCCGTGTTAATAAAATAGATACATATAGTTGGTCGCTGGTTGTTCATACAGCCGGCGAGAACTCTCTCTCCACTAGTTTGTCGCAGCGACAAGAGCTAACAAAGATAAAACTCGCTCAGTGACGCTCGTTTTGCGGTTAGAACGCACACCGAGAGACCAACCAGCGGTTATTTTACTCTACAGTCTCATCTGAGTGCACTCGCTTATACCCCATCGACAAATCTATCGGAACTGCACACTCGCTTCTCGCTGCTCGCGGTGATACAAGTGCCTTGGTGACATTTGCAATCGCAAAAAATCGTTGCGCGAAAATGTTCCTTACGCAGTTCCATTTTCAATTAAACACGATATTTCAATTTAGCTTATAAAAATTTGGAGGGAAATTCAAAATTTGAATATTTATATTTTTACTTTTACTAATCTTATTTTGAATAAAAAAAATTATTAAACTGAAGTAACAAACGAAATTACTGCCCACCTGATGGTAAGTGGCCACTGCAGTCCATGAACACCTGCAGACAACTACAAACGAAGGCTACAGTTAGTCACCAGACGAAAATCAGACAGTGTAGTCACCTTTGAATACTAAGATTAGATGCCCCACTGATTGTATTTATGCTGACTCTCTATACCCTTCAAACCGAAACACATCCGAAGCACTGTTATTTTGCAGCAGACATAATATTATAACTGGCCTGTATGAAACGATACAAAAATAAAAAAATAACTTATTTTCGCAAATCTTTCTCCGTGGCCTGTGTATAAAAATGTACTTAATACATAAAAATTACGTAAATTATGATCAAGGGAATAAATATAAATGGAGATTATCGGACTAAAGGAAGTCATCTTTACAACACCGAACACGGATCGCATATTATAGTGACTCACGCTACAGCAATAAGAAATAATTCGTTATTCTCATCCAATCCATATGCAGCATATGGGTCTATGCTACAGTGAGTGCATGCCATAATGACTATTTTTGGCCGTCGAAATAATAATCATAGTACCAAAAGCCTCCATTATGACACTGAATCCGTCATTGGTCTTAATAAAGCCAACATTAAACACATCTTAAATGATGATCGTCATCCGTCCGTCACACGTAGTAGGTAAGCACCTTCCAAGCATTACACTTAGTAATGAGGTGTATGGATGGATTGTCTTATGATACTACCACATGGCAATTATTCTTTTTAATGGTAACATTCCTTCGAACAGTCGCCGAGTGGCGGATACCCAGTTGGCGCGTGTGCAGCGGCGGGGGTTGCGTTGGCAGATAAGGAGGGCGGCGGATGCGCAGGCGCGGACGATGCGTCCAGTGGCTACGGCAGCCCGCCTGACCCCGACGTGTGCGACGCCGCACGATGACCGACGCTCCCACGCCGACTACTCGCCTCGGTGAGGACTAACACTTAATAATAAATAAATAATTGAATTTTTTGCATTAAATACAATAGGATAGGAGAGTATAATTGCATTAAATACCTAGAGGATAGGATATAAAATAGGAATTACTAAGAAAATGAACTATTGAGACTTGTTTGATAATGCACACTTCTATTTGCACTTAAAGTTACGTTCATAATATATAAAAAATGTAGTAAAGTTTTATATTCTTTAAAAAATAAGATATATTAGTTTTGATTTTATAAGCTAAAATATTTGTAAATTGTAAATTACATAAAATTAGTCGAGAATACTTCAAGCAACCAAACACATTATAGCCGCCAGACCGTTTTACGTCTTTACGTTTTAAAAATGCGCCAGTAGACATGCAATTTTTGAAAGTGCTGCCAACACTTGCACTGTTTGTTATTTGGGTTTGGCAATTTTGAACAAATAATCCAGCAGTCGGTCGGTCGTTAAGTTTGCTCGGGTACATTGCACTCCTTCACTTTTAACTTTACTATATTTGGCAGAAAAGATCGTATAGTATGTAGGGGAAGGTTGCGATCATTGAACCGCTTACTTTGGACCACTTTATTCATTCAAAAAGCTAGGGCCACTAGAGAGACTCTGTTTAATTTTAAGGCTACTTTCAAGCGCCACAGTCTCGCCCTGACACTCGGTAATAGTAATCTTCGTAAATGTATTTATATCATCCGAAATAATACAATAATTGGATTAGATTTTTCCAAAAGAAGGGCATACAAAAAAACAATAACATCGACTATTTTGTTATTTAATACTTATCACTGTTACAGCCTTTGGCAAATAACTTAAACAACATCGAATCAATTAGGGCTGATAACGAGATATAATTGGTTGTGGAAGGGAATTCGTAACGTTGACTTTTAACTCGGGAATCATATACGTCTGTCTCTATCTAATTTTAAGGTTATTTGGAATTTTTGTGCACTATCTTGATATTAAAATATATTAAGGCCCATGTAGTAGGTATACATTTTATGCGATTGTTATAATATTAGTTTTGTTACAGGTAAAACCTCACTGATTCCTGGTGGAATACTGAGGCTGCGTCGGATCAGTATCAAGAACGAGACACGTTCAACATCCGGTGAATTTTAGATATTTGTGGCGTTTCATTGATTTTAATCCACAAAATCCACAGAAATACAAATTACGTTTCTGGTGTTACGCTTTATTTTTGTATTATAAAAAATGTTTGTAAGATATAATAAAGATCTTTTATGGAAAGCTTATTAACAGTTGTAGAAGTGCAATTTGAATTACAGACGTTTATAAACGAGAGTTGGTCCCTTGTAAGTGGTTAAGTGCAGAATTACATCGAAGCATCTCGACGGGCGTATTTTAAAAGCATCGCTCGAGTACATTAGGCTAGGAGGCGGACAATGTACATATATATGCGGCCACTTTACAAAATGTCCGGGATGAGACGCGATAACGTTGTCAGAACACGATATTTCCATTATGTATACGATTTGAGACTACATGTTAAGATAGCGACGTCGCGTGGGCAGAAAGCGAGATCGCTTGCAGTCTCGCATAGCCAAGTTAGGCACTCCTTGTATTTACAATAGATTACATAATGTACCTTATCATTTAGTGTGAACAGTATCTCACAATACCCATAGCTATAGTACCTACCTACTTCACTTTCATACAACGATTCAGGTCTACAATTAAATAGTTATTTGATAAAATCGATCTCATTGTTATGAAATTGTATGTACATTTATTGAACGTAAATATTGTTATCATACAAGGTATGAACTTTTATTAAAAATATTTTTTGTGATTCTTTTATTTTTCTTTATTTTGATTGGTTACGTAGTGATATGTTATTTTTATGTTATTTTTACCAAAGATAACTTCCCGTTAAATGGATTATAGTCTAAACAAAGGACGAATACATAGCATAAATACAAATGAACTTTTGGAACAATTGGCGCGATGATTAGAGTGCCACTGTATAAATATTAAAGTAAGGTGCTGTTTAAGGCATTCTGTATAAATTGTGTTTTCTGTATGCCATCGCTTTGGTGAATGTTGTTCGCGCCTCTACAAATTTATTAACATAATTTTTCATCTGCTAACTTATTGATTTAACTATAATGAAAATGTTGGAAATAAAAAACTAGAAATTGTGCTTAAATTTTCTAAGAATAATAAGCTTAATGTAACATAAATATTTTTATGATAAAATTGTATTTATGTATAAAAACGTTTTTGAACTGTCGTTATAGAAACATTGGCTAGTTTATAATTCATCTAACACATTATGCTGTAGAGACAAAAATAAAGTTAAAGTTTCTCAAACATCGATGGAGTAATTTTTCAGTTTTATGTTACTGTGTAAATAAATATATTTATTTAATAAGGAAAACGTGTGTTTTAATCAATAAAATCAAATAATAATTTTTAGTGAAATCATTCTGATAGTTATTTGTTGACTGCTTTTGCAAGTATATGTTGGGTAAGCACTCACTGATAACAAAGTAATTGCCGAAATTAGAATGCAGTAAAATAAATTTCTGTTAACAAATAATATCACACTCGAGCACATTCCTGTGTGCGATGTTACCTTTCAACTTTGACCAAATTTTAGAGACCAGTGATGGGCATAGTATGATGTGCACTGCGCTCAGTGTCCCGACTGCTGAGTGTGATGATGAACTTAAATCATCAAAATCAAAATCAAATCAACAAAACATCTTTCATGTAATATTTGCCAGCTGGCGTATTCTTGGAAAGGCCTTCGTCTAGCAAACAATTTAAAATAGCTGGTGATTGGTTAATAGCTGGTGGAAAATTACCATTCCGATATTATGTGTATATTTTAATACATTTATTTACATAAAATAATATATAACATTAAAAACTATAATAAAAAAGAACTAAAACTAGTAATTTATGTATTGAATAACAACTCCATCAACAAGTTTCACCAAAAACTCTGATGACAAAACAGACTAACTAGAAATGATCCGAAGATCTGTGCTCTGCAAAGGAAGAGACCAAAGTCCAGCTGTGAACTTTAAAAGAAAATGATGAAGAAGAAGATATGCACAGCCATATTTATCTCTTAACAAAGTTTACACTGCCAAAATTCCTTCCAAGTATATTTCTTTCTTTTTAAATTAATTGCTTAATCCAATATTTAGTAACTTAAATAATATGGAAACTTACTTATAAGAGGAAATCTTTAATTACTTGTCGCTAATAAACATCTTTACAAATAAATAGTTAACTACATTGACGTAAACATAACTCGTGGTAACAGTAAGAGGTAACAGCCCAATGTCACTGTAGGATTCAATTATACGATAAGCTACTCCAATTTTATGTCCTTATTTTTATGATATAAAATATCTATTTAAATATTACATAAAATTAAATACATGATGTAACTTAAAAACTAAAATACTAACCTAATCTACATAAAGTTAAAACGTACCTGCGATTCCCCTGGTTCCCCTGGTGTTGCAGTTGTTCATGGGCAGCGGTACTCAGTTACAATCGGGTGAGCCGCATGCTCGTTTGCCCACTCTCCGATAATTTTTTTTTATCAATAAGCTCTACTCTTGGTATGGTGTTTCAGAAATAAATTAAAATAAGTATATATCGCATATTATACGAAGAGGCACGTATATTGATTACTATAACAATTGCCGTTACCTTACCTTTACAGCCTATTAAAGGCCACTGCTGAACATAGACCTCACCTATAGATTGCCTCATAAGAGGCATATTTGGCATAGTTGCCACATTTGGCAATGGGTTTGCAACCTCAGCTTATTATTTTTAGTTGTTATTAGGAAGAAGCCCATCACCTGGTTAGTTTAGGCCCACGGGACAATGTGGGGCAATGGATATTATCACACCGCAACTACACGATAATATAAGTTATAGGTAACTATATCGTAAAAGTCCTATGTCATACCATTTAGGTCATTTTGGTATTACATGAAAACTCCAAGTTACCCAACGGACATTGAGGGGACGTTATAAAATATATAAGTAATTAGAATATCTACTTCAGAAGGAGAGATACTGACGTATCCTAACTGAGTGGTTGAAACGTATCGGCCACATACTGCTTAAAGAACTGACAACCCTTATAGAAGAATGTTTTCAAGTGTCAACTTCTAACTAGCAACCGATGCAGTGTAGCGACCAATGTATAGGGGCAACAGCTTATTTGGTCGGCAGAAAGTCAAGGGATTCAGGACGTGCTTTGTGCTAATCAATGTAGAAGGACGACGTTTAGCATTGAGCTTGTTATAGGATGTAATAATGATGTTAAAGGCCATTATTAATATTACAAAGCATGTAAAAAATTGAAAAACGTTAAAAAAACTCCACTTAGCCGACCCCCTAACTCTGCTTTTAATTTAGAATGAATAAACAAGCATCAGTAAGAAATGTAAAGAAAAGGCAGTTATTATTTTAGTTCCATTAACAAAGCACTTTGCATTTAGTGATCGATCAAATACATCAATCCATTTGTGTAAGCACTTTAACGCTCACGCCGAGTTTAAAAGATATTTTTGGGTTTTTGAACGAACTTGGGGGCTGTTTACTCCGTGCTAATTGGCAAGTCAAGACCTCTCCCCGGCCCGCGATAATCTTTTTGAATCACTTAAAATACAACATGTTTTCAAACAAAGATCTATTTACGTTTAAAGTTTGAACTTAGTAGACATGCTTTACTTGCTCACTCACTCACAAAAAAGTTTTTAAAATACATTTAAAAGCAATAATAAATGCGTGTGAATGTTGAATTAAACGTAAAAAAGGTAAAATGATGAGTTGTGATTTTTAAAAGTCTATTTAAAGCGGGTAACCACTGATCTCTCATTTCTGAGAATAACCCTCTCAGGGTTAGAGAGTTAGTCCACTGCGCTGCTTCAGTGCGTGTAGACAGATCGATTTGACATTTTCTCGAAATATTTTATTTATTCAAAAAGCAGATTTTCTCTTAATTTTTTTTCCTAAGCCGCCGAGCACAAGGTAACTTTCGTGTAATTGCCTTGGTACATGGTAATTACCTAAAATTGCAATTATCGAATCCAGTGGAGCTGGTGGGATCGTTTTAAAATCATCATTAATAAAAGTTACATGGACAACATTGCTTTCGTTTACGTTTAGAAACCAATTTATTTACTTAGGAGAGTAAGGAGAGTAAGCGGGACTATGCCAACGTTACAAAGGCCTTAGGCAAAAGTCGTCCAAATTTGCTTTTGCTGAACGAGGTTCTAATGAACGTCGTAACGGAAAATCCATCAACAAAAATCTATCTAATTTCTACAAATAGATGATGGGTAGCAGTATTAAATATTGGTTAAATAAATATTATATTTCTATTTCCATATCCCGTGTAGGAGGATATTAGACTGCGCGCTCTAGCCCGAATTGTAACAAAATAAAAAGAAAATATTTTGTATTAACTCGTAACTGTTTGCTTTATTATGATTTAAAAAATTAACAATCTGGAACTTTGAATAATTTTTTATTGAAATATAAACACATTATTTTAATATGAGAGAGGGGTGTTAAGCAAAAATATTTTGTTATTAATTTGAATAAAAATGCAGTTAGGACATGTCCATATTAATGCTCAACATCAAAACGCATTAACGAGCATCATTTAGTTGTTTGCTGTTTAAATAAGAGCAGTAATGTAATTTTAATGAGCTCACAAAAATGTGTGCGCAACACTGAGTAAGAACCAACATAATCGCAGGAGGTATTTACTTAATGAATCCACACGCACACGTGTTTTGTTCCTTCTTTTATCTTTAATGAAAATGTTTTTGTGACATACAAAAACATTATAGTATTAACATCTTCTTTATTTTTTTTAATGTTACAAAGAATATTGTTGTCTGTTCGTTCTAAAAATACTTTTTGCCCTCACTCACTAAGATAGAATAAATGTTTTTTTGGCGAGAACTTGACCGCGGCGGTTTGCTGCTCCTGTTTTATTGTTTAAATAATGGTTTGAAGTGGACTTTGATATATAAAAGTGGTGCGATTTTGTGTATTAAGTGTCTGCACATGTGAACTATTAGTGGAAACTGTGAAACAAGTGCCCTGATGGTGATATGATTCTCAAAATAAGGCGTCTGTCTGCTTAGGCGCCTTGAGATACCATCGCCAACCGTCAGCTGTCTGCTGGCTCAAGTTGTCGTCAAAATCTCCCAACGGCTGCACAATGTGACGCATCAACATATTGTGAATCAGTATACTATGAAGGATAATTATTATAATATATTGTAACTTCAGACTCAGAAGGGCTAGATCCCAGAGCCGTAAAGCCAGTTATTAAGAAGAGATGTGACAGACGAGCACACAGTCCACCTGATAGTAAGTGGATGCTGTGGCCCATAGACACCTAAATCTATCCTCGATTATGGATCAAAATGCAAATGCGTTGTCACATCTGAAGACTCAGATGGAATGTCTCGATTCCAGTAAAAATGGTCTCCGATTCGCTACACTCATCATATAAGGACACAGCAGCATTAAGCTGCTATTTACTCTGGTATTCTGTGAAGGTGCGGTTCTTCCTCGGTCCATAATGCAGCCGAAGCATACATACATTTATCATCTTATTTTATCAAAAGTCCACTGCTGAACGTAGGCCGTCCCCATAGATTCCCTCATAGGGGCAGGCAGGTAGGCAACCGCAGCTTATTTTTTTAATTTTTAGACAACTAAGACTAACTACTACAACCAAGAACAATCTTCGGAAGACGCTGATGCCCATCTCCTAGTTTGTTTCCCTCTGTCGCCTCTCATGACACGCACGGGACTATATGGGGTAGTGGATATTTTTACACCGCCAATACACCGTAAGCAGCATGACTCTAACACGTATTTACTCGTATTATTTTCACTTGCTCGACTAACTTCACTTCTATGCTTACCCGAATACGACAAAGCCAAAAGGAGGATTATGATATTACCAGGCTCTGCATGTAATTTTATGTTCATCTGCTCCCCCATATCTTCTTAATTACATTTCGACAAATAGGGTATCGTTAGAAATGTAATGCTCTTCCGAATGTTATTAGACTGTGGTTATAGGTTATATGACGTCAGGTGAAATTCAACATGGAGGCTTATTGTCTATCTTAAGTGAGACCAAACAAAATAATGACGATTAATATATCGTGTTTGGTACCTAATGAAAGTTCTTGATTACATTCCGATCCGATACCGTCTCATAAAAATTATATCTCTTGAATTTAAAAAAAGAATTAAGTAGGTTTAGTAGGTTTACTATTCTCATAAGCTTGCTCATACTCACTAGTCTGGGATGGGAGGTTGATGAGCGAATAGTTAATGCTTTCTTTCATCAGTCAGCTGTTTGGATGAATTTTTCGCCATCTGTCGATCGCCAGAGCTTTATCCAGCATTCGTCAATGTGCACCGCCTACTGGTGAGGTTGACGACCTCCTTACATTTGGCAGACACAAGGAATAGGATATCAAACACAACTAGAAAACCAAGAGTGTATGTTTTTCATAGAAGTGAATTAGAGTATACAATTCGAGTAGTGATCACTGGCGCCACACAATTAACAAATATCTTTATAAAGTATGTACAATTTGCATTTTTTTATGGTAATTAAAACTAGTTCACTAGAGTCGCACAATAACTTTATATCTGCATTAGGAATGTAAAAGTGGTAATAATTATCGTTGTAATTAAAATACATAATTAACAAATAGTCGTATCTGTATTAGATATGTAAATTGGCGATATTTAATTTGTAATTAAAACGTCATGATACAAAGGTACGTTTGAATAACTTTGTAATAAATAAAACATATTTAGAACAGTATTTAAGAACCACAGTCGTAACAAACAAGTTTTAAAGGTGGTTAATTATAGGACGAGAGCGGCTCTCGAAAGAATTTGCTCGCCGAAAGAATAGAATTCGTCTGAGTTATTGTGAGCTGCGAAGCGCACACTCTCCCGTAAAAACTCACTTTAACTTTTTTAATTAAATTTCTGATTTTTTTTTACCCCACCGCATCTTCGAGGTATCTTATTCCAAAGCTTTATTCAAAACTCTGTATTAATTAGTTCGTATACTGTGAACTATAAAATGTTCGGATTAATTTCAGACACTAAGTTTCACCATCGCACATTACGACAGTATTCTTAACACCATCTGGATGCTTGGCGGAACTTTATGATTTTGCAGAAGTTTTTGAATCTGCTATCACCAGCAATTTTTTACCGATGCTACTTAGGGGCCTTCAAGAAACGAGCCGTTTTTCTCATGAGGAATTTCGCGTGGGCAAGACTGACTTGCACCAAATAAGATCTCATTTTGCTTCACCTTCATCGCATATTGGGGACACCGGGACGCCTTTGCCCATATCCGAGGTGGTGAACACATTTAACGATGTAGAGTCACATTGTATCTGTATTATGGTTGCAGCACTATTAACTATTTATATACAGAAGCGCAATTTAGCAGTTGTAGCACGAATGGGTCGACTAAACTGGGTCAAAAATGGACCACGTTCTCACAGAATATCAGCATAAAATAGCAGCGTATGGTTAGTGTAGAGAACCGAAAACACTTTTTACTGGAAACGAGGCATTCCATCTTAGTCCTACGCGCGTATCGTATCTAAAGTGAGCAGCCAGCTAAACCACCGCCGCACGGATGATAATCAAATCGGCTGGTTTTAAAATGTGACGATACGAGAAATTCCGATCGCTTCAAAATCAACCGATGGCGTTACTTATAAATTTTTTAGTGCACGAGCCGCGCATGAGCCTGGTTGTTTAGTCACCCTACATCTATTTTAATTTCTTGCCATTAGCTTTTGCCTTTAGCTGAAGCACACTTTTGAGAATGTGGTCGTCAGTCCTTGACCGAACTTTTGTACGTGGTAGAGCCATGCTGCAGCTATATTAAGATTGTATCACGAATGGGTCGGCTCGACTGGGGAAGGACCACAGAATACCAGCGTGCAGCAGCAGCTTAATACTGCTGTGTGTGAGTATAGAGAATCGTAGACCCTTTTACTGGTAACGTGTAATTCCATCTTAGTCCCCAGGAGTCGACGCATCTACATTATGATTCTTAATCGAGAATGCAAATGAATTATCGATTTTGTCTTTAGAGATCCAATATAATAATAGGCTATGAGGTATTATATCTTTTTTTTGCGTCTTAATGTCGATAATCCTCTCCCCACCCGGACCCACCACTACTGGCGGAGCTATGTCAGCGATGCGGCTCCGCCATAGTCGCGGTGGATTGGGACGAGATGCACATCGCCATAATAAAACTCGTCTTTCCCTGCGACTCCAACTCAGCTGCGTAGGTAAGGGGAGATGACACACTTTTCGTTGCAACACACGTCAGTAGTGGCTCCTGAAATGGTGCTGGTGTTGCAAATGTTTATGGGCGGCGGTAGTCACTTACCATCAAATGAGCCGCATATTCGTTTGCCTCTTCTAGTCTATGAATTTTTTAATGAATATCATTATAATTTATTTAAGTAGATAACCCGTACAGTATTTTTATGTTAGTCTTCTTTTTTTTTCTTGCAAACATAAACGTTATCATTTAAACATTGCCCACTCCTGTTGTTAATTTTTTTGTTCATTTTTTTAAAAAACGTTACCCCCACACTAGGATTTTCTCTTGTAATGTGGAGGCAGATTAGAAACATAAATTGTACGTGCACAAACATCCAGACCCGGAACTATTATTTGTAGGTCATACAAATACTTGTTCCGTGCGGGATTTGAACCTGCGGCCCCCAGCGCAACAACTCATTGCTAAGCCACTGCGCCACGGAGCCGTCGAATGTTGTTGTAGTGAGGTTTGAAGGCTTGGCCTGCAGATTGATGTTCACAGTATTAGACGTCTCGCTACTTTGACTATGTTTTCCGTAGCCGGTTTGATATCACAATCTATTGGAAGCCATGACATCATTTTGGCAAATCCAACATTCGCTTTTCACCACACACACTTTTACACGTAGTAGAGCCATGCTGCAGCTATATTTGTAGTATGGTTGTAGCACGAATGGGCCGGCTGGACCGGGGAAGGACCACGCTCTTGCAGAAAATCAGCGTAAAATAGCAGCTTCACGCTGCTGTGTTTCGTATGGTGAGTGTAGAGAACCGGAGACCCATTTTACTGGAAAAGAGGCATTTCATCTTAGACCTCACGCATCTGCATTTTGATTCTTTATTGAGGATAAATGTGGATATCTATGGGTCAGAGCAACCACTTACCATCAGGTGGACTGTGTGCTCGTTTCTCACCCTATCCTATAAAATAAATAAATAAAAAATACTCGGGATAACATATTGTGCAATGAATCGAGGATAGGACTATTCGTTATTTATTGCTAAAACAAATAAAAAACCTTATAAGTAGTATGCCATGCTGCACCTATGTTATGGTTTTAGCACAAATGGGTCGCCACGACCGGAGGCTCCCACATAATACTAGAGTGTGATAGCTTAATGCTGTGAATTTCGTATAGTTAGCGTAGTGAATCGGAGTCCCCTTTTACTGGAAACGAGTTCTTAGTCCCTGAGGACTGACAACGCATTTCGATTCTCAATGAAGGATAAATGTGGCCACAGTATCCACTTAGCCTCAGGTGAAATATGTGCTCGTTTGTTACCCTAATTAAAAAATCTAATTTATGCTAAAAAGTCACACCGGTGTGAAAAAATGTTGTCTTATTAACTGCGATTCTTTATATGACTACTAGCTCGCCAGGCAGACGTTGTTCTGCCTTTCCAACGACCCTTCCTACAAAAATCCTTAAATTATTGTTGTGTAAAAAATTATTGCGAAATAAAACATTTTGAGGGTCATTTATCGGGATAAAAACTATCCTATCTCCCAAGTTGGACCAAAATGCACACAGTGTGCAAATTTCATTGAAATCAGTTCAGTAGTTTAGGAGTCCATCGCGGACAAACAACGTGACACGTAATTTTTATGTATAAGATTAACCAATAACGTGCGCTCTCGAATTTCGCGATGGCACTGCAATTAAACTAAGTTCGGTGCTTCAAAACTTTAAAGTATTCATATAAAGTGTAGCTTAGGTTTTTTAACGATGAACTTTTATTGTGGATTTTGTTTTATAGAATTATAATTAATGCTTTTTATTACTCCTTCAGAGTATTATGTAACTTATCCACTATTATGAAGTAGTATGAAGTATGCTAATTGGAAAATTGTATAATGTCCTTCTAGACCGAAATTCAGTCATGACGGCCAGTCTTAACGGAGTCTAGCTATCTGCGCAGAATTATAGTACCCTAGTCTCTAGTGTGTATGCAAGCTCAGGTGCATTATCCATTACCTCACTCTCATAATTCGAAGGCAATCCGACACGACCGGAGAGAGATCAGACGTAGAATCAACGGCTTTATGTTTTTTCTGAGCCACTACACAATAGCCAACTTCCGGGCTAAACTGAGAATTCAGTAATAAAAAAAAACAATAACTATAATTAATAGAATCAGGCGTTACTTTGCGGAAGCCCATTATATTAAAGTTGACAAAAAATTACTTCGCGTACATCCGCTCGATAAAATAAAATGTTGTGCCTTAACTAGTTTGAAGAGCACCTCCCGCCCTCCCTCAATTGCGTGTACTATCACCGTCACCACTCATCCTAGTACCACTGCTCCCAACACCACTACACTAGGAAAGACACACCACTGACGACAGTACGACACGTGTTTCGCCTTTACACGAGGCATCTTCAGGTGATCTAGACTCTGCGGTGGCATACTGCTTAGCGGAAAGCCACCGCAGAGTCTAACTTTAAAACAATAACTAATATAGGCATAACCATACCACGATTTAGGCCTGGCAAGAGCAGTAAACATTTCAACATGCTGCTAACGGAGTTGGTGAATAATGTACTTATATAAATATTTTTTATTTATTTTTAGACAACTTTATAGAAGTAAAAGTGCTAAATGAGTGAAATAAATCTATGTCTATTAAGAATCAAAATGTAAATGCATCATCACCTCGACTAAGATGGATTGCACCGTTAATATTAAAAAGAGTCACCGGTTCTCGTCACTCCATACATTTGATACACCATACGAAACATGGCAGCATTTCAAGCTACTATTCTGTACGAGCATGTGGTCTTTCCCCAAATCAGGCGACCCATTTGTGATGCAGCAATAATAAAGCAGCGTGACTATTACGTACCAAATATGTTCTCAATATCATTGCAATTACAAATTATTGACAGCGTTTTTCGTTGCTGAGTTACCCCTGTCCCATTGTACTTGTTCGACGGTGAATGTCATTATCTGAATATATTATATGGACCGTGTAGTGGCGTGTAAGAATACTCACTACCCCATATCTTCCCGTGGGTGTCGCAAAAGGCGACAGAGGGAAATTGAAGCAGGAGATGGGCGGCAGCATCTTTCTGATAACAGCAAACAGCAATAAAAAACCGCGGTTGCCAACCCGCTCGCCAAGCGTGGCAACGCAGTGACATTAATAAACGACCCCTAGTCAACGACGGCCACGCTATTCCTGGCTACGGTGGCAACCATGGTAACGGCGGGGCGGGGCGTGCTAAGAAGCTCCGGTTGAGGTTTGGTTGCCACGTACGACGACTCGACCTGGCAACTTATAACGCACGCACCCTGAAGACTAACGAGAAGATCCTGGAGCTGGAAGAAGAGATAGACAAGTTGCGCTGGAATGTTATAGGGTTATCCGAAGTCCAAAGAGAGGGGGAGGACACGGTAATCCTCGAATCCGGCAACTTGTTCTATCACCGGGAGACTGAGAGGTTCTATGGCCAGCTGTACACCTCATCGTTGGAGCCACACGCAAGTGTGACTAACGATCCAAGAGCAAGTCTTATCCGACACTATTCCGATTATATCCCGGACGGCAGTCTGAGAACGATTAGAATGGCTCTCCAGCACCTTAAAAACAGCAAGGCCCCAGGCGAGGATGGAATTACAGCGGAACGTCTGAAAGCGGGTGGAAAATCGGTACTTAGAGTCCTTCAGAAGCTCTTTAATTCCGTCCTCCATGGTGGCACTACACCGGAACCGTGGAACAGAAGTGCAGTGGTCTTGTTCTTCAAGAAAGGTGACAACGCTCTCTTGAAGAATTACAGACCGATTTCCCTTCTGAGCCGTGTCTATGTGCTATTTTCGAGGGTCATTACGAATCGTCTCGCACGCAGACTCGACGACTTCCAGCCTCCCGCACAAGCCGGTTTCCGAAAAGGCTTTAGCAGCATAGACCACATACATACCCTTCGGCAAATTGTACAGAATGCTGAAGAGTACAACCTGCCACTTTGTCTTGCGTATGTGAAATATGAGAAAACCTTTGATTCCGTCGAAATTTGGGCGGTCAGCAGTCCCTCCAGCGGTGCCACGTGGACTGTCGGTATATCGAAGTGCTGAAATGTTTCTACAGTAGGGCTACGATGGCTATCCGAGTACAGAACCAGAGTACGAAATCTATCCAACTGCTGAGAGGTGTAAGGTGATTATCATTAACATCAATGGCGAGTACATAACTCACCTTCGATTTGTCGACGATATTGTCCTTATGGCAGAATCGCTGGAGGACCCAAGCACCATGCTCAATGACCTCAATAGTGTCTCCCAACGAATAGGTCTTAGGATGAACATGGACAAAACAAAGATCATGTTTAATGTCCATGTCACACCTATGCCGGTAGTTGTTGGGAGCACTAAGCTCGAAGTTGTTGACGAGTATGTTTACCTGGGACAAATAGTCCGACTAGGTAAGTCCAACTTCGACCGAGAGGTCAATCGACGGATTCAACTCGGCTGGGCAGCGTTCGGGAAACTACGACACATCTTCTCGTCAGACATACCTCCAAACCTTAAAACGAAATTGTACAACCAGTTCGTGTTGCCAGTGATGCGACAATAAAGAACAAAAAGAATCTAACCTAAGAGCAACAAAACAACAAAAATACAACAAAAACAAATAATATATTTAAGATTCAAAAATATTTACAATTTTATATTACAAAAATGGAGTATGAATATGAGGATGGATGATGCGATTTACAGATTCTTTAAAAAAAAAGTAATAAAAAAAAAAGAGATTAGTGCCGAAGCTGAGTCTGAAGATCCAAGGTGTGCTCTCAGCGCCTGGAACGAGCACGCACGGCGTAGGTGAGAAGGCGTGGGCGTCTCTAGGCGACGACCTCCGGTGAATGTGGTAATTGCAGGATACGGCGATTTCAGGCCAGACAGGGGCTTGCAGGATCCTCAGCGGCTTCAGACAACACAGAAGCCTGCAGGAACCGGTGACTGCAGGCGGGACAGAGGTGTGCAGGTTCCGGTGACTTCAGGCGGAACAGAGGTTTGCAGGATCCGGCGACTCCAGGTAGAGCAGAGACTTGTAGGATCCCGGCGACTTCAGGCAGAGCAACGGTTTGTAGAGTCCAGCGACTTCAGGTAGAGCAGAGGTTCGTAGAGTCCAGTGTCTTCTGGCAGGACAGAGGCTTGCAGGATCCCGGGGCAGTGCGGCCCCGGGATAAGGCCTTTAGAAGATGCTTCCAATTCGAGAACTGAAGCAAGACTGAATTTCTTCACCGATTGTTCTGCTTTTATATCTTTCTAGAGAGAACGGAAAAATTATTTAAAGTAAACGCAAATTTTTTGTAAATGGTCAAGAGAAAAGAGTATTTATGTGGAATTATCGAAATAGAAACAACAGACCGGTAGCAAATTTGAATATAATTGCTATGGAGACCAAATAAACAACAATGTCAAAACATGTCAAATTTTGGTTTTAGGCTTGTAATAAGAAAACGGCAAGATTTAAGTGGAAAATGAGATATTATTGATATAGGAAAAAAGGTAGCGCAACTGCCCACACAAAGCCCGAGATTGTAGAGTTACGGAAAACTAACTAAAAGATCGAAAAAAGGTAGACTCCATTGACACCAATTTAAAAGTGCTGATAATGTGAAAATACGAAGTAGAAATGATTTGTTATTGTGTTCTTATGGTTTAAAATCGTTACAGGATCCTATGGAAATAAAGGTGATGTAAAATATCCAGTTTTGAAGTGAATGCAGAAAATCGAAACAGAATGGAAAAATGAATTTAAAATAATGTAAAATGATAAGTAAGTAGCATAACACTACATTTTGACTTACGGATCTGAGACGTGGTCCTTCACTACTGGCCGTATGAGGAAGCTCAAGGTGGCTCAGCGAGCTATGGAGAGGGCTATGCTCGGGGTTTCTCTGCGTGATAAACTTAGAAATGAGTAGATCCGCAGTAGAACCAGAGTAACCGACATAGCCCAACGGATTAGTAAGCTGAAGTGGCAGTGGGCCGGCCATATAGCTCGAAGAACCGACAACCGATGGGGAAGAAAGGTTCTCGAGTAGCAGCCTCGTACCGGTAGGCGAAGTGTAGGGCGAGCCCCCATGACATGGAGTGACGTACTGGTAAGACATGCAGGAAGTCGATGGATGCAGATGTCTCAGGACCGTGCTTGGTGGCATTCCTTGGGGAAGGCCTATGTTCAGGAGTGGACTTGTGAAGGGCTGTAATGATGATAATGATGATTATATGGACATTTTAGTGGTTAAATAACCATTTTTTTCCTGGATCCGTAATCCCTTCAAATAGAGGGGAAATCTATGAAGGATAAATGAAGTAACTAAATTGGATGTGTAGAATTAATTATAACATCTTAATTTGCGTTATAATCATTTTATGATAGTAACTATCTAGTACTATCTTTTTATGATTGGTGATTAGAAGGAAATAATTAATTTATATATAATTCATTCTTCCCATAGATTGCCTCAGAAGGGATTTTGTCATAGTTGTAAACGCTTCACAAGCGGGTTTACTAGTTATTTTATTATTTTCAGTTTTTAACAGAAGATTCTGCTGCCCAGTGTTACTGTTTCAGTGTAGTCCCCTCTGTTGCCTCTTACGATGACGGGATGATATGGAGTAGTAGATATTACACAGATTATTTCACAGCCACTACATAGCAAAATCATAATAAAAATGTTTCTATAATCGTTTGTACGCCTCTTAAAATATACAGTTACAACCACAACCCATTACGAAAATTGCCCAGTTTTATGACAACTAAAAAGTAAAGCACACGACACACCTTAACACTGTTCACATTCTAAAACCCGTATGTACGCAATAAACGAATAAGCAAATACTTTTAGTCTTCGAAAGTCCCTCGTGAATGGGACGTTAACACTTGATTTATTTAAGACTAGTCATCCGCCCCGGATTTGCACGGGACATGATTTCTTGGCTTCGACAACAGCGCCACCTACCGGCTCCAATTGTAAATCTAAGCCATCCAGGGACCTACTTAAAAACACACAAAAAAACGTCAAAATCGGTCGAGTCATTTTTAATTTTTTGCGAGACTATCGCACGGCAATTGATTTTTATATTATAAAGTTAGATACGTCGAAGGTATATGTAATATACCTATTGAATATATTGGCAAATCGAAAGGCAAGAAGTTTCGACGAATAATTTAAATATACGAACTCGCATCATTATATCAGATCTAAGGATCGAACAAATTGCCAATTAGTGACGCGCCGGAGCTGGCCTTCAAGCTTCGGGCTACAGTAGCGGGTTGCAGTGAGTGTCGGAAACTAGGCATCACAGTATAACGAAAATCAGTATATTATACGAAACTAATAGGATCATCCTATTATATAATATAGGATATAAATATATACTTACTACACCTATATATAAATTATGAACAATGATGTTCGCCTAATGCGTCTATCGTCGTCCTAATGTGTCCAACATAACTCTTTTTTTTATTCTTATATAGGACTAACAAACAAACTAGTAGAAAATTACTACTACAGCGATGGATATTTAAATCCTACTTCTATTTGGTGGTGGCAACCAATGTAACAAGTTATAAAACAATTTGCTCATTTCTATTTTCAAAAATTAAATATACTTGATAATATTCATCCCAATTTTGAGTTAGTTGTTAACTACAAGTTATTTGTATTGTAAAATAAATATAGGTCATAAGCACTAGAATTAATCAATGTTTAAGGAGTGTCTCAACTAAAAGCGACAGTGGTAACGAACATCGTTTAAAATTACTAAGTGTAATTCTTGTTATCCCTTTAATATTTTGAGATTTACCTATTATATAATCTTGTTTCGGTTTTCATTTTGAACTATTTATCTGCTAATTTAATTTGAGATCTGTAAATAAAGCTAGACATTTGTTTTCTATGCTTCTTCGGTTTTCTTTCTTTGTTTTCTTTTAATATTTACAATTTATAGTAAAATGAATACGTGCAACGCCAAGGCACGCAAAGGGATGACAATGAAAAGGAAATAATAAATACAATTGCAAAAATACACAGTTAAAAAGTGATATGGTTATTTTGCATAAAGATTATACAAATGTTTCAAAAGAAAAGGATCAGCTTCAGGGAACACAAAAAAACTCATCGAGAGTGACCGATGCAGCTATGAATATGAGGAATCTCTCAGATTAATTACTGCATTGCAGTTACAGTTAAATGAAGTTAATGAGCAAATTGTGCAATTTAAACGATACACAAATAACTTGAAAACACGCCAAACTCGTCTTCTAAAAATGTTTTACTGATTGCAACCGTTCTCAACAATTGATTTGACTGGTAATGATTCTGCAACACCAAGTACAGCAGAAATGATTACTTGCAGAAGAAGGAAATTAAATAAATACATAAAAATATTAACTATGTTAGAAATAGGCAAAAGTTTATTAAAACAAAAATTAATACTAAAATTATATTACAACCCAAGCAGCATGCGAGCTGTATCCGAGCTGTATTGGAGTTCCTTTTTATACTAGAGCCTGCATTACTGGCTGTACAAAGGCTGTATAAGCGCTTATACAGCTCTTATAAGTAAAAAATTAGCACAAATTATACAACTTTATGCGTTAGAAGCGCTGTACAGTAGCTTTACAAGCACAAAAGGGGCTGTATAATAGCTGTATTATAGCTGTTATTTGGTGTACAAGGAAACTATTACACTACAAATACTATCTTATAAGTATCTTTTAAAGATACTTATAAGATACTAGATGTTCTAAATTGTTGTTTGAACGGTATCACAAATGAATTTATGACAAACATAACTTAATAGATTTATTTATATACTTTATTGAATGATGGCGACATTTAGAGAGTGAAAGATTATATTACATATTAATATTACTTGGATCGAAGTTGAGTTTTGACGGTGATAACCGGTGAACAGAAAGTGCAACATTAGATTTACGGTAAACTTGTATATGATTTCTATCAAAAAATTGCTGCGCCAACAAAATAACAAAATAATATAAGGACAAAATACTAAATATGGTAAGTAAATATTTTATAGGTTAGAATAATAAAATAATTAAATTAGTGAAAATGAATGCATATTGGGGCACAGTAATCATTAGTCGAACTAAAAATAATGGTTTAGGCTAAAACTAATGTGTCATATTCCTAAATTTACAATTTAAATTTTGTTTAATAGGTCCTAAAATGGCGACAATTTGCTAAACAGCCTAAAGGATATTTCGAGGGTCTTATAGTCTTAGTAGCTGTACATGTTATGGATTCTATTATACAGCCATTAGTTTTTCATCAGCTGTATAAAAGAATATTTTGATTACTAACGCTGTATAGTAGTTTTTAAAACATCACAGATAATTGTCTTTAGAAATATGTATAAAAGATAATAAACCTTTGTCTTAGAAACAACACTTTTATCCCTTCTTCACTTTATCTCATTTAAATAATAATATTTTAAGATGTAACCGTGTTTAAGTAATTTTGTGTACGAGCATGCTGTTTATTTTGTTATTGTGTTTAGTTGATAGGTAACTCCTGGCAAGCGCATACTCATATCGTTTTCTATTCATACTCTTACGTCACGTAGGTACGGCAAAACCAAAAGAGTTAGCTATTTTATTTGATATATAATTTAACTTTTGTGAAGTAATTTGACTGTGTTGTGTATCTTATACTGGTTTTATTTTACTTTTTAGGAAAATATGCCGTTTAAAATTTTGGAAACCATAGAGAAAGGGAAAAAGCTTGAAGGTGATCGGGTGACTAAAACAACCAAGCTCATGTGCGGCTCGTGCACTAAAAACTTTATTAGTAACGCCATCGGTCAGTTGTGAAGCGATCGAAATTTTTCGTATCGTCACATTTTAAAACCAGCCGATTTGATTATCATCCATGCGCCGGTAATTTAGCCGGCTGCTCACTTTAGATACGATGCGCGCGTATGACTAAGATGAAATGCCTCGTTTCCAGTAAAAAGTGATTTCGTTTTTCTACACTAACCATACGCTGCTATTTTACACTAGTATTCTGTGAGAGCGTGGTCCAGCCCCGGTGGAACTGATCCATTCGTGCTACAACTGATACATGGCTCTACCATATATAAATAGTTTCTTAATATAATGAAAAATAGTAAAGTAATACATTTATTTAAATCTGGTAGTACATTTGATCCCGCCAATTTTAGACCTATTTCTGTACTGCCAACATTCAGTAAAATTTTTGAAAATAATTTTCTTAATTAAATGTTATTAATTTTAATGTAAATAATTTACTTCATAAAAATCAATTCTGTTTCACAAAGGGTTGCTTTACAACTGATGGTGTTAGGCTGAGTAAACGTATCTTCAATGCATGGAGGAATCCACAGGATGATATATATTTTGTAGTCTTCCAAAAGTTATTATCTACGGTATGAGTTCTTCCGTGGCAATAGTACAAGTTTCTGGTCTATATTAATGACTTACCTTACATAGTATATATAAGTATATACCATGATATAGTATTATTGGCTGATGATAATTTATTAATTTTCAAACTAAAACGATAATTACAGAAATATGATGAAGTAAATAATGCTATATATAAATTAGTAAATAGATTTAAAATTAATAATAATTTGCATGGCACTAAAACTTAATGTATGAAATTCATAACTCCAAATGTCAAAATTCAAAATACTAATGTAATTTTAAACGGGGAAGAGTTGAGTCCTATCGTTACCACAATTTTTCTTGGAATTACATTAGACGCGAAGCTTCAGTGGGGTACCCGCATAATATATTAAAACTAGCAAGTAGACTTAATTCTGCAGCGTATGTCGTAAACAAACTTAGAAATCTTACCAATGTTGGATTGGTGCTATGAGGATACGCCACTGACACTGAAACATTTATTTTGCAGAAGAGAAGAAGAAGCTGTTAACATAAAGTTAACAGAAATGATGTTCACAGATGACAAAACATGCTTAGAAGAAAAATACTTTGGAAGTTCCAAGGTTATTGCTCATTTGGCTGTGTTCTTAAAAAAAACATTGCAAAGTACAAAATGTTATTACCTTTTTATAATGTTAACAGGATTGATGCAAAAACTTTTACATTCGTAAGTATAATCATCAAAGATTTGTATAATAAAAACAAAACACAAACGTGTGCGTAATTTTGGATACGAGAGTAGAATAAACGATACGAAATTAACTATCAAAGTTATTTTTTTTTTTCTATTCATAAGCTCTTAAAATAGATCGTAAAACAGTTCTATTTTTAACCAAATCAGCATTTTTTTTTAAAGTTTTAGTGAGCTTCGAACCTGTAAACACCTATTAGATACGTATTCACAGGATATGACAGTGACTGTGAAAGCTATTGTAAAATGGCGAAAAATATTAAATAACAGTTTTTAATAGTAATGTTATATAATGTATAGTAACGTGGTCCTTCACTGCTGGCCGGATGAGGAAGCTCAAGGTCGCTCAGCGAGCTATGGAGAGGGCTATGCTCGGAGTTTCTCTGCGTGATAAACTTAGGAATGAGGATATCCGCAGTAGAACCAGAGTAACCGACAAAGCCCAACGGATTAGTAAGCTGAAGTGGCAATGGGCCGGCCATATAGCTCGAAGAACCGACAACCGATGGGGAAGAAAGGTTCTCGAGTGGCAGCCTCGTACCGGTAGGCGAAGTGTAGGGCGTCCCCCCACGAGATGGAGTGACGACCTGGTAAGACACGCAGGAAGTCGATGGATGCAGGTGGCTCAGGACCGTGCTTTGTGGCATTCTTTGGGGGAGGCCTATGTTCAGCAGTGGACTTGTGAAGGGCTGTAATGATGATGAATAGTAATGTTTAATAAATAATACCGGGAACTTAAATTTTAAATATAGTTTAGATTGTGTTTACTTGAGGTTACTATAAATTAACCGTAGAATAGAATTACCCACGCACGCAACCCTGATCTCTTAAGAATAGTGCCTATTAATGTTTTAATTTTCTTGAAAGCTGTTTTAAAAGACTCCATTCTAAAAACTTTTACATTGAACATTGTGATAAAGGAACAAGGTTCCTTGTAGAGACCATTTCAATATAAACAAAAATTATTTGTTAAAATTTATTTCTATTCTTCTCAAATCCAATATAATATAATTGAAAATATTTAAATATCTGTTGTCTTATTCGTCTTCTTTGCCATTCATTTCATTAAGTTTAAATTTTGGCGAATTTTTGTGTGAATGCCCACGAAGGTTTCTCTCTCGTGTTAATAAATAAAGATACAACTCCCGACTATTTCATGGATTGGCGACGCGATGGATTTTTTCTTATATTATTGTACAAATATGTAATTTTCGATAGAGTATTTATCGGCATTGCCGAGGCGTCTTAAGTAGATTTGTTTCTAGTGTTTAGAGGTATCAATTGAAAAATTGGCAATAGACTAGTCACACCCAGTGTTTTAATTTTTTTTTAAAGAAAAGGGACATCCGAGCTAACAGTCCACCCTAATGGTATGTGGCTATTACAGACTTAAGTACACTTGAAACAAACAGTGAACAAAGAAGGCTACACATGCATCGATATCTATGAAAACAAACAAGAAATGCCTCATAACCGGGATATACACTGGATCAAAGATAGAAATAGGTAAGAGGATAGTAGAATCGCAAACGAAATTGGAGGCAGAAAAAAGTTTAGTATAACCCTAGTTGTTCATTAAAAAAATGAAGCTTATTTTTATACTAAATATTTAAATAAAGGTAAGAAATATTAATAAGAACTAATCCACTCCACGGTTTTCTATGTGCCTCCCATTTAGGGGTGAGGTTGGGTGTCCAAGAGCGCTCAGTATTCAGAGTATCGCAAATGTAACTTTCGGTTCTTTTCACAACTAAAGTATGTTGGCGGCAATCCATAATGGGATCGCCATTATTCTTGCCATTAATTCGCATGGACCGGCTTCGGTGCATTAGCGGATAGCCACAGTCTGCCAATCGGTGAGAGTGGACCATGTTTGTTAAACATTACACAAGTTAGTTGGACAAATATTTTTATTAAAAATTCTATAATTATAATATATACACAGCGAAACATTACGCTTTTTGTTTACAACTAAAAACTAAATCTTCAATATTATATAATATATATAACATATTAGAAATATTGATATTTATTCCAAAATATATTCACACTAATATTAAATTGTTGGTTATAAATTATTCCGTTGATGAAATTACCAATAGGTCATAATAATGATATTAAAAAATTAGGTCTACGCGTGTGTAGTTAATGGCCTACATTTCCTTTTTTCCAAAAATGCATAAAAATATATGAGGTACATGAAATCATGTTAAACCTTATAAAGAAAACAAAAGCGAAGATAAAACAAAGACATATTAATTTAACTATTAGCAAAAATTAACTTGATTTTTCAAACGTAAAGCAACTGTTTCGGTATTATGTGTTCCCTAAACGACAGTCATGCACATTATTTCAATAAGGCTCCAAGTTTAGCTGTGTACAGGTACCTAAATAGGTTTGTTTTATTGCATAGCTTGCGTTTATTAATAGCGTAGGCTTATTAATAGAGCATGGCTTTAATTATTTAATTTTAATAATCTAAAATCGGACAGGATTTATTAATTACAAGTACATAAAGACTTTGAAAAATTAATTTATACTCGTATATTCCAAAGATTTAACATTAGTGTAACAGGCGTTAACATGTAATCATTTCATCGAAACTAACCAAAATAGCCCTAATATGGATGTAAGTTCTATTTTGCTTACATTTAGATCTTAATTAAACATTTGGATTATTTCGGTTCACATTTGTACTTATCAAATAAATTATTTTTACATTAGACATATGAATCAAAGTTCAAAAATCAGTTCAAAATCATCCTAATGAAATAAAATTTAATAAAAAAAAAATACATATGCAAAACGGCTTAGGATATTTTTTATTATTATTATTTAAAAAAAAAACAATAAAAACGGTACTAAAATTATTCGCAAGCAATTTTTACGTTTTAGTAATTTTATGGCATAAAAGTAACCACATTACATTTTTCTTATTCGGCTACCCGTTTATGTTTAATTTCATGCTTTTTAAAAATATAATGATAAATATAAAATATGAAATGTTTTGTACTTTGTGAAACTAATTAACGGTAGGTGCGCATGCAGTAAATAAATCCTTCATTTTCCTGCGCAGATTGCATAAAAATAATCAAATAAGTGGCATGGACATTACTCAAATCTCGTCGCAGCTGCATACAGGAGAGAGAAGGTAAGGCGAGCATGACATCTTGCTCGCACATCGGCTTCTCCACACTCCCCCTCACTGAAAGAAAAACTCTCGAAAAACTAATTACAAGTTGTAATTGAAATTTTGCGTGTTATATAATCGGATACTTGAGCCGTGAGTAATATATAAATGCGTTGGGGAGATGAATGGCCGACGTTGTGGGTGGTCCCGACGAAATAGGCGCCTCTTCTTAATTTTTTAACTCTGGATCTTAATGTATAAACGCAAAAGAAGTATTGCCTAATTTTTTTATTCTGTTTAGTTTACAGTATACGACTTAGTTGAAGTATTTAGCTTATATTAGACAATTGCTATACCGATATCTAGTTGTAGTCTACAAAATAATCGTGGAACTTTCTAAAAAGTAAAAAAGACAGTGTTTTGCTTAAATTAATATAATAAAAATCTATATAATATAATCAAATAAATAATGGATGACTTTAAGAAATCCATTGATAAGAAGGTAAGGTGTACGGTCATAATAAAATTATCAAGGGGACCTGGGCTAACGATCTATACCGTTGTATACCCTTTTATATAATCCTCTAGTAAGAATGTGTAGCCTCTACAATGACTTATTGATTAATAATAGTAAAAATATCGACATATTTAATGGCAAAGTAAACAATTTCAAAAAATCTGTATTAGATATACTTTGTAAATAAGGCAATATTTTTAATAAAGAATTAATTTTTCTAAATTTTCCACAACTTAAGTTTATAAGTAAGATTATAAGTATTTGCGCTGTAAACTCGTTACTGTAACCTAATATCGTGTTGTGTGCACATGTTTTGGAATACCATCCAGATTGTTATTTTGCATTTATTATGTTCAATTGTTTATGTTTTGATGTTATTCTGTTTTGTGTACCTAAATAAATAAATAAATAAATAAATATATATACCCTTGATCTTATTAACTTGTTAACAGTCTAACAGTCTGATAGAAAGGCTTTCTAATAGTTGATTAGCAGTCGCAGTACAAATTTTATATCTAGTGAAAATTGGAGGCAACAAGATTTCCTGGCATTTATATTCCTGAATCACTAAACTGTGTGAAAATATATTCTACTATGTCGTTACCACGAATAACTGGCAATAGCTTATAACTGTGTTTTATTAAAAGATAGGGTATTTATTTTGTAACTTAAATACCTTTAGATGTATTTATCTTTACAGCCCTAACAAACAGTCATTGCCGCACCACTCCGTTTCTCTAAACAAGCATTTTTAATTAAAGCACCCTTCAAAACCGCGCTGTAAAAAAACGCTATCACAATAGCAACAATCTAGGAAGCGATCTAACTGTATAAACACGCAAATAATGCGCAATCAACAGGGCAACCGGCAACCACTGCAGGGCTGTGCAGCCGGGGGGCCTCCACCCACGCTCCTCATTTTATTAGACTTTTTTACATGTTAATTTTGATTACAACGCATAACTATAATGTATAATTATCATTTATAATTATTCATTATTCATTACATCCTATCAATGTTCAAGTTCTTCACATACGACTTCCGTATATAAAAACTCATAGGAGGGATAATTTGTAAGGGTAATATGTTCATCCAGTATATATGGTCACTTTCCTAAAACTCAAAAACTACAGCCTTGTTTGCACTGGTAACTCTGTGATATGATAGCTCTTCATCAGTCAATCAAATAATAAAAGGTCAAAAGGACGCTGCTTTATCGACGCCATTATGACAGTTGACATTATAGTAAATATTTGAGTCGATTTTAGTATTGTGTAATGTACTTAGTTTTTTTTTAAATTGATTTTTGAAGTGTTCCTAATTATTTCCAAGGCTTGTTTGTTATTTTTTTTATTAAACTATTACTTATAGTATACGACTCTGTGTTTTTGTTTCTGTACTCTTCCTAGTTTTGGTTTTTTAGGGCGACAAAGCTTAAGGTGGCCACATTACCCTCACGTACCTTAGTTGCCTTTTGGCAGGCAGGTTGGCAACCGCAGTATTTTTATTATTTTGAGTTGTTATAAGAAATATTACTATGCCTAGACCATTATTATTGAGTTGTTTTTAGGAAGGTATTGCTGCCCATTTCATTTCCCTCTGTCGCCTCTTGCAACACCAACGGAATTATAAGGGGTAGTGAATTCTCTTACACCGCTGTTATACGACCGAAATAGTGTGATTACGTATTCTTGAAGCTTAAAGTTTTAACTACAGCTAATACTTACCTATGTGGTACAAAATAGGATACGTGGTCGCTCCGAAAGCTAAACGGGTGCTATACACGGTAGAGCCACGCTGCAGTCAGATATTGGTTGTGTCACGAATGGGTCGGCTCGACCAGGGGCCATGCTCTCACGGAATACCAGCGTAAAATATCAGCTTAATGCTGCTTTGTTTCATATGGCGAGTGTAGAGAACCGGAGACCCTTTTTATTCGAAACAAGGCATTCCATGGTAGTCCTCAGGGGGTGAAAACGCATCTGCATTTTGATTCTTAAAATAAATGTAAATTCACTTACCATCAAGTGGACTGCGTTCGTTTGTCACCCCTATTCTATAAAATAAGGCCACTGATAGACGGTGGTGTAACCATCTAGCACAGATGTAAAAAAAAACACACTGGCGCCGGGAAATGTGTGAGTATTCCGACTAATTATAACTAATCCATTGGCAAAACAGTACAGCAAATACATACAGATTAAATAGGAGGGGGCTGTTTAAGGGCTGATGATCATAAATAAAAATAAATTTCAGTGAAATCACTCTTACTACCTAATGTCTTCTAACATATTCTGGAAAATATTGTAGTGGGGCTAAAGATATGTACAAAGATCGTTGTAGTCAATTGTGTAGTCGTGTAGCGTAGTTATTAATATATTTATTCTTAATCTAAAAGTTCACACTTAGTAGTTGAAGTAAAAGCTAAGCTGCGTTTCATTGCTAAGATATAGTAAAGGTTTTAATTAAGGTAAGTACACAAACTTGCGTTAAAATAATAAAACATAATTCTGTATTTGTTATAAAAATCTTTCTGAATGTAACGATGACAAGAAGCATTTCGGTCAAGCAGTTCGGGGGTGGGGACACGATGTATAGTGACGGGGAAATGGAAAAGGCATTAACGGATATGTCAGTGCCGCATCAACAGAGAGTGCCTGCTTTCTAATGCTGAATAAATACCATCTACCTCCCCCGTCTGGCCCAACCGCACCGTAAACTGTAGATTAACAAATAATTCTCGGCTGTAGATTTACAAATAGTAACTACCAGTTTAACAACCAACTAGTTTAACAAATAATTAAATAATATTCTACGATTTAAACACTGAAATTATTCATCAAACGAAGTTTTAAACAAATTAAAAGTGTAAAAAGGATTTTGTCATTAAAAAGGATAAAATTCAAGTAATTAAATTAAAGCCGAAAATGAAAAAATTACTGGCTGTTATTTAAAATATTATAATTAAAAGGTTTTCACTAATTTTTGTTCTTGCAAAAGACAGTAATTAATTAAGTACACACAATGCATTACATTGGTGGTACAGGGCTCGTCATAAGTGGGCGAGACGTCCCATTTCCCGTTTCTGCGCGGGCATGGATCGGGAATGTTTTAGCTAAATCGACTCCGAGATTAGATGGATATTTTTAAAGCATCGCCTCGCCTGATCCATTAGCGGGATTTCACGAGCCACTCTAGTGCGAGGATTTCGCGTTAACGTTAAGGTCATAAACTTGATGAGTGAATGCTAAAAGAAATATAACTCAGGAGATCTTTACAACGTATATAATACTTTAAGATATATCAATTTTTATATTTAACCAAGACTTTCATGTGGTGTAGCATCAAACTTATGTACTTCATTAAAATATTCAAGACTCATATTTTATTTTTAACAAAATAGTCAAAGCTCATTTTAATGTTTTTTCCAGAAATTCATTATTAATATTAAGTTCTGTTGGTAGATTTTAACCGAGGTGAGAATTTCCGAATAATATTAAGATTTTCAATTTTACAGGACAATTTTACAGTGTCACGTGTAAAGCAAACACTGACATTAGTCTCAACTGAATTAATATTCAAAAACACGATCACATTTCATCTAAAAGAAATGAATGAAAAGGGCTTGTTAGGTTTATAGTACTACTCACTAATCTTCAGTGTTAAAAATGCTAAAAATAGTAATTCCTGTTGGAACTTAATATTAAAGTTTTCGAACAACGAGCAAATAAAATTAAAATTCAACACTCAGTGTTATGAGACTAGCGCAACCGCAATATCGTTACATAAGAAAAGTAATTTCATAAATATTTAAAACCGCCAAGAGTTAAAAACTACTTATGTTTTCGAAATGAGAATTTTTGTCTCTATTAATAAATTAAGCTATTAGAAAATGAAACGCTGTTAATGATGGGTATGTTAAGTGCATGTAGTTGCTATTTGGTGTAATTACAGAGGCGAAAGCGATGTCTCGCAGGCCGATGCGATGGAATTTAAACACGGAAGCGCTCACGACGAACTTGTGTTATTAAGCCGCTAGTTTCGTACCTACTTTTATTACATCTGGCATGTTCCAGCTTACGATGTAAACGCAAATTCCTAAGATAACGAACATAGGATGGAGTCGGATGCATTTGAATATTAATTTATAAGATCAGTTAATTTAGCATAATACTAACAGAATATCAATTCTAATTTACATAGTATGTAATTTTATAAGTCTCCTGTCTGGATGTTTTACTTAGATGACTTGCGTAAGTACGCGTAGTTTCCTAATCTGTATAGGTATATCTTTTCTACCGACATCAAAAAGTAGGTGGTACTCAATTCGACTGTATGTTTTTTATGTGTGTTACCTCATAACTTTTTTCTGGGTGAACCGATTTCGATGATTCTTTTTTTATTTTAAAGCTGCTACTTCTCATGTGGTCCCATATAAATTCAGGATCTAACCAATAGCTTTTGAGTTATTCTTAATAATTTATATTGAAGTCGGTTGTACAATTTTTTTAATTATTATAGAAAAGTTCTTTTGCATTCGATGATGATAATAATATCCTCTCAATGAATTTTCGACCTCGGTGGCAAATTTCGAATTCTAAAATTCCGAACACAAAGAAAGGGACAACTTGGGTCAATTTACGCCTGTTGAATGTGATGTTGATGAAACAAGGCGTGAGATAAGCTAAGTAAACTGTGTCTGGGACTTTGTGTTATTGAGATCACAACCAAACCCTAAAACAATACCGTGCTAAAACAATATATATGCAAGCGAACACTACACACGATGAATGAAACTAGTTTTTTAGGGATTTTATTTTCTCTAATCAATTTATCCTACATCTTGTTTAGTCTATATACAACAAAAAAAATCCCAATATGCCTATAATAAAAAAAATACATGCGTGAGTGTCGTGAAACACTCTATTGAAACGAATTTCCTTTCGTAGTATATTATTATTGATAAACGTATTATATTATTGATTAACAAATACAAAAAAATAATTATTAAAATAAAATATTGCTTTCATGGCAAGATAAGAAAAAGTGCGAGGGAGATGGATATTATTCCATCTCGCTTCCTTATCCGCCAAGGCAGTCTACACTACGTCAGAAGGTGTCGTGATGGAAAAACCTTACACTTTTTCTCGCCCAGCCCCCATCCGCCATATTCGTACCGTGCAATAAGGAACTTCGTTCTAATTATACGTCAGATACTAAGGTAAAAGCCGCCGCTCTGAGAAGTCTGCAGGCAGCTTCAAGATACCATAGTTAAGATATGCTGGGATACGATACATACGTTTTAATTAATTTAAAACATTTAAATTCAAAATATATTGAAAAATATATTAATAGATAATATTTGAAAATTCCCATACAAAGCAAAATTGGTCATGATATATGTCATACAAATATTTTAAAAAATAGAGGTAAGTACAGTAAATTTTTCACATTTTTAACAAACGAGCAATGAAGTTTTACTACAAATAACAGCTGCAAGAATAAATTATAATAAAAAAGTAAACTAAAAAACTTTAACCCAACTACCACAAAAATATACCACTAAAATGTGAAAATAGCCTAATGATTTTTATTAGGAATGACAAACAATTAAAAAATTATTATGATAGCATAATTTTTAACTAAAATAAATATCAGTACTCATAGCTGTAGTCACACTGCATTACCTGATTAGTAATGACATATGACTTCTGCTATATGAAGTATCCGGTTTCAAAATCGGAATAATTGGACTTAAAAAAATGCGGTTTATGCATACGAGTGTATGTTTGTAGCCTATATTTTTTATGGAATTAGGTTGACAAACGAGCACACAGTCCACCGGATGGTAAGTGGTTGCTGTGACCCATAGACATCTACATCTATCTAATGATTTCTTATATTTACGCGAACACTACACATTGAATAAAACTATATTTACGGATTTTATCGCGTTTAATTAACTTATTTTATATTCCGGGCGTTTAGGTTGCTTTCCAGCAACCGTGGTCACGAAGGACTGAGGTGATTGACGTCCCGATGTCAGAGTTAAAGCGGAGTGCCTTCAGCTTTTTTAATTAATAATTTTGGTCCGATCTACGCAGAATGAACTAACTGTGTCTTGAAGTCTTGCAGTGGTATGCTTGGGTTTAGTTTTAATTTTATGAATTACAGGATCCCAAGCAGGTGGTAGTACCCAGCCTCCCTCTCTATTGAAGTTAGGATGTTTTTTAATTTCAATAGCCTCACGTATCATCCCTGGCAGGAATCGATGTCCTTTCGCGAGAATTTGTGGTTTATCAAATCTAATGTAATGGCGGGGGCCGTCTAGAATATGATCACAAACTGCAGACTTCCCGGAACGTTGGTGCTTCACGTCAGCTATATGTTCTTTTAAAAATTTGTAAAATTGTGAAAGTATCGTCTACGTACCGCTTGTAGAAACTTGGAGTTACTGGTGCAGTAAGCAGGGCTTTCTCCTCAAAGTCCTCCATGAAAATATCGGCGACAATGGGAGATACTGGTGAGCCCATCGCAACACCATCCACTTGCTTGTAAAACTGTTTTATGATGATACGTGAGGCTATTGAAATTATAAAAACATCCTAATTTCAATAGAGAAGGAGGCTTGGTACTACCTCCTGCTTGGGATCCTGTAATTCATAAAATTAAAACTAAACCCAAGCATACCACTGCAAGACTTCAAGACACAGTTAGTTCATTCTGCGTAGATCGGACCAAAATTATTAATTAAAAAAAGCTGAAGGTACTCCGCTTTAACTCTGACATCGGGACGTCAATCACCTCAGTCCCCCATGACCACGGTTGCTGGAAAGCAACCGAAACGTCGGAAATATAAAATAAGTTAATTAAACGCGATAAAATCCGTAAAAATTGTTTTATTCAATCTACGTCTATCCTCGATTACGAGTCAAAATGCAGATGCGTTGTCACCCGTGAGGACTAAGATGGAATGCCTCGTTACCAGTAAAAAGGGTCTCCGGTTCTTTACACTCACCATACGAAACACAGCAGCGTTATGCTGCTATTTTACGCTGGTATTCTGTGAGAGCGTGGTCCTTCCCCGGTCGAGCCGACCCATTCATGCTACGACTATACCAGTAATATAGCTGCAGCGTGGCTCTACCACGTTAAAATTTACACTTCAATTTTATTTATTTGTATAGATGAAACACATCAAATTTTTGTGCTTCAGAAAACGAATCACAAACCTGCACACACGGGGCAATATTAAGTATAATCCTATAGCTGCAGCATGAATGGGCCGGTTCGACCGGGGAAAGCCCTACCAGCTTAAAATAGCAGCATGCTGATACCTTTTTACTGGTTATAAGGAATTCTATCTTAGTACTTCGGGGTGTTAACGAACTTGAATTTCTATTCTTAATCAAGGATAGATATAAGTGTTATGGGCCACAGTACTCATTTGACATCAGTTGGACTGTACACCTTTGTTACTCTTATTTTTTTTATAGAATTAAGGTGACAAACGAACATACAATCCACCTGATGGTAAGTGGATGCTGTGGCTCAAATACAACATGACAGTCGTCGAGCCGACTGCTTTTCATGCTGCCAACTACTGGGCCGCGATACTACTGAAAAAAAAGGGCTAACACGAATGTATTAGATTTAAGAGCTAAGGAAAATGCATATATACGAGTATACGAAGTGAACGAAGGTACAATATTGACCAGCTACCAGGAAGACAACTGGAAATGTAAATAAGTCCTTTTGTCCTGCCGCATCCTGTACAAAGACATCGATTAACATATCAGCTCATCAACACTCATGAGGACATAGAGGCAGCAAAATTAATACCAAAGTAGGTGCTGCAGTAACAATTTGGTAGAGTGGGGTTGCAAAAAGCAATGGGGTTCTTTATCCTTTGATTAAGAATGAAAATGCAAATGCGTTGTCACCACACTCAGGGCTAAGATGGAATGCCTCGTTTTCGGTAAAAAAGGCTATCCGACTCTCTACACTGAACATATGAAACAGAGCAGCATTAAATTACTATTTTACGCTGGTATTCTGTGAGAGCGTGGTCCAGGTTGAGCTGACCCATTCGTGCTACAATCAAATATAGCTACAGCTTGGCTCTATCACGTTCAGTTCTTACTTCTATAATTGAGACTCAAATTACGATAGACCATTAAATGAATTTTTATGGATTCCAAAACAAAAAGAACACATGAAATAATCAGTGATGTTACGAAGTACATATATTTCCATGGATGTGAATAATAATTTATGTGCGAATCCATGACAGATGTCGGTTCGCATGTCACTATTAAATGCGTCCGGAGCCGTTTAATCCGGACTTGACCAACAACTTTGTAAATTAAATTGACTCCGAAGTACATCGAATCAGGAGAATTGCACTTCTTATGGCCCACGTAATCACCGGTTCTGTATAAATCCTACATTAAAACTGGTGTCAATTACATTAATTTCTTTTATGCGCCGATGTTATATATAATGTTGCTGCTTCGTCCTCTTATAAAATGTCCTATAAATGCTTCTATCAACGTTTAACAAGTTAATAATAACGCAAATGTTCACTCTTAATTCGATATTAAAACATAACTATTTGCAATCAATCGTGTACATGTTTTATAGACTTGAAACTACAAAAAATCTGAATATATGATGCTGATTACGGTCCACTGACCAATTTTAGCAAAGACTGTGTCGATTTTTAATCTTAAGCAGTTACTTACGAATGTACACAAAAACAAAAATAGTTTTATCAAAAATAGTGATGTAAATTCTGTAAATACTAGGAACAGGCATAAGTTTATCTATATAATATGCTTATACCAGTTACTCGATTCCAAAGAGTCAGTAATTTATTTATGGGGCAGTAAGCAAAAATTGTTTAGTAAGGGTTACAATACTAGTAAACAGTACATGATTGATAATAGCTCCTGGGATCATTCCCTACCTGCCTGGTGGTCGCTACCATGCTGTTTCTAAATGTTTTTATAACAATTGTATAAAGCTTCTTAAAAAATTCGCGCTGTGTTTCTTACTGGTTTTCCTAGGTCAGAGGTTTTTTACCGAGCCAATGGTAAAAGTAAAAAATGATTTTCAATAAGAAGTACATGTAATCTATTTATAATAAAAATGATTATATTCTATAGTACTTTGACGATCGATCGGTTAAAATATTTTTTTATTTACTTCCTTTTATCCCCACAAATGTATATCTATTATGTAGGGCGAGTGATTAAATGTACATAACATTTCAATATTGTCTATCTTGTGTAGTTTATGATGCTGATCTCGTCGCTGGTTTTGTTATCCTACGCCTGGCGTAAACGAGCTGGTTACACCGCCATCTGTTAAAAGCCATGAGATATTTTTGGAAAATCCCATGGCAGTCTTTTACGACACCCTCAGAGCAAAGTGTGTTGATACGCCACCACAATGACGCAAAAGTGTAGTGCATAATGCTCAATAATCTTCACGTCAGATTATGTCATCGAAGAACCATAATCGTTTACAAAAAAAAGTTGTGTTTTGTCAGGAACAATGTAAGTGAGGGAAAATAAATCACTATCGCTAATTTAAAGTGCCAAATGCAACTGAAATATATATATATAATGGCCTTTCAATCGCAATTATTAATTTATCATAATAATTTGACTTTAATAGAACAATAAATGGTTAGATTTTGGCGCATTACAGACAATAACTATCTCTAGTGTCCACAGCAGTGGCCGAGTTAAATGCATAGAATATACATAAATTATATGTGGGACGAATACGAGAAACGAATTGAGTGTATACGAGAGAAAGCGATAGAAATAGGCGACAGATTTTTCTTTTGATGGAGTTTGTGTACTGTTGTTAAAAGTAGACGTGTGTCGTGTGCGGTAATATTAAGAATTTGTCAATAAAGAAATCAATGTGATATATTAACTGTATTTCCACTATTCTACTCTCCTATAACATAATGCATTTAATATCGCATTTAAATTTTAATTTTTAGGTAAAATTGAATTCAATAAGAATCCGATTTTAGAAAATTGTGATGCAGTCAGCAGTCAAAATAATGAGTATTTTAATTATTACTGACGATTGTTAAAACTTTTTTACACTAGTTTCATTCACAGAATATCAAAATCTGAAATATGAAAAAACAGCAATTGTCGATTTTTAGGTCTGACTTTCTTATGTGACGGAGACGCCGTGATTCAGACATTACAAAGAAGCCTACTTCCGAATTAACGGATTATCCGGAAGTTATCAACGTGGTTGGAAGTTGGTCACGAGGACGTCAGTAAGGTGTGGCAACGCAAGAGTAGAGCGCTGTGATATAATTTGTTCAAAATTCAGTACCGGCACATCAAAGAAAATATTATAAACGAAGATTTATGCACAAATATTCTGAATGTGGCGGATTTTCTCTATTTTATATTAAAAAAAATAATCATTAACCATAAAATGATATTTAAAAATAATATTAAGTATATAAATATACAAGTGAGATAAAATAATTAAATAACGTAAATGGTTTAATGTTGCACAACGTAGTATTAAATTTTTATGAATATCATGTAAAAAGTGAAAACTCACGGAAAGTCACGTTCATTGTATACAAAATGTTGCATTAAGTTTTTGTAAAAAGAAAGTGTGATAATTTATTTAAAAAGGTACACAAGAACATACCTTGAATCACGTATCTAAATGAACGTTACTTAATGTTAAGCTTGATAACAACGTCAACCGTGTCGCCTCCTTCACCCCGTATTCATATCCAACGTCATCTAACGTGAAGTGGGAAAACGTGCTTAGTAATAAGAAACATGTTATTCATTAGTGTATATAAGAAAATTTTATTAACGCCGACAACGCCTGCTGGATATGTGCGCATGCGCTTGCATTTTCATTTTCACGCATACCTTTGAGCCAACCAAATAGAATAATGAACTAGCCCTGTGACGCTGATCGCTATTTTGTATGAAATGTATACAAAAATAATATGTATAACTTTCCTTTTATGTTTAAGCTATATTTTTAAGTTTAAATATCTATTTGAAACATAACTTACAAATTGGTATAATTTTCGACATAACGTGGTATAAGCTTTTCATTGTCCTCTAAGATTATTCCACGATCTCCAACAAAGGCGAATTGAAAACACGCACCACATATTTCTTTAATTCAGTTTTGACGCTATTTTCAGTTTTAGGCGATTATAAATTCGGTGTAGTATTTCCATATAACAAATATCTATATGTATATATATATATATATATATATATATATATATATATATATATATATATATATATATATATATACATATATATACCTATGCCAGTAGTTGTTGGGAGCACTGCTCGAAGATGTCGCCGAGTATGTTCACCCGGACAAATAGGCTGACTAGGAAAGACTAATTTCGACCGAGAGGCCAATCGACGGATTCAACTCGACTGGGCAGCGTTCGGGAGATTACGACACATCTCGTCAGGTATACCTCATAACTTGAAAACAAGATTATACAACCAGTGCGTGTTGCTAGTGATGACATATGGATCTGAGATGTGGTCCTTCCTACACTACTGGTCGTATGTCGTTTCTCTGCGTGATAAACTTTGAAGTAAGGATATCCGCAGTAGGATCAGAGTAACCGACATAGCCCAACGGATTATGTATGCTAAAGTGACAATGGATGGCAATATAGCTCGAAGAACCGACAACCGATTTGGAAGAACGGTTCTCGTATGGCAACCTTGTACCAATACGAGTAAGATTGAGTTTTGTTTAAGTATTTTTACAATTTAATTTGTAACGCTAATAAAACTAAGGTTCTGGTATTTGAAAGGGACGAAGAGAAAACGAAGTGTGAAATACGGGTAAATCAGGAATGTCTAGAAATTGTATACTTGGGGAGTGCTTTTAGCCGGGATGGAAGATGTGATTTAGATGCGAACAGGCGTGTCGCTGCCGGGAACAAAGTCAATGGTGCCCTGACTGCGTTAGTCAAAAGGCAAGGCGTAGTGAAGAGTGCACGCCTTGCAATACATAACGCAGTGTTGGTACCGACTTTGTTATATGGCAGCGAAACCTGGGTATGCCAGAAGAAGCATAAAAGCAAGTTGAATGCAGTGGAGATGCGATCTCTTCGTAAAATGTGCGGCGTTACCATGGCCGACCGAAAGCGAAACGAAGAGATTCGCAATATGGCAGGTTTGAAAGATGACCTTATGACAAAAATTGATAAGGGCGTGCTTCGGTGGTTTGGGCACGTTGAGCGAATGAGTGAAGACCGAATGGTGAAGAAAATATATAGCGCGAAAATTAATATTAAAAGGTGTCGAGGTAGACCGAGACTAACTTTCGAAGACCATGTGAGCAAATTGTTCGAAGAGGGTAGGGTCAAAAGTACTCGGATACCTAGACGTGCATGTATGAAGAAGATAATGAATCTGAAAGAAGCGAAAGAGGTATGTAAGGATCGTGACACTTGGCGATCTGTTCTCTCTGGCTACCCCGTCAGGGATTGTGCGTGAAGATAAGTAGTAGTAATTTGAAAACTTATTAAATTTTCCGATATTTACTTGCATATTCGTATAAATTAACATTTATAAATTAAAATCAACTTAATTATATCTAAGTGTTGCTCACAATTTCTTCCGCGTAGCGTCGTTGTTTCTTTACTTATACTGAAAATTACTGTTTAGTAGCGGTGTAAGAATATCAACTACACCATGTGGTTGTCGTAAGAGGCGACAGAGGGAAACAAACCAGGGCATGGGCAGCAGCGTCTTCCTTAAAAACAGCCAAGCGTGGCGGCTAATATGACAAGTATCCCCTTTAAGTATCCCCAATCTATGGGGGGAAGCCTTTGTTAAGCAGTGGACTTTGATAAGCTGTAATGATAATAATGATGATGAAAAATTAACAAGAAGTAAATGTTGATTAATTGAAATGCTTCTCTTTATTAAGAATTCTATCTAGTTTGAGGCATTTTTAAATTAAATCATAAGTTTTCTAATATAATATTTGAATAGTTTAAAATTTTAGTTTTTCTTTCCGATTCCGATATTTACCTGGTAAAAAGCAGACCGGTTTTCAACTAAAGTTATAAGGTGAGCAGTGGTAGGAATTCAGAAGTATCGGGTTCAATAAGTATCTGCTAGTTAGCGTTTCTAATACCAAAACTAGAACTAAAACGAAAATCTAAATGAAAACCGTAAGGCACCATTATTTTACATGTATACTAGCTAAGCAAGTTCTAATTGTTTGAATTAATGATAGTTACAAAATTATATAATCCATGCAGAGGCATCATGTAGTTTAAACAGTTTTGTCTTATGTTACTATGTTACGATTAAAGTTAGGTATAACGATATAAATGTAAATGTAAACAAATTACACGACCACGAAAGCATCTGCCCTAGACTTAGTACCCGAAAACTTGTAAAATGGAATCGGTAAATTTTAAGACCGGTCCTAAAAACCGATACGTTAACCAAAAACAAAATTGGAATCACAGCGACAAGTGAATCCTTCATTAGAACCTACATGAAGAGACATAACGAAACTTGAAGCTTGTTTTCAATCTTTGTTATAGAAAACCACAACCAAATCGGTTTTTGGGTAATATGTTAACAAATGGACAAAAATTCAAACACTTTTTAAAAAAAATGGTATATAATCATAGGCTTTATCTTGTTGCAAGAGGTTTAAAGGAATTTAATGTATATACACGGTTTTTAACAGTTTAATATACATAGGCTAGCAACCCGCCTGTTTTAATTTTTTAATAGTTTTAATTTTTATGTGCGTCATTTATGTTAAAAAAAAATTCTGTCGATCGATTTAGAGTTTGTCGTTTTGATATTGATAGTTAATTATTACAATAAATAATAGTTTAAAAAAACACGCTTTTGTGGAAAACCCATTTAAAAATAGAAAATAGTTTTCAATAAGCTTAAAATAAGAAAATAGTGATTAACTTAAAAAAAATCATTTTATTGTAAAAAAGCGTGGAGTACTTTTATTTATTATTAAATTTAATCATATGGCTTAAATGAGAAACATTAATTTTACGTGGTAGAGATAGAGATAGAGAGCTATATTTCTGGTATAGTTGTAACACGAATGGGTCGGCTCGACCTGGGAAGGACCACGCTCTCACAGAATACCAACGCAAAATAGCAACTTAATGCTGCTGTGTTTCGTATGGTGAGTGTAGAGAACCGGAGTCCCTGTTTACTGGAAACGAGGCATTCCATCTTAGTCCTCACCGGTGACAGCGCATCTGCATTTTGATTCGTAATCGAGGATAAATGTAGATGTCTATGGGTCACAGCAACCACTTACCATCAGGTGGACTGTGTGCTCGTTTGTCACCCTTATCCTAAAAAAAATGAGAGACATTAATAATATCATCATAAATGAACGTCATTGGTTAGAGTTGTAATTTTATCGTGAAACATAATATTGATCCACGGCCATCGATATATAATAATATGTACTACGCACACATGTAACTCAATGTCCACGGCTAACAGATTTACCACCTTGAGCAATTTTAGCTTAAATTTCATCATTACTGCCAGTTATTACAGTATGTCTTCATAAACAATATTTAACAGCTGCCTTTCATTACACAAAACAAATATATTTTGTCTGGAAGTGACTCGCAAAAGCACCACAATTAGCTAAATATAATATAGTATAAAACAACGCTTAGGTCTAAGCCCGCAAAGTTGATTATTTGACCTTATGATTCGGTGATCGTTAAAAATGACAATTTTATGGAAAATCACAGTAATTTAAATTAGAAAGGTAGATTAGAATAGAATAGAATAATTTATATTCAATATAGATTATAGTACATAATACTTACATATTGAAAGTCATTTTGTACTTTTACCACTGGTTCGGAAAAAAATCTCCGTCCTGGGAAAAACCAACAAGAAACCCAGCGTGACTTTTTTTTAAAAAAGCACAATTTACAATATAATATTTTATACTATAGTTATGAAAACATTTAGAAACAGCATGGTAGTGATCACCTCATTTCCAGGGGTTATTATCAGTCATGTACTCTTTAGTAGTATAATAACCCTTACTAGACAATCTGCTTAATAATTTAAACCTTTTGATAGAAAAGGTCTGCATATTTTGTGGAACCATGTTTTAAAAGCGTATACATTGCCCCATGAAGGAATTACTAGCCCTTTGGATTTGTTGTTATAAGTAGTAGTCCTTACATATCAAATTGGCGTTTTGTACGGGAGGAATATAAAGTCAATTTTTTTTTTTGGAAAATATATTTAATTAATCGAAGTATGTACCGTTGTTATCTATGCACTTTTGCCATCTCATAGGTAGTTCATTGATCCCTTTACTAAAAACACCATGGGGGCGAAAAACAATAAACTCATTGAAGGCGGTTTGGACTGCCGCATCAGGGTTGAATCTTTTTCCTTGTAAGAAGTTGTCCAAATTCCGGAAAAAATGGTAATCTGTTAGAGCAAGGTCCGGGGAGTACGGTGGATGTCGCAGACATTCCAATTGTAGCTCATCTAACTTATCCAACCAAGTATATATTATATATACTTGGTTGTTTGTTGTGCAGTGTGTGGTCTTGCGTTGTCTTGAATAAGGCATACGAATAAACATAAATAAGACTTCTGGCTGCGTATACCCTTACTCGTCAAGGGCCATGGAGGTCCATGTAATCAAAGGCCGCAATTTAAAATTTGCAATGGTAACAGTCCACCTGAAATATGGTCTGTATGATTTTCCAACCCACCGATGTGATAAAAATTATCCGGTAATAAATAGGACTGTAGGCGAAATACTGTTAGCAACAAAAGTGTAGAACTTATTCATTGATGCGCTCAACAGAGTGCGACTTCCGAATCTGAAAATTCGGATGCCTCAATGACAACAAATCGAAATCGTTGCGTTTCAACTTAGCGAGCAAAAATAAGGCACATAACTCAAGCCTAGCTAAATATATTTTAAATATATATCTTTATATATAAAAATTACGTGTCACGTTGTTTGTCCGCGATGGACTCCTAAACTACTGAACTAATTTCAATGAAATTTTGCACACTGTGTGCATTTTGGTCCAACTTGAGAGATAGGATAGTTTTTATCCCGCTAAATGACCCTCAAAATTTTTTATTGCTAATTTAAAGATTTTTATAAGAAGGGTCGTTGGAAAGTGCAGAAAAAGTCTGCCTGGCGAGCTAGTAGATATATATATATATATTTAAATATAATTATAGTTTTTTTTGGGCACACCCAAGATTCAGAACAGATGAGCGTTATAATGGAAGGATTATTTCCGTTAACAACGTGCGAATACCTAAACGACACACCCTTAAGCTTTTTCACTAGCGTCGGCGAAAGCGAGTAGCGACACATGCGAATTTTCATTTACGCCTATATGACGTGAGTAGGTGTGAATTGGGGCTTCTGCGTCACTTGCTCTTGCTTCGCTCGAACTACATGCCGCTGAAGGCCCCAATTCTCTCCATTAGAGGTCTAAATTTTTAGTCTTAATTCTCGATCCGCTTTTTTTTATCTTTGCTCCATTTCTAATACCGTTTCAATCGGAATCTCAAATACAAATGGTTCAATAATATAACAACAAAATATGAAGGCTAATCTATTTCATCGTTAAAAATGCAAGGTGGTACAAATAAAAGGTACTTTAATAATAAGTACTAATTGTTAACGTGTGTGTGGCTATAGCAAACTCCTTTACTATAAATTTATTTTTGCTTTTTTGAAGCCTTGAAGATCGACGATTATTGTATTGCTATTCATGATATTTTCTTTGCTTTTGTGGATCTTGAGAAAGCATTTGATAAGGTTGTAAGGAAGAAAATGTGGGAACTGTTGCCGGGGTATGGTGTGGATGGTCGATTGCTAAGGGCTGTGCAGTCTCTTTACTGTGACTGTAAAGCCTGTGTGCGGGTAGGACATGACCTGTCACCCATGTTTGACGTCCAAACGGGCGTAAAGCAGGGTTGTGTCATGTCTTCCTGGCTGTTCATACTGTATCTCGACAGCTGTTTACAGAAGCTGAAAGATAGCTGTTTGGGTGTGAAATTGGGTGACATTAAAGTAAATTGTCTGTTGTATGCTGATGATGCAGTACTTATAGCACCATCAGAGGCAGAACTGCAGGCATTAGTCACGTGTATGAAAGAGGAATGTGAAACTAAAGGTCTCCGTTTGAATGCTAATAAAACTAAGGTTCTGGTATTTGAAAGGGACGAAGAGAGAACGAAGTGTGAAATATGGGTAAATCAGGAATGTCTAGAACAGGTAAATGAAATTGTATACTTGGGGAGTGCTTTTAGCCGGGATGGAAGATGTGATTTAGATGTGGACAGGCGTGTCGCTGCCGGGAACAAAGTCAATGGTGCCCTGACTGCGTTAGTCAAAAGGCAAGGCGTAGCGAAGAGTGCACGCCTTGCAATACATAACGCAGTGTTGGTACCGACTTTGTTATATGGCAGCGAAACCTGGGTATGCCAGAAGAAGCATAAAAGTAAGTTGAATGCAGTGGAGATGCGATCTCTTCGTAAAATGTGCGGCGTTACCATGGCCGACCGAAAGCGAAACGAAGAGATTCGCAATATGGCAGGTTTGAAAGATGACCTTATCACAAAAATTGATAAGGGCGTGCTTCGGTGGTTTGGGCACGTTGAGCGAATGAGTGAAGACCGAATGGTGAAGAAAATATATAGCGCGAAAGTTAATATTAAAAGGTGTCGAGGTAGACCGAGACTAACTTTCGAAGACCATGTGAGCAAATTGCTCGAAGAGGGTAGGGTCAAAAGTACTCGGATACCTAGACGTGCATGCATGAAGAAGATAATGAATCTGAAAGAAGCGAAAGAGGTTTGTAAGGATCGTGACACTTGGCGATCTGTTCTCTCTGGCTACCCCGTCAGGGATTGTGCGTGAAGATAAGTAAGTATGATATTTTCTTAACGATATTACTCAGTGGTTTGTATTCGAATATACAGTCGTTTAATATCAAGCAATAAGCGGTTGTCTGATGTGGTATTTCTTGGTCTGTCTCGATTTCTACTCTCACATCGATCGAAACTCTTAAAGTTTCGTGTTGTCTTGAACAATCAATTACAAATAATGGAGCCACATCTCTGAACTCCTTTAAACCCATCAAAAGCTCTGACCGGCGTCCATGATACGGCTATTGAAATCTCGCATACTGATCGTATAATAGAGTAAACTTATCTTCTGAAAAACTGACATTCAGCCCCTCATAAGGATAATATGATGAATTTAAAAATACTCTTACATCTCATACGTGACAATGATCAAACTCTGCCATTGATAATTTCGCGTTATGTTTGCGGTTGGTTTGCAAGGCAATGACCACAAATCGTGGTTTCTCTATTTGCGATGAAGTTTTTATAGACCAAGTATGTTTACGTGTTTTGGGTAGCAATGGATATTCATATAAGTCCCAGGAACAGAATGCCAATGGAATAGCTCTATCTTTCTCTAAAAGTTTTAATAGGCTGATTCTTTCACGATCTGATACTTTGATGTGTGGAACTCGCCAAACTATTTTATTTATTATAATATCTTCTACAACTTCACCTGTATTTAACTTGATCGCATTAAGATTTATATTACTTCGTAATAATACTAACTCATGTTTTCAATTAATTATATTTTTTTCATAATCTTCTGCAAATCCTAATATCTTGGTCAATGGTATAGATGCGGAAAACACTCCACCACTATGTTGCTTGTTCCGCCAGTTGACCAGCCCCAAACTCGAGCACATTTGGATTAATTTTCATTTAAGGATAGATAAGATTTTATTGTAGTAGCGACACCAGTATTCTTAATTTTATCTATTTCTACTCCATTAAGTTCATATCGTATGTCTTGAAAAAGAAATAGCACGGGATTATTGACAAAATATACGTTTGATACCTTTTCTTTTGTGGTGCTGTTATAAACGTTCACCTTTCCTTCGATATATAAACTACTGAGTGAAGGTAGTACGTACAGGTCTTGTTGATTAATAGGAATACGTATTTCATCATTCTTGTTAAAACTCATAACATATGGTTTGTATAAATGATACTCAAAACTTTCAATGCTGTTATCGTATGATGTTTGTTGAGATATGTTTAAAATATTCATTTTATCAAGCTAACTAGCTTAAGAAATTCTTCGTTAGACTTGGTAAGCTTCTTTTTTAGCTAAAGAGGTGTGCCTATATGAGATCTTCTTTTAAAACTGGCTTGAATACACGAAATAGACGTGCTTTTATTGAAATTTATCTTTTTTTTTTCGGAAATGTAAATACAGTTGTACTTCTTCACCTCGTAAATTTATCTCTTTATTCTCAGCGTTCAATAACTTTATATTGATAGCACTTATGGAACTTTGGTTAACAGGAAAATAAATCAAGTTTCTGGGTATTTCAATCATTCGATAACCAGGTGGTACATTAGGTGCAAATTCAAAAATTATATGGCTTGCTTTCCCGTTGACAAATGAACCACTAACTACATCGCATTCAATCCGCACGATGGTCGATAAAATACTGACAGGATACTTTGATTCAGTACTTATATTTGCTTTTATTGTTTCCATACCCAAGCCTAAAATTTTACCCAGTGATTCGCTTCTATTAAAGTGCACATCTTCAGAGCAAAAAATATTTGTTTTCAATGTATTATGGTTACAAGTTAGTTTTAGCACAGTGTTCTTAATATTATTTTTTAGATAATCACAAATATCTAGAAGCTCGTAAGACCCTTCAGGAATTTCGATCATTTCTTTTTCACCATAATAAAATTTATTGTTTCTTTCCGTATCTTAGGCTTCGGTCCATGACGTATCTAAGACTTTTGAGACTTCTTGATGTTTGACATAACTAAAATCGCATTTGAATCATTAACGTTGATAGGTTTGAATTTTGTAATGCGATGTAATGTATTATTGTACCGCTTTACAACAAAATCTAAATTATTTTTGAACTATTGAAATCGTCCGCATAGACTGAATATTTTGTAAAGGTGAGTTTTTAAAGTTCTTATTACTCGTTCTACAATGGAGGCCTTTTTAACAGAGTACGTGGAATAATGATTTATATTATAATTTTTCATTAAATTCTTAAAAGAATCATTATAAAACTCTGTACCAAGCTCTGTTTGTAAATTTTTAGGTTTTCGTCTTGATTCGGATAATAAACTTTGCATCGCATTTTTGACACAATTTTATGTTTCGTTTTCAATGTTCTAACCCATACGTATTTTGATAGAGCATCGATTACTACTAGAACATATTTATATCCTTTATTAAACGTGGAATATTTTTGAAAATCAATCAGGTCAGCTTGCCATTCCTTTAATAATCGTATGTTGATGAGAAACATTTCTTCTTGTTGCTTTGTGAAGCTCATTGACTATATCTTGTCATTTTGGGCAGGTTTTGATGCAATCATGAGGTCGATTTGACATGATTTCTTTTTTAGTGTAATACATTGTCCTGAAATTGATAGTAGTCAATTTTTCTAAATTGTTAAAGTACTTTTGACATTATCGTGAATTGTTTTCATTTCATTTTTAAGTTCTTGAACACATTTATCCACATATTCTTTATTCACGGCCTCATCGTCTTTTTCAGGAGTTTGCAGTCCTTTTAATCTTGTTGATTTCAAATCAAAATCACCAGCGTCTGTTCTTACTAAAGCGTCACTGAGAATATCAGAGCATTCAGATAGTCGTAAACGCTTATGAATATGATGACCAAATTTGTCTATATTCATAGCCCTCTTATCGGCTTCTGTAATGATGGTACTGCGTAATCCTTCTGTAGGCAGTTTAATAAATTTAATGTCTTTTATGATACCAGATTCATGCAATTCTTCCACTATTGCATAAAATTCATTGTAAGCCCCTGTGTTACCAGCTGCCCATGATCCAAGTAGTAATTTTAATCGTTCTACTAACTCGTTTGGATCGTTCCAGTAAACCAAATCAGTATCTTCTTTAACTTCTTTTAAAATATCAACTTCTTCTCCCTTTGGAAGACTTTCTGCACTTCTTTTATGATTTCTCGACTGCTTAAGCAATGGTTTGATCACTTGCATATACTTAAATCCTTTGTTACTGTTAATCGGTTCGAATGGATCATAATAACGTTTGTGTGCATTAGTATGCAAAAGTAACAATTTATAATTTTATATGTCTTCCTCTGTCACAATATCTAAATTTGGTAGCTTTTTAAACAATAACTCTTTTAAGCCTGGAGTTTTATTCAAACTATGATTTCCAATTTTTAAGATGTGATCATTATCATAGACACGAAATAGGCCGAGCATTAGTTTCCCACGTTCATTTCTGACACCATAAGGCACATCTTTTAGTAATTCAGATGACATAGTCCATGATAATGAATCATTTGCAATACTTGGTGTTGATTGATGTGATTTAAACGAAATTTTATTCGCGTCATTATCATCCGCAGGAAGCGAGTGAGTAAGGGTTTTTTGGGATGTTGTATAAATATTGTTATCTGAGTTTTCTTCATTATTAACAGGATCTTCAAACACATCACTTGAAGAAATCGATGACTCACTTGTGCTGTACTTAGGTTTTTAATAAGGTGAGCTTGGTCTGTATCTTCATTTAAATGGTGTTTTTCTTCAGTATTTCTAGTAAGCATATTAAGTGGATCAACGATAGGCTTAAATATTGTTTCCAAATTAATAGAATCAGGCGTTACTTTGCGGAAATCCATTATATAAAAGCTTTTAGAAAAAAAAAATTACTTCGCAAATATCCGCGTTATAAAATAAAATGATGTGTCTTACCTAGTATGAAGAGCACCTCCCACCCTCCCTCAATTGCGTGCACTATCCCCGTCACCACTAATCCCAGCACCATTCCCATCACCACTAATCCCAGCACCGCTACTCCCAACACCACTACACTAGGCAAGACACACCACTGACGACAATACGATACGTGTTTCGCCTCTACACGAGGCATCCTCAGGTGATATAGACTCTACGGTGGCTAACCGCTAAGTGAGTGGCAAGCCAAAACAGCTGCCTCGTGTAGAGGCTCGGTTCGCAAAGCACTGCTCTCCCTGGACATCCAGAAGTCTAACGCGTCTTTTCCGGTACTCCTACTCCCAAGGCGTAGTCCCGAATTCATGGAAGACAGCTTTTGTCCACCCGATCCCTAAAAAAGGCGACCGCTCAGACCCATCCAACTATAGGCCTATTGCGATCACCTCCTTGTTCTCCAAAATAATGGAATCCATTATTAACTGTCAGCTCATCCGGTACCTTGAGGATCACCAGCTGATTAGTGACCGCCAATACGGTTTTCGTCGTGGTCGATCAGCTGGTGATCTTCTGGTCTACCTGACCCATAGATGGGCGGAGGCAGTAGAGTCCAAGGGGGAGGCGTTGGCCGTTAGTCTGGACATTGCGAAGGCCTTCGATCGGGTTTGGCACAAAGCGCTTCTTTCGAAGCTCCCTTCCTATGGCCTTCCCGAGAAATTGTGCAATTGGATCACCAGCTTCCTTGCAGATCGGAGCATCAAGGTCGTTGTAGACGGTGCATGCTCTGACTACAAGCCTATTAACGCTGGTGTTCCACAAGGCTGTGTGCTATCACCAACGCTGTTTTTTCTGCATATCAATGATATGTTGCTAACTGGTAACATTCATTGCTATGCGGATGACAGCACTGGTGATGGTCTATACACCGGCCGTGCCAATATTTCTCGGGAAAACGTCGCTGAGTACCGGAACAAACTTGTGTGTGAAGTCGAGTCTTTGCTGAACAAAGTCTCGGATTGGGGGCGACTAAATCTAGTCCAATTTAATCCTCAGAAGACACAAGTTTGCGCGTTTACCGCTAAAAGGAACCCCTTTGTCGTATCTCCTCAGTTTCAAGGCACTCCCCTTCTTGCCTCAGCCAGTATCGGTATCCTCGGAGTCGACATATCGAGTGACGTGCAGTTTCGTGGTCACTTGGAAGGCAAGGCCAAATTGGCCTCTAAAAAGCTTGGCGTGCTCAGCAGAGCGGGACAGTATTTCATGCCGGCACACCGCCTGCTACTTTACAAGGCGCAAGTTCGGCCTCACATGGAATACTGTTCCCATCTCTGAGCAGGGGCTCCCCAGTGCCAGCTCCTTCCACTTGACCGCATCCAACGCAGAGCGGTTTGAATTGTCGACGACCGAGCCCTTTCCGATCGGCTCGATTTATTGGCACTGCGAAGAGATGTTGCATCCCTTTGCATTTTCTTTCGCATCTACCATGGGGAGTGCTCTGAGGAATTGTTCGGGTTAATCCCAGCCGCCAAATTTCACGAACGCACATCGCGGCAGAACTCCCGATACCATCCACACCATCTGGATGATTGGCGGTCCACCACTGTGCGATTTAGAAGATGTTTTCTTCCTCGCACGACCTCCTTGTGGAATCGATTACCATCAGCGATTTTTCCGGACCGATACGACTTAGGGACCTTCAAGAAAAGAGCGTACTCCTTTTTAAAAGGCCGACAACGCATCTGCGATTCCCCTGGTGTTGCAGTTGTTCATGGGCGGCGGTAGTCACTTACCATCAGGTGAGCCGCATGCTCGTTTGCCCCCTCTCCTATAAAAAAAAAAACGTGTCGTATTGTCGTCAGTGGTGTGTTTTGCCTAGTGTAGTGGTGTTGGGAGTAGCGGTGCTGGGATTAGTGGTGACGGAGATAGTGCACGCAATTGAGGGAGGGCGGGAGGTGGTCTTCATACTAGGTAAGACAAATCATTTTATTTTATAACGCGGATATTTGCGAAGTAAAAAAAAATTCTAAAAGCTTTTATTGTTTCCAAAGCCAGACTGTTTGTATTTTTTGCATCTTTTATCATTTCTACCTTTCTTTTTACAGCTACAACAGATTTTACAATTTGTTTCTTGAGGTCTCGCTCCATTGTAAAGGAATTGTACTATGTTTGACTACTCAGCAGAAACTGATTGCTTTGTGACATAGCAGCTATTTAAACGTTAGTCTAAAATTATGTTATGTATTTATGTAATTATGTTGTGTATGTTAATTAGGTAATTATGAATGTATCAAACTTCATTCTCTAACAGCCTTTATTTCGTTCATAGTCTTTATTTATAACATTATAATTGGAAGGATACCGCGTTGTGCAAGTGACCGGAGGTGGCGAGACAAGAAAAGAAAACTTATCTGTAGCTGGATGCCAACGAAGGCCTATTTTTTTTTAATAATATCATCATCATCATCATCAAATGATACCAAGTTTTGTTAACGATGTGATGTTGGCATAAGTTATAAAAACTCCTTACAGTTACTTGTCTTCTTAATCAATTCGAATCCACCTCGGCAAAACATTTGAATTAATTGAGTGGCGAATCGACTGCGTTATTGACGCAAGGGACGCATGAAACGAAGTAATCCATATAAATATCCCTTTCTACTACAGAAGCAGCAAGGAGATAGGACTCCCTTTCGTCAGCGGCTAAGTGGCGTAAACTGCGAGTCGCGAGGAAAAAAGAAGAGCGTAATCCGAATGTAAGCCCTGTTGCCTCAGCCAGTATCGGAATCCTCGGCATCGACACATCGAGTAACATACAGTTTCGTGGTCACTTGGAAGACAAGGCCAAATTGGCCTCTAAAAAGGTTGGAGTGCTCAGCAGAGCGAGACAGTATTTCATGCCGGCACACCGCCTGCAACTTTAAAAGGCGAAGGTTCGGCCTCACATGGAATACTGTTACCATCTCTGGGCTGGGGCTCCCCAGTGCCAGGTCCTTCCACTTGACCGCATCGAGCGCAGAGCGACTCGAATCGTCGACGACCGAGTCCTTTCCGATCAGCTCGATTCACTGGCGCTGCGAAGAGATGTTGCATCTCTTTGCGTATTTTATCGTAGTTACTTGTTTGAACGCCGTCAGTGCATTTGTATTGAAGACACTTATTCTTCGTGGTGTTCTCTGGATGCAGGCGTACCACAAGGTGGCGTGTTGTCTCCTCTCCTCTTTTCAATATTCATACGCTCTATCACTTCAGGAATGATTTCTCTCATCATCTTTATGCAGACGATCTCCAAATATATTCTCAAACATGTATCAATAATCTTTCATCTGCCGTGCTATCCACAAATCTTGATCTAGCTATTCTTTCAGAATTTTGCACATCTTATGGAATTAAGGTTAACTCTAGTAAAACACAGGTAATAGTGATAGGTAGTAACAAACTACTACAAAAAATTACTTGACATACGCTGTCTTTCATTTGTTTTGAGAATTCTGCTATTCCTTACAGTAAGGTTGTAAAAAATCTAGTTCTAATAGTCAGTACAATATTTTAGGCACCACAAATTGAACAGATAAGTAAGAAAATGTTTGCAGCTTGTGGATGTCTCAAAAGACTTCGAAATTTCTTGCCCATTACTACCAAAATTGCATTAGCACATTCTATTTACGCTACGTTTGCCAGCTATAAACCACGGCATTTTTTGTTCCTACAAACTCATCATGGCTGTCTAAGCCTTTTAGGTACTACTTTTAACTTTTACGCAATCTTACACACTTACACGCCCCTTCAGTAATTTTACTAAATTAAACCCAGGATGCAAATCATAGGGCTGAAAGGATACATCATTCAAATATACATATTTACACTGATTAACTATTGTGCTCATTTTCTTCTCGTCATCTCGAGGGTAATAGCTGAAAATCAGTGTTTGCTCTCTGAGCAATATTAATCGCAGAGCTAGGACCTATTTGTCAAACTGCAACACACATGTACATTTAGATTTTAAGTTTTTGTAAATTATTTTCTTCGTAATATGTTACTTTGTACTTAGTTTAGTCACTGAATTTACGTGTGTGATTGGAGAAACAAATAAATACTTTATCTAACTATCTATATTGTTGCCTATTTTAGACTATGCTGATATATGCTACACTGATATTACCATGGAGCAATAAAACAAGCTTGAGCGTCTTCAAAATCTTTCCATTCGGTTCACATTTGGTTTACGCAAATATGACCATGTATCCCAATTTCGGAATCAACTCAAGTGGCTACCAATTCACCTTCGCCGGAATGTTCATTTACTTTCTTTACTTTTTTGTGTTCTGTTTGATCCGAAATCTCCAAGGTACCTTAAGGAACAATTTCACTATTGCTTGACTTTGAATACTCCTTGCAGCGTTGCAACTTCTTTTTATAATAAGTCATTTTATATTTCACAAGCAACCCGACTCTGAAATTCATTACCACTTAACATCCAGCAAGCGCAATCTTTACAGACTTTCAAAAACAACTGAAGGAGTATTATTTGAATTTCTCGTCATAATGATAAAACATATTTATTTCCTCTTTTTATCAATACTTGATTTTTTGTTTAATTTTCTCTGCATATACATGTATATAGTTATGCAAAGAAAATTAAACAATGAAACTATTATAATTAATAAATAAACAAATTATGTTAATATAATACTATATTAATAATTATATTATATATATTTCACATATTAAATATTTATATAAATCTTATTTAATTATAGGTTTTTGTCCTTAGTTTTATTTTTCATTGCACGTTGCACCTATCCGTCAAAATATATTACACTGTCCTTTTTACATTCGGAGGCTTTAACTAGCCTGAATGACCTTGACGAAACGGCGATCGCAGAGATTTTAGCTGATGTCAACACCGTCTAGCAACTACGTTCTGTATTACTTATAAAAGTGCAAAGATTAATAGACTGCAGAGATGACAATTATATAAGTGACATACTGCCTGTTATGCTTGCGCATCACTGAGAATTATGTCGCGGTTACGCATCTCATTGAAGATGCGTAACCACGGTGTGGTGCTGTAGCTTTGTCCGGTAGGCATCACGAGCTATCAAGTGTTCAAGTTTCAAGTACGTAAGAATTTTTATTATATATGTTAAATCATATTTATTTGTGTCGTGTTAAAAATATGTCGTCAAAGCGTTCGCTGTAAATTTTCCCGGGTTTGATCCCCGACAGCACGAATGAAATTTGTAATTGCAATTTTCATCAACACGCATTGGGGAAGCACGGCGGGCATTTCCTTGCCCTAAAACCCTCTCAGAAATAAAAAAGAGTCCTGTGCCCAGTAGAGGGACTTGTATAGCCTATTACTTTACTTTGTAGCAATATTCATATTCGTTTCAGATATAGAAGGGTACCTTATGCTGACAAAAATATCATGTGGAGGCGACGAAAACATAAAACATCTTTGTACCTAGATAAAACGTTTGAAAAATTGTCAGTCCATGTCATACGCCACATTTTCTATAGAGCGTAGAACATTGCAGATAGGGCAAAATAAAAATAATCCAATATATTATGGGAACTATTTATTAATATTATTATATACATTTATAGGTATTTATAATAAAAATAATAAACAAGCTGCAAGGTTCAACTAATAATGTTTTTTGTAAACACAATCGTAAAATTTCTGTTTTAATTTTTACCAATGGTTAATTGATGAAACGTAGTCAAGATCACTTCATATAAAATATATTTAATTAAAATTGACACGTGACCTATTTGGCCTTCTCCTTACAACTCGGCGGAAATTTGAAAAGAAATTTTGTCTATTCACACAAGTATTGTTTACAACTGGCGTGGTTTCGAAAAGCGTGATTAAGTGTCAGCGGTATATAATCAATTAAATACTGAACTTTATTGAAATTTATTTTTTTGTTTATTTTTGTTATATCTTCTTAAAAACTGACGCCATCTCACTATTTTATTATTTTTTTTTGTAACGCATAAGGTTAAGTTAGACTAAGTTAGATTAACTTGGATAAGTTTATAATTTTTTTTAATTTTATCACAAAATTTCCGCAATAAATTATTACCCTTTCTACAGTGATTCTCTCCTCTTAGTTTCGGCGTGACTGTAGGATGTTATAGTGAGTCACCGTCAGTTACTAAGCGGCCATAAATCATTATATGTATGTATAGACATACATATATACATTTTTTGATTTTAATATTTATGTTTTTTGAATTTTGATTGATTTTTTGAGACCTGGTAAAATTATTTTTTTCCATACCAATTGATGGGCCTGAGTATAATGCCAGTTATGCTCTTTGGCTGAAGTTATTTTTTATTTTATGCTCAATTGCAGACAAAACAATATTAATTGCGCATTTCTAAAACAAAATTTTACCTCTTCTCCTTCTAATAATAGCTCCTGCACCTAACACGGCGGAATAGTTATTATTATCTATAAGATGATTTGCGAAAACAGTTTTTGTTAACAGTTATGAGTGTAACATTTTATCAGCTGCTTTGTTTATAGTGCCTTGAGCAACACTTTGCCGGTTTCTGTACAGAAAATGATGCTGGTTTTGCCAATACGGATGGCCCCTACCATTGAATATTATACCCGCTATGTTACACTTATTTACATAGAAACTTTAATTATCATTTGCATAAAATTCTAAATAGCACTTTTTACACAAGAAAGTAAACTTTTAGATCAGTCCATTTTGTTTTTCACTAATTAAGTAAAAAGTAAAACAAACCAATAGGGCCGGGAATTAAAATTTCTTGCAACTTTTTATAGAAAAGCATGACCTTATCATAATATAAAAGTCAATAATTTAGCCATGTGATAAAACTTTTAGGTGTGCCAGTCAAACATTAATGATGATATTCGGATCATTATACTGGAAATAGTCTTTTAAATATTTTGTAGTACAATTGATAATCTTCAGTATGATTGACCGTGTATATGACTTTTATAAGTCTATGTTATTTTTGATGAAAATTATTATTGCAGATAAAAGTCCTTTCACATTTATTTTAGTCTCGAATTAAATCAATCAAAATGAAAATAATAACATTGGCTCTTTATAACTGATCTTTAAATGTAAAACACTGACTTGAAATTATATAATTATTAGCATTTTTTTAATTCATTGAACTTTTTTAAGATTTTGTTGAAACTCTACTGGTAAAAAAAAACAAATATATATATTATAGTTCTTAATGAAAATAATGTATGCGCGTTAAGAATTTCTAATGTAATTCTTGGTGTAAAGCTAAGACGTGATAATAACTGTAAACAATAGAATAACAAAATAATGAAAACATTTACATTTACATACAAAATATTTACAAAAATACTTGCTTTATGACCTAATAAATATTATTTGACCGTAATAAAATAAAACAAGGTAGTCTTGGGCATGAAAGTAAAAATAAATATCTTCGATTATTTTTGCAATATCTAACAGCCGGATCAGCGGGCGATTCTGATCCATCTAAAGATGCTAAATTTCAGCAAGCACTGTCAAATTCAATAGGAGTGACAGAAAAACGGTTCTTGATATAGAAAAGTAAATATAATGATTTAACCTATAGAGTAAAATCACTTTATTACAAATCAAAATAGCCCAATAGCTTTATTAACATGAGACATAATTGTACGAGTGCTTACAATACTTAACATTATTTTACTGAAATCTCAGAAAGTTTTTTTTTAAATAGCATAAGGATGACAAACGAGCACACAGTCCACCTGATGGTAAGTGGTTGCTACGGCCCATACACATCTACATCTATTCTCGATTACGTATCAAAATGTAGATGCGTTGTCACCCGTGAGGACTAAGATGTAATGCCTCGTTTCCAGTAAAAAGATTCTCCGGTTCTCTACAGTCACCATACGAAACACAGCAGGGTTAAACTGCTATTTTACATGTTATTCCGTGAGAGCGTGGCCCTTCCCCGGTCGAGCCGACCCATTCGTGCTACAACTATACCTAATAAATATAGCTGTAGCATGGCTCTACCACGTAAAAAAAATTGACGTTGAAAATTTAAGTATTTTTAGAAGCAACTTTGCAATTATTTTCTATTGAGTTAATTTTTGTGGAATCGTGTTTTGCAAACCGCCACCTAAAATACGTACAATTTTTTTTCGATAATGACGTGAAATTACAAAACGATCCCCATTCATTACCTCGGATTTCAGAGATAATGGAAGATATAATATTATATTATTACTGTTCCGTGTGAGGCAACATTTATACTTATATACATATTCTCATCATATTTTATGGTTGGTTAGAAAAATTATATCTAAATGCAAACTTTCACAGGGTAATTTTTTTTTTACTATTTTTACCCAGCAAGTAGTAAAGGAACTACAATCCCATCGGTAAGTGGTTATGTAGTCTAAGATGGTGAATAGCCCATTGCCATTTCACTGTAATATTCCGTTGAGCTATGTCAGTTACTCTGATTCTCATGCAAATATCTTCATTTCTAAGTTTATCACGTAGAGAAACCCCTCTCCAATTTAAAATTTTAACATTTTTTAGATGATAGTTTGTCTAACATAAAAAAACTATAAACCCAAGAATGTCTTTATATAGTTATTTATTCTTAGGTAAGCACCATTCTTTTATTTATTTAAATTGTTTGATTTAATTTGATAACAGTGTACCTAAATGTAAGTATCTGTATCTTTATTTCTTTCCCCAATAATATTTTATAAAGTCATACTTATAAAAACAGCGTTTTATTGTAATACATAATTATAAAATTCATTATCAACTAATTAATAAAAATATGCAACAATAAAATTACATAGGTATTAAAAACGATCGAAATCTAAGTAACGAGAGCATGTTCGTCGTTCCACATCTAAATTATATAAAAATGCATTTTTCAATTTCACTAATCAACATCGCCGCAAAAATTTCTTCTTCTTGGGCACTTTAAAAATTCATTTATTTATAAAATAATATTTACAATTACCAGTGTACAGATATTAACTAAATTAAGTATTTCTAGTCATAAAAATATTTATAATTGAGTATAAACTTTTAAAAAACTAATATATATTTGAACGAAGTCGCTCCAACACCGACGTGCGGTCCACCCTCGACGATGTCCGAAAACGGACCATAGATAAATATATATGTATGAAACGGACTGTGAGACTGTGACAGTGCTTACATGGCGACGGAGCATGCGCGCTCGTGTAAATATATTCAATTTCAGGGAAAAATGATATATTCTCTTATAAAACGGGTAATAAAAATAAAACTCTCAATTAAAAATATTAATATTTTTAAGACCTTTTTTTTAGTGTAAGAACTATATAAAAAGCTTGTGCCGTTTTGGAGAAATTTTGCAAAATATGACAAAGATAGGTACTCTTTGGGGATTTTTTTTCTAATAAGGGGTTGACAAAAATACAATTTTGTTAAATTAAAAACATTTAGCAAATCTTCTTCTGTTACCTTGTATTTATTCTTTGTGGATTAAATGAACAGTTATTGAGATTTTTTTAATTAAATATCCTAGATTTAGGCATTTCAACCACTGTTAAGGCCTTAAAGCGATATGTCCACCGTTTTTAGTTCATAAGTTTTCCTTAATTGTAACCACTTTGTATAAATGCAATAAAGAATTATCTATAGAGATATATAGATACTCGTATCCGACAACACCATCCGTCGGTGAAGTATGTACTGTGTAATAAAAAACGTACAAGCTTATGTAAAATTTTACTTAGAGAGAACTCATTAGTGAGAGTTATATAAAGACATAAAAGAAACGAAAAAACAGCTGCAAAGCTCATGACATTGTTTGCATCCGGCCATCAACTTGCTTGTAATTAGTAACACCCACACGCCAAATAAATTTAAATAACCGCTTTTATTTTTCAATTACATGAGTAGACAAAATGAGTAATTAGTTAAGTAATTTATTACCCCACATTGTAGATAATAAATAATTACATTAAGTCGCTGATATAATTAGAAAGCTTAGAGAGTAGCTTGTAAAAAAGCTCGTGTTCACGAACTTTTACTACTAATAAAGGAGGATGTTTGCGTTATTGTTTGATGAAAATATCCTTTTTTATGCGAACCCGATCCTATTATTCGGCTAACGAAGCACAGTATCCCTTGATTATTAAAACGAACTTGGAACCACCCACGCCACCTCCCGGGTGTTAATTGGGCCCCCGTAGACAATACTAATAAGGCCCGTCCGCGCCTCTATCTGTCTAATTAAACGCGAAACTTGAGAGTAGCACCCTCTGCGAAGAGGGCCTGTTTGCCGAGCCTCCTGAATACACTGTAATAATACCGGCTAAGCGTGTTTGAGTGGCTCTTTTTCGGATCTCTGTAAACCCGCGTTTAATTAGCAGTATTATGCGTCTGAGTGTCGACTCCCGACTTGTTTAATTAAGCTAAGTCAGTAACAACAATCCATTAACGCTATTATTGTTGGTATTGCTTTGATTATTACTGAATGCTGTTAAGATTTTGATACTAACCGGATTAATAAACAAATATTTTAGTAAATATTTTACACGACTAACAACAAGATATTTTGACCGAGACAAATTTACGATTTTCGTTTCCCGGCCAAATAACCCTAGTGTCTCGAAGCACTTTACTCACTCGATCCTAATTACAGATAGCGACTGAAGAGTCCCGACTCATCTCATTCGCTTCACTTGAAAGCCTGAGTGGCCTGTCCTTGTGACAAATCTACATGCGACAAAGGCCGTCTTGCATGAACTTATTATCATTTTGTATATTTATCCTTTACACTAGTCGATTATTTTACGTGAAAAAGATAACTCAATCTGCGTATTACCTAGCATATCCCCTTTTAAGTTCATTGATAGACATGTTTTTTTTTAAATGGCCTTGCATGCAATTCTTGGAACATTAGCACATCAGTTACCCTTTACGCTAGATAAATTGTGATCGAAAAGGCTATATCCCTCTCACTAATAATCTTGTGCCCTATCATTCAGCTATTATTAAAAAAAAAAATTATGGGTATATTATCCACCATTAATCGGTCGCTGATCCGTTGTCAGTCATCGTAATGAAATCATTTAATTCCTCAAAATATATTAAATAAATAAACTTTTAATAAAAGGTAAAACTCGGTTTCAAAAAGTAAAAAATAATAAAATATTTTTTACCTTTTTGAGTGGACTAAGGAATATCACAAGTCCAAGGCTGTCTATTTGTAAACTGTGTTCAAGATTTTAGAAATTTTTTTTACTGGCTTTACGGCTCTGGGTTCTGGGCTTTTGTACCAAAAAGCCCTGAAGCCATGCCAGAAATATACATTTATAGTATGCAAATATATAATAGAGATACAATAATCTAAAACAAGACACATCAAAACCTTCTGACTAAAATAAAAAGATACAACGAATAAACAACATCGTCGTTTTTTTGAACTCGGTTAATAAATAAGCCATAATTTTATTTGTTACCGTTACGTTTTAAAACATGTGAATATGCTTTTGTTATACTAAGACAGTGTAATTTACCATCTAAGACTTCATCATCACTTACCACAAGGTAGGATTGTCGATAAGCACTGGCTTATAATAAGTTAAAATAATATCTACATCTTTATAGTCGCATTTAGATAAATGTCATATTAGACTTTCATATTTTTTTATATGCAACAAAAGAGTTGACAAACATTTTAAGGCACTATATAATTAGTTAATTGGTTCCTAAATATTTACAGGCAGTTTACAAGTATTGATTTAAACATAGCAGCCTTAATGACTTAAACAGACTTTCAACGCAACAAGCCATTGTAATTGTAATTACTTTCCAATGCGGACAAAAGTCATAAAGAGAGTTTAGGAAACTAACTCGGGGTTGTCTCGTGATGCTTAAACGAAATTTCGGATTTTACTCCCTAATTAAGTAACTTAATATGCTCCCGATTGATTCTACTCCCGATTTAATTAATGCAAACCTTTAATGAGCATTAGCATGACCACCATTAATGTAATTACAATGTCAGAAATTATTTAAACTCTCCGTGTTTATAATATCTACGCTCTATTTATACAATTTTAATGAAGATTTGAGGCCTTAATTGTATCGTAATAAATCTTACAAGTGGAACAATTTTAATATACAAATTTCAAGCTTTAACATTATGACATGTCACTAATGCAGAAGGAACTTGAAGAGATACCAAAAGATAGTTTAGTAACAAAATGTTAAAAGCAGTGCAATTAAATTCAAGTTTGTGTCGGATTCATCGTCGGTTTCTATTGTTCAATGATCCTTAAGAACTAAGGACATGGACTAGGACTAAATGTAGAGTAAAAATATTTAACCTTATGCACAATAAAATATACATTTCCCATAAAGCATCTCGTCTTTGAAGTGACGTCATTGATTGGGTGCTCAGGGCAACAGTCTAATAAGGACCTTGTCCGTTTTTATATTCAGGATACTAAAACAGAGTTTTGCAGGTCAAAGGCACTATAAAATAGTATCGAAGTTTCTGACAAAAGTGTGATATTAAGAGGGCACGTAATCATTCCGGAATAAGAAATGTACGGACTATACTGTTACGAGCTTGGGGGTTCGAGACAATTAAAAACTGCCGATTGAATTACCGAAATTGACACTTTAACTACAGAACACTAATTACAACTTAAAAACACACTAATAATAAAACACAATTGTACTACTGATCACTTTAGTTCGCAGTTGTATCGCTTCCAAGTATTCGCTTGTATCGCCAATTCAATACTGCCCCGGTCGCGGTCTATACCGGCCTTATATAGGGCCTCAGGTAGTTTCCAGAACTTTATAAAATAGAAACTTCTTCAATGTTCGAGAACATATCGGTCCCGATTGACTAGGTGTCGATAGTTCTAGAAAGTTCTTCCATGGAAATTTCTAGAATATTCTTGACTCTCCTAGTTCTGCTACTCGATACTAGAGGGCGCTAGTGGTAACTAGTGTCGCCATTTACCATGTATTAATCGTGGCGCGCAACAATACTATAGTTTACGAACCTGTAACTATCTGCTAGAAGCTGTTTAAAAATTTCATCTAAGAAGAGTTTTTATTTTTTATACTAAGTGGCCTTCGCTTGATACTCTCTCCCATTTATTCATTAGTATCTACTCTCAAGAGAACTATAGTAAGTATTTTTTGCACATCTAGCCAATTAAAAATTCAGCTGCCAGTAAGACAGGGTTCCCTAAATCGCTATCGCAGTGCTTTTATGTTTTCTTATATGTAGTCTTGTCTATTTGGTTTATTTACTTGGTGGTCTTTATAGATTTATAGTGTTATTCCTATGAGCCGATTTATATACATAGGTGCTTAGTAACTAGTAGTATAATAGTAATAAGTAATCTTTTTATTCACCATTTTCTGTCCTGCCCACCCAAGTCCACCGCAAGACATGGGCCTATCCCGTTGTAAGGGAGATTTACCATAACGTCACGCTTTGACCTATGGTTGGCAGTAAAATCGAGATTCATTTGAGGCCACATTCAGTCTCTGGTCTGATTTGGTAAACGAGATGGTTACACCGTCCACTACCGATGATGGTTAGAGCTATTGGAAGCCATAAAATATTTCAGACATTTTGCACAAGCGCCTCTTCCTCATTCGATGGACATGGGGAAATGTTGTTAATGTCAAGGTCTTAAAGTAGGTTACCCAGCCCAATGTTCAATGGCCATTCGGTACCTAGACAAAGCATGTTATGTTGCTCGCCAAAAGAATTGACACCACCTCTAGTTATATAACAGTGACGACGAGACGAGATGTTCTATGGGCCACGGTATTCACTTACCATCAGATGGGCTATGTTCTCGCTTGTCACCCATATTCTATAATTAAAAAAAATGTGAGCAGATTTCCTATCCGCTACTGGGAAATATGTCGATAGAGTAGGTTCTTTCAGGCTCTCCACCACTATTAATAAATCATCCCCACCTAAACTGGGGGTAGGAATACTCCTGTATTGTGAGTGTTACAGGCATATATTTCACACTCTTATTGACAACACTTTTTCAAAATATTTGATAAATATAACTAGTTGTATTGATTGCTCAGATGATAATAATAATATTATTTTATTTTACTTCTTACGCACTGAGTTTTAATTACGTTTTATCTAATTATTTATGATTAATATTGTTTATAAGATAATTAATCTGCGGAAACTTTGTCATGTTTTATTTATCTTTAATAACATTTTATATTATCTTTACTTCCATAATAAACAAATTGGCCCTAAGCATATCAAGTCCTCCCACGCGACGCTTTGTTGCGTATGAATGTTAGAACAGTCTGCTTAGTAATCCTAACGATTGATTCTAATTAAAGATATCAGTATTTATTAAAACAGTTCGCAAACGAATATAATTGATTGGACTCCTATTAATAAATCTATGGACGGTAGGCTGGTGACGAAATAAATTCGCTGATTAAGAAGTATTTCATTTTCGTATCTAAAGGATAACAAGAATTTGTTGCCCTTTCTTCTCCGGCAGATTTCTTCATTACGAATCTCATCCGCCAGAGAAACTCCGTCCATAACATTTTATCGTAGTATGTTTAAACATTTTTAATTCCCAACGTTTTGGTCACCTCACTACATTCATGGTAACGGTGGACTGAGGTGTTTGATGTCATAGTTAACCCGGACTATCTTCAGCTTGACCTTGCTTAACTTACCTTGGTTAGATTTACTGACCTGAATGGGCTTATAGTACTTGAAACCTTCCAGTGGTATGTTTGGGATTTAAAAAAAAGTAAAGTTGCAACCTATTTATGTCCCACTGCTGGGCACAGGCCTCCTCTCATTTCTGAGAGGGTTTGGAGGCTACGAATATCGATCAATTAATTAAAGATATTTTTGTTCGTTTCATTATGTTACCCAGATTTCGTAAAACAGTAAGATTAGTAAGAATAAGGTATGACGAGTACGTTTAATAACAAGTAGTTTCCAATCGAAGCTCGTGTAATTAGAGACAGTTCGTTGTGCATTATGTGTGAATAATACCGACAGAGGTCCACCAAACAGTCACAAGCAGCTGGCTTCCTCCCCTTGGCCTAAACATTACGATAAAATTTTACGATTATTATACAGAAACCTTTATTATACAAAAATACAATCCAATTCAGAATTCTCTCACTTGTGTAATGATTTATCAAGTTAAAGTAATCTTCGGTGCTAGTTTACTGTTGTCCTTCAGTAAGTTCATAACCCACTTCACAAGCCTTATATTTTTCTAATTGGACGCGATAATTAGATAATTTAAAATTTTGTACAACCGGCTTCAATATAAATTATTAGGAAGATCTCAAAGACTATTGGTACAGATCTTGAACCAATTTATATGGAAGCTTTCAAATAAAAAAAGAATCATCGAGATCGGTTCACCCATAAAAAACATATAGTCGAAATGAGTACCTCCTCTTTAGAAGTCAGTGGAAAACAACAAATTAATAGGTATTGAACAGTGGTAGAGCCAAGCGGTAGCTTTTGCTGTCGCACGGATGGGCCGGCTCGAACCGGGGTGGTACCACGACCTCACAGAAAACCAGCGTGAAGTAGAGGTTTACCTCTGCGTTTCACGTGGTGAGTGCAGGTGGCCGGAGGCCCTTTTTACTGGAAATGAGGCATTCCATCTTAGTCCTCACGGGTGACAACGCATCTACATTTTGATTTGTAATAGAGCATAGATGTAGATGTCTATGGGCCGCAGCAACCACTTACCATCAGGTGGACTGTGTGCTCGTTTGTCACCCTTATCCTATAAAAAAAAGGTAACAAAAAATACTTTAATATTTATTAGTAATAAATTAATTACAAGTACGGTATTTGTTACAAGAGTGACTTAAAATTAGGTGGATTGAGGTACAGCGAACGATGCTGTGATGTCGCACCGCATCACCTATTAAATATGAATTTATGTGATGCTGTCGTATCTTTTAATCCTTTTACAATATCACCTGCAATTCGTTCGCAAATAATGGTCACATCAGCAGTTGTTTGTTTTTTTATTTGATTTATCTTTTAAAGTACAAAATTAGCAAAAAACCGATTATTGAACGAATTTACACTTAAACTTAATTAAAAAGTCCATTTTTTGTAGTCATACATGTTATATTCAAAAATATATTTAAGTACCTCAAGGTGGCTGTACTGAACAAATGAGATTTGCCTGATTATGTAAATTTTGACGTGTTTTATGAGAAATCAAAGCGTTACGTACATAATTTGGCAAAGAGTCATTTTGGTTGTGTATCTTTTGTCGTTTTTAGATAATATATTATTGAAAAATTTAAAAAATTAATGATATTTAATGATATAAAATTGTTATTCCGAGTAATTTGAGCGTAATGAGAGACTACTGCGCACTCTAATTAGGCCCTAGTGCTCCAGAAACTCTATACTTAATTCCCCCATTTAGCAATAAAGTATATTATCCGTATACAACGAAAATGTTTACACCTCATCAGAAAACTGATATACATGATATATATATTAAAATAAAAGGAATTTTTCGTAAACAATATTTTTATAAAAACAGTGTAATAAGAATAAAACTTAAGTGTACATATTTATCAAAGTCTAGGCGAATAATTAAAACATTATTATTCGTAGTGATCGCCTTTAATTCTGATACAGAACTATAATCTCAAAGTGATCACCGTAATTTTTTTATAGGATAGGGTGACAAATGAGCACACAGTCCACCTGATGATAAGTGGTTACTGTGGCCCATAGACATCTACATCTATCCTCAATAAAGAGTCAAGATGCGTTGTCACCCGTGAGGACTAAGATGGAATGCCTCTTTTCCAGTAACAAGAGTCTCCGGTACTCTACACACACGATACGAAACACAGCAGCATTAAGCTGCTATTTTACGCTGGTATTCTGTAAGAGCGTGGTTCTTTCTCGGTCGAGCCGACCCATTCGTGCTACAACTATAATACTACTAATATAGCTGCAGCATGGCTCTACCACGTAATTCTATTTTATTTAACGTTCCTCTCCATAATTTAATTTTAACGTTGAAAAATAATATCTGAAATGGGCGGCAAATCAATCGAAGTATACAATGAACCTAAAACTAAAAACCTTAAAAATATAATATAATAGCTAAAATATATTATTAAAAAGGAGTCCCTTTAGGCAAGGTTCCGAAGATACTGGCAGCGTTCCCCTTTGAATAGCTAGACTAATTCTTTGTCCGAGGTAGCTGCCAGCTCTTCGGTCTCCTGTGATGTCGACTAACCTTTTTGTTATTTCCTTAAAAAGCCTTATAGCGCTAGGACCCCACGGAGCAAGGGTCTCGTCATCGAAGTATTACATAATAAACGCATTCCAAATTTAAATTCAGTAAAAAAGAAAAAATTAATTTTTAAATAGTATGTAACATTATTTTTGATCAGACTTGTTAGAATTTTATGTGACCATGTCATGTTGCGACGTATAAAAAGATCAGCAAGCAGTCAGTATCTACGTTTAGGGTCCTGCTATTATATGATCTACCCCTGCTTTTTGGTTCTTAAACAAATAAATGGTTATAATTTATTTATTTTAATTAATCAATATTTTAATTACGTACTTTATGTAAACTGAAGGTGCTTTTTTATCTTGCTTGGGATATCACTAGATAGATCTTAAGATCTGGGCAAATGGTTCAAGACTAGAATGGAAGTCCAGCGAGCTTGAGAAACAATAGACCCACCAAACTTTGAAAAATCTCATCAAGTTGGTTTAACGCATGAGGTTACCATCGCCGAATTTAAGCATATTAAAAGTGCACCCAAAAACGCGATTCTACTACAAGTAGAGATATTGAAGCGAAAATCTATCCCCAATTTACGTCAAAAAAAAGAAACTAATTTTACTATAATTTTTTCAATATATCTATACAAATAAATAAAATTGAAGTGTCTGTTTGTAATGTCAAAATAACAGCTTTTTACTAAATGCATATGAAAGTATTTACGGTACTTATAACAAAAACATTTTTAAATTTTTGTCTGTCTGACTGTCTGTCTGTCTGTCTGACTGTCTGTCTGTTTGTCTATCTGTCTGTTTGTTGCGGCTAATCTCCGAAACGGCTGGACCGATTTTGACGGGATTTGTCACTGGCAGATAGCTGATGTTATAAGGAATAACATAGATTATTTTTGTTTTACTAAAAGAATTAGGGTTCCGCGCAAGAAAATTAAAACCCATGAAATCAAATTGTAACAAATTCCACGCGGGCGAAGTCGCGGGGAACAGCTAGTATAGATATAAATATTGACTTTCATGTGTTATTGCTATATCCACGTACCTTACTATTGACCGTAACCCACATCAACTCATTATAGGAATGTACCTAAATGGAATGATACTCCCTAAAATTAGTTTTCGTTACCACTTCTCGTCCATAAATATAATTGCGTTCCACTTATTGCCCATAAAAGGCAGGGAACGTGCGAACGGCGCTGTTGCAAAATTGTACAAAAGGAAAGTATTATTAGGTTGAAGTGTATAGACGCAGTGCTACCCCGGGCGTGTTTCGGTGACTGGAGCGGGCTTTCAGATAAATTATTTATCAACTGTATAGCAATTTTCTTTATGAATCCTCCGACGGAGCAGAGCAATTTATTCGCGAAAGAGATGCGTAAACTTGCAAGGACGTTCAAATTAAGTACAATGAGCTTAAAGTTTTAATTGCATAAACTCTAAAATCATTTAGTTAAATGGTGTTATTTCAATTTTAGTTTAATATAGAGGGAATACTCCTAAACTACTAATGGAGGTACTATTACTGCAATTTCAGTAAAGATTTTGTGCTTAAAAAAACAAACGTGTTAAAGGTATGTATATCAATCAAAAAAATTGACACAGAAAAAGTACCTCTGGGCCTAAATGTCAGTCCATGTGTAAATGGTATATCTAAAACGCCGCGCGAGATAGTATAAATGCTTAGTACTTTTTAAAAAAAAATATACGAAATCTAAATATCATTCACATTCAAAAGATTGTATAAAAAGAAAATTTACTAGACTTAAAATATTAATAAAAACAAATTTTGTCATATTAGTGACAATATTAAAAAAACATGAAATAACTTGCTAAATACAAAATTTAGTGCTTAACATTAAAGATATAATATTATATGAAAATAACTAATAAAAATCAACACATCAATATGCCCCAACATGTGACAGTCCATTATAAAAATTAATAAGATTACCAACAGAGATACCAGAAGTGCTGCACATGCGTCTCATTAGTAGCACTTTTGAAATGGAAACCTAGTCGCATGAAGTTAATTGACTACTATTCAGTGGAGCGTAACTAACCTTAATTAAATTTGGTTTGAATGTTATTAGTTCATAACCTATTCCGTTATAAATAAATTTTGGATAAAACGTGCTTAGTTAATGGTTTTTTGATGCAATATCTGCTACTTAGCTATTTGTTTAATAAAATTAATAAAATATTGCAGGATATAATTTAAAATAAACATAATATATATTATATCAATAATTTAAATTTATGTCTCCCTATTACTATGAATTATCGACGAAACTAGTTGTAAATTAAAGTGTTCATAAATGTATTAGCTTAAATGTTTGTAATTAGACTTTAGTTAGTAGCACTTTTGAAATGGAAGCCTACTTGCATGGATTAGTAAGCTGAAGTAGCAATGATCCGACCATATAGCTTGAAGAACCGACAATCGATGGAAAAGAAAGGTTCTCGGGTAGCATTCACGTACTGGTAGACGAAGTGTATGGCGTCCCCCAACTAGATGGATAGATTTGTAGGAACTGGTAAGATTTGCAGGATCTCGATGGATGCAGGTAACTCTGAACCGTGCTTTTTGGCACTTCTTGTTGGACGTCTACATTCAGCGGTAGAATTGTGGAGGGCTGTAATGACGGAATGTATGAACGGAAACCTAGTCGCATTAAGCTTTAGTTCTTCTTCTTCTGGTGCCTCTCCGACTAGGGAAAGTTGGCAGTTTGCTTTATGAACTCCGCTCTATTCGTCGCAAGGCGAAACAGTTCAGCGGCACTCGCGATTCTGATCCACTCTCGGATGTTACATAGCAATAACTTTTTTCTACGACCCACGCCTTTTCTTCTGACAATTTTTCCCATCGTAATGAGTTTTAGGTGTTCCTACCTCTCGTGCCTGAGTACGTGCCCAAAATATGCGACTTTCTCATTTTGACGGTTTGCATAAGTTCGCTCTTTTGGTCGACTCGTCGCAGAACTTCCACATTCGTTACTTTGTGAGTCCAGCTAATGGTCAACATATGTCTGTATGCCCACATCTCGAAAGCTTCTATATCGTTTTCGGATGTCCTCTTTAACTGTCTACGCCTCACATCCATACAAATATGATATAGTGCGAGTGAGATGGAATAATATCCATCTCCCTTGTACTTTTTCTTGCCATAAAGGAAATATTATTTTAAATGACGCTTCATTTTAATAGATGCTAGTAATGCATTTATAAGTATTTCTTTATCAATAATTTAATACGTTTATCAATAATAATCTACTACGATAGGAACTTCGTTCCTACCGAGTGTTCCACGACACTCACGCATGTTTTTTATATTCCGGCCATTTATTTTGACGCGACAGTCTAGGCCCTCAACTGCTTCTGCTATTATACTTTCCGAGTACAAGTTAAACAGCGTAGGTGACAGCTTTAGTTAAGTCTGTAAAAATAAAAGGCTTTTCGTAAGAGCTTTTGATTTTTTATTAAAATAAACCTAGCAAGCTAACAGCATAGCAAAGTGGCGAAGCAGTCAGCTTTGTAGCGGTTTCTAACGGTTGCCGTTGAGCAATCAGTTTCAAAATAGGAGGTTCAGATGCCAGTAATCGATTGCTGAAAACAGAATTTGAAAATTCGAAACCGTTCTCGAGATAATCGTGGGACAGACGGACAGACGGACAGACATCGTGAAATCAATAAGTGACTTCGCAAGCTTCGCCACTTAATAAGTGACTTCGCAAGCTTCGCCACTTAATAAAACGAACACTATCATTTAAACTTTAGAAAATATTATTGATTTTATAATCTTCACAACAAAATTAATAAACCTAGCAAGCTAACAGCATAGCAAAGTGGCGAAGCAATCAGCTTTTTAGCGGTTTCTAACGGTTGCCGTTGAGCAATCAGTTTCAAAATAGGAGGTTCAGATGCCTGGGTGATCAGTAATCGATTGCTAAAAATAGAATTTGAAAATTAGAAACCGTTCTCGAGATAATCGTGGGACAGACGGACAGACGGACAGACATCGTGAAATCAATAAGTGACTTCGCAAGCTTCGCCACTTAATAAGGGAATTTTAATTTTTAATACACGTAATTAGGTAAAAAATGTACGTATAGAATGAATGTATGTATGTAGCTTTAAGCTTTTTAAAATCTAACATACTAATACTGTAAGTGGTACAGTAAATTGGAAACCGCCTTCGGCGCTGCGTCCAATTTCCGTAATTGTGAGTTCATCAAGGAAATTGACTGGCAGACAAGGCAAATGAATTTTCTTTTTATTTATTTACATCACGCTCGCTATATAGTGATGTTTTTAGATGACATAACATAGGAAGATTTAATTTTTAATTAAATTTGTTATCTTTATTATTTCTGCTTGTGCTCGTACTTTATCTGTTTGACAAGATATGTAACAAGGTTAGAACTGCAACCTCTTATTAGCAAGCAGACTCATACGGTGATTCCCCCACTAGAGTCTAAGTCACTTAGTCTTGTTAAATATGTAGATGGATGGATACAGTTGGCTCAGGAATTGTCTCTGCAGCAATCTATGAAACACCAATTTTCAACATTAGCCTTGTTATGAAACATGACTGATGATGACTTAATGATAATAGAATAATAGCCCCAAGGTAATGCAATGGAAATGCTTCAGAAAGTAATCAGTAATCACCACTCTCGGCAGGTCTATCGGTAGTCTGTGTATTTTATGTCCGATGTATTTAAGTACCTGTGGTGGTGTGATGAAAAACCGGCCACTTTTAAGTTTCATACTATGCGAACAAATCAGGTTTTATAAGCATCCATTATCTTATTAGTGGCAATTTAGAGTGCTAAATTACCACGTGCCGATTCTTCCTCGCTCCGAAAACTTTAGAATTGTGTGAAGATCTGTTGTTTATCGGAGATTTTGTGTATTTGTTGTTATTACTTTACTTTAAGATATTTAGGAAAGTACGTGCAATAAAGCCAAGAAGCTGGAACTCATAATCCTCATTTCCCTATTCTTGGATTTTGCTACAAATCAAACACAACAATTTATAAATAATGTGTGCGTAATTCGCAAGAGATTGTTGGAAAGCGAACCGGTAAATAAAAAGCTACAGTATTCGTGAAGGTAATTGATGGCGAGAGGCAATCAAATTAGGCTCCGAGTCGCGAGTAATCGGCTGAAAGCTGCCCAACAGAGCTTTTGTGGGTCGGTGAGGCGGGACGACGCCTCTGTGGATCCGGGAGCTTACAAACGTTTCTACATATTATGTACAGACTTGATTGCTGGTTTTTAATACATTTCACTCATTTGTCTGATTCAATAAATTATTTCTTCCCATGTTTTTGTTTTAATTATTTACTATTTACTAAAGACCCACTCAGACTTCGCCTGGTCAAAGACCATTTACTATAACAATTTTCCATTTTTTTTTTTCAAAAAATATCACCAAATATATAATTAATGTTATTTATCATATTAATTATAAAATAATCCAAATATATATTGAATGATTCCTAGCATTACTTTCTATCTGTTTGTGAAGTGTTACAACAATCGGTTTAGCCGTTCCGAAAATTGCCTAGACTGACAAACAGACAGATAAAAATTTTAAAAAGGGCAAATATCTGCCTCAACAACTATACAAGGCAGTGATTTCGATATTACAGACAGATACCTTAATTTTATTTACATAGGTACAGATTTATTACAGATTTTTTTACTAGTAGAGCCACGCTGTAACTATTTTATGGTTGTAGCACAACTGGGTCGGCTCGACCGGCATTAAGCTGCTGTGTTTCGTATGGTGAGTGTAGAGAACCGAAGATCCTTTTTACTAGAAACGAGGCATTCCATCTTAGTGCTCAGGGATGACAACGCATTTTGATCGTGAATAAAAGTAGATGTCTATCGGCCTCAGCATCCTTTTACCATCAGGTGGACTGTGTGCTCGTTTGTCACCCTATCTTATAAAAAAAAAACGTTAGCAGAAACATTAGGAATATTACCCGCGGATACAGTAAGATTTTTCCTGTATCGTGAAGGCGTTTTTTATGCATACATTACATACAAACAAATATGTGTAGACTATACAAACACTTGTATCGTGCGGGATTTGAACTCACGGCCCCCAGTGCCATAATGTCCTCCTGTTTGAAAGGTAGGATAGTTAGATAATTACAGCTTTTAAGGTAAGTCTTACAATAGACATGAACATGTCAAAAGGTTTGTTGTTAACAACACTGATTCTTCTTCATCATCACTTATAAAAATGTACAGCTGGACATGGGCCTCGTCCGTTGTAAGGAGAATTTGCCTTAATAGGCTGCTGGAATGACGATCGCATTATCAGGTCTCTCGCACCTTTGACACTGCTGCATAATGCTGACCTGGGTATTTAACAGCTGGTTCCGGTGTAAGTGAGTTGATTTTACCGCCATCTATCGGAAACCATTAGAGTTTTCTGGCATTTCTCTTACGACACCCACGGGACGAAATGTGGTGATAGATTCTCTAAGTTTTAGGCATTTTACGCCGTTCCACTACTTCTGAACTATGGTACTAGATGAACTTTGAAACTTAATGACGAACCAAACTTGTCTTCACAAAAGTTAAGGATTCTTGGCTTATTTCTTTATTTTAAGTTTATACCAATCAAAATTAATTCTATTGGTATACTAAATTGATAAAACAATCCTAGGATGTTAACATTCTCATAAATTTTATAAATTACATATTTATTATCTACGAAAACATTTCTACAAGACTCCAACCTAATTTACATTCGCAATCTGTGCTTTAGAACTCGTTCAAAATTTGTGTGTGGAAAATTTCCATTATTGTCTTCTGATTTAGAAATGAAATATGTCAAATGTTCTATGATCCATATATCATTCGAAAGCTCTTAAATGTTTTTATACCGAATGTTTATTTATGTTATATATATAATAAGGTAGGTGTTACTAGGTAAGTCCAACTTCGACGGAGAGGTCAATCGACGAATTCAACTCGGCTGGGCAGCGTTCGGGAAACTACGACACATCTTCTCGTTGGACATACCTCAAAACCTGAAAACGAAATTGTACAACCAGTGCGTGTTGCCAGTGATGACTTACGGATCTGAGACGTGGTCCTTCACTGCTGGCCGTATGAGGAAGTTCAAGGTCGCTCAGCGACCTCTCCGCCTATGCTCGGGGTTTCTCTGCGTGATAAACTTAGAAATGAGTATATCCTCAGTAGAACCAAATCTAACGGTGGTAGAGCCACGCAGCAGTTTTTGCTGGGCCGGCTCGAGCCGGGTTGGTACCACGACCTCACAGAATACCGGCGTGAAGTAGAAGCTCTGCTTCTGCGTTTCGTCTGGTGAGTGCAGGTGGCCGGAGGCCCTTTTTACTAGAAATGAGGCATTCCATCCTTCATTATCTACGCCTGAATCCTGCTACTGAGCCTGACGGAGTTGAGAGAGCGGCATAATTGTTCCGAGACGCAACGACGCGCATTTTTTGAAGGCTCTCGGCGTGGGTATTGTTAACAAGGTACCAGGGCCTGAATTTATTTTTATTTCTAAATTTAATTAAGTTTACCAATAATATAGAATTACTTAATTGCTACTTTATGCTAATTTAGAGTGAAAAAATTCCTACGTTTGTACTTATTCTGAGTAAACGTAAAAAAACCGGCAAAGTGCGAGTCGGACTCGCGCACCGAGGGTTCCGAACAAATCTGTAGGCATATAAGTTTAAAAGTATTAAAAATATTTTAATTGTATGATGTAACTAAAAATTTATGCTTTTCGCAATTTTTCCTTTATCTGTGCTATAAAACGTTGCTTCGTACCAAATTTCAAGATTTTAAGTTCACGGGAAGTACCCTGTAGGTTTTGATTCCCTTGCGAATGACGAAAATTTACGGCATAAACGGCTGTATCTTTTGATTGCGTTGACTTTTTTCACAACTCTAATGGACAGTAGACTTGAGTATTTGATGTGAATTTCAGCTTGATACCTCCACGCGTTCCTGAGAAAAAGGGTCTTGACAGACAGACAGACGGACAACAAAGTGATCCTATAAGGGTTCCGTTTTTCACTTTTGAGGTACAGAACCCTAAAAATTAATATAAAATGCAATTTATCAGGTATAATTAGCAGTAATGAGGTATTATTACTTTTTCTATGTTGAATCAAAGGCATCAAACTCTTCAGTCTTCTGAGGCAACGTCATTAATGCTATTTTTTCTTAAAGTCAACATTAATTAAAACAAAACTTTATTTTTTCGAAAACCGTTGAAAAAAGATGTGTTTGTTATTCGTGGAACATATTATTGTGAACATATTCTATGAAATCTTCAAAGCATTTCCCACTTAAGTCGTAGATTAAACATTCATTAGTCTCAAGAAATACTTAGTACTAGAATTAAAATTATATATCTGGAGCAGCGCCAATTTAATCCAAGTTGACAGAGAATGGAATGGTCATCACGTAACGGCTGTCACTAATGGAAACATGACGGCAGCTAAAAGATTATGCAATTTGTAAAATTAACTAGTTATTTAAGTGGAAATATTACTGATTGAACTAACATATTCAGTATTATATTATAATACGTTACAAAATATAATTAAATAGTTTATGAGGTAATTTTTATGAATTAAAATAATTAATATTTTACTTAAATCAGCAACACCCATGCGATAGCGGTGGTCTAATGTTACTCCCCGTTATCTAGCCGAAGACAATTTTTTTAATAAAAAATATTTATCTTATTATCTAAAAATTAATTTGAAGAACACAAATTGTTGGTCTTAGCGTCTGGCTCTGTTCAAATTTTACAGTGCCTCTGGCACTGCACCCTAGGCTACCTCCTATCGTATTGAATAAAGCGTTACCCCTTGCGCAGAACAGTAAGTTGGTTCTCCTTTCTTGTTAGTTCGTAGACTTAGGTAAATATTCGTTACACTATGATATTTGTGTTACAGTTACAGTAAATCAAAATCATCATAGCCTGTGAAAGTATTCTGAATGAGCCTCTCCCTTTGTTATAACTCCATAATTATTTCGCTATGTATCGGAAGCAATTTCTCATATTTTGTAACAACACCGACAACATTAAATAGGGAGATGGGTCCTCCTAATACGCTACCATCACGCGGCATTGCAGTGAATAAGCAAATTATGAAGTTAAATTATCGCCATGATCCAAAATCGACTATTAGGACATCAGTTATTAAGAGCATCTAAATTTACCAAGTAGCGGTGAAGGAAAACATCGCAAAGAACCCTGAATTTCTGAGAAACAAAATTATTTAATGATTTCTTATATTTACGCGAACACTACACATTTAAATATCCTAAGCAGATGGTAGCACCCTTATATCAGTGGCTTGGTGCTACTATCTTCTTGGGATCCTATAATTAATAAAATTAAATCCCAACCCAAGCATACAACTGAAAGACTTCAAGATAGTGTAAGTTCATACTGCGTAGATCGGAACCAAAATTAATAATTTTTAATTTTTTAATCTGGGGGTAGCCATGATTACTGTGACACTGGGACGTCAAACACCTCAGTCCCCTCATGACCATGGGTGCTGTAAAGTACTCGAAACGTCGGGAAAATAAAATAAGTTAATACGCGATAAAATCCGTAAAACTAGTTTTACTTAAACAAAATTATTTGTTATTGCGTTTATTTTGAAAAATAACATTTACTATCCTCAAAAGCGTCTATGCGTTAAAAGCTATTGCCACCATCGCCATCACCATCACCATTTATGTTATTGATGACAATTGCCTAATTATTTTATATGTTTCAACATAAAGTTACTTTTCAGGAAAATACCGTCTTAAAACCAAATTGACATATTGTACCTGACTGCAAAATAGCTTAAATAAAGTAAAGCAAGGAATTCGTGTCAATTAGGCACATCCATTTCGTGTTACAGTGTCACATATCCCGAGGATGGGAAGACGACCTCATCATTAGCGCGACTCGGAACCGATATGGACACGCAGCGTCCGCCGTCCGTTCAGCTTTTATCATAATTTAAGTTTTCCATTAGCCGTAATTGACGGGAACATCGTTCCGCGCTTACGGCCGTCCCGAATCCGTAGCGACGATTTTTATTTTTGGATAGATAAATATTTCCTATTTTCAGTAAGTCTTCCAAACCTTATTTCGTCTTAATTGACAATGCTATTAATAATTAATAAGAGTTATTGTTTTTAGTTTTTATCTTAATGTGGGCTTTTAATGGTACATTTGTATTCGTGAGATCATTTCAATGTAATTTTTAACGAGCCGACCGTATCGCTAATGGAGAAATATCGAGTAATTAACTGCTAATGTATAATGCAAATGCAGAGCCTATTCAATACTTTACATAGATTAGAACTATTAAATTATGAAATTGCGCACGGATCCGCGTTATTATATGACTGAAATATAGAGTGTAGTTTTGTCCGATACTCGGAACACGGAAAGATTCACCGGGACGGCGGTGAAACGACAATAACTACACAATACAAATTATTAAGAGTGCTCGGCATCACGGGAACGCTTTCTGAAGTAATGAATTAGAAAAGTTGCACAGCACTCACTCGGATTGAGGCGCGTGGCTCGAGCAACGTCGGCGCGCCCGTCTCTACAACATTACTTTAATTAAATCTATTTGAACAACAAACTTTAATTAAATTTCATCCAGCAGTTAGGCGTCGCGGAGGAATAATCGCGCAATTAGAGCGGCCGTGAGCGTCGCCTTACACGCTCCCGGTTAATTAACTCACTTGGGCCGACCCAAGCGAGCAGTCGAGCAGTATATCCTCCCGCTGTCACATGTGGGGAACAGGGCAAACGCTATTATGAAACGTCACACGCTATAAGCGATAAACACTTTAATGGTAGTATTTCTTTTCGATTATGGCTACGCTAAAAAGGGAGGGATTATTTATGATACTTCCTGCGAATGATGTAAAATAGTATTATCATGAATTTACATATTATATAGATAATAGAAACTACAAAATAACATCCATCTGTCATTACTGCAAACTATTGATATTTAAAAGTACAACCTTATCTTCTTTTTCTTTGTGAGCCTGTAAAATTCTGCTGCACTGTTGGATATGAGCACATTAATTTGTAGAGACGATATTCCATTATTACAATGCTTGGATTAGCGATCGTTCTGCCAACATTGGTGATTACAATCCACCTAGTTTGGATATCGTAGTATGTATTTGTTTTTATACAATAAGGGTGACAAACGAGCACACAATCCACCTGATGGTAAGTGGTTGCTGTGGCCCATAGACATCTACATCTATCCTTGATTACTAATCAAAATGCAGATGCGTTGTCACCCGTGAGGACTAAGATGGAATGCCTCGTTTCCAGTAAAACGGGTCTCCGGTTCTCTGCACTCACCATACGAAACACAGCAGCGTTAAGCTGTTATTTTACGCTGGTATTCTGTGAGACGGGAGCCGTGGTAGCTCAGATAGTTAGAGGAGCCGTGGTAGCTCAGATGGTTAACGCTCGCTGTAAGCTTCACAGTACTCGAGCAACCCGGGTTCGATCCCCGCCGGCACTAATGAAATTGTTAATTGCAATTTTTTAAGTGCTGACACTTCCTAACCCCTCTCAAAATGAGAGGAGGCCTGTGCCCAGCAGTGGGGCGTAAATAGGCTGCAACTTTATTTTACTTTACTTTTATTCTGTGAGAGCGTGTTCCTTCCCCGGTCAAGCCCGACCCATTCATGTTACAACTATAACAGTAATACAACTGCAGCATTGCTCTACCACGTTAAAGACGTAGTAGGCGTCACGTACATTTGACACTAATCCCTGCCACTGGTCTGGGTATTTATTGTCTGGCGTAAAGGGATGGTTGTATAGTTATCCTATTTTACTATAAAAGTTTGACTTTGGTTGTTGTTAGTCGTGCACATACACATTGTGTTAGTGTGCGTAGGCTTTGGGAGCGCTCAGTCACGATCGGATCGCGAGTCGAACGAATCGTAGTTACACACACAAACGCGTCTATCGGTACACGTCACTACTACAATCAAGGCGAAACCTTCATCGTGAAATAGAATAACTATACCGCCATCAGATCTAAGCCATATAATCTTTCTGGCATTCCCCATTATTATGGCGAGATAAAATGAGGTGATAGTTTTCTTACGCTGCTATCACACACTTCAATTAAAGTAAAAAAATAAAGTAAAATAAGTTATTGAATTATTAGGATTTTTGATACGACTGCTTACTAAACGCACCATTCTCTGCGTTATTCAATTAAAATGTTTAAATCGTTTTTACAAGCATGTTTTATTTATGTGTTTAATACATAAGGTACATAAGGTATGTTCATATAAACACAATGCAAAAATACACATGCATAGTGTAATCCTATGGAATCATTGAAACTGTTTTATTTATTACGGTACTTCGTTATTGTCAGAAATACTTATCTAATGTCCAAATGTACTCGTTCAATAGAATGTTCTAAGTGTTCGTCTGATCCATTATGCGCACAACGTAACGTATAAATAAAGGCAAAAACTCACAGGATCCATTAAAAGTATTGCTACGAGATGTTGGAAACGATAGAGATACGACTCGAGAGCTTGTTACTAGTTCGTTTTATATGTTCCCTTTTATAGCCCGATCATTTACGTAAAGAGTAACTTATAATAAGATGAAAAGTAAATATATTTATCTTCTGGCATTAGAAAAGAAAAAAAATGTTTACGAGTCGAACGTAAGTCAAGTGTTACTAAATTTAAATAATATGTTGATAACTGTATGAGTTATATAATATACACAACAGTTTTGGCAGTTTTATATATTATATGTAATAACATTCATTATTAAATGTTTAATCGTCATTGGATATTCCTGTCTATTCTGTCTTTATCAAACACTTCCGCAAGAAAGTGGGTGTTACAAAGGAAATAGAGTAATGCGCGTAGACTGAGGCTCCATACTGACTTTGATTTAGCCGCCACTCACACCTAAACAATTAATTTATTTCAAATACAGATTAATATAAAGACAATGTATAATTTTTATTATTACATCTTTAAAGTTAAAGATTTCACTTTTCTTACATTAATTTGTAGTTTTTCACATATCAAAAAGCTGACTGCATTGATCTGTTATTAACTAAAAATAGGAAAAACAAAATCTATAAATGTTTCATTCAAAGGTACTGATTTCAGAAACTTCTTTTATGATTATTCCGGAAGAACCACTTATTTCACAACATAGGTTCTTACTAACAGGCCCAAGACTAAAAACACACATAAAGATGAAAAGACCTAAAGTCGAGAAGATCAAAGGGCAATAAATGGTGAAAAAGGAATACTATGAGAAACCATCTACTGGATTACTTATGCAAAAGTCCTCCACACGATAATAGACCACAGTAATATGGGCAAACGGTTTATTAAGTGAAGAATATGCCAGGCAACAAGAAGAACTGTGAACTAAACAACAACAGCAGAAGATAGAAAATCCATCTCTAAAATGAAAACCCACAAAGGAGATTTATGGCTCTCAAGGCTATTTATTAACATCTTGGTTAACGAAAATGTACATTACTCCCGTTCTATAAAAACAAAGGAGAGATTCGGGATAAAGGAAACGAATGAGGTACTGGGGAAGGAAGACGCTCTCATAGTGTACCGGTATTTTTCTTATTTTTTTTATAGGATGAGGGTGACAAACGAACTCACAGTCCACCTGATGGTAAATGGTTGCTGCGGCCCATAGAAATCTACATATATCCTCTATTACAAATCAAAATGTAGATGCGTTGTCACCCGTGAGAACTAAGATGGAATGCCTCATTTCCAGTAAAAAGGGCCTCCGGCCACCTGTATTCACCAATCGAAACGCAGAGGTAAACCTCTACTTCACGCTGGTTTTCTGTGAGGTCGTGGTACCACCCCGGTTCGAGCCGGCCCATCCGTGCGACAGCAAAAGCTGCCGCGTGGCTCTACCACTATTACAATGTTGTATGAAATAAACGATTAATGGTAATTTATTTATTAGGTTCAATATAGAGGACCAGAAATCCTTTTTACTGGTAACGAGTAAATCTATCTTAGTCCTCAGGGGTAAAAATGCATCTACATTTTGATCCTAAATCGTAGATAGATGTGTCTATATGGACTACAGCATTGACCTATACCATCCTGTGAAATGTGAGCTCGTTTATTACCCTTCTTTTATACGCGGTAGAGCCACGCAGCGACTAAATTATGGTCGTAGAAAAAATGGGTCGGCTCGATCGGAGAAGGACCACGCTGTCACAGAATATCAGCGTAAACCTACTGTGTTTCGTATAGTGAGTGTATAGAACGGGACCAAATCTCGAGAGTGACAACGCATCTGCATTATTATTCTTAATCGAGGACGAGGATAAATTTATAATGTAGTGGGTCACAGCATCAATTTACGATCAGGTAGACTGTGTGCTCAGAACTCACATAATCACATACACATTGTGCGGGAACGGAACCTCACCGAGCACCTACAAAACCTGAAACCTGAAAAATGTAACAGAGAATCGGCTTGACTTTACTGGTAGAAAGGGAATCACTGACACAATCCATGCGATGAGCCTAGTAATTAAAATGGCTGACGAAAACAAATTAAATCTACGGAAACTTTTCCGTGTGGCATTTGCTAACGTTCCTAAAATATACATAACTCATAATGGGAAAAGTAACATATGCTCGCTGGCATTCAGTTGACTTATCCGAAAGCTTAGACGTCAAAGTGGTTGTTCATCAAAGGAGTGCTCACAGTCCCCTATTGTTCAATATCACATGAACTACCTAACGGAAAATTTTCAGAAATCCTTACCGTGAAAACTTTGGTAAACGGATGATGTGGCTCTAATATCAGGCAGTATACATGAATTGCAGGAAAATTGAGACCTCTCAGAAATGAGAGGGGGATATACTCAGCTGTGGGATGTATTATAGGCTGTAACTTTAATTTTACTTTAGATTAATGGAGAACATTTCTCGAAATTAATGGACTACGCATTAGCAAAATCAAGACCGAATATTCTGTATATCAAGACCGAATATATAACTTCAAACCCATATATATATATATATATATATATATTATCTCAGTGTATCATACAAAAACAAACTAGCAGGCTCTGTCAGGTGCCTACCAGGTCATGTCTGATAAGAGACGGCACGATAACAACCTAAATAACCATAAGCCGACTTCTGGATGAAATATATGATGGGATCTAACTGGAATTCTAGATCCAGCGAAGTCTGAATGAATGTCCCACGGTAAGCACGTAAAGTCGTTAATCCTGCACCTGATCTCTGTCCGGTGGTGTCGCATGACCGTTAAAACGGACTATGGAAGTGAGCGAACAGAGAGTGCATTTAGCCTTGGGCACACACTCGTGCACTGCGTCGTGAATTACAGATGGCTATCTCCGTCGAGATTGGTCAACTTTATTATTATTATTAATTATTATAAACTCGTATGTTCTCTATGTGTGTGGTTTCTCACTTTTCTTCCGTTCCGCTTAACTTCCTTACATAGCTCTTATGGTACCCGCCCTAATTAGTAATTATTCTACCACAGATATTTACTTCCATTAATATAATTTATTAAAGTGAACGCAGTCGCTATTTGTAAAAACCTTAACCATTAAGGCCACTACTCATAAAAAATCGACGTCATTTTAAGGAATGCTTAAAGTTGCTCTCTCTCTCTCTCTCTCTCTCTCTCTCTATCTCTGTCTCTCTCTCTCTTTCGCTCTCTCTTTCTCTCTCTCTCTCTCTCTACTTTCAGGAGATAAGGAGATAATGATTACTAAATCTAAGTAAGTGATAATCAACAGTCATTATTAAGGCCGTAATTAATTTAGAAAAGTTAAACGTTTATTCACCAAACAAACACTTATCAATAGTTTTAAACGTTTTATTATGTTAAAAGGTTCAAACAATTAAAGAAACCGCTCTAGTTGTGTAATAACTTTAATGATGTGATATAGGTAAGTACAACTTGAATTAATTATCAATTTTACCTTCTTTTCTGCGAGAAACACAAAGCATGCCTATATACCAGTATTTTATCAAACAATGCAAATAAGGTTTAAAATAAAGCTATAACAGGAAAGTGTTTTTCTTCTGTGTTATAACTGTTGATTGAAACGAGTCGTTTCTAATTAATTGTGAATTAAAAGGAATTACGACATTCTATGTTAAGCACAGACCCGTTGGACAGCTGCGAGGTTGCGCGGATTCTCTTGAGATGAGCCTGGCTCTATAAAAAGTTGTATGGCAATAAGTAGGTGTCTCAATGAAATAAACGGTTAGGAACTGCCTCAGGGCTATAACAACCGATACACTTACTAACTGCACTCTTTAAAAACCAGCTTCTTTTTTTTTGAAGTGAAAACTTCTTTAGACGCGGCGAGCGATTTTTGGTAGGGGAAAACCTGGGTATGGGTTCGCGTCACCGATGACCTCGACATGCTCGTGACGTGTCTACTAATATAGCGGCCTGTTTACGTGTATACGCATATATCATTAAGTTGTCACTTCTTTCAGCAGTCCTTATGACTGCCTCTGTTTTATTTTAATCTATAACGGATAATCATACGTAGATGTGTGTGCCTTTGCCACTATAGAACAAAATGTAAATTTTCCCTCGGTTATTATTAATTATAATTACACACAGAGCAACACGGGGCACCGGCGGACTGGAAGGGAGTAGCCATAGTATTAGAGTTTTTTCCCCGATACAGAACTGTCTGTCGTTTTTTGCGGGTGGAAATCTGCGCACACAAAGAGAATCGTTTGTCACTACGAAACTTTTTTTGTAGGACGTCGATTCAGCCGCGCAACTAGATTTAGGATAGTGAGCACTGAGCAGTGGGGCTGCAACTAGTTTTATAGTACACATAGGACCGCGTGGACTTATACTTTCACGGAGGGGAACGGCTGCGTATGGCTACTCCCCTCCAATTCGCCAGTGGCCAGTGTTGCTTCATATAATTACCCTTTTTGTACAGCTTTTGTTTTAAGAAACAATTAAGCCACGAAAGTTGTTTTGCATATTTTCTGGGCTTTTGTATATGGAATGTTCGTAGCATCATACAGGAACCTATCTGGAGTCGAGTTTTACTAGTTTATGCTTGATCCTATTATTTACAGAAGATACATTCTTAGATCTCTTCTCCGATCGATTATTATTTGTACAAGTATTTACATTTTCTTTGAGTGATGACTCATCGACAGCAGTATTTTTGGCTCAGGACAATTAAACAAATATTTCTATTTTCTCGAAGTAAAATGCACTTTAAAAGTAGTGTTATTTCAATCTAGTTAGACAGTATGGATCGCAAAAAGTTCGGAATCCACGACGCGCGTTGTTTTGTGTGCTTATCGACGAATGGAACTTGCGTGTGTTGTCGTATAAATTGAGATCAATTGAAGGTAAAAATATATAACATACGAGGGTGGATTGAAAAGTGCTCGGCCTAACCAAGAAAATAAACAAATACTAAATCAGTTATATTTTTATTTTTCTACATAATCACCATCAAGTTCAATACACTTTTGCCACCTCCCCTTCCAAGCATTTAGACCATTGAAAAAAAATGATTCTTCCTCAGAGTCAAAATATGCGTCTACAGCTGCTTTGACCTCGTCGTTTGTCGAAAATCTTTGACCTCCCAAGTGCTTTTTTAGGTTAGGGAACAGAAAGAAGTCTGATGGTGCCAGATCAGTTGAATACGGCGGATGCGGTAACAGTTCAAAGCCACAGTTGTGAATTTCAGCCATTGACTGTACTGACGTGTGAACACGGGCGTTATCTTGATGAAACAGGACTTTTCTTCTGAGCATTCCTCGACGTTTTTCTTTTATTTCTTCTCGTAAACGACGTAGTAAGGTGCAGTAGTAATCAGAGTTTATATTCTGACCCCTTTCAAGATAATAAATCATAATCACACCTTTCGAGTCCCAGAATACTGAAGCCATCACCTTATTTGCCGACAATATCGACTTAGCCTTTTTAGGGGGTGGTGAACCAGGTCTTCTCCACTGTTTTAATTGTTGTTTTGTTTCCGGTGTACAGTAATGAACCCATATTTCGTCCATAGTAACAAAACGGTTCAAAAAATCATCTGCATCGGCTTCAAATAACTCCAAACAGCCGCGTGAAATAGTCAATCGCGTCCTTTTTTGTTCAACTGAAAGCAGTCGCGGAACCCACCTCGCAGACACCTTGTGGAAACCCAACTCGTTGACAATGATGTTTTGAGTTCGTTCATAAGAGATGCCTATAATCTCGGCTATCTCTCTAATTTTTAATCTGCGGTCTCCCATTATTAAATCAAGTACTTTTTTAATATTTTCGTCAGTAGTTGACGTCGAAGGCCTTCCAGAGCGGGGTTCATCTTTCACACTCTCTCTACCACGCTTAAATTCTGCTATCCATTTTTTGACGGATGAATATGACAGAACACAATCGCCTAATGTACTGACCATGTCATCATGGATGGCTTTTGATGATAGCCCCTTCTTATGGAGGTACTTAATGACGGCACGCTGCTCGATTTACTCCATTCGCGGAAATTATGTCCGATTACTTTGTTAATAAATTTATAAAATCACAACTAATTATCGCACACGTTTCGAACTTCACACAATGAACTAGTCTGAACTGAACTAAATAATGTGGGTAGATTTGATTTTTAGAATTGAATGGATCTGTGTTGGGCCGAGTACTTTTCAATCCACCCTCGTATTATAGTAGGTGTGTATTATATAGTAACATCTTAACAATGTCATGGAGGTGATGAATCAATTTAATCATTGCATTATTATAATAATTGCTTTCTCGTTAATTTGATATTTTTTTAAATAATAAGAGTGACAAACGACCACACAGTGCACCTGATGGTAAGTGGATGCTGTGGCCCATAGACACCTACATTTATCTTAAATTAAGTTTCAAAATTCAGATGCGTTGTCACCCCTGAGGACTAAGATGGAATGCCCCGTTTCCAGTAAAAAGGGTATCCAGTGCTACACTTACTATACGAAACACAGTAGCATTATTTTGCTATTTTACGCTGGTATTCTCTGAGATCGTGGTCCTTCTCCGGCTAAGCCGACCTATTCGTGCTACAAACATAATATAGCTACAGAACGGCTCTATCGCGTAAGTTAATCTTTATATACTTAAATAATAACGTTGCCTATTTGAACTGCTAGATCACATTCAGTAACCCTGTTTTTTGGGTACGGATATTTTCTTGAGAACTAAAAACTTAGAATAAAAACATAGAGGAGAAAATTGAAATACTTCAATGGATTAGTGCAGCATAAGCAGACGCTGTACTGATATACATTTTATCTTTTTTCTGTTGCAATTCATGGGAGTGACGACAGACGTAATAAAGGTACGTCTGTCGTCACTCCCATGACTGATATCATATTGGCATAATTCTAAAAAGAAAAGAAGAGGAACAAAGGTACATAAACAGAAGCAGTAAATATCACCTCATTAAATGAACACTTCCTAATGAATAAAGTCCTAATATCCTTTTAAGTATCCTCTTAGGAGGGCATACAACAATAACTTACGGTACACTCAAATAAAGACGTTAATCAATACTATTTAGGAGTAATTTCACAAGACTACGTGTAAGTTTTCCCACAAAAAATATTCATATGTTGGATCCAATTAGACCAAATGAAATCTAAATTTACAATGAACGACTAAAAAGCTGCACAGTGGTTACATTGTGGGCCAATTAAATACGATTCAAGAATGGAAGTCGGCGTTTTTTGTAGAGAACAGCAAGGCTTTGAGTTCAGCCGAAGATTTTGAGTAATGATGAAATTTATCAGCGTCGGGTAAGAACTATTTCGGTGTCAATGCGAAGTAACTAAAACAGAACAGTTTTTTTACCGAATAATATATATAATTTCATAAGGCAAGTGACGAGAAACGGAGATCATTTTTCTATCTTAGCTCTTAAGGGTGACAAAAGCTATTTGATTCTCCACCTAGCATGTATCAATGGACCACAGCATCCATTTACCATTAGGTGGACTGTTTGCCCGTTTGTAACCTTTACATCTATAATAAGGAAATACCCATGCACGCAATGAATAGCATTTAGTGAAGACGAAGAAGTGCTTGACTACCTCACCTGGTGGTAAGTGGTTATATAGATATGGTATGATTGTAATATTATAATAATTTAAATGTATAATAATACATCCTCTGTGCTTGTTAATTGAAAAAGGTAATTTATTATTAATCGTAATAATTAGTTTTCTCGTAAATAGTGAAAAAAGAGAAAAACGCCAGCAAAGTGTGGCGATTTAGACAAATCATCTGTAGAACGGTCGAGGCCCATTATCTAATAGTAGACTTTTGCGGAATGTCAAAAAAGAACATTTATTTCAGTCGTTTCATCGTGTAAGGGGCTGGACATAATATCCTGCTAAACAGCTGTATCCGATAATTATAATAATCATATTCAAAACTATCTCGGTTTATAAAAGGGACAAAATTACCAAAAAAACGTCTTAGCCCCGTTTTATCTATTATATGAATATTAATAATTATTATTAATAATAAATAGTTAATAACATTTATTTATCATATTCGTAAGTTTAAAGTATTCCCTAATATAGTCGTGGACAAATTTAGAGAAACACAAAAAAAAAGTGTGTATAAAACAAAATATCATGGATATTTGTGACAATTAAGTTTATTAGTTCGAAATTTGCATATTAATCGTTAATTTAAAATAGCAAACATCAAAAAATTAAATGATCAAATGACAAAAATTAACCAAATAAGAAATAAAGAAAATTTTACAAGAAAGAAACATTTTTGTAATTAATTTTTTTTTTCATAAATGCTTAGGAAAGGCTACTATAACGTGGACTAATATAATCGTCTCGTAGGTATACGGAAACTACTACCGCAGTATGGGGGCATGCATTATCATCCATAAAAACATCATCATCATCATCATCATTATCATCATTACAGCCCTTCACAAGTCCACTGCTGAACATAGGCCTCCCCCAAGGAATGCCAAAAAGCACGGTCCTGAGCCACATGCATCCATCGACTTGCTGCATATCTTACCAGGTCGTCACTCCATCTAGTGGGGGGACGCCGTTCACTTCGTCCGCCGGTACGAGGCCGCCACTCGAGAACCTTTATTTCCCCAACGATTGTCGGTTCTTCGAGCTATACGGTCGGCTCACTGCCACTTCAGCTTACTAATCCGTTGGGCTATGTTGGTCACTCTGGTTCTACTGCGGATATCCTCATTTCTAAGTTTATCACGCAGAGAAACTCCGAGTATAGCCCTCTCCATAGCTCGTTGAGCGACCTTGAGCTTCCTCAAACGGCCAGCAGTGAAGGACCACGTCTCAGTACCATAGGTCATCACTGGCAACACGCACTGGTTGTACAGTCTTGTTTTCAAGTTTTGAGGTATACCTGACGAGAAGAATTGCCGTAATTTCCCGGACGCTGCCCAACGGATTTGAATCCGTCGATTGACCTCTCGGTCGAAGTTGGACTTACCTAGTCGGACTATTTGTCCCAGGTAAACATACTCGTCAACAACTTCGAGCTTAGTGCTCCCAACAACTACCGGCATAGGTGTGACATGGACATTAAACATGATCTTTGTTTTGTCCATGTCCATCCTAAGACCTATCCGGTGGGAAACACTATTGAGATCATTGAGCATAGTGCTTAGGTCCTCCAGCGATTCTGCCATAAGGACTATATCGTCGGCAAATCGAAGGTGAGTGATGTACTCGCCATTGATATAAATACCGCATCCTTTCCAGTCCAGTAGCTTGATAAACGTCTTCCAATGCAGCGGTGAAGAGTTTCGGGGATATAACGTCACCCTGTCTTACACCTCTCTGCAGTTGGATAGGTTTCGTACTCTGATTCTGTACTCGGATAGCCATCGTAGCTCTACTGTACAAACACTTCAGCACTTCGATATACCGACAGTCCACTTGGCACCGCTGAAGGGACTGCAGCACCGCCCAAATTTCGACGGAATCAAAGGCTTTCTCATAGTCCACATACGCCAGATATTGTGGCAAATTGTACTCCTCGGACTTCTGTACAATTTGCCGAAGAGTATGTATGTGGTCTATGGTGCTAAAGCCTTTTTGGAAACCGCCTTGTTCGGGGGACTGGAAGTCGTCAATTCTGCGCGCGAGACGTTTCGTAATGACTCTCGAAAATAGCACGTAGACGCAGCTCAGAAAGAAAATCGGTCTGTAGTTCTTCAAGAGAGCGTTGTCACCTTTCTTGAAGAATAAGACCACCGCACTTCTGCTCCACGCCTCCAGTGTAGTGGCACCATGGAAGACGGAATTAAAGGGCTTCTGAAGGACTTCAAGTACCGGTTTTCCACCCGCTTTCAGAAGCTCCGCTGTAATTCCATCCTTGCCTGGGGCCTTGCCGTTTTTAAGGTGCTGGAGAGCCATTCTAATCTCGCTCAGACTGACGTCCGTGATATCATCGGAATAGTGTCGGATAAGACTCGCTCTTGGATCGTTACTCACGTGTGGCTCCAACGATGGTGTGTACAGCTGCCAATAGAACCTCTCAATCTCACTCAAGATCTCAGGTGTCCCTGAAACGACGCTGCCACACTCGGTTTTCAGCTTCTACAGTTGGCTCTTTCTGGCAGACAGATCTCTAGCAAAGACTTTGGAGCCCTGGTTCCGCTCGATCGCTTCTTCAATACGAGCAGTATTAAAGTTGCGTAATTCCCGCCGCATGCATTTGGAGATCTATCTGTTCAATCTACTGAAGACTGCAGTTTCATCGTTAGCTGTCAAATCTACTAAAGACTGCAGATTCATAATCCGTCTAACAGCCATGAGATTAAGAGTGTGAACGGAGAGTTTTTGTGTTCTTCTGCGGCGGGTCTTGCAAAACTTAGCTCCGACCGCATGGACAGTTTCCACGAGCTTATCATTCATATCGCCCACTGCATTGCAATCTTCTAGGCACTGAAAACGGTTTGGTAGCTCGAGCTGAAAGGTTTCGGGACTTTGGATTAGAGCACGAGGGGGACGGAGCGTTGACTTCATTAGACGTGACCTCTCCAACTTAACGTTTAGGTTCAGTGTGCCTCTCACCCATCGGTGATCGCTGCCGGTTTTCACCCTCGCGATCACGGAACATCACTAAACAGTTGTTATCTAGTCGTCATAATGAAATCAATCTCATTTTTTGTCAAACCGTCGGGGCTAGACCAGGTCCACTTCCTGTGGGGCCGCTTCTGGAAGAAAGAGTTCATCATAAAGAGTCCCCCTTTCTCCATGAAGTCTGCTGCTGGCCCCTTGGGTTCCGTTGCCCTATTTCGAAATTCCCTACTTTCAGCTCACCGTTCTCTCTTGTGCCTAGTTTTGCGTTGAAGTCTCCCATTAACACCGTATAGTGGGTTTTGGAGGAATGCATGGCTCTAGAGATATCCTCATACATTTCCTCCACCTCCTCATCGGGGAGTGCCGAGCTTGGTGCATAAACCTGTATGACCTTCAGCGAATACAGTTTAGTGATTCTGAGTATACGGTACGCAACCCTCGTCGACACAATCTTTACAACGTTGTTAACGAGAGACTTGTGGACGACAAATCCGATACCTCCTTGGGAAAGATGGTCGCCCTCCCGATGATAGAACAAAGGGGCCAGCTGCTGGCCCCTTGGGTTCCGTTGCCTTATTTCGAAATTCCCTACTTTCAGCTCACCGTTTTCTCTTGTGCCTAGTTTCGCTCCCCGTGTAGTGGCGGGTAAGAATACTCACCATATCTTCCCGTGGGTGTCGTAAAAGGCAACAGAGGGAAGCTGAGACAGAGGATGGGCAGCAGCATCTTTCTGATAACAACAAAACAACAATAAAAAAACTGCGGTTGCCAACCCTCTCGCCAAGCGTGGCAACTATGGCAATATACCCCCCATGAAAGTAACGAAGAGATGGCCCGGAGTCCCCGGCGGCCCCGCTATTCCTGGCTACGATGGCGACCATGGTAACGGCGGGGCAGGGGGTGCTAAGAATCTCCGGTGGAGGTTCAGTTGCCACTTACGACGACTCGACCTGGCAACTTATAACGCACGCACCCTGAGGACTGACGAGAAGATCCTGGAGCTGGAAGAAGAGATAGACAAGTTGCGCTGGAATGTCATAAGATTATCCGAAGTCCGAAGAGAGGGGGAGGACACGGTAATCCTCGAATCCGGCAATTTTTTCTATCACCGGGAGGGTGACCATCCGTCCCAAGGAGGTGTCGGATTTATTGTCCACAAGTCTCTCGTTAACAACGTTGTAAAGATTGGGAGTGTGTCGACGAGGGTTGCGTACCTTATACTCAGAATTACCAAACGGTATTCGCTGAAGGTCATACAGGTTTACGCACCAACCTCGACACACCCCGCTGAGGAGGTGGCGAAAATATATAAGGATATCTCTAGAGCCATGCATTCCTCCAAAACCCACTATACGGTGTTAATGGGAGACTTCAACGCGAAATGCATAAAAGCAATCTCCTATAATTATTTCTTCTAAAATACCGCATAAAAGTTCCTGCCCATACCACGCTATCCGTGAATTTTTGCAACATCAGGGGACTTCATTCCAACCTTAACGCTGTCCATTACCATCTAGAGACGGCGAAGCCGGCCTTGCTCTTTTTAACCGAGACTCAGGTGTCCTCTCCGGCTGATACTTTACTCTCCTACCCGAGGTTCAGGTACAAATTAGAACACTGCTTTGTGCCCCAAGCTGGAGTTTGCGTTTACGTCAGAGAGGACATCTGTTTTCAACGCCTCGGCATCCTTGAAGGTACGGACCTGTCCATCCTATGGCTGCGCGTAGACAGCGACGACACTCCCCATGTCTACGGGTGCCTCTATAGGTCCCATAGCGGTAATGCCGACACAGACCGACTCATCAACCACGTCCAAATGGCTGCAGACTCCGTGCTACAACAGTTACCATCCACAGAGATCGTGATACTTGGCGATTTTAACGCCCACCACGCTGAATGGCTTGGTTCTCGTTTAACCGATCATGCAGGTAGATCTGTCTATGGCTTTGCCTTGGCATATGGTCTAACACAACTGGTTACTTTGCCTACGCGGATCCCAGATGTTGAGGACCATGTACCTTCCCTGTTGGACCTTCTGCTGACCTATCATCCGGACGGATATCAGGTCTCCATCGATGACTCCTCTGGGCTCCTCGGACCATTGTCTGATCCGGAGTACGGTGCCACTCACGCACCAATCGCAGTTGCGATCTGCAGCTTGCCGCCATGTTTGGCACCATATGTCGGCCGATTAGGACGGAATGCGGTCTTTTTTTTCATCCTACCCTTGGGGGCGGGTTTGCTTCTCGCCGGAAGATCCCAGCGTTGTTGCCGACTCTGTTACTGATGTGGTACTTCAGGGTATGGAACTTTTTATTCCATCCTCTGTGGTGCCCATCGGATGCAGATCCCAGCCATGGTTTGGTCGCTCTTGTAAAATAGCATCACGCTATAAGCAGGAGTGCTACCGGGCCTGGGCTGACGCATCAATGTCTCGGGATGTAAACACCAGCGCTCTTTAAAAGAAGTATAATTTCGCCTCCAGGTCCTTCAAAAGCGTCAATTCCAAGGCAAGGTCTGAGCACATCGGCAGAATTGGCGAGAAGCTAGTTCGCCTTCCTTCGGGAACCCGTGCATTCTGGTCTCTCGCCAAGGCTGTCCAAGGGAACTTCTGTCAGCCATCTCTTGCATCTCTGCACAGAGAGGACGACCCACTGGCCCATGTCGCAAAGGAGAAAGCCGATCTGTTGAGCTCTCTCTTTGCGTCCAACTCGACTCTAGATAACGGGGGAAACACACCGCCGACCATCCCGCGATGTGAGCGCTCCATGCCGGATGTGCGGTTTACACAGCGCTCGGTCCGCAAAGCACTCTTCTCCCTGGACGTCAGCAAGTCGAGTGGGCCCAATGGAGTCTCTCCCATTGTGCTGAAGACGTGTGCTCCGGAGTTGGCACCGGTTTTAACGCGTCTTTTCAGGTACTTCTACTCCCAAGGCGTAGTCCCGAATTCATGGAAGACAGCTTTTGTTCACCCGATCCCTAAAAAAGGCGACCACTCAGACCCGTCCAACTACAGGCCTATCGCCATCACCTCCTTGAACTCCAAAATAATGGAATCCATTATAAACTACCAGCTCATGAGGTACCTTGAAGATCACCAGCTGATTAGTGACCGCCAGTACGGTTTTCGTCGCGGTCCATCAGCTGGTGATCTTCTGGTCTACCTAACTCATATATGGGCGGAGGCAGTAGAGTCCAAGGGGGAGGCATTGGTCGTTAGTTTGGACATAGCGAAGGCCTTCGATCAGATCTGGCACATAGCGCTTCTTTCGAAGCTTCCTTCCTATGGGCTTCCCGAGAAATTATGCAAATGGATCACCAGTTTCCATGCTGATCGGAGCATCAAGGTCGTAGTAGACGGTGCATGCTCTGATTTCAAGCCTATTAATGCTGGTGTTCCACAAGGCTGCGTGCTATCACCAACGCTGTTTATACTACATATCATTGATATGTTGCAAACTGGTAACGTTCATTGCTATGCAGACGACAGCACTGGTGATGCCTTATGTACCGGCCGTGCCAATATTTCTCGGGAAAACGTCGCCGAGTACCGGGACAAACTTGTGTCCGAAGTCGAGTCTTTGCTGAACAAAGTCTCGGATTGGGGGCGACTAAATCTAGTCCAATTCAATCCCCAGAAGACACAAGTTTGCGCTTTTATCGCTAAAAAGAACCCCTTTATCGTATCTCCTCAGTTTCAAGGCACTCCCCTTGCTGCCTCAGCTAGCATCGGAATCCTCGGCGTCGACATATCGAATAGTGTGCAGTTTCGTGGTCACTTGGAAGGGAAGGTCAAATTGGCCTCTAAAAAGCTTGGCGTGCTCAGCAGAGCGAGACAGTATTTCATGCCGGCACATCGCTTGCAACTTTACAAAGCGCAAGTTTGGCCTCACATAAAATACTGTTCTCATCTCTGGGCCGGGGCACCCCAGTGCCAGCTCCTTCCAATTGAATCGTCGACGACCGAGTTCTTTCTGATCGACTCGATACACTGGCACTGTGTAGAGATGTTGCATCTCTTTGCGTATTTTATCGCATCTATCATGGGGAGTGCTCTGAGGAATTGTTCGGACTAATTCCAGTCGCTCAATTTCACCATCGCACATCGCAACAAAACTCGCGATACCATCCATACTACCTGGTTGATTGGCAGTCCACCACTGTGCGATTTAGAAGAAGTTTTCTCCCTCGCACAACTTCCTTGTTGAATCGATTACCACCAGCGAATTTTCCAGACCGATACGACTTAGGAACCTTCAAGAAAAGAGCTTACACCTTTCTAAAAGACCGGCAACGCACCTGCAATTCCCCTGGTGTTACAGTTGTTCATGGGCGGCGGTAGTCACTTACCATTAGGTGAGCCGCATGCTCGTTTGCCCCCTCTTCTATAAAAAAAAGTCTACTTGAGCCCTTTCAAATGAGCCCAAACACGATGGTGTTTAGTAGTGGCATGACTGAGATCTTTTACCACCTTCTAAATGCACCATCATGAAGGTAATATTATCACAGAACCTAGGTGTTTATGAGCCCCTTCAATTGAGTTCAAACACGATCGTTCTATCTAGTGCCGTCACTGAGATCCTATACCCACCTTCGGATTGCACGATCAGAAAGGTGAGATAATAATAGTCACGTAGGTCTTTATGAGGCCCTTTCAAATGAGTTTAAACACGATCATTCTATCTAGTGCCATCACTGAGATCCTATACCCACCTTTGGATTGCACCATCAGAAAGGTGAGATCATAACAGTCACCTAGGTCTTTATGACGCCCTTCAATTGAGTTCAAACACGATTCTTCTATCTAGTACCGTCACTGAGATCCTATACCCACCTTCGGATTGCACCATCAGAAAGGTGAGATCATTACAGTCACCTACGTCTTTATGAGCCCTTTCAAATGAGTTCAAACACGATAGTTCAATCTAGTGCCATCACTGAAATCCCATACCCACCTTTGGATTGTACTATCAGAAAGATGACATCATCACAGTCACCTTAGTCTCCATCGTCCGTCAAACAAACTTCTCTTAATATATATAATAATATAAAATCTAAACAGCATAGAAATAATGTAAGTAGCTACTAAGAAAGTAAGTACTTACCAATAATTTATTTTTATTTTAACCTTTTCTAGTTTTAGAAACGTTACGATCCCAAATAGAGATTATTTAAGCTGGAATAAACACTTGAACTTTATACAGCGTTATCAATATATGAACCCTGTGCAATAAGGGGCAAGTAGCGCGCATGATTAGCGGTGGACGGGCGAGGGCGCGGGCGGCTGATTGCTAGCCCAATTGGGCCTTATCCGCCCGCACATGGGAAATATTTTTAATCAACACCTCCATTGAACTTACGAGCGGTCGTACGTGAGCTCGCTGTACAGGGGCGTATTCAGAATTACAAAAAAAAAATTAGCAAATTGCTTTAAAACTTTTTAAGCGTTGCTAGTTTAATTTATGATACATAGGTAACTCCTGTAGGTAAATATATTTTAAATGTTAAATCAATAATGTAAATAAAAATCATATATACAGTCGTTAACGTTAATTGACATACATAATATTTAAATCAATCGAGCAAAACTTTTCTCCACCTTTACGATCTTTACGGTCGAACAACGCTCAATTTAATGATAATGTAAGATATCAGTGGTATGAAATTAATGTTTCAAATATATGTGGTTTCCCAAATACAGTTCTGTTCAGGGTGGAGGTACGCAGAACGGGCGGCGGTGAGTTGTTGCTTGATTGGCCCTATGAATGTGAGTAGATTGCAACGTCAACCGCTGTCCGCGTCCGCTCCCGCTTCCTTACGTCTACTCCTGTTTCCTTGTTCGGGAAATCCTGGATTCTTTTTTTAATCGTATTTATTGGTTAATAATATTATTATTACTTCATATAGCATACAAATTATCCTATAAGATTTGTACAATAATTTGAAAATCAAATCGCTTTGGACAGATTCCAGCGCTATATTTCGATGTTTGCGTCTTACAATTTTACATTTAAATTCAATGTTATAGAGATACATGGTTAATATTTGCCTTAGGAATTTCATATTCCATGGCCCATATATATGTAAGTCACGTTTTTAATAACCTTCAGTTTTAGCTTCATAATTTTAACCCAAGCTGATATGAGAGACTTCATTTTGTTATGAAATTCACTACCGTAAAACGTACAACGAGGCACGGCTACGGCAACAGAAGTTAAACGAATATTACACACGATTCTTTACGACGGTACTATCGTATGAGAAATGAAGTAAAGTAAACGCGAAATTGTGGATTTAAAAAGTTTTTTTTTTCTATAACAAAGAAGGTAATGTCGTGATATTAGGATATCATAATCGGCAAAGAGCGAACTCCTCGAAGGCTCCGCACTTGGCTGGTATTATTAACGACGTGTATTGTAATCGCGCGACGGGCGATCGCCTCCGCCGAAGGTAGGGCGGTATTAAATTCCGACAGCTACGTGATAAATCGAAATTGGAAAAGTTTAATAATGTTCGGTTGCTCCGAAAGCAATAAAACCGTTTATAAACGGGCACAAGTGAACTAGACGGGCAACTGGGACGCCATGGTGCCTTTTAGGGATTGTTAGATGAATCCGAACTGTATACTACAGGTTTATATTGATTTTAATAAAAATTAAGTTACGTGCTAAATGTTCTCATTAATTATGTAACACAAAGAGCAATGGCAGAAAAATAGTTGACAAAATTATAGCGTCTAGAAATAAGTTATATATAAAATGAGTTTTATTATTTTTCTATGATTTTTCAAATAAAAATGTATTTTAATTAAAGCCACAGAAAAAAACAAACATTTTTGGGAATATCAAATGACTGAAATCATTTTACTCTATTCAAATGTTGCCATTTAGTATATTCCTACTATTTTCGTATACACTTTGTAACAGTACCAAGACAACACCCAAAATATTTTATACAAAGTTATTGTTAGTAATAACTGTACTATCAGTAATAACAAAAATAAAAGTAATATGGCGAATAAGTCTCTTACAAAGAATTTCCTACAATAATACATTATCTCAATCATAGTACTATGTAACAATTCCATTTAATGTTATGCCAACACTAGCTAAAATAAAATGTCACTGTTTTTTTTACTGGCTTTACGGCTCTGGGTTCTAGCCCTTCTGAGAATGTCACTATGGTACAAAAGCCCTGGAGCCATGCCAGAAATATACATTTATATTATGCAAATATATAATAGAGATACAATAATCTAAAAACTCTCAATTATGTATTATGTATTAAGCTAACATCAAACAACCACAGGAAGCATGACTTTTTCAAAGTGACATAGGACATAACCTAAAAAGGTTCAAATGTAAATATCTTTTTTTTTAAGGCTTCTCAGTAAAAAATTCTTTGACAGAGTTATTAAGGGACTGACGCTTAACATTTTAAGATATTTTTGGTATATAGACGCTACTATTTCTTCTCAACTAATTTTATGTATGAAAGTCTGCCATTGCTCTTTACCAAGGCTCGGTTGCTAAATTATGAAAATAGATAAGCAACCAAAGTTAGACTACTGCAGATACTACTGAAATAAATAGTTTTCGTCTGAAACGGACGTGAATTAAAGAGAAATGAAAAACTGTTCACGTAGGTATGAAATTATTAACGTTTTTGTTTACTGCTGTATCATGATGAAGTGATTTATTCAACAGATCTAATTGCCAAATATCTCTTTTTTATTTAATTAGAAGTTTGTAAATGTTGAAGATTATAAATTTAATGTTATACAAAAGCCTGTTACAAAAGAAATTAAAAACATTATGAAATAATAATTTTAAATTAAAAAATTGTACAACCAACTTCAATATAAATTATTAATAATAACTCAAAAACTATTGGTCAGACCTTGATCACATTTATATGGGACCACATGAGAAGCACTAGCTTTCATATAAAAAAGAGTAATCGAAAACGGTTCACCTATTAAATAGTTATGAGGTAACATACTTAAAAAAGCACATGCAATAGAATTGAGTACCTCCTCTTTTTAGATAGTCGGTAGAAAAAAAGTAATATTAAATCTCCGGTATATAATTTTAAAAGTACTTTCCTATCTACTACTTAATTTATTTGTGATACAACACACAGCAAACTGCAGCAAACAACAGCAATAAATTGGAACAAATTTTGCGAACCTCGATTAAAAAACCGACACGCAATTTATGTACAGACGTATTAATCAATTTAAGGAATACTTTGCGTTATGTATTCATTTTAGCTTTAACATTTCTTAATTGTAATTAGATCTGCAAGCTGGTATTTGATGATTTTCTATAGATACATATAAAAAAATTGAAATGTCTGTCTCTAAATTTAAATAACTGGCTTCCGTTAAACTTAAGTAGTTATGTGTATGCTATTAAGACACAAACAATTTTTTTTTAAAGTGACCATATTATGGCTAGGATCTGCCACCGATAGGCACTACAGATGATGGGATGAAAAATACCATCCGGTGAAGCACCACATCGGCAACAAGTCTGTTGTCTGTTGCCGATGTGGTGCTTCAGGTGCTTCAGGTCGGATGGTGTTGGGATCATCCAGTGGAAGCAAATCTTTATTTTTATAGAATAAGGGTGACAAGCGAACACACAATCCACCTGATGGTAAGTGGTAGCTGTTGCCCATAGACATCTACATCTCAGACTATCTTCGATTACGAATCAAAATTCAGATGCGTTGTCACCCGTGAGGACTAAGATGGAATGCCTCGTTTCCAGTAAAAAAGGGTCTCCACTTCTCTACACGCACTATACGAATCACAACAGCGTTATGCTACTAGTATTTTACGCTAGTATTTTGTGAGAGCATGGTACTTCTCCGGTCGAGTCGACCCATTCGTGCTACAACTATACTACTAATATAGCTGCAGCATGGTTCTAGTACATACAAAATCTGTCCCTATAGGTAGGATACCTGCATCTCTTCCCAATCCGCTGACCTATAATGGTACATACGTCGGCAGCATACAGATCGTACCATAGTCCAGGTTAGACTATGATCCGAAGAGCCAAGAGGAGCGTCGACGGAGACCTGATATCCCTCTGGATGAGTGAACACCAGATGGTCCAACAGGGAACAATTCGATACATTGAACGATTAAAATGAACCGAACCGATCAGGAAGAACTTGGTCGTCAACGTTTCGGGCCTCTCTTCGCTGGATGGGATAGTAGAAGGAGCTGGCACTGGAATGCCCCGGCTCAGAGATGAGAACAGTGTCCCATGTGAGGCCGAACTTGCGCCTTGTAAGGTTGCAAGTGGTGTGTCGCCATGCAATACTGTCCATTTTTTCCAGAAAATGTATGGCCTAGACCACTCCTGGCATTGCTCTCAATTTGTTTGTGAAGTTTCATCGCAATCAGTAAGGCCATTCCGAAAATTAACTCAGACAGACAGACAAAAATTTAAAACATGATTATTCTATCTTATTATATAGGTTATTATATCTTAATACCATATATGCATGGTACCTTCCGAGATAACCCAGGTCGAGCCGACCCATTCGTTATTATTCGTCGAATATTATTATTAATATGACTGTAGCATGGCTCTACCACGTAAAAAATGATAAATATAACTTTTTTTTTCTTATAGGATAAGGGTGACAAGCGAGCACACAGTCCACCTGATGGTAAGTGGTTGCTGTGGCCCACAGACATCTACATCTATCTTCGATTAAGAATCAAAATGCAGATGCGTTGTCACCCGTGAGGACTAAGATGGGATGCCTCGTTTCCAGTAAAAAGGGTCTCCGGTTCTCTACACTCACCAAACTAAACACAGCAGCGTTAAGCTGCTATTTTACGCTGATATTCTGTGAGAGCGAGGTCTTTCCCCGGTCGAGCCAACCCATTCGTGCTACAACCACAATATAGCTGCAGCATGGCTCTGCCACGTACAAACTTAGATAATTAGAGTGTAAGGCCACAAGCTGAATACAAAATTTACTGTAAATCAATAGCTTTATCGTTATTTACTCAGCTAATGGAATAATTATCATCGTTGTTGAGAAAGGAATAATTGCGGAAGCAGCTCGTCCCCTTCATAGGTTATACTATACAGCCTGAACTGTTTGCACCCGAATATTCTGCACGAAGGTTAACTAAGTATTTACATATAAAATAAATGTATGTTACAAATAAACAAAACTTTCCTTGACTTTATATAACATAAAAACATTGTTCTGATTACTGAAACCAATTTTTCTGTTCTCTATCTAAAATTCTTCGTCCAACAATATTGTAAAGGCAAAAATAAGATTGTTTTCTTATAATGAGATATACTTCAAATTTACATATTCAAATTACATCTATACAAAACTCCTGTTTTTTAATTATAAACTTAATTTGGTTATGATAAATCTATGGAAATTTTTACCTCCAGTCCCAACCCTCTGCAGCGGTAAAGGTATAGTAATTACTTCTTTTCTTTGTAATAAAAACGGATTAAACTTTACTTAGGGCGGCCTATTCAGTTTGTTTACTATTCAAAAAGGGCTGTTAAGAAAAAAACTAATTTACGCTTGCTTATTACAAGTATCTGATTTAACATTTTAATTAAGAATTAAATTAGGAGAGATTAATTAAAAAGTTAAGATTACGTTTAAATATAAACAACCCAGATATAGTTTAATACAAATAAATTATATAAACATTAGTAGTCACAACAGAATCAGCCATGTAGCGACTTAATATAATTCATCACCACATTTCATCAGAAAACTTCTCGTGGCCACCGAAAGTTGGGGTATATCATCACATACATTACAGACTAGCGATCCGCCCGGCTTTGCACTGGAGATCACTGGCCACCTACCGGCTCCAATTGAGTTTTAAACCACTCTGTGACCCACTCAAATACACACAAAAATATTTACCAAAACCGTCCGAGCTGTTTTCGAGTTTTAGCGACAGTTGATTTTTATTTATAGAGATGTAAATAACCAAACCGGTAACAGGAAGCAGCGTCAAGTGTGTGAGACATTTAAGAGTATATTTGCTACTGCGATCGCCAATCCGCATCCTAAGCGTGGCGATTATGGCAAACCTTCCCCACCATCGGGAAGATCCATGTCTAGTAGTTGAATGTTACGAATGTTACGTTGAATGTTCTAGAAAAACGATCCGCCAGAAGTAAGCAAAGTTATATAAGGTAGAGCCATGTTGCAACTATATTACAGTTGTAGCACGAATGGGTCGGCTCGACCGGGGTACGACCACGCTCTCACACAATACCAGCGTGAAACAGCAACTTAATGCTTCTTTGTTTCATATTGTGAATGAAGAGAACTAAAGGTCCTCGTTACTTGATAAAAGGCATTCGATCTTAGTCTATAGGAGTAACAACTAATCTGCATTTTAATTCTTAATTGAGAATAAATACAGATGACTGTAGACTGCATATCCTCAGGTGGAATGTGTGCTCGTTTTTCACACTTATTCTATACAAAGGATTATATATAGTTACAACGATGTTCAAATAATTTCCTATTAGCTACTTAGTGCAAAATAAAAAGAAACAAAGACAAATAAGCGCTTAATTTGTCGCTATTGTTTGTGGAATATTGATATCAATTATCAAGAAACCAGAGCTGACATTCTGTACGCGAATTGTTCCATAAAGCCGCTAATCCCGGACCCGGCGAACCACAATTTGTCCAAACGGTTATGTTATTGCGGCCGGCAAGTTGCGACCGCGACTCTCACTGTGATTTTTCTAATTTTGGGCGTGTTCTACAAGATTTTATTCTATCGTCTCATGAAATTGAATAGTATCGGAAAGAGACTTTTTACATAATTTTGTTACGGGTATTATATTTTATTTGCTGCTATTTAAAACCATGGCCGTAAAAAGTTTTATTTTTAGTAGATGGTAGGACTTTTTTTTTGCTTCTGTAGCCTTCTTTATTCAAAGTTGGCTGCAGTCCATCGATTACAGTAGCCATTTCAATTTTATAAAAAGAAATTGTTTAAGATTCATTTTAATTTCAAGACATTAGAATCGGATCCAATCAGTATATTCAGAGTGAGGTATCATGATATAATTCTGTTCATAGTAAGTATTCTTTCTAAAGAATAAATAAAAATAAATAAATAGGGACACTCATTACATGCGGTGCAAACGGTTAATATACGTGGAGAAATTTTGAGTTTACATTGCAATAGGATGAAAAACAGGTTACATAAATGTACAGAAAATACGTGCACTTTTGTTTATCATATACCAAATTGTTCGGCATAATAAGAAACAAGATTCTTGAACTTATTGTTTAACTAAAATATATATTCAAGGTCCAATATTTATAATTTGAGATAAAGTAATTTGTTGAATCGCATCTTACTTAAAGTTTTAGATTAAACACTTTTGTTTTACTCAGTAAAGGGATAATTAATTTATGTAACGAACGTCCTGTCACCCCTAGTCCAGCTCTATATTCAACGGACTCAATTTGTCCAAACTGTTATTGCACGGGTCGGGCAACCTTCGCTACCAGTTTTATACGAAATCGCCCATAACAGACAGCTACGTTGCCTCTAAGTCCCTGGAATGGATACTTGATTAAGATACCGACTCATGTCACTTTATTTTGAGATTACATCTGACGCGAGCACGAGGTCGCAATTTCTTTTATTGTTAATTTGGAATAAATCCCCTTGATTGTATCACAGTCTGCCAACAGCGTTCACTTCAAATTAAATAAATGTAGGCATTAAGCTGTTATATTGTAATATACTTCATTTTTGAGTCATGGAAATATTTTAATACTGAATATTATAAGAACACTATTTGCTTTTTAATAAATATAGACTTAGAAAATTATTTATTTTGAAAATTAAATTATTTAAAATTATAAACTGGCTTCAATTATCATTAGATTTGATTGAAATTTATATGAGGCCTCTGTAAAATATAGAAGAAATAAAAAAAATACCGAATTTATTTCTTGATTCTCCTTCCATTTTTATTTTTAGGAGTCGGTTTAAAATTTAATGTTTGTGCCGTTTCATTTCTCTTATTTAATCAATAAAATGTAAATATATTCCAAATGTAGATAATGATTTTTTTGTCGTTTAATCGATTTTTAACTGTGATATAATTTTAATTGGTTGTGTTTAATAGCGGCTAGTTGTGATGGGCTCTTTTAACCACTTTCTTTAATGTACGAGACAAAATTATTTTGAGACCAACATGTAGAAGTATTAAATCCGTCAATATTGGGCCTTTACATTTGAGCTGATAGATTAATCTCATACCAACAACATGTGAAAGAAAACCAATTTCATTAAAACCGGAGAAATTTGACGATTTGTTATATACATATATACATATCTAGAATTCAAATCATCCGGTTAACAATTGGTTCTTAATGTGTATAACAAAAGAGTGTAATAATTTGCCAGTGCCTAACATACCATCCTATCACAACGTGGATTGTATTCATGCAAAAGGATTTTGTTAAGCTGAGCCAATACGTTTTACTATCTACGGCGACATAACCACTCGCCATCAGGTGAGTTGGTAGTCAAGCACAGGCTTATAAGAAGGTAATAGAATGCTTAGGTATATGGTTACATGGGCTAATCAAAATAAATACCAAATCTATTCACAGAAGTCGCATCTTTAAAGCAATCAAGGTCGAATGAAATGAAAAAATAAGGAAGTTTTAACTGTGTCTAATTAAAAAATTTAATCCCGGCGATTACGGACTTTTACAATCACAAAAATTTCGAGATCAAATTACACAAAACCGGGATTCAAATTGAAATGGCATTTTAACGGTTGGCCGTAATGCGACATGCCGTTGCGGCATGCCATTGCGGCTGGCCGCAGTATATACTGTCTGCCTGTCTGTATATACGGTCTGCCGCAACGGCACGCCGTATTCCGAATAACCGTATCGTCTCGGTTCTATTGCGGTCCGCCGCAATTGTCAGTGCTTCTAGAAATATTGGACGTGAATGACGTCAAAGAAGTTACTGCAGTTACTGTGTTTAATAATCATGAACGGTTTTAAAACGGTTTCATGTAAAAATCGAAGTGCGGCCTGCCGTTGCGGCACTTCGATTAAAATGGCCAGCCGCTAGTGCTTTCTTGCGTTAACAACCATTGAGCCCGAACGCGCATTCACTACAGCTGCAAATACTAAAATGCTCCAAATTCAGAAGCGGGACAGCGCATTTTTATTTCTTAGGTCATAATTACACAATTTTAACAAGATTATTGGATTCGATCATAATAATATGTTTTATTTATGTTAAAAATGCAAATAAAATGTTGATTTGTTACATTTCTTTTATATTAATTTTATTAGCAATTCAAAACTCCATGACTATCTTTGGATCCCAAGATAGTCTGTGTACAATCCCGGAATTATCTAATCTATAACATTCTAGTCTTTCCCTAAACTGTGCAAAGGCTAGGTTGGTCAGCTAGCTTATAGCTTGTATCATGATAATGGACATAATATTATTATGCTACTTTTATCTTTTTAGGATTCCCTATTACCCAAAGGAATCTCTCTGATGTTTACCTCGTATGCGGAATAAGTTACATGATTGAAATTTAGATATTGAGTGTAGAATCCAGACGTGAAACTGAATATTAAATTAGAAATTACATTCAAAATACAAACGTCTTATAATTAACTATAATTAGTCAGTTTCAGACCGTTTTGTAATGGGGCTCTCAAAAACTAAACACAAAAATTAGAGTACCCTTATTTATTTGATAGACTGATCAAGAGCTATCGTATCACAGAGCGTTCTATGCAAACGACGCTGTAGTTTTTGAGTTATAAGAAAGTGACCATATTAACCGGGTGACCATATTACGTCACGTACTATAGGTAGTTAGTTTTTTTTTAAGTTGATTTTTCGAAGTGTTGCTAATTATTGCCAAGGCTTCTTTGTTATTTTTTTCTATATTAGTTGTAGTATACGACATTGTGTATTTGTCTCTGTCCTCCTCCTAGTTTTGGTTTTATAAGGCGGCAAAGCTTAAGGTAACCATATTACCCTCACGTACCTTAGTTTAAAAATAAGTTTGACCACAACAACAACTTTCATGTAATTCGTTACTTTTGTACTAGTTCTTTAAAAAAAAAAGGGTTAATTAGTATGTAAGGATATAACCTAATAGATCGAAGTCCGACTCGCAATAGGTCGGTTTTTTTTAATTTCCTCGAGGTTGAAGTCGGGGTTACAATTAGGTATTAGGTAGATTTTAAGTTACTATATAAAGTTACTTATTTACTTTGTTCAAAATTAAAATAAATGTTTTTAATTGGTCTTAAGATATTTAAGCTATATTAATTTGCAATTTAAGATAATTATCCTTCAGAACGTAACCCGTCAGTCATTGAATTCGATACATCTAAAGCAACATCAGACTTATGGGTATTCGAAATTGGATCGAAGATTGTAAGAGGGATTGAAGGACAAAGACGGCCGGGTGGGGGCGGAAAGGGGGGCTAAGGCTGCCCACGCACCACGTCCAAGCCGTAATGAGTTGAAAGCGGATACTTGTAGCGCACTCAGAGCGCGCGTGTCCGGTTACCCGCCTAATGTTGGCCGGATAAACAATGACGTCCAGCCTTTTAGCGACATTTGTGAAGCCACTCAACACTAGACATAAGCCTAAAAACATGTCGCATTTTACTATTTGGGGTGCCTTTGGATTTTCTTGTTAAGGAAATGTGTACGCCTGTAGTAATGTTGCCATGCGTAAAATGGTAGTTTATTAGAAAGGAAAAGTAGAGATGCCCGCGGTATTTTACCGATTGTTTATGATTCAGATGTATTATTTTCAAATAATGCAACTTAGCATTAGCTATAGTATAAAGTTATATTTTCATCGACTACAGAGAAGTTCATTAATTAACTTTTTGTCTGTTTCTCTGTCTGTCGTTCCAGATGAAATCTTTCAACTCAAATTTCGAGCACTTCCGATGACTTGAAATTTTGAACATATATTATACAAGAACATAGATAACAAGGTAGAAAAAAAGACGTGGTACATTAAATTTTTTGGTACAATATTAAAAAAAATCACTTGTAAGTATATTAAATTTTAAACAACGTGAAGGAACTGAAATTAATAAATGTATATTTTTTATTACATTGTTTAAGTCGAGTAGTCTGGCTGAGATCTTCAATCCACTTACGAATGTCTCCAATCTTTTAGTGACTAATTGAAAAGAAAAATAGAAGCAGCTGTTTAAATGTATGCCAAATGCGCTGTTACGCCACCAAATCTACCGTACGCTCATCACTTAGACGTTAGGGTTAAGCCTCAGTAAATAGCGTTTGGCTAAGCATGCATATTGACGCAATGACAAACACACTATTGTATTGCAGTGTCCTGAGTGACCGTTGGCAGCCGGCCGCTCAAGTTGTATGGGAGACATGCCACCACAACACACGCACTGCTGAACGTTCGCCAATCACCGTAGCCTTAATCTAATACCCACCAAGATTAAAAAAAAAACATTATAGCTTCTCCTTGATAAAGCTTAACAAGCATTTGCTTTTGGAAATATATATCAGTGTATGTTCAACTACGGACTGTTGATACGATGTGATATTATATCTTCACTTAAATAGAGAAGTATCATACAATTTTTACGGTTCGGTAGCACAGTAACAAAACGGTTGACTGCAGCGGTATGAGCCACGGGTTTGAATCCAGGACGGAACAAATATTTGTGTGATCTACAAATAATTATTCCGGGTCTGGATGTTAGTCCATGTGTACTTAATGTGTGTAAAACGCTGGTACTCCTATTAATTTAGTTTTAATAAGGCATCCAAATACATTAAGTGTAGTAATCCACAGACGATAAACATAAATACGAAATATATTTGCAAACACACCTGTCATATAAACAGTATAAGGTATAAGCTACTTTTATATTTTGACAGGCATAGTGCGAGAGTATAGCACGTAAGTGGTGATGTAAAAGCCGCCTAGTCAAATGTAAAGTGACGGAGCATCAACGTTAGTCCATTAACCGAGAGAGGAGGGTGGACAGAACGGGTGGTTTGATACGCCATTAGTTCATTAGTAGTCTTATGTGCCTGTCATAAGCCGATTACTGACCGGTAAGTTATGCCGAACAGTCAACGTGACAATGAATATCGAATGAAACTTGAATTAGTTACTGGAAAACTTTCTATTAAACAGATTAGTAGTGTTAGATTGATATGATTCAATCGGAAATATGCCACAACTTTTATAGCCTTTCCAACTCTAACAAATCGAATAAATATAAAAACAATAGTAATGTTCTTATTGTGTTGTAAACTGGTTTTAAGGCTCATGCTATAGGTATCTATTGTAACTACGAGAATATTGATCGATTGTAAAAATAGTTGAGAGGGCTTTCATACTTTTTAAGATCGTTAGGTAGTAATGTTTAGTCTTGTTAATCTAATGATTTCAATTTAAATTTTACAGAAAATAATTCAATTTGTTTGAAGAATGAATTGTTTGAGAATCTATCTATACTCGTAGTCTCTAATAGAGATATAAACAGATATAGAGAGATCCATAAACCTATGTTAAAAAGAAAACTAAATACACTTGTAGCTTTGTTTTTAAATTCTATTCTCAAACACAAAATTGCATTTAGAGCGGTGTCACCGTCAGTATACATTTTGCAAATTGTCTTTGTATCAGGGGGCCGAGGAGAGCGGGGCACAGTCCATTATCCCGGAGCGAGGGTAGCAAGCACCAAAGACGTTAGTCCGGCGCTCTGCATCGGCGACTTTATGACGTTATCTCTAACAGGTTCCGTCGCCGAGATAGGGCAGCTCCATAGTGGCTAAAGCACGGGATCCTCTGTTGTGACTGATAATTGCCACTAATGGAAAAGTCTAGTCACTCCAAAGTGCAATTCAAGTTTTCGCCGCTTAAATATATAAGTTATGAAATCTCGTAGTTCAATGAGTAGTATGTGTATTTTTGTCGCTCTATGGGTATTGTTGTTTTCTCATTTAATTGTTTTTTCGCATCTGACCATTTTAGAGACATTTGCGTGAAATGCCGGTCCAATTCAAAATCTCATTTCCTACGAATATAATTGTAGGATAAAGTGACCGTTTGCACTTATAAATAAACCACGTTAGTTCACTAACGATAACTAATTATTCTAAAGTTGTTATACAATTGGCATTTTTGAGTTTTACGTATTAAAGACGATTTAAAAGTTCTGTAACACATATAAGTGTAGGCAGTTGCAGAATGATATCAACGGTTTTTTTATTTAAGTAGTTAATCCCGATAAACGTATTTGCACACTCTCATAGATTAGGTTGGTACTTGACAGAATGAAAAAGCAAGCGAAATCTAATACACTTACGAGCATCTTACGGCACATAAATATTTAACACGCATATTTACCGATTGGCGTGGATCAGGAGAAGGGTGCGATCTAGTGAGCGCGGAGGAGGGGAAGAAGGCGGTCATTCAATGAGATTGCTTCTTGCCGCCAATTTTAAGTAATGGATCTCGCCAAAATTATAGACTCGATAGAAGAATCGCGGCAAGTAGGCGGCAAGCTATTGCGTTTGGACACGTAGCGTCCTTGCGTTCTAAAAATTTACTAAATCAAAAAGTATTGCTACTTCTATTTTGAAAGAACATCGTAATTATTTGCGTTTATATTTGATACAGAAAATCTGAGTTAAAAAGTGATTTTTTTCACATGAAAAATAGAAAACTTCTTAACATAATATTATTATACGGATGGCTATTACGCAGTGTGGGGCTATGTGACTGCTAGGCTGGGATTAGAATACCAATTAAAACTTATTAAAGAAATACATTTAAAAAAGTTTGATTTTCGACTCTGGTCTAACTGGTGGATAGAAGCGTTACATCGGGCAGAGTTAGGTTAGGATGGATGTTCCTAATAACAGCCACGCCCCTAATTGCAGCCTTTTCGCCTTTTTACTTCATAAATATCGTCTCTAGCTTTAGTGGTCTTAACTACATATATTAGCAGCTTAAATTTCTTCGTAACTAGAGGAAAGTATATTTTGAATATTACCACATACGAGTAGTTATAAATTTATCTGTGTTAAATTAATAATCAAAACACGTACGCAACAGAAAATTCTCATTTTTCTAGTTTATTGACACGTTTTGGTTCCGATAAAATTAGGATTATTTTTCATTATCTCATCTTTAGGCTTTTTGATTTGTATGAATAATGAATATGACTATATACATAGCAATGCACTTATTTTTGTTTAAATTTACAGTTTTTTTTCTTTTAGTGAAAATTAATAGGGCTGTAATTATTTATATCTAGACGAAATGTATGGAGTGCATAATGTCAGCTGTCAGGCTATTATTTGATTTAATGTTCCTAATTAGTCCAGGAGGAATCGGCGCATGAGTTCCGAAAACTATTCCACCTTAATTTTTTTATGCGATTCCCATCAAATTGTCCTACTGATGAAATAAATGCATGTTGCCATAGGGCAACTCGGTGCCATATTATTTAAACCGATTCTTTCTATACTTTTTTATATCTTTTTACACTTTTATTATATAAGTGCAATATAAAGCTGTTAGAAGTGATTTAAGTTGAGTGGGTCGCGATTAATTGATTTGGTGACAATAGAGCGCTACATCTCCGCTTCGAGTTCGATGTGTGTAATACAACTTTTGCTAAACTTTCAATTAAAAAAAAATCAATTTTACAACATAGATAAACTGATCTTAACTTCCTCTCAAACTAAGTTGTCCTAATTAATGATATTTATACCAGATTATGACAACCCTATTGTAATTCACAAATTATTATACGTGGTAGAACCATGCTGCAGCTATATTAGTAGTATAGTTGTAGCACGAATTGGTCGACTCGACCGGGGAGGGACCACGCTCTCACAGAATACCAGCGTAAAATAGAAGCTTAACGCTGCTGTGTTTCGTATGGTGAGTGTAGAGAACCGAAGACCCTTTTTACTGGAAACGAGGCATTACATCTTAGTCCTCAAGGGTGACAACGTATCTGCATTTTGATACTTAATTGAGGATAGATGTAAATATCTGTGGGCCACAGCAACCACTTACCATCAGGTAGACTGTGTGCTCGTTTGTGTCCCTTATTTTATAAAAAAAGGCAAAGTGATAAGCGAGTTTTTGTATTTATGCATAGATACGGTTACGTAACAAGTATCGAAATATAGTTTGAAACATGGAAGCATAGCGTGATATAACAAACATGTATAGTAGTCGCGAGAGAGTATCGTTCACAATAGACTCGGTATGGATTGAATTATGAAACGGGGGAAACTGGGTCGCTGTAAGAACAAGAGGGGAAATGGAAAATGTATGTCTCCAAGTTGCGGGCCTAACAGCTCCTGGACAGAGTACGGGCGACGTTAATGGATTGATCAGATACCACTTTGCTTCTATAGTGCCGCGCGCACCGCAATCTACCAGTAAATGGAAATCTTATTTGACTATTTGTCTATATACATGTAAATATTTACTTTACGCTTGAAATATTTTGTGCATATTAAAGTACCTATATTTAATTAAAAGAAAGAGATGAGATTAATAAAATGATACGAGTATAATTGAAGGCGACATCTTAGACAAAGTTATAAATACTATATACGGTAGTACGATAAAAGTGTATTTTTATTGTATTAAAAAGATTGTAAATTAATTTTCAAATAATATTGAAAAAATAACTACATTATTCCGAGAGTAATTTTAGTAAATAAAAGTGTGATGGCATATACAAATTGTTATTATAGAAGTAAGTATACGAAGTTACAATTAACATCATGAAATCTGTCAAATTAAAGCTTATTGAGCTCCAAATTCAGCACGCAAATGAAATGCTGAAAAATTTGCCATCCCGCTTTAAACCGACTTCAAAAAAGGAGGATGTTCTCAATGCTACTTTTGTCGGGTTTCCATATTTAAAAACGCTTCATTATCGAACCGCTATACGTTGTTTAAGCCATCTTACATTGCCGAACGAACAGCTTCTAATAATAAAAAAATGTTCTTCCATGTACATCAGATGTAATGTAACAGATCGTTACAGATAACGAAACGTTTCTTGAATAAAGGAATCGGGTATTAATGTTGTTTTTTTTTTCTCTTTTTTATGTATGTTAAGCGTTATCCTCGTCGATTGTGGTTTTTTTAATGGTCAAGGTAATAATAATATAAATAATAATTCCATATAAATTCGGAGACAATATTCCGAACCTAAGGGTGGAAAATTGGGAGATGAAATTTTTATGTAACTATTTAGACGATATTCTAGTGTCCTAACTTCACTTATAAGGGTCAAAACATTAAACGTCAGGGTTTTAATTACTTTATACACTACTTTAGATAATACACAATATTTTATTATATACTACACCAAATGGCACAAATGTGTAGTCATCTTTCAGGGACATATTTCCGCCACTTACTCATTTCAGCTGCCTCTGAAGCCGCCCCGGCTCTAAAGGAGGTACCCCTGAGATGAGAGGCCGCCAAAGTGTATACGCAAATAGCATCCCACACTAGGGCTTTCCTCTCCTGTCTCCCAAGGGACCAATGTCATACTTTAGATTAGATTAAATGGATAATTTAGATTAACTTTTTTTTTTACTTACTTTAGAAACTACTGTGTAATTTCTGTCTTTAATTGACCAGCACGCCTGAGATTTTAGGCAAGATTGAGATGCTCTACGGACATATCTCCGCACTCTACACATTATCGTTGAAACCACACGCAAGTGTGAGTAACGATCCAAGAGCAAGTCTCATCCGACACTATTACGATGTTACCCCGGACCTAAGTCTGAGACGGAAATGGCATGGCACTGGGTGAGGATGGATTTACAGCCGAGCTTCTGACAGCGATAAGCAAACCGGTACTTAAAGACCTTCACACTAGGCAATGAGGATATCTGCAGTAGAACTAGGGTAACCAACATAGCGCATGTAGCTCGAAGAATCGATAACCGATGGGGAAGAAAGGCAGTTCGAGTGGCAGCTTTGAACCGCTAAGCTTCTCGATACAGGGCTGCCACTCGAGAACCTTTTTTCCTCATCGGTTGTCGGTTCTTCGGGCTATAGTTCTAGCACGAATGGGTCAACTCGACCGGAGAAGTACCCTACTCTTACAAAATGCCAGCGTAAAATAGTAGCATGACGCTGCTGTGATTCGAATAGTGCGTGTAGAGAAGTGGAGACCCCTTTTACTGGAATCGAGGCATTCCATCTTAGTCCTCAAGGGCGATAACGCATCTGCATTTTAGTTCTTAATCGAGGAAAGATGTAGATATCTATGGGCCAGAGCATCCATTACCATCAGGTGGACTGTGTGCTCATTTCTCACCCTTATTCTATAAAAAATCATATATGACTGTACCATTGCCACTTCAGTTTACTGATCTATGCTGAGCTGAGCTGTGTCGGTTAATTTGTTTCCACTGCATATACCACATTTCATGCTCATTTTCGATTCAAATATGTTTTGTTTATAATAGTATTTTATTTCTGATTATTTATTAAAACCACAGCAGCCTACCAACAAACACGTATAGCTAGGAATCACACAAAAATTACAATAATAAAATCAATTGTATTATATAGAAAGAAAGCATACAATAATAAGAATTAAACAACTCACTGAGGCTACAGTCGCTAGTTCATTATCCAAATGGACTACAGCTATTTGAGCCACTTATGTGATTGCCTGCAAGCATTATCTCTCTTCCAATGAATGGAAGCCATAAGTCTACCTCGTAACTCTCTTGCTCCTTACAATATTGGTACGTACATACATTAAATACATGAATATTGTTTATAAGTGTTGCTATTTGCGATCTGCTGATACAACTTTATGTATTAGCGTCGTGAGAGCAGCTAACATTGAATCATACATAAAATTACATTTAAACGTTTAATATGCACATATTTTTCTTATGGTATATATTAACTACATACACCGTATATAACTAAGAAACAACTGACAGCTACGAGGCTAATATAGTAATTCCTTTTAATAATGTCTGCTACTTACTGTCTCTTAGTAATCGGGTGAAAAAAAGAAAGTGCACGGACACTGCATCGTAGTAGAAAGACCTACGATTTTAAACAACTTTCAAAAATGAGAAGAAATACACTCTAATTTGTCTTTATTTTTAAATTAATAACTTAAATGACAGGCCTCTCCATTTAAGAGAGGATAATATGTCTTAACCGCCATACTCGTCAGCGGGATTGGCGTCGTCAATCTAAGTTTACGTCTGGCATAAATAGCTATACCCTGAAGCTCTATATTTATTCTATGCAGTTAGTTTTTCTAGCAATTCCCATGGACGCATCTTACACCTTCCACGGAACCAAGGAATATACTACTCTCTCACGAGAACACTGGACGAAATGAGACGATGGATTCAATTATGCCACCGCCACTCGGCCAATACGTAAAGTTACATGAATACATTTAAAATAATAATCACATTTTATATATTCAATAATATTTTTTTTTTATTTCAGTCACTGGGCCGTCTCAGCGGAGACCAGCCGTCTACGCAGGACAGGGTTACAATGCAAGAGTGTGTATAGACCGACAGGACGGCAGTCCGACACGATCGGAGAGAGATCGTGCATGAGAGATTTAGCTGCTGTCCGAAGCACGGGGATGAAACACCGCTAACTTCCAAACTCCCGACTGCTACTGGGAATATCTTGACAGAAAAAGTCTATAACTAATTTTGGCCCGGCCCGCGATTTGACCCACATGATCAACAGTCGCGCTTACAACCACAAAACCAACGAGACAGTCAAGTTAAGACAGTACGTCAGTTAGCATACTGAATTATTTCCGATCATTTATTACACAAACGTACAAATTTAACTCAAACGCACAAATATAGTGGTCAAGTATTTATTAATCTACCCTTAGAATTGTATTTACCATTTGCTACTGTCTTGAATGATTCAAAAGAGTAAGATAGAAATCAGAAGATACAAGATAATGGCCCAATCCAATCACTTAGCTTGTGACTGTGCACACGGTAAGTTACTACATTTATAAATCTATTCATTTATTTGTAAGGCTTATTATAATTTTCTAGATGGAATTCGAGTTTACTCATAAAATTTGGTTTATGTTAAACGCTACATAAAGTATAATAAAACTGTTCTATAAAAGCAGCAAATCTCTCGATTGCTTGATCTTTTAATAAACTATTTATGATACGGGTATATACTTACGGAGACGAAGTTAGTACGTAAAACTAAAAAATGTTCATGTATAACAAACTTTAGAATTATTAGTTATTGTTAGTTAATTTCATAGAGCAACACGGGTCACCAGCGGACCGGAGAGGAGTGGGCCACACGCAGGCGTCCTCTCTGGTAAAGTATAAGTCCACGCGATCCTATGCGTACAATAAAACTAGTTGCAGCCGCACTGCTCACTAGACTAAATCTAATTGCGCGGTTGAATCGACGAAATCGACGAAAAAGAGACGTGTTACGTCAAATTTACCAAAACATACCTTTTATATAAATATAAGTAATCTTAATCACATTAATGCTATTTACTTTTTTTTAAACTTAAAAATTACAGGAATAACTGTCGTGTTGTTCGGATTAGTTTACTGGTCGCTCGCCCTCATATAATATGCAGATCGGTCGAGTGACTGATCCGAATCTGTATCCAAGTTGAAGTATTAATAGTAATAGTAGCAATACTATTATTATGTATCTCTGTTTGTGTGAAATTGTTAGTTTATTGTTTTAATTGTTATGTGTAAATTTCATAGTGACAGACGATTGTTTTTGTGTGCACAATTCCCCCTCCCCCCCCACGCAAAAAATGATAGTTCTTTTAGCGTCTCCCACACACAAGCGGCTTGCGGTGGCGGCTAACCGCGAGCCGCGGCTCCAGCCGCTGCAACAACACACCACCGCGTTCGCAATGGCGGCCTGAAGCGCCATTCGCTGTGGTGTCTGTGCTACGATTAGACATCAGTAAACATGGCTAACCGTGATGAAGTCTTATTATATTCAGCAATATTATCATACATTTTGTTTTAAATCCTAATGCTTTTATAATCACGGTGCGAATTATAATAAAGTACTGGATAATTTTGCTCTGTTTCTAATTCAATCTTTGAATTTAGCACTATTTTTCACGCGGTATACGCGGCCTGTTGAAAAAATTTGCAACTGACCGCACTGGGGCCACCGACTGACCGCGTACTCGCTAACACACATGCGTTGGCGGAAGGGGCGGAGCATGCGGCCGCGGCCAGCCGCTTGCAGATTGTGACATAGCCGCACGGGTTTGCAGACTCTCTTAAGCGTCTACCACACACAAGCGGCTTGCGGTGGCAGCTAAGCGCGAGCTGCGGCTCCAGCCGCTGCAACAACACACCACCGCGGTCGCAGCGGCGGCCTAAAGCGCCATTCGCTGAGGTGTCTGTGCTATGATTGGACGCTAGTAATATGTCTAACCGTGACGAAGTCTTATTATATTCAGCAATATTATCATATCTTTTGTTTTTAATCCTAAATGCTTTTGTAATCACGATACGAATTATCATAAAGTACTGGATAATTTTGCACTGTTTCTATTAAAATATCTGAATTTAGCACCATTTTTCACGCGGTCTGTTGTAAAAATTTGCAACTGACCGCGCTGCGGCCACTGACTGACCGCGTACGTGTACTCGCTAACACACGCGCGTTGGCAGAAGGGGCGGGGCATGCGGTCACGACCAGCCGCTTGCAAATCGCGACATGGCCGCACAGGTTTACAGACTCTCTTACATTGCAAGCGAATACAACTGACCGCCACCGTGGCCGCCTACCGCAAGCCGCTTCTGTGTGGGAGACGCTTTATCGGGAAAAAACGTTATGGCTGTTCCCCCCACCGGTCCGCTGGTGGCCTGTATTGCACTATGGTTAATTTGCGTTAATTGTTAAATTGAAGATCCCTAAATTTTAATAAAAACATGAATTTTAAATATATATTGTTGCGCGCCACCACTAACGACTGGTAGTACCAGTCATTAGTCTGATACATGGCGACACTAGTTACCATCTAGTATTGAGTGGCAGAACTAGGAGAGTCTAAAAATTTCTATGGAAGTATTTTCTAGAACTAACGACACTTAGTCAATCGGGACCGGTATGTACTCGAACATTCTAGATGTTTTTACAGTAGAAGTTTCTGGAAATTATCAGAGGTCCTATATGAAGCCGGTATAGACCGCGACCCGGTGAGTATTGAATTGACGATACAAGTGAATACTTCGAAGTGATACAACTGCGAACTAAAGTGATCAATAGTATAATTGTGTTTTATTATTAGTGTGGTTTTAAGTTGTAATTAGTGTTCTGTAATTACAGTGTCAATTTTGGTAATTCACTCGACAGTTTTTCATTGTCTCGAACCCCAAGCTCGTAACAGTTGGTGTCAGAAGTGGGATCAAATCATGCCGATTTTACCAAAGGACGACACGGAGAGTAAAGTCAACGCCAGCAGGAGATGGACCAGAGACAAACTGAAACCCGATCGATCAAGTGAACAATCAGGTTGACATCGTCATGGCTGACGTGAAGAAAACGCTGAATGACCTCAAACTTGGGGATGGAATTATAGCTCCGATGGTAGCTACAACACCTTCGCTACGTGGATTCAAAGTGCCGCCTTTCGACGGGACTTCCTCCTGGTCGGCCTACAAAATCCAGTTCGAGACTGTCATGAAGGCGAACGGCTGAAATAAAAGTCAAGCCATGACTGGTTTCACCTTATGCCTGCGCGACCAGGCATCCACTGTTCTAGAAGCCCCCGGTAAGGAAGTCACTTACGAGCAGCTCCTTGAGGCATTGGAGGCGAGATATTGCGATGCTTACCTGGAACACGTCTTTCGTGCGCAGTTCAAAGAAGCGTGCAACGCAGCAACGAAAACCTGCAGCAGTGGGCCCTTGAGGTGGAGAAGTTGGTTCCAAAAGCATATCTACCAGTCTGTACCTGCGCTCATTGTAGGGAACCTGGTGCAGAAATTTATTGACGGCATCTGCGACCTTGAAGTCAAAGCTGCTGTGAGGCTCGGGCACCACGAGACGCTTAAGGACGCCTTGGCCCATGCACTAGAGGTTGAAGCCGTGTGGCAGTATCATCGGTCCCTTCGCGTCAGGGAGGTTACAGCAGCTACAGTCCACGACCGCAATAAATGATACAACCCTAGAAGCTACGCCTGTGGGGGGAGGGGCCATCTTCGATCCAGCTGCCCTAAGCGAACTGTAGAAAGGGGAGTTGATCGATCTCGAGAGGGGGTGTGCGGGTAGTGAGGCTAATAGCACTGCTTATCTGTTTATCTGTAATAATAAAGATAAGTTGGATATTCGTCAACCATCGGGTGTTTACAAACTGGTTTATGACTAATGCCACGCCATTTACATAGGTCAGGCTGATCGCAACTTCGAAACACGTTATAAAGAGCATTTAGCCGCGTACAGGAATTGCAATCCCGATAAATCCACTCCTTTAAAGTCTTACATACGTATAGTAAAGGGCTGCGACTGTGTGTGCTGGAACAGTTAGAAATATTAAAAAGTAATAATAGTATGTTGCACCGCTGAATTAACAAACAAATATTTATAACTCACCTCTCTTAAATATCTTTAAACCTGCTCTCTAATAACAAACAGCCTCGCAATATGGTCGTTTATCACCCTTACAGTGATCGGCGATTTGTTGCGTGGTTGGAGGATAGGCGGGCGTTATGCGGCGGTTTGTTTTTAATTTTACAACGGCTGCGTACGTCAGGTGGTGATTGGTCGCATGTTTTATCGCATGACGCAGTCGCTCGCTACTTAAGTAGGGAGCAGTTGCATCGGCGAGCTGTATAAATAGCAGTTGTATTGGCTCACCGCTCACTTAGCGGTCAGCCACCGCAGAGTCCACCTGAAGATGCCTCGTGTAGAGGCGAAACACGTGTCGTATTGTCGTCAGTGGTTTGTTTTTCCTAGTGTAGCGGTGCTGGGATTAGTGGTGACGGGGATAGTGCACGCAATTGAGGGAAGGCGGGAGGTGCTCTTCAAACTAGGTAAGACACATCATTTTATTTGATCGAGTGGATGTACGCGAGGTATTTTTTACCAACTTTAATCTTTAGGAATATTCAAACAATTGCTTTCAAAGCGAAACGAGCCTTTGATGCGTTTTCTCAGACCATATTATGTGTCTACCAATTTACGTTTTTTTAATTATATAAATTAATATTTTTATTTACCAAGTAGAGAATTGCGAACTTCATGACAGAAAAATATCTTTAAAATTTTAGCGAAAGTATGTACAGCTATTTATATTCATATAACCGTGGCTCATAATAATGTATTGTGATAGCGGTGTAACAGGAATGTTTACCCGTTTAGTCCCATGGGTGTCGTAAGAGATGACTATGAGATATGTCAAAAAGATCTAAGGGCTTCTAATAGATGACGGTAAGCAGCAGCGTCAAGACTTCGAAATGTTTGGTTTTGTGATTGTCAACACACCCGTCAGTCGTCGTCTGCCAAGCGTTACTATTGCAGCTAATCCGAATCACAGTGTCAGAGGTCCAGGTCCAGCAGACAGTCCAGTGGACTTTTATAGGCAAATGATAATGATAATATTGGCCTAAATTAACAAAATTAAATTTTAAATTTAAAAATGAAATGTTTTGCGTTATCTTTTGTTCTTCTTTATTGTTTTGCTCATTATTTGGCGTTGGTTACAAATTACTAATAATTACTAATAATATATTTTAAGAGATGGCGTAATTTTAACCTGCACAAAAGTTCTTCTCACACTACATCAGTCGTATATTAGCGGTAAAGAGAAACTATAATAGATATTACCATAATCCCTTGAAATCTAATGGTAATAACCACAACACATACAACACATACCACGACCTCACAGAAAACCAGCGTGAAGTAGAGGTTTACCTCTGCGTTTCGCTTGGTGAGTGCAGGTGGCCGGAGGCCCTTTTTACTGGAAATGAGGCATTCCATCTTAGTCCTCACGGGTGACAACGCATCTACATTTTGATTTGTAACAGAGGATAGATGTAGATGTCTATGGGCCGCAGCAACCACTTACCATCAGGTGGACTGTGTGCTCGTTTGTCACCCTAATCCTATAAAAAATAAAAATAAAAAAAAACATACAAGAAATATACAAATAAAATTTGGAGGTATGTATTAGCTGGTAGCGTAGCGCAAAATTCTAGATATGTGGGTATTGCCCGCATACTAACCGTGGCAGCTATTATGATTCTACTAGCGTCGCCAAGCGTCCCGTATTTACAGGACGTCCCGTACTTCTTGTTTAGTGTGATGTTTAGGTTGAAAATTCATAAGTCCATAACACTAACAGTATGAATCTTTGTTATGTGCGTATTTACGTATAACAGGCAAGCAACATACACATGCACAAATTTCAAAGTCCCGCCGGGGCAAGTCATCTCCCATATTTTGGTAAATACAGCGTGCGTTACCAAAAATCTACACCGATCGAGAAATAGAAGAAAATAATGAAAGTGTCTTTGAAGGCGGAGAGATAAGCAACGTTTTATTTCCTCACCATATTTTTTTTTTCTTTTTAGTATTCATAACTCTAATCGTTTCATGGAAAAAATATTTTTGCAAATGAGCCTTAAATGGACTGCTATCCGTAACAAATACACACCAATTTGAATAAATCTGATCTGCTTATCACATTCAATGACGATTGATTGTCACTTTTTTATTTAATAAGTCAAATCACAAAGAGACTCACTTATGTTAGGTACGTGAAGTAAAATATGTAACAAAGTATAGTTTTAAATAAAACGATATTTAACTAAAATTGCAACGAATTTTATTGGTCCCAGCTAAAAAGAGAATTCCTGTATTTTTCTTTGCTTCATGATTGCTTGTCCTTCGAGGACAAAAATATTTGTTGACAACCCTAATATCCACCCAATTTGAAGCAGTCTATGTCGAGACAACGTGATTTATCAAAGTCAGTGGTGTACACCTTGCATGTAATTTATACCTTAGTTTTAAAATGGTTTCAAAGCATCAAATGAGCGGACTCTTTGTTCTAAAGTACAAGTACAACGTAGATTGCATAGGTTGGTAAAAAATGTCGCCGACATGGTTGTGGGCTTCTGACGGCTATTACTTACAACGCAATATCAAATTGCTTTCAATTTATTTCGCAATTGCCGTCTTTGAGTTTCGCTTTGTAGGGGCCTCTGACGTCGGTCCGAGCCAACAATAAAATGTATTCGTCTCCGGAATGTTTAATATGGGGAAAAGTTTAATAACGCGTCCGGGCGGGCGGCCGGGCGGCGCGGCGGTCAGCGCCTTACCCGGCCCACTGCGATAAATCAAATCTTTTACCTTCAACGAAAAATCCTTATTACATTCGGATATGTTTTCTCTGGCCATTAAAAAATGAGCATGTACCTACTTACACAATTATCACTACACCAATTTAAAACTTTTAGTTTAACCTTTATTCAAATTCTATACTTTACAATTAAATGTTTTCAAACAATTATTAAAGTAGTGATTATATGACTAAAACTCTAATAGCTATTTTAACAATTAATTAGATAGAAATTAAAATAGTGAACTATACAGCTTGGAAGACTATTAAGAAAGGAGTAATTGTAAGAATGATTTTGAAAAGTGTGTGTAAAACCCAGCGTAGTAAGCATCCTTGAAGAAAGTCCAATGAGGGTATTCCGTGTCAACGCCAAAGAAGCCCTACGGCATCGCATCATTAGCAAGCGGCACCTGCTAGGAGTGCAGGAACACCTTCTACTGTCGCATCCTTGTAAACAATTGTAAACATCGCTATGTAGGTATTCAACTTTCATCGCAGCTTTCTTTAGCGTTATAAGATGTAAGTCCAAAATTAACAAGCAATGGATGTCATACAAAACATTTACTTTAGTTGTTAAATGGAAAGGTTCGGTTGTAATCCGAAACGGTATGAGTTGTGGGCTCATCAAGACGCAACAGACGAAGCTTGGCGGCCCTGGAGGCCGACGCCGACACAATAGCTCCCTGACGTTAATTAAATGTTAACAAACGCCCTCGTCGTTGCTTAATTGGAACTGTTGCCTATTATCCTTACCTTCCAACGCAGAGAATGACTTCTAAACTTAAGAACCGTACTATACAGTTTTAACTCGGAAATCTTAAAACTAAGTGGAACTGGCTCTTCTTTGTTTCGAATAGTTCATTAATTATTTTGAATAAATGTAATTGTTATATAACGATGCACGACCATATATATAAGTATATTATGTATATATTGCAGTAAGATAGTTAAAACCGTCATATAGTTATATCCCTAGGGGTATAGCTATAAATCGTAATATAAGTAATATATGATAGCTGTGTTACTAGAGTAGTCTAGTGAAATAATTATAATTATTGTAAACTGAATGTAGAGGAGTAACAAATTGCGCAACATTGACATTGGATCTTAAGTTCCTGTTGTGTTTCCATTGTTCCATCCTTGTTCATTTTCCTTTTTTGACAGTAAGTAGGTTAAGGTGCAGCTGGGGTGACCCTTGGGCCACTTTAAAGCCACGTATATTATAATAATTTAAAATATAATACTCAAAGAAATTAACATTTTAATTTTGAAAATTCAAAAGGTATAAGTCAAAAGTGGTTGGACTAATAAATTACAAACAAACTACAATTATAACTATTTCAATATATAGATTATTCTAGTAAAATAGTTATGAACCGGTTTCATATAACTTTATTGCGGTTTATAGCTATTTCCCTAGGGATATAACTATATCACGGCTTTAGCTATCTTACTGCGACATATACACAATAGTATAATGACAATAAATACAAAAAAAATATTGTAAAAATTGCCTTTAATTAGATAATAAAGAGTTAGAGCGCAAATAAAGGCAGTTTTGTCTACGACCACGTAAAATAAAAAATGAAATTCAAAAAAGGTTCAATTATAAATCTATAATATTAAACTTTTACTTTACACGGAAACTTTTGTTAATTTCTGTTAACTACTGAATAATACATTATAGTGTAATTTATAATTGCGAATAAATACTAGACAGCGAATCGCGGTAGCGCAGCGAAGCTAACCGGGGGTTCGAATGTCGCACGTGAGGACTATTTGTATGTTGTATAGTTATGGTCAATTGAATTAATAACAAAGGTCGACAAAAAACTTTTTCTTTTGGGTTTCTGTTTTAATGCATAAATTCTCAACATCAAAATGATCATTGTTCGTTTTTAAAGTTTGCTTTTGTCTGTTTTACGTCGATAGGTAAGTTTTGAAAATTTTTATTGATTTTACGAGTGGCAAGTAATAAAAAACAGTAGGAAATTGTATTTTATTGCTTCTAATTTTTTTCTTTTATAATACATAACGCCCACACTAGCATCTTCTCCTGTATCGTGGAGGCAGTTTACAAACATAAATTGCACAAGGACAAACATCCAGACCCGGAGCAATTATTTTTAGACAGTACAAATACTTGTTCCGTGCAGGAATCCGCGGTCCCCAGCACTGCAAGTCTGCAACTCATTGCTAAGCCACTGCGCCACGGAGCCGTCAAATTCATTCGTTTCATTCGCGTAGGGCAAAAAATGGAGTGTTTACTGGTCTATCATTGTTGTAACAACCGCTCATCTATTACTGAGTTAGGAAAATGGCGTCAAGACGGTGTAAACAAGATGTTGATTTATTCTGTTTTATTTGCGGTGAATTCATTAAAGTAAGAAGCAAAAAATTTTCTTTGGCAACAAATACAAAGCTCTGCGAAGCTTATGAAGCCTATTTTAACTTTGTTTTATTTCGGAATCAAGATTTTAAAAAATGGGTGTTATCTAAAAATACTTTAAAATGTAACTAACAATCAAATAAAGTTTCGCACATATTAATATTTTTGGAACTTAAATACTCAATAACAATTATTATGAAACGGAAAAATTATCAGAATTAACCCCAATTGATCACAACTCTCATATCTTTTTAAAATTAATAATATTTTCGAAATATTCGCATGTTTCAACACTTTTAAAAAACAATATAACTTAAAATAAAATGGAAACATAATGTGAAGTGGGAACCACATAAAGAGTCTAAGAATATATTAATACTTCCGCGTCGTTGCGTATAAAATTTGGCCTTATGAAACAATATGCGAAAGCTTAGTATCGAAATTCTGAAGCTTCAGAACATTTACATGGATTCTATCCCAAATTATCTGAAGCTAAAGTTTTTTTTTTTGCTGGTATTTTCAACACAAAAACATGTGTGCAATTCAAACGCGGTAGAAGTGAAAATAATAAAATAATAATATGTCGTGGTATGTTATTTAGTTATTTATATAAGTAATATGATAATTTTAACCACAAGTGCGGAATGCAATATAAGATAAAAGTTTCATTTTATAGCAAATAAATTTTACAATCCTTATTTTTAAACCTAATTTTAATAATAAATCAAAATAATATTTTCTTACGTGTAAAATTGCTTTGTAATAACGCCATCTACTTCTTTCTATAGGTAAAGTCATTTTATTGAACAAAAATTGATTGACTCTCGAAGTAGTACATAAGATATGCGCTAGATGGCATAAGCGATGAAATCATGGATTATTATAAGTGAATAGGATATTATGGTAAGTTTATTCATCAAGGTTAATTTTATTAATTTAATAAATTTGTTAATTTTTTTAACTGTTTATTTTAAGAGTTAAAATGTATATTAACCATCTTTAAAGCATCGCACAAAGGGAAGACCGAAATAATAGGAAACACTATTTTTGATAAATATACTAGTAAAGCTATTATTATTAACATTACTAAGATTCCCTTTAACTGCTATTGGTTAACTTAAAACTAATCGCGATCCGCACTGTTTGCTTTATGGTCTGCACCTTGCCATTAGCCTATTGTCGCTTACTACACCTTACTCTATATCATTCTCACGCAAGCTAAATCCTATATAGATGTATACACTTGTCTCTTTTTAGTTTCGCTTTTTCGTTTCACCCAGTTTGAAATCGCAACGATGCTAAAGAAGTTTTCACTTCAAAAATAATGTACAGTGATGAATTCACCCAATTAGTTTATAATAATCTATAAGAATAATTATACTAAGGAGGCGCAGGGAAGTGACGACCCCATTGTCCGCTGACGTAACGGTTATGTGACAAAACTGCTACGTCAGCGCAGTCAGTCAGCACCTTGCCAAGAGGTATTAACGCCGTGCCTCGGCAAAATTGAAGGTGCAAAGGCCCGCTTGTGCACATGGCCTCACCATGAAACGGTGCCGGGTTTGGGCGTCTCCCGTTAACTGACGCCCATTAAATGGATGATGGAATTGAGGAATACGCGCAAAGGGTCGCTTCCAGAAGGTCGCCAAGTCGCGTCTGAAGCTGGCGCTGGATGCGACAGCATGCGAACCGCCAGCCGAGCACGAGGAGCTGCACGACCACCCAGTAGCCCCTCGCATCCATCATCCCCACCAGCTGGCTTGGTGTCGGCAGAGTCTTTGCGGGCCCAGCAATCAGCAACCGCCACTGGTGGAGTACGCCGCATGCGTTGGTTAATGCAGATGAACGGCAACCCATTGCGTGGTTATTTTAGGGCAAAAGGGGGAGAAACTGGAGGTTTTGCGTATCGTGCTAGAATGCATCGACTTTTTGCTGAGCTGGAGCCATTTATAACCGTCACCGAGCAAAACCTGGCAGACCGAGTTCGGTATATCTTGCGCTCAAATATATTTAATGGCACTGAACTCGAACGGCTACGACGTGAGGCTGTGCCCTCATCGGATGTAAATGCTACGACTGAAGATGCGGCGCCACAAGTTGCAGAGCAACCAGCATACATGGATACCGCCGTGAATCTTTCAGTTATAGTTGGTTCAAACGATGATGGAACAGTCGCCCAGGATCTAGAACTAGAGCAAATGAGGAGTACATTGGAAGAGGCGATTGAGGAAACGCGCAGTACGCCTCTCGAAAATCGACCGCGACTTCCCCGCATAACCCAAAACAAGCGGAATCAGGCTGTCGTGAGAACTCTAAAGCCAATGCTGGTGACTTATTTGGAAGCCAGCCGGGACCTTTGCGAGACGGACTCAATTCTTTTGGCACCGCACTGGCAGTATGCCGTATTATTGGTAACAAGCTCCTCATGGCTGGACGTGCTATTAGACAAAGTAGCGCCATCCCAGCCTGGGGAAAAAGAACTGAGGAACGTGTCGTAAAGGCTAGGACCCTCATCGGTAGAATGATATGCTTCAGGCCAGGCAATGACAGGCCAAGAATTGTGAGCACCGTCAAGATGGCGTTTGCTGGGACAAATGTCAGTTTGTCCCAGCCGGATATAACGCAAAAACCGTCAGTTTTTAGAGCGCATAGACGACCTGAAGCAGAGAATCGCTACTTGGGAAAAGTGGATTCGGCGATATACCGAGAGATCAAGGCGGTTCAACCAAAATCGTCTCTTCCAGAGTGATCAGAAGAGGCTCTATGAATCATTGGAGCGACCAATGGTACGTGGAACGGGCCCAGCACCGAATCAGGCCGACACTATCGCATTCTGGCACGGCCTGTGGTCAGAGCCCGTAAACCACAGCGAGGGCCCTTGGACGGAGTGGCGAGTCAGTGTGCGAGTGTTACGCCCATGGACCCCGTCATCATAACGCCGGATGACGTAGTTGAGGCGGTCCGTAGGGCCCCTAACTAGAAAAGTCCGGGAATCGGCGGACTGCATCACTACTGACTGAAGGGGTTCGTGGTGTGTCACGCTGTACTCGCCCGACAGTTTTAAGCGGCTCTCGACCAAAAGTCACTTCACAACTGGGATCACCCATTTGGTTCCTAAAGACCGGGATTCCACAGACCCGAGTAAATACCGCCCCATTAAGTGACTACCCACCATATATAAGACACTGATATCCATTTTGAATACGCGACTCATTCGTCACCTGGATTTACATCAGGTGATGTCGCGTGCTCAAAATGGATGCCGGGGCGGTGGTCGCGGAACCAAGGAACCACTCCTCATTGACGCGGTCATTGGCAAAGTGGTTAAACGCAACCGTCGGGACTTCTCCGCCGCCTGGATAGACTATAGAAAGGCATTCGACTCGGTGCCCCATACATGACTAAAGAGGGTCCTCGAGCTGTACAAGGTTGATTGTACAGTTAGAGACTTCCTCGGGCAGTGTATAGGGCATTGGAGAACAACCCTTTGTCATCTAGGCGAGCGGATGACGGATGCGGAAAGCCGCATAAGGATAAGAAGGGGTATCTTCCAGGGCGATTGTTTGAGTCCAATCTGGTTTTGCCTCTCCCTGAACCCTCTCAGTATCTTACTGGAGGACTCTGGGAGGGGATTTCAACTTCGGAAAGGAGTGACAAAAGTGACCCACCTTTTCTATATGGATGATCTCAAATTATTCGCTTCCAATCGCTCCCATCTTATGGAATTGCTAAACATCACTTGTGATTTTAGTAATTCTATTAGAATGGAGCTGGGGACGAAGCGTGTGGTGTAAGTGTGCGGCCCTCCAAGAAGGGTTGCTAACGCGGAGGACATAGATTTATCTATGCCCATATACATAAGGACTCTTTCCGAAGCTGAAACATACTGATACCTGGGTATGTCACAGAACATCGGTATAGATGAGGCGAGTATGAAACAGTCAGTTTGCGATGTGTTTTATGCACGCTTGACCAAAGTGCTTAACAGCCTTTTGTCCGGTGTGAATAAGACACACGCATGTAATGGTTGGGTCATGCCTGTTCTCATATATACCTTTGGCATGCTTAGGTGGAAACAAACTGAACTTAACGCTCTTAACAGAAAAGTCCGCACTACTATGACGTCCCATAGGATTCATCACCCGAGATCGTCGATTATGAGGCTGTATTTGCCGCGGAAACATGGTGGGCGTGGCTTTTTAAGCACGCTTACCATGCATAATCGCGAAGTGTGCAGCCTCCGTAATTACTTTCTGACGAGAGCGGATGACCCGTTCTATAGGGACGTCATTTCTTGTGATAAAGGATTTACCGCTCTATCATTAGCAACGAGCAATGGGAGGACCCGGCAGTACAGAGCATTTCCGACCGGGAGACCGTATGGAAGGAGAAGGAGCTCCACGGGAGGTTCTACAAGGCTCTACATGAGCCTTTCGTAGACACAGTTGCCTCCCTTCACTGGCTACGTTTTGGTGACCTCTTTGGGGAAACTGAGGGTTTTCTCAGTGCGTACAGGATCAGGTTATTAAGACCAACAACATATATACAGATACATCCTAAGGGATCGCACCATCGACATCTGTCGAGCTTGTCGCCATCCCGGTGAGTCACTTAGGCATATCATCTCTGGTTGTTCGGCACTTTCTAACTCTGAGTATTTGCACAGGCACAACTTAGTAGCCAGAATTCTACACCAGGAGCTCGCTCTGAAATACGGTCTCGCAGACCGGAAATTGCCGTATTACAAGTACTTGCCGGAAGCCGTGCTCGAAAATGACCGCGCCAGACTCTACTGGGACCGGGCCATCATGACAGACAGGACTATTCTTGCGAATAAGCCTGATATTGTGCTGATGGACCAGACACAGTCAATGATATTTTTGGTCGACATTACCATTCCGTATGACGAGAACCTCGTGAAAGCCGAAACAGATAAGCGAACAAAATATCTGGACCTGGCTCACGAGGTGACCGACATGTGGGGTGCACTGCCGACCGAAATTTTACCTGTAGTCGTCTCTGCGAACGGGTTAATTCCAGTCAGCTTCTCAGGTCATCCGAGGCGTCACTCCGTAATGGACCGCTCCAAGCTCAAATGTAGAAGGCGGTGCTCCCCGATACCGCCCGCATCGTCCACTGGTTTCTTTCCCTTTCCCCCTAACTCTCGGTCGCTTGGTCTCCCCTGCCGAGAGTTTCCGTCTGGTTTGGTTTTTATTTATTTATGTTAGTATATTAAATATATATATATATATATATATATATATATATATATATATATATATATATATAGGTATTTATGTTTATTTATTATTTCCTTCAATGTACTCAGCCCAACCAAATGAGAATACTATATAAATACCCCAAATAATAATTATACTAATGACAAGCCTGGAACAGTCGTTAATAATGGTTTTCTCGGAAACTACAAAGCTGACAATTACCTACCAAGAGTTGATTGAAACTATGCCTGAAAGCTTTAAAATTACGGGCTGCAGAATGTCTGAAAAACTTCATATGCTACATGTTCACCTGGAACAATTTAAAGATAGTGCCTACTCAGAGAAGCAAGGAGAGCTTTTTTTACCAAGATGTGATGAACTTTGAACGACTTTACCCAAAGCAGTACAACGAGAATATAACGGGATCTTACATTTGGGGTTTAATACGAGAAAGTTCATAGAAACGTAAGAAAATCACACAAAATAGTCATTTATGAACTTAATTACTTATTATTTTACATTTAAGCTATTAATTATCATTATTGTTTAATTATAAAGACTTCGATATTATTAAAAAAAATTCTGATTGAAAATTATGAAAAAAATCAGTTAATTTTCTTAAAATTGAAGAATTGTTCTGGTTTCTACAAAAGCAAAGTGATCAAAAATATAATTTTTCCATTTATCAGTAACATAGAAGAGACAAAAATTCGACATTCATACGTCAGACCCAAAAATCGTATCGACCGGTGTAATTGTTATGGAACTGGAAGCTATTTTTACGTGCAGTTTATGTCGACAAAATGCCTCCATGATGGTAGAAATTTCACAACAGGCATAATGTTTTTGAATAAAATAAAACAAGACATTAACAAAACGCAAAATAATCGGGTTTGGAACTTTGAGACAGAAATTGACAAATTCTAGATGAAGTGGAGTCTTTGTTAATCTCATTCAAAATTCCGTTCAACACAAACACTGGTCGAATCAAGCTGAGCAACAGGACAAAGGCGACCCCAGTTATTGTAAATTTCTGCAACATCTGGGGACTTCACTCGAACCTAAACGCCGTCCACTACCAGCTGGAGACAGCGAAGCCGGCCGTACTCTTTGACACTTGTGTCTTGGTCATAACCAAGACACAAGAGTCATCTCCGGTTAATACTTCATATCTTTCCTACCCGGGATTTTTTTTATAGGATAAGGGTCACAAACGAGCACACAGTCCACCTGATGGTAAGTGGTCGCTGTGGCCCATAGACATCTACATCTATCTTCGATTAAGAGTCAAAATGCAGATGCGTTGCCACCCCTGAGGACTAAGTAGAATGCCTTGTTTCCAGTAAAAAGTGTCTCCGGTTCTCTACACTCACCATACGAAACACAGCAACATAAAGCTGCTATTTCACGCTGGTATTCTATGAGAGCGTGATCATACCCGGTCGAGCCGACCCACTCGTGCTACAACGATAATATAGCTGCAGCAAGGCTAAACCACGTAAAAAAAACCTGCGCTGTTTCTTCTATATATCAATGATATGTTTCAAACCAATGCCATTAATTGCTATGCGGACGACAGCACCGGTGATTTGTTTTAAGAGTGACAAACGCGCACACAGTCCACCTGATAGTAAGTGGTTGCTGCGGCCCATAGACATCTACATTTATCCTCTATTACAAACCAAAATGAAGATGCGTTGTCACCCGTGAGGGCTAACATGGAATGCGTCATTTCCACTAAAAAAGGTCTCCGGTTCTCTACACTCACCATACGAAACACAGCAGCGTCAAGCTGCTATTTTACGCTGGTATTCTGTGAGAGTGTGGTACTTCCCCGGTCGAACCGACCTATTCGTGCTACAACTATACTTCTAATATAGCTGCAGCATGGCTCTACCACGTGATGCTTATAACACCGGCCATGCCAATATTTCAGGGAATACTTCGTCGAGTACCGAAACAAACTTGTGTCTGAAGTCGAGTCTTTGTTAAACAAAGTTTTGGATTGGGATTGACTAAGGTTAGTCTAGTTTAACCCCCAAAAGACACAGATTGGTGAGTTTATCGCTAAAAATAACGCCTTTGTTGTATCTCTTCAATTTCTGGTTCCTCCTATTGCTGCCTCAGCCAGCATCGGAATCCTCGGCGTTGAGATATCGATTATCGAACGAAGTGCAGTTTCGTGGTCACTAGGAAGGGAAGCTAAGTTTGCTTCCAAAAAGCTTGGCGTACACAGCAGAGCGAGACAGTATTTCACACAGACACAACGCTTGCAACTTTACAAAGCGCAGGTTCAGCCTCACATGGCTGAACCTGCGCTTGCTGCGCTCCTTTCACTTAACCGAGTTCTTTCTGGTCGGCTCGAGTCACTGGCGCTGCGAAGAGATGTTGCATCCCTTTATATTTTCTATCGCATTTACCAAGAGGAGTGCTCTGAGGAGCTGTTCGGATTAATTCCAGCTGCCAAATTTCACCAACGCACATCGCGACTTAACTCCCTATACCATCCACACCATCTGGATGCTTGACAATCCACCACTATGCGTTTTACTTGGACTTATCATCAGGTGAGCACAGTGGAGTAGCGTGCATTAGAGGGGCCTTGTATCAAAATTTGTCAGGGGGCCCAAATGAAGGGTAAAGATTTTTCACAAAAGGAACAAAAACTCTCGCACTGAATTAAAATAATTATATATTGATTATAAGTTATTACTTACAATTAATACTACTAGGAACTAAGCTAGCCAAACAATTCAAGCCAACATCCTGTCTCATAGAAGTGCTTAGAATGTTTGCTCACATACGTTCGAGGCCTCTGTAGCCCGGGGGCCCCGTATCATTGATAAGGCGGTAGCTACGCCCCTGGGTGAGCAGCTCTTCTATATAAAATAAACCATAACAAAAGACGTCAAACTTGGCTGTATGTGTATAGATCCCTTTGCTCCCAGTAATTAAAAATCAGTATGTCAAGTATCGACCGTCGAATCATTAAAGTAGCTAATAAAATAAGCTATGTATTAAAAATTACATTGTGAATAGGGATTTTGCTTTCTTTTCTATAAAGTATAATTGCTATGGCACAATTCAGACCTGCTGGATTTTCAGATGATGACTCAGACAGTGACGATTATGGCTTTTTTGAAAAACCGGTAAGATATACTTGTTTTTAATTCAGGTTGGGTTGATTTAATAGAATTTAGGTTAATTTTTATTATTTATAATTAAATTTAAATGAAGTTCCTGACCGGAGTTACGGCAAAAACACAATTTCAAACACATGAAAAATTATTTTCCATATTGTGGGAATATCAACTTTTTGAAAGCTGTTTTTTAAAGCTCAGTTTTTGGGGATGCCGGCTGAAGACTAGACTTTTTTCCAAAAATCTGGAATTTTAACCACCTTCAACCGGATCCGCAATTCCAGGCCCTGGTAATCCTATATAGGTCAGCCAACAGGTTTCAATTTCACCCTTAAGTAGTGATGGATGTTGTAAAAAAATATCTATGTATTTTTCGATTGAATGCATCATACAGTGGCATCGATGTTATATTGATATATCAAAAAAATACATCATTGTTTTCCATACATTGATTATTTTTATAAACACTAACACAAAAAGCAAGTTTCAAAGTGGATTCATACTCAATAATTTTGGGAATTGAGACGAGCAACTTATTAACTTAATGGAAACAATACATGCACTTGTTATTTGTTTTCCGTAATTTGATGAGTGAGTGAAGTCAAGTAACTTGAAGTAATGAGTGTTGGCCATTTGTATTTTTAAAGATTTTTAACGGTTCTACTCTTGGCTAGCTTGGGAGCCAGTGAATTGGATGGGAGCTTGACTGTCACTTGTTTGACAATTGACACTTTAGATGACATCAAAGACAAAAATAGTTCAATTTATTTTTAATTATTAATTTCATTTAAGTTATTTAACATAGGTTTAGATTACAACTCATTTGAAAGTATATTTATAGTAGTACAAAATCTATTATTATGTGTATGTAATTTCAAACATTTCTGGTTTAAGCCAAGACCCTACTATCCTATTGAGCACAATGAAAAGAAGAAAGTTGAAATAAAACTGCAAGATGCTATTTTAAATGGCAACTTAGAAGATGTAGAAGAAATTATCTCACAAGGTACATTTTCATTATCTGAATTTTAATTTAACATTTTAAGTTAGACTATTAATAGGGTGTAATGATGATAATGAGAGCTAATAATTTTCTGTTCACCAGATGTTGCTAGTTGATACTGAGGTAAAGTTTTTTGTTACTTAATGTCATTTAATTGAGAAGTTAGTTTTAAATAAAAGTTTATCTTTTTCTAGAGTATTATATTAGTACATAAAACAATTCCTCAGTGGTTTGCTCTTCAATTTCTTGCACATTTTAAAATAATTTTAATATTTTTCTACTTTTATGTATATCTGGTTTTTTGATTTTTAATCAAATTAATATAAATTATAGCTAATTATACAGAAATAAACCTTAAACTACATTTTCATAAATACAACTTGACATAAATATTGCAAAAATAATTGATTTTCAATAACTTTTTTTTTTCAAAAAGTATGCGCTTCCGAATTAATGAATGAATCCATTTAATGACTTAAATGAAAGAGTTATTTAGTCCGCCTAATAGTGACTTAAATTGTTTATCTTTTTCACTAAGCTTCATTATTATTTCCATCAATATAATAACAAAGTACATAGTATTTTAGATTTTTTGTAATGTCCCGCTTTCATCGAAAGATACTTGAAAGGTTTAAAAGTCCTGCTTTGTCTGAAAAAATGTCTGGCAACGCTACTGACTACTGTGCACTCAGTAGTTTTAACTCAACGAATTAGCAATAACAACACCAGATATCAGTTTCTAGCTAGCCCATCAAATGTTCTTCCTTTCCTTTTTTTTATTAGTTACACTCCGAAATTATAAATATCAAATTAATTTGACCACAGCGCCACCTATCGGGTCCAGATTTTGTGTTTTTCTACACTAAATGTATGTAACATTGTGACTATAATTCATTTTATCTTCATTCTACCATCTTACCTATAAAGCATTGTCTTGACTAAATAAATATATTGTGTGAATATGATTTCAATTGATCAAGTTACATGATCTATGACAGACTCACCAAAAATTATATTATAAAGATTAAAGATCGATTGCGCGTAATATTTTCATGTGATTTACATTGTTACATTTATCACAATACCAAAACAGATTTAACAATGTCTCATTTTTGGGTTTATTATGGTCGAAATTAATTAAATTGTATCATTTATAATAAAAACTAAAATGGCACTGGCAGGTACCAGATGGTATATTTAATAATCATTGCATTGCATTCACATGAATATTTTTATGCTAAAAAGGGCGTACGAAGCTAGCAAAGTTTACTATTTCACCCTAGTGTCCCGCATCTCTTTGAGACGTGGTAGAGCCATGCTGCAGCTATATTAGTAGTATTGTTGTAGCACAAATGGGTCGGCTCGACCGGGGAAGGACCACGCTCTCACAGAATACCAGCGTGAAATAGCAGCTTAACACTGCTGTGTTTCGTATGGTGAGTGAAGAGAACCGGAGACCCATTTTACTGGAGAAGAGGCATTCCGTCTTAGTCCTCACGGGTGACGACGCATCTGCATTTTGATTCTTTATTGAGGATAGATAGATGTCTATGGGTCACAGCAACCACTTACCATCAGGTGGATTGTGTGCTCGTTTGTCACCCTATCTTATAAAAAACAATCTCGTCCTGCTGTTGCCACTTACGACACTACTACTAGCTTTGTAATTTATCACCAGTCACATAAAAAGTGAAGTATCTGCCTGTACAAATACCACAGCTCGGCTCCTTCTTTTTCCATTTCTGAGATCATCATGCCGTCACGTCAGTATCAGAACGTATAGCCGTATACATCGTAGCAGAGCGTCGATATGACGTCATAGACGCCAGGTTCGGAGTCTTCGGAACTCGATCGGGTTGTACATGTCTTCCAAACAATGTTACTTTATTAAATTCAATTTCATTGTAATATTTATAACAAAAGAAAAACGAACTAACTTATTTTTACAATGTCAGCAAATTCATTAATTTTTAAGAGTAAGATTTTTTTATTTCAGATTTACATCATGGAGTCAACGCAAAGCTCGACAGCGGTTGGACACCATTGATGCACGCTTGCTTCCATGCACAAGACAAAATTGTAAAGATGTTATTAGACAGGGGCGCTGACCCTAATTTGCATGCAGGTTTGAATTATTTTACATTTGGCCATTAAAGTTACAACGACTGTTACTTCTCGTTTACACCTTCATACAAGTTTTGATACAAGTTTTGATACAAGTTTTCAACAAAATTTGTTTTCTTTGAAACTTTGTTTCAAACATGTTATGTTTACTCTTTTCTTCACACACAGCTTGCCAATAAGTATATACGCAAGTATAGTTACGTTTTGTGTCCACATTTAGTTTAGTTAGTTTAGTTTACGACGGGCTCATTTCCGCAACTCCACGTCTATGCGCGTATTTTGCGTGTGTGCGTAATATGCTTATTCGAGCCATGAGATCTCCCCGAAGAAGCTCAACAGTCCTTTGATGTTGCATGCAACTACGGGGAGTGATCTCGGCGTGCCGAGATGTTTAGCCCTGTACGTAGCGACCTCCGGACATTCCAATATCACATGGGCCGTCTTTTCCTCTTCCCCCTTACATGCCCTGCACAGGGGACTATCTGTAACACCTATAGTAAATAAATGCTTGTTAATGTTGCCGTGTCCTGTGATAGCACTTGTTACTATCCTGATCTGCGGCTTGTTCAGTCTCATTAGAACTTTGGTTAAACAACTGTTTATTTCAGGCAGGGTCTCCCTAGCTTGTCTACAGACTACTAGATTTTTCCAAAGCTGAGTGTGTAGATTAGTGAAGTGTCTACGTACCAGTGAACGAACATTACCAAAGGGGATTGGTATGATTGGTTCCGGCCCTATAGTGGCCAGAGCCGATTCTCTTCTGGCCAGTTCGTCTGTTGCGTCGTTGCCTCTGGATCCACTGTGTCCCTTTGTCCATTGCAGAGTCATTGAATTGTTGTTTTTACATACCTCATTTAATTGTTGATGGCATTCATATATTAGTCCCGAGTTCCGATACAGCTCGTATTGAAGAAGCGATCGAGCGGAACCAAGGCTCCAAAGTCTTTGCCAGAGATCTGTCTGCCAGAAAGCGCCAACTGTCAAAGCTGAAGACAGAATGTGGCAGCATCGTTTCCGGGGCACCTGAGATTTTGAGTGAGATTGAGAGGTTCTATGGGCAGCTGTACACGTCATCGTTGGAGCTGCACGCAAGTGTGAGTAACGATCCAAGAGCGAGTCTTATCCGACATTATTCCGATGATATCCCGGACGTCAGTCTGAGCGAGATTAGAATGGCTCTCCAGCACCTTAAAAACGGCAAGGCCCCAGGCGAGGATGGAATTACAGCGGAGCTTCTGAAAGCGGGTGGAAAACCGGTACTTGAAGTCCTTCAGAAGCTCTTTAATTCCGTCCTCCATGGTGGCATTACACCGGAGGCGTGGAGCAGAAGTGCGGTGGTCTTGTTCTTCAAGAAAGGCGACAACGCTCTCTTGAAGAACTACAGACCGATTTCCCTTCTGAGCCGCGTCTACGTGCTGTTTTCGAGAGTCATTACGAATCGTCTCGCGCGCAGACTTGACGACTTCCAGCCTCCCGAACAAGCCGGTTTCCGAAAAGGCTTTAGCACCATAGACCACATACATACCCTTCGGCAAATTGTACAGAAGTCCGAGGAGTACAATTTGCCACTATGTCTGGCGTATGTGCCAGACTGCCTTTGATTCCGTCGAAATTTGGGCGGTGCTGCAGTCCCTTCAGCGATGCCAAGTTGACTGTCGGTATATCGAAGTGTTGAAGTGCTTGTACAGTAGGGCTACGATGGCTATCCGAGTACAGAACCAGAGTACGAAACCTATCCAATTGCAGAGAGGTGTAAGACAGGGTGACGTCATATCCCCGAAACTCTTTACCGCTGCATTGGAAGATGTTTTCAAGCTTCTGGACTGGAAAGGATACGGTATCAACATCAATGGCGAGTACATCACTCACCTTCGATTTGCCGACGATATAGTCCTTATGGCAGAATCGCTGGAGGACCTAAGCACTATGCTCAATGACCTCAATAGTGTTTCCCAACGGATAGGTCTTAAGATGAACATGGACAAATCAAAGATCATGTTTAATGTCCATGTCACATCTATGCCGGTAGTTGTTGGGAACACTAAGCTCGAAGTTGTTGACGAGTATGTTTACCTGGGACAAATAGTCCGACTAGGTAAGTCCAACTTCGACCGAGAGGTCAATCGACGGATTCAACTCGGTTGGGCAGCGTTCGGGAAATTACGGCACATCTTCTCGTCAGGTATACCTCAAAACTTGAAAACGAGACTGTACACCCAGTGCGTGTTGCCAGTGATGACATACGGAACTGAGACGTGGTCCTTCACTGCTGCCCGGATGAGGAAGCTCAAGGTCGCTCAGCGAGCTATGGAGAGGGCTATGCTCGGAGTTTCTCTGCGTGATAAACTCAGAAATGAGGATATCCGCAGTAGAACTAGAGTGACCGACATAGCCCAACGGATTAGTAAGCTGAAGTGGCAATGGGCCGGCCATATAGCTCGAAGAACCGACAACCGATGGGGAAGAAAGGTTCTCGAGTGGCAGCCTCGTACCGGCAGGCGAAGTGTAGGGCGTCCCCCCACTAGATGGAGTGACGACCTGGTAAGATATGCAGGAAGTCGATGGATGCAGGTGGCTCAGGACCGTGCTTTGTGGCATTCTTTGGGGGAGGCCTATGTTCAGCAGTGGACTTGTGAAGGGCTGTAATGATGAATCTTATATATAATTGTTACTTATTCGGTGCCCATTCAAGTTGTAGTCAAATTATTTGAGGTTAATTTTGAGCACTTACGTATTTTATGCTTTTAAACAATAATGGAGAGGTCTAATCATTTAAAATTAAAAATTTTGTACAACCAACTTCAATATAAATTATTAAGAATAACTCAAAAACTATTGGTCAGACCTTGATCAAATTTATATGGGTCCACATGTGAAGCACCAGCTTTCAAATAAAAAAAATCATCGAAATCGGTTCACCCAGTACAAAGTTATGAGGTAACATACATACAAAAAACATACAGTCGAATTGAGTACCGGCTCCTTTTTGAAGTCGGTGGAAAAGTAAACCTTGGACCTTGTTGAACTCATACACGTCCATGAATGTCTATGGAATGTGAGTAATGAACTAATTACAAAGACCTTCAAAAAATAAGATTTTGTGGAATCTATAGCTAGGCATATGGAGATCAGTCATAGTGACATTGAAAAGAATATTGCGAATCTCAAGAATCAGTATAATAAGGAATTAAATAAAATAAAATAAAAAGTCGGAATATGGTACTGATGACGTTAGTACATGGTACAAATTCAAACCATAGAGTTTTCTTGTAATGTAATTATATTCATGTCTCTTACACCTCTGCCAAGACGAATATAATTTTTAATTTTAATAAAATTACAGATTCCATGACATCGGCGATGGCCGCCTGCTCAAACAGCAGCGCTAATGACATCACTATTTATAATATAATGTCATACCTTATTGAAAAAGACTGCCTATTGAACATCGGCGATAAGTACGGTCAGACGCCTTTAATGCGAGCAATAAGTAACGGTCGCATTGCTGTGGTACAGTTATTATTAGATAAGAATGTGAATCTGGAAATGAGAGATCAACAGGGATGGACAGTAAGTCATTGCCTTTTATCTTGATTTTATTAATAGATAGATTTTTTGCCTGTTTTTTTTGGAATGCTTACTTTAGGCACAGTGCCAACTGCATGCATGCTTAGTGCGCCACTGTACTTCACAATCAATAAAATTAATTACATACTTATTACTTAAAGTATTTTTACATTCAAAGTTCTTTGTGTATACTACGTTTACAGTCCTAGCTTACGCGTACATTGGCTTGCAGTCTACTTAACATGTTATAGGTGAGGTGATGTTACTAATATTTTCATAAGCGGTGAGTATCTTTTCTGTCTAGCATGTCCTACCCCTGTCATCTTCGTGCAATCCTGTCCATTCATTGGTTGTCTGCAAGAAATTGCTGTCAGCAATAAGACCGCCCATTGCATACTTCTTTTGTATTTATAATTTCTCTAATTTCTGTATGTTGCACATAAAGAAAGAATATTAAATAAATAAAAGTTAGTACTACTAAAAATAATAGGGTACTTGACTATAATGATATTTCATCGATGTAAATAACACTACGTCAATATATATTACTGCAAAACTTATTTCTTCTAAATCCATTACTGTTCATTCCTCTGTCATTTGCTGAAAACACTTTTCAATTGAAATATGTTTATGGTTAATGCTTTGTGAATGCATTATCATGTATGCTCATTAAAAAAAAGTTGTTTCCAGGCGATTTTTTGGGCCGTTCACCATAAACAACCTGAAATAATTGAAATACTCATCAAACACGGAGCTAGACTGAATGAAGTAGATAGATCTAGCCGCACTCCCTTAGAACTAGCTAACTTACATGACTTCCAAGATATTGTTAATATAATAAATAAACATTTAAAAAAAGACGACACATTAGAAGATAATGATAAGGATAAATATATTAACTCCCAAGTAACATCGTGGCATGATTTTTATCCAGGCTTAAATAAGGGACAAAGGTAAGTTGGAAATATACACGAGACTGTAGTCAGTCCAAAAAATCGCCGTATTTAAATTTTTATTACTTCATATTTATACTTTCACAAACGGCTCTAAATTTTAAGTAACAACTTTGAAACTTTGAACATCTAAAATTTTGTTTTCGAGTGTTATTTAAATCCATTTTAGTTTTTGGAATCACTAAAACATATTCACATGTTAAAATATCCGTTATTATTATTATTAACCTGGTTTTTTTATGGACGAGCAGCTATGCAGGTCTAGAGAGACCAGTATCACAGCGACCTAAAAGATCTATTGTGATCACTGCTATGTTTACAGTTCACTGCTAAGCTCTACGTCCTCAATGAATAGAAGGAGTTGCTTAGCTGTGAGTAACTTCACTTCTTCTGGGCGAAGTATATGGTTTCCCAGAAGAATGCTGCGTTTGCGCATTAAGGGTCCGCAATTTGTCAGGATGTGTAAAGTCGTTTCCTCCTCTAGTGAGCTAAACCGACACATCCTTGAGTTGCTTAGTCCCAGGATGGACATGTGCTTTTTAAGTGATTTATTGTGATAAAGAGTTTCCAGGGTCTCACCAAAAACATATTGACACGTTAAAATATCCGTTATTATTATTAACCTGTTACGTACTGCGTGCAAACTCGCGAGGCAACATAATAATTACATCGGACAGTCGGCCAGCTGTGATTCCACTTCACATCAATGTTATTTACTCAGGTCGTCGGTGACCCAGTCAGTGACCCAGATTATGTACCTATATAACAAAATTATTTAAAAGTTTTATTTTAAACATTGATCTAGTTGGTTAATACTATAATTATTATTACGCAAGAAATCATGTTATTACAAAATATTCATGAACGTGGTACAGCACTGGCTCTAATTTGAAGAGAGCATGCATGGGATCGCGGGAGCACGTGCTGTGTCGACCCGGCCGCGCGCCTCCCACAACCTCCTTTGACACCAAGATTAATTTTGTTAAAATCCGTATTTTCTTATCAAAATATTACTTGTCGATGAAAATAAATATCATATATATTCTAAATTTGCTTAACTGAACCGTTTTTGGAACTTGTTACTGTTCATTTCACCATGGTAACTTAAAATTCAAGTGAATATCGGCTAGCGAAATAAACAGCGCGCGTGTCCTTTCGTAAATTATGGCGTGATTGCAGAGCAGGAAGTATTCCAAATGATTGCAATTCATACAAATGTGAACTTTTATAACTTGATAATAAACTCGATTTTCGAATCACAAATACTGTTCAAAAGGTCCTAAAACAATCTTAGTTGCAATAGAAATAAAACTTTTTATGATGGGAATTAAGTTTAAAAATGCAAAGCAATAAAAAGAATCCCGCTCCGCAACTGTGCTTTAACAGCGTCGCTCTTGCAATTGCGGTACTGTTCATACCCGTGCTTACTGTTCAAATTCGCTAACGCGCGCTTTATAGCTTACTTATGTATACTCTAAGCTCTAACCACTTTAAGTAAGCTTAAAATGCTTGTGCTAGTTGTAGTTCACGACAGTAGTTCAATGTCGGATTCGAAATCACTCACTCACGAGTTTACACCCTTCACCTTTAACTATTAGGCTGCTGTCGCTTATGATGCCTTACTAACGAATTGACGTTAAAGGTTTGTTCATACCACAATGGGCAGGTGAACTGTGCGCGCAGGGATTGTAATATCCTCGCACTTTTTATGCTACACTGCGTGTCTGCGAAACTCTAGATCATCCGTATTACATGTTGACATCAAAATCAAATCATGCATATAGTAATGTACGTGCTTATGGAAGAGCGGAGTCTCCTAACACAAGTTATTATCCTTAAAAGGATATAATACGTGGTAGGGCCATACTACAGCTTGCTCTTGACGGCTTCGTGGCGCAGTGACTTAGCAAATGAGTTGCAGCGCTAAGGGCCGCGGGTTCGAATCCCGCACGGAAGAAGTAGGTATTGGTATGGCTTACAAATAATTGTTCTGGGTCTGGATGTTTGTCCTTGTGCAGTTTATGCTTGTAAATTGCCCCCACGATACAGGAGAAAATCCTAGTGTGGAGGTTACGTTTAATTAAAAACCGGCAAAGTGCGAGTCGGACTCGCGCACCGAGGGTTCCGAACAAATCTATATATGTATATAAATTTAAAATTATTAAAAATATTTTTATTATATGATGTAACTAAAAATATATGCTTTTCGCAATTTTCCTTTTATCTGTGCTATAAAACGTTGCTTCGTACCAAATTTCAAGATCCTGAGTTCACGGGAAGTACCCTGTAGGTTTTGATTCCCTTGCGAATGTCGAAAATTTACGGCATAAACGGCTGTATCTTTTGATTGCGTTGGCTTAGAAGTTTGATTTTCACAGCTCTAAGGGACAGTAGACATGAGTATTTGATATGAATTTCAGCTTGATACCTCCACGCGTTCCTGAGAAAAAGGGTCTTGACAGACAGACTGATAAACGGACAACAAAGTGATCCTATAAGGGTTCCGTTTTTTTCCTTTTGAGGTACGGAACCCTAAAAAAACTATATTATGGTTGGAGCACGAATGGGTCGGTTTGACCGAAGAAGGCTCACGCTCTCATAAAATAGCAGCTTAATGCTGCTGAGTTTCGTATGATGAGTGCACATAATCCCCTTTTTACTGGAAATGAGGCATTTCATCTTAGTCCTCGGGGAACAACACATCTACATTTTGATTCTTAACTGAAAATACATGTAATGTCTATGTGCCACAGTACACACTTACCATCAGGTACACTGTGTGTTCGCTTTCACCCGTTTCTTAAAGTTTCGAAAAGTTAGCGAATATGCCTGCAGGGCCTTGTGTCTTTAAAATAGTGACTACTTAATCAAAAGTGGGCTATGTAGTTGGCCTTATAATATCGAATTTGGTTGTAACTTCAAAAGATTATCTCTTGTAAAACATACAAAATCGTACAACCTCTTCATCTTCTATCTTTATTTCAGACCCGACTATGTAAGTGAAATACCACATCTCCTATATGGAATGAACTGTGAACGACTAACGCCACTTTTTATCAATAGTGGAATGGACTTACGAACATTCTTACTAATGGAAGAGCAAGACATGATTAATCTAGGCATAGATATGCCCTATGAAAGACAAAGACTGAGGCAAGGGTTGCGTAATTTTCATACGAGAGGCTGGAAACTGAATGCCGTTGCCGGTTTGTACGCGCGTAAAAATGAAAACTACAGGTAGCGCAATTACTTTAATTTGTAATCTTAGGCCTTATGTATGAAATTTCCATTTTGTAGAACTAGCCACTCTGAACTGTTAAAAAATATATTTAGGGTATGTAGTTCCTTTTTCAAAATTTGTTTTGTCTGATTGCTTATCATTTGTTTCTTTGAGTTTTGTTTTGTTGTAAAATTCGTGTTATTTTTAAATAAGGGTTACAACGTGAAAACATTGTGTCTCAAACGGCACGAAATATTAGGTCGGGGAAAAGTTTCTTCGTATTTTATATACAAATTCACGACTTTTTTTTCAAGTTTAATTACATTTAATTATAATATATATATATGTGCCATTTTGTTCGATAACTTGTTGCTATCTTGTAGTTAGTGACATAAACCCGTTGCTGTAAAATTCTTGGGAATTTTGATGAAAAAAAATGCGACAAGTAGTTATGACATTCCTCTCTTGATGTTAAACCTAACACTACCCAAAGAATTCTGAAGAGACCAAAACAGATGAAAATCTGAGGTTGCAAGGTCAGGACTATTTGGTATCCACCATCCGCATTAACACTTCCCAAACAAGCTCTCAATTTTTTCTTAGTGGCAAGAGATGTGTAGTCTGGCGTTATCATGATGAAAGATCACTCATTTTCTGTCTCGTTAGTTGTTGGCAGTAGAGATCCGAATCGATGGTTTTGCTCGGCGGTAAAAGCTCATAATAAACGATGCCCTTCCGATCCCACCAAACACACAGCATCACCTTATTGCGTGTTAATTCGGGTTTCGCTATAGTCTGTGGAGCTTGACTACCCTGCCACCATGATCTGTTTCGTACGTTGTTGTCGCAGGTGATCAACTTTTCATCACCAGTGATCAATCTTTTTAAAAATTAATCTCAAATAAGTACACGATTCATTAGATTTCTTTCAGTGAGCTCGTGTGGTATCCAAACTTCGAGCTTTTAGTATAGCCAAACTTTTAAACGGATCAAAATGTTTTGTAGTTAATCCTCAATTCCTTGGCGTATGTCGTAATTACTAATATGCCAATCTTGCTCCACTTTTTCAAAAATGGCATCAACTTTATCCGTATGGGCGACCAGAACGAGCTGCATCTTTGACATCAAAATGCCCGCACTGAACACGCTTGAACCAACTTTTACTGACACTGCACAAATTTTTTTCGCGGCTTGAATCTCATTTTTTTCTTTTTTGTAATAAAAGTTCAGAATGTATCGAATTTGTTCACTAGATTCACTCATTTTGGCGAAAAGAAAAACAATTGAAAAATTACGTAAAAGTGTATTTTACTTATTATTTTTATTTTTTTTTCAAGTCCTATATGTATTGATATTAAAACTAGACAGATACAAACAGTACAACCAAAGAGATTTTTTTTAAATTTTATATAGACATAATACGAAGAATCTTTTTCCTGACCTATTTTTAATGGCGTATACGGATCTAGCACTGCTAACGAACGAACCGCAATATTAATGACGTATACGGACCTTGCAATACCAACGAATTATCGAATGTGCATTACTGGTTAAATTGCTGTCAGGACATTTTAACAAATGAATATCATGGCCGCTCGGAGAAAAAGGTTGATAATAACAAACTAAAGGCGAGAGTGAAAGCGGTTCCGTCCCAAAAAACGGCAGGGCAGCGTCGGCTCTTTATGTGTTAAAACAATAGATCAGTTGCGGCAAACAAACGGCAAAAAAAAAGCAAAAATCGGAAAAGAGATCCGATTCGTCAGGCCTTCATTGTAGTGGCTAGATCCAGGTGCCCAAGCCAAACAGTACCAGGTACTAAAGATTACCCAGAAAAAGATTATTGTGACAGTTGGGTGGTCTACTGTTGGTGTTATGCACTATAGCTACTTGGCATTTTGGGCCACAGTTACTGCCAAAAGTTATTGTTAAGAATTACAAATAATCCTAGAGAAGCTGGTTCTTAAACAACCTCAATTCTTTCCTGTGATTTGTTGTTAGAAACGTATCATATTTTCTGGCAAATGGCGAAGTAACCTTTTTAAATACTTAAAGAAAGTTTGAAATCCCAGAGTGGCAGCTACAAGGTATGCTACTATGTGATCTATCACGTAGTCAGTATACACGTGATCGTCTTTATATATTATAGGCGTGGGTATTGCCGCATTGCGGTCATAAATAACAAATTGTCGTTTTGTGCATAGTCCGTTATTGAGTTGTTGTCATTCTTCTAATTGTAAGTAAAAGAAATCACCGATATTGTTTCTAATCAAAGTGAAATAATTTCTTTTCCTTTGTTGTAGCATTGTAGATTGCTTAACAACTTTGGGAACCCACCTACAACAGATGTACATATTAGAAGCCACACTACAATATACCTCACGTGAATACAATAGAATTCAAAATCAAATTAAATACGAACCACCCGACTCACCTCTTCTCAACAAATTTAAAGCTGCTGCTAAGAAATTACAAACTAACATTAACAGTATTAGGAGAGAAACCAAAAATATGAAAAAGTTACTCACTAAGGTAAGCGTTAAAAATAATTTTTACTACAATAATCCTATCATCATTCCTTTTTTATCAATTATCAGTCAGTTAAAAACATATTTTTTACACATATGATTGTATCCACTAACTGCAAACTTGTCTTCCTTGATGAGATTAGTGTGGAAACTAAAATAAAGCCTTCTAATTTGAACGTTTTTTTTAAGAAGCAATTCAGGAATACACCATGATGATTTTGTGACTTCTGGTCCGGCAGATTTATTTAAAAAGGAATACCATCAGTCGATACCCATCTAATATTACGAAATCATGCACACAACACTGATCATATTCTCTTTTACACCCAATTGTATATTGTTAAAAAAAGTTGCAACTGACAGCAAAAACTTCTAACTTATAGCCTCACAGTAGATTAAATTGTAACTAAGCGTTAACTAGATTTTTTTTTCATTAAAACAAATTTAATTTTTCAACATTAGCAACTGTTTTTATACTGTACTAGTGATGCGCCCCGGCTTCGCACGGGTGATTTCTAAATCTCGATAACAGTACCACCTAACGGGTCCAATTGTGAATCATCCAAACCATCCAGGAACTCACTCAAAGACACAAAAAAGATTAATCAAAATCAGTCCAGCCGTTTAGGAGTTCAGTGATAAACATACGTACAATATATATATATATAAAGATTAGTGTAAAGTTTAAATAAATAAATATAATAAATGCTGAATAAATAATTATACGAAACAAACATTAAGATTGTATGTTGGTACTTAGGACAGTAAAGTAAATAAAAGAACTATATTTTGACACTATTCGTTACATATTTTTTTTTCAGATAAGCAAATCAAATCCACCACCGGCTGATCTGATTAAAGAAAAGACTGCACAAGATATAGCAATAAGTTACGTTAAAGAAATCGTCATCGTATGCTCACTGGGCTTATTAATTTACAATGCTAAAACCTTTGTTATAAATATGTTACGTAAATAAATGTTTGTTACTATAAGTATTATTTTTCATTTTGAACTAGCGATATATTTTTATATAGACATTTAAATGAAGATGAATTCGTATGAATTTGTTGGTGATATCTTTCTAGTGAAATCCAGGAAATCTTGTACCCTCTAAAAGATGACAGAGTCGAAGGTGAGAAACTTCTGGTGATGTGATCACAAATCTTCTTGTCATGCACGGCGATTACCCCAACCCAACCCTTTAAATGGCTCGATGACGGAGAATAATGAAATTGGCAGAACAAAAAATGTATCAAAAAAGACAATATTATAATAAGGCAAACGACACGAGAACAAGAGTACACAGTCTGGGCCTACAGCTAAGTACTTACTAAGAGGATTGAGCCTTGAGGGACTCTAGCCTTGAGGAGGCGTTTCGAAAATCGAGTGCCCTCTATTCGATAGCGAAAGTGGCGGTTGACAAGGAAGGCTCTGATGATGTGAGTGAGCCTATCAGGTACGTTGAGTTTATACAGGTTGCAAAGTAAGCCAGAGTGCTAAACTTTGTCAATCGCTTTTGCGACATCGAAGAAGAGTGCACTAGTGGTCTTACGACTTCTTTTTGGGAGATTGAAGCCTTTCAGAATGTACTCTGTAAGGCGATGTAACTGATTGGTGCAAAAGTGTTCGGGTCTGAAGCCGAACTGCTCGTCGGGAAGCAGGTTATTTGCGAAAACGTATTTACGTAGGCGATTCAATATGAGTCGCTCGTAAACCTTCCCCAGTGTGCTGAGGAGACTGATTGGTCTATAACTGGAGGTTAGTTTTCGTTTCCCCGGTTTCGGTATTCCTATTACTTCTGCCTCTTTCCAGGCATCTGTGAAGGAGCAGCTGGAAAGAAGAACATTGAAAATGCCTACTAGAAGACATACGAGCGGCGCTGAAGGCGAATTCAGCGCCCTGTTGCTAATGCCATCGGGGTGATGATTTCTTTTTGAGACTTGATGAATTCTGTGACTTCGTCAACAGTCACAGGATCTAAAGAGTCGCCCGTAGGTGGTATTGCAGACGTATGATGTGTGCATTCTATGACTCCGATAAGGCATTACAATATTTTTCTTTAGCTGCTCGTCGCTCTTCATGGTTCATAGGGATTTTTATATATTTTCTTAATAATTCTTCATTGATAACATCGATTACAGCATGATGTATTAAGAGTTAATACAAACGAAATAGAGCGTTCGTTTTTTTTTTAAATTTAAAGACATTGCACTTACTTCAGACCCCACAGAAAGTTCGTAAGTCCGTTGTTTTTGAAGAGATGGCCGAAGTTCACCTACGGGCTCGGTAAACATCTTTTGAAATTCTGTAAAAGTACAGAAACATACCTTCATCTAAATCCAAGGGATTTTTACTTTAGTGCCGGTTTCGTGCGAACTGCCAAATAACCATAACAGGCCTATGTTCGAGCTCTAAAAAAATCCCATACTAAATACGCTTCCACTATAATTAATATTTTCTGATTTTGAGTCTATAAAACTTCAAAACATCAATTATTTAGAAGCTTACGATCATAACGGACTCTTTGCGGGCTAACAAAAGTAGTCGCAAAGTTTTTTTTAAGTATACGGTGACAAACGAGCTCACAGTCCACCTGACGGTAAGTGGTTGCTGTGGCCCATAGACATCTACATCTATCCTCGTTTGCGAATCAAAATGCAGATACGTTGTCACCCGTGAGGACTAAGATCGAATGCCTCTTTTCCAGTAAAAAGGGTCAAAAACACTAAATAATATAAGATATAAGAGATAATAACAGATATAAATCTTACAAAGCATATTCTATTTCTATTTTACAACCAAAGGTCATCCCGTGTAGTGGCGGTGTAAGAATATCCACTACCCCATATCTTCCCGTGGGTCTCGTAAGAGGGGATAGAGGGAAACTAAGACAGGAGATGGGCACAGGATCTTTCTGATAACAGCAAAACAACAATACAAAAACTACGGTTGCCAACCCGCTCGCCAAGCGTGGCAACTATGGCAATATAGCCCCATGGCGAGAATAACAAAAAAATATGATCCCCAGTCTCCGGCGGCCCCGCTCTTCCTAGTTACAATGGCGACCATGGTAACGGCGGGGCAGTGGGAGATAAGAAATTCCGGTGGAGGTTCGATTGCCACATAAGACTCGACCTGGCAACATATAAGGCACCCTGAGAACTGACGAGAAAATCCTGGAGGTGGAAGAAGAGATAGACAAGTTGCGCTGGGACATAGAGCCATGCAATCCTCCAAAATCCAATATACGGTGTTAATGGGAGACTTCAACGCAAAACTAGGCACAAGAGAGAACAGTGAACTGAAGTTTGCGAAATTCGGGATAGGGTAATGGAACCGAGGGGCAAGCAGCTGTTCGATTTCAGGAAGAAAGAGGGACTCTTTATGATGAACTCTTTTTTTTTACAGAATAAGGGTGACAAACGAGAACACAGTCCACCTGATGGTAAGTGGATGATGTGGCCCATAGACATCTACATTTATCAACGATTAAGTATCAAAATGCAGATATGCGTTGTCACCCCTGAGGACTGATATGGAGTGCCTTGTTTCCAGTAAAAAGGGTCTCCGGCTCTCTACACTCACCATACAAAACACAGCAACATTAAGCTGCTATTTTACGCTGGTATTCTGTGAGAGCGTGGTCCAATCCCGGTCGAGCCGACCCATTCGTGCTATAACCATAATATAGCTCTACCACGTAAAAACTCTCATTCTTCCAGAGGCGGCCCCACAGAAAGTGGACCTGGTCGCCCCGACGGTTCGACAAAAAATGAGATTGACTTCATTATGACGACTAGACGGCAACTGTTCAGTGATGTCTGAATTATGGCGAGGGTGAAAACTGACAGTTATCACCGAATGGTGAGACGCACACTGAATCTGAACATAAAGTTGGAGAGGTTACGTCTAATGAAGTCAACGCTCCGTCCCCCTCGTGCTTTAATCAAAAGGCTCTAAAACTTTCAGCTCGTGTTACAAATTCGTGTCGAATTCGAATGCGCAAGTGTAATGCCTGCCCGCACTCATCCCTCGGTAATTCGTGAAGCGTGGATTTCGCGGGAATCGCGGAAAGGATTATTTGATATGAATTGGTTTATTGTGGTTTATTTTGATTATTAAATGTAATACTTGGTGATTTTGCGCCTCCTTTGAAAGGCGCCCGGGGCATATGCCGTACTTTACCCCACCATAGTTACGCCTGTGTGTCTCGGCAGTTGTTGCAAAGGCTTACAAGAATCTTGGCTTCGCACTACCAGTTTCTATATATAAAATCTAATACTACGAGTTTGTCAATCTTTTTCAGATATAGAATGTATGAATGTTTTATGTTATTCTTATGTCCTTAGCGTCCTGGAATATTGTAATGTTGTGTGTAACCCAAATAATATAATAATAATAATGACTCCTTGACCAAACTTCGGCCATGGCAGCTACTCTCATTGGAGACGTGCAGTCATACGCGCAGGACAGGATTATAGTGCACGAGTGTGTGCGCAAACACAGGTTAACTCTCTATTCCCTCACTTTCATAGTTCGATGGAACGGAACTCCGACACGACCGGAGAAAGATCAGTCGCAAGACCAACAGTTTTATATACTCTCCGAAGCACAGAGGTAATACACCGCTAGCTTGCTAGCTTAGACTCCAGGCTGTACTGAGTTTTGCAACAGAAAAACTGTATACCTGAATTTGGCCCGACCCGTGTGCGAACCCGGGACCTCACGAACAGCAGTCGCAACACACGCAGCACTAAACCACGACAGTCCACTTATTATATTGTTTTATACAAGAAATACATAATAGTGACAGACGAGCACTCAGTCCAGTTACTTCCCCGGTCGAGCCGAGCAATTCCTGCTGCAGCCATTCTACATCGCTCGTGTAAAGAAAACTATATACATACATTACACGCTATATTAACATTATATAAATTGAATAAGTTAGAAAAAGAAAACTATATACATACATTATAGCTATATTAATATATACTCGTAAATTGAATGAATAAGATAGAAAAATATGACCAATAAATTGTATGTTATAAATTATAACATAAAATTTATTGGTCATATTTTTCTATTAGCCTTATAATAGAGTTCAATTGGAATTCTAACTAACATAACTCTTATATTAACTCATTAGAGGCAAACTCGTCACCTTCGTAATTTGGCAGCAAAACGAAATTAAATAAATAGGTACTTACCACAGTTACGTGTAATGATCTAATGATCGCCATTCGAAGTTATCTAGAACGCGCTAATTTAAGAAGTGTGAGCCATATCCGTTTTCATGTAAATTATTTTGTGTGTTTTGATCGGCGTAGTTAAACACTTTATATAAAAGCCATGTGCCAAATACTGCACTGGTGCAATAATCTATACTGCCCGACCTGGCTAATGTTCCGAATGGATGAACTGATTGTGACAAAACTTCACGAACAGATAGCAATACCAGGAGTGATGTAGGTACTATATTATTATCTTAAAATCAAGCAAGATTTTTTGAAATAAAAATCACTTGAAATAATCGGTTTTTAATGGTTATTACCTAAACTAAAATAGATATAAAAAGATGTATCGAACAAAACTTTTTTGGTTTGCAATTTTACACAAAAAATGTCCTAACACTTTTTCTTTAAGTTTTGATGCAAAATCAATTTAACGAGCCATGCTTGTAGGTTGTCCGCGGGGAGTAGGCAGAGTCCAAAGAACAACGAACTACTCGGACGAACATATAGCACATACCTATATTTCGAGATAATAAAAGTAACTGAGCAAGTGGTTACTAATTGAACTATTCGCAAAAAAAGTTCACTATTATATAAATACAGGTTATTTTTAAGTTCTGCGCAGACGAGCTCGTTTTTATGAGTATAATATACGACCTAGTGCTTACTGACTTTAGGTTTTTCGAAAAGTAATCTTCTGGCCATATCAATGTCTAATTAATACGCCTAATATACCGAAGATTTATTTATTTATTCTTTATTGCACCAAATATTTGTACAAAAGGCGAGCTTAATGTTATATGGCATTCTCTACCAGCTAACCTTGGGTAGAACAGAGAGTGAGTTTGGGCAGTTAAGTTGTCATGATATAATTCAGTTCAAATATATACATGCAACACATACATAAAATGTACACACATATATAAAATATATATAATTCATACACATATGTAAATAAATACACACATTTATACATAATATATATATATATATATATATATATATATATATATATATATATATATATATATATATATATATATATATATATATATATATATATATATATATATATATATATATATCAATAAATGTATATATAAATAACTATAAACATATAAAGTAAGTTGACTCAACTTTGTAGGCTACGGATATGCTCATATAGTTTTCTTTTAAAAACATTTTGGCAGGTATTGTTCGCAGGTCAACAGGCAATTTCTTCCAGAGGGTAATGGAAGTAACTGTGAAAGAATTTGACATAAACCCATAATGGTGGAGAGGAGTAGACAGGAATAAACTGTGTGAAAAACGGAGATTGAGAGAATGAGTGTCACTACGGAATTGAAATCTTTTTTTAGATAAAGGGGTGAGAAAAGATCATTAAGAACTGAAAACAGAGTGGACAGGATTCGGAAATCTCTGCGCTGGCGTGTCAACCACTTTAACTGTGAGCGAAATTCTGAAACGTGATCATATTTGGGCAGGTCAAAGATGAATCGGATACAGCTGTTAAGTAACCTGTCCAACCTGTTTAGCAGCTCCTGAGAAATATTAGTTAGACAAACATCGGCATAGTCAAATAATGGAAGAATTAGAGATTGGACGAGAAGACGTTTAGTTGAAGGAGGCGAAAGAACTTAAGGCGTTAGAAGGAACGAAGTATGCCTGTGACTTTACGACAAACCTCGGACACCTGTGATATCCAACTAAGAGACGGGTCGATAATTAAACCCAGATCCTTGACACTAGTTCTGAAGTGTATAACGTAATTTTCATAGTAAATGGATGGTAGTTCAGATATGTTGTGACACCAATCGACGACTACCAATGACGATAAGATTTAATTTATAGATTTCAGGATCGTCAATGTAATAAACGCTGAAAATCGTGTGATACTTATAGCGTATGGTATTTTTGAGAATTCAGTAAAAGCCTTTCTTATAAAATGACAACCTACTAAGGTCAGGGGGTCTAAGTTATTTTATTTCACTATAAAGAAAACTTCTTTTTAGATTTTCGCTAAATTTCTTCATTTTATTACAAATAAATAATTATGCATTGCAAATACCTATGCTACAATAAGGTAGCTATCTCACATTTATGTCAATTGTCAGTTTAAAAACTTCACAAGTAGTCAATACGAATATAGAAATTACTTAGAAGAAATTGTACGAGTATATTGCTTGATCTATTGAACGAGTGATTGGCGTGTCAGTTTCGAGTAGTGAAATAAACATGCCATTTATATAACTTTGAATAAACAAATTGTAACTTATAACGGAAAACCGACCAATTTTGGATATTCTACTAAAAGTAACAATTCAATATTTTACGTAGAAATTTATAAACGATCTTGTCAACTAGCCAATTCAGCTGGTCGCATCATATCTCCTTTTCTCTTCATTTGATACTGTCATTCGCTCTAATTTTTTTTTATAAATAATCGGATTAAAGATTGTTCGTCATCATTATTCCGTAAAGAGTTGAATACCAGATCTGAGTCCTTGTCAAAATTTTCATCACGCTTGGTACTGGTAGGCAAATTAGCAATATTAGGCGCCACATTTCGTTACTGACAATGCGGGGTAAGCCAAGTTGACTTTCTACAATCGTTAACGCTTAAGTAAGATAACTTTAAAAAGGAATGGGAATGACGTATTTCAATGTTGAGTCACATAACTCTCATGTGACTTAATATTGATTTTATTCAACAATATAAATAAAGTCAAACTTGGCTAACACCGCAGGTATTTTAACTTTAGCATTTTGAAATGACACTGGCTTGAAATAGACGCTTCAATACATACTAAACATTACCGATTTAATTAAAAAATCTGGCAAAACTTGAAGTGTTAACTAAAGCCAAACATCAACTAAGGATAACCGAGTGGCGTTTAAAGAACCTTATTTCTCTGTTTTGTCTGTCTTGACACGAGTGAATATTTTTAATACAATCTATATTATAGCACTGCCATGTTTTGATCTATTTTTCATAAGGAAATTATTTTAAAATCTAATAACCTAAAATTACCTACTAAAACTGTCTAGTTATACTGCCAGTATAAGACAAACAACAAACAAATGTAAGGAATATAAAAAAATGAAATGAAAACACAGACATAGCGAAATTCTTAGAATTGTTCTTCAGAAAAATTAAATTAGCTCATTCCGTCCGAGTTGCAGCTGTCTCTCTCGATGCGCGGTCGTTCGGCACAACGCAACAGCAATATAAAATATATCATTATATTATCAATATATCATTAAAACCTTATTCTTAATATTAATTTTTTTAAGTGCTAGGCCGTGTATGTGTTTCCCGAGAAATTGTGCAATTGGATTACCAGTTTTCTGGCTGATCAGAGCATCAAGGTCGTAGTAGACGGTGCATGCTCCTATTAACGCTGGTGTTTTACAAGGCTGCATGCTATCACCAACGCTGTTTCTTCTGTATATCAATGATATGTTGCAAACCGGTAACATTCATTGCTATGCGGATGACAGCACTGATGATGCTCTATACACCGGCCGTGCCAACATTTCTCGGGAAAACGTCGCCGAGTATCGGAAAAAGAACAAAGTTGTGTCTGAAGTCGAGTCTTTGCTTTTGCCGCGTAGTGGCGGTTAAGAATATCCACTACCCCATATCTTCCCGTGGGTGTCGTAAAAGGCGACAAAGGGAAACAGGCAGGAGATGGGCAGCAGCATCTTCCTGATAACAGCAAAATTACAATAAAAAAACTGCGGTTGCCAACCCGCTCGCCAAGCGTGGCAACTATGGCAAATACCCCCCTATGAAGGTAGCAAAGAGACGGCCCCCAGTCCCCGGCGGCCCCGCTATTCCTGGCTACGGTGGCGACCATGGTAACGGCGAGGCAGGGGGTGCTAAGAATCTCCGGTGGAGGTTCGGTTGCCACCTAAGACGACTCGATCTGGCAACATACAACGCACGCACCCTGAGGACTGACGAGAAGATCGTGGAGCTGGAAGAAGAGATAGACAAGTTACGATGGTATATTATAAGATTATCCGAAGTCCGAAGAGAGGAGGAGGACACGATAATCCTTGAATCCGGCAACTTGCTCTATCACCGGGAGGGCGACCATCTGTTCCAAGGAGGTGTCGGATTTATCGTCCACAAGTCTCTCGTTAATAACGTTGTAAAGATTGAGAGTGTGTCGACGAGGGTTGCGTACCTTATACTCAGAATCACCAAACGGTATTCGCTGAAGGTCATACAGGTTTACGCACCAACCTCGTCACATCCCGATGAGGAGGTGGAGGAAATGTATGAGGATATCTCTACATCCATGCATTCCTCCAAAACCCACTATACAGTGTTAATGGGAGACTTCAATGCAAAACTAGGCACAAGAGAGAACGGTGAGCTGAAAGTAGGGAAATTTGGAATAGGGCAACGGAATCCAAGGGGCCAGCAGCTGGCCGACTTCATGGAAAAAGAGGGACTCTTTATGATGAACTCTTTCTTCTGGAAGAAGTCCAGGTCCACTTCCTGTGGGGCCACTTCTGGAAGCGGGCCCACAGGAAAGTGGGTCGGAACGTCAGGACCTGGCCGACCCCCGACGGTTCGACAAAAAATGAGATTGACTTCATTATGATGACCAGACGACAACTGTTCAGTGATGTCTCCGTGATCGCGAGGGTGAAAACTGGTAGCGATCACCGAATGGTTAGAGGCACACTGAACCTAAACGTTAAGTTGGAGAGGTCTCGTCTAATGAAGTCAACGCTCCGTCCCCCTCGTGCTCTAATCCAAAGTCCCGAAATCTTTCAGCTCGAGTTACAAAACCTTTTTCAGTGCCTAGAAGACTGCAATGAAGTGGACGATGTGAATGACAAGCTCATGGAAACTGTCCATGCGGTCGGAGCTAAGTTCTGCAAGACCCACCGCAGAAGAAGACAGAAACTCTAGGATCACACTCTTAATATCATGGCTGTTAGACGGGAGATGAAGCTACATTCTTCAACAGATTTGACAGCATACAGGCATCTGAACAGACAGATCTCCAAATGCATGCGGCGGGACTTACGCAACTTCAATACAGCTTGTATTGAAGAAGCGATCAAGCGGAACCAAGGCTCCAAAGTCTTTGCCAGAGATCTATCTGCCAGAAAGAGCCAACTGTCAAAGCTGAAGACCGAGTGTGGCAGCATCGTTTCCGGGACACCTGAGATTTTGAGTGAGATTGAGAGGTTAAACGTCATCGTTGGAGCCACACGCAAGTGTGGGTAACGATCCAAGAGCGAGTCTTTTTAGACACTATTCCGATGATATTCCGGACGTCAGTCTGAGCGAGATTAGAATGGCTCTCCAGCACCTTAAAAACGACAAGGGCCCAGGCGATGGAATTTCAGCGAAGCTTCTGAAAGCGGGTGCAAAACCGGTACTTGAAGTCCTTCAGAAGCTCTTTAATTATGTCCTCCATGGTGGCACTACTCTGAAGGCGTGGAGCAGAAGTGCGGTGTTCTTGTTCTTCAAGAAAGGCGACAACGCTCTCTTGAAGAACTGCAGACCGATTTCCCTTCAGAGCCGCGTCTACGTGCTGTTTTCGAGAGTCATTACGAATCTTCTCACACGCAGACTTGACGACTTCCAGCCTCCCAAAGAACCCGGTTTTCGAAAAGGCTTTAGTACCATAGACCACATACATACCCTGCGGCAGATTGTACAGAAGACAGAGGAGTATAATCTGCCACTTTGTCTTGCCTATGTGAGTATGTGGACTATGAGAAAGCCTTTGATTCTGTCGAAATTTGGGCGGTGCTGCAGTCCCTTCAAGGGTGCCAAGTTCACTGACGGTATATCGAAGTACTGAAGTGTTTGTACAGTAGAGCTACGATGGCTATCCGAGTACAGAATCAGAGTACGAAACCTATCCAACTGCAGAGAGGTGTAAGACGGGGTGACGTTATATCCGCGAAACTCTTCACCGCTGCATTGGAAGACGTTTTCGAGCTACTGGACTGGAAAGGATGCGGTATTAACCTCAATGGCGAGTACATCACTCACCTTCGATTTGCCGACGATATAGTCCTTATGGCAGAATCGCTGGAGGATAGGTAGTTGCTGGGAGCACTAAGCTCGAAGTTGTTGACGAGTATGTTTACCTGGGACAAATAATCCCACCAGGTAAGTCCAACTTCGACCGAGAGGTCAATCGACACATCTTCTCGTTGGACATACCTCAAAACCTGAAAACGAAATTGTACAAGCAGTGCGTGTTGCCAGTGATGACTTACGGATCTGAGACGTGGTCCTTCACTGCTTGCCGTATGAGGAAGCTCAAGGTTGCTCAGCAAGCTACGGACGGGGTTTCTCTGCGTGATAAAATTAGAAATGAGTATATCCGCAGTAGAACCAAAGTAACCGACATAGCCTAACGGATTAGTAAGCTGAAGTGGCAGTAGGCCGGCCATATAGCTCGAAGAACCGACAACCGATGGGGAAGAAAGGTTCTCGAGTAGCAGCCTCGTACCGGTAGGCGAAGTGCAGGGCGACCCCCCACTAGATGGAGTGATGACCTGGTAAGACATGCAGGAAGTCGATGGATGCAGGTGGCTCAGGACCGTGCTTTGTGGCATTCCTTGGGGGAGGCCTATGTTCAGCAGTGGACTTGTGAAAGGCTGTAATGATGATGATGAAATCTAGTTCAGTTTAATCCTCAGAAGACACAAGTTTGCGCATTTACCGCTAAAAAGAACACCTTTGTCGTATCTCCTCAGTTTCAAGGCACTCCCCTTGTTGCCTGAGCCAGTATCGGAATCCTCGGCGTCAACATATCGAGTGACGTGCAGTTTCGTGGTCACTTGGTAGCGAAGGCCAAATTGGCCTCTAAAAACACGTGTTCAGCAGAGCGGGACAGTATCTCATGCCGGCACACCGCTTGCAACTTTTACAAGGCGCAGCTTCGGCCTCACATGGAATACTATCTCCATCTCTGGGCTGTGGCTCTCCAGTGCCAGCTCCTTCCACTTGACCGCATCCAGCGTAGACCGAGTCCTTTTAAATTTTAAATTTAAATTTTACATATTCTTTAGTTCAAATTATACCGAAAAAAGAAACATTAGGTACTCTGAGAATTATCACCATACGCAACGAAGCTGTATGATGTAATACAGTGAGTAAACAAAGTACTCGTAGAAACGTTTTAGTAGACTCGTGTTCGTCGGCTTAAAGAAATTACTCAGATATTTAAGTTAGCACATAGCTTAGATATCATAGAAACTACTACACAATCCTTCTTTGTAGAACGTAATGGGTGTTCAGTATGCTTAAAATTTTCTTTATAAGTCATTTAGTTCGTTTATTTTAAAGATATCATAATTTTTTACCATTATTACCTTTTCGTTACTGTACAGACTTTGTTATGTGATAATGTATGTGTAATTGCATAATTATGTTAGTTAATTAAATATAGTTACGTACCATTTTTGTTGTATTGTTCATTAGATTAACACTACCACTACTGCACGGCTAGCATGGGTTGGGGACAAAAAATGTATCCCCTGATTATATCCACTGACAAGAGATAAAATTTACTTGTCCTTATGCCAAAGCACGGCAACGGGAAGAAGTATATCCCCGTTTGACATAACAAGTATACATATATCTCAAGTTCGTAGCATGGAGCCAAATGAAATATAAAAAATTATGCTTCTTTGACATTTGAAAGGGACAATTTTATCCTAGTTGTTTGGACGTGGGTTTTAGTTTATATTCATACAATAAATCTATTCAAGTCTATCTCCCATTTTATCTACTGTGGATAATCTCCCATTTTATCTACTGTGGATATTATATCCACCGGTGTGCCCTTGCTCGAAGGGTGGATAAGACTAAGCGAGGGGATAAACATTTTCTCCTTTCCCCGGCGATAAAATTGTCTCCTGCCCATGCTAGCCCTGCAGGACGCCTAGCAGGCGAATTGGCGATCGCAGTACCTGACGTATCGCACCTCTGACGCTAGTCTCTGCCACGAGATCTTTCTGGCATTCGATATAGTCGCCACCCACGCAACGAAGTGTAGTGAATACTCTTACATAGAAATATTTTCTTTACCTCAAGTTTTCTCAACAGATAAACAATAAATAGAATATTAAAGAAACTTTTTTATTCAATGTAGTTCCTAAATAGGTACTAATTGAAATTTATTCTTATGTTTAATTTATCATTTTAAAAATAAAGGTTTTGGGTTCAGATAATTTAGTTTCTTTTGTATTAGGAACATCCCAATTAACGTTAATCATATTTCAGAAAATTATATTTACTAGCTGGCCCGGGAGTCGTAGGTCCTGCCTTTTCTGATAGGTGACTCGATGGGTTTTCTTGTCGAATTCGCTCCAGACCTTTTACAGTCTTAAATATAAAATTTATTTATAAATTGTCCCCAACGCTATAGTGTCCTGTTTGTGATTTTCTTTTGAGGGAGTCATCCAACATAATATATGATATGGTGAATATTAGTCATTTTGATCCATATAGAATTTGTATTACAAAACATTCAATTCAATCGGTAAAATCTTTCAGAAATTCTACAATCACTAATAAACACACCAACGATTCAATATATACAGACTAGCATTTGCCCGCGACTTCATCCGCATAGAATTTAAACCAAATAAAATCATGCAAATCTATAAAGTAGTGTTTGTGGAAGTAGTTCAATTTTCGAAAAATTGCAAACCAAACAGTTTTGTTTGAACATTTTTCTTTCATTTCAAGTTTATGAGATACTTATTCATCAAATAAAGAAAATATGAGCTTTTCCGTTTTACAAAAAAACATTGCATTTCTTCGGATAAAATATAGCCTAGAACCTAGCTCACTCCTGATATCCTGTCTCTTTATCTGTTCGTGAAATTTTATCTCATTCAGTTCAGTTATTCCGATGATTTAGCCTATACACAAAAAAAAATTAGAATGGTTATTCTGTCTTAATAGCATGCAAATAACCTCCTATGCTTAATAGAAGCCAGATATTTCGATATTACAGACAGAAACTATAATTTTAGTTATATGTATAGATAATTGCATAATATAAAGATATATTAAGAACCTATTGTATATTTAACAACGAGTCAGCATCTAAATGGGGCATGCCCTCTAAGAAAATCTAGTACAATACGATTCAAATATGAACAGGAACGTCAATGACCTCGAATGACCGCGTATCTGTCTACTGTCACTTGAAAAGTACGGTTTGCAAAGAAAATTAATTTGCTTATTAATTAACGTTTTTTTTTCACTTTATTCAACTGAGGCTTAGTATTACCAAATCTATTGAACTCATAATTATTTTTATTAATTAATTTAAAATTTTGATACTAGTCGGTGGGATATTTTAAACACCTAGATTAATCCATGTTCTATTTTTATAAGAGAAAGCAGCAGTGATGATATGGATGACAATGATGACTACTCAGACAGTGATGCAGAGATGAACGAAATTGAAATGCTAGATTCAGATTAATACTTTTTCGTTCATGGTTTTTTTTTTGTAAATAAATATTATTTGAAAAATATCTGCTTTGCTCACTATGACGTCACAATATGGCGCCAGGTCGCACCTATTCTTATTTGAATCGCACAGTACCCTTCTGATAACTTAGTAATTTCTAACTCCACGTTGCTGTCTAGCAGTACTTCATAGGATAGGTCCTATGCTTCCTACAAACATTTTGGCAACTCCCATGAAGCCCATCGACACTGCTACGAACCAGTGTACTGAGCCATTTTACATCTACTTACTACTTATTTCTCGAAAGGGTCTTTGAAATGAAAACACTTGGTACATTCTTTTTTTATTGACATCTAAATTTTCATAACAACTGTTTGTACTAAAATATAAATGTGTATCAAGTTAAAAGCTGTTAACATTGTATATTGAAATAACATACCGTTTGTTATTGCTGCCTAAGTTAATGTTAAGGTGAAATGGACTTTCTTAAGTAGGTATTAAAAGACACTTTACTATCGTTGTATACGCAAAGTTCTTAATTTGACTTGTTAACATATCGTACAAATTGCACTGACATGGTGAACACGAATTCATAAGCTCCATTTTAGTAGTTCTCAAGCCCTAATTTATCAGTTTTTTCTTACAATGCGCGCTTTAATCAACCTCAATTCTTGCATACCACTGGAATATGCAAAACGATAAATGCATGAACCATGCTCGAACCCACTCAATCACAGTGAAAGCATTGTCACTAAAGCAACATGCGTGCTTTACGCAAATGTGATCCGCAGTAAAAAGCGGAAATAAAGATCAACTGATCCAAAACCAATGCAATTACGTGTTAATAAACATTGAGATTCTTTATTTTAAATCAAAATATCAGATAATATCTTTAAAGGTTTCTTAAAGTAATTTATAAAACGAAAATATAATAAATTATTAACAGTAGTATGGAATAGCTGGTGTCGAAGTGGACCACTAAAATGCGAGTATACCACTCAGTGCTTCTGGATGGGGATGTTCCTGTCAGTAATGGCGAGTTGTGGCAAAGGAGCTTCAACAGTCAGAACACCATCCCGTGAAAGTGACGATTTAATAGCCTCGGGGTTGGTGCCCTTCGGCAGAAGGAACTCTCTGTTGTATTCTCTGTACACTGACTTTGTGTCTGACTTCTCCTCATGTTTCGCGTGCACCTGAAAGCATTAGCATATTACATTTTGATTTTATCAAAATGCGAGAATTTCATAGCGACGACAGCACGCCATTCATTCGTTCGTCAACCCCTATAAAAACCGCATATTAATGCGACCGTTGGCATATTGCCTGTGTGAAACGTTTGTAGGTGACTTTTAATGAGCAATTCAGTAACTCAACCTACACGACATCGTTGCAAATGGATTGGTAACAGCGATTATAGATCAGTCACATTGTCGCAATAACGTGCTAAGGACACCGCGACCTATAATTTAATTTGTGCTAATTTTATACTGCCCGCTGCTCCCAGACTCTTATCGTGCAGCCTTTTAGCTCCTTATTTTAAATTGTTTTTAAGTATCTTTTACTAAGCATTTTCTTTTTTTTTTGTAGGAATAGTTTCCAGATGTCTCGCGCCTTTGACGTTGCGCTTCGTGGCCGGTCTGGACATACAACAGCAATAGGGCATAAACTAGAATGGATTCATATATCGGACGCCATGAGGTCTTCCTTAACCATAGTCGCCTTTTACGACACTTCGAGAAGAAATAGAGTGATGGATTTGCAATGCTGTTTGATGCCAGATTTCACATATCTTCGAAAAGTTTTTTTTTTATCACCAGCAAGTAAAACAGCACGTAAAATTGCATTTGACAATGTTACTGTGGCAATCAGTGATATGACTTGGTTTAACTGTGGTCATTTTATGCTTATTTCATTCCTTCGTTCATTCTTCATTACTACCTATCCAAAGTCGACTGATGAAGGTCCGCTGAAATAGTAGTCCGGGGAATATTTGCGATAGTTGCCGTGCTTGGCAGGCGGGACAACCGCAGTTTTTTTATTAATATTAAGTTTGTTATCGGTTAGATGCTGCCGCCCATCTCTTGTTTCAGTTCCACTTTCTCGCCTCTTACGACACCCACAGAATGATAAGGGGTTTTGAATTTTCTTAGGCACGTCATTTTATGCATACTTACTAATAATTTGTTGTCGACTGTCTTCACGACGATCTCTTCAGGAGTGTACTGGCTGACGTCGAATCTTAGCTTCAACGATTTACCATCACCCTCATCCTGGATCAGAGGGGAGTTGAGACTGTCCCAGTGGCTGGGTTCGGCTAGCTGCCTGCCATCGCTGTGCTGTGTAGATGTAGTAGAGCTGTAGGCATCACAATATCAACCTTAGTACTATATATTAATATGGTTTAATTTTATATGATTGAGATCTACCATTAGTAACTATAAAGTTTCTTTTTTATGCAATGGATACGTGTTACGTAATTAGAATCTACAGTTTAGTCATTAAATTATATACTGGCATTTATTGTTTTGTTAAGTTTTTTTTTTGCGTGTGTTAGTAATTTGAAACAATTACTAAAATGTGGTAAATGCGTTTCAGACATGCAAAACGTATTGAATATGTAGATTGCTGTAGCGTCGTTTTCGTAGAACCGAATGACTCATGCGCATTCAATTCAAAAATTTGCCATGCAAACGACTTATTTCTTCATGCACTCGAATTTTCACAATAAGTGTAATATTGCCAAAAACATCCACACAAATTCGCTTTGCATAGGTATAGGTACAGAAGAAGAAGATTCCAATCTAACAACACAAATGAATTATTAGTGTTTGTATGGTTAGTGGTATATTTTATAGACTTATACTAATATCTATTGTCTTCCGAATGCTGTTATAGAAATAAATACATTTTATTCTAAGGAATATAGGATATAATTGCCATGTCATGTTATTATAATAATATGTATAACCAACGCCAAAATCATTATCATTTATAGTAAACTTAGTGACATAATCGTTTGATATGATTACACAAGTGACTTTAGAGTGCTGTGTTAGCTCAGATACTAAACGCTCACTGAAAATTTCACAATACCTACGCGAGCAAACCGAGTACAGACCCCGCCAGCACCAATGAAGTTTTTAATTGCAATTTTATGTGCTGATTTACCGCCTGTGGACGACGTACGTGTGGACGACCCCGTAAGTATAAGATGGAATGCCTTGTTAATAGTAAAAAGGGTCTCCCTGTCTCTACAATCACCAGCGTAAATGCATTATTCTGCTATTTCACGCTGGTATTCTGTGGAAGCTTGGCGATAGCAGTCAAGCCGACCTATCCATACTGTAGCAACATAGCTGGAGCGTAGCTCTACTACAAGAGCTGCTGTTGAGCAGCGTCACATCTATACATATTTGACGCTGCTCTACAGTCCAAGAAGTACATACGTACTTCTAGCATTGCTCTTACCTCTGCCAAGCCGATCGGTTAAAATTATGGAAAACATTTACAAATGGGATAAACTTAAGTCCAGCTATGAAATACGGACCGATATATAAGGTATAGTTAAGCACGGCTAGCATGGGCTGGGGACAAATTATCCCCCGATTATATCCACTGACAAGAGATAAAATTATCTTGTCCTTATGCCAAAGCACGGCAACTGGGAGAAGTATATCCCCGTGTGACATAACGAGTAGACGTATAAAGATAAAAAATTATACTTTTTTGACATTTGAAAGGGACAATTTTATCGTAGTTCATTGTACGTGGGTTTAAGTTTATACTCATACAAAAAATCTATCTAAGTCTATCTCCCATTTTATCTATTGTGGATATTATATCCACCGGTGTGCCCATACTCGAAGGGTGGATAAAACTAAGCGAGGGGATAAATATTTTCTTCTTTCCCCGGGGATAAAATTGTCTCCAATGTTAACCGTGCAAGATCTGTTGCGACTCGCTTATGTAAATCAATAAATCATTTTTCATTTTAATTTTCTTTTTTTCATTTGTATACACAACTTATTATTACTAGACATCGGTTCGTTTGTAGACTGATGTCATGCTCGTGAATGCAGGCAAGGTTATTGTCAACAAAATGAGCTCATCGATGTTATCCAAAGGTATATTTATGTTATTTGTTAACAAACGATCTATAGATTGATTTGGATAGATTACCGTTCTTAATTGTTTTAGTAACTAGGCAAATAGGTACTACCTACATAATATGATATTGTTATTTATGTCACTTTGTATTTTTTTAATTATGTTTGTATCTCTGGTTGATAATAATTTTATTGCGACGTACAAGGTACAAACAATGTCACGCAAATTGATAGCAACAGGTGGTTATTGCATTTTTTATCTTTCATTACGTTTGATAACCCAAAATATTGTTTCAATTACGATTGAAGAATCATATATTTTGCAGATTTTTAGTAGCCCTATTAATGTCAGTCTGCTGCCTGTGTGCCTTAGTAATCTTTCGTCCGATTAGTAGACGGAATACGATACAGAATTAAAATTTAGATATTTGATATATAGATAGTTAAATCAAAACAGAACTTTGTATTATAAATAACTTAAAAAAGGAGGCGAAAAAAATATTTTTTATTACCATGGTAGGTATGTAAGATGGCTAGACTTGAAATATATAATATTTTTTTTTTCAAATAAATAAGGAATGGTACCGTCGAAGTTGACAGCTTTAGAATGTTTTTGTTACGAGGTCTAACTCAAAAACTTAACCAGTTAGGAATTCGAAAATTCTGTATATTATGTACCAAGTATCATAATTAAACAAGAAATTCTGAAAAGATCGATTCATAATGTAGTTTGTAAGCTGTGACCAAAACAAACAAACATTTTCAAAAAGCGTACACCTACGTAATTAAATATTTACTTATAAAAAAAAAATTATTGGTCATATTATTTACAAAACCTTATTAGAACAAGGTCCGACTCGCACTTGGCTGTTTTTTTTTTTACTTATCACTTAAACCCTTGATAAAGTACTGAAATCGAATACATGTATAACATTTTTCATAAGAAGCAGTAAAATATATTTATTATATTGCAGTAATACATATCATTATATGCAGACATGGTAAATGCGTGTATTGTATATTGATCTCTTTGTGAAAATTGTGTATTTTAACAAAATAAATTAATATAATACATATATATCACATTTTACCTCTCTGACGACTTCGTTACTCCTCCAGTGGAAACAGATTCGAAATTGTAAGACATGCAAAAGGCAATATTTGCTGTTAGTTTTATCAAACGCTACTATAAATTATATAATGAGTTTCCTTACAATTATATATTAATATATATTAGAGGCTTTAAAAATGTAAACGGTAAAACTTGCAAACATATTAAGGCATATTAATTAAATAAAATGCAATGTGAAATCGTAAGAAGCAATGCAACATTAGCACATTAAGATAAGCTTAGAAAACATATAGACTGATATACCAGCCAGCACAATAATAGCTTTAAATTTTAGATACGTTAGTACTATTATTTATTCTGTGTTTTAGGCCCTAGTAGAACATACCGACGCGCTTAGGCGCTTACGGCATGCAATAATATCTTAAAGAAGCGCTTCAATTCAAATACCTCAAACTACTTGTATGACGTCAACGTAAATATTGTTTTAAGAGTTCGAGTTACACAAGTTAATGACAAAATAACGTTTTGTTTTTCTAATTCTTTAAATGTCCAAGGTTCTTTCTTATTGACATCTAGTGGCTACCCACTTGTGTTACGCTTGTTCACCTATTGCATTAAAAACATACTCAACCCACATAGTTTGAAAACTTGGTACCACCAAATGGGCGGACGAGTTTATTCAACATACTTACTTGTGTAAGGACTTGAGCAATCATCCCTGAATTATTGCTTAATCGCGCAGTTTACATTTTGTAATTAATTTTAGTTTTGGTGTTTTGATATTAAGAAAGGAGATATATAAGATTCTACTTGGTTTCATTTTCTTTCTTTTTTCTTTTTTATGTAGAAACGTTACCCCCACACTAGGATTTTCTCCTGCATCGTGGAGGCAGTTCACAAACACAAATTGCACAAGGACAAACATCCAGACCCGGAACAATTATTTGTAGGCCACACAAATACTTCCGTACGGGATTCGAATCCGCGGCCCCCAGCGCAGCAACTCATTGCGAAGCCACTGCGCCACGGAGCCGTCATATTCTACTTGGTTATGTAATGTAAGCTACAAACCAATTGATTTGTTTTGTTACAAAGTAAAGGTAAACTTTATGAAATGTTTATATTAAATTAAATAAAAAAGCCGCGCTCCCATTGGATTGGGACGTGTTGGCGGACTTTTGTCTTCGAAATATTTTTTACTTCACAGACATGCCGGTCTCCTACGTTTTACCTTCGCCACCGAGCAGGCCTTAAAATTTCAATAAACAATTTCAATTGTATAAAAACTGATGAATATAAATAGATTCTACATGTTCGAGGTGACTTTAGAACTTCGCTAACAAATAATGTAGCTGTAGCACTCGTGAACAATGCTGACAAACATCTCATTTATACGCAGCCAATGCTCATGCACATTGGACATGCTTGTGAAGTCCTTAAATTTTAGAGTAACGATTAGGGACATTACGTCACCGTGAGTATGTGCCTGAAACAGCTACACATCGTCCCAACTGGGTCATGTGTTCGTGGCATAAACATTACTTCAGACTTCGAACTACCCAGTAACCGCCTACCCACTTCTTATGTTGATAAAATAATCGTAAACTGGTTCTCGCCAAGGCCCGATATCGCGCACGTAGTGCAGTATTATGCATTTATATTGTTGTTATATATATATTGGCGTAAAGATACATAATTTGAATCTTTCTAAGTGGTATTTCTTTGGATTATTTTTTTCGTAATTCTACATTTAACATACGCAAATCTTAAATCAACAGCTTATAATGGTTAGCTGAAAGGTTTAATTGAATAGTGGTTTTGTGAAGTAATTGTTCTTACAGAGCGGCGCCGGCCGGCGCTATTTCTATTTATGACATCACCCGCGTCGGGCTTACGTATCGCTGCTCGCTTTAAATGGAGCTGAGCTGAGTGAGATGTCTGCAGTTGATGTCGTTCCGCGGAATGATCCCGAATAATGCTTCTTAAATAAGATACTTTCGTGGAACAACCGCTACGACCGCCCAAGGTGGGCGACAGTTGCGAAACTCCCAATTCATTCAAGATTCCCTTTTAGGTAAACAGGTCCGGCAGCGAATCTCTTGCGATCGGAATAATAATTCAGATTGCAGAAGTATGTTCACGACAGATTAAATATTGATATTAATGCCCAAAACTTATGCTTCGAATTGCGTAATCAGTACACAACGTCCTTACTACCATCTGCGGTACACGTTTACTAATCTATATTTGTGAATGTTTTCTTATTAAAATCTAAAGATTTTAACAGCGTTATGTTAACATTACTAAGATTTAATAAATACCTCGTTGTGCTTTTGAAGAAATTGTTGCTCTCCCTATTCATGAGCTCCGAACGAAATTTGCTCATTTCTTCTTCCATTTTTCGCATTTCCGCATCAAATCTCTCCCTTATGCTCGAGAATTCTGTATCGATGACTGAAAAATCGCCAAGCTTGATCGGGATGTTTCTTTTCAAACCACTGTCAGCCATTTTCACGTATATATGGATAGGAACGTTAAACTAAACAAACACTAGTAGAGTTATGTCCTTGTAAACACAGTACGCGGCGTGGTTGCACACTCTATGGTAGACAAGACAGGACTGATCATTAGTCGCGACTCGGCGCCAGGGGGCTTGCGCAGTGTTTTAAATAGCCTCGCGTTCGAACGCCGCTGCAGAATCATTCGGCGTCATTCGGCCCACACTATGTTTCTCGCTCATTCCACGTCCGTACACACCGCCAACGATCACAAACGCCAACGAGAAAAGCGTCACATTGCCACCTAACCCAAACGTAATTTAATTGATGAATCATTACATCTGGATCGACTTTACTGTTTAAGGCAATCACCATACATATAACCAACGTGTTAATCATTGAGATATTTTGGCTGTCCGTTCATTTGTAGGAGTACACAATATGAACGCATACAGCGTGTCCGCCAAATATCTTCACGCAGTAACTCTCATTTCTTTTATATGGAATTCATCAAAAAATAATAAATAATATAAAAATATGCTCCGATTAAAATATCCGGACAGTCAGAAGTGACTAGGATTTAGGTAAGTGTTTGTTTTTCACTTATTTGACGGTAACAAGAACATCAGTGGGAAACCTGTGTAGTTAAGAAATATAGTACTTATCTAATATTATGAAAATGCTTAATCACCAGTAAAAAGGGTCTAATGTCATCAGGATGCAAAGAATACTATTTCACCAATTAGAAGTTTTTATTTTCAAGAAAATCGTGACAGGCTATCACAAGTCTAGCTAAACAAATGCCTTCTCCATAGATAACTACTGTCTTAAACAACGTGCATGCATTACCCTATAACCTGTCGGAAATATCTGCGAACCTCGCTGGAATGCGCTTCCCCTCGCGCTTCCCCGCACCTCCGCCCGTTATCGTCTATCCAGTACCGTTGCCATCTCTCCATATTGCATGACGTCATCAAGCCAGGTTCGCAGATATTTCCGCCCGTTATCGTCTATCCAGTACCGTTGCCATCTCTCCATATTGCATGACGTCATCAAGCCAGGTTCGCAGATATTTCCGACAGGTTATACACAGTTTATCAGGTCGTTCTTCTATCTATCTACAGAGTCGGATCGCTCTATATTGTGCTTGCCGGTAACGAGGCTATCATTCCTTTCTTTCTTATCGATTGTTTGTTCTTCGAGCTATATATCCGGCTATTGTCATTTTAACTACTGATTCGTTTGACCAAGTCACATACTCTTGTTTTACTACATCCAAGCATGTTATTTTCATGATTTTTATAGCAAACAAACGCAAATGAAACCCATCATAAGATACTGTCCCGCTCTACTGACCACGCCAAGCTTTTTAGTGGACAAGTCTTCCCTCCTAGCCTCCCCTTCCAAATGACCACTGAACTGACCGTCATTCCGAATCCGATATTAATTGGGGAGATACGACAAAGGGATACTTTTTAGCAAAATATCTTTAATTTCCCAAACATGCAGAATTTTTCTATGTTTTCTTCATTGGCAAAGACGTGATAAACCAGTACTTAATAGTGCTATAACCCTTTCTATAGTGATCTACTTCTGAGCTACTACCGATCTTAAAACTGTTGGAATTTGTAAATTGAAACTAAACTAAATCTAGTTACCGGATGACTTTTTACTGTAAGTGAGAAAATGAAGTGACGTGAACGAAGTAGATGCCTACGGCACAGATATTTTCGAATTTTCTTTAAGAAAACTAGGTAAAATAATATAAGCAATTAAAAAAACATGAAATTTTAATCATGTAAGCCCTACTTTAAGTATATCAAGTATCAACTAATTTGTCAATACCCTCGTTCCTGAACCAGCCGCTGCGTAATTCATGAATTTTATCGATAGATCAATTTGACTAAATGTAATTTTAGCTATGTATAAAAATAATGTTATACTATAAATAAGATATATCTATTCTATAAGCTTCTAATTCGAAAATGTATTATACTTAATTTTTTTCATCACGGTAAAAAAGTCATTCCAAAAGCTATACTTAATATTTTATATAAAGGCGTGTAAATTGTGTAAATTCGGGTTCACATTAGAGTTAAACGATATTACTACGATATTACGCTATGCCGTGTTGTGCCGTAAGGAATTCATGAAAATAAATAATTTCATTGGTGCATTAAGAGGTGCCAGAGGGAAACGAAATAGAGATGTGCAGCAGCATCTTCTATGGGAGAGGCCCTAGAGGAACCTAGTTCTGCGGTGGACTTTTATAGGCTGTAATGAAGGGAAATAGTTTTATGAATGACTGTAGATCAATCGAATATTGTCGTCGTAGACAAAATGAAACTTGAAGGCTTCATAGTCATTAAATATACATACGTAAGCCATACGAAATTAAAGTTGAATACAAAATGAGTTTGTATAATCAATAATACAACCTTAGGATTCACATGCTATACCTACATAAGAATACGCTTTTTAAATATTCGAAAACGGAAAATCTATTTCTGTACCTTATTTTTTATTGCAATGTCTTATCATCATCATCATCATCATCATCATTACAGCCCTTCACAAGTCCACTGCTGAACATAGGCCTCCCCCAAGGAATGCCACAAAGCACAGTCCTGAGCCACCTGCATCCATCGACTTCCTGCATATCTTACCAGGTCGTCACTCCATCTAGTGGGAGGACGCCAAACACTTCGCCACGGTACGAGGCTGCCATTCGAGAACCTTTCTTTCCCATCGGTTGTCGGTTCTTCGAGCTATATGGCCGACCCATTGCCACTTCAGCTTACTAATCCGTTGGGCTATGTCGGTTACTCTGGTTCTACTGCGGATATCCTGTTTTCCGAGTTTATCACGCAGAGAAACTCCGAGCATAGCCCTCTACATAGCTCGCTGAGCGACCTTGAGCTTCCTCATCCGGCCAGCAGTGAAGGACCACGTCTCAGTTCCGTATGTCATCACTGGAAACACGCACTGGTTGTACAGTCTCGTTTTCAAGTTTTGAGGTATACCTGACGAGATGTGTCGTAATTTCCCGAAAGCTGCCCAACCGAGTTGAATCCGTCGATTGACCTCTCGGTCGAAATTGGACTTACCTAGTCGGACTATTTGTCCCAGGTAAACATACTCGTAAACAACTTCGAGCTTAGTGCTCGCAACAACTACCGGCATAGGTGTGACATGGACATTAAACATGATGATCTTTGTTTTGTCCATGTTCATCTTAAGACCTATCTGTTGGGAAGCACTATTGAGGTCATTGAGCATAGTGCTTAGGTCCTCTAGCGATTCTGCCATAAGGACTATATCGTCGGCAAATCGAAGGTGAGTGATGACCTCGCCATTGATGTTGATACCGTATCCTTTCCAGTCCAGAAGCTTGAAAACGTCTTCCAATGCAGCGGTGAAGAGTTTCGGGGATATGACGTCACCCTGTCTTACACCTCTCTGCAGTTGGATAGGTTTCGTACTCTGGTTCTGTACTCTGATAGGCATCGTAGCCCTACTGTACAAGCACTTCAGCAGTTCGATATACCGACAGTTATTGTACTCCTCTGACTTTTGTACAATTTGCCTAAGGGTATGTATGTGGTCTATGGTGCTAAAGCCATTTCGGAAACCGGCTTGTTCGGGAGGCTGGAAGTCGTCTGCGCGCGAGACGATTCGTAATGGATCTCGAAAACAGCACGTAGACGCGGCTCAGAAGGGAAATCGGTCTGTAGTTCTTCAAGAGAGCTTTGTCGCCTTTCTTGAAGAACAAGACTACCGCACTTCTGCTCCACGCCTCCGGTGTAATGCCACCACCATTTTAACAGTGGTATAGCAACGCGGCAGAATTGCTGTCGCACTGATGGGCCGGCTCGAACCGGGGTGGTACCACGACCTCACAGAATACCAGCGTGAAATAGAGGTTTACCTCTGCGTTTCGCTTGGTGAGTGCAGGTGGCCGGAGGCCCTTTTTACTGGAAATGAGGCATTCCATCTTAGTCCTCACGGATGACAACGCATCTGCATTTTAATTAACGAGGATAGATGTAGATGTCTATGGGCCGCAGCAACCACTTACCATCAGGTGGACTGTGTGCTCGTTTCTCACCCTTATCCTATAAAAAAAACCATGGAGGGCGGAATTAAAGAGCTTCTGAAGGACTTCAAGTACCGGTTTTCCACCCGCTTTCAGAAGCTCCGCTGTAATTCCACCCTCGCCTGGGGACTTGCCGTTTTTAAGGTGCTGGAGAGCCATTCTAATCTCGCTCAGACTGACGTCCGGGATATCATCGGAATAATGTCGGATAAGACTCGCTCTTGGATCGTTACTCACACTTGCGTGTGGCTCCAACGATGACGTGTACAGCTGCCCATAGAACCTCTCAACCTCACTCAAAATCTCAGGTGCCCCGGAAACGATGCTGCCACATTCGGTCTTCAGCTTTGACAGTTGGCTCTTTCTGGCAGACAGATCTCTGGCAAAGACTTTGGAACCTTGGTTCCGCTCGATCGCTTCTTCAATACGAGCTGTATTGAAGTTGCGTAAGTCCCGTCGCATGCATTTGGAGATCTGTCTGTTCAGTTGCCTGTATGCTGTCAAATCTGTTGAAGAATGTAGCTTCATCTCCCGTCTAACAGCCATGAGATTAAGAGTCTGATCGGAGAGTTTTTGTGTTCTTCTGCGGCGGGTCTTGCAGAACTTAGCTCCGACCGCATGGACAGTTTCCACGAGCTTGTCATTCATATCGTCCACTTCATTGCAGTCTTCTAGGCACTGAAAACGATTTTGTAACTCGAGCTGAAAGGTTTCGGGACTTTGGATTAGAGCACGAGGGGGACGGAGCGTTGACTTCATTAGACGAGACCTCTCCAACTTAACGTTTAGGTTCAGTGTGCCTCTAATCATTCTGTGGTCGCTGCCGGTTTTTACCCTCGCGATCACTGAGACATCACTGAACAGTTGTCGTCTGGTCGTCATAATGAAGTCAATCTCATTTTTTGTCGAACCGTCGGGGCTCGACCAGGTCCACTTCCTGTGGGGCCGCTTCTGGAAGAAAGAGTTCATCATAAGAGTCCCTCTTTCTCCATGAAGTCGGCCAGCTGCTGGCCCCTTGGGTTCCGTTGCCCTATTCCAAATTTCCCTACTTTCAGCTCACCATTCTCTCTTGTGCCTAGTTTTGCATTGAAGTCTCCCATTAACACCGTATATTGGGTTTTGGAGGAATGCATGGCTCTAGAGATATCCTCATACATTTCCTTTACCTCCTCATCGGGGTGTGCCGAGGTTGATGCGTAAACCTGTATGACCTTCAGCGAATACCGTTTGGTGGTTCTGAGTATAAGGTACGAAACCCTCGTCGACACACTCTCAATCTTTACAACGTTGTTAACGAGAGACTTTTGGACGATAAATCCGACACCTCCTTGGGACAGATGGTTGCCCTCTCAGTAATAGAGCAAGTTGCCGGATTCGAGGATTACCGTTTCCTCCCCCTCTCTTCGGACTTCGGATAATCCTATAATATGCCAGCGTAACTTGTCTATCTCTTCTTCCAACTCCACAATCTTCTCGTCACTTGGCGAGCGGGTTGGCAACCGCAGTTTTTTTATTGTATTTTTGCTGTTGTTAGGAAGATGCTGCTGCCCATCTCTTACCAGTTTCCCTTTGTCGCTTTTTACGACACCCACGGGAAGATATTATGGGGTACTGGATATTCTTACACCGCCACTACACGGCAATGTATTATAGATTGTTTAATTCCACATAGCAGTGCTGAGTAGATACCTTCGACATTTTTTTATAGGAGAGGGGGCAAACGAGTTTGCGGCTCACCTGATTGTAAGTGACTACCGCCGCCCATGAACAACTGCAAAAAAAAATAATAAAATAGCAGCTTAACATTGCTGTGTTTCGCATGGTGAATGTAGAGAACCGGAGACCCTTTTTACTAGAAAAGAAGCATTCCATCTTAGTGCTCACGGGTGACAACGTATCTGCATTTCGATTCGCAAACGAGGATAGATGTAGATGTCTATGGGCCACAGCAACCACTTACCATCAGGTGGACTGTGTGCTCGTTTGTCACCCTATCCTATAAAAAGATTGTGATGGTAAGTAGCTACTGCGGTTCATGGACAACCGCAGCCAATTTAAAACAAAGAAAGCTGTAGGTACGCTGCCATCTCCGGGGACTAAGTTGGAATGCTTCAGAGTCTGTTACATTGGTTCTCTGTACTCTCAGACCAGACCAGAGCAATGCAAGTACTGCTATTTGGCCGCAGAAATAGATAAGATTAAGATATTGGTATATACGTACCCAGACGGACTCCTAATCAAACCAAAGCCTAAAAAAGAAAATTAAACGATCGTTTAGTTTTAAATCAATTATTATAGAACTAGGGTTTCCAATGAGCATACAGTAGACCTACTGGTGAATGGGTGCTGTGGCCCATAGACACCTGTTTTTTTACATGGGGATATGCCTACGCAAACCCGACAACAGCAAAACCCCATGGTGTTCCACCTTCGTCGCATATTGGCAGGGCCACGGCAATGCTTTCGCACACATCCGTATCCCACCAGCACCGGCATGGCAGCCACTTCTCGGGAAAGCACATTTCCTCCCCTTTTTCCTTCTTAGTAAAGGTGCACCAGGAACACAAGGCGCGCCTTCCTCCGCGGTCCCTAAACTCCTTGCGGAATGGACCACCCCGAGCCCGACACGCGGAAGCCCAAGCTTTCTTGACCCCAACGGCGGATCTAATCTGTGGCTCTGCCGTCAACAAACTTTTGGCCGCGAAGGGTAGGGAGAGTGGCGTCTTAAAATAACATTACTTCTCTTGTCCCACGGCCCCACCACTACCGCATCAACGGTGCGACCCCGCCAGGATCGCGGGCGATAGGACGAGTGGCGCATCACCATACCAGTACTCCTCTTCCCCTTCATTCCACCTCGGCTGAGCGTTAGGTGGAGAGGACAACCCTCTCATGTGGGTTCCTCTTCGTTCGCCATAAGTGATCAAGCCACAGCTACTAAGCCACAACATGGCGGGAACCCGTTCGGGGGGGGGGACCATAGATACTTTCATCTATTCTTGAATAATGAGTCAAAATAAAGATGTGTTTATCAACCTTGAGCTCTGGGCGCTAATATGGAATGCTTCTTACGTCTTAAGCGGTAAAAAACTAAAAACTTTGTCCGGTTCTCTACGAAATACCGTATCATTAATCCTCCCCGGATGAGCCGATCCATACGTGTGTCAGCCATATTATAGCTGTCGAATGCCTTTCCTGTGTTAAAAGACTTATTTAATAATATGCAATTAATTATTTTGGTCCCTTTCCACTGTATTCTTACTAAAATATAAAGACGGAAAGACAAAATTAACAGTAATTTAATAGACTGACCTTCTACAATTCAGTGGAAAGCCAGCGGATACTAGATACCGTGTCACCTTGTCTACGCGATGACGTATGCTACGATGCAAAGTACATCACTAGTATTATGAGACAAATGGAAGTTACCTAACCACTGAACAATGCACGGCGACCTTCCACTGCCTACGCATAACTTTAGTAACTTTGTACCACTGACGTTGTACGAGTATGTGGATTATAAATTTTTGGCCGTAATAGGTGTCAACCACCAACATTATGAGTATGAATGAACAAATTTACAGGAACGCATTTTTTCGAATTTCATTTGATTTTGTAAAATTTGAAAAATTTTGTCAACTTTTAAGTTTTAGCCGTGACTGCCTTATTTATTGCGTTAAGTGTGAATTGTTAGTGAAAATAAACTGAGAATGCTAGATCTAAACGTCTCTCAAGTTGCTAAGGCTGCTACTTTAATCGAAACTGGGAACACCTACATACATGTGGCCCAAACATTACGAGGCTCAAAATATGTGGTACACCGAGTTGTTAAGACAAGAGGAATCGGTAGACACGACAGTATATGCACGAGATTCGCAGGACACGGACGTAAACGGAAAACTGTTGCCAAGATGACCGGTTCATCGTTATAAGCGTGTTTAGAAACCGGACCTTAACTTCTTCTGAGTTAAGAACGAAGCTCCAAGAAGTTCGAGAGGTTACAGTAAGGGATCTCCCCTTACTTGTATGGGAGATCTTAAAAATTATAATGTCTTTTGCCCTTTTTATAGGAAATAGATTTGTTTTTATGCATGAAAATTCACGCTCCCATACTGCGGCCGTAGTTGCCGAATACCTTCGAGATGTTGAAATAAATTCTATGGGGTGAGCAGCGCGCTCGCCCGACTTAAACCCCATAGAGCATGTAAGGGATAGCTTGGAAGACAAATTAAGAAAATAAACAAATACTAAGTAAAAAATATGTTTCTACCCTGCAAAAAATTTTTTTTTTTCTTAATTTGTTTAGTTTTTGTCATTTGATCGTTTGTTTTTTCGACATTTGCAATTTTAAATTAACGAATAATAACCAAAATCCTAACTAATAAGCTCAATTGTTACATCCATGATATTTTGTTTTATAAACGCTTTTTTGCGTTTCCTTTATGTCCATAAGTATAGTTCTTAATACATACTCGTATATACGGTACATAATACATACATACGTGTACACGATAAAACGGTCAATTGTTGCACAAATACCTCACATTACTAGAGACGGTTTTGGGACAGGAGAGCCCGCCGCACTAGCCGCTAACACAATTTGAGCGGACTTCACATATTCTCGAAATCAGTAGTGCGCTTATTTCTCCAACTATCCTAGTTAGAATTATAATAAATTAAGTCAAATTATCATTTATATAAATGACAAAAATATTATTATTAGGTATTGGAAGGAGATTAATATGTCTATTTCTTTCTTATCAGGATTCACTGGCGTTACGAAGAGTTGTTGCATCCCCTTGCATTTTCTATTGCCATGTTACCATGAAGAGTGCCCAGAAGAATTGTTCGAATTAATTCCAGCCGCTAATCCACCATCGCACATCGCGACAGAATTTGCGATACCATCCACACCATCTGGATGCTTGACGGTCTATCACTGTGCGATTTACCAGACATTTTCTTCCTCGCACAACTTCTTAGTGGAAATGGCTATCACCAGAGATTTCTCCGGACAGATATGACTTGTACATGGGCGTCGGTAGTCACTTAACATTAAGTGAGCCATATGCTAGCTTTTTTTATAGGATAGGATGACAAACGAGCACACAGTCCACCTGATGGTAAGTGGTTGCTGTGGCCCATATACATCTACATCTATCCTTGTTTGCGAATCAAAATTACCCCCCTTCTCCTATAAAAACTCAAAATAAGAGACATTTTGCTTCGTTTGTATTTTTTTGTGATCAAGAATTTCGTCTATACAGAATCAGAATCAGAATTTCAGAATCAGAATATTTATTGCCAATAAGCTGTGTATGTACAATGAGTACATTCACTTCTGCTTTCCTTATTATAAAAAATCGATTAGTTAAAATCCTAATCAAATAATTTATTTCAGAAGACACTTATATCAACATTAAATCATATTATATATATAAAAATAGATTATGCATTAATTATCCTACCAGCAAGACGTAGAAATTACAAGATGTGACCCGTTTTCAGCCTATCTCCTGACTTTTCCTCCTATTGCCTCTTACAACATCCATGCATAATATAAGATAGTGGATTGTCCTACGCTACACTACACTGGAAAGTTTCTAGCAAAATTTTTATAGGATAGGATGACACACAAGCACACAGTCCACCTGATGGTACGTGGTTGCTTTAACCCATAGACATCCACATCTATCCTCAATAAAGAATCAAAATGCAGATGCGTTGTCACCTGTGAGGACTAAGATGGAATGCCCCTTTTCTAGTAAAAAGTGTCTCCGGTTCTCTGCACTCACCATACGAAACACAGCAGTGTTGCTATTTTACGCTAGTACGTAGGGTCACTCAATAAGTTTTGAGATGCTCGAAATTTAAAATGGAACGCACCCGTGTTATATGTTTATAAAAAGCAAATTTATTTAAAAATAGAACTCCATAAAAAAACAAACTTCTGTTAATTTTCCGGCAACACTTCCCGCGCATTTCATTTAAAACGATGGATCTTAACCGTGAACATATGCGCGCTATGATATATTATGATTTTAAATTTGGTTCCAAACAATTAAGTTTACAACGGTTCAAATCAGCATTAGGGGACACAGCTCCATCATGCGCAACAATTTTGGCCAAAGAACCGGGGCCCCGCAAACAGCAATAAAGGCAGAAAAAGTATGGACTACTGAAATGTTGGTGCAAGAAGACCCACGAATCACATATACGGACATCGAAAAGATTGTAGGCATTAGTTCGGGAAGCATTCATACAAATCCTAGATCAACATCTTGGCGTGAGGAAGCTTTGTTGTCGATGCATCCCTCGTTTGCTCTCCGAAAGCGAAAAACAGAGTCGTGTGGATTGGTGCCATGAAATGCGTCTACGTTTTGAAAACGGGGCATCTAAGCGTGTTTCAGAAATTGTTACTGGTGACGAGATATAGATCTATCAATATGATCCGGAAAATAAAAGGCAACCATCGGTATGGGTCTGCTCAGAAGGACAGTTACCGACAAAACTGCAAAGACCTCGCAACGTCGGCAAAAAAATGGTAGCTAGTTTTTTTCGCGGAGCGGACATTTGTCGACGTCGATGCTGGAAAATTGTAGGTCAGTTAACTCTGAATGGTATACTACAGTTGCATTACCCAAAGCTTTTCAAGCTGTGCGGGAGAGAAGACCAAAGACCGGGCTTCGCAGAATCATGCTACATCACGATAACGCCTCTGCACAAACAAAGGCATTTATTGAGGAATCTGGTGTTGAAACTCTAAGGCACCCACCCTACAGCCCTGACTTAGTTCCTTGTGATTTCTTTTTGTTCCCCAGAGTTAGAGAAAAATTAAAGGCAAGTTTTTTTCAAGCGAGGAAGAAGCCGTGGCTGCCTACGAAGAAGCCGACGATTTCCGACCTGTCAGATCAAAACTGACAAAAGTGTTTTCAGAGTTGGTTTAGGCGAATGGAACTTTGTATAGCGCATGATGGAGAATATTTTGAAAAGATGTAAAATAAATATTAATAGTATCTAGAATACTTTTTGTATATCTCAAAACTTATTGAGTATATTATATACTATACTATACTAAGTATTCTGTGAGAGCGTGATCCTTCCCCGTTCTAGCCGACCCATTCGTGCTACAACTAGGATACAACTAATTTAGCTGCAGCATGGCTCTACCACGAAAAAAAAATAAAAAAATGTAGTGAGTTAAAGCTTAATTAACCGTATCATATTTTTCTTTTATTGTTGGCTAATTACTGTCGTTCAACATTTAGGTATGAAAACCGATCATACTTGACCGAATTTTAAAACAAAAATAGCGATATGTGAACGGCATAAATTAACCTTTAAATATAATGAAGTGTTATTTATCACATAAAAGGATATTTACTTCTATCACCTGATCTATCTTCTTCTTCGACATCAATACGTAACAGTCTACAGCTGGGCATAGGTACAGAATAAATAATAGTACTAATAGGCTTATTTCATTGTAATAAGGATTTGCCTTAGTTGCCACGCTTGGCAGGCGGTTCGGCATCTTACTTTTTTATAGGAGAGGGGGCAAACGAGCATGCGGCTCACCTGATGGTAAGTGACTACCGCCGCCCATGAACAACCGCAACACCAGGGGAATTGCAGATGCGTTGCCGGCCTTTTAAAAAGGAGTAGGCTTTTCACTTTGTTGCTGCTTCCCATAGCCGGTATAGTTGTTGTACATCTAGCATATAAGACATGGCCGCCATTTGTCAGAGCCATGAGATTTATTTTTATTTATTTTATTTATTATTTATTGCATTCCTTAAAACAAAAGAATACAAAGAGCGGACTTAATGCCTTGAGGCATTCTCTACCAGTCAACCCAGATCTTTCTGGCATTTCACAACTTGACAAATTGTGGTGATGGATTCTCTTACGAATAAAATCCAAAGATAAACGGTATAAATAATACCATATTTTATCGACGTATATTTAATTTCATTACAACGCTAGGTGTGTAATAGTATTATCTGAAACATCGGTCGGCTTAGAACTTGGTTAGAAAATATACCTATTATTACTACGACTTTGTACTGCCCTTTCCGACAACTAGTTGTCCTTTGAAAAATCTTTAAATTCACAATAAAAAATATTGAGTGTTACGTATATGGATAAAAACTAATCTATCTATCTAGTTGGAGCAAGCAATACACATTTACAAAATTTCATTAAAATCGATTGAAGGTTGAATGTTTTCAGAGTTCATCGCAGACAATGTGACACGTACTATCTTGTATAGAAGCTTAGATGAATCAAAGTACATAAATTTAACACCATATTACGTACTCCATTTAAAATTCAAAGTCAAAATATTTTATTCAAAATTGACTTTTACCTACTAAGCACTTTCAAAAAAGCGACGCCATCGCTTCAATAGGTCCCTACTGCTATTGAAAATGAATGTTTTATTATTTAAATCGATATAAATAAGTCTCTATTCCCTTATTTGTGTAAGTCATTTTTGTATAATATCGTAAGCGCTTAAAGTAAATCATACGATAAAAATAACTCAGCCCGTTATTGTGTATAAGTGTTTGGATGACTGTAATATGTACTTACGTACAATACATATGTTACTAATAATAAAAAATAGTATAAAAGCGGTGGCTTTTGACAAAACAAAAATCAAGCCTGATTACAAAACTATCAAGCTAGCAATAAAAACTAATTACGCTCGCAAAGATACTGTTATCGCCAATCCTCATTTAGGTATTCTTATCTTAATGTCCTACTTGCTATTAAGAACTTGTAAGTAAAATAATTTAAAGACAAAAAGATTAAGAAAGATAATATATCGAGATCAAATAATAAATCCATAACGATTATAAAATACGGCCAAATTAACACCCATTAAAGGCCATACGAGTACCTACTTAATTAGTGAAGTGGCTCACACTTGACACAAATGAAAACTGTTTATATAATAAGCACAATTATGTTATGTCACAATAAGGGATTATGAAAGCAATATTTAAGGACCTAGGTAATTGAAAACATATTGTGAGTCTGTCAGTAAATAAATGTCAATACTTCTCCTAAACAAAACGCAATAGAATTAATTGGGTATATTTAAAAATATTACATACCGACACCTAATGTTGTCATCGGATCTGCTTCAAATGTATAACAGACGACTAAGATACATTTTAGGATTCGACTGAGATATATATTTGAAATCAACTTTCTGTTTACTATAATTACGGAAATACAGTGTAAATACATACCTATATATTACAAAAATGAAAATACAGTTAAATTGTCAAAGTTGGTCAAAAATATCAAGATGAGATTTCACTTTATATAGCGTTTATATAATTATAATTACAATTAATTACAATAATACGATTAAATTTGATCAGAATCACGTGTGTAAATGGTATACTATGAATGTATGATAGTCATGAACGGTATGATAGAATGATATGATACTTAGTATTGTTAGTTTTTAGATACCAAATTTAGGCTATGTTATATACTAGCCTCCAACCTTCAATGTCTGCGTCGTCGTCAATGTCGCTAATTATGCGTGTCATTTTACTTTACTTTTAAGAGATGATTTTTCCATAGTCGCCATTATGTCACCCACGGGATGAAATGGGGAGATGGAACCTCTTACGCCGTCTCACGGCATATCATTAATTTTGTAATAATTTTTTTGCCGACTTCCAAAAAGGAGACGGTACTCAATTCGACGCGTATGTTTTTTTTTTATGTGTGTTACCTCATAACTTTTTACTGGACCGATTTCGATGATTCTTTTTTTTATATGAAAGCTGATACTTCTCGTGTGGTCCCATATGAATTTGATCAAGGTCAGACCAATAGTTCTTGAGTTATTTTAGTTATTCTTAATAACTTATATTGAAGTCGGCTGTATAAAATTTTTAATTTTTAATTATATAGGATAGGGTGACAAACGAGCACACTGTCCACCTGATGGTAAGTGGTTGCTGTGGCCCATAGACATCTACATTTATCCTCGTTTGCGAATCAAAATTCAGATGCGTTGTCACCCGTGAGGACTAAGATGGAATGCCTCTTTTCCAGTAAAAAGGGTCTCCGGTTCTCTACACTCACCATACGAAACACAGCAGTGTTAAGCTGCTATTTTACGCTGGTATTCTATGAGAGCGTGGTCCTTCCCCGGTCGAGCCGACCCATTCGTGCTACAACTAGAGTACGTGAGGATAATAGGGTCATCCGGTTAATATGGTCACTTTCTTATAACACAAAAGCTACAGCCTAATTTGCATAGATGGCTTTGTGGTACGATAGCTCTTCATCAGTCATTCAAATAATAAAGGGTCAAAAGGCCGCCGCTTTATCGACGCCATTTTGACAGATGATATTATAGTAAGTACGTGAGGGTAATATAGTCCACCTTAAGCTTTATCGTCCTATAAAACCAAAATTAGGAGAACAGAGACAAAAACACAAAGTCGTATACTATAACTAATATATTAAGAACAAAAAATAGCAAACAAGCACTGGAAATAATTAGAAACACTTTGAAAAATCTACATAAAAAAACTAACTACACCACACAATACAAAAATCGACTAAAATATTTAAAATAATATCAACTGTCAAAATGGCGTCGATAAAGCAGCGCCTTTTGAGCCTTTATTATTTGATAGACTGATCAAGAGCTATCGTATCACAGAGCGTTCTATGCAAAAGACGCTGTAGTTTTTGAGTTATAAGAAAGTGACCATATTAACTGGATGACCATATTACCCTCACTTAATATAGTTAGTTTTTTTAAAGTTGATTTTTCGAAGTGTTGCTAATTATTGCCAAGGCTTGTTTGTTATTTTTTTCTATATTAGTTATAGTATACGATATTGTGTATTTGTCTCTGTCCTCCTCCTAGTATTGGTTTTGTAGGGCGGCAAAGCTTAAGGTGACCGTATTACCCTCACAAGGTGCGTACTACTAATATAGCTGCAGCATGGCTCTACCACGTTGAAATTTATATTTTTCTTTTTTAAATTTTAACGCCAATATTCTTCTAAAGCAACAAAATTCTGTATTACAGGTTTCCCTTCAGACTCAGTTAATACACATAAACGTAGTGGTTATATTCTCTTTGAATACACACCATTTTATATTTATGTGCATCTTAGCTAGTTAATTTTTGCGTCTTGAATGTCAATTATAGCACAAGTATGAAGTAGTAATATTTGTCCAGCCCTCATATCAACTAAGATCAAGTACGAGTGTAATAAAAAAAAATAAACACAGACATAGTTAAAAATTAAAAATTTTGTACAACCGACTTCAATACAAATTATTAAGGATAACTCAAAAACCATTTGTCAGACCTTGACCAATAGTTAGCACATGAGAAGCACCAGCTTTCAAATAAAAAAGAATCATCGAAATCGATTCACCTAGAAAAAAGTGTGAAAAAATTAACAAATAACAAATTAATTTAACAAATTGACATGCCTATTGATGACTCTATTAAGTCTGTGACACTTAATCTTCTCTACAATATTCCTAAGCCGCTGTGTTCTCCTTTTAATTTCAGTAAAGTTACTGAGGGTGAAATAAAAAAATGCCTTTTATCTATTTCCACTAAAGCTATTGGCTATGACAATCTTTGTATACAAATGATTAAACCTATCACTAATGAACTTGTCCCTATTATTACTCACATTATCTCTACGTCGCTTGAGACGAGCTCCTTTCCAACTTGCTGGAAAAAGGCATTCATCATTCCCCTTCCAAAAACTTCTAATCCTACATCTTTATCCCAATTCCGCCCTATTTCTATTCTTCCGATCTTATCTAAAGTACTAGAAAATATAGTTCAGAGGCAACTATCTCATTTCCTAACTGTTCACAGCCTGCTGTGCCCTTTTCAATCTGGTTTTCGCCCAGGCCATAGCACAGTCAGCGCTCTGATTAAAGTGTCTGATGACATTCGCTGGGCCATGGACAAAAAATTTCTCACTGTTCTAACATTATTGGACTTCAGCAGTGCATTTAATTCCGTTGATTATGACATACTTCTTGGTATTCTTTCGTCCTTAAACATTTCACCATCAGTAATCTCTTGGTTTAATTCTTACCTTAGGGGTCGCTCGCAGTGTGTACGCCATGAGTAGGATTTCTCCGAGTGGTGTGACCTTACGGCGGGTGTTCCTCAGGGTGGTGTTCTTTCCCCACTTCTCTTCTCTATTTTTATCAACGCTCTCACTACTGTTCTCACCTCTCATTATCATCTCTATGCTGACGACTTGCAATTATACCGTCATTTCAAAGTCCAAGATATAGATGAGGCTATTAATAAGCTGAATGCTGACTTAAGTAGCATAAGCAGTTGGGCGAAATCGTTTGGTCTTCTTGTTAATCCTGCTAAATCCCAAGTAATGATTATCGGCAGCTCATATATGTTTAATTTATTAGATCGTTCGAAGATCCCTGCAGTAACGTATGATAATACTCAAATTCCATATACAGAGACTGCTAAGAACTTAGGTGTTATTTTTGATAATAATTTGTCTTGGGTTGCTCACATTAATATGATTAGCAGAAAAGTGAACTATTCTTTTCAATCTCTCAAGCGCCTCCAGATGTTTTTACCGTCAAAAACTAAGATAACCTTAGCTCAAGCACTTCTTCTTCCTCTTATTGACTACGCTGATGTTAGTTTTTTGGATGCTTCAGAGGAGCTGTTGAACAAACTAGAACGTGTTCAAAATTTGTGTATACGTTTTATTTTTGGTCTTCGTAAGTTTGATCATGTTTCAGAGTACAGGGCTCAATTAAAATGGCTTCCTATCCGTAGACGTCGAGACTTACATGTGTTATCATTTCTTTACTTTCTTCTCTTTAATCCTCTTGCACCTCCATATCTCCGCGAGCGTTTTAAGTATCTTGTACCTCGTGAAACTCAGTGCCGGACCACTAAACAGCTGCTTCTCAGAACTCCTTCTCATTTCACAAGCCGATGTGGTGGATCCTTTACTGTAAGGGCGGTCAAGCTATGGAACTCACTTCCACATGACATACGTGCTAGCTCTTCTCTTGATACTTTTCGGAACAGAGTAAAGAAATATTATCTGTCAACTTAGAATTACAAATATTTATATATGTTATGTATTTATATGTATAATTGTATATATATATATATATATATTTATATATGTGTACATGTATGTATATATGTATGTATGTGTGTATATATATATATATATGTATGTGTGTGTATGTGTATATGTGTATGTGTTTATTATCTTTATTAGTATATATGTATGTAAATCAATAGAAATAAGAAAATAAATTATACTTATATTTTATACACTTATATGTTAATTGTCAACTGTAACTTTAGCCAATTTCTATTAAGTAGTGTTAAGTTAAATATTAAGTACGCACGCTGCTACCTACTTGCTTTATATGTAAATCTATTTCGCTTTCCCAATAGGTTTGCTGGAAGAAAACTCTTACTAGGGTTAAGCTCGCCTTTGTATATTTTATTTGAATATTTAATAATTGTTACCAACTTAGTGTGTACAATAAAGAATTAAAAAAAAGTCATGAGGTAACACACACATAAAAAAAACATACAGTCGAATTGAGTACCTCCTCCTTTTTTTATTAACTTCAGCGACTAGCTGATCAATCTTTTTTGAAACATTGTACCAAAGAATATTCTCTACATTGTATACTGCATAATTCATTTTTATTCTTTTTAGTTTTGATAAGGAGAGTTTCCAATGCTTAAAAACAAGCTCAATGCAATCTCTACTTATTTGGTATCGTATCTTCTTCTATTGTGATTTCGTTTTAATAAATACTAAATTCCTGTAATATTATTAGTCTCTTCGTTATAAAATCTGAAAACTAAGTATTACGTTAAATCAGAATTATTTGATGAATGTGTTTACAAAATACAGATTTCTTTCAACGTCTTTATTCAGAGGTGGCTTTGACAGACACTTACTTACGTAAAATAATAAATCATACTTTCTATAGAGATGTGGAGCTTCCTTGTTGCCTTTACTTCCCCATCACATTTTTTATCCAAGCCCACCCGTTAAAGGTACTACTCTAGACCTAATTATTTATTTATTTAATTAATTAATTTGCAACTATACTAAATTATTAAAATAATAATATAGTATATTTAATATAATTTATTTGCAAAATCACTAGTTATTATTTATACTTACAAAAAAAAAGACAAAGATACTATATGGCCGGCAGAGGGGCGCCGATGAGGTGCTAGCCTAAGGCGCTGTCGGCATTTAATCCGCCTCCGCTTTCATTGTTTTTTATTTATGATTAAATAATGCTTCTGGCCGTTTATAGAAGCTTAAGGTCGAAGAACTGACACCCGATGGGAAGGAAATGTTCAGGAGTCGATAGATCGATCGATCCAGAATGTGAATGAAGTAGAATCTGAATAATCTACTAGGATATAACTGTTTAGACTTTTGTTTTTTCATTTACATATTATTTCATTCATACATACATTCATTCGCTTTCTCGAAATCTTAATAGAGTCAATTTACTTGAGTCATGTTCCGTTTTACTTCGTTCGGTTACCTTATTTACATATCAGAGTAGCCCTTATTAGGTTATCAACACTTGTTCTGTTATCATACTTATACTACAGATTATAAATAGTATTCCATAGGATTACGATTGAGTCAGCAGGGTGGTCAATTTTGGGTTAATAAAATCAGCTTTTTTTTAACTTTTAATTTTTTAATATTTGAACTGTTCGCAAATCGCTTCAAATTCCATGTAATTGTTCTTATGAAGCAAAAAAAAAATGTTCACCTGTTAAAGATGTAATGGTCCAGCCCTTAGCTATGATGCCAAGGGCTGCGGATTTAAATTTCAGCACGAGACAACTAATTACATGACCTGCAAGTATTTTTTCGATATCTGGGTATATGTACAATTTATGTATGTGAAAAGCCTCGATGATACACAAGAAACTCCTCGTGTGCAAGCATACAAAAAGTGGGGATAATATCACATCACGTTTTAATTATTTTTCTGCCGACTTCCAAAAAGGAGCCGGTACTCAATTCGACTGTATGTTTTCTGCCGACTTCCAAAAAGGAGCCGGTACTCAATTCGACTGTATGTTTTTTTTTTTCGTTTTTTTTTTTATGTGTGTTACCTCAGAACTTTTTTCTGGGTGAACCGATTTCGATGATTCTTTTTTTATTTTAAAGCTGGTACTTCTCGTGTGGTCCCATATAAATTTGATCAAGGTCAGACCAATAGTTTTTAAGTTAGTCTTAAATAACTTATATTGAAGTCGGCTGTACAAAATTTTTAATTTTAAATTATAATATTTCATATTATATTGCACGCTGCTCTGAATCATATCTTCGGCTAATCGAGGTTGTAACTATGTATCGAACATGGTAGAGCCACGCTGCAGTTATATTATAGTTGTAACACGAATGGCTCGGCTCCACTGGAGGCATACGCTCAAAGAATACCAGCGTGAGCACAGAATAGCAGCTCAATGCTCCTGTTGTGTTTCGTATAATGAGTGTAAAAAACCGAAACTCTTTTCAAATGTAACGCGGAATGCGTTACATTTGAAAAGAGTTTCGGTTTCTCTTAGTCCTGTGAGGTGACAACGCCTCTACATTTTGATTCTTAATCGAGGATATATGTACGTGTCTATATGCCACAGCATCACTTACCATCAGATGGACTGTGTGCTCGTTTGTCGCCCTTATCCTATAAATAAATTGCCTCAACACATTGCATTACTGTCATACTAAGTAATTACTGACCAATGAGAAATGAGTCTAAATATAAAATGCCGCGTCTGCGTATATTTTCAACAAAGTAAACATTGGATAATCCTTCCCACAACGAAGCTTTTAACCTATTTTGACTTCCATTAACGTCACTATAACCCCCAACCGGAAACAATATAAGCGGTCTATTTTAGACTTTCCTTCACTGCTGAATTGAAGTTGTTGTTAAGTGGGTGTTAGAGTTTATGTGAACTTACACTGTCCATGTGTGTTAAATACCTACACAGACGTCAACATTTTATCTATATTTATACACAGTTGTACAATGCTACTTATTTAATTAATTATGAATGATATTTTAATATGGGTATAATAATAATAACTAGTAGACGCCTAGTTATTGATATCAGTCTGGGATATTGGAAATTGTCGGATGAGACTTGCTCTGTGATCGTTACTCACACTTGCATGTGGCTCCAATGATGATATGTGTAGCTGTCCATAGAACCTCTTAATCTCACTCAAAATCTCAGGTGTCCTGGAAACTACGCTGCCGCAATAGGTTTGCAACTTCGACAATTGGGTCTTTCCAGCAAACAGAGTTATAGTTACTCAATAGCTGCATTGAAGTTGCGTATGTCCCGTCGCATGCATTTGAAGATTTTTCTATTCAGTTACCTGTATGCTGTCATATCTGTTAAAGACGGCAGTTCCATATTCTGAACGGCTGTGAATAAGAGTGTGACACAGTGAGAAGTTTTTTTGGGTTCTTTAGCCACAGGTCTTACAGAATTTACATCCGACTGCATGGACAGTTTCCACGAGCTTGTCATTTATATCGTCCGTTGTGTTACATTACAATATATATACATATATAGAGATTGACATCAATCCACTTGATGGCAATAATTAGATACGGTGGCCCATAGATAGGTGCATTTGCAGTTATTTTGTTATGCAGATGCATTGTCATCTTTGAGAACTAAGATGGAATGCGATCTCTCCAGTAAAAAGGGTCTTAATCTAAAAATGGGATATTAATTGTTTTAAATAAAAGTTATTTCACGTGTGTTTCTTAATATATAAAAAATAAATTTCCGTCATAAAACGAAAGGTAAAACAAACGCATCCAATTTACGGAAAGTTCTCCCACATTTTTTTTGTTTTTACCTACATTTTTTAATCCTAAATAAAAAAGCCAAATGTCAGTAGGTTCGCTGACGCCTCTATCTCTGTCTGTGGAATGAAGTTCTTGTCACTCACCATACGAATCAGTAGGTTGCTATTTTAACGCTGGGTTCTGTTTCAACATTGCACTTTCCTGTTCCAGCTGACCCATTTTCGCCCTGCAAACAATAATGTTTGCAGCTAGTCTAAAATTTAAACTAATGTATTTAACTCATGGATTATTGTCAGTAATCCTAAAATCTATCGATATTTACCGTTACACTATAATAGTTTCTCAATTATATTGCGATAATGAACTCAGACCGAAAAAAAAGAAGTTAGATTGAATATTGAATTATAAATTAAGAGTGCTCAGGCAAATGTAGCGTAGGAAGCTCACTACAGCAATCCCAAGCAGCATGCAAGCTGTATACGAGTTGTATTGTAGTTCGTTTTTATACTAGGGAGTGTATTTCCTGACTGTATTAAGGCTTTATAAGCGCTTGTACAGCTCTTATAAGTTAAAAATTGGCACAAATTATGCAGCTTTATGCGTTATTAGTACTGTACAGTAGCTGCTTAAACACAAAAGAGGTTGTATAACAGCTGTATTACAGTTGATATTTGATATGCAAGAAAATTATTACACTACAGATATTGTCTAAGTAACTTTTAAAGGTAAGCGTTCTAAATTGGGGTTTGAACGGAATTACAAATGAATATAAAACAAAAAGAACTTTATTTCCGATGACTAGATTACCTATATTTGCATACTTTATTGAATGATGGTGACATTGAATGTCAGAGTAGAAAAATATATTCAACATAATATTATACTCAAGTTGGAGGAGTTTAAGCAGTGATAATTGGTGAATTGAACGTGCAAAATTAGATTTTCGGTAAACTTGTATATGTTTTCAATATAATAATTGCCGTGCCAGCAAAATAATCAAATAATAATATAAGGACAAAATACTAAATACGATAAATACATATTGTTGTACAGGTTGAAATAAAAAATAAATAATGGGTATGAAGGCACAGTGGGGCACAGTGATCATTAGCCAAACTAAAAATAATGGTATACGCTAAAGTAATGTCTAATATTCCTAAAATTATATTTAAAATTTTGTTTTTATGGACCCTAAAATGGTGACATTTTGCTAAAAAGTCTAAACGGTATTTCAAGGGTCTTATAGTCTTAGTAGCTGTAGTATGTATGTTATGGATTCTATCATGCAGACATTGGTTTTTAATCAGTTGTATTATAGAATATTTTTACTACTACCGTTGTACATATAACAGGATTTTCCTCATAACATATAATTCTTATTACCGATACTTATAAAAGATAAAAAACTATGTCTTGAGAACAGTGTTGGATAGTTTTATTTCGATTTAATATGATTTTATAACTACACCAAATCTTTTTTACACATATTGATAACTAATTAATTTTGTACCCTAACACAATATAAACATGCACAATATAAATTCACCAATTATACAGATTTAAATTTATTTTTTTATATACAGGTTGTGGCGTAATGAATGGATAATATGGTACCTGCGGGTATAGGACGTTGTGGCGGTTCAGAAAAATATGTTTCATGTTTAGTAAAAGTCCCTCGGATTTCGAGATAATTCGACATTTTCGAAAATTAAAAAAGTTACAGCCTTTGCCACTCTTTTTTGTGGCAAGACTCCAAATGAAGGAATTCTTTTAATCTATTTGTTGGATAGTATTCCTGGATAGAAGCGCTATCGAATCTAAATTATGATTTTAGGGCCGCAAAAATATTTTTTTTAAACAAAGATCTAACTCAAATTTCATGATTTGCTTATTTTTTATCCTAAGTTTAACTTAACGTGGTGTAAAAAAAATACGGTCACCTGAGTGCCAAATTAAGAAAAAACATGCCTATTTCATTGGGATTCCGAAATGGTATAACTCACTGTATTTTCAGCATTTAATACAAAATAAATTCCTATTACAATAGTGCTAAAATTTACTTCATTACTTGAAATTAAGTTAAAAATATTGATTTCATAATTGTGGGATTTAATAATGAAGGAAAACGAGAGAAAATAACAATTTTAAAATATTGTATTATTAAATTAAATTTTAAAAAAAGGTTTTCAAAGTGGCCGCCATGAGCTCTATTACATGCTCTACACCTTCTAATGAATGATCGCTTTATTCTGCATACATGCTTCGGGTCCCGCGCCTACGTCATAGTGACCGAGTGAAGCCGGCCTCAGTCGAGCGTGTGCCTGCTGTACTACCCTATGTCAGAGGAGTCACAGACAAGGTTTGCTACATCTTGAAGCGAGCTTCCATTAAAACATACTTTAAGTCGCCGAAGAAGATTAGTCAATTTTACCATCCCTCAAGTGTCATATCCCTCTACAAGATACAGGAGTGTATTGTGAAGCAGGATTGTGAATGTGGCCTCTCTTACATAAAACAAACACAAGGATCTATATAAAACCCGTGTAAAAGGACATATAGCTGACTTGAAGCACCGACGTTCCGCGAAGTCTGCAGTTTGTGAACATGTTCAAGACGTCCCCGCCATTAGGTACATTAGATTTGATAGACCACAAATCTTCGCAAAAGAACAAAGATTCCTACCAAGGATGATTCGCGAGGCTATTGAAATTAAATAAAACATCCTAATTTCAATAGAGAAGATAGATGGGTGCTGTCATCTGCTTGGGATCCTATAATTAATAAAATTAAATCCAAACCCAAGTATACCACTGCAAGACTTCAAGATACTGTAAGCTCATTCTGCGTAGATCGGACGAAAAATTAATATTCCAAAAACTGAAGGTAGCCGGGCTAAATATGACATCAGGACGTCAAACACCTCATTCCCCCCGTGACCGTGGGTGCTGTAAAGCACCCGAAACTTCGGGAATTAAAAAGTTAAATTAAACGCGATGCAAGGCTTCATGATACTGTGAGTTCATTCTGCGTAGCTCGGAACATAAATTAATAATTTTTAATCTGGAGGTAGCCGTGGTTAACTATGACATTGGGACGTCATACACCTCAGTCCCCTCCGTGACCATGGGTGCTGTAAAGTGCTCGAAACGTCGGGAATATAAAATAAGTGAATATACGCGATAAAGTCCGTAAAATTAGTGTGTATATAGTAGTGTAATTATAATTGTGTGAGTACTGAATACCCAATTAGGTACGTTTATTCGTAGTTTAGTTAATTTCAATAATTTTTGCAGTAAAGAACTTCATAAATGAACAGTTGGTTGACATTTTAGACGACCTATCGTTGGCTGAATATCGCCACACATGCTGCTCACCAGATCTGACCCCGTTAGAGTTCTTTCAGGTATCGCTGTTCGTTAAGTCGCTGTGGCAGAAACCCTGGTCCTAGTATGCAATCCTTAAATAAACCTGCCCATACGTTAACCGACCATCGGGTTTGGTGCCCGGTTTATCGAACAGCGTGCGGGTTAACTTCGGAATACACGTGTGTTTCCGAAGAATGAATCCGTGAATTTCTTCGGTTCCACAGGCCGTTTCTGGAAAATGTCTACTCGTCCGTCCAGATGACGTGCTCAATGAAACCAGGCACACGTTGTTGCTGGTCTAATAACCAATGGCAGAAAACTCGCCGGCGGTCGTGACCGCCGGTAACTAAAGCTTGCACTTTGTACACTTTGTATGAGCGCATTCGGTTACGCTTTGACACTTTGTGAACTGTACAGTATGATACACTTGTTCCATCCCGTCGCCTTAACAATTTAGCGATACTTCGTGTACCTAGGTTCGGATTCCGGCGAACGACATCTAAAATGCGCTCCTCTGAGTGAACAACCACTTGACTTTCACCTCGTGCCACTACCAGAGCAATGGGCCGATTTTCCAACACTCGCTGAAATGCTGCTGCTATCAGACGAGTCAGCTGGATGTCAGGCGATCGGGAATTTCTTTCGGTAAATTCGTAATGCACGCGAAGCATTCCCGCGAGCTTCTCCAAAGCACATTAACATGTCGCCGTATTCACGAGCACTATAAACGTACGCGTCGGGCATTATAAAAACAAAACAAGAAACTTAAAACGTAACAACAAGAATAATATCATCATATCATTAAATAATAAATAACAAGCAATAACGACAATAATTTAATAAACAAAACAATTGAACTGTCTGTCGTGATAGTCAACACGGAATTGTCTCAAAAACTAAAATTATTACATATTACAGTCCCACCAAAACAAATGCGCACAAGGTAAAGTCCTTGAAGCACTGGAACCTTCCACACACCGTTAAAGCGTTATGTATGTTAAGACATCGCCAACGTTTATTTAATTCATAAGTTTAGTTATCCCTACGACTAGTCTTCATATGGAATTCAAAAGTTATGGTTGTCATTTTTAATACAATTCCACAATCAATTGTACCCTGACGCAATAAGCAGTTCTTTACTGCAAACATTATTGAAATTAATAACCGTACCTAATTGGGTACTCAGTACTCACACAATTATAAACACTTTTAAATAAAACTAATTTTACGGACTTTATCGCGTTCACTTATTTTATATTCCCGACGTTTCGAGCACTTTACAGCACCCATGGTCACGGGGGGGACTGAGGTGTATGACGTCCCAATGTCACAGTTAACCATGGCTACCTCCAGATTAAAAATTATTAATTTTTGTTCCGATCTACGCAGTATGAACTTACAATATCATGAAGCCTTGCAGTTGTATGCTTGAGTTGGGATTTAATTTTATTAATTATGGGATCCCAAGCAGATGATAGCACCCAACCATCTTCTCTATTGAAATTAGGATGTTTTTTGATTTCAATAGCTTCGCGAATTATCCTTGGAAGGAATCGGTGTTCTTTAGCGAGGATTTGGCCTATCAAATCTAATGTAGTGACAAGGGCGATCTTGTACGTGTTCATAGACTGCAGACTTCCCGGAGCGTCGATTCTTCACATCCTCCTATTTTTTTAGTTGTGTATCACCCTCATAGACAGAAGCCATAAAACTACTGTATTTACAAGAGTGTACAATTACGTCATAAAAATAAGTTTTAGAAGGGAGTTTGCATACACCATGGTTCAGAAATAAGATTTGAGTGATACTATAATAACACTTAGAGCTGTACTGTGTAGACCTGAACAGCTTCTATACAGGATTCAAGTGTTAAAAAATACTTAAATTATATAGGTACTAGTTTTCAAATATTGATTTAGAAACCTAAGTTTACTTAGATCCCATAATACAGATTTTATACAACTTGAGCTGATGATGTGAATATGAAAATGATAATGATAATAATATACAACTTTCAACTAAACTTGTCGGTACTACACGCGCGCCACCAACTGTAAGTTAATTGTTGACAAATTTTTACAGCAATCTGATGAACGGTATGGCAGCGCATAAAATACGACGAAAAAAATTAATTTTTATATACTAAAAGATAATGTTTTCTTATATTTACGTGAAGACTACTCATTAAATGAAACTAATTTTTACGAATTTTATCGCTTTTAATTTAACTTTTTAATTCCCGAAGTTTCGGGTGCTTTACAGCACCCACGGTCACGGGAGGAATGAGGTGTTTGACGTTCTGATGTCATATTTAACCCAGCTACCTTCAGTTTTTGAATATTAATTTTTCTATTTCATTAATTTTCTCTATTGAAATTACGATGTTTTATTTAATTTCAATAGTCTTGCGAATCATCCTTGGTAGGAATATTTGTTCTTTTGCGAGGATTTGTAGTCTATCAAATCTAATGTACCTAATAGCGGGGACGATCTTGAACATGTTCACAAACTGCAGACTTCGCGGAACGTCGGTGCTTCAAGTCAGCTGTATGTTCTTTTGCGCGGGTTTTATATAGATCCTTGTGTTTGTTTTATGTCAGAGAGGCCACATTCACAATCCTGCTTCAAAATACACTCCTGTATCTTGTAGAGGGATATGACACTTGAGGGATGGTAAAAATTGACTAATCTTCTTCGGTGACTTGAAGTATGTTTTAATGGAAGCTCGCTTCAAGATGTAGCCAACCTTGTCTGTGACTCCTCTGACATAGGGTAGTACAGCAGGCACACGCTCGACTGTGGTCGGCTTCACTCGGTCACTATGACGTAGGCGCGGGACCCGAAACTTATTGTATTTTCTCGACGTGCTGATGCTTGGCGGCTAGATGTTTTCTGTCACAGCTCGTGCTCTCTGAAACATAGATTATGCCATACGTCATGACATTTCGTCCTTGTTACGTCGAAGATCAGTGCCGAAACTAAATCTCCCCAAAGACGAGGTTAAAGCGTTGTACAACTTACGCAACAGACCAGAGCTCATGATTCTCCGCGCGGATAAATAAAGGAAAATACTACGGTAATAAAGTAATGAAGGAAATGTTACGGTAATAATGGATACGTCAGAGTATAATTTCAAAATACAACAACTTTTATCGGATATTAGTTAGTTTAACAACTACCGACTTAATAAAGAAATACTCCGAAAAATTGTTTACTGATAAGGTGGCAAGCGTTCGGAGATCTTGGAAAATCGCACGAAAATTTGATAGCACGAAATATTTTACATCCTATTTCTTTTTTTTTTCTCAGTTTTGCAGCCGATGTAAAATCCAATCCACACATCACATCAACACTTATGGGATTGGAATTTTTAACTTACATATTGGACGTGCTAAGTCCACTCATTTTTTCTTTATTTCTTAAAAAATCTGGTTAATTTATAATTTTGATCAGCATTTTCTCTTGTTTTATATTATACCGTAATGGATGGATGGATCATCCATACATCCATTACATCCTCTGAGTACAGTCTATAGAAGTCCATGAACATAGGCCTCCCTCATAGATTGCCTCATTGGGTGATTTTGTTACATAGTTGCCACGCTTGGCAAGTAGGTTGGCAATCGCAGTTTTTTATTATTTTAAGTTATTATCAGGAAGATGCTGCTCTCCATCTCCTGTTTTATTTTCCCTCTGTCGCTTCTTACGACTAGTGGATATTCTTGCATCGCCAATGTACAGTTATTATACCATGCAGTATTTTGAAATAATTACATAGCGTAATTATTTTGGCTTTGTATTTAGTTTGTTGTTGAGTTCAAACATTTTTATCATGTTTCTATCATGTACACCAGTTCTTTCCTTTAATCTAGTGGTTGTCTGGGAAAAATAGCTTTTAAAATCCCTATCTGCGTACACGTGCTGCAGTGGCGATTTGGATTGTGAGTTCCTCTATCAATACTATAATGTAAGTAGTTATAAAGTATTGTTAACTATCGTGACGCCTGACATCGCAGAAGATATCAGACAAGATGACATCACTTATCATAACGGTTTACTTTGAATTTATTTGTATTATATTATTACAAAATAAACTGATAACATTTACAAAATAAGAATACAAAATTGTATCTCAATACAGCGTAACAAATAACAATGCCTCTATTGAAGCTTGCAGTCCGTTCGTTTGGAATGCCGATGAAAGCGATAAGCGAGGTCGTTCACATCTTGCCGTGATGGGAAGGAGATGCTATACTGAGATTGTTATGAAGAAGTGTGAAGACTCTCATTGCAATTTCTTTCATTAAAATATTCGTGTTGTTAGAATATTTGACAAACAACTTTTTGCAAATCTGGTTATAAATGATATCATTATTGAATTTCATTTAATCTTTAGATAGTATTAATTATATTTTTTAATTAAAAATAATAATATATCACTCGTAATTTTTATTAAATAAAGCATAACGGGATAAATGTATATTAAATTTTACCATCAGGTGAGCCGCATGCTCGTTTGCCCCCTCTCCTATAAAAAAAAAAAACTCCAAAGAGTCTTGTTTGTATTGTATCGATACATGGTTGATAATAACCCCTGGGAATGAGATGGTCGCTTCCAAGCAGTTTCTAAAATAAATTTTGTAAATAGTTCGTAATCATTTATATTGTAAAATTTATTTAAAAAAGAAGTCCCGCTGGGTTTCTTGTTGGTTCAGTGTCCCAGGACAGAGGGTTTTTTTCGAACCAGTGGTAAAGTAAAAAATGACTTTCAATAAGAATTACACATGTAATGTATATTGAATAAAAATTATTCTATTCGATTCTATTCTATTCTAACACTTTCCTATTACTAAACATTAATTTTTTAAACAATAGTTACAGATTATTTCGAACCCGAATTCCAGATTATTTAGAAGGAATAATTTATTATAGTCGTCATGCTTAGTAAGCGGATAGGCGATCGTATTTCAAGTTATCTCCTACCTTTGATGCTGGTTCTCGCTGTTGATCCGGACTCGTGTTACGAAACCGCGCTTTCTTTATCGACCATGGAATAGTCATGTGATCATGTTATCTTTTTGACATTTCCTTTACTCGCTATTTACGACACTACGGGACGATATACGGATACTATAACGGGGTAACTCGTTCTCTTCGAAACCACCACATTAAATAAGGTTTTTTTTGCTTACTTACCTGAATCTAAAGGTATACACAAATAACAAAAATGTGTAATAGTTAATAAATAATAATGCATTTACACTCGCAATAAATTATTTGATTTTACTCTGTTCATCAACAAGTTTTATAAGACCGTAATATTTTAATCGTACGCTTCGTACATTCTAATGAGGCTAGGTGAATGACATTTACGAATTAGGAATAGAACGTAGTCTATTCAGTATCTATAGCACTCCGTTTTAGGAATGCTGCTTGAAGGAGGCGGCGTCCGGAATGACACTTAAAATTTAATTACCTATTCTTACATTATATTGAGTCTTAATTTAGTGAGCTTTTTTTACTCCATATTTAATTTGATGTAATTAGGTGATTAATTTCGTAGACTGCACTTTCTGATCAATTGCCTTTAGTCCTTTACCAGAATCCATACTCATCTTATGGTAAACAGTGCCGTACCTATCTGTCGTGAGTTGTGCTTAGAAAGAACGCAATTTTTTTTTTACATGGGGAAATGCATACGCATACCCGCATCGCAGGGGCAAGGACTAGTTATGTCAGACTCGCAGCAACTAAAACCCCATGGTGTTCCACCTTCGCCGCACATATTGCCAGAGCTGCGGGAACACTTCGCTCACATCCGCAACCCTATCGGCGCGGGCCCCCTTCCTCGGAGGAGGACTTCTTCTCCCCTTTTTACTACTCAGGTAAGAAGGCAGCCCTACCGGCGCGGGCCCCCCTCCTCAGACGAGAACTTCTACTCAGGTAAGGCGCACCAGGAAGACCGCGACCTCTAACTCCACCTGCGCAACGGACGCCCCTGAACCCAATACGGTAAGGACATGCGGCCACGAAAAAGCCAGAAATCTGAAGCTTTAGCTTTCTTGACCCCAGCAGTGGATCTGCTTTGTGGCTCCGCCGTCTACCAACTTTCGCAGCGGAGGGTAGGGAGAACGGCGCCTCGCTATACCGATACTGCTCTTCCCCGCCACTTCACGTCGGCTGCGACGGGAAGGGGGAGAGGACACCTCTCCCGCCACAATCCACTAACGTGCATCCGGAGTGAGCTAGGCAAGCCCATCGTGCGGCCACCTCGAGCCGGCCCTACACCGCGGGCTAGCTAAATGGGTGACCAAGCTACGGCTGCCAAGCCCCAGCGCCACGACAAGGCGGGACAATTTTAAGTGCTGATTTACAATGAGCGTAACGGTGAAGTATTCAGCAGGTACCTATGCTTATTTTGTACGCGGTAGAGCCACGCTACAGCTATATTATGGTTGTAGCATGAATAATTCGGCTCGACCGGGAAAGGACCACGCTCTCACAGAATACCAGCGTAAAATAGCAGCTTAAGGCTGCTGAGTTTCATGTGGTGAGTGTTGCGAACCGGAGACCCTTTTTATTGGATACGAGGCATTCTATCTCAGTCCTCAGGGGTGACAACGCATCTGCATTTTGATTCTTATTCAAGGATAAATGTAGATGTCTATGGGCCACAGCATCCACTTACCGTCAGGTGGTCTGTGTGCTCGTTAAAAAAAAAACACTCAGAATTAAAACGAGGCCTGCGCCTAGTATAGAGACGTATACATAGGTTGTACTAAAAGTATCGGGAATGGAATATTTCCACTGTTCCTGTCATATTAAAATCTTTTTAATTAAAAACTTCTTGGTTTTAAAAATCGAATACCATTTATTTATTTAAAAAAAGATTCTCGGTCTTATCACAAGGTTTTGTCAAACTTGTTTAGTCGTTGAGAAAATGGAATTGACTCGAGAAAATTCAAGAGCGATGATTTATTATGACTTTCGAAGTGGTTTAACACAAAAACAGTGTGTTGACCGGATGATTTCTGCATTTGGTGATGAAGCCCCATCCAAAACCACAATTTATCGCTGGTTTGCTGAATTTCACCGTGGACGTGTCAAGCTCAGTGATGATCCCCGTCAAGGTCGTCCAAAAACTGCAGTCACCCAATAAAACGTTGATGCTGTGCGTAAGCTGATTGAGGAAGATCGACATGTGACATACCGCGAAATTCAGGCAACTTTAGACATTGGCATGAGTCAAATACAAATAATCTTTCATGAACAATTAGGTGTAAAAAAGTTGTTTTTTACACCTTATCGCATTCGCTCTGTGAAGAGCAAAAAGCGGCTCGCGTTACTTGGTGCGTCAGAACTCTCGAAAGATTCCACGCAGGATCCTTAAATGCTGTATACAATATCGTATCAGGTGACGAATCCTGGATATACGCGTACGAACCCGAAACAAAAAAAACCAGTCACGAGTTTGGGTGTTCGAAAATGAGTTAAAGCCAACAAAAATTGTTCGTTCACGGAGTGTTGCAAAAAACATGGTGGCCACGTTTGTCTCCAAAACCGGCCATGTTACGACTATTCCTCTTGAGGGACAAAGAACGGTTAATGCAGAATGGTATGCTAGCATTTGTTTGCCACAGGTCGTTTCTGAACTCCGTAAAGAGAACTGCAACCGCCGCATCATCCTCCATCACGACAATGCGAGTTCTCACACCGCACACAGAACAAAAGAGTTTTTAGAGCAAGAAAACATAGAATTATTAGACCATCCGCCGTACAGCCCCGACCTAAGCCCTAATGATTTCTATACTTTCCCTAAAATAAAGAATAAATTGCGTGGACAGAGATTTTCATCACCTGAAGAAGCTCTGGACGCCTACAAAACGGCCATTTTGGAGACCCCAACTTCCGAACGGAATGGTTGCTTCAATGATTGGTTCCATCGTATGGAAAAATGTGTCAAATTTCGCGGAGAATACTTCGAAAAGCAATAAATACATTTTTAAATAGTAATGTTGTGTCACTTCCTTGATTCCCGAAATTTTCAGTGCCGCTCGTACATTAGGCTGTAACTTTTGATTCAGGACAAATTCTATCTTTGTGCAAAATTTATACAAATCTCAAATATTAAATTTAAAAGAAAATCAAATCTATATTTACATATTCCTAGCCATCAATAAAGGTACTTGAACATTTAATAAAGTTTTCTGTTAAAAAATTCTCAGTAACAGCCCGGAGTCAGGAAGTTGGAACGAGTGTTTCACCCAAGTGTCTCGGGTTGGTTTTACATCTGATCACCAGTCATGTCGGATTGCCGTCCCACCCATCGGGCAATGAGAGTGAGGGAATAGAGAGTGCACGCCCTAGTGCACTATAATCCTGCCCTGCGCAGATGGTTACTTTTCATTCAGACTGGTGTAGCCGTGATCGAAATTCGTTATGGAGGACGTTAATTCTAAAAAAAATATAGTAAATTTCAGAAGAGATGGACATGTGCCTGTTTACTAATGAAGCCAGTATAAATATTTTGCACAAGTGTCAATTTTTCAACATGTAATTGCAACCGTGCACTCTGAGCACTACATTCAAATCTACCCCCGATCTTAGTAGATAAAGACAGTTGACTATGACGCATGGTTTCTTCTGTGCTTACCCGTAAACTATTGTTGGGAATAAATTCGTAGCGTTTTTATCAGACTTTTATTTAAAACATATTATAAATTATGTATATAAATATAAATTATGTATATATCAGGCTTATATTTAAAACATATTATAAATTATGTATAACAATAAATATATCAATTATTTATTTGCCGTTGTTGTTTACGGCCTCCTCCCACCTCTCGAGCTCTCGACCTATTTGTCAATGCCATTTCACCAAAAAGCGCCCGGTCTGGTAGGTACCGAAGAAGTTGTTGAGCCAGTTTTTAAGGTCCTCTTTATTGTCGAAGAGTACGCCCCTCATATGGTTCCACAGGGAGCAGAAAAGATGGGAATCAATCGGTGCAAGGTCCGGAGAATACGGGGGACGCTATAGGACCTCCCATTCGAGCTTTTGGAATGCAGCTTTGACGACTTGTGTAGCATGGGGCCTGGCGTTGTAGTGGAGTATGGTTTGGCCTTGTCAATTAGGTATTTTCAGTCGAATAGCCTCTTTCACCCTGTGTAGCTGGGCTATGGAGAGCTCCTTCTTGACCGTGGCATTCCTTTCGAGTATATCCCAGTGCAGCATGCCCTCCCAGTCCCACCAAATTGGATGGGGGTCAGACTTGACTCTCGGCTTAGGCGTATATCCTGGAGCAACTACTCCTTTCTTTGTTTTATATTTATGTATGTTGTGTAGGTATCTCCCGTGACAATTCGCTACAAAAAGCGCTGTTTATGACCGCGTGTTTCTCGACGGCGGGCGAGATGTTGAAACGCAATTTGAAGGCGATTTTCTTTATCGATTTTGTTAAGCTGGTGAGGCACCAAGGCTCCCAATTTTTCGGCAAATTCCATTGAATGAAGATGATTGAGTATCTTTTTATGATCGCAGTTAATTTTTTCGGCCAATTCACGACTTGTTTGGTGACCGTACTGCTTCAAAAGTGGTTTGAGACGCTCTTCGTCGAATTCAGAAGGCCTTCCGCTGCGGGGCGTGCCGTCATTTTTTGACTTTGCAAACGTTTTTCGTGGTGTAGACTCGCCTATGACACCTTCTCCGTATACGTTGCAAATGTCATGGGCTGCTTCAGCAGCTTTTTGGCTTTGATTAAAAGCTAAGAAAACCAGGTGTCGATAATGTTGCTTTTTGCCTAGAAAATATAATAAATAGTAATAAAAAATTAAATTACTTGAAAAAGACGATTCTGCTCTACAAAACTGTGCCACAGTAGAAAAAGCTCTATCGAATGAATATTATACACTTCGTTAAACAGCAAAAAATCGTTGTAAAACAAAAGAAAATATAAAAAGGCTACGAACTTATTCCTCATCCTATTATAATATTTCCAGCGCCAATATACTTGACTTGCGAGAGTAGGCATCGTGGTTGAAATTGACCAAAGAAAACCTCTCCGCCACCAATTCATTAATCACCAATATCAATCAGATCTACATGTATGCTTTTAATTATCATCATCATCGTTTCGTAAAACACACTCTTAGATATTTTTTTAAAGAATTAGGGTGACAAACGAGCAAACAGTCCTCCTGATGGTAAGTGGTTGCTGTGGCCCATAGACATCTACATCTATCTTCGTTTGCGAATTAAAATGCAGATGCGTTGTCACCCGTGAGTACCTACTAAGATAGAATGCCTCTTTTCCAGTAAAAAGGGTCTGCGGTTCTCTACACTCACCATACGAAACACAGCAGCAATAAGCTGCTATTTTACGCTGGTATTCTGTGAGATCGTGGTCCTTCCCCGGTCGAGCCGACCGAGCACGGCTCTACCACGTAAAAGAAATAAAAGGTAAAAAAAACTAAAAGGAAAAGATATGAGCTACCCTGTCTAGAATCATCGATCTATCCACTTCAGCCTACAAAAGTCCCCTGCTGAATATAGACAACGGCAGTTTTTTATTATTTTGAGCTGTTATCAGGAAGATATATCGGCGTGAGTCACTTACCATCAGGTGAACCGCATGCTCGTTTGCCCCCTCTCCTATAAAAAAAACTATGGTGCCGCCCATCTCCTGTTTCTTACGATACCCTCGGGACGATATACACCGCCACTACATTGTCCAGAATACTGACATCTATCGGAAACCGTAAGATCTTCCTGGAATTTCTCTTATTAATCCGCGCGATGAAATAGAGAAATTAATTCTTTATGGCGCCACCGTACTGCAATTATTGAAATAGGTACCGGATACGATTTTAATAACTTCGAAGATAGTATAGATACTATTGGGAATGAGGGTAAAAAAAAAGGAAATACGAACAAATGAAGGTAGAATGGTAATCTCCCACTTGTTTTAGCAGTATAAAGTATCGCACAGGCGACTAAGAGGGACTATGCACGTTGGGTTATTAGGCAAGGAAAGTCGTGTTGCTGAGAGGCTGCCCTGCGTTACATTGAGAGGTGATGATGTTGCTTCGCATACTTTGCTGTTGTTATGTAATTAGGGCATCCACGACTTTTTCTGCCACCAGGGCGGCGCCACTAGAAAGTGAGGTATAATATTTGACAGATTTCATAGTGGGGAAGTTAATTTGTGTTGAAAATGTAAAAGTTATTGTTTCTTTTTGTACCATTAGCTATATTTTATATTAATAACATTAAAAATAAATAAACTAAACCATAAATATTCATAAAAGTAGAAAAATTAAAAAAAATTGTAAAAAAAGTGCAAAAAATTAAAGAGCAAGCCATTGACGCATTATTTTGTGTATTAATATAAAACTCTAGAATCTGATAAACTTTTATTAAAAATAACTTCTCAATTAAATTACATTGTGTAACAAAAAACTTTACCTCGGTGTCAACTAGCGACATCTGGTGAGCAGAAAATGATTAGCCCTCATTGGGTCCTGATAGTAAGTCTAAGATAGGGTTTGTTACTAAGTAATGTTCTTTTATTTAAATACTTTTGGAGTAATTTCTAACATTAGAGTTCAAATAGTTTGTTACAATGTATTATCATATTTTTTCATGAGGTAATGAAATTAGAAAAACAAATTTTAATATTATTCCAACAAATACTTAGGAGAGATTTAATGAAATGTGACGAAAACATAGATCAAGCTGATTTTCACATCACACAGGCGCTTGTATAAAACAAACAGAGCGGAACGGTAACCCCTTCCGCATTTTTTCCCCACAAGCCTCTTTAGTTTCGATGTAATTTAATGCGAACTCACATCTTCGTAGTCGTATAACTATGAATATTTTTACAATTAAATTTAATATCTATTGCAAGTCAAGCATTACATACAGTTTTTACAATTAAATCTGAGCTTCTTCTGGACTATATCCCTGGGCAGTCATTTTTCTAAACAAATAGCCGATACAAATAGCATTGCCATTAACATAATAATATTCCCGTTAACCACTCCAGTTAAACATAAATGCTATGATAGAAGTGGTTCACAACATGTTTTTTATAGAATAAGGGTGACAAACGAGCACACAGTTCACCTTATGGTAAGTGAATGCTGTGGCCCACAGATACCTACATTTATCCTCGATTAAGAATCAAAATGCAGATTCGTTAACACCCGTGAGGACTAAGATGGAATGCCTCGTTTCCAATAAAAAGGGTCTCCGGTTCTCTACACTCACCATACGAAATTCAGACGCATTAACCTGCTATTTTACGCTGATATTCTGTGAGAGCGTGGTCCTTCCCCGGTCGAGCCAACCCAATCGTGCCACAACCATAATATAGCTACAGCTCTACCACGTAAATTAAACTTATACGTATATCCGTAGTTGAATGGCGGATTCGAACCCTTAAAATTCGCCCTTAACCATTAAGCTAATGAAGCTTATGTTTTTCAATGGTTTACCACCAAATTCGGTTTGGTTTCGTTGTTTTACAGTCTACACTACGTAAGGTCAGCTAGGCATTTGAAGAAGAAGCTATTACTAAGATACTTTTACTTACTTTTTTAGCAATTTTCATTCAAAAAAATACATATAACTTTGCATTTCATTCAGTTTTAAAGCCGTGATAATTGAAGGTTTAAACGGTCGGCTATTAAGCATTCGCGATAAAAACATCATGGTAAATAAACAAACCGTGTTTGATCCCGGCACAGATAACATTGTTAGTTGCAATTTCTTAGTTGAATTTCAGCTTGTTCAGTTCAGCGGTGAAACTACGAGTAGGTGTCGTGAGGAAACCTGCATGTCTGAGAAAATTAAAGGATTTCGAGGCCATAATATCACAGTTTAAAGAGTATAATAATATGAAACCCGACAACACCGCATTATGTCTGCGTGGCGGATACAACTATTACTCTTTTTTTTTTATAGAATTAGGATGACAAACGAGCATACAGTCCACCTGATTGTAAGTGGTTGCTGAGACCCATAGACATCTACATCTATCTTCGTTTGCGATTTAAAATGCAGATGCGTTGTCAGCCGTGAGGACTAAGATAGAATGCCTCTTTTCCAGTAAAATAGGTCTTCGGTACTCTACACTCACCATACGAAACACAGCAGCATTAAGCTGCTATTTTACGCTGGTATTCTGTGAGAGCGTGGTCCTTCTCCGGTCGAGCCGACCCATTCGTACTACAACTATACTATTAATATAGCTGCAGCATGGCTCTACCACGCAAAAAACTCTCAAGGAGAAGATAAAACAGGCCATTTCTGGCGTAAACATATTTAATAACTTTATAATAACGATATTGCATAAGGTTATAAAAGTATTACAGTCGACTCTCGTGAATTCAAACCTGCGATAACTCGAACCTCTATAATTGGAAATTATCACGAGTTCCCTACAAAATCTCTTTATATTTCGTACTAAATCAATACATTTTTATGCACTTGATAATTCGAACGTAAATATCATTGCTACGTAACAAAACGACGTGTTAATTCGAACTCATCGGCGTCAAACACTTGACAATTCAAAGTTGCAGAGAGAAAGGCACTTTTTCTCTTAAAAGGAGTTATTGAGCAGTCTGAGCAACAATAATGTGCTTTGAAGCAAACCAGTATAACAGAGTTCTTTCGAAAGATTAATTAATTCACATTATGAATGTGTACCTCTAAACTTATGCCATTGTTAAAGAATAGCAGTTAATAAATAATAATTGATGAACACTTAATAATTCAGTTTTATTTATTTTCTCTCAATAAATTCGAACCATTTGATATATCAAACACTCGATAATTCGTAATATTTTAAGAGTCCCTCGAGTTTCGAATTAACGAGAGTCGGCTGTACCAAACAATACTTAACTATCTTTACACGTTAACAACAGAGTTTGCAGGTATTAAAGCTAGAAAAAAGAGATTTTAAGTTCATGAGATCAATCTCATACGAAACACGGCAGCATTAAACTGCTATTTTACGCTGGTATTCTGTGAGAGCGTGGTCCTTCCCCGGTCGAGCCGAACCATTCATGTTACTACTAATATAGCTGCAGCATGGCTCTATCATGAAAGAATAAGATATCTTTATTTATTCGTCAATTGTAAAAATGTCCACACTTACAGCAATGAATGAAATTATTTTTTTTTTAAACAGAAGAACTCGATAATTTGTTTAGGTCATCTTCTGCATTGCTTTCGCGTGACTGTGTACGTGAGTCATTCTATGAGTGAATATGTCTCGGTAATGTAACCTATTTTTAGAAGTTAACAACGCTGAATGTTAACAGACGTCGGGATCCGAGGCCTGAAATATTTAACGTTAGTACATAGCAACATTGTATGACTAAATACTTTTGTTTAAAGTTTCGTACGGTTATTATAATATGAGATAACGATCGTCGTTCCTATCCTACCAAATAGTGACGGTGTAAGAATATCTACTAACGATAATAGCCCCATGAGTGTCGTAAAAGTCGACAGGGGTAATAAACTAGGAAATGGGCAGCAGTAGTACCTTCCTAATAACAACTAAAAAAAAAAAGAAACTTCGGTTGCCGACCCGCTTGCCAAGCGTAGGAACTGTGACAACTATCACCCTACGAGGCAATCTATGAGGAAGGACTATGTTCTCCAGTAGATTTTTCATAGGATGTAACGATGATGGCCTGCTAAGTGATATTATATATCGAATAGCCATCGCAGCCCTACTGTACAAACACTTCAGCACTTCTATATACCGACAGTCAACTTCGCACCGCTGAAGGGACTGCAGCACCGCTCAAATTTCGACGGAATCAAAGGCTTTCTCATAGTTCACATACGCCAGACATAGTGGCAAATTGTACTTCTCGGACTTCTGTACAATTTGCCGAAGGGTATGTATGTCGTTTATGGTGCTAAAGCTTTTTCGGAAAGTCGTCGTTTTCTGGAAATTGTTGAGTCGACATGCGAGACGATTCGTAATGACTCTCGAAAACAGCACGTAGACGCGAATCAGAAGGTAAATTGATCTGCACTTCTTTAAGAGAGCGTTGTCGCCTTTCAAAGAACAATACCACCGCACTTCTGCTCCACGCCTCCGGTGTAGTGCCACCACGGAGGACGGAATTAAAGAGTTTCTGAAAGACTTCAAGTACCGGTTTTCCACCCGTTTTCAGAAGTTCCGCTATAATTTCGTCCTTGCCCGGAGACTTGCCATTTTTAGAGTGCTGGAGAGCCATTCTAATCTCGCTCAGACTGACGTCAATAGTATCAGATAAGACTTGCTCTTGGATCGCTACTCACACTTGGGTGTGGCTCCAACAATGATGTGTACAGCTGCCCATAGAACCTCTCAATCTCACTCAAAATCTCAGGTGTCTTGGAAACGATGCTGCCACATTCGGTCTTCAGCTTCGACAGTTGGCTGTTTCTGGCAAACAGATCTCCGGCTAAGGCTTTGAAGCCCTGGTTTCGCTCGATCGCTTCTTCAATACGAGCAGTATTAAAGTTAAAAGTCCTGCCGCATGCATTTGGAAATCTGTCTGTTTAGTCGCCTATATGCTGTCAAATCTACTGAAGACTGCAGCTTATGTCCCGTCTAACAGCCATGAGATTAAGAGTGTGATCGGAGAGTTTTTGTGTTTTTCTACTGCGGATCTTACAAAACTTAGCTCCGACCGCATGGACAGTTTCCACGAGCTTGTCATTCATATCGTCCACTGCATTGCAATCTTCTAGGCACTGAAAACGGTTTTATAACTCGAGCTGAAAAGTTTCGGTAATCGCTACCAGTTTTCAGACTCGCAATCACTGAACAGTTGCTGTCTAGTTGTCATAATGAAGTCAATCTCATTTTTTGTTGAACCGTCGGGGCTCGACCAGATCCACTTCCTGTGGGGCCGCTTCTGGAAATAAGAGTTCATCATAAAGAGTCAATCTTTATCCATGAAGTCGGCCTCTTGGGTTCCGTTGCCCTATTCGAAATTTCCCTACCCTCAGCTCGCCGTTCTCTCTTGTGCCTAGTTTTGCGTCGAAGTCGCCCATTAACACCGTATAGTGGGTTTTTTCTAAATATATCCTCATACATTTCCTCCACCTCCTCATCAGGATGTGCTGAGGTTGGTGCGTAAAGCTGTATGACCTTCAACAAATATCGCTTGGTGATTCTGAGTATAAGGTTGTCCTTGTCCCTTGTCAACAGACATATAATCTTTACTACGTTGTTAACGAGAGACTTGTGTCCGATAAACTCGACCGACATCTCCTTGGGACAGATGGTCGCTCTCCCGATGATAGAACAAGTTGCCGGATTCGAGGATTACCGTGTCCTCCCCATCTCTTCGGACCTCAGATAATCCTATAATATTCCAGCGCAACTTGTCTATCTCTTCTTCCAGCTCCAGGATCTTCTCATCAGTCCTCAGGGTGCGTGCGTTGTATGTTGCCAGGTCGAGTCTAAGTGGCAACCGAACCTCCATCGGACCCCCTGCCCCGCCTTTACCATGATCGCCACTGTAGCCAGGAATGCAGGGCCTCCAAGGACTGGGGGCCGTCTTTTTGTAATTTTCGTCATGGTATATTGCCATAGTTGCCACGCTTGGCGAGCGGGTTTGGCAACCACCGTTTTTTTTATTGTAATTTGCTGTTATCAGAAAGATGCTGCTGCCCATCTTCTGTCTTAGTTTCCCTCTGTCGCCTCTTACGACACCCACGGGAAGATATGGGGTAGTGGGTATTCTTACCCGCCACTACACGGGAAAATCATATATACTGAATGAAAATTGAAAACTCATTATTTCAAATATTTTTTATTTGAAACTGCTTTTTTAATATCTCTCTGTCGAATACGGCCATGGCGTCCATTGTGTGTGTGGACGCATTTTTGCTTTATGATTTACTATAACAGCATACATAACATAAACACACACACAGCACAGAGTGTGACCCAATAGGGTAGAGACTACGGACTACTCCCATTTGGCACGATACTTACACTCATCTCTCATCTCATTTATATCCTTATATCTACGCATACATGCTCGTCGGTTACTCTTAATCTGTCATGTAATCGCCAATGCGGACAATCAACTTTCGTCGAGAACGTCCCTTCTCGATTCTGCCGTTCACTTCTGTAACGTAAATTTTCTTTGTCACTCTTCTTTTTTTCTAAATGACCAAACCACCGAAGCACGCCTTTCTTAATCCTGGTCACAATATCCTCTTGCAAACCACACTTTTTTCTTATCACACTTTCTCACCCTGTCATTCAGATACAGCTTTGACGCACTCCTTAACGACCGCATTTCTACTGCATTTATTCAACTCTCGTGCTTCTTCTGCTACACCCTACTTTCACTACCAAACATTAAAGTAGGGAGTAACAGCATTGTTAATTGCCATGCGTGCCTTTTTAACACATTCTGACTTCCCACAATAGAGTAAAGCGCCCCATTTACTATGTGCCTTATCCTTATTATATCTACTATTCCTTCAAAACAAACATGCCAAATACACAAACTCATCCACTTTCTCAACCAGCTCCCCTTCTATTCTTATTTCACATATTTTTTACTTTATTCTCTTTCAAAAACCATTTCTTTTGTCTTATTTACGCAGCAGCAGGCCTGCCACCACTTTCTCTCCATCCTTTTTTTTTTCACTTCTGCCTTACCTGCTTTCATGCTTTATAATTACTTTCATTATTTCATCTATACTTATCTCACTACCTCTTTACTCTTCCATCGGAATTTTAGTTCATTTAATTCAAATGGCTCCTCACTTATAAACACGCTTTCAAAGTATTCCTTCCATCTCTTTAAACTCAAAACTTTGTCATACAAAATACCACCATTCTCGTCTCGTATTGTATTCATTATAGACTGTTTTGAACTGTTTTGTTGTCCTCTAGTAGTTCTTACGAGTTTCCAGAATATTTTAATATTTGTCAAATAATATTTGTTTTTTTCATACCGTCAGAATTAGCAGCTTTGGTTGCTAGTAAATCTAGCCATGCATTCTTCTTTGCTTCGACATCCACCTGTACCTCATTATCCCATCATAACTTCTTATTTCTCCTTTCATCCTTTCAAAATATTTCTTGACATTATCCCACACAGTCTAATAATTCATACACAGTTCATTAAAACCACTAATATTTTCTCAGTCAATATTTATACTTCTCTTGCACGCATTCATTTTGTAACTTTTCTATTATTATACGCTGTAATGAAGTGGTAGACACAGATGTTCGATGCCGCCAACGTCTGAATAGACCATTAATTCGGCATGAGACCAATTAATGATTTGACCCTACGTTGAATCCCCGTTAAACCCTTGTATCTACCATTGCGCTCCTTATTATCTTTGAATAAACTACTACAAAACTCCGATTTACTATGACTAAACATACAACAGGTTGAAAGCCCCAAAAATGTTTTTTTACTTTTGGTTAGATACTATATTTTTCTTCTTTTTTATTTAAGGGACTTTCGTTATTATTAAAATGTCAGTCTCATTTTACCTTATAACTACAATGGCAACTCATAATGTGATAAAAAAGCACTGATGGTAATTCACAATACTATGTTAGTTCCTATGTTAGTGTGAAGTTGCGTAAGATACTTTAGAGGAACCATGAGAGTAAAATTAATTAATTTTGTGAAAATGCGGTCATGGTCACGGTGTATAATATTAGGAGTGACTCTGAATGATAGGCTGAGCATTGTGCGCTAAGAGAAAAATGTGGTTTGCATAGAAAAAATGCATGAGGAAAAAGTGACAAAACAAATATATGCTGCAGAAGGGAGTGGCAGAGTCAGCGAGAACGCCATAGACGGAAGTTTACTGACCAAATTATATTGGCCATGCGCTTAATTAAGAGTACCTTATCCGACGAGCTTGTATGCTTAGATTATATGAATGTGAAGAAGTCTGTAGCCCTTCCCGTCCTGTCTAACCTTCTGGGTGACAATCGTGAATATTTATGTATGTATCTATAAAAACAGATACTTCAAAAACATATTTGTACTAGTTCCCCATGTTGGAAAGTACAGGTATCCAAAGATTATTATTTATCGTACGCTGGGAGATTTCTCTTTGTCGCCAGTTATGTATATTATTACATGCAATCTTTGATAAATACATTTTATACAAATATAAGTCGTTGCATACATAGATATTAGATACCCATTGCTAACAAGAACTTCATCTACCACATAAGAACTAACAACGTTGATACCTATATACATGGTTATTTTGCAGTATACGGCCAAATTTGCAGAGGAGGTTCAGAATAATTAATATAGGTGAATGGTAAGAAAAAATTAATTAATAAAAACCTCAAACATTCTGTCCTTTTTATTTTTTAAATTCGGAATGCGTGGTACTGTGTTATTTTAAGTGATTGTCATTCATAAATATTTAGCGCCTACTATTTTACTATGCAGACACACATTCGTAAGGGTCGATCTATAGGCAAAAAGCGTTGTAAATTGAAATCGCACACAGCACAAAGCCTTATTTGTTCGTATTTTCAAAAACTGCAATATCGGTTCAAATATATAACAAAATATATCATTATTTACATATTTGAAGTATAAAATTTGTCTACTCTTTGAAAAAAAAAACAGCCTGTATAATACTCATATTGTTAATATTATTATATGTATATGAAAGGTTTTATTCATCTCTTTCTACCTTAAATTCCAATTAATGCCTTTTTGTAAGTTCGTTATGGGGATATTAGATATATCAAAGTGAAAGATCTTGCAATGAAGTTAATTAAACGCTTATAACCGTTGTGTGCAACACAGATTATACCTATAAAAAAATACAGTTAATTATCAGACGGAAATCAATAAAATCCTTTAAATTTTAGATTTTTATTTCAATTGTCTATAGAAGTTAGCATTCAGTATGGCTTCTTTGATCGTTCCTCAATGCCTATAAATCAGATTACGTCATAAGTACCGAGAGTGCGTAATGTCAGTGCCTTGGCGCCTGCACAATTTCAGTGCGACGTAATGATGCAACGCTAGCGAGTGTACAGTTACAAATTACATAAAGGAGCCTTTTTAATCGAACTAGAATCTAGTTCCGTGTTTTTCAACATTTTCGATTTTGCGACCCCTTAACAAGTAAAAATAAATTGGGGCGAGAGTCTATAATAAAACTATGTAACTGATTTAAAAACAACGTACTATTTAATTTTCCTCCTGTTCTATTATGACCCTGCTTGATCACCTAAATATTTTAAATAAGAGCCTCTAAGGGAGAGAAGAAAAAAATCGGCCAAGGAAAAAAGCAAAGGTTCGTTTGTGGTCAGTGTTTTTACATATTAAGCCCACCGCGACCCATCGAGTATGACATAGTAAACCCCTGGGGGTCGCGGCACAGTTTGAAATACACTGAACTAAATTAACTTAAAAAATATTTTTTAATAATATATGTATGAAAATGGAATATCTTATATTTAGTATAACTATAAATGTTACACACATTTACACAATAGATAGGTATAATAGGAGGCTTCAACGCAAAACTAGGCACAAGAAAGAACAGTGACCTGTAGGTATGGAAATTCGGAATTGGGCAACGGAACATAAGGGGCCAGCAGCTGGCCTTCTTCATATAGAAAGAGGGACTGTTCATCATGAACTCTTTTTTCCAGAGTCGGCCCCACAGAATGTGCACATGGTCAAGCCCCGACGGTTCTACAAAAAATGAGATTGACTTTATTATGACGACCAGACACGGCAACTATTCTGTAATGTATCAGTGATCGCGAGCGTGAGAAACCAGTAGCGATTACCGAATGGTAAACCAGTACTAGAAGTCTTTCAGAAGCGTTTCAATTCCGTCCTCCATTGTGGCACTAGGTACTCCAGAGACGTGGAGTAGAAATGCGGTGGTCTTTTTCTTCAAGAAAGGCGACAACGCTCAGTTCCAGAACTACAGACCGATTTCCCTTCTGAAATCTACGTGCTGTTTTCGGAAGTCTTCGTCTCGCATGCAGACTCAACGACTTCCAGCCTCCCGAACAAGACGGTTCCCGAAAGGCTTTAGTACCATAGACCACATACATACCCTTCGGCAAATTGTATATTTGTTCTTTCATTAAACGAACTTGATAGAGTAATAAATATGCGTGTAATGGACGTCCAACGAATATAGCCCGAAATAATAAATGGATAATTCAAAGAAATCAATGAAACCGAATGCTAACCTGTGTAAAGTTGTCCAAATTAAGTGTTTAAACTGTAGATTTTTTTCTCCCTACTTGGCATTTATGATGGTGGGAAAGTACTTGTTACTAATGATCGTTTTGTTAGGGTATACAAAATAAAATAGAAGACTATAGATATCTAGGAAACAACAAGAGATAAGGTTAATTGTTGAAAATAGTAAAATTATGAGAACGGATGTTCAGCGTGCTCTTTTGTTTATGCAATTAATCATTATGAGTAGTAAGACAGCGTGACGCACTATTCATTCAGTGTAGATCAATTACAGTTCGACCATACTGTAATATGAATCTCCACCGCTTTGCACCTACGTTAAATAAACTTTATACTGCACTAGCGAGTGGGGAGTCTCCGATCTACCTTTACTTCTACCCCGTCACTATCGATATGACGTTCCACTAGAGTGACGCAACCTCTCGCTCACTCTCGATACATCCGGTATTTTATAGACACACCGACACGGCTAATCCTGACATACGATCTTCCTCGGGCATGTGTCTCCATGAATTCCTGTAATAAACGCTATTAATCACCACTTCTTCCGCTCGTCTAACCTGACATGAATAGGAACAGTGTCCCTATCTTTGAACATTTAGGAACTCACACACATACGCAAGGTGATTACGTTTAGCTCATGTAAACTAACGGTTGCTAAGACGTCCTTTCCCTCGAACCTAGCCCTCGATTAGCTAACTCAGAGAGCATCAGCCTCCCTTCGACCAGTCATCATCTCGTATGACAACGTGGACCGGACAACTGGTTCTCTACCCGTACTCTCATATGACGACACCTAACTAAGGCAGTGACAGCGTCCCTTCGACCAGTCGTCATCTCATATGACAACTTGGATCGGACAACTGGCTCTCTACCCGTAATCTCATATCACGACACCTACCTCAGAGAGTGACAGCGTCCCTTTGACTAGTCATCTCATATGACAACGAGGACCGGACAGCTGGCTCTCTACCCGTAATCTCATATGACAACACCTAACTCAGAGAGTGACAGCGTCCCTTTGACCAGTCATCTCATATGACAACATGAACCGGACAACTGGCTCTCTACCCGTAATCTCATATGACCACACTTAAGGGAGTGACATCGTCCCTTCAACCAGTCGTCATCTCATATGACAACATGAACCGGACAACTGGCTCTCTACCCGTAATCTTATATCATCATTATCATCATCATTACAGCCCTTGACAAGTCCACTGCTGAACATAGGCCTTCCCCAAAGAATGCCACAAAGCACGGTCCTGAGCCACCTGCATCCATCGACTTCCTGCATATCTTACCAAGTCGTCACTCCATCTAGTGGGGGGACGCCCTACACTTCGCCTGCCGGTACGAGGCTGCCACTCGAGAACCTTTCTTCCCCATCGGTTGTCGGTTCTTCGAGCTATATGGCCGGCCCATTGCCACTTCAGCTTACTAATCCGTCGGGCTATGTCGGTCACTCTGGTTCTACTGCGGATATCCTCATTTCTGAGTTTATCACGCAGAGAAAATCCGAGCATAGCCCTCTCCATAACTCGCTGAGCGACCTTGAGCTTCCTCATCCGGCCAGCAGTGAAGGACCACGTCTCAGTTCCGTATGTCATCACTGGCAACACGCACTGGGTGTACAGTCTCGTTTTCAAGTTTTGAGGTATACCTGACGAGAAGATGTGCCGTAATTTCCCGAACGCTGCCCAACCGAGTTGAATCCGTCGATTGACCTCTCGGTCGAAGTTGGACTTTCCTAGTCGGACTATTTGTCCCAGATAAACATACTCGTCAACAACTTCGAGCTTAGTGTTCCCAACAACTAACGGCATAGGATGGTGTGATATGGACATTAAACATGATCTTTGTTTTGTCCATATTCATCTTAAGACCTATCCGTTGGGAAACACTATTGAGGTCATTGAGCATAGTGCTTAGGTCCTCCTGCCATAAGGACTATATCGTCGGCAAATCGAAGGTGAGTGATGTACTCGCCATTGATGTTGATACCGTATCCTTTCCAGTCCAGAAGCTTGAAAACATCTTCCAATGCAGCGGTAAAGAGTTTCGGGGATATGACGTCACCCTGTCTTACACCTCTCTGCAATTGGATAGGTTTCGTACTCTGGTTCTGTACTCGGATAGCCATCGTAGCCCTACTGTACAAGCACTTCAACACTTCGATATACCGACAGTCAACTTGGCATCGCTGAAGGGACTGCAGCACCGCCCAAATTTCGACGGAATCAAAGGCAGTCTGGCACATACGCCAGACATAGTGGCAAATTGTACTCCTCGGACTTCTGTACAATTTGCCGAAGGGTATGTATGTGGTCTATGGTGCTAAAGCCTTTTCGGAAACCGGCTTGTTCGGGAGGCTGGAAGTCGTCAAGTCTGCGCGCGAGACGATTCGTAATGACTCTCGAAAACAGCACGTAGACGCGGCTCAGAAGGGAAATCGGTCTGTAGTTCTTCAAGAGAGCGTTGTCGCCTTTCTTGAAGAACAAGACCACCGCACTTCTGCTCCATGCCTCCGGTGTAATGCCACCATGGAGGACGGAATTAAAGAGCTTCTGAAGGACTTCAAGTACCGGTTTTCCACCCGCTTTCAGAAGGTACGCTGTAATTCCATCCTCGCCTGGGGCCTTGCCGTTTTTAAGGTGCTGGAGAGCCATTCTAATCTCGCTCAGACTGACGTCCGGGATATCATCGGAATAATGTCGGATAAGACTCGCTCTTGGATCGTTACTCACACTTGCGTGCGGCTCCAACGATGACGTGTACAGCTGCTCATAGAACCTCTCAATCTCACTCAAAATCTCAGGTGTCCCGGAAACGATGCTGCCACATTCGGTCTTCAGCTTTGACAGTTGGCTCTTTCTGGCAGACAGATCTCTGGCAAAAACTTTAGAGCCTTGGTTCCGCTCGATCGCTTCTTCAATACGAGCTGTATTGAAGTTGCGTAAGTCCCGCCGCATGCATTTGGAGATCTGTCTGTTCAGTCGCCTGTATGCTGTCAAATCTGTTGAAGAATGTAGCTTCATCTCCCGTCTAACAGCCATGATATTAAGAGTGTGATCGGAGAGTTTTTGTGTTCTTCTGCGGCGGGTCTTGCAGAACTTTGCTCCGACCGCATGAACAGTTTCCACGAGCTTGTCATTCAAATCGTCCACTTCATTGCAGTCTTCTAGGCACTGAAAACGGTTTTGTAACTCGAGCTGAAAGGTTTCGGGACTTTGGATTAGAGCACGAGGGGGACGGAGCGTTGACTTCATTAGACGAGACCTCTCCAACTTAACGTTTAGGTTCAGTGTGCCTCTAACCACTCGGTGATCGCTGCCGGTTTTCACCCTCGCGATCACTGAGACATCACTGAACAGTTGTCGTCTGGTCGTCATAATGAAGTCAATCTCATTTTTTGTCGAACCGTCGGGGCTCGACCAGGTCCACTTCCTGTGGGGCCGCTTCTGGAAGAAAGAGTTCATCATAAAGAGTCCCTCTTTCTCCATGAAGTCGGCCAGCTGCTGGCCCCTTGGGTTCCGTTGCCCTATTCCAACTTTCAGCTCACCGTTCTCTCTTGTGCCTAATTTTGCATTGAAGTCTCCCATTAACACCGTATATTGGGTTTTGGAGGAATGCATGGCTCTAGAGATATCCTCATACATTTCCTCCACCTCCTGATCGGGGTGTGCCGAGGTTGGTGCGTAAACCTGTATGACCTTCAGCGAATACCGTTTGGTGATTCTGAGTATAAGGTACGCAACCCTCGTCGACACACTCTCAATCTTTACAACGTTGTTAACGAGAGACTTGTGGACGATAAATCCGACACCTCCTTGGGACAGATGGTCGCCCTCCCGGTAATAGAGCAAGTTGCCGGATTCGAGGATTACCGTGTCCTCCCCCTCTCTTCGGACTTCGGATAATCCTATAATATGCCAGCGTAACTTGTCTATCTCTTCTTCCAGCTCCACAATCTTCTCGTCAGTCCTCAGGGTGCGTACGTTGTATGTTGCCAGGTCGAGTCGTTGTAGGTGGCAACCGAACCTCCACCGGAGAATAGAATAGAATAGAATAGAATAGAATAGAATGATTTTTATTCAATATGGATTATTACATAATACTTATTGAAAGTCATTATTTTATTTACCACTGGTTCGGAAAATACCTCTGTCCTGGGAAGAACCAGCAAGAAACCCAGCGGGACTTTTTTTTAATCATAATTTCACTTAACAATAATTTTGTTAATACAATTTTAAATGAATTTTCATAGAACCAGCATGGTGGCGATCACCTTATTCCCACGGGTTATTTTCATTCATGTATTCCTTGATATTATAATAACCCTTTTTGTACAGTTTTTCTTTAATAAAACTTTTAAACTTGTTTATTGACAAACTTTGAACATGTTCTGGAATTCTGTTGTAAAAGCGTATAAATTGCCCCATAAATGAATTACTAATTCTGTGGAGTCTTGTAAGTGGCATTACAAGCTTATGTTTGTTCCTAGTGTTTAAGGTATGAACATCCTTATTCTTATTAAAGCTATTTATGTTTTTATGTACATAGATTACATTTTCATAAATATATTGCGATGCCAAAGTTAATATGTTTATTTCTTTAAATTTTTCTCTAAGGGACTCTTTACAATTTAGATTATAAATCGCCCGTACGGCTCTCTTTCGCAAAACAAATATAGCTTCAATATCAGTCGCATTACCCCATAGCAAAATTCCATAAGACATTACGCTATGAAAGTAACTAAAATACACTAACCTAGCTGTCTCAACATCTGTGAGACTTCTAATCTTTCTTACAGCATATGCTGCAGAACTAAGTCTGCTTGCTAATTTAGATATATGGGGGCCCCATTGAAGTTTCGCGTCAATAGTAATACCGAGAAAAACAGTGGTATCCACAAGACTCAACTCCTCCCCATTTAAGAGCACATTGGTTTTCGAATGTTTTACATTAGGTATTGTAAATTTAATACATTTTGTCTTATTGCTGTTTAAGAGCAAATTGTTGACGTTAAACCAATGTACTAGTTTCGATAGAGCATTATTTACATCGTCATATTTAATTGACTGCCGTTTCAGTTTGAAAATTAAAGAGGTATCGTCAGCAAATAATACTATATCGTGATTGTCCCCTACAAGATAAGGTAAGTCATTAATATAGATTAAGAACAGGAATGGGCCAAGAATCGAGCCCTGAGGAACGCCCATTGATACTACTGATCCGGAGGAACATTTACCATTAATGACGACTTTTTGAGTTCTGTTACTTAAATATGAAGTAATAAGTTTAAGCGCCAAATTTTTTACACCGTAATGTTGTAGTTTCCTGATTAATGTATCATGATGAACACAATCGAAAGCCTTGGAAAGGTCACAGAAAATACCTAAGGCATCTTGTGAATTCTCCCAGGCATTAAAAATATATTTCATAAGCTCAACACCGGCGTCAGACGTCGAGCGACCCCTTGTAAAACCAAATTGATTTTTATGAAGTAATTTATTTGTATTATAAAAAATTAACAATTGATCCAAAATTATTTTTTCAAAAATTTTACTGAGAGTTGGTAGTACAGAAATAGGTCTATAATTAGCGGGGTCCAATGTACTACCAGATTTAAATAAAGGTATTACTTTACTATACTTCATTAAATCAGGAAACACACCAGAATCGATACAAGTATTAAAAATAATAGCAAGATGAGGTGCAATTAAATCTATTATGGACGCAATCACTGTAACGGAAATCCCCCACAAATCTGCGATTTTCTTTACATCAATGGTTTTGAAGTATTTTACAATATTATGCGGTAATACTTTTTCAAATCTAAATTCTTTTAAACAGGTTTTAAAATTCTGTTTAAGTAATGATTCGGCGACAGTAGGAGAAGCATTCAATGACTCTGTTGTCAAGATAGGAACATCAGTAAAATATTTCTCAAACACCGCTGCAACTTCTTGATTTGATTTAGTCAATTCATTATTAATTTTTAATTGATAGTTTGAATTACGAGGTTTCTCTTTACCGGTTTCGCTGTTAATTATACTCCACGTCATTTTAATTTTATTCTTAGCTGTCTTAATTTTGTTACTAATATGTAATGATTTGGCTGTGGAGCAAACTCTTTTAAACATTTTAGAATATTTTTTTACATATTCTTTAAAAGCATTGGAAAGATTATACGATCTTTCATGGTAAAGGTCATATAACCTTCGTCTGCTTTTATGAATTCCTACTGTCGCCCACTCATTAAATGCCTTGCGACTGTTTCTGGAGAATGTTTTAGAAGTGAATGTTTTATTAAATTCATTGTTTATAAAGGTAAATAATTCTCTATATAAATAGTCTGCATTGTTCTTATAGGAAAGGGATGGAAGGATTTTTAACATATTACTTCTAAATCTCTCCAGGCGTTTTGCATTAATAGGAACAAACACAATTTTCTCATTTACCTGTTTTTTGTGCATATAAGGTAACGAAACCAGTTGTCCACAGCAGGGCTCGGAACCGGTTTAAAAAGAGCGGTTAATTTCGATTAATTACCGGTAAATTTATCGCTCCTTCAATTACCGGTTAAAAAATTAACCGGTTTTTATTAAACCTAAACGATAAAGGTTACCGGTTACTTAACGGTTTCGACACCCAAATTAACCGGTTAATTCCGTAAAACGTAAATGCAGTTATGAATAGGACAGGTAGATTCACGTTGCGAGGTGCTTATGCGGCATCGCCGCATGCGGGCACACATCAATTATCTGCCTTCAAGCGATACATTGTTTTAGTCGCGATCAGGGTGTGTAGTGGGAGTTTGGCGTTTACGAAAAACTGGAAAGTATTGGAGAAGTTTTAAAGAAAGAAAGGCAGTTATTGTGTTTGGTTTATTCGTTAAGACTGGACGTGTCTCATAATGAAGAAAATAATTTATTCTTGTGTATCGGTTGTTTATTTATGATGGGCTGAAAAAAAGTAAATAGAATTCATTCCATGTTTACGTTTTAACAGTAGTAGTAGATAGAGCCACGCGGCAGCTTTTGCTATCGCATGGATGGGCCAGCTCGAAGGCCAGGGTAGTACCACGACCTCACAGAATACCAGCGTGAAGTAGAAATTTACTTCTGCGTTTCGCTTGGTAGGTGTGGGTGGTCGGAGGCCCAATCCCCCCCCCCCTTAAAGTATGGTAGCGGCATCAAATAAAAAACTACCCCAGGAGGGTACCAGAATCCTGGTGACGGAGAATCCTTCGCTGAGCACCCACGCCCAAGCTACCCTACTGTTCCTGAGCATGTGTACTCAAGCTGCCCCGCGTATTCTGGTATACAGGGGAGTGGGGGGTAGAGGGGTATCCTCAGAGATCGTGATCCTTGGCGATTTTAACGGCCATCACGCCGAATGGCTCGGTTCACATTTAACCGATCATGTGGGGAAATTTGTTTATGACTTTGCCTTGGCATATAGTTGCACAGCTGGTTACTACCTACGCGCCTACGCGGATTCCAGATGTGGAGGATCATGCGCCTTCCCTGTTGGAACTTCTGCTGACCTCTTATCCGGACGGATATCAGGTTTCCGTTGACACCCCTCACGGCTCCTAGGGCCATTGTCTTGTCCGAAGGGTGGTGTCACTCACACTATCTTCGCGGTTGCATTCTGCAGGCAACCGCCGTGTTTGGCACTATATATCGGCCGATTGGGAAAGGATGCGGTCTTAATTTTGCATTCTACCCTTGAGGGCGAATTTGCTTCCCGCTGGACAATCCCAGCAATGTTGCTGGTTCTGTCACTGATATGGTACTTGAGGATATGGAACTTTTTATTCCATCTTCTGTGGTTCCCATCGGGGGCTGACGACATCTTTACATTCCGAGACGTTGATGTATCGAGATGTACATCAGCGCTCTTCAAAAGAAGTATAATTCCGCCTCCAGGTTCTTCAAAATTAATTGCCAAGGCAAGGTCAGAGCATATCGGCGGAGTTGGTGAGAGGCTAGTTCGCCTGCCTTCGGTAACCCGTTCATTCTGGTCTCTTGCTAAGGCTGTCCAAGGGAACTTCTGTCAGCCCTCTCTGCAAAGAGAGAGCGACTCACTGATTCCATGCCGCAAAGGAGAAAGCCGATCTGTTAATCTCTCTTTTTGCGTGCAACTCGACTCTCGATGACGGAGGAATACACCGCCGACCATCCCGCGGTTTGAGTGCTCCATGCCAGATGTGCGGCTTACACAGCACTCGGTTCCCTTCCATTGTGCTGAAGACGTGTGCTCCGAAGTAGACACCTGTTTTAACGCGTCTTTTCCGGTACTTCTACTCCTAAGGCGTTATCCCAAATTCATGGAAGACAGCTTTGGTTCACCCGATCCCTAAAAAAGGCGACCAGTTAGACCCGTCAAACTACAGGCCTATCACCAACACCTCCTTGTTCTCCAAAATAATGAAATCCATTATAAACAGTTTTCGTGGGGGTTCATCAGTTGGTGATATTCTGGTCTATCTAACTCATAGATGGGCGGAGGCAGTAGAGTCTAAGGGGTAGGCATTGGCCGTTAGTTTGGACATTGCGAATGCCTTCGATCGGATTTGGCACAAAGCGCTTCTTTCGAAGCTCCCTTCCTATAGGCTTCTCGAGAAATTGTGCAATTGGATCACCAGTTTCCTTGCTGATCGGAGCATGAAGGTCGTAGTAGACGGTGCATGCTCTGATTACAAGCCTAGTAATGCTGGCGTTCCACAAGGCTGCGTGCTATCACCAACGCTGTTTCTACTGCATATCAATCATATTTTGCAAACTGGTAACAACGACAGCACTAGTGATGCAATATACACCGGCCGTGCCATATTTCTCGGGAAACGTCTTCGAGTACCAGAAAAAGTAAAGTAAAGTTGCAGCCTTTATACGTCCCACTGCTGGGCACAAGCCTCCTCTTATTTCTGAGAGGGTTTTAGGGCAAGTAAATGTCCGCCGCGCTACCCCAATGTTTGTTAGCGAACTTCACATGTCATCATCATCACCATTACAGCCCTTCACAAGTCCACTGCTGAACATAGGCCTCCCCCAAGGAATGCTACAAAGCATGGTCCTGAGCCACCTGCATCCATCGACTTCCTACATGTCTCACCAGGTCGTCACTCCATCTAGTGGGGGGTCGCCCTACACTTCGCCTACCGGTACGAGGCTGCCACTCGAGAACCTTTCTCCCCATCGTTTGTCGGTTCTTCGAGCTATACGGCTAGCTCACTGCCACTACAGCTTACTAATCCGTACTCTGGTTCTACTGCGGATATCCTCATTTCTAAGTTTATCAAGCAGAGGCACTCCGAGCATAGCCCTCTCCATAACTTGCTGAGCGACCTTGAGCTTCCTCATACGGCCAGCAGTGAAGGACCACGTCTCAGATCCGTAAGTCATCTCTGGCAACACGCACTGGTTGTACAATTTCGTTTTTAGGTTTTGAGATATGTCTAACGAGAAGACGTGTCGTAGTTTCCCGAACGCTGCCCAGCCGAGTTGAATCCGTAAATTGACCTCTCGGTCGAAGTTGGACTTACCTAGTCGGACTATTTGTCCCAGGTAAACATACTCGTCAACAACTTCGAGCTTAGTGCTCCCAACAACTACCGGCATAGGTGTGACATGGACGTTAAACATGATTTTTGTTTTGTCCATGTTGATCTTAAGATCTATCCGTTGGGAAGCACTATTGAGGTCATTGAGCATAATGCTTAGGTCCTCCAGCGATTCTGCCATAAGGACTATATCGTCGGCAAATCGAAGTTGAGTGATGTACTCACCATTGATGTTAATACCGCATCCTTTCCAGTCCAGTAGCTTGAAAACGTCTTCCAATGCAGAGGTGAAGAGTTTCGGGGATATAACATCACCCTGTCTTACACCTCTCTGCAGTTGGATAGGTTTCGTACTCTGGTTCTGTACTCGGATAGCTACTGTACTCACACTTCAGCACTTCGATATACCAACAGTCAACTTGGCACCACTGAAGGGACTGCAGCACCGCCCAAATTTCAACGGAATCAAAGGCTTTCTCATAGTCCATATACGCCAGACATAGTGGCAAATTGTACTTTTCGGACTTCTGTACAATTTGCCGAAGGGTATGTATGTGGTCTATGGTGCTAAAGCGCTTTTGGAGACCGGCTTGTTCGGGAGGCTGGAAGTCATCAAGTATGCGCGCGAGACGATTCGTAATGACTCTCGAAAACAGCACGTAGACGCGGCTTCTGAGCCGCGAAATCGGTCTGTGGTTCTTCAAGAGAGCGTTGTCACCTCTCTTAAACAACAAGACCACCGCACTTCCGCTCCAAGCCTCCGGTGTAATGCCACCATGGAGGACGGAATTAAAGAGCTTCTGAAGGACTTCAAGTACCGGTTTTCCACCCGCTTTCAGAAGCTCCGCTGTAATTCCATCCTCGCCTGGGGCCTTGCTGTTTTTAAGGAGCTGGAGAACCATTCTAATCTCGCTCAGACTGACGTCCGGGATATCTTCGGAATAGTGTCGGATAAGACTCGCTCTTGGATCGTTACTCACACTTGCGTGTGGCTCCAACGATGACGTGTACAGCTGCCCATAGAACCTCTCAATCTCACTCAAAATCTCAGGTGCCCCGGAAACGATGCTGCCACACTCGGTCTTCAGCTTTGACAGTTGGCTCTTTCTGGCAGACAGATCTCTGGCAAATACTTTGGAGCCTTGGTTCCGCTCGATCGCTTCTTCAATACAAGCTGTATTGAAGTTGCGTAAGTTCCGCCGCATGCATTTGAAGATCTGTCTGTTCAGTTGCCTGTATGCTGTCAAATCTGTTGAAGAGTGTAGCTTCATCTCCCGTCTAACAGCCATGAGATTAAGAGTGTGATCGGAGAGTTTTTGTGTTCTTCTGCGGCGGGCGCTTGAAGAACTTAGCTCCAACCGCATGGACAGATTCCACGAGCTTGTCATTCATATCGTCCAATTCATTGCAGTCTTCTAGGCACTGAAAACGGTTTTGTAACTCGAGCTGAAAGGTTTCGGGACTTTGGAACAGAGCACGAGGGGGACGGAGCGTTGACTTCATTAGACGAGACCTCTCCAACTTAACGTTTAGGTTCAGTGTGCTTTTAATCATTCGGTGATCGCTACCAGTTTTCACCCTCGCGATCACGGAGACATCACTAAACAGTTGTCGTCTGGTCGTCATAATGAAGTCAATCTCATTTTTTGTCGAACCGTCGGGGCTCGACCAGATCCACTTCCTGTGAGGCCGCTTCTGTAAGAAAGAGTTCATCATAAAGAGTCCCTCTTTCTCCATGAAATCGGCCAGCTGCTGGCCCCTTGGGTTCCGTTGCCCTATTCCAAATTTCCCTACTTTCAGCTCACCGTTCTCTCTTTTGCCTAGTTTTGCATTGAAGTCTCCCATTAACACTGTATATTGGGTTTTGGAGGAATGCATGGCTCTAGAGATATCCTCATACATTTCCTCCACCTCCTGATCGGGGTGTGCCGAGGTTGGTGCGTAAACCTGTATGACCTTCAGCGAATAACGTTTGGTGATTCTGAGTATAAGTTACGCAACTCTCGTCGACACACCCTCAATCTTTACAACGTTGTTAACAAGAGACTTGTGGACGATAAATCCGACACCTCCTTGGGACAGATGGTCCTCCCGGTGATAGAACAAGTGAGTGCTCTGAGGAATTGTTCGGTTTAATTCCAGCCGCCAAATTTCACGAACGCACATCGCATCAAAATTCACGATACCATCCTCACCATCTGTATGTTTGACGGGCCACCACTGTGCGTTTTACTAGGAGTTTTCTTCCTAGTACAACTTCTCTGTGGAATTGTTAACCACCGGCGATTTTTCCGGACCGATACGACTTAGGGACCTTCAAGAAAAGAGCTCACTCCTTTCTTAAAGGCTGGCAACGCACCTGCAATTCCCCTGGTGTTGCGGTTGTTTATGGGTGGCAGTAGTCACTTACCATCACATGACCCGCATGCTCGTTTGCCCCCTTTTCTATAAGCAAACGTACGACGAGAAAACCCAAAAATCTAAGTGCTTGATTGAGGGCTGAATACGACTATCAGGGTGGTTTCTAGAGCACTCATTATACCCAAATTAATCCAATAACGGTACTTGGCACGACCTGGGACACGATTTAAACCCAGGACCAAATCATGATTCACAGTCACGCTAGTAACCACATACAAACAGACAAAATTATATAATTTCATGATATGTATTTAGTAAAAATCTGTTATTTTGACGTTACGAACAGACACTTCAATTTTATTTATTTTAATAGTTTCGTTTAGTATGAAAGTTTGTAAAAAATTCGAAAGTGATTACTGTATTATTTTGATCTTGAGGCGTTAGAAAACTTGGCTGCACTTTTAATAATTCGCTTTTATAATTCAATACATGTTCGTAGATATATCTGTGATGATGTAGTTAATTGAGAATTATTAATAATTACTTTAAATAAAAGACAGGATTTTTTAGTGTATGTATTTGGTTACAGTCGACAGCAAAGTATAGCCGAATTTAATCATAATGATTTGTTAGATTCAAATTATTTTTCTTTATTAATTTCAGTATCAGTTAATTTAATTTCATCTATGTGGTTACCTTGCACTCTATTTAGAAAAACTAATATTTTTAGTAGCATCTTGCACGTACACAACATGATAAGATTTGTTCCAATTTCGCTTTAATGAGATGTGAAAAATGGTAATTTCTTTTGTTAGAATTCTCTGAACATAACAAACAATTTTTTGTCGTGTTTAGACATGACTTCTAGTTAAACTTTACACCTCAGAAGTGGTCATTATTAATTTTGCAAAGACTGAGATAGAGGTTGGTCGTAATTACGAGCTTCAGAATTAAAAAAAAATCTGTTAATCTGCCTCACTTTAGTCCTAAAAAGAACAAAAATACTATAACATATAATTTCATAAACTTTTAAAAATATTGTGTTCTGTTAAGAAAGTTCATCATTTATTGCGATATATTACTAAAACTAATGACATTGAAATAAAGATGCTAGCGTAATTTTAATAGAATACGTTAAATATAATTAAAGTCAATTTAAATATATAACGTCAAATTAAACTTGATATCAAAACTTAATTTTAAAGTGAAGATAACGCATAATTAATTGAAACAGAACTTACATCTGTTATTTATAATACGATCGTTGCGGAAAGATGAAAAAATATGAGGGAGTTACGTCACAAGGCAGTCGCGTTGATGCAATGAATATATCGTGCATGTGTCTAAAAACCTCGGGAATTAAACAGTGGCAGCCGTACAATGATGGGTGCAAGCGGGGTAAGGGAGAGGGGGATATTACAAAACTTGGTTTTAACCGGTTAATTCTTACTACCTAAACCGAAATTTGTGAAAAACCGGTATTCCGCAAAAACCGTTATTCCGCAAAAACCGGTTTTGGGGTCAATGACCTAAACCGGTTTAGAATTTCAACCGGTTTCCGAGCCCTGGTCCACAGTGATCTGAACTAAGTTTTTGTATTATTGATTTGTTGATTGGTACAACACCTGTAAAAATATTATCAATACAAGTTGCACTACACCCTGCAATACGTGTAGCTTCAAAGAATAAATTATTAAGATTATAGGATTTGAACAAAGAACAGAATTTAATACTGATGGAAGAAGTTTCCAGGAGATTGATATTAAAGTCTCCACACACTACAAGAGATTTATTCTGTTTATTAAGCTTAACTAAAACTTCCTCCATAATTTTTTCAAAAGTATCATAACTTGAACATGGGGGTCTGTAAACACTGACAACAATAAGGTGCTCAAGCTCAACACATGCCATTTCTACAGTAAAAGATTCTTAGCACCCCCTGCCCCGCCGTTACCATGGTCGCCACCGTAGCCAGGAATAGCGGGGCCGCCGGGGACTGGGGGCCGTCTCTTCGTAACTTTCATCATGGGGGGTATATTGCCATAGTTGCCACGCTTGGCTAGCGGGTTTGCAACCGCAGTTTTTTATTGTATTTTTGCCGTTACCAGGAAGATGCTGCTGCCCATCTCCTGCCTGTTTCCCTTTGTCGCCTTTTACGATACCCACGGGAAGATATGGGGTAGTGGATATTCTTAACCGCCACTACACGGCAATCTTATATGACGACACCTAAGGGAGTGACAGCGTCCCTTCGACTAGTCATCTCATATGACAACGTGGACCGGACAACTGGCTCTTTAGCCGTAATCTCATATGACGACACCTAACTAAGGGAGTGACAGCGTCCCTAATCCCAATTAATTTCTTATTATTATAAAATAAAAATTAAGATATTTAGAAAATAATATAAAATCAACTCAAAATCGGATAATGTAATTTTTCATTCTCACGACAATGTAAATTTTAAAACGAGACGGCCTAAACATAAGTAATTTTAAATACCTTAAAGTGGGATGAATATACACAACTTTCAATACTGTTTTTTTTTACATATATTGTATATAAGCTGATAATAAAACATAATGTTGTGAGTTTTGTTGTAGTTTATCGAATACTAATGCTTCAAACGAATAAAAACATGCAAATTCATTGTATTTAAAAAAGTTGTCCGTTTCAATATACCGGGAATCCGGGGTTAAAAGATACATAGAGGTGAATAGAGAAAAAATGTTAGGGTTGTCAAATTTGCTTTTGTTGTAGTATGTAGGTTGTGAGTCAAATAAAAGAAAATATAACTGATGTAGTTAATGTAGATTGTATTGAATAAAATTACTTTTACGGATTCCATCACGGTTAATTAACTTATTTTTTTATTAATTCCCAACGTTTCGGGTACTTTACAAACCCATGGTCATATGGGACTGAGGTGATTGACGTCTCGATGTCAGACTTAACCTGGAGTAACTTCAGCTCTTTTAATTATTAATTTTAGTCCGATCTACGCAGTGAAGTTACTGTTTCTTGAAGTCTTGCAGTGGTATGCTTATGTTTAGTTTTAATTTTATTAATTACAGAATCCCAAGTAGGTGGTAGAACCCAGCCTCCCTCTCTATTGAAATCAGGATGTTTTTTAATTTCAATAGCCTCATCCTATCCATTAATAATAAAACAAGAATCACAACATTATGTTTTATTATCAGCTTATATACAATATTTGTAAGAAAAACAGTGAAGTTGAAAGTTGTGTCTATTCACCCCATTTTACACTATTTAATTACTTATTTTTAGTCCGTCTCAATAACTTTTGTTACAAAAATATGCAATGTACAGACACATGCAATTTACATTTTTATTATATATAATAGATTAATCAAAATATATTAAATCGCTAACAGAATTCGCTTAAGACTAACTTAAAATTCTATACATGAAACAAATGCACGAGAGCCCACGCAGGAACTCGGCAGTTTCCGTTTATCCATTCAGCATATGCCTGTGATCTGCATTTAGAACATTCTGCTGATGCAGACATCTTGGTGCGTCTCGCCACCCGAACAACCTTGTTATTGTTTGTGCTCACTCCGCGGTACTTACCATTTAAAAGCAACATTCCTGTAGGGTAGATAGATTATTATCTCACTAAACAATTCCTAATAAGGTTACACCAAGATCGGTTAAATCGTGTGGGTGTTGATGACGGCCTTCTGTCGCCACCTTCCTTGGAATAGCAAACGGTCGATCAAGTACCGTTAAAAATACATATACCTAACGGGTCAAGAATGCATCAATTATGATGTCGTCGGCATCATGATTTACATGCATATATAATTCTAAGATCGGAACCACAGTATAAATATGGAAAAATTCCTACTATATATTTATACTGTGTCGGAACTTCCTACACAGTATCGGAATGCAAAATATAGTCAACATCATGTTGACAATATAGTTTGGAGTTATATGTATAATAATAAGTCATGTTTTTATTCTGTTCGCATACCTTCTTGATTAATAATACTTACCTATTTGATTAAATGAGTTTTTTTATGTGAATTCTGGTAACGCTAGGAACATTGCTAATACTCCCGTTAACCACTCCAAGTAAGCTTAAAATACTTGCATCATGATTAGTTTACGACAGTAGTCGAATTTGACCACCGATTTCCCAAGTTTATTGTCTTTCTAAAGCTACTTTAGTAAACGCGGCTTATGCGGTAAATTTAAATTTACTTAAAAATAAAAAAAATACTAACAATGCTATTCACATAACTAATATTGCATGTAGCTACTCCTGGTAAGCTTAAATGCTTGTGTTAGGAATGGTTCACAACAATAGTCGAATGGCGGATTTGAACCCAGAACCTTTTTAATTGTCCGCACTCTGCCATTAGGCTCCCGTTGTTGTTACATTGGTGTCGGCAGACCTTACATGTCTTCGAAATATTTTATTTCTTAGGCATGCATACTTCCTCAAGATGTTTTTTTCAACACTGAGCACTTCGTAAATCAGCACTTAAAATAGCCGTCGGAGATTGAACCCGGGTTGCTCGCATATTACGAAATACGAAAAGTGCTTAAGCTTCTGCGCTATCACGGAATTCTTGCTCAAGCTTAAATATTTTCACTAATTTAAGTACATTTTTATAATTTGCCTTGTACCGGTGACTTTCTTATTTCTGTAATCTCCGACAATATACCATATAAACTGAAAAGGTAAAACGAGATAAGTATTTTTGGGTTACGCAAATTCCGGTTTAAAAAGCTACAAACAAACATTTGATATAATACGTTTGGTTATTACAATGACCAATTTTGAATCTAAGTAATCTAAGAATTGATTACTTCGAATCGGTACCAACTGGTATCTAAAGTAAGAATACCTACGTCGACATCTAGTTAAGATTTGCCTAAATCGTCACGCTGGACATGCTTATTGGTGATCACAATATTCTTAGACCAAAGATGGTTACACGTTCGTCCAAAAGTGGGCCCTCGCCCACGGCATCGCACTTAAAGGGGCCTCGCGAGGCCTCCTAAAATGCGATGCCCCCAGATTTTACCACAGATGACTAATTAATTTGATCACTTTTACGCTCGAAAAAGAATGTCACAAATTTAAGTGTGTTTGTTTGGGGCCTTCAAGAAACCCCACTAAAGTGCGAATGCGAGGCCGTTGTAACTACCTTCAAAGACCGCGACTGTTACTTTGACGGAATACGAGACTTGTCAGGAATTACTAGATCTGAGTAGGTATGTCATGTCATAGCATGTTTGGTAGGATAGATCCTTGGAACGGAAGAAAAGTGGCCTCGCCTCGATGCAATTTTGCCCACGTTTATATTAGTCCACGCTACGCCTCTGATTGTAAGCTGTTTAAAAAAAAGCCCGCTGAGTTTTTTGCTGTTTCTTCCAAGGACAGAGGTTTTTTTTTTCGAACAATTAACAACACAAAACAAATTAGAAATAGCATGGTAGTGATCACCTCATTCCCAGGGGTTATTATTATCCATAAATTCCCAAATATTATAATAACCCTTTTTATACAAACTTAGTTTATTAAAGTTTTCAACCTTGAGCAGGTTTTGTATATTTTCTGGGAGTTTATTAGGTTGTGTGTATATTGTACGTAAGTGTGCGAGTGTGATATATTAAGTTAATGCTCTCATTGAATAATATTAACAATATTGTGAACACAACAAAATATGTTCTCAATTAACTTAACAAAATACTCAAAAAAAAATTAAACTTTTTATGGGTGTAAGTGTTGATTTTTTAAAAAATGACTTAAAAAGTATTTCTTAACGTTAAATTGTAGATTTTTACTTTAAAATAAATAAATATATTGCTACAAGACTGTTTTTCATTAACATGCATTAACTATCTGTATATGTATAAAAAATATACCAGATTTCAGTTCCTATATAATAAAAAAAAATAACATGTCTAAATAAGTTTCGGTTTCGCTTTCGGCCGAAACTGACACCCGGACCGAAGGTTCGTTTTCGGTTTCGGTTGAAAATCCTGTTTCGGTCGGACACTACAAAAAACTTAACGAACAATATAATGTTAAAATGCAGCAATCTCAGTTTACTAGTTCTATAGGTAACATGTTACATTTTATTGAACATATACCTACATGCATTATACGAAATACCTGAGTATTCTTTGAATAGCCTGTAAACAGAACCTGTCGATCTTACATATACTGAGGTATTACGCATTTATGTGTACATAAGAAATTGGTTTTGTCCCTGCATAAGAGCGTTTCTATTTCAGAAGCATAACCCACCTATCATTAAGTAATTGACTATCTAAACTTAGACTTCAGTCTACGTGTGCTGTTCGTCTCCAAGTCTTTTCTGCCGACTTCCAAAAAGGAGACGGTACTCAATTCCACTGTATGTTTTTTTTTATGTGTGTTATCTCATAACTCTGTACTGGGTGAACCGATTTCGATGATTATTTTTTTATATGAAAGCTGATACTTCTCGTGTGGTCCCATATGAATTTGATCAAGGTCAGACCAATAGTTTTTGAGTTATTCTTAATAACTCATATTGATGTCGGCTGTATATATTATGTAATATATTTACGAGTAATCTTTAGTTGTAATACATAGTAAATTTAAGTAGATTAGTTTAGTGACACTGTCGTAGTGGGTTTGTTTAGCCTGTAAGGATAGTTGTTACGCGCGTGTGTGTGTGTGTGTGTGTGTGTGTGTGTGTGTGTGTGTGCGCGTGTGTGTGTAAATAAATAAATAATTTTTAGCGCAGGTTTAGAGATGTTATTGTAACCAAAGTTCTGATGAGATTGAACAAGCCACAGACCAGGATAGTAACAAGTTGCTATCACAGGACATGTCTCCTTTAACAAACATTTATTTACCATACTTAGGTGTTACAGATGGCATTATCACAGACAATATTTATTACCTAGATATCACCACCGGCAATCGAAAAATCCTAATAGTTTTAATCTTCTAAGTGTTGATTGATCCAAATGCTACTCCAAACAAAAGAACAAAGAAACCCTCCAAACCTCTACTTATTATATATTAGGGTGGGCCGAAATTTTTTTTTTCTATTTTCTTTTCGTAATAGCGATAAAAAGATGCCTTATGGGTTAGAACTAGTATTTATGAAGTATTTTCAAATTCTGTTTTAGGTAACAGCCTCCGGATTGACTTTCAAATTTTGGAAAAATATTATTTAAGACGTGTTTTCGCAACCCAGTAAAAAAACGTTCTAATTGAAGTTTTACCAAGTTTAAAGTGTTTTTCAATAGGGAATAAGTATAATCAAATTTTATTAGGGTAATACCAAACGTATCACTAATAATAACCAACGGCGCCCCTTTGAGGGGGCGGGGAGCGGAGTTTGCATTTGGCGCGTAATTTTTTTCGCATCAGTGGACAGTGGCGCTGCGGCTTTTGAGGTTAGAGGTCGCGTTTTGCTCTGTGTCACAATGGAACGTACTCGAAAGTGTTATAAATGTCCACTGCTTGGTGAATTATATGATATTAAACTCAATATGCTGCCAACATATGAAGATGTCATCAAATACTACGAGTGGACGAGAAGGCAAGTCAAGTTTAATAATAATTCCCAGAAAGAGCCATCATTTTTCGAAATCGCTGAGTTAGTGACTAAAAAAATTGAAGAGATTTGGCTGAAAGCGTCGCTACCAACTGTGACACATGTAAGAGTATGTCAAATGCTAAAATCTTATCACATCAAGTACAAAAACATTCTCAAATCCCACCCCAAAATACCTAAGAAAAACATTGACACGTTTCAGCGCGACAACAAATCTCTCTTCGACATTTGTTCCTGCAAATGCAAGGACTTGAGCACTTGCACCTGCTCTAAGGAACGAAAAGTACCTACTGCTGAACGTGATTTTCTGATTGATTAACGCACCTCTAGAAAAATGTTAATAGGAAATGTCGACGTTGCTACTACAAATCAACTCAGAAAGACATTGAAAAGAAAATTTTCTAAGCAGCAATCCGCACAGAAAAATCAATTGGAACGAGTCGAAGTATCCACAGACCTACAACTTATTTCTTCTTCGTCTTCAATCACCGACGAAACTGATTGTGATGACTTCTTAGTGTTCGAGGAGCCCGGTACGTCTCAGCAAGAGAAGACATACCAGGATATGGATTTTTCGAATATCTTATGTATATGGAATATCCGACAGGGCAGGAGCTGGTATTGCTTCAGTAGTTTTGAAAACTACAGACACGGCTGCCCCAGTAATTGACAAAAACAAATTGCGCTGGGAGAGAAGCAAAACATGAAAAACCATAATATCTAAAGACAAACCCCAACAAATACCCGCATTATATTTTGATGGTCGAAAAGATAAAACTCTCATAATGACAAGAAAAGGAGAGAAATATTACAGAAGGACGATACGTGAGGAGCATATTTCACTTATTAAGGAACCAGGCTCTATTTACTTGGGTCACGTTACACCAAGCTCGGGAACTTCTAAGGATATAGTAAAGGCAATTACGGACTACTTTTTAAATGAAAACATATCTATGGGTGATTTACTGGCTATTGGATGCGATGGGACAAATGTAAACGTTAGAATCTATGGAGGTGTCATACGTTTAATAGAAAAACAATTAAAAAAGCCTCTGCAATGGATTGTTTCCTTGCTACATATCAACGAACTGCCACTGCGGCATTTATTCGAGCATATTGATGGCGCTACAACGGGACCGAATACTTTTGCGGGGAAAATCGGAAAACAGTTAGAAAACTGTGAAAAGAAACCCGTTGTAAAGTATCAGGCAATACCGTCGGAGTTACCACAATTGAAAGCCCAAGATCTTAGCACAGACCAGTCTTACCTGTACAGTATTACGTCTGCTGTCTCGAACAGCGTGCTTCCCGAAGATTTAGTAAACAAGTCACCTGGAAAGATATCCCATGCTAGGTGGCTTACCCGGGCTAATCGGATTCTGCGGCTCTATATTTCGAAAAATCCCCGCCTAAAGAGTTGGTGATCTTAGCAACTTACGTTGTTAAGGTTTACGCTCCGACTTGGTTCTCTATCAAGACTCACCCCAGCTGTAAGGATGGAGCGCGACATCTGTATAAGCTCATTTCTGCTTCTAGATACCTCACAGCAGAGCTAAAAGCTGTAATAGATCCAGTAATTATACGGAATGGATATTTCGCTCATCCAGAGAACTTAATTTGGCAATATTGACAGACTCGCAACAACATATTCGAGAGTTTGCCGCACGTCGTATCCTGAAAGCCCGTACCGTTCCTCAAACAAAATTAAGACTTTTTAAAGTTCCTGCCCTAAAATTAGATGCATCATTTTACGTCGACTTGATTGACTGGCAGAATAACATTACCCAGCCCCCATTCTCGAGAGTTTGAATGACGAAGACCTGCAGTTATTCATTTCACAGAGAGGTGAAGGTGAACTGCCTCTTCTACGCCTGCCATGTCATACGCAAGCCGTGGAACGATCAGTCAAGACAGTAACCCAAGCAGCAAATACATTATGTAGCAAAACTGCAAGAGAAGGCTTTATTAGAGCACAAATAGAGTCTTGCAAAAATATGCCAAAATTCGAGAGCAAACAAGATTTTAGGGTTAACTAAAAAAATAAGTAAATGTGTATTTTACTTTTTTACGCATTTCTTTGTAATAATAAACAAATATAGCGTGTGTTTTCAATTTAAAAAATATTTTTTTAACATAATTTACATTGTATTTAGTACTTCTTACATTGTATTTAGTAATTTACATTGTAGTCAAATTTTCTTAATTTTACTTAATTTCAAAATCAATCCGGAGGCTAAAGATGATATCCAATCATTCTGATTTTTTGCATGTGCAATAAGTACATAATAAGGCACCTTTTTTGTGCTATTACGTAAAAAGAAAAGAACTTCTTTTTTTCTTCATACATTGGTGGCCCACCCTATTATATATACTATATGGTATAGATTACATCCAAAAATTAACGAATTTCATTGAAGAACTTATGGAAAAGATTGACTATACGAGTACATATAAAGTGGTATCTAGATATAAATTAATAATCTCTTCTCGGTCTGTCGAAAAATGCAAAACTGTCATAGAACACGTCCCAATCAAAGGATTAATAAGGCTACACATTTACCCAAAAGGATGAAGAGAATTGTGATCAAGCATCTACACTTTAGAGGAAGGGCAGTTACTATTTAGCTAGATTAGAGAAATAGTAACTGCCCATCGTTTGGCACCAAGCAGTTTTAAACATTTTCATCATTCTCATCACTTCACTCATTAGTAAAATTTAATTACGAATAGCAACCTGGAATATCAATGGTTTGTCACCAAATAAACAGGACCTGCAAATGTTGAGTCAGGTAAACAAAATAGATATAGCTAATATCGGAGACTCATCTCAATAACCACAGGACATTTAAAATGAACAATTATTGTGTGTATTGCACAAATCACCCTGACAATACATCATATGATGGGACAGCGGTAATTGTAAAGAATAATAATATTAGACACTACTATCATTCCGAATTCGAGGAAGACTGGTTACAAGCTACTACTGTCATTACAGAAGACAAATTTGACCCGTTTAATGTAAGCTCTATATACTATCCGCCAAAGCGTAAACTTAAGCAGCACATGCTATCCAAGTACTTCGACACTCTGGGGCAGAGGTATATCTGCGGCGGTGATTGGAATAGCAAGCACACAAACTGGGGCTGCAGACTGATAACAACTAGACGACGGGAGTTTAAGAAATGTGTAGATAATCATAGATTAATAAACCTCTCTACAGGCGAAGCAACCTATTGGCAGACAGATTCCAACCGAACACAAATATACTCGATTTCTTCATAACAAAGGACTTCTCAAATATACACTTAAGAATAGAATCGTCTCTTGATACCTTATGGGATCAGTCATCGGTACTTCTAACCCTGAGTGTAACAATAATACACAAACAACAAAGCCACAAGTTAAGTAATCATAAAACAGACTGGAATGCATTTACCGAATAAGAGAAAACAAACCTAAGAGTGAGTCCTAAAACCGAGGCAGAAATATGATGATAATAATGATGCAGCATTCTATATCACAAACCTGATACAGGAGGCCACATTGCGTGCTACTCCGACTCTGGAACTCCCGTCAAATAAATGTAGCATAGCTCTTGAAATACGCCGTAAACTCAAGGAAAACCGTAAAAGGAGGAGGCGGCTTCATGCAAGCAGATCAGAACATGACAGAAGAGAAGTTAATAGGATCTTTATAGAACTGAAGGACATGGTCATTGAGAACAGGAATGCTAATTTTCAACAGAAACTGTCTACACTATCAACTCAGGACAAAAGGCCACTCAATTCTATACCTGAATTTGAGAAAGATAATTTTATCAACAGTGACCAACAACTCTCACTACCAATTAAATCAGTGATTTAATTGGTAGTGAGAGACTGACACCTAGAGAGATGAAACTACCATAAATCACCTAAAAACAAAAAAAAAACACCTGGATTCGACCTTATCACTGGCGAGATACGCAAACGACTTCCTAAAAAAAATAGTAGTTCTGAACCATTTCTGAACTCACTATTTTCCTAAGATGTGGAAAATATCACAAATAAGTATGTATGATGGCCAAACCTCTAACTGATCCTAGTTCGTATAGAGTCAAGTCTTCTACCAACTTTATCCAGTGTTCGAAAAGACTGCACTGCGAAGACTAAAAGCAATATTAGATGAAAACAACATAATTGCCGACCATCAATTCGGTTTTAGAGAGAATCATTCTACAGTGGAACAAGTACATACGAGTGGTACACAAAATCACAGTCCTTATAGAAAAAATAATATTGCTCAGCGGTGTTCCTAGACATTCAGCAGGCATTTGCCAGTGTGGCAAAAGGGCTACTGTTCAAATTAAAAAATCTTTTACCTAACTCGTTCTTCATGATGATGAAATCATACCTCCACCAAAGAAAGTTTCAAGTGAAATACGAAGAAGAACGTTCTAACCTATACGACATCGCTGCTTCAGTGCCGCAAGGATCAGTGCTTGGACTAGTACTGTATGCCATATATACATCAGATCTGCCAAACACTGAAGATGTAACGACAGCAACCTATGCAAATGACACTGCATGTCTTGCAAGTTGAGAGATCCGGACGGGTAAAACTATAGACAGCCGGTACTCGCGAACGGGGGTGGGAGGGGGAGAGTGGAAGGTTCAGGGAAAGCCCTGCGTACCCTACCCCCGTTGCGGAAATGTATAGTTTATAAGTAATATTTTTTAAATTAATGTATAAAAAAATTAATTTATAAAAAATATAAAATTAGTATTTTTAAAATTGTAACCTAACTTTTTTACACAGGAATATTGACTCAGTTACTTCTGCAACGGCTTCGGCGCTGCGGAAAGTGCAACCCCGGCCACTGTAGCAAATCGCAGGCCCCTGTGTGAACCGTAGCGGCTGAGAATGGTCGCCGAAGGCGACTAATAAGTCGAAGCTGCAGAGGTGAACATCTTATCTATAAAGTCAGGTTGCCCTAAACTCTGCTATGATAGTGGTAAATGAAACAATGTAATGTGAATTGTTATTATTTTGTTTTCTGAAAAATCTCTTTGACTGCTCTCCACTGCGACTCAATTCCTTGTGTACGAGTCCCATTTTCACTACAAATGGATTGTCTGGGTCAGAGTATTTAACTTTTTTATGGGTGACCCGTTTCGTTATAATATGCAATTTTTATTAAGTGAAAAAACAGTATAAAAGGTTCTAGTTTAACCCTGACAAACCTCCTAAACTGAAAACATAATTAAAATTAAGTACGCGACGTTACTTCATAATACTTGACCAAATTGACATACTTATTTGCGTTTCGTTAAACGAAATTTTTAGTGAAATTTATTTTTATCGTAATTAATTCAAAACGTATTTCCGACATCCAAACACAGTGTATAACATTCAAACTTAACCCTGACAAGCCTCTTAAACTGAAAACTTAATTAAAATCAAGTATCGGACGCCTACTTCATAATAATAGACCAAATTGATAACATATTTACGTTTCGTTATACGCAATTTTTAGTGAAATTTATTTTTATCGTAATTAATTCAAAGTGTAAAAGGTGTAAAGATTCAAGCTTAACCCTAACAAGCCTCCTAAACTGAAACCATAATTAAAATCAAGTATACCGGACGTCTATAGCCAACCCCCTGGACGTTGCTTCACAAAAGCTCCAAACACAAATTAGTAAAATAGAAGTAAGCAAATCTGTGCAGGCAACCTTTACTCTAAGAAAAGGAGAATACTCACCAGTCTACATGGAAGGAATACAATTACCAACCAGTAACTGTGTAAAATATTTGGGTCTACATATAGACCGAAGATTAACATGGGCCAACCACATCAAGGCAAAGAAAAGACACAACTATATATTATTTAAGACCTTTTGGCTATTGGGAAGCAAATCACAGCTATCTGCTAACAACAAACTACTGGTCTATAAATTCATCATAAAACCAGTATAGACTTATGGTATAGAACTATGGGGATCTGCCAGTAACTCCAACCTAGAAATCCTACAGGGATTCCAAAATATAGCCTTACGATCAATATCAGGCGCAGGGTGGTTCGTAAGGACCTCCGAAATCCATGAATACCTAAAGATGCCCACAGTAAAGTAAGAAGTAAACAGAAACTGTACGCGATATAACAAGAGACTACTAGGACATGCCAATGAACTAGCTAAGAACCTCCTAAATAACCAAACCACAACACGCCTAAAAATATGGTATATACAACGTGTCCCAAAATTCAACGATAAGCCAACACCGGAGGATAGACCTGCCCGGACTAATCGGGTAAAAAAAGAAAAAACAATATATCCCAATTATATTTTAAGTTATATAAAAAAAATGAAATTCTTCAGAAATTGAGACCGTTTATGATATTTTTCACTACCATGACCACAATTTTTTAAATATTTTTTTCTTTTTTTTTTATAGGCAACCTGAATAGTACTGCTATCTACCACAATTCTTAAAAACTCCAGAATAACTCTTGTTTTATCACGAAAATTAATGAAACTTATTTTATTCCCTAAATTTTTTGAAGACTTTTACTTTTAACCAAATTTAACTTATCGTGGTGTAAAAAAAAAGTATGAACACTAGTATGGCAAGTTTTTTTAAAAATTGACGCAACTAACCAATATTCCAAAATGGTATAATACTCTAGGAAAACAAGTTATAAAAAAATATGGGCCTATTATTTCTTAACAGGGGCCAAATGACGGTCGGGTGTAATAAAAGTATTATTTCTTGAAAAATGTTTAATATTTCAAAACAAATGGTACAAACAGTTTCACGTGTAATTTATTAAGTTATTAACATTATAGCAAATGTTCGAACTGTTTGCCACCAGCATTAATACATGCACGACATCGCCTTAAAAATGATCGTTTTATTTGTCTTGCATATCTTCTGCTATTAATGTAATCAGCAGCCTGAGTGATATTTCGACGAAGCTCGTCCAATGTCACAATGGGTTTTGAGTAGACCCTGTTTTTAAGACAACCCCAATAGAAGAAGTCCAGGGGGTTCAAATCGGGTGAACGGGGTGGCCATAAGATAGGACCAAGTCGCCCGATCCAACGCCCTGGATACTCTTGATTTAAATATTCTCGCACAGGACGGGCATAATGTGCTGGGCAACCATCATTTTGGAACCACATGTTTTGAAGATCACTTAAGGGCACGTCGTTTAACAATTCTTGCAAGTCATTTTGTAAAAAGTTTAAATAACTATTGCCATCTAAGTTTCCTTGTAACTCAAAGGGCCCAATTACTTTTCCATTTAATATGCCGGTCCATAGGTTAACCTTGAATTGATATTGGGATTTGTCTTGTCTCATCAAGTGTGGATTTTCATTACTCCAACTATGTACATTGTGAAGATTTAAATACCCATCTTTCTTGCACGTTGTTTCATCCGACCATAGAATTTTGTCTAGGAAGTGGGGATCTTCACTGTGCCTTTGCAGCATTACACGGCAAAATGTGACCCGTAGCGGATAGTCCCGCGGTAATAACGTCTGCACACGCCTGTAGTGATATGGGTGAAGCTTGTGACGTTTTAATATTCGATGTGCAGAACTTTTCGGGATTCCTGTAGCTTCTTCTATGGCACGTACCGAAGTAGTCGAGTCATTTTCTATCTCCTTGAGAACTTCTTCATCACGATTCAATCTAGGTCTTCCAGCGCTGCTCCTATTGGATGGCATACGACCCTCCGAAAACGCTTGATGCACATTAATAAACACTCGATAATCAGGATATCTTTGAGCATTTGGGTATCTTTCTGGATACAGTCTGCTAGCAGCGTTAGCATTACATCGGCATTCTCCATAGATTAAATGCATATTAGCGTATTCCTGTGGTGTGTACGGTTGCGGCATGTTAAACGCCAAACAGTCCAAAATGCGCCAGAACTCTAAATCACAAAACACACAATCGTAGTCCAAGATAATGCCAGGTCAGTTCAGTTTGCAGATCACTTCCAGTCCAAATAATGCCAGGTCAGTTAAGTTTGCAGGTCGATTCCAGTCCAAAAAGCCAAGCCAAAAGTCGATAGTATGTACGAGGGCCACGTAAGTTGAATTGGGTACGGTGCGCAGTAAACAAAGGAGCAGAGCGTACTGAACCGACTTGCTGAGAATAATAACAGCTTCTCTACCTGCCCTGTTGTTGTCTCTTTTTAACGTAAATATTTCTATCTATCTATCTCTCTCTAACATCTAAGGTATTAATGCCCCATTCGAATTCCTAGAAATTGTAACAGGAACCCATTTTGGGCATGTAGTAAAAGTGATTACTGACAATTACAATTTAAGGAATTTGACCCCTGTTAAGAAATAATAGGCCCATATTTTTTATAACTTGTTTTCCTAGAGTATTATATCATTTTGGAATATTGGTTAGTTGCGTCAATTTTTAAAAAAACTTGCCATACTAGTGTTCATACTTTTTTTTACACCACGATAAGTTAAATTTGGTTAAAAGTAAAAGTCTTCAAAAAATTTAGGGAATAAAATAAGTTTCATTAATTTTCGTGATAAAACAAGAGTTATTCTGGAGTTTTTAAGAATTGTGGTAGATAGCAGTACTATTCAGGTTGCCTATAAAAAAAAAAGAAAAAAATATTTAAAAAATTGTGGTCATGGTAGTGAAAAATATCATAAACGGTCTCAATTTCTGAAGAATTTCATTTTTTTTATATAACTTAAAATATAATTGGGATATATTTTTTTTTCTTTTTTTAACCGATTAGTCCGGGGCAGGTCTATCCTCCGGTGTTGGCTTATCGTTGAATTTTGGGACACGTTGTATATATAATACACTGACCACATCTGATTATGGCTAGATAAGCCAATTGCAGATCTTAAAAAAGGAAAAGAAAAGGTGTTACAGATAATTCCCTGTGCAGGGCATGTATAGGGAAGGAAGAAACGACGTTCCACGTGTTGCTGACATGTCCGGAGGGCGTTGAATACAGGGCTAAACATCTCGGCAAGCCGGGATCACTCTCCGCATTTGCTCGCAACATCAAAAAACTGTTGGACTTCTTAGGGGATATTTCATAGCTCGAATAATTACATTATTCCTACCCACACGCAAAATACGCGCTTAGACGTGGAGTTGCGGAAAACAGTCCGTCGTTATCTATCTATCTATCTATCTATCTAGAGGTGTTGTTTGTATTTAAGACTGATTTACATCGGAATTATATTATAACAGAATATTTAGCTAACATGGGTTACATAGCGCAAGCTAGTCAACGGAGGCTGATTTAAAAACAGTTTCTTTCCCTGTTCGTGAAATAACACCACAATTTAAACAATCGAAATACATAAATATAAGTTTACATACTAAGAAAGAAAAAAGAAAATGTATTTACTTGCCATAAATAGGCATACACATATTTAGTTAAGGAATCAGCAAAAAGCCTTGGTGGCGACAACATAAAACCATCCCTTAATTGATGATAGAAAGATATCATAGTTTCCGCTAGTTTATACCATCCTATTTACGCTTTTTGTACTACGTGGTATAATAATTGGTGTAATACACAGATCATCGACGGTAGCAGTGTTAAAGGTGCACGAAGGAGTACTGTTGACAATATCCAATATCATTTGATAGTTATCAGCTCAGTTAGACCTAAATCAGCCAGGAAACATAATCACACTTGTAATGTACATAAAAATACTTAAAGACAATTTAGTGTGCACTTCTATTTCATAGTCCTAAAAACATTAAACAGATGTGATTGAAACATAATAGAATATTTTTAAAACAAAAATGGCCAGAAAATAGCACACTGTCTACGGATGAAATGAAATGTATCCCCTATTAAGAATTTAAATGCAGATGCATTGGCACCCCAGATAACTAAAGTGGAATACTTTGTTACCAGTGAAAAAGATTCCCGGTTCACCACAACCACCACAGGTAAGCAAAAAAAAAACGGTCAACTAACTAGCAGCAAAGGCATCAGCGATGTGGTCACTAGTAATTTTTAATATGGGAATATAGTCGGCTCACAAATGGAATGTGAAAAAATTAAACAACCACACTGTGTGTCTTTTGTAAGCCTCCTCCTTTTTTCAAAGAAATATTTACTATAAATGAATTAATCATTTTAAAACTATATGCACGATGTATGGATCAGAATTGAACATTTAGTGTAATGTGCAAATAAAAAGCACAAAATCATCATATCACTTTCTACAGATTTCCTACAACAGAAAAAGAAAAACTTATGACAGTAAGTAAGTCTTTAAACATTTTGAATTTATTGACCGTTATTTGTTGGGATTATTACTATATTAACTCAAACTGTTTCAGATCATGTATTTGGGCTGAATTAAGTTTTCACTATGAGTATTTCGAAGATTTAAATTTATTTACATACATGTTCTGCGAAGAATAACTATCTGACAATAACATATTATATATCAAAACCTACATTCAAAAATTATGTGCAAAAGCAATAAAACTCATAGATGCATGTTTCATTTTTAGATTATTACATTGGAAATAAGCATTCTACTCTCGGTAGAGTAATTGTGTTCTGTGGATTACATTATCCTTATACAAACATTGTTTTTCATGCATTTTTTTATGATTTTGTGATGAAATAGATCACATGGCCTATTAGTAAGAGAAAAACGGTAGTTTCAAAATTATTTGTAAAAACTTTGCACCATAGCATCAGTACGTAACATAAATAACTGAATTAATTGAGGAAGTAACTTCACAAAAACCATTTAATAATTAAAATAACACTAAATGTTTAGGAAGACAGTTCCTTGTAGTATAGCAATGGTCAATATAAGGGTTATTATGAATCAATGAAATCAAAAATCAAGCAAAGTAAGAAATCAAAAAATATAATCACATTACATAAACAAAACCAAGATGGAGACATTTGACAAGAAAGAAGGCAATATGGCTTTTTTTTATATCACTAAATATTGACCTCATTTCAGCACACTATAGAACATTATTTGGAGGTGCAATAGATGTCAATTGATTTCATGCATTTTGGGTAAAATAAATGCCTTGTTCCTTATTTTTAAGACCTATAAATAGCAAAATAGGGTTAATTAGTGAACAATCTCTCATTGGTTTCAAAATCTACATTGCTTATAATTTTCTTCATATACTGAATTCTTTTGCTGCTTTTCAGTTCTTAGAGGTTCGAATATGTTTGTGTTTTAGACAAAAAAAAGCAAATAAAACTTCTAACAAATAGAAATATTTGCTTGCATCATTGCATTTAAGATTTGCTTATCATGTTCGAAGTTGATAAAAATGTATCGTCAATATTCTTTGATAAGAATTTTCCTTTTAAATAGCGAAATAAATACATATCTCTGTATTATACATACATTTATTATATACTTCCTTATACAATATAAAACAACTAGGTAAAAATAGTAATATAAATTTAATACACAACATCCACTTACATTACATGGCTTGTAGGCAAAAAAGACAGAATGGAGCTTGGGCTCTATTTATGTTTAAAAGAAATAGTTGGTCCCTTTTGTTGTTACTATTTCTTTTATTTCTTAAATGCAGTATTTCACAATTTATCAACAATAACTGACAACCAAAAAAGATAAAGGCATACTAAAAGTTGTAAATCAATATTTTATAATTAAACTAATTAAAAAGGTTTTTTGTGCTTTTAAAATACAAATTGTGCTTTATAACTGGTTTTATATTAAGAGATACTATACAATACACCTGGCAACATTTAGAAGTAATTTACCCATTAAGCAACAATCAAACTACAGTAATACCTTTTCAATATGTTTTGTAAAGTATATGTAAATTCAGTTCTTCAGGCATCTCTCTGGCCAATAAATAAGCTCTGTAGGATATCTAGGTCATTATAAATATAACATTTGTAATCTGTACAAGTTGGCTACTTTAAGTATCAACACTAGATTACAAAAAGCACACCTAGTAATACTTACACCCGTATTTATAAAGAAGTAATTACTCGTTGCTAAGTAATTTCTTCATTAAGTCATTACTTAAGGTTAGAATTCTTAATAACAACATCTCATTCTATAGTTCAGTAACACACTTTACTTACTTGAGCAAATGCCCAAGTAACACTCGACGCTTAGTGGTTGCTTCTGTGTGACAACACTTTGTGACTGCGTTTATTTTCATGAAAAAGCAAACGTAAGCTAGATTATTTTTACAAAATCTTGCAATAATATCTTTGAAATTACTTTATTTGATATTTATAATAGCAATAATGTTATATAAATTATTTACATAATGTTATAAAGTTTATAATATCATTATTGTTATTTAATTGTGCCAGTACAAAAAAAAGAATGCTTGGAGAAACAAAACTTTTGACATGTTATATATATTCATACCCTTGTAAATTTAAATGTTCAGTTTTACACATGGATTATATGTGCCGACACGTGATTTTTTACTTATAGAGATTATACATACAACGTGTAACAAAAACCATGTGGTTCCCTTTAAGTGCGTTATCAGAGTCAGAATTCAAACGTAAAGAAATATTATTTTTTTCAAAAAATTTGATCATTTAAAAAATTTTATTTTAATTCAAAAAAATTATTTGCAAATTGTATGTGGTTTTATTACTAAATTACACGAGCATCGGTGAAGGGGGTTCTTTCACAATCCTCTTATTGTCCGGATAATGCAGAGGTAATAAAACCACATACAATTTGCAATTTTTTTTAATTAAAATATTTTTTTTAATGTTAAAGTTTTTTGAAATAAAAGTTATTTCTTTACGTTTGAATACTGATTCTGATAACACACTTAACGGGAACCACAGGGTTTTTGTTACATGTTGTATAATCGTTGCTTCAATGCTATCCAAAGTTTCCATTTCTTATGCAAAATAACCTTAAAGTAGTGCTTAAGTAAAGGAAATGGTGACTATTACTTGGATGAGAATTCTAACTTTTGCCAGTTCTAACTTGGAGCAATTACTTAACTATAGAATACAAATCATTACTCAAGTAATTACTTTTACTTGTATATAAATACGGGTGTTAATGTCTCTAATTCCTAAATATGACTTTGAGTCATTTAATAAAGACAAACAGTTCACCTGAATATTATTCAATAGGATTATATAACATATCTTTTACATATATTAATATTTTTGTAGAGAATTATCAAAATCTATTGTATAAGATATAAATTTTGCAAGAAATATATATTATATATTTTTAATTTAATAAATTATTGTTTAATCTGTAGGTAAATATGGTACAAAATATAATTTTTTTCATTAAGTGTTCAGTCAAGATCAAGTTTAAATACTTTGTGTAATTGAATACATTTGAAATAGGTAGCTGTAGACAATGGTAAGTTTGAATTTTTAAAATGATAAATTATCGCCCAGAAGGAGGAGCTTCGGTAACTGGCGCTGGGGCTGGAGATGTGCTCGATCCGGACGTAGCCCACACAATAATGATAATAAGTAGAACCACACCTATAGCACCAATTATAAGCATCATTTTTAAGTTTTGCCACCAGTATTTTCTTTTAAGCTTACCAGCTTGTTGTTCAAATTGCGCTGCTCCATGTTGAAGAGCATCTGCACGATTATCCAGTTCGGACAGCTTCTGATCTCTTTCCAAAACTTTCTCAACATTGACACGCATAATTCCAACAACTTCATCTACTTTTGCTTGAGTTTGTGCTAGACGTTTATCACTTACTCTCGGCGCCGATGTTCCACTTTGCTCCTCCATTTTATAAATATTATGGATATTTTACACCAAAATCTAAAACGCAAGGAATATATTATTGTACCTAAATGCAATCAAATCGCAACAAATAACAATAAGTGGTTCTTATCACGTACATAAAAAGCAATATGGCGGCCGACCACAGAATTAAAGATCAGTGTTACCAGATGAGACAAATGATATTACAGTGTTTAATGCTAAAATTTACAGTGTTTACGACAAAATTACAGTAAAAGTAAAAAAAATACAGTGAATTTTACAGTACATTTCAAGAAACTTTTATTATCTTTTATAAACTAAAATACTGTTTTAATTTCACCTTTTGTAATTTAGAATAAGCATAATACCTATATATAATTACACGTGGTGTTTACGTGGTAGAGCCACGCTGCAGCTATATTAGTAGTATAGTTGTAGCAAGAATGGGTCGGCTCGACCGGGGAAGGACCACGCTCTCACAGAATACCAGCGTCAAATAGCAGTTTAACACTGCTGTGTTTCGTATAGTGAGTGTAGAGAACCGGAAACCCTTTTTACTGGAAAAGAGGCATTCCATCTTAGTCCTCACGAGTGACGATAACGATAACGATGACGCAAACGAAGATAAATGTAGATGTCCATGGGCCACAGCATACTAATTTAAGTTAGTCCCAATAGGCTTGAAAACAAAATTAAAACATCGTTGACACAATTTGGGTGGTTAATACTAAGAAGTAGTTTTTAGTCTATGATGGGTAATTCCCGCGTAGTATCCACCGCCGCCGCTAGTCATGCCCGTTTAAAGTAAGAGATATTCGTTCTTATTACAATAGAAACAAGGGTTGTGACATATGCAGAGGTGGCGCGGGCTCTAGTAGCCAGTTGCATTTTGTTATGTTCATATTATTTTTTCTTTTCACAAATACTGCGTTCAGTTTACATTAAACTATTTAGATTTTTGCCTGTAGAAAATTACAGTGCTCTCCATACACTGTAATTTTAATATTACAGTAGACAGTAGATCGTGTGAAAATACAGTAAATCTGCTGTAATTACAGTGTATCTGGCAACGCTGTTAAAGATAAAAAAATAATGTTGTTGTATTCGTTAATTAAGGTAGGCAAAAGTTTTTGATCATACAGGTTAGTCTGACGTATATTTTATTTAAAAAATTCTTAACAAGATGCGTCACATTGCTAGATTGTGGTGGGGATTTTGCTTGACCCACCGAATAGTTGATGATGAAAATATTTTAAGGTGCCTAATCAAATAAATTCTAGAGAATTATAACTGCATCAAATCACTTGACAAATCATTTCCATTTATAGCATCTGCATAATTACAACATTAAAACGTTTTCAACAACTTCAAATGTAATCGAAACCACTGTTGAGACGTAATCTATTTACAGACATTTACATGATATTTAATGAAAAATAATCATTCAAATCGATTTACAATTGGCAAAGATATCGCGTGACATTCAACAACAAAAATACACTCGAATAAAGAACCTCCTTCAGTTTTGAATCTAAAAAAAATTACTTACACGACTACTCTCAATTCAATTTTTAGGCATATTGGCATGACTTATTGTTCATTGTACGTGTAGGATCCACTGAGATCCGCCAAATAAGTTATGATACAAATCGCTTTTCTAGTAGGAGAGTCCCTTTTATTTTTAATTATTGATTATTTTTTGTTATAACGGCAACATAAATACACATTCTGTGAAAATTAAAAAAAAGAGGAGGCAGATAATAACAAAAAGGAGCATATTCGTGTAAACTTGGAAGCAACGGAATGACGCTTATGACGTGAGTCGCGAAGTCGAGTATTAAACGTAGTGATTATATTCTCTTTGATCGTGTATATCTGTTACTGTCAATGTAAATTAATAAAAGTAAGAATTTAGAGTAATTTAAGTTCCGTTACAGGTATTAATTAGTGATTTATGAATATTTTTAGAAAATAATTTTAATTATTTCGACGCAGCTCCGGCTGTAAAATTGCATAGGGGCGCTTGAAAAAAGCCCCCTAGACCCACCCCCCCACAGTGACAGACTCTTCAAATTCATGCGACTTGATTCGAAATCCAACCCTATTCCTTTATTTCTGGTGTTCAAGATATATAAAAATTAAAACAACGTGATATTAATCAATATTGCAAACCTAGACAAACTCTTTGTGAATCAGTGTGAAAAGTGAAAGTGAATTTTTAATGAATGAATCGTTGTAACATTTCTAGTTTTTAAAGATAAATATTATACATTGTAACTTCAGGCTCAAGGGCTAGAACCCGCAGCCGTAAAGTCAGTTTAAAATCCAATAAGGGTGGCGCTGCAGTAGCATAGGATAAATTAAAAAAAAGCGCCAAAATTAATTAGAATAAGATGGAGAAATAAACAAGGACCGACCAATCTGCTTGGTTTTGTACTACGTAAATAGTTGAGGTTTTGTATACTGGCATTTTACTAAGTACTCTAGTCATGAAAATTTTTAAATATTTGAATTCAGCTGACTTCACTCCGTTTACAACAGCTAACTTCATATCGTAGTTTTTCAGACGTCAGCGCTATTGTGGTAGGTTTTGGAACCTCTATTTTCAGTATATAGTGGGACACTTTTTCAACTTTCGCACCTTATAAGATGGTTCTCCTTCTAGCCTTCTACTCTACACTCCATAACTCTTTGGGACAGTTAATTAACACAAAGTACATTATATATAGGTCATTATACTTATACATATTACTATACTCGTTGTACTATACTCTTTGCAACTCTTTGTGGGTTTTGGCGGGAAATTAACTGGCGGCGGTTTGCTGCTCCTGTATTATTGTTTAAATAATGGTTTGAAGTGGACTTTGATATGTAAAAGTGGTGCGATTTTGTGTATTAAGTGTTTGCGCATGTGAACTATTAGTGGAAACTGCGAAACAAGTGCTCTAATGGTGATGTGATTCTCAAAATAGGGTGTCTGTCTGCTTAGGCGCCTTGAGATACCATCGTCAACCGTCAACTGTCTGCTGGCTCAAGTTGTCGTCAAAATCTGCACTATGTGACAATAATAATAATAATAATAATAATAATAAATCATTTATTCTGGACCAAACCTTTAGTACATTTTTCACACCCACCAAACTGCGTAACAGTTTGTCGGCGGGATTAGCGCTTGCCTTTATACATTTGGTTCAAATACGTAAGTATACAATTTAATGAAAATAAAGCTAAATAATAAGGTCTAATATACGTAATTTTCAAAAGTTATATTAAAACAACAACAAATCAGTTAATATTTTCACATCTTGCGACAACTTCATTAAGGAAAACAGTTTTTAATTTATTTTTTAGTGTTTGTTTACTTATTCTAGTATTATCTTCTCTCAGCCAATCGATATTATTGAAAAGTATAGGGGTCATATACTTGTTGGTTCTTTTGCCATAGTAATTTTTTACTGGTGGTCGCGCGAGTTTACGCTCTCTAACGCTTCTAGTATTGTACCTATTTTGCACTTGTACTTTAAACTCGTCTTTATAGAACTGTTCTAGAACCAACAGGTACTTGACCTTTTCATGTACAGGAAGCACCTTACAGACAACAAATAGTTTTTCATAATTTTCTTTACAGGCAAGTTTTGTTTGTGGGCTAACAAGGTATTTCATAAAACGAATTTGCAGCGATTTTATACTGTTAAGATAGGTTTTAAATGTACGGCCATACGTATTCAATCCATATGTTAGCAATGACTCAGCGAGAGCAAAATAAAGGACACGCAGCGTTTTTCTACTCAATGGCGCCTTCAGGATAAAAAACTTACTCAACACTGCCCTAAGCTTTGTACACACTGTGTCAACCTGTGTTTTCCAATTCATGTTGCGGTCCACCCACAGACCCAGATACTTAAATTTGCTGACATATTCCAGCTTTTGACAAACACAATTTACATTTTTGACGTGCATACACTCATACGTGTGACCCACGATACCTATATCCACGCTCTTGACATTTTTTGCCACTAAGTTGTGCGGTGAATACAGATGCATCACTTTCGTCTTATTAAGGTTGAGTATGATACCATTATCGTGAGCCCACCGGATAATATTATCGAAGTCAGCTTGTAGCACAGCCCTGATCTCTTGTATATTCTTAGAGGAGTACATAAGGCACATGTCGTCCGCGTACATATACACCCGACATTTCTTCACCACATTAATGACGCTATTGACATGCATAACAAAGCCAACCGGACCATAGACTGAACCAGTCGGAACACCAAGCTGCACCACCACTTCTTTACCAGCAACACCAGAGATGTAGGTCTGTAAGGTTCTGCCACTCAGATAACTCCGGAACCACCTGTTTGTGGGGCCCCTGATTCCACACTCATCCATGGCCTGCAACAGCACCTCATGATCCAAGGTATCGAAGGCTTTTTTATAGTCTATGAACAGCGCCAGGACCTGATGCCCCTGGTCGAGACTACTGTTCATATCTTCTGAAAACTGTGATAGTGCTGTTACGGTGCTACGACCATGCCTAAAACCATGTTGTGCATCCGCTAATATACTATTTTGCTCTAAAAATTCGCTAACCTGGCCGACTATCATCTTCTCAACTATTTTATTAATGACCGATAAGATAGCAATCGGTCTATAGTTAGCATACACTGAGTGCGCTCCTTGCTTGTAGATGGGCCTAATTAAAGCTTTTTTGAGTGGGTTAGGATATTCCCCTTTAGACAAACACAGGTTGACAAAGTGCGATAAGACCGGTGAGATCTCATTCTTGATTATTTTTATGTCTGTGACTCGAATGCAGTCATTGCCTGGCGCTTTATCACAGCTCAACTGATCGATGACTTTGCACACTGCCTCACTGGTAGCTGGCTTAAAGCGAAATGTTACATCACATTCTCTAACATATTTACTTCTGTCTAATAGTTTAATATTACAATTATGTTTAATAGCAATAATTTCGTTAGTAAATGTATCTGCAAATTGACTACATATATTGTACATCGTGTCTTTATTTCCAAAGTATCTTTTAACAATATCATCTATCTTTGCTTTTTTCCTACCTGTCCAGGTATTAATTTTGTCCCAGATTTTTTTTGGGTCTCCATTACACTTCTTGATTTCTTCCTGCCGATACCTATTTTTCGCTTTAAATATTAATTTATTAACCTTATTTCTAAATCGTGTGTATTCTAGTCTTTTTGTATTATTGTTTGGTGTTTCTTTCCAATCCCTAAATAACCTATCCCTACGCATTAACATTTTATTCAAATCTCTGTCTATCCACGGTTGTGTATCCCGTTTTTTAATCTTTGGCATTACAGTCTTACTATTTTTATAAATATCATTGAAAACATTTTCTAAATTACAATACAAATTTAACGGACAATCAATAAGCAACAGTTGAGACCAATCGTAATCAGTGATCTGCTTAGCTACTAGCTTATTATTAATTACATACCGAGTGTCCGAGTCCACACTGTCAGTGTAGTGTTGCGTCACATGTAACGATACCGAGACTCCAACCACGTGATGATCCGACATAAAACACTCAATAACAAACGAATGGCAGTCTCGCAGCTGTCTTGTTCGCACCCAGACATGATCGATACACGACATTTCTCTTACACCCGCGACGATAACCTCTCGCGTCTCCTCCGTAATCGGTATTACGCACTGTAGGCCTAGTGCACACATGCAGTCCTTATATTTTGACACCAGTTGGCTTTCACTCACTCCTAATAAGTTAATGTTGACATCACCTAACATGATAATTTCCTCACTCGTTGGGATGTTCTTAATTATCTGCTCGATTTCATCAACGAATAAAAACCTATTCGTTTTTGGTGGTCTGTAGACTGCAATTATATTTAGAGTTGAGTTGTTAACAGTGAGTTTACCATGAAGTCCTTCAAGTGAACTCGTCAGGGTTTTTTGCGCATTAAAAATAAGACATTCCTTGACATAAATAAGCACACCCCCTCCTCTTGTAGCCTCCCTCGTGTTTGCAAATAGATTGTACCCCTCTATGTGGTATAGTGATAGCTCCATCTCCTTAATGTTAACCTCTGTCAAAACTAGTATTCCTAACTCTTCAGAGCATTTTTTTACAAAAAAATTCAATTCATTAAAGTTTTTTCTTATCGACCGAATATTTAAGTGTAATATGTGTAAATATTTGTTGTTGCTAGATATACTCTGCACCCAGGAGTTCACTGTTTTAAATCTAGTAAATTGACATTCTAATGTAATAATTGCATCGAAACGATCACCTTTTATTTGATGTTAGTTTAGCTCACAGTGTTTACTTCGCACTATGTGTGCGTTAGGCATATAGGTACCAACAACAACATCTAGCCAGTCGCCGTATTTACATTACTTTCTATATATTTTTCAATATCTCGTTCACTCCTTATTGACATTATTTTTTTCTGTTCATCACTTTTTCTTATGAGTATTTTTCCATCTTGTACCCAAATGTACTTATATGTTTTCTTAAGCTGGTTTTTAGTAACCCATAGAAGGTTCCTTTTATACCTAGTGAGATTCTCATTTATATAAATACGGGTGTCGTTATTTGTACCATAAATTTCACCATTTGTCAAGCGTTTTTTGCGAATTTCAATCCACTTATCACGAGCCTCTTTTGTTCTCAGCGTTACAACTACTGGCAGTGGTTTGTCGACGTTTGGTTTTTCACGACCTACCCTCTCTGCGTGCTCAATCTGACTAACATCCATCTGGAGCTTGTTAGCAATTTGGACTATTATTTTCGCCACATCTTCATTTTCTTTCTTTTCCAGTCCAGCCAACTCCACCTTTTTTTCCTTATCTTTCTCTTCCAGCTCGTTCACACGTTCTTCCAGTGCTTTATTGCACTTCACCAAGTATGCATTCATGTTTTCTAGGGATTTTATTTTTGTTTCGGTTGATTTCTGGTACTCCATCAGATTATCATACTTTTCTGATACAAAATCAACCAGATCGGCCAGCTCACTCAGCTTCTTCTCCATTTTGTACACCACTTCCATTTTCCTGTTCATATCAGCCAGGATCACTGCAATATCCGGTCCATCAACACTAGGCGAACTAGGATGCGATCCGGGCAGGGATACACAATCTTCACATTTTTCATTTTTGAAGGTAGCTTTCGTGACGCACTTTTTATGGAAGACCGCTTCACATGAGCCTTTGCATTTACAAGTTTCATCTTTCGCCGTCGACACAGCCTTATTGCATTTCTTACACTTCACCATAATTAATTCTTATGCGATATTGGCAAAACACAATCTTTTAGATATTTATGCACAATTACGTATTTGACTTAGGTGAATCTACGAAAAATACAGCCGTACGCCAAGCGCGCGCGCACACGACTGTGTGACTGACGCATCAACATATTGTGAAACAGTATACTATGAAGGATAATCTTTATATATATATAAATTACGTGTCACGTTGTTTGTCCGCGATGGACTCCTAAAGCACTGAACTAATTTCAATGAAATTTTGCACACTGTGTGCATTTTGGTCCAACTTGAGAGATAGGATAGTTTTCATCCCGATAAATGACCCTAAATTTTTTTATTGCGCATTTAAGGATTTTTAGAGGAAGGGCTCGTCTACCTGGCGAGCTAGTTATTATAATATATTGTAACTTCAGGCTCAGAAGGGCTAGAACCCAGAGCCGTAAAGCCAGTTATTGAGAAGAAGAAGAAGCAACTCTTTGTCTGTGTCTGCTGTCTGTGGTCTGTGTGTAAAAGTAAATGTAAAGATTTTAGCAGCGGCTTTGGTTAGATTTTTCTGCTTTATCAAATATTTTAGACATTTGTGAATCAAATCGTTTTATAAAAGCAAGATGGTAAGTGGTTCATATCAATATTCTTACATTAATTACATAAATTGGCGTAAAATCGATTTAAAGCTTACTTATGTTACGCCGAATTGCTTTCACACGTGTGGTAATTTTTGGCTTTAACATTGAAATTACTTGTAGGTGTCACTTAATCCTATCAGAATATTAAAGAATGAGGCGGAAGAAGAAAAAGCTGAGATTGCTCGAATGTCTAGCTTCATAGGAGCTATCGCAATTGGAGATCTTGTTAAGAGCACTCTTGGTCCTAAAGGCATGGATAAGATCCTTGTGTCTAGCGGCAGAAATGCAGGGCAGGTAAGTTAAATTTATTTACTTTTGAGTAACTCTTAGGCTTACTTATTATTAAATATACAAAATATAACGTTTTTAATTTTATTTAAAATTACTACCGACCCATTCGTGCTGCAACCATAATATAGCTGGAGTGTGGCTCTTCCACATATAATATCTAGAACAATGATTTGTAGGGCATACAAATACTTCTTTCGAAAGACAAGAGAATAAGTGGACTATAATATCACTAGAAAATAGCTAGATACAGCACTAGCAAGCCTTATTATTATGAAGAACAACTATTTTTTTTGCAAAGCTTAAGTGGGGCTTGCTTAAGAATCCAGTGTCACAATTTTGTTGATGATTTTGATCTTAATCAATGTACAATAATGCTTTTTTTATGGAATATGGGTGACGTCTACATCTACATTATTTTGTGAATTAAAATGCAGATGCGTTGTCAGCCATGAGGACTAAGATAGAATACCTCTTTTCCAGTAAAAAGGGCCTCCGATTCTCTACACTCACCATACGAAACACAGCAGCATTAAGCTGCTATTTTACGCTGGTATTCTGTGGGAGTGTGGTCCTTCCCTGGTTGAGCCAACCCATTCTATATACCATTCTATATATTATAGTTGGGTATATATATGTTTATATACCCAACTATACTATTAATATAGCTGCAGCATGGCTCTACCACATAAAAATGCTGTGATGACATTAGCAGTTTTTTAACAAATCTTAGATTGAAAATTATGTTATTTGGCATTGAGGGATAAATTTTTAACTCAATCTTAAACACCTAAATCACTCCAAGAACCTAATAAATTGCTGACTATATCTCTGCTATAGGATAATCTATGGGTTTAGCAGTGGACTTTTGGTAGGCTCTAATGAACGGATAGATGAATGAATTTTGTTTAATATAAGTGTTTCTCAAGTGCCTATACTAGACAAACTAGTAAATTAGAAGGTTATGTCTTTAGTACACCCTATGTAACTGTAAACCTTAGGTATTATGATAAGTAAGCTAAGGAGAAGGAGCTTTAGTTTACTGGTGACCATAGTTCCAGAAAGCCAGTCTGGTAAAAGAAGGTGACACCCGTTCTCCCTCCCACTCCTCCTTCAACTCCTTTTTAATTTCAAGTGTAAATTATAACTTTTTTTTATAGGATAGGGTGACAAAAGAGCACACAGTCCACCTGATGGTAAGTGGTTGCTATGACCCATAGACATCCACATCTATCCTCAATAAAGAATCAAAATGCAGATGTGTTGTCACCCGTGAGGACTAAGATGGAATGCCTCTTTTCCAGTAAAAAGGGTCTCCGGGTCTCTACACTCACTACGAAACACAGCAGTGTTAAGCTGCTATTTTACACTGGTATTCTGAGAGTGTGGTCCTTTCTTGTTGAGCCGACCCATTCATGCTACAACTGTACTACTATTATAGCTACAGCATGGCTCTACCACGTAAAAAGTAACTCTAAAGTATCACTGAATATATGAACTTTCGAAAATGCTACCTTTTCTAAAAGCTAAGTTTGCATGAAAGGAGTGCAGGGTAAGGGTCATCACCCCAAACAACCCCTTAAGGTGCAACTCATAATAAAATATGCTTGTGTTGTTGGTATTTTGTTAAATTATTTTAATTTTCAGGTTGAAGTCACAAATGATGGTGCTACTATATTGAAGTCGATTGGTATTGACAACCCTGCGGCTAAAATCTTAGTTGATATGGCCAAAGTACAAGATGATGAAGTAGGAGATGGCACAACATCAGTCACAGTGTTAGGTATAATTTATTTATGAATTCCTCCAGATATTTTTATTTGTTGTTACTTTGTATTCTTTCTGTAGCCATACCCTTTGCTGAACATAAGCCTCCTCATAGATTGCCTTAGGATATTCGTAATAGTTGCCACACTTGGCAGGCGGGTTGGCAACTGCAGTTTTTTATTATTTAGTTGTTATTAGAAAGTTGCTGCTGCCCATCTCTTGGTTTGTTTAACTCTGTCACCTTTTACAGTACCCACGGGACTGGGCAGTGGATATTCTTACACCACCATTCATGTTTGGTCTGGTCACATTCACATTCTGTAGCATAAAATGATAGAAATATTATATTGCCGATTACCAAGTAATTCAAAGTTTTTCTTTTAGCTGCTGAATTACTAAGAGAAGCTGAGAAATTAATTGAACAGAAACTTCATCCTCAAACAATTATTGCTGGTTGGCGCATCGCTGTAGAAGCTGCAAGGCAAGCCTTGTCAGAAGCAAGCTTTGATCATGAGAAGAGCTTAAATGAAGCATCCTTACGTGCAGATCTAGAAAACATTGCTCGCACAACATTAAGCTCTAAAATACTTTCAAACCATAAAGAGTAAGTACAATGAATTGTTCTTAGGTTTTCATAATAATATTGTGTATCTATTTTGAATAAGAAATGGTAGCCATAATTTTTTATTAAACTTATTGTAAAAAATTACATTAATTGTAATGCTATAGAATTTTAGTCTATTGCATTACAATTTATGTAATTTTTTACAACAATATATGTAATATGCATCAAAGATCAGCAGTAAATGATCATACAAATTTATTTTTTATCTATTTTACACATGATAGAGCCATGATGCACTACGGTTGTAGTAAAATAGGGACTGTTCGAGTGGGGAAGGAACACACAGAATACCAGCAGTAGCTTAATGCTAAAGGTGATGTAATGGTGAGTGTAGAGAACTGGAGACCCTTTTTACTAGAGACATTTTATTCAGGGGTGACAAAGCATCAGTTTTTTTATTCTTAATTGCGGTTAGATGTGATGTCTATGAGCCACAGCATCCACTTACCATCAGCTGGACTGTGTGCTCAGATGAAACCCTCTATCTATATAAAAAAATATAATATATGTACCTATAAACTTAACAAAATTGACGTTGATTTTATTATACAAATTTAAAATCAACATTTGGAACTTCAGGCATTTTACAAAATTAGCCGTTGATGCAGTACTTCGTCTTAAAGGATCTGGGAATCTAAAAGCCATTCAGATTATGAAGATTGGAGGTGGTCTACTGGAAGAATCTTTTCTTGACGAAGGTTTCCTTTTGAATAAAAAGGTACTTAATGTTGTATAATTTACTATTTTTCTAAAATTTTGTCATCCCAATTCAATTTCAATATGAAAAGTAACCTCGAAGAACTTTAAATAAATTATCAAGGTATTATTTTCAAGGTTGGAGTACATCAACCAAAGAGGATTGAAAATGCAAATATTTTGATAGCCAACACTCCTATGGACACGGATAAAATTAAAATTTTTGGATCCACAATTAAGGTAGACTCAATGGCCAAAATTGCAGAGTTGGAAGTTGCTGAAAAAGAAAAGATGAAGGATAAAGTAAATAAAATTTTAGCACACAAATGTAATGTATTTATTAACAGGTGTGTATAATTTTAAATTATTATAAAAAATAAGAACCATTTTTAAAATATGTAGTTGTAGCACTACTAAGCTAAGCTAGTGCAAAAAGTAAAATAGAGGCTTAAAGTAATGCTACAGCTTACATATGTTCCACTGCTGGGCACAAGCCTTATGTCATTTCTGAGAGGGTAATGAGGAACAGGCCCCATGTCATTTCTGAGAGGGGTACTCCAGATGAATGCACAAATAAGTTGGTGACGGTGTACTGACTTACGGATTATTTGCAGATAACTAAGATTTTATAAAGATTCTTACATAATATATGTCAATAAAAATTGTTCTACTGAAAATTAATGTGCAATTTATTTATTTTTTTAATATAGAAATCATTACAATTCATTCATTCTTTACAGCATGTAAAAAGTCCACTGCTATACATATGCCTTCCCAATAGATGGCCACATAGGGGAGATGTTTGCCATAGTTGCCACATTTCACATAGGGATTGTCAACAGCAGTTTTTTTATTAATTCCTATATAACAAAAAATATATTTTAATAATCCCTATTTTTCAGGCAACTTATTTACAATTACCCAGAACAGCTATTTGCTGATGCTGGTGTGATGGCTATTGAGCATGCTGATTTTGATGGCATAGAGCGCCTTGCCCTTGTGACTGGTGGTGAGATTGTATCCACATTTGATACACCTGAAAAGGTTAAACTGGGCCATTGCAAACTTATTGAGCAGGTAAGGATGACCATATGATAATAATCATTACTTTCGGTATTTTAAAAAGAAGTTTTTATCTTTACATAGTTTAAGTGGTTACCCCTTTTCTTCCAAATGCCAAACTCTCCAAATAGTTACTGCTTGTACACTAGGCTCTGGCCATCGGATAATGGCAATGAATCCATTCCGAAATGTTATACACACACCTCATGGATATGTTGTGGTACTCCACAACATATTCATGAGTATTACAGTAGAGAGAGTATTTCAAAGAGCTTTGTGCCCATACAATACCATCTGATTTTTTGTTTGTGACCACCTGATTAACCAGCAAGGTATTCATTACTGCAGCTTGAAAACATTTTATTCTATGTGTTTATAGATGCAATGTTTTATTATATAAAGAAGAGGAAAATATAAAAATGTTGTATATTTGAACATCATCATTATTATTACAATCTTTCCATAAGTCTACTGCTGAACATGGCCTTCTCATGAATTGCCATAAGATACGTTTCTGAACCACCTGAATGCATTGTCTTTCTGTATGTCTCCTCATCGTTTGCCAGTTCTTTAAGATATAAAGTTGGCGTATTGCTAGTTAGCTTGCTGATCCGTTGGGCTTTGTTGGTTGCCCTGGATCTACTGTGGATATATTCATTATGAATTCGATCATTCTGAGAAACTAGAAGAAAGTCCACGGATGCAGGGGGCTCCGTACCGTGCTTTGTGGCATTCCTTAGGAGATGCTTACATTCATTAGTAGGTGTGTAGGTCTGTAGAATATGGGCTTGTGAAGGAGTTTAATGTTGACGATGATGATGTTGATTTTTTTTTTAATCTCATACATAGGATTCCAAAAAGAACTGTTATCACATTGGAAAATTATCTGCAGAAAGTAGAAGCATTCCCGTAATGTAGTTTAGAGCTTTTAATCTTATTCTATTTATACTTATCTTTCAGATTTTGGTTGGTGATGAGAGTCTGATTCGGTTTTCTGGTGTTGAACTAGGATCTGCCTGTACAATAGTGATTCGTGGCGCCACACAACAAGTAATTGATGAAGCAGAACGATCACTTCATGATGCTTTATGTGTACTTGCTGCAACTATAAAGGAGCCAAAAGTCGTTTATGGTGGTGGTAAGTTACTAGTTTGTATTTATGGTTATGGATAGCAATTTCCTTTTCTTGATATGAAAAAGGCATTCAATTGCGTATCCATACATTCTTAATGTGGTGGAGCCATGCTGCAGCTATATTAGTAGTATAGTTGTAGCACAAATGGGTAGGCTCAACTGGGGAAGGACCACGCTCTCACAGAATACCAGCGTAAAATGGCAGCTTGACACTACTGTGTTTTGTATGGTGAGTGTAGAGAACCGGAGACCCATTTTACTGGAAAAAAGGCATTCCATCTTAGTCCCAACGGGTGCCGTCGCATCTGCATTGTGATTCTTTATTGAGGATAAATGTGTACTGTGTGTTCGTTTGTCACCCGATCCTATAAAAAAAAATACAGACTATCCAGTGGAGCCTTTGCAAAAAGAACACACCAGAAAAGTACTGCACTCTGTGATAAAGACTCAGTGGGGCTAACAAAATCGACAGTGGTTACTAAAGGGGTATACCAAGGTGCTCAGCCCTATTTACTTGGTAATGGATGCCCTTACCAAATAAGCACAAACCTGGGCTTCCTGTATATTCATTCCGTGAGGAACTTGTAAAAGCCCTTAAAAACTGGAAACAACAGTTAAGCATAGGTGGCTTAGTGTTGTTTTGCAAAGACCTCAATACATAGTGTGGAATGAAATGAAAACATCCAATGGCTCAGTCTCCATCAAGGCCCAGCAAGTTGCCATGTACTACAAGTATAAATATCTTGGTGCCATATTACACATGAGGGAGTGGTCGCAAACATTCAGTATTGTATTGCAGCTGCCTGGTTAAAATGGCAGGAGGCAACTGGTGTAACTTGTCACTCAAAAGTACCCATTAAATTCAATTAAGTATATATCAAATAATATATTTATAAAGACAATACTACTGGCTTGACGCTGGTAGAATTCTATCAAGAGAAGCCATAACTTCAAAGAAGAAAAAGAAGAAGTAGACAATAATAATTTTTAAATATGAATCTGAATAGTGGACCGTAACACAAACATGTCTATGCTATGCAAGTGGCTGGTGGATGTGCAGAGTGATAAGGAGTTGATAAGGCGAAAGTCTTGGTGCGTGCGACATCACCGGCTAGCTCCAGAAAAGCAGGCTGCATTGGTATAAACACTTAAAGTGCCAGCCTCTAAACGACATTGGAAACAAAAACAACCTCAAAAATGGAGATCGAAATTCGGATGGATAGATGTGGTCAACATAGTTTTATAAAAAAAGTGCATTGGATGGTGCTAAGTGGACCTCACCACCATGTTGGAATAATAACTGCGCAGGAGAAAGGGAAAGCTCACTGTTAGCAATTATTAGCATTACTTTAAAATAACGCAAATTGATGTTGATCATGGTGATGTGAAATTTGATTATTTTGTTGTATTGCTTTCGTTTTTTAATTCTCAACACTAAATTGACTACTTCAATATCAAACAGGAAAATTGGTTTGCTACATTTACTATAATATATTGATAATATAACAAATATTGAAAAAAAGCCCCACAAGTTTTCTTGCTGGTTCTTTCCAGGAAAGAGGTGTTTTCTGAACCAGTGGTAAAAGCATAATTCCTATATTCTAATGTTATTTGTAGTTTTCCATTAAGTCTAATATATTTAATTTTCTGATGAAAAAAGCTGGTAATCAGGGAATAATAAATGTTTTCTTGCTCTCCTGTAATTTTTTGAAAAATTGAGGTTCGCCCCTTTGTGGCGTCAATTGTTTTCAATGAGTATTTTTGTAATCTATATTGAATTAAATTTATTCTATTTTTTTTTTCTATTTTATTATAGTGAGATTTTGTAGTGACGTTCTTCTATAATTATTTATTATATTTATAGGAACATTAAAATATTCAATGAAACTAGTTTTTTCAGGATTTAATAGTGTATAAATCTTAAAAATTTGCATTTGTGTATATGTTTGGGTTGACTTTAATTTTATTTATTATAAGATCCCAAGCAGATGGCAGATAATAGCCACCTATACAAATAAATAAAATTGTGTGTGTTTGTAATGTTAAAATTACGCCTTTTTACTAAATGCATATGAAAGTATATACGATACCTATAACAAAAACACAATTATTAAAATTTTTGTGTCTGTCTGTCGGTCTGTCTGTCTGTTAGTTCCGGCTAATCTCTGAAACTGCTGGACCGATTTTGTCGGGACTTTCACTGGCAGATAGCCGATGTCATAAAGAGTAACTTAGGATACTTTTATTTTAGAAAAATAATTAGGGTTCTGCAGGAAAAAAACAAAAACCCCAAATAACACGCGGGCGAAGTCGCGAGGAACAGCTAGTCTTCTGATATATTAAAATGTAATATTGAAATATTCTAATATTCTATTTTATTGTTTAACTAATAATATCTTACCATATTAATATCCATCTGTAAAAAGCAGACAGTTTGCATGTCTCACGCCAATGATGGCCATTTTATTTACATATACTTGTTGTAAATACAAAACTAAATACATATACTGTCCATACAGATAAAAATTCGAATTAGAAATGGCGGCCTGTCGAGCCCGTACCATCATCAGGTACCAAGAGCGTAAACTCGCTAATAACCGTATATCGTTATAGCGTTATAATATTCGGTTAGTTGGAAATTTTCTATGAATGAGAAGATATTTGAAAATAATTGTATACAATTAAATGTAGTAAGTAGGTACATTAAGCGACCCGCTCTGGCTTTGTCTGTGTGGGATTTATTAATGTGCAGTTATGTAGACTTAATTAAAACATTAAAGACCATTTATTTGATCTTATCAATGTTTCTATTTCAATAAAATCTAAATTTTTCGGATATAATTTAATCTTGATCACTCCTGGTTTCGTGAAGTTTTATTTCGATCGGCTCAGCCATTACCTTGCACAGCGAAAATTTAAAAACTGGTTACTCATGTCTCACTGGCATGTAAGTATTTTACACAAAAATATTAACAAACAATATCAACAATAATTATGAAGAAAACTCAGAATGCTTCCTGGCTCACCTCACAAGTAGTAGGTAGTTGTTTTTCTGCCGACTTCCAAAAAGGAGACAGTACTCAATTCGATTGTATGTTTTTTTTTATGTGTGTAACCTCATAACTTTTTACTGGGTGAACCGATTTCGATGATTCTTTTTTATTTGAAAGCTGGTACTTCTCGTGTGGTCCCATATGAATTTGATCAAGGTCAGACCAATAGTTTTTGAGTTATTCTTAATAACTTATACTGAAGTCGGCTGTACAAAATTTTTAATTTAAATTATTATGATTGTTGAGTTTACGTTTTTGTGTTGTTAGTTGCTAAATTACAAAAAGGGTTATTATAATATCAAAGAATACATATATGATAATAACCCCTGGGAATGAGGTGATCGCCACCATGCTGGTTCTATTAAAATTTGTTTAAAAATTGTGCAAACAAAATTATTGTAAAGTTAAAAATGTTTAAAAAAAAGTCCCGCTGGGTTTCTTACTGGTTCTTCCCAGGACAGAGGTATTTTCCGAACCAGTGGTAAATAAAAATATGACTTTCAATAAGTATTATGTAATTATATTGAATAAAAATTATTCTATTCTATTCTATTACTACTTTTTTTTGGAAATCTGAGGTTTTCAAAGGCTGTATTGTTTTATTTCCCAAAGTAAGGTTTTTTTGTAAATCACATTACATTTAATATAATATGTATGTTGTGAGATATTATTTTCTAAATATTAATGGTGTTTAATTTATCTGCAGGTGCAAGTGAAATGTTAATGGCCGAAGCAGTTTCCCGCGCAGCGTCACGTACTGCCGGTAAAGAAGCAATTGCTGCAGAAGCCTTTGCAGTTGCTCTACGTCGTTTGCCTTCAGCTGTAGCAGACAACGCTGGTTACGATAGTGCTGACCTCATCGCCAGATTAAGGGCCCATCATGCTCAAGGAGAGATTACTATGGGACTTGGTTAGTATTATTTAAAACATTGTACGTATACGCAAACTATTATATTATAGCTCAGGAATTAAACTCTTTAAATATGTGAAATAAATAAGAATCACAATAAAATCTGTGCAAATAACAAATTATTCCTTTTTCCATATCATCCCGTGGGTGTCGTAAGAGGCGACAGAGGGAAACAAATCAGGAGATGGACAGCTGCATCTTCCTAATTACGACTAAAAATAAAACACTATGCTTACCTTTCCTCTTGTCAAGCGTGGCAACTATAGCCTGTCTATGAGGTAATATATGGGGGGAGGCATATCTTCCACAGTGGACTTTAATAGGGGCTGTAACGGCAACGCGGTGTTTGTCTTTGTGAACTGTCCACATGTCTTTAACATTGCATTATAGATTATCTTTCATCTAATCAAATACTTTATTTATTATTGACAACTTTACTCCCCTTGTATCATTTTTTTAACATATATTTTATATTATATAGAAATATATTTCATAAGTTCTAATATTCTATAAGTATGGAATTGATATTACTTTTATCAAAAAGTAAATATTGTTTAAATGTAGCCGAAAATTATAAGGAAGTTAAGGTAGTGCAACGACGCGGAATTAATGGCAAACCGCGATTTGGAAGTTATATAGTTGTTTTATTTAATTTAGAAACACAACAAAATGTGCTACGGTATAAAATGAATATCAATTTAAAGAAAAATAATAATTAATAAAAAAAATTCTTTGTATTTTTGCTCACCCTACACAATGCACATGAAGTTTATGTTTGCGATATGAAATTTGACAATTGACAGAACTATTTCTATTGTTTTCGTATGGCAAATGTTATATTGGATGGATTAGGATGAGATGAAGCTTAATGAAGGTCTACATAGGTTACAGCAGCCACTTACATTAGGTAGAGGTTGTTAGCTTGTTTGTTATTCTAGCGTAAAAATACATCATATTATTCATCTTAATATTTTTGGTGGCGATATTGCCTATAGTCTGGCCATAGATAATTGCCTTTTAAAGCTCATAAAGTCGTCAATTGTATTTTCGAGATTTAGCGCAATTAATACTTTGAAAGCCCTATTGATATTCGCAGTATTGCCAGGCTATCGATAGAATATCGATATTCTTTCAACAGTCGCCGTTCGAGTAGCATCATTAGTAACATTGCATCTGTTACTGTAAGTGACAATCCGCCTGCCTACTAATTATAGGAATTACGACAGACTCTTATTAGAGGGGGGGCCTAGGCCCAGTATGGATTTATTAGCAAGATGAAGTTTTGACTTGAATTAAATAAAGCTATGTTTTCGGCAGAGATGGAGAAAGGATCGGTAGGCGACATGAGGAAGTTGGGCATAACAGAATCATATGTGGTCAAACGTCAAGTGTTGCTGTCAGCCGCCGAAGCAGCAGAAATGATATTACGTGTAGACAATATTCTGAAGGCGGCACCTCGTCGCCGTGGTCCAGATCGTCGGCCGTGCTAAATGGCCGTGGACATTATCTATATAATCAGAAGTGTAACAAAAATATCACCAATAAACATCCAATTTATCATCAATAAATAATCTTGATAGTATTATGTCATAATTAATTGCACTTCCGATTGTAACTTTATAATATATGCTTTTACAAGTTTTCACAAATAGTTGTTATTTTATTTCGTTTATGCAGAGTGCAAAGGAACAAATAACTTGCATTTAACAGTTTCATTCATTAGCGAGAATAATTATTTAAACTTAAGTTTTATTAATTAATTTTGGTTTCATGTATTTCTATTATTTAACTAGTGTTGCTAGTGAATTATCATTAATAACCTTAAGTTTGCTTGGCCGCAAGTGAAATGTAATAACATTTAGTTTAATAAATGTATAACTCACATAAATTAGTTTTTATTTATCTTAGTTTACACAAAATGACAATAACATATAATGTCACCTATGCAAGGTACGATTATTCTGGTACCATATTGTACTATTATTCATTTGGACCGCAGCGTGCACTGATCAGTGTTGTATATATGTAGACATGTCTATAACATACGGATTGGATCGAGAGTAAACGTTTTACTCTGGCGAAGCGTCGTATCTGTAGTAACGTGGCCACCGTTGTTGTTTATAGGATTTTTGAAAAAAAAACATCGGGAAGCGTACCATATATTTGCGACGAATTTTTAACGATCTGCTTATTATATTTTATTGTATTTTACGTTGTAACGCACGCATATTTGCGCCATCCATCATGAGTGCATCTTAGGACGATCCTCGTTCGCCTATATCAGAAGGGGGATAAAGGTCCTGTTATCGCCCATGTATAGTATTCAAATAGTGTGATGAATGGACGCTCGTTCTTGAATGGAAGTATGCTGTCGGCGTGGGCCGCCGCGGGCGTGTGATGAAAGTAAATTTGTTGCTTAAATATTGCTTTGAAAAAATGTTTTGTAGTAATAATAAGTGGTTAACTTTATAATTGGTTGAGAGAAATGCCGGAAAGCCACGCTTATTTTAATTGACTAACATTTTTTTATAGGATAAGGGTAACAAACGAGCACACAGATCACCTGATGGTAAGTGGTTGCTGTGGCCCATAGACATCTACGTCTCTCCTCGATTACGAATCAAAATGCAGATGCGTTGTCACCCGTGAGGACTAAGATGAAATGCCTCGTTTCCAGTAAAAAGGGTCCCCGGTTCTCTACACTCACCATACGAAACACAGCAGCGGTAAGCTGCCATTTTACGCTGGTATTCTGTGAGAGCGTGGTCCTTCCCCGGTCGAGCCGACCCATTCGTGCTACAACTATACTACTAATATAGCTGCAGCATGTCTCTACCACGTATATCATGTCATAATATGAGTCTATTTGGGTGATTAATAACCCTGTTAAATTGTAGAACTGCTTACTTCATTTTGTGTTTTGACTATGTCAACAGCCATACCGTAGCCGTAGCTCAAAGAGAGTGTGGTGCGCGTGTGGTGAGGTAGAAGTCTAGTTTAGTCGTCATTGTAACAGAGATGACTGAACATGGAGATGAGTTCTCGTAAAAATAAAATGAAGTGTATTTAAATAAAACTAATTTTACGGATTTTATCGCGTATATTAACTTATTTTACATTCCCGACGTTTCAAGCACTTTACAGCACCCATGGTCATGGGGGGGGACTGAGGTGTATGACGTCCCAATGTCATAGTTAACCACGGCTACCTCTAGATTAAAAATTATTAATTTTTGTTCCGATCTGCGCAGTATGAACTTACAGTATCATGAAGTCTTGCAGTTGTATGCTTGGGTTGGGATTGAATTTTATTAATTATGGGCTCCCAAGCAGATGGTAGCACCCAGTCATCTTCTCTATTGAAATTAGGATGTTTTTTGATTTCAATAGCCTCGCGAATCATCCTTGGAAGGAATCGGTGTTCTTTAGCGAGGATTTGTGGTCTATCAAATCTAATGTAGTGACAGGGGCGATCCTGTACATGTTCACAGACTGCAGACTTCCCGGAGCGTCTATTCTTCACATCAGCTATGTTTTCTTTAACGCGGGTTTTTATGGATCTTTCAGTTTGTCCTATATAAGAGAGACCACATTCACAATCCAGCTTGTACACTCCTGCATCTTGCAGAGGAATATTACACTTGACTGATGGTAAAAACTGACTAATCTTCTTCGGCGGCTTGAAATATGTTTTAATGGAAGCACGCTTCAAGATGTAGCCAATCTTGTCAGTGACACCTCTGACATATGGCAGTACAGCAGGCACTCGCTCGACTGTGGCCGGCTTCACTCGTTCACTGTGACGTAGGCGCGGGACCCGAAGCTTATTGTCGTGCAAAACTTGCTTGACGTGTTGGAGCTCGGCGGCCAGGTGTTTACTGTCACAGATCCCTCGTGCTCTCTGAAACAAAGATTTACCCACGGTAGCTAACTGTGAATGATGGTGATGAGAATCACCGTTTAAATATCTAACTGTATGGGTCCTTTTTCTATACACAGTGTGGCTCAAGGTGTTATGAGGATTCCGAATTACTAACACATCTAGAAAAGCTAAAGAATTGTTTGCCTCTAACTCCATTGTGAACTGAATTTTAGAATTTAAGGAGTTAAGATCGGCACTTTGATAGTGCGCGGCGTCTTGTTGTCGGCGTCATCAAAGGTCGAATACTGAACTGTCAAATAAATTTTGCAGCTATTTGGAAGTACAAGGTCAAGATACACGCGCCGGCGGCTTCTATGATATCGCATTCAATCGTCGCCGCCGCGCCGCATGCACTACATTTGACACTGTTTGAATGCCGCCACAGAGTACATGTTCCAAAAAATAAAATAAGTTACCGGGTGCTCAGAATGGACACGAATACATTATGCTGATCTCGCAAGGAATATTGTAATTAGATAATGGTAAGGATAGGTAGATACCATAATAATTTATTCTAGTAAGTATTTATTATAATATTAACTATATGGGTTTATAATAATTACTTACTAGTATTATTATTACCTAATAGATAAACATGTTCAATAAGTTCACTGCAAATCTCGATTTTTGGAAGTGTGTGTTTTTGAACACAGTGTTCGAATATGTCGTCACCCATTTGATAAATATTGTAGACACTTTTAACACACTTGAAACGTGTAAACATTTTGTACAATGCTAATGGAATAATATAAAAAGTGTGCATATTAAATAAAAAGCGTAAAATAAGATCTATGTACTTTTTAGGAGCCCGAGTATCTCTTAGAGAACCGTTTAAAGAAATTGATTGCATCGAATTGATGTAAATAATAGTGATTTGCACAATTTTAATAGTAGAAATAAAAATAAAATCACAATACCTGCTTTCCGGTTACATAAAGGATATAATACGTTCTTGGGTAGCGATATACGCTTTTATAATAAGATTCCAAAAGAAATGTTAGATCTTTCACCTTTTCAATTTAAGTCAGACAAAAATGCTTGGAACTGACCTCTCGTACTACACAAGACTAACTAGAAATTTCTAAACCGATTTGGTATCTACATATACATTTGACATTTTATGTTTGACTTATCGCTTTACATAATTATAGTACTATTGTGAAAATATTTTGAAAAGAGCAACTACTGAGTTTCTTACTTTCTTCCATGATTCTTCTCAGTAGAATCAGAACTTCTGGACATGGAAAAGAAAAAATTGGGGAAAACAGTGATTGACTATTCAAAAGTGTATTTTTAATGCCTATGTGGCGGCGCTGTCGTCGCGCCACAAGCGAAAACACGTCGAAGTCTAAATCGCGCTAATAAAGTTCCGAAATTAAAGCAGCATATATAGAATAGCTCCGAACTACCAATCGGAGCGTTAGCCGCTCCCCGGGCAGAACACCTTGCCCGGCGGGAGATCTCCCCTTTTCCTTCCACCACACTTACTTGAATAAAACATGTTTGAATTTCCAACGAGTGAAGGCAAATTTAATGTAATTAACGTAGATTAATTCAATCACAAGAGGAACATAATATACACAATTTTATTTACATATTTACATTTCATTTTTACATAGGCACACTATACCTATCTGGCAACGCATCTACTTTATTAATCTTCTGAAGAATCGTTATTTTTATCAAAGAATGCCGAACTTTCCTTTGTCGGTCTTTCGGCGTGTACTTACAAATAGTAGTATTTATTTTAATTCCAGTCATTCCCAATTGAGCTTTGCTTCGAGTCTAATGTATTAATTGTTTTTACTCTAATCCTTGTTGTTCTCGGAGTGATAAGTTTACAATTTGACATGAGTGACGAAGAGTCGAATAGTTCTAGTCGGAGTAGTGTGAGTTGGAGTTATAGATCTAAAAGACCTAAAAGCAAATTTGATGAGTTTTTCGACATAATTCATGCATCCCAAATTGCTTTGTGTAAATTATGCCGACATAAAAAGGTTGAAATAAAAATGAAAAACAGAAACACTACAGGCTTAAGGAAGCATCTAATATCTTTCCACAAAAAGGAATCACAAATATTTCTTCCTGAAAAACCAAAATTAAGTGGAGATATCACAAGCTTTTTAAAAGTGGACAGGTAAGAAAAAATATACTTATCACACAATTACATAACACATATATTATGTAACTAGCGGCCGCCCGCGACTTCGTCCGCGTACAATATCTGATTTCCTATGAGATTTTGAAATTTTCCCGCTGCAAAAGTCTTACCTAAGTATAAAGAGGCTATATAGTTATAGGTAAAGCTTAACTATGCAAGTATTTATTATTTAAAACTAATAAAGTAAATGTCGATCTTTATATCTATACTTTAAAAATATAGGACTTGCATGTAACCATTTTACCCCAATTTCACCCCCTTAGGGTTAGGATTTCGTAAAACAGCTTATTCAGGATTTTATTATTGAAAACTTATAACTTTAATGCCGATTTTCTTGTCTCTAACTTCAAAAACGTAAGACTTTCATACAAACTTCCAACTCCCATTTCACTCCCTTAGGGATAGATTTTGTCAAAACCGTTTCTTAACTGATCTCTTTGCCATAAAAGGAACCTACCTTACAAACTTCAAGTTTGTATGTTTTATAGTTCCTGAGATATCGTTATAGTCAGTCACTGAGTGGTAGTTATTATATATATATACAACACGTAACATAATTAACGCACTTTGAGTAAGTAGTTTGTTCAGAATCGTTTACTGAATCGTTTACTGAATCGATTTCTATCATTTTTAATATAGGTAATTTTTTTATCCAAAAATAATTGAAACTACGTAATTTACAATCAGACTAAACCTGTACAGTCAATACAAACTAAAATGGACCGTAACTTAAGGCAATAAGACTTTTAAAAGTGCAGTGTTATTTGTATTAATACAAATTCCGTCATTCAATACAAAATAAAGAAAATTGAACCTTATTTCAAGTATGTTAAAGTCTTTACAAATACAGAGTTGGAGTACCTTATAAAGGTCGCGGCGGCCGGGCTATTGACCTCCCAGATCACCTGATTACGCACGTATTAAATATTAATACGTATTAAATCATTAGTTTATTTTAGTGAGACAACAAGTGCCGAGGACCTAAAAATATTAATTCTATGAGTGAACGATTTTAGAATAGTGAAAAATGACACTGAATTGCTTTCTAAATTATTTTCTTTCTTTTCCTTTTTTAAAACGTAACCTCCACAGTAGGATTTTCTCTTGTATTGTGAGGGCAGTGTACATACATAAATTTCACAAGGGCAAACATCCAGACCCGGAACAATTATTTGTAGGCCATACAAATATTGTTCCGTGCGGGATTTGAACCCGCGGTCCTTAGCGTTGCAACTCAATTGCTAAGCCACTGCGCCACGGAGCCGTGGTGGAAATTTTGAAAATGTATTAAAATACAACGTTGCATGAGAGTTTAGGCTATCAGTAAGTTAAATATTTGATTCTTAAAATTATTGTAATCTTGATTCACATCTTTTAAACACGCCGTCTTTGAATTAGCGGTCCTTAGCGTTGCAACTCAATTGCTAAGCCACTGCGCCACGGAGCCGTGGTGGAAATTTTGAAAATGTATTAAAATACAACGTTGCATGAGAGTTTAGGCTATCAGTAAGTTAAATATTTGATTCTTAAAATTATTGTAATCTTGATTCACATCTTTTAAACACGCCGTCTTTGAATTATGTTTTCGTATTGCCTCTTAGTTTTAGCAGTTTATTATTATTTACAATTACAATTCAAATGTTATGCAAATTCATAACATTTTGTAACGAATATTGCCTATTGACATTGTTTCATAATCAATAAACAAAATTATTCAGAGTCGAAAGTCCAATGGTTGAAGTGTGATTGAAAGATGCGATCAAATGTTTACTAGACTTAAATAAACAACTCGATGGTCGGAGTACGAACATCAGTTAGTGATCATAGGTAGGTATTTTTTTAACATAAACAATTGTGTATTGTCAGCTTTTTTCGGCACTTATACCTACCTACAGTTGTGTCAAGCGGTGGCGGCGTTAACTCGTCTCGAACGCGAGCGAATAGGTACCTACTGTGATAGAAAGACCCTCAAAACCTATACCTACGTGAGCGACTGCGTGCGTTCGTGGATTTACACTGTGACCACAAAATTGTTCCGGAATTAGTATAAATAATTTAATAAATAATCAATGCATAAACATGTGGCCGTGAGACATGGTAGACAGCTCAGTTGGTTAGAGCATCGGCACGGATCGCTTAGGTCGTAGGTTCAAACCCCACCCGGTATTAGTTGATTTTTCGAATTTCTCATTAAATGTTTAGACATTTATTAATTTGGTTGGTCTTTCTATGGCTATGTTAATTTAAGTTCAAAATGTGCCTACTGTGTTAAGTTGTTCTAAAATCTAAAGTAACGTTTAATAAATAGCAATAGGCTTGCGAGACTTGCGAGACTCTTGCTGCAAGACCGAGACCAAGAACAAGACTGAGAGCGCAATACCAAGAACAAGAACAAGACCAGGTGTATTGGCGCAAGACCAAGACCAAGACTGGCTAAGTCTCGTCTTGTTCTTGCATTTGGGCAACACTAACCAGCACCCCTGGAGAATCCCTCGCTGAGCATCCATAACCAACCTACTCAACTCTTGAGCGTGGGTGCTTAGTCTGCCCCGCGTATTCTGGGAGGGGGGGGGGAATTCCACTTGCGACTAATTGCTGGGGGCAAGCGGAGCAATAAGACCAAGGCGACCCCTTTCACGCCATCCGTGAATTTTTGCAACATCAGGGGACTTCATTCCAACCTTAACGCTGTCCATTACCATCTAGAGACGGCGAAGCCGGCCTTGCTCTTTTTAACCGAGACTCAGGAGTCCTCTCCGGCTGATAATTCATATCTCTCCTACCCGGGGTGCAAATTTGAACACTCCTTTGTGCCCCGGGCTGGAGTTTGCGTATTCGTCACAGAGTCTGTTTTTGACACCTTGGCAGTGTTGAAGGTACGGACCTGTCCATCGTATGGCTGCGAGTAGACAGCGACGACCAACCCCGCGTCTACGGGTGCCTCTATAGGTCCCATTGCGGTAATGCCGACGCAGACCGACTCATCGACCACGTCCAAATGGCTGCAGACTCCGTGCTACAACAGGTCCCATCCATAGAAATCGTGATACGATTTTAACGCCCACCACGCTGAATGGCTTGGTTCTCGTTTAACCGATCATGCGGGTAGATCTGTCTATGACTTTGCCTTGGCATATGGTCTAACACAACTGGTTACTTTGCCTACGCGGATCCCAGATGTGGAGGACCATGTACCTTCCCTGTTGGACCTTCTGCTGACCTCTCATCCGGACGGATATCAGGTCTCCGTCGATGCCCCTCTGGGCTACTCGGACCATTGTCTGACCCGGAGTACGGTGCCACTCACGCACCAATTGCAGTTGCGATCTGCAGCTTGCCGCCGTGTTTGGCACCATAGGTCGGCCGATTGGGACGGTTTTATTGCATCCTACCCTTGGGGGCGGGTTTGCTTCTCGCCGGAAGATCCCAGCGTTGTTGAGGATTCTGTTGCTGATGTAGTACTTCAGGGTGGACGACTCACTGGCCCATGACGCAAAGGAGAAAGCCGATCTGCTAGGCTCTCTTTTTGTTTCCAACTCGACTCTAGATAACTGGGGGAACACACCGCCGACCATCCCGCAGTGTGAATGCTCCATGCAGAAAGTGCTGTCTACACAGCGCTCGGTGCGTAAAGCACTCATCTCCCTGGACGTCAACAAGTCGAGTGGGCCTGATGGAGTCCCGTCCCGTCCCGTTTTAACGCGTCTTTTTCGGTACTCCTACTCCCTAGGCGTAGTCTCGAACTCATGGAAGACAGCTTTGGTGCATCCGATCCCTAAAAAAGGAGACCGCTCAGATTCGTCTAACTACAGGCCTATCGCTATCACCTCCTTGTTCTAAAAAAAATGAAAACCATTATTAACAGCCAGCTTATGCGGTACCTTGAGGATCACCAGCTGATTAGTGACCGCCAGTACGGTTTCACTCAGCTGGTGATCTAGGTTACCTATCTGATAGATAGGCGGAGGCAGTGGAGTCCAAGGGGGAGGCGTTGGCCGTTAGTTTGGACATAGCGAAGGCTTTCGATCGGGTTTGGCACAAAGCCCTTCTTTCGAAGCTGCCTTCCTATGGGCTACCCGAGAAATTGTGCAATTGGATCGCCAGTTTTCTGGCAGATCGGAGCATCAAGGTCGTAGTAGACGGTGCATGCTCCGATTACAAGCCCATTAACGCTAGTGTTCCACAAGGCTGCGTGCTATCACCAACGCTATTTCTTCTGCATATCAATGATATGTGGCAAACCAGTAACATTCATTGCTATGCAGATGACAGCTCTGGTGATGGTCTATACACCGGCCGTGCTAATATTTCTTGAGAAAACGTCGCCGAGTACCGGAACAAACTTGTGTCTGAAGTCCAGATTTTGTTGAACAAAGTCTTAGACTGGGGGCGACTAAATCTAGTCCAGTTCGATCCCCAGAAGACACAAGTTTGCGCCTTTAACGCTAAAAAGAACCCCTTTATCGTATCTTCTCAGTTTCAAGGCACTCACTCCCCTTGTTGCCTCAGCCAGTATCGGAATCCTCGGTGTCGACATATCGAGTGACGTGCAGTTTTGTGGTCACTTGGAAGAGAAGGCCAAATTGGCCTCTAAAATGCTTGGGGTGCTCAGCAGAGCGGGACAGTATTTCATGCCGGCACACCGCCTGCAACTTTACAAGGCGCAGGTTTGGCCTCACATGGAATGCTGTTCCCATCTCTGGGCAGGGGCTCTCCCAGAGCCAGCTCCTTCCACTTGACCGTATCCAGCGCAGAGCGGTTCAAATCGTCGACGACCGAGTTCTTTCTGATCGGCTTGACTAACTGGCACTGCGTAGAGATGTTTTGTGGTCACTTGGAAGAGAAGGCCAAATTGGCCTCTAAAAAGCTTGGCGTGCTCAGCAGAGCGGGACAGTATTTCATGCCGGCACACCGCTTGCAACTTTTACAAGGCGCAGGTTCGGCCTCACATGGAATACTGTTCCCATCTCTATATTGCTGACTAAGGCGTATCGATCCACCAGCACGGCGGCCTTACCAGTGCTGGCTGGCGTTCTCCCTTCTGACCTGGAGGTCATCCGTGCTGGTAGGATGGGTATAGCACGTTTGACTGCGCCCAAAGAGGAGTTGAGCAGACGGAAGCGCGAAATTTGGACTGAGGTGATCGGTGTTTGGCAGGATCGCTGGACGAATGAATCAAAAGGACGCGAGCTCTGTAGGTTCTTCCCGGAAATGGCGTTGCGACTCAGGTATACCTGGGTCTCACCGGACTAGCAAACCTCTCAGATTCTCACCGGACATGGATGCTTTCGGAAGAGACTGAGTGAAATGCGACTGTGTGAAACAAGTATGTATGGGTGTGGTGCGATAGAAGAGGACGTTCACCATGTTCTATGGGAATGTCCTCTGTATGACGACCTAAGAGCGAAAATGATGGATGGATTAGTTCGTACGGTGCAAGGACCGATTTACTACTCGGATCTCGTCAGCTGGGTAGGGAACTTCGGCCTGCTGCGCTAGTTTGCGCACAGGTGGCATGACCAAAGAATAATGGAAGACAGAATACTGGTAGATAGGCCTGACGACGTAGGCGTAATAGTGCCGTCAGCCCCAGAGGGGGGAGAATGACAAACTGGGACAAGGAGTAGATTAAATAACTTGTAGAGTGTCAAGAAAGTGCACGCGGGAAAGAGCCCTGAGCAAGTACCGCGTGCATCTCTCGTGATTCGGCCCGTATAACCACAAGGTTGGTGGGGCCATGGGAGGTGGTGGGTTGTTCCCATCCCTGGGCAGGGGCTTCCCAGTGCCAGCTCCTTCCACTTGACCGTATCCAGCGCAGAGCGGTTCGAATCGTCAACGACCGAGTTCTTTCCGATCGGCTTGACTCACTGGCCCTGCGTAGAGATGTTGCATCTCTTTGCGTATTTTATCGCATCTATCACGGGGAGTGCTCTGAAGAATTGTTCGGACTAATTCCAGCCGCTCAATTTCACCATCGCACATCGCGACATAACTCGCGATACCATCCATATCATTTGGACGATTGACTGATGATGACTGAACCTGCGCCTTGTAAAGTTGCAAGCGATGTGCCTGCATGAAATACTGCCCCGCTCTGCCGCACAAACCGAGCTTTTTAAATACTAATTTAGCCTTCCTTTCAAGTGACCGTGGAACGTCATTCGAAATGTCGAAGGGGTTCTTTTTACCTGTGAATGGGCATACCTCTGTTTTCTGAGGATTAAACTGGACTAGATTTAGCTGTTGTCAATCTGACACTTTGTTTCACAAAGACTAGATTTCAGATACAAAAGAATGTTACTGGTTTTAAACATATCATTGATATGCATAAGAAACAGCGTACGTGATAGCACGCAACCTTGTGGAACACAAGTATGAAAAGGCTTGTAGACGGGGCATGCACCGTATAAAATGAGCTTTATGCTTCGATCTGCAAGAAAACTGGTGATCCCGTTGTACAATTTCTCGGGAAACCTATAGAAAGGGGACCTTCGAAAGAAGCGCTTTGTGCCAAACCAGATCGAAGGCCTTCGCTAAGCCCAAACTAACAGCCAATGCCTCCACCTTGTACTCTACTCATCTATGAGGCAGGTAAATTAGAAGATCACCAGCTGAGTGACCCGAATTAAAAAAGTTAAAATTAAACGCAACAAAATCCGTACCAGGGGCGTAGCTACCGCCGTATCAGCCGTGTCAATGATACGGGGCCCCCGGGCTACAGAGGCCCCGAACGTATGTAAGCAACAATTCTAAGGACTTCTATGGGACAGCATGTTGGTTTGAATTGTTTGGCTAGCTTAGTTCCTAGAAATATTAATTGTAACTAATAACTTATAATCAATATATAATTATTTTAATGCAATGCGAGAGTTTTTGTTCCTTTTGTAAAAAATCTTTACCCTTCATTTGGGCCCCCCCGACAAATTTTGATACAGGGCCCCTCTAAGACACGCTACTCCACTGATCCGTACATTAGTTTTATTCCATGTGTAGTATTCGCTTAAATATAAATAATCATTATGGATCAATTATTTTGGAGAACAAGAAGGTATGAGGGCGATAGCCCTGTAGTTGACGTCCAGTGAGAGGAGTGCTTTGCGCACTGAACGCTTTGTAATACGCAAATCCGGCGTGGAACACTCGCATCGCAATAAGGTCGGCGGCCCGTCATCGAGAGTCGAGTTGAATGCAAAAAGAGAGCCTTGGCGAGAGATTTGATTGCATGAGTTCCCGAAGGAAGGCGAACTAGTTTCTCGCCAATTTTGCCGACGTTCTCTGATTTTTTTGCCAATGACTTTTAAAGGACCTGAAGCTAGGGGCGTAGCTACCGTAGGGCTACGCGTGGCAGTGCCCCGGGCCCCCAAGCTCAAGGGGCCTTTCTGCGTGCATGACTCCATGAACGACGTTCGTTAAATAGTTAATTAAAATCCTAGTTGGATAAACAATTCTAAAATTTAAACTTCTTGGCTGACCAACAAAGCTGGATCAAGAACATAAACATAATATTGTTAAAATAAAATTGTCTACTTTATATATGGTCTACCTATGTTATTTACTGTGATCTACTTTGTCATTGTTTATTTTTTATTAGATTTCGCCCTCGACTCCGTCCGCCTGGTATGGACCAACATTAAAAACTATTACACGAAAATAGATGTAATGTATTTCCTACTTGTCTCTGCTCTGACCGTTTGCAAAATTTAATCAAAATTCATCCAGTAGTTTTTTCTATCAATTTTTTTTATAGGATAGGGTGACAAACGAGCACACAGTCCACCTGTTGGTAAGTCGTTGCTGTGGCCCATAGACATCTACATCTATCCTCGTTTGCGAAACAAAATGCAGATGCGTTGTCACCCGTGAGGACTAAGATGGAATACCTCTTTTCCAGTAAAAAGGGTCTCCGGTTCTCTACACTCACTATACGAAACACAGCACTGTTAAGCTGCTATTTTACGCAGGTATTCTGTGAGAGCGTGGTCCTTCCCCGGTCGAGCCGAACCATTCGTGCTACAACTATACTACTAATATATCTGCAGCATGGCTCTACCACGTAAAAACAAATAAACAAATAAACTTTCAATATTTATAATATTATTAGCAAAGGCGATTAAATAAATTATCTGATGCGTTACACCTAATACTGAGTAGTAGTTCCCCGAGGCCATTGGTTACATGCTTACATGTTAGCTATGCCTAGTGACAAAGACTTTTTAACAAATTTTTCTGTTTGCGTGCCGCGACGTCTATGCGTCATTCCAGGCCACAGGCCCGGTAGCACTCCTGCTTATAGCGTGATGCCATTTCACCGGAGTGACCGAACCATGGCTGGAATCCGCCTCCGATGGGCACTACAGAAGATCGAATAAAAAGTTGCATTCTCTGAAGTACTCCATCAGCAACAGAATCACCGGCAATGTTGGTATCGTCGGGAGAGAAGCAAACCTGTCCCAGTCGGCCGACTTATAGTGCTGTATACAGTGGCAGCCTCACAATGCAGCCGCGATGGGAGCATGAGTGCTATCATACTCCGGATCAGACAATGATTCGAGGAGTCATGAGAGGCCTTCACGGAGACCTGATATCCATTTGGATGAGAGGACGGCGGAAGATCCAATAGAGAAGTTGTATGATCCTCTACATCTGGAATCCGCGTAGGTAAATTAACCAGTTGTGTCAGACCATATGCTAAGGCAAAATCATGAACAGATCCCTTCGCATGATCGGTTAAACGTGAATTGAGTCATTTAGCGTGGTGAGCGTTGCAATCGCTAAGGATCACGATCTCTAAGAATCTGTTGGTAGGGAGTCTGTAGTAATTTGGATGTGGTCGATGAGTCGGTGCGTGTTGGCATTACGGCAAGTCTGCCAAGGCGTCGAGAACAGATATTTTCTCAGACGTATACGTAAACTCCAGCCAAAAGTACAAAGAAGTGTTTTCTTTTTATGGAAGAGGTATACGTGGTAGAGCCGTGCTGCAGCTATGTTAGTTGTATAGTTGTAGCACGAATGGTTTGGCTCGACTGGGGAAGGACCACGCTCTCACAGGATACCAGCGTAAAATAGCAGCTTAACACGCTGTGTTTCGTATGGTGAGTGTAGAGAACCAGAGACCCTTTTTTATTGGAAAAGAGGGATTTGATCTTAGTCCTCACGGGTGACAACGCATTTGTCTTTTGTTTCTTTATTGAGGATAGATGTAGATGTGTATGGGTTACAGCAACCACTTACCATCAGTTGGACTTTGTACTCGTTTGTCACTTACCACTTACCTTCAAGTGAGCCGCATGCGATGAGTAATCAGGGAAATTGCAGGTACGTTGTCAGCTTTTTAAAAAAGAGTGTGCTCGTTTCTTCAAGGTCTCTAAGTCGTATCGGTCTGGAAAAATCGCCGGTGGTAAACGATTTCACAAAGAAGTCTTGCGTGGACGAAAACTCCTAGTAAATCGCACAGTTATGGTTGACCACCAAAGATCCAGATGGTGTGGATGGTACCGTGAGTTTTGTCCTGATGTGCTTTGGTGGAATTTGGTAGCTGGAATTAATCCGAAGGATTTGTCGAAATGCTCCCTGTGGAAAATGCAAAGGAATGCAACATCTCTTCGCAGCGCCAGTAAATCGAGCCGATCAGAAAGATGTCGACGATTCGCGCCACTCTTCGCTGAATACGGTCAAGTGGAAGGAACTGGCACAGAGGTGCCTTAGTCCAGAAATGAGAACAGTACGCCATGTGAAGGCGAACTTGGATCTTGTAAAGTTGCAAGCGGTTTGTCAGCATGAAATACTGTTATGCTCTGCTGAGCGCGCCAAGATTTTGAGGATTCGAATAATGTCTGACGCAGCATGGAGAGTGCCCTGAAATTGGTTTTTCGGGTAGGTGTTTTTATTTAATTTATTATAATAAATTGAGGAGTAACAACAAAGGGGTTATTTTTAGCGGTAAACACGCAAACCTGCGTCTTCTAAAGTTTAAACTGGACTAGAGTCGTCCCCAATCCGAGATTTGATTTATTAAAGACTCGACTTCAGACAAGTTTTATACCGATACTGGAGGACGTATTCCCGAGAAATATTAACACGGCCGCTGTAAAAAGCATCACCAGTGTTATAACCAGTAACAGCAACATACAATTGATACACAGAAGAAACAGCGTAGGTGACAGCACGCAGCCTTGTGGAACACTAGCATAAACAGGCTCGTAGTCAGAGTATGCACCGTCTACTACGACGTTGACGCTCCGATCTGATGAAAACTGATGATCCAAATGAAAAATTTTCGGGAAGCTCATAGGAAGAAAACATTTAAAGAAGCGCTTTGTGCCAAAACCCATCGAAAAAAAGGCCTTCACTATTTTTAAAGCAACGACCAATGCTTCCCTCTTGGACTTTACTGCTTCAGCTTGTATGAGTTAGGTGAATTAGAAGACTAGGACTAGCTGATTAGTGACGGCCAATGCGATGGTCCTTTCAATACAAAGGTCGACAAAAACCTTTTTCTTTCTGCGTTTCTGTTTTAATACTTAAATTCTGATGCTGGGCCTCGAAAAACACCAAAATATTCTTTCTTAGTTTTTAAAGTTGCTTTTGTTTGTTTTACGTCGATAAGTAAGTTAAGCAGCAGGTACTTTGATCAAAACGATAGCAAATTGCTTAATACTTGCGTAGGGCACGGTAGTGAGTGTTTACTTGTATGTCACGGGTGTAACAACCCTTTTTTTGCGTATTATACTGAGTTAGGAAAATGACGTCAAGTTAGTGTAAACAAGATGTTGATACATTCTGTTTTATTTGCGGTGAATTTACTAAAGTAAAGCAAAAAAAAATTCTTAGACAACAAATTCAAAGCTCTGTTAAGCTTATGAAGCCTATTTTAACTTTGTTTTATTTCGGAATCAAGATTTAAAAATGGGTGATATCTAAAAAAATACTCTAAAAGGTAAGAAACTAACAATTAAAATTTAAATAAAAAAATAAATTTTATATTTTTGGAACTTGAATATTCAATAAATGTTATTATTAAACGGAAAAATTATCAGAATTAACCCCAATTCATCGCAATTCTCACTTTTTAAATTTACAATATTTTCGAAATATTCGCAATTTTTCAACAGTTCCAAAATATCAGTATGTATAACAAGATGGGAACATAGTGTCAAGTGGGAATCAGTCGTAGAGCCTAAAAATATATTGATGCCACTGTTGCGTATAAAATTAGGCCATATGAAATTATTTGTGAAAGCTCTAGATCATAATTCTGAAACTTTCGAATATTTAAAGGGATTTTGTCCCAAATTATGTAAAGCCAAAGTAAAAACGGGTATTTTCCTCGGACCACAAATAAAAAAATAAAGAACAGTGATGAATTAAAACAATTACTTAATACTAATGAAAAATAAAGCCTGGAACAGTCTTAAAAGAAGTAGTAAATGGTTTTCTCGGAAACAACACAGCTGACAATTATCAAGAGTTGATTGAAACTATGCTTAAAAAGCTTTAAAGTTATGGGCTGCAGAATATCCCACAAACTTCATATCCTACATATTCACGTGAACAAATTTAAAGTTAATACGGGAGCCGTGGTAGCTCAGGTGGCAGGCAACCCGGGTGCGATCCCCGCCGGCACCAATGAAACTGTTAACTGCAATTTTTAAGTGCTGATTTACCACGTGCTCGGTGGTGAAGGAAAACATCGTGAGTAAACATCAGACATGCATGTTGTTGTTGAAATAAGAAAAAAAATATTTCGATGACATGTGAAGTTCGCCAACATGCAACGCCAACGCATTGGAGCAGCGCGGCGGACATTTCCTTGCCCTAAAACCTCAGAAATGAGAGGAGGCCTGTGCCCAACAGTGGGACGTATATAGGCTGTAACTTTAACTTTTTTTTATGGGAGCCTATTTAGAGGAACAAGGAGAGCGTTTTCACCAAGTTGTGATGGACTTAAATGACGTTACCAAGGACAGTACAACGAAAATATGATGGGAGATTACATTTGGGGTTTAATACGAGAACGTTCATACAAACATGAGCATATCACTAAAAGAATTGTATTTGAACTTGATTTTTTATTATTTTACATTTTTTTACGCTATTACTAATCATTATTATGAATTAAAAAAATCAGCCATTTTCTTAAAATTCGAAAAATTCCTCTGGTTTCTACAAAAGAAAATTTTGATTAAATATTTTATTTTTCCCTTTATTTATGTATTAAAAGAATCCCAAATTTGATACTCAAAAGTCAGACCCAAAAATCGTGTCGACCGGTGTTATTATTATTTCTTCCATTATTTTGGCGAACAAGGAGGCGATGGTGATAAGCCTGTTGTTGGATGGGTCTGAGCGTTCGCCGTTTTAGAGATCGGGTCGACGAAAGCTGATTTACCTAAGTACCTAAGTAATAGGTAATAGCCGGAAAGACGCGTTAGGAACGGTGCTTACTGCAGAGCTCCCGTCTTCAGCACAGTAGGAGGGACTCCATCAGGCCCACTTGACCAAGGAGAGGAATGCTTTGTACACTAAGCGCTATGTAAACCGCACATCCAGTGTGAAGCAATGACACCGCGGAACGGTCAGCGGTGTGTACTCCTCATCACCGAGAGTCGAGTTGAACTCAAAAAGAGTCTTAACTTAAGGTCGATTTTCTTCTTTGCGGTTCTCCCTGTGCTTCCTGGCTGACAGAAGTACACTTGGACAGCTTTGGCAAAACACCTTTATAAAATTGGAGGTGGAGGGGAGAGTTTGAGCAGATTAAAATCATGGAAAGAAAGACGAGAAGTACCAAAAATAATTCAAAGTCTTATTTTTACAATCTATTTGTTCTGTACTAAAAATAAAGAAAGAGGAACAAGTAAAATACTTGCGGCACTTACTCTATTATTTATTGACAATATTATGTATACCAAATTTTAATCTGTACGTAAGTGTTGCTTACAAGCACAGCGCTCCCTAGAACCTTGCGCCGTAGGCTCCAGCCTAGTTAGCCTATGGGTAAAACAGGCCGTGGTCATGTGTTATAAGGATACCATCTCCGCAATGTTCTAAGAATATAAATAGTTGAGGTGGCACGTTGTTGCCACTGTCTAGGTGCGAGTTGTAGACAAAAAGTGATGCTAACATGTGATTTCTTGTGAGATTTCGCTGCTTTTTTCTGCTTCTGCTAGAATATCGATTTAGGTACACCAAATTCCGGCAGAAGATGTCTCATTTCAGATTGGTTCTGCATATCAATATAGATATGGATATGCTAAGGAATAATGTAAGTGAGCTGATTTTGCTTGTTGTGGTAACCTACGATACATAAATCAAAATACAACAAGAAGGACAACGCATGTTACTATGACCATATTGACCACTAGATAGTCCAGTGTCGTGTTCTGTGGCTGTACTTTTTATCATCAGCCAGTTTACCTGTAATAAAATTTAAAAACGAAATACCTGCGAACTACATATACACACTCGTTATTCTGCAACAGGAAAGAAACGGTTAAATCATATCAACAAAATGAAATTCTTTATGTCCCGACAATTCAATGATTTATTCGAACCAGGGACTATAACACAATTTACCTTTATTATTTGATTTACCTCTTCAATTTATGCTCGCAAAAAAAGAAATCGAAAGTTTTCTAGTTGGAAGGCGTTATATTTGATGCTGTTTTGATAATAAAATGAAATCATTTTATAAGTATATTATAATGGTTGTAGGAATAATGGGTCGGCTCGACCGGGGAAGGACTACGCTCTTACAGAACACTAGCGTAAAATAGCAGCTTTATGCTGCTGTATTCCATACGGGACAACGCAACTGCATTTTGATTATTATTAATCGATATCGAGAATATATTATGTAGATATTTTGGGCCACAACATTCTTGGGCCGCGACGCTTGCCGTCGGGTGGACTGTGTGCTCGTTTGTCATTATTATTGTATTAAAAATATATAATAACACGTAGAATTGCATTCCTCATGACGCGAAGCGTTATTAGGTAGTGCTTTACTTTCGACACGTCAAGGTCAAGAAATTTTGTGTTGTTAAAATACCGCTATCATAAGCATATTGCACTGGCGAGGAAGCCATGGGTTCAGGAAATGGAGCACTTGAAACACCAAGATTCCTGTTAGGTTTATATGTGAGTGCTTATCGTGGAACTTTCTGTATGTGATAGGACAGAATTTTTGCCCAGGAGTTGGTCTAGGAATGTACCACCCTCTTACCTATTTCGAAGAAACGATGAAATCATTGTTTCGATGGTGACGTGAACCACAATATAATATGTCTGCTAAGGCGCCTTGAGACACCATCGTCATCGACGCATTATACCTACGATAATATGAGCAGTTGTATATTAAGGAAACACTGTAATCAATCCATCTTACATTTTCCAAAAAATCATTTTATATTGCTACTTTGAAAAAAAAAAGCGGATTGAAAGAAATTTTACGTGGACGTCCAGATGTTTGTTTTGTATGAGGTCATGATAACTCCCGAAAAAATTGACGTATCGAGACCGGGCTTTTTTTATTAGATTCAGAACTGGTTCCCTATTTCATATCAATAGCCTTGTACGCGTAGTTTATTAATAAAATAATACTCAATATTTATAAGCTTTATTGCTATTAAAAATTTAAAAGCGCTTTCACATTTTTAGCGCTTGATAGACAAAGGACAAATGTACCATACAATCTATATCGATTTTATACTTTGTGTAATCGATTTATTTTGGTAAACATTATGTTTTTCATTACAATAAAATGAAACGCTTATGAGGCTTGCACTTTTGGATTTTTCAAAATATTATTGTTTATTATTTTGATAAATCTAATTACTAAAGACGGCTCGACAGCGCGGTAGCTAAACTTATGGCAACAAATAATTGTTTTGGGCTCTGGATGTTTGTCCTTGTGCAAATAATGAATGTAAGATACAAGAAAAAATCTTTGCATAAGGGTCATCGTCATCATTATTACAGCCCCTCCCAAGTCACAATGCTACAAAATCCGGTCATGACCCACCTCCAACTTGTGTCTTCCTCCGCTAGTGATTCTCCACTTATCGTACCGTACGTACGAAGCAGCCACTTGAGATCTTTCTTCCCCATAGGTTGTCGGTTTTAAAAACTAGGTATATGAGCGGCCCATTGCCACAACTTACTGGTACCTACTTTTTTTTGTCAGTTACTCTGGTTCTACTGCGGACAGTTCCATTACAAATTCAATCACAAACAGAAACTCTGAGCATAGCCCTCCTCATGGCTCGCATATCACACCTTTACTTTCTCCATACGTCCTGCAGTAAAAAAAAAACTCTGTCTCAGTTTTATATTCCGTCACTCACGCATTGGTAGTACACTTAACCGTTTTTAACCGTGTAGTGGCGGTGTAAGAATTCCACTATCCTTTATCCTCCGGTGTTTCAATACTTACGTAGGCTGCAATCCAACTCAAAAAAAAAAAAAAACAAAAACAAAACCACGGTTGAGGTATGAGGCAATTTATGGCAGAGGCCTATTACGACTTTTATGTAATTTAATGATGCTTTATTGTAATGGATGGATAGATAAACATGATGTACATAAATTGGTTTGATAAAAATATTATCTCTTTTATTTAGAAACTTAGTTCTCAAAAAACCTCAAAATACAAAAGATGAAATTTAAGTTACAGCCTATTTATATCACAAGCCTCCCCCCGTTTCTGAGAGGGTTGGAGTGCTTCGTAGCAACTACTAATGACTCTAACCCTATTAAATATGGTACCCTGGTAATATATTTAGTTTTTCGATTGCAGCTTTCCTCGCGATGTTTTCCAACACCGCCTAGCTTGTGGTAAAATAAGCACTCAAAATTGCAATTAACGATTTAAATGGTGAGTTTGGAACCCGGGTTACTGGCGTGCAGTGAAATTTACTAACTTTGCTACCATAGGCTCTTTAAATCAGATGTACTGTAAGTTCGATTGTCATTTTAGTTTTATAAGATAAAGCTACTCGAGTAGAGCATAATATACAACGATGGACGAAATTACACTCATCATCATCATCATCATCATCATTACAGCCCTTCACAAGTCCACTGAACATAGGCCTCCCCCAAGGAATGCCACAAAGCACAGCCCTGAGCCACCTGCATCCATCGACTTCCTGCATGTCTTACCAGGGTATCACTCCATCTAGTAGGTGGACGCCTTACACTTCGCCTATCGGTAAGAGGCTGAGTACTCGAAAACCTTTTTCCCCATCCCTTGTTGGTTTTTTGAGCTATATGGTCGGCCCATTGCCACTTCAAGTTGAAGGAAGTTGGAGTTACCTAGTTGGAATATTTGTCCGAGGTGCTTAGTGCTCCCAACAACTAGCGACATAGGTGTGACATGGACTTTAAACATGATCTTTGTTTTGTTCATGTTCATCTTAAGACCTATCCGTTGGGAGACAAAACTTTGAAGCGTCAGTAGCCTAATGGCAGGGCGCGGAACGCGAACTCGAAAGGTCGTGGGTTCGAATCCGCCATTCGACTACTGTCGTGAACCACTTCTAACACAAGCATTAAGCTTACCAGAAGTGGTTAAAGGGAATATTAGTAAGGTTTAATAGCATTATTAGTATTTAAAAAAAAGACACTATTAAGGTCATTGAGCATATAGTTCTTAGGTCCTCCAGCGATTCTGCCATAAGGACTATATCGTCGGCAAATCGAAGTTGAGTGATGTACTCGCCATTGATGTTGATACCGTATCCTTTCCAGTCCAGTAGCTTAAACACGTCTTGCAAATGCAGCAGTGAAGAGTTTCGGGGATATAACGTCATATCTTACACCTCTCTACAGTTGGATACGTCTCGTACTCTGATTCTGTACTCGGATAGCCATAGTAGCCCTAGTGGACAAACACTTCAGCACTTCGAATTACCGACAGTTAACTTGGCACCGCTGAAGGGACTGAGGCATCGCCCATATTTCGACGGAATTAAAGGCTTTCTCATAATGCACATACGCAAGACACTTTGTCTTTGATTGCAGATTGTACTCTTCAGTCTTCTGTACTATTTGCCGAAGAGTATCTGTGGTCTATGGTACTAAAGCCTTTTCGGAAACCGGCTTGTTCGGGAGGCTGGAAGTCGTTAAGTCTGCGTGTGAGACGATTAGTAATGACTCTCGAAAACAGCACGTAGTCGCAGCTCAGAAGGGAAATCGGTCTGTAGTTCTTCAAGAGAGCGTTGTCGCCTTTATTGAAGAACAAGACTACCACACTTCTGTTCCGTGCCTCAGGAGTAGTCCTACCATGGAGGACAGAATTAAAGAGCTTCTAAAGGACTTCAAATACCGGTTTTCCACTCGCTTTCAAAAGCTCCGCTGTAATTACATCCTCGCCTGGGCCCTTGCCGTTTTTGCGGTGCTTTAGAGCCATTCTAATCTCGCTCAGACTGACGTCCAGGATATCATCGGAATTGTGTCGGATAAGACTTGCTCTTGGATCGTTACTCACATTTGCGTGTGACTCCAACGATAACGTGTACAGCTGCCCATAGAACCTCTCAATCTCACTCAAAATCTCAGGTGTCCCGGAAACGATGCTGCTTTCAGCTTTGATAGTTGGCCCTTTCTGACAGCCATATCTGTGGCAAAGACTTTGGACCCTTGGTTTCGCTCGATCGCTTCTTCAATACAAGCTGTATTGAAGTTGCGTAAGTCCCGCCGCATGTATTTGGAGATATCTCCGTTCAGTTGCCTGTGTGCTGTCAGATCTGTTGAAGACTGCTGCTTCATTTCCAGTCTAACAGACATGAGATTAAGAGTGTGTTCGGAGAGTTTTTGTGTTCTTTTGCGGCGGGTCTTTTAGAACTTAGCTCCGACCACTCATTTAATAATAAACTAGTAATCATGGTCATTTTACGGTAATTATGATATGCCTGATGTATCTCTGTCAGTACAAGTTCCTGCAATAAACATTGAAATCAATTCTAGTCAAAACGAGTCCCCGCTTTGTCGTGGCGGCGGGGAGGGGATAAGATTAGTAGCAGTGGCTTGGTCACCAACAGTTAACAAAGAGGAACCCGCATGGCACGTGCAAGTGAAGGGTGCTCCGAGTGGCCTTTTCGAGACCATTCTTGGACATGTGTTGGTGAACTGCGGCAGAAGGGTTGTTACCATACCCTAACCGCGTTAGCTGAGTTGTGGGGGAAGAGATGTGTTGGTTGGTTTTACCTTAAATTTGAATTCGTGATTATGTGAAACTGATCTGTCTCTATCGTTTCAGTTCTTCAGCATGCGTAAACCAATAAATGCTCGATACGAATAGTAACATTATTATACTGTAGCGTACGTGCTTAATCGTCTAGAAACATGCGACTGTTTTATTAAACAAGAGAGTATTTCTATTTTTAGTACTTACCTACAAATTACAACTTTTTTATTTACGTCTGACTAATAAAACCTGCAATCCACAGGTAAAAGCCGCCATGGAACGGAAGCCTAATTAATATGCGAGAACTGCTATACTTAGATTGTTACATAAGTGGTACGCTGAAACTGACGTGCAAAATTATTCTTAGCTTAACTTTAGGTTTACTTATATATATATATATATATATATATAAGTACAACGCGGGGGATAGTTACAATAATCTCGATGCCCCATTGGTTCGTTATTTTCAATTACAAATATGGTTACCAACCATACTGTTAAATTACAGTATCATTCTGTATTACGCTCATTAATACAGTAGACTGTTCCAATAAAAAAAGTGTACTTACTATATATTTTTCCGCGAGCCATAAAATTCCAAATAGAGCTTCTATTAATTTAATAAAGAATTAGGTTCTCATTTATTTTAAATTCGATTTAAATTATGTTAGACTTACAAATATTACCTATAAAAATCTTTTTTGCAAGAATCTCCAAAAATATGTTTTTCACAGATATCAAAAATACTGTTTATTTTAGCTCTTCAACCTAAAAACACTTTATTTCTCGTATAAATGTTGGCAACCATAGTTACAAATGATCACACACTCAACTTAATGGTAAATAGATGCAATGGCCTATAGGTCACTTACATTACTCAACGATTAATAAACAAAATGATGATGCTATGTTATTCCCAAGGACTGTGATGGAATGCCTCGTAACCATTGCTAGGTAAAATATCTTTCTTTTAATTAAATTTATTTGTACCCTGTGTGTAATAACTGTTTTGAAATCGATTGTACCAGAGATCGAATTGGAAAAAAACAAATCATAATATTTCGAAGCAAGCTCGTAAACCTACATTGATGTTGTGGCGCGTATTCGCACCAGCTCCACTCTTTCAAAGTGACGTTTTGAATTTATCTTAAGAATATAATAATAACAAGTCAAAAAAGCTGGCGTGAACATGACATAAATCAACTGAGGCTAAGACAAACACGTTTAAATGGATTATCTTTTGCGTATTACATTTTTTCGCGGGACGAATAGGTAAGACTCGAAACTGACAGCTCATTCATTTTTAACTCCGCCCTCGCTGCCACTTTGGAGACGACAATTTGGATAAATGGAACACATTCGCAGGCGTCTGTTTAAATTATTCAGACGCCAGGCTCCGCTTCTTCATGACAAGAAGGGAATGGCAAAATAAAGCGGAATATTTAGAGAGTGATCACGTATCTAGGCTGAGCCTACGGACAAGAAGTAGCTCTATGGAGGATATATATCCGACATGTGTTCTTTAGAATGACATTTCTATTCTCATTGTAAGACAAAATCTTTGTGGAGCAACGTTATTAAGTAAGTATATCTCTTGCTTGTATACTGACAGCTATGAAAAGTTAATCTGTTCTGTCTATGAAAACTGTCTGCCTTCATCCTTTTGAAAGCGATGTTTCATGTAGTCAGTTTGACTACAATGAACAATTAAGATAATAGATGATATTATTTTCTATAAACATTAGTTAGGATTTTAATTTTACTATTTATTTGTTTAACTTTCTCTGTTTGATGTCATCTGAGCCTGTGACAACAATATTGACTTATATATTGGATAACTACGAATTTTTGGTCAATAATTCTTCTTCTAAAGTGCTATGTTAGAAAATATGGTATGAATTTTATTGACCCTTTTAGTATCGTAAGAGTTTGAGGAGAAAAGGATAGAAGAAAAGTCTCTCGATTTACTCTAGATTTAAAATAGCTAGACCGGTGAGGAAAATCAGCGTCAACTGTCAGCAGCGATAAGTTGTTATTTTCGTGGGATTTGGTACGAGGGCGACACTGTATGTTTTTAGAACTGGCCACTTGTAAACGATGTAATAAAAAATAAGTTCAAATTTTGAAAATGGAACTCTTTGCCAATATTATTGTGTATGTATTTTATTAATTTGTCATTTATTTACGATTTGGTGGCAAATTGAAAATTGTTTGCGTCACGTCAGTATGAATTTAACGCGAGAAAATTTTCGTACAATGGTTTTTTATGACATTCGATGTCATTTAAGTCAACAAAAAAGTTATGATAGACATCGATTGGCCTTTCACGATGAAGCTCCATCTCTTTCCCCTATTTAAAACTGGCTTAATGAGTTTAAACGTGGTCGCACTAATTTCACCGATGATCGTTCTACGGCGACGACTGAATATAACATCAGTGTTGTGCGGCGTATGATAGAGATTGACAAAAGAGTGACTTATCAGCAGACTCGGACAAGCTTAGGCATCGGTATGAGTCAAGTGGAGAAAATCCTCCATGAACATTTAGCGGTCAAGAAGCTTTGTGCCCGGTGGATACCTCATACTTTAACAGAGGCCCAAAGACTCTGTCGTGTTGATTGGTGTCGTGAAATGGTTCAAAGACTTAACGGAGGTGACTCAAATGCTGTGTACGACATACTTACGGGTGACTATAGCTGGATTTATTGTTATGATCCTGAAACTAAGAGACAGTCTGCTGTCTGGGTGTTTCCTTCCGAGGAGTTACCAACTAAAGTGAAGAGAGGTCGAAACATGGGAAAAAAGATGGTGACCTCGTTCTGCGGAAGGACAGGTCATTACGCAACAATTGTTTTAGACGGTCGAAAAACAGTTACTGCAGAGTGGTACACTAACAATTGTTTGCCACTTGTCTTGGAAAAAGTTCGGGAGAAACGACCTTGCAGTAGGATCCTCCTTCACCACGGTAACGCCTCGTCGCACACCGCCAAGCAAACAATCGACTACTTGGCGACGTCAGACGTGGAATTACTGGATCACCCGTCCTATAGCCCGGACCTCACAACTTGCGATTTTTATTTATTTCCGAAAATAAAAGAAAAACTTCGAGAAAAACGTTTTATGGACGCCGAGGAATCAGCTGCGTTTCAAAATGCCGTTCTCAGTGGTTCCATCGGATGCAGCGATGTATTGATGTAAATGGACACTATTTTGAAAAGATATAATAAAGCTAATAACTTGATAGTTTGTTCAGTTTTTGATTTTCTAAGAACTTTCAGTGTCACCCTCATATAGTGCACATGTGATGGAGATGTAAGGGAATCTGAGGTGAAGAATTATGACCCTTTGGTCGACTGTCATGACAAAAGGATAATAATTATGAACGATTAAGTACATCAATTGAAGTCAACTGCGAATCGGACCCGCGCATGAAGGGTTCCGTACCATCTTACAATATTTAATATACTAGGTAGGTAAAAACACCTTTCTAGTAGGGGACCCCTTTAATTTTTAATTTATTTTTATTTTTATTATTTGTTATTATAGTGGCAACAGAAATACATATTCTGTGAAAATCTTAACGGTCTACCCAGGGCCGGATTAACCATGCCGGGGCCTTTAGGCAATGCAGTTCTCGGGGCCCCTTTGCAGCCAGCATGAAGTGATGTGAGTAATAGCATCAGCTGCGTCAGCGGACTTATGCTTAACTCCTCAGGAACTTACAATAAAATATTTGTATTTGGGCTCATTGAAATTGTCTTAATGAATAGGTTATAGATAAGTGATGATACACGTCTCATTAGGTATAGTATGTATATGAGATAAGACCGTCTCAAGGTCTCATGATGGAGCAGGAAAGAAAAATAAGACGCGGGTGTTTTAATTTTATTCTTGTTAAATGCAATAAAATATAATAAACGGAAGAAAACAGTTTTGAAACGAGTGTCTAATCACATGAGTAAAGAAACCGTACCGTAGTCTAATTTTTAACTTTATTCTTGTTATATGAAAGGAAAAAGAATGAACGAAAGAAAATAGTTTTGACAAGTAGGTACATAAAGTTTAAATATTAACTTTTTTGGATACAAAATCATTCATAACATCTTAAAAGTTGACCTTTTCCAATACATCATTTTCATTCGCCATTATAGACAATGAATTTGAACGGTTCTGAGACATTGACGAACGACTACAGTTTTTTATTAGTTTTAATTTTGAAAAGTTACGTTCATCCATTGTGTTTGATATCATCAGACTGTATATTTGCAATGCTATCATTACATTCTGGAAAGTTGATTGTACCATATTATCAAAAACTTATTTAAACGATTCCTCGGCAGGTAAAATTTTATCTTTTCCCGTAATCCCCGCATCCTGTAATTGTAAGGTGAAGTACTTGAACTGTACCATCTCGTTTATAAACTCGGGCTAAATGTCCTCGGAATAATGTGCACTAAATTTTGTACAAGCCTCTTTAATCTCATCGTAGGTTTTTTTTCATGAAATCTGTTAGAAATCCAAACAGAAAATTGATTTCCCGGTAAGCTTCTAGTCGCCGCAACAATTCTACATACAGCATGTCTAGTACAGGCAAATATGTTTCAATCTTTAACTTATCTTTTATTCTGATCACAACTTCGATCGTCATAGATCATAAATCGATTCGTCATCGTGATGCCTTTTTCTTTTTCTCACACACTGATTTTCATCACAGTATTCGGTATCAGATTTCCCCTTTGCCTTCATCTCGTAATCGTCAAAAAATTCTCGCTATGATAGCAAGAAATCGAAAAGAGACTTTAAAAGATCAACTGCAGTTTGAGGTTCATAGTTGGGTTTTGTAAAGATATACTGATATCATTGATTCGATCCAGTATGGCAGTCCAAAATATTGCCATTACGGCATGTTCTTTTTTTTCCCTAGTCCTTTAATAGACATCGAACCTCGTGAATCGCTTGCGACGTCTGAGTCTCATCGTCAGTAATAGACTGCAAAGTTTTCTTAAAACTCTTGTGACCTTCTCACAACGCCTTAGTCGCATCGGCTCTTGCACACCACTTTATATCGAATACTTTTTTCAGCTTTAAACCTTTATCGAGATATTTCTGCATAATTGCCTTTATAGTTGCATTATTATCATGGGATTGAATTCGCTTTTTTGAAATTTCGATTGGCTTTGATCTTCAAAAAGAACATATGGAAAACAGTATACTTTTCCAGTAGATGGAGAACACATGAGACACTCTTGTTTAATTTTACCATCACTTATATGTTTCCTAAAAAATATAGATAGAAAAAAATCTTTTACTATCGCGATATTGTCGCCTTGAAGCAGAAAAATCACACTCAAAGTATTGACATTTATTAGGATCTCTAGTACACCAAAAACCTTGTATTACGTTAGTAATATTATGCCATAAGCCAATGTAATTCTGGTATTCTACTACTAGGTCGACTACGTTTTGGTGTAGTAATGAACCTCGATCTCGGCCTCACTTTCCTCTGTACCCGCTAAAGTAAAGTAAAGTGTTGAACAGACTGACCGAGATCAAGAAACAGCTCTTGATCTCGGTCAGTCTGTTCAACACTCGCAAGGAATCTTTACTGGGTCTGCCACCATAGTTTGGCTGGCAGAAGTACTTGGAGAAGGTTGATTTTACGTTAATTGGCGACTAAATCCGAGTTAGAGAAGGTTTTTTATCTTCTTTAATAGTATATCAGGCTTGTCTTATTGTTCAAGCTGCTTTTTACTTATCAAACTTATCTAGTAACGGTGGTTACATCAGTTTAGGTATCTTTTACTTTATCGTCATCTCGCCGATTTTATGAAGGCACTGGCAGTTTTTATAAAAAAAGTCTAGAAATCTTATTCCAATTTGGATGTTTTAAAACACAGATCACAGTAAAACTTTTTAAACAAAATTCACGCTCACTCACAAATTGCTACATAATTAACGTGACCATTTATTATTTTTGTCAAAGCGGGACGTCTCTTGCGGAATTTTGAGTATGAATTTTCAGTTCCTTGTAATTTTACAAGTATGTTACGGACGGTGTGAGGAAGGAAAATTGTTTTTTTTTATAGGATAGGGTGAAAAACTAGCAACAGTCCACCTGATGGTAAGTGGTTGCTGTGGCTCATAGACATTAACATCTATCCTCGTTTGCGAATCAAAATGCAGATGAGTTGTCAGCCGTGCGAACTAAGATGTAATGCCTCTTTTCCAGTAAAAAAGGTCTCCAGTTCTCTACACTCACCATACGAAACACAGCAGCATTAAGCTGCTATTTTACGCTGGTATTCTGTGAAAGCCATGTGGCCATGAATGCCTATACAGGGTATTTTTGAAACGCTCCCGAAAACGAAGACAGACGACAGTACTAACTGACTGACTAGGGGTCAATGTAAGCGCGAACGTCGAATTTGCGCGGCCCGCAGCTAGTGGGCCATAGCAAAATACCTATTAATTTACAACACTTGTCTAACTACAATGATGTTTGGCAATACTTAGAATCAGAAATGCGTTATTTAAATTTTACTATCTACATTCATTCAGGTATACCTCAAAACTTGAAAACGAGACTGTACACCCAGTGCGTGTTGTCAGTGATGACATACGGAACTGAGACGTGGTCCTTCACTGCTGGCCGGATGAGGAAGCTCAAGGTCGCTCAGCGAGCTATGGAGAGGGCTATGCTCGGAGTTTCTCTGCGTAATAAACTCAGAAATGAGGATATCCGCAGTAGAACCAGAGTGACCGACATAGCCCAACGGATTAGTAAGCTGAAGTGGCAATGGGCCGGCCATATAGCTCGAAGAACCGACAACCGATGAGGAAGAAAGGTTCTCGAGTGGCAGCCTCGTACCGGCAGGCGAAGTGTAGGGCGTCCCCCCACTAGATGGAGTGACGACCTGGTAAGATATGCAGGAAGTCGATGGATGCAGGTCTCTCAGGACCATGCTTTGTGGCATTCTTTGGGGGAGGCCTATGTTCAGCAGTGGACTTTTGAAGGGCTGTAATGATGATGATGATGATCTACATTCATTCAAAATTAAAGTATATCCTATAATCTGGGGCGTCTTTCTATAAGCAGTTCGTGTTATTTCCTTGTGGATCTGCATATGGTGGAATTTTCCCAAACCTTCAGCAGTCAAAGGCTTGAACTTTATCAATTTATTATATTATATTTTACCTTGTTAGGATTTAAAAAATCGTATTGGTTTCAGTGATTACTCTGAAGAAATCATAGTTTAATGGGACAGTAACCTTCGGATTCCTAATTGTATATTTTCAGTAAAGATCTGATTATAAAAGTTACATATACTTTTAATGATTGTAATTATATGATCATAATCAATTTACAATCATCCGTTTATATTATTCAAGTATTTTTCAGAAGTCAAAGAACAACGTAACTTTATAACAGGCTTAAGGAATTATATTGTAGTGGGCTTGTTTTTCCGCGTGATATTAAAGAACGTTGAAACAACTGCAAACATTCGTCATTAGTTGATATAATTCACTTGGAGGTACGTTTTTCAACGTCTGGTCTCTATTAATAAATGGTTGTTCAACTTGCAGTTAAAAATATTTGTTTCTACTTTAAATATTTTGTTGTTCTTTTTATAATAGCTTTACTTTTAAAAAATCTGAAGAAGTACAATGCAATGTATCTTAACTTTACGATGTTCTTTAGATCAATTTCAATCGCCGAAAAAAATTTTATACAGGGTTATTTTTCAAAGAGTAGCCAAATTTTAAAACTTAATTTCAAATATATAAATAATGATATACGGTTATTTTAGTTTTTGAAAATACAAATAAATAAGGCTACTATTTTTATTTGAAATTATCCCAAATTGAATGTGATTTATGGGCAACAACGTTTTTGCCTACCGATTGACCCTTAACCTGACAACAAACCATCGGACGCGTCCGTCAGCCGCGGCTGACAGACGCTACTTAGCGGTATGCACGGTAGTCGAGACGGCGTCTTCGGACGCCTCACTTCAGTCATTCTATAAAGGTTTGTCAATGGAGAAACATGACAAGCAGCGACAGCGAGGGTGAATTTATAAAGTTAGCGGCAGCTGCCTTATGTTGTCCTCCAAAAAATAGTGAAAAGGAGTGTTTGGTTCCACGATATTAATGTAAAATGACTCGCCTGGCGTCATTCGTGAGCTAAACAATTACCGCTTGTATTTGCAAAATCTCAGGTTTTAAAGTGAAAATTATTGTTTAACAGACGTAATTAATTATGACTAGGTGCGTACCTAACTATAGTACCTAAATATAACTCACCTCAGAAATAAATCCCACATTAAGAACATTTAACTCGTAGGTAGGATTGAAATGTTTAGCTGTCTAAATGCTGTGTTTTAGAGCAGGTACATACAAACAATTTGTACCTCAATGGAAAGGAAAAAATATATTATTTTTTATAATGATAATCATCTGAATGCAAAGCAATTGAATTAAAAATAGTTACAAATATGTGATTCTGCTAAGTTTAACCTCACTTTTGTAGAGATTGACATTATCGATAATATCTTATCGAAATGTCCTTCACAAACAAACATGTTAAGGACATTTGGATAAGATACCTACTCGTATTAGTACGCATGCATGCAGCGTTATTCAACTTAGTAATATTTTTTTTCAATTTTTTGGTTTCCGTAGCGAAATATTCTTCTAATTGTAAAAAAATATTTTTAATAGATATAGGGTCACAAACGAGCACACCTTCTCATGAAGGTAAGTGGATACTGTGGGAGGTTTTCATAAAATATTGATATTCGACAAAATTGGTTGAAAATAATAAATAGAGAAGAAAATGTTCGACTATATGCAGCAAGTCAATATCGCTTCTTCAACAGATTTGACAGCATACAAGCAACTGAACAGACAGATCTTCAAATACATGCGACGGGACTTACGTAACTTCAATACAGCTTGTATTGAAGAAGCGATCGAGCAGAACCAAGGCCACAAAGTCTTTGCCAGAGATCTGTCTGTCAGAAAGAGCCAACTGTCAAAGCTGAAGACAGAATGTGGCAGCATCGTTTCCGGGGCACCTGAGATTTTGAATGAGATTGAGAGGTTCTACGGGCACCTGTACACGTCATCGTTGGAGCCACACGCAAGTGTGAGTAACGATCCAAGAGCGAGTCTTATCCGACATTATTCCGATAATATCCAGGACGTTAGTCTGAGCGAGATTAGAATGGCTCTCCAGCACCTTAAAAACGGCAAGGCCCCAGGCGAGGATGGAATTACAGCGGAGCTTCTGAAAGCGGGTGGAAAGCCGGTACTTGAAGTCCTTCAGAAGCTCCATGGTGGCATTACACCGGAGGCGTGGAGCAGAAGTGCGGTGGTGTTGTTCTTCAAGAAAGGCGACAACGCTCTCTTGAAGAACTACAGACCGATTTCCCTTCTGAGCCGCGTCTACGTGCTGTTTTCGAGAGTTATTACAAATCGTCTCGCACGCAGACTTGACGACTTCCAGCCTCCCGAACAAGCCGGTTTCCGAAAAGGCTTTAGCATCATAGACCACATACATACCCTTCGGCAAATTGTACAGAAGTCAGAGGAGTACAATTTGCCACTATGTCTGGCGAATGTGGACTATGAGAAAGCCTTTGATTCCGTCGAAATTTGGGCGGTGCTGCAGTCCCTTCAGCGATGCCAAGTTGACTGTCGGTATATCGAAGTGTTGAAGTGCTTGTACAGTAGGGCTACGATGGCTATCCGAATACAGAACCAGAGTACGAAACCTATCCAATTGCAGAGAGGTGTAAGACAGGGTGACGTCATATCCCCGAAACTCTTCACCGCTGCATTGGAAGACGTTTTCAAGCTTCTGGACTGGAAAGGATACGGTATCAACATCAATGGCGAGTACATCACTCACTTTCGATTTGCCGACGATATAGTCCTTATGGCAGAATCGCTGGAGGCCCTAAGCACTATGCTCAATGACCTCAATAGTGCTTCCCAACGGATAGGTCTTAAGATGAACATGGACAAAACAAAGATCATGTTTAATGTCCATGTCACACCTATGCCGGTAGTTGTTGGGAGCACTAAGCTCGAAGTTGTTGACGAGTATGTTTACCTGGGACAAATAGTCCGACTAGGTAAGTCCAACTTCGACCGAGAGGTCAATCGACGGATTCAACTCGGTTGGGCAGCGTTCGGGAAATTACGGCACATCTTCTCGTCAGGTATACCTCAAAACTTGATGACATACGGAACTGAGACGTGGTCCTTCACTGCTGGCCGGATGAGGAAGCTCAAGGTCGCTCAGCGAGCTATGGAGAGGGCTATGCTCGGAGTTTCTCTGCGTGATAAACTCAGAAATGAGGATATCCGTAGTAGAACCAGAGTGACCGACATAGCCCAACGGATTAGTAAGTGGCAATGGGCCGGCCATATAGCTCGAAGAACCGACAACCGATGGGGAAAAAAGGTTCTCGAGTGGCAGCCTCGTACCAGCAGGCGAAGTGTTGGGCGTCCCCCCACTAGATGGAGTGACGACCTGGTGAGATGTGCAGGAAGTCGATGGATGCAGGTGGCTCAGGACCGTGCTTTGTGGCATTCCTTGGGGGAGGCCTATGTTCAGCAGTGGACTTGTGAAGGGCTGTAATGATGATGATGATGCAGCAAGTACTTTAAAGAAAAATGTTTTTGCAATAGAGGTGCACACTGTGTAGTGGCGGTGTAAGAATATCCACTACCCTATATCATTCTGTGGGTGTCGTAAGAGGCGACAGAGGGAACAAATCAGGAGATGGGTTTCAGTAGCTTCCTAATAACGACCAAAAATTTAAAAAACTGCGCTTGCCAACCCGCATGCCGAGCGTGGCAACTATGGCAAATATCCCTCTTATGAGGCAATCTATGGGGCGGCCTATGTTCAGCAATATACTTTAATAGGCTGTAACAGTAACATAGAGGTGCATTAAGGCAAAAACTACAACACATCAAACCATAAACACCTATTAATAAAATTACAAATTGAAACTTATTTTATTATTAGAATGTTATATTTTATTTACTATAGGTACCTGAGTGGCAATAGGTATCTGAATATGTTTCGTAATATTCTAAAAAAATTACATTGTAGTCTTATTTTAATACCTTATTACTGTACATTTCCTATCGCAGTTTGGTTTTAGTTAAGTGAAGTAAAGTAAAGTTGCAGCCTATTTACGTCCCACTGCTGGGCACAGGCCTCCTCTCATTTCTGAGAGGGTTTGGTTTTAGTTGCTAACTTTTAATTTATATAAATACATATCATAACACGCATATCATGTTGAAGAACAGCTTTTCTTTCAGCGACTTTATATTAAAAATTTTTGAAGTTTATGTAAACTAAGCGGTAGGACCACATTTCTGTCTGGGGGGGTCTTCCGGGCAGGTATACCTAGTACAGGCTATAAAGCATTACATCTAAGTCTGTAGAGGTGACAACGATCGTCTTAGTTTGAAGTTAGCTGCAAGTTTCCATGGGCTGCAGTAACCATTTACTATCTTCAGGTGGACTGTAAGTTTGGACACTTCAGTTTTATAAAAAAAAACTTTTAACTAACTAACTAACTTGTCGTGGAACAATCGGTTGGAACGAAGTTCCTTTCGTAGTACATTATTATTGATAAACGAATTATATTATTAACAAATACAAATAAATGAATTACTACGAGTAGCGTCTATTAAAATCATGCGTCATTTAAATAATATTTCTTTCATGGCGAGATAAGAAAAAGTGCGAGGGATATGGATATTATTCCATCTCACTCGCACTACAGAAAAGGGGTCGTGACGGAAAAATCTTACACTTTTTCTCCACGAGCTCCTCCCCCTCAAATTGGTACTGTGCGATAAGGAACTTCGTTCCAAAACATTGTCAGGAAACATGTACATCTGGAGGCTTGTATGTGCGTCGGACTAAATAGTACATAACATAATCCTTTTAAAAATGAGAGGAGCCCTGTACCTATTTTGAGACGTTAGTTAGTCTTTTTTTTTATAGGATAGGGTGACAAACGAGCACACAGTCCACCTGATGGTAAGTGGCCACTGCGACCCATAGACATCTACATCTATCCTCAATAAAGACTCAAGATGCAGATGTGTTGTCACCCGTGAGGACTAAGATGGAATGCCTCTTTGCCAGTAAAAAGGGTCTCCGGTTCTCTACACTCACCATACGAAACACAGCAGCGTTAAGCTGCTATTTTGCGCTGGTTTTCTGTGAGAGCGTGGTCCTTCCCCGGTCGAGCCGACCCATTCGTGCTACAACTATACCACTAATATAGCTGCAGCATGGCTCTACCACGTATGTTACTTTTATTTTAAAAGCGTTTCGTTTCAACATAAAAATAGTTTTAAATAATAACTTAACCCATGCAGTTTATGCTTATGTAACTTCCCCAGCGTGCAGGTCGAAAAACGACATCATTTAAAAGCAAAGCCCATGTTCACTTTTATAATTAGCTTTTGCCCGCGTTTTCGTTTGGGTAGTCGAATGAAACAGTATATTCGTAAGTATGTATTTATATATTATAGAGATCAAGTAGTGAATTGAATTACCTTACAATAGTTTATCTCGTTATCCCAGCTTACCGAGGTAGTAATTACCCAACTATTGTAATCCTGGACAAAGTTTCGACGAAATAGTTTTCTTTCCTCTCGTTTATCTTTCTTAAACACTGGAATTGGCCTGGGATTTGGACGTTAATTAGATTGCCGCTTTGTTGTTTAATAAGGCGGACTGTATTTTTTTCTTTTCGTATATATAAATATCGGTAAGCTATGAAAAGAACTTTTTTGTTTAAAAAAAAACGTGGTCTCCACACTATGATTTTATCTTGTGCCATGAAGGCATCGTACATACATAAAATTGACTAGGACAAACATACAGACCGGAGAGAATAAGTTTTGTGTAGTTCATCGTGTCAATTGTTTCTTCAAGTGCCAACCTCACAATCAAGCGTACGTAAGTACCCTGCTAATTGACGGATGCTTCTTTGATGAAGCTAGCCTAAATGTTACCCAGGGTTATTAAATACGTACATAACGAATTTCATGAAAATCCGTCTGGTAGTTTTATGTTAATCTTAGAATGCACAGAAAGACAGTAAAATTTCATAAACTCACTAATCTGTCTTTAGAACCTTTATATTCCTTTAGAATAAGTATCTACAGATTTTGTATTATTTTTTTTTCATTCTATATCAGCCCTTCACAAGTCCACAGCTGAACATAGGCCTCCACCAAAGAATGCCACAAAACACGGTCCTGAGCAACTTGCATCAACTTACGTCCTGCATGTCTTACCAGGTCGTCACTCTATATAGCGGGGGGACGCCCTACACTTCGCCCGCCGGTACGAGGCCGTCATTCCAGAACCGTTTTTCTTCATCGGTTGTCGGTTCTTCGAGCTACATGGTCGGCCCATTGCCACTTCAGCTTAATAATCCGTTGGGCTATGTCGGTCACTATTGTTCTACTGCGGAAATCCTCATTTCTAAGTTTATCACGCAGAGAAACCCGAGCATAGCCCTCTCCAAAGCTCACTGAGCGACCTTAAGCTTCCTCATACGGCCAGCAGTGAAGGACCACGTCTCAGATCCATAAGTCATCACTGGCAACACACACTGGTTGTACAATATCGTTTTCAAGTTGTGACGTATACTTGACGAGAAGATGTGTCGTAGTTTCTCAAACGCTGCCCAGCCGAGTGGAATCCGGCGATTGACCTCTCGGTCGAAGTTGAACTTACCTAGTCAGACTATTTTCCCAGGTAAACATACTCGTCAACAACTTCGAGCTTAGTGCTCCCAACAACTACCGGCATAGGTGTCACATGGACATTAAACATGATCTTTGTTTTGTTCATGTTCATCTTAAGACCTATCCGTTGGGAGACACTATTAAGGTCATTGAGCATAGTGCTTAAGTCCTCCAGCGATTCTGCCATAAGGACTATATCGTCTGCAAATCGAAGGTGAGTGATGTACGCGCCATTGATGTTAATACCGTATCTTTTCTGGTCCAGTAGCTTGAAAACATCTTCCAATGCATCGGTGAAGAGTTCCGGGAATATAATCTGTCTTACACCTCTCTGCAATTGGATAGGTTTCGTACTCTGGTTCTGTACTCGGATAGCCATCGTAGTTCTACTGTGCAAATACTTCAGCACTTCGACATACTGACAGTCAACTTGGCACCGCTAAAGGGAATGCAGCACCAAATTTGCCACCAAACGCAGAACAAATGCAACTTAAAGCAACACCAAATGCAGACCAAATTTTGCCGGAATCAAAGGCTTTCTTATAGTCCAAATAGGCAAGACATAGTGGCAAATTGTACTCCTCGGTTTTCTGTACAATTTGCCGAAGGGTATGTATGTGGACTATGGTGCAAAAACCTTTTCGGAAATCGGCTTGTTCGGAAGGCTGGAAGTCATCGAGTCTGTGTGCGAGACGATTTGTAATGAATCTCGAAAACAGCACATAGACGCGACTCAGATGAGAAATCGGTCTGTAGTTCTCAAAGAGAGCGTTGTCATCTTTCATGAAGAACAAGACCACCGCACTTTTGCTCCTCACCTCCGGTGTAATGACACCATGGAGGACGAAATTAAAGAGCTCCGCTGTAATTCCATATCATCGGAACAGTGTCGGATAAGACTTGCTCTTGGATCGTTACTCACACTTGCGTATGGCGCCAACGATGATGTGTACAGCTGCCCATAGAAACTCTCAATCTCACTCAAAGTCTCTAGTATCCCGGAAACGATGCTGCCATACCCGGTCTTCACCTTTTACAGTTGGCTCTTTCTGGCAGACAGATCTCTTGCAAAGACTTTGGAGCCCTGGTTCCGCTCGATCGTTACTTTGATACGAGCAGTATTAAAGTTGCGTAAGTCCCGCCGCATGCATTTGGAGATCTGTCTGTTCAGTTGCCTGCATGCTGTCAAATCTACTGAAGACTGCAGCTATATATCCCGTCTAACAGCCATGAGATTAAGAGTGTTATCGGAGAGTTTTTGTGTTCTTCTGCGGCGAGTCTTGCAAAACTTAGCTCCGACCGCATGGACAGTTTCCACGAGCTTGTCATTCATATCATCCACTGTATTGCAATCGTCTAGGCACTAAAAATGATTTTGTAACTAGAGCTGAAAGGTTTCGGGACTTTTGATCAGAGCACGAGGGGGACGGAGGGTTGAGTTCATTAGATATCGCCTTTCCAACTTCATTTTTGGGTTCAGTGTGCCTCTAACCATTCGGTGATCGCTACCAGTTTTCACCCTCGCGATCACTGAGACATCACTGAACAGTTGCCGTCTAGCCGTCATAATGAAGTCAATCTCCTTTTTTTGTCGAACCGTCGGGGCTTGACCGGGTCCACTTCCCGTGGGGCCGCTTTTGGAAGTCGGCCAGCTGCTGGCCCCTTGGGTTCCGTTGCCTTATTCCGAATTTCCCTACCTTCAGCTAACCGTTCTCACTTGTGCCTAGTTTTGCGTTGAAGTCTACTATTAACACCGTGTAGTGGGTTTTGGAGGAATGCATGGCTCTAGATATATCCTCATACAATTCCTCCACCTCCTCATCGGGATATGCCAAATTTGGTGCATAAGCCTGTATGACCTTCAGCGACAACCATTTGGTGATTCTGAGAATAAGGTACGCAATCATTGTCGACACACTCCCAACCTTTACAACGTTGTTAACGAGAGACTTGTGAACGATAAATCTGACACCTCCTTGGGACGGACTACCGTGTCGTCCCCCTCTCTTTAGACCTCTGATAATGCTATAATGTTCCAGCGCAAGTTGTCTTTCTCTTCTTCCAGCTCCAGGATCTTCTCGTCAGTCCTGAGTTGCTAGGTCGAGTCGTGTTAGGTGGCAACCGAACCTCCATCGGAGATTCTTAGCACCTCTTGCCCCGCCGTTACCATTGTCGCGATGGCCGCTGCGGATTGGGGGCCGTCTCTTCGTAACTTTATACATGGGGGGGGGGGGTATATCGCCATAGTTGCAACGCTTGGCGAGCGGGTTGCCAACCGAAGTTTTTTTATTGTTGATTTGCTGTTATCAGAAAGTTGCTTCTGCCCATCTTCTGCCTCAATTTCCCTCTGTCGCCTCTTACGACACCCACGGGACGATATGGTATTTTATTAGTTTATAGTATAAGATTTTTGAAGTTCATTTTGAACATGTTGAATAGGTTAACGTTTTCTGTGTTTTCTATAGCATTTTCGTCATTCTGTTGAAATGTAAGATATTCTTTACACCATCTTTTTAATAGAGTGTGATGTTATAAGAGTACAAGATTAGAGATCATAATATTCATTATTGTTACAATCAAATTTACGTGGTAGAGCCATACTGCAGCTATATTAATAGTATAGTTGTAGCACGAATGGGTCGGCTCGACCGGAGAAGGACCACGCTCTCACAGAATACCAGCGTAAAATAGCAGCTTGATGCTGTTGTGTTTCGTATGGTGAGTGTAGAGAACCGGAGACACATTTTACTGGAATAAGAGGCATTCTATCTTAGTCCTCACGGGTGACAACGCATCTGCATTTTAATTCGCAAACGAAGATAAATGTAGATGTCTATGGGCCACGGCAACCACTTACCATCAGATGGACTGTGTGCTCGTTTATCACCCTTATTCTAAAAAAAAAAAACAATCAATCACAAGTCCACTCCTGCATATTATACGCTTTCCCTAAGGAATGCCACAAAACGCATCCTGAGCCAATTGCATCCATCGACTGCATCCCCTGTATTACTTATCAGGTCGTAACTTATTTATTTTTCGACAAAAGAATTTAAAATTTCGGTTGTCAAGCGTTAACATTTAATCTACTACAGGTTCAAAATGAGATTCTTCTATCCGGAGAAGAAACGGCGAAAAAAGTCCGTAGGTATTATTATTGTGAATTTTTTAAAACCATATGATACAATATTCTTTTAAAAAATGATAAAGAATAGACTTATAGTAAATCAAATACACAACAAAAATATACAAAAACAAAGTTTATAAATGTATTACAAACACGAGCAGACGCATGTGGTAGTAATTGCTCTACTCGACAACTTGAAGGAGAAGTGAACGACGTATGACACCATACTACCGAAAGCAAAGACCTTTAAGCGAGCATAAGATTCCCAAATATAACACACAAAAATGTTACATACTTTTTACAACAAATATATAATGCCCGATACGTCTTATTTTGTCCAATAGATGGAATCGTATTGTAATAACCGTAAAACACCTAGTCCGACGACGGAAACTGCGTCGAAGATTATACAAGTGAGGGCATAGAGTAACACAGGCCACCGGCAGACTGGAGGGGAGTGGCCATACACAGCTGTCTGTAATTTTTTGTGGGGGTAAATCTGCATACACGAAAACAATCGTCTGATAATACGAAACTCACACACAACAAATAAAATAATAAACTAACAATTTCACACACACAAAGGTACATTATAACAGTATCACTCGGTAATAGCAACAACTCGGATGCAGACTTGGATCAATCGCTCGACCGATCCGCTTATCGCATGAGGGCGAGCGGCATGTGTTGGTAAACAAATCCGAAACAACATGTCAGTTACTGTAATTTTTAGTTTAAAAAGAAGTATGTAATAGAAATAATGTGATTAAAAATGACTTTGAACTTTTTGTAAATATGTCGTGGCAGATCTCCTTGAGATTGCAGGAGAGGCATTTTTGTAGAATGTTTTATACGTGGTATAGCCATGCTGCAGCTATATTTCTGGTATAGTTGTAACACGGGAATGATCACGATCTCACAGAATACCAGCATAAAATAGCAGCTTAATGCTGCTGTGTTTCGTATGGTGAGTGTAGAGAACCGGAGACCCTTTTTACTGGAAATGAGGCATTCCATCTTAGTCCTCACGGGTGATAACGCATCTGCATTTTGATTCGTAATCGAGGATGTATGTAGATGTCTATGGGCCACAGCAACCACTTACCATCAGGTGGACTGTGTGATCGTTTGTCACCGTTATCCTATAAAAAAATGTTGATTCAGCTACTAGATTTAGTCTAGTGAGCAGTGCGGCTGTAACTAGTTTTATTGTACGATTGGTAGCACGTGGACTTATACTTTGACAGAGGTGAACGTCTGCTTATGGCTACTCCCCTCCGGTCCGCCGCGCCGGTGGCTCATGTTGTTCTTTGAGTAAGGATAACGAACGAGCATACATTTGACATGACAGTAAGTGTAAATTGTAGCTCATAGATACCTACGTCTATCCTTGATTAACAACGAAATGTAGATGTTTTGTGTCACATCCTCGGACTAAAATAGAAAAACTTTCTTATCATTACAATAGAATATTTTTTATATGGATGTCGGGATGTTTTGCTGAGTATTTGAAGTCGAGTAACTGGTATTAACAGGTTGTGCTTGTTCCCAGTATCTACACAATGTACATTACTACTCTTGCATTGTGTATATAAATAAAATTTTTGTAAATACACTGAAAGGCCATGGTTAATATATTTATTTTTTAAACAGGTTTTAGATTTCTGTTACTTACCATATGAAACAGCATTATGCCATTATTTTAATATGGTGTTCTGTGAAAGCGTGGTTTTTCCCAGTCAAGCGGACCAATTCGTGCTGCAACCATAGTGCTATTGTAGCCTAGCTCTACCAAGTATTTAAAGATGCGAAGTGTCTGATATGACGGTTACTAATTCGCCCATTTCGGCTACTACCTATATAAATAGAGATCATTAAGACGTCGGAGATCTTAGCTTAAGTCGGCTTGTCACTTGATTCGTTAATCATCATCATTATTTTTGTAGATGTTAATTAGAGCTCTTTTACTCGGGGAATGTATACTAATAAATATTAGACTAAAAGACATAGGGTGCAGATTAAGTGACAAATGATAACTAAACCAAAAATTAGGGACCGGTGGAATCGAACGTTATAACTCGTATTCAGATTATATAAATACCTAAGTAAAAAGTAAAAAAAGGTTACAGTCTATGTATTAGATTTTATTGCCTTGGCTTCATTCCAAGAGCTAAGAACAGCTCTTAACTCTTTGTCCACAGATCGTCAACATGCATTACCTAAGTAGTGAATAAAATTTTTATGATTTATAAAATGACAAAAGCAGTAAAGGAATATCATAAAAAATCTTTCTTTGTCCTTTACTATATAAAATACTCTTCAGTGCGGTATCAGTCCTTATAGGCCTGGTAATATTAATTGTTAATTTTTTTTTTTGTCTGGTGAATTCAACTGCAAAGCCGACGTTATATTTATTTTATATCACTACACTAGCGTGGTATCGGATCGAGAAATCTAGGTCTACCCCAAAAAATGTGAGACTAATAAACTATGCGAAATTGTTAAAAATATTGTATATTATGGAAGAAAATAATTAAACTTCGTATGCATGATATTATTTGCATAATGTTTACTAAAGGCACCTGAAAATAGACGATTAGAAATAAGTTTATAAATCATATTAATTTTCTTTGTAACAATGCACCATAATTATAGTATGATGTTTTGGACAATTATTTAATTTCAGCCGAAGTTTCAAGGATGTAGTTTTGTTACCTCTTGTTTATGCATCATTAACAAATCGTAAACAAAATATGGGATTTTTTTTTTATAGGATCGGGTGACGTACGAGCACACAGTCCACCTGATGGTAAGTGGTCACTGTGACCCATAGACATCTACATCTATCCTCAATAAAGACTCAAGATGCAGATGCGTTGTCACCCGTGAGGACTAAGCCTCTTTGCCAGTAAAAAGGGTATCCGGTTCTCTACGCTCACCATACGAAACACAGCAGCGATAAGCTGCTATTTTACGCTGGTTTTCTGTGAGAGCGTGGTCCTTCCCCAGTCGAGCCGACCCATTCGTGCTACAACCATAATATAGCTGCAGCATGGCTCTACCACGTAGTAAAATTATAATTAAAATTATATTATTTTTATTACTAAATTAAAATGTCTCTTTATTATCCAACACGTTGAACGCCAAGTAGGATATCGGCGATGACCGGTGCTTGTGTTGTAATCAGCGTAGGTCATCGTTGATTTGCAGACCTGTTATCAAAGTTGATTTTTATACCAATTTCGTATCATTATCATCATCGTCATTACAGTCTTTCACAAGTTCACTGCTGAACATAGGCCTCCCCCAAGTTATGCCACAAAGCACGGTCTTGAGCTACCTGCATCCATCGACTGCCTGCATGTTTTACCAGGTCGTCACTCGATCTAGTGGGGGTTGCCGTACACTTCGCCTACCGGTACGAACCTCTTTTCCCCATGGGTTGTCGGTTTTTCGAGCTATATTGCCGGCCCATTGCCTCTTCATTTCGTATGATTGTTCGAAATTATTAGTTTCGCATAGTATGCCATTGCCATTGCATGCAAGGGTTATTCGCATTTACATGTACCTGTAAATTTGTATAATGTAGGCGCGTCTATAAAATACCGGTTGGATCTCGAGTGAGAGGTTGCATCACTTTAGTGGAGCGTCATATCGATGGTGGCGAGTGGGAATTGAGGGTATTTCGAGAAACCCTCGCCAACTCGTTTGTGCAGTATAAAGTTCAGTGTAAGTGAAGAGCGCGAGGGATTCCGCTTAAGTCATTCTATACGAGTGAAAACATTCTACGAGTGTTAAGATAGTCTCGTGGTTCTGATCGTTGTAGTAATTCTTCTAGTGCAGGGAAGGAGAATGGTGTTCCTGAGAGGCTGCCCTCAGGGCCGCGCCGCCCCTGTGTGCGAAGTATGCGGCGCACACAGGCGCCAAGACAATAGAGGCGCCACCATCGAAATTATTTTTGTTACACTTACCCAACAACATATTCTTTGTAGTGGAGTATTGATAAGTAAGTAGGTACAATAGGCGCAACATAAATGCCTTGTAAATAACAAAACATAATTATAATGCGCTTATTGTACAAGTCTTCTAAGATAATATTCACGTGTGTGGTTTAATTTTACGCTTTGGGTTTTAGTTAACATTAGTTACGAGCAAGCGTTAAAATGAAAAGAACCGCCGTGAGTTTGTTTGAATGAATTACGAACGTAACCCGATGCGATGCGTGCGACGCAAGCGGGGTGAGGTGACGGGTATTCCCCGACTTTAAGGACCGAGAGTGCCAAAACAATTGAACAATCAGTCAATAGAAAGTGTGTGCAAGGTGCGTATTGATTTTTTTTAGATTAAGTTCTAGCTCTAAAATCAAAATATATTTTTTGTGTGTTAGTTTTATTTCTTTTTTTATAGGATAAGTGTGATAAACGAGCACACAGTCCACCTGATTGTAAGTGGTTGCTGCGGTCCATAGACATCTACATCTATCCTCTATTCAAAATCAAAATGCAGATGCGTTGTAAGTTGTAACCCGTGAGGACTAAGATGGAATGCCTCATTTCCAGTAAAAAGGGTCTCCGGTTCTCTGCACTCACCATACGAAACACAGCAGCGTAAAGCTGCTATTTTACGTTGGTATTCTGTGAGAGCGTGGTCCTTCCCCGGTCGAGCCGACCCATTCGTACTACAACTATACTACTAATATAGCTACAGCATGGCTCTCCCACGTAATAATTCTAAGTGATTGTTTTAACGTGTTTTCACGATGAGTGATTGGTTACCAGAATTTAATAAGGAAAAGAAATCAAGAAGAAGAACGTGATAAAAATTCAACTAAAATAAGTAAATATTTACGGCTCTACCATCCCATTCCAAAGAATCATTAGAGACCGAAACCAGTCATTTTATCGATGAAGATGTTATAAAATCTGATTCAAAAAACGCTTCAGGTGTGTGCTATTTTCTATACAAATAAATATAACTTTAGTTTTGTAGTTTTTTTTGTTTGTTTTTGTAGTTGTGTTTTAGTTTGTAATGTCAAAATAAAAATAAACATTTTCTTTTTTAATTTCATTACAAGCACTGCTCAGCTTGAGACTAGACGGCTGAGTTTGATTGTCGAGAAATATTCATTTATTTATTTATTTTATCATACATATTTATTCATAGATAGATAAATCAGTTTATTCAGACAGGTAGATACGTACTCATATGTCTTTGTTTGTCTATCTTTAATTTATGCTCGGTTTCTGAGGTACTTTTATCGGCAGTTTATCTATTCGTTAGCGCTATTGATTCGATAACTTGTGAAAGTGCGTTTCCGAACATCGCAATGTAGGATAAACTCCGTTTAAGCTAAGTTTAATTTAACTGGCCAATATGTGCCGTTTATCGGTTCTATAACTTTATTTGACGTTTAATTTCAAGCAAAATACATCAACTTTTAGGTTATTACGTGTTATTATTAAAATAAATTGCCAGTGGGCGCTAAATACTAAAATATTCAAGGTAAAGATGTTTTATAGGTCCAGATACCGTGTTGCTAACACACCGCAACGTTCATAATGAAGACAGTCTTTGATTCATGTGTGCGTGAGTACCACGTGACGCGCATATCTTACGCACCATGGCTGCATTAATGTGCGTGACTTCGGTAATAACAGTGCGAATCGATTACCCAAAAAATGTAGGAGATTTTATATTTCATTCCTATTGACGTACCTATTGATTCTAAGAGTATAAAATGTGTGTGCGTGGCGTGTGCATTTGTGTGTGTGTGTGTGTGTGTGTGTGTGTGTGTGTGTGTGTATGGGGATATGGTTGCTTATGTGTGTTTTATGTAGGTACGAACATCGCACTAAAATATTGAAGATATGTAAAAAAACCTATAATTAATGTAACAGTTAAAATAAATAAAAAGCACTGTAGATATTTATGTATGTAACATATATTTATAATCTATTATTACTAAATATATACAGAGTACTACACTTTTGTACTGTAGAACACAAAATATTGACACTTTTTACGAAGACATTAAATTATTTTTCAATCCTAAGTAAAACGACGAAAAAAAGTAAGTTTGGTTAAGCGTAAACTTCAGCTAAGAGATAGCAAAATGTTTATTTTTTTTAAATTGCTCCGTTCCGTTGCTGCGTGAAGGAAGGACAAAAACAAATAAACAAAAAAATTACACTTTCACATTTATAATATTATATTAGTATGAATTGTCAAGAATGATAGATAAACTTTTAAAACCGGTTTACAATCGGCTTTTTGAGGGTGGAACTATACCGGTTACACTATAACGGTTCTGAGTGACCAAAAAGGATAGAAGCACAGGAAAGTGCAATTTCATGCTGCCAGATGTAGTTCAACCCTAACCCTTAAAACGGCTTAACTCTATAGGTTGGGCAAAATCTGTAAAATTAGACTGTTTAAAACCCCTATACAGATAATCTTTGTGGTTGATCATGACATTAAAAAATTATAAAAACATTTCATAGACTAGGCAACACTCGAATATTATTGCGCAGTATTATTACTTGTATTGACATTTAGCTTTCGTATTCTTTTACAAAGAAATACACCATAAAATTGTATAGTTACTTATGAAAAGTGATGTTCTTATCCTTATCTTTTTTCCAAGAGTAATTTTTAAATGATTTCACAGCACAAACAGTCATTTTGCGAAATTAAAAACACCGGTGCGTGACCTATGTTCACAGCGAACGTCGCTGGCGTAATGGCTAGTGTTGAGTAGGACATACAAGAGGCGTTACATTTGTCCCGGACATGACGTCAAAATGTAAGAGCGGCTCGGCATTTTTTAATGTACTACTTCAAATTTTATGTCGCGGCAGTCGCGAAGTCGCCTTACTCACTCTCCGTCTGCGTAAAACTATGAGGAAAGAGAGGGAGCGAAATGCATGCTACAAATTAGAATAGTACGTCATTCTAAAATGAACATTACGTGACAGCGTTTCGAATCTCGAGCGAGAGGGAAATATGTTGCTGACATTGATATTATTATTAATAAATACTGTGAGGCGCACATTGCAACGAACTCTTTCCATTTATATGTGTTTTGAATATCGTAACGTACTTGAGTCAGTGACCAGTGCAAAAGTTTTTAATTTGATACTTCGTTTGTGTAGTTTAAGTGAATAGATATTTTTATTTAGGTATATATTCAGGTATGTAAGTCTTTGTATTAATTCATGATTTATGAATGACTTTCAATTCTTATTTATTTTGCTTGTATGGCTACTTTGTGTTAGTGTTTTAATTTTGTTATGGTTTTAATATGTTTATTCGTCTGAGTTGATACTTTTGTTTATGACTACATTTGAATAAAAGATACCTATAAACTTTGTATAGTTATAGGTGTTAGTAAAGTATTTAAGTAAAAGACATTTTAGCGAATGTCGATTGTCCGTTGGCCAAGACACCTCAGCGGTGCGAGCGGCAGCGGCAGGGTTTATGTCAACAAACAAAGTTTATGTCTTGTACATACAACTTTATAATTTGTGTAGGTATGTCAAATCAAAATAGATACCCTATTTAAGGGTTACCAGGCTACATAAATAAAATATCCCCTGCTAATAACGGTTTTCAGATGTTTACTTTATTTGACATTTTTTCTGTTTGCTTTTTGCATGCGCAGTATGTCTGGTGATGGTGATAGAAAATCCTCAAAAGCTTGGCAGTTTTTTAAAGACCTCAAAAATGATAAAGCCAAATGCAATTTTTGTCAGAAAGAATTTTCATACAAAGGCGGTGGTGCTTACAACCTAATCAGACACACAAAAAGCAAGCATCCACAAGTGTTTGTCGCTATACGTGAATGTCCGATTGAAAATATAGCTTCTTCTGCAACAGAAATCCATAATTTGACAACACATTCCACTGATTCGAAGGCACCAGAACTTGAGATGCCTACTGCTTCCACATCTACTGCTTCAACTTATGTCATGCCTGAAACATCTGATTTTTTACCAGCCACCACTAAAAACACCAACCTATATAAAAAAGCTCCAGCCATTAACACGAAACTAACACAGTACTTTTATAAACCGCTTTCTGCTAAAAAAACTGAACATCTAAACAAAATGCTGGTAAAATTATTCACAAAAAATTACTTAGCCTTCCATCTCATTGAATCCCCTGAACTCAAAGATTTTATTAAAGAATTAAATCCAGCCTACCAGTTACCTAGTCGTAAGACGTTATCTAATGCATTGATGACTAATGTCTATAATCAAACAAAAGAAAAGGTTAAGTCAGAACTCTGTCAAGCAGAACATGTGTGCATTACAACCGATGGGTGGACATCAGCCCCCAATGATAATTACTTAGCCGTGACAATACATTTTTTCAATCAGCAAGCAGAATTAAAATCTTTTTTGTTGGAATGTATACAGTTTCCAGATAGACATACTTCAGAAAACCTAGCACTAGAACTAAAAAGAATTACAGATAATTGGGAAATTACTGACAAAATTGTAGCAGCAATCAGTGATAACGCTTATAATATCAAAGCTGCTATAAGACTTAATAATTGGAAGCACATACCTTGTTTCGCTCATACTCTTAACCTTATAGTCCAATCTGCATTAAAAGAAATAAAAGATATTACTACAAAAATTAAACAAATTGTCGAATTATTTCGTAGAAGTCCACTTGCATCTGAAAGATTAAAAAATATGCAAAAGAAGCTAGATGAACCCCTATTGAAGATAAAACAAGACGTTTCCACACGCTGGAACTCCACGTATGATATGTTCGAAAGGGTGTTAAAAATTAAAAACAGTGTTATGTCCACAATTGCTATCGATTATCCCGATACTATAAATATGACTTCTGAAGACATTGAGGTTTTGGATTCGGCAATAGAAATTCTTTCATTTTTCAAAGATGTAACTGAGGAGATGAGTTCAGAAAAGAATGTTACAATATCAGAGGTGAAGTAATAGATAACGCATTTATTTTGTATTTTCAATTTTAACATTCTTTTTTCATGTATGAGGTGTTTTATAAATTTCAGGTTATACTTATATCAAACGCCCTCAAAAAGAAATGCCAAAAATTTTTATCTACGCCACATCCGGACTGTGTTTTACGAATGACCCAAGTGCTTTTAAATGAAATTAGCACAAGGTTTTCGTGCATTGAGGAGAATAATATTTTTGCTGAAAGCACTATATTAGATTCAAGATTCAAAAAATATGGGTTTGAGAATGAGTACGCTTACAGTAAAGCATGTACAAATATCAAAGCCATGGCCGGGCGAATTCAAATACAAATGCACATGTACATCAGAGCCGCCATCTTCGTCGCCATCCCGTAAGCGTAAACATAGCATATGGAATGAGTTTGATGAGCAAGTGGATATGATAATAAAAAATATTAATCCGACTGCAGGGGGTATTATCGAAGTTGATAAATACCTCGAGGAACCCCTACTGCCAAGGTCCCAAGATCCTGCCAAGTGGTGGTTCGTTAAAAAGGACGCCTATCCTAGGCTTTATAAGTTATTTTTAAAACGGCTTTGTATTGTTGCCACTTCAGTGCCTTCCGAGCGCACTTTCAGTAAAGCAGGCCAGGTCCTTACGGAGAGAAGGAACCGGCTTAGTGGCAACAAAGTCGCGCAAATATTATTTTTACATTCTAATTTATAATTTTATTTGCAAGCTTTTTTATTATATTCTTTAAAATATATTTCTTTATCTTTTTATTTACCTAATTACAAACAATATAATCGTGTATGTATCGTTTCATAGTCAATGTCTTCAATCAGAGTACAGATTGTAACTGTACGGCAATAACGTCAAATGTCATATTTATACTCGTAACTTCAAACGTTTCGTCGGGCTTCAGCACGCCTCGCCCAAATACCAAACCTTGTTAGCCTCACCTCATTTGAAGTGGGACATTGTACTGGCTCAGTACAAAAAAGAGGCTACTCTTACAAACTCTACTTTATGTCGTGTCCTACCCAACACTAGTAATGGCGGAACGATCGAACGAATACGCCAATATTGGCGCCTTTGAAATGGAAGCGTTTTAGTTGCGCGTACACGGTATCTGGACCTATAAAATATCTTTGATTCAAGGGATATAATAATTATTAATAGAAGTGCAATGAATACGAGTACTCTTCTCTCTTTCAGAAAAAAATTATACTACGTTTTCCAGATGCCATAATGTTTTGGATAATGCAAAAACGATAGTAAATATCACTAAACTTAAAATCAGAAAGTTATGAAAAAGAAAACCACATTCCAATAAAAGCAATTAGTTTGATGTTTTCCTTTTTAACAATTTGACAATACAATGATGTCATTCAATACAGTTTCTGATAAATATGGAATTATCATATTTTATTACTAAAACAGTGCATATCCTCTTATTTAGCCTTAAAAAAATATAATTTATAAATAATACTAGTATAAATGAAGAATTGAAATGAAAAAATCAATTTTAGACTCGATGTCTTAAACAGACCCATCTAGCGGCAAATTATGGTACTTGTTAATGGTTTCATAGTTGTTGAACGATTCGTTGCGTATTCAGAAACGCAGTGACAGTTAACCGACGTTTATCCTCTAGATAACTTTATTGAACCAATAGCTAATGGGAAGATAACTAGGAACTTCAGAAACCGGGCATTAGTCTTTCAGATCCAGACCCCTAAGACGTAGTAAGACTCCAAAGAGTTTTGATTATGAACACGAAGACCATACTATAAATGATCCGAAGACCGCTTTTAAAATTAATGTATTTTTTTATATATCAAGGATCAAGCTTTATCCTCCGTAGACGAAAGATTTTCTACTATACCTTATAACTATACATAAACTTTTACTATCAGGTTTTTAAATGTATGAAAAGTGGGCATGGTTCTTTATTGAATAATCAAAATGACATATTTAATTTTTTATTCAAACTAAGTGATGACCAAGATCAATGTCGATTAAGAAGTAGCTGTCATCCTTTGCAGAAAAAACTTTCTGCAAATTATTCATTGGATATTAACGCCGATGATTTGTGTGAAGAAACTATTACGTATGCTATGTTTTTTTTTAAAACATAGCATACGTAATAGTTAAATCAGTATTATTAGAATAGTCAGCTATTTTGTTATTAATATTTCATTTATTTGTTATTAATAAGTATACAATTAGATATAACATCATAAATAATGTATGTAAAAATTAAATTCGTGTTTTATTATTCGCAGTAATTGGCAAGCGGAAGCGAACTGATTTTACCTATTTAGGAAAATATTATCTAAGTATATAAACTGGAGAACATTTATTTCGGTCAAAATTAACAAATAATAATAAAAAAACATAAGTCGAAACATGAAGATTCGTGAAAAAAATAGGCGCTTCGTAGGTTTCGCACACAGGCGCTTTGGGGGGTCGGCGCGGCCCTGGCTGCCCTGTGTAATACTGAGATAAGTAGTGTTGCTGTGTTGCTGTTGGTTTGCATACTTCGGTGTTATCATGTTACACTGGTGTGTGATTCTGGCGGGAACGTGTTACGGTTTGGTCGAACTGTAATTACTCTATATTGAATGTATAGTGCCATAGATTAAAGATAAGTCATCGCCGCGATGACTTATCATTAATCTATGGTATAGTGCGTTACGTTGTCTTATTACTGATAATAATTGATTGCGTAAGCAAGAGAGCAAGTTGAACATCCGCTCTCCTTTTATTATATTTAACAATTAACGCTATCCTGATGTATTTCCGAGATCAAAATTAGGATCCTTTGCTGAATATACGACAAATAAATAACTACAGCAAGGAGTATATTTTAAATCTACATCCATTTTTAAAGATTTTTCTCATTATCGATACCGATGATTATTTTTGTTGTAGAAGAGACTTTATTATATTTTATTATAAAGTGGGAAATTTTTCGTAAGAAAACTTGTGTTTATTCAATTGATAAACATAACTTTTAATTTTTTTTGATTTAAAATGGCCACAAGAAAATTAATATTATAAACAACATCCGTGACTTTATCGCTGCGGCATTCTTTTAACTTTACTAGGTCTTAAAGATATAAAATTGGGCCACATATGCATTGAAAGTATCTTCATGTAAGTTTATAGTGTATTAACGCGAATGTAAGAAACATTTTTTTCTACTTGAATACAATAAATAGAAAATCAGACAAACAATAACATACACGAATAACAAACAAATATTTCATACGCAGTGTAAACCCGCAAAAATCTAATTCATTTGTAGTTGCATTGCTTTGAAATAGGGCAGTATGTACCTTTTGTTTATTAAAAAGTAATTTCGGAAAATGGATTTTAGTTTTAAGGTAAAAGAAGAAATATTTTTTAGTTCTGGTTACTGTATATGTAAATATCAAATGCGAAAACGTAAATACAAATATTTGGATATTTCGACAGCATTTTGCATTTATATTCAAATCTACTCGTAAGAATGGTTTAAAATAATAGTTTTAAGCTGACAATATTAATGAAGGAAATGGATTTATTTAGTCCACATCTGATCAATCGTAACAGTTGTATCAAGATTCAGGTTAGTTGCGTGTAGGCATTAATTGACCCAGTTTTGTTGGACAGAGATCGCACCACTAAATAGAGATTTGTGCGGGACTAATCCTCGTTGATCCGTGAAATCCTACTACCTTTACATAAATGAAGCAAACGCCGAGACCCGGATCATTCCTAAAATTTTGCTCTAGTTGTGATATATTCAAAATTGGGGAAAACCTTTTTTTATTAACATAAATTTAAGATTAGCCAGCTAAACTTAGGTTTAGTTTTGAGCGTAGGCTAATCTTACCACCCAGTTTATGCTTATAAGTTTAAGTTTATATTTTATAAAAACACCTAGTTTTAATTATGAATGAACCGAATACATCTAAGTTTAACCAAGTAGAGTGTAGTTTTAGTTTTTGTAAGACTAGGTTTTACCGATTGCCACTGGAACTGCCGACTCAGGTGGCCCGTACCCCAGGGCCGCTAACATTTTTATATAACATAAAAAACATAAACACAAACTCACCCCTGTCACCCAGAGGGGTAGGCAGAGACTACGGACTTCCATTTGGCATGATCCTGATAGACCTCTCTCGCCTCCTCCATATCCATATAGCTACTCATTGGTTAAGGGTACTCTTAGTTAGATCCATTTTCAATATAGCGTCAATTTGGTGAAACTTTCGCCTAGGGTATCACTCCCCGATTCTGCCGTTCACTTCTGCAACATAAATTTGTTTTGTCAGTCTTTCCTCATTCATTCTTTCTACATGACCAAATCACCGAAGCATTCCTTTCTTAATTCTGGTCACAACATCATCTTGCAAACCACACTCTTCTTTTATGAGACAATTTCTCACCCTGTCATTCAGATTCAGCCCTAACATACTCCTTAATGACCGCATCTCTACAGCTATTCTACCCTCGTGCTTCTTCTGCTACACCCTACTTTCACTACCATACATTAAAGTAGGGACTGTGAATTGCCATCTTATAGCGGTCGCGCGATCGCGGTGCAAAGCAATAAATCACAGATTAATAAATATGTACAACAATAAATGCGCGCTGCTGCAAAGTTATGTCACAGACCGTTCAGCCACATGAGTAAGGAACCGTACGTTGAGAAGGTATGACCGCACTTTGGCTTTTCCAAACGTGAAAACCTCGTGTATGATATTACTCTACAGTTTAATTATAACAGTACTACGGACGGACGTAAATAAAACTATGTTTTGTTCCACAAAGTCATTTGATGGCGATACGAATTTCATACGATATAAAACTTATGCTCAAAAGGTAGAGAACCTACGTTAAAACGCCAATTCCCGATTTAAACTTAACATAGGTAACATTAGCGTCCCTCCACTAGATGGAGTGACGACCTGGTTAGACATGCAGGAAGTCGACGGATGCAGGTGGCTCAGGACTCTCAGTGGACTTGTGAACGGCGGTAATGAATGAATGAAAAAATAGGTAACATGTATAAAATTCACAAGAAATACTTTGTATGTATTTTAAAATAAATACAGTCGACTTTTCGACAGTTAATTGAAACATGCAATAATTTGAACCTCTCTATAATTCAATGTTATCACGAGTTCCCTACAAAATCTCTTTATATTTCGTACTAAATCAATACATTTTTATGCACTTGGTAATTCGAACGAAAATATCATTGCTACGTAACAAAACGACGCGTTAATTCGAATTCATCGGCGTCAAACACTCGACAATTCAAAGTTGCAGAGAGAAAGCACATTTTGAGACAAGTTCAAACTTGTACGGTTTTGACAGCTATTTTACTGATTAACAAGGCATGGAGACCTGTAACACCCCTAAAGATTCTCAACTGCTTCAGAAAATCCGGTTTCGTAAAAGAAGATCAGGAAAATCTTCCAATAATTATCGATGATGAAGAACCACTAGTTGACATTAGCGGTATGAATTTTTCTGACTTTGTTCAAGTAGATGAAGATGTTGCTGTTTCAGGTTCACTGACCGATGCCGAAATTTTATCTGCGACAGATACGAATGAAAAAGCAACGATGAAGATGAAGAGGATACATCAGAAACTTTAGCAGAGGTGTCGGTTAAGGGAACAAGAGCTACATTTAATACCTTACAAAGCTTCTGTTTTCAAAACGAAGTGATGAAAACGCATTTCAGGCACTTTTTTTTCTTAAAAGAAGTTATTGAGCAGTCTGAGCAGCAACAATGTGCTTTGAAGCAAACCAGTAGAACATAGTTCTTTTGAAAGATTAATTAATTCACATTATGAATATGTACCTCTAAACTTATGCCATTGTTAAAGAATAGCAGTTAATAAATAATAATTGATCAACACTTAATAATTCGAAGTTTTGTTTATTTTCTCTCAAAAATTTCGAACCATTTGATATATCAAACATTCGATAATTCGTAATATTTTAAGAGTCCCTCGAGTTTCGAATTATCGAGAGTCGGCTGTATGTTGAAGAATGCTTCTGTGCGATTTCCTTGCAAATGTTCTTCAAACACAACGCGATATACGTGTAATCAGCCATCCGTCACCATCCGCAGCTCGTGCCTTTACCCTCCAATGAATATTCATATCGTGATCGATGTGCGCTTCCCTTTATTCAGTGTAAACTCGTATACGTGTCCTTTGAAGCCTGCTTTGTATTACATAAATGTTCAATTGATCTTAAACACCAATAAGCAACACGTTGATAAACTGCAAAAATTTGTTGTGTTCCGTATGGTGAGCGTAGAGAACCGGAAACACTTTCGAAAAGAGGCATTCCATCTTAGTCTTTACGGGTGACAACACATCTGCATTTTGATTTTTTAGCGAGGATAGATGTATATGGGTCACAGCAACCACTTACCATCAGGTGGACTGTTTGCTCGTTTGTCACCTCTTATAGAAAAAAGTTACCGATTGGTCTGTTGTCGTTTCCATACCTACTATGCTATGAAATATTATAGGTATTTTAGAAAATTACCAAAAGAGGATGTTTCATTTCCGGACAGAGGAACTTCATTTCGAAACGCAAGTAAATTTAGTAGGTAGGTTTATGTTTTTATTTAAAAAAAAAATATTTCCATGCAACGAAAATAAAGAACGACTTATAACTGCATAACATGCTTAATTACTTTGCAGTGACTTCTATCCGCTTGGTATTCAAGAACATTAAAACAAAAGCAAACGTCATCATTAGTTAATATTCTTCAATCGAAAGCTTATTTTACAGCAACTGACTTTATAGGAAATGTTGTTCAATACTTTCCACTTTTTCTTCAACTTCATTGCTTTCAAAATATTTTTTAAGAACTGAATTTTACAAGTTGTTTTAAAAGTAAGGATGACAAACGAAAGTATTTAAAGTTGAATGACTCTTTGGAGTCTAGTAACTGGTATAACTAACTTGTGCTTGTTCCTAGTATTTACAGAATGGAAATATATTTTCAATTAAATTATTTTTATTTTTGTGTACTTTTCAATTTTCGTAAATATACTGAGAGGCCAAAGGTAATATATTATTCATATAACAGTGCCTTCGTGTGCATAATCATCTTCTTCTTCATCTTTAGCCCATAAATCACACCAGGATTATTATCTGTATGTAATCTAGAGGCATTTTACATACATAAACTGCACTTAGGAAAACATCTAGACCTCGCTCCCCGTCGCCGCCCCGGTCTGTTTATTTTACGTTTAGCGTAAATAGGATAGCTATACAGCCAGCTATTAGAAGGCAAGATATCTTTTTGTAATTTACGAATAGTGATGGATTCTCTATCCTTTTCTGCCGACTTCCAAAAAGGAGACGGTACTCAATTCGACTGTATGTTTTTTTATGTGTGTTACCTCATAACTTTTTTGTGGGTGAACCGATTTGGATAATTCTTTTTTTATTTGAAAGCTGGTACTTCTCGTGTGGTCCCGTATGAATTGATCAAGGTCAGACCAATAGTTTTTGAGTTATTTTTAATAACTTATATTTAAGTCGGATGTACAAAATTTTAAATTTTAAATTATATAAATAAGAGAAGGCTTTGCTTTGCAGTAAATGTCTAAAGGTTTCTACTGGAAGCACAGTTTACTGTAATAAAAACGAAACTATAACATAAATCTGTTTATAAACAGATTTCGGATTTAGTTTCGTTTTTATTAACTTATTATTTTTAGTTTGTTTGTCATTTCGGTGCAACTTTTGGAATCGATTTTAAACCATATAAACTCCATCATATCATGTTTGTTTGTGTCCTTTTGTATATAAAAAAAAACAACTTCCCGATGAACTAGATTTGAAACTTTAAATATACTTCGGAACTGGATGACAATACAACATTACCTCACCTTCTTTTTTTATAGGAGAGGCAAAAAGAGGTTAAATAACAAGCTGCCCGTCACGTTCCAGTTTAGAGCACATGCCTCCACTTATTTCCATGAGATTCAAAATTAATCACTTTTAAATCTGACTACAGTTTATACGAAAGTAATTTTTCGGTTTAATCGTATTTTCTCTAATCAAAAAAAACTATTAGTCATCTTGAGGTTTTAATCTTGAGCTAATTTTTAACTTTTATATTTTTAGGGTATTTTAAAACAAATTAGAAATGAACGCGATAAAATCAATAAATTTAGTTTAATTTAATGTGCGATTCCAGTAAATATAAGAAATCTACTCCTAGTAAAATCCATTTAAATATTTTCTTGTATTAACGAAGTACCAGTTATGTTACAATACATTTTAGGCCCACGATGTCCAGCTAGCCGCTTTTTATTTGTGCAAAACCAAAGTACTAGTCTTAATGTCTCGTACCCCATAGTACACTTGTGAATAAAAAAAATATTTTAACAAAAACCTTTTATTTAAGGAGGGGCAAACATGCGAGCATGCGGCTCGCCTGATTGTAAGTGACTACCGCCGCCTATGAACAACTGCAACACCAGGGGAATTGCAGATGAGTTGCCGTCCTTTTAAAAAGTAGTAGGCTCTTTTCTTGTTCGTCAGTTTGTTTTTGTCTGTTTAAATTTTTTTACACAGACAAAAATTTGTGCCGATTGATTTAAAACTTACATCCTCATGAGGAGGAGACTTGAAACTTTAAAGATAGCACAGAAGTGAATAACAGGTTGAAAAGCAGAAAATAATCATTAAAATTAACTTTATAATATTTCTTTCGTGTTTTTAAAACAGACTAAAAAGTAGTCAAGTAGAAGGAACTGTAACATAATTAATCCTAGGCCCATACAAATTTATAAACCCATACAAATAAAACGAAAGTTTATTATATGCAATAGTAAGGAGTGTAGTGAGCTCAGCTCATACAACAGTTCATATCATTGGCAGTGTATTAAAATTGTTAGTGACTTATTCTTAAGTGTTATGCATCATTTATTTTACTTTATCATCAAGTAATCTCGGTACATTACTTGATGGGGAAAGCTTGCGCATTGCCGTAGGAATCCGACTAGGAGCGTCGATTTATCAACCCCATCAGTGCCCCTGTGGTAGCAGCGTCGGCAAGTTTGGGCTCCACGGACTTTTATGTAAGAAAAGCGCCGGTAGGTTTTCGCGACACAGCTCTTTGAACGATGTCATCCGAAGGGCTCTTGTTTCTATAAATGTTCCCTCGGTTTTAGAGCCTTGTGGAATATTTAGAGACGATGGCAGGAGACCCGACGGTATGACATTGGTCCCTTGGGAGAGAGGTAAAGCCCTAGTGTGGGATGCTACTTGCGTTGACACTCTGGCGGCCTCTCATCTCAGGAGTACCTCGTTAAGAGCCGCGGTGGCATCAGAGGCAGCTGAACTGAGTAAGTGGCGCAAGTATGAGTCTCTGAGAGATGACTACATATTTGTGCCATTTGCCGTGGAGACTATCGGTCCGTGGGGCCACGTGCGGTGAAGTTCCTAATGGAACTCCATCCGCGGCTGGTCGTTGCTGCTGGTGATATGAGGGCTGGTTCTTTCCTCGCTCAAAGGCTAAGTATAGCCATTCAGCGGGGAAACGCAGCCAGCGTTCTTGGCACGATACCGCGGGTAGTAGGACTGTATGATAATTAAGTTTCTATTATTTATTGCATGTGTCCTATGTTTTTCGTTATATGTGTATGGGGTTAGGAGACATTATTTTATACTTTTAAGTTATTTTTTATAAAGTGCATTTTCCGTTTTTACTCTATGTATCTATTCCAAATAATTATTATTTATTTATTTTAACCTACTGATATAAGGTGTAAATTAAGGGCCATTATCGACTAAAGCACATTAACTTTTAGGCCAATTAAAAAAAGGAGCAGTTATCAATTTATCTGTATTTCTTGTATGCATGTTACGCAGTATCTTAGCCAAAAACCAGTTTTAGTGATTTTATTTTTATAAAATAGGCTAAATCGCAAGGGAAAGGTGGAAGAAATAAGTGTTGAATTTTTGGTTTAACTTATTCATTATGTCGTTTAACCATTTTAGACGACCAAAAATTCTTCGAATGTTTAATTATCATTCCAAAAGCTAAAATTAAGTTTATTATAGAATTCACATTAGACATTTAATTTCAGTAAATTGGATTTTCATATGAGTACAACACAATTCTTCAAATCACTGACTATCCGTTTAGGTGTATACCAAGCTTAAGCGTATTGTTCGAAGTGACTTCCCGACACGACAAAGTTTACCAATGTGCCAGGATAAGTTTCCTAAGCACCTAATATTGTTTTAGTTGGTAAGTCGCGAGCGGGACTCCTGGCAGACAGTTTTGGCAGCTGCTCTGTACATGATGTATGTTAATGTCACGTTGGAGATTATTTCTTGGCACTGAAACATGGCGCCCGTCCGTGCAATTGTTAGCTTTGCATACTTCCGACATTGTATAGTGCGTTGTGTTAGCATTAGGAAAAAACGATTAATATATTTGGAATTATTGTATAATTTCTTAGATAAAAAATTTGTATTAATGTTTGATATTATGAAATGAATATTTGCGTTTGCAGAAAGTAATTCAAAACATTCGAAGTCTGTATGTTAGAGTAAATATGTATTGATTATTTGTTAATTCTATAAAAACTTACACTAAGCTTACTACCTATGTTTAGTTAATTTATGTTAGCATGTGTTCCGTTAAAATTGGTAGAATATAAGTGTATAATAATAACTTTCATCGTAAAACTTTTAAGTACGTAAGTAAATAAAACCCGACCTAGTTAACCGAATGTTAAGGTAGCAGGTGCCTCCACTGCTTAGATGGTATTAAAATTTACATATACATACCTATGCATAATTATGGAATTTCACCGTTAACCTAGTCTGATTCTTAAAATATAAAACGAATTTTTGAATGTATTTAAACTTGTACGTCAAGGTACAACCAAGCATTATTCATGTTAATATATATGTAACATTAGTAAATTTAATCTTTGACGATATTAATATTTGTGATTATTGAGATTATTTAGGACATAAATTATTGTACGTATATTTATGATTTATCAATAAAGAAATGACGATGGTCACAGTATAACAAATACACTTTGACCGCTATTTCAGGGAAAGAGTATAATGAACTTTTACAGTGGTTTCATACAAATTTGACGTGGTAGAGCCATGCTGCAGCTATATTAATAGTATTACTAGCGTAAAATAGCAGCTTAATGCTGCTGTGTTTCGTATCGTGAGTGTAGAGAACCGGAGACCCTTTTTACTGGAAAAGAGGCATTCCATCTTAGTCCTCACGACGGACAACGCATCTGTATTTTGATTCACAAACGAGGATAGATGTAGATGTAGAAGTATATGGGCCACAGCAATCACTTCCATCAGGTGGACTGTGTACTCATATGTCACCCTTATTCTATATAAAAAAATCAATTTAATCCTATGTCAATTATAGTCTATTACATTTTTATAAATATTTTCATTCGGATAACCCTAGAAAGGTTGCTAGAAATCTTTTTAGCAAAAATTTTACTTCATTTCTCGTAACCTGCATAGATAAAAATTCAAGTATGAAGTCTCAACGTTCGCAAAAAGGAAACAATAAAATACTATAAAGTTAACGTCTGCTCGTGATTGAATTCGTTAACTTTAAAGTTTATTTCTTCAAGAGTAAGTTCGTTGTAGACAGCTGACAGTAGATAATAATATGAAGTTCAGGATGCGTGGGCAGCTGTAGGTGTAGAAAGGAAGATTAGATTATAAGTTTTATTCTTGACTAGAAATCTTTTATATTCTATGCATTTTGCGAATGAATATATAAAAAGATCGACGATTGACATTTGACGACTTAGTGGCGCAGTTGGTAAGTATTTGACTAAACAAGTATTTACATAGATCTCAGGTACTTGTTACGGGTCCGTATGTTTCTCCGCGTGTGTGCAGCGCCTGATTTAGACTTCTGACCTCCCTAGGCTAACTATATTTATCGCCCCCCGGCTTGTGCTGCCTGTGACTGCCCAGACCACGGATATACTTACTAGATTTTAAATTAATTTTTTTACCCTAATGAAATTAAATTTTCCTATGAGAATAAGGTATTTTTCCGTGGTAAATGATCTATCCTCAGGATGCAGTCAGTCTATCTCCTTGCCTTATTGAAATCTATTCAGCAGATGTAATAAGGTATATATACAGTCAGACAGACTGATTTCTTTCGCGTTCATAATTAATATTATTATGTGTATAGATATAGGTTTTTTTAAAAATATTCAATTGTATGTTAATTCATTATTATGAAGTTTTTCAGTAATGATCTGTAAGTAGTATCTAAATAAATTAAAGGTAGAGAAGAAAGCTTAAACAGGTTAAATACTTCGAATCACAGACAGTCTAAAACGTAGTTATTATGGCTCTATGAGGCAATCAGCTAACGAAAACGAAAGGCATCAAATAATTTAAATTCATATTTTAACAATCTATTTATTTATTTATTTTGTACCAAAAATAAGGAAGAAGCAACAAGTAAAATGCTTGCCGCACTTGCTCTATTATTAATTGGGAATACTACATGTTTGTAAATAAGTGGTGTTATGAATAATTATTTCTAGCACTCTGAACAAGTCGGTTCCCAAAAACACTTTAATTACATATGCCATGTACATAACACAGGACAGAAGTCTAATGAATACAATCTAAGTCAAACAAAGTTAGGACACTGCCATGTGGATACTTGTGCTAGACTTAGACCAATGGTGATGGTTTAAAAATATGCAAACATAGTTTTGTTGATAACCGATTCTATAATAAATAGTTTTATGAAGTTATTAATGAAGTAACTGTGCCATAAGCTAGAGTCAAAAATATTTTTAAGTTTTATATAATACTAAAGCAATTTCTCAAATATAATTAGTTAGAAAGATAGTTCATTAGTAAATAGGGGAATGTTTAAGGAAGTCGAAATTTGCTAACATATTTGTTACCGTCAGGAAAGTTTCTTTGAATAGTGCGGTGTCTATCGCCATAAACCAGGCGCACAAAGGTTTTTATGCGCTACATTAAGTTAATGGAAGCGATCCAACATATACGGCAGTTATTTGAATGAAGCTTTATTAAGGAAAACACGACTGCTGATTGTAATAACTTACGGCAAAGTATTATATTATTATTTTGTTTTTGTTAAAACTAGTATTGGTCTTGTACATTATATAATAATATCAATTTACAATACAACATAAAATTATTTTAAGCTTTCACCTATATTGGGCTATACGGAACTGGAAATCGAGTACTTATTTTTTTATAGGATAGGTTGAAAAACGAGCACACAGTCCACCTGATTGTAAGTGGTTGCTGTGGCCCACAGACATTTATCCTCGTTTGCGAATCAAAATGCAAATGCGTTGTCACCCGTGAGGACTAAGATGGAATGCCTCTTTTCCAGTGAAAAGGTTCTCCGGTTCTCTACAATCACCATACGACACATGTGGGACCGTAGTCCTACCCGGTCGAGCCGACCCATTCGTGCTACGATTATACGACTAATATAACTGCAGCATGGCTCTACCACGTTAATTTTTTCAACAAAATATTAGATTGATGAAAAGATTCCAATGTCAAGCTTTTAAAACCTATATTGTGAATACCTTTCACCTATATTGTGAATTCTAATTTTGTGTCCCCAATGGAAGTAACATAAGTAACATTATTCCTTAATTACTATAAAATTTAATCCAATTTTCATTATAGGCCATCGTAGGGCCTATAATAAAAATTGAATTAAATTTTGAGTAAAAGTTGCTATGCTTCCGGCAATTGATATCGATGCTGCGTTTGGAGAATGCAATTGAAAACGTGCTTCTTCAGTTCATTCCTTTTTTTATAAAAATAATTGTGCGTGTAATTATATTGAAGTGAAAATTCTTTATGAAATATCATTCTGCTTTTATTTTATATTTGACATAAATATATTATTTATGGAGGATTTTTTGTTGTTGATTGACAAAAAAAATGTGACGTTTTTGGGTTTTTAATACCGTACTATATTTCTCCACTACGTTTTAAAGTTCAAAGTTTAACTTAAAAAATATAAACTGTTTTTATAAAACCATATGTTTGCCTATTAATCTGATTCTGGATGCGGCAGGAGCTCTTGGGTGATGAATATAGTTTAATTGATTTCAAAAAATAAAAATCTTGCCTTTTAATCGTATTTGTATACAATTTAAAAACTTAAACGACCCAATACGATTTCTAGATTGAAATATAAAGGCAAAGAACTAATGTGTAACGTTAAAATATAATAATAATGAACTTTTGAGTCTTGAACCGTTAACTTAACCGTTATGATCGACTGTATTCGTCTGTTCAGATTTTATTTTTATAAAAAAGAATGAATTAACTTTTTTAACTAAAACAGAATATTTTTTCAAGTTATACGAACTTATAATCCACTTAATGGTAAGTGGCCACCGCAGTGCATGGACCCTGCAGTCACATTCAATAAAAAGAAAGCTATAGATGCGTTGTCACCCCAGAGGACTCAGATGAAGCAGCCTGTGATTACACTGGCTCTTCATATCCTTCAGATCAGAGCATTGCAAGCACTGTGGCAGAAATATGTAGAAGGGTATGTACCTAGATGCAATCTTATATAGTAAAGGAACGCAATCACCCAGTTTCTTCTTTACTTTTTTCGTTTTTTTTTTTGATTTATTTATGTACACACAACAAGATACAGAAACAGTCTTATAGTGAGTTTGTACAAAGGTTCTACTTATTCCATAATTTGCTGAAATATCTTCCAGTAGACCCACAAAGGAAAATATATTTAAAAAGGCAAACTTAGTGCGTACAATACTAATACTACTATAAATAATATACAAAAAAAAAACATACGTAAACTATATTAAATTATACTATAAATAAAACTAAAATAATATAAATAAAATAATAATTTTATAAATAAAATAATAATTTTCTTTAATTTTTCTTCGTTAGTTCATCTTTTTCTTCACTAAACCGCAAAAGTTGACTGCTGTGCATGGAGGTCTCCCGTTTTAGGTTGAATTCACCATAAGTATCATGCTTGGCACGATTGCAGTACCAGATAATTCGTATATCTGACACCGCTGCTCGTCGCTGTATTGAGTATTTTGTGTCTGGCGAAAATAAGATAGTATACCGCAATCACCATTTCGGAAGCCATAAGATTTTTCAGGCATATGACATTTATTTATTAAGACACTGATAGGACGACACAGGGTGATGTACTTACTCACTTACGCCGTCACTATAGGAGAATTTGTTTTTTTTTTTTAATAGAGCATATTACCATGCAGACGATTTACGATTCAGAAATATGGCAATAATATTAGTCCAAATATTGATTATAAAGCTGATTAGATGATTCGGCGTATTGTGTGACGAGGAAACAGTGCAAAGGAAAAGCGGCATGTTCGATTGTGTCCCTCATCGTGACATTTTCCTTTTTGTTCTCTGCAAATAAACAATTGCAAATAAACTCTCTGCAAATAAATAATAAGCACTTATTATAATAAATATCTGTTTACGTCGGTTGGCTGAAAATATTCTACTGAAGAAACATTGCGGATTTAGATTTTCCCGGAACATAGTCGACCCAATTGTAAAACTGATACAGTGACATGCTTGGGGAAATGCTGGACATGCGTTTCGTCAATCTGGAAAATACTTTGTTCAATTATCACGTATAGCTTTGTTGATGATCTATGACAACTGCTTGTGTCCTACATGAAAGCGACTTATCGTACAAAATAGCTACAAGGGGTATTAAACAATGTTGCGTAATGGCCCTAACACAGCATCACCAAACCCAGGTACGTAACAATCTTGTAAAAGCTGTTCGATTTCTAACGTTTTGCTTAAAGCCTGAGGAGTTCATATGATTTAAAACGTCAACGTAAAATGAATCGATCCCATCCGATCAATTTTATAGCAGAGGCATTATACGGGGCTATTTTGCAATAACCGGTCAAATTTGTAGAGAAGTTTCAGAATATGTAATATAGGCAAATGATGAAGAAAAATTGATAAAAATTAATCTCAAACATTTTATCATTTTTATCTTATAAACGCAAAATGCGTGTAGGTTGATTATACCGTCCACTGTGGCCATTTGTAGGCTTTCTTTTAGCATTTATAACAAATTTAAATGTATTTGGCGTAGCAGATACTTTGTCCAGGACTAGCTTTAACTCTGTTACGTATACATTATGAGTATGCGGAATTTCTTGTAATTGCCTTATCAAGCCAGGTTTTACATAAAGAAAGTTATTGCATCTCAATTGAACTACTCTATCGTCCTCCATACAAAATATATCTGTAAGAACTGTGGTTCATCTAAGGTAAGCAAACTTCCAACCAAATGATACACCTGGCCCTGCACTTTGAATGTAGGCATAAAACCATCCTGTATTATCTTTATAGCTCCAAATGAGGTCATTTGAAAACCAGCCATGAAGTGATCATGCTCAGTGTGAAGGTTTTTTTATTAAAAAGTAAAGAAGATCTGGAAGCTTTTGCAAAGGTTCGAGCTGGACCTTTTCTGAATCGCAGCACATTCCCACAGATTCATCCTTGTACTTGAGAGTTTTACATCACTTGCATTCGATGTTCATAGGAGCCCAAAACAACAGTATTATCACTATCGTACGCTATGTTACCACCATAACTCAGTCCAAATAAAAAGCGGCCAAGTGCGAGTCGGACTCGCCCATGAAGGGTTCCGTAGCAGCAAGTAACATAATTTAAAACGAAAAGGAGAGTAGCTGGACTTTCATTCCCAAAATGCCTCTTAAAAACTGCCGCACAAGCCCACCGGCCCTCCTTGTGCCACTGATCCGTTCTATGTGGCAGTAATCCTCGAGGAAAAAGAGTAAAACATGGGAGTGACGAAAAGTGCTCAACACAGCTCATTCATATTACATTATCCTCACAAACACTGTCGCCAATAGTAAACAATTCTAATTCATTTAGCCCTGTATCTGTTATTAATTCGATCCATTATGCCTTATTCGCAATTATAATATAACATTATATATATAATGATTTCTTATATTTACGCGAACACTACACATTTAAATAAAACTAATTTTACGGATTTTATCGCGTATATTAACTTATTTTACTTTCCCGACGTTTCAAGCACTTTACAGCACCCATGGTCACGGGGGGGACTGAGATGTATGACGTCCCAATGTCATAGTTAACCACGGCTACCTCCAGATTACACGTACAGGATCGCCCCCGTCACTACATTAGATTTGATAGACCACAAATCCTCGCTAAAGAACACCGATCCCTTCCAAGGATGATTCGCGAGGCTATTGAAATCAAAAAACATCCTAATTTCAATAGAGAAGATGGCTGGGTGCTACCATCTGCTTGGGATCCCATAATTAATAAAATTAAATCCCAACCCAAGCATACAACTGCAAGACTTCATGATACTGTAAGTTCATACTGCGTAGATCGGAACAAAAATTAATAATTTTTAATCTGGAGGTAGCCGTGGTTAACTATGACATTGGGACGTCATACACCTCAGTACCCCCCGTGACCATGGGTGCTGTAAAGTGCTTGAAACGTCGGGAAAGTAAAATAAGTTAATATACGCGATAAAATCCGTAAAATTAGTTTTATTTAAACATTATATATAGTTCAATCTTTACAACCTAGAAAATAACATCCGAGTGTAATTCGATTCAATCAGACTCGATACAAATTGCCGGTACATTACGCAACGACGCGTGCTGATCCGAGGTCGAGTAGGCAATCATATTGGTATCATCACCTGTAGGTTACGTTTCGGTGGAAGTTTACATGGTAATGTACATCATATATTTTTTTTTGCTTTATCATTCTCTTATTTTAGAAGTTACATGGGGGGGACACACATTTTTCCACTTTGGATGTGTCTCTCGCGCAAACTATTCAGTTTAGAAAAAAATGATATAAGAAACCTCAATATCATTTTTGAATACCTATCCATAGATACACCACACGTATGGGTTCGATGAAAAAAATTTTTAGAGTTTCAGTTCTAAGTATGGGGAACTCCCAAAATTTATTGTTTTTTTTTCTATTTTTGTGTGAAAATCTTAATGCGGTTCACAGAATACATCTACTTACCAAGTTTCAATAGCATAGTTCTTATAGTTTCGGAAAAAATGGCTGTGACATACGGACGGACAGACGAATCTATAAGGGTTCCGTTTTTTGCCATTTGGCTACGGAACACTAAAAAGGCTTTAGAATTCCAAGGTCATTCATATCGTAACTGTGATACTCTGTACACTTTAAGCTGTTTGCGCCGTTATTTACTTATAGCCTGCTTATGTACTACAGGCTGTTCCCGCTGATAATCAACGACAGCTTGCCTGTGAACTTTAGGGTGTTTTTCTAACAATTAGCTGCATGTTTACGATGATTAGAAGGTTCATTTTGATAATATTTTTTTGTTTCCTTAAGTTGCAATTTTTTAACCACATTATTGGTAACATTAGCTCTGCGTTTCTTCGCCTTATTTTTTTGACTTATTTGTCAAACAAATTTCATTTTGGACTGACTCTTGGGCAGTGAATGTTGGAGATTGTATGCAATTATTCGTGGTCAAAGAATAAATTAAATCTGATGCACATTAATATTCAATAATTATATAAGTAGGCAAATGAAAGTCTTCTACAAAATTAGAAATTGGTGAAGGTTGAGTTAACGTCGGTGATAAAGCCATTTCAATGCGTTTTTTTTGGCTATTGGACGCTCACCAGTTTTATTATCTTCATCGACATCAGCGTAGGCATCAAAGTGACCATTAGAAAGATCTTGGGAAACATTTAACCTTTTGATGGGTTGGTCTTCTGTACCAAATTTAGCATACAGGTTGCCATTTCGATACACTTCAAATATAAATGGGTATATTAGACTGGCTGAAACTAACTCGCAGAAACCGCCTTATGTAGAGTGTTGTAACATATCTAATGTATACTCTTCTTTTGTCCTATGATTGTTGCCATGATGTTCATGAGACATAACAGCAAATTCATCCCAATTGTTCGTCACATGACGCAGAATTTCTTTACGAATATCAATTGAACGTTCTTGTGTGCCGTGCAACAAATAAGAAAGCGTACGGAAAAGGCATGCGCCATCCCCCACTATTGGTACAATTGTAAGGTTTATTAATATCCCATTGATGTTAACCAACTTGTGCCCATTTTTAAAAATAGACACAGATTTATTAAATTATAAATATGAGAAAATTGCGAAAAACAATTCATACTAAATTAAACTTTGAAGACAAACTACTACCTACTAAAATATCTATATTAAAGCAAAAAGAAAACTATATTATTACACACAACAAATAGAACACAGATATTTTTAATATTAAAACTAAACACCTATATAATACACTAATAAATTAAACTCAAAAAATCTTATTTAATTATTATAACAACAAATCAAAAAGAAATTAAATTAACTACACTCAAAATATTTTAATGAAATAGTGAAAACGAATTTCCAAACAAATTATACAGCAATCGAAAGTAATTGCTAAGTAGGTAATCTAAGAGATTACAAGGAATTTTCGAAGGAAGGAAATGAAGGTATAAGGTAAGTAAAATTGAAATTTTGAATTCTAATTCGATTTAAATATTCTTTTATATTTGACATTCCAATTTTAAAGTGTATTGCATCGCACCATGCTTTTATGTGAGTTTTCAAACATGTGTCAAAAAATTAAAAGCAGTGAGGAGTATTGATATCAACTTCGATGCAAATCACCCCCAAAATAACTTTCTACTCCTTTTTAACCCCGTTAGGTGATGAGTCAATAAAATACGAAACACGTCGTCAATCAATTATTTTAGAGAATGTTTATACAAAATTTGAAGTAGATTGGACCAAGGAATCACGTTGTCCCATACAAATTTCGCCCCCGTTTTGCACCCCCTTAGGGGAAGAATTTCGGAAAATCCTTTCTTATCTGATGCCTACGTCATATAAAGAACACACCCTCCAAGTGTCAGGTCTCTACGATCAGCGGTTTAGGCTGTGCGTTTATCCATCAGTCAGTCATTCAGGACAAATCATTTTATATGTATAGATTTCATACTTCAGTACCTGACATTTATTTTGTTATTTAATATGTTTTTATTATGAATATTATGTACATGTTTCATAATTAATTTTTTTAAGCATTTATCATCATTGTTATCATTACACTTCGCTTACCGGTACTAGGCTGTTACTTGAGAATATTTCGTCCTTACCGGTTATAAAATTTTTTGTGATCGACGGCCGGTCCATTGCCACTTCGGTGTAAGTGAACTTTATATCCTCATTACGAAGTCTATCAGGCAGAGAATGTCCAAGTATAGACTTCTCCACAGCTCACTGAACAACTTTGAGCTTCCTCATACAATCAGTAGTGGAGGCAGGAACACGTTTTAGATCCATATGTCAATACTGGCAATACACATTGGTTGTAACACTCTTGTTTTCAAGTTTTGTCGTAATGAGAATATTTGTCATAAATTGTAATTCTCCCGAATACTACACTGCCGGGTTGAATCCGTCGGTTGATCTCTCGGTCGAAGTTGGACTTACCTAGTCGGACAATTTGTCCTATTCTTGTCAACAATCTCGAGTGCAATGTTTCCAACAATTAATGGCATAGGTTACTTATAAAATTTGTTTTGTCCATGTTCATATTAAGACATATCCATTGTGGGATGACACTATTGAGGTCTTTAAGCGTAGTGCTGAGGTCCTCAAGCGATTCTGCCATACGACTATATCGTCGGCAAATCGAAGGTGAATGATGTACTAGTCATTGATGTTAATACCCTATTTTTTCCAATTTAAAAACGTCTTCCAATGCAGCGCTGAAGAATTTAGTTGTATATAGTCAACCTGCCTCACACCTTTCTGCAGTTGCATAGGTTTCGTACTCTGGTTCCGTAGTCGGATAGCCATCGTAGTCCTACTGTACAAATACTTTAGCCCTTCGATACTGACAGTCGATATTTTTATTTTTGTCATCTAATAATTGTTAAAATAGCTATCTTTTTATCTTTCACTATGTAGTTAAAATATGCTAAAATAAAATGTTAAGTAATTTTAATCTTATATTATTTACGAGACTATCAATCTGCCGAAAAATTATTCAATGATTATTAATTGTATAATTGCCACCAACTATGTCCTACTGAAAAAAAAACCTGTAAATGAACCTAACATTTTCATTTATCTATACAAATAAATAAAATTGAAGTGTCTGTTTGTAATGTCAAAATTACAGTTTTTTTACTAAATGCATATAAAAGTAAATACGGTTACATACGGTACTTATAATTAAAATACAATTTTTTAAATCAACTTCCGTAGTGTATGGCAATTTCCACTTCAAGTGAACTTCTCTTCTTTGAACACTTTCTGTTACTAGACTCTATAAAAATAATTAGATAGTTGTTGTTGCTTTCCTTTTGTAACGAACCCCCCCCCCCCATCTTTTTTCTCTTCTACTATATATCCACTTATACTTGTATTTCTTTAGAATCTATATCTGTAAGATATATAAATATATCTAATTTACGTGACCAGTATAACTTGATCTTTCTAAAGGTTTAAATATAGGCCGTTTAATAAATTTATGGCGTGATCGTCTTAGTTAGGACCCTTTTTTACGTTGTGTTTGTATAGTAACTTAGTTCTTTTAGGTGTATCTTGGAAGAATGAATATTTACGAAAGCAATCGAAAGCTGTTGGTAGAGTCTTATAAGCTAGAGAACCCCGTTCACGAAGACAGAGCTCAAAAAGGTTAAGAACAATAAATTGTCCCTATTCCACTTGTATCTGGTTCACAACAGTCAATTCCTTATTAATTAATCCCTTCCCGCTTGGAAAAGGCTCACAATATTTATATCAAATACCAGTTACAAGGGCTCCGCTCTCCCACATTTTAAAAAAAATGTGGAGGAGGTACACGGCCCCACACACGCCGCGCACGGTGAGCGCCAACCATTTTAATGCGCTCCCCCCGAAGGGTACGCAAAGTTGGGAACTGGACCGTAGTCCACAGCAAAATAACTGGCGAACCAGTAAAAGAGGACTTGGCCCCTTGATAGTGCGTAAGCACAAACATCGACCGAAGTCGCGCATGTCAATGCGTGTAAACGCCATACAGAATACGATCAAATCCAGCCACAGTGAAATGTACGTCACACGGGTTAGGCAACAATCGGCACACTGACCATAAAAAGCCCTCCGTGAGCGCCACCACCTGCCAGACCGCCGTTTCTGCAGACGTGATGTAAGTGTAAGGCATCACCACCAATTGCATGGTCAGCACGGCCAATTGGCCGCAGAGCGTGTCATGAGTCTACCGCTCACCTCAAGGGAATGGGGTCCCACGTTGCGCGGCTTTCGGCCGCAGCCTTGAGAGCCTCTTCAGATTCTCCCTCCAGCTACCACCCGCATGAGGTCAACACATATGCTCCACCAACCAATACAATGGCAGATATAGCCAATAGGCAGTTATAAGATAATATTAATAATTCGCCATCAGAAAGGGTTTGTGTCACTGACGTTGAGTATATGCATTTTTCGATCATGTTTGTCTCACCCACCAACAAGTTGCCTTCAATCTCTCAAAGGTGGGAACTTTATAGAGATATATTATTAAGTTGTTATATAAAACATCATGGAGGGCAGACAGTCTGCAGCCCCGCAATGAAGGGACCCGACTTGGGCAAAGCTACTTAGGTTGTGAGTCAAACCAAGACGCAGAGAGCGCCATTGAGAATAGCGAAACAACCGTCGTAGAGACATAATGCTACAGAATGCAACAAGCATCAATACGACTATCGTCGGGCTTACACCATCCCAAGGTCCCCCATACAGTCCCAGCAGACATCACCACCCGCATACCTCCATCGACCAGAACCACAAGATGCATCGAATCAGGTGCAGCACACCCGCAGATCCATCACAAGACACAATACTGCAAGTAGCAGTAAGCATCAATGCAACTATCATACGGATGGCGCCCCCTCACAACACACCCACATGATCCCTATCGACTTTGGTAACAAAATTTGATAATGTTGTTAACTAAAAATACCACCAACGTATCATAGTAGCACGGTACTAAGACGTCAGTAGCCAATACTCCACGTATCATAGCGCTATTGCACTAAGACATGAAGTTGAGTATGCTTGCTGCACTTAAAAGTACTACCAAACACACTCACCTTAATCCGAAAGATAGCCGACGTATCATAACGCTATGCGCTAAGACGCCGCCCGCAACCGGTAGGGGTGTGCGATGTCCACGGGCAAGTCGTATTGCTACAACAAACCCGCTTACCACCGGCACTAAGATGATATGTCTAGGACACATCGGTTAGTGAGTCCAAGTTTACCTCGGTCTCAGAGGCTGCGAAGCAACCTACACGCCACTATAATAATCCTTTTTAAGTCCCATTTCTTTCAATATAATGCTTTTACATATTTGAGACCTTCCACATATTTGCTTTATTTCATAGACGATACTACTGTATGTCTTATTCATATGGGACTTCAAGTCATAACTCTGCTATCATAATGCTTATGCATCATAGAGACCTTCTTTATTAATGCTTTGGTTCGTCAGACCTTACTATGTTAAGTCCCTAATATAGGACTAGTCATTGTGCAACCTTAGTACTAGCAGTCGGTCAGCCGACCACCCCATATATATGTACAACCTTGGGTATCTGTCTCCGACAACGCCCCAATATAAGGGAACATTACAAGAACACGTTCATTAACTTAAAAATTTTCCAATTATTACACGAACACCTTCATCAACTTAGGAAATTTTAATCCATTTTTCTATTATATTACAAATGTTATTTATCTTTGTTATTGCAATATAATCGCCTTGTATTTATATGATTTGATATATTTTGAACATTTTAAGCAGGTTTTTAATAAATTTAGAGATTTTTTGAGACATTTTATGCGTTTACTAATATATATAATATTCAATATTTCAAATGGATATTTTTGAACTTTATGCTTATTATTTGCATTTGATTGTTTAAATTATAATTTCTATGACATTTTTAAATGTCTGTATAATGAATTTAATTATTATTTATTAATAATAATTACGAGGCGTCACACTTTGTAAATTGAATTTAAAAGTTCATCGAAAACAACGTTATAGATTTTGACAATTAATTTAAATTTATTTACAAACTAGCTGTTCCCCGCGACTTCGCACGAGCGTAATTTATTACGATTGGATTTCATGGATTTGCCCCTATTTATTATTTTACCCTAATTATTTTTCTAAAATAAAAGTAGACTAAGTTACTTCTTTTAACATGAGCTATCTGCCAGTGAAAGTCAGGTCAAAATCGGTCCAGCCGTTTCGGAGATTAGCCGGAACAAACAGGCAGACAGACTGAAAGACATACTGACATAAATTTTAAAAATCGTGTTTTTGTTATAAGTACCCTATATACTTTCATATGCATACAGTAAAAAGCTGTTATTTCGACATTAGAAACAGACACTTCAATTTTATTTATTTGTATAGATGTATAAGCTACCTGTCCCTCGCAACTTTGCCCGCGTGCAATTTAGTACGATTTCATGCGTTTTAACTTTTTTGCGAGGAACCCTAATTCTTTTGCTAAATTAAAAGTATCCTAAGTTACTCCTTATATCATCAACTATCTGCCAGTGAAAGTCACGTCAAAATCAGTCTAGCCGTTTCGGAGATTAGCCGGAACAAACAGATAGACAGACAAAAATTTTAAAAATAGTTTTTTTTGTTATTATTACCGTAAATACTTCTATATACATTTAGTAAAAAGCTGTTATTTTAACATTACAAACAGAATATTCAATTATTTATTTCTTTGTTTTTTATTGACTGACTACAGGTTTTTTAAAGAAGAGGGAGTCAAACTAGCATGCCACATTTTAAACCATAGAGTCGAAAAACTTAAAATTTTGCACAATGTTTTCTTACATATCGTAGGCGAGCATTAACAGGGAATTTTGAACATGCAACATTTAAAGGATTGAAAAGGCGCCTGGGGAACAATATATATTTTTTTCTTTTTTTTATAGGAGAGGGGGCAAACGAGCATGCGGCTCACCTGATGGTAAGTTACTACCGCCGCCCATGAACAACCGCAACACCAGGGGAATTGCAGATGCGTTGCCGGCCTTTTAAAAAGGAGTAGGCTCTTTTCTTGAAGGTTTCCACACGGACGAAGTACAGGCAACAGCTAGTCGTGGTAATGTGTATAACAGCTTGTGGTATTAGTGGTACATATAAAATATATGTATGTTATGTTTATGTTTGTATCGCCAGATCCGAATAGAGACTACAAGATCTTTCGAGTATTTCCTACGTCACATTTTATGACACTTACAGAACGCGATAGGGCGATGATTTTTCATACGCCGTCATCAAATAGTGGGTGCAACTAGTCACAACAAACCACCGTACAGCTACTAGTCGTAGCAGTATTAGCTACTAGACATTTGACAAACGGATATTTTTGACAACCCTAGCAGACGAACTTGCCAGAGGGTACAGCTAGACGCGTGCGGCGAGTCACATGGACTGCGTCCGTGAAATTGAATTAGCAACTCATTAGTGACGCCAATAAAACGAGCCGACAGTGAGTCACCCCAGCAACCCTCGTATTCACTCGTACTAAGTTTAGCTCGCAGGTACCCATTACCTTTATGTATTTTTTTACTTACTTTAAGCCAATTCCAAGCCAATTCATTAAAATTTACTCTTAACGTGTTTCGAAGTTCAATAAAGCACAGGTAATTTTTATCTTTTATTGTATCACGAAATTTCCGTATTAACGTTTTCAATTTACTTTCGGTTAAAAAGCAATTAAGTTCGAATATAGGTGAAGCGGAAAAATATTATTTTATTTTATTTTGAAAATCAAGTGAAAGTAGATTGTACAGTGTACTCCTTTTTAAAAGGCTGGCAACGCATCTGCGATTCCCCTGGTGTTGCAATTGTTCATGGGCGGCGGTAGTCACTTACCATCAGGTGAGCCGCATGCTCGTTTGCCCCCTCTCCTATAAAAAAAAAAAAGTGAACATCACAATTCAAAGCGGTCGGTAATCAAATCGGCTATTTCATAGGTAAACATCTCACATACATATTATTACAGTTTGTAAGTCCGACCAGAAAAATACTTTATATTTAAGACTTTATATTGTGTCAAACGTGACAACATTATTTGACGTAGGTACAGTTATTACTATATTTGGAATAGTGACGTCATGTGGCTTTATTAATGAATATGGTTAAATTACTCAATAATTTCCAACATAGGCCTTTTCAAATAATTTTGTGTGTTTTTCGCGATTGTAAGTATTAGCACTTAATAAAATTAGGTACTTTAAAAGAATCATGTAAAGCTGAAGATATGACAATATTTCACTGGTTGTGGTTCCCTACACTCACCATATGAAATTCACTCTGTGTCAATTTTACGCTGTTATTCTGTGAGGGCATGAGCCTTCCATAGTCGAGCCGGGTCGGCTGCAACCACTTTAAATATGTATTTTTTTTTAGCACAGTTATAGTTATAATTTCTCCTGAAAGAAGATATTACTCTTGTAATTAAGGACGAGAAAATAGTATGTCCGAATAACACTAGCCAATATTTATCAAACCTATTATAGTCGTTCATATTTAAAAAAAAAAAAGCGAAATTTGCATTTTTTTTAAATATGCATTTATGTGATTGATAGAAAGCTTTTGCCTAATTTAATTTAGTTGTTTGTTAATAACATGCATTAGGCGAGTATTCGAAATGGGCATTATTAAGTTCGTATACTTAAATAAATCAATCGTGAAATTGCCTCTACAAAATATTCAGTCAGTGAAAATGTATACGTTAGTAGATGCGTCAGAAATATTTCAAAGTGGTATAGCGAGATTCCCCAGGGCGGGCGAGGGTAAACTCTTGCGAATTATAGGCACTTAGTTTAAACGATGGCCCGTCGGTATACCGCCAGTTTCGTTACACTCACCAGTCTCAAACAGAATGCGCAATTTTAAACGGGCAAAACAAATTATATTTAATTAAATGCCCTCGAGCACATATTTTAATTGTATGTGTAATCAAGGGAAACTGTAGTTATTTACAGTGTGTAACTGGGTAAAATGATTGTCGGTTAATAAATACTATGAGGTGTGTATTTTTTGTAAACTTTTAATCTAATAAAAAAATTTAATAAAAATATAATATTATAAAAAATTGACGGCTCCGTGCCGCAGTGATAGCAATCAGTTGTTGCGCTGGGGGCCGCGGGTTCGAATCCCGCACGGAACAAGTATTTGTATGGCCTACAAATAATTGTTCCGGGTCTGGATGTTTGTCCTTGTGCAATTTATGTTTGTAAACTGCCTCCACGACACAGGAGAAAATCCTAGTGGGGGGGGGGGGGGTAAATTTTTAAAAAAACATAAAAAAATCGTATGTTTTATTTGTATACCAATGAATTTTTTTTTCAAATTTATTAATTATTCACGAGTGTATATCTTACGACGTGTGCAAGCAACTTTGTAAAAATATTTTTGGCTTCTAATAAAGTAAACAGTCTACACTGGTAACGGTGTTTGTGTGCGTGTAAGATCAGAGTTTCTTGGCTAGTAAACGACCAATCGTAGAAGTTTGTTATGATCGAACATTACTCAACAGCTCGAACAGTTTGCGTGGGTTCACAATTTGCGATATTGTCTCTAAAGTCTAAACAGTTTTAGGGATACTTGCAGTTGCGCATTGAACACAAAAATAGTGTCAATGGTAGAGACATAATTGATATGTCTGTGGTTCGCTTAAAAACACATTACATATTAATTGCTAAATTATACATCACATTCGCTCATTACACAGCAAAAGTATTTTTATTTCAACGTTTTTAGATGGATTTTCCACCATCAGCCGGTTGTTAGAACCTCGTGAATTAGTCATAAGAGAGCAGCTCGTGCAGTTGAAATTATCATTTGGAGAATATAAAGAGATTCACCGTCACACCATCTCTTCTATAGTGGTAATTCAAAAGAAATTTTCACAATAAAAAAAAATCCAATCCAATCTTTGGCTTCCCTCGTGGTAGGGACGATTTGCGTTAACCGTCACGATTGTCAGGCAGATTGACAATAGTATCGCCGTTCTGGTTATTTTACACGTGGCGTAAGGAGATAGTTATATCACAATTTATATCCAAGCCAAAAGGCGGTTGCAGACCAAGAGCTAAGCTTATTTAGACAAGAGCTAAGCTTAGTTTAGCTTAGCTCGCATAGCTGACGCAGTTTTTCATACTTGTGACAGACTGCAAACTATGCAAACTAAGCTATGTGAGCTAACTAAAATATGCGAAGCTAAGTTAGTTGTATATTATTGTGCTAGCTATTTATTTTATTTATTTTATAGGAGAGGGGGCAAACGAGCATGCGGCTCACCTGATGGTAAGTGACTACCGCCGCCCATGAACAACTGCAACACCAGGGGAATCGCATATGCGTTGCCGGCCTTTTAAAAAGGAGTACGCTCTTTTCTTGAAGGTCCCTAAGTCGTATCGGTCCGGAAAAATCGCTGATGGTAATCGATTCCACAAGGAGGTCGTGCGAGGAAGAAAACATCTTCTAAATCGCACAGTGGTGGACCGCCAATCATCCAGATGGTGTGGATGGTATCGGAAGTTCTGCCGCGATGTGCGTTCGTGAAATTTGGCGGCTGGGATTAATCCGAACAATTCCTCAGAGCACTCCCCATGGTAGATGCGAAAGAAAATGCAAAGGGATGCAACATCTCTTCGCTATTGTGCAGCTACACGAGCTAAGCTAAGCCGCTTCCGCCTACCCCGCACACCCTTCGCTTCTGAAATGTCTTTTTTTAAAATAATAATAGGTCAGTATTAATCTTCTTTTTCTATGTGTAACGTATTCATCATCGGAACTTTCTTCATTGATTATATTCATGGTGAGCGACGTCCGTCGAACTGAACTTCACAACATTGACTGAGCTTTCGTTTAGTTCTTGGTGTGCACGGGACATATTTTAGTTTATCTAAGCTTAGCTTAGCTAAGCTGCCTTTGTTTAGCTTCGGAATAGCTTAGTTGTCGGTCTGCAACGGCCTATAAGATCTTTCTGGCATTTTTTGTATAGGATAAGGGTTATAAAGGACACACAGTCAACCTGACGGTAAGTGGTTGCTGCGCCCCATTGACTTCTACTGCTATCCTCGCATACGGATCAAACTGCGGATGCGTTTTCACCCGTGAGGACTAAGATGGAATGGCTCGTTTCCAGTAAAAAGGGTCTCCGGTTCACTACAGTCACCATACGAAATACAGCAGCGTTAAGCTGCTATTTTACGCTGGTATTCTGTGAGAGCGTGGACCTTCCCCGGTCTAGCCGACCCATTCATGCTATAACTATTCTACTAATATAGGTGCACCGTAGCTCCATCACGTAAAGTAATTTACGTAATTTACAAAGGTCACGTCTTATGACACCCATGGAACTAAATGGGGTGACGAAATCTCTTATGCCCGCCAATAGCACAACCATTACAATTAAACCTTCACCTAAAGTCTAGAAAAGTAGGTTTTAAAGCCAAATTTATTTTTGAAAATATAAAATTTGGATAGGGTATTATTCTCCGATGAATTACTTTTTTTATTTATTCATGTCCAGACGAATACGAGCTGTGATTTCAGCAAGAGGGGCGTCACACTCCATACTAAACTTTTATTTGCTTTTGCTTTATTAAAGGAAAAACAAACAAAAAACTTGTTTATTATTTACTTAGCGAGCAGATATACTACTAGCTCTTTGAACTTAAACATTATTTCTCATTAATTTAATCAAAATGTTATGGAAATACTGACGAAAATTATTCCTTGCTAATTAATTTACAAAATTCTAAGTATAAGACTACCTAAGTTATCTAAAAATCTAATGATAATAATAAAATGCGTTCTTTGCTTAGGTGCCCGATTTTTTTTGAAAAAGGGTTTATAATTCTGTAGGAGCCATAAGACCTGAAAGAAGAAACTAAAGCAGATGGTATCAACATCCTACTAATATTACCAAAACATAATTATAAGTAAACAAGTAGTATTTTTATGAATTTTATACGTGGTAGAGACATGCTGCAGCTATATTTATATTATAGTTGTAGCACGAATGGGTCGGCTCAACCGGGGAAGGACCACGCTCTCACAAATTACCAGCGTAAAATAGCAGCTTAATACTGCTGTGTTTCGTGTGGTGAGTGTAGAGAACCGGATACCCTTTTTACTGGAAAAGAGGCATTCCATCTTAGTCCTCACGGGTAACAACTCATCTGCATCTTGATTCGTAATCGAGGATAGATGTAGATGTCTATGGTTCACAGCAACCACTTACCGTCAGGTGGACTGTTTGCTCGCTTGTCACCTTTATTCTATAAAAAAAGATAAGATGTTTACATTATACACTAGCTGGTAGCCGGCGCGCTGCTGCCGCAAATAAGAAATAATTGTAGAAATATCGTTTCAAATTAGGAAGATTTATATTGCTTAATAAGTAATGATAATTATTATGTATTAACATTCATTGAAATTGAATAACATAGAACTTTCAAATAATTTTGACGGTAAGATACTCGCACTACCTATTGTAAGTTATTTGTACTATGCCTATAAACTTTGCGCAAGTGCAAGCAATAAGTTGACAAAGTTTCATCGCAATCTGATGAACTGTATGGCAGTGGCAGCGCATAAAATACGAACAAGCACAAATTAATTATTATATAATATTAGATTAGATTAGATTTTATCTTTGCCTGAACGTGGGAAAATATATATTTTTGATTCCTATCCATTAAAAGAACGAACAAAGGATTTAGTGAAAAAAAGGTAAGTCCTTTCTAGTTTCTTAAATTAGTAAGTCTGTGTCGACTCCTGTCGCGACTGTACCCAAGTTAATGTTGCGTGTAAAGTTATGGCCCAGTTTCTGAACTGCATGCGCTAACTTCGCGGTAGCTGTATGAGCTTCTAGAGAAATTCATGTCACGCAGCGTTAATTCTAACATAACTATACGTATTACGTATTTGTTTCACTAAGTGTTAAACTGAAATATCGCGAAAACTACTATTTTGAGTAACGAATTTCCTGTTTTACTTTTGCGCATAAAGAGCCAATCCATTTACTACAATGGAATAATGGTGAGGAACACATTAGACTTTTTCTTTGCCACCCCTTTTTTGGTTCAGGAACCTTTCAACTTAGGTAGACGTTAATTGCTTCGTGAGAGTTTCCGCACCTGTCGGGCCTAAAATCAGTCTACCTACCAATATAATGTGCAAAACAATAAAACATCATTAGTGTGTAGCATTTTTTGTAGACTGATGTTTTTTCTACGAGGTCATAATCTCAATAGAGTTTAGTCAATAGAGTGCGCGCATTCTTATGAAGATTACTTACGATAACAAAAGAACTGGTAAACGCACTTCGCATTGCAATGCGAACTAAATTCAAGTACGCACTCTTTTAAGATGTGCAAAAAAAAATCGAGCTATAAAATATTTAAATAAATATTTATTCCTATTGAATTTGTTGGTAGTTTTATATTATTTTGTTGTAATTGAATTAAAAAGTTATTAAGGACAATTGAACTGCACAATCGACCTTCGGTTTAAGCAGAGAGTCTATGGAAAGTCTAATATCTTTTTTGCATACAAGGCAAGACTTTTTTGTGTCATCGTAGAGCCACGCTGCAGTTGTATTATGGTTGTAGCATGAGTGGGTCAGCTCAACTGGGGAAGGACCACGCTCTCACAATATAGAACACATGCGTGAAATAGCAGATTAATGCTGTTGTGTTTCGTATGGTGAGTGTAGAGAACTAGAAACCCTTATTACTGGATACGAGGCATTTCATCTTAGTACTCAGATTGACAACGCATCTGCATATTGATTCTTAATCGAGGATTGATGTAGACGCCTATGTACCACAGTATCCACTAACCATCGTGTAGACTGTGTGCTCTTTTGTCACCCTTATTTTAATATTGCGGTGCTGTTGTCATGCCACAATAGCGTAAACGAAACTGAGACTAAATCCCTATCGAAGATTCCGATAACTCTGAATAACATATTATATAGCACTAGCTTCGTACTAGACCTAAAGACTTCTTTGACGGCTGAATATTAATTATAAGTTTTCGGGTTTGAATGTGAAACGTTTGGATGTTTTTTTTTTAAATTCATAATGTTTTTTTTAAACATTAGAGGGTTAACTAACAGTCCACCGATTGTAAGTAGCTACTGCAATGTATGAACAATCGACTTCACACAAACAAGGCTTCAGATGTGTTGCTACTAAAAATACATGTTGTATTTGCTGTTACGATCTTTTTAGCGTAGAGAGTCTATAAATTTAAAACATCGCTGTTACCTACTGATAAAAATTGTACATAAATATTATTATCAGTAAGTAACAGCATGTATTAAGTATTAGGTTTAAAAATACCAGCGTAACCCTCGCAAAATTCCCTTTTTAGTAAGGTTATCGAAATAAATACGTCTTATATTTTAAGGTTAGTACTGAGCACATATCTTCTTATGGCTCTCTTACTGGTTTACGAACTTGATAGGCAAGGATCGTAAAATATTTTGGCCGCGGAGTAGTTAAATCAAAACATCTATATGATTACTGTACAACTCAATGTTGCTTGTTTCATAAATATATTTCATCGAAATTGGCCGAGTTATTATGGGTGCACATACCGTTCAACAGTGTCATTTTTGTATTTCATAACTGTATATTGAGAATAATATTTTTTGAGTATATTGTCATAAAATATAATTAAAAAGTAATTACTTATTACGTCGCACAGTTTTACAGTTCATTAGATATATACTGATTGCGTCTCACAGTTGGACACAAACAGCTTCTTATTTTTAAGAAGGTAATGAAGCTGTTAATCCACCGCGCTGGCCCAGTGCGTGAGGCTTCACATGTCGATGAAATATTTTATTTCTCTTAGAAAGTTTCCTTTTGATGTTTTCCTGAACTACCGAGGACATGGTAATAGGCACTAAAATTGCTAATGATCAATTATTTTATTGGTGCCGACGGGAATCGGAATCGTATTGCTCACGTACTATGAAATTTACTACAAGCGCATAGCCCGTGAGTTATCATGGCTCGTTTTCACGCATCGCGCTGTCTATAAAAGTTTTATTTTATATATGTAATATGTAAATGTAAATGGATTGTCATAAAAACTCGTATAGTTATGAATCCGGCACTTATGAAACATTAAGTTCCTTAATTGATCGAGAGCGTCATACGCATTCCCGCGCTCATGAAAATTTTTACGGTGTAAACCTCAATAGTCGAGTTTTACACCGTAAAAAGTATATTTTGTACGGTGTGATACACGACTGATACAATGACAGTAACAAAGAAACGGCCCCCAGTCCTCGGCGGCCCCGCTATTCCTGGCTACGGTGGGGACCATGGTAACGGCGGGGCAGGGGGTGCTAAGAATCTCCGGTGGAGGTTCGGTTGCCACCTTAGACGACTCGACCTGGCAACGTACAACGCACGCACCCTGAGGACTGACGAGAAGATCGTGGAGCTGGAAGAAGAGATAGACAAGTTGCGCTGGCATATTATAGGATTATCCGAAGTCCGAAGAGAGGGGGAGGACACGGTAATCATCGAATACGGCAACTTGCTCTATCACCGGGAGGGCGACCATCTGTCCCAAGGAGGTGTCGGATTTATCGTCCACAAGACTCTCGTTAACAACGTTGTAAAGATCGGGAGTGTGTCGACGAGGGTTGCGTACCTTATACTCAGAATCACCAAACGGTATTCGCTGAAGGTCATACAGGTTTACGCACCAACCTCGGCACACCCCGATGAGGAGGTGGAGGAAATGTATGAGGATATCTCTAGAGCCATGCATTCCTCCAAAACCCAATATACGGTGTTAATGGGAGACTTTAATGCAAAACTAGGCACAAGAGAGAACGGTGAGCTGAAAGTAGGGAAATTTGGAATAGGGCAACGGAACCCAAGGGGCCAGCAGCTGGCCGACTTCATGGAGAAAGAGGGACTCTTTATGATGAACTCTTTCTTCCAGAAGCGGCCGCACAGGAAGTGGACCTGGTCGAGCCCCGACGGTTCGACAAAAAAATGAGATTGACTTCATTATGACGACCAGACGACAACTGTTCAGTGATGTCTCCGTGATCGCGAGGGTGAAAACTGGTAGCGATCACCGAATGGTTAGAGGCACACTGAACCTAAACGTTAAGTTGGAGAGGTCTCGTCTAATGAAGTCAACGCTCCGTCCCCCTCGTGCTCTAATCCAAAGTCCCGAAACCTTTCAGCTCGAGTTACAAAACCGTTTTCAGTGCCTAGAAGACTGCAATGAAGTGGACGATATGAATGACAAGCTCGTAGAAACTGTCCATGCGGTCGGAGCTAAGTTCTGCAAGACCCGCCGCAGAAGAACACAAAAACTCTCCGATCACACTCTTAATGTCATGGCTGTTAGACGGGAGATGAAGCTACATTCTTCAACAGACTTGACAGCATACAGGCATCTGAACAGACAGATCTCCAAATGCATGCGGCGGGACTTACGTAACTTCAATACAGCTCGTATTGAAGAAGCGATCGAGCGGGACCAAGGCTCCAAATTCTTTGCCAGAGATCTGTCTGCCAGAAAGAGCCAACTGTCAAAGCTGAAGACAGAATGTGGCAGCATCGTTTCCGGGACACCTGAGATTTTCAGTGAGATTGAGAGGTTCTATGGGCAGTTGTACATGTCATCGTTGGAGCCACACGCAAGTGTGAGTAACGATCCAAGAGCGAGTCTCATCCGACACTATTCCGAAGATATCCCGGACGTCAGTTTGAGCGAGATTAGAATGGCTCTCCAGCACCTTAAAACGGTAAGGCCCCAGGCGAGGATGGAATTACAGCGGAGCTTCTGAAAGCGGGTGGAAAACCGATACTTGAAGTCCTTCAGAAGCTCTTTAATTCCGTTCTCCATGGTGGCATTACACCGGAGGCGTGGAGCAAAAGTGTGGTGGTCTTGTTCTTCAAGAAAGGTGACAACGCTCTCTTGAAGAACTACAGACCGATTTCCCTTCTGAGCCGCGTCTACGTGCTGTTTTCGAGAGTCATTACGAATCGTCTCGCACGCAGACTTGACGACTTCCAGCCTCCCGAACAAGCCGGTTTCCGAAAGGGCTTTAGCACCATAGGCCACATACATACCCTTCGGCAAATTGTACAGAAGTCCGAAGAGTACAATTTGCCACTATGTCTGGCGTATGTGGACTATGAGAAAGCCTTTGATTCCGTCGAAATTTGGGCGGTGCTGCAGTCCCTTCAGCGGTGCCAAGTTGACTGTCCGTATATCGAAGTGTTGAAGTGCTTGTACAGTAGGGCTACGATGGCTATCCGAGTACAGAACCAGAGTACGAAACCTATCCAATTGCAGAGAGGTGTAAGACAGGGTGACGTCATATCCCCGAAACTCTTCACCGCTGCATTGGAAGACGTTTTCAAGCTTCTGGACTGGAAAGGATACGGTATCAACATCAATGGCGAGTACATCACTCACCTTCGATTTGCCGACGATATAGTCCTTATGGCAGAATCGCTGGAGGACCTAAGCACTTTGCTCAATGACCTCAATAGTGTTTCCCAACGGATAGGTCTTAAGATGAACATGGACAAAAGTAAGATCATGTTTAATGTCCATGTCACACCTATGCCGGTAGTTGTTGCGAACACTAAGCTCGAAGTTGTTGACGAGTATATTTACCTGGGATAAATAGTCCGACTAGGTAAGTCCAACTTCGACCGAGAGGTCAATCGACGGATTCAACTCGGTTGGGCAGCGTTCGGGAAATAACGGCACATCTTCTCGTCAGGTATACCTCAAACCTTGAAAACGAGACTGTATACCCAGTGCGTGTTGCCAGTGATGCCATACGGAACTGAGACGTGGTCCTTCACTGCTGGCCAGATGAGGAAGCTCAAGGTCCCTCAGCGAGCTATGGAGAGGGCTATGCTCGGAGCTTCTCTGCGTGATAAACTTAGGACTGAGGATATCCGCAGTACAACCAGAGTAACCGACATAGCCCAACTGATTAGTAAGCTGAAGTGGCAATGGGCCGGCCATATAGCTCGAAGAACCGACAACCGATGGGGAAGAAAGGTTCTCGAGTGGCAGCCTCGTACCGGTAGGCGTAGTGTAGGGCGTCCCCCCACGAGATGGAGTGACAACCTGGTAAGACATGCAGGAAGTCAATGGATGCAGGTGGTTCAGGACCGTGCTTTGTGGCATTCTTTGGGGGAGGCCTATATTCAGCAGTGGACTTGTGAAGGGCTGTAATGATGATGATGATGATGATGATACACGACTCGATAGCTTGTATTTTGAATTTTATTGTTTTGATATGTTTACGTGCGTTCTATTAACAGCTACTTCAGCACTCACGAATCCAAACAGTGGCGTAACATGGGTTGCTGTCTCAAAGGGAGACAAGAGCCTAAATTGCCCTCACATCCCTGCCCAAACCTCTAGGAGACTTCTAAAATTGGGGATCATTTTGAGTTTGATTTTTAATGAAGTAAGTACGTAGTAGAGCTAAGCTGCAGCTATATTATGGTTGTAGCACGAATGGGTCGGCTCTACCATCGATCGAACCAAAAATCAATATTCAAAAACTGAAGGTAGCCGGGCTAACTGTGACATCGGGACGTCAAACATGCAGTCCCCCCCCCCCCCCTGGACCATTCCTGTAAAGCACCCAAAACGTCGGGAATTAAAATAAGTAAATTAAACGCGATAAAATCCGTAACAAATAGTTTTGTTTAATGTGTAGTGTTCGCGCAAATATAAGAATTCATAATGATATACCGTCATTGTGTGCGATTCACGTTTTTGCCAACCGATTAAAACTTACGAATGTCTGCATGCGTAGTAAAATAGTACATTATCACTAATTCTGAACTTAAAAGATAAATAGGACAGAATGTTTGACTTTCTTTAATTAATTTTTCTTAAACATTCGCCTTTATTACTTATTTTGAAGCTTCTCTACAAATTTGGGGATATATTGCAAAATAAATCTGTATATCTGTATATCATTGTTAAAACTGGCATTTAAAAACTATGAAACATTTTACTAATACGTAATTTTTTATTATATTATGTTGTAAAATATATCGTCAAATGGCATTTTAAAAGACGTCAAAGTTTCTTGCGAGTTGTTCTCTGCAAATACATAATTAACATTAAACGAGATCTTCATTATGACGGATCGGGGGGCACGGCAGTGCCCCCGCCAAGTCGAGCGCGAAGCGAACACTGCCGTACCATCCTTTACTGGAACCATTTCGCCGCATTTTCAGGCCCCTATTTGAGAACCTCCGGATAAGACCAGAACGCAAAAATTTTCGTCACCCAGTAAGCTATAATCACATACTTAAAATCCAAAATTTCAAGTCTGTAGGTCATTTAGTTCCGAAGTTAAGCGAAAGCAAAGTTTCGCATTTATGACACTCACTCACTCATGATCATCAGAATAGAACTAGTACTTCCCATAAACTCAGAGAGCTGAAATTTGGTACAGAGTTAGGGTTTAATGGCCACATAAAGGGAAAACTATAAAAACAAGGATAATCGAAGATCTGGAGTACCTGGTGACCCTGATTAGAAAACACAAGAGCCCAACCAAACTATTAGAAGAGATCGACATACCGCCTTTACAAAAATATTCAACTTGGTGGGCGGCTTCATTTGATGTTAAAAATCGAAGGTCTGAAGTATCTGATGAAGAACCCTCAGCTGGTCTCAGATGTATTAGAGAAATGGTAATGCCCCCTTCTACTATTGGTACATAAAAAAATACGTGTACAGAGAACAAATCCCAATCTGTGTGGCGTATGCCCTAACAATTCACAAGAGCCAAGGTCTAAGTCTAAAAAATGACCTCATGGACATTGGCACCTCCATATTCTCTTGTGGCCAAGCCTACGTGGCGCTTTCACGAGTAACCAATCTTCATGGGGTGTACCTCATAAATGTGGACTTCAAGAGTATAAAAGCTCAAGCTTCAGCGATCACCGAATACAACCGGCTTAGACGTAAATACCGCGCCGGTCTTTCAGAAATTAAACCGTCTAAACCGTCTAAAAGGCTAAATAATGAACGCGAATGGGCAATACGAAAAACTGTTGCTACTGTATAAGAATCAGAACCGGAAAAAAAGAAAAGAAAGATTTGTAATAATAAAAAAACTACTCCTAAAAAGAAAAAAAATGTGTCAAATAAGAAAATCTAATAAAATAAATCAATATGCCCACGTTTCTACAAAAAGCAGTGAAATCCCACCAAAAACATTCTGTAAAAAACTAGCCAAGTCTCGATGGAGCTGCTTGTTTATCTCTAAAAAGTAATGAAATCTAGACAAAGTCGTGCCAAGTCTAAGGTTCCTTACTGCGATTTCTTTATTATTATAGTTAATGTTGTGTGACTTGGCCGTTGAAGGGTACACAAGGGTACAAAACCAGGTGCTACATTGCATACACACCATTGCACCAATCTGTCGCCAGAATCGCTACCCATTGACGATGGAAAATTGCCACTTGGAAAACGTTGATTGAATAACCAGTCAATTGTAGGCTGCTTTATCTTACTTTATCTTACTTTATCAAGCTTACAATTGACTGGTTATTCAATCAACGTTTCCCAAGTGGCAATTTTCCATCGTCAATGGGTAGCGGTTCTGGCGAAAGATTGGTGCAATGGTGTGTATGCAATGTAGCACCTGGTTTTGTACCCTTGTGTATAGATTTTTGTTCCTACTAACTCATCATGGCTGTCTAAGCCTTTTAGGTACTACTTTTAATTTGTACGCAAACTTACACACTTACACGCTCCTTCAGTAATTTTACTAAATTAAACCCAGGATGCAAATCGTAGGGCTGAAAGTACACATCTTTCAAATATACATATTTACACTGATTAACTATTGTGCTCATTTTCTTCTTGTCATCTCGAGGGTAATAGTTGAAAATCAGTGTTTGCTCTCTGAGTAATATTAATCGCTGAGCTAGGACCCATTTGTCAAACTGCAACACACATGTACATTTAGATTTTAAGTTTTTGTAAATTATTTTTTTCGTAATATGTTACTTTGTACTTAGTTTAGTTACTGAATTTACGTGTGTGATTGGAGAAACAAATAAATGCTTTATCTATCTATCTATCTATCAAGAAAGAAAATAAATGTCGTCTTAACAGTCACACTAAAAACTTCATCCCTCATATTCCACAGTTAGGGGTGGAAGCTTTTCTTCAAATTTAAATGGGACCATCCTTTAGATATCTATACATATAATAAATCTGTAGAAAAGTCATGTCTGTAATTCTAATATTTTCTGGAAGAAACAAGTTCAGTGGACTAAATAAAGGGCACTAAAGACAAATAAGTGGTTTTTAGAATTTTTGTCCGTCTGTCTGTCCGTGTATTCACGATTCACGCAATACCTTCTGGACAGATATCCAGTAGTTTTTGCGTGAAGTTTTTGTGTGTAGGTAGTTAATGACCCGGGGCAACTTATAGTCTACGTTTTATCCAATTACAGAACTTCAAAAAAAGAAGGTTAAGTATTTACCTTCCTTATGTTAATTTTCTATAATATCTTAGTTATAGGCGGGATGACGGGTGTTTTATATTTATAACTAAAGTTTAAAATATAGTTATAACCTTGGTAAAATATATAAATGGAAAATTAGTATGTTTTGCCTTCAGTTACTAATAAATTAAATTTTTTCTTATTTTTTTTTAAAAACGTTACCACTACACTAGGATTTTCTCCTGTATCGTGGAGGCAGTTTACAAACATAGATTGCGCGAGGACAAATATCCAAACCCGGAACAATTATTTGTAGGCCATACAAATACTTGTTCTGTGCGGGATTCGAACCCGCGGCCCCCAGTGCAACAACTCATTGCTAAGCCACTGCGCCACGGAGCCGTCTACCATAATCTAAATAACTTACATTTATATGTTTAAATTAGCTTTTTAAAATTATTTATACATATAATTATCCAAATATAAAAATGAATCGCTGAATGTATTGCTAAGCGAAAATCTCGAGAGCAGCTGAACCGATTTCGCTAATTCTTTTTTTATAATATTCCTTAAAGTACGAAGATGGTTCTTACGGAGCGAAAAATTAAAAAAAAATGCCTGAAAATGTCTATAAACAACACTTTTCTATATTCCCATACAAAAGATTCGTAATAATACTTAAAAGTCATTTTGAACTTTAATACCATACTATAAAGTTTAAGTGTTAGTGGAGGGGTTCCGGGAAGGCAAAACAATTGAGTGGCGTTAGTATCGTATAAATATTAATGTCAATATTTGTCAATATTTATACACACTGGCTACTTTTATTTTAGGGTTCCGCGAAAAATAACTCCACGCGGGTGAAGTCGCGGTGAACAGTTACTAAATCTAACGAACGAACAGTTAATAATACTTCCGATTTTCCACTAATTTTATGTAAAACTTCAGTTTTAAATAATATTAAACTGACGCGTTTCTTTTTTTCTTTAAATTTATTTATTAATGAATTTATGATACAGTGGTGTTACTTAATTCTAAACTCGCCAAACTTTTACGTTTGATAGCATGAGGCGCTCATTTACATAACAATGTACCACTTAATGTACTACTAATATTGAACATAATAATACACAATTATATAATATAGTAATATTTATATTTATGACATCTTTTTGTTGTGTTAACTATATATCTTTATATACATGTAACTTTAATTATATGAATTAAATATATACAACCCGATACTTAAACGGTGAATCCCACCATCACCCTTCACAGTTAGGTACCGTGGGCAAATCTTTGTTGCAGAGAGCACGAGGGATCTGTGACAGCAAACACCTGGCCGCCGAGCTTCAGTACGTCAAGCAGGTTCTGCACGACAACAAGCTTCGGGTTCCGCGCCTACGTCACAGTGACCGAGTGAAGCCGGCCACAGTCGAGCGTGTGCCTGCTGTACTACCATATGTCAGAGGTGTCACAGACAAGATTGGCTACATCTTGAAGCGAGCTTCTATTAGAACATTCTTCAAGCCGCCGAAGAAGATTAGTCAGTTCTTACCATCCGTCAAGTGCAGTATTCCTCTACAAGATGCAGGAGTATACAAGCTTGATTGTGAGTGTGGTCTCTCATATATAGGGCAAACAAAACGATCAATAAAAACCCGCGTAAAAGAACACATAGCTGACGTGAAGCACCAACGTTCCGGGAAGTCTGCAGTTTGTGATCATATCCTAGACGGCCTCCGCCATTACATTAGATTTGATAAACCACAAGTCCTCGCGAAAGAACATCGATTCCTGCCAAGGATGATACGTGAGGCTATTGAAATTAAAAAACATCCTAATTTCAATAGAGAGGGAGGCTGGGTACTACCACCTGCTTGGGATCCTGTAATTCATAAAATTAAAACTAAACCCAAGCATACCACTGCAAGACTTCAAGACACAGATAGTTCATTCTGCGTAGATCGGACCAAAATTAATAATTAAAAAGCTGAGGGTACTCCGGGTTAACTTTGACATCGGGACGTCAATGAAAATGAAAATGAAAATGAAAAAATGTTTATTTACAGCTAAGGTGGTACAGATTATAATATACAATATAAGATGATAATAAAATGGAAGTACAGTAGTTTTAATTTTCTAGTATACAATTATAAACTATGATCTTATCACACTAACTAAGCTGGAGTGTATAAACAAGGGTGTATAGTTCTTTGGTCCTCACACTAGGCATGCCTGTGTCGTGAGGGCCTGATACGATTTTTTTTATGGTTTTCATTAATTGACACTGGGTCGACGTACGGTTATTACATTATGTAAGCTTTTTGTTTTTAAAATAAAATAAAATATAAAATAAAATAAATATTTATATTTAGTTAATATGTATAAAAATTAAATAATTAGAGGTAAATTAATAAATTGTTAGTAAAGAAAATACTGTTATTCACAAATATTACAATAATTAATAAAACATATATAAATTAGAAACTCCTATAGATACATATGGATTACATACTGTATTCATATATTTTATTTACGTACATTTATGATAAAGATTACGGTTTAATTAGGTTTTCTGTACTATCATAGCTCAGAGTAAGTAACCATTTTGTTATGGTTCTTTTAGCTTCCACCACTGATTTTTCTTTTATATCGCAATACTTAAGGACGGAGTTGTACACTTGAGTTCTCACGAATTGCCCAAAACGTTTAGAAAAAGCAGAGTTGATAGCGGGAGTTGGCAAGCGGAATACTCTTCGTTTCAATAATGTCTTATACTCTGGAGATGCCAGAGTACTCTTATGAACAGTTAGGGAGGTCTTCAATATGAAAAGTTGTCTTACATTTAATAGTCCACAGTCCTTATATAAATCAAGAGTTGAATGTGTATACGGCTTTTTTAACATTACTTTTATAACCGAACGTTGCGCTCTCTCAACTCTGATCAGGAAAGTTTTTGCTGCACTTCCCCAGCAAGTAATACAGTAAGTAATAAGCGACTGGCATAACGCAAAATACACAGATCGTAGAGTATTTAATCCTGTTATGTCGCGCAGATGCTTTACAACACCAATAACCCTCCTGACTCGAGCCGAAAGAGCTATTATATGATTTTCAAATGTCAGTTTATCATCAACGAGGACACCGAGATATTTAATTACATCGGATCTACTCAAGGTCTCACAGGCACACGATTTGCTTGTGTAAGAAGGCTCATGAATCTTAACTACTGTTTGTTGTACTGGCGCAGTGACTGCTGTCTTATGAAAGCATAGGTACACAGTCTTCTTGGTATTTAGGGTCAAGAGATTATTTTGTAGCCAACTAAAGACCTGTCTTAGACCTCTTTCAGCACTGTACAAAGCATCGTTCCACGTTGAGCCATGGAATACGATAGCAGTATCATCGGCGTAACATATCGTTTGGGCGTTTTCCATGGGTAGGTCATGCATATCATTGATATAGACAGTGAATAACGTAGGACCAAGTATGCTGCCTTGCGGTACACCAAAAGGTACATTTTGTGGCAGACTCACAGCCCGACCAATCTTCACACACTGTTTCCGGTCCGTGAGATAGCTCTGAAACCAATTACCGGCAATACCTCTAACACCCATAAAGTTTAATTTTTTTAAAAGTATTGGAATTGACACAGTGTCGAAGGCCTTGGCTAAGTCTAAGAAAACGCCCACACAGCTCTGTTTAGAGTCAAGTATTGATGATATCGTAGATGTTAAAAGGGACACAGCATCTTCAGTACTTCGACCTTTTCTAAAACCGAATTGTCCTGGCGAAATCAACTGTCGAGATTCCAAATATCCGGTTAACCTTTTGTTTACAAGCTTCTCAAGTAGCTTTGAAAAGACACCTAATAGCGAGATGGGCCTATAATTTTCTACAGCTACCTTTGAGCCACATCCTTTATAAATAGGACAAACAGATGCAAGTTTCCAATTATATGGAAAAACTCCGCTTTCTAGGCTTAGGTTGTAGATATAGGTGAGTGTCAGGATGATCGAATCTTTTATATGTTTTATTAAAGAGATAGCTAAACCATCCATACCAGGAGCCCTGTCATTCTGTAATCCCATAATCATAGCACTAACTTCTTTGGGATCAGTGGGAGTCATGAAAAATGATTCTGTGAAGTTACAATTTACTCGTATTTTACTAGCAAGATCTTGCTCAGTTTTATTAATTTTATTAAGTGTTTGATTTGCTTGGTTTACTCCTACCGTTGAAAAATAGCTATTACATAAGTCAAGTGGGGAACTTGTTATATCAGAGCATTTCATATCTAATAATTCTGTGGAATCGTTTTTACTGTTGGGAAAATTACAAAAATATTTAATTGACTTCCAGAGTTTTCGTGGGTTATTCTTATTTTCAATTAGTTTATTGGTTTCAAAATCTAATTTACGTTTACGCAAGATATCGATAAAAAAGTTCCGATATCTAGTATAGGTGACCTTAAGCGGAACGTTATCAGGTTCAAGCTTTGTGCGTTGGTGAAGTCGGTCCTTATGTTTCATGCATCTGATGAGTCCCGGTGTGATCCAGGGTTTTAAATTATACTCTGTTCTGGTTAGTCTCACTTCATGCGTATGCTTACTTAATGTATTCACTAATATATTTGTGAAAATGCTCGTCGCTTCATTCACCTCTTTTTTGTCGGTAACTACAGTCCAGTCAAAAGTAGAGAGATCTTTTTTAATTCCTTCAAAATTTCTTTTGAGAACCTGCTGCATGCGGCTGGGCTGCATGGGTTTAATTTTATTTAAATTCAGACCCAACATAACCGGATAGTGATCTGTTATATCAGACTGACAGACAATCCCGACTGGTTTCCGGCTTAGTTCAGAATCTGAGAGATAGATATGGTCGAGACATGATTTTCCTCTGGTAGGCTCTGTAATATAGTATAGCCGGTAGTAGACCATATTCCGTCATAACACATTGATATTCCAAAACCTGAGTGTTTGTACTATCTGATAAATTGACATTCATATCGCCAGTAATTATAAGGGGGCAACTGTTAGTTGCGGAATGTATATAGGAATCAAGTGACGCCAGAAAATCTCCTATATTTCTACAGGTCGGAGAGCGATAGATAGCTAGTATAGAAATCATGTCTAGAATTTGTACCGCTAAACAACTAGAATTGTTAATGCATGGTTCTGAAACCGCTGCTCGCCATATGTCCCTAACGTAAATTACAACGCCACTGTTTTGGTTTGAGTTATTTTCAGATTTATAGACGTTATATCCTTGCAACTGGTGAATATTTATCATATCATTTAGCCAACACTCTGTTAAGATTATAACATCATAAACAATACCTGTTCGTCGCATTGCTACCAAGAAATTATCAAAATTCTTTTGAATACTCCTAATATTTAAATTTATTAATTTAAAGTTATGTTCTTGAGAAAATTTGGCTTTACACTGCTCTAGTTCACTGACATTATAGCAACTAATCTTAATCGAGTCTAATTCAGTTTCAAAATTATCATCTATCTCTTTTGGTTCGATAAGCTATCCAAAAACAAGGTATACCATACGTATGTTAATTTAATGGCCCATTTAAATTTTGCTTCGCTATTTTCACAAAGCAGTGATAAGGTGGTTGAAATTACTGATGAGTGATCCTTGAATTCTATTCCAAATATTGTTATAATATATGAGTGTAGAATTATTAAAGCATTTATATGCAGTATACAAATAGTACAATATAATATGGTTATTATTATGAAATGTATTAAATAAATAGTTATAATAAATGTATGTATATATATGTGAACATGTAAATCAATATGTATGATACTGGATATATGATTCATAACTTTTTTCGTGATAGTGTGATTATACAGTATTAAAGTACAAAAACTTACCCCAGATTTCAATGCCGTTAAAAATGTACAACTTGTTATCTTATCAATCATTACAGTACAGTAGAGTGCAATTAAATATGGTCCTTTAAAAATGATATCGTAAACAGAATTATTCAAAAATATTGACATATATTTTGCACCATGCAAGAAAAATAGAGATATGATGTGTTTGTAATAGTTATTAGATATCCTCTTTAGTTGGAAAATGACGGTCCAGATCGTGTTTACTTCTAATAAGTGTTGCAGCTTTCCCTTCTCGTTTTCTAATATATATTGCACCCTGGTTGCACCAGCAGAATGCATAATCATGGGTTTTGGCTCTCGCTCTGGCTTCACGAAATAAAAGTCTATTTTCTTTCGTAAGTCGTTCGTTACAAAAAATTTTAATCGGCGAGCCAATTATTCCCAGGTCTGCGCTGGTGAGGGTCTTTCTTGATTTGAAGGCTTTTAGTAGCTGGTCGCGCTTGGATCGCCGGAGCAAACGCACTACGATGGGTCGAGACATTCTACTGCCACCATCTGGAACATTAGGTGGTACAGCCAGGCGCCGAGGTCCAACGCAGGTAATCCAGTCCACGTCGACGTCTTCCAACTGTGCTCCAACTTTTTGTGCGGCCACCTTAACAATATGTTCTAGATTTTCATTATTACCTTCTGGTATACCGACGATCTCTATTTCGTTGCGGAGCCCCTGTTGTGCTTGTATATTCAGCTCATTCTGTAGATGGGCCACAGATGCATGCAGGTTTATAATTTCCTGATCGCGTTTTTCTAGTTTTGTCAATCACCTCAGTTCCCCGTGACCACGGTTGCTGGAAAGCAACCGAAACGTCGGGAATATAAAATAAGTTAATTAAACGCGATAAAATCCGTAAAAATAGTTTTATTCAATGTAACTAAAAATTTTTGCTTTTCGCAATTTTTCCTTTATCTGTGCTATAATACGTTGCCTCATACCAAATTTTAAGATTCTGAGTTCACGGGAAGTACCCTGTAAGTTTTGATTCCCTTGCGAATGTCGAAAATTTGCGGCATAAACGGCTGTATCTTATGATTGCGTTGGCTTAGAAGTTTGATTTTTTCACAGCTCCAAGGGACAGTAGACTTTAGTATTTGATATGAATTTCACCTTGATACCTCCACGCGTTCCTGAGAAAAAGGGTCTTGACAGACAGACAGACAGACAGGTGGAAAACAAGGTGATGTTTTTTTCCTTTTGAGGTACGGAACCCCAAAAAGTAGATTATTTGGTAGGTCTGGAATATTATTATAATGAGGAATATAAAGTTAATGTTAAAAACAAGTACAGCACACATAGGGTTAGAAAAAACCAACTGGTTCTACCAAAAATAACAAACTATTATGGTAAGAGAACATCTAAGTATTTGATAGCTAAAGTGTTTAACAAAATAGATCTACTAAGAGAAAAAGTAAAAATTAGTAAAGGATCACTTAAGAAAAAATTAAAAAACAGTATCATACAGGATTGCTGATAGAACTATATACGAGTACATTGTAGTAGATTAAAACATTACAATGTATGTTTTAATCTACTACAATGTACAGTGTACAAAATGTGTAGTGTTCGCGTAAATATAAGAAATCATTATTTTTAGTTACATCATATGATAAAAATATTTTTAATAATTTTAAACTTATATACCTATGGATTTGTTCGGAACCCTCGGTGCGCGAGTCCGACTCGCACTTGGCCGGTTTTTTATCTATGGGTATCATTTTACAAATGGGAAACAACTTATCATAGTCTTTGTTGCAATTAATCTTTAAATAAAAACTTCATCAGTCTTATTTGTTCGTCTTTGATATGTCTTAGATATGTTATGAAGGTTCGCCCGTATACAAGGAGTCCATAACTCATTAGCGAGTCGGCAAGTGCATAATATACTATTCTTAACGTTTGTTTGTTCAATACATTTTAATTGGTAAAACTTACTCAGCACCGCTCTCAGCCTATTGCAAATGTCATTTACATGTATTTTTCAGTTAAAGTTCTTATCTATTCTTAGACCTAAATATTTAAAATTATCTACATAATCCAATCTTTTACAGTTACAGTTGAATTTATTTCTATGCATACATTCGTATGTATGTCCTATCACTGTTAGATACTATTTTTTTTTACAGATTTAGCATTTCGATTATATGGCGAGTGTATATGCATACATTTAGTTTTTGCACAGTGTTCACATGCAATATATATCCTACAGAGCCGTACACCGATCCTGTAGGCACACCCAAATTGACATCCGCCTCTTTCCCAATCACTTGGGAGATAATTGTTCTTATTTTTCTATTAGTTTGATAGTTTTTAAACCAATTTAAATTAAAACCAACCAATATTTCAGCCAATAGCGTAACAACAAAGTACATAAAGTTAACATTAGCCACTAATGAATTCAGCCAATTATGTGTTAAAAATATCATTTCGTATAGTTTAATAAAAATAACACTTCAAAAGATTTAACGGCAAAAATTTATTTAATATGATAATTTTCAACCACTCTCACGGTGGTATGTAAGGAAGACGCTAGATGGCATAAATACGGCTAATATAAATCAGTAACGACGTGGATTGTTTTGAATGGACTGGAATATGATAATTTTATTCAATATAGTTAATTTTATTTATTTAACATATTTTTTAATTTTTTTAACTGTCTATTTCAACAGTTAAAATATATACTAACCATCTTTACTATACAGTATATTATCTATAGCCCGGAGTAAGGAAAGCAAAGTGTAATGATTTCTTATATTTACGCGAACATTACACATTTAAATAAAACCAATTTTACGGATTTTATTGCGTATATTAACTTATTTTATTGTTACGGCGTGCAGCTGCCTATCTAATAGTAGGATCCTCCCGGCCCATGAAGAAGGAACCTACAGGCAGGTGCAGGTCGGGCCTCCTAAGGCCAAAGTGGAAGATCTCTAATTAAACTAAACAATAAGGGGGAGCGTTCTATACTACTGCCATTCAACAGGGAGAATATTAAACGGAGCTTACTTACCTATATCCAAGGCGACTGGTCCCTCAGGATTCGGTCAGGTCGCATGTGGTTGTGTGGTGCAAGGGAAATAAGGTGCTGTGATGTGTATCTGGGTGTGACTGGTGGTGATTGACCTTATTAGACCTTTGCCGTCGGCAGCAGCCCGGACGTCAGCACCGCTCCAAATTGAGGTAATCTTCCGCGGCGCCGTCCACAGTCACTTTCTTCGTTCGTCATGATGACAGTCCATTAACTCTATCGTACGATTAACTAACTTACAGAAGCCACTAACTCTCGTTTGTTATAAAGCTTAACACACAAAAACGAACACGGAGTGCCCGGATCAAAGGTCACTACCGTTTCGCGTAGCAACAGTTATTTCTAGAATATCAAAGGCCGCACTAGCTAATATTGTCGAATGCACTTATACAGATTCTGAGTCGGACCCAATAAGTGCCGGGAAAGGCTATCCAACAAGGAATGCGCGTTACAAATCCTAGACAGGATATTTACTAGACGCCTAAACTATTCCGCGGTTCCCGCACAAAAATTGACAGCGTGCTGACGTTAATACAGCTGGCAGACGACTCGTATTTTACGCCGCGCGTTCTACGCACGACCGAACGTCAAACCGGTATGGCGCCGAGCCGAGCGCCCTCTGACGTCGATTCCGAAACCAGCATTCGGGCGTAAACAAACCCCCGTCCCGAACATAAGGATTTTGGTCCGCGAGCAAACCGGTCAGCGGGACAGGGTTGCGACGGCAAGTTGCAAGACCGAATATACAACCAAACTAGGCCACCTTAGGTACCCCATCAGGTCTGGCAACCCTAACCAACGCCTCAAAATTACAGCCCCAACGTGGGCAAGCCGGAGGGTTGAACTGGATGCCCTTCCTGGACATCGCAGCCCATAAATAAGTCCTATTCCGGACAGAAGTCCGATGACCTCTTTCAAACACCTATCTGTGCCCCAACGATTAGTTCCGCAATCCGACCGGATCAGGTCTGCAAACAGCGACGCGACACGAAGCTGCCCAGAGCGGCCTCCTAAGCTTCAGTGCAGAGAGCACCCACAAATTCCACATGAACGTCGTCTGTGGAGAGCCGAACGAACGCACAGATAGTCCCTAGTATGAATTTTCAAACAAGTAGTCATAGCCAAGCCATCCACCATATAATCATTTACCAAATGGTGCGACAGCTGATTTCCATCTGATAATCTACAAACTAGCCAACCTGTTAGACAAGTAGTCCTATGCTCATATTTCAACAAATTTTTCAAAGCATCAATGTCCAACTATAGAATTAATTCAAACAAATTAATCACCGATGCACATAGATCAACTTGCAAATTAAACAAAACAATAAACGTAAGGGACAGCCTTACTTCTCATTTAAATAACTTAGACTGTGCCAACAAAATGTAAACCAAAGGAGAATCGACTCAGCCTTCCTTTTCACAAAGCAAAATGAATAAACACTATCACAAAACATATACACAATTTTCCAAATAGCGCGACATTCAATTTCAAATGAATTCAAACTTTCCTTTCAGCAAACAGACGCAACAATCAAATACAATTACAAAGCATACGCACAAGCATTCAAAAGGGCACATAATTCAATTTCAATTTTCCGTGCAACAACAAACAGTGATTAAATATATTTACAAAACATATGCAGCAGCATTTAAAGGAGTAGATTGAATTCAATTCTTTTAATCACAACCGCTACAAATATGAAAATTTCGCGGAAAACCCAAAAGCATTTTTTAATTTTAATTCAAAGAATTTTTAACGAAGTGCTCGACCAAGCCAAATCTAATACCCCTTGACAGCGGGATTCAACGCTCCAGGGGGGCCCTAATCTTCCCACCACCAAGTGGAAGCCACACGGCGTGAACCCGAGACCAATAGAGCGCGAACCGCTAACAGTCACCACTCGGGTTGTACGCCTTCACTGAGGCCGTCGGCAACAGAACATTTTGACAAGTGGACTGTTGATGGCTTAAGGCTCAGTGGAGGCGGCCGTGGTGGGAGCTAAGGCGGCAGCTAGCTAGGGCCGCCTCCATCAAATGGGGAACAGTGGTACACCAGTCGCGGCCACTCAGCTAACGGGAGTGAGAAGGGTCTAGCGAACTGATGAGTGGCCGTGAAGTTCCTCTCCACACCCTGAGGGGGGGGGGGGGTGATGACACCCCCGCCCCTGGGGGAATTACCCCCCGACTGGTCGGGGGAGGGACCCCTTTCAAACCTAGGGGCCTGGTGGCTGGCCGGCGGGCGCCGAGAGTCGCCCGTCAGAGGGCGTGGCTGAGTGCTGCCACCCGTGGGGGTCGAGGGCCTGGCAGAGCCCCGAGAGGAGACGCCGTTCGCACCCAGGCACAAAACTGCATGGTGATTGCCCTGGCAATGCAGACAGGGCCGCCGATGCGGACAGTCTCTCTGGAGGTGCCCTTCCAAACATGAGTAGCACCAGCGGCGCTCCTTGGCCATAGTTCGCCTCGCCGGAACCGGCTTACCTAATAATTTCGGGCACGACGTTACCCGGTGATCAGATGCTCGACAATAGGAGCAGGGGGGGGGGGGGGTTGACGACGACTTGCCTGGCAGATTCAGCTTCGCACTGGGCACGGCTCGTAACTCGTCAACGGTGCCCGCCGCGTTCTCGATCTGCCGGCACTGCTCCTCCAAAAACCACAGCAGGTCATAGAAGGGCGGAAGGTCGAGAGGTAGACGGGACAGCACGATGCGGAGCAACAAAAAAGCCCATTCGCCCACTGGTAAATCCAGCCGCCTCAACGTATTACACGCCACCAAGACTGGATCCAACAGCTCCGGACGTAGTCTGGCCCGGTCACTAAGCAGCGGGAGGCTTAGAAGCTGCTTAACATGTTCGTCCGCAATTCGCCGGACGTTGGCGTATCTTCTGGCTAGGAGGTCCCGAGCAGTCTGGTAGGCGTCGTCCGACAATCTCAAGTGGCCGACAACGCCCAGGGCCTCCCCCTCCAGTGAGGCCAGGAGGTACGCCATCTTTTGGCTCGGGGTCAAGTCACTCCGGGCGTCTACTAGGCTGTCGAAAAGACTAACGAAGGTCAGCCATTCGGAAAGGACCCCGGAGAACCTTGGCAGGTCCAGAGTTTGGAGTCGTCCCAACAGCTCCGGCTGAAGCTGCTTCCGAGAGGACTCGGGCAGGCCACTCATCCGAGCTTCACGCGTCTCCTCGGCATACCTGCCTTCAGCCTCGATCAACTCGTACGTGAGCAAAAAGAACTGCTCGTAGTCCGCGAAGCAGGAGTCCAGGACTCTCTTTTCCACATCTGAATCCTCGAGCTCAGCGTAAGCTTCCTCCACTGCGGCCCTTCGAGCATCGACCTGCTCGAACCGCATCATCAAGTTATGGACCCTATCCGGTCGACCTATCAAAGCATGGGCGCTTGTGGCCCAGCATAACTCAGTCCGCAGGCAACGGATTAGTAGCTTGGGCGATGACATCACTACAAAATACAAATTACGACGCGGCTCGAGCACAAATTACAAAGATAACAAATAACAAATACAACAAAAATTAACAGTTAACAAATGCAGTTCCTATCAAATCGAGTTGAATAGAAATTACACAAACACGAATTACTACTTATCAAACCAAATACAAGTTAGCACAAAAGAAAAGACACAAATCAAATTAACAAATAACAAATACTAGTGCGATCAAATCAAGTTAAATTCAAATTGCGCAAATACAAATTACTACTCTTTAGCTCAAATACGAATTACAATACGACTAAAGATACACATCACGGTCGATCAACAAAAAATGCCTAGCTCGGAAATCGACCCTTCGATAAGTAATCCACTACAAATATCCGACAACGATAATTAACCGAATACGTGATAATAACCATCTACCTACATGACGCATACCTCTAGAAAAACTCCCGCTTGCGCACTAAACGGGCGCGGCTTTTCAATCTACCCGCTAACCAAATAAGCAAGCAACAAAGGAAAGTAATTTTAATATTACGTACAAAAAAATATTTTCACGTATTACGGACGGGCGTGATTGTAGACACAAAATTAAACCAATCAAACCAACGCTCCCTGCCACCAGAATTGTTTAATTTTTATCAAACACTATGGTCGGCATCGACCGGGGAATCGAACCCGGAACCACGCTCTGCCACCAATTTGTTACGGCGTGCAGCTGCCTATCTAACAGTAGGATCCTCCCGGCCCATGAAGAAGGAACCTACAGGCAGGTGCAGGTCGGGCCTCCTAAGACCAGTGTGGAAGATCTCTAATTAAACTAAACAATTAGGGGGAGCGTTCTATACTACTGCCATTCAACAGGGAGAATATTAAACGGAGCTTACTTACCTATATCCAAGGCGACTGGTCCCTCAGGATTCGGTCAGGTCGCATGTGGTTGTGTGGTGCAAGGGAAATAAGGTGCTGTGATGTGTATCTGGGTGTGAATGGTGGTGATTGACCTTATTAGACCTTTGCCGTCTGCAGCAGCCCGGACGTCAGCACCGCTCCAAATTGAGGTAATCTTCCGCGGCGCCGTCCACAGTTACTTTCTTCGTTCGTCACGATGACAGTCCATTAACTCTATCGTACGATTAACTAACTTACAGAAGCCACTAACTCTCGTTTGTTATAAAGCTTAACACACAAAAACGGACACGGAGTGCCCGGATCAAAGGTCACTACCGTTTCGCGTAGCAACAGTTATTTCTAGAATATCAAAGGCCGCACTAGCTAATATTGTCGAATGCACTTATACAGATTCTGAGTCGGAACCAATAAGTGCCGGGAAAGGCTATCCAACAAGGAATGCGCGTTACAAATCCTAGACAGGATATTTATTAGACGCCTAAACTATTCCGCGGTTCCCGCACAAAAATTGACAGCGTGCTGACGTTAATACAGCTGGCAGACGACTCGTATTTTACGCCGCGCGTTCTACGCACGACCGAACGTCAAACTGGTCTGGCGCCGAGCCGAGCGCCCTCTGATATCGATTCCGAAACCAGCGTTCGGGCGTAAACATTTATATTCCCGACTTTTCGAGCACATTTCAGCACCCATGGGTGTAAGTAAAGTGTATTTATTAAATTAACACAAAAAATAACAAACTCGGCACATCTAGTTTTCTTCGTCGAGGAATTCCAGTAGCTGTCATCAAAGTACACTTTCAAGTCACTCCGTTAAGTCTAATAATAGGTAAGGTCTAATCATAACTAACTAAACGATGCCAAACTCGGCATATCTAGTTTTCCTCGTCGAGGAGTTCCAGTAGCAGATACCGACACACCTTCAGGTCTATAAAGTCCAAAACGCATAAACATATTTATTTATTTATAAATCCTGCGTGCTTTTAGCGTAACAATATATTGTAATATAAATAATAATAATATCTTACCTTGGTCAAGTATGTATCAAATTTGGTTTTTGGAATATGTTGTATTTCTACGGCGATCGATATTTTTCAGCACGAGCCACTGTAACAAACGACCATTCACGACGGTGTTTGAGCTCGGAGTAAATAAAGTACTCTATGGCTGTGGCTCGGAGTGCGGCTTCGGCCTATTTAGTAAAATAAATTAATGCAAGGCTGCTAAAACCACTGAAAATTTCGCCATTTTAGACCCGAAAAAAATTAATTATAACTAAATAAAACAAAATCAAAATGCCATTTACATTCAATGGCATCCCACATGATGGATAAAGAGTTTCAAAAATAGATTGAGTTGAACAATTGATATTTTCAAAAGTTATCGTGTTTACGTCGCCATGCGGACTTGATAAATCCACACCATAAGCCACTAAAACGCTCGTTTTTATGTAAAAATAGCAATTAATCGATGTAAAAAAAATATTAATAAGATCAAATATCATTTATCTTTCTGACAGTGTGCTTTTTATATCATTTATATGTATAATATGATTGCTAGATACGATTTCATGCAACAAAACGTTGGAATCTTAATTTTTAGGCCCTAGCAGAACATACCTGCGCGCTTCGGGCTTAAAGCATACAATAACTTAGGTTTATATGTTTAAATAATTAAATTCATAATGATTTCAAAATATTGCTATTTCTTCATATCAATTTATATTAATTCATAAGGGTTCATCAGACAGGTAGTGGTCACGCGTTCAAGCGTTCCGCGTTCACGTTATGCGTTCGAACGTTCATTTGTTATTGATATTGTGGATATTAGTAGCATCAAAAAGGAAAAGGAAACATTGGGTGCGTCCAGTAAATTATAATAGAGAACAAGATGGAGAATTTCATAGACTGTTTTGTAAATGGCTTCCTGATGAAGAATCACTTTCGGTCACCATTTTTTTTCTAACCATGCTTTTGATACTTTCCCTCGGGTTTTATAATCATCTTCACATCATATAAAACACATCTTTTTCGTACTATCATAATCAACTTCTCGGTTCTATCTTCCTTTCGATGGCAACAAAGAAACAGAAGTGAACGCGCGAACGCGTGCGTTCTGGTTGACCGACGAAGTCAGAATACCTGCTGTCTGGGTATGTCTATTATGTCTATATGTAACGTAATACAACACAACGAACGCAGAACGCGAATGCGGAACGCTTGAGCACGTGAACGCCTTCTGATCTTTACAATTTATATCGTAAAATAATTTCATTTCACACCGCTAGCAGTGGTTATACCGTATTTTTGACAGAAGCAGAATTTTTAATGGAATCTACATCACTTTATGCCTAATTTACGTATTATATAAATGTTAGCGGCTTTGTTGTGCGATTGAGCTACCCCAGTTGCATACACATCAACTTATCGCCGCTAAATACTATAGGGAAAAGTTTTGGTTTATATAGTTTTTAATATCATAATAGCGCCATCTATTTACTGCTACATAAACTGATCAAATTAAAGAGAATTTTATTCAATACTTATTCTACCAGCAGCAAAAAATTGTCAAACTTAAAATATTCAGACCGCTGGCCACTGTCGGTATGATTTATCGTAATTGTCCTTTTAGCAAAATTACAAACAAAGATTTACTAGCAACCAAAGCTGGTAATTCTGGCGGTATGAATTATGAGATTGAAAGAAAAAAAGGCACACTTTAGACGTATAAATAAGAGAGTAAAAGAAGTTGTAGAAAGGAAAAAGCAAGAAAGGAAAGATAAGAATGATAGATGGATATCTGATAACTTCCAGGAAAATATTAAAAAGTTCTGGAAGCTCGTAAGAACTGCCAGGGGAAATTTAAAACAGCCTAGAATTCAGAACAGCCTAGAATGAATGCTGTACGAGACGAGAATGGCTGCATGCTGAATGATGAAGTTTCGAATTTAAAGAGATGGAAGGAATACTTTGAAAGCGTGTTTAAGAGTGAAGAGTCGTCTGAAATAAGTGAAATAGAAATTCCGGAACAAGTGGAGAGAGGTAGGGAGATAAGTCGAGATGAAATAATGAAAGCAATGAAACGCATGAAAGCAGGTAAGGCAGCAGGATATGATAGAATATCACTCGAAATGCTAAGGACTGGAGAGGGTGTGGTTGCAGGCCTGCTGTGCACCTTGTTTAATTTATGTTGGGAACTGAAGCGAGTACCGGAAGACTGGTGCAAAGCCGTTATAGTCCCAATATATAAAGGAAAGGGTTCGCAGCAGAACTGTAAAAACTACCGCTTACTTAGCATTGTGGGTAAACTGTATGCTAAGGTGTTAATTGAAAGAGTTATGGAAGAAACTGATGGAAAAATCTGGGATGTTCAAGCTGGATTTAGAAAGGGAATGGGGTGTACGGATCAAGTCTTTTCCATGCGCATGATTGCGGAGAAGTTTTTGGCAAAAACCAGAAAGTTTTTTGTGCGTTCATGGATTTGGACAAGGCTTATGACAGAGTGGACAGGAATGTGTTATGGCAAACACTGAACTCATTTGGGTTGAGCGCTGGCTTGATACAGGCATTAAGGTCTCTTTATAGGGACTCTAGTGCTTGTGTCAGAATCAACGGGGCCTACTCGCACTGGTTTGGCATTCATAAAGGTTTCAGACAGGGATGTGTGGTTTCCCCGTGGCTGTTTAACCTATTTATGGACAGTTGTTTGGAAACTTTGAAAGTTGAAGAATGTGGGTTGAGAATGGGTGAGTTAACCGTCAAATGCCTTTTATACGCCGATGATCAAGTCATATTTGCATCGTCGGCAGCCGAGTTGCAAATGATGGTTACTTTAATGAACTGTTCATTGAAAGAAAGGGGTTTGAAAGTGAACGCAAGTAAGACGAAAGTAACTGTTTTTGAAAGAGAAGAAAGTAAAGTTTGAAAGAGAAGAGCAAGTGGATGAGTTTGTATATTTGGGATGTTTATTCAGCAGGGATGGTAGATATGATAAGGATATAGAACGACGAGTGAACGCAGGAAATAGAGTAAATAGGGCTCTACACGCTATTATGCGGAGTCAGAATGTGTCAAATAAGGCACGTATGGCAATTCATAATGCTGTGTTAGTCCCTACTTTAATGTATGGCAGTGAAAGTTGCGTCTGGCAGAAGAAGCATGAGAGTAGAATAAATGCTGTAGAAATGCGGTCCTTAAGGATTATGCTAGGGTTGAATCTGAATGACAGGGTGAGAAATAGTGTGATAAGAGAAAAGTGTGGTTTGCAAGATGACGCTGTGACAAGGATTAAGAAAGGAATGCTTCGATGGTTTGGTCATGTAGAAAGAATGAACTAGGAAAGAGTGACAAAACAAATTTATGTTGCAGAAGTGAACGGCAGGGTCGGGAAGGGACGCCCTAGACGAAGGATTATCGACCAAATTGGCGATATATTAAAAATGGGCCAGATTAGGAGTACCCTTAACCGACGAGCGTGTATGCGTAAATATATGGATGTAAAGGAGACGAGAGAGGTGTGTCAGGATCGCGCCAAATGGAAGTCCGTAGTCTCTGCCTACCCCTCTGGTTGACAGGCGTGAGTGTTTGTATTGTTGTATTATTGTACTAACAAATACTGTGATTAAAAGATAATGTTTTTATAGAATAGGGCGACAAACGGACACACAGTCCACCTAATGGTAAGTGGTTGCTGTGACCCAAAGAAATCTACATTTATTCTCAATAAAGGATCGAAATGTAGATGCGTCGTTAACCGTGAGGACTAGGATGGAATGCCTCTTTTCCAGCAAAATGGGTCTCCGATTCTCTACACTCACCATACGAAACACAGCAGTATCAAGCTACCATTTTGTACGTGGTAGAGCCATGCTGCAGCTATATTAATAGTATAGTTGTAGCACGAATGGGTCGGCTCGACCGGGGAAGGACCACCCTCTCACAGAATACCAGCATAAAATAGCAGCCTAATGCTGCTGTGTTTCGTGTGGTGAGTGTAGAGAACCGGAGACCCATTTTGCTGGAAAAGGGGCATTCTATCTTAGTCCTCACGGGTGATAATGCATCTGCAATTTAAATCGTAAACGAAGATAGATATAGATGTATATGGGCCGCAGCAACCACTTACCATCAGGTGGACTGTGTGCTCGTTTTTCACCCTTATTCTATAAAAAAAAATGACGCTGGTATTCTGTGAGGGCATGGTCCTTCCCCGGTCGAGCCGACCCATTTGTTCTACAACTATAGTACTAATATAGCTGCTGCATGGCTGTACCACGTATGAAAGAATGTCTTTAGTTGAATATGTGAGTGTCTGTCAGCGTAGCAATATTTCACTTTCACACAACTTCTTTTTGTATCAAGTCCGAAGTAAGTAATTGAAAGTTAAGTGAGATTTTTATATATAAATGATGGAAAAGTTTGTCATGTCTTTGAATTACCAATTACTAGGTAGACGGGGTCCACCGTCGTGCAAAAGTTCTTTTTAGTTTTCATGACTTTTATTTATGCAAATACGAGAGCTGCGTAGCTCGCCGTAAGATTTTAAAGCAAGGAACAAAAGTGTTTGATTCCCGCGAGGACCAATGAAACTGGTAAGGAAATTTTATTTGCTTATTTTTCACGTGCATCAGTGAAGTGGTAAAGAATAACTTCGCGGCGAAACCTTGATGTTTAAATTGTTTAGAAAAATCGTGTATATTTGAAAACCGCTATATTTCACATGGGTAATTAGCAGCCAGGTACACTGCCTTGTAGTGGCGGTTAAGAATATCCACTACCCCATATCTTCCCGTGGGTGTCGTAAAAGGCGACAAAGGGAAACAGGCAGGAGATGGACAGCAGCATCTTCCTGATAATAGCCAAAATAACAATAAAAAAAACTGCGGTTGCCAACCCGCTCGCCAAGCGTGGCAACTATGGCAATATACCCCCCATGAGCAATGACAATAATAAACGGCCCCCAGTCCCCGGCGGCCCCGCTATTCCTGGCTACGGTGGCGACCATGGTAACGGCGGGGCAGGGGGTGCTAAGAATCTCCGGTGGAGGTTCGGTTGCCACCTACGACGACTCGACCTGGCAACATACAACGCACGCACCCTGAGGACTGACGAGAAGATTGTGGAGCTGGAAGAAGAGATAGACAAGTTACGCTGGCATATTATAGGATTATCCGAAGTCCGAAGAGAGGGGGAGGACACGGTAATCCTCGAATCCGGCAACTTGCTCTATTACCGGGAGGGCGACCATCTGTCCCAAGGAGGTGTCGGATTTATCGTCCACAAGTCTCTCGTTAACAACGTTGTAAAGATTGAGAGTGTGTCGACGAGGGTTGCGTACCTTATACTCAGAATCACCAAACGGTATTCGCTGAAGGTCATACAGGTTTACGCACCAACCTCGGCACACCCCGATCAGGAGGTGGAGGAAATGTATGAGGATATCTCTAGAGCCATGCATTCCTCCAAAACCCAATATACGGTGTTAATGGGAGACTTCAATGCAAAACTAGGCACAAGAGAGAACGGTGAGCTGAAAGTAGGGAAATTTGGAATAGGGCAACGGAACCCAAGGGGCCAGCAGCTGGCCGACTTCATGGAGAAAGAGGGACTCTTTATGATGAACTCTTTCTTCCAGAAGCGGCCCCACAGGAAGTGGACCTGGTCGAGCCCCGACGGTTCGACAAAAAATGAGATTGACTTCATTATGACGACCAGACGACAACTGTTCAGTGAGGTCTCAGTAATCGCGAGGGTGAAAACCGGCAGCGATCACCGAATTGTTAGAGGCACACTGAACCTAAACGTTAAGTTGGAGAGGTCTCGTCTAATGAAGTCAACGCTCCGTCCCCCTCGTGCTCTAATCCAAAGTCCCGAAACCTTTCAGCTCGAGTTACAAAACCGTTTTCAGTGCCTAGAAGACTGCAATGAAGTGGACGATTTGAATGACAAGCTCGTGGAAACTGTCCATGCGGTCGGAGCTAAGTTCTGCAAGACCCGCCGCAGAAGAACACAAAAACTCTCCGATCACACTCTTAATCTCATGGCTGTTAGACGGGAGATGAAGCTACATTCTTCAACAGATTTAACAGCATACAGGCAACTGAACAGACAGATCTCCAAATGCATGCGGCGGGACTTACGCAAATTCAATACAGCTCGTATTGAAGAAGCGATCGAGCGGAACCGAGGCTCCAAAGTCTTTGCCAGAGATCTGTCTGCCAGAAAGCGCCAACTGTCAAAGCTGAAAACAGAATGTGGCAGCATCGTTTCCGGGGCACCTGAGATTTTGAGTGAGATTGAGAGGTTCTATGGGCAGCTGTACACGTCATCGTTGGAGCCGCACGCAAGTGTGAGTAACGATCCAAGAGCGAGTCTTATCCGACATTATTCCGATGATATCCCGGACGTCAGTCTGAGCGAGATTAGAATGGCTCTCCAGCACCTTAAAAACGGCAAGGCCCCAGGCGAGGATGGAATTACAGCGGAGCTTCTGAAAGCGGGTGGAAAACCGGTACTTGAAGTCCTTCAGAGGCTCTTTAATTCTGTCCTCCATGGTGGCATTACACCGGAGGCGTGGAGCAGAAGTGCGGTGGTCTTGTTCTTCAAGAAAGGCGACAACGCTCTCTTGAAGAACTACAGACCGATTTCCCTTCTGAGCCGCGTCTACGTGCTGTTTTCGAGAGTCATTACGAATCGTCTCGCGCGCAGACTTGACGACTTCCAGCCTCCCGAACAAGCCGGTTTCCGAAAAGGCTTTAGCACCATAGACCACATACATACCCTTCGGCAAATTGTACAGAAGTCCGAGGAGTACAATTTGCCACTATGTCTGCCGTATGTGGGCTATGAGAAAGCCTTTGATTCCGTCGAAATTTGGGCGGTGCTGCAGTCCCCTCAGCGATGCCAAGTTGACTGTCGGTATATCGAAGTGTTGAAGTGCTTGTACAGTAGGGCTACGATGGCTATCCGAGTACAGAACCAGAGTACGAAACCTATCCAATTGCAGAGAGGTGTAAGACAGGGTGACGTCATATCCCCGAAACTCTTTACCGCTGCATTGGAAGATGTTTTCAAGCTTCTGGACTGGAAAGGATACGGTATCAACATCAATGGCGAGTACATCACTCACGTTCGATTTGCCGACGATATAGTCCTTATGGCAGAATCGCTGGAGGACCTAAGCACTATGCTCAATGACCTCAATAGTGTTTCCCAACGGATAGGTCTTAAGATGAACATGGACAAAACAAAGATCATGTTTAATGTCCATGTCACACCTATGCCGGTATTTGTTGGGAACACTAAGCTCGAAGTTGTTGACGAGTATGTTTACCTGGGACAAATAGTCCGACTAGGTAAGTCCGACCGAGAGGTCAATCGACGGATTCAACTCGGTTGGGCAGCGTTCGGGAAATAACGGCACATCTTCTCGTCAGGTATACCTCAAAACTTGAAAACGAGACTGTACACCCAGTGCGTGTTGCCAGTGATGACATACGGAACTGAGACGTGGTCCTTCACTGCTGGCCGGATGAGGAAGCTCAAGGTCGCTCAGCGAGCTATGGAGAGGGCTATGCTCGGAGTTTCTCTGCGTGATAAACTTAGAAATGAGGATATCCGCAGTAGAACTAGAGTGACCGACATAGCCCAACGGATTAGTAAGCTGAAGTGGCAATGGGCCGGCCATATAGCTCGAAGAACCGACAACCGATGGGGAAGAAAGGTTCTCGAGTGGCAGCCTCGTACCGGCAGGCGAAGTGTAGGGCGTCCCCCCACTAGATGGAGTGACGACCTGGTAAGATATGCAGGAAGTCGATGGATGCAGGTGGCTCAGGACCGTGCTTTGTGGCATTCTTTGGGGGAGGCCTATGTTCAGCAGTGGACTTGTGAAGGGCTGTAATGATGATGACGCAGTCGTAAGGCGTATGTAAGCTGCTTCTATTCTTTTTTTTTACTTTTAATGAGACTTATAAAGCAAGTTGTCATATATTAAGATAGCTTTCATATTTTTGACATACCTGCCTATTGAAATTTTTGTGACAGTCCCGGTTTCATAGCTGACATGAGTAAATGAACATGGTCTTATGAAAAGATACTATAAATATCAAAGAAATCAAGTTTTTAGAGTAGAACTGCATTGACATAATCTTGAGTCTTCCGGTAATTGAACCGATCCAAACGTTAATTTCATAGTACGTAAGAAAACCCAAATTCTATCCGCACCGCTACTCATATTTTAATTGCAATTTGAAGTTTCGATTTACCAAGTTCTCGGTGGTGAAGAAAAATATCGCGAGGAAACCTGCATATTTGAGAAATTAAATTTTTACACATTTTAAGTGTTTTATTTTTTTATTTTCAACTGAGGTCCCGTGTTTCGTTTATTTAATTTGTAATGTAATTAGTATAAAATATAAATAATATTTCAAAAAGAAACATTAGCACTTACATTTTCCTTACTATTAACATCCCCATTATGAAATCTGTTAAATACATTACCTCATTTTTGTATGCTACGCCGCCTGTCATTGGCTTGTATGCTATACAAAAAAAAAAACAATAGTTGAATTGAGAAAGTCCTACTTTTTTAAAGTCGACTAAAATGAAACATTAAGAAACTACTGCCATTAAGACACAAAGCCCTTTACATGAATTAAATATTACAAAATTCTTGTATGAGTTTAATGTGTAAATAAAACAAGTACGTTGTATTCAAAAATAATTACATTGAAACATCTCTAGGGAAATTTTGAGATCGACATCTTTATGTAGAAACAATTTGCAACGAGTCGTTTAGATAAGCTGAAGGTATTATCAAAGTCGACGAGGCGAAGTAAATTTTTTAAATTTTTATATTGAGCCACACCAGACAATTAATAATGAAATAAAAGTTCATTTTTTCAATTTGCACTTCTATAGATTCCACTTTGTTTATTTTGTTTACGTGATCTAATATATTATGTATTTACGTACAAAAGTTTGATATGCTTACTGGATGTTCATTTAGCGCAGACACTACAAAATATACAAGTAATATACTCGAAAGCAATAATATATTATACTTATGAAGCAAATATAATATAAAAATTGAAAACTCTATCTCGATATAGAATCAAGAATAAAACGACCGTTATGTGCATGGTGATTATCTCGTTGAATTTAAATAACGTCGCTTAAGGGACTCATAAAGTAAAATATTTAAGGCGGATGACAATATTTTAGAAAGAATAGCTTTATTTTAAAATGAACACCATCATAAATCCAGCCCCAGTGCAATAACGTAGGACAGCGTGGATGGGCACAGAATATAAAACACACATAGTTTTAAAACGCTAAACTTATTGACATCATAAATTTTAGAAGAAAATATTATCTTTGCCAGGGATTTAAAAATCCATTTATTCCATTACAATCTCTAAAATTCCACTGCTGGACATGCCCTCTGCCATAAATAGCCTCATAGGGGAGATTTCGCCATAGTTATCATACTCGGCAGGCGGGTTGGCAACCGCAGTTTTATATAGTTTTGGTGATTTTCTGTTGCAGTTTCCCTCTGTCACCTCTTATGACATCCGTGGGACGATATTCTTACACCGCCACTATGTGGTTAAATGTATTTATTATTTATTTTTTATAGGAGAGGGGGCAAATGAGCATGCGGCTCACCTGATGGTAAGTGACTACCGCCGCCCATGAACAACGGCAACACCAGGGGAACCAGGGGAATTGCAGATGCATTGCCATTAAAAATAAAATATTAATATGATGCAAGTGATGATTGATTGATGCATTGCATGCATCAATCATCAATTGCCATACATCAATCATCAGATGCAATGCCATTAAAAATAAATATTACTTTTAATGTTGCACGAAACGTTAAAAATAAAAAGAATTCAATTATAGTTGTTGTATATATTTTACAACAGCTAAATTCGTATTCGCTGTATTATGTGTAAAATTATGAAAAACTGCTTTGATAGGATTGTATATCATATATATAACATATATGACATTTATGTTAGATTAGAGAACGCAGTTTACGTAATGTACGTCCGTGTAATTTGAATGTTTCATAAGGTGTGTGAAATTCTATTGCGAAAAGAACGGATTTGTATTAAGACAGATTTATGTTCTAATTAGTCGTTCTGCGGGTGGGGACTTGCGTAAAATAAATTTATGCGACCGCACCCCTTGTTTGCTCAAATTGTTTTCCATGATTTAAGTCCAAAGGTGAACAAATGTGTCGCATTTCTAATTGATTCAATGTATGTATAGGGAGAGTTGCCAACCCTTCTGCCAAGCGGTGCATCCATGGTAAATATGAGGCAATCGGTAGTAAAGGCTTATGGACTTTTGACAGGTTGTAATTAATGAATAAACGAAAAATGTATGACGAAATTTAACGCACACATTTTTTGCGATTTTTTCCTGTTGAATATGTAGTGAACAGAGAAAAAAATCGCCTGTAGATATATTTGCATGACCATGGACATTATCAATTCACAGTGGATGGATTGCAACAAAGGGTTTATCCGTGTTGTCGTTTTTATTCTTTTTCAGTGCCATAAAATGTCCCTTTTCGTTAATTTAACAACTTTTGCCAAAATAGAAGAATATTTAAAAAGTCAGTTGGTGTATTAACTGAATGGAATGCAAGAGTTTGAATATCTTAAGTTGTTGAGAATTTTCTCATATTTTTTTAATTAGATATGATTACAACCTTATTATTATTTATTACTGTGCCTCCAGATGCGGTTGAACAAATGTTCGCTGTGGTGTACCGTCAGAAACCTGTTTTGAAGTTAAATTACTAAAGTTTGACAAGCGGCCCGACTCACTAAACTACGCGAGAAATAATTCTGCTTGGTATGACAGGAAGACAATCTTTGTGTTACCTACTTGTGATTGGTCGTTTTTGATATTTAATAACAGAATATATGACGCCTCTGTAACATTGCGCAGTAGTTCTGATCCCGCACGGAACAACTATTCGTTAGGCCTCGTTCTGGGTCTTTTCATTGAAACGTTTAATATAAGATACCTATAATTCATCATCATTATCATCATCATCATTACAGCCTTTCATTAGTCCCCTGCTGAACATAGGCCTCCCCCAAGGAATGCCACAAAGCACGGTCCTGAGCTACCTGCATCCATCGACTTCCAGCATGTCTTACCAGGTCGTCACTCCATCTCGTGGGGGGTTAGCCCTACACTTCGCCTACCGGTACGAGGCTGCCACTCAAGAACCTTTCTTCCCCATCGGTTGTCGGTTCTTCGAGCTATATGGCCCGGCCACTGCCACTTCAGCTTACTAATCCGTTGGGCTATGTCGGTTACTCTGGTTCTACTGCGGATATTTTTTTTATAGGATAACTGTGACAAACGAGCACACAGTCCACCTGATGGTAAGTGGTTGCTGTGTGACATCTACATCTATCTTCGATTACGAATCAAAATGCAGATGCGTTGTCACCCGTGAGGACTAAGATGGAATGCCTCGTTTCCAGTAAAAAGGGTCTCCGGTTCTCTACACTTACCATACGAAACACAGCAGCGTTAAGCTGTTATTTTACGCTGGTATTCCGTGAGAGCGTGGTCCTTCCCCGGTCGAGCCGACCCATTCGTGCTACAACAATAATATAGCTGCAGCATGGCTCTACCACGTATAAAATACTCATTTTTAAGTTTATCACGCAGAGGAACCCCGAGCATAGCCCCGCTCCATAGCTCGCTGAGCGACCTTGAGATTCCTCATACGGCCAGCAGTGAAGAACCACGTTTAAGATCCGTAAGTCATCACTGGCAACACGCACTGGTTGTACAATTTCGTTTTAAGGTTTTGAGGTATGTCTGACGAGAATATGTGTCGTAGTTTCCCGAACGCTGCCCAACCGAGTTGAATCCGTCGATTGACCTCTCGGTCGAAGTTGGACTTACCTAGTCGGACTATTTGTCCCAGGTAAACATACTCGTCAACAATTTCGAGCTTAGTGCTCCCAACAACTACCGGCATAGGTGTGACATGGAGATTAAACATGATCTTCGTTTTGTCCATGTTCATCCTAAGACCTATTCGTTGGGAGACACTATGGAGGTCATTGAGCATGGTTCTTAGGTCCTCCAGCGATTCTGCCATAAGGACTATATCGTCGGCAAATCGAAAGTGAGTGATTTACTCGCCATTGATGTTAATACCGTACCATTTCCAGTCCAGAAGCTTGAAAACGTCTTCCAATGCAGCGGTGAAGAGTTTCGGGGATATAACGTTACCCTGTCTTACACCCCTCTGCAATTGGATAGGTTTCGTACTCTGGTTCTTTACTCGGATAGCCATCGTAGCTCTACTGTACAAACACTTCAGCACTTCGATATACCGACACTCAACTTGGCACCGCTGAAGGAACTGCAGCACCGCCCAAATTTCGACGGAATCAAAGGCTTTGTCATAGTCCACATACGCCAGACATAGTGGCAAATTGTACTATTCGGACTTCTGTACAATTTGCCGAAGGGAATGTGGTCTATAGTGCTAAAGCCCTTTCGGAAACCGGATTGTTCGGGAGGCTGGAAGTCGTCAAGTCTGCGCGCGAGACGATTCGTAATGACTCTCAAAAACAGCACGTAGACGCGGCTCAGAAGGGAAATCGGTCTGTAGTTCTTCAAGAGAGCGTTGTTACTTAATTAAAGAGCCTCTGAAGGACTTCAAGTACCGGTCTTCCACCCGCTTTCAGAAGCTCCGCTGTAATTCCATCCTTGCCTGGGGCCTTGCCGTTTTTAAGGTGCTGGAGAGCCATTCTAATCTCGCCCAGACTGACGTCCGGGATATCTTCGTAATAGTGTCGGATAAGACTCGCTCTTGGATCGTTACTCACACTTGCGTGTGGCTCCAACGATTACATGTACAGCTGCCCATAGAACCTCTCAATCTCACTCAAAATCTCAGGTGCCCCGGAAACGATGCTGCCACACTCAGTCTTCAGCTTTGACAGTTGGTTCTTTCTGGCAGACAGATCTCTGGCAATGACTTTGGAGCCTTAGTTCCGCTCGATCGCTTCTTCAATACAAGCTGTATTGCGGTTGCGTAAGTCCCGCCGCATGCATTTGGAGATCTGTCTGTTCAGTTGCCTGTATGCTGTCTAATCTGTCGAAGAATGTAGCTTCATCTCCCGTCTAACTGCCATGAGATTAAGAGTGTGATCGTAGAGTTTTTGTGTTCTTCTGCGGCGGATCTTGCAGAACTTAGCTCCGACCGCATGGACAGTTTCCACGAGTTTGTCATTCATATCCTCCACTTCATTGCAGTCTTCTAGGCACTGAAAACGGTTTTGTAGCTCGAGCTGAAAGGTTTCGGGACTTTGGAACAGAGCACGAGGGGGACGGAGCGTTGACTTCATTAGACGAGACCTCTTCAACTTAACGTTTAAGTTCAGCGTGCCTCTAACCATTCGGTGTTCGCTACCAGTTTTCACCCTCGCGATCACGGAGACATCACTGAACAGTTGTCGTCTGGTCGTCATAATGAAGTCAATCTTTTTGTGGAACCGTCGGGGCTCGACCAGGTCCACTTCCTGTGGGACCGCTTCTGGAAGAAAGAGTTCATCATAAAGAGTCCCTCTTTTTTCATGAAGTCGGTCAGCTGCTGGCCCCTTGGGTTCCGTTGCCCTATTCCAAATTTCCCTACTTTCAGTTCACCGTTCTCTCTTGTGCCTAGTTTTGCATTGAAGTCTCCCATTAACACCGTATATTGGGTTTTGGAGGAATGCATGGCTCTAAAGATATCCTCATACATTTCCTCCACCTCCTCATCTGGGTGTGCCGAGGTTGGTGCGTAAACCTGTATGACCTTCAGCGAATACCGTTTGGTGATTCTGAGTATAATGTACGAAACCCTCGTCAACACACTCTCAATCTTTCACCTCCTTGGGACAGATGGTCGCCCTCCCGGTGATAGAGCAAGTTGCCGGATTCGAGGATGACCGTGTCCTCCCCGTCTCTTCGGAATTCGGATACTCCTATAATATGCTAGCGTAACTTGTCTATCTCTTCTTCTAGCTCCACGATCTTCTCGTCAGTCCTCAGGGTGCGTGCATTGTATGTTGCCAGGTCGAGTCGTCTTAGGTGGCAACCGAACCTCCACCGGAGATTCTTAGCACCCGGGGCCGCCGGGGACTGGGGGCCGTTTCTTTGTTACTGTCATTTCATATATTTTTTTATTTGCATATTTTTATTTGCCATAGTTGCCACGCTTGGCGAGCGGGTTGGCAACCGCAGTTTTTTTATTGTAAGTTTGTTGTTATCAGGAAGATGCTGCTGCCCATCTCCTGCCTGCCTCCCTTTGTCGCCTTTTACGACACCCACGGGAAGATATGGGGTAGTGGATATTCTTGACCGCCACTACACGGCTATAATAATTTACATAAACTTATAACATCTAGAGCTGATTTTTCAATTCTTAGATAAACTTGTATGGGTTACCAAAAATACACAAATCTAACGCTCCATTACATCCAATAGTGAGCCAGATGGATTCGCCAACTTACAGATTGGCCCAACACTTAGCAAAAATGAGTGGTGATAGACTCAGATGACACACTAAGGATTCATACCATTTTGTCAGTGAGATAAAAGACCTATGTCTTACTGACAATGAAACCATGGTCAGTTTTGATATTCAGCCTCTATTTACATGCCTACCTGTTGAAGAATACATCTCAATTGTTACTAGGAAACTAGAGGAAAACAACATGCCACCAGACTATCTATTGTGGAAGGAAGAGTTTTACAAGCACCTGACCGATATCTCCCATTGTCGCCAATATATTCATGGAAGACGATACTTTCAAAATTATACCGTCAGACAAAGTAACTGTTTGTTTAGAACATCTTAATTCCATAGACTCGAAAATTCAATTTACTATGGAGTTAGAGTCAAATAATTCTATAGCTTTTCTAGATGTGTTAGTCATCCGAAATCCTAACAAAACCATAGGTCACACTGTGTATAGAAAAAAGACTCATACAAACCAATATTTAAACGATGAATTCCACCATCATCCTTCACAGTTAGCTGCCGTGGCTAATAAAAGCTTTGTTACAGAGAGCACGAGGGAGCTGTGACAGCAAACACCTGGCCACCGGGCTTCAGCACGTCAAGCAGGTTCTACACGACAACAAGCTTCGGCTCCCGCGCCTACGTCACAGTGACCGAGTGAAGCCCGCCACAGTCGAGCGTGTGCCTGCTGTACCATAAGTCAGAGGTGTCGCAGACAAGATTGGCTACATCTTGAAGCGAGCTTCTATCAGAACATTCTTCAACCCGCCGACGAAGATTAAGGAGATTAATAAGATGCAGGAGTGTACAAGCTTGATTGTGAATGTGGTCTCATATATAAAAAAGGGCAAACAAAACGATCTTTCAAAACCCGCGTAAAAAACACATAGCGGACGTGAAACATCGACGTTCCGGGAAGTCTGCAGTTTGTGATCATATCCTAGACGGCCAGCGCCATTACATTAGATTTGATAAACCACAAATACTCGCGAAAGAACATCGATTCCTGCCAAGGAAGATGCGTGAGGCTATTGAAATTAAAAAATTCTGTAATTAATAAAATTAAAACTAAACCCAAGCACACCACTGCAAGACTTCAAGACAGTAAGTTCATTATGCGTAGGTCGGACTAAAACCAATAATTAAAAAAGCTGAAGGTACTCCGGGTTAACTCTGACATCGGAGCGTAAATTAGTTCAGTCCTCCGTGACTATGGGTGAAAATACTTACTTGATCAGCAAGATGCACGATTGGTTAGCAAAGAAAATATGTCTATAAGTAGAGACCTAAATTTAACCAATTAGGTAGGTAGGTTTAGGTGTACTGTTAAATTTGCAAATTATGTTACGGCTAAAAGCCGAAGTGCGGTTACACCTAGTTCTTCTCGGCTAAAACTAGGAGCAGCCAACAGTAGTTGGTTAAATTTAGGTGTACTGTTAAATTTATAAAAATATGTTACGGCTAAAAGCCGAACTGCGGTTACACCCAGTTCTAGCCGGCTAGAACTAGGTGCGATCAACAGTAGTTGGTTAAATTTTGGTGTACTGTTAAATTTGTAAAAATATGTTACGGCTAAAAGCCGAAGTGCGGTTACACCTAGTTCTAGCCGGCTAGAACTAGGTGTGGCCGGCAGTAGTTGGTTAAATTTAGGTGTACTGTTAAATTTGTAAAAAATATGTTACGGCTAATACCCGAAGTGCGGTTACACCTAGTTCTAGCCGGCTAGAACTAGGTGCGGCCAGCAGTAGTTGCTTAAATTTAGGTGTACTGTTAAATTTGTAAAAAATATGTTACGGCTAATACCCGAAGTGCGGTTACACCTAGTTCTAGCCGGCTAGAACTAGGTGCGGCCAGCAGTAGTTGGTTAAATTTAGGTGTACTGTTACATTTGTAAAAATATGTTACGGCTAAAAGCCGAAGTGCGGTTACACCTAGTTCTAACCGGCTAGAACTAGGTGCAGCCAGCAGTAGTTGGTTGAATTTAGGTGTACTGTTAAATTTGTAAAAATACAGAAATACGTCGGCGGCTGGGGCCGCGTACGTTTTTATAATAATAATAATAATCTTTTTAATTTTTGAGTTGCTTACGATCTTAGTGGTAATTTATTTATTTTATATATATCTAAAGTGCTTATTTATTTATTTATTTATTCTTTATTGCACCAAAATATTTGTACAAAAGGCGAGCTTAATGCTATATGGTATTCTCTACCAGCTAACCTTAGGTAGAACAGAGAGTGAGTTTGGGCAGTTAAGTTGTCAAGAACACAGTGCTTAAACTTATTATTTCATATTTAAGCAATAGAAAACAGAATGTTATTATCAATGGTAAAAGTTCTTCCGGGTCACCTTACTAATGGGTGTCCCTCAGGGCTCGATTCTCGGCCCATTTCTGTTTCTGGTGTATATTAATGACTTACCTCACCTTATAGGGGATAGTCATGATATAGTATTATTTGCTGATGATACTTCCTTGATTTTTAAACTTCAACGTCAATTATTTAAATGTGACGAAGTGAATAATGCTATATCAAAATTAGTGCATTGGCTTAATGTTAATAATCTGCATTTAAACGGAAATAAAACTAATTGTGTTAAATTTACTACAACGAATGTTAAAAATCTGAATACCAATGTGTTTTTAAATGGGGAGAAATTGAGCCCTGTTGTATCCACTGTTTTTCTTGGCATCACTCTCGAAGCGAAGCTTCAGTGGGGCCCCCATACATCCAAATTAGCAAGCAGACTAAGTTCTGCAGCCTATGCTGTAAAAAAGATTAGAGGTCTCACTAGTGTCGAGACAGCTAGATTAGTTTATTTCAATTATTTCCATAGCATAATGTCTTATGGGATTTTGCTATGGGGAAATGCGGCTGATTCAGAAACTATTTTTGTTTTACAGAAGAGGGCCATTAGAGCTATTTACAATCTAAAACCGAGAGAGTCTCTTAGAGATAAATTTAAAGAAATAAATATATTAACTTTGGCCTCTCAGTATATTTACGAAAATTTAATGTATGTTTACAAAAACAAAGATAGTTTTAGTAAAAAAAGTGATATACATTCTGTAAACAGTACAGTACAGTAAACACTAGGAACAAACACAAGCTAGTTATGCCAGTATCTCGACTCCACAGAGTCAGTAATTCATTCTTGGGGCAATGTATACGCTATTACAACAAGGTCCCGGAAAGTGTACAGGTTCTTTCTATTACCAAGTTTAAATGTTTTATTAAGCTGAAACTGTATAAAAATTGTTATTATAGTGTAAATGAATACATGGTTGATAATAACCTATAAGTTGGTCTCTAAAATTCTAAATTCTAATTCTCTTCTTTGGTTTCTAAAATAAATATTGTAAATAGTTCGTAATCATTTATATTGTAAAATTTATTTAAAAAAAAGTCCCGCTGGGTTTCTTGCTGGTTCTTCCCAGGACAGAGGTTTTTTTTTCGAACCAGTGGTAAAGTAAAAAATTACTTTCAATAAGAATTACACATGTAATGTATATTGAATAAAAAATTATTCTATTCTATTTTATTCTATTAATGATATAATTCAGTCAAATATATACATACAACACATACATAAAATATACACATATATATATATATATATATAATATATATATATATATATATATAATTCATATACATATATATATATAATAAATAAATACACACATTTATACATAATATTTCAATAAATGTATGTATAAATAACTATAAACATATAAAGTATGTTGACTCAACTTTGTAGGCTACGAATATGGTCATATATTTTTCATTAAAAAACATTTTTGGAAAATATAGTCCGCAGGTCAACAGGCGATTTATTCGAGAGGGTAATGGAAGTAACTATGAAAGAATTTGATATAGAGCCAGAATGGCGGAGAGGAGTGGACAGGAATAAACTTTGTGAAGAACGGAGATTGAGAGAATGAGTGTCACTTAAGAATTGAAATCTTTCTTTTAGATAAAGGGGTGAGGAAGGATCATTAAAAACTGAAAACAGAGTGTACAGGATTCGGAAATCTCTGCGCTGGCGTGTAGTCAACCACTTTAACTGAGAGCGAAATTCTGAAACGTGATCATATTTGCGCAGGCCAAAGATGAATCGGATACAGTTGTTGAGTAACCTGTCAATCCTGTTTAGCAGCTCCTGAGAAATATTAGTTAGACAAACATCGGTTATATAACGGAATAATTAGAGATTGGACGAGAAGACATTTAGTTGAAGGAGGCGAAAGAACTTAAGGCGTTAGAAGGAACGAAGTATTTTTTTTTATAGGAGAGGGGGCAAACGAGCATGCGGCTCGCCTGATGGTAAGTGACTACCGCGGCCCATGAACAACTGCAACACCAGAGAGAGAATTGCAGATGCGTTGGCCTTTTAAAAAGGAGTACGCTCTTTTCTTGAAGGTCCCTAAGTCGTATCGGTCTAGAAAAATCGCTGATGGTAATCGATTCCACAAGGAAGTCGTGCGAGGAAGAAAACATCTTCTAAATCGCACAGTGGTGGACCGCCAATCATCCAGATGGTGTGGATGGTATCGGGAGTTCAGCCGCGATTTACGTTCGTGAAAATTGGCGGCTGGGATTAATCCGAACAATTCCTCAGAGCACTCCCCATGGTAGATGCGAAAGAAAATGCAAAGGGATGCAACATCTCTTCGCAGTGCCAATGAATCGAGCCGATCGGAAAGGACTCGGTCGTCGACGATTCGAGACGCGCTGCGCTGGATGCGGTCAAGTGGAAGGAGCTGGCACTGGGGAGCCCCTGCCCAGAGATGGGAACAGTATTCCATGTGAGGCCGAACCTGCGCCTTGTAAAGTTGCAGGCGGTGTGCCGGCATGAAATACTGTCCCGCTCTGCTGAGCACGCCAAGCTTTTTAGATGCCAATTTGGCCTTCTCTTCCAAGTGACCACGAAACTGCACGTCACTCGATATGTCGACTCCTAGGATACCGATAGTGGCTGAGGCAAGAAGGGGAGTGCCTTGAAACTGAGGAGATACGACAAAGGGGTTCTTTTTAGCGGTAAACGCGCAAACTTGTGTCTTCTGAGGATTAAACTGGACTAGATTTAGTCGCCCCCAATCCGAGACTTTGTTCAGCAAAGACTCGACTTCAGACATAAGTTTGTTCCGGTACTCGGCGACGTTTTCCCGAGAAACATAGGCACGGCCGGTGTATAGAGCATCACCAGTGCTGTCATCCGCATAGCAATGAATGTTACCAGTTGGCAACATATCTTTGATATGCAGAAGAAACAGCGTTGGTGATAGCACACAGCCTTGTGGAACACCAGCGTTAATAGGCTTGTAGTCAGAACATGCACCGTCTACAACAACCTTGATGCTCCGATCTGCAAGGAAGCTGGTGATCCAATTGCACAATTTCTCGGGAAGCCCATAGGAAGGGAGCTTCGAAAGAAGCGCTTAGTGCCAAACCCGATCGAAGGCCTTCGCAATGTCCAGACTAACGGCCAACGCCTCCCCCCTTGCACTCTACTGCCTCCGCCCATCTATGGGTCAGGTAGACCAGAAGATCACCAGCTGATCGACCCCGACGAAAATCGTATTGGCGGTCACTAATCAGCTGGTGATCCTCAAGGTTCCGGATGAGCTGGCAGTTAATAATGGATTCCATTATTTTGGAGAACAAGGAGGTGATAGCGATAGGCCTATAGTTGGACGGGTCTGAGCGGTCGCCTTTTTTAGGGATCGGGTGGACAAAAGCTGTCTTCCATGAGTTCGGGACTACGCCTTGGGAGTAGGAGTACCGGAAAAGACGCGTTAGGACCGGTGCCAACTTCGTAGCACACGTCCTCAGCACAATTGGGGGGATTCCGTCAGGCCCACTCGACTTCTGGATGTCCAGGGAGAGAAGTGCTTTGCGAACCGAGCGCTGTGAGAACAGCACATCCGGCATGGAGCACTCATACCGCGGGATAGTCGGCGGTGTTTCCCCCCGTCATCAAGAGTCGAGTTGGACGCAAAAAGGGAGCCTAAAAGGTCAGCTTTGTCTTTTGCGTCATGGGCCAGTGAGTCGTCCTCCCTGTGCAGAGACGGTAGTGATGGCTTACAGAAATTCCCTTGGACAGCCTTGGCGAGAGACCAGAATGCCCGGGTTCCCGAAGGAAGGCGAACTATTTTCTTGCCAATTCTGCCTATGTGCTCTGACTTTGCCTTGGCAATAACTCTTTTGAAGAACCTGGAGGCGAGGTTATACTTCTTTTTAAGTGTGCTGGTGTTTACATCCCGAGTCGCCGAAGCCGCAGCCCAGGCTTGATAACACTCCTGCTTACTGCGTAATGCAGTCTTACAGGAGCGACCAAACCAAGGCTGAGATTTGCCTCCGATGAGTACCAAAGATGATGGAATAAATAGTTCCATTCCCTGCAGCACCACATTAGTGACAGGGTCAGCAACAGCGCTGGGATCATCCGGTGAGAAGCAAACCCGCCCCCATGGGTAGGATGCAAAGAAAGACCGCATTCCGTCCCAATCCGCCGACCTGTAATGCCAAACACGGCGGCAACCTGCAGAACGCAACCGCGAGGGGAGCGTGAGTGGCACCACACTCCGGATAAGACAATGGTCCGAAGAGCCGAGAGGGGCATCGACGGAAACCTGATATCCGTCCGGATGAGAGGTCAGCAGAAACTCCAACAGGGAAGGTGTATGATCATCCACATCTGGAATCCGCGTAGGCGAAGTAACCAGTTATGTCAGACCATATGCCAAGGCAAAGTCATAAACAGATCTCCCCGCATGATCGGTTAAACGTGAACCGAGCCATACGTCGTGGCGGGCGTTAAATCGCCAAGGATCACGATCTCTGCGGATGGGACCTGTTGTAACAAGGAATCTGTAGCCATTTGGACGTGGTCGATGAGTCGGTCTGTTTCAGCATTACCGCTATGGGACCTATAGAGGCACCCATAGACGCGCGGATGGTCGTCGCTGTCTACGCGTATGTACGTAAGTATACCTGTGACTTTACGATAAACCTCGGACACCTGTGATATCCAACTAAAAGACGGGTCGATAATTAAACCCAGATCATTGACACTATTTCTGAAGGGTAAAACGCAGTTTTCACATCAAATGGATGGTAGTTTATATATGTTAAGTTGTGACACCAATGGACGACTACCAATGACGATAGCCTGGCATTTATTGGGATTTACCGTTATACCGAAGCGCTTGACCAGTGTGATATACGTTGTAAGTCACAATTAATAGCTGCGATAGCAGAATCAATTTCAGCCAAGGACGCTTGTGAGTATAACTGTAGATCGTCAGCATAGAGGTGGTAAGAACATTGAAGGTGGGTAGTTAGAAGATTGATGAACACCGAAAACAAGAGAGGAGAAAGAATGCCGCCTTGCGGTACACCTAGAGACAGGTCGCACCAGTCGGAAAAATCTTGACTAGACCGAACAGTCTGCTGGCGACCGCGAAGATAAGAGCAAAACCAGTTCAGTGCTGACGAGGCGAAATTTAGTCGTGAAAGTAATTCAAGGAGTAAGTCGTGATCGACACAATTGAATGCGTTTGAAAAGTCAATAAGGACAATAACAGTCAAAGATGACCTCTCCACGACCGGGGAAGGACCACGCTCTCACAGAATACCAGCGTAAAATAGCAGCTTAACGCTGCTGTGTTTCGTATGATGAGTGTAGAGAACCGGAGACCCTTTTTACTGGAAATGAGGCGTTCCTTCTTAGTCCTCACGGGTGACAACGCATCTGCATTTTGACTCTTAATCGAAGATAGATATAGATGTCTATGGGCCACAGCGACCACTTACCATCAGGTGGACTGTGTGCTCGTTTGTCACCCTTATTCTATAAAAAAAATCTCTAAAGTCTACTGTAACTTGAAGTGATGCTGTGGTTGTACTGTGTTCCGGTCTGAAGCCAGACTGATATGTACTAAGGAAATTGCATTTTGAAATGAAAGAGGTGACTTGTTTTTGTACCATGTGCTGATTTGTGAGTGATTCAAGTGCTTTGGAAAGAAACGGCAGTATAGAAATAGGTCTAAAATGGGAAGGAAGCAATGGATTTGGTACTTTAGCAAGTGGCAAGATAAAAACTTTTAGCCATAACTTGGGGAAAACACCAGTAGAAAGTGAGAAATTGATGGTGTGTGTGAGAAATGGAGTAATGATATCGAGTATGAGAAGTATCATAGATCTACTCACCTCATCATAGCCAGTTGCGGAAGATTTTATTGAAAGTATGGCTTTTCTAGTATCCTCATCAGTCACTGAAATGAAGGTGAAAGAATTACTCGATAGCAATGGCATGGAATTAAGTTCCTGGAGAGTCGTAATTTTAGTGGAATAATGCAGACGCGAAGCAGAAGAGAAGTGTATGTTTAAGTCATTGAGTGAAATATTTGGAATTAGAAAATTGGATTTTTATTTTATAAACAAAGTCACACATTGCAGCTTATATACTTAATATGCTGTACTAAAAAATTACAGCCGTCCAGGATGTCAACAATTGCCGATTGATTTAATAATGTTTGCTAGCCATGGTTTGCTGACCAATTATCTATTTCTGCCGCTAGATTACATTTCTATGCTGACAAAAACATGGATACTATGATAACCCTTTAAATAACTCCAATTGTTTTATGAGTGGACTGAATAAAATTAAGAGAAAAGTATTTATTGGTATCAAAATATATAAAATATAAATATAGGTCTGACAACTTTACTAATGGATATTAACTTTGATCAGATCATCAGAGGTATATTGGTACAAAATTACGATTGACACAGAAAAGGTAACGTTTTTCGAGATAAGCCATGTTTTGGATGAAAATATAATAACTAATTGACAGCATTGCTTTCGATATGGCAACATGAGAGTTAATTTTGGCATTTCATATTAACGCGGAATTGTACTGGCGAAATAACCTATTTGTTCAGTGCTCCAGAACTATATATATATATATATATATATATACCTTTTAGATATATATATACATATATATATATATATATATATATATATATATATATATCTAAAAGGTATCTATATCTTTGTAGTAACTCATCAGGTGGACTGTGTGCTCGTTTGTCACCCTATTCTATAAAAAAATGGCAAAGTTCCCAGGTTTCACTGCTATCAAAATTTTAAGTTATTTACCAGTTATGAAAAACACTAATTCGAGCTATTGATTTTTTAGGTCCACCTTTGTAAATTTTTCTGCAAAACACGCAAACTATTACATAGTGTAAGCCTGTTTTCTTCCTGTAGAAGGTTTAAGGAGTAAAAAGTCGATATCCTGTATGCTTACTGTGAAGTTTACCATATTAAGTATACATCAGAGTTTTCCTTATTTATAATGGATAATTATTTTATAATGTTATAATGTTATTAATGTATAACGTTGTTGTTGTTTTGTTTTTTGAACATTTTTAACGATAAGCAAAAACAGGTACAGGTGTCCATCTCACAGGGAGGTGATTGCTATCTTACATCTAATGAAATACTTCTCCCAAGGCACTCGGTCTCGTCGTCTCTCAAATTGAAACTGGAGATTATCTTGTTCCGGCAATTTCGTCCGTTCTTTATACTTTCATTAAATTGAACAGACTCCACGAGTAACGTTACTATTGAAGTTAATTTGAGAGTCTGTTCTAATAAAATAGACATGGTTCTTACAACGTTATTAATTCCAATCAATTTAAACTGCTTTCACGTACGTGTTCCAGGCGTACAGATGTCCCGCGCCTTACGAGAATCGCCGTTTAATATTAGTTTTCCACGAGATCCGGAAACAAAGAGGCTTATAAGATTAGAATAATTTTCTCGTTTCGAGGACTCTCCGCGACCGTAACCAGCAGTTTAATTAAAACTAACAGTTGTCTCACACAGTCTCAACCGGCAATTTGCGAGGTATTACAGGCCGAAGTTTGTCCACAAATTATCTTGACTCCTTTCAACAAAGTGGTTATGTTAATATGATCTTGCCAGATTTTCTAAGTTTAAGAATGTTTTTGTCGTGTGGGGCGTGTACCTAATGACGGTATTAAGATAAAATATGGTATTTAATTTAAAGTTCATAATAATCCAGCGCAATATTGCAGTTCAAAACGTGTCAGAGGATCATTAAAACGTAGTGCAAATGAGCTTTTTATAGGCATCATAACTCTAACAGAAGTTGGAATGCACTCTTGAATTAGTAATAGCATTTAATAATCTTTACGACGCTTGTGATGAAGGCTTGAGTTAATATATCTATTAAAAATTTGACATGACGTGATGTCATGAATAAGTTAAATATTTATTTTAATGTGATAGTGCTATTTCGTTTCTATGCACGTATTTGGCGAAAAAAAAAACAAAAACATCCACGGTATCAAGCAATAAAACAAATTGCCCCCCATATGTCGGAATAAAATCCGATTGTCTTCATGCATATAAAATTCACTCGTACCGGCCGTGAAATATTATGTGACGCAAATGCTAGGGAATCATGAATCTAGAGGAGGCTGACATCGTGTCAGTTAGCCCCCTCCTATTGGCTGGCGCCTTTATCTTTACTATGAAATAAAGAGAAAAGTACCATTTTCTTAGCAATATCTTATGCGTAACGTTGCTTATGAAATATGAATTCTATCTCACAAAACATATTATTTCGTTATTACCGAATATACTGCTGCTGCGTAGCGAATTTACGTTTAGAAGGCACGTAAAACGATATCTGTTTAGAAGTTAATAGGTATAAAAGCGAGCAATAGATTGGTGGCTTAAATACGAAAATATTTTTTTCATATTAATAATTTGTAATATTATAAAATGTAGTATTATAAAGTTAAAACGTTTTTAATACCATATAAACCGTGTACTGGCGGCTTAAGAATATCCACTACCCCATATCGTCCTATGGTTTTCGTAAGAGGCGACAAAGGGAAACTGAAATCAGGAGATAGGCTGCAGCATCTTCCTGATAACAACTCGAAATCATGAATAAACGGTTGCCAATGCGGCAGCCGAGCGTGGCAACTATGGTAAAATACCCCTATGAGGCAATCTTTAGGGAAGGTCTGTGTTCTGCATTGGACTTTTATGGACTGTAATGGTACACTCCTTAAATTTCTGAGAGGATTGATTTCAGAGGAGGCCTATTACGTGTTGCAGACTTCAAATTGCTTCGAAATATTTTTTTATTTCTCTAATATGCAAGTTTCGTTACGATATTTTTCTTTACCATCGAACAAGTGGTTAATCAACACTTAAATTTGAAATTAACAATTTTAATGGTGCCGGCGGGGATCTAAATTCGGGATTCGGGCTACTCGTGTACTATTAAATTTACATCGAGGGCAGCCTCTGAGTTTATTACGCGTCTTTTACAATCTTGTATAAATCTTAAAATTTTATCAATTTCCTATTTAGTATATACCAAATTTATGTTGCAGAAGTGAACGGAAAAGCCTGCTTGGGACGCTTTAGACTTAGAATAAAGTTTTTCAACCAAATTGGCGATGTATTGAACATGGGTCAGATTAAGGGTTCCCTTAACCGACGTCCATAGTCTCTGCCCACTCATCTGGGTGACAGGCGTGAAGTGTTTATGTTATGTTATATTATTTAGTACAATTTTAGTCGTTGCCTTTTTTGTCCAGGATTCCGTCTTTCTAATTCTGGGTTGAGGGGTATGGGGAGTTAATTTGTAATACAATATCACATTGCAATTTTTAATGGAATTTATATTTTTTATTTTATTTTCCTAAAAGAAAACTCCTTTGTTTTAGTTTACTAGATTTACTTGCCACAGTGGAACCAAGCAGCCCGTGACGGCGACGTCGGGTCGCCCGCAGCTAGCAACAATGGAAGCCGGATATCATAATATAAATGGCTAACAAGAAATAAAAGATTTTATTACAATATATGTTATATTTTATTAACAGTAATAAGTTTATAATTTTAAAATATATACATTTCTTGAATTAAATAATAAATGGGATTTTCTAATGCACACAAAGAAGCAGATGACGTAACTAAAAAGTTACTTTACTATATTAATTTGTACTTCTACTCATTGAGTTTTAGACATTTTTATATTGATCGCCAATGCTTATGTATTTTATGTGTTGATGAAATTTGTTTAAAACATATAATATATATTTAAATAAAACATATTTTTATTACCCGACGTTTTGAGCACTTTCGAGCACACAAGACCCACGGTCCCCACGGCACCCACGGTCTCGGGGTACTGAGATGTTCGACGTCCCAATGTCATAGTTAACTACGGTGACCTTCAGATTAAAATTATAAATTTTTGGTCCAATCTACACAGTATGAACTCATAGTATCTTGAGGTTTTACAGTTCTATGCTTGGGTTGGGATTTAATTTTATTAATTATAAGACCCTAAGCATATGGTAGCATCCAGCCATCTACTCTATTCAAATTAGTATTTTGTGAGTTTATTAGTCTTGCGAATCACCATTGGAAGGGATCGGTGTTCTTTAGCGAAGATTTGTGGTCTAACAAATCTGATGTAGTGACCAGGACGATCCTGTACGTGTTTACAGTTTACATCAGCTAGTTCTTTTACGCGAATAATATAAAATTAGTTAATATACGTGATAAAATCCATAAAAACTAGTATTATTTAAATGTGTAGTGTTCAAGTGAACATAAGAAATCATTATATAATATACAGTTAAAATAAACAATGAATTTATTTACGTAAAATGTATATAATATTTCTAATAATAAAAAGTTAAAAGCTAAAATTATGTATGATCACATCCATCATTTGATGTATAGTGAACATTGTTAGCATTTTCTCGCATGAACAGCACTGTCACCGACAGTACAGTTCATTAACTGAGTCTTTAAGCCTTTATTATTCTTAAATAAGTCTCTTTCTTTTTAATAAAAAGTCGTCAACTTTTTTTTCTATACACAGATACTTCATAAGGACTCATATAATGTAATATTTATTTACTTCAGTTACCTCTGATGAAGTACTGGGCCCAATAGATGTACTCCTGAGATACGATTTCGGTAAAGTGTCTTAAGGCGTAGCCTTCAAAGCAAAACTTTACTTCAGCTTACACTATCCTAAGGGACCAATATATTTTTATGTCGAGTTTTTTTTTTGCAATCTTCCTAAAAAATTCACACGGCTCTTAAGTATCAAGCTCCAATTGCGCTGGTGTAATTCTTGAATGAATATTTTAACTTCGATATGTAGACTGTATAATTTAATATGTAGGTACTGATAAAAGACGTAGTCGATAAGCGCGTAATCTCGACCGGGTAAGTCTGAGTAAGTACGCAATTTGCTCAGACTTACTGTAGCTGAGGTACTTTTGCAGAGACTGCGCTGTGACCCCGATGGTAGTGGAACCGCTGAGCGCTACAGAATCGGTTTCAGGTACGCTGCTCGGCGGAACCGGGGACGTCAGGTACAGCTAAAACAAGAGCTAGAATGCGGCCCTGATCTCGATCAATATGGAAATTTTGAAACTATTCTTTTTTTATATTTACCACCAATGTATTTGGACTAGGACATGTTCACTACACCTTATGATTACTGCGCAAGAAAGCAAATATAACGGTAATGTAACTTAATTCGAGGTAATTTAATTTAAAGATATCTCCATAAAATAAAAGTAATTGATTTATTTAATGTTTTATTTTGATTAATTTGCTTGTTTTATAAAGATACCTACGCAATAACAGTATTGCGTCAATGTTGCTATATCTTATGCTCTCAGCGAATGTTTCGTTGCGGCGGCCAAATTTTAATTCTATGATTTTTTTGTCTTTTGTATATTGTACCGTATTGTGTTGTTTGTAAGAATCAATATTCTTTACTTTTTCTTCTTTATATTGAGGTGCCATGCTATGGCAAAGTAAAAAATCCATCACCCACGCATCCCATTATTCCAAAATTTTGAATAGTGTTTTGTAAAGCTTTTAGTGTTTTGAACTACTTAAGCTACAAATACTCTTCAAGAGTGATTCAAGAGTGAGATTGTGTCTCACACCCTCCGAAATCCTAGATTATAATTGTAAATATTTTCCGAAAAAAGAAATCATCTAACAGAAATATTAATTTCTACATAAGCTGTGAAGCAAAAACAATTTTGATATAGTTTTAAAATGTCTACCGTTGCGGTATAATTTTGAGATCGTAAGCAATCCGATTGCGCGTTAGCAGTCGATGTATGTAGAGCTACTCATATACTTTATATATAATTAAGATTTGCATATAGAAATCGCGCCTATGTAATTCTACAAATCTCAAAGGAGTTTTCTTGATTTTTTTGACAGCATTACAGTTCTTTCGTTTTTGTTTTTAAGATTTTTACAGCAAGTTTCACCGTGATAAGAATGAATTTCCAGCAATTTAAAAAACAGAAAGACGCCGGGTGAGGATAGAATTACAGTTTCTGATATTGGGTAGAAAACCAGTACTAGAAGCCCTTCAGAAGCTGCCGTCATCGATTTCATCTGTTGTTCTCTTTGTATAAAAATAGCAAAAACGCTTCACTGAAGACCTGAAGACAGATTTTTCTTCTGAGCCACGTTTATGAGCTGTCAAAGGGAAAGTCATCACGTCTTTCCGTACGAATCGACAAGCACGCAGACGTAATGAATTTCAGTCTCCCGCACAAGCCGTTTGCGAAAAGGCATTAATACATACATTCCCTTCGGAAAATTTGCCACTTCGTCTTGTGTGTTTGGACTATGAAAATGTCTCCTTTTTAATCCTAATTTGGTCGGTGCTACAGTCCCATCAGCGGTGTCATGGAAACTATTTGTATATCAAACAAGTGTTTGTACAGTAAGGCTACAATGGCTATTAGAGTACAGAACCATAGTATGAAACCTATCCATTGGCAGAGACGTGTAAAATAGCGTGACTTTACTCATATATCCCCGAAATTCTGATCTCTATCGACCAACAAGGATCATGTTACATAGTTACTATAATTAGGTGATAGCATAGCCTATTGTTAGTAATTAATTATAATAATAAAGAAAAGTTAAATAAAAATAAACAAATAAAATCTTTCAGTAAGTACATAGTTGACTTCAGATTGTTTATTTGTCAGTACATTAACGATAAAACAATGGTTCAGGTACTGACGTCAACTATTCGAGAACATTACTAGAATGCTGCAAGAGCTGGTCTGAATCCTAAGTACCAGGAATGTACACGAATATATATTATATATTGGAAAAATCTTCAAGCTAGTGAACTGGAAAAGATACAGTATCATCATCAATGGACAGTATATCACTCACCAGTGATTTATTTTACTTTATTATGGCAGAATTGCCGAAAAACCTTTGAAACATTTTATTAAGCGTTATGTTTAATTTTCACAGGAATTTCTACTTTCAAAGATGAACATGGACAAGGCAAAGGTCATGTGTAATGTCCATATCACAACCGTGACGGTAGTTGTCGGGAACACTACGCTATAAGTTGTTGCTGAATATGTACTCGTATATCTAGGATTAATTGTCCGATTATGTGAGTCCAACTTCGACCAAGAGTTCAATAGACGGATCGAAGGGTAGCGGCAAAACTTTAACAGAGATCTATCTGAGACTTGGTTCTTCACTGATGGCCGTATGAGGAAAGCTTAAGATCACTCAGTGAGCTATGGTGAGAGCCACGCTTGGAGATCCTCTACGTGATAGACTTCGTAATGAGAATATCCGAAGTAGAACCAGAGCAACCGACTTGTCGCAACGGATCAATGAGAACGTCAAAAAGAAAATTAAAAATATATTTTCAGACCAGTAATACTTAAAATTAAATACATTATTGGAACACTCCTTTTAAGTTAGGAAACTTGTGTTAGGAGGCTCCGCTCTTCCCGTTACTTACTTACTTACTTATCTTCACGCACAATCCCTGACGGGGTAGCCAGAGAGAACAGATCGCCAAGTGTCACGATCCTTACATACCTCTTTCGCTTCTTTCAGATTCATTATCTTCTTCATACATGCACGTCTAGGTATCCGAGTACTCTTGACCCTCCCCTCTTCGAGCAATTTGCTCACATGGTCTTCGAAAGTTAGTCTCGGTCTACCTCGACACCTTTTAATATTAACTTTCGCGCTATATATTTTCTTCACCATTCGGTCTTCACTCATTCACTCAACGTGCCCAAACCACCGAAGCACGCTCTTATCAATTTTTGTGATAAGGTCATCTTTCAAGCCTTCCATATTGTGAATCTCTTCGTTTCGCTCTTCCCGTCCTTCATTTATATAAATTAGTGTTTAGAACTTGGGTAACACATAGATTTTTGACTTATAGTGAAACTTAAATAGTATTTTTACAATAAAATATCCGTAGGTGTAAGTTGTATGAATTTGTAGTGTATGTGTATGTGGTGTGTGCATGTTGAGGTATGGTATATTTAGTAAATTATTATTAGAACGTGGCAATAAGCTGCTCATATAGCTCGAAGAAACGGTGGGGAAGAAAGCGTCTCGATTGCCAGCCTTGTACCGGTGAGCAAAATGTAGGACAGTATATTATCTGGTGGAGTGACAATGGAAGTCGATGGATGTAGGTGGCATATGTTAGCACACCACTTGTGATGAGCTGTAATAACAATGATGATGATATGATGAAATAATAATACAATTTAAAATTAAAATTTAAAAAGCGACCTCAATATAAATTATTAAAAATAACTCAAAAACTATTGGTCAGACCTTAATCAAATTTATATGGGACCACATGAGAAGCACCAGCTTTCGAGTAAAAAAAGAATCATCGAAATCGTTTCACCCAGAAAAAAGTTACCTCATAACTTTTTTTAACACACATAAAAAATGAGAAAACATACAGTCGAATTGAGTACCTCCTTATTTTTGAAGTCGGTAGAAAAAAGATTTCGTGACTAACTATTGTACACGTTGCTTTTAATCGTAGAACCAACAGTGGTTGTGCACATTCTTTGTTCAACAAATAATATTAGTAGTTTTATTATGTTACACCTATATGAAATTGAAGTCACTGTCTGTAATATTGGAATTAATGGCTTCTGTTAAGTTCAAAGGGTTATTTGCATTCTATTAAGACATAAATAACCATTTTTAAATGTTTTGTCTGTCTATCTGTCTATCCGGGCTTATCTACGGAATGGCTGAATCGATAGTGTTAGAACAGATAATAATTTAAAATTAAAAAATTTTGTACAGTCGACTTCAATATAAGTTATTAAGAATAACTCAAATAACTCAAAAACTATTGATCTGACCTTGATCAAATGGGACCACACGAGAAATATTAGCTTTCATATAAAAAAAGAATCATCGAAATCGGTTCAGCCAGTAAAAACTTATGAGGTAACACACATAATAAAACATACGCGTTGAATTGAGTACCGTCTCCTTTTTGGAAGTCGGCAGAAAAGCAATCCTAGGAGGGATTTAAGTGAATTATAATTCGTGTTGTATATATTAAGCATATGGCATATGTATTCTGTTAAACCACGTTTGCGCAGTATTTATTGTCAATGATTCCGCTATAGTTTAGTAAAATAAGTTATTTTCGGCATCATAAACCAGCTACTGCAGAAGAAAACAAAAGAAAACAATTTTTTCCACAACACTTACATGTGTCTTATGTCTAGAGCACATTTCGAGACGGGGGCCCGACGCTGATCCCCCGCAATCTGTCCCAAACAATAAGTCGCTCTCTAACAAAAGCCGCCCATTTGAACAAGTCGGAAACTTTTGTAAGTTTAGCTCTTTCTCCGCGGGGTCTTGGCATCGGCCGAGAAGCTCACAATGGGGGGAATAATCGTTAAGGCCAGCCATAAAGAAAACTATTACAAAAACAAAACGTACTACAACCCGTATTACTCAACGTTTTGGCATTGCCGACTAATTTTCGAACTTTAGTATCTTGTCAAGTCTTTTAAGTTTTATTACTCAGATGAATTTATCCAATTCCTTTTTATAAAAATGTGGAAAACAACTTTTATAGTTACTTTCTTATATCTTCTTCTTCTTCCTTATAGAATCCTAACAATCTACTGCTGAAAATGGGTCGCTCATATTGTAGGGAAGTTTTGCCTTAACCGTTATGCTTTTTATACGTTGTAGAGCCATGCTGCAGCTATATTATGGTTGTAGAAGGAATGGGTCCGCTTGACCGAGGAAGGACCACGCTCTCGCAGAATACCAGCGCAAAATAGCACCTTAATACTTCTGTGTTTTGTATGGTGAGTGTAGATAACCCTTTTTACTGGAACTGAGGCATTCCATCTTAGTCCTCAGGGGTGGCAACGCATCTGCATTTTGATTCTTAATCGAGGATAGATGTAGATGTTCATAGACCACAGCATTCACTTACCATTAGGTGGACTGTGTGCTCCTTTGTCACCCTTCTTCTATAAAAAAAAAATGCTTGGCAGGCGTATCGACTATCGTCAGTCTGAATATTTTAGTTTGATGTAAGCAATATCACAGAATAAATAATAGTACCACGTAGCAATATGGTTACAACACCATCTGTCAGAAGTAATATTCTGATTTTTTTCTGACATTTTAAAAGTCGCTGTCTAAAACACTGTTAACCGTTACAGCCTACTGAAGTCCACTGCTGAGCAAAGGTCTCCCCCATAGATTTACATGTCTCACAGGGGAGATTTCTGCTATAGTTACCATGCTTGGCAAACGAGTTGGCAACTGCAGTTTTTTATTTTTAGTCGGAAAACGCTGCTGCCCATCTCATGATTTGTTTCCCTCTGCCACCTCTTACGACACCCACGGGATGATATGTGGTAGTCATCGATATATAGTGGTAGTGGATATTCTTACACCGCCACTACACGGCTAACTACGACAGGCGCGGGACGAAATCTGGATTCTTTCTTATATTTTGTAGCAGTAATAATGTAATTATACAAGTAAGTAAGTAATTTAAAAAAAGTGATTATCATGCAAAAACATTTATACTTTAAATGGAAAAGCAATTAATTAAAATTTTATATTATGTAAAACCGAGTCAATAAGAAACGATATTTGGTTCTAAAATAATTTTATAGCTGAAGCGAAATATATAAATGTCAGCAATATAAGGAATGTAATGAATATTCAATACAATAAGGCTTAACCGATATGTACAAAAGCCTGTCTTTTCGACGTCGAAGTATAAAAGGCGTCAGTGAGCGATAGTAAGGCGATATAACGAAGGAACACGATCCGGCATCACTTCCGGCGTCCGTCACGTGGGAATGACTTCCGGCGAGGCGCCAGTCAGCTCCTTCACTTACAATCACTTAACTCTCGAAGACCGAGAAAACTTGTGTAAACATTAGATAAATTGGAATTTCGTGGATTCCTAAACTTATTAATGTGTCTGTTAAAATGATGGTTACTATATGCCGCGTGTTGGTGGCGAATCAGAATCTATCACTTAATTTCATCCCATGGGCCGTAATGATAGATGCCTTCTGATAGATGGTATTATAATTCTTCTGATAGATGGTATTATTTCAACGTGGTAGAGCCATGCTGCAGCTATATTAATTGTATAGGTGTAGCACGAATGGGTCGGTTCAACCGGGGAAGAACCACGCTCTCACAGAATACCAGAGTAAAATAGTAGCTTAATGCTGCTGTGTTTCGTATGGTGAGTGCAGAGAACCGGAGACACTTTTTACTGGAAAAAAGGCATTCCATCTTAGTCCTCACGGCTGACAACGCATCCGCATTTTGATTCGCAAACGAGGATAGATGTAGATGTCTATGGGCCAAAGCAACCACTTACCATCAGATGGACCTTGTACTCGCTTGTCACTCTTATACTATAAAAAAATAATCACGTGTACCTCAGGAGGAAATTACTCAGGCCTAGACTGGCGATGGGAAGCAGTGTCAAAGGTGAGAAAAAACCGGTACTGCAATCATCAATCCACTAACCAACTGTGATAGTTAAGGAGAATCCCCCATGCGATGGGAGAAGCACATTTTTATAAGTTAATATTTATGTACCAATAATTTATTAAAAAAAAAAACAAGATATGTGTACAAGTGGTCAACATGAATAAAATGAGAACATCATCAATGTAGTCGAATTCAATGAAATACGCGTTAGTATAACTCAAATATTACTGATCAGGTCTTGATCAAATTTATATAGGACCACACGAGAAGCACCAGCTTTCAAATAAAAAAAGAATCATTAAAATTGGTTCACCTAGAAAAAAGTTCTGAGGTAACACACGTAAAAAATACAGTTGAATTGGGAACCTCCTTCTTTTCTGAAGTCGGTTGAAAATAAACACAATTCGATAGAACAAAAACAATAATATCGTTTATTCGAATTCATAACGAAACGAGGACCATCAGCCTATCAAAAGTCCACTACTATATTTGCCATAGTTGCCGCGCTTGGCAAGCGGTTGACAACCACAGATTTTTTTATTCAGATGTAATCAGAAAGTACTGTTCATCTCCTAGTTCATTTCCTCACTGTCGCCTCTTACGACACCCGTGGGACGACATGGGGTTGTGGATATTCTTACACTGCCACTACACGGTTAATGTAAAATAAGGAAATATTAAAGATAAATTTCAATAAATATAATTTTGGAAAGTGTAAACAAAGAACATAATTTCTGTCATACATTTTGAAATAACATATGTTTCATATAATTAAGATATCGAAGTCATATAATAAACCAGTTTTACGAAATTCAAAATAAAAATGACTTTGTTAGAGCTAAAACAATGTAAGGTTTGTTTTAGAACTAACAAGTTTTACCGTTTAGTGCCAATATGTGGCTGACAGTGTTAATCCCATCTACGTAGAGCTTTGCCGATAGCAGGATAGAAGACAGAATTAATGCGATCTCAGCCAATACCTACAGACATACGAAAGTTTTGGTTTAAATGTAATATTTATTGATTTAGTGATCCCACAGTTGTGTATGTTTCTAGTATTTAGTTACAAAATCTTTCTACTATTTAGATCAATACTAAGAAAAGTTTAGTGTAAAAGTAAATTAAAAACTTATTCTTCACGATTTTCTTGTAAGTAATATTGATTAAAGTAACAGCGATTGCATTTTTATCACTGTTGTTTTTTTTTGTGTTTTCCGAAGTTTAGATTTTTTATCTTATTTTTTTTTATCCACTCATCATCCATTTATCGCAGAACCGTAGTAGCTCAGATGGTTAGCGCCCGCTGTAAGCTTCACAGTACTCGAGCAACCCGGGTTCGATCCCCGCCGGCACCAATGAAATTGTTAATTGCAATTTTAAGTGCTGATTTACCACGTGCTCGGCGGTGAAGGAAAACATCGTGAGGAAACCTGCATGTCTGAGATATAAAAAAAAATTTCGATGACATGTGAAGTTCGCCAACACGCATTGGGGCAGCACGGTGGACATTTCCTTGTCCTAAAACTCTCTCAGAAATGAGAGGAGACATGTGCCTAGCTAAATAGGCTGCAACTTTACTTTACTTTTACTCATTCACCAACCCTGTCCATTTAAATTCCTTAAAACTAACCAGAGGTTTGTAAGGATCGTGACACTTGGCGATCTGTTCTCTCTGGCTACCCCGTCAGGGATTGTGCGTGAAGATAAGTAAGTAAGTAAGTAAGTAAAACTAACCAAAACCTAAATATGTCATATGTAATTCAATTCATAAGGCGCGTAAAAGTAAAGATTGAATCATAAGGTAATATTAATAAGCTATACTAACTATTGCTAATATAAAATTATAAAACATACTATTTTTTATACGTAAGAATAAGGGTGACTAACGAGCACACAGTCCACTTGATGGTAAGTGAATGCTGTGGCCCATGAACATCTACATCTATCCTCAATAAAGAATCAAAATGCAGATGCGTTGTCACTCGTGACTAAGATGGAATTCCTCTTTTCCAAAAAGGGTTTCCGGTGCTCTACACTCACCATACGAAACACAGTAGTGTTAAGCTGCTATTTTACGTGGGTATTCTGTGAGAGCGTGGTCCTTCTTCGGTCGAGCCGACCCATTCGTGCTACAACTATACTACTAATATAGCTGCAGTATGACTCTAACCCGTATAAATTGTCAATTACGGACATCAGTCTGCACGTGATTAGATCTGGGTCGTAGGGTGAGATCTATAAACCGTACTTTGACTTTGCTCAGACTTTACTTTCAAGCTAAGACAATTTCGGTATTTATAGAGCTAACTTTGAACTCGTGCTGAGTGCGCCCTTAGGAGTAGCAAAACCAAAGTCAACGAAATCGACGACTTACGTAAAACTCAGGATATTATCCAAAGCCACCGTATTAATTTTAAATAATTGCTTTTATGTTACTCTTACTATTTATAAAAATAAATAGGTATTTTAGGTCGTCTTCTAGTTTTAAATAGCATTATACCATTTTCTATTTATGTAATTTCAAACTTATGCGGAATTATTTAAAATCTTTTTTCTTTTTTTCTGATTTTGCACTCTTCTCCTCCGCTTCCGTTCTCATACGCACGTTTTCTATTCCATGTAATAATAACTTATTAATTAAATACAATTTGGGCTGTTTTCGATTTTTAAATATATATTTTTTTAATTTTATACAGTAAAGTCAAGTACACCATAATGCGTGGAATGAAGCATTCATAAATATTTTGACTGTCTGGGCCTTATCATAAGCTTGGCTTAATCTTAGTCCGATACAACTATAAATTCGGAATCAAAGTTTATGCTAAGCATATATTCAGCTAAGTTTTTCATAAGTAAAGTCTGAGCAAAGTCAAAGTACGGTCTATAGATCTCAGCCGTAGTCTACGTGCTTTTGAACTGTCGATATAGGCTATGATAGCTATCCGAGTACAGAACTAGAGTACGAAATCTATCCAATAGAGTGACAGCCTCTTAGTGACGGCCTCCCCTCTAGATGGAGTGATGACCAGGTCTGATATGAAGGAAGTAGATGGATGCAGATGGATCAGGACCGTACTTTGTAGGATGTGGCATGGAACGCTTGGGATGCCTATATTCAGCAGTGGACTTGTTTAGTACTGTAATGATAATACAAATATTAATATTAAAAAATTGACGCACTTAATCGAACGCAAAAAATAAATCAGTGTTTTCGTTAACAAGGTTTTTGTTTTTGACATTTCAATAATAGTGATAAAGATCTCGCTTACGCTCCAACGAACTTAATCCGTTCTTATTTTCCATAAATCCATGTCCATTTGGGAATCCTCAGCTATATTCATATATCTGTTTAATTTCCGTTACGGCATTGTTTTTAAAGGGAAATTCGATTGAACAAGAGCGGAATGTCATTGTGAACCAACGTTATTTCCTTTGATATTCAATTTAATTATTTGAGGACTGCATGCCGGTCAACCCTATTAATGACATAATATGAGACTCTGAAACCTCAAATGTAAAAAGGTAAATTAATTTATGATTTTGCTTCAGTATTTTCTTGTGTTTAGTCCGATGGTAAGCAGCTCTTCCATTGCTTTAGAAGCACAAATATTCATAATGAAATTTTTGGATGAAGGACGCAAATCTGCGTTAATGTTTATAAGAGCGGTTTTATTAAAAATCGTCCATCATTCCCCTGTCGCTTATAATTTGCTGAGGGATGATGTTACATTTTTTTTACTAAACGACGACCTTGGTAAAGTGTAGGTATAAGCCGAGCGTTGTTTTCAGAATCATTAAGCCAATTAAGCAACCGAGACCAATGCGATAACGATATTGTAAAAAAGTAGGCACACAAATATTTAGTCAAACCAGAGTATTGTATGTAAAATGATGTCTGAATAATTGCGTGCCTCTCTGAGCTGAAGGCGGCGGAACACGCGACATCGCCTGTCGCACTATCGCATTACACCCAGTTAAATCTGCCCCAATATTTGTAGCCCCCATATTATTATCGCGTTGTTTTGTTTAATTGTTTCGTCTTGTTACGCCGTCAACCTTTTTTGTGCGTTTATAAAATTTGTCCCAAGGAAATTAATTGACTGTCGTAAAAGAGTAATAATGAACTAGGTTCTAATGCTATTTTTGAAAAAGCGAAAGAAATTATTGTTTGTTGTGTGTTTATAGGGGAAAGAATCTTACGATCTTGTTAGATTAGATATTGCAATATAAGTTAAAAAATAAATGCCAAGATTCGGTGTGAAGATTCACTAAAAGATTTTTGTTATTTTTTAATTTTATTAAAATAAAGAATATAAAAGTAGATCAATGAAAAACGTATTTACACAATATTATTTAGATTTCTTGTCTTGCTAGTTCCACAGTAGCAAGGGGTAGCAGCGTTCTTTTAATAAACTAAAAATAAAAAACTTCGGTTGCCAACATCTCTGCCAACCGTGGCAACTATGGTAAATAGTAAATATTTCACGTTGTCATTATCCTCTAATGGTGTTATTTTTTTCTCCCGTGCAACTATTCTAAATATTTCAATAGTTTTAATATTATTGGATGTAGATTTATATTTACACGTGGTAAAGCCACGCTGTAGTTATATCGTGGTTACAACACAAATGGTTCGGCTTGACTTGACTATCACACAATATCAGCGTAAAATAGCAACTTAATGCTGCTGTGCTTCATATGTGATGAGTGTGGAGAACCCTTTTACGTGTAACGAGGCATTCTGTTTTAAACCTCAGGGGTGACAACGTATCTATATTTTGATTTTTAGTCGATGATAATGTGGGTGTCTATGGGTCTTAGAATCCACTTACTATCATGTGGACTATGTGCCCGTTTGTCACCCTTGTTCTATTAAAAATATAGTTCTCAAACAATACTTACCATTAGCAAAATACTTAGATTTAGACTGATGTATTTCACTGTGATATTCTTTTTCATTTACTGACATATATACAGATTTGCATGTAAGTTGATTTGTTTGTTTTTGAATTGCGAATATTCGTAGTATATGGTTTAAGTTGAGCTCGTGCCAGGATTTAGAGGCGACGATGCGGCGCGGCATCGCTCATGAAAACCCGTGAATAGTGCGAGGCAGTGAAAGGAAATCTAATTTGGATTTGAGGGATTACACCGGGACTTGTTTCGGCCTAGTATGGGTGTAGGGGGGCGAGTGGCCCTCGCGCCGTCTTGCCGTGCAAATTGAATTGAAGTAAGGCAGTCGCGTTGTAGCCATTTTGTTTCGTGTCGGTGCTTTTCTTTTAATAAAAATTTTGTCTTTTTTATTGAAAAATCACTAACTATTTACTTATGGGAGTAGTAGCAGTAAGCATTTCATGTGTTGATAACTAAATATATGCAACAAAATATACTTTTATCAAATCAACAACTATTGAGATTAGGAAAAAAGCAATTTCGAATTAATTACTGTTTAATAAATTGATCTATTGCAGGATGTTTAATTATTGATTTGCTGTTTTGTGTGGAAGTTAAAAACAATATCAAATTTTAGGTAAATATTAGTTTTATATTGTCGACAAAATTATGTCACCCAGTAGGATTTATCTTTTTGCGATCAATATTTGGAGAATTTGATTGATTGATTGATTGATTGATTGATTGAATTGCTTGAAAGGCATTTTCTACTGCTTCCCAGGAACCGTTTACTACCTGCAAAAATGTGTCGAAATCACTAAAAGGTTTCTAGCTTTTTATACATATACATACATCTACTTTGGATAGACCATAGACACCTCACATATCTTTAATAAAAAAAAACTATTTTCAAGATTTATTTGTTTCTATCTATGAAATGAAAGAGACCAAAATAAGCCAAAACAAATTGAATTTAATATAAAATAAATATTACCAAAACTTTCATTTGCGTTGCTGCCGCAGAAAAAATAATTGTGGAAATATCGTTTTAAATTTGGAAGTTATATTGTACATTCGTTGTAATTGAATGATATATAACTTTCAAATAAATTTGTCGATACGATACGCGCACCACCTACTGTAATTTAATTATACTATGCCTATAACCTTCGCGCAATTTGACGAAAGTTATGGCAGTGCATAAAATAAGAACAAACAAAAATTCATTTTTATACATTAGATTACTAAACAAATGTAGGCAGCAGGATTTCTCGCGATGTTTTCCTTCACCGCGGAGCACTGAAAATAGCAATTAAAAATTTCATTGGTGCCGGCGGGGATCGCACCCGGGTTGCTCGCTTACTATGCAATTATACGGCGGTTTTTTTATTATTTTACTTATACCTATATATATATATATATATATATATATATATATATATATATATATATATATATATATATATATATATGGGTGAGTGAAATATTATATAAACTGTACAGACTGGGCAATAACGTAATGTTGGTTCATTTATATAAAATTATATTATAGGTAAGTATAATAACTAATATTACTTACGTATTTATTATATGTAGTAGCGCTACGCTGCAGGTGTAATATGGTTGCCGCACGTATGGTCTGGAGCAGCAGGACCACGTTTTCAACCAAACCAACCATAGTAATACCAACATAATTAGTAGAAAAATACCAACGTAAATTAGTAGCATAATACCAACGTAAATTAGTAGCATATTACTGTTGTGTTTTGTATGGCGAGTGAAGAGAACTGGAGACGCTTTTTACTGGTAAGTCTTATTCCTAAGGGTTCGCACACATCTGTATTTTGATTCTTAATCGAGGATAGATGTAGGTGTCTATGGGCTCCAGTATTCACTGTGCGCTCGTTTGTCAACCTTTTTTATAAAAAAATATTTAATTCAGTTACTGATGGCTACGTCTTTAATACATTAGATATTAATGCAGAATAACAAAAACATAATAAACATTATTATAAAGCGCAATCTATGTAAAATGTGTACTCTTACATATTTCCATATTAGCAAATAACAAAGTATATTATGTTAAATGTACCTACCCCTAAGATATCGTGAGTAACAAATGCAAGGCTAGGGGTCGAATTTGGAACAAAGTTGGCTGCGTATTTCATATTGAACGCAGAATTTTTATTTGTGTCCGACCAATGACTGCCGGTCTCGATTAAATATTTTTTGTAAATCTTATTATCATTACTCATATTGATTATATAGAATATTTTGACAAAGAAACTCCTTGTTTCGTTTGTGTTCTTTTAATATTGTAAAATTAAAAAAACAAATAAAATAAATTCTTCAGCAAATAAGAAACCAATGGTTCTGTATACCGTATCACTAAAAATTTCAAAACTCACTGTCTTAAATCTTATTTATTAGAAATTACTTATAGAAGTGCATATTTAATAAATGATTTAATTTAAATTGTGAAATATCAGGTTAACTATAATAAATTCACCAAATACGTTAGCAAATAAGGAAACACCGATTGCTAAAACCATATTATTTATTATTGGGTTATTTTTGTCAGTCCTTAATAATAAAAAATAAACTATAACTGTGATATTTTGAATTTATTAAATGGTCTCGTAAAGTATTTTAATGTTATGATTTTAGTTGTATACATACACGATACTAACGTATTCCCAAGATGAGAATGAAAATTTATGAATCGTCATTATCTTTCGATACCATTCCAAGACGCTGACTGCCGTTCGCGAGATGACTGGGGGAGCAAAGATTTGATTAAGTTATCGAAGGAAACAACCCACCTCGATTATTTATGAGAGGGAGAAACGTAACCGTGCGGTTATCAGATAGATTTTCATTTCGCTATAATTAAACCTGACCAGTTTACTCATCTCTGTCTTAATGAATTTGCGATATGATTACATAGGCTTCGTAGGCAAGGAAATATTCTTTTCAGAATATGGTTATTGCATTATTTTTTTACACTCAGTGGTACAAGTACAGTCTATTAAGTTTTTTTACACAAGTAATGGTGAAAAATGAGCACATATTATAGTGGATGCTGTGGCCTTTAAAAACCTTAATATATACTCGATTAAGAAGAAAATCCTTCAAAATACTTTAAAAATTCTCGGTGTTTTTCTTCACTGCCGAGCTCGAGGCCCATCAATACTTAAACTTGTTATCTTAAAGGGATTCAAACTCAAGCTCGTATTCTATAAAATTTAAGACGAGCGCGCTATTCATTAGTTGTCACGTCTCATGAGTTGTCTTAAGCAACAACCATCTTAAAAATGCCTCACATTGCCTTGTGATATTTGCCTTGTGGTGGCAGCGTGAAAGAAACTATCACTCCATTTCGTCCCGTGGGTGTTGTAAGAGGCGACTATGGGCCATGTCAGAAAGAATATTACAAAAATTACTATTTAATAGTTATAATTTAAAATTAAAAATTTTGTACTGCCGACTTTAATATAAGTTATTAAGAATAACTCTAAAACTATTGGTCTGACCTTGATCAAATTCATATGGGACCACAGGAGAAGTACCAGCTTTCACATAAAAAAAGAATGATCGAAATCGGTTCACCCAGTAAAGAGTTATGAGGTAACACACATAAAAAAACATACGCGTCGAATTGAGTACCGTCTTCTTTTTGGAAGTCGGCAGAAAATAAATAAAACATTCATGGAATTGCTTACTGCTTAAAATTTCATGTAATCGCTTCACATGTGCAGAGAAAAGAGACTGATGACGGTACAAACTAGACCGCAATAAATATGAAACATTTTAAATAATTATGGTGCATAGCCATTTTGTGACTTTTTTCTCCTTCATCAGCTCATAAAAGTCCTGTGCTAGATATAGGTCTCTCCCGTTGTTGTCGATTGGTTTCACGATGTCTCTATCTCACTTTGACGCTGCTCCCCGTCGCCTGTGTGGAAATTTTACGTCTGGGGTAAAGCTATGGTTACAGCTTCTAACATAATAAACATATTCTTATCTTTTGGCTAATACCATAGTAGCCACTTATGCCACAACCGTATTGAGCCCCTGCAATTATTGTTTATATCCAAAAATAAAGAACTTTGGACAAAATGGTTTATTGGTGTACTCGAAACTCGAAAACACGCTCTCTCTCTTTCTTGGATATTTCGAGGAAAAAGGCAAATTTTTTTTCGACGGTATAATTATGTTAATTAAATAATCTGAAAGGGGTCCAAGACGAATATTATGTTAAAAAGGAAAAACAATTTGGAGTAAGATTTCATCGTTTTTTCCCTCCATTCCGCGAACATATTTGACTCCCCTTGCACTTTTATAAATAGGTATTATCCAAATTATAAATTTAGCTAGCAGTCGAAATAAGTTACAGACCTAAATTTGGCGTAGAATGTTGACCGAGTGTTATATTATAATAAATTCAAGTAAATTATTTTTCGGCGGGAGTGCAATACTTTAAAAAGGAACCAAAAGAAAAATATTTTCCTTACCAACCATCCAACATGTGGAGTATCATCATTGCCTTCAGTAGAGTACTTATATAATATATTTTTGTTCTTTTTTCATATCATCTTAAAAATAATGAAATTAGGGGGAGGGGGGGGGGGGGGGGGGGTTGCATAGCTGACAGCTCTATACCGTTTTGGTTACAGGATTTAGCTCATAAAGTAAACTAGTTGCAAATTTGAAATTTTTATATATTATGTACAATATGTACTGTATTTAAACAACAAATTGAAAACATCAATTCATAATATAGTTTGTAACCATATATTTATTGGCTCGTGATATATATCTGCAGCATGGGTTTACGTGGTAGAGCCATGCTGCAGCTATATTAGTAGTATAGTTGTAGCACGAATGGGTTGACTCGACCGGGGAAGGACCACACTCTCACAGAATACCAGCGTAAAATAGCAGCTTAACGCTGCTGTGTTCCGAATGGTGAGTGTAAAGAACCAGAGATCCTTTTTACTCCACTTACCATACCAGTGGACTGTGTGCTCGTTTGTCACCCTATCCTATAAAAAAATATGAAAGCCTAATAGACCGAGGTGAAAAGGTTAACCCAATTAATATTTTAATTAAAATAGAAAAATTATTATTATATAATTGAAGACCTTAATTGATCATTAAAATCGCAATATTTGCCTTGCAACAACTAATTTTTTTTTCTTGATATTAATCCGAATAAACCAGATAAAACGAAATGATATGCCAATATATCAGGCCATAAATTTGCCGTAAAACCCATAAAATTTCGCTAATCGAAAATTAATGTGGACTGTAATTTACGAAAGGGCACCCATCAAGTAATATCAGCGCGTGACATTTTAGTTTACAACTGCTTATCTTAAGCCTGCATTAGCCATTATTTAAATGTTTACATTCCTGGTTGATTAGAAAATAAAAAGACAGAAAAAACTTGACAAAATAAGCAAAATTAGAAAACATGGAAGTCATTGTCGCTGCACCATTTAACATCTTATCCGTGTAATACATTTTCGGGCACATGTTCGTTTTCTGCTCCCGCCTGCGCTGAAGACAGATAACTTCCCGATGATTTAGTTTTATTGTTATCCGCCTTCGAACTGTTGCCTCTGATCGGAACCTTCGTGTGTTCGTTTTAATATTCCCATATTTATCAAAAAATCTAGTAAACAAGCAATTATTGTGAAATATTATTTCATACAAATATTTTTCTGCACTATTATAGGGAAACAAAACGTTTAAGATGCTTATGAATAAAATTTTTATGTAATTAGTTTTTCTATTCATTTTAGTTTTTCTGTTTGACCTATCTAAAATTAAGTTTTTCCCAAATCTCGATAAATTGTTTTCCAATACTTAATTAAATATTTTCTTAATGCTATTTAAAATAGTATAATAATAAGTATTGCATAATAATTTAAAACAGCATTTGAAAAATAAGGTTTTGTGAAAAAAAAAAAACAGTTGCTTTAAGTTTTCGTGGCAATCGCTCGACATTATTGCTTTTTGTAAATCAGTCTATTATTTATTGTAAAATTGTAAACGTCGTATTTATACATATATTTTTTATGTTTTATTACTTGTAATATTGAAATTAAATCATAATGAGATACGTTCTTATACAAAGGATTTTTTTCGAGTTAGCTGGATGCTGGATTTTCAATTTCAAATTACTTTTTTCTTTTAAAAATAGTTGTATATCACAAAGTCATAGGTATACATTTACATTTAGGGGCCGATATTTCAATCGTTAGATTATAATATTAATAGAATAAAATACAACATAAACAAATTAAACACTACAAATGTAGGAATAAAGTAGTTCAATTGTTTAACTTTTATGTCTATAAAAGTAAATGTAACCGAACTAGGTTACATTTTTTACATACCGAATCGAGACGAAAATGCCATGTCTACCTAAATTAGACAAAATTTTGAATCATTTTGAAACCAATAAGATATTGAAGAATATACATGATTGCTAGCAACCTATTCTAGATATTGATGTTCAGAATGGTACATACCTACCATTTTGGATTCTATTTTATCACATATCACCATTTTTCAATTAAAAATATTACATAATTTTTTTCAATTAAACATTTCAACTTATTATTTTGCGTAGACTAAAATAAAAATAAGGTGATTTTATTTCGCTCAAAAAAGTTTTAAAAACAGGAAAAATCCTCCTCTATGCTCTCAGCGCCACCGGAAAACATATTCGCCTTCCGTGGCCGTGTAGCCTCGATTAACACTTGGGGAACGGAGGGGACAAAAAATATGTGCACCAGGTAGCACCAGCCCTCCCTGCCCCAGCAGTGGATCGGATAAATAACAACATATTTTTATTTAAATTCACAGCTAAAGGAAAATAGTTTTAGGTACACAAAACATTTTGATCATATTATAAATTTTAAGGTGTAAAAAAACCTATATAATATTTTTTTAAAACAATAATCCTCATATCTGTTTCTCAATAGTTGGTATACCCTTACTAAAAAAATTCCTTAATACTAACTCGTTAATTTTCTCTTTTACATAAATCAAGTTACGATAAAGAGGATGATAAGTTAAATGGGAACGATAAATAGATAGAATACGGTTATAAAATGTAAGCAGACTCTTGAAATTGCGGTGAATACACAGGCATTAAAGGAGTGTACGCGAAACAACAGTAAAGCTCAAAGCACCTAATTTCAGGTGCTCTTAGTGTCTGTTTAACCCGCTGTCGGCGACTGCCTGTCGGTATTATACAACCCTTAATAACAGGGTTGGCCTATGAAATTGCTATTCAAAGGAGTCGGCTAACGTCGAGCGTATTACAATACGGTGTAATTCATATTTATGTGAAGGTTGACCTATGACCGTTTTATCATCCCTTGTCAGGGCTGAGCGGTGTTTTGTCGTAGATTAACCTTTAATTTTTTTGATTAAAGTAATAAATTCATAAATTATCATCGATTTCGATCTATTTATATATATATATATATATAGAATATCATATTTGATCATAATTTCCACATGGTGTAGCTATTGGCCTTATGATTGTGACTTAGGAGGATCCATTGTCTCATTTCGTCCCTTGGGGGTCAGGGGCGACTAAGGGAAATCCCAAGAATATCTCATGGTTTCCGATTGATGGTGGTCAAACCATTTTTTTTAGAAATAGTGGGGAGCAGCATCGTGACGTCTGGTACTGGAAGGGTCATTTCCACTTGCCTAGAGTAAGTGATTAGGCCAAATCTTCGCCACATCGGGATAAGTGTGAGAGCAGTGAAGTTGTAGGAAATGATATGAAAAACCGGACAAGTGCGAGAGGAACCCGCGCACTGATGGTTTCGGTTAAACTTAAGGCCACGTTGTAGTATTTTTTTTACTCTTTTGAACCCCTGGTAATGTACTGAAAAGTATTTATTAGACAAAAAATCATTTTATAAGACTTTTACATACAGATTAAAGATTGGTGAAGACAGAAACGTGAATTAGATAATTGGCTTGGTAATACATTACAGATGATATTAATATGACGCTTTAACTGCAGATGTACGTTTGTAATCTCAAAAAATATTGTTATTATGATATAATTACAAATTTCAATTTTGGGACTTTTTACTTTATTTGTGCTGTGAGTCCTTTCTTGCAAAATTCATAAGAAGTACGCTATAGAGTTTGATGAGTGAGTTTGGAAATATCAAAAGAAACGTGAAATAAATGACCGGATCTTTTGATTGCGTTGACTTAGAAGCTTGCATTTTTTACATCTCTAAGGGCCTGTAGACTCTTAAAAGGTCTTTAACAGGCTGATAACAAAGTGGTCTTATGAGATTTAGTTTTTTTACTTTTGAGGTACGGTACTCTAGAAAGAAAGACATTGTAAAATGTACATAGCAATATTGTTGGGTGTCGACAAAAAGCGAAAAAAGCGGCTTTATAAATTTTCCTCTAAATTAAATGAGTTTCTTGTATTGCTTATATCAGCTGTGCCCCCAGGTTTCATCCGCGTAAAACACACGTCTGAGCCGCGCGACATCACACCTCGCGTAAAGTTATAGTTACAGCCAAAAGTCCAAAAGTTTGTGGCGTGAACTATGAAATGAAGGATAAATCTCAAACCACTATAATTATTTTTTGATATAATTTTCCTTTATTTCAATACACTTTTCACAACGCCTTATCAACTTTTCTATACCCGTAAAAATAGTCTGAATTTTGCTCTCGAAATGTGACAAAACTGCTGACTCATCACCAGTACTAAATTTTTCTCCGTAAGTCGGATTTCAATTTTAAGAATAAATATAATATTATATAATAGGGACCAAGTCGAGGCTATATAGTGGATAGTCGATCTCAGTGAAACCGCATTCCTTAATTGCAGCCTTGGAAACAGCCTATGTGTGGACTGGAGCTCATGTGTTATGTTATTATATACAAAAATAATTTTTCAAATCGAACTGGTAGTTCCAGAGAACAAAATAACAGAAAAACAAAAAAGTCTTCCGCTTTATTATATTACTAGCTGTTCCCCGCGACTTCGTCCGCGTCTCATTTATTACGATTGGATTTCATGGGTTTTAATTTTTTTGCGCGGAACCCTAATTATTTTTCTAAAATAAAAGGAGCCTAAGTTACTCCTTATAACATCAGCTATCTGCCAGTGAAAATCCTGTCAAAAACAGTCCAACTGTTTCGGAGATTAACCGGAACAAACCGACAGACAGACAGACAGGCAAAAAGTTTAAAGATTGTGGTTTTGTTATAAGTAACGTATATACTTTCATATGCATTTACTAAAAAGCCGTTATTTTGACATTACAAACAGACACTTCAATTTTATTTATTGGTGTAGATGTATATATTAGTACAATATAGATTAAGTAATTTATACATATATTATTTTTGTTTGTGCAAGAACTCGTGTAAAATTTATACAAATAGTTTGATACCAAAGCATATTTACATACCTCTCTTTGTATGATCTCGAACATTGTGAATAGAGGGTGCATGATAATAAAACTAAATCACTGAGGCTCTTCTATTGTACCTTACCGGCGCCGGCGGAAAGCGGAGCATATGTGTGTTGCAGGGGATAACTTGATTCTCCTCGGAAATAAAGTATATGTCTATCCATATGCCTACCGAGTGCAGACATCATGGTTTACGGTCAATTGCTTTAACATTTATAATTGCGGTTTATTACGTTTTCTAAAAGAACGTTTAACGTAAACTACTAAATTATGTTAATAAAAGTAAAAATTCTAATTTGTACGTATTATATTAATGTTTAAATTATTTTTTTTAGAAGCGTTGTTAAGAAAAAGTAACTTAAAATATATACTGTTCTTTGTTATTGTTCTTTATAGTTGTACAATTTGCCGGGGCGGTATAATTATCATTATAACTTTTGAAATTTGGTATTACAGGGAACGCGAGCTAGCTACATCATTTGAGCTTTTCCTAATGATACGTTCATACAGTTTAGTTTGACCATTAGTTTTAATAGCGCGTGCAATTAGTAATTTTAGATGTAAAATGTAAAGCGAAGGTACACTTATAGCGATTGTAGTGAAGCCGTAAGAGTTTTCTCCTTTTGTGACCGGAATATCGAAACAATCAATGTAGTTTGTCGCGAGTCCGACAAAATTGAATCGTAGAGGACGCGCCGGAAACCGGACGCGCGCTTTCGCTAGCCCCTTCTCCTATCTTAAATGTTCACGAGTTTCAAATGTTATTTTAAAGGTTGCCTTTTTTCAAAGGTTTAATGTAAAATTTTTATCTATTTGAAGCACAATTTATTTGTTTTATATACATTTTAGAGTACAAAGGTTATTTTTATTTTTAACTGCATGTCCAAAAAAAAGTATAATATTATAAGCGTTCAGAAAATACATTTAGTAAATATACAGTAAATACATTTTTCAGACTCGTATATTTAGTACAGAGGAATAATTTTTAGGCGATTGTAGAACATAACTTGCGCTTTCGCTTAAGGCATGCAATAAGCTAATCCACGTATTGGATACTGTAGCCTTTCGACACTACAACTAACCTGTACACCGCCACCACTGATTACTATTTTTGTCATAGAATAAGGCTGACAAATGAGCTCACAGTTAACCTGATGGTATCTGGATGCTGTGGCCTATAGATATCCACGTCTATCCTTGATTAAGAATCAAAATGCAGATGCTTTGTCACCCCTAAGGACTAAGATTGAATGCCTGGTACCAGTAAAGAAGAGTATCCGGTTGTCTAATCTCACCATATGAAACGTAACAGAATTATTCTACTGTTTTCACACTCGTATTCTTTGAGAGCGCGGTCCTTCCCTGGTCACCAGGAAATAAGTGCCCGCATAGTACGCAAAATACCTAAGTTTATAGCACTTTTAAAATTTGATTTATCACGTACTCGGTGGTGAAGAAAAATATTGTGAGCGAACCTAAATTTTGATAAAAACTGAAAGTAAATAGACGAGTTTGTCAACACGCAATAGGTTAGTGCGATTAATTCTTCCATATTCCAAAAAAATCCTCTCAGATATCAAGATCTCAAATATGAAGATGCTTGTGTCTAGCAGTGTAACGTATAAAGGCTGTTAGGTTTCTACTAATTGAAGTAGAAAATCTTACTTTTGCCCTATTCATAGGTAGGCGCTATTTAAAAAAAAAGTACAACTTAAATCTTAGATGTGATTTATAAACTAACTAGCGATTCGTCCCGGCTTCACATTTGATTTCTGGATCTCGACAATAACGCTACCTACCGGGTCCAATTGTGAATCTAAAACAAAAAGAAATTTTGTGTGTGTTTGATTAACACACAAACAAAATTTCATCAAAATTGGTCCTACCGTTTAGGAGTTCAGTCATATATACACGGACAGAAGAATCATGTAATATTTAATATGCATACAATCAAAGAAAGAACAAATAAAGAAGAATCATGTAATATTTAATACACATATAAACCCTTTTTTTAAATCGTTCTGTCTATTGATGAAGACAGCATCAAAATCCGTTCCGTAGTTTAAAATATCTAAGCGTATAGACGCTGCTAAGCGACTTGGTTTTATTCTATGCAGAGAACTGTCTCTACATTACATCTTTTTTACGGTTTATACATTTTAAGACACTATATAATAAAGTTTATATTCTTTTATGGGCTATGTAGCCTATGAGTAATATAAAGATGAGCAGTAATTATGAAGACACGTGTTACGGCCTACGGCTGCTCCCTTAAAGGATCCAATCCTCTGGGGCCCATGAGCAGAAGACTTTCCGAGCAAACGTAGGTCGGGCCTCAATGTGGCCACGTGGAATCTCTCGAATTACACTAAAATATATGGGGGAGCGTTCTATACTACGGCCAGTCGACCGGCAGAGGAATTAGGCGGAGCTTACTTACCTATATCCAAGGCGACTGGTCCCTCCGGAGTCGGTCAAGTCACATGTGGTTGTGTAGTGAAAGGGAAATAAGTGATGTGATGTGTATCTGGGTGTGACTGATGGTGATTGAACCTAGACCTTGGCCGTCGGCAGCAGCCCGAGCGTCGACACCGCTCCAACTTGAGGGGGGCTTTCGAGGTTGTCCACAGTCACTTTCTTCTTTCGTCACGTTGACAGTCAATTAACTCTATCGTACGATTTACTAACTTACAGAAGCCACTAACTATCGCGGGTTATAAGGTTAACACACAAAACGCACACGGAGTTTACAGTTTATTAAAGGTCACTACCGTTTCGCGTCGCAACAGTTAGTTCTAGAATATCAGAGGCTGCACTAGCTAATATTGCCTAATGCACTTATGCAGATTCTGAGTCTAACACAATGAGTCCCTGGGAAGCTCTCCAGCAGGAATGCGCGTCACAATGATAGACCGTATATTTACTGGCCGCGCCGAATTATTCCGAGTTCCCTAACAGAATACAGCGTGCCAATCGTTAGCACCGCTTATGGACGACTGACTGCCCTTGGGCGTTTTTCGCACGACCGAAAGTCAAACCGGTATGAATGCACCGCGCCGAGCGCCCTCTCGCGTCACTCCTTGAAAGTGTTTGGCGCGAACAAACCCCCGTCCCGGACATAAGGATTTAGGTCCGCGAGCAAACCGGTCAGCGGGACAAGGTCGCGAAGGCAAGTTGCAAGACCGAATCTACAACCAAACTAGGCCACCTTAGGCACCCCATCAGATCTTGCAACCCTAACCAGCGCCTCAAAAAATAGCCCTAATGTGGCAAGCCGGAGGGTCAGCCTCCACTGGATGCCCCTCCTGGGCATCGCAGCACTTTAACAAGTCCTGTTCTGGACAGAAGTCCGACGACCTCTTTCAAACACCTATCTGTGCCCCTATGATTAGTTCCGTAATCCGACCGGATCAGCTCTGCAAACAGCGACGCGACATGAAGCGGCCCCGAGCGGCCTCCTAAGCTTCAGTGCAGAGAGCACCCACAAATTCCATATGAACGTCGTCTGTGGAGAGCCGAACGAAACGTACAGATAGTCCCTAGTATGAATTTTCAACAAGTAGGCCTAGCCAGGCCACCCACCATATTATCATTTACTAAAATAATGCGGCAGCTGATTTCAATCTGATAATCTCCAAAACTAGCTAGCCTGTTAGGCAAGTAGTCCTATGCTCATATTTCAACTAATTTTTCAAAAGCATCAATGTTCAACTACAGAATTAATTCAACCAAATTAATCACCGATGCGCATAGGTCAACTTGCAAATTAAACAAAACAATAACGTAAGGGACAGCCCTACTTCTTCGCAAAGCAAAATGATTAAACACTATCTATGTATATGTTACATAATTTTTCAAATAGCGCGCCATTCAATTTCCTTTCAGCAAACAGACGCAACAATCAAATACAGTGATTAAATATATGTACAAAACACATGCAGTAGCATTTAAAGGAGTAGATTAAATTCAATTCTTTCAATTTAAACCGCTACAAATAGGAAAATTTCGCGGAAAGCCCAAAGCAATTTTTAATTTTAATTCAAGTATTTTTTGACTAAGTGCTCGACCAGACCAAATCTAATACCCCTTGACAGCGTGATTCAACGCTCCAGGGGGGCCCTAATCTTCCCACCACCAAGGGGAGGCCACATGGCGTGAACCCGAAATCAATAGAGCGCGACCGTTAACAGTCGCCACTCGAGTTGTAAGCCTCACTGAGGACGTCGGCAACAGAACACCTTGACAAGTGGACTGTTGACGGCTTAAGGCTCAGTGGAGGCGGCCGTGGTGGGAGCTAAGGCAGCAGCTAGCCAGGGCCGCCTCCATCAAATGGGGAACAGTGGTACACCAGTCGCGGCCACTCAGCTAACGGGAGTGAGAAGGGTCCAGCGGACCGATGAGTGGCCGTGAAGTTCCTCTCCACACGCTGAGGGGGGGCGATGACACCCTCGCCCCTGGGGGAATTACCCCCCGACTGGTCGGAGGAGGGACCCCTTCCAAACTTAGGGGCCTGGTGGCTGGCCGGCGGGCGCCGATTGTCGCTCGGCAGAGGGCGTGGCTGAGCGCCCCCGCGCGTGGAGGTCAAGGGCCTGGCAGAGCCCCGAGAGGAGACGCCGTTCGCACCCAGGCACAAAACCGCATGGTGATTGCCCTGGCAATGCAGACAGGGCTGTCGAAGCGGACAGTCTCGATGGAGGTGCCCTCCCAGACATGAACAGCACCAGCGGCGCTCCTTAGCGATAGTTCGCCTCGCTGGAACCGGCTTACCTAATAATTTCGGGCACGACGTTACCCGATGATCAGAAACTCGACAATAGGAGCAGGGGAGGGTTGACAACGACTTGCCTGGAGGATTCATCCTCTCACTGGGCCCGGCTCGTAAGTCGTCAACGGTGCCCGCCGCGTTCTCTATCTGCCGGCACTGCTCCTCCAAAAACCGCAGCAGGTCATAGAAGGGCGGAATATAGGAGGCCTCGTCCCCGCCGTACCTCTCCTCAAAATGGATTCGAAGGTCGAGAGGTAGACGGGACAGCACGATGCGGAGCAACAAAAAAGCCCATTCGCCCACTGGTAAACCCAGCCGCCTCAACGTATTACAGGCCACCAAGACTGGATCCAACAGGTCCGAACGCAGTCTGGCCCGGTCACTAAGCAGCGGGAGGCTTAGAAGCTGCTTAACATGTTCGTCCGCAATTCGTCGGACGTTGGCGTATCTTCTGGCTAGAAGGTCCCGAGCAGTCTGGTACGCGTCGTCCGACAATCTCAAGTGGCCGACGACGCCCAGAGCCTCCCCCTCCAGTGAGGCCAGGAGGTACACCATCTTTTGGTTCGGGGTCAAGTCACTCCGGGCGTCCACTAGGCTGTCGAAAAGACCAACGAAGGTCAGCCATTCGGAAAGGACCCCGGAGAACTTTGGCAGGTCCAGAGTTGGGAGTCGTCCCAACAGCTCCGGCTGAAGCTGCTTCAGAGAGGACTCGGACAGGTCACTCATCCGAGCTTCACGCGCCTCCTCGGCATACCTGCCTTCAGCCTCGATCAACTCGTCCGTGAGCCACAAGAACTGCTCATAGTCCGCGAAGCAGGAGTCCAGGACTCCCTTCTCCACATCCGAATCCTCGAGCTCAGCGTAAACCTCCTCCACTGCGGCCCTTCGAGCATCCACCTGCTCGAACCGCTTCATCAAGTTATGGACCCTATCCGGTCGACCTATCAAAGCATGAGCGCTTGTGGCCCAGTGTAGCTCAGTCCGCAAACAACGGATCAGTAGCTTGGGCGATGTCATCACTATTAAATGCAAATTACGACGCGGCTTGAGCATAGATTACAAAGATAACAAACAAAAAATACAACAAAAATTAACAGTTAATAAATGCAGTTCCTATCAAATCGCGTTGAATAGAAATTACACAAATACGAATTGCTACGTATCAACCAAATACAAGTTAGCACAAAAGAAAAGACACAAATCAAATTAACAAATAACAAATACTAGTGCGTTCAAATCAAGTTAAATTCAAATTGCGCAAATACAATCACTACTCTTTAGTTCAAATACAATTACAGTATAAACGAAGATACACATCACGGTCGATCAACAAAAAATGCCTAGCTCGGAAATAGACCCTTCGATAAGTAATCCACTACAACTATCCGACAACGATAATTAACCGATTACGTAAAAATAACCATCTACCTACATGACGTATATCTCTATAAAAACTCCCGCTTGCGCAACCTAGGGCGCGGCTTTTCAAACTACCTACTAACCAAAAAAAAGGCAAGCAACAAACAACAAAGGGAAATAATTTTATTATTACGTACAAAAAAATATTTTTACGTATTACGGACGGGCGTGATTGTAGATACAAATTAAACCAATCAAACCAACGCTCCCTGCCACCAGAATTGTTTAATTTTTATCAAACACTATGGTCGGGATCGACCGGGGAATCGAACCCGGAACCACGCTCTGCTACCAGTTTGTTACGGCCTACGGCTGCTCCCTTAAAGGATCCAATCCTCTGGGGCCCATGAGCAGAAGACTTCCCGAGCAAACGTAGGTCGGGCCTCAATGTGGCCACGTGGAATCTCTCGAATTACACTAAAATATATGGGGGAGCGTTCTATACTACGGCCAGTGGACCGGCAGAGGAATTAGGCGGAGCATACTTACCTATATCCAAGGCGACTGGTCCCTTCGGAGTCGGTCAGGTCACATGTGGTTTTGTAGTGAAAGGGAAATAAGTGATGTGATGTGTATCTGGGTGTGACTGATGGTGATTGAACCTAGACCTTGGCCGTCGGCAGCAGCCCGAGCGTCGACACCGCTCCAACTTGAGGGGGGCTTCCGAGGTTGTCCACAGTCACTTTCTTCTTTCGTCACGTTGACAGTCAATTAACTCTATCGTACGATTTACTAACTTACAGAAGCCACTAACTATCGCGGGTTATAAGGTTAACACACAAAACGCACACGGAGTTTACAGTTTATTAAAGGTCACTACCGTTTCGCGTCGCAACAGTTAGTTCTAGAATATCAGAGGCCGCACTAGATAATATTGCCTAATGCACTTATGCAGATTCTGAGTCAAACACAATGAGTCCCTGGGAAGCTCTCCAGCAGGAATGCGCGTCACAATGATAGACCGTATATTTACTGGCCGCGCCGAATTATTCCGAGTTCCGTAACAGAATACAGCGTGCCAATCGTTAGCACCGCTTATGGACGACTGACTGCCCTTGAGCGTTTTTCGCACGACCGAAAGTCAAACCGGTATGAATGCACCGCGCCGAGCGCCCTCTCGCGTCACTCCTTGAAAGTGTTTGGCGCGAACAACACATCTACAGGAAAACAAAACACCACCCGCCTTTTTGTATTACATTTGCACCACAGCTTCTATTGACAACTATTGCACTTATTCTAACTATATCTTCGTGATAAAAAATATTCTTTATTTTTGTTAACTGTGTTTAAAGTAAAAAATATATCATTATATAATATTATTTTTCATCATTATATACGATTTAGCACTCTCATAAATGCACTTAATGACTCAACGCTACACAACAAATTCGTTCATACACTTCAAAATAATGATCATAACTTCTGATTGAATAAACCAATTTTAATAAAACAAAGGCTTAATTCAACTTTACTTAAGAATTTTTTTTAGTTCCTCCTATTATTTTTGACACAAAAAAAATGTACATCCTATGGAAAATGTACAACCTGCAATTTACATTATTGTTTTAAGTAAGTATAGATGATTACAAATGATGATTCAAAGAGGAACACGACGGTAGGTGCTGCTAAATTACTATTATTCTATGTGTAGTATTCGCTTTTATAAAAAACATTTTTAGAAATTAAGCTTACTTTTCTATATATTCATGAAACTGCATTGTAGTGTGTACTAGAAAATCTGGAAAAATAGAAAGTAGTTTTTTTTTAGAAAATATTAGAGATGATTTGAATTCTACCTAAGGCGTCAAAATATAAACTGGTCAATAAATATTCCCTAAATTCTTGCCGTATGCTTTCAGCCAAGAATTGTTATACATTTTTTTTTACACCGCGGGCAGTTTATGATAAATGATAGCGTTTGGAGAAAAAGTCAGCATAATATTTTGCTTTACACTCCCTATTGTGTCTTTATATTAGAGTATATTAACATCACTACTGTACTGATTCCGTGACAATCTGCCATGTAATTTCGATACAACGTTGTTAGCAAAATAACGTTATAACAGTAACGGAAACTACTACGGTCTGTAGTAGGTTCGCCTTGAATTTTATGATGTGCAACCAAACTAAATTCGATCTGAAACTGTCGGGCCATCGGAAATTATTGAGTACAATTTAAAGTGCTGATTGTAAGTGCACTTGACTTTCCCTTTAGGAAAAATCGAGTTGTAGACATTATTTATTTATTTTTACTTATATTCTTCTACATTGCACATCATGCGGTAATAGAATTTTTACAAAAAGTAAATCCCGAATTCAAAGAAGTAAAGAGTATAAAAATTCTAAAGTGGATGCTAAGACATAGTTTATAAAATAATTACAGCCTTGATTTTAGAATGTGGTATTATTTTCAACCGACTTCAAAAATGGAGGAGGTTCTCAATTGGTCGCAATCATTTTTTTATGTATGTTCACCAATTAATCGAAGACGCCTGAACCAATTTGGAAAAATTTTTTTGGTTTTAAAGGGCATACTTCCCACGTGATCCCATTTAAACTTCATCGAAATCGGTCGAGCGGTTTAAAAAAAATCAACAATAAATTATTTATGTTGAATTTGGTTGTACAAAAACTTTAATTTTACCACTTGTATACTTTTTAGTTCTTTGAAGTTAGCTTTTAACTTTTGTTAAAAGTTAATATTTTACATTTTTTTATTTTACATCTTGAGGACTAAGGGATATCACAATCTCAATGTCGTCTAAATTAAATATTAAAAACTTCATCCCTTATTTTATTACCCTAAGAGGTAAAATTTTTTCTACAAATTTATATGGGACCTCTCCTGAACTATAACCTATTTGATAAAAAAGAATTCTTACGATCAGGTGAGCCGCATGCTCGTTTACCCCTCTTCTTCATCATCATTACAGCCCTTCACAAGTCCACTGCTGGACATAGGCCTCCTCCAAGGAATGGCACAAAGCACGGTCCACAGCCACCTGCATCCATCGACTTCCTGCATGTCTTACTAGGTCGTCACTCCATCTAGTTGGGGGTCGCCCTACATTTCGCCTACGGGTACGAGGCCGCCACTCGGGAACCTTTTTTCCCCATCGGTTATCGGTTCTTCGAGCTATAAGGCCGGACCATTGCTACTTCAGCTTCCTAATCCGTTGGGTTCCCCCTTTTATTGAAAAGATGTAAATAGTACTAAATACTAATCTATCACTTTTATTTTTTAACCACATATTTTGAATCGGAACCAATATAAGTTACTTTGACAAAGATTCAACATGAGATCTTTATTATAGACAAGGGTCTATAGTAATATCAAGATTAACTGCAAAATCGAATTTAAATATTTCACGTATTCTCTTCATCATCATCATTATAACCTGTCAAAGCTTACTGCTGAAAAAAGATTCTCCATATTGCCACATTGGGGTAATATTTGCCATGGTTGCCTCGTTTAGCGGGATTGTTGGTAGTACGGGCAAGTATTTGATTTAAAACTTAATTTTAAGTAAGTATTAGTCATTGAGTTATATGTACTACGTACTAGAGAAGCCATTCCGAACGTTGACTATGTTCAACTGAACTGTAGTGCAATCCCTACAAACTAAATATTGCGTAAATTGAAGATTTGTGAATTCCATAAAATAATTATTATTACATTTTATTTAGAAATATGTGTGTTTAGATTAAATTAAGATATTTTATATTAAATTCTTATATTTATTTTATATTAATATCTTATTTTATATTAAAGTTAACGCGCATGCGCGACTACTATTCCCGCGCATGTGCGCGACGACATAGAGTAGGACACAATTTTTGTTTGGAATGGCTTCTCTAGTACGTAGTACATATAACTCAATGGTATTAGTACTGTTTTACTGGAATTCAGAAGAAAGTTATTTATTGTAAAACAGTGTAATTTTTAAAATACAGCATAATTTTCATCGACAAATGAGTTTTGTTTCCAATTGCGTCAAATTAAATATTATAGTACAAACTGTTCTTATAATGATTTCTTATATTTACGAGTACACTACAAATTAATGAAACTAATTTTACGAATTTTATCGCGTTCAATTTTAACTTTGTAACTATCCCATGGATCCAAGATCCCCCGTAACCATGGGTGCTGTAAAGCACCCGAAACTTCGGGTGCTACAAGATTGAGTATAAAAAACAAAATTAAAATAAACTATAAACAAAATAAACTCTAGAGTTTACTTTGCTTACAGTTTATTTTAGTTTTGTTTTCTATTCTCAATCTTGTTACGGTATTTTTAGTGTATTACTTTTAAATTGTCTATTTTGCAGTCGGGTTTTTGATTTTTTAAATTATTTATTTTATTTTTGACTTTTTAGTGTCCAGACACACATTGAACTAAATTTCATATGATAGCACGAGGTCCGATACAAGCATGGCTCATTTATACGCTATCAAAATCTTTTTAAACCAATTTATTATCCTAATTAAATTTAAACATATAACTTATATATATTTTTGTGATTCCTCGATCGATATTTTTGATTAATTTTTTTAAATTAATGTATTACTATTTTGCGCCAAAAATCCGCCATTTTGTTTATTTTTTTCATACAGCTATTTAAGAACACTTGAGTATTTAAGAAGAATAAAACGATACCTTAATTGTCGAAATCCATCCAGCCGTTTGGAAGATACGAGGTAATAAATAAATTTACAAACATACAAGATTACAACCCTTCCTTGGCAGTCGGATAAAAAAGTTAAAATTAAACACGATGAAATCCGTAAAATTAGTTTGATTTAAAAAATTGGTTCTCTTCAGTTCTCTTTTGGGCCTAGAGGCAAATACCTAAATGCGTAATTACCTAGAAAAGACTAATAATATCTTTAAGATTTAATCATAGTAAGAAGAAAGATAATAAACGTAATAGATAAAGAACGCTAGGAACAACTTTCCGAAAATTTTGTAATATCTCTTGATATTAAAATTTGAGTAATATTGTGATAACGTTCTAATAAAAATTAATTTTGTTCTACTAAACAGTAGATTTAAAATAATCAAGTCTAATTATAAAGGTTAACATATACTTTTATTTTTTCAAATTAAAAGTAATTACAAGGTGATTTGTTGAACGATAATATTGTTTGATTGAAAATATGATTAATAAATTTTGATATAAATATTGTTAATCATTTAGTTTATAAATTATATTTAATGAATAAACATGTCATTGCTATATGTTGCAAACAAATAAACTGTCAAATTGTTAAAACATTTATAATTACATTTTAATTAATAGAGTCACGCCACACGCAATTGTAATGGCTGCAGCAGCAACGGTCGACTCGACCGAGGAAGGAACACTCTCGCATAGAATACTAGCATAAAACAGCAGCTTGATGCTACTGTGCTTCGTATAGGTAATGAGTGACAGAAACTGAGGTGAAATTAACTGGTGCCGAGGTATTAGTTAGTTCTTGATATTTTTTTTTATTTTAGTCGCGCTCTTTTGCTTCTTTGTTCCGCGATGATGGTCTACTCGTGCACGTGTGCGTAAGTTCGTGCATGAGCAGCACCAAACATGAGCAGCACCAGCGGCGATCCTTGGCGATAGTTCGCCTCGCTGGAACCGGCTTACCTAATAATTTCGGGCACGAAGTTACCCGATGATCAGATGCTCGACAATAGGAGCAGGGGGGGGGGGGGGGGTTGACAACGACTTGCCTGGAGGATTCAGCCTCTCACTGGGCACGGTTCGTAAGTCGTCAACGGTGCCCGCCGCGCTCTCTATCTGCCGGCACTGCTCCTCCAAAAACCGCAGCAGGTCATAGAAGGGCGGAATATAGGAGGCCTCGTCCCCGCCGTACCTCTCCTCAAAATGGATTCGAAGGTCGAGAGGTAGACGGGACAGCACGATGCGGAGCAACAAAAAAGCCCATTCGCCCACTGGTAAACCCAGCCGCCTCAACGTATTACAGGCCACCAAGACTGGATCCAACAGGTCCGGATGCAGTCTGGCCCGGTCACTAAGCAGCGGGAGGCTTAGAAGCTGCTTAACATGTTCGTCCGCAATTCGCCGGACGTTGGCGTATCTTCTGGCTAGGAGGTCCCGAGCAGTCTGGTAGGCGTCGTCCGACAATCTCAAGTGGCCGACGACGCCCAGGGCCTCCCCCTCCAGTGAGGCCAGGAGGTACGCCATCTTTTGTCTCGGGGTCAAGTCACTCCGGGCGTCCACTAGGCTGTCGAAAAGACCAGCGAAGGTCAGCCATTCGGAAAGGACCCCGGAGAACTTTGGCAGGTCCAGAGTTGGGAGTCGTCCCAACAGCTCCGGCTGAAGCTGCTTCAGGGAGGACTCGGGCAGGTTACTCATCCGAGCTTCACGCGCCTCCTCGGCATACCTGCCTTCAGCCTCGATCAACTCGTCCGTGAGCCACAAGAACTGCTCATAGTCCGCAAAGCAGGAGTCCAGGACTCCCTTCTCCACATCCGAATCCTCGAGCTCAGCGTAAGCCTCCTCCACTGCGGCCCTTCGAGCATCCACCTGCTCGAACCGCTTCATCAAGTTATGGACCCTATCCGGTCGACCTATCAAAGCATGGGCGCTTGTGGCCCAGCGCAACTCAGTCCGCAGACAACGGATCAGTAGCTTGGGCGATAGCATCACTATTAAATATAAATTACGACGCGGCTCGAGCACAAATTACAAAGATAACAAATAAAAAATACACCAAAAAATTACCAGTCAATAAATGCAATTCCTATCTAATCGCGTTGAATAGAGATTGCACTAATACGAATTACTACGTATCAACCAAATACAAGTTAGCACAAAAGAAAAGACACAAATCAAATTAACAAATAACAAATACTAGTGCGATCAAATCAAGTTAAATTCAAATTGCGCAAATACAATTACTACTCTCTTTAGTTCAAATACAAATTAGAATATAAACGAAGATACACATCACAGTCGATCAACAAAAAATGCCTAGCTCGGAAATCGACCCTTCGATACGTAATCCACTACAACTATCCGACAACGATAATTAACCGATTACGTAAAAATAACCATCTACCTACATGACGTATATCTCTAGAAAAACTCCCGCTTGCGCAACCTAGGGCGCGGCTTTTCAAACTACCTACTAACCAAAAAAAAGGCAAGCAACAAACAACAAAGGGAAATAATTCTATTATTACGTACAAAAAAATATTTTTACGTATTACGGACGGGCGTGATTGTAGATACAAATTAAACCAATCAAACCAACGCTCCCTGCCACCAGAATTGTTTAATGTTTATCAAACACTATGGTCGGGATCGACCGAGAATCGAACCCGGAACCACGCTCTGTTACCAGTTTGTTACGGCCTACGGCTGCTCCCTTAAAGGATCCAATCCTCTGGGGCCCATGAGCAGAAGACTTCCCGAGCAAACGTAGGTCGGGCCTCAATGTGGCCACGTGGAAATTCCTAATTACAATAAACCAGATGGGAGGACGTTAGAAGGACATAGTACTTACCATTATCCGAAGCTAACTTCGCACCAAGGCTTGGGCAGGCCCTGAGTGTGTGTAATAGTGGATGGAGAGTAGTGTACAGTGAGGGGTGAATTTGTGGGGCCTTGTCAAGCATAGGCGACCAGCTGCTACCGAGTTCCAGGCTGCTCCAAAATGCTGCCACACTGCTTCAGACTGCTTCGGCGCCGGACCACAGTCACTTTCTTCTTTCGTCACGATGACAGTCACTTAACTCTATCGTACGATTAACTAGCTTACAGAAGCCACTAACTCTCGCGGGGTATAAGCGTACCGCACAAAACACGCACGGAGTTTCTGGATCAAAGGTCACTACCGTTTCGCGTTGCAACAGTTAGTTCTAGAATACAGAGGCCGCACTAGCTAATATTGTCGAATGCACTTATACAGATTCTGAGTCGGAACCAATAAGTCCCGGGGAAGCTCTCCAGTAGAGATACGCGCCACAAAATTCCTAGACCGTATTTTACTGTCCGCGCTTAATTATTCCGAGTTCCCGCGCTTAATTGGCAGCGTGCCAATCGTGAGCACTGCCTAAGGACGACTGACTGCCCTTGGGCGTTTTTCGCACGACCGAAAGTCAAACCGGTATGAATGCACCGCGCCGAGCGCCCTCTCGCGTCAATCCTTGAAAGTGTTTTGCGCGAACACATGAATTAACAGACATTTTGGCAATAAGAGTAACGAATTTCACGCCAATTTTAAGGCGCTTTCAGTTGTATGTCCAAAATAACGGCTACGACCTTGGACTCTACTGCCTCCGCTCATTATCGTACCCCAACGGAAATTGGCGGTCAATAATCGGCCACATAATCTGATGGTTTATGTCGCCATCACTTCCTTGTTCTCTATAATAATGGAATCCTTTAAAATCTACCAGGTCTCGAGTTAATTTGAGGAACACCAGCTGATTAGTGCCTGCCAATATGATGTCGAGGTCGCTTAGCTGATGATCTTCTAGTTTGACTTGACTCGACTATGCGGATGACAGCACTGATAATGCTTTACTTCCCTATTACTACTTTACACCAGCCGTACTAATATTTCTCGGGCACACGTCGTAGAGTACTGGAACAAACTTGCGTCTGAACTCAATTACTTGTTAAACAAAGTCTCACAGACACAGCCTTGCGCGTTTATCGCTAAAAGTGCCCCTTTGTCGTAACTTCTTAATTTGAAGACACTTTTCTTGATGGCTGAGCTAGCATCGGTATCCTTGTTGTCAACATATCGAATGATATTCAGTTCTGCGGGTATTTCGAAGATAAGGCTAAATAAGCCTCTAAAAAGCTTGGCGTGCTGAGCAGAGCGGTACAGTATTTCATGCCGGCACACCGCTTGCAACTTTACAAGGCGCAAATTCGGCCTCAAATGGAATCTGGTAACTGAACTGTTCTCATCCGTGGACTGGACACCCTAGTGCCTACTTGACCACATCCAGCGCAGAGCGGCTCGAATCGTCAACAACCGCGTTCTTTCTGTTCGACTCGATTGACTTGCATGGCATCCCTTTACATTTTCTATCACTTAATGTTTAGAGATATTATTCGGATTAATTCTTTCGACAAATGTTACCAACATACATTTCGAAAAACTTACGATTCTATTCACATCATCTGGATGTTTGACCGTCTACCATTACTTAGGAGTTTTCATCCCCGCAAGACTTCATTGTGGAATCGTTTATCACCGCCGATTTTTCCGGACTAATATGACTAATGGACTTTGAAGAAACAAGCTTATTATTTTTAAAAGGCCGGAAACGCATCTGCAATTCTCCTTGTGTTTGCCCTCTCTTCTATTAAAAAAATAATCCTTGGTATTTTGGTTGATGTCCTACTGCGTACATTAATTTAATTCTAAATGGTTCAAAGCATTATATTGAGTTATTCTTAATCATCCAACCTAAATCGAACTGAAAGCTACTGAATTATTTGCTTAGACGGCACTTATTAAAAATAATAGAAAATTACATTTACCCGTAATTAAACCTATTACATAGAGAACAAAAAGGTGGCATTTTCAGATGTGACTTAGCAAGAGGTGATATAATTGAGGCCATGAATTTCTACAAAGCTACGTAAGTAACAAAATCTTCATAATTATATTTACTTTGTAATGTCACCGCGTGGCTTAGTGGTTAGAAAGAAAGAAAGAAAAAGGATTGGAAGAGAGAAAATTTTCAGACGGTAAATTTGTCCGTGCCTGTAGAAAAGTTGGTGGTAAATGATTAAGTTTGCGGTCTTAAGCGAAATTCCACTGTTAAATTCAGGCAGTCCCCATAGAGCATACTCGTATTTTCATTGGAATATTTGTCATAGTTGCTGCACTTGGCAGGCGTATAGGCAACCGCAGTTTTTCATTATTTTGTGTGGGATATCAGAACGATACGATGCCCATCTCCTGTTTCAATTCCTTCTGTAGCCTTCTATGATATCTGAGAGATGAGATGGGGTAGTGAAATCTCTCACGCCACCAATACACTTTTGCACTTAATAATACGAAATTTCTCTGTATCGTGGCGGCAATAGAGAAAGGACGTGTGTTTCCTAAGAAAGAAGAGAAAAACCCAGATCCAGGACAATTATTTGCAGACTATACATTTCTACTGTCAGATTGTCAAACTTTATATCATCATCATCATCATTACAGCCCTTCACAAGTACACTGCTGAACATAGGCCTTCCCTAAGGAACGCCACAAAGCACGGCCCTGAGCCACCGTATATCACTAATCACTAGATTATAAAGGCCGGCAACGCATCTGCAATTCCCCTGGTGTTGCGGTTGTTCATGGGCGGCGGTAGTCACTTACCATCAGGTGAGCCGCATGCTCGTTTGCCCCCTCTCCTATAAAAAAAAAATAATTATAGTACTACTTACATATTTCAAAGTAATCACATAAAAGTAATTTATTTTTATGTGATTATTTTAATTTTTAAATGAACCTAATAAGTGTTTCGGTGTAATTTTTAAGGATCCGCTGTTACAATAGGAACTCTTATGGTTGCCACACACGGTCAGTTAAATTGATCAGTATAACTGACGTATATCCAAAAACTGATCGCGAGTGTGAAATCTTAAGTTGACATTTTTAGCTGACGGCAACCGTTGGACTTTTGAGGGTGTACTGCCAGTTAAACTTCTCAGTTCAACTGAGGTACATTCAAAAACTGATCCTGAGTGTGAAATCTTAAGTTGACATTTTTAGCTGACGGCAGCCCATGGATTTTTCCGGGCGCACCGTAATCCGCTGGCTTCAGTTCGTTTCAATTATTGGTAAGTACTTAATTTTCTTAGTAGTTACTTACATTATTTCTATGCTGTTTAGATTTTATATTATTTTATATATTTAGAGAAGTTTGTTTGACGGAGGATGGAGACTAAGGTGACTGCGATGATGTCACCTGCCTTATGGTGGACTCAGAAGACGGGTAAAGGATCTCAGTGATGCTACTACGTAGAAAAATCGTGTTTGGACTCATTTAAAAAAAGCTTAATAATAACTTACAAAAGTTCTGGGCAGGAATTTGGGAACAACCAATCGAACACAGGTTCATACATGAAGCAAATACAAAGAGGAGATGCATAAGCAACTGTGCACTGTGATTCTAACTAGGTCCTGACGTCATCACAGTGGGCGTGGCTAATACTTAGTATACTGTCAGCGTTCGTCCTGTGCGCTTATGTGTCGAAAATCGCAAATTGGTATATTTTGTTGTATTAAGAAGAGAAGGATGAAGTGTTGCGTTTTATCGTGCAAAAACTAGTCAGATAGACACTCTGATGCTATGGATAGCATCACATTTCATTTGTAAGTAATTTTATACATTATTTATTAATAAGATTCTAGAAAAATCTCTGCGTCGGCTTTCAAATGTAATTAAATATATTCAACAATAGCTGGCGACACTTTTTTGTCATGGGAACTAAAAATATAAAGGTACGTAGAGCTCAGCATTGGTAAAATAATCATATGAAGGTATTGAAATTTGTATTTCATTCAGTCCTAAAGAATTTTTAATCGCCAAAATAGTATTTTTATAGTTTTTATAATTATTTTGTGAACAAGCTGCCATCTATCGTCTAGGTAGCTAAACTACATCAACATCGATATGGAACAATGCAAGTAGTCTTACTATTTATTGGTAGATGGAAAATGGTAAAGTGGATGGGGCTTAACATCCTCTACCCCGCAAATTGTCACGCGTTGATACATAGTGAAATCAAATTACAATACCTCCTCTTTATATTAGCTCCGTGGGTTCATGCCATTTACACTGACTTTTCCATAGCATTTAATGTAGTTGACCATGGATTACTAGTACAAAAACGACTACGCCGGAATATGCATTGTACAACTCCAAGATGAGTGCCGTCAGGTGTGCCCCAGAACTTTCGTCTCGAACTTTTTTATACCATTTGTAAAATGCTATATAATGCCCGGAACACAACGAATCACCTCGGCGTTGGTTTGTTTGTCATAGACGTTTCATGCGGAGTCTATTTTTACTTGGTAGCGATGCTCTAGTCGAACTTGTTCGAAAACAACAGATTTTAAATAAGTACCAAATACCTATATATAATGTGTTCTTGCTTGCTACCAGTGCAGATGCCCAACTCGTAGAAGGGTAATGCGTCTTGTGTAGTAAAAGTACTTACTCGTTTACATAACTGGAAAGCACTCGGTTCAGACAACATTCATAGTTATTGGTACAAAAAATTACATCTACCCATAGTTTTTTATATAGTTACATAAATACTTTCGTCCAGGATCCTAAACAATACCATCCTACGTAACTTCAGGTACAACTTTTATGATACCTAAAGATCGTAATGATCTATCAAATCCAGCAAAATACCGATCAATAACATGCTTGCAGATCTTGTACAAAATGATCATATCTTGAATATCTGAACTAATATATCAAAACCCCATTCAGGCTTGTAAATTTATAGAGATACACCAAATACATCCAACTATAGTAACATTCATAAAGGTTATGATGAACACCTGTTCTACTGTATTAAGACTAACTTCCCCTACTAAAATAGTAGATAACATTCCAATAAAAATTCAGAGAGGGATCTTTCAGGGATATTCTTTAAGCCCACTGTGGTTCTGTCTTGCTCTAAATCTTCTATCTAATATATTAAACGCAACTAATTTAGAAATCCCGTTAAAAAGACAACTACCGAATGACGAAATACAATTCGAAAAATAGAATTAAATCATCTGTTGTACATCGATAATATTAAACTATACGCCAAAAGCACCAAAATTAAGTCTCAACTCTATGAATTAGACAACTTGACAGAAAAATTCTCAAACGATATAAAAATGGAATTCGGCATAGATATATTTAAAATAAATTTAATTAGAGCAGGACAGAATTATCAACACCAATAGGAATAGGATACACTTTAGGAACAGAAGAACATATTTCTATATTCAATTAGAGGAACAAGATAGCTATAAATACCTAGGTTATATGAGTACACACAATCTCGACAGAGACCGAAACCTCTATTCTTCATAAAATTACGAGTATATCACAGAACGACCAAAACTTAACATCCCTAAATTCAAAAGATACAACTGAACAAAAAAATGAGGAATTAATGGACGATAAAACCAAGCTTTTAGAATGGACCTCGAAATCTTTACACGGAAGACATCGCCAAGACTTATGCCAGATAAATGTCGACAAAGAGGCGTCAAACGCGTGGTTAAATCGCGGAGAACTTTTCCCGGAAACTGAAAGGCTATACAGGACCAGGTAGTTGAAACAAAACATTACAGAAAGTTTATCATAAAGAATTAAAATAATGAGCCATGTAGGAAATGCCATAGCTCTCCAAAAACGATTCAGCATATCACAGATGCATGGAAGTCAGTAACCCTCAGACTTCAAACATAGACACGATCAACTAGCTAAAATTATACACGAAAAATTAGCACACCAGTACAAACTTATAGATTCCGTTACCACAAATACAATCCAGAAAATGTATTAAAGAACCCCTCAACAAAACTATATTTTACCGCGCCATTCTTACCGATCGGACAATCGATTTCAATAGACCAGATATTACACTTATAAACAAGATAAACAAAACTGGATATTTAATAAATATTGCTATACAAACTACCAATAAATTGCAGGCAACAGTAGCAGAAAAACTGAGTAAATACACTGAATTAAAAGATGAAGTAGCCCGACTCTGGCATCTGCAAAAAGTTACAATAGTACCAATAGTATTTGTCTACAACAGGTGTAATACCGAAACAACTTCACCAGTCCCTTAATTCCCTCAACTTACCTCCAAATACCTATCATCTGCTGCAGAAGACTCGTTGGAAAGTTTCTGCAATGTGAACCAGAAAACCCAGATCAAAACACAAATATGCCACCATTTTCTGTGCAATCTTCTACAAGTGATCATATGTAATCCAACTGATAATCACTTGGTTTACATCGTGTTATCAGCTCTTTTCGGCTTACCGAGAATATAAATTCAATTAAATATATAATAATAATATATAAAATATATAATGATTTCTTATATTTACGCGAACACTACACATTTAAATAAAACTAATTTTACGGATTTTATTTAAATATAAAATATATCCTAAAATATATCCCAAAGGATAGCGCCGTCAACACCTGTTGAGCTTGTCGCCATCCCGGGACTCACTTAGGCATGTCATTTCCAGTTGTTCGGCGCTTTCTTACTCTGAGTATTTGCACAGACACAACCTAGTAGCCAGGATTCTACACCAGGAGCTTGCTCAGAAATACGGTCTCGTGGATCGGAAACTGCCATATTATAAGTACTTGCCGGAAGCCGTGCTCGAAAATGACCGCGCCAAGCTCTACTGGGACCGGGCCATCATCACAGATAGGACTATTCTTGCGAATAAGCCTGACATTGTGCTGATTGACCGGGCACAGTCAAGGATATTTTTGGTCGACATTACCATTCCTTATGACGAGAACCTCGTGAAAGCCGATACAGATAAGGTGACAAAATATCTGGACCTGGCTCACGAGATGACCGACATGTGGGGTAGTCTGCCGGCCGAAATTATTCCTGTGGTCGTTTCTGCGAACGGGTTAATCCCAGTCAGCCTCTCGGGTCATCTGAGACGGCTGGGACTCCGTGACGAACCGCTCCAAGCTCAAATGCAGAAGGCGGTGCTCCTCGATACCACCCGCATCGTCCGCAGGTTTTTTTTCCTTTCCCTCGGCCGTCTGGTCTCTCCTGCCGAGGGCTTCCATCTGGTTGGGTTTTTATATATTTATGTATTTATTTTATTTTTTAATATTTGTGTATGTTTATCATTTTCATTTATATAATTATACAGCCCAACCAGATGAGTAAACTATATTGATAACCCATAATAATATTATTTCAGATATACATTTTCATATAGTTTGATATTGAAATATATATATCGACAGTCGAAATTTTTTTGTCGTCATCGACTGTCCGCTGGGTAGACATTTTACCTCCGTGCTATCAGAAATAGCTGTTAAATATTTGATCTCTTCAGCAACATCTGTAACATCTGAACGAATTGCTTCTACAATCAATCTTTTAGTTCCACTTAAAAGTCAGACGGCTGAACATATAAAACAACGAGTATTTTTGAAAACTCTCACGGAAAAATATTGGTATACATATTGTCTTATTTAAATTACACAATAATTACTAAGAACTATAACCTAACAATTTCATCATTTATTATTTAATTTGTTTAATAAATAATATACTAAATTATAAACTGTGTAAATAATTTTTTAACTGACTTACGATTTTTTTCTATTAAATAAAGCCAATATATCGATATATAGCTATTTTTTCGATATATAAAACTCCAATATTGATATATTTTTAATTATCGATACATTGAAAATCCGATATTTTAAAAATATCAACAGTCCTAGTTTGATCGTTCTATTCATCTGTTCTAATGGCCACATCGTCATGCTTTCTACAGTTTTTGTCAATCGGTCTTAGTTTTGAGTTAATAGAATACGAGTGCGATATTTCAATCAAACTTATTTAAGAATTTCCTTACAATTCATCATCTAATTCATCCTTCCAGTTCATTGTACACCAATGAGCGAAACAGTTGTGCGCACTACCTTATTCCAATTTAAAATCATTTCCTAAATTTTTCTAAATAAAAAACAACCGTACTCGCAAAATTGAACTTTCTATAACGTATACAATAGTAGTGAACGTGCATACTGATTGAAATTACGTTTTGTTGTTAGTGATTCTCAAACTACGTGAATTGCTTACTATGCTGACCTGCAGTAAATGCAAAGAAGAAGTTGCAGATCGAGCGGACTGCAGTCTCTGTAAAAGTTGTCTTCACTTCCATTGCGCAGGTATCAGTGAACCGGGATACCGTAAATTAGGTGATCGAAAAATGACCTGGCAGTGTCCAAAGTGTAAATAAGGACAAGGTAAATCTCCCTTGCAGCCGTCAACTGCTAAGCCTTCGGGTCCAACCGATCTCGAACACCAAGAGATAACTCCAGCACAATTGATGAAGGAAATCAAGGATATTGCAAATAAACTAAATTCTCTTGATTCTATTGTTGAAGACATTAAGTACCTGAAGGATAATCTCACTCAGCTCCAAAAATCTAACGTCCAAACGAATAACGTCATCCAAGAACTCTCCAAAAAAATTGTGCACCTTGAATCACGTGTTAAAGAAGTCGAATGTGATAAGGAGATAGTTATTTGCCTATGCCAGAAGGTTGAGAAACTTGAGACTCAAATACAGTTTAAAGACCAATGGGCTCGATTAAATAATGCGGAAATAAAAGAAGTGCCCATGAAAAAAGGCGAAAACCTTTTGGATATTGTTATTTCCATTGGCTCTAAAGTTGATTTCACACTCACTAAAAGCCAAATTAACTACGTCACTAGGGTGCCTAATCGAGATCCAAACCACTAAGCCTATAATTGTATGTTTCAACAATCGTTTTGTAAAGGAGGACTTCGTCACTGCTGCCAGAAAACATTCGTCCATGTCGTCGCTCACCACCATTGCTATAGGTCTACAAGGCAATAACCGTATCTTTGTGAATGATCACCTAACTTTCTACAACAAAACTTTACTTAATAAGACTAAGACTATTGCTCAAGAAAAAAAATTCCAGTTCGTATGGGTGAAGAACTCGAAAATCATTGCACGGAAAAATACTACATCTCCCATCATAACGATAAAGACAGAAAGGGACCTTCAAAAAATGATAGATATAAGTTCATGTCATGTATTTGAAAAAGTTACAACAAAATCTATTAAAACAATAAAATGTTTTGAAACCATTGGTTGGGTCCGTATGATTCAATTTTTTTATTGTCTATAACTATAAAGTTGATATCTCGTTACATAGTTTACTTCTTGTTTGTTATGTACAAACAGATAATTTTTTTTCTATTGAAAATTTTGCTTTACCCTATTTTGGATCACACAAATAACTTAAATTTAATTTTACGGTTAATACTACTTAATCGCTTATTTATAAATCTATATTATGTTAGAATAGTCACACTACTGTTCCGAAGGGGTAAACTGCGCCCTATAAACTGGTTTATATTAATATTATTTTTATATTTTTTAAATTGTACCTATCTATATACACTGCTGACACACTCTTTATATACCCTAAAGAAATTATTTAAAGATATTTGCTGTTGTCGAATACCTACATACTTAATTACAAGTATACTTATAACTTGTTTATGTTTCAACGTACCGCCTCGAAATTTTACACATTTTACTATAGTTAGATATTTAGAAAGCTATTGTTTTTGTTATTGTCAATAATATATTTAAACGTGTACTATCAGAATGTAAGTGGCCTTCGGTCGAAAACTGATAATTTTTGTAGAAATATACTATTAAATAATTATGATATTATATGCTTTACTGAAACTTGGCTAATAGATAGCATATATAGTCCTGAGCTGTTTGACGACAGATACATTGTTTGGAGGCGGGATCGTAATTATTTACGAACAGGACAAAAATTGAGCGGTGGAGTCTTAATAGCGATCAAACGTGAGTTTACTTCTGTTGAGGTAACCGAATGGCAATCTTCTGCTGAGGACATTTGGGTGAGCATAAGTATTGACCGATGTCGTATACACGTATGTACTGTCTACTTATATAAAGAAAATAGAGGTAACTCATTTGACTTGCAACTACGTAATTTTTGTGACAAACTTATGTACATTATGTTATCTCATCTCAATGACAAAGTTTTTATTGTTGGCGATTTTAATGTACCCGCTATTAAATGGGAAACAAGCCCGGATAATTCGGAGATGACGGTGACTAGCTATATGAGTGATCTTTATGATTTATTTATTAATACCCTGAATTATTTAGGATTACGACAGTATAATTGTGTATATAATATAAATAATGTGATTTTAGATCTTGTGCGACCCGCTTATTCCGGAAGACGCTCATCACAAAGCTTTATCTATTCTTATAAAATCTGTAAAGGTCAATGAACTACCAGTCTTAAATCAATCCAAATACATTTATTCTAAGGGTAGGTTTGACAAGATACGGGCTAAATTAAATGGCTTTGATTAGTACTCTCAACTTAATGTAGACAATTTGGATAATGCGACAAAATTATTTTATAATAAAATATATGAGTTAAGAAATTTATACATACCCACTAAAACTGTTAAATGTTCTCATTACCCGCCTTGGTATAGTCATAGTCAGCCTTTGATAAAGATACTACGTAATAAAACGGAAGAACACATTGCTAGCAATCCAAAGTCGTTTTGGAGATATGTTAAATCCTACAAGAATAATTAGTCATTTCCTAGCAATAAGTGACTTATTTGCAAAATACTTTCATTCCACATTTTCCTCTCCGTACGGTAATTATCATGCTGGTCATATCACTATTAATGAGTTAAACATTCCAAACTTAGTTAATTTGAATACCATATGTATTAATAAAACTGAAATAAATAAATTACTTAAGTCATTGGATCTCAACAAATCGGGTGGGCCGGATCTTATACCACCTATTTTTATAGTTAATTGTTCCAAAGAGCTTTCGGAACCTCTGTTCGTTCTCTTTAAGCGATCGATAGCTGAAGGTGTTGTTCTCAAAATTTGGAAGCAGGCATACATCACATCTGTTCACAAAAAAGGGAACACTACAAAAATAGAAAATTACATACCAAAACTATGTTTATTTGCTAAAGTATTTGAAAAGATAGTATATCAACAAGTGTACAATTCTATTTCCCCTGTACTTAGCGATGCCCAACATGGATTTCTTATAAAAAAATCAACTGTTACCAATCTGATCCTTACAAATAATTACATTTCAAAAGGTATGGACATTGGACTCCAAGTTGACTGTATTTATACTGACTACAGTAAATGTTTCGATCGAATAGATCATCAAATCCTTTTAAAAAATTGGCAATGTCAGGTATACACGGAGACCTTCTGCGATGGTTCTCCTCTTATATTGAAAATAGGTCACAAGCAGTAGTGCTTAATGGGCTTATGTCCACTTGGCTACCGGTTCTCTCAGGCGTACCTCAAGGCTCTCTGTTAGGCCCCCTACTATTTATTATCTTTGTGAATGATATAGAAAAGTGTTTCTTGTACTCCAAAGTACTCTTATATGCTGATGGTATGAAAATATTTAAATTCATCTCTAGCACAGAGAATACTATGTTATTGCAATCAGACTTCACTTGAAGGGTGCCTCTTTGGCCAGAGTATATGAGGCTTGTGATCTTGGAATAATTCAAGACTCTAAACTTATCTATGACAAGCATATATCTAGCATTATAACTAGGGCATATAAAGCCATGGGATTTGTTATCCGCTGTTATTGTGCCTTCAACAGCCTAAAATCGATAAAAATTCTCTACTGTTCATTTGCACGACCTATTCTTGAACATGCACCACAGGTCTGGAACCCACAATATGAGGTTTATAAGTCTCGTATTGAGGGTATGCAGAAAAGGTTTTTAAAGTATCTTGATTATAGAGCGCATACGCATTCTCAGTACTATGAAGAGAGGTGCAAACGATATCACTTTCTTCCTTTATCTGTTCGGCGTAATATTAATGACGTATGTTTTTATCTAAAAATTTGTAATGGTTCAATTTACTCCCCGGAATTATTATCTGATGTTTCTTTAAATTTTCCATTAGCAAATAAGAGGAAACGCAAACTTCTTTACATAAACAGAGCTCATACGAACTATAGACGTAATTCTTTCATGATTAGAACTGCTAAATTTATAAACTCGCTTAACTTTGATATTGATCCATTTAATACTACCCCGAGTGTGGCCAAAAGTACCTTAACCAGTGAATATTTTGCTTAAATTTTTATATTAATTCTTAAAATATTCATAATACACATAGCTTTTTAACTTTAAGGTACCTATAGTTAACTAGTTTATTTATCTTTGAACTGTCTTTTGTTTATACTTTTTATTTTTTATTCTAAAAGTGGAAACTTGTATTATTATATTTTTTATTTAATTATAAGAAATTGCTGTAAGTTTTCCAAATAAAATAAAATAAATACAAAAGTCATGAAACTTCTTTCGGTTTTTAATATAGGCCCAATAAAATATACATATTAAATAACTTGGCCCTTTACACGCTGATGGCAGTGAGATACCAAAAGTAAACTCTAATCTCCTTATGTAGTAGTTTTTGGTCGTATTATAACACTCGGGGATACACAACATTTATAATCAACACTTTTAGTCAAAAATAATAATCACAGCGATGAGTGGCCCGCTTGAAATTACGAGCTTTTAGCCTTTTACCCGTGGCTTCGCTCAGATGGGCTTCAATTAAAGAACGTCATTAATACTGCCCAGTGCCAATATTAGAAAAATTGGATAACTTGTAAAGTCTCCTCGGTGTCAGTGTCTCTATATCTGTTTGAAACGATTTCTTCTCTCTGACTCTCTGAGACTATTGGATATAGATGATTGCAATTCGAATTGGATCGTTCGCTTTTATCTCATAAAGAAAAGATGGCTGTCAAAATGCAACGAGAGTAGATTTGAGTTAATCCAGCAACCAAAGCCTGATGAGTGTCCCTGGGTGAAATAATGTTGTGGAGGTAGATTTTATCGACCAGAGAGAGAGAGAGAGAGAGAGAGAGAGAGAGAGAGAGAGAGAGAGAGAGAACACATCACTAATAAATTTCGTCACAGAGACCAAGACACACTTTGTGTCGCTGTAACGAATGAATTAAGAATATAATTAAGTAAATATTAAGCCCTAACGACACAGGTATGCATAGTGTGAGGATCACATATCTATACACCCTAGTTTATAAATTCCAGCCACAGAATAAATAATTGTTCCAGCTTATTTGGTGTGATAAGATTATATATAGCTTAGCATAGCTTATTGTATACTAGAGAAATAAGCCTTCTGTACTGTGGCTGTTGTCATGGAGTAAAAATGACTACAAAAAATTGAAGCGATATTTACATACACCTGTATGAGAAATTTATTAAAAATACAACAAAGAAAAAACATCTTCTTGTGCCTAGGGACATGCAGAGAAAGTAGTTTTGTGAAAAATTAAAATCATATATGTATGTCACGGGCTATCCACTCAGAACTCGTCAATTTTTTCTTTTGTTTCTTTTTAGTCAAAAGTCGTCAAGAGATTTTGTTTGTATTTGATAAATGAGAATAAAATTGTTTACTGTTTTTAAATATTAAAGTACAAGCTGCAGCTATTAGATTTAGCTGTTTTTGAAAACAGTTTGTTTCTTGTTTCCTTTGTTTCATTCACTTTACTTAGAAGTGATTTTTATTGTATTTATCTTAAATCGAAAAGCTGTGGACAGCAGTATCTTCCTGATAACCAACTCAAAATAATAAAAAACTGCGGTTGCCTACACGCCTGCCATGTGTGGCAACTATGGCAAAATTTCTCATATGAAGCAACCTATGGGGAAAACTATATTCAGCAATAGACTTTGTTAGGCTGTGATGGATGGTGATGATTAACACTTACAGGACGTAATAGTGTGACGGATTCATTTACGCCGCCTTTACATGGCACACCTTTAGTAAGGATTTTTCTTGTCCTTTTTAAAAAGTAGGGCATACATATAATTGCTCCGTGCGCAATTCGAACCCGCGACCCCCAGCGCAGCGACTCATTGCTAAGCCACTGCGTCACGGAGCCGTCAATTATTACCTTATGTAAGAAACCTTATGTATTTATAAATTACAGTAATTATTAACCTCTTCCTTAGTATATTTTTCATATTTTCTTAATGTTCTCGTATATCTGTGTTACTTAGTTTTATTTTAAATATAATATTGAACGGATACGCCACTCTCCGTGTTTAAGGAATCCGTACTATCGTTTAAAAATATCACAAATATTCAAAACAAATACATTGCTTACAAAGATTGTACGCGAACGAGTTCGCGTGCACAGCTATTAATATATATATATTTATTTATGAAGAGCAATTGCAAACTCTTAAACGACTCGAACCATTTTGATGATTTTTTGGACCCGGTAGGCGGCGTTGTTGTTGAGTGCAAAGCCGGGGCGGATCGCTAGTCAATAATAAACAACATATGAAAAGATAAATATACTTTTATGTTATAATATCAGTTATGCGAATAAATAAGTTATTTACTGTAGAAGCTTGAGAACTTTATGTTTGAGTTTATCTTTGGACATGCAGGTTCGAGGATTATTTATTGTATATTGAGTTATTGAGCGAGTACGAGTCGAAGGCAAATTGTAATTGTTATTTCTGGCATTGGGAGCGAATAATGGGGTGTGTCTTGTACGCTTCTTAGGTACTAAAATATAAGTATACAGAAACATCATAATATATAAGACAGTACGTCTATTTTATAACGACGCTACTTTATGACGTTACATAGCGTCGCCAGTTTGGCGTTTTTATATGTGGCAAATTCATTGATTTTATCCACCGGAGGCCGAGAACTGCTTCTGGTATCCCCCACAGAGATATGCTACGTGGGATACTCATATAATCTGAAAGCTGAGTAGTAATAGTAGTTGCCATAGATGTAACCGAAACGTAGTCCTTCATTGCTGTCCATATGAGGAAGCTCAAAGTCACTCAACGAATTTTTTTTGATAGGATAAGGGTGACAAGCGAGCACACAGTCCACCTAATGGTAAGTGGTTGCTGTGGCTCATATCTATCCTCGACTACGAATCAAAATGCAGATGCGTTGTAAGCCGTAAGGACAAATATGGAATGCCTCTTTTCCAGTAAGAGGGGTCACCGGTCCTCTACACTCATTATACGTAACACTGCAGTGTTAAGCTGCTATTTTAGGCTGGTATTCTGTGAGTGCATGGTCCTTCCCCGGTGGAGTAGACCCACTTTTGCTACAACTATACAATGAATATAGCTGCAGCATGGCTCTACCACGTTACGAGCATGTAGAGGAGTGATATGCTCGGTGTTTTACTGCGTGTAAAAATTGTAACGAGGATATAGTATGCGGGTACATAAGGACAATAATTACTGAAACATCCCAGTAGGCTGAAGTGGCAATGGGCCGGCCTTACAGCTCTAGGAACGCACAACTCATGGAGGGAAAGTTTCTTGAGTGAAGAGAGAGAGAAAGTTCACTTCACACTGGCAAATAATTGGGACTCGGTTAAAGTAAAACTTATTAATATCAATAAATCATCATCATAATTAGAGTTCATCAAAAATCCACAAATCCACATACTGCCTCCCCATAAATGACCTCCAATAACCTTGCCATAGTTGCCTCGCTCGGCAGGCGGATTGGCAACTGCAGTTTTTTATTACTTTGGGTTGTTATCGGGAAGATGCTGCTGCTCATTGCCTTTTTTATTTCCGTCTGTCATTGTCCAGTTTTTGTGGATTCTCTTACCGCCATTACACGGCTTATAACCAAAAAGTGTATATTTTTGGTTGTAACTTTAACTATTAATATTTATTTATCAATATAATAATAATAATTATTAGAAAATATGAACTATACTCATTCGCTACCTTTATAAATGTAGGAATCTCATAAACCGACCATAGATTTTACTAATCATTACTTTCATCTGAATAAGGATCAGCATTATACTCAACTCGCGTCTAAAAATATATTTAAAAAGAACATTACTTAGGCTAATTTGACACATAAATTAATAAATATATTAAATATATAATCTATTACATCCTTGTGTGTGTGTGTGTGTGTGTGTGTGTGTGTGTGTGTGTGTGTGTGTGTGTGTGTGTGTGTGTGTGTGTGTGTGTGTGTGTGCGTGTGTGTGAGCGTTGCTGCGTGCGTTCGCGCGTGCGTGAGTGCGTGCGTGCGTGCGTGCGTGTGTGAGTGCGTGCATGCGTGCGTAAAAAATATTCTTATACGTCTTCGATTATTATGGCCAATAAGTAATTATTGATACATAATTTAACGCCAATATTATTAAATATGAAACAAGCGCAAGCTTAGTACCTAATAGAAGATATTTCAAATAATTTAATTGCTTCGTCTAGCTGGCTCTACGGAGACCGCTTACGTAGCTCTTTAGAGATTTATTGCCTCAATTATACTTGCTCTTACCAAGTTACACCTGAAACTGCCGCCTTTTGTTCTCAAATGAACGGCATTCAACTAACACATTGACTTAGCGAATGCGTCTGCTGTACGTCGTTTTGTTCACTTAAAGGAAAAATCGGTAGAGGAAAAGAATAGTTTGTTTACTTTTAAACAAATAACATTCACTATTCAAATTTAGTGAATTATGATCAAAGTACACCTTACATTTCATTCTAATTTTTTTCACTTTAAGTGTCTGTTACACCACTAGACTTAACGACATCTTAAGATTGAGCAGCGTTTGAGTATTTGGCCATTTAATACTCAAATTGGAAAACAAGAACACAAATAACATTACACTTTCACTGTCCAGTTTGCAGACACAATAGTAAGACAATAGCAATGACCTATATGTAGTGCACGGGACAGCGAAAGGGTTAACAAGCCGTCTGTGACTTGGGCTACAGCAACTAATTACATTTAACTGTGTACTCGTATATCACCTTTATTCTTTATTAATTATTTATTTATTTGTTTTATTTTCAAGGGTAACATACATAATTTTAGTCTAATATATAACACATAGACCATACCTTCAGCTGGGGAGTTCAAGTTGCTGAAATAAGCCGTAAAGTTACTGCCACCTTACGATCTTTTTGCCGTCTCAAAAACTTTCTGCCTTTTAAAACTAAACTTCTACTTGTCCAGACTTTGATATTACCCATTATTGATTATGCGGATGTGTGTTACCCAGATCTATCTCAATATGTTCTCGATAAGTTGGAGCGCCTTCTCAACAATTGCATTAGGTTCATTTTCGGCTTACGTAAGTATGACCATGTTTCTCAGTACCGTTCTAAGCTTAAATGGCTTTCTATTCGTCAAAGGCGTAGCTCCCGAATTTTACAAATACTATATTCAATTTTAAATGACCCAAATTCTCCTTCTTATCTTAAGGATAACTTTCAGCACCAATATTCTACTCATGAAGAGTTCCCCGTTCCCAAAATAGTCTTAAAATTCGTATTCCACCACATAAGAGTGGTTTCTTTAATTCCTCTTTTACTGTACAGTCCATACTGCTCTGGAATGCCTTGCCTGTTCATATCAAAAAAAAAAACCAGTAACAAACAATATTTTAAAAGACTTGTTCGAGAATTCTTTAACAGGAATAATACCACCTGATTTATCCGATTTTTGTTTTTCTCACTCTTTCGCTTTGTAATTGATATTTTGTATAATATGTATTTTAATATGCATCATGTTATTTTATTTTTGTGTTATATTATTTTATATTTATTTAGAGATTTTGTATATATATGTATATTATATCCGTTTATATTTTGTAAGATATATAAGTATATTTTATCCGTTTATATATTTACTATTAATTTTTTTTCTGTTTATTACAAAGTAGATAATATTAAGTTTGTATTGTTTAAAAATATTTTATTTATTTGCTTTTTGTTATAACATATAATGTTTTTACTTATTTATTAATTAATGAGGGTTGACTGGTAGAGAATGCCACAAGGCATTAAGTCCGCCCTTTATATCCTTTATTATAAGGTAGGTGTAAAAAAAGAATAAATAAATAAAATAAATAAATAAACATTTTAATCTTACAATAAAGTTTCCACAGTTAAGTAACTCATCGACAACAAGCGAATATCATGACATACTTTGGTGTGTCTAAAGTTAAGTCAAAGTAAAGTGTAATATTAAAATGAAATATAAATTATAATTGTCACCCATTACAGTTTCATTTTCCTTTTTAAACTATCCATATGACAGAGAAAATACATCAACGCGTGAAAAGATGTTATTATAAGATTTATATGCATTTAGTGCACATAGTAGAAGTACAAAATAAAAGTTTCTTTTTAGCACTTATCCTTTGGCATCTGAAATTTATTTCACTTGAAAGTGGTAAAGAGTCGACCCTATTACGAGAATGAATGATTTTATATAAAACATCTGATCCCTGACAGTATGGCGAGATTTTAAGTCAGAGGCTACTCTACACAAAATATTGTATAAAAAAGTATATCCGCAAACTATAAGATGTTAATGAACTTCATACTAAGTATGTTAAATCATTAATGTAGATAAGAAACAAGAAAGGGCCAATAATGGACCCGTATTTTCACATCTATAATGTAAGAGATCAGAGAGAGGGAGAGAGAGAGAGAGAGAGAGAGAGAGAGAGAGAGAGAGAGAGAATTTTCAGATTTTTGGTTATTAGTTTTATTATATCTTTTGTAAAATAGTGTAAAATAGTAATTTGCCCACTCGTACTTAGGAGTCTCTTCGACGGCATTTTGAAACGCAGCCACTGCTACTTCGGCGTCCATAAAACGTTTTCCTCGAAGTTTTTCTTTTATTTTCGGAAATAAATAAAAATCGCAAGATGCGAAGTCGGGGCTATAGGGCGGCTGACCTAGTAATTTCACGTTTAACGTTGCTAAGTAGTCGATTGTTTGCTTTGCGGTGTGAGACAAGGCGTTGTCGTGGTGAAGGAGGATCCTACTGCGAGGTGGTTCCTCCCGAACTTTTTCCAAGACAAGTGGCAATCAATTGTTAGTGTACCACTCTACAGTAACAGTTTTTTGATCCTCTAAAACAATTGTTGTGTAATGACCTGTCCTTCTGAAGAACGAAGTCACCATCTTTTTTCCCACGTTTCGACCTCTCTTCACTTTAGTTGGCAACTGCTCGGAAGGAAACATCTAGACAGCAGACTGTCTCTTAGTTTCAGGATTATAACGATAAATCCAGCTTTCGTAACCCGTGAGTATGTTGAATACAGCATTTCAGTCAGTTCCGTTAAATCTTTAAACCATTTCACGTCACCAATCAACACGACGGAGTTTTTGGGCCTCTGTCAAATTATGAGGTATCCACCGGGCACAAAGCTTCCTGACCGCTAAATGTTCATGGAGGATTTTGTGCACTTGACTCATACTGATGCCTCAGCTTGTCCAAATCTGCTGATAAGTCACCCTTTTATCAGTCTCTATCATACGCCGCACAACACTCATGTTATCTTCAGTCGTCGCCGTAGAAGGCCGTCCCTCACGCAGATCAGCGGTGAGATTAGTGTGACCACGTTTAAACTCATTAAACCAGATGTAAACAGTGGCACGAAATGTGGCTTAAGCACATTTGGCGGGAGTGGCGACTGGCTGCGCGAGCGCGTGGAAGCCGCCTCTTCAATATATTCTGCGCCCGCCTCCATTGCTGTCTAAGCGTTGACTGATGCGTGATTGACGAAATGCCATTACATGTTCAATCAAAATTCGTGACTGATAGTTGATTGACATAAAAATCAAAATATCCAGATATTTGTCAATCAATTTCATGCAACCGTCAATCACTGCATACACGGTAGGTTATTCGTCAATCACAACCGTGATTGTTGTAAAACTGACAGCAGAACCTACCGTGTAATGGGCGTCTTACATGTGGCTAGTTCTAAAAACTTTCAGTGCCGCCCTCGTAACCAAACGTTGAGCCTGCTTATGAGAAGATAAAAATAATATTTTCATACTTAAATTTCATTTTTATTTAAAAATATATTGCACTGAAAGAAACTATCCCAAATCTGATTTTGCTCCTCCCTTTCCTATTCTTCAGCTTATCATATTCGTGTTAACATACTGCACAGTGAAGTGTGCATTTAAATATTAATATTTTTTCTTTAGTTCGTAAAACGATTTTCTATATTCCACATTTCCAAATATGACCAGGGTTTTGCGTCTAACATTTCTCTCCAAATGTTTAATGTTGTTTTATTTCTTCTTTTGCTTTTTTCGCTAAAAGTTCATTTTTATATTCCTAAATTAGTTTGTCACACTTTGCATTTAGTTCTATCGAATTTTAACACTTTTTCTTTACTTCAGAGAGAGAGAGAGAGAAAGAGAGAGAAAGAGATCACTTCTTGCATAATTGCTTTCTTATGTTATTTGTGTTGTCTAGATCTGAGGTAATCCATATACTATTTTTTGCACTTTTCAATAGTTGTGTGTATTATTTTATTTTTAATATTGAATTTATGGATTCGCAATATGATAAAACCTTGATAAAGCCAGAGTTTCGTGAAATTCAACATTTAGAAAGACCGCGTCTTCAAAAATTTTTTTATAGGATAAAGGATGACACTAGCGAGCACACAGTCCACCTGATGGTAAGTGGTTGCTGTGGCCCATAGACATCTACATCTATCCTCGTTTGCGAATCAATATGCAGATGCGTTGTCAGCCGTGAGGACTAAGATGGAATGCCTTTTCTCCAGTAAAAAAGGTCTCCGGTTCTCTACACTCACCATACGAAACAGCCGACCCATTCTTGCTACAACTATACAATTAATATAAATAGTGATCTAAGGTGCTTTTTAAATTACGCTTATTGACTCATAGACTCATTTACGGTGCTAAATAGATAGCTATATTAAATATCTTTGTATCAAAAATGACAATCAATTTTAGCTTTTTATCAAAATTGTTATTATGTTAGTTGGCTAAGTCTTCAGGCAGATAGGAGATATGTATAACAGCGCCAATTAGATGGGTAAACGTCTTGTCTCTTTCTACCGCTAATTATGAATTAATATGAAAGGTACCCAAGTAAAAGATGATATATAAAAGACTACTACTTCTTCATGTGAATTTCAAGAGAGAATGGGTCTATACTTAGTGTCCGAACAGTGACAGAGTTAGCGATGAATTGACTAATATTGTGCTTTTTTATTAATAAGTTTCCTCTCCAGTCTGCGTATCATCATTATTCCATAATCTATGGAGACCTGAATGCCAACTGAGGTTTCAAGAATATAAATTGCTAGGCTTAGACGCCCATCGCAAAAGGTTCTTTTAAATAAATTATTGAGATACTTTTTAGAGAAACATTTTTCGTGTCTTTCATCATCAAGTAATTAATGAGGACGGATGTTTTAACTTTTAATAATAGGGGAAGTTCGTAGATATAATTTGACTGGCATAATTATTATACCGGTATCTTAATAGTGAAAAAGGCATCAAATAGATATTTTGACCTATAAGCCAGAATAAATATTATTCTAAATTAATAGACTAGCAGCTGATGCATCAAAATCATTACGGCCACTGCTTAACATAGTCTCTCCCAATGAATGCCACAAAACACGGTCTCGAGCCAATTGAATCCATTAACTTTTTGCATGTCTTACAAGGTCGTCTCTCCATCTAGTGGGAGACTGCCCTACGCGTCGCTTACCGCTACGAGGATGCCACTCGTGAATCTTTCTTCCTCATCAGTTATCAGTTCTTCGATCAATATGGCCGTTCTATAGTCACTTCAACTTATTGATTTGCTGAGTTATACCATCTTAAGACCTATCCGTTGGGAGACACTATTGAGTTCATTTACTGTAATGCTAAGGTCCTTCAGCCATTTTGCCATAGTGACTATATCATCAACAAATTGAGGGTGAGGGTTGAATCTCCCCACTGATGTTTATGCCGTATTGTTTCCGCTCCAGTGGCTCGAAAACTACTTCCGATTTAGCGGTAAAGAGTTTTGAAGATATTACGTCACTTTTACACCTCTTTACAAATGGGTAGGTTTTGTCTCCTGGCACTGTTCTTGAATAGCCACCGGAGTGTGGCCTTATTGTACAAAATCTTCAGCAACTCGTTGTACCGACAATCAATCTCGCACCGCCGAATGGGTTGTAACACTACCTAAATTTTGACGGAATCAAAAGCTTTCTTAAGGTCCACACACGTAATTCTGTCTTCCATGGTGGCACTACTCCAGAGGCGTGGAGCAGAAGTGTGGTGGTCTTGTTCTTCAACAAGCTCTCTTGAAGAACTATAAACCGATTTCGCTTCTGAGCCGTGTCTACGTGATGTTTTCGAAAGTCATTGCGAATCGTCTCGCACATAGACTCGACGACTTCCAGCCTCCCGAACAAGCAGGCTTCCAAAAAGGCTTTAGCACCATAGACCACATACATACCCTTCGGCAAATTGTACGGAAGAGCGAGGAGTACAATTTGCAACTATATATATATTGCAACTAGTTGCTTTTGATTCCGTCGAAATTTGGGCGGTGCTGCAGTCCCTTTAGAGGTGCCAAGGTAACTGCCGGTATATCTCAGTGCTGTAATTGAGCCATTACCGCCGAATTATCGTAAGCGACATTTTTACCTAAACAGTGTTTTTTGTCGCAAACCACATTTTAAAGTATAACGGACTCGGTTCGTCGACATTTCCCGCCAAAATACAATCAATTCGAAAGTTATAGCAAATGGTAAGTTTATCGTTAGCTCAACGTTTTTCTATATTTTAGCGTAAACGACATAATCAATATATATCGTAAGTTGTGTAATTATCTAAGAATTGCAGCGTAAGCGACCCTACTTGTTATCGCAACCGACACAGTACATCAAAGTTTTGTCGTTTACTATAACCAAGGTGGCAAAAAACGTATTGCGATGAGCTCATTCCAGTGAAAATTGTGATGCAATAACTAACTCTCTGCATCTATTTAGTATTAAATTATAATTAATTATGACAAGCTCGTGGAAACTGTCCATGGGGTCGGAGCTAAGTTTTGCAAGACCCAACGCAGAAGAACACAAAAACTCTCCGATCACACTCTTAATCTCATGGCTGTTAGGCGGGAGATGAAGCAACAGTCGTCATCAGATTTGACGGCATACAGGCAACTGAACAGACAGATTTCCAAATGCTTGCAGCGGGACTTACGAAACTTCAATACAGCTTGTATTGAAGAAGTGATCGAGCGGATACAAGGCTCCAAAGTCTTTGCCAGAGATCTGCCTGCCAGAAAGAGCCAACTGTCAAAGCTGAAGACCTAGTGTGGCAGCATCGTTTCCGGGACACCTGAGCTTTTGAGTGAGATTGAGAGGTTCTATGGGTAGCTGTACACGTCATCGTTGGAGCCACACGCAAGCGTGAGTAACGATCCAAGAGCGAGTCTTATTCGACACTATTCCGAAGATATCCCGGACGTCAGTCTGAGCGAGATTATAATGGCTCTCCAGCACCTTAAAAACGGCAGGGCCCCAGATAAGGCTGGAATTACAGCGGAGCTTTTGAAAGCGGGTGGAAAACCGGTACTTGAAGTCCTTCAGAAGCTCTTTAATTCCGTCCTCCATGGTGGCACTACTCCGGAGTCGTGGAGCAGAAGTGCGGTGGTCTTGTTCTTCAAGAAAGGCGACAACGCTCTCTTGAAGAACGACAGACCGATTTCCCTTCTGAGCCGCGTCTACGTGCCATTCTATGTCTTCGAGAGTCATTACGAATCGTCTCGCACGCAGACTTGACGACATCCAGCCTACCGAACAAGCCGGTTTCCAAAAAGGCTTTAGTACCATAGACCACATACACACCCTTCGGCAAATTGTACAGAAGACAGAGGAGTGTAATCTGCCACTTTGCCTTGCGTATTTGGACTATGAGAAAGCCTTTGATTCCGTCGAAATTTTGACGGTGCTGTAGTCCCTTCAGCGGTGCCAAGTTGACTGTCGGTATATCGAAGTGCTGAAGTGTTTGTACACTGACTTTGCTACGATGACTATCCAAGTACAGAATCAGAGTACGAAGCCTATCCAACTGCAGAGAGATATAAGACAGGGTGACGTTATATCCGCGAAACTCTTCACCGCTGCATTGGAAGACGTTTTCAAGCTTCTGGACTGGAAAGGATACGGTATCAACATCAATGGCGAGTACATCACTCACCTTCGATTTGCCGACGATATAGTCCTTATAGCAGAAACGCTGGAGGACCTAAGCACCATGCTTAATGACTTCAATAGTGTCTCCCAACGGATAGGTCTTAAGATGAACATGGACATAATAAAAATCATGTTTAACGTCCATGTCACACCTATGCCGGTAGTTGTTGGGAGCACTAAGCTCGAAGTTGTGGACGAGTATGTTTACCTGGGACAAATAGTCCGACTAGGTAAGTACAACTTCGACCGAGAGGTCAATCGACGGATTCAACTCGGCTGGGCAGCGTTCGGGAAACTACGACACATCTTCTCGTTAGATGTACCTCAAAACCTGAAAACGAAATAGTAAGTGTGTGTTAACAATGATGACTTACGGATCTGAGACATGGTCCTTCACTGCTGGCCGTACGAGGAAGCTCAAGGTCGCTCAGCGAGCTATGGAGAGAGCTATGCTCGGGGTTTCTTTGCGTGATAAATTTAGAAATGAGAATATCCGCAGTAGAATCAGAGTAACCGACATAGCCCAACGGATTAGTAAGCTGAAGTGGCAGTGGGCCGGTCATATAGTTCGAAGAACCGACAACCGATGGAGACCTGGTAAGACATGCAGGAAATCGATGGATGCAGGTGGCTCAGGACCGTGCTTTGTGGCATTCCTTGGGTGAGACCTATGTTCAGCAGTGGACTTATGAAAGGCTGTAATGATGATATAATTACCAGGTTATCGCGTGATAAAACTAGGTATATTAAGTTTAAAGTGGTGCGATAGTGTTGTATAGTGTTTAGTAAATCACTGCAGTTACTTATTGCAATTCTACGAAACGCCGGTAAAGGTATATGTAGGAAGACATTTAAGTATTTTGATTTTGTTAGTAAATGAATGTAAATAAATAACCAAAGGCTACTAATTTTTGACTAGCGATTTTTCGTGGCTTTACCTGCGTGAGAGTGACAACGTGGCTTTCGTGCTTGACTTTGGTAATCACTAAAGCGTTGCCGCCACTGAGCTTTAGGCAACTGTCGGTTCTCCTTCTATTGCTTACTTAATCTGTTACCTACTTAGCTAAAGTAATTGTTGTTAGATGTAAGGTTTTGTATATAACTGAAACGACTGGGAAAGTACCTACCTCTGCCCCACAGTTACAGTAAAAAAACATATAGTGTCAAAAATCTGTATGCAGAGAGTTGTGTTGGGCAAAACAGAAACCGTGCAATGATATCCATGTTATTTTATTTTTTGAAGACAGCAACTACGATTACTACAATAAAAGTAACTTATCTCCTACCTGGACACACTATGATTCCTGTTGACCCATTCACAGTACAATTGAAAGTTTTATCCGTAATAAAACAGTGTGGGCTCTTTCTAAGTGGCCAACTATGATCACTAATTCTAGATCCGATCCAACAGATTATTTTGTACATGTTTTGAATTATACTGATTTTATGGACTGGAAGTCTTTCTCGCAAGCTTTATTGCCAGCGAAATTTAAAATAGCCTTCAAAACTTTAAGAATGGTACATTTTAAAAAGAACAATCCAGTAATTACACTCCAATATGGTTTTTTCGAAGATAGCAATAAACAAAAGTTGAATATGGATCTAATTATTAGATCAAGAGGCAATACGGCAACTATAATGAATGGACCAGTATAGTTATTATACCATTCGGAACTAAAAATTTCGGCTGCAAAGTACAAAGATCTTCTGGATCTGTGTAATAAAAATATAATACCATGCAGGTACCATGAAGAGTATGTAAATATGAAACATGATGAAACAGTTCCTGACGTGTTACCTGAAAGTGATGCAGGTGATAGTGATAAGGAAAAATAAAGGTTTAATTTTAGTTGAAATTGGATTATTTGATCTGTGTTCTTTTGAATGTTAAATTAATGAGTAATATTAGCTGAAACGAATGCATGTAATACGAAAGCTACAATTTCCTTGATAATTCTTTAAGTTTAATAATTTTATTTTAAGTTTCATTCATTGATCTAAGTATTCTCTAAAATGTTAAAATAATGAGCAATATGTTATATATTTAAATATATATTGTAAGTTATTTTTTTACATTAATTTATTAAATACCCATTTATTTATGAAAATGTATCCGTAGTTAAATGACGTATTGTCGCTTACGTTAAAACTAAAAGTAGGTTATTTTTTATCGCAAGTGTTATCTTAAACGCCCGGAATCATAAGAAGTGGTTCGTTTGAGACAGCAAAAATACTGTAAACGCCAAAAAAGCCTCTAATCCTATTGTTTTTCGAGAATTTTAACTGCTACACCTAAGGCTTCAAAAATCATAATTATATGTTTAATTTCAATTTAATAGCTCAATTATTTGTAAAAATATTTAAAAAATACCTTCTCCTGTAAAATTTGGTTTTTGTCGGTTACGCTAAGTCGGCGGTAATGGCTCGAAATATTTGTACAGTAGGGCTACGATGGCTATCCGAGTACAGAACCACAGTACGAAACCTATCCAACTGACTTTATAACCCCGAAACTCTTCACCGCTGCAATTCAACTACCGGTACTAGGCTGCCACTCGAGAACATTTTTCCCCATTGGTTGTCGGTTCTTCGAGCTATATGACCGGCCCACTGCCACTTCAGCTTACTAATCCGTTGGGCTATGTCGGTTACTCTGATTCTACTGCGGATACTCTCATTTCTAAATTTATCACGCAAAGAAACCCCGAGCATAGCTCTCTCCATAGCTCGCTGAGCGACCTTGAGCTTCCTCGTACGGCCAGCAGTGAAGGACCATGTCTCAGATCCGTAAGTCATCATTGTTAACACACACTTACTATTTCGTTTTCAGGTTTTGAGGTACATCTAACGAGAAGATGTGTCGTAGTTTCCCGAACGCTGCCCAGCCGAGTTGAATCCGTCGATTGACCTCTCGGTCGAAGTTGTACTTACCTAGTCGGACTATTTGTCCCAGGTAAACATACTCGTCCACAACTTCGAGCTTAGTGCTCCCAACAACTACCGGCATAGGTGTGACATGGACGTTAAACATGATTTTTATTATGTCCATGTTCATCTTAAGACCTATCCGTTGGGAGACACTATTGAAGTCATTAAGCATGGTGCTTAGGTCCTCCAGCGTTTCTGCTATAAGGACTATATCGTCGGCAAATCGAAGGTGAGTGATGTACTCGCCATTGATGTTGATACCGTATCCTTTCCAGTCCAGAAGCTTGAAAACGTCTTCCAATGCAGCGGTGAAGAGTTTCGCGGATATAACGTCACCCTGTCTTATATCTCTCTGCAGTTGGATAGGCTTCGTACTCTGATTCTGTACTTGGATAGTCATCGTAGCAAAGTCAGTGTACAAACACTTCAGCACTTCGATATACCGACAGTCAACTTGGCACCGCTGAAGGGACTACAGCACCGTCAAAATTTCGACGGAATCAAAGGCTTTCTCATAGTCCAAATACGCAAGGCAAAGTGGCAGATTACACTCCTCTGTCTTCTGTACAATTTGCCGAAGGGTGTGTATGTGGTCTATGGTACTAAAGCCTTTTTGGAAACCGGCTTGTTCGGTAGGCTGGATGTCGTCAAGTCTGCGTGCGAGACGATTCGTAATGACTCTCGAAGACATAGAATGGCACGTAGACGCGGCTCAGAAGGGAAATCGGTCTGTAGTTCTTCAAGAGAGCGTTGTCGCCTTTCTTGAAGAACAAGACCACCGCACTTCTGCTCCACGACTCCGGAGTAGTGCCACCATGGAGGACGGAATTAAAGAGCTTCTGAAGGACTTCAAGTACCGGTTTTCCACCCGCTTTCAAAAGCTCCGCTGTAATTCCAGCCTCATCTGGGGCCCTGCCGTTTTTAAGGTGCTGGAGAGCCATTATAATCTCGCTCAGACTGACGTCCGGGATATCTTCGGAATAGTGTCGAATAAGACTCGCTCTTGGATCGTTACTCACGCTTGCGTGTGGCTCCAACGATGACGTGTACAGCTACCCATAGAACCTCTCAATCTCACTCAAAAGCTCAGGTGTCCCGGAAACGATGCTGCCACACTAGGTCTTCAGCTTTGACAGTTGGCTCTTTCTGGCAGGCAGATCTCTGGCAAAGACTTTGGAGCCTTGTATCCGCTCGATCACTTCTTCAATACAAGCTGTATTGAAGTTTCGTAAGTCCCGCTGCAAGCATTTGGAAATCTGTCTGTTCAGTTGCCTGTATGCCGTCAAATCTGATGACGACTGTTGCTTCATCTCCCGCCTAACAGCCATGAGATTAAGAGTGTGATCGGAGAGTTTTTGTGTTCTTCTGCGTTGGGTCTTGCAAAACTTAGCTCCGACCCCATGGACAGTTTCCACGAGCTTGTCATAATTAATTATAATTTAATACTAAATAGATGCAGAGAGTTAGTTATTGCATCACAATTTTCACTGGAATGAGCTCATCGCAATACGTTTTTTGCCACCTTGGTTATAGTAAACGACAAAACTTTGATGTACTGTGTCGGTTGCGATAACAAGTAGGGTCGCTTACGCTGCAATTCTTAGATAATTACACAACTTACGATATATATTGATTATGTCGTTTACGCTAAAATATAGAAAAACGTTGTGCTAACGATAAACTTACCATTTGCTATAACTTTCGAATTGATTGTATTTTGGCGGGAAATGTCGACGAACCGAGTCCGTTATACTTTAAAATGTGGTTTGCGACAAAAAACACTGTTTAGGTAAAAATGTCGCTTACGATAATTCGGCGGTAATGGCTCAATTACAGCACTGAGATATACCGGCAGTTACCTTGGCACCTCTAAAGGGACTGCAGCACCGCCCAAATTTCGACGGAATCAAAAGCAACTAGTTGCAATATATATATAGTTGCAAATTGTACTCCTCGCTCTTCCGTACAATTTGCCGAAGGGTATGTATGTGGTCTATGGTGCTAAAGCCTTTTTGGAAGCCTGCTTGTTCGGGAGGCTGGAAGTCGTCGAGTCTATGTGCGAGACGATTCGCAATGACTTTCGAAAACATCACGTAGACACGGCTCAGAAGCGAAATCGGTTTATAGTTCTTCAAGAGAGCTTGTTGAAGAACAAGACCACCACACTTCTGCTCCACGCCTCTGGAGTAGTGCCACCATGGAAGACAGAATTACGTGTGTGGACCTTAAGAAAGCTTTTGATTCCGTCAAAATTTAGGTAGTGTTACAACCCATTCGGCGGTGCGAGATTGATTGTCGGTACAACGAGTTGCTGAAGATTTTGTACAATAAGGCCACACTCCGGTGGCTATTCAAGAACAGTGCCAGGAGACAAAACCTACCCATTTGTAAAGAGGTGTAAAAGTGACGTAATATCTTCAAAACTCTTTACCGCTAAATCGGAAGTAGTTTTCGAGCCACTGGAGCGGAAACAATACGGCATAAACATCAGTGGGGAGATTCAACCCTCACCCTCAATTTGTTGATGATATAGTCACTATGGCAAAATGGCTGAAGGACCTTAGCATTACAGTAAATGAACTCAATAGTGTCTCCCAACGGATAGGTCTTAAGATGGTATAACTCAGCAAATCAATAAGTTGAAGTGACTATAGAACGGCCATATTGATCGAAGAACTGATAACTGATGAGGAAGAAAGATTCACGAGTGGCATCCTCGTAGCGGTAAGCGACGCGTAGGGCAGTCTCCCACTAGATGGAGAGACGACCTTGTAAGACATGCAAAAAGTTAATGGATTCAATTGGCTCGAGACCGTGTTTTGTGGCATTCATTGGGAGAGACTATGTTAAGCAGTGGCCGTAATGATTTTGATGCATCAGCTGCTAGTCTATTAATTTAGAATAATATTTATTCTGGCTTATAGGTCAAAATATCTATTTGATGCCTTTTTCACTATTAAGATACCGGTATAATAATTATGCCAGTCAAATTATATCTACGAACTTCCCCTATTATTAAAAGTTAAAACATCCGTCCTCATTAATTACTTGATGATGAAAGACACGAAAAATGTTTCTCTAAAAAGTATCTCAATAATTTATTTAAAAGAACCTTTTGCGATGGGCGTCTAAGCCTAGCAATTTATATTCTTGAAACCTCAGTTGGCATTCAGGTCTCCATAGATTATGGAATAATGATGATACGCAGACTGGAGAGGAAACTTATTAATAAAAAAGCACAATATTAGTCAATTCATCGCTAACTCTGTCACTGTTCGGACACTAAGTATAGACCCATTCTCTCTTGAAATTCACATGAAGAAGTAGTAGTCTTTTATATATCATCTTTTACTTGGGTACCTTTCATATTAATTCATAATTAGCGGTAGAAAGAGACAAGACGTTTACCCATCTAATTGGCGCTGTTATACATATCTCCTATCTGCCTGAAGACTTAGCCAACTAACATAATAACAATTTTGATAAAAAGCTAAAATTGATTGTCATTTTTGATACAAAGATATTTAATATAGCTATCTATTTAGCACCGTAAACGAGTCTATGAGTCAACAAGCGTAATATAAAAAGCACCTTAGATTACTATTTATATTAATTGTATAGTTGTAGCAAGAATGGATCGGCTGTTTCGTATGGTGAGTGTAGAGAACCGGAGACCTTTTTTACTGGAGAAAAGGCATTCCATCTTAGTCCTCACGGCTGACAACGCATCTGCATATTGATTCGCAAACGAGGATAGCTGTACATGTCTATGGGCCACAGCAACCACTTCCCATCAGGTGGACTGTGTGCTCGCTTGTGTCACCCTAATCCTATAAAAAAAATTTGAAGACGCGGTCCTTCTAAATGTTGAATTTCACGAAATTCTGGCTTTATCAAGGTTTTATCATATTGCGAATGCATAAATTCAATATTAAAAATAAAATAATACACACAACTATTGAAAAGTGCAAAAAATAGTATATGGATTACCTCAGATCTAGACAACATAAATAACACAAGAAAACAATTATGCAAGAAGTGATCTCTTTCTCTCTCTTTCTCTCTCTCTCTCTCTCTCTCTCTCTCTCTCTCTGAAGTGAAGAGAAAGTGTTAAAATTCGATAGAACTAAATGCAAAGTGTGACAAACTTATTTAGGAATTTAAAAATGAACTTTTAGAGAAAAAAGCAAAAGAAGAAATAAAACAACATTAAACATTTGGAGAGAAATGTTAGACGCAAAACCCTGGTCATATTTGGAAATGTGGAATATAGAAAATCGTTTTACAAAGTAAAGAAAAAATATTAATATTTAAATGCACACTTCACTGCAAAATCAGATTTGGGATAGTTTCTTTCATTGCAATAGATTTTTAAATAAAAATGAAATTTAAGTATGAAAATATTATTTTTTATCTTCTCATAAGCAGGCTCATCGTTTGGTTACGAGGGCGGCACTGAAAGTTTTTAGAACTAGCCACATGTCATGTTCAATCAAAATTCGTGACTAATAGTTGATTGACGGAAAAATCAAAATATCCAGATATTTGTCAATCAATCTCATGCAACCGCATTACACGGTAGGTTATTCGTCAATCACAACCGTGATTGTTGTAAAACTGACAGCAGAACCTACCGTGTAATCGGTGTCTAAGACGCCCATTACACGATAGGTTTTGCTGTCAGATTTACAACTGACAGCAGAACCTACCGTGTAATCGGTAATGCGAGAAAATTTTCTTACAATGATTTTTTATGAATTTCGATGTCATTTAAATCAAAAAGAAAGTTATGATAGACATCGATAGGCTTTTCACGATGAAGCCACATTTCGTGCCACTGTTTACATCTGGTTTAATGAGTTTAAACGTGGTCACACTAATCTCACCGCTGTGCTGATCTGCGTGAGGGACGGCCCTCTACGGCGACGACTGAAGATAACATGAGTGTTGTGCGGCGTATGATAGCGACTGATAAAAGGGTGACTTATCAGCAGATTTGGACAAGCTCAGGCATCAGTATGAGTCAAGAGGAGGCCCTTTTTACTGGAAATGAGGCATTCCATCTTAGTCCTCACGGGTGACAACGCATATACATTTTGATTTGTAATAGAGGATAGATGTAGATGTCTATGGGCCGCAGCAACCACTTACCATCAGGTGGACTGTGTGATCGTTTGTCACCCTTATCCTATAAAAAAAAAGTGCACAAAATCCTCCATGAACATGTCAGGAAGCTTTGTGCCCGGTGGATACCTCATAATTTGACAGAGGCCCAAAAACTCCGTCGTGTTAATTGGTATCGTGAAATGGTTCAAAGATTTAACGAAACTGACTGAAATGCTGTATTCAACATACTTACGGGTGACGAAAGCTAGATTTATCGTTATGATCCTGAAACTAAGAGACAGCCTGCTGTCTAGATGTTTCCTTCCGAGCAGTTGCCATCTAAAGTGAAGAGAGGTCGAAACGTGGGAAAAAAGATGGTGACTTCGTTCTTCGTTCGTGGGTCATTGTAGAAGCGTGCTCGTCGCGACCCCTGCCAGCCCTTTTCAGGGCTGCAATTCTACTCAGCTGCGCACCCATGCCAACGAGGGTTAGGGCGTCCCCCCAAGGCGACGCACACCAGCTCATCCCCGTTGGTGTGAAATGCAGCGCGCAAAGCGGCGATGGGGACCGCCACCTGTCACGCACAGCCCGACACGGCGGAAGGTGGAGGACAGAGTGCAGAGTTGGCACGTGGAATGTTAGAGGAGGCGTGAGAGATAAGACGAATGAGTTGATCGAAATAATGAAAGAAAGAGAATTAGATGTCGTGTGTATGTCGGAGACCAAACGGAAGGGCAGTGGTACTGAAGAGCTCCCTGGCGGGGCGTTAGCTCTATGGTCCGGAGTCCCGGAGAGCGAGAACGCCTGCCAGGGAGTGGGGGTGCTGCTGTCTTCTCGGTTGGTCGATGTTATGACTGAATATAAGTTTGTGAACTCAAGACTTCTCTGGGTTCGCTTTAAATTGGGACTGACGAAGTTATTCCTTTTGGCTGTTTATGCGCCGGTAGCTTCGTCGTCCAGGGCTGAGCTGGAGGAGTTTTGGGAGAATGTAAGAGAAGTTCTAGATTTGGCTAGGGGAAACGAAAGAATTGTTGTATGTGGTGATTTGAATGGATGGGTTGGTACCGTTCGACCAGGGTACAAGTCGGTACTTGGAAAGTTTGGCGATAAAAGGGTTAATAATGCTGGCAAGCTTATATTGGCGGTATGCAAGGAAAAGGGTCTTCTTGTGACAAACACTATGTTTAATCACAAGAAAATCCATATGTATACTAGAGAAAGAAAGAATGAGAGAAGTATGATCGATTTGTTCCTGGTGGATGACCGACTGCGAAAACAGGTGATGGATACGCGGGTGTTCAGGGGTGCTGACCTGGGAACGGATCACTATCTAGTGATTACTAGATTTAGGGGTCTGTTCGCGGGTTGGCGCTACCGGACGGCAGTGACAGAACCACAGTCGGTCTGTCGCATCCGAAGCTGGAAGCTTCAGGAAGCGGATACTAGGGACAAATATCATGCGAAGGTAGCCGAAAAGCTTGACACCATCGATGGCAGAAACGAATTTGTAGAAAGAACATGGCAGAACCTTAGGGATGGAATGGTAAGTGCAGCGGAAGAAGTGTGTGGAACAATAAAAAGAGGCAGTAGTAAAAGAAGAGATGCATGGTGGAATGATGAAGTAAAAGAAGCTGTAAAGAAGAAGAAGAAAGTATGGTTAGACTACTTGGCCTCTAGTGATGATAAGGATATGAGAGAGAAGATGAAAGAAAGATATAGGCTGCAGAAAGTTCACACGAAGCATTGATTGAGGAAGTGCGTGAAAGGTGTAGAATGAAAGCGGACGAAAGGTTGTCGCACAACTTTAAGGAGAACTCCAAACTCTTCTGGAAAGAGGTTGGAAGGACCCGGAGTGGTGCGACGGCCTTAAGAATGAACAAAGTGCTTTCGAGAACTAATGACGTCCTCTTAGAAAAATCGGACGTCATGCAGCGATGGAGCGAATTTTATAGAGAAATGTATGCGTGTGATGATCTTAGTGAGGGATCCGGGGATGACGCCCTGACTGGTACGCCAGACCCGGACCTCGATGACACTGAGGTCATCAGTATGAAAGAGATTGAACGTGCGATTCGAAGTTTGAAATGTGGTAAGGCTGCGGGACTAGACAGAGTTACTGCTGAAATGGTCAAGTATGGTGGGCCTCGCGTCTGGGACAGCTTTCATCTGCTGTGCAATTTGTGCTGGCGGACGGGGGATGTCCCGGATGATTGGCGATCCGCAGTCATTGTGCCTTTATATAAAGGTAAAGGTTCACATTTTGACTGCGGGTGCTTCGGGCGATCAGCTTGACCAGTTTAGCAAGTAAAGTTTACTCGAAGGTTTTGACACGTAGGATGCAAGAGAAATCGGAAAGATTTCTATGGGAGGCACAATGCGGATTTAGACCTGGAAGAGGATGCACGGATCAAATGTTTTCTCTCCGCATGATCACGGAAAAGCTTCTGGCTGCTAACCAGAAGATTTTCTGTGCTTTTGTGGATCTTGAGAAAGCATTTGATAAGGTTGTAAGGAAGAAAATGTGGGAACTGTTGCCGGGGTATGGTGTGGATGGTCGATTGCTAAGGGCTGTGCAGTCTCTTTACTGTGACTGTAAAGCCTGTGTGCGGGTAGGGCATGACCTGTCACCCATGTTTAGCGTCCAAACGGGCGTAAAACAGGGTTGTGTCATGTCTTCCTGGCTGTTCATACTGTATCTCGACAGCTGTTTACAAAAGCTGAAAGATAGCTGTTTGGGTGTGAAATTGGGTGACATTAAAGTAAATTGTCTGCTGTATGCTGATGATGCAGTGCTTATTGCACCATCGGAGGCAGAACTGCAGGCATTAGTCACGTGTATGAAAGAGGAATGTGAAATTAAAGGTCTCCGTTTGAACGCTAATAAAACTAAGGTTCTGGTATTTGAAAGGGACGAAGAGAGAACGAAGTGTGAAATATGGGTAAATCAGGAATGTCTAGAACAAGTAAATGAAATTGTATACTTGGCGAGTGCTTTTAGCCGGGATGGAAGATGTGATTTAGATGTGGACAGGCGTGTCGCTGCTGGGAACAAAGTCAATGGTGCCCTGACTGCGTTAGTCAAAAGGCAAGCCGTAGTGAAGAGTGCACGCCTTGCAATACATAACGCAGTGTTGGTACCGACTTTGTTATATGGCAGCGAAACCTGGGTATGCCAGAAGAAGCATAAAAGCAAGTTGAATGCAGTGGAGATGCGATCTCTACGTAAAATGTGCGGCCTTACCATGGCCGACCGAAAGCGAAACGAAGAGATTCGCAATATGGCAGGTTTGAAAGATGACCTTATCACAAAAATTGATAAGGGCGTGCTTCGGCGGTTTGGGCACGTTGAGCGAATGAGTGAAGACCGAATGGTGAAGAAAATATATAGCGCGAAAGTTAATATTAAAAGGTGTCGAGGTAGACCGAGACTAACTTTCGAAGACCATGTGAGCAAATTGCTCGAAGAGGGTAGGGTCAAGAGTACTCGGATACCTAGACGTGCATGTATGAAGAAGATAATGAATCTGAAAGAAGCGAAAGAGGTATGTAAGGATCGTGACACTTGGCGATCTGTTCTCTCTGGCTACCCCGTCAGGGATTGTGCGTGAAGATAAGTAAGTAAGTACTTCGTTCTTCAGAAGGACAGGTCACATTACACAACAATTGTTTTAGAGGATCGAAAAACTGTTACTGTAGTGTGGTACACTAACAATTGTTTGCCACTTGTCTTGGAAAAAGTTCGGGAAAAACGACCTCGCAGTAGGATCCTCCTTCGCCACGACAACGCCTTGTCTCACACCGCAAAGCAAACAATCGACTACTTGGCAACGTTAAACGTAAAATTACTAGGTCACTACTAGATTTTTATTTATTTCCGAAAATAAAAGAAAAACTTCGAGGAAAACGTTTTATGGACGCCGAAGTAGCAGTGGCTGCGTTTCAAAATACCGTCGAAGAGACTCCTAAGGACGAGTGGGCAAATTACTATTTTACACTATTTTACAAAAGATATAATAAAACTAATAACTTGATAGTTTGTTCAGTTTTTGATTTTATAAGAACTTTCAATGTCACCCTCGATAGTTACGTTTTCAATATATCTTACCTTAGCAACAAAAATCTAAAAATTCTCTCTCTCTCTCTCTCTCTGATCTCTTACATTATAGATGTGAAAATACGGGTCCATTCTTGGGCCTTTCTTGTTTCTTATCTACATTAATGATTTAACATACTTAGTATGAAGTTCATTAACATCTTATAGTTTGCAGATGTACTTTTTTCATACAATATTTTGTGTAGAGTAGCCTCTGACTAAAAATCTCGCCATACTGTCAGGGATCAGATGTTTTATATAAAATCATTCATACTCGTAATAAGGTCGACTCTATACCACTTTCAAGTGAAATAAATTTCAGATGCCAAAGGATAAGTGCTGAAAAGAAACTTTTATTTTGTACTTCTACTATGTGCACTAAATGCATGTAAATCTTATAATAACAACTTTTCACGCGTTGATGTATTTTCTCTGTCATATGGACAGTTTAAAAAGGAAAATGAAACTGTAATGGGTGATAATTATAATTAATATTTCATTTTAATATTACACTTTACTTTGACTTAACTTGAGACACACCAAAGTATGTCATGATATTCGCTTGTTGTCGATGAGTTACTTAACTGTGGAAACTTTATTGTAAGATTAATATGTTTATTCAATTATTTTATTTATTTATTCTTTTTTTACATCTACCTTATAATAAGGGATATAAAGGGCGGACTTAATGCCTTGTGGCATTCTCTACCAGTCAACCCTGGATGATTTGAGAAGCTGTGGTAGGTGCAACACCACTCATTAATTAATAAATAAGTAAAAACATTATAACTTATAACAAAAAGCAAATAAATAAAATATTTTTAAACAATACAAACTTAATATTATCTACTTTGTAATAAACAGAAAAAAAATTAATAGTAAATATATAAACGGATAAAATATACTTATATATACAAAATATAAACGGATATAATATACATATATATACAAAATCTCTAAATAAATATAAAATAATATAACACATAAATAAAATAACATGATGCATATTAAAATACATATTATACAAAATATCAATTACAAAGCGAAAGAGTGAGAAAAACAAAAATCAGATAAATCAGGTGGTATTATTCCTGTTAAAGAATTCTCGAACAAGTCTTTTAAAATATTGTTTGTTACTGGTTTTTTTTTATATGAACAGGCAAGGCATTCCAGAGCAGTATGGACTGTACAGTAAAAGAGGAATTAAAGAAACCACTCTTATGTGGTGGAATACGAATTTTAAGACTATTTTGGGAACGGGGAACTCTTCATGAGTAGAATATTGATACTGAAAGTTATCCTTAAGATAAGAAGGAGAATTTGGGTCATTTAAAATTGAATATAGTACTTGTAAAATTCGGGAGCTACGCCTTTGACGAGTAGAAAGCCATTTAAGGTTAGAACGGTACTGAGAAACATGGTCATACTTACGTAAGCCGAAAATGAACCTAATGCAATTGTTGAGAAGGCGCTCCAACTTATCGAGAAGATATTGAGATAGATATGGGTAACACACATCCGCATAATCAATAATGGGTAATATCAAAGTCTGGACAAGTAGAAGTTTAGTTTTAAAAGGCAGAAAGTTTTTGAGACGGCAAAAAGATCGTAAGGTGGCAGTAACTTTACGGCTTATTTCAGCAACTTGAACTCCCCAGCTCAAGGTATGGTCTATGTGTTATGTATCAGACTAAAATGATGTATGTTTCCCTTGAAAATAAAATAAATAATAAATAAACAATAAACGTGATATACGAGTACACAGTTAAAGGTAATTAGTTGCTGTAGCCCAAGTCACAGACGGCTTGTTAACCCTTTCGCTGTCCCGTGCACTACATATAGGTCATTGCTATTGTCTTACTATTGTGTCTGCAAACTGGACAGTGAAAGTATTAAGTAATGTTATTTGTGTTCTTGTTTTCCAATTTGAGTATTAAATGGCCAAATACTCAAACGCTGTGCATCTTAAGATGTCGTCAAGTCTAGTGGTGTAACAGACACTTAAAGTGATAAAAATTACAATGAAATGTAAGGTGTACTTTGATCATAATTGGCACACTAGTGTATACGGGTAAAGAGAAAGTGGGTTCGTTTGCGTCTATTTTTACTTGTAATTTATGTATTGACAGTGGCCAGTAACACTTAAACCATCTCACTGCGTTAACTACCTCTATGTCGGATATCTACATCACGAACAGCAAGGTACTAAAACCCTAACGTGGCCTATAATATACGTGAACAAATTTAGTTTATTTCTATAGATGTGCTACAAGCCAGATGCGCAACGCCCGAGTTGCTTCCTGTATTGAAACGACTGTACGACCTTTTATTTAGGACTGCATAAATGCCTGAATCCTGGAATTTGACCAATGTGCAGTCTGTGCCAAAGAAAAAGAGCCATGTCCCTTTTCAAATTAAAAGTCATATATAATATGGTTTATTTTGGGTTATACCTTTTATAAAGTTAACCTAGAATCAGGAAGGCGGCTTATATTTGCATAAGATAAATTGTTGGTGGAGTAATTGAACACACCCGCCATTATCGACTTTAGAAAATCTTCGCTTATCTTAAATAAATGATCCTGTCATCAAGATTAAAATTCCTCAAATGACATAATCCACCCTTATTATTTACATTATACTTATATGTAATTTTTCTTTGAATTAAATATTAGATTAAGACAGCAATTTCTTTTACTTTCTGCAATTTATAATATTCAAAGAATACAAAACTCGAAGAACAGACTAAAATGAAGCGATAATATACAATATGTATCAATAATCCTATGGTTCCTCTTAAGTGAGTTATCAGATCGATATTCAAACGTAAAGAAATAACTTTACTTCAGATAACTCGACCATAAAATTTAAATAAAAAGAAAACATTTGTAAATTGTATGTTGTCGTTTTTTTACCTCTGCATTGGCCAGTGATATGTCATTAAGATTGTCAAAGACCCTTCTTTACCAATGCGCATGTCAGTTAGAGGTAATAAAACCACGTTCAATTTGCAAATACAAATCGATCTGATTTTAATTTATTTTTTTATGGTCTAGTTTTCTGAAGTAAAGTTATTTGTATACATTTGAATACTGATTCTGATAACACGTTTAACAGAAACCACAGGCTTTTTGTTACATGTTGCATAAACCGTACATGACTATTTACCATGCTTTCATTAACATGTTCTGTATTTAATGAACCTAGAAATTCATAAAGGTCATTTTATATTACGATTTATATTAAACCCGAAATCAAAAAAAAAAAAACATCTATATATTATATTAATAGGTGCTCCTACGTGGTAAAGCCCCGCTGCAATGTATTATGGCTCCGGCATGAATTGATTGGCTCGCTGCGAGAGGAATACGCTCACTCATACCAAAACATACAGCCTATTCACGTCCTACTCCTGGGCACAGGCCTCCGTTTATTTCTGAGATGGCAATGCGTGTTTGCGAACTTCACATATTTTCTAATTGTTTTTTCTCAGCATCCACTTAATATTAAAAAAGTCACCAAAATTAAACAGATTATTAAAAGACTCCCAGAAATTTTAATATTTTAAAAATTACTAAATAACATAATTGATAATAATTGATGATGTAGAATTACCCATTCAATAATCAAACCTTTTTTACCCGATTGGGACGGTATTCAAAAAATGGTAGGTGTATTTCAATTTCTATTTCTTTACTCAAAATCTGCTTTATTCGTACACAGTGGCGGTACTCCTTCATTCACAAAAACCCAACATTCATTCAATTCACCATACAAAAACTGGTTACATGGTTATAAATATGTATGTAATTACTTTGAGATAGTAGTATAATAATTAAGTTACTATATTTAGTATTTTTCATCATACCTTTTAATATTGTAATAAAATATGGTACATTATGTAATGTAATGTTACGTCGTTATAATGTTTACGTCTTATATTATTTGTAACGGTTCAAATGTCTTAAAATTGGAATATCATAATTCCGTTCGTTCCTCTTCTATTACAGCCTACTAAAGCCTCCGCATGGCTACCACAGTTTTTTATTTTTAGTAATTATTAGAAAGACGCTGCTGCACATCTCCAAATTTGTTCCTTCTGTCATCTCTTTGACACCCACAGGATGATATGGGGTATGAAAATTCTTACACCGCCTATGGTATGTCATATTACAAGTAATTTATTAGAGTAACTACCGACCAGCCGAGCTTCACCTGGGCGAATGTATTAGTGTGGCGTTATTTAGATTTCAGATACTTAAAAATGCTCTCTATCTGCTCGTGAAGTAGAATTGTAGTTCAAAAATTGAAGTTTATTTCTGTAATATCGAAATAACTACCTTATGACCAAAAGGGCTTATTTTCATGCCATTAAAACACGAATAACAAGTTTTTAAATTTTAATCCGTTGGTCTGTCTGTCTACCCGTTCGAGTTAGGGCGCGTTCCCACGACACGCACCCGCTACGCGCACGCCACGCGCGCCAGCACCCGCGTCTAACTTGCTTTGAAATTTGTTGCATATAATTCGAGTCTTATGACAAATCAATAAATCTGAAATTTTATAAAAAGCGCGTGTGCGGGGTGAGCGCGGGATCAGCGCGGAGCGGGAACGAGGCGGGTGCGTGGCGGGCGCGTGGCGTGGGCCAGGCGTGTGTCGATAAATGCAATTTCAGATTTATTGATTTCTCACAAGACTCAAATTATGTGCAACAAATTTGAAAGCTAGTTAGACGCGGGTGCTGACGTGCGTGGCGTGCGCGTAGCGGGTGCGTGTCGTCGGAACGCGCCCATTCGGAATAGTTGAACCGATTGCAATAGAACTTCCTGATCAGTTAGAGAGCGATGCCAGTAGTCATCTAGGTTATATTTTATTCGAAAAGATTTTTATTAAAAACAAAAAATAAGTAAAATTTGATAAAATTAATGGTCTTAGATTAGCATAAATCTAAATATCACTACATTAATGTATCCTAGGCAAAGCCGGGGCGGATCGCTAGTTTTAAAATGTTAAAGAAACCTAATTCAAAAAAAGACTTTTGCGCAAATAAATGATTTTATGCGAAGTCGCGGGTTAATCTTAGTATCATCATCATCATCATTACTGCCCTTCACAAACTAATGTATAGGTCACATACTAGGGGACAAAATGTAATGAAGGATTATCTTAGTTACTAACACAACACAAAAATAACTATTTTTATTAAAAGTATTATAAACCTCTTTTACGTAAACAAATTAACAATTAGCTTAAGAGCCAGTGAGTTGATCAGAGAGATTGATCAGACCAGAGATCCTTGTTGTGTACCTACGAAACCCTAAAAAAGTGGATTATAACGAATGCTATGGGTGATAGAACCTTAATATATGTCCTGGGTGATAGAACCTTAATATATGTCTGCCATGCGAAACATGTGTATCAAATAATCATAGATTAATGATAAGTCATTAATCTATGTCAAATAATATTATCAACAACATACATAAATTGCAGCTTTATTGAAATAACGTAAATTATTAAGAAAAATTGTACTTGTCAACCTGTCTGCCATGACCTTGCGACCGTCTTAGGTGTCTGCCAATGTTATTTTTCGGTAACTTTTATTGAGAATTTCAAGATGTCAAAGCGACAGACATATTACTATCACGTTTATTTTGATCATTCTTTACACATTTAATACCTGAGTGTCTCTATATCGACAGCCGGTCAAACAAAAGAGTCCCCATTTCATGTACCTCAGGTATAGGGGATGAACTGAAAAAAAAAACGTGAAGCTTATTGAAATACCGTAAGTCTGCCGCTCACTGGCTCTTAAACTAAATCATTTATAATTCAAATAGGATATAAAAGTAATTAACCTTTTAGAATTCAATTTTCAAACATTAAGATTAAAACTATAAAAATGCATTTTTGCAATTTTCAGCATTATGATTGAACAAAAGTATACTTTAACGTTTGCGTGGTAGAGCCGTGCTACAGCAGTTGTGTATCGCTAGCAACGCAAAGTCGGGAATTTGCATTTGGAAAAATCCCAAATTAGGGGCTTTTTAGGTGCTAATTATGTGCCAAGTTTAAAAATTAGGTGCTCTAAAATTTTCACCGCAACGAACTGTTGAAATTTGCGTTGTTAGCAAAACGTCTCGCTAGCAACGCAATTAAGTTATTAGATATACGATAAATATTAATAGCAAGGAATTAAGTGCTAATTAGGTGCTTCAAGTATACGCAATAACAAGGCGCCCCTAATAGAAATAAAGTCGTTATTCCGAAAATTATTCAGTAAGGCAAATTTTTTTTATAGGATAAGGGTGACAAACGAGCACACAGTCCACCTGATGGTAAGTGGTTGCTGTGACCCATAGACATCTACATCTATCTTCGATTAAGAATCAAAATGCAGATGCGTTGTCACCCGTAAGGACTAAGATGGAATGCCTCGTTTCTAGTAAAAAGGGTATCCGGTTCTCTACACTCACCATACGAAACACAGCAGCGTTAAGCTGCTATTTTACGCTGGTATTCTGTGAAAGCGTGGTCCTTCCCCGGTCGAGCCGACCCATTCGTGCTACAACCATAATATAGCTGCAGCATGGCTCTACCACGTAAAAAATTAGGTCTTTGTGGTTGTGCCATCTAGCGTCTATCCTACTTACCACCTTGAGAGTCCATCGATTTTGATTTGATAAAATGACTAGAACTATAGAACATTGTAGATGGCGCTATTTATTACAAAGCAATTTACTGGAAAGAAAATATCCTTTTGAGTACACTAAAGTTTAGGCTTCACATGTCTAAAATAAGAATTGTAACATTTATTTGGATCAAAATTATATTAAATAATATTATAAATCTATAATATAATTTAATATAATTTTCAATCAGGCAATCCAGTGTGTGTCAGGATCGCGCCAAATGGAAGTCCGTAGTCTCTGCCTACCCCTCTGGGTGACAGGCGTGAGTGTTTATGTATGTATATGTATGTATTTCAATCAAATTTCAACCATTTTCAAACATAATCATATTAAATCTGAAAAACAAAAAATGCCGTTCATACCTTATAGTAAGGTAATGGTGGTTTTAAATCCGATAATTTCCAGAATATTACCGTCATCTATATGCAACCTCAATAATCTTTCAGCACCTAATTAGCACTTAATTTTTAGGAACTAATAAAGAACAAAAAATACTGTTCATACATTATAGTAAGATAATGGTGGTCGTAGACCCCATAATTCCCAGAATAATATCGTAATCTGTATCGGGTTTCGATAATCGATCTGCAGCACTTAATTAGCAGATAATTCCTTGCTATTAATATTTATCGTATATCTAGTAACGTCATCAGCGTTGCTAGCGATACGTTTTGCCAGCAACGCCAATTTCAATGGTTCGTTGCGGTGAAAATATTGGAGCAACTAATTTTTAAACTTGATACTTAATTAGCACCTAATTTGGACTTTTTCTGAAAGCAATTTTGATTCTATTTTGATTTTCAGGAAATCTGAACTTTGCATCCGCTATGTTCTGAATAACGACTTTATTTTTATTAGGAGCGCCTTGTTATTGCGTATATTTGCAGCACCTAATTAGCACTTAATTCCTTGCTATTAATATTTATCGTATATCTAATAAATTCATTGCGTTGCTAGCGAGACGTTTTGCTAGCAACGCAAATTTCAACAGTTCGTTGCGGTGAAAATTTTAGAGCACCTAATTTTTAAACTTAGCACCTAATTAGCACCTAAAAAGCCCCTAATTTTGGATTTTTCCAAATGCAAATTCCCGACTTTGCGTTGCTAGCGATACACAACTTGCTACAGCTACATGTTGATTATAGTACGAATGGGTCGAACTGACAGGGGAAGGACCACGCTCTCACCAGTCACCAGCGTAAAATAGCAGCTTATTGCTGTTGTGTTTCCTATGATGAGTGTAGAGAACTCTTTTAACTGGAAATGAGGCATTCCAGCTTAGTCCTAAGATGTATCTGCATTTTAGTTCTTAACAGATGTTGATGTCTAAGGGCCACAGTATCCACTTACCATCAGGTGGACTGTGTGTTCGTTTGTTATCCTTGACCTATAAAAAAGCATTAAGATAATTATAGTTTGGAAAATCCAAAAGTGCACGCCTCATGAGCGTTTTTATTTTTTTCATCAAAATTTAATTTAATTTTGATGAAAACAATAAATATTTTTTATGCGTCTATGAGTCAGTCAATACATTTTTTTAACGCAACTAAACAAATTAAACTAACTTTATAATATTTAATATATCTAGTTTTGAAAACATCCCTTTTTTATTGATTTACTGTCTAAATTGAAACATCTAACAATTTCGTATTACAAAATTGTCACAGCGGCATGTTGAGAGTAGAGCACTCCCACACGCTCGCGCGTTGTGAAGTGTGCAATATAGTAAAAAAATCAATGAGTTAAAATCATTGACCTATATTGAACTTGAAATTGACTATATGATTTGAATAATTGGTTAAAATTGGTAAACAACTATTAAAAATTTCTCAAATAAGAATTGATCAGTAGTGTATACTGGATATTGTACTCCGTGAATAGATTCATATTCGTAGTCTGTATGTTAGTTGAATGGCGTTCATTTGTGAACAATAGACGGCAGGTTTCAGGTGTAAGTTTGTAAGAGCAAGTATAATTGAGGCAATAAATCTCTACAGAGCTACGTAAGCCGCCCCCGCAGTTCTAACTAGAGGAAGGAATTAAATTATTTAAAATCTCTCCTATAACTAAGATTTCAATTAGGATTTCATTATAAAAACCGAAGTTAATTGTAAAATAGACATATTATGTACATATTATACGTATATATTTAAAATTAAAAATGTGACAAGTTATCCCTTTTTAGGGTTCCGTAGTTAAATAAAAAGAAATCCTTATAGTTTCGCCATATCCGTCCGTCCGCCCGTCGGCGATTTTACTCAGAGACCCTAGGCTGTAATTTGGCAAAGATATTAAACACGTCCACAAAGTTGTGAAGTAAAATCTTTAAAAACATTTATATTTTAAGTACCTCCCATACAGGGGATTTTTACCCATCTATACCATCGTATGGGGATGGAAATAGGTCTTTCAAAAATATTGGGAGTATGGAACAATTTTTTTAATTCATAGGTTCATTTGCGAAATATTTATTTATTTATTTATATAATTTGCATGCCACAAGAAATACATTAAATGACGCCCCGTAGGGGCAAAGCAATTTATAAGAGGGTAGTTTTTTATTTTATTATACTAAATACCAACTATCTTATTTCTTAACATTTGCTAGTCTGACATCAATTTTTTTTAAATTATTACACATACATTTACTATTTATTTGCATCTATAAAGAATTCACTTAAATTATAATAACTTTTATCGATTAAGAATGACTTTAATTTTTTTATAAAAAGACTTGGTGTTGTCAATATTTTTGAAGTTATTTGGAACATTATTATATATTTTAATTACCATCGTATGGGGACCTGTTGTGAATAATTTTAATTTTGAGAATTGAATATTCAATTTATTTTGAGTTTGATTATTTCTTTTAACAGTATTGACAGGATCGTATAGATTTGGATGTTTTCTAACGAACTTACAACATTCAATAATGTAAATAGACGTAAGTGTGAATATACCAAGTTTTCTAAAATGTGGTCTGCATGAGTCTGTTTTTTCTATATTTGTCAAGATTCTGATACATTTTTTTGCAATTTGAAAATATTATCTATGTCAGTACAGTTGCCCCAGATGACTATTCCATAAGTTAGTATAGACTGAGCATACGCATAATACGCCGAAAGAGCTGTTTAAGCCAGTAACTTTTTTCAAATGTATGAGTGCAAATATAAATGAGGACAATTTACTCGTTAATTTTTGAATGTGCGGTTTCCAATTTAGATGTGTGTCAATTTCAATACCGAGTAATGTTGTAGAGTTGACCGTATCGATCGTAAAGTTTTTGTAGTTAAAGTTTATTTGTAGAGGTCGTTACTGATAAGTTTTAAACAGGATTAATTTAGTTTTATTATAGTTCAGCTCTAAATTATGTAATTCTAACCAGTCGTGTATTTTAGTGAATGATGTATTTAATTTTTCGTTTAATTCACAATTGTCTGTAGATGAGAGCAAGATAGATACATCGTCTGCAAAGAGAATACATTCTTCTTATAATTGTTGTGGGAGGTTGTTTATATATATAAGAAATAGAATACAACCTAAGACACTTCCTTGAGGAATTGATCCTATAGTCGGGATTTTGTCTGATCTGACTATTTGGATTTCTCCGGTTTCGAAGTTTGTATTCTGAATTTCAACAATTTGTGATCGATTTTCCAAATACGATCTAACCAATTATGAGCAATTCCGCGAATTCCAGTAGCATAAAGTTTATCTAAAAGTATTTTATAGCTTACTCTATCATAGGCCTAACTTATTTAACTTTAACCTATATTTAACTTTAAATGGTATTTTTTGTATCCCCCTCGCCCTAACAAATAAACCGCTGTTTTTGGAAATGTGAAAATTATGCACGATAGTAGTATATATAATGAAGTTATAAGGAAAACTATCACAGCTAAGTTGGCTTAACAATTTAATGGGTGAGAGTCGATTAATTTACAAAATGCACTTGGATTAGTAAAAATTTCATTACAATTCCCTTACAATGGCCTTAAACTGGCCGCATTAACACCTTGGCATGTTATTGTAAACTGTAAAAAATAAATATTTAAAAAAAAAAGGACTTGTGCATTGTAGAGGCAGAGCAGAGGGTATCAATCGCCAAGAGAGCGATCCTGAAATACCATATTCGCTTATTTTTTAGTTTGTATTTAATGTAGACCTACGGTAGCGCTCAAACTTCGACCTCACTAATGCATTACGATCGAATTTCAAGTATTAAACATTCTATTTTAATACAGTATCTTCTTTTTATTTTACATATAATTAAACTGCTTATTCTTCTAGAGCTTAAAATTTAGTACAATCTAGATGAAGGCAAAATATAGTGTAAGCATTTGAAGCATTGCAACTGTAAATCAAGGAAAGAGTCCCATAACCTGTCTAATATATTCAAATATTTATATTTTACATAACCAAAACAGAGTAATAAATAGTGCAAAACATGCAAGTTTATAGGTACAATTTTGTAGGGTTATTCATCTTTAGTCTGGCTGACAAAATAACTGTGGCCTACTTTTTTTAAAGTTGTATGCAGGCAGAGCGTCCGCTTCCCATCAGGTGAACTGCCAGCTCATTGATCACAATTTTTCTGTAAAGAGATAAAGAAATCATTATTTTTCTACGTTATTAACATACTCATGTACCTACTGGGAATAGTTACACCTAGTATTGTTTTTAAAATCGCCGATAATATTGAAATTAATTAACTGAAACGAAGAATACAAGAAAACAATGAAAGAACTAAGTAATGAAGTAATGACGCTGTTAATATATACATATTAACAGTATCATTATTTAATAACTAATATTTTAATTTTCCCTTATTTTTAAGCTGCATTTTTATACATTTTTATTAGTGTCAGAACATAAAGCAACACGATACTTTAAAGAAATTACAGTTAAAGTAATAAATTTGTACAGATTTAAAAAAGCTACGTAGGAAGCTGGAAAATAAAACATTAAATAACTTGGGAATGAAAGTGCATGCTCAAACAAAGGGCGCTTGAGTAAAATTGCACCTTCTCATTCATTCTCTACTCTAGTGTCTAAACAATAATGACTATTTTTCTGTAAAATTCGTTTTTTTACATTCCGTTTCGCCACTTTTGTTGCTCAAAATGTTAACGAACGTATATTCCACCTAAAAGCAAAATTTAAAATGACCGGAGTCCTGGAACAATCAATTAGTGAAAGACGAGTTACATGCCTAGGTGAAGGTAACAACTTTGTTGACACTCATAAGTCCACTATTGTAACATTAATTAATTAATGAAATGTAAGATTTCGTACAATTTCAATCACTCCGTTAGCACGGGAGCGGCACTCGAAACGTTGTAAATTATGAATTCTAAGTTAAAAACAAACGCGCTAAAATCACTATATTCTGTTTAATCAATATAGTCCTCACGTAATAATAAGAAATCATTACACAATACCTTTGTAGCGTGTAGGGGCGGTGTAAGAATATCCACTACCCTATATCATCCTTTGGTTGTCGTAAGAGGCGACAGAGGGAAAAATCAATAAATGGGCAGCAGCGTCTTTCTAATAACGTCTTAAAATAAAATAAATTGTGGTTTAAAACCGACCCAATCGTGGCAGCTATGACAAATATTACCCCTATGAGGCAATCTTTGCGGGAGGCCTATGTTCAGCAGCGGACTTTAATAGGATGTAATGGTAATACAATACCTTTATTATCATGAAGTTAGATAATCAGCTTATTAGCAAAGCTATTTGACTTTAACAAAGTTTTTTTTTGTTAAAACCAAGCATTATTTACATTCTTAGGCAAAGATACATTTGTACTTTATACCCTAATTTTTAATCCCTATTACCAAACAACATTGCACATATCTTGTGAAGTATAATTACCAACTGTGAGCCTGCAATTTAATAAAAATATTATCCTTCAGACCGAAATACGGTCATGGCGGCCAGTCTCAACGGAGTCTAGCCGTCTGCGCAGCCTAGTGCCCAAGTGTATGCGCAAGCACAGGTGCACTCTCTATTTTCTCACTCTCATTGTCCGATAGGACGTTAATTCGACACGAGCGGAGAGAGATCAGGCGCAGGACCTACGGCTTTTTATTTATAGAAGAGGGGTCAAACAAGCATGCGACTCACCTGATGGTAAGTGATTAACGCCGCCCATGAACAACTGTAACACCAGGGGAATTGCAGTTGCGTTGCAGGCCTTTTAAAAAGGAGCAGGCTCTTTTCTTGAAGATCCCTAAGTCGTATCAGTCCGGAAAAATCGCTGGTGGTAATCGATTCCACTAGGAAGTTGATATGGATGGTATCGCGAGTTTTGTCGCAATGTGCGATGGTGAAATTGAGCGGCTGGAATTATTCCGAACAATTCCTCAGAGAACTCCCCGTGGTAGATGTGATAAAATACGCAAAGAGATGCAACAACTCTTCGCAGCGCCAGTGAATCGAGCCGATCGGAAAGGATTCGGTCGTCGACGATTCGAGCCGCTCTGCGCTGGATGCCTCAAGTGGAAGGAGCTGTTACTGGGGAGCACTTTACTTGCTTTCCAAGCCACGCGGGTGAAACACCGCCCAACTTCCTGACTCCGAGTTACTACTGAGAATTTCTTGTTCTGGTTTTGCTCGACCCGGGATTTGAACCCAAGATCTCATGATTAGCAGACGCGTTTACGACCACTAGACCAATTAGACAGTCAAATAATAGGAATTATGTAAGTCTTCAAGATTGACAAGAAACATGTGGCTTTCTAAGTAGTTATGCACTTACTAAAAATTATTTTGTTTTACATTGAATACACTTTTACCACTTCTATGAAAATGTAATGTGAAAATGAATAAAAAATATGCAAAAATCTAAAAAAATATCTTATATTGCATATCCATACTTATACAAAAACACATTTTTTAAATTTTTGTCTGTCTGTTTGTCTGTGTTTCTGTTTGTTCCGGCTAATCTCCGAAACGGCTTTAGCAATTTTGACGATACTTTCACTGGCAGGAGTAATTTATTGTAGAAAAAAAAATAGAATTAGGTTTACACGCGGGTGAAGTCGCGCGGAACAGCTAGTATCTAATATATTATGTACACGTAGTGCCCACGATTTCATTTGCATAGAATCTTTCGTTCAATTTGTTGAAAACCAAAAAAATTGGTAATTTACTTGGCTTGAAGCTTTATCCTAATTTTAATTGTAAAAACTACACCACCCTACCGCCCCAATTCAAGTAGTATTAAAATAGGTATGTTTATACTTATACCATCTTATTACAAAACGTGGCTTATTGATAGTCTTGGCTTTTAAACTATGGTTAAAGAAGATTCCTCCTCGCGAAAGAAATACCTAAGCCGTCACAGGCAGTGAAATCGGACATTTTATATCAAATTCCATACTATACGTTCTGTCCGCATATTTGTCCGGGACTACTTTAGTAATTATAGAACTTTGTAATAAGATCGATAATTATTTGATATGCGATTTCATCGTAAAAACCAAGATATGACACCAAGTGTACTGCACAATAATACGCAGAAATACATAGTTAAGTCGATATGCACAAGAAATATGAAAAATGAACTAAGGAAGGGGTTAACTATTACACTTCTTCATCAGCTCGTAAAAGTGCTGAGCAAAGCAAGTGAATGAGGGTATGAATGAGAATGATGAGTATGAAAGTACGAGATGTCTGTGGTACTACATCAGACATATCGCACTTTAAGATACAGCAATTACTTTAATGTACAATATGTAGAGCTTAATGGATTGGAACCATTCATGATAAGGAGGGAATGAGAAGATTTTACTAGTAATGTGACTAAATTACTGACGGAACGTCATAGATTTAGAAGCGTCAGTAGCTTAATGGCAGGGCACGGACCGCGAACTCGAAAGGTCGTGGGTTCGAATTCACCATTCGACTACTGTCGTGAACAACTTCTAACACAAGCATTTTAAGCTTACCAGAAGTGTTAAAGGTAATAGTAGTAATGTTTAATAGCATTAATAATTTTTTTTAAAGTTATGTTTTTTGAATTTTTAAATCAAGCTTTTTAATTATGACCATCTTCTTCTTCTGTTTTATCAGCCCCTAAAAGTGTTCTACTGCTTCGATAGGACCCTAAGGGCCTCTCTCGCTGTAATGAGGACTTACCTTAAACGTCGCGCTCGACAGGAGGATTAACGCTGCACATGTTGGCCGTGAAAACATGTCGCCCGTGTCATGTAAACACTGCTCTCTGTATTAAAATAAAAATTTAATGTTTATTTCGCGAAATATACAAAAAGTTTTGTTTATATCGTTAAAAAAAAGTGAAATCTTATTGTGATAATATTATTCAAGTGTTTTGTGATAAAGAACTAGATTATTTTAAAAATAATAAGTAATACCGTGACTTTAGTTTAAGAATCTTAATGCAGTGTAATAGTTATCAACATACTTTTACTACTTGGACAATAGCGTAAAAATCTCATCATTCTAAGAACATATAAAGTGAGTGATAAGAATATTTTATGGGATTTCATAAATTAAAACAAACGTTCGTTTAAATTCAAATGCATATTGAACTTTGATCCTTTGAGAAGTTGTAGATCTTATTTTACGCACGACCTTAACATAGTTCCTGATATCATCTACGAGATGGCGCTAAACTGTGAAAACTGTGGCAAGGACATTATTGAAAAGCATTTTCTAACTTGCGTAATATGTAGAAAATATTATCATTTAGATTGCACTAGGGTCTCTTATCAACGTTTTGTTTTAATGTCGCATGACAGAAAGAAAAATTATAAATGCCACACATGCCTTTCACCTTCATGTAATAAACAAACATCCCCAACATCCGCCATCATTTCGCCAGAGCATAAAGACTATGTTACCCAACGTAATAAATATAAATTAAACGTCCATACGGCTAACTCCTTCCAACAACTCTCTGATGAAGAAACAGAAGGTGACTACTCTTCTCTGACTTCAACCCCAATTAATACATTAAATAGAAGCTATACAGAAATACAACGAAATACACATTTTAAAATTAATGAATTAAAAGAGAAAACCCACAAGCTAGAAGAAAAACTGGAAATAGCGGAAAATGAAATTGAAAATTTGCTATCAGAAAATCAAATGCTAAGCAAACGAATTTCCGAATATGAAATAAAAATTAAACAGTTAACTTATATATGCAAATCTACGACGAAAAGAACTGTTAAGAAAAAGAGACAAAAAAGTTTGACAAAAATGAAATTATATTTTTCTCAAATAGAAGAAAATATAAAACTCCACGAAAACCATTCCACTAAACATATTAGAACATCTGTGCCAACTACCTCAGAAACAAATAATTTTAATCAAACAGAACAACAAATCGATGTAAACTCAAACTCTAACAGTATTCGTGAAACACCGATAGATGGCAGTAACATACACAAGCAAAATAAAAACAGATTTATTTACATTATTGGAGATGAGCAACTAAAGGGACTGTCAGCTTCACTTATAAGTACCAGGTATGGTAAGTAGAATGATGTCTTTATTCCCACGGCTTCAATCTTATCCGGAGGTACTAGTACAGATATATTAAATTACTGTGACTTATTCATCGAAAAATTGACAGATAATGACATTGTCATTTTAGGTATAGGCAATAATGACAAAGACATATATAAATTACATTCCAACATTTGTATAGCTTTAAGCAAATTAAGTAAAGTTTCCGTTTTTTTAACTCCTATATGCCATAATCCTTATTTTGATAAAAACACATTAAATTTTAATCTAAAATTATGGACGAAACATTTTGACAATTGTAAAATGATCAATATGAATGACGAATATTTGAATGCATTTAATTTTATAAAAAACATTTGTAATAAAATTAATTTATGCATCGATTATATAGAATATAAAAAACAATTTTTAACTGTTGAAAATATTAAGAAATTTTTAAAAAGATCACCTACTATAATCAATGAAACAAAAACAAAAGAAAATAAATACTCAAAATTGCTTAGAAAAGGCACTATACCTTATTATTTTCATCTTATGTCCCAAAAACAAACAAAGAAAAATTTTAATCAATATAATAATATCCTAACTAATAACCATGTACCTAAAAAAGGCACAATACCTTTTTATTTTAGTAACATTACCAAAAAACAAAAAGTAAATACTCGAGATAACAACGAAAGCATTCAACATACGCTGAATTCTTTTCAAAGTAACAAGGACATGTTTTTTCCAAACAAATAACAAGTACTTTACAATTTTTCACCAGAATATACATGGATTACTCTCCAAAATAGAACTAATAGAAATGACCCTTTTGGAGATAAAAAACCATATTAATCCCGACGTACTATGTTTTACCGAAACATTTGTGAAATCAGGTGAAGAAAAAAATATACTCATAAATAATTATGAGTTAGCTACATCATTTTCAAGATCATCTAAAAGAGGGGGTAGTTGTATATTAGTAAAAAAAGGTCTTGAATTTAAGAAAATAGAGTACTTCGATACACTTGCTATGACTTACCACTTTGAGTGTTGTGCAATAAACCTTATTAATAATAATTTAATAATTGTTTGCATATATAGAATTCCGTCAAAAATTAAAAGTTATTTAGAATATTTTTTTGATAAATTTGACTTACTTATTAGTAAATATATATTAAAACATTCAAAAAAGAAGATAATTATTACTGGAGACATAAATATTAATATACTTGAACCCAGTCAATACACCAGGTGTCTTAAGGATATTGTGATGAAATATAACTTTCACTTTGATATAAAACAACCAACTAGAGGCAAATCGTGTCTTGATCTTATTATAAGTAACATTGACGAAGCAATTGGATCTGTGCGTTCATTATGGCTGTCAGATCACGATACTGCACAGGTATTAAAGTTTACTGCGAAAAGTAACAAGAATATCACACCAAAATCAATATATACATATATTCGACACTATTCTGGAGAAAATATAGACAGATTTAAAAAATATTTAAAATGCATTTCATTTTGTAAAGTTTATACTCAGACTGATTTAAATACAGCGTTTGAAGAATTTTTTAGCCTTTTCACATTACTCTATAAACTATGTTTTCCTAAAATAAAAGTAAAAACCAAAACATTTACTAAACTAACATGGATATCCAAAGGCTTAAAAAAAAGTTGTAGAACTAAACGTAAACTTCGATACAAGTTTTATATGACTAGAAAAATTGTTGATCGAATTAAATATATAAATTACGATAGACTATTAAAAAAATGTATAAACATTGCAAAAAGAACAACAAACAATAAATTTGTATTGAATAGTAAAAATATATGTAAAGCTACTTGGACAATTATAAAAAATGAGACTAATCGTGTATATACTAAAAATTACATAAATAAAATAATGAATAATGGAAAGGCGGTAACGGAACCTGCTGAAATAGCATCTATTATAAATAATTATTTTATTAATGCAACAAATCAAATAAATTATAAAATAGAAAATACAACTGACATGAAATTACCCCAATCAATTTTTCTGACTCCTATAAATGAGAATATTATCAAAAAAATCATAATGTCTTTAAACAACACAAAATCTGAAGGCTATGATTCCATATGTACTAAAATAATTAAATCGTGTAAGGATGAAATAAGTGAAATATTAGCATTCCTGATAAATCTTTCACTAGAGTCAGGGACTTTTCCTGATAAATTAAAACTTTCAATAGTAAAACCTTTATACAAAAAGGGACATAAAAGTGATATATCCAACTATCGACCAATTGCACTAGTCCCAGTCCTCTCAAAAGTATTTGAAAAGGTGATGCATTACCAACTTACTTCCTTTTTTAGTAAATTTAAGGTGATAAAACAAAATCAGCATGGTTTCCAAAAAAATAAATCCACAACACATGCTGCCTTTACATTACTGAAGGATGTCTTGCAAAATTTAAATCAAAAAAACTATACAACTGTAGTATTTCTTGACATGTCGAAAGCCTTCGATCGCGTCTCACATGATCAGTTACTTATCAAACTAGAGGCTAACGGTATAAGGGGACCTGCATTAAGTTGGCTAGAAAGCTATTTAAAAAATAGGTCACAGTGTGTAGAAATAACACAATTAAATTCTAAGAACATAGCTCAGGTATATAGATCGGAATTCAACAACAACAATTTCGGTGTTCCCCAAGGCAGTATACTCGGACCATTGTTGTTTATATTATACATATATGATTTACCTGATATCTCCAACTACAAAACTACTTTATTTGCAGATGACATCTCGGTGACGATTACGACTAGTAAAAAAAGTACACTTGACCAACACAAAAGGGACGTAGTTAAAACAATTAATTCAATAAATAAATGGCTCAATAAAAATAATCTACACATTAATTTAAGTAAAACAAATATTATTAATTTTAATAACTTAAATTCTGACATAAATATTGAATATAATGGACAACTTCTGCGGAACGCTATTAGTACGACATTTCTAGGTTTAATTATAGACTCAAATCTAAATTGGAAAGAACATATCCATAAAGTGAGTAATAAAATTAACAGATTTGAATACGCGTTACATAAATTGACAAAAATAGCAAACAAAAACACTGCGATCACAGCGTATTTTGCATATGTAGAATCTGTTATCAGATACGGACTTTTAATGTGGGGTAATGGCACAGACTGTCAAAAAGTATTTTTAGCTCAAAAGCGCTGTATTAGAGCTATAAGTAACATCCCATCGGACACATCATGCAAGCCTTATTTTAAGAGTTTAAACATACTTCCTTTTCCCTGCCTCTATATATTTGAGGTTGGCAAATTTGTAAAGCAAAACAAGCACATGTTTTTACAAGCTAAAGATGTTACAAAAATTAACTTACGGAACCCAGATAAACTAGTACTTGACACAATTCCAAAAAGTAAGCGCTTTCAAAAAAATAGCTATGCAATGTGTAACACTATTTATAATAAAATACCCTCACATATTAAGCAATTACCATACCACAATTTTAAAATTTCATTACGACGATGGCTGGTAGAAAAAACATTTTACACAATAAATGAGTTTTTAAATTGTAGTGATTAAGTTTTCGATGCATGAATTAATTTATTTATATTAATTTATTTATTTATAAAATTTGTAAAATGATGTTTTTAGTTATGTGTTTTGGATTAAGCTTAGAAAGTAATTATCTTATAAAAACTTTTGGACATTTGCATGCTGTTGAAAACAGCTAAATAGGTTTTCTCAACACATTCGTTTTATAACACCAAGAACAAAATATTTTTGTACCTATTTACTAGCAAATAAAGAATTTGAATTTGAATTTGAATTTGTGACCGTTCTAGATATTTTACGTCTGACGTAATAACAATATTTACATCTATTGGAAGCCGTAAGACTTTCCTGGTATTTTCTATAAACTCCTTCCATCCCCATCACAACCGGTAGGAATTTCTGCATCAATCACATACTTTTAAGAATTAAATGATTTCTAGCGAAAAATTGCCTGAGGACAGTGACATTTAATGACAGCTTAATGCAGCTGTGTTTTGTATGGCGAGTGTAGAGAACCGGAGACCCTTTTTACTGGAAACGAGGTATTTCATCTTAGTCCTCAGGGGTGATAGCGCATCTACATTTTTAATCTTAATTGAGGATCTTTACGCGGTAGAGCCATGCTGCAGCCATATTACTTGTATAGTTGTAGCACGAATGGGTCGGTTCGACCGGGGCAGGACCACGCTCTCACAGGATAGCAGCGTAAAATATCAGCTTAACGCTGCTGTGTTTCGTATGGTGAGTGTAGAAAACTGGAGACCCTTTTACTCGAAACGAGGCATTCCATCTTAGTCCTCACGGGTGGCAACGCATCTGCATTTTGATCCGTAATCGAGGATAGATGTAGATGTCTATGGGCCAAAGAAACCACTTACCATCAGGTAGACGGTGTGCTCGTTTGTCACCCTAATCCTATAAAAAAAGGATAAATGTAGATATCAATGGGCACAGCATCCACTTAGCATCAGTTGGACTGCGTGCTCGTTTGTCACCCAATTATATAAAAGAACATTTCCTTAAATATCACTACCATAGAGTTTACATAATCAAAGCTTGCTTATGTACTACTTTAACATTAAAACTCGATCTAAGGCTAAATAAATGAAATATAACGTTGGTAAATCGATAAATTATATAATAAACATTACTTTATACTTTAACATAATTCTTTCATTACAGCCTTCAAAAGTTCACTGCTTAATATAGGCCTTATAGGAGGGATGTATACCGTATTTGCCACACCTGGCAGATGAATAAGGAAGCAACATTTTTCATTGTTTTGAGCTGTTAACAGCAGGAATCTGCTGCGACCTATCTTTTTTTTATATGAAAGAGGGCAAACGACCATGCAGCTCACTTGATAGTAAGTGACTAGCGCCACCCATGAACAACTGCAAACCAGTGAAATTGCAGATCTTTTATCAGGATCTCCTGTTTCGTTTCCTTGAGTCTTCTCTTACCGCCAACCAACGGACGGAACGGACTAAATGGGATAATGAATTATCTAACGCCGTCTTTTAAGATAAAATGATCATTTACTGTGTCTATGATAGCATAATAAAACAAATGAAATTTCATAAACTTTATTTTAAAGGAAACGAAAGATAACTTTTGAAAATATGGTTTTTGTGTACTTTTAAGTATCACTTTACCAAATAATATGTGCACATTAATAATAAGTGGTTGCCTGTTAGTCAAACTCATTGGTAATTCTGTAATTGTTTCACTTTCAACTCTCAGAATCTCGTATTATTATCTATGCTTTCAACCACACGTATTATCTATGGCGACCATTTTTACTGTGTGACTGTGTGCAACTGCTTGACCCCAAAATTTTATGTGTTTAATATCTGCTATTATATGCTCTCGGTAGAGAGTAATAGTGCTCTATGATTATGTTTAACATTGACAGTAAGATCGTAAGCATTGAATGTTTTATTTTATTTATGTAATGAAATTGTGACACATCTTAAATGAAAATCTTAGCATTCTGTACTTTTTCTTTTTTTAAACTTTAACTATGCCAAATCTCACAATGACATCAATCAACTCACAAAGTTTTCCCTTCACGTATTAATGTAGATATACGTATACATTAGTAAAGTACAACATCGTAGCCATTGAGTTATAATGTACTACGTACTAGAGAAGCTATTCCAAAGAAAAATGTGCGCTATTCTATGTCGCCGCGCATGCGCGGGAAATAGTAGAGAGGAGTTTTGGCGGGAACTTAATCGGCGGCGGTTTGCTGCTCCTGTATTATTGTTTAAATAATGGTTTGAAGTGGACTTTGATATGTAAAAGTGGTGCGATTTTGTGTATTAAGTGTCTGCGCATGTGAACTATTAGTGGAAACTGTGAAACAAGTGCTCTGATGGTGATGTGATTCTCAAAATAAGGTGTCTGTCTGCTTAGGCGCCTTGAGATACCATCGCCAACCGTCAGCTGTCTGCTGGCTCAAGTTGCCGTCAAAAACTCCCAAGGACTGCACAATGTGACGCATCAATATATTGTGAAGCAGTATACTATGAATGATAATTATTATAATATATTATAACTTCAGGCTTAGAAGGGCTAGATCCCAGAGTCGTAAAGCCAGTTATTATGCAGGAGATAGTAGAGTCGCGCATGCGTAGTTGATACAAGCGCGTTGCGCCTGCGCGGTCAGTTTTTTATCATCATAGATTAGGTATACGTAAGTAGAATCATCAGTATGTAATAATTATTTATTTATATTGTATTGTTAATTATATCGAGTACCATTCTTTTATTTTTATATTAATTTTGCATATGTTCTAATTTAATATTCGATTCATTAGTTCTAATATTATATTTTAATGATATTTTATTTAATATTTTAAAAGGTAAATATGTAAAATATGTAAATCACATTTTTCTTTACATAATTATTTCGTCTTTGTATTTTCTTAAATTTCTCAGTAATTTCTTTCTAGCTGCAGATTTCTTGGCCAATTTATTTTTGAGTACAATTTTTGTCGGGCTATCAAAAATTGAATTTGAACTGCTTACTGATTCAGGCAACGGTTCTGATACTTCTTGTTCACTACATTTTGATGGCTGAAAAAAAGATACTAGTTATTTGGGAAGCCTGTAAAAATTCTAATGCTACAGTATTAAAAACCCGCCATATGTCCCGTAATTATACTGAATTTACACATTACAAAATTTTGTTAGTCATCTAATCACAAAATAAAACAAAAATCCCAGCAATGTTATACAATAATGTAATTACGTTATCGCATGGTACTGCAGATTTCTTTAAGTATACTCTTTCTGTTTTTGTTATGTATTTGTGGTTTTCTTTGAAATATACGGAACATATGCGTGAATAATCTGATGGTAACCACGTTTCTCCGCTGTGATTCTTCTGAAAAAATTTGCTCCATGATTCTCTTTGTTTTTTTTTTTTGATCCAGGAAACCTTTAAATCCAAATAATAATAATAACTATTAATTTTAATGCATTAACATTTCCTACCGTGATTATATATTCATATTTAAGGTCCATAATTACTTAACATTATACGTCGATAGTGTTAAGCCTGCGCATAAAAATGTTTACTCTTTGACATTCACTTACTGGTGAAAAGTCACTCCTTGACTTTTACTTATATTTCTCGAATTGTTTGATAAATATAGAGTATCTCAAAGCACACTAAGGCATATTAATTTAAAAATAATTCTTCACTCCAACTTCTCACGTTGCAGCAACCGCTAGACACAGACTAAGTGAGATTGAAAGCGCGCGCTCTAACGCGTGTTACAAACAATCGAGTTGAATCATCTCCTCTAGTACGTAGTACATTATAACTCAATGATCGTAGCAATTTTCTATAAATAGGTAACGTTCGGAAAGAAATTAATTCATTAAGGGTCATTTACATGATGTCTTTTTCTTGTACATACAAGAGCTATGAGCTGTTTACAACAAGAAAAGTTTTGAAACGAAACTTGTTGATCAAGAATGTTAGAAGTTGTTTAGACCATGCAAGTCATTTATTACTTCAGTTTAATTGTATGCAACAGGCAAAAAATTTGCATCATGACAGCCTATCAGAATTCCATTGCTGAACATAGCACTATTTAGAACACAAACACAAAATTTAGATAGAGGTGCTAGCTCTCTTTCGATATTAGTATTTTAAACATCGAAGTAGAGACGTAGCCACGGGGATACGTGACCGCAAAATAGCAACGAAATCGTTAATAGCCCTTTCAAAATTTATTTACCATGTGCACTCTGGTAAAAATGAGTCTGTCAACCAGAAATAAATTAGCGCGATCGACACTGTGTACAGCAATCGGGCATACAGAAATAGACTGTTACTTTACCTTTTAATTGAAGGACGATTCAAAATGACAGACAGACAGAAAAAATAAAAATAAAAAGATTTGACTTATATATCGATAAAAAGTATAATGCAATCAAAACTCTCATAAAAATATGAATAAGATTAGCTCTAGGAACAAAACTGATATAAAATACTACTTATAGAAGATAGATAGATACAGATAGATAAAGATATAAGCTATTGTAAACTCTTAACTAAATTTATATCACAATATAAATAGTAATTTTTCGTTATTACAATTAACGATTACCATCATTGTCAATACACCCTATCACAAGTCAACGCTGAGCAAAGCAGCCATTCCTTAAGGAAGCCCAATACAACAAGATAGTAAACCACGCGCATCCATCGGCTGTCTGCGTCTCTAACGAAGTCGACACTCCATCTAGTGTTCGTTTTTAGTATTTCGCTTACCAGTCCGAGGTTGCCACTCGAGAACTTTTTTGATCTGGACGGTTCTTACCGCCCAGTACATCGAACGATACGAGTTAGCCATCAGAGCCGGGGTTCGCTCCCTTGTTCGGACGGCGGTTAGAGAACTCACCCATGTAATGTTGCGGCTTTCGGCGACATCAAGGATTATTTGGTGTTGATGTAACGATAATGTGATCACTGAAGACAATATTCTCCCACTCCCTCGAAATTATCGATTTAGTGCAACGTCGCATCCACAACTTCGCACTAAAATAAATAATCGACCCCCCCGGGGGGGGGGGGGGGGGGCTATTTTTATAGCTTAAGGCTTTTCAGGCTGCGAGCTCTGAGTTCGATGACGCTGTAAGAGCCGCATAGGCTAACAGCATTAACATCACAGAACCTAGAGAGAACTTTTCTTCTGTATTAGAAATTTTACAATAAGTCCTTATTTTTTTGATGTTTGTTTAGAAACAATAACTTCTGAACATTGCATTTCGTAATCGTTTAACCATTTCAAGTTTTTTTATGATATGTTATTTTTACACTAACAAAATTTACTTTCTTGTACTTTATTTTCATTGGTATGTCTTTCCGATTCAAAATTTGTACTTACCCAATTTTGAAGCACTTGATGACAATCAATTGAGCTGAAATCCGGCATCTTATGTAACTTGTTTTTAAATACATTTTAGATTACTTCATTTACTTTAAATCAGCCAGAATATCATTCAAGTAGAAAAAACGTTAAAGCCAGTACCGCAAATAATTAAGTGAAACTTCATAAATAGTTAACGAAGTAATTAAGAAACTTATAGAATCCTTTTAGCGTCAAAATTATAACAGCCATTTCAAAGTTGTTAAATTTTCTCATGTTTCTTGTTACTAAGCCTACTTCTAGACTGTTACATCTTTGAAACACACAAGTAGATAATATAAAGTTAGAAAGCTATATTTAGTTAGATATAAATAACATGATAACTTTCAACACTATATCTTCGTTAATACAATATTCAGTAAACTTCTACATACTTAGAAGCTTAACCTAATATGTAGGGACATGTAATTTGTATAATGTCTATGTATATTTTTCCATTTATTATGACTATTTGTTTAAATAACCGGATTATTAAAACTATTTTTGGAATCCCTTATAATGCCAAGTATAACATCATACGTACCTATGCCGATAAAATAAATAATAAATAATAATAATAAGTTATTACTGCATAAAAATGAATTTACATAAATTACATATTAACATACTCGTACATGTCTAAATATAACATCTAAATTTATATTACAACTTCTGACTTCTAAACTATGCAGGGTCTGTATCAACCCCAACCTGTGGCAACCCCTTATCATCGAACAGCCGCATTTCGTGGCAGCTTTAGATACATGGTCACTAAATGTTGGAACAATTTACCATCACCTATACGGGAAACTAAATCTGTAAACGGTTTTAAAGCTAAATTAAAAATACACCTTTTAGCATCTCAAAAATCTGCCATCTGCCGCTGTGCGTCTATACAGTGGCAGGTTATTTCATAAATTCGATTTAGCAAACATGTTATAGGGATAGTTAATGTGTATATAATGTATAATAAAATATATTATACATATGTTTTGTGTGTGAGTGTGTTTATGTACATTTACATATGTGCATTTTTAAGTTATATTTAATATACACATATATATATATATGTGTGTGTGTGTGTGTGTGTGTGTGTGTGTGTGTGTGTGTGTGTGTGTGTGTGTGGGTGTGTGTATGTTTAATTATAAAATAATATACAATACTTTTATATACTTTGAAGTGTTTACTTTGAGTGAATGGTAGATTCATTATTTTTCATTTATGTTAGCACCGATATCGTCGCGGGCGCAATACGGAATCAATATTTATCAGGGGTCCGCTGAAAATCAGCGTTGCTGCAACACCTGTAGTAGCATATGCTGAGACGGAATCCTTTTTGGCATCACATCATTCACTCTTGCTGAAATTTATTTTTATTTTTATTTATGTTTTTCACCTACCTTGTATGTTTTTATGTCTTATTATTTCTAAATGTATATTTTGTGTGTGTATTGATGCTAATAAAACATATGTCTATGTCTATGTCTATTATTTGCCGCATAGTGTGAATGTGGTCTATAATGTCCAATCCTCCTCGAAACCCAGCCTGTTCCACAGGCTGGAATTCGTCGAGTCTTCGCGCGAGTCGATTTGTGATGACCCTCGAAAACAACTTTTAGACGTGGCTCAGAAGTGAGATGGGTCCATAATTTTTCAGCATAGTCTTGTCCCTTTCTTGTGAAATAAGACTGTAATGCTTCTGCTCCACGCCTTTGGAGTTCTCCCATCTCGTAAGATGCAGTTAAAAACTCGGCAGAGCTCTTTTAGCAAGGGTTGACTCCCAGCCTTTAAAAACTCTGTTGTAACTCCATCTCCTCCAAGAGCTTTTCCATTTTAAGTTGGTCGAGGGCCAGCACAATCTCTTCAAGGCAGATGTATGGCAGCTCGTCGGCATAGTGGTGGGTCAGCGTGGCTCTGGGATCATCGCATTTAGGATCTGATTGTGGCTTATATGAGGCATATAATCGGCCATAATAGTCTTCGATCTCAGAGAGAACCTTAGGCTATGACGTGGGGATTTTGCCATCATGCATCTGCAGTCTTGCGATTTGACAGCTCCTGAGCAAAGACTTTGGATCCCTTGTTTCGCTCTATTACCGCTTTTATCACAATCGCATTAGAGCGACGCAGATCCCGCCTCACAGCTTTCGTCATTAGTCGTTCGTTCGTGATTAATGTCACCTGTTCCGATGGCGTTGCTATTATTAACTGACGCCTTCTTTTCATAAGCTGAAGTGTCTGATCTGAGAACTTCGACTTTCGGCCCATATGATGCTTGCCGTCTCCCTCCCGAAAGTAGAGCAGATGGCCGGATTGCTGGGTAAGTGTGTCCTCTACCCTCTCTTCGGACTTCACTTAAATATGCCATCTTATATTGTCCAGCTCAGCTTCCAGTTCATAAATGTTTCTGATTTGCCGCAGATTCCGTCTATTATACGTCGCCAAGTCCAGTTTTGGTGGTAACCTGTCCTCTCTCGGGATTCTCTGCACCCCCTACCCCACCGTTGCCATGACCGCCACCTCGGTCAAGAATAATGGGGCGAACGGGAACTGGGGGCCGTGTTTTTGTGGTGCTGTTCATGGGAGGATTTGCCATTAATCGCCACGCTAGGCAAGCGGGTTGGCGACCGTAGTGCCAGACACATCGCACCTGTAATGCTGCTGCTCGTCACAGGCCTAGACATTTTTGGTATGACGATGTCTGGAATGGTTATGCCGCCATCCGTCGGAAGCCTAAAGGTCTCCTCTTTTTTTTTAATGGCATTTCCTTTTGTCGGCTCGTACGATATCCACGGAATGAGAGGGAGTGGCAGTATTCTATGCCGCTGCCACACAGCACAAACTACCTAAGTATGCCAATGGTGTACATGTAGGTGGTATGAGGACAGGCATGACCCAACGGTTATATGCGTGTGTCTTATTTACACCCGACAAAGGCTATTAAGCGTGCAGAAAACACATCGCAAGCTGACTGTATTATAACCGCATTGTCACTAATATTCTGTGATATACCAGATATCGGTAGTTTAAGCCACGGAAAGGTTCCTAATGTACATGGGCATAAATCTATGCCTTTAGAATAAGCGATCCTACACTTTTCGATATGGAGGACCGCACACTAAGCCGGTCCATTCCAATAGAATTGCTAAAATCACAGGTAATGTTTAGCAATTCCCTAAGATGAGAACGGCTAGAGGCGAATAACTTGAGATCATTCAGATAGAAAAGGTGGGTTGCTTTTATCCCCGCTTTCCATTGCTGAAATACCGTCCTGAAGCTCTCCTATAAGGTACTCCTATAAGGTAGAGAGGGTCCAGAGAGAGGCAAAACCAGATTAGACTCAAATAATCACCTCGGAAAATACCCCTTCTTATGCTTATGCGGTTCTCTGCAACCGTCAGCAACTACCAAAACTACTGCTTTCTATAGTAAATCTATCATCATGCCCAGCATACAGGTTGATGGGTATTGTGTCCATATTCTTGATAATGCTGCTGACATGCAGTAACTCTGCGAATAGTAAAAAAATATTTTTGAAATCTGCTTTCCTAAAAGCTAATTTCAAAAATACAATTAATTTAATAGTGGAGCTGTCTAATAACTGTTGTATTAAAATTCTAAAGTGGAATACGAATTAGATATGAGACAGCGAAATGACGTCCCAATGGTATGCCTCGGGTTCAGGGCGAACGGACAAAACAATTCTAGGTGCAGAGAAGTTATCATTAAAAAGTAGCATTCTGCACCGCCGCGTGCAACTTTATTTTCACCGTAGAGTCACGTACCTACATGTTAAAACACATTCTAGCTACAATTTTGTAACAGAACGCACACTATAAAGTATAGCCTCAGACGTGTTACTGAAAATAGCATAAAAATGCGTAAATGTACTTAAACAATGTGTTTATTGAAAAATATATACTCACTAATATCGCTAACACGGTACAGCGACGATTCTATTTTCAAAATCTTTTTATCTATAAATTTTGAGAATGCTAATCCAGTACTTTTGAATAAACTTGATTTTTTTTAAATTTATTTAATAATTGTTTTATAATGTTAGTATTGTTGAACTCTATTGCAAGTAGCCAACGGTTTCCATAATTGCTTATTCGGTTTATTTGTTCAATATAATAAGAATATTATTTGCAATTTCATGAAAAGATCTACAAACTTGTTTATTAATAATTTTCACTTTTATTTTAAGCAACATAAGTGTCCCCCAAGTAATGAATGCATACGTATACTATGTACGCGTATTTTGTATATATAATGTGCACATTATCAACGCACAGACCTAAACCATTAGGCTGAAAAACATCAATATAGAACGTAAACATCTCGAACATAGTCGCGACTTAGTCGGGGAACTACGAGTATGTCGTGCTAAGCCTATTGAAAATTTTTAGTTTGACGATTTCCTTAGGTCCCGATAGTGTAGCACGCACACGTAAAGAAAAGGTTCTCAAATGCGCTTTATATGCTCGCTGTCTAGTGGTCAATACAACGCTGCCTTGGCATATAAATAAACTTACATGACTGCTATCCATAAGTGTAAGCAGACACTACATATGCCACAATCCTGACACACCCCTATTGCCTCCTTTACGTTCATATATCAACATATATGTCCTTGTCGGTTAAGGGTACGCTTAATTTGGTCCTTTAAATTATCGTCAATTTGGTCAACAAACTTCCACCTAAGACTTCACATACCGACTCTGCCATTAACTTCCGCAGCATAAATTTACTTGTTCACTCTTTACTCTTTCATTATTTTTACGTTTCCAAACTATTGAAACATTCTTTAGATCCTAGTCACAACAGTTTTTTATAAAATTAAAATTAAAAACTAACTTATAGTCCACCTGATTTTAATTGGATTCTGCAGCCCATGGACACCTGTAACCGCCTTCAAATAATGAAGGCTACAGATGCGTTGTCCCACTGAGTACCAACATGGCATGCATCACATCTCACAATACCTTGGCCTACTGCTTTTGGAAAATGCTGAACAGGCAGATTCCACGGTAGTTTGAACATCCCTGCTGTGACTCTTATACAGCGGGACTATAATGACTTTGCATTATCCTCCCGATGCTCAGTTAAGTTCACAGCATAAATTAAAGAGACCTTGCAACTACTTCTCTCACTTTTTTAATAGTTTCCTGAATAGTTTCTTTAGAATATGTAGTGCGTGTATGTTCTTTAGAATATGTAGCTGTTTTGCACGTATGGGCCGGTTCGAGCCGGCCCATACGTGCAAAACAGCAAAAGCTGCTGCAAGGCTCTACCACCGTTAAAGAGTCTTAAATTAAACATGAAATTATAATCTTTTAGCCAATGTTCAGTAATACAAAGGATGTGTATATTGTTACTATTTAAAAACAATTCGACTTCCAATTCTTTGCCCAACATGCCTTGTATATTTTGATGCATCAGGTGTAAACAATTTTTATTACTTATTTGTGGGCTGTATTCAAAATTAATTAAACTCTTATTATTGCTAGAGATTGCCTCTCTTGTCACATTCACTAATTTAAATTAGTTGGAACTGATTCCAAATTAAATGTCAAATGATTATGCTCAATAAAAGCAGTCAGTTAGTCTTGGTAGCCAAAAACTTGGCTGAGTTAAAAAGTAAATAATAAGATAGCACATTTGCTATCAGTCTTAAATTATATTTGGATAGGTAATACCTATCTTTTGTCCAAAACTTTTTTATTAAATTATTTATGTCAATTACATGAAATTTATGATTATTATCATTACAATTATAAGTCAAATTTAAATTATTATTACATATTAAATTATGCATTTGTATATTTAAATTATGTCTTAAATTATTTTCTTGTGGCAATCCCTGTATATAAGGCAGTGTGAACAAGACAATTTTGTGTACATTTAAGTTATTAAGTTGTTCAATATATCGTAATAACTGTTTGTTGTTGACACTGCCGCTTCTACCAACAAAAATTATTATTGTACTATTTGGGCAAAATTTAGTAACAATAATTTTATTTAGGATGTCACTAAAAGATGCTCCAGGCATGCAGCAATTTGTAACTTTTTGTCCCTTTAAAGAGTTATTTAAAGTTATGCCTAGATTTTTTCCCATGTCATCGCTATAAACAATTATATTATTTTTAGTAATATTTGAGTTATTTATTATTTTAATATCCTCTGCTATGGCACTGTCATAGAGTTTTGGTGGTGGTATAATATTATCAGCACACACTGAATTTGAATAATCTGGCATTGAGCGCTGACACTCACATTGATATTTAACTAAGGAGTCAAACCGCTCTTCATTATATTTACAAGTCTTTACCAGATTATCCATAGCCAAAATGTGTTCTTTTATTTCATTTTCGACTGATTTATATTTATTGGACACAGTTTGAAGGGAGTTCATAAGTGATAATATTTCTGATTTAAGGCACTCTACTTCAGTCTCAAAACATTTTTTTATGTTATCCACCTCAATTGAATACAACTTAAGTTCACATAACAATGCTTGCTTTTCTTTACATACATTTACATAATTTTTGGTATTAATCTTATTTCTTATTAATTTTTGTACTTTCTTTATGTATTTATTAACTTTTATATACTTCTTCAATTTGGTTTTACTGCAATTAATCCTTACTGTGTTTCCTGAAGTGGAAGAGTCGTCACCAGTCAAGTCTATTGTTGTAGATTACTGTAACATTCTTGAAGTATCACATTGCACAACCTCAGAGAACAGGCTTTGAGTCTGCGAGGCTTTAAGGTTATCTATATATGTTTTAAATTGTGTTATTTGCTCATTAGCCTCATTCAACAGAAGGAGCAGAGTAAGCTAATGTAAAGTTGTTGTTGGTTTTTTTTCTATTTACAAGTCTCAAATCAAATTGTCGTTAAACCAATTCGAAAAGAAACCCGCAAAGAATGTAATAACCCGAGTAATAGAATAAATCTTTAATTTATGAAAGGAATGATATGAAATAAGGATTACAATAATTTTTAAAACAATGTTCGTTACCTGTCATTTCTTGTTCCAACACCAAATTGTTGTTATAATATTTATTTACCAACTTTCTTAAATATTAAATACAAAGCGGCAGTAATTATTAGCTATAACATAAAATTGAGGTGGATATGGTGAATTTACAATATTCAAATTATTAAAATTTATCGGGACCAATTACTTTTACAACTTATAACCAGGGTTGCCATAGCAAAAAAAAATCAACAATCAATATATGTATTAGCTCCGTTTTGTTACAGCATGACCAGAATGCTTAATTTTCATAGAAGCTTATAAGACGCCACCTGAAAGCTCTAGAAACTATTTAAAAAATTGTTTATCTTATTTGATAAACGAATATTCTAAAGAAACTATTCAGGAAACTATTAAAAAAGTGAGAGAAGTAGTTGCAAGGTCTCTTTAATTTATGCTGTGAACTTAACTGAGCATCGGGAGGATAATGCAAAGTCATTATAGTCCCGCTGTATAAGAGTCACAGCAGGGATGTTCAAACTACCATGGAATCTGCCTGTTCAGCATTTTCCAAAAGCAGTAGGCCAAGGTATTGTGAGATGTGATGCATGCCATGTTGGTACTCAGTGGGACAACGCATCTGTAGCCTTCATTATTTGAAGGCGGTTACAGGTGTCCATGGGCTGCAGAATCCAATTAAAATCAGGTGGACTATAAGTTAGTTTTTAATTTTAATTTTATAAAAAACTGTTGTGACTAGGATCTAAAGAATGTTTCAATAGTTTGGAAACGTAAAAATAATGAAAGAGTAAAGAGTGAACAAGTAAATTTATGCTGCGGAAGTTAATGGCAGAGTCGGTATGTGAAGTCTTAGGTGGAAGTTTGTTGACCAAATTGACGATAATTTAAAGGACCAAATTAAGCGTACCCTTAACCGACAAGGACATATATGTTGATATATGAACGTAAAGGAGGCAATAGGGGTGTGTCAGGATTGTGGCATATGTAGTGTCTGCTTACACTTATGGATAGCAGTCATGTAAGTTTATTTATATGCCAAGGCAGCGTTGTATTGACCACTAGACAGCGAGCATATAAAGCGCATTTGAGAACCTTTTCTTTACGTGTGCGTGCTACACTATCGGGACCTAAGGAAATCGTCAAACTAAAAATTTTCAATAGGCTTAGCACGACATACTCGTAGTTCCCCGACTAAGTCGCGACTATGTTCGAGATGTTTACGTTCTATATTGATGTTTTTCAGCCTAATGGTTTAGGTCTGTGCGTTGATAATGTGCACATTATATATACAAAATACGCGTACATAGTATACGTATGCATTCATTACTTGGGGGACACTTATGTTGCTTAAAATAAAAGTGAAAATTATTAATAAACAAGTTTGTAGATCTTTTCATGAAATTGCAAATAATATTCTTATTATATTGAACAAATAAACCGAATAAGCAATTATGGAAACCGTTGGCTACTTGCAATAGAGTTCAACAATACTAACATTATAAAACAATTATTAAATAAATTTAAAAAAAATCAAGTTTATTCAAAAGTACTGGATTAGCATTCTCAAAATTTATAGATAAAAAGATTTTGAAAATAGAATCGTCGCTGTACCGTGTTAGCGATATTAGTAAGTATATATTTTTCAATAAACACATTGTTTAAGTACATTTACGCATTTTTATGCTATTTTCAGTAACACGTCTGAGGCTATACTTTATAGTGTGCGTTCTGTTACAAAATTGTAGCTAGAATGTGTTTTAACATGTAGGTACGTGACTCTACGGTGAAAATACTACTTTTTAATGATAACTTCTCTGCCCCTAGAATCGTTTTGTCCGTTTGCCCTGAACCCGAGGCATACCATTGGGACGTCATTTTGCTGTCTCATATCTAATTCGTGTTCCAATTTAGAATTTTAATGCAACAGTTATTAGACAGCTCCACTATGAAATTAATTGTATTTTTGAAATCTGCTTTTAGGAAAGCAGATTTCAAAAATATTTTTTTACTATTCGCATAGTTACTGCATGTCAGCAGCATTATCAAGAGTATAGACACAATACCCATCAGCCTGTCTGCTGGGCGTGGTAATAGATTTACTATAGAAAGCAGTAGTTTTTGTAGTTGCTGACGGTTGCAGAGAACCGCATAAGAAGGGGTATTTTCCAAGGTGATTATTTGAGTCCAATCTGGTTTTGCCTCTCTCTGGACCCTCTCAGTACCTTATAGGAGAGCTTCGGGACGGGATTTCAGCAATGGAAAGCGGGGATAAAAACAACCCACCTTTTCTATCTGAATGATCTCAAGTTATTCGCCTCTAGCCGTTCTCATCTTAGGGAATTGCTAAACATTACCTGTGATTTTAGCAATTCTATCGGAACGGAGCTTGGGACCGGATTAGTGTGTGGTCCTCCATATCGAAAAGGGTAGGATTGCTTATTCTAAAGGCATACATTTATGCCCATGTACATTAGGAACCTTTCCGTGGCTTAAACTACCGATATCTGGTATATCACAGAACAGTAGTGACGATGGGGTTATAATACCATCAGTTTGCGATGTGTTTTATGCACGCTTAATAGCCTTTGTCGGGTGTAAATAAGACACACGCATATAACCGTTGGGTCATGCCTGTCCTCATACCACCTACATGTACACCATTGGCATACTTAGGTAGTTTGTGCTGTGTGGCAGCGGCATAGAATACTGCCACTCCCTCTCATTCCGTGGATGTCGTACGAGCAGACAAAAGGAAATGCCATTAAAAAAAGAGGAGACCTTTAGGCTTCCGACGGATGGCGGCATAACCATCCCAGACATCGTCATACCAAAAATGTCTAGGCCTGTGACGAGCAGCAGCATTACAGGTGCGATGTGTCTGGCACTACGGTCGCCAACCCGCTTGCCTAGCGTAGCGATTAATGGCAAATCCTCCCATGAACAGCACCACAAAACACGGCCCCCAGTTCCCGGTCGCCCCATTATTCATGACCGTGGTGGCGGTCATGGCAACGGTGCGGCAGGGAGTGCAGAGAATGCCGAGAGAGGACAGGTTACCACCAAAAACTGGACTTGGCGACGTATAATAGACAGACTCTGCGGCAAATCAGAAACATTTACGAACTGGAAGCTGAGCTGGACAATATAAGATGGCATATTTAAGTGAAGTCCGAAGAGAGGGGGAGGACACACTTACACAGCAATCCGGCCATCTCTACTTTCGGGAGGGAGACGGCAAGCAACATATGGGCCGAAAGTCGAAGTTCTCAGATCAGACACTTCAGCTTATGAAAAGAAGGCGTCAGTTAATAATAGCAACGCCATCAGAACAGGTGACATTAATCAAGCTAATGAGGAAAGCTGTGAAGCGGGATCTGCGTCGCTCTAATGCGATTGTGATAAAAGCGGTAATAGAGTGAAACAAGGGATCCAAAGTCTTTGCTCAGGAGCTGTCAAATCGCAAGACTGCAGATGCATGTTGGCAAAGTCCCCACGTCAAAGCCTAAGGTTCTCTCTGAGATCAAAGACTATTAAGGCCGGTTATATGCCTCACATAAGCCACAATCTGATCCTAAATGCGATGATCCCAGAGCCACGCTGACCCACCACTATGCCGACGAGCTGCCATACATCTGCCTTGAGGAGATTGAGCTGGGCCTCGATCAACTTAAAAATGGAAAAGCTCTTGGAGAAGATGGAGTTACAACAGAGCTCTTAAAGGCTGGGAGTCAACCCTTGCTAAAAGAGCTCTGCCGAGTTTTTAACTGCATCTTACGAGATGAGAGAACTCCAAAGGCGTGGAGCAGAAGAGCAGAAGCATTACAGTCTTGTCTCACAAGAAAGGGACAAGACTATGCTGAAAAATTATGGACCCATCTCACTTCTGAGCCACGTATAAAAGTTGTTTTCGAGGGTCATCACAAATCGACTCGCGCGAAGACTCGACGAATTCCAGCCTGTGGAACAGGCTGGGTTTCGAGGAGGATTTGACATTATAGACCACATTTACACTATGCGGCAAATAATAGACATAGACATAGACATATGTTTTATTAGCATCAATACACACACAAAATATACATTTAGAAATAATAAGACATAAAAACATACAAGGTAGGTGAAAAACATAAATAAAAATAAAAATAAATTTCAGCAAGAGTGAGTGATGTGATGCCAAAAAGGATTCTGTCTCAGCATATGCTACTACAGGTGTTGCAGCAACGCTGATTTTCAGCGGATCCCTGATAAATATTGATTCCGTATTGCGCCCGCGACGATATCGGTGCTAACATAAATGAAAAATAATGAATCTACCATTCACTCAAAGTAAACACTTCCAAGTATATAAAAGTATTGTATATTATTTTAAAATTAAACACACACACACACACACACACACACACACACACACACATATATGTGTATATTAAATATAACTTAAAAATGCATATACGTAAACGTACATATACACACACACAAAACATATGTATAATATATTTTATTATACATTATATACACATTAACTATCCCTATAATATGTTTGCTAAATCGTATTTATGAAATAACCTGCAACTGTACGTGAAATAATGATGTGTATTTTTAATTTAGCTTTAAAACCGTTTACAGATTTAGTTTCCTGTATAGGTGATGGTAAATTGTTCCAACATTTAGTGGCCATGTATCTAAAGCTGCCACGAAATGCGGCTGTTCGATGATAAGGGGTTGCCACAGGTTGGGGTTGATACAGACCCTGCCTAGTTTAGAAGTCAGAAGTTGTAAAATAAATTTAGATGTTATATTTAGACATGTACGAATATGTTAATATGTAATTTATGTAAATTCATTTTTATGCAGTAATAAGTTATTATTATTATTTATTATTTATTTTATCGGCATAGGTACGTATTATATTATACTTGGCATTATAAGGGATTCCAAAAATAGTTTTAATAATCCGGTTATTTAAACAAATAGTCATAATAATTTTTTATTTTTAAAGTATTACTTTGTCCTTTCTTTACCAAATATAGTAGATATAGCAAGAAAATACACAACACAGTCGTAAATGGAAAAATATACATAGATATTATACAAACTACATGTCCCTACATATTAGGTTAAGCTTCTAAGTATGTAGAAGTTTACTGAATATTGTATTAACGAAGATATAGTGTTGAAAGTTATCATGTTATTTATATCTGACTAAATAAAGCTTTCTAACTTTATATTATCTACTTGTGTGTTTCAAAGATGTAACAGTCTAGAAGTAGGCTTAGTAACAAGAAACGTGAGAAAATTTAACAACTTTGAAATGGATGTTATAATTTTGACGTTAAAGGGATTCTATAAGTTTCTTAATTACTTCGTTAACTATTTATGAAGTTTCACTTAATTATTTGCGGTACTGGATTTAACGTTTTTTCTACTTGAATGATATTCTGGCTGATTTAAAGTAAATGAAGTAATCTAAAATGTATTTAAAAACAAGTTACATAAGATGCCGGATTTCAGCTCAATTGATTGTCATCAAGTGCTTCAAAATTGGGTAAGTACAAATTTTGAATCGGAAAGACATACCAATGAAAATAAAGTACAAGAAAGTAAATTTTGTTAGTGTAAAAATAACATATCATAAAAAAAAAAACTTGAAATGGTTAAACGATTACGAAATGCAATGTTCATAAGTTATTGTTTCTAAACAAACATCAAAAAAATAAGGACTTATTGTGAAATTTCTAATACAGAAGAAAATTTCTCTCTAGGTTCTGTGATGTTAATGCTGTTAGCCTATGCGGCTCTTACAGCTTCATAGAACTCAGAGCTCGTGGCCTTAAAAGCCGTAAGTTATATTAAAGGGGGGGGGGGGGGGGGTTGATTATTTATTTTAGTGCTACGTTGTGGATGCGACGTTGTACTAAATCGATAATTTCGAGGGAGTGGGAGAATATTGTCTTCAGTGATCACATTATCGTTACATCAACACCAAATACTCCTTGATGTCGCCGAAAGCCACAACATGATATAGGTGAGTTGTCTAACCGCCGTCCGAACAAGGGAGCGAAACCCGGCTCTGATGGTTAACTCGTATCGTTCGATGTTCTGGGCGGTGAGAACCTTCCAGGTCAGAAAAGTTCGCGAGTGGCGAGCGCGTGATTTACTATCTTGTTTTATTGGGCTTCCTTAAGGAATGGCTGCTTTGTTCAGCGTTGACTTGTGATAAGGTGTATTAACAATGATGGTAATCGTTAATTGTAATAACGAAAAATTAATATTTACTTTGTGATATAAATTTAGTTTAGCATCTATCCATCTATCTATCTTCTATAAGTAGTATTTTATAAAAGTTCCTAGAGCTAATCTTATTCATATTTTTATGAGAATTTTGATTGCATTATACTCTTTATTGATATATAAGTCAAATATTTTTATTTTTATTTTTGTCTGTCTGTCTGTCATTTTGAATCGTCAAATAAATTATTTATTAAAAAGTAAAGTAACGGTCTATTTCTGTATGCCCGATTGCTGTACACAGTGTCGATCGCGCTAATTTATTTCTGGTTGACAGACTCATTTTTACCAGAGTGCACATGGTAAATAAATTTTGAAAGGGCTATTAACGATTTCGTTGGTATTTTACGGTCACGTATCCCCGTGGCTACGTCTCTCCTTCGATGTTAAAAAATACTAATATCGAAAGAGAGCTAGCACCTCTATCTAAATTTTGTGTTTGTGTTCTAAATAGTGCTATGTTCAGCAATGGAATTCTGATAGGTTATCATGATGCAAATTTTTTGCCTGTTGCATACAATTAAACTGAAGTAATAAATGACTTGCATGGTCTAAACAACTTCTAACATTCTTGATCAACAAGTTTCGTTTCAAAACTTTTCTTGTTGTAAACAGTTCATAGCTCTTGTATGTACAAGAAAATGACATCATGTAAATGACTTTTAATGAATTAATTTCTTTCCGAACGTTACCTATTTATAGAAAATTGCTACGATCATTGAGTTATAATGTACTACGTACTAGAGGAGATGATTCAACTCGATTGTTTGTAACACGCGTTAGAGCGCGCGCTTTCAATCTCACTTAGTCTGTGTCTAGCGGTTGCTGCAACGTGAGAAGTTGGAGTGAAGAATTATTTTTAAATTAATATGCCTTAGTGTGCATTGAGATACTTTACATTTATCAAACAATTCGAGAAATCAAGTAAAAGTCAAGGAGTGACTTTTCACCACTAAGTTCAACATATTGTTACGAGCTTGGGGTTCGAGACAATTAAAAACTGCCGATTGAATTACCAAAATTGACACTTTAATTACACAACACTAATTACAATCTAAAATCACACTAATAATAAAACACAGTTCGCCGTTATTTCGCTACGAAGTATTCTCTTGTATCGCCAATTCAATACTGCCCCGGTCGTGGTCTATACCGGCCTTATATAGGGCCTCAAATAGTTTCCAGAACCTTCTACTGTAGCGACATCTAGAATGTTCGAGTACATATCGGTCCCGAAATTTCTGGAAGGATCTCGACTCTCCTAGTTCTGCTACTCGACACTAGAGGGCGCTAGTGTAACTAGTGTTGCCATGTACAAGATATTAATAGTGGCGCGCAACACTGCCCCCTCCTAAGACATGCTCGTCCCGAGCATTATTGGCCCCATAATAACGCGCCAGTCGATCCACATGGACAATCTTAGGAGTACCTCTGGCACCTTTCTGTATCCGGTAGGTTACATCATTGATCCTTGTCACAATCCGGTACGGTCCGTCCCATTTAGCTTGAAGCTTAGGAGATTTCCCTTTGCTGCGAACTGGATTGTGTAACCACACTAGTGAACCTTAATCAAAGCCCTTGTTGTTCATTTTGCGGTCATACCGTGTTTTCATCTTCTCAGACGTTTGCTGGCCCGTCTGTCTGACGTGCTCATAAATGTCATTCATTTTGTTCCGCAAGTCATTTGCATAATCGGTTATACTGCGTGGGGCATCAGGTGGTATTCCGGTGATCAGGTCTGCAGGCAGCCGCAATTCTCTCCCAAAGTTTGCGAAAGCTGGTGTCACTGATGTACTTTCGTGAACAGCGCTTCGATATGACAACAAAAACGGTTGTATGTGCCTGTCCCAGTCTCGTTGCCGTTTTTCCACAACTTTTGCTAGGTACCTCTCCAATGTCTGATTAAATCTTTCTACCATTCCATCAGATTGTGGGTGGTAAGAAGTTGTTCGTGTTTTCTGAGTACCCATAACTCGGCAAGTTTCCTGGAATATTTGAGACTCAAAATTCCTTCCTTGATCGCTGTGAATCTCTAAAGGTACTCCAAAACGACAGAAGACTTCATGAACTAGTTTATCTGCAACTGTTGAAGCTTCTTGATTTGGAATGGCGAAGACTTCTGGCCACTTAGTGAAGTAATCCATCACTACCATGAAATACTTGTTACCACTTTCAGTTTCTGGAAACGGCCCCGCAACGTCAATGGCTATCCTCTCCCATGGTGCACCAACATTGTACAATTTCAATGCGCCTCTACTACGAATTTGAGGTCCCTTTACAGCCGCACAACTTGTACATTTGCGGCACCAGTCCTCGACGTCGTCACGACAGTGGACCCAGTAAAACCGTTCTCGGATCTTCAGGAGAGTTCGCTTAACTCCCAGGTGGCCTCCTGAACAACCACTATGGTACAGCTGTAGGACATCCGGTACTTTAGCCTTAGGGACAACCATTTGCAAATGACACCTGTCTCCCCGACCATTTTCCCATTTACGGCACAGGACTCCATCCTGAATCAGCAAGCTGTCCCATTGGGCCCAATAGCTTTTCGTGGTCGAACTCATTGCTGAGACGTCGCTCCACTTGGGCTTAGGAGCACTGGCCTTCATCCATTCCAGAATCGGCTTAATGTCCGAATCTTCCTGCTGTGCATGTTGTAGGCTGTCCTTCCATTCATTGCTGAGCTGGTCTGTCCTGAATATCCTCGCAGATACCACTTCTTTACCCTCTTGTCTAGTACAATGCTTGCAATCTTCAGGGCAAGGTCTTCTTGATAATGCATCTGCATTGCCATGAGATTTCCCGCTGCGATGTTCGATCACAAAGTCGTATTCCTGTAGTAGTTCAATCCATCTCGCAACTTGTCCTTCAGGATTTTTGAACTGCAATAGCCATTTCAGTGCAGCATGGTCAGTTCGTAAGTAGAATTTCCGCCCCAGGAGATATTTGCTAAAATGCTGCAAGGACTTTACCACAGCAAGCAATTCCCGTCTTGTGACACAATAGTTCCTTTCCGGCTTTGACAACGACTTGCTGAAGTACGCTATCACAATCTCTTGATCACCATTCCGTTGAGACAACACACCGCCAAGTCCTATATCACTTGCGTCTGTGTCAACTATGAATTCCTTGCCCGCATCAGGGTACCCCAAAATAGGTGCTTTGCACAGACGGTTCTTGAGCTCCTGGAATGCAATATCGCAACTTTCATCCCAGCAGAAATGTCGCTTCTCCTCGGTTAGCTTGTGCAGAGGTTTGGCTATATCTGCAAAGTTCTTCACAAATCGCCGATAATAAGAGCACAAACCCAAAAATGCTCTAACCTGTGTCTTGTCTTTTGGGACCGGCCACTCTTTGACAGCAGCAATTTTCTCTGGATCCGTGCGGATACCTTCTTCCGACACTACATACCCCAAAAAACTAACTTGCCGTTTGAATAGTGAGCACTTCTTTGGACTCAACTTGAGGTTGGCACTCTGGATCTTCATGAGCACGCGTTCCAGGTTTTGAAGGTGTTCCTCAAACGTACGGCCTACGATGATGATGTCATCCAAATAGACCAGACAAGCATCTCCAATTAGCCCGGTAAGTACAAGCTCCATCAACCTTTCAAACGTTGCTGGAGCATTGCACAATCCAAACGGCATGACTTTGAATTGCCACAGACCCTTTCCTGTGGAGAATTCAGTTTTCTCCTTGTCCTTAGGGTCAATTTCAACCTGCCAGTAGCCACTTTTCAGATCTAGCGTACTAAACCACTTTACGCCTGTAAGCATGTCCAGCGTGTCATCAATTCTTGGCAAGGGATAGCTGTCCTTCTTTGTAACGTCGTTCAGGCGGCGGTAGTCAACACAAAACCGCATGCTGCCGTCCTTCTTCTTTACCAGCACCACAGGTGAACACCATGGACTAGATGAAGGTTCAATAACACCATCCTTCACCATTCCCTCAATCATGGTTTCCACTTCCTTTTCACGTGCTACAGGCAATCTTCTTGGCCGCTGACGAATAGGCAATTCTTGTCCTGTGTTTATTTTGTGTTGAACTAAGCCAGTCTTTCCTATGTCAGCTTCGTTTGACGAGAAAACATTGGCGTACTTGAGTAACAACTTCTTCGCCTTGACCATTTCATTCGGGGAAAGAACGCTGCGACAGTCTTTTAAAAGTGTGGTCACTATCGTTTGTCCATCCTTGCTGGGGGTCTCGGTCGATAGATATTCGCATCGACGCAACCAATCCACTTCCTCACTAGTACCAACCAATGTGCCTTTTTCTATAATCTGTTCCTGATCACAAAGGTTCAACACACGTACTCCTGAGATGTCGGTGGTTCTGACCAAGGTTCGAGCCACTTTCCATGGAAGGTCATTGTCTACCCTTTCCACGAGTACACAACGATGGGCTTGCCCAGGACTCCGAGGAAGACTAACCGGCACAATCGTTTCCGATCTCGGCGGAAGAACAATCTTCTTAAGGCTGTACACATTCCCTGGTAACGCCCCTTCCACGAAAAGTTCTTCTTGTCCACATTTCAAAACACCTTGCTTAACGTCGATCTCACAACAATTCTTCCTCATAAAGTCTAGGCCCAGGATGCAGTCGTCCATTATATCAGCCACGATGACATTATGCAGGTAGATCATGTTGCCTAGCTTCAACTCCATCTCCTTCTCTCCACGGACGGGTATGCGCTGACCGGTGGCTGTCACCAAATTAATGCGTTCTCGGTTGTATGCGGAGTCCCCAAGGAACCGACTTATAAGTTGGGAACTGACAACCGTGCGAGAGGCTCCAGTGTCTATGGTCAGTTTACACGGCGTTCCGTTGACTTCGCCCTTGATGATTAGGCTGTTCCCATCATGGGTTTGTGAGATCGAAATCCTTGGGGCTCTTTTAACATCAGCCAGCACCCGCCCCGCAGTCCTGGCTTTTACTCGTTTCCCTGCTGCTGCTGGGCGGTGCTATTATCCGCACTACCCTTTCGAGATCGATCACCTTCCCTTTCTACAGTTCGTTTAGGGCAGCTGGATCGAAGATGGCCCCTTTCCCCACAGCCGTAGCACCTAGGGTTGTAGCCCTTATTGCGGTCCTGAACTGTAGCTGCTGCAACCTCCCTGACGCGGTGGGAACGATGATCCTGCCGCACGGCTTCCACCTCTAGTGCATGGGTCAGGGCGTCCTTAAGCGTCTCGTGGTGCCCGAGCCTCACAGCAGCTCGGACTTCAAGGTCGCGGATGCCGTCGATGAAAGTCTGCACCAGGTTCCCTACAATGAGCACAGGTACAGACTGGTACGCTTTTCGAACCAGCTTCTCCACCTCAAGGGCCCACTGCTGCAGGTTTTCGTTACTGCGTTGCACGCGATCTTTGAGCTGCGCACGAAAGACGTGTTCCAGGTGAGCATCGCCATATCTCGCCTCCAATGCCTCAAGGAGCTGCTCGTAAGTCACTTCCTTACCGAGCGCTTCCAAAACAGTTAAGGCCTGGTCGCGTAGGCCTAGGGTGAGAGCAGTCATGGCCTGACTTTTATTCCAGCCGTTCGCTTTCATGACAGCCTCGAACTGGATTTTGTAGGCCGACCAGGAAGAACTCCCGTCGAACGGCGGCACTTTGAATCCACGTAGCGAAGGTGTTGTAGCTACCACGGGAGCTGTGATTCCATCCCCAAGTTTGAGGTCGTCCAGCGTTTTCTTCACATCAGCCATCACGTTGTCAACCCGATTGTTCACTTGGTCGATTCGGGTTTCAGCTTCCGACAGGCGGTTGTCATGTTGAGCAACCCTATCCTTCACCTCCTTTATCTCTTTCCCGAAGGTAGCGTGAAGGTCCTTCCTGAGCAGCATCTGTTCTTCCATACCGCGCTGCAGCTGCTCTTCCAGCCGACGGGTCTGTTCCTCCTGTCGGCGGGCCTGTTCCTCCTGTCGGCGGGCCTGTTCCTCCTGTCGGCGAGCCTGATCCTGCAGCATCATCATTAGAGCACCAAAGTCAGGTGCTGCAGATGCAGGAGCTGCTGACGCGCCAGCCTCCGTGCTTAGCAACTGGCCCTCCGACGTTTGCGGCGTTGCATTACCAAATCGTCTCTGGTCCGTCTCCTGTTGGCGTTGACTTCGGGTACGGATACCCTCCGTGTCGTCTTTAGGTAAAATCGGCATATTTGATCCCACTTCTGACACCAATTGTTACGAGCTTGGGGTTCGAGACAATTAAAAACTGCCGATTGAATTACCAAAATTGACACTTTAATTACACAACACTAATTACAATCTAAAATCACACTAATAATAAAACACAGTTCGCCGTTATTTCGCTACGAAGTATTCTCTTGTATCGCCAATTCAATACTGCCCCGGTCGTGGTCTATACCGGCCTTATATAGGGCCTCAAATAGTTTCCAGAACCTTCTACTGTAGCGACATCTAGAATGTTCGAGTACATATCGGTCCCGAAATTTCTGGAAGGATCTCGACTCTCCTAGTTCTGCTACTCGACACTAGAGGGCGCTAGTGTAACTAGTGTTGCCATGTACAAGATATTAATAGTGGCGCGCAACAATATTATTATCTTTAAAACACGGTTAATTTAATTATATTTTATCAACTGCAACGTATACGTGAATTTCAAAGAGTAAAACATTTTTATGCGCAGAAATAACACTATCGACGTATAATATTAAGTAATTATGGACCGTAAATATGAATATATAATCACGGTAGGAAATGTTAATGCATTAATTAATAGTTTTTATTATTATTTGGATTTAAAGGTTTCCTGGATCAAAAAAAAAAAACAAAGAGAATCATGGAGCAAATTTGTTGAGAAGAATCACAGCGAAGAAACGTGGTTACCATCAGATTATTCACGCATATGTTCCGTACATTTCAAAGAAAACCACAAATACATAACAAAAACAGAAAGAGTATACTTAAAGAAATCTGCAGTACCATGCGATAACATAATTATATTATTATATAACATTGCTGGGACTTTTGTTTTATTTTGTGATTAGATGACGAACAAAATTTTGTAATATGTAAATTCAGTATAATTACGGGACTTAAGAGAGGCAGTACCCTCGGCGCACGAGACATACTAGTATATGGCGGGGTTTTAATACTGTAACATTAGAATTTTTACAGGCTTCCCAAATAACTAGTATCTTTTCTTCAGCCATCAAAATGTGGTGAACAAGAAGTATCAGAACCGTTGTCTGAATCAGTAAGCAGTTCAAATTCAATTTTTGATAGTCCGACAAAAATTGTACTCAAAAATAAATTAGACAAGGAATCTGCAGCTAGAAAGAAATTACAGAGAAATTTAAGAAAATACAAAGACGTAATAATTGTTTAAAGAAAAATGTGATTTACATATTCTACATATTTACCTTTTAAAATATTAAATAAAATATCATTAAAATTTAATATTAGAACTAATGAATCGAATATCAAAATTAGAATATATGCAAAATTAATATAACAATAAAAGAATGGTACTCGATATAATTAACAATACAATATAAATAAATAATTATTACATACTGATGATTCTACCTACGTATACCTAATCTACGATGATAAAAAACTGACCGCGCAGGCGCAACGCACTTATATCAACTGCGCATGCGCGACTCTACTATCTCCTGCATAATAACTGGCTTTACGACTTTTGGATCTAGCCCTTCTGAGCCTGAAGTTACAATATATTATAATAATTATCCTTCATAGTATACTGCTTCACAATATATTGATGCGTCACATTGTGCAGCCCTTGGGAGTTTTTGACGGCAACTTGAGCCAGCAGACAGCTGACGGTTGGCAATGGTATCTCAAGGCGCCTAAGCAGACATACACCTTATTTTGAGAATCACATCACCATCAGAGCACTTCTTTCACAGTTTCCACTAATAGTTCACATGCGCAGACACTTAATACACAAAATCGCACCACTTTAATGTATCAAAGTCCACTTCAAACCATTATTTAAACAATAATACAGGAGCAGCAAACCGCCGCCGATCAAGTTCCCGCCAATACTCCTCTCTACTATCTCCCGCGCATGCGCGGAGACATAGAATAGCACACATTTTTCTTTGGAATAGCTTCTCTAGTACGTAGTACATTATAACTCAATGGCTACTATGTTGTACTTTACTAATGTATACGTATATTTACATTAATACGTGAAGGGAAAACTTTGTGAGTTGATTGATGTCATTGTGAGATTTGGCATAGTTAAAGTTTAAAAAAAGTTAAGGCACTGAATGATAATATTTTCATTTAAGATGTGTCACAATTTCATTACATAAATAAAATAAAACATTCAATGCTTACGATCTTACTGTCAATGTTAAATATAATCATAGATCACTATTACTCTCTACCGAGAGCATATAATAGCAGATGTTGAACACATAATATTTTGCGCTCAAGCAGGTGCACACAGTCACATAGTGAAAACGAAAATGGTCGCCATAGATAATATTTTTTTTTGGAGTTTATGGCCTGGTATCTAGACCTTTAGGCCGTCTTAAGTATTTTTATTCGGTTTATTGTAATTTCCCCACTCCTTCATAGTATACTGCTTCACAATATGTTGATGCGTCACATTGTGCAGTTCTTGGGAGATTTTGGCGGCAACTTGATCCAGCAGACAGCTGATAGTTGGCGATGGTATCTAAAGGTGCCTATGCAAACAAACAGCTTATCTTGAGAATCCATCACCATCAGAGCACTTGTTTCACTGTTTCCACTAATAGTTCACATGCGTAGACACTTAATACACAAAATCGCAACACTTTTACATATCAAAGTCCACTTCAAACCATTATTTAAACAATAATACAGGAGCAGCAAACCGCCGCCGGTCAATTTCCCGCCAAAACTCCGCCATAGATAATACGTGTGGTTGAAAGCATAGATAATAATACGAGATCCTTAGAGTTGAAAGTGAAAAAATTTTAGAATTATTACCAATGAGTTTGACTACTAGGCGACCACTTATTATTAATGTGCACATATTATTTGGTAAAGTGATACTTAAAAGTACACAAAAACCATATTTTCAAAAGTTATCTTTCATTTCCTTTAAAATAAAGTTTATGAAATTTCATTTGTTTTATTATGCTATCATAGACACAGTAAATGATCATTTTATCTTAAAAGACGGCGTTAGATAATCCATTATTCCATTTGGTTCCGTTCCGTCCGTTGGTTGACGGTAAGAGAAGACTCTAAGAAACGAAACAGGAGATCCTGTTAAAAGATCTGCAATTTCCCTGGTTTGCAGTTGTTCATGGGTGGCGCTAGTCACTTATTATCAAGTAAGCTGCATGGTCGTTTGCCCTCTTTCATATAAAAAAAGATAGGTAACAGCAGATTCCTGCTGTTAACAGCTCAAAACAATGAAAAATTTTGCTTCATCTGCCTGGTGTGGCAACTATGGTATACATCCCTCCTATAAGGTCTATATTAAGCAGTGAACTTTTGAAGGCTGCAATGAAAGAATTATGTTAAAGTATAAAGTAATATTTATTATATAATTTATCGATTTACCAACGTTATATTTCATTTATTTAGCCTTAGATCGAGTTTTAATGTTAAAGTAGTACATAAGCAAGCTATGATTATGTAAACTCTATGGTAGTGATATTTAAGGAAATGTTCTTTTATATAATTGGGTGACAAACGAGCACGCAGTCCAACTGATGGTAAGTGGATGCTGTGCCCATTGACATCTACATTTATCCTTTTTTTATAGGATTAGGGTGACAAACGAGCACACCGTCTACCTGATGGTAAGTGGTTTCTTTGGCCCATAGACATCTACATCTATTCTCGATTACGAATCAAAATGCAGATGCGTTGCCACCCGTCAGGACTAAGATGGAATACCTCGTTTCCAGTAAAAGGGTGTCCAGTTCTCTACACTCATCATAGGAAACACAGCAGCGTTAAGCTGATATTTTACGCTGCTATCCTGTGAGAGCGTGGTCCTGCCCCGGTTGAATCGACTCAATCGTGCTACAACTACACAAGTAATATGGCTGCAGCATGGCTCTACCACGTAAAGATCCTCAATTAAGATTAAAAATGTAGATGCGCTATCACCCCTGAGGACTTAGATGAAATACCTCGTTTCCAGTAAAAAGGGTCTCCGTTCTCTAAACTCGCCATACGAAACACAGCTGCATTAAGCTGTCATTAAATATCACTGTCCTCTGGCAATTTTTCGCTAGAAATCATTTTATTCTTAAAAGTATGTGATTGATGCAGAAATTTCTACCGGTTGTGATAGAGATGGACGGAGTTTATAGAAAATGCGAGGAAAGTCTTACGGCTTCCAATAGATGTAAATATTGTTATTACGTCAGACGTAAAATATCTAGAACGGTCACGGTCAACATGTGCAGCGTTAATCCTCCTGTCGAGCGTGACGTTTAAGGTAAGTCCTCATTACAGCGAGAGAGGCCCTTAGGGTCCTATCGAAGCAGTAGAACACTTTTAGGGGCTGATAAAACAGAAGAAGAAGATGGTCATAATTTAAAAGCTTGATTTAAAAATTCAAAATACATATCTTTAAAAAAAAACTATTAATGCTATTAAACATTACTACTATTACCTTTAACCACTTCTGGTAAGCTTAAAATGCTTGTGTTAGAAGTTGTTCACGACAGTAGTCGAATGGTGAATTTGAACCCACGACCTTTCGAGTTCGCGTTCCGCGCCCTGCCATTAAGCTACTGACGCTTCTAAATCTATGATGTTCCTTCTGTAATTTAGTCACATTACTAGTAAAATCTTCTCATTCCCTCCTTACGAGTATCATGAATGGTTGCAATCCATTAAGCTCTACATATTGTACATTGAAGTAATTGCTGTATCTTAAAGTGCGATATGTCTGGTGTAGTACCACAGACATCTCGCACTTTCATACTCATCATTCTCATTCATACCCTCATTCTCTTGCTTTGCCCAGCACTTTTACACTACTTTTGAAGAAGTGTAATAATTAACCCCTTCCTTAGTTCATTTTTCATATTTCTTGTGCATATCGACTTAACTATGTTTATCTGCGTATTATTGTCCAGTACCCTTGGTGTCATATCTTGGTTTTTACGATGAAATCGCATATCAAATCATTATCGATCTTATTACAAAATTCTATAATTACTAAAGTAGTCCCGGACAAATATGCGGACAGAACGTATAGTATGGAATTTGATATAAAATGTCCGATTTCACTGCCTGTGACGGCTTAGGTATTTCTTTCGCGAGGAGGAATCTTCTTTAACCATAGTTTAAAAGCCAAGACTATCAATAAGCCACGTTTTGTAATAAGATGGTATAAGTATAAACATACCTATTTTAATACTACTTGAATTGGGGCGGTAGGGTGGTGTAGTTTTTACAATTAAAATTAGGATAAAGCTTCAAGCCAAGTAAATTACCAATTTTTTTGGTTTTAAACAAATTGAACGAAAGATTCTATGCAAATGAAATCGTGGGCACTACGTGTACATAATATATTAGAGACTAGCTGTTCCCCGCGACTTCACCCGCGTGTAAACCTAATTCTATTTTTTTTTTCTAAAATAAAAGTAACCTAAGTTACTCCTGCCAGTGAAAGTATCGTCAAAATTGCTAAAGCCGTTTCGGAGATTAGCCGGAACAAACAGAAATACAGACAAACAGACAGACAAAAATTAAAAAAATTGTGTTTTTGTATAAGTACCGTATATACTTTCATATAAATTTAGTAAAAAGCTGTTATTTTGACATTACAAACAGACACTTCAATTTTATTTATTTGTATAGATTTACACATGGATTTGAATTATATCATGTATAGATTTATATGATATGGATATGCAATATAAGATATTTTTTTAGATTTTTGCATATTTTTTATTCATTTTCACATTACATTTTCATAGAAGTGGTAAAAAAGTATTCAATGTAAAACAAAATAATTTTTTAGTAAGTGCATAACTACTTAGAAAGCCACATGTTTCTTGTCAATCTTGAAGACTTACATAATTCCTATTATTTGACTGTCTAATTGGTCTAGTGGTCGTAAACGCGTCTGCTAATCATGAGATCTTGGCCGAGGATCCCGGGTCGAGCAAAACCATAACAAGAAATTCTCAGTAGAAACTCGGAGTCAGGAGGTTGGTGGTGTTTCACCCGCGTGGCATGGAAAGCAAGTAAACTGCTCCCCAGTAACAGCTCCTTCCACTTGAAGCATCCAGCGCAGAGCGGCTCGAATCGTCGACTACCGAATCCTTTCCGATCGGCTCGATTCACTGGCGCTGCGAAGAGTTGTTGCATCTCTTTGCGTATTTTATCACATCTACCACGGGGACTTCTCTGAGGAATTGTTCGGAATAATTCCAGCTGCTTAATTTCACCATCGCACATCGCGACAAAACTCGCGATACCATCCATATCATCTGGATGGTTGGCGGTCCAGCACTGTGCGATTATATGTTTTCTTCCTCGCACAACTTCCTAGTGGAATCGATTACCATCAGCGATTTTTCCGGACTGATACGACTCAGGGATCTTCATGAAAAGAGCCTGCTCCTTTTTAAAAGGCCTGCAACAGAACTGCAATTCCCCTAGTGCTACAGTTGTTCATGGGCGGCGGTAATCACTTACCATCAGGTGAGTCGCATGCTTGTTTGCCCCCTCTTTTATAAATAAAAAGCCGTAGGTCCTGCGCCTTATCTCTCTCCGCTCGTGTCAAATTAACGTCCTATCGGACAATGAGAGTGAGAAAATAGAGAGTGCACCTGTGCTTGCGCATACACTTGGGCACTAGGCTGCGCAGACGGCTAGACTCCGCTGAGACTGGTCGCCATGACCGTATTTCGGTCTGAAGGACATTATTTTTATTAAATTGCAGGCTCACAGCTGGTAATTATACTGCACAAGATATGTGCAATGCTGTTTGGTAATAGGGATTAAGAAATAAGGAAGTACAGATGTATCTATGCCTAAGATTGTAAATAATGCTTGGTTTTAACAAAAAAACATTGTTCAAGTCAAATAGCTTTGCTAATATTTTTATAAAGTTGACGGCTCCGTGGCGTAGGGGCTTAGCAATAGGTTGCTTGCGCTGGGGGGCGCGGGTTCGAATCCCGCACGGAAGAAGTATTTTGTATGGCCTACAAATAATTGTTCCGGGTCTGGATGTTTGTCCTTGTGCAATTTGTGTTTGTAAACTGCCTCCACGATACAGGAGAAAATCCTAGTGTGGGGGTAACGTTAAAAAAAAGAATAAGCTGAAACAATTATCCAACTTCATGATAATAAAGGTATTGTGTTACCATTACAGCCTAATAAAGTCCGCTGCTGAACATAGGCCTCCCGCAAAGATTGCCTCATAGGGGTAATATTTGCCACAGTTGCCACGATTGGGTCGGTTTTAAACCACAATTTATTTTATTTTTAGACGTTATTAGGAAGACGCTGCTGCCCATTTCTTGATTTTTTTTCCTTTGTCGCCTCTTACGACAACCACGGGATAATATAGGGTAGTGGATATTCTTACACCGCCCCTACACGCTACAAAGGTATTGTATAATGATTTCTTATTATTACGTGAGGACTATATTGATTAAACAGAATAAGGGATTTTAGCGCGTTTGTTTTTAACTTAGAATTTATAATTTACAACGTTTCGAGTGCCGCTCCCGTGCTAACGGAGTGATTGAAATTGTATGAAATCTTACATTTCATTAATTAATTAATGTTACAATAGTGGACTTATGAGTGTCAACAAACTTGTTACCTTTACCTAGGCATGTAACTCGTCTGTCACTAATTGATTGTTTTAGGACTCCGGTCGTTTTAAATTTTGCTTTTAGGTGGAATATACCTTCGTTAACATTTTGAGCAACAAAAATGGCAAAACGGAATGTAAAAAAACGAATTTTACAGAAAAATAGTCATTATTGTTTAGACACTAGAGTAGAGAATAAATGAGAAGGTGCAATTTTACTCAAGCGCCCTTTGTTTGAGCATGCACTTTCATTCCCAAGTTATTTAATGTTTTATTTTCCAGCTTCCTACGTAGCTTTTTTAAATCTGTACAAATTTATTACTTTAACTGTAATTTCTTTAAAGTATCGTGTTGCTTTATGTTCTGACACTAATAAAAATGTATAAAAATGCAGCTTAAAAATAAGGGAAAATTAAAATATTAGTTATTAAATCATGATACTGTTAATATGTATATATTAACAGCGTCATTATTTCATTACTTAGTTCTTTCATTGTTTTCTTGTATTTTTCGTTTCAGAAAATTTATTTCAATTTTATCGGCGATTTTAAAAACAATATTAGGTGTAACTATTCCCAGTAGATACATGAGTATGTTAATAACGTAGGAAAATAATGATTTATTTATCTCTTTACAGAATAATTGTGATCAATGAGCTGGCAGTTCACCTGATGGGAAGCGGACGTTCTGCCTGCATACAACTTTAAAAAAAGTAGGCCACAGATATTTTGTCAGCCAGAATAAAGATGAAATACCCTACAAAATTGTACCTATAAACTTGCATGTTTTGCATTCTCTATTTATTACTCTGTTTTGGTTATGTAAAATATAAATATTTGAATATATCAGACAGGTGATGGGACTCTTTCCTTGATTTACAGTTGCAAAGCTGCAAACGCTTACACTGTATTTTGCCTTCATCGAGAATGTACTAAATTATAAGCTCTAGAAGAATAAGCAGTTTAATTATATGTAAAATACAAAGAAAATACTGTATTAAAATAGAATGTTTAATACTATATATATATTTGTTTAATTTTGTGCCGCCTAGTGGTTGAAATTTGACCGTAATTCATTACATTTTTCATTTGTATATTAAAAAAAAACCTGCATTTTACTTTCAACTGCACATTGTAACTTGCACATATTTACGCTGAGACATTGGTGATTATACACTCCTTAATATGAACGTCAACAAACGACATAATTTGTCCAAGCGACAATTATGTGTTTGACATTAGCAGTATGAACTTAAACAATGTATGTTTAATATAATTTAATTTAATGGATTTGTAATATTGGACATAAGTTTCAGCTTTCGGCGCTCCTCCTTAACCATATAAGCTTTAATTATGCCAAATCTCACACTTTTCCGCGCGCCATATACTTAAAACCAGTCAAGTGAGTGTTTGGCCACGTACAAATTGGCTACTATAGTTGCCAGTCACAATATGTGAACTTAAAAGGAGCCTTCTTGATACGAAGAGCAAATTAAGTGAGGTCGAAGTTTGATTGCTATAACTACCAAGAAGTGTCCAAATAGAACAATGGTAACTGAAGAAATTATTTTTCAAGGATACATATGGGGAGTGTTATTCAAAAAAGATTAAAAACATTTTTCGATTTTGAAAATAATACCACCTACATCAAATGATTTACATGCCAAGTCCGTACAAAAATAGACTTAGTTTCCTTATCTATCTATTGTTTCCGGCAGGGCAACTATAAGATAACATGACTTTAATGTACTTTCCCATAAACCACCACTGCCCTAAACTATACTGAGGGTCTCCTGCGTAAACCAAGAAGACTACCACGAATGAAACTGTAGGCCTAAATTAACTACTAACTAAAAAATAAGCGAATATGGTATTTCAGCATCGCTCTCTTGGCGATCGATCCCCTCTGTTTACCCCGCAAAGAAAAACGTAAAGCTATAGTATTAATGCGCAAGTCCTTTTTTAAAAAGAATATTTATTTTTTACAGTTTAAAATGTTAATGCGGCCAGTTTAAGGTCATTGTAAGAGAATTGTAATGAATTTTTTACTAATCCAAGTGCATTTTGTAAGTTAGTCGACTCTTACCCCTTAAATTGTTAAGCCAACTTAGCGGTGATAGTTTTCCTTATAACTTCATTATATATACTAATATCGTGCATACTTTTCACATTTCCAAAAACAGCGGTTTATTTATTAGGAGGGGGGGGGGGAGTACATGACTCTCAGAAAAAAAAAACCATTTAAATTTAAATATTTCGCAAATGAACCTATGAATTAAAAAAAAATATTGTTCCATACCCCCAATAATTTTCAAAGACCTCTTTCCATCCCCATACGATTGTATAGACGGGTATCAAAATAAAAATGTTTTTCAAGATTTTATTTCACAACTTTTTGGACGTGTTTAATATACCTTTGCCAAATTACAGCCTAGGGTCTCTGAGTAAAATCGTCGACGGACGGACGGACGGATATGGCGAAACTATAAGGATTTATTTTTATTTAACTACGGAACCCTAAAAAGGGATATCCTTTCACATTTTTAGTTTTAAATATATACGTATAATATGTACATAATATAATATGTCTATTTTACAATTAACTCCGATTTTTATAATGAAATCCTAATTGAAATCTTAGTTATAGGAGAGATTTTAAATAATTTAATTCCTTCCTCTAGTTAGAACTGCGGGGGCGGCTTACGTAGCTCTGTAGAGATTTATTGCCTCAATTATACTTGCTCTTACAAACTTACACCTGAAACCTGCCGTCTATTGTTCACAAATGAACGCCATTCAACTAACATACAGACTACGAATATGAATCTATTCACGGAGTACAATATCCAGTATACACTACTGATCAATTCTTATTTGAGAAATTTTTAATAGCTGTTTACCAATTTTAACCAATTATTCAAATCATATAGTCAATTTCAAGTTCAATATAGGTCAATGATTTTAACTCATTGATTTTTTACTTTTTTGCACACTTCACAACGCGCGAGCGTGTGGGAGTGCTCTACTCTCAACATGCCGCTGTGACGATTTTGTAATACGAAATTGTTAGATGTCTCAATTTAGACACTAAATCAATAAAAAAGGGATGTTTTCAAAACTAGATATATTAAATATTATAAAGTTAGCGTATATTTTTTTCATTTATTTAGTTGTGTTAAAAAATGTATTGACTCATAGACGCATAGCAGATATTTATTTTTTTCATCAAAATTAAATGAAATTTGATGAAAAAAAAAAAAATAAAAACACTCGTGAGGCGTGCTCTTTTGGATTTTCCAAACTATAATTATCTTAATGCTTTTTTATAGATCAAGGATAACAAACGAACACACAGTCCACCTGATGGTAAGTGGATACTGTGGCCCTTAGACATCTACATCTGTTAAGAACTAATATACAGATACGCTGTCACCCCTTGGGACTAAGCTGGAATGCCTCATTTCTAGTTAAAAGAGTTCTCTACACTCACCATAGGAAACACAACAGCAATAAGCTGCTATTTTACGCTGGTGAATGGTGAGAGCGTGGTACTTCCCCTGTCAGTTCGACCCATTCGTACCATAATCAACATGTAGCTGTAGCACGGCTCTACCACGCAAACGTTAAACTTTACTTTTGTTCAATCATAATGCTGAAAATTGCAAAAATGCATTTTTATAGTTTTAATCTTAATGTTTGAAAATTGAACTCTAAAAGGTTAATTGCTTTTATATCTTATTTGGATTATAAATGATTTAGTTTAAGAGCCAGTGAGCGGCAGACTTACGGTATTTCAATAAGCTTCACGTTTTTTTTTTTCAGTTCATCCCCTATACCTGAGGTACATGAAATGGGGACTCTTTCGTTTGACCGGTTGTCGATATAGACACTCAGTTATTAAATGTGTAAAGAATGACCAAAATAAACGTTTTTTTTTTTTTATAGGAGAGGGGGGCAAACGAGCATGCGGCTCACCTGATGGTAAATGACTACCGCCGCCCATGAACAACTGCAACACCAGGGGAATCGCAGATGCGTTGCCGGCCTTTTAAAAAGGAGTACGCTCTTTTCTTGAAGGTCCCTAAGTCGTATCGGTCCGGAAAAATCGCTGATGGTAATCGATTCCACAAGGAGGTCGTGCGAGGAAGAAAACATCTTCTAAATCGCACAGTGGTGGACCGCCAATCATCCAGATGGTGTGGATGGTATCGGGAGTTCTGCCGCGATGTGCGTTCGTGAAATTTGGCGGCTGGGATTAATCCGAACAATTCCTCAGAGCACTCCCCATGGTAGATGCGAAAAAAAATGCAAAGGGATGCAACATCTCTTCGCAGTGCCAATGAATCGAGCCGATCGGAAAGGGCTCGGTCGTCGACAATTCGAGCCGCTCTGCGTTGGATGCGGTCAAGTGGAAGGAGCTGGCACTGGGGAGCCCCTGCCCAGAGATGGGAACAGTATTCCATGTGAGGCCGAACTTGCGCCTTGTAAAGTAGCAGGCGGTGTGCTGGCATGAAATACTGTCCCGCTCTGCTGAGCACGCCAAGCTTTTTAGAGGCCAAATTGGCCTTCCCTTCCAAGTGACCACGAAACTGCACGTCACTCGATATGTCGACTCCGAGGATACCGATACTGGCTGAGGCAAGAAGGGGAGTGCCTTGAAACTGAGGAGATACGACAAAGGGGTTCTTTTTAGCGGTAAACGCGCAAACTTGTGTCTTCTGAGGATTAAATTGGACTAGATTTAGTCGCCCCCAATCCGAGACTTTGTTCAGCAAAGACTCGATTTCAGACACAAGTTTGTTCCGGTACTCAGCGACGTTTTCCCGAGAAATATTGGCACGGCCGGTGTATAGAGCATCACCAGTGCTGTTATCCGCATAGCAATGAATGTTACCAGTTAGCAACATAACGTGATAGTAATATGTCTGTCGCTTTGACATATTGAAATTCTCAATAAAAGTTACCGAAAAATAACATTGGCAGACACCTAAGACGGTCGCAAGGTCATGGCAGACAGGTTGACAAGTACAATTTTTTCTTAATAATTTACGTTATTTCAATAAAGCTGCAATTTATATATGTTGTTGATAATATTATTTGACATAGATTAATGACTTATCATTAATCTATGATTATTTGATATACATGTTTCGCATGGCAGACATATATTGAGGTTCTATCACCCAGGCAGACAATGAACTTCAGTGGAGTCCCTAAGCGCGTACTATAGCACTCAAGGATCTCTGGTCTGATCAATCTCAACTCACTGGCTCTTAAGCTAATTGTTTATTTGTTTACGTAAAAGAGGTTTATAATACTTTTAATAAAAATAGTTATTTTTGTGTTAGTAACTAAGATAATCCTTCATTACATTTTGTCCCCTAGTATGTGACCTATACATTAGTTTGTGAAGGGCTGTAATGATGATGATGATGATACTAAGATTAATCCGCGACTTCGCATAAAATCATTTATTTGCGCCAAAGTCTTTTTTTGAATTAGGTTTCTTTAACATTTTAAAACTAGCGATCCGCCCCGGCTTTGCCTAAGATACATTAATGTAGTGATATTTAGATTTATGCTAATCTAAGACCATTAATTTTATCAAATTTTACTTATTTTTTGTTTTTAATAAAAATATTCAAGGTTTTCGAATAAAATATAACCTAGATGACTCCTGGCATCGCTCTCTAACTGCTCAGGAAGTTCTATTACAATCGGTTCAACTATTCCGAATGGGCGCGTTCCGACGACACGCACCTGCTACGCGCACGCCACGCACGTCAGCACCCGCGTCTAACTCGCTTTGAAATTTGTTGCATATAATTTGAGTCTTTTGAGAAATCAATAAATCTGAAATTGCATTTATCGACACACGCCTGGCCCACGCCACGCGCCCGCCACGCACCTACCTCGTTCCCGCTCCGCTTTGATCCCACGCTCACCCCGCACACGCGCTTTTCATACAATTTCAGATTTATTGATTTGTCATAAGACTCGAATTATATGCAACAAATTTCAAAGCGAGTTAAATGCGGGTGCTGGCGCGCGTGGCGTGCGCGTAGCGTGTGCGTGACGTGGGAACGCACCCTAACCCGGACGGACACAACAGACAGACAGACCAACGGATTAAAATTCAAAAACTTATTGTTCGTGTTTTAATGGCATGAAAATATGACATACCGTGTAGGCGGTGTAAGAATTTTCACTACCCCATATCATCCTGTGGGTGTCAAAGAGACGACAGAGGGAACAAATCTGGAGATGGGCAGCAGATGGGCAGCAGCGTCTTCCTAATAATGACTAAAAATAAAAAAAACTGCGGTAGCCATGCGGAGGCCTATGATCAGCGGTGGACTTTAATAGGCTGTAATAGAAGAGGAACGAACGGAATTATGACATTTCAATTTTAACTTAAGACATTTGAACCGTTACAAATAATATAAGACGTAAACATTATAATCTTAAATAAATATATTTATTTACATTACATAATGTACCATATTTCATTATATACAATATTAAAAGGTATGATGAAAAAAACTAAAACTAGTAACTTAATTATTATAGTACTATCTCAAAGTAATTACATACATATTTATAACCTTGTAACCAGTTTTTGTATGGTGAATTGAATGAATGCTGGGTTTTTGTGAATGAAGGAGTACCGCCACTGTGTACGAATAAAGCAGAAATATTTTTGAGTAAAGAAATAGAAATTAAAATACACCTACCATTTTTTGAATACCGTCCCAATCGGGTAAAAAAGGTTTGATTATTGAATGGGTGTTTCTACATCATCAATTATTATCAATTATGTTATTTAGTTATTTTTAAAATATTAAAATTTCTGGGAGACTTTTAATAATCTGTTTAATTTTGGTGACTTTTCTAATATTAAGTGGATGCTGAGAAAAAAGAAAATAAGAAAATGTGTGAAGTTCGCAAACACGCATTGCCATCTCAGAAATAAACGGAGGCCTGTGCCCTGGAATAGGACGTGGATAGGCTGTATGTTTTGGTATGAGTGAGCGTATTCCTCTCGCAGTGAGCCAATCAATTCATGCCGGAGCCATAATACATTGCAGGGGAGCTGTACCACGTAGGAGCACCTATTAATATAATATATAGATCTTTTTTGATTTCGGGTTTAATAAATCGTAATATAAAATGACCTTTATGAATTTCTAGGTTCATTAAATACAGAACATGTTAATGAAAGTATGGTAAATAGTCATATACGATTTATGCAACATGTAACAAAAACCCTGTGGTTTCTGTTAAACGTGTTATCAGAATCAGTATTCAAATGTATACAAATAACTTTACTTCAGAAAACTAGACCATAAAAAATTAAATTAAAATCAGATCAATTTGTATTTGCAAATTGAACGTGGTTTTATTACCTCTAACTGACATGCGCATTGGTAAAGAAGGGTCTTTGACAATCTTAATGACAATTCCCTATCCAATGCAGAGGTAAAAAAACGACAACATACAGTTTACAAATGTTTTCTTTTTTAATTTAAATTTTATGGTCAAGTTATCTGAAGTAGAGTTATTTCTTTACGTTTGAATATCGATCTGATAACTCACTTAAGAGGAACCATAGGATTATTGATACATATTGTATATTATCGCTTCATTTTAGTCTGTTCTTCGAGTTTTGTATTCTTTGAATATTATAAATTGCAGAAAGTAAAATAAATTGCTGTCTTAGTCTAATATTTAATTCAAACACAAATTACATATAAGTATACTGTAAATAATAAGGGTGGATTATGTCATTTGAGGAATTTTAATCTTGATGACAGGATCATTTATTTAAGATAAGCGAAGATTTTCTGAAGTCGATAATGGCGGGTGTGTTCAATTACTCCACCAACAATTTATCTTATGCAAATATAAGACGCCTTCCTGATTCTAGGTTAACTTTATAAAAGGTATAACTCAAAATAAACCAAATTATATATGACTTTTAATTTGAAAATGGACATGGCTCTTTTTCTTTGGCACAGACTGCACATTGGTCAAATTCCAGGATTCAGGCATTTATGCAGTCCTAAATATAAGGCGGTACATTCGTTTCAATACAGGAAGCAACTCGGGCGTTGCGCATCTGGCTTGTAGCACATCTATAGAAATAAACTAAATTTGTTCACGTCTATTATAGGCCCCGTTAGGTTTTTAGTACCTTGCTGTTCGTGATGTAGATATCCGACATGGAGGTAGTTAACGCAGTGAGATGGTTTAAGTGTTACTGGCCACTGTCAAGACGTAAATTACAAGTAAAAATAGGCGCAAACGTACCCACTTTCTCTTTACCCGTATATACTAGTGTGCCATGAGGTTTTACCAGCGGAGGCAGTGTAAGTCAACAGAAGTTTGTGTCGACCGAATCTACATTCCCATAGCTATAATTTAAGGAATATGGAAGTTGGCACCCGTTCAGAACTCAACTTTTTTATCGACGAAGACGATAACTCCGAACATTGTTTGTACCAAATTTGGCCCCTTATATACATTTATATGTTTTCGTGGGAATCATTCATTTAAAAAAGTTTTATAATTGAATTTCTTAGGTCTGAAAAACAACCGTACCAATAACTATATTTAATTATTTGCCGCCTAGTGGTTGAAATTCGACCGTAATGCATCACATTTTTTATTTAAAAAAAAACCTGCATTTTATTTTCAACTGCACATTGTAACTTGCACATATTTACGCTGAGACGTTGGTGATTATACACTCCTTAATATGAACGTCAACAAACGACATACTTTGTCCAAGCGACAATTATGTGTTTGATATTAGCAGTATGAACTTAAACAATGTATGTTTACTTTAATTTAATTTAATGGATTTGTAATAATGTAATGAAATTTTACTAATCCAAGTGCATTTTGTAAGTTAGTCGACTCTTACCCCATAAATTGTTAAGCCAACTTAGCGGTGATAGTTTTCCTTATAACTTCATTATATATACTACTATCGTGCATACTTTTCACATTTCCAAAAACAGCGGTTTATTTGTTAGGGCGAGGGGGATACAAAAAATACCATTTAAAGTTAAATATTTCGCAAATGAATCTATGAATAAAAAAAATTTTGTTCCATACTACCAATATTTTTGAAAGACCTATTTCCATCCCCATACGATGGTATAGATGGGTAAAAATCCCCTGTATGGGAGTTACTTAAAATATAAATGTTTTTAAAGATTTTACTTCACAACTTTGTGGACGTGTTTAATATCTTTGCCAAATTACAGCATAGGGTCTCTGAGTAAAATCGCCGACGGGCGGACTGACGGATATGTCGAAACTATAAGGATTTATTTTTATTTAACCACGGAACCCTAAAAAGGAATATCCTGTCATATTTTTAATTTTAGATATATACGTATAATATATACATAATATTACATGTCTATTTTACAATTAACTCCGATTTTTATAATGAAATCCTAATTGAAATCTTAGTTATAGGAGAGATTTTAAATAATTTAATTCCTTCCTCTAGTTAGAACTGCGGGGGCGGCTTACGTAGCTCTGTAGAGATTTATTGCCTCAATTATACTTGCTCTTACAAACTTACACCTGAAACCTGCCGTCTATTGTTCACAAATGAACGCCATTCAACTAACATACAGACTACGAATATGATTCTATTCACGGAGTACAATATCCAGTATACACTACTGATCAATTCTTATTTAAGAAATTTTTAATAGCTGTTTACCAATTTTAACCAATTATTCAAATCATATAGTCAATTTCAAGTTCAATATAGGTCAACGATTTTAACTCATTGATTTTTTACTTTATTGCACACTTCACAACGCGCGAGCGTGTGGGAGTGCTCTACTCTCAACATGCCGCTGTGACGATTTTGTAATACGAAATTGTTAGATGTCTCAATTTAGACACTAAATCAATAAAAAAGGGATGTTTTCAAAACTAGATATATTAAATATTATAAAGTTAGTGTATATTTTTTATTGAATTGTTTAGTTGTGTTAAAAAAATGTATTGACTGACTCATAGACGCATAAAAAATATTTAATGCTTTCATCAAAATTAAATTAAATTTTGATGCAAAAAATAAAAACGCTCATGAGGAGTGCACTTTTAGATTTTCCAAACTATAATTATCTTAATGCTTTTTTATAGATCAACAAGGAAAACAAACGAACACACAGTCCACCTGATGGTAAGTGGATACTGTGACCCTTAGACATCTACATCTGTTAAGAACTAAAATGCAGATACGCTGTCACCCCTTAGGACTGCCTCATTTCCAGTAAAAAGAGTTCTCTACACTCACCGTACTAAATACAGCAGCAATAAGCTGCTATTTTACGCTGATGACTGCTGAAAGCGTGGTCTTTTCCCGGTCAGAATGACCTTTGAATAATAAATGATTGTTTATTTGTTTACTTAAATGACAGTTTTATAATACTTTTAATAAAAATAGTTCTTTTTGTGCTAGTAACTACGATAATCCTTCATTACAGTTTGTCTCCTAATGTGTGACCTATACATTAATTTGTGAAGGGCTGTAATGATGATGATGATGATGATGAAACTTAGATTATCTGTGTCCGCGACTTCGCATCAAATCATTTAATTGCGCACACGTTTTTTTTTTGAATTAGGTTTTTTTAACATTTTAAAACTAGCGATCCACCCCGGCTTTGCCTAGGATATATTAATGTAGCGATATTTAGATTTAAGATAATCAAAGACTATTTATTTCATAAATTTTTACATATTTTTAATAAAAATCTTCAAGCTTTTCGAATAAAATATAACCTAGATGACTCCTAGCATTGCTCTCTAACTGCTCGGGAAGTTCTATTATAATCGGTTCAACTATTCCGAAGATTAACCCGTAGGCGTATTCTTTACGTATCTTGAAGAAGGCTAGCGATAGCGAAATTAGAACAATAATTACTGATAAATCGCAGATTCATATTATGTATCAGCGATAACCAAGCTAACTAGCGACAGCGCTGCCTTATGGTCGCTAGTTAGCTAGGGCACAGATTACAAAATAGTTTACTACGGCTTGGTTATTGCTGGTAAGTAATACGAATCTGCGACTTGTCAGCAATTATTTTTCTTATTTCGCTATCGCTAGTCTTCTGCAAGATACGTAATACGCCTACCGGACGGGTAGACAGACAGACCAACAGATTAAAATTAAAAACATTGTTATTCATGTCTTAATGGCATGAAAATAAACCGTTTTGGTCATAAGACAGTTACTTCGATAGTTATTATAGAGATAACATTCAATTTTTATTACAATTATCTAGAATTTCACTTCACGAGCAGACAGAGAGAATTTTTAATCATCTGAAATCTAAATAACGCCACACTAATAGATTCGCCCAGGTGAAGCTGGGGTGGGTGGTTAGTTATTCTAATAAATTACTTGTAATATGACATACCGTGTAGGTGGTGTAAGAATTTTCACTACCCCATATCATCCTGTGGGTATATATAGGTGACGACAGAGGGAACAAATCTGGAGATGGGCAGCAGCGTCTTCCTAATAACGACTAAAAATAAAAAAACTGTGATTGCCAACCCGCTTGCCAAGCGTGGCAACTAAGGCAAATATGCCTTCTATGAGGCGATCTATGGCGGAGGCATTTGATCAGCAGTGGACTTTGATAGGCTGTAATGGAAGAGGAACGACCGGAATTACGACATTTCAATTTTAACTTAAGACATTTGAACCGTTACAGATAATACATATACAAGACGTCAACATTATAGTCTCAAACAAATATATTTATTTACATAACATAATATATAATATTTTATTATATACAAAATTAAAAATTATAATAAAAAAAACTAAAACTAGTAACTTAATTATTATACAGTCCTATCTCAAAGTAATTACATTTACAGAAATTGAAATACACCTACCATTTTTTGAATACCGTCAATCAGGTAAAAAAGGTTTGATTATTGAATGGGTGTTTCTACATCATCAATTATTATCAATTATGTTACTTAGTTATTTTTAAAATATTAAAATTTCTGGGAGTCTTTTAATAATCTGTTTAATTTTGGCGACTTTTCTAATATTAAGTGGATGCTGAGAAAAAAAAATTAGAAAATATGTGAAGTTCGCAAACACGCAATGCCATCTCAGAAATAAACGGAGGCCTGTGCCCAGGAGTAGGACGTGGATAGGCTGTATGTTTTGGTATGAGTGAACGTATTCCTCTCGCAGTGAGTCAATCAATTCATGCCGGAGCCATAATACATTGCAGGGGAGCTGTACCACGTAGGAGCACCTATTAATATAATATATAGATCTTTTTTGATTTCGGGTTTAATAAATCGTAATATAAAATGACCTTTATGAATTTCTAGGTTCATTAAATACAGAACATGTTAATGAAAGCATGGTAAATAGTCATATACGGTTTATGCAACATGTAACAAAAACCCTGTGGTTTCTGTTAAACTTGTTATCAGAATCAGTATTCAAATGTATAGAAATAACTTTACTTCAGAAAACTAGACCATAAAAATTAAATTAAAATCAGATCAATTTGTACTTGCAAATTGAACGTGGTTTTATTACCTCTAACTGACATGCGCATTGGTAAAGAAGGGTCTTTGACAATCTTAATGACGATTCCCTGGCCAAAGCAGAGGTAAAAAAACGACAACATACAATTTACAAATGTTTTCTTTTTATTTAAATTTTATGGTCGAGTTATCTGAAGTAAAGTTATTTCTTTACGTTTGAATATCGATCTGATAACTCACTTAACAGGAACCAGAGGGTTTTTGATACATATTGTATATTATCGCTTCATTTTAGTCTGTTCTTCGAGTTTTGTACTCTTTGAATATTATAAATTGCAGAAAGTAAAAGAAATTGTTGTCTTAATCTAATATTTAATTCAAAGAAAAATTACATATAAGTATACTGTAAATAATAAGGGTGGATTATGTCATTTGAGGAATTTTAATCTTGATGACAGGATCATTTATTTAAGATAAGCGAAGATTTTCTGAAGTCGATAATGGCGGGTGTGTTCAATTACTCCACCAACAATTTATCTTATGCAAATATAAGACGCCTTCCTGATTCTAGGTTAACTTTATAAAAGGTATAACCCAAAATAAACCATATTATATATGACTTTTAATTTGAAAAGGGACATGGCTCTTTTTCTTTGGCACAGACTGCACATTGGTCAAATTCCAGGATTCAGGCATTTATGCAGTCCTAAATAAAAGGTGGTACAGTCGTGTCAATACAGGAAGCAACTCGGACGTTGCGCATCTGGCTTGTAGCACATCTATAGAAATAAACTAAATTTGTTCACGTATATTAAAGGCCCCGTTAGGTTTTTAGTTAGTAGTAGTAGTTTTTAGTACTTGCTGTTCGTGATGTAGATATCCGACATAGAGGTAGTTAACGCAGTGAGATGGTTTAAGTGTTACTGGCCACTGTTAAGACATAAATTACAAGTAAAAATAGGCGCAAACGTACCCACTTTCTCTTTACCCGTATACACTAGTGTGCCATGAGGTTTTACCAGCGGAGGCAGTGTATGTCAACAGAAGTTTGTTTCGACCGAATCTACATTCCCATAGCTATAATTTAAGGAATATGGAAGTTGGCATCCGTTCAGAACTTAACTTTTTATCGACGAAGACGATAACTCCGAACATTGTTTGTACCAAATTTGGCCCCTTATATACATTTATATCTTTTCGTGGGAGTCATTGATTTAAAAAAGTGTTATAATTGAATTTCTTAGGTCTGAAAAACAACCGTACCAATAACTTTATCGACACAATTAGTGTGAAAACTATAATTTGTAGTCTGCTAATTTTTCATTTGTATACGATACATTTTCTAACTTAGGAGTGGTCAAGGTTTTAATGAGTGAGTCAGAAAGTAATAAACACTTTTCAGACCCTAACAAAACTTATTCCTTAATAAATCAAGTACCTTAATTACTCGACAGATAATTGGTTTACTATTGAAATTTAAGGTTTTAGATAGGGGAACTTTATTAAACATGCCTAATCTATATCTATACATATAATAAAACTGTAAATAGCAGATGTCTGTACATTTTATATTTTTGTAATAAAAGTGATTGAGGGGTACTAAAAATAAGTAATTAAATACATTTCTACCATTTTTAGAATTTTCTGTCTGTCTGTCTGTCTGTCTGTTTGTTTGTTAACGTATCACGTTTAAAGTACTAATTTATATCATAAGAATTGTTAAGGAAATTCTAAAGTGTACCTTCGGGTTACATTTAGTCTTTATTTCATTAAAATCGGTTCATTCCATCAAAAGTTATGATAAATATTCTGAAGTATGGGTAGGGAATTTGCTCAACGGTGGCTTTGTTTGAGTCATCAAGTTGATGTTAGCAGCGCCATCTCTCTTTAATTAAATATATACATATAATAAAAATGATGATAACTGTTGTGTCTCTTTCTGTACATTGTATATATATTTTGGTGACTAAAATCATTATGGGGAACTAAAAATAATTAAATAAGTACATTTTTATAATTTTTAGAATTGTCTGTCTGTCTGTTTGTCTGTTTTTATATGAATGCATCACGTCTAAAGTAAACATCTTTTTTTTTTTCAAAGAAATCGTTAAGAAAATCATAAAGCGTATCTTCAAGTTACATTTAAAATTTGTTTTATTAAAATTGGTTAATTCTATCGAAAGTAATGATTATTATTTTAAAATGTAGGTTCGAATTTGTTCAATGGCGCCATAAAAATCTTAGAAATAGTAATAAAAAGATTTGTGTGTAAAAAAAACGTTCCATAATAATTAATATATTTATACTTAAAACATAAAAAGAGATTTAAAAAAGGATGTTTTCTCACACAAAGGACGTAATAGATGGAGTTGTACAAATTACAAACTTTTCTGATTTGCTGTGTTGAGATTTTTCGCCGATGAATCGTATTGAGACTTACTGAAGAAATTTGTATCTATCGAAGCCATACAACGGAACCCGAACAAAAATAACAAAATTGCAACGAAATGTCGATATATTTTATTTATAATATACGCAAAATCAGTACTGCTATTTTAGCGCTTTGGGAACTAGATTTAGCGCTTTTTTGGAATGTATAGCGCGCATTTCGAAATTTTAGCACCTAGCGCTTAATTCAGCGCTTTTTGGTGTATTTAGCACACATTTCAAAATTGTAGCGACTAGCGGGTTATTAACTCTTTTATAGCAGAACTTTTAGTCCACATTACCGATAATAATAATAATGACCTTTATTATTATTTTCCACAAATAGTACATTGCAGTTTATCTTTTTCAAACATATTTTTTCCACAAAACAAAGAGCATGGGAGACGAGTCCAAACTAGGATACCCTGTGCTATGGATCTCCCGGCTTCCCCTTTAGGATGATCAACTTGATTTTTTTTATCGACAACTATAAGCGGGGAAATCCTCTTCATTAAAGTTTTCGTTCATGGTTTTGGCAACGCATTTATTTTGCTTTATTCAGTTTTAGTCAGTTGTTTAGAGCACAGCTAAGTTAAAAGTTACTTAGAGTAGTACTATAACTACTGTTGACAGCAATTGCCAAAATTATAAGTCGATGTCCTGCGAAGTATTGATACATCATTATTGCCAGAAAAAAACTTAATGTTGTTTTCTTTATTATGATTATTATAATTTCTTTAGTATTTTCTTGAATTATAAATTATAATAAAAAACACAAACTTTGTTTGTAGTTAATTTAACGCGAAATCTAGGGCTTTTTTAAAGCGCTGTTTTCATGAAATCTAGCGCTTTTTGTGTTGTCCTAGCGCTGAATGAGTTTTTTTGATCTGGCTGCACTGCCAAAAAACCCTCTATTAAGAAGTAACTTTCCTTTCAGTTTTAAGCGCGTTCAGTTCCCAGTTACAGTCAGCGTGTGTTATGCGATGACCGTAAATAAAGCGCAAGGTCAAAATTTACGCGTTGTAAGAGTGGACCTCAGTATTGACTGTTTTGCACATGGCCAACTCTATGTTGCTTTTTCCCGCGTTAGTAGCCCCCGTAACCTTTTTGTGTACACCCCGTCTAAGTCTACTTCTAACGTCGTGTACACCGAAGCTCTATCATAAACTACTTAGAACTTTGATGATAATGATTTATTTGTTACCACTTATTGATACAGTAATGATATAAATCGTTTAATATTCTCTTACCTAAACGACAAATTCTTTATGTAAAATCTATATACGCGAGCTACGCCGCGGGCACAGCTAGTTGCAAGAATAAAAGTGTTAGTTTTTAAGTTAGGGGGTCGAAATTATTCGTGTCACACCATATATAGTAACTTATATAGTGACACACTGCCGGTGTACACACTTACGTGGCGATGTGCTGGTCATATTCGTCACGGTTGTGTTGGAGTATTCGTGTCATAGACTTGAGTCAGCACTAAGGTAAATGATAAAAATTAGTTCCAGTCTATATACGTCCCACTGTAGGCACAGACTTCCCCTATTTCTGATAGGGTTTTAGGGCTAGGAAATGTCCACCGCGCTGTGTTAGCGAACTTTGCATGTCTTCAAAAATATTTGCTCTTATTTCTCAGTTTTCTCACAATGTTTTCCTTTACTGTCAAGTATGTGGTAAATTAGCACTTAAAATTGCAATTAACTATTTCATTGGTTTCGATGGGGATCCTGTAAAATCCACAGTGTGAAATTTACAGTGAGCGGTTAACCCCTAAGCTACGGCTATTGTATATAAGGTCAACGTAATAAATCTTATATAAAGCACAAGTCCAGTCGTGTATGAACTTCTGCTGTCACATATGGGCTGGTGTTGCAAAATGCCACCTAGCAGCGTTGGACTCAATGGAGAGACATGCTAAGAGGCATATTGGTAACCTTGATTTGGTTGAAACTAATCTTGACAACCTAGAGCACAGACGCACAGTAGCCAGCCTCTAAGGTATATAGTATGTATTTCGGAGAGTGTGCGCAGGAATTACATGATTGATTCTCCCTCTCCTTTCCACCATCGGGAAATCAGGTGATTGGTGGCTCTTCACCCCTTTGTTGTCAATATTCCACGCATTAGAACCAAACGGCTTGCTTCGTCTTTCGTAATGTGTATAGCAAATGAGTGAAATAATTTGTCGGTGACTGTCTTTCCGTCTGAATACAATCTGGGCGTCTTCAAGGCAAGAGTGAATAGGCTTTTGTTACGCTAAGGAAGTGTGATTTACCATTTAGGGCGTCATCAACGCTTACCATCAGGTGGGATTGTAGTCAAGCATTGCTTATAAGTAAAAAAAAGTGTAGCGCTGACAACAACTAGATAAGTGAGACATGAAGGTCAAGTTAAACGCTGCGCCTTGCGTGAGACCTAAGTTTTTTTTTTATAGAATAGGGTGACAAACGAGCACACAGTCCACCTGATGGTAAGTGGTTGCTGTGGCCTATAGACATCTACATCTATCCTCGTTTGCGAATCAAAATGCAGACGCGTTATCACCCGTGAGGACTAAGATGGAATGCCTCGTTTTCCAGTAAAAAGGGTCTCCGGTTCTCTACACTCATCATACGAAACAAAGCAGTGTTACGCTGCTATTTTACGCTGGTAGATCATACGTCGTCAAAAATCATTAATGATATTTGAAAGTTAAATAAAAATGTTTATTAAATTAAGAGAGAAAGTTGAACAGTTTTACATTGAGATTACAGTACAGGATACCGTTGACCTGACAGCAATGTACTGGACTAACATTTATCACACACAGAGGTTAAAATTCAATTTGAAAAGCCTGCCAATTATGCTAGCTTGAGTTTTGCTTGTTTTATTATTGGACGTTACATTTCCATTACAAAGGAAAAAACTTTATTTAAATTTGAGGACTGATAGTGTTCATTAGAGAAAAAGACAATTTCGGCTTTTGGTGTATAATTGGCGCGAAAGCTCAAAGCGAAATATAATTTGTTTATTGCTTGCAAAATAACAGAATACACTTGTAAAGAGAAGTTTATAAGGTTAAAATAAAATAGCGTAATAGGTGAAATAGCGAAAAATATTTTATTTTCAGAAAAGAAATGAAATTTATCTTTTCTGTTTTTCCATGGTGTTTAAGGTAAATGCATATAAATATTAAATTGTGAAACAAGCGAAAATATGTAAAACGTTCAAAATTAAACATGTCAACACTTCACTTTGTATTCAGGCGAAAGCAAAAATAAAATGGTTGTGTATAACTTTTGTGATTTTGTGTGTGTGTTTGTCCAACAACGATATATAAAATTAACGGAATCATTTTTTATGTAAGCCTTTATATTTTTGACTTCTGAGTGTCGTTCTTTATGAATAAACAAGTTATAAAATTCGCAAGATTTCCTTATCATAATAAGCAAAGTTAAGCTTATTCCGTTATTCAGACGATACACTTAAATGCAGGAGAGACAGGGACAATGAAATAGTCGTAATATATTCAAAGCGACAAAACAAAAATACGAAGTCGAAGTCAAAGATGTCCTATTGGCAGATCAAACCTCATATGGTAATGTTTAAAGGATCTTTGCGGACGAATTGCATATTAAAAAGGTATCTGCGCGTTGGGTACCGAGAATGTTACATACATACCGTGATATCACGTGGTCAATAATAGAAAAATGCATTATATGCCTTAGTCATAAGCGCAAGCGTAATGCCATATTGGTGCCTAAAATTTCACCACATGTACCAAGTATTAACACTGACAAATTGTCGGTTGCGCTAAAACAGATATCAGCTGGTATTTGAACCCTGAGTTCATTGGTAATCTTAGCCTAAGGTCCCATTGAAGAACATGCAGCATGGTGCAACGTTCGACGTGCATGTCAAACACATCATGTTGTTAAAGTTGGTTGGTTGGCTACACTAGGAAAGACACACAACTGACGACAATACGACACGTGTTTCGCCTCTACACGAGGCAACTTCAGGTGATGTAGACTCTGCGATGGCTGACCGCTAAGTAAGACTTACTGGATTTCCGCAAAGTAACGCCTGATTCTATTAATTATACATCATGTTGTCATAATATTAGTACCCTTAGTGGCGGCCCCATAATCAATCAATGTAATCTCTATATCTATCTCTATACTATATAAAAATCACTTGCTGTCCGTTAGTGTCACTATAACTCGAAACTGGCTCGACCGATTCTGATGAAATTTTTGTATGTGTTGGAGTGGGTGCCCGGATGGTTTATATTCACACTTTGAGCGGTAGGTGGCGCCGTTGTCGAGTTCCAGAAATAACTCGTAAGGAGTCGGGGCGGATCGCTAGTATGAAATAAAAATGTGTGTAACCAAGCGTTTTAATTGTTCGAATGAAAAAAGGAAATATATTATTATTATTAATCGAAGTAATGGTTGACGCCAATGTGATTATAATTTACCTACAATTTTAAAACAGACTGATATAGAAACTACAGAAGTGTGAATACGAGTATTCTAACACATTTAGATTAAGATTTATTATCAACTAAACAAATATCCTTTCTATAACCGGAGCGGCTCATGTCCAGTAATCAGACTTTGAAAAAATAACAACAAAAAGTTTACACACAGTTATAAATTAACAGAGATATTAGGTAAGCGAACGAGATTTATAATTAAATAGGGCTCAAACTGCTTAAATTCCTAATATGTGGCATTTTTTATAGTACATTAGTAATAAGTGTTAGCTTTCCTTCCACTTTCTGCCAAAACCGCCTGCATCCATTTGTGTTAACATATTTTGTTATAATCAAACATTAAAGAATAAGATTCTATCCTTCAATCAAATCATCGTTGAAAATCTAAAAGCCTTAAACTAACTGTATATCCTAAGCATGTTCTGTTGGATTTAGGTCTGGTGAGTCGGCTGGCTGGCCACTTCAAAACTCCAATTTCGAACTCTGATCTATAGGAAAAAAGGCATTTTTAATGAATTATCATTTCAAATCAATTCATCAAAAAATTGTCTCACAAGTCCACTATTGAACATTAGTCTCCCCAAAGATATACCTTTGTATAGTAGTAAGAGGTAGTAGTAAAGGAAGATATCCGCAGTAGAACGCAAATTGAAGAACTCGAAGAACCGAAAACATAAGGGTAGTGATTTCCTGGTAAGACATGTAGAAAGTCGATGGATGCAGGATGTTACGTATAGGACGTGAGGGTATTATGATTATCCGGTTAATATGGTCATTTTCTTATAACTGAAAAACTACAGCCTTGTTTTCATAGATGTCTCTGTGATTCGATAATTCTCAATAAAATTTTTAAGAAAAAAAAATAACAAAGGGTCAAAAGATCACTGCTTCGACGCCATTTTGACAGATGACATTATAGTAAATACATATTTTAGTCGATTTTAGTATTGCGTAGTGCAGTAAGTTTTTACTGATTATTGCCAAAGCTTGTTTGCTACTTTTTTCTTAATAAACTAATAAGTTATAGAATACGACTTTGTGTTTTTGTCTATGTCCTCCTCCTAGTTTTAGTTTTATAGAGAGGTTAAGCCTAAGGTGACCATATTATACTCACGTACCTTATATGAAATACAGGAGAGTAAATACAAATTAGTTAAATGGCGCCCCCTGCCATTACTTGTACTCACAGCTCTTCCTTCAATGTAACACAAAAAGTATATCTATATTGTTTCACTTTATTTAATTTTTTTATTTCATCAAAAATGCTTATTTTCTAGGAACACGGAAACAACTTTTAGACAAACCTTTTTTATCAAATAAGTTTAATTAAGTTTATTAAAAAATAATTACAGATCATTTCATTATATATCCTCAAGGTTTTTGTTTAGGCCCAAAAAAGGTAATTTGTACGACATCCAATCACTTTCGACTTCGTGAATCGCCCGATGGTACCAGGTGTCACGCGCATCTCGGGGAGGGGGCAGCGGTAAGCAGCTTCCCAGCGTGTTACGCTCGTGGGCGAGAGATAGTAGCTCGATGGCGGCTGGGCAGTTAATTGGTGTCTTTCGATGCCTGCCGCTGAGGTATCGCGAGACCGGCTTTTTTTGATTTAAGGTCTAGAATTTTGGAAATTGTGCGCGTGACTTCGCTACGTAATTGTGTTTCGTGAAAATCGCTTTCTCGTTTTAGGTTGTCTAGGGTTTAAGTTCTTGACAAGAGGCTTGTATTGTGTTTAACTGATTAAAGTAACTTCTTTGAAAGTAATTGTGCCGTCGCGTTAAGTGCCCTTTTTTGTGTGTTGACTGTTTTGTTAGTTTTACCTGTCAACTAGGCGTATTTTGAATTCTTATCGCGGCGTAGTATTGATATCGAACGAAGTAATTTAGTTGTGTTTGTAACGCTGAACCGTGTGACTTATCAAGAGATCGCGTAAGTTCACTATTAGTAATTTGATGATAAATGAATCCGGGACATTGAATGTTGAACTTTGAATTATTGTCCGTTACTGTATCGGGTGTCACGGGTTCGATTCTACGATGAATGTGGAATTAGGCGAGTTTAAGTTAGTTAAATGTACAATGAAGTTAATAGACTGGAAAAGTGCCATGAAGAAAGAAATGGTCCAGCGGGGAAGCCTACTGGAGTGATGCAGCATTGTGGGGCAGCCTGGAAATCGGCCGCTGCCGGTCACCTCAACTGGTCCAGGTCTTAGACACCTACACCTCACTAAACACTACTTTCCATGCACCTTACACCCACCTACGGCCTGACCGAGCCTTGGGGCGATCTTAGCTTCGGATACAGGTACGTACTATATTTTTCTAGCTTTCTCCCTTCAGTTTAGTATTATAGGACATTCTTCCATATGGCCATTTGGGCCCGACCCGCGTTTGCCCGTCGAGCAGGCTGCTATGGGCCCCAGCCTGGGCAACCTTTGCAGGGGCAGCTGCGGGCCGTAACAGTTTTTGTTTAATCAAAATCCTGGATCTGTTCGAGATTATGATGAAATCGAGTCTCCATTTATTATAATCCGATCAAAATACTTAAATTTTTATCAAGATTCTGATTCATTAAAATTATGCGGCGTATAATAATAAAGCCATTGATAATTTTTTATTTCACATTTTTCTGTTTTAGTATTTCTTTTATAAAAAATTACACACGGAAACAAATGACCCATACCTAGATATCGACATTTATCTTCGATTAAGAATCAAAATGCAAATCCGATGTCAGCTTTTAGGACTAAGATAAAGTACCTCATTTCTAGTAAAAATATCGCTATATGCGATAAAAATCAGCCATTTCTGTAATCATTTACAGAAATAGGAAAGAGTGTTTAATAGGCATAATATACTCTAATACAATAGAAGCGAAATTAGTCAGTGCTTACATTTTAATTTCTTCTTTCTTTTATCTTTGAAAGAAAGAAATAAAATTTGACGAATATCTTCTAAAGATACATAAAAATCGCTTCAAACTTCAAAGCATACAGTTTTAAACTTCAGTTGAAATTAAAGGTTTTGAGACTCTTATGAATGCATTAGTACTTCACATTTTGTGTGTAAAAGCAAAGGCTAAGTGTAACTATAAAACGCCGTCCTAAAATTTGAAAGTGAGCAACGTAGCGGGAATATTCAATACCCTTGTTGATGTTTTTAGCTTATAGTTTCTTAGTGGCACTAGTGTACTCAGTCTGTTCTGTTCACGTTTCTCTCCGTATAAACACATCAAAATTATGTTAGTTAAAAAACAAAAAATTAGTTGTCTTAACGCAATGTCTTTTTATCTTATCTTATTTAACAATAATTCTGTTAATTTTTTTTATTTAGACGTCAAAATTTTTTTCAAGACGAGTCAAGTTTAAGTTCGCCATTTGTATTCTTTCCTGTTGGGAATGCAAAAAAGAGCTTAGTCGCCAAAGGTGAAAACGCATCTGTAGTATTTTTTGTTTAGTTGGTCGCAGGAGTCTATGAGCTGTCTAGAAGCCACTTACCATGATGCGGGTCTGTAAATTCGTTTGGCACTGCAGTTTTATAAAAATCCTTTATACAGTGAATGAAATAGCGATAAAAATAAAATGAAATAACTTCTTATCGGATATTTTATTGGAATTAATAAATATTTTATCATCATCACAGCCCTTCACAAGTCTACTGTTAAACATAGGCCTCTCCCAAGGATCGCTATAAAGTAACGGTCCTAAGTCACCTGTATAATTCGACTTCCTGCATATCTTACCAGGTTGTCACTCCATCTAGTGGGGGACCTTCTGCACTTCGCTTAACAGTACTAGGTTGTCACTATTTTTTACTTGTGAATTTTTATGTTATAATGTGCATTTATCTAATATCTATAATATCAAATTCCATAGAAATACTCGTAGCAACTGCTTTTAATGATTATTTTATAGATACGGACACAAATCACAACTCAACACAACATTTAAATGTAAAATATGACTTAAGTAGAAATTTAAGTATGAATTCGATGTATTTAATAAAGACGTGACAGAATATTAAGTAAAAATAAAAATACTACCATTAAACAATACCATCTGAGAGGGATATGATGAAATTAACATGTTATATTGCGCTCATAATGTGACTAAAATTTTGACACATCTTATTAATTGATCATTCTCATCAGCTATTCCTAGCAGCAACAAAGTTGTCAATTATAAAATATTTATTTAAAATAGGGAGAAAGGATGATATTCAAAATTATCGTTCAATCACCCTGATGGCTATTCTATTATAAAAAATTGTTGATTACTGTGATAAATACCATATAATCCTAAACTTTTCTCTCAAGTCTACTCCCGTTACCTTAAAACTTTGACCTTGAGTTTTGCTTATGGTTAGGGCGAAGCAGACCCGATAAGAAACTGCACTATTGAATTCGAAGGGGTAATTATATAATGTTAGGGGGATCCTCGGAATAAATACAGACTCTACTCGAGAACAACCTGTCAGTATTGTTGCCTCAATTACATTGTGATACAATGTTTTCACTTGAAATGAGTGAGTTGGAAGACCGGGATTATTCAGTGTATTCAGGAACTCGACCGGATGATGGATGGCATCATCGGTGTTTATAACTGAGTCGACGGATTTATATTGATATTCGACCCCTTCGAATGATCTTTGTGTTTCATTTAAAACTGAGGCTTGTTCGTTTTTTGAAGTTAGGATAGCACGTTCGCATAAACATTCTGCAGGTTTATCGTGAATATTATTAATGTTTGGGAAATTTAGCCATAAGCTCTTCTTTAGTAGAAACAATTGTACCTAACTCTATATAGCGAGGATTATATTATTATCCAGTTCCGGGAAATCACCATTTTCTATTTTAAGCAACAGTTCTGAGAACTGTCCGGCAGTAACATCTCCCCTAAGATGGTTTCTCATATTTTTGGTAAGGCTCAGTTTTGTCACTGAAGGCCATAAATGTGACCGCTTGACGCACACTTTAACTTCGTCCGCTCGCATTCCTCTGGGCGCTACTAGTAAAGTCTCCCGAAAATCGCCTGCTATCAATACCGTAACTCCTTCCATTTGACAACTAATATTCCTAATATCTTGTAAAGATTTATTTAGAGCTAGGAAAACCCCTTTATGAGAGTACTCTCATCCCAAACAATTAATTTCGTTTTGCGGAGTACTTCTGCCATATTACTTTGGGTATATTACAGAGTGGGGTTTCGTTTTGTATCAAATCATGCGGAAGTTTAAAGGAGGTGAAACGTGCAATTTTACCTCCTTCCAGCAGAGTGACAACAATTCTGGACGTTACTTTGCGGAATTCCATTATATTAAAGTTGGTAAAAATTACCTTGCATACATCCGCTCGATAAAATAAAATGACGTGTCTCACCTAGTTTGAAGAGCACCTCCTTCCCTCCCTCAATTGCGTGCACTATCCCCGTCACCCCAGCACCACTACTCCCAACACCACTACACTAGGAAAGACACACCACTGACGACAATACAATACGTGTTTCGCCTCTACACGCAGCATCTTCAGGTGATGTAGACTCTGCGATGGCTATCCGGTTTATTTTAGAATTAGGGTTCTGCGCAAAAAATTAAAATCCATGAAATCCAATCGTAATAAATAACGCGCAGGCAAAGTCGCGGGGAACAGCTAGTTTTAAAAAAATAAAAGAGTCCAATATGCAATTTTATCTGCAATACAAACTTAAGCATAATTTTTGTTTTCATAAATTATGTTAAAAAATTATGATGTTAGCGATGTATATACCCATGAAAATGCAATAAACGTGAACGTATAATTTCGATAATTGGTAGTAATTTATTAGAGCATACATAGCCGCAATGACTGAAGCTCATGTCACCGCCGCGGGCAGGTCAGATGTAGTTTAGTCTAGAATGCAAATTCATGTGCCCAATTGAGTTATGGAGCTTTCTGTTGAATTGTTATTCAAATTTCGTCGGATTCAATTGCCTAACTTTCCATTTCCGGGTAGGTTGTTATCATTTGCTTGTTTCCAAAATCTGGACTTACACTATAGTGTTTGTAGATTTATTATCACTTTCACTGTGAATCACTTGTAATCGGCCCGATATGGTGCTTTTCTTGGTAGTGCGGAAAGATTTTCTTGGCCACCTTTAGAAATACGGCAAAGGTAAATACAGTTTACGACTTGTTGCTGTAAATATAGATAGTTGGCGTTAAAATATCGCGTCAGACCTTTTTTTATTAGTCTCGCACCAGTAAGCGAAGTGTAGGACGGCCACCCACTAGATGGAGTAAAGATCTGGTACGAGATGACCTGGTCAGGACCGTATTTTGTGGCATTCTTTGGGGGAGGTCTATTTTCAGCAGTGGACTAGTGAATGGCTGTAATAATGGTGATACTGATGATGATAATCAAGGCTTTTTTGACCACTAGTACTTGTTAATCAATGGAAATCCCTGAGTACCTACTCGCTAGAGGTTATTGAAGTTGGTTAGTTCGAAATTTGAATATCGGTCGCAGCCGAACTTTATATTTATGCAACATATTAATAATTTTTGTCGGCCTGGTGAAGTTATAACTGTCGTTTTGTTTTTGACACTACATCAGACTATAAAACTCTGAATCCCATCCGATATTATCTTTAACAGCTAAAGGAATTACTTTTTTAATTAAAAATAAAGTATGAAATATAGCATGAAAGTCTAAGAAAATTTTCAAAAATACTAAGACTTCAGATACTTTAAAATAAAATCTGTTTTGTAATTTTGAAGTAATTTGGCCGCGTAAGGCAATTTAATTGAATTAAATCCGACTCGCTGTGATGGCATCTTGTAAATAATATCAGCGTTATTAAATCCGACAGTTTATTTTTGCATCATTCTACTGTATGATGTTATTGAAAATGGAATTTAACACACATATTTATTTATAAAATTATCATATGAAGTTTATTTTCCTTCATGATTTTATTATAATTATTATTGTAAGTATGTGTACTAAAAATAATTATATCTATACAATAACATGTACATCACTCACCTTCGATTTGCCGACGATATAGTCCTTATGACAGAATCAATGGAGGACCTAAGAACTATTTTATTTATGTTTATTTAAAACTTTATTGCGTCCCTTTAAAAAAGGATGCAAAGGGCGGACATAATGCCTAAAGGCATTCTCTACCAGTCTACCCATGGAGTGGTGAGAGTTTGCCGTAGGTGTAGCAAGTAAAAGAAAAGAAAAAAAAAACATTAAAACTAAAAGTAATACACATTATATGTAACAAAACGGTAATGATATAATATTATAAGTAAAGGCATATATATATTCACACATTTACATATATTAACACATATTCATAATATAAATATATTTATATGCCAATAAACAAATATAAACATACATATTATATGGATATAAATATACATAAATACAAAATACGATAGGATAATTAATAATTTTGTAATTCTAATGATTATTCAGTAAATGCTCGCGTACTTTCTTTTTAAAGGAGCATTTGTTAGGTGCTTTTCTGATGTCATCAGGCAAGGAATACCAAAGACGTGCAGCCTGTACAGTGAAGGAGTTACCATACAACCCGGAGAGATGAGTAGGAATATAAATCTTGTTATTAGAGGAAGATTGAAGAACCCTATCATGACAATAAGAGAGATATTGAAAACGTTCTTTGAGGTAAGAAGGTGAATATGGATCATTAAGAATCTATAATGAGAAATATGGTCATACTTACGCAGACCACCAAAAATAAATCTAATACAGTTGTTAAGGAGGCGCTCCAGCTTGTTAAGAAGTTCTTGGGACAGGTCTGGGTAGCACACATCTGCATAAGCAAAGATAGGTAAAATGAGAGTTTGGACAAGCATGAGCTTAGAATTTATAGGAAGGAAGTATTTGAGACGATAAAGGGAACGTAAGGTGGCAATGACTTAAATCGTTAACCTGCACTTTCCAGTTCAGAGAGCTATCAATATACAGGCCAAGGTTTTTAACAGACTCACTAAATGGAATAATAATATTATCATAGTAAACAGCAGGTAAGTCTGCTTGATTAACCCTAGCCAGCATCTTTTTAATTCCCACTAAAATCGCTTGGCATTTTACTGGATTCACACAGACTCCAAAGCGCGAGGACAAATCTTTAATTGTGTTTAAATTCTAGTTTAATTTGTGAATTTCATTATGTAGTTCTTCAACGCCACTATACACATATAGCTGCAGATCATCGGCGTACAGATGATACGAGCCATCAAGATTATGAGTGATCAAGTTTATAAAAACTGAGAAGATGATAGGAGAGAGTATACCGCCTTGCGGTACGCCACATTCAACTTCAGCCCAAGCTGAGGTCATATGACCTACGTGAACTGACTGCTGTCGCCCGCGAAGATAGGATGCAAATCAATCTAAGACAGTGGGCTTAAAATTAAGATGGGATAGGATGGGAAGAAGGATATCATGATCAACTGTGTTAAAAGCGTTAGAAAAGTCAACTAGAACTAGCACTGCTATCTTTTTCTCATTCATACCTTTTCTAATGTCTTCAGAGACTTTTATTAAAGTAGTGGTAGTGCTGTGACCTGAACGAAACCCGGACTGAAATGAACTCAGTAGGTTATGTTTCAAGATCAACGAAGTGATTTGCTTATGAACACAGGCTTCTAAAACTTTAGATAGGAACGGCAGAATTGATATAGGGTGAAAATGGCTGGGAAGGATAGGAGCAGGTACCTTAGGAAGGGGACATAAGCCTTTTTCCAATGACTAGGATATTGCCCCGAGTCAAGGGAAAAATTTATAATGTGAGTTATTGCCGGGAGAAGAGGATCTAATATAGTGACGACCATTTGTCTGCTTATTTCATCGCAGCCCAGAGCCTTAGACTTGATTGCTAAAATAAACTTCTTGATTTCACCCTGATCGACAGGAGAGAACATGAATCCTGGAATGTGAGGAGATTGCATTGACGCAATAGAATTTAAAGTGTTAGTTCGGACTAAAGAATCCATTGCTTTGAAGGAAGCAAAATGTTGATTAATCTCATCGAGAGAGATATCGAAGGACCACATTCCAGCGTGAATGGCCTGCCAATACCCACAGTTCTGAGGAATTTCCACACTTCGGTAGGAGATGAATCATTTAAACAGTTATGAAAATATCGGCGTTTAGCAGCACGTACCATCTGATTACACCTATTCCTGACAGATTTAAAGATTGACCAATTTTCTTCAGATCGTTCCCTCTTAAATTTAAGAAAGGCTCCACTCCGTCTAACCATTGCCATTCTTATGCCCTCAGTCATCCAAGGGGCGGGAGGATGCTTCAACCTGACGTTATGGATAGGAGCATGAGTATCAAACAACCTGAGAACTTTATCATTAAAAAATGAGACTTTACCGTCAATTGTAGGTTCTGCTACCAAACAAGTTAAATTAAGATCTCGAGCGTCACTCATTAGCTTATCTAGTTAATTTTAGAGAAATTGCGTACAGGCAGTAAGGGACAATAGTGCTTTGGGGGTTTGAGCTTATAAGAAATGTATAAAAGGTCGTGACGACCCAACGGAAAAACCCAAAGCAGGCAACTGTCCGTGTGACACAACATGCTCAGGAGAAGCAGCAAGAATAAGATCAAATAAGGAGTCATCGGTATCGACATTGTGATGAGTAGCCTTTAGTGGGAGAAAGGTAAGATTGACTGACTGACAATGATTGATTGAAATTTTTGAGAACGAAGAGAAATCTTCAACAAATTGGTATTAAAATCGCCCATGATTATACAGTGTGTGTAATCAGAACAAACGTCATCAAGAGCCGTTTCTAAAGTGGCGAAAAAAATAAGAAGAGGGCGGCCAATACACAACTCCTAGAAGCACCCTTGCGCCTTTGATATCAAATTCCAAAAACAAATACTCCGCTGAGCCTGAGTAGCAAGATGGAGAGGTTAACATTATTTTATGCGGAACCGATGCACGCAAATAGATAGCCACCCCAACGCCACCTTTATCAGTGCGATCATTTCTTATGAGCACACAAGGCTTTAGCGAGGTCTCCGACACTAGAATTGCATGAACGTAATTAGAGGAGAAAGACAATGTGAGTTCAGAGTAGTGGCAAAGGATGCTTTGAGCGTCAATGTGACATATGTTAAAAAAATTATCACAAGTTGAAAATACCCCTTCCAGTAGATCATATAGATTACACCCGCTATCACTAAAATAATCATTACAAGAATTAAAAGAAAGAAATTAATTATCTGCAGAGTAAAAAGATTCTACATCAGACATAAAAATAGCAAAATTTACCAAAATTATAAATAAATACAAATAAAATATCTATTCATAAAATATTTATAAAAATAACAATAGTGTAGTAAAATAACCTTATATAAAAATATGTAAAATTTATCAATGCCACGCAAGGAACACCACCCCATTAGTGAACTGTTTACAAAACATTAAAACCTCCATTCAAATTTTCATTAATTATAAAAGTTAATAATAAATGTATTTGAATATAAAAAGAGAAAACTATTTGAAAAAAAAAATAACAAAACATTAAGGGGCTACTCCATGCGAACGACCTTGAGCATTTGGCCGGCGGCGCGCCGCTCGCTTCAATATATTGCTTATGAAATATGTAAGACGCCACCTATTGTAGGTACGAACGTAGTATTATTTTTTCAATATCAATAAACTAATTTATGGAAATACACACAGCGTACAACGATAAATGTATTTTAATTTTTTTATTCGGTATATTAGTTGCATTATATTAGAATTATGTATTTTCATATATCATCTAATTATGAAATTTTATAATTAATTATATATTAAAAATAAAGCATTGAAAATTGTGAGTTTAAAAGATACCTATTCACTATAGGTAAATAAATAGATAGCTCGCCTTTTGTACAAATATTTGGTGCAATAAAGAATAAATAAATAAATAGGATGTTTCGCAGATGTGTTTTTGATTATTGTTAATTTTTACGTGTCACGTATTGAAAAGTAACATACCTACCTACTAATTTTTGAACTGAGCACCTTGTAACTTAGCCTGCTTATTATTTATGCTAGCAGACATTATCCTCACCCCAATGATTGATGAGAATGAAAATCAATTTTATTTCTACATACGTAATTATATTTATTTATACATAAGGGTAACTTTAATAAAGGTAATACAAAAATCAACAAGAAGTATAAGGGTTCAATCTTTCAATTTCAATTGTAAAAAAACGTTACCCCCACGCTAGTATTTACTCATGTCGTGGAGGCAGTTTACAAACATAAATTGCACAAGGACAAACATCCACACCCGGAACAATTATTTGTAGGCCATACAAATACTTGTTCCGTGCGGGATTCGAACCCGCGGCCCCCAGCGCAACAACTGATTGCTAAGCCACTGCGCCACGGAGCCGTCGCCGGATTATAACTAAAGTGACCATACGTCCCGTTTTGAACGGGACTGTCCCTTTTCTCGGTCACCTGTCCCATTGTCCCCAAACAAAGCTCCGGGACACAAAATTGTCCCGTAACTCGTTGGATGGAAGTATTCAAAGTCAACAATCTTCAACATAATTTTTTTTAATCGAATATATTTTATGTCTACCTGGTACAAATGCTCCGGTAGAAAGAGTATTTTTTTATTTCGAATAAATTGTGGACGTCTGAAAGAAACACTTACGGTTCCAGTTCTAAAGGCGATGTTGTTAACAAAGATAACAATAAAAAAACTTGTGCAGAATTTTATTCTTATTTAAAATCATCAACAACTTTATTAAAGCAAATTTAATCCACTGACAAATGTATACCATATTTTAGCAAATACTTGTTACAATAAAAAAACTGCGGTTGCCAACCCGCTCGCCAAGCGTGGCAACTATGGCAAATACCCCCCTATGAATGAAAGTAACAAAGAAACGGCCCCCAGTCCCCGGCGGCCCCACTATTCCTGGCTACGGTGGCGACCATGGTAACGGCGGGGCAGGGGGTGCTAAGAATCTCCGGTGGAGGTTCGGTTGCCACCTTAGACGATTCGACCTGGCAACGTACAACGCACGCACCCTGAGGACTGACGAAAAGATCGTGGAGCTGGAAGAAGAGATAGACAAGTTGCGCTGGCATATTATAGGATTATCCGAAGTCCGAAGAGAGGGGGAGGACACGGTAATCCTCGAATCCGGCAACTTGCTCTATCACCGGGAGGGCGACCATCTGTCCCAAGGAGGTGTCGGATTTATCGTCCACAAGTCTCTCGTTAACAACGTTGTAAAGATCGGGAGTGTGTCGACGAGGGTTGCGTACCTTATACTCAGAATCACCAAACGGTATTCGCTGAAGGTCATACAGGTTTACGCACCAACCTCGGCACACCCCGATGAGGAGGTGGAGGAAATGTATGAGGATATCTCTAGAGCCATGCATTCCTCCAAAACCCAATATACGGTGTTAATGGGAGACTTCAATGCAAAACTAGGCACAAGAGAGAACGGTGAGCTGAAAGTAGGGAAATTTGGAATAGGGCAACGGAACCCAAGGGGCCAGCAGCTGGCCGACTTCATGGAGAAAGAGGGACTATTTATGATGAACTCTTTCTTCCAGAAGCGGCCCCACAGGAAGTGGACCTGGTCGAGCCCCGACGGTTCCACAAAAAATGAGATTGACTTCATTATGACGACCAGACGACAACTGTTCAGTGATGTCTCCGTGATCGCGAGGGTGAAAACTGGTAGCGATCACCGAATGGTTAGAGGCACACTGGACCTAAACGTTGAGTGGGAGAGGTCTCGTCTAATGAAGTCAACGCTCCGTCCCCCTCGTGCTCTGTTCCAAAGTCCCGAAACCTTTCAGCTCGAGTTACAAAACCGTTTTCAGTGCCTGGAAGACTGCAATGAAGTGGACGATATGAATGACAAGCTCGTGGAAACTGTCCATGCGGTCGGAGCTAAGTTCTGCAAGACCCGCCGCAGAAGAACACAAAAACTCTCCGATCACACTCTTAATCTCATGGCTGTTAGACGGGAGATGAAGCTACATTCTTCAACGGACTTGACAGCATACAGGCATCTGAACAGACAGATCTCCAAATGCATGCGGCGGGACTTACGCAACTTCAATACAGCTCGTATTGAAGAAGCGATCGAGCGGAACCAAGGCTCCAAAGTCTTTGCCAGAGATCTGTCTGCCAGAAAGAGCCAACTGTCAAAGCTGAAGACAGAATGTGGCAGCATCGTTTCCGGGACACCTGAGATTTTGAGTGAGATTGAGACGTTCTATGGGCAGCTGTACACATCATCGTTGGAGCCACACGCAAGTGTGAGTAACGATCCAAGAGCGAGTCTCATCCGACACTATTCCGAAGATATCCTGGATGTCAGTCTGAGCGAGATTAGGATGGCTCTCCAGCACCTTAAAAACGGTAAGGCCCCAGGCGAGGATGGAATTACAGCGGAGCTTCTGAAAGCGGGTGGAAGACCGGCACTTGAAGTCCTTCAGAAGTTCTTTAATTCCGTCCTCCATGGTGGCATTACACCGGAGGCGTGGAGCAGAAGTGCGGTGGTCTTGTTCTTCAAGAAAGGTGACAACGCTCTCTTGAAGAACTACAGACCGATTTCCCTTCTGAGCCGCGTCTACGTGCTGTTTTTCGAGAGTCATTACGAATCGTCTCGCGCGCAGACTTGACGACTTCCAGCCTCCCGAACAAGCCGGTTTCCGAAAGGGCTTTAGCACCATAGACCACATACATACCCTTCGGCAAGTTGTACAGAAGTCCGAAGAGTACAATTTGCCACTATGTCTGACGTATGTGGGCTATGAGAAAGCCTTTGATTCCGTCGAAATTTGGGCGGTGCTGCAGTCCCTTCAGCGGTGCCAAGTTGACTGTCGGTATATCGAAGTGTTGAAGTGCTTGTACAGTAGGGCTACGATGGCTATCCGAGTACAGAACCAGAGTACGAAACCTATCCAATTGCAGAGAGGTGTAAAACAGGGTGACGTCATATCCCCGAAACTCTTCACCGCTGCATTGGAAGACGTTTTCAAGCTTCTGGACTGGAAAGGATACGGTATCAACATCAATGGCGAGTACATCACTCACCTTCGATTTGCCGACGATATAGTCCTTATGGCAGAATCGCTGGAGGACCTAAGCACTATGCTCAATGACCTCAATAGTGTTTCCCAACGGATAGGTCTTAAGATGAACATGGACAAAACAAAGATCATGTTTAATGTCCATGTCAGACCTATGCCGGTAGTTGTTGGGAGCACTAAGCTCGAAGTTGTTGACGAGTATGTTTACCTGGGACAAATGGTCCGACTAGGTAAGTCCAATAATGATTTCTTATATTTACGCGAACACTACACATTTAAATAAAACTAATTTTACGGATTTTATCGCGTATATTAACTTATTTTACTTTCCCGACGTTTCAAGCACTTTACAGCACCCATGGTCACGGGGGGGACTGAGGTGTATGACGTCCCAATGTCATAGTTAACCACGGCTACCTCCAGATTAAAAATTATTAATTTTTGTTCCGATCTACGCAGTATGAACTTACAGTATCATGAAGTCTTGCAGTTGTATGCTTGGGTTGGGATTTAATTTTATTAATTATGGGATCCCAAGCAGATGGTAGCACCCAGCCATCTTCTCTATTGAAATTAGGATGTTTTTTGATTTCAATAGCCTCGCGAATCATCCTTGGAAGGAATCGGTGTTCTTTAGCGAGGATTTGTGGTCTATCAAATCTAATGTAGTGACGGGGGCGATCCTGTACGTGTTCACAGACTGCAGACTTCCCGGAGCGTCTATTCTTCACATCAGCTATGTGTTCTTTAACGCGGGTTTTTATGGATCTTTTAGTTTGTCCTATATAAGAGAGACCACATTCACAATCCAGCTTGTACACTCCTGCATCTTGCAGAGGAATATTACACTTGACTGATGGTAAAAACTGACTAATCTTCTTCGGCGGCTTGAAATATGTTTTAATGGAAGCACGCTTCAAGATGTAGCCAATCTTGTCAGTGACACCTCTGACATATGGCAGTACAGCAGGCACTCGCTCGACTGTGGCCGGCTTCACTCGTTCACTGTGACGTAGGCGCGGGACCCGAAGCTTATTGTCGTGCAAAACTTGCTTGACGTGTTGGAGCTCGGCGGCCAGGTGTTTACTGTCACAGATCCCTCGTGCTCTCTGAAACAAAGATTTACCCACGGTAGCTAACTGTGAAGGATGGTGGTGAGAATCACCGTTTAAATATCTATCTGTATGGGTCTTTTTTCTATGCACAGTGTGGCTCAAGATGTTATCAGGATTCCGAATTACTAACACATCTAGAAAAGCTAAAGAATTGTTTGCCTCTAACTCCATTGTGAACTGAATTTTAGAATTTAAAGAGTTAAGATGGTCTAAAAATGCAGTTACTTTATCTAAAGGTAGAATTGTGAAAGTGTCGTCTACGTACCGCTTGTAGAATCTTGGCTTTATGGGAGAAGTAAGCAGGGCTTTCTCCTCAAAGTCCTCCATGAATATATCGGCAACAATGGGAGATACAGGTGAGCCCATCGCCACACCATCTACTTGCTTGTAGAACTCCTCCTTCCACAATAGGTAGCCAGATGTAAGGCAGTGTCTGAGTAATACTGCATATTCTACGGGCATGTTATTTTCCTCTAGCCTTCTAGTAACAATCGAGATGCAGTCTTCAACAGGTAGGCATGTGAACAGAGACTGCACATCAAAACTCACCATAGTTTCATTATCTGCCAGATGTAGGTCTTTAATCTCGCTGACAAAATGGTAGGAATCCTTTGTGTGTGCTCTTGTATGTCCCTTGAGCGGTGAGAGTATATTCGCTAAGTGTTGAGCCAATCTGTAAGTTGGTGAATCGATTTGGCTCACTATAGGACGTAGTGGAACATTGGGCTTGTGTATTTTTGGTAACCCATACAACTTCGGTGGTTTAGCACACGTAGGCATTATCGATTTTACGTCTAGATTTAATTTTTCGGAGTGTTTCTTTATGAGATCACTAGTTGTTTTAAGTGTGTTATTTGTTGGGTCATTTTTAACCTTTTTATACGTACTTGCATCCGACAAAAGTTCTTGTATTTTAGAATTATAATCTGACGTATCCATAACTACCGTGGCATTTCCCTTATCTGCGCGGAGAAGACCTACATCTGGCAGACAATGAAACTATGGTGAGTTTTGATGTGCAGTCTCTGTTCACATGCCTACCTGTTGAAGACTGCATCTCGATTGTTACTAGAAGGCTAGAGGAAAATAACATGCCCGTAGAATATGCAGTATTACTCAGACACTGCCTTACATCTGGCTACCTATTGTGGAAGGAGGAGTTCTACAAGCAAGTAGATGGTGTGGCGATGGGCTCACCTGTATCTCCCATTGTTGCCGATATATTCATGGAGGACTTTGAGGAGAAAGCCCTGCTTACTTCTCCCATAAAGCCAAGATTCTACAAGCGGTACGTAGACGACACTTTCACAATTCTACCTTTAGATAAAGTAACTGCATTTTTAGACCATCTTAACTCTTTAAATTCTAAAATTCAGTTCACAATGGAGTTAGAGGCAAACAATTCTTTAGCTTTTCTAGATGTGTTAGTAATTCGGAATCCTGATAACATCTTGAGCCACACTGTGTATAGAAAAAAGACCCATACAGATAGATATTTAAACGGTGATTCTCACCACCATCCTTCACAGTTAGCTACCGTGGGTAAATCTTTGTTTCAGAGAGCACGAGGGATCTGTGACAGTAAACACCTGGCCGCCGAGCTCCAACACGTCAAGCAAGTTTTGCACGACAATAAGCTTCGGGTCCCGCGCCTACGTCACAGTGAACGAGTGAAGCCGGCCACAGTCGAGCGAGTGCCTGCTGTACTGCCATATGTAAGAGGTGTCACTGACAAGATTGGCTACATCTTGAAGCGTGCTTCCATTAAAACATATTTCAAGCCGCCGAAGAAGATTAGTCAGTTTTTACCATCAGTCAAGTGTAATATTCCTCTGCAAGATGCAGGAGTGTACAAGCTGGATTGTGAATGTGGTCTCTCTTATATAGGACAAACTAAAAGATCCATAAAAACCCGCGTTAAAGAACACATAGCTGATGTGAAGAATAGACGCTCCGGGAAGTCTGCAGTCTGTGAACACGTACAGGATCGCCCCCGTCACTACATTAGATTTGATAGACCACAAATCCTCGCTAAAGAACACCGATTCCTTCCAAGGATGATTCGCGAGGCTATTGAAATCAAAAAACATCCTAATTTCAATAGAGAAGATGGCTGGGTGCTACCATCTGCTTGGGATCCCATAATTAATAAAATTAAATCCCAACCCAAGCATACAACTGCAAGACTTCATGATACTGTAAGTTCATACTGCGTAGATCGGAACAAAAATTAATAATTTTTAATCTGGAGGTAGCCGTGGTTAACTATGACATTGGGACGTCATACACCTCAGTCCCCCCCGTGACCATGGGTGCTGTAAAGTGCTTGAAACGTCGGGAAAGTAAAATAAGTTAATATACGCGATAAAATCCGTAAAATTAGTTTTATTTAAATAGGTAAGTCCAACTTCGACCGAGAGGTCATTCGACGGATTCAACTCGGCTGGGCAGCGTTCGAGAAGCTACGACACATCTTCTCGTCAGACATACCTCAAAACCTTAAAACAAAATTGTACAACCAGTGCGTGTTGCCAGTGATGACTTACGGAACTGAGACGTGGTCCTTCACTGCTGGCCGTAGGAGGAAGCTCAAGGTCGCTCAGCGAGCTATGGAGAGGGCTATGCTCGGAGTTTCTCTGCGTGATAAACTTAGGAATGAGGATATCCGCAGTAGAACCAGAGTGACCGACATAGCCCAACGGATTAGTAAGCTGAAGTGGCAGTGGGCCGGCCATATAGCTCGAAGAACCGACAACCGATGGGGAAGAAAGGTTCTCGAGTGGCAGCCTCGTACCGGTAGGCGAAGTGTAGGGCGTCCCCCCACGAGATGGAGTGACGACCTGGTAAGACATGCAGGAAGTCGATGGATGCAAGTGGCTCAGGACCGTGCTTTGTGGCATTCTTTGGGGGAGGCCTATGTTCAGCAGTGGACTTGTGAAGGGCTGTAATGATGATGATGATGATGATGATTTTAGCAAAAAACTATAACTTAGTAATACTAATTATAACTTAGAACATAAATGAAAAACTCATAACTGACTTTTTGGCCCGACTCAGGATTCGAACCCGGAACCTCATGATCAGCAGTCGCACTACTACAACCACTAGACCAACGAGATAGTACTATACCTAATAAGATATTGTGGTTGGGTATTAGGATTATTTTTAACTGTATACTATACTGATAATATTTAATTAGCCTTTTATAGTGTAAATTATTATATTTGTCGAAATGTTAATTATGGATTCGAACCCTACATGCTAATGGTGCTTCATTTTTTTATTTGCATTTATTTCAAAGAAAATACACGCAAAAAGCTTCATCGCGCATTAAAAAACACAACAAATATATGTATAACTAATACAAAAAATTATACCCAAACAAACAAATAATACTACCTATAAATAACCTAATAAGTAATAATATTATCGACTGATATGACGTGAGCGTATGCACTGGCTAACGCTCTAACGACACGGGCTTCACGTCGAAGAGCTCAGCGCTCACTGACTCCAGCAAGCCCGTGGGCAGTGAATACGCAAAATAAAATAATACTTACTTTACGAGGAGATGCATGTTATCAATAATAATTTCACATTTATGTGGTTTCGTTGTAAGGAGATTATATTAATATTTATTCCTTTAAAAAAATTTGATATAGCTCTTATGAAATCAAGATTATGTAGAAATATAATGTGTTTTTTATTTGTTGATTATATATCTTTTAAATAAAAAGTAGTAGTAAAGTAAGTAACTATAAACCGCACAAATAACGACTAGCGCGACATTTTGCTCAACCTGCGCCTTAACAAAAGGCAAATACAAGATTAAAGCAGTCGACTGCAGACATATTAAAAAATCAGACATTTAATGTCGTAAATATATCTTACTATACTAGGCTGTATGGTGATTGAACCATTGTATAGTTACCGTCTGAAAAATAAAGTTGTCAAAATAGAGAATACTACAACGACCGAAGAACATATTGTACAAACTTACTTATAAAATATCTCACACCGATTATTACGATGCTTATGCATATTATCTAATGAACTTCTTAACAAAAAGTACTTAGTTACAGCGTTTACACAATAAAGAAGTATACAATATAACGTCTACTTAAGTACTCAATGAATACAATATTAACGCCTGTGAACTGATGTTATACCTAAATTTATATACACAACAACACAACGAGATTTAAATATATAGGTATACTATAGAGCGGACATTGGGAATATTTATATACAAAAACTTTGAGCTAGTGCGCGTGTGGCACCCTCTAGCGTAAAATAGCAAAACAACTCTAAGCATTTATTAAGACAACATTTTAGCTATTCCTCAGTAGGTGACGCTAATAGATATAACCTCGTTTTAGGAATGTTACCGTTTCGTAATCAAAGTATCGATAATGTTGTTGAAGATTACTAAGTTCGAAATGATTTTCGATATAATGATAGGGAATTTACATGATTGTTTTATTGTATAAATCTATTTATCATGTCTTCCATCACAAGAAAAAATTCATGTTAACTTTTTACACCTCTTTCGTGTCATGAAATAAAATATTTAATTTCCAATAACTAAGAATCAATTCAAACAGCAGTCACTTTGGTTGCCAACTTGGTGGCATGACGTCACTCGGTCCATTAGCTGCTATAATAATAGCATATGATCGATCGTTTGGCGTTAAAGACACATCGAGAAACGCCAAATCCAATAAGAGAGCGTCTCTATGTTTTTAAATTCGTTTCTACTACAAAAATATAATTCAAAACCAAAATATTTTAGGAAAACACTGAACTTAAAATCCATTTCACAATTTTTCACGTTTCATCAGCTGCAGTACTTAAAGACAACCGACTTCAATAAAAATTGTTATTTTAAGTTTTTACCTTATTTTCTAACTCAGGCTTAACCTACAACCTCTTGCATCTAATACCTTTCATCATCATCATTACAGCCTTTCATAAGTCCACTGCTGAACATAGACCTCCCCCAAGGAATGCAACAAAGCACGGTCCTGAGCCACTTGCATCCATCGACTTCCTGCATGTCTTACCAGGTCGTCACTCCATCTAATGGGGGGTCGCCCTACACTTCGCCTACCGGTACGAGGCTGCCACTCGAGAACCTTTCTTCCCCATCGGTTGTCGGTTCTTTGAGCTATATGGCCGGCCCATTGCCACTTCAGCTTACTAATCTGTTCGGCTATGTCGGTTACTCTAGTTCTACTGCGGATATCCTCATTTCTAAGTTTATCACGCAGAGAAACTCCGAGCATAGCCCTCATCATAGCTCGCTGAGCGACCTTGAGCTTCATCATCCACCCAGCAGTGATAGACCACGTCTCAGATCCGTAAGTCATCACTGGCAACACGCACTGGTTGTACACTTTCGTCTTAAGGTTTTGAGGTATGTCTGACGAGAAGATGTGTCGTAGTTTCCCGAACGCTGCACAGCCGAGTTGAATCCGTCGGTTGACCTCTCGGTCGAAGTTGGACTTACCTAGTCGGACTATTTATCCCAGGTAAACATACTCGTCAACAACTTCGAGCTTAGTGCTCCCAACAACTACCGGCATAGGTGTGACATGGACATTAAACATGATATTTGTTTTGTCCATGTTCATCTTAAGACCTATCCGTTGGGAAACACTATTGAGGGCGTTGAGCATAGTGCTTAGGTCCTCTAGCGATTCTGCTATAAGTACTATATCGTCGGCAAATCGAAGGTGAGTGATGTACTCACCATTGATGTTAATACCGTACTCTTTCCAGTCCAGAAGCTTGAAAACGTCTTCCAATACAGCGGTAAAGAATTTCGGGGATATAACGTCACCCTGTCTTACACCTCTTTGCAATTGGATAGGTTTCGTACTCTGGTTCTGTACTCGGATAGCCATCGTAGCCCTACTGAACAAGCACTTCAGCACTTCGATATACCGACAGTCAACTTGGAATCGCTGAAGGGACTGCAGCACCGCCCAAATTTCGACGGAATCAAAATCTTTCTCATAGCCCACATACGCCAGACATAGTGGCAAATTGTACTCCACAGACTTCTGTACAATTTGCCGAAGGGTATGTATGTGGTCTATGGTGCTAAAGCCTTTTCGGAAACCGGCTTTTTCGGGAGGCTGGAAGTCGTCAAGTCCGCGCGCGAAACGACTCGTTATGACTCTCGAAAACAGCACGTAGACGCGGCTCAGAAGTGAAATCTATCTGTAGTTCTTCAAGAGAGCATTGTCACCTTTCTTGAAGAACAAGACCACCGCACTTCTTCTCCACGTCACCGGTGTAATACCACCATGGAGGACGGAATTAAAGAGCTTCTGAAGGACTTCAAGTACCGGTTTTCCACCCGCTTTCAGAAGCTCCGCTGTGAATCCATCCTCGCTTGGGGCCTTGCCGTTGCCGACCCACTCGCCAAGCGTGGCAACTATGGCAATATATTCCCCAAAAAAAGTATTGAAGAGACGGGCCCCTTAAATATTGTAAAGGATTGAATCGGCATCCTGTATTTTTTTTATCGATAATCCCAATCGATAAACGTCGTCAACCACTAACTTTAAAATTGGTAACTAAATAGTGACGTTTACTGGATAACAGAGGGCGCTTATTATAATAAAAATAAATGTTCTAGAGCAAACTACTAGAAATAATAAAATCTAAAGATTATTCGGTAAATATATGTTATATTTACGATAATAAACCGAAATCACGTTCATTTTTTGATCCATATCGTGAATTACAATAGCTTAATGCACAGCCGGGCATATTTTCTTTAAAAATATCGGAGATATATCCTTTAGGACATAAGTTACAGACGACAATTTTGCTACTGACGTCCGGTCTATTACAACTACTACTTAAATGTCTTTTCAACAACATTAAATCTATGTACTCAAGTAAAATTATTTTATTTAAATAATAATAAACTAATCTATACTAGGACTAAGAACCAAACGTATAACCATTGATCACTACGTTTATTTAAACAAAAACAGAAATTGAATTTAAATAGGAAATGAGCACACAAATTTAACAAAAACATGGTGTAAGCCACACTACCTAATATAACCTTTTCGGCCATTCAATAAAATATATTTAGTAGGTTACTTCTTTACATTGAAGCGATGGGGCCTCTTGGAATCAACATTTTGCGCTGTTGCCCTTACCTGTTTGTGCAGAGCAGCTTCACCTTGACGATCCATTACAGAAGGGCTTTGTGGGGTCAGTTTTAATACCATGCGAACGACACTAGTGTCAATATCTGCATAAGCCAAGCAAGAAGTGGACGGAGAGCTAATTGCAGGAAATTTTTCAATAAGAATATCCAACTCTACATCCGCGGAGATCTTCGCCCTTTCATTACTGTGCAGTTTGACATAAATTATCCCATCAAGTGTCGACACTCACTTTATACCAAAGTGCTTACGGGCTTTCTTATGTATGGATTGCCTTGTTCTTGTAAGAAACTCAGAAACTGTAACATGAAACCCTTTTAATTTGGTCTTAGCATTCCAAACCTCATGCTTTGTGTGATAGACTTTGAATTCAATGAGAATTGTGTGTGACCATCTCTTTTAACTCCCATCCGATGGCACCGCTTGATACTAGCATTTGTCACATTTGGAATATCTAGTTTGTTGTGTAAAAGATAGGATCTCTTTCTCTGCATCAATCTCTCCTGTGTCCGGAATACCATTGAATAGCAGAATCTTTCGTCTTTGCCTCATATCAAATGCAACAATAGACTGTAAACAAGCACGTACCTGCTCTCGGAGAAGATTAAACATTGAGCCCACCAACTCCTTGAAAGCGTAAAACTCATCACGTAATTGAATAATGGTGGAACTAGTTGGTGTACACCTCTCTGCAGTTGGATAGGTTTCGTACTCTGGTTCTGTTCTCGGATTGCCATCGTAGCCCTACTACAAACACTTCAGCATTTCGATATACCGACAGTCAACTTGAAACCGCTGATCGGACTGTAGCACCGCCCAAATTTCAACGGAATCAAAGGATTTCTCATAGTCTTCACACGCAAGGCAAAGTGGGAGATTGTACTCTTTGGTCTTTTGAACAATTTAACAAAGAGTATGTATGTGATCTATGATGCTAAAGCCTTTTAGGAAAAAGGTTTGTTCGGGAGGCTGAAAGTTGTCGAGGCTGCTTGTGAGACGATTCGTAATGACTCTCGAAAACAGCACGTAGACGCGGCTCAGAAGGGCAATTGTTCTGTAGTTTTTCAAAAAAGCGCTCTCGCCTCCGGAGTAGTGCCACTATGGAGGACGGAATCAAAGAGCTTCTGAAGGACTTTAAGTACCGGTTTTCCATCGGCTTTCAGAAGCTCCGCTGTAATTCCATACTCGCCCGGGGCCCTGTCGTTTTTAAGGTGCTGGAGAGCCATTGTAATCCCACTCAGACTGACGTCCGGGATATTATCGGAATTGTGTCGGATGAGTCTTGCTCTTGGAGCGTTACTCACACTTGCGTGTGTCTCTAACGATGATGTGTAAAACTGCCTATAGAACCTCTAAATCTCACTCAAAATCTCAGGTGTCCCGGAAACGATGCTGCCAAACTCGTTCTTCACCTTTCACAGTTTGTTCTTTCTGGCAGACAGATCTTTGACAAAGACTTTGGAGCCTTGGTTCCGTTCGATCGCTTCTTCAATACAAGCTGTATTGAAGAAGCGATCGAGCGATCGAGCTTCAATACAAGCTGTATTGAAGTTGTGTAAGTCTCGCCGCATGCATTTAGAGATCTGTCTGTTCAGTTACTCGTGCTTCATTTCCCGTCTAACAGCTATAAGATAAAGAGTGTGATTGGAGAGTTTTTGTGTTCTTCTGCAGCGGGTCTTGCAAAACTTAGCTCCGACCGCATGGTCAGTTTCTACGAGCTTGTCATTCATATCTTCCACTGCATTGCAATCTTCTAGGCACTGAAAACGGTTTTGTAACTTGAGCTGAAAGGTTGCGGGGTTTTGGATTAAAGCACGAATGGGACGGAGCGTTATCTTCATTAAATCAGACCTCTCCAACTTAACGTTTAGTTTCAGTGAACCTCTGACTGTTTGGTGATCGTTACCAGTTTTTACCCTCGCGATCACTGAAACATCACTCAACTGTTGCCGTCTAGTCGTCATAATGATGTCTTTCTCATTTTTTGTCGAACTGTTGGGGCTTGACCATGTCCACTTCATGTGGGGCCGCATCTGGAAGAAAGAGTCCATCGTAAAGAATCCCTCGTTCACCATGAAGTCAGCCAGTTTCTGGCCCCTTTGGGTTCCGTTGCCTTATTCTGAATTTCTCTATTTTCAGCTCCCGGTGATAGATCGAGTTGCCGGATTCGAGGATTACCGTGTCCTCACCCTCTCTTCGGACTTCGGATAATCCTATAACATTCAAGCGCAACTTGTCTATCTCTTCTTCTAAATCCATGATCTTCGCGTCAGTCCTCAGGGTATGTGCGTCTTAGGTGGTAACCGAGGCTCCACCGGAAATTCTTAGCACCCCCTGCCCCGCCCCGCCGTCACCATGGTCTCCACGGCAGAAAGGAACAGCAGGGCCGCCGCGGACTGGGGGTCGTCTTTTCGTAACTTTCATCATTGTTCATTATGGGGATGTTTGCCATATTTGCCACGCGCGGATAGCGGTTTGCTAATCACCAATTTGTTTTGTACAATTTTGTTATCAGGAATCAGCCCATCTCCTGCCTGTTTCCCTCTGTCGCCTATTCACCCACGCGAGGATATGGGGTAGTGGATATTCTTAATCGCCACTACACGGCATTTTACGGTTAACTTACTCATTCTTAACTCCCATTCTTCAACTTTAAACGTTTCCAAACACCTGTCAACAAACGGATTGAACCGCCACGTGGAAATACAAAAACTTGACTGACACATTTATCAATGCTACTCGTAAACCAGCCATGTAAGCCCGCTCTGTCGACCCTGATACACGAACTAGCACCCTATAAACAGAACTATAAACAGATTTGAATGCATGCATAAGACCAGCGCTCAACCCTAACAAGGCAATCGGTTGCAATACCGCACTCTGTTACAAGTATTTTCCAAATCCAAAAATGCATAGAAAACTTTTAAATTTTTAGCCTAAAACTATTTTGTGATCATCCTTTTTCTAAATCCAGCTTCCACATCCCAAACCGTTCATAGGTCTTTCTATCAACATCTTAGCATACAATTTTCACACAATGCTATAGGCTGATACTACGGTAGTACTTTTACTGTCCTGCTATGACCCCCTTTTTCTTATAAATGGGACTGGTGGTAGCCCGGTATTCGGTAAGTTGTTTGTATAAATTTAAAAAAATATACAGCGCGCCTGCTAGCACACCCCCTTTTTTGATTTCATGCTTTCAATTTTTTTTATATTATATGGGGACAAATGAGCTCACAGACTACCTGATGGTAAGTGGATACTGTGGCCCATAGTATCTACATCTATCCGGTTATGTTTCAAAATGATCTGCATTTTTATACTTCGTGTTGTCACCCCTGAGTCCTAAGATGGAATGTCTTGTATCCACTAAAAAGTATCTCTGGTTCACTACACTCACCATACGAAACACAGCAGAGTTAAGCTACTACTTAACGTTTGTATTCTGTAAGAGGCAGATCCTTTCCCGGTCGTGCCAACCCATCCGTGCTACATCCACAATATAGCTGCAGCATGGCACTGCCACGTATTAAAATTAATTATTTTACCCATACTTATCTCACTACCTTCTTTCTTTTTCAGTTTTTTAAACTTTCTTTTTCTTTAAAAAAGTTATCACTACACTAAGATTTTCTCATGTATCGTGAAGGTAGTTTATAAACTTAAATTGCACAAGGACGAACATTCTGCCATGGACCAATTTTTTGTATGCCATACAAATACTTGTTTCGTGCGGGATTCGAACCCGCGGCTCTCAGCGCAACAACTTATTGTTCAAGCCACTGCACCACGGAGCCCTCATTTCTTCATGGAGCAGTTCTTTAAACTCGAAACATTGTCATTAAAAATATTTCTTATCTCGTACAGTATTCATTCTAGGCTGGACTGACGTTCCCCTGGCTGTCTTAAGAAACGGGTTTTTGTTGTTGTTGTGTTTTTATCTATGTCACCTAAAGAAAAATCAGGATTAAATTATATATCCTGATTTTTCTTTACTATCATTATCAGTAAATAGTAAATAACGCTCGTCGTGATTGGTGTAAGAGAATCTATCACTTCACTTCGTCCCGTAGATGTCGTAAGAGGTGAATGAGTAAAATACTAGAAAATTCTTATGGTTTCCAATAATGAAAGTAAACTGAGAGGGCCGCTTCCCGGGGGCAATCACCGGGGCACACCTGGAGCTGATGCTGGGTGTTTCAGCAGTCGATGCGTCAGCAGTGAGCAGTTGAGCAGGCGGGAACCGGGTATTCACAACCCGAAAATGTTACAGCCGACTACGCTCTACTGGACAGAAACACGGACAGTAAAAGCAATAGCCCATATTTTAGCCTTTAACCTTTTAGCCCGAGTACCGTATCACACAATCCCTCGGTACAGTCATCATCGTCTACCTCGGGTAAGAGGGATTTATCAACGCCTGCCCTGGATGTTGCGCGGGAGGCAAATGCCTTTTTACCTGCGTCCACCAAGGCCGGTAAAACTAGGGTGCGGATGAAATGGAGCAACGAAGTAAACCTATTTATCATGCGCACCTACTACTACGTAACAAAACTAAAGACCGATCTAACCATATATAGCAAAAACTGCACGAATGTTTCTTACTGAAATATCCTGATGTGAATGTGTCACAACAAAGAATTTCTGACCGGAAAAGAGTAAACGAAAGGAATAAGCTTTTATTTCAAGATGTCCGTGACCGACTAAAAGAACAAGTACAAAAACAGCTACAAGAGGAAGAAGAAGTTTACAACACCGACGAAAGACAAGCCACAGTTAAAGCTTTGTCCATCCAATCAATATTACCCTCACAAACGCAGCCATTCATTTCAACTAACCAATTCACAGCACACACATACATCGACACAAATAGAATCAATAACCCTATTAATAGAAAACGACGTTGAGACATTCCTGAACACCCACAATACCGCCGACACACATTTCCAACAAATAAAAGATAAATTCAGAGTAACTTTAACACGGTACTCAGGAATGGACCCAACAGCTAGGCCGAAATTACCCAAACTGAAATGTTGCCCTAAATTTTCATCATCGTGATTTTGTATTTTAGTCATCTCGAAGGAACTAAAATACAAAATCACAGAAAACACATGACGTAAGAAAGAAAATCTATCATCATGGCAAAAAGATTAGAAAAAGATACGGTGCAATTTGTTTGTTTTGTTATATAATCGACTATCTCTAAAACTCAAAATCTTTTGAGCAAAATAGAAGGCATACTGCCATATCGTTTATTCAAGATGTAAAATACCCAGGTCGGCAACGGTCAACATTGTCAAAGGTGCTTTCTGGTACTGCGATCGTCAATCCGCTTGCCAAGCGCGACAGTTAAGGTAATCCCACTCTACAGCGAGAGTGACACAAGTTATTCTCTGTAGACAAAGACAAAACTCAAAGAAAAATATTGTAGTTCTATTTTCCTAGTTATACCAAAGGAAAGATCTCAGTGAAAACTACAACGGAACAGAGCATTTGGCCTGCATGACAAACCTTTTGTCAACGACGAATGCATTATTGCCTGCATGATATGAGTTTATAAAACTTGGGAACTCAAGCGTTTCGTGTTACAACTATCAAGTTATTATAATTACATAGTTCTTTTGTACAGTTTTGAATTTTGAGTTTTATTTAAATTAAATAATTCAAAATATTTCACGTCTGTGTATACCTTAACATTTCTTTTGAATTAATGATAGGCTTTTAAGTTCCACAATGCGAAGCGTAGGACACTCCCGGGCAGAATTTCAGCCTTAGCAACATTTATCAGCTAAACAGACATAATTTGGATTGCAATTTGTACATAAGACTAAAATTTTAACTAAATATGTGTTAAACTAAAGAACATAAAAGTTTATATTTAATACAAGAATTTTTACTATAAATGTGCCGCGGTATCTTCCAATTCAAGATAGTATTTGATGTAGACTAACTTTTAATACATTGGGTTTTGTGTCAAGCCGACGAATTGAAGATTGACAAATTTGGTAGATATACAAAACCCAATTGAAGAAGTCTAGCTGTACAAAAGAGCTCGATATATGGGTATTACATGAGCTCACTGAAAGAAAACTAATGAATCGTGTACTTATTTGCGGTTCTCTATTGAAACTTAATAAAACCGAACTATTTTTGAAGAGCTGATGAAAATTGGATCAACAAAGATACAAGAACTTGCGAAAAAGATCATGGTCAAAGGGTAGTCAAGTTCCACAGACTGTAGTGAAATCCGGATTAACACATCATAAGGTGATGATGTGTGTATGGCGGGATTGGAATGGCATCGTTTATTATGAGCTTTTACGGCCGGGCAAAACCATCATTTCGAATCTCTACTGCCAGCAACTAATAAGCCTCAAGCAAGAAATGCAGAAAAAACGGAACAGAAAAAGAGTGATTTTTCACCATGATAACGCCAAATCATACACATATTTGGCCACTCAGCAAAACTTGAGAGAGCTTGGTTGGGAAGTGTTAATGAATCTACCATAGAGCCCTGATCTTGCACCCTCAGATTTTCACCCGTTTCGGTCTCTTTAGAATTTTTTAGGTTTTTTTTTTATAGGAGAGGGGGCAAATGAGCATGCGGCTCAGCTGATGGTAAGTGACTACTACCGCCCATGAACAACTGCAACACCAGGGGAAACAGGGAAATTGCAGATGCGTTGCCGGCCTTTTAAAAAGGAGTAGGCTCTTTTCTTGAAGGTGCCTAAATCGTATCGGTCCGGAAAAATCGCTGATGGTAATCGATTCCACAAGGAAGTCGTGCGAGGAAGAAAACATCTTCTAAATTGCACAGTGGTGGACCGCCAATCATCCAGTTGGTGTGGATGGTATCGGGAGTTCTGCCGCGATGTGCGTTCGTGAAATTTGGCGGCTGGGATTAATCCGAACAATTCATTAGAGTACTCCCTGTGGTAAATGCGAAAGAAAATGCAAAGGGATGCAACATCTCTTCGCAGTGCCGAGCCGATTGGAAAGGACTCGGTCGTCGACGATTCGAGCGCTCTGCGCTGGATGCTGTCAAGTGGAAGGAGCTGGCACCGGGAAGGCCCTGCCAAGAGATGGGAACAGTATTCCATGTGAGGCCGAACCTGCGCCACACTGTCTGTCACTCGATATGTCGACTCCGAGGATTCCGATACTGGCTGAGGCGAGAAGGGCAGTGCCTTGAAACTGAGGAGATACGACAAAGGGGTTCTTTTTAGTGGTAAACGCGCAAACTTGTATCTTCTGAGGATTAAACTGGACTAGATTTATTCGCCCCCAATCCGAGATTTTGTTCAGGAAAGACTCGACTTCAGACACAAGTTTGTTCCGGTACTCGGCGACATTTTCCTGAGAAATATTGGCACGGCCGGTGTATAGAGCATCACCAGTGCTGTAATCGGCATAGCAATGAATATTACCAGTTAGCAACATATAATTGATATGCAGAAGAAACAGCGTTGGTGATTGCACACAGCCTTGTGGATCACCAGCGTTAATAGGCGGCGGTGCTGCAGTCCCTTCAGCGGTGCCATATTGACTGTCGGTATATCGAAGTGCTGAAGTGCTTGTACAGTAGGGTTACGATGGCTATCCGAGTACAGAATCAGAGTACGAAACCTATCCAATTGCAGAGAGGTGTAAGACAGGGTGACGTCCTATCCCCGAAAGTCTTCACCGCTGCATTGGAAGACGTTTTCAAGCTTCTGGACTGGAAAGGATACGGTATCAACATCAATGGCGAGTACATCACTCACCTTCGATATGCCGACGATTTATTCATTATGGCAGAATCGCTGGAGGACCTAAGCACTAGTGCTTCCCAACGGATAGGTCTTAAGATGAACATGGACAAAACAAAGATCATGTTTAATGTCCATGTCACACCTATGCCGGTAGTTGTTGAGGGCACTAAGCTCGAAGTTGTTGACGAGTATGTTTACCTGGGACAAATAGTCCGACTAGGTAAGTCCAACTTCGACCGAGAGGTCAATCGACGGATTCAACTCGGTTGGGCAGCGTTCGGGAAATTACGGAACATCTTCTCGTTAGGTATACCTTAAACCTGGAAAACGAGACTGTACAACCAGTGCGTGTTGCCAGTGATGACATATGGAACTGAGATGTGGCCCTTCACTGCTGGCCGGATGAGGAAGCTCAAGGTCGCTCAGCGAGCTATGGAGAGATTGCTTAGAGTTTTTCTGCGTAATAAACTCAGAAATGAGGATATCCGCAGTAGAACCAGAGTGACCGACATAGCCCAATGGATTAGTAAGCTGAAGTGGCAATGGGCCGGCCATATAGCTCGAAGAACCGACAACCGATGGTGAAAAAAGGTTCTCGAGTGGCAGCCTCGTACCGGCAGGCGAAGTGTTGGGCCTCCCCCCACTAGATGGAGTGACGACCTGGTTAGATATGCAGAAAGTCGATGCAGGTGGCTCAGGACCGTGCTTTGTGGCATTCCTTGAGGGAGGCCTATGTTCAGCAGTGGACTTGTGAAGGGCTATAATGATGATGATAATGATGATGATGGACTCCGTTAGATTAGTATAAGTAAATGTTTCGATCCTGGCTCGTTCAGTTCGATATCATATCATAATCTTAATAAAAATTTACTGCTTGATATGGACCGAATCTCCTCACCTCTGTATTGGAAGGCGTTTTTTCGGTTCTGTTTTGGCAATTATACGGTGTCAAAGTGACAATTACATCATTAACCTTCGATTTGCCGACATCACTAAGCTCAAAAACTTCAATAGATTTTCCCATCGGATAGGTCTTTAATTGAACTGATAAGATAAGACAAAGGCCATGTGAAACGTCAATGTCACATCCATGGCGGAAGTTGTTGGGAGCACTACGCTCGAAGTTTTTGACGGGTATGCTTAGTGTCCTAATATGTCCTCATCATCTTGTGGGACTTCATAATGAGACCGTTTTTTCTATCAGGTTTTCTGTTAGGTTCTGTCCTAGTTGGTTTTCAAATAAGTAAGTAACCCAATGTCATGGGTTCAGAGCCCTACATGTATATGTAGAAAGGGTAATTGAGCATAGTACAGAGACTAATTTTGTAGTTAGGAATAATAATTAATTCGTTTACACGAATTAATTATCCAACGAGTCGAGGATAAACTAGTAACGGAATACGACAAGCGCACCGTTCCACGTCAGAGCCAAGACTGCCTTAACGGCGGCCGCTCCGTCCGTTTTATACAAGCAAAACGGGCGCCACCGCAGGTGCAATGTTGCAGGTGTGCGGAACACGTATTATTTATAAGAATTCTGTCTAGCTACACCAACGGCGCCGCACGTGCAATGGTGCTGGTGCCGTCATATATATATGTAATCCCCACATAGTCGTTGTCCATTTTTCGAGAGCCTTGTTTCCAAAACCACCTCTACCAGTATACGCCTCATCTGCTCCATTATGTGGTCTATCCACATAGAGCTTTATACCAACTAAAGTTGCAATCAACTGTTGATAGGTTAATAACATGATATTTTTTATGTATACCACGTATCTCCTGTGTGGAGAACATGTTTAACATTTCTTTATAGAAAAATAAACCAAAATTCGAAAGAACCAAACCGATTCTAAGATTTTATAATTTTTAAATAAATGAGTAAAATCAGATTGTAAAGTTTTGTGTATAAATCATGCAAAAATATATAGTGCTTCGGGCTTTTTATATAATTGCCGAGCAATAAGAACATTTCATTCTGTTTCTCTTTAGGTATATCATTTCGCCTATTTCTGTACTCAGTTTAGGAAACAAACTTACAAAACAATGCACTATACTCGTACTGTGACGCTCAATAAAATTCAAATGGCAGTTGAGACAAAGCAAGAGGGCGTAACGGCGCGCTCAGGATACATAAGTGCAATTCAAGGATTTATTTGGTTAAAAGTGTTGTTTGTTACATGAGATTTGAGAACTGAACTGAAGGAATAGTTGGAATTTTTTGTGCATCGTCTTACTGAGCTCAAGATATTACAATCCCTTTAAATAAACGGAATGAAATTAAATATAAATATGTTCACTTGGCCATATACTTCATTATATTAAAGTTTTGATAAAAAATTGACGTTTTTAAAAGGGAAGTTGAGTTGGATTGACAGTTGCTCCGATGATGGGAACCGCTAATACACACAATTCATTGAAAACCTTGTTAACATTATAGACAAGCATACACACATGTGTGCTGAACGTGTAGTGGCAGTGTAAGAATATCCATTACCCAACATAGTTCAGTGGGTGTCGTAAGAGTCAAAAGAGGGAAACTAAAATAGAAGATGGGCAGCAGCATCTTCCTGATAATAACTCAAAATATAAAAAAAAACTACGGTTGATTGATATCCTCATTACGAAGTCTACCACGCAAAGAAACTCCGAGCATAGCCTTCATCATAGCTCGTTGAGTGACTATGAGCTTCATACAGCCTGAAATGAACAACCACATCTCAGATCCATAAGTGATCACTGGCAACAAGCATTTGCTATACAATCATGTTTTGGTTGAAGTTCTGCTTACCCAGTAGGAAAACTTATCCTAGGTAAACATACTCGTCAACAACTTCGAGCGTTGTGTTCCCAACAACTACCGGTATAAGTGTGACATGAACGTTGCAAATGATTTTTGTTTTGTCAGGTCTTAAAATGAACATGTCGTTTTAAGAAATCTCCTTTGGGGAATATTATTGAGGTGGTTAAGCAAAGTGATAATATCCTCCAGCAAATTTTGTCGCAAATATTCTTCTTCTTCTTTGCGTGTTGGCGAACTTCACATATCTTCGAAATATATTTTTTCTTATTTCTCAGACATGCAGGTTTCCTCCTGATGTTTTCTTCACCGCCGAGCACGTGGTAAATCAGCAGTTAAAATTACAATTAACAATTTCATTTTTGCCAGGTTTCTCGCGTACTGTGAAATTTACAGCGAGCGCGTAGTCACTCAGCTACCACGGCTCTCGGCACGTAATAAATACACTATCGTGAGTAAGTCAAGGTGAGTGAGGTACTCGCTATTGATGTTGATATTATATCTTTTGACATCCATCAGTTTAAAATGTCGACGAAGAGTTTCGGATGTAATTTCACCCTGTCATACATCTCTCTGCAGTATGATAGGTTTCGTACTCTGATTCCGAATTGACTCGAATAGCTAACGTGGGCCTACCCTACAAACACTTCAGAACTCTGATCGTCGACTTGGCACCGCTGATGGGACTGTAGCACCACCCAAATTTCGATAGAATCAAAGGCTTTCTCATAGGCCAAGTACGCAAGACAAAATGTCAGATTGTATTCTTCTATTTTCTGTATAATTTGCCAAAGGATATGTATGAGATCTATACTCTATAGTATATAGAGAAACCTGCTTTTTAGCAAGGTTGGAATTCGTCAAGTCTGTGTGCGAGACAATTCGTAACAGCACTATGTTTATCAAAAGAGAAATCTGTCTGTCGTTTTTCAATAGAGCGTTATCTTCTTTGTTGAAGCACGTCGAGAGTGAGTAGTGCCATCATGAAGTCCAGAATCAACAAGCTTCTGAAGGACTTCAAGTATCGGTTTCTTATGTAAGGATTAGAAGAGCGCCTGAAACACACAAATACATAAAATAAGATTGATTTAATATTACGAAAAACATAAACCATTACTTTATATTATATATATTTATATGTGAATCTTGATCTTGACTGAGATGTTTGACGTCTCGATGTCATAGTAAACCTTCAGTTTTTGAAAATTAATTTTGGTTCGATCTACGCAAAATGAGCTTACAGTATCTTTGAAGTCTTGCAGTGGTATGCTTGGGTTTGGATTTAATTTTGTTAACAATAGCCTCGTGTATCATCCTTGGTAGGAATCGGTGTTTATTTGCGAGGATTTGTGATGTTCACAGACTGCAGACGTACAAAAGCGTCGGTGCTTCACGTCAGCTATATGTTCTTTCACGCGGGTTTTTATTGATCGTTTTGTTTGCCCTATGTAAGAGAGACCACAATTACAATCAAACTTGTACTCTCCTCCACCTTGTAGAGAAATATTACATTTTCTTTCATCTGATTTTATTTCATTTATATCGCTGACAATGAAACTACGGACAGTTTTGATGTTCAGTCATTATATACATTCTTACCTATTGCAGACTGCATCTAAATTGTAACCAAGAAGCTAGAAGAAAACAACATGCCTGCAGAATATGCAGTATTACTCAAACTGCTCACTCATCTGGATTTGTGACGTGAGGCAATGTGCATATATTATTGGTCATCATGATAATTATTTATCGAATATACGAGATAACGACGGAAATAAACAGAAATGCATTAGTTTAGAAGATCAATTTTTCCTGCAAATGTACCTGCTTCGTTATAAACTTTATTAGAATTTATAGACATTCACACGACATATTAATCTATAATGAAAACTGGATTTATATGAATTTGAGGTAGAATACGGGTGCGTCATTATGAGCTCTGAAATATAATCATTCAACCCAACATAATATCTATTCTATATCTGTAATAAATCGACTCGGACGCTAAGTCCATGTTATCGGATGATATGTTTACTTATTACTACTACAATTAGGAAATCAGAAAGTAGAAATTACCTAACCGATTTTTCATGAATCATATTTTTGACCAAAAAAGAAATTAAAAAAATCATTCTCGTCTATGTTGTCAATTGTAATGGCAAAAATACAATAATATAGTTTATAAAAACAATATGAATGGAACGGCGACGGTTCTGGCAATGTCAAGCTTTATTTGGTTTAAAACATTACACGGGTCATAATCTTTTAAAGTTTAAGAACGAACGTTCCATAATCGTATCACTGCGCGGCAACGACCATTTTAACTTTTTATAGTTGAATGAACTAAAATTACTTTATAACTTCTGGGTTCCAATATCACGACGATTCATTTTTTATGTTTAGAATATATACAAAATGTATGTATAATATACTTTATATATAATTGTTGGCGCGTCTAAGGTCATATTCGCACAATAGATTTATAATTTATAATGTAATAATATTACAATTTTAATATTTATTTTGTCGGGATGATGGTTCATAGTCATGCTAGGGTTCAATAGCTGGTGCCGTAGTCAAATTATTATCAAATCTTATGTTTATGAACCAAAACTACCCATATATTTACAATATATGTGGGTATAGTGTCCGAAAATTAAATCACAAAAGGACTAAATAATCGTCACAGTGGTCGAGTTATTTTTTCTATTAACACTTCTTAAAGTTTGAAAGTGAACTCGGATTGAAACACATCTCGCCACCACCGGAAAAGGGCAAAACAACGTCTGCAGGACCGACTAGTATATAATATAAAATTTGTAGTTACACCTGGGCTAAAACCAACACGACGCTAAAAACATACTTCTCACGTAAATCCAAGATTCTACAAGCGGTACGTAGACGACACTTTCACAATTCTACCTTTATATAAAGTAACTAGCTGTTCCCCGCCACTTCGTCCGCGTGTTATTTGGGGTTTTAATTTTTTTTGCGCGGAACCCTAATTCTTTTTCTAAAATAAAAGTAGCCTAAGTTACTCCTTGTAATATCAGCTATCTGCCAATAAAAATCCCGTCAAAATCGGTCCAGCCGTTTCGGAGATTAGCTGGAACAAACAGACAGACATACAGACAGACAGACAAAAACTTTAAAATTGTATTTTTGTTATTAGTACCGTATATAGTAAAGTATATACTTTCATATGCATTTAGTAAAAAGCTGTAATTTTGACATTACAAACAGACACTTCAATTTTATTTATTTGTATAGATTGTATAGATTACATTTTTATACCATCTTAACTCCATAAATTCTAAAATTCAGTTAACAATGGAGTTAGAGGCAAACAATTCTTTAGCGATTCTAGATGTGTTAGTAATTCTAAATCCCGATAACACCTTGACCCACATTGTGTATAGAAAAAAGACCCATACAGATTGATATTTAAATAGTGATCCTTCACAGTTAGCTACCGTGGGTAAATCTATGTTTCAGAAAGCTCGAGGGATCTGTGACAGTAAACACCTCGCCGCCGAGCCCCAACAAGTCAAGCAAGTTTTGTACGACAACAAGCTTCGGGTGCCGGGTCTACATCACAGTGAACGAGTGAAGCCGACCACAGTCGAGCGAGTGCCTGCTATACTGCCATATGTCAGAGGCTTCACTTACAAGATTATCTTTTTTTTTTATAGGATAAGGGTGACAAACGAGCACACAGTCCACCTGATGGTAAGTGGTTGCTGCGGCCCATAGACATCTACATCTATCCTCTGTTACAAATCAAAATGTAGATGCGTTGTCACCCGTGAGAACTAAGATGGAATGCCTCATTTCCAGTAAAAAGGGCCTCCGGCCACCTGCACTCACCAAGCGAAACGCAGAGGTAAACCTCTACTTCACGCTGGTTTTCTGTGAGGTCCTGGTACTACCCCGGTTCGAGCCGGCCCATCCGTGCGACAGCAAAAGCTGCCGCGTGGCTCTACCACTGTTACTACTACACTGTTTAATGGAAGCACGCTTCAATCTACATCTTGAAGCGTGCTTCCATTAAAATATACTTCAATCCGCGGAAGAAGATTAGTAAGTTCTTACCATTAGTCAAGTATTATATCCCTCTGCAAGATGCAGGAGTATACAAGCTTGATTGTGAATGTGGTCTCGCTTATATAGGACTAACTAAAAGATCAATAAAAACCCGCGTTAAAGCACACATAGCTGATGTAAAGAGTCGATACTACGAAATCTGCAGTATGTCAACACGTACAGAATCACTCCCGTCACTAGATTAGATTTGACAGACAACAAATTCTCGCTAAAGAATATCGATTCCTGCCAATGATGATTCGCGAGGCTATTGTAATTTTAAAAAAAACATCTTAATTTTAATAGAGAAGATGGCTGGGTGTTACCATCTGCTTGGCATAATTACTAAAATGCGACTACAACTGCAAGACTTAAAGGTACTGCTAGTTGATACTGCGTAGATCAGAACAAAAATTAAAAATTAATAATTTTAATCTGGAGGTAGCCGTGGTTAACTATGACATTGGGACATCAAACACCTCTCTCCTCTCTGTGACCATGGGTGCTGTAAAGTGCTCAAAACGTCAGGAATATAAAATAATTTAATATATGCGATAAAATCAGTAAAAACTAGTTTTATTTAAGAAGCTAAAAATGTGACCACGATTATTGAATTAATAAAACCATAATGTTTTTTGCATTCTGTTCAGGATTTAGACATATTCTTTACGAATATCGCTCTTTTTAGTGTAAGAAATCATTTAATATTAAACATTATTTTCAATCTATATATTTATATGACAATAATGTATAGTAATCTACATTACCTATGTACTGACTCATCACCATAAGGCCTAGAGACTTGAAATTTGGTAGGAATATTCCTTTTGCCAAGTAGAGGTCAGTTAACATTTTAAGAAACTCCATCCGTATTCCGGTTCCGGGGGCGTTAATAAAAAAAAAAACACATTTTCAAACTATAGCTCTTATACGAGTATGTATAAAACTTGGCCAAAATATTCTTTCGGCATCTTAAAAATTACGAAAAACGGATATTATGAAATTCCAACCACAAAAGGCAGTGCGGAAAGGAAGGTATAAATGTATAATTATATAAAATTTTTCTGATCTCCTTCCACTGGTGGGGATATTATTCGAAAAAGTTATCCTCAACAGAATGCAATCTCACCTTAATGCTATTCTTCCTGGGTCCTAATTTGAATTTAGATAAAAGCATGGAACCATTGAGCACGTTCACAGGTTGTCAGATACCATCGGCTACACGCTCGAAAATAAGGCATATTGCTCGGCTGTTTCTCTAAATTTCAGGCTTTCGATAGAGTCTGGCATGACGGCCTCCTAATCAAGATAAAAAAAACCTGGCCCATTCCATCTATTTCATACTGAAAATCTACTTAGATAAAACATGCTATACACTGATACGTCTGATCTGTTCGAAATTAGATCAGAGGTACCTCAGGTGAGCATCTTAGTTCTGTATCTTATCTTCACTGCCGACGTTCCCGGTGATAATACTTCAAAAATGTCGGTATATGCCAATCCGGCAATCACATCATAAAATCTCCAAAAAGATATAGCCGAGATAGAAAAATGGCTATAGATATGAAGAATAAAGGCTAATCTAAGCAAATCAGCTCACTTTACCTTCACTCTAAGAAAAGGCGACTGTCCACCAATCACACTGAACGGAGAACAAATCCCACTCGATAGTACCGCATAATACCTAGGCATGCATTTGGATGACCTGCAGAAACATACCTAGAGTAAAATAAAAGCTAAACACAAAAATTTTGATCTATGTATTATTAGTTGATTGACAAAAAGTCTCAGCTAACAAACGAAAACAAAATAGCAGTTTACAAACTATTTTGAAGTCAGTATGGACATACGGAATAGAACTCTGGGAAACTGCAAGTAATAACAACATAGAAATCCTGGAAAGGTTTCAGACTAAAGCTATTAGATTTATATTCAACATTCAAAAATTCATCTACAATAAATATATTCTGCATGATTAGTAGAGGCTTAACACAAGAATTCGCTGCCCGAAGCTTGAACTACCAATCAAAATTAACTTTACATGTTAATGCTCTGGCTGCTAAATTAACGGGTTCTTGTTCGTTGTTGTATATTTAACACAATTAGTTTTATTTCCGTTCAAATGCAGATTATTAACGTTAAACCAATGCACTAATTTTGATATAGCATTATTCACTTCGTCACATTTAAATGATTGACGTTTAAGTTTAAGTATCATCAGCAAATAATACTATATCATGTCTATCCCCTACAAGATGAGGTACATTACATAAGAATGAGAAGGAATAGTATTCAAAATCTCTATTATTATCTTCATTTAATATAAAGCTATTAAAGTTTTAAGAAACAACGATTTTTATACGGGGTTTTTCACATGGTTAACTGTGCGCCGCTTGCTCTCGCGTTTATAACCCAGATAATTTATATATTTTAGCTAGAAACCCAGCATCGAATAACATTGTTTACAAAGAAATGTGTTCTTGATGTCATTTCCTTCGCACATACGAAAACTTGGTTAATATATCATATACTCGTATGTATTTTTTTTTACGAAAAGCGAATTTAATTTTTAAGCGAATTACGGAAAGCTAACTGCTTCATACTAAAATATATGGAAAACGGGGAACGGTTTCTGCTAAAAGAATAAATTATATTTAGGCTTAGATTATTGTTTTTTTTAATTAGTGAAAAAAAATTAATGGTAAATGTACTACTTATACTTTGATCTCACGTCTTAATCAAAAATATTTTCTAAAATAATAACGAAATAGCCTAGATATTTAAAATAGTAAAGGCGCGATTTTACAATTGTTGACGAATATTTTTCTCGAAAATCAAGATTTTTTTATAAATATCACGTGGTGTAAGTGAAGACTCATCTATTAACTAATAGAGATTTTTTATGGTGTCTTTTAATGAAGTCAGTCCTTTAATATTTTTAAAATAGTAATTGCCTATTTGCGCCTTTTAAGTGTCGATCGTCGCCCATAAACTGCAACACCAGAGGTGTGTTGCCGACCTTTTAAAAAGGAGTGAGCTCTTTTCTTCAATAAAAAAATATTAAAATCTTATTTAATAAGTAATATTAAATTAATAAATATATATACTTCATAATTCAAATATTTAAAATTGTTTAGTTTATACCTTCTGCCAATATATTTCTTTTTCTAGATAGGCAGTCATACTATGTACGGTTAAGGTTTTTAAATATTAAATAAAATTTAACCGTGAAGTGGCGGCATTAGATAATAAATCATCAAATAACATCAACATTATGAGTTTCTGAACTGCAATAGATGGCGGTATTTAAGCCGTATTTTTAACGTAATATGGGCGATGGACAGCAACTTCAACGTTAGAAGTTTGTTAGTGCGATTCCCAATCCGTCTACTGAACATGTCAATTATGGAAAATCTTCCACAGAGAGGGAGAAACCCATGTCCAGCTTTCCTTGAACCGTTTTTCTACTTTTATTTCCTGGCCATATACCTCGTGATTTATTTAAATAATGGTTAACCTTTTTATTTTCGCAGTACAGCATAAAAATATTAAAATGCACAAAACATGCGCACGTAAAATAAAACTGAAAAGTTTATTTTATATGCTCGTCATACAGCAAAGATAACAGTAAAATTTTCATACTAGCCATCAATATCGAAACGATCAGAAACATTGGATTTCGTTAATATAGCCATTGCAGATCAATTCATATAATATTTTATAGCGGCTAGCCCATGTCTTATATTTAATGAGAATTTGAGAAGGGAAGAAAGTTTAGTCTTTATTAATACAACATGCTAAACAAAAGGTTTACCTTTTTATAGAAGAGGGGGCAAACGAGCATACGGCTCACCTGATGGTAAGTGACTATCGCCGCCCATGAACAACCGCAACACCAGGGGAATTGCAGATGCGTTGTCGGCCTTTTAAAAAGGTGTAAGCTTTTTTCTTGAAGGTCCCTAAGTAAACAATCCCACAGAGAAGTTATACGAGGAAGAAAACTCCTAGTAAAACGCACAGTCGTGGACCGCCAAGCATTCAGATGGTGAGGATGGTATCGTGAATTTTGACGCGATGTGTATTCGTGAAATTTGGCGGCTGGAATTAATCCGAACAATTCCTCAGAGCACTCCCCGTGGTAAATTCGATAGAAAATGCAAAGGGATGCAATATCCCTTCGCAGTGCCAGTGTATCGAGCCGATCAGAAAGAACTCGGTCGTCGACGATTCAAACCGCTCTGCGCTGGATGCGGTCAAGTGAAAGGAGCTGGCACTGGGGTGCCCTGGCCCAGATATGAGAACAGTATTCCATGAGGCCGAACTTGCGTTTTGTAAAGTTGCAAGCGATGTGCCGGCATGAAATACTGTCTTGCTCTGCTGAGCACGCCAAGCTTTTAAGAGGCCAATTTGGCCTTCCCTTCCAAGTGACCACGAAACTGTACACTATTCGATATGTCGACGCCGAGGATTCCGATGCTAGCTGCGGCAGCAAGAGGAGTGCCTTGAAACTGAGGAGATACGACAAAGGGGTTCTTTTTAGCGATAAACGCGCAAACTTGTATCTTCTGAGGATTAAACTGGACTAGATTTAGTCGCCCCCAATCCGAGACTTTGTTCAGCAAAGAAACTTGTGCAAACTATGACAAAACAAAGTAAATTTATTTTATTCATGTTAATTTCGAGCCACTTTCAGACCCCCCTTAACTCAAAGCTACCGTCACACTTGTTATTTTGCATCTTTAATAAGTACTTATGATAAGTGTACCTAGAATTCCAAATACCATGAATAAACCTAATTTATTTTTCTTGTGTTATTAAGGTTTAGAAAGTGCCATTTTTATCAACACCAGCAGTATGTATGCTCCCATACATACTGCTGGTGTGTCATGCTTTTCTATCCGAACTTAGCTGTGTACAATTTCTCTAGAAAGGCATATTACAGCTCAACGATGATTAAACAATTTAAACTGTTCTTTCAGCATTAATTTGGAATAATTTATTAAAAATTATACGTACAAATTAACCGTGTAACATCGCCTTGAACACTACACGTTGTTTAAATTGTCACTAAAGGATTGCACCTGCAACGGCGTTGCAATCTGTTTTGGCATTGGCACAAGCTTCATGACTTAGATGTTTTGCTTTTGGCTCCGCTCTGAGGAGATTTTCCTGCTTATTGCAGTACAAAACACAGCAAACATTTGGCTTTAACATTAATAAAAATTATATTAAGATTACTAACAATACATTTATAACTTTACTTTAAACTATCCCTGTTAGAATACATTTTAAGGGCAATATAGCCTAATATCTTCTCTACATATTAAGGAATAGTAAATTGAAACAACGAATTTATTATTTATTCAATTATTTTATTAAAAAAGTCACAAAATTTTTCACATGACATTATTATCTATTTAAATCTTGCAAAAATATTTTTTAAATAAATTCAATTGAACAAATATTAGCTGTAACGCACAATTTATAGTACCTATAAAGTATATACGCATTTTGAAAACCTTTGGTTGGATTCTTTGTGACTAAGTTGACATAAAGAAATTGAAATAAATTAGTAAATAATATAATATCATGCAAATAATTTTTGTATGACTCTTTTGCAACTCAATATCTTAATATAAACTTTTATATCGAAACTAAACAGTGTGCACATAAGGATTTATGCGTATGAGTCTTCTGAATAACAACCAAATAAAATTAAAAAAAAAACTGCGGTTGCCAACTCGCCTGCTGATCATAGCAACTATAGCATAGGATATAATGAGGTAATTAATACCCTATGAGGTAATCTATGGGGGAAGCCTGTGTTCGGGAAAAGACTTTTGATGCGCTGTAACGTTTTGTATAATTACTTTGTAATAAAATGGGGTAAACGTAGTGAAAAAGGGTCACCTAATAAGACTGTACTCGTACAATAAATACCTACTCATTAACTCACTGTTTTACGAAAAAAGCAATGAGGTATATTAAACTTGATTTCGTTAAAAAGGTTAAAAAAAGTATGAAGTGTAATAATATCACTCCGACTTTTTAAATTTACTTTTAAAGAAATAAAATACAAATGTACAATAAATTTTGCTTCTCGCACACTATCGTTTTCGCAAGGAAATAAGCAAATAAGTAAACGGGTCAAATGGAGTAATCAAGGCAAATGAAAATAAGTTTGTATGTAAACTTATGAGTAACTTTGCAAACTCTAAATATTTCTTCCGAAACTCTTGCCGTATTTTTGCTATCACCAATACTACAAAGAAACGATTGATAGAGAAACCATTTTTTTAAATAAACCCAATAACTTAATAAAACGAAATATACGACTTTTGTATTAAGAGAGTTCTATATTAAGGACATTCTATAGTACTAATAAAACGCACTTCGTTTTATTATTTTGGCAATGATATTTTGATGAATGATAGAGTAGAATGAGTAGAAGAGAGTAGAATTGTAGAATTTAGAATAATTAGGAACGAGTAAAATCATTTCACTCGATCCTTCTAATTTTTACTCATTCTATAAATTGGTGACCAGTCATCATTCACCAAAGTGGTGACCAAGCGACAGGATATGAACATGCAACCAACAACCTTCGGAAACTACAACTTCAAACCTTCTTCATCGTCCTCAAGTACCTAATTCATTCCCTCCCGAGCAGATATTGTCTGGAGTCTTCACATACTGCAAGCCATCTAGCTTTACAAAGGTTCATCGCAGCACTGGAATAATAATGTTTCCTGTTCCTTCAAGCTACTCTCTGCGCTACAGTGTTCAGCACAGCTCAGCCTTACTGCTCACCTCTGCTTCACGGCACTCTCGCAAATTACTTGCTTTCTTCTCGACTCATCGCAGACTACAAGGCAATTCCTTGGCACTTGCACATTCGTTGACGTATAGACTGCACTATCGACCTCCGGTCTGAGCAGGGAGGTGATGTAGCGGCGCTGTCGTCGCACCATAAGCGAAAATACATCGAAGCCTAAATTGCGCTATCAAAGTTCCGAAGTTAAAGCAGTATATATAGAATAGCTCCGAACTACCACTCGGAGTGTTGGCCGCTCCCCAGGCTTAACACCTTGCCCGGCGGGAGATCTCCCCTTTTTCTTCACCGGCTTTAATATTAACTAGGTGCTAATGTAGATTAATAAAAAAAGCTTGTAGTGAGATGAGAGCTACATTAATACTAAATGAGCAACTAAAATAGTGAGCGAGCGGCCATTATATAAAATTTTGGATGGCCCAAGAGCCACCCTTAAGCGGCAAACCAAAAACTGATGTTTTACTAGCGATCCGCTCCGACTTCCCACAGGTGATTTCTAGCTCTCGACAACAGCGCCACCTTAATAAACTTAATCACACGCACAATTTCATCAAAATCGGTCCAGCCGTTTAGGAGAATTCAGTCACATACACATGGACAGAAGAATTATATATACAAAGACTGTATACTGCTTTAGTTATTCTATGCTTAAAATTAAAAATGTTATCCACATATTACGCTGTTTAGCGAGATATTTCTTGGTGATATTTTGCTTTATTAGTCACCTCATTTTAAATAAAATACGTTTCAATTTAATGAACACATTAACCTAATTTTGAATATGATGAGAGATATAATGTTATTACTAAAAAAGGCTGTTCAAACAATATCATGCGGCTCATTTTAAGTAAATAGTAAATAAAGCTAGCGTTTACCAGTCACTGTTTTTGAACTTTGTAATCGTTATCAACCTCATTAATCTTCTCACATAGTTGTGTGAAAAGTAACTCACACAATCAACTCAAAACAGATTCAAAATATACTAAGATTATTTTTTTGTAATTTTTGTTTTCCTGAATACATAAAATTTCCTGAATACATTGGCATTCAAGATAACTAAATTTTGAATATTTTTTTAATGCATTAACATTGGATAAATAAAAAAAAGGAAGTTAGTTTACTTAAATTTAAATAGGCAGAATTATTGCAACCTTAATTTTGAATTAAGAATATCTACTTGCCGTTTGTAAATGTATTGATATAAAACCATTAAAACAGGTATAAATCTTCTCATATCCAAGAATTGGTATAGCGATATTTGTAGAAAAAAATGTTTTACTTACTTATATTCACGCACAATCCCTGACGGGGTAGCCAGAGAGAACAGAGCGCCAAGTGTCACGATCCTTACATATCTCTTTCGCTTCTTTCAGATTCATTATCTTCTTCATACATGCACGTCTAGGTATCCGAGTACTCTTGACCCTCCCCTCTTCGAGCAATTTGCTCACATGGTCTTCGAAAGTTAGTCTCGGTCTACCTTTTAATATTTATTTTCGCGCTATATATATATATATATATATATATTTTCTTCACCATTCGGTCTTCACTCATTCGCTCAACGTGCCCAAACCATCGAAGCACGCCCTTATCAATTTTTGTGATAAGGTCATCTTTCAAACCTGCCATATTGCGAATCTCTTCGTTTCGCTTTCGGTCGGCCATGCTAACGCCGCACATTTTACGAAGAGATCGCATCTCCACTGCATTCAACTTGCTTTTATGATTCTTCTGGCATACCCAGGTTTCGCTGCCATATAACAAAGTCGGTACCAACACTGCGTTATGTATTGCAAGGTATGCACTCTTCACTACGCCTTGCCTTTTGACTAACGCAGTCAGGGCACTATTGACTTTGTTCCCGGCAGCGACACGCCTGTCCACATCTAAATCACATCTTCCATCCCGGCTAAAAGTACTCCCCAAGTATACAATTTCATTTACCTGTTCTAGACATTCCTGATTTACCCATATTTCACACTTCGTTCTCTCTTCGTCCTTTTCAAATACCAGAACCTTAGTTTTATTAGCATTCAAACGGAGACCTTTAATTTCAACATTCCTCTTTCATGCACGTGACTAATGCCTGCAGTTCTGCCTCTAATGGTGCAATAAGCACTGCATTATCAGCATACAGCAGACAATTTACTTTTATGTCACCCAATTTCACACCCAAACAGCTATCTTTCAGCTTCTGTAAACAGCTGTCGAGATACAGTATGAACAACCAGGAAGACATGACACAACCCTGTTTTACGCCCGTTTGGACACTAAACATGGGTGACAGGTCATGCCCTACCTGCACACAGACTTTATAGTCACAGTAAAGTGACTGCACAGCCCTTAGCAATCGACCATCCACACCATGCCCCGGCAACAGTTCCCACATTTTCTTCCTTACAACCTTATCAAATGCTTTCTCAAGATCCACAAAGCACAGAAAATCTTCTGGTTAGCAGCCAGAAGTTTTTCCGTGATCATGCGGAGAGAAAACATTTGATCCTTGCATCCTCTTCCAGGTCTAAATCCGCATTGTGCCTCCCATAGAAATCTTTCCGATTTCTCTTGCATCCTACGTGTCAAAACCTTCGAGTAAACTTTACTTGCTAAACTAGTCAAGCTGATCGCCCGATAGCACCCGCAGTCAAAATGTGAATGAAAAAAAAGGCAAAACGCTGCATGACGTCCGATTTTTCTGAGAGGACGTCATTAGTTCTCGAAAGCACTTTGTTCATTCTTAAGGCCGTCGCACCACTTCGGGTCCTTCCAACCTCTTTCCAGAAGAGTTTGGAGTTCTCCTTGAAGTTGTGCGACAACCTTTCGTCCGCTTCCATTCTACACCTTTCACGCACTTCCTCAATCAATGCTTTTGTGTGAACTTTCTGCAGCTTTTATATCTTTCTTTCATCATCCCTCTCATATCCTTATCATTACTAGAGGCCAAGTAGTCTAACTATGCTTTCTTCTTCTTCTTTACAGCTTCTTTCACTTCATCATTCCACCATGCATCTCTTCTTTTACTACTGCCTCTTTTTATTGTTCCACACACTTCTTCTGCTGCACTTACCATTCCATCCCTAAGGCTCTGCCATGTTCTTTCTACACATTCTTTTCTGCCATCGATGGTGTCAAGCTTTTTGGCTACCCTCGCATGATATTTGTCCCTAGTATCCGCTTCCTGAAGCTTCCAGCTTCGGATGCAACAGACCGGCTGTGGTTCTGTTACTGCCGTCCGGTAGCGCCAACCCGCGAATAGACCCCTAAATCTAGTAATCACTAGATAGTGATCCGTTCCCAGGTCAGCACCCCTGAACACTCGCGTATCCATCACCTGTTTTCGCAGTCGGTCATCCACCAGGAACAAATCGATCATACTTCTCTCATTCTTTCTTTCTCTAGTATACATATGGATTTTCTTGTGATTAAACATAGTGTTTGTCACAAGAAGACCCTTTTCCTTGCATACCGCCAGTATAAGCTTGCCAGCGTCATTAACCCTTTTATCGCAAAACTTTCCAAGTACCGACTCGTACCCTTGTCGAGCGGTACCAACCCATCCATTCAAATCACCACATACAATAATTCTTTCGTTTCCCCTAGCCAAATCTAGAACTTCTCTTACATTTTCCCAAAACTCCTCCAGCTCAGCCTTGGACGACGAAGCTACCGGCGCATAAACAGCCAAAAGGAATAACTTCATCAGTCCCAATTTAAAGCGAACCCAGAGAAGTCTTGAGTTCACAACCTTATATTCAGTCATAACATCGACCAACCGAGAAGACAGTAGCACCCCCACTCCCTGGCAGGCGTTCTCACTCTCCGGGACTCCGGACCATAGAGCTAACGCCCCGCCAGGGAGCTCTTCAGTACCACTGCCCTTCCGTTTGGTCTCCGACATACACACGACATCTAATTCTCTGTCTTTCATTATTTCGATCAACTCCTTCGTCTTATCTCTCATGCCTCCTCTGACATTCCACGTGCCAACTCTGCACTCTGTCCTCCACCTTCCGCCGTGTCAGGCTGTGCGTGACGCTAGCGGTCCCCATCGCCGCTTTGCGTGCTGCATTCCACACCAACGGGGACGAGCTGGTGTGCGTCGCCTTGGGGGGACGCCCTAACCCTCGTTGGCATGGGTGCGCAGCTGTGTAGAATTGCAGCCCTGAAAAGGGCTGGCAGGGGTCGCGACGAGCACGCTTCTACAATGACCCCGTCTACGATGAATGAATGAAAAAATGTTTTAATTTAATATTGCTCAAGATTGTGTTTTGTTCTTTGTTATTTGATAAATTTTCTTTGCCTTTTAAGTTTTTCTTTATATATTGAATAGTGTCTTTCTTAATATCATTGACTTGCATAATATTTTCACTCAACCCAAAAATAATACCTAATACTATATTTATTTTAAAAAAAAAGTTATTCACAAGTTTTTACTATAATTTTCTTTGAGTGTTTTCTTTTTTAGAAACAAGCAATATAATTCACAGGGAATATAATTCAACAGGGATTTGTCTGAGACGTTTATCATTTCAATGATATTTTTTCCCAAGAAATTTAATGACGCAAAGCTATTTATGTATTGTCCGATTTTACTCAATGATATTTTAATATTTTTTGTTTAGTAATTTTTTTAGTTTTAAAGCTTATTCCCTTATTAAGAAAAAAGATGTATGGACTTTGTAGTAATCTATAGGAAGGTTTATATTCTGCAGTGGAATTGTGATGAGCTGTAGTGATATAAATTGTGAAATCAAAACATTTATGATATTTAATATTATATTATTATTATTATTATTATAAAGCTTTCTCATCTGGTTGGGCAATATAAATATAAAATATAAATGTAAATAAACATGGTAAACGTACATAAATATCAATAAAATAAAATAAATACATAAATATATAAAAACCCAACCAGATGGAAGCCCTCGGCAGGGGAGACCAAACGGCCGAGGGTTAGGGGGAAAGGGAAAGAAACCGGCGGACTTGAGCATGGAGCGGTCCGTCACGGAGTCCCAGTCGCCTCAGATGAACCGAGAGGCTGACTGGGATTAACCCGTTCGCAGAGAGGACTCCAGGTATAATTTCGGCCGGCAATCCACCCCACATGTCGGTCACCTCGTGAGTCAGGTCCAGATATTTTGTTAGCTTATCTATTTCGGCTTTCACGAGGTTCTCGTCATAAGGAATGGTAATGTCGACCAAAATCCTTGACTGTGCCCGGTTCATCAGCACAATATCAGGCTTATTCGCAAGAATAGTCCTATCTGTGATGATGGCCCGGTCCCAGTAGAGCCTGGTGCGGTCATTTTCGAGCACGGCTTCCGGCAAGTACTTATAATACGGCAGTTTCCGATCCACGAGACCGTATTTCAGAGCGAGCTCCTGGTGTAGAATCTTGGCTACTAAGTTGATGACATGCCTAAGTGACTCACCGGGATGGCGACAAGCTCGACAGATGTCGACGGTGCCATCCTTTAGGATGTATCTCCGATAATTGTTGGTCTTAATAACCTGATCCTGTATTGCACAGACAAAACCCTCAGTTTCCCCAAAGAGGTCACTGAAACGTAGCCAGTGGAGGGAGGCGACTGTGTCTACGAAAGGGTCATGAGGGGCCTTGGAGAACCTCTCGTGGAGCTCCTTCTCATTCCATACGGTCTCCCGGTCGGAAATGCTCTGTACTGCCGGGTCTTGCCATTGCTCGTTGGCTAAGGATAGAGGGGTTAGCCCTTTATCACAAGAAATAACGACCCTATAGTATGGATCATCCGCTCTCGTCAGAAAGTAATTACGGAGGCTGCACACTTCGCGATTATGCATGATAAGCGCGCTTAAAAAGCCGCGCCCACCATACTTTCGCGGCAAGTACAGCCTCATTACTGACGATCTCGGATGATGCATCCTGTGGGACGTCATTATAGTGCGGACTTTTCTGTCCAGAGCGTTCAGTTCGGTCTGAGTCCACCTGAGTATGCCAAAGGTATACATGAGAACAGGCATGATCCAACCGTTATATGCGTGCGTCTTATTCACACCGGACAAAAGGCTATTAAGCACTTTGGTCAAGCGTGCATAAAACACATCGCAAACTGACCGTTTCATACCCGACTCATCTACACCGATGTTCTGTGACATATCCAGGTATCGGTATGTTTCAGCCTCGGAAAGTGTCCTTATGCTGATGGGCATAGATAAGTCTATGCCCTCAGAGTTAGCAACCCTTCCCCTTTCGACATGGAGGATCGCACACTTATCCGTCCCCAACTCCATTCTAATAGAATTTCTAAAATCACAAGTGATGTTTAGCAATTCCATAAGATGAGAGCGACTGGAGGCGAATAACTTGAGATCATCCATGTAGAATAATAGGTGGGTCACTTTTGTACCTCCTCTCCGAAGCTGAAATCCCCTCCCGGAGCCCTCCAGTAAGGTACTGAGAGGGTTCAGGGAGAGGCATTATTATATATATTATTATATTATATTATATTTATTATTATAATATTTATTTACAACCTTTATGTTTTCATAACAAATATCTCTTTTACTAACTACTTAAGAACTTTTTTTCTATAGGATAAAAAAGCTCTTAAGTAGTTAAGTCCAGCTGATGGTAAGTGATTGCTGCGGCCCATAGACATCTACATCTATCCTCTATTACAAATCGAAATGCAGATGCGTTGTCACCCGTGAGGACTAAGACGGAATACCTTATTTCCATTAAAAAGGGTCTCCGATTCTCTAAACTCAGCGAAACACACCAGCGTTATGCTGCTATTTAGGCTGGTATTCTGTGAGAGCGTGGTCCTTCCCCGGTCGAGCCGATCCATTCGTGCTACAACTATACCAGTAATATAGCTGCAGCATTGCTCTACCACGTAAAACTTAAATTCAAAATTATTTATTTTAGCACCTTTATTTTATATAAAATCGACACTCTCACACATCTTTTACAATTCCATAATAAGCTTCTACTGATATGTACTTAATAATTGAATTATAATTCGTTTAACATTAAATGATATATCCCGATAAATATCCAACAAGAACAAGTACTCATATTTGTATGGCCTACAAATAATTGTTCCGGGTCTGGATGTTTATCGTTGTGCAATTTATCCTTGAAAACTTCCTTCACAATTCAGGAGAAAATCTTAGTGTGAGGGTAACGTATAAAAAAAAGAAGATAAATAAACATTTTACAATTTTTATAATGTTAATAAAAATAAATAATATATGTAAGAATATAATTCAATATTATGCTACCAACATAAAAACCCGTATGTCACAGAATACAGGTATCGAGATATACAGAAAATAATTAAAAAATCACTATAATAACTTTGAAGTTTACATAACAAAACTTTTTTATTAATTCATAAAACTTTAGCGGCGGAAGTAAGACACACACATATAACTGGTGGGTCATGCAGGTTAGGTGGACTCAAACTGAACATAACGCCCTGGATAGAAGAGTGCGTATTACTATGACCTCCCATAGGAAGCATCATAGCATATAGCATCCACTTACCATCATGTGGGCTGTGTGCTCGCTTGTCACCCTTATTCCATATAAAAAAAATAGTTTTAATATAATGTACCACGTACATAACATATTTTTATTTTTACTCTTTACAAGTCGGACGACCTTTATCTTTTTGTTTTGATGTTGTATTCAATTGTTAATAAATCATTCTTTAGACTTCCTATTATTCTTATAAATACTGTAACACAAAAAGAGACCTTATAAATATAAATAAGTGAGCCTGTCATCTTTTAGTTATCAATTTAATTTATTAAATAATTTTACCTTTCAATGCTCGCTGCTAATAACGCACATGTGACTAAACCACCAGTGCTTGATTAATGGTGCTTATGTGTAAGACAGTGCTAGATTAACACGTTCACTGTCCCTTGACCCACATATGGTTCATTGCTATTGTCTTACTTTTGTGTCTGGAAACCGGACAGTGAAAGTGAAAGCGTTAAGGGTTGCAATTTACTTATTTTATTTGTTTGTCAGGTTATACTTCTAATAATGGTATGATTATGATATTCGACGTGTTACTGAAAATTTACTTTTTGTCCACTATTGCTATCTTCTGTTGATGCTCTGTAAAATTTTGGTTTAATAATTGTAAATATGAGCATTGTCTAATAATATAAGATTATACGCAATTTACTTTGTCTAGACAATATAGATTCCTAGTAGCTAGTCAAGGATGAACCACTTGCTGTAAATATTGCCTTAAGTTAACAATCCGTGTACGCTAGTATTCCGGGGATATTGGAAATTTAATTTTTAAATCCTGTTTTACAAAGTGCTCAGCGGTGAAGGAAAACATCGTGAGAAAACCTGCATGTTTTAGAAAAATAATTATTTCGTTTGGCCAACGCGGTGTACACTTTTTGTCCTAAACCCTCTTAGAAATTAGAGCCTAGCAGTGAGCACACATACAATTAACCGTCCCAAAGCATGCGCGTTACGACAATGCCAATTTATTTAATTTTTTTTTGATATTAAATTAAACTGACCAAATATTTATATAGGCTAACCAATCATCAGCGAATGCTTCTCGATCGCGCATAGGTGGAATTTTTTATTTTTTTCGTGAATGAGGTGCTAAAATTTTTCAATGACCTAGAATAACTTTATAATCCTTAATAAAAAAAATCTAACTCTGACCAATTAATAAGACCAAATGACCTTTTATGACCAATTTCTGAAGTTTCAGATGGTATAATTGGTCAATCGAAATTCCGCACATGAGGTGCTAAGATCGCGGAGCTCTAGCAGTGGGACATACGATGGTCTAGAAGACAAACGTGCCAAATGCAAAATGTTGTGGTTTACACTTTTTAATGTCAAACATTCTAAATATATAGGCCGCATCTCCTGTACTTATCGGAAATCCATCTCTTTCGGTTCGAACCGAACCTGTACATTTGTAATAAGAAAGAGAAAAAAGAATCAAAGTCGCTTATCTACCCATGATAGAAATGTATTACTTTATCTATGAGTATTGAAAGTCACACAAACTTTAAGTGTTTTACAATGACAAGGAATTGACACCTACAACCTAAAATTGGTACCTAATTTACACGGAAAGTAGGTAGAATATTATAAAAAAAAATATACAATGTGTTAATTTTACACTTGATCAAACGAAATGTGCGGATACTAGATAAAAAATTATCGGTAAAAAATCGATAAAAATTTTTTTTATGTAAACTGTTTAAAAAATAAAAGCATTTGAATTTTTTTTTTGTTAAAATTCCTTTTAAGTAAAAAAAAAGTACTTTTCTTTTTAATTTTTGGTCTGTAACTTCAAAACTAGTACGTTGAGATAACCTTTTTAGCATGTTTTATTAAACTACGTAGCTTACTGTACAAGTTCTCTAAAATAACATGCGTTCTATCTCTTTTCATTTTTAAAATAATAATCATCAAAGAATGCCATCGGTATGTTGATTTGCGTTTATGCGCCGCACCTACCTCTAATTTGAACACCCCTGGTCGAACAATAGCAGGTAAAGATAAAAAGAGATAGATCAATGAAAGGCGAAACAAGTGAGTGAGAGAGTGAATTGTCGTTTGAATGAAATTTGGGTCTCGTTCTCGTAAGGCATGCAGGCAGCTTTAGCTATTTTAAACAGTTCATCTTGTAACGTTACCTAATTTGCACGTTGAATACGCTCATCATTTTTTTCGTCGTTATGCCTTCTACGATAGACTCATTTTCTGCTCGTGAAGTAGCTGACATTCATTACATTTACGGGTTTTGTGATGGCAACGCTCGCGCCGCCTCTCGAGAGTATCATCAGCGATTACCGACAAGACCTGCCGTTGACTACAGGGTTTTCTTAGCAGTACATCGAGAATTAAGTGAAACTGGACTGCATCGCCCACATCGTGAACGTGCTTCTACTGTACCGGTGGATGTGGATGAACAAGTGTTGCGTTTGGTGTACCAAGACCCCACAATTAGTACTCGACGAATAGCACTCCAATTGGGGATTAATCACGTCCAAGTGTGGAAAATTTTGAAAAAGGAATGTTTGTACCCTTTTCATTTTCGAAGAGTGCAGAATTTGCACGAGCCAGATTACGCCGGAAGAAGTGTTTTCTGTTCGTGGCTATTGCGGCAAAGACGATTAGTCCCGAACTTCTGTGACCGTATTTTGTGGACCGATGAGGCAAATTTTAACAGAACTGGAATCACAAATTTTCGAAACCTTCACTTGTGGATGCCGGAGGAAAAAAATCCCTTAGCAGTTCGGCCAGCGTCCTTTCAAATCGAATTTTCGATTAATGTTTGGGCTGGAATGATAAGTGATTACTTAATCGGACCATTTATTCTTCCGTCAAGGTTGATAGGCCCAGCTTACCTAACATTTCTACAATAAGAGTTACCTGACCTGATGTGTGATGTGGATCTACAAACAAAGAGGAGGATGTGGTTTCAGCATGACGGCGCTCCAGCTCACTTCAGCACCATCGTGCGTGATTATTTAAACGAACTATACGGAGACAGATGGATTGGACGAGGCGGACCAGTAGCGTGGCCGGCACGAAGCCCTGATATGACCCCCCTAGATTTTTTTTTGTGGGGCCACATGAAATAGATTGTGTACTCCAATTAGTACAAGAGAAGAATTGTTACAAAAAATAATGGCTGCGGCTAGTCAAATAAAAGAAAATCGTACTGTATTAAAAAAAACAGTACGCAGTGTGGCATTACGTGAAACTGTATGTATGGATGAAAATGGTGGTCATTTTGAAAATTTAATAAATTAAATCATTTTTCTACGGTTTCTTTTGTTTTATTCCATAATTTTGACTATTAAATCATTATTAAATCACTTTTGAATTTTGTGCTCAGATTACCTACCTTATTTTTAGTGATTATAATTACCTATACCTTAACTTCCTAATAACTACTTAATTATTGAAAACTACACACTAAGTGAACAATTGAATAACAAAATAATGATCAAAAGTATGAAGTGCATGTAACTTTTCATGTTGCTCAGTATTTTTTATACCAGTACTTTTTATAGTAGAGAACAATTCTTTAAAATTAATTGTACAACAGATAAATACCCTAACTAATAGCAGAAGTATAAAATACGTTACACTGCTCAGCTTTACATACTAACGGGTCAAACGTTAAAATTTATATAAACTGCTCTCCTGAAAAATTACAATCTTTGTAATTAATACATTTGTCTTCTAAACCATCCATTATATTATACAGGGTTATTTTTCAAAGAGTAGCCAAATTTAATACTTAAGTTCAAATATATAAATAATGATACATCGTTATTGCAGGTTTTGAAAATACTAGTAAATATGGCTTCAACTTTTATTTCAAATTTTCATTGCATATAATATTTTAAATCAATTATTAATTTTATCTACAATATTAAAAACTATGATAATAAAAAAAAAACTAAAACTAGAAACTTAATTATCATATAGTCCTACTCCCCGCGGTATCGTGCCAAGAACGCTGGCTGCGTTTCCTCGTTGAATGGCTATACCTAGCCTTTGAGCGATTAAAGAACCAGCCCTCTTATCACCAGCAGCAACGACCAGCCGCGGATGGAGTTCCTTTAGGAACTTCACCGCACGTGGACCCCACGGACCGATAGTCTCTACAGCAAATGGCACAAATATGTAGTCATCTCTCATAGACTCATATTTGCGCCACTTACTCAGCTCAGCTGCCTCTGATGCCGCCCCGGCTTTAAACGAGGTACCCCTGAGATGAGAGGCCGCCAGAGTGTCCACGCAAGTAGCATCCCACACTAGGGCTTTACCTCTCTCCCAAGGGACCAATGTCATACCGTCGGGTCTCTTGCCATCGTCTCTAAATATTCCACAAGGCTCTAAAACCGAGGGAACATTTATAGAGGCAAGAGCCCTTCGGATGACATCGTTCAAAGAACTGTGTCGTGAAAACCTACCAGCGCTTTTCTTACATGAAAGTCCGTGGAGCCCAAACTTGTCGACGCTGCTACCACAGGGGCACTGATGGGGTTGACAAATCGCCGCTCCTAGTCGGATTCCTACGGCAATACGCAAGCTTTCCCTATCAAGTAATGTGCCGAGATTACTTGATGGTAAAGCGTGTAACCAGTGACTAGATTCCTTAGTCGAAACAGCTAGAAGGCGTGCCTTATCTTGGTCACTATGGAAATTATGAAACAAATCCTTCTGCACGCCCTGTACCAACGGAATATCCCACTGTTTTTGTTGGTTAACTTCCAGTGGAATATTTTCACCAGGACAGAGCGTTTGCCATGTCTGCCCTGCCTCCGTAGCAAAGCATAGGTCTACTTTATTATTTAAAATTATGTTACATAAGTCACTGACACTATGCACGGAAGCAAGGAAAGCAGGCAATGCAACGCTAGAAAGATTTCTTACACCAATGCCACCAAATTTTATAGGTAAAGTAGCTTGAGCCCAGGCTGTTGTATTTAAAGTTAAATTTAGAATTTTTCTATAGCAATTTTAAGATTATTATCAATATCTTGTAAAATATCCGAACATTTCCAGACTGGACTCGAGCGGAGTAAGTATGTAAATCTAGGTACAAGAAGACAATATTTTAAAATAGTAAGAGCTATGTGGGGGTTTAATTTATACAATTTATCAACGTGGTTTAAAAACTGATCAAATTTTGTTTTTAAAACAGGTTTAATACTATCGAAAAACAACGGGGCACCTAGCAGGTATAGTGATTCCGTATTGACAGTTTTTATTCCTGGACAAATATGATTAAAATTTTGAATTAAATTGTCTCTATGAGAAGTAGATAAATTATTGGAAAAAAATATTTCACATTTATTGCTATTTGGTTCAAGGCCAATATTTTTAAAATTTCGAAAAATATGAGTAAGATCGCTGAGGACGTCATCTGCTCTACCTCCCAGTGTACCGTCGTCTAGGTACCAGACATTCAGCTTGGATTTCAAATTTGAAATAAAGGGTTGAATTCCCAAACTGAAAAGTGCTGGACCCAGAGGGTCACCCTGCTGAACACCAACAGCAGAATCGATAACATGGTTTTCGTAAAACAAGTTAGTATTTTGACTATAACATTGCCAAACGTAATGATAAATTACGGGGGAATTGTTAGCCACTTCTTTCAGCAAGGTTACCCTATCGATAGAGTTAAAAGCATTCCTTAGGTCAACCTTCACAAGAACATCTGCATCAGAGTTTGTTAAAAATGTACGCACTGAATGTACCGCTGCCTCACAGCCACCTCTAGTGCCAAAACCTAGTTGAGTAGGCTGAAATTTGGTCTTAAGGTTAGAGATTATGTACATGCAAGCTAATTTTGAAGTTAAGCGTCGAAATGTGGAACCAACGGCAATAGGACGGATACCGTTATCCTTTTTTTTGAAGGCACATAATCTTGCCCTATATAAGAATGGAATGAAATTTGGATTAACATTACCAGAAAGCATAAAGTTACATAATTTTGTAATGTCTTTAAGAAGTACTCCGCCGGCGTCACCGGCAGAAGCGCTTACAAGATCTTTAAGATGTTGAGGCGTAATTCCGTCAATGCCGCCAGCAGAGCCATTCGAAAATGACATAATTGCTTCTAAAGTGTCTTTTTCCGAAATTTGTAAAGGTTGCATAGAAGTCTTGGGAGGCAGCAGTAAACCCTGAGACGGTGTGACCGAAGGATGCTTTTGACGAAGGCTTTCAAGAGTTTCGACATTACGAGGAGCCAGGATGTCGTCTGAGAATAAAATACGGGATGCATTTTTTAAGTCGCCATCCATTACTTTCGACTCAACTACTTTTTTTAAATCAAATTTAGGACGTGGTCGAGATAAATCAGTATTGATTGGGTAATCTAAATTTTGAAAAGATGTCTTTTTAGTTGAGACGTAATTGATTTATTTATTGTTTTATCAAAATGAAAATGGGAATACGCGAAAGTAAATAATTTTTGCCAACTATTTTCACTATTAGTGAAACAATTTTGAATAGTGCATGACAATGCTTTAGCAAGCTGCATCCTCGCACCTCTAGGAATTCTTTTAACCACTGGTACATTACGATAACAATTGTAAATTTGCTCCGAAAAAAGGGAAACATTTGTGTCAATAGAGGAATTGCTAAAAAAGTTATGAATTTCTACGGCAGGCTGTGAAGCCGAAATACTTTCACTATGGCATCGTTTAATATGAATATTTAATCCCCTTTTACCTTTAAACAGCCTACCGTCAGCACAATTTTGACACTGTAAGAAATCCGGCTGTGAATGTAGAGGAGCAGAGATATTCATTAAAAAATCTAAACAGATCTCTACAACACTCAAAAGTCTTTATATTGCATATTCATATTAACTTGAAATGTGCTGTACCCCGCATCTTTCCCTGGATTTATTCCATATTTATAAACATTGTATGTATAGTCGTTACGCTTTGACAGTTGTCAACGGCGCAGCAGAAATATTTTTCTTTATTAATTAGTATTAGGGCTACGATGGCTATCCGAGTACAGAACCAGAGTACGAAACCTATCCAATTGCAGAGAGGTGTAAGACAGGGTGACGTCATATCCCCGAAACTCTTCACCGCTGCATTGGAAGACGTTTTCAAGCTTCTGGACTGGAAAGGATACGGTATCAACATCAATGGCGAGTACATCACTCACCTTCGATTTGCCGACGATATAGTCCTTATGGCTGAATCGCTGGAGGACCTAAGCACTATGCTCAATGACCTCAATAGCGTTTCCCAACGGATAGGTCTTAAGATGAACATGGACAAAACTAAGATCATGTTTAATGTCCATGTCACACCTATGCCGATAGTTGTTGGGAACACTAAGCTCGAAGTTGTTGACGAGTATGTTTACCTGGGACAAATAGTCCGACTGGGTAAGTCCAACTTCGACCGAGAGGTCAATCGACGGATTCAACTCGGCTGGGCAGCGTTCGGGAAGCTACGACACATCTTCTCGTCAGACATACCTCAAAACCTTAAAACGAAATTGTACAACCAGTGCGTGTTGCCAGTGATGACTTACGGAACTGAGACGTGGTCCTTCACTGCTGGCCGTATGAGGAAGCTCAAGGTCGCTCAGCGAGCTATGGAGAGGGCTATGCTCGGAGTTTCTCTGCGTGATAAACTTAGGAATGAGGATATCCGCAGTAGAACCAGAGTGACCGACATAGCCCAACGGATTAGTAAGCTGAAATGGCAGTGGGCCGGCCATATAGCTCGAAGAACCGACAACCGATGGGGAAGAAAGGTTCTCGAGTGGCAGCCTCGTACCGGTAGGCGAAGTGTAGGGCGTCCCCCCACGAGATGGAGTGACGACCTGGTAAGACATGCAGGAAGTCGATGGATGCAGGTGGCTCAGGACCGTGTTTTGTGGCATTCTTTGGGGGAGGCCTATGTTCAGCAGTGGACTTGTGAAGGGCTGTAATGATGATGATGATGATTATGTCTGAAATCAAAAAAATATTATTATAACAACTCTCTTATATATTTTCTGATCTTTTTGTTGAAATTTGTAAGCCAGAATTGGCCTCCAAATAACAAAATAAAATAATATAAATATACGTAGCTTTTGACAGCGAAAAATTTTGACATATATTTTCAAATTATCCCAAATTCAATGTGACCTATGGGCAACAAAGTTTTTACCTACCGATCGACCTTTACGAATGTGTGCGTGCGCAGTAAAATCAGTTAAAATTATGCATTACCACGCATTTAGAATTTAAAAAATAAAAAGGACAGATGTTTGAGATTTTTTTTTAATCAAGTTTTCTTCAATATTTGCATATGTTACTTATTCTGAACCTTCTCTAAAATTTGGACGGTTATTGAAAAATAACACTGTTTAAGGGGCTACTCCATGCGAACGACCTTGAGCATTTTGCCGGCAGCGCGCCGCTCGCTTCATTTTCAACATCAATAAACTAATTTATGGAAATACGCACAGCGTACAACGATAAATGTATTTTAATATTTTTATTCGGTATATTAGTTGCATTATATTAGAATTATGTATTTTCATATATTATGTAATTATGAAATTTTATAATTAATTATATATTAAAACTGATGCATTGAAAATTGTGAGTTTAAAAGATACCTATTCACTATAGGTAAATAAATAGATAGCTCGCCTTTTGTACAAATATTTGGTGCAATAAAGAATAAATAAATAAATAGGATGTTTCGTAGATGTGTTTTTGATTATTGTTAATTTTTACGTGTCACGTATTGAAAAGTAACATAGCTACCTACAAATTTTTGAACTGAGCACCTTGTAACTTAGCCTGCTTATTACTTATGCTGGCAGACATTATCCTCGCCCCAATGATTGATGAGGATGAAAATTAATTTTATTTCTACATACGTAATTATATTTATTTATACATAAGGGTAACTTTAATAAAGGTAAAACAAAAATCAACAAAAAGTATAAGGGTTCAATCTTTTAATTTCAATTGTAAAAAAACGTTACCCCCACACTAGGATTTTCTCCTGTGTCGTGGAGGCAGTTTACAAACATAAATTGCACAAGGACAAACATCCAGACCCGGAACAATTATTTGTAGGCCATACAAATACTTGTTCCGTGCAAGATTCGAACCCGCGGCCCCCAACGCAACAACTGATTGCTAAGCCACTGCGCCATGGAGCCGTAGCCGGGTTATAGCTAAAGTGACCATACGTCACGTTTTGAACGGGACTGTCCTTTTTCTCGGTCATCTATCCCATTGTCCCCAAACAAAGCTCCGGGACACAAAATTGTCCTGTAACTCGTTGGATGGAAGTATTCAAAGTCAACAATCTTCAACATAATTTTTTTTATCGAATATATTTTGTCTACCTGGTACGAATGCTCCGGTATAAAGAGTATTTTTTTTATTTTGAATAAATTGTGGACGTCTGAAAGAAACACTTACGGTTCCAGAGTTCTAAAGGCGATGTTGTTAACAAAGATAATAATAAAAAAAACTTGAGCAGAATTTTATTCTTATTTAAAATCATCACCAACTTTATTAAAGCAAATTTAATCCACTGATAAATGTAATTAATAATTTGAAAAAATATGATGCATTTAATAATTACCGTCTATACCGAATATAATTTTATAGTGAACACTAATTGTATAAAGTTATAGTTTTTAGAGTATAAATAAACCCATGTCCTGTTTTGAGTTAAAAAATAAATGGTCAGTTTAGTCTTTTTAGTTAAATTTAGTTTTAAAATTTTTTAGTACATACATAAACACTCACGCCTGTCACCCAGAGGGGTAGGCAGAAACTACGGACTTCCATTTGGCGCGATCCTGACACACCTCTCTCGCTTCTTTTACATCCATATATCTACGCATACACGCTCGTCGGTTAAGGGTACTCCTAATCTGGCCCATTTTTAATGTATCGCCGATTTGGTCGATAAACCTTCGTCTAGGGCGTCCCTTCCCGACCCTGCCGTTCACTTCCGCAACATAAATTTGCTTTGTCACTCTTTCCTCGTTCATTCTTTCTACATGACACAAACCACCGAAGCATTCCTTTCTTAATCCTTGTCACAACGTCATCTTGCAAACCACACTTTTCTCTTATCACACTATTTCTCACCCTGTCATTCAGATTCAGCCCTAGCATACCACGTAACGACCGCATTTCTACAGCCTTTATTCTACTCTCATGCTTCTTCTGCCAGACCCAACTTTCACTACCATACATTAAAGTAGGTACTAACACAGCATTATGAATTGCCATACGTGCCTTAGTTGACACATTCTGACTCCTCATAATAGCGTGTAGAGCCCCATTCACTCTATTTCCTGCGTTCACTCGTCGTTCTATATCCTTATCATATATATATCCCTGCTAAATAAACATCCCAAATATACAAACTCATCCACTTGCTCAATCAATTCCCTTCTATTCTTATTTCACATAAAGTTTTACTTTCTTGTCTTTCAAAAACCATCACTTTCGTCTTACTTGCGTTCACTTTCATACCCCTTTCTTTCAATGACCAATTCATTAAAGTAACCATCATTTGCAACTCGGCCACCGACGATGCAAATATGACTTGATCATCGGCGTACAAAAGGCATTTGACGGTTGACTCACCCATTCTCAACCCAAATTCTTCAACTTTCAAAGTTTGCAAACAACTGTCCATAAATAAGTTAAACAGCCACGGGGAAGCCATACATCCCTGTCTGACACCTTTATGAACGTCAAACCAGTCCGAGTAGACCCCGTTGATCCTGACACAAGCACTAGAGTCCCTATAAAGAGATCTTAATGCCTGTATCAAGCCAGCGCTCAACCCAAATGAGTTCAGTGTTTGCCATAACACATTCCTGTCCACTCTGTCATAAGCCTTTTCCAAGTCCATAAACGCACAAAAAACTTTCTGGTTTTTAGTCAAAAACTTCTCCGCTATCATGCGCATGGAAAAGACTTGATCCGTACACCCCATCCCCTTTCTAAATCCAGCTTGCACATCCCAAATTTTTCCATCAGTTTCTTCCATAACTCTTTCAATCAACACCTTAGCATACAGTTTACCCACAATGCTAAGCAAGCTGATACCACGGTAGTTTTTACAGTCCTGCTGCGACCCCTTTCCCTTATATATTGGGACTATAACGGCTTTGCACCAGTCTTCCGGTACCCGTTTCAATTCCCAACATAAATTAAACAAGGTGTGCAGCAGGCCTGTAACTACACCCTCACCAGCCCTCAGCATTTCGAGTGATACTCTATCATATCCGGCTGCCTTACCTGCTTTCATGCTTTTCATTGCTTTCATTATTTCATCTACACTTATCTCCCTACCTCTCTCCACTTCTTCCGGAATTTCTATTTCACTTATTCCAGACGACTCTTCACTCTTGAACACGCTTTCAAAGTATTTCTTCCATCTCTTTAAATTCGAAACTTCATAATTCAGCATGCAGCCATTCTCGTCTCGTATAGCATTTATTCTAGGCTGTTTTGAATTTCCCCTGGCAGTTCTTACGAGCTTCCAGAACATTTTAATACTTGCCTGGAAGTTATCAGATATCCTTCTATCATTCTTTTCTATCCTTTCTTGCTTTTTCCTTTGAACAACTTCTTTTACTCTCTTATTTATACGTCTAAAGTCTGCTTTTTTTCTTTCAATCTCATCATTCATACCGCCAGAATTACCAGCTTTAGTTGCTAGTAAATCTAGCCATGCTCTCTTCTTTGCTTCAACTTCCATCCGTACCTCATCATCCCACCACAACGTATTACTTTTCCTTTCATTCGTTCTCTTTTTTACACCGCATACTTCGGTGGCTGCATCCACCAAAACTTTCTTAATATTATTCCATACATTCTTCAATTCTAAATCATTCATACATAATTCATTCAACCCACTTATATTTTCCCTCAATCTGCATTTATACTTCTCTTTCACACCTTCATCTTGTAACCTCTCTATTCTTATACGCTGTAACGCAGTGGTAGACACCGATGTCCGATGCCGCCAACGTCTGAATAGACCATTAATTCGGCATAAGACCAAGTAATGATCCGTCCCTAAGTTGGACCCCCGGTAAACCCTTGTATCTACCACTGCGCTCCTCATTCTTTCATCCACAATTATAAAATCTATCATGCTTCTATCATCCCCTCTTTCCCATGTATACATGTGAATCCTCTTATGGCGAAAGAAAGTGTTCGCCACAAAAAGATTCTTTTCCACACATACGGTGAGGAGGTCTTCACCATTCTCATTTATTCTTTCATCGCTAAACGTTCCTAATATCCTTTCATAACCAGACCTCTTCACCCCAACCCTTCCATTAAAATCTCCTAACATAATAATATTTTCATTTTCCTTACATTTCATCAACACCAGCCTTACCATGTCCCAAAACTGCTCTCGGATATAAGTGGGCTTAGACATATCTGGGGCGTACACCCCTAGCACAAACAACTTCTTTAAGCCCACTTTCATTCGCATCCACAGCAGCCTTGGGCTAACACATTCATACTCTTTCACACATTGACCCATTCTTTCTGAAAGGATGACACCGACTCCTTGGCATGCCCGCTCGGTCTCGTCTACTCCAGACCAGTAAGCGGTATACATGCCATGTGCAGTGACATCTCTTCCCTTTCGTTTCGTCTCGTTTACACATAACACATCTTTTCCTCTATCATTCATCATTTCGCATACTTCATCCATCTTATCATTCATTGCTCCACATACATTCAGCGTGGCCAGACGGGCCTCCGCAATCCACTTTTCGCTCCCCCGGGAGACAGGACGTGACGGGTGGCGAACCTCGTCGCCGGTTTTTCTCCCGGAGATAAAAAAATATTTAGTTAATAGTAAAAAGTAGGTATATTAGTACCTACTTAGATACTTTTTACCAAATTATAAGTATAGAACACCTTATGTACTCAATTATTTTTTGAAAAAGAAGAAAAAACAAGCAATAAATAATATACTATATTTTAGCAAAAAACTATAACTTAGTAATACTAATTATAACTTAGAACATAAATGAAAAACTCATAACTGACTTTTGACCCGACCCAGGATTCGAACCCGGGACCTCATGATCAGCAGTCGCACTACTACAACCACTAGACCAACGACGCAGTACTATACCTAATAAGATATTGTAGTTAGGTAATAATATTGAATTAGCCTTTTATAGTGTAAATTATAATATTTGTCGAAATTTTAATTATGGATTCGAACCTTACATGCTAATGGTGCTTCATTTTTTTATTTGCATTTACTTCAAAGAAAATACACGCAAAAAGCTTCATCGCGCAGTAAAAAACACAACAAATATATGTATAACTAATACGAAAAATTATACCCAAAACAAACAAATAATACTGCCTATAAATAACCTAATAAGTAATAATATTATCGACTGATATTACGTGAGCGTATGCGGCGCTGGTTGACGCTCTAACGACACGGGCTTCACGTTGAAGAGCTCAGGGCTCACTGACTTCAGCAAGCCCGTGAGCAGTGAATATGCCCAGATTTTAAAATAATTTCTTAATAAAATCAAATTTTGGTCTTTTGAAAAAAAATTTACTATAGAAATGTTCATTAATAAATTGCCTATCCATTGGTGTAAATCGCAAAATAAAATAATACTTACTTTACGAGGAGATGCATGTTATCAATAATAATTTCACATTTATGTGGTTTCGTTGTAAGGAGATTATATTAATATTTATTCCTTTAAAAAAAAATTGGATATAGCTTTTATGGAATCAAGATTATGTAGAAATATAATGTGTTTTTTATTTGTTGATATATCTTTTAAATAAAAAGTAGATAGCTCCTAAAAATCGCACGAATAACGACTAGCGCGACATTTTGCTCAACCTGCGCCTTAAGCTGTAACTTTGCTCTTAATTGTGAATATATCCCATACATATATATATATATATATATATATATATATATATATATCACACACACAAAAGTGCGTCTGTGTGTGATATACAGGGTTATTTTGCAATAACCGGCCAAATTTTCAGAGACGGTTCAGAATAAGTAATACAGGCAAAAAGTGAAGAAAAACTAATAAAAAATTGACAAACATTCCGTCTTTATTATCTTTTAAATTAGAAATGCGTGGTAATGCATTACTTTATCTTATTGTCATTCATAGGAGTCGATCCCACATAGATGAGCGCGCGTACGCGTAGTTGTTGTCCATTAATCACATTTAATTTGGGATAATTTCAAATAAAATAAAAGCCTTATTTACTCGTATTTTCAAAAACTGCAGTAACGGTATATCATTGTTTATATATTTGAACTTAATTTTAAAATTTGGCTACTCTTTGTTAACTAACCCTGTATATAACATGAAGAATGTGGACGCCCCTACGGACCCCCGAACACTAAGATGGAATGCAGGTTGTAATGTAAAATGTTGACATACAGAGCAACTTCTGTTGACGCAATTAGTATTTATGACGGGATTTGGCTGCTTTTTAGGGGTATAATGATGAAGAATTATGACATTATTACTAATGAGATTGTCGTAATGGTGGGAGATATTACGATATTACGACACATTGAGAACCTTTTTTCGAAAGTTCATTCTACATTTCGAGCTTCTTTGTTTTCCATCTATCCATCTATTACAGGCTCTAAAAGTCCACTGCTGAACATAGGTTTCCCCATAGACTGCCTCATAACGGTGATATTTGCCTTGGTATTCGTTATTCTTACACACCCACCACACGTGCATTATTATTAATTGTTACAATTTAAAAAGTATGTTATTTTTTAATTTATTTTTGTAGCGTATATATTGTGAAATAATATTCGTTAGGGTCTCAATTAGCTGCAACTCGTTAACAATTTGTTTCAATCGTATTTCACTTTGATTGATCTCATAGCGGAAATCACTCAATCCGCCAAACGAATGGACTGCACTTCTCCGTGAGGGTGCCATGTACGTAGTACTTTTTTATTTTAAAGCCATCACTCTTCAAAATATTTTTCATTTTTTTCATTTAGTAATGGATTCGTAACAGAATGCAGAACAGTTTTGTTTAATAATGACAAATATCTATAGGGATCGGGTTGTTTGTTCCAGAAAATTTAAATGAAGAAATTCACAAACATAATAAAAATAAAGCTTGTTCTAATAAAATTCTATAAAAAAGCTAATTTACCAAGTGTTTTACGGTGAAGGAAATCTACAGAAAAAATTACATAAAACCGAGGATACGACAAGGTCGTTATCAAGCATTGAAGCAGCATAGTAGACTTATTCCTGCAAAATGCTGTCAGTCATAAAGGAATTCTATGCTCAATTGTAGAACGTATGTATGCTCTAGGTTTTTAAGGTTCCTTATAGTTTCGCCTTGTCCGTCCGTTCGTCCGTCCGTCCGCGGTTTTGCTCAGAGACCCTAGGTGCTATCAATCTGTAATTTGGCATAGTTATAGATATTAATCACGCCTAGAAAACTGTGAAGTAAAATCTTAAAAAACATTTTTATTCTAGGTACTTCCCATACAAGTAAATGGCGGATGATTTTTTTTACCCTTCTATTCCATCATGTGTGGTATCGTTGGATAAGTCTTTCCAAAATACTGGAGGCGTGGAACAACATCTTTTCGATTCAGGAGTCCGTTTGCGAAATATTTAGCTTTAAAGTGGTATTTTCTTGTGGTTCGTTACGGTCATACGTATATGTATGTATATCTTAGGTCTGCACTGCCTACAATATATATATATATAGTCAAATATGATCATATTTGTACTTACTTGGCATGTGAATGATTTGATGTAAATTGTATTATTTTGAAAATCGAAAAGTTTCTTTTATTCTTTTTTAATACCACTCCCTATAAGTCTGATTTGAAAATAAGTCCTTCAGTTACGTCTTCTGATTTGGGCCTATTTTAGTCGTTATAGCGATCAAACCGCGAACTCACTTATTTTGCTCATTATCAAGAAAGCCTCTATTGTGACGGGCAATTACGGTATATTGTGTACCTACCTGTATATTGTGCGTGGCCCGACTCCCACTTGGCCAGTTTTTTTTTTAAATTATAGAATAAGGATGACAAACGAGCATACAATGCACCTAATGGTAAGTGATGAATTTATTAACTCGAAAATAGAACATAATATATTTTTCAATATTGTGCTTTTAGTGCAAAGTGTAAACGCTATAACTTTATATAAACTATTAAAATGTTGTCTTTATCGTTCTTCTTGTGATGTTAATGGCTTGCATCATTGTTGTTTCTAATTAAATACCATACTGAAGTATATGCAGAACGCAATCATAAAGTCGATGCGTCTTGAATCCCTAAGGGGTGTCAGATTGGCTAGACGCTTGACACTTGCCCTGTAGAAAGAATCACTTTTCAAATTGCTACTTCGATGAATCACAATAAAGAAAGATACGAAAAATTGTACTAGATTATAACTTCTGTTCTAACGAAAACGACTTTTATATGTAAGTTTAAGAATATTAACTGATGTGGTCTTACTATTAATAATTTATTTCTTTATTTATTACATAATTATAACATCATTACAGTTATATTAACCAATGCGATGATATAACTAACCTAAATATAAGAAAACTACTGTCTTACAAATCTTTATATATAAAAATTACGTACGTAACTCCTAAACTATTGAACGGATTTCAATAATTTTTTTCAAACTGTGTGCAGTTTGGTCCAACTTGTGAGATAGGATAGTTTTTATCCCGATAAGTGACCCTCAAAATTTTTTTATTGTGAATTTAAGAATTTTTTATAGGAAGTGTCTTCGGAAAGAGCAGAGTAACGTCTGCCTGGCCAACTAGTAATGACTATAAAATAATGAATAATGAATAATAATATTACCTAACATGATTTTAAAATAAAAATTAATTTAAAAAAAATACAATTTTCAACGCATTTGTATGCTGCAATTGTCAACTTCGTCTGACTACATGTAAATATGTCAATATCCTGTGAGATGATATTAACGTAGTGTATGGCACGTGTCAGTGGTGCATTCTGAAGCAACTTCGTCCTAGCAGCGGGCACGAGGAGTAACGGGGCGCGGCGACGAGAACACACGTAATTATCTGGTACACGTAACTTTAGCGCAGCGAGCACATCTGGGTGATGTATCCATCCACGTAATACGTTCCACACATATTTAATGCCAACAAAAACATAACTTGTTAAAAAGTTATGTTTTTGAACTTTTACAAGTTATGTTTTTGATGGCATCTCATTTCTTTTTGTAGATATCTAAGTCACCGAGGTCACTGATTCATTCACTGCAAATGTAACTTTGTAACCCTATATATTTATATGGAATTACAAAGTTATTTATGCAGTTGGTGTATCTCGAAAACTGGACCGAAATTGCAAAGTATTTTAATTTTTCCTAGATTTATATACTAAACAATAATTGTATCTAAATTTAAAGCTTCTATGTCTGCTAGAAGTGCCTTAGAGTTTTGATGATCGGTCAGTCAGTGAGTGACAAATGAAGAAACTTTGACTAGTTATAATTCTTAAACTACAGGGTCTAATTTAATGAAATTTAAAATAAATCGAGTTTATACAATGCTTACTTAGTTAGTGAAAATTTAGGTTTCTAGTTTTATCCACAACGATAGTTATATGGTTTCGAAAATGGCCTGAATTGCTTCGAGAAAAGGATGGTACGGCCGTGCCGCTTTTTTGCTCGACTTGGCGGGGGCACTGCCGTGCCCCCAGATAAGCGCGATTTCTCTCCTTACACCCAGGCTGCTGTAACCGACCATACCCAGTACAAATAGACTCGGATAAATCAGTGGAAAACTAGGATGGATTCCGTACTGTATGAAATATAAAAATCGTGTAAATTTATTTTGAATTTTTTCGATCATGACACTATATTTGCTTTCATGTGGATTCCAAATAATGACATTCGTTTCAAGTTGAGATCTTACTAGAGCATTATATAAAATTCTAATATTAAGTATATTCCGAAAATCCCTGCACTGCCTTACGATAAAGCCGATTCCTAAAAGCTTTTATACAAATATTTAAAATTACGAAAATTAAGTTTCGGGACCATTTCGACGCCTAAGTCTCTAATATGTGTAACTCGAGGGCTTACGACGCCGTTCATTTGATAATATAAGATATATAGAGAACTGTCTATCAGAAATATGCCGATGCCCATCTTCTGCCTCAGTTTCCCTCTGTCGCTTAGATATCTGATAGAAGATATGTGGTAGTGGGTATTCTTACTCGCCACTACATGGGGCTAGTCTGCAACACGTTTTAACGTTTTAACGAGCTTGCAATATTCAAAAACATAAGTGGGTGCTTCAAGATGTTTTTCGTCGTTATTATATTGGATAACATTTATTGACGTTATACATATTAATTTTTAATGTTATACACTTATAAACAAGGAAACAAAAAGTTTTGAAATATCTTTTTTCGAATATCATTTTTTTATGTAATTATTGTGTAATATTGCGTTCTTGTTGCAAAATTTTGAATTTAAGCTTAAATTTAGGTTTTGTTTAAATTTTTACCTTGACTGCCTAGTTTATCGTGTTAAGTGTGAATAAGTTGAGAATGCCAGATTTAAACACCACTCAAGTTATTAGGGCTGTTACTTTAATTGATACTGGGCACACCTACAAACATGTAGAGTTAAGATTATCAATATCTGTGTTAGACCGAGATGTCAGAGGTATCGACAGACCGGATTCGAATAGTATACGAGATTCGAAAGACAGGGACTTGAAACACGTAAACGGAAAACTGTGGCCTGAAATGATTGGTTCATCGTTATCTAAGCACGTTCTTAGAGACCGGACCTTAACTTCTTCTGAGGTAAGAATGAAGTAAGCACAAAAAAAGGTGAGAAAAATACTGAAATCGACCGGAATAAATTCACACTTGCCTCCCAGAGGCCACCTTTTTAATACATGCCATCGAGTAGCACGAGTAACTTTGTTTGAATTCTTGGAGTCAAGTTTTATTGACAGATGAGTCCCGATTTTGCCTGAAGCCAGGTTATGGAACGATCAAAGATTGGAGACGCCCGGAAGAGAGATACGCTCAGCGCAACCTAATTTAACAAGAGGCATATAGTGGAGGGTCATTCGTGATATTGGAAGGTATTGGTATGGGAGCAAGTAGGGAACTCCGCATCATTGAGAATGGTTCACTATATGTAAATGACACACAGCGGTACGCTATGTAACTGTGATTTTGAAAGAAATTGTAGTGCCATTTGCCCATTTTATAGGAGATAGATTTGTTTTTATGCATGATAATGCAAGCCTCCATACTGCGGCCACATGAGTAAAGAAACCGACCAGAGGGGAAGCTACATACAAAAGGCTCGCTGCGAATATACTAATACATAGCGCAGCGATGTGTGCGTGAGCTCTCACCGACAGGTTCACCGACGCTCCGTCGGGGTACAAACCGGTTTGCGCCTGCTCAGTCAGAGTATCTATGAAAGAGCTTTGTGCGCATTTAAATAAATAGACCAATTATATTTCGACATTTTATACATCAATTAATTTATTGTTTTTTGTAATTACTAAATAATTAGATTTAAGTATTTTAATTAAAATAATTAAGAATTGACTTATTATAAATATATATAGGTAAATAATAAGTGTTCTGTATAAGCAAAAATGCCTAATAGCTGTACAGTATGCATGAATAATTCTAGAGAAAATAAGGATATATCCTTTTTTTTTGTACCAGAGAGATCAAGTACCTTTTTACGTGTTATATACACTATATTCTATTTTTATTTTTTCCTTGTTGTTCTTGTTTAAAATTAATCGATACGAAACAGCTCTTGATTTCGAACAATTAGTTGTTACATTAATATAAGTTATAATTAATACACATGTCGTCATATGCTATACGTTATTTTTACTTTTTCCTTAAATTTTTCACATGCATCATATGACAACCCTATCATAATAGGTATACATTTTCGACGTCGTTAAGAAGCTTCCCCTCTGGACCTTACTCTTTACTCTCTGCAGCCGCAGTTGTCGAATATACCTTCGAGCTACTTACTGCTAGAGACTTAAAGCTAGAGAGATTCGTTCTCATTTTCGATTTTCCAATACAAAAATACAATTTCATAGATAGTAGTATTTTCCTATACAGAAACAGTTAATATATAGTAAATATTGTTACGAATTTAACTTGTTTTTGGTCGTTCTTTAAAGCTTCTTTATGGTTACCTGGAACGTAGGTACATAAAAACATTGGCGACATACGTGTCCACAACTAGTGATTAAGATCCACATCCACGTGTATAACGTCGTCCCTGTGCTTTTTAACACATAACAGAGCAGACTAAAACGAAAGTAAATAAACAGCTTTTTAATATTTTACTAGAAGAGAAACATATATTTTGTTTACAATCCAAACTCAATTTTTATATGTAGAAATTAAAACAAATTAAGTTCTAATTTTCTAAACAACTTGACCATCAGTAAATTTGAATATAATAGCCTAAGTTTCCAATTATTTCAGGCGAGCGTAGTCATTAAGTCGTATAAACTGCTGGGTTCCCGTAATCTGACCACTTTTGTTATATTTAAACGAGTTTCATTACGAATCGGCTGTAAAAGCAGAGCTGTTAAGAGAAATGGACTGGAAATATCACGCTTGACTTCGAATGACCGTAATTGTCGTCGTATGAAATGAAACATTACTTAATGCACATCAATAATTTGTCTCAAACGTTTTTATTAAATGGTTTTAATATCTTGAAATTTAAAATATTGTGGTCGAAGATATATTACAGTAAACACTAAAATAGTTTATAAATAATTACAACACGATAATACAGCGTTCAAAAAATGTTCAGTATAAGTATCAAAATATGAGACATAAATTACCGTATCTTATATACTTTGACCGTATCTTTGGCAAAGAAGGTTCATATTTTACACCTCTAAAGGACTAACTAATATCTTTACCCCTTCCTGCGACGGATAGTAAGATGGACGCACGAAAAAGTGATTCTATAAGCCTTCCGTTTTTTCTTTTAATATATGGACTCTAAAACTGACGATACTTTAATTATTATTATCATAAATGATTTAAAACGAAACGCAGCCTACGTAGTTTTAACTACGTACCACCGCATGCCCGACCAGACACAATCAGGTGACATGAATGTAAAATATGCGAACGTTTGAACATATGCATTTAAAATAACCGCAATAAACTCAGAAACATCTATCTAGCATATTCTGTTTATGTATATGCAATAGAATTACGAATCAAGTGCCCGCAAGTAAGCACCAATAATTTAACACACCTTGCATACGTTAAATTGAAACCACTGTTGCCACTATGCACTACAATATGCACCCGTGATTTAAACTAGTGAGTTTAAATCACGGGTGCAACGACTGCAGCCTATTATAGATACATCTTGAATGGGTCGGCGAATCAGGAAAGGACCACACTCACACACACATATGTTTTGTATGTTGATCTTAAGATATTGATAAACGACTAGAAACGGTTACCCTTTTTATTGACAACTAGGTATTTATGTAATTTGCATTAACATTCTGAATTGAGGAAAGGCTTAGGATTTTTATATTATTCTTACCTTCAGGTGCACTCTGTGCTCTCTCGATAGTCACCCATACTGCTATTAAAAACTAGAAGATATCGGACACTAACAGGGTCAAAAGGACATAATTTTCATCAAACTATGCGTACACAATTTTATACGATTCCTATCAATAATTTTTTTTTTATAGGATAGGGTGACAAACGAGCACACAGTCCACCTGATGGTAAGTGGTTACTGTGACCCATAGACATCTACATCTATCCTCAATAAAAACTCAAGATGCAGATGCGTTGTCACCCGTGAGGACTAAGATGGAATGCCTCTTTGCCTGTAAAAAGCGTCTCCGGTTCTCTACACTCACCATACGAAACACAGCAGCGTTAAGCTGCTATTTTACGATGGTTTTCTGTGAGAGTGTGGTCCTTCCCCGGTCGAGCCGACCCATTCGTGCTACAACTATACTACTAATATAGCTCATCATGGCTCTACCACGTAAAAATAAATAAATATATAATATAAATATAATTTGATATTAAGCTGGTGAGATTAAGCGATTATAATAGTTACTCTCATAAAACGATACAAAGTTGGTAATGTAAGGCAGTCCCTTCAACTGTGCCAACTTGACCGATGTGAGTATATCGAAGTGCTGAAGTGTTTGAATAGTAGGGATTCCAACTACGACCAAGAGGTCCGTCGACAGATTCAACTCGGCTGGGCAGCAATCGGGAAATTACGACACATCTTCTCGTCAGGTATATCTCAAAACTTGAAAACAAGATTGTACAACTGGTGCGTGTTGCCAGTGATGACTTATGGTTCGAGACGTTTTATTTCACTGCTGGCCGTATGAGGAAGTTCAAGGTCGCTCAGCGAGCTATGGAGTGCTCAAAATATATCTGTGTAATAAACTTAGAAATGAGGGTATCTGCAGTAGAACCAGAGTAACCGACATAGCCTAACAGATAAGTAAGCTAAAGTGGCAAAGGCCAGCCACATAGCTCGAAGATCCCACAACCTATGGGGCAGAAAGGTTCTCGAGGGGCAGCGTCTTACTGGTATTTGAAGTGTGGGGTGGTACCCTACTAGATGGAGTGACGACCTGGTAATACATGCAGGAATTCAATGGATGCAGGTGGCTCAGGACCATGCTTTGGGACATTCCTTGGGGGAGGCCTATGTTCAACAGTGGACTCGTGAAGGGCTGTAATGATGATGATGAAGTTGATAATATCAAAATATCATTAACACCCCTTATAAGAGACCCTTTTTACTGGAAAAGAGGCATTCCATTTTAGTCCTCACGGGTGATAACGCATCTGCATTTGGATTCGCAAACGAGGATAGATGTAGATGTTTATGGGCCACAGCAGCCACTTACCATCAGGTGTACTGTATGCTCGTTTGTCACCCTATCGTATAAAAAATAGCTCGTAAAGTACGGATATGCCCTCAACGATGACCTTCGAGTATGCAAAGTTTTTACGTGGTAGAGTCGCGTTGCAGCTAAATTATGATTGCAGCACGAATAGGTCGCGTTAATGTTGCTGTGTTTCGTATAGTGAGTATAGTCCTCAGGGGTGACAACGTATCTTCATTTTGATTCTTAATCGAAGATAAATGTGAATGTCTATAGGCTACAGCATCCACTTACCACTAGATGGACTGTGTGCTCGTTTGTCACGCCCATTCTATAATTAAAACGTATATCATATCCCCATGAGGCAATCTATGGGGGCAGCTTATGTTCAGACTTTTGATAGGCTGTAATAAATTAAATAAGTTATAAGCTTTGTTTTGCAGCCGCTTTACCATTGGTATACATGTGGTATATATTTCGTGATAGGCCAATTAAAGATAAATAGGTAAGCAAGCGGTTGTTTTAAGTTAATGAACAGGAGACGAAATTTTACCTGTGACACACACACACACACACACACACACACACACACACACACACACACACGCACGCACACACAACCACACACGCACGCACGCACGCACGCACGCACACACGCACGTATGCACGCACGCACGCACGCAAGCACGCACGCACACACACACACACACACACACACACACACACACACATCTTGCATCGTGACTGTCGCCAAAATGAATGAATGATTAAATGAACAAAGTACGAGTACATAAACAGCTATTTCGTTTTACAACAAGTCTTTTCTTGTTTTCACAACAAGCTATATTTGATTGCTGTACGTGTCGAACTCTGAAGCGGAAACAACAACAACAGAAATAGTGTAGACAAAATATGTAGGGTCTAAATAATTCATAAATTGCAAGACATTTATTTTCCTGCAGAGCACATACTAAACAAACATTCATAATTGAAATAATCAATACTATGATCGTTAGAAGATCGAAGCCAAATAAGGGACGAAGGGCCGGTACCCAAAAGGTCGTGTAAATGGATATTAAAGCTACTACTATATTATGTAAAATGATTTTTGTGAAATAATAATATGTGCATTATAAATTGTAAATTATATTTTCTTTACAATTACCTCATTGGCTAAGCGCTGTAAAAATACAGGCGACCAACCCAGATTCGACCTTAGCCGGCACCAATCAAATTGTTAAATGTCATTTGAAGTACTTTTACCACGTGCTCTGTTGTGAAAAGGAAAAAACGAAACTTTATGGAATCATTTTATTGTTAGCCTGTTCGTCCTATTTTCTGTCCTAGACAAAACCGCTATCTATCTACTTTTAATCCAACGCAATACAATACAACACTCTCTAACATTCATTGTACGCTAAGGAAATATTAATATAATAAAAATAGACAAATATCGAAAACATAAAAGGTTTTCTGGAAGAAATTGCTATATAGCAATTTCCTCGAGAAAACCAATAACATAATTAAATAAAAGAGTGAAAGATTAACGACTAAGGTGCACTACAAGTCGCGGCACGTAAGTCTAGCGCTGAACGAAACGTGGAGGTTACCGCACGAATTGAATTGCTCGAATGTGACTGGAGAGCCAATCAGCGTGGGACGATACGCACCAGCCCATCAGCGTGACTTATGCGCAATAAGCCAATCAGAGCGACTTACGCGCAACAACGGTAACCGCTAGACTTTCTTGCCGCTACTTATACAATAATACAACGTTATATAATCATGCTCTAAAATTCACTAGACTTTAAGCGATAGATCATCGGCGAAAGAAGTGAAAGAGAGAACAATTAGTGTTCTTAAACAAATTAGGATTACAAATTAAATAACATTTAATCTACGTTTTTTCAAAGGTGAACAGTGTTGCAATTAATGGTATACGGGTGCTCTGTGTTAAAAGCTGTGCGTTAAACTATAAACAAGTCCACATACAAATACAACTGCGGTCAGTGCAGTTCCATGGAATTTAATTATAGAGTGTATGGCACTGTAACGATGCATTTATTATGTTTGTTTACTCTTAAAGCTAACACTGATATCCGTATGACGAACTATCTATATATTTGCTTACAGTATAGTTTTTGCAATTGTACGTTACACGTGTAATATGTACATACGTAGCCGGGTCATAGGTTCTGTCAAAACCTTATTATTTAAAATTTTTGTATACTGGCTAGATGAACTTCACCAATTTAAAAAATGTAACGTTTGCGCTTGCCGAAAATAAAAAAGACATTAATTTTCATTTACTTTCAAATATCGAGTGGTCGAAGAAAGAAGATAGGGTAGCGGTTATCGCTTTGTACCGCTGTGGTTACGCGCCAAAAGAGATTTTCAATATTCGACAAAAATTGAAAATGACCCTACGATTTGTTTATCGCACTATCAAACGATTCACTGAAGATTCAAGCTTCGAAGATCGTAAGAGGACCGGCTGACCTCGTAAAGTTAGGACACGAAATCCAACGAAATCCTGTTCGTAAAAAATAATATTAGCTCCTCAGATGGGCCTAAGCAGCACCACGGTCAAAAGAGTAATCAATGAAGACCTAGAACTACGAGCTTATCGTAAGAAGACCGGACATTTTAGAAAAAGAGCGTTTGAAAAAAATTAGGTTTGATAGAACCCGCGCTTTTTACGGCGGTACGCGGGAAAAAATGCCGCGATATTTTGTTTTCGGATGAAAATATTTTTAACATCGAAGAAGGTTATAATAAACAAAATGATAAGGTGTATGCCCACAGCTTTGAAAAAGCCAGCACGCGTATTCCAAAGGGTTCAACGAGAACATTATCCTTCGTCACTCATGGTTTGGCTTGCAGTCTCATATTCAGGCTTAACTGAGGTGTTTTTCTGTGAAAAAGGTGTAAAAACCAGTGCCGAGGTGTACCAAAATACCGTCTTAACAAACATAATGGGTCCTCTTTCTCAAACAATGTTCAAAAACAGACTTTGGATATTCCAACAGGACTCTGCACCAGCTTATAGGGCACGAAGCACGCAAAACTGGTTGACCGCTCGTGGAATTGACTTTATTGCACATGAAGACTGGGTCTCTTCTAGTCCAGATTTAAACCCACTAGATTACAAGATATGGCAACATTTGGAGGAGAAAGTCTGCGCTAAGCCTCATCAGAATTTGGAATCTATCCGATCATCTTTGGCTAAAGCAGCGGCAGAAATAGATATGAATGTGGTGCGTGCTGCGATTGATGATTGCCCGCGTCGATTAAGGGCGTGTATTCAAAATATTCGAGGGCATTTTGAATAATGTAAATAAAATTGTACTCTAAATTATATTACCTTTCATTTCATATATAATTTCCATATAATTATCAAAAAGTGTATCATTAATTTTATAAAAAGTTTTTGACAGATTTAATGACCGGACTAAGTATATAGCTTCGGCAGACAATGTTTTGCTATCTTCAGTTGGTCGCGCGATGAGTCCCATGGCGCCAGCTATTAGTTCCAAATTTTGTAATTTTTTTCTTTCATGGCACTAAGCCAACATATATGGTCAATATGAATCATTTTGTTCTATGAATATAGAATTTATTGTTAACTTTACTAAAGTGCAAACCGATAGCGTAATCCTAGCGTAACTTTGAACCGTCGTATCGACAAAATAAATGTATTGTGTGGAGGTCGTGTTGACCTCAATCACTCTAGTCGTTCAGAATTTATACAAAAACTAACAGACGAAATAACAATTAATATACTATATTATGCAATAATATGTATTACGTATTGTCATCATTCACCCGAAAACAGTCCAATACATGTGCTTCTTCAACAGTTATGAGTATACATATGTATGACGTTACAGCATCTTTAATTTGTTTTATTTAATAAAAATAGTGTTATTTTAAATTATTTAATTGAATGGCGAACTTGGTAAAAAGTAATGTTGGTTTTAATATATTACGATCACATGTTAAATTGTGTGGCGCGTAGTGGCGGCATAAAATAATACACAAAAGTATTCATCATAGTAATTTATTTACAGATTAATGATGAAAAATGTGAATTTTAAATTTTAAATAACTCTTGTAAGCATTTTGCTGATAATTCCAAAAATTATTTTCCGATACTTCTTATGGCAGAAAGCGCATTTTTACAAGATTATGAAATGATTATATTTAAATAGTATTTTGTATTCAAGTCTAAAAAAATTGCTCATTTGAATTTAATATTCGTCATTTTGTGTTCATGAAAAACGCGCGCAGATATTGGAAATTAAAAAAAATGTTTTATATAGAGTCACATGAGTAAAGAAACCTTTCTTTACTCATGTGATAGAGTGAAACATTAAATTAATGCGCACCAAAGTAGAATATCTATCATTACTAGTAAAGTACAGTCGAATTTGAATAAAGCGTAACTGAGTTCCTTGTGTTTAAATTCAAAACGGAAAAGTACAAATATAAAACATTCACGTAGAAGTTGAACATATCATGTTGATAATTAATCAATTATGATTAAGTATATCTCCTTTGGTCGATACGGACACTAAGGCTCTTCCACTAATGTTGTATAACCAGAAGTGGTGAACTGCCGTAAGTATTAACATTAACGCTTATAATATATCATAACGAACAGACCTGTCCTCACGTAGCTGTATCAATAAGTTCACAAACAAGTAAGTCAAGTTTGATTGTAAAATTCTATGACGATATTTTTAAGAAAGCTTAGTACACATTTATTTTTTGATATAAGTAGTTTACTCATAACTCGTAGAATATATTCTATACAGATAATAGGTAGGTGTATGTTGAGCAAGAAATTGGCAACTAAATAAAAAGGTTAATATATTGCCGAAGCTTCCATGCATAGCGGGGTGATTTTGAGGGTGAAGGGGTGTGGACTGCCTGTAAGTTTAACATGTCAAGAGCATGCGTGTCCCTTGTTGAGTACAAGGATTCTGTTTATTTATTTTTTCCTTATATTTATCTGTAAGCATAATATGAAACAACTGTGTATATTAAACATCATTCTAAATTATTCGGAAACCAAAACCATTTATGTTGGCTAACTAGAATTTAAAATTATTTTAATTTTCATAATTATATACTATGTAAAATATAATTACCCGTAAGCAAATTGATAGTATGTAACTGTTCCCATCCATTCATTCATTAGAGCCCTTTAAAATTCTACTGCTGAACATAGGCCTTTTCCAAAGAATACCACAAAACTCGGTCCTGAGTCATCTACGTTGACTTCCTACTCGAGGACTTTTCTTCCCCATCAGTAGTCGGTTCTTCGTGCTATATGGCCGGCCCATTTCTACTCCAGCTCACAGATCCGTTACTGTTTATTTAACATTACATAGTAATACAGAATTCGTTTATAAATTATTTAGAAAAAAAATATAATTATAAAGTATTTTCTGGTCAATAAAGTACTTGTTGAATTAAACTTAATAAATACACAAGGCACTGCTTCTAACTATAATTAATATGACTGAAGTGTAAACATAATTAGTAGACAATTGTAAATACGCAGCCGTAATGTGGTCCCATTGAGGGCCTGCTGCGATAATAATCATAAATATTTTTGCGTCGCTTTGGTACGTCGTCAACCCTGTAATTAAATTCCCTTGAATTGATGTGTAATTTATCGTATTATACACTAATCTCAAAAACAAAATCATTGGTAGTTTAAGACATAGATATAGACGTAGACCTGCATTTAATCAGCAACTTACTCATTCAGTTTTGATACAGAAAATAAAATGATACCTTTAATTGATTATAAATTGCATAAATATAAACTAATGTTGAAATGTGCTGAAGGCTTATCACCTGCGTATAGCTATAGGTACAATCAATTCATTGATTCTGATTAATTGATTATATGAACATTTTCAGAATTATTTAATGTGTATTGTTTCAACTGGGCTTCTGAAACTTCGTCCCAAATTTGTACGTTGTCTATCGGTAGAGCACTAAGTAGGTAGCTATACGACCAATTTTACCATCAATTCATCGCGTGTAAAAGATAATGGTACCGTGTAGTGGCGGTGTAAGAATATCCATGACGCCATATCTCTTATAACACCTACGGGATGATTCCCGTTGGTGTTATAATAACGACTAAAACTAAAAACTTCAGTTGCCAAACCGCAAGCGAGGCAACTGTGGCAAATATCCCCCTACAAGGCAATCTATGGGGAAGTATTGTGTTCAGCAGTGGACTTTGATAGACTGTAACGGAAACGATAGAAGATAGATTTAGAGATAAAATCCGATGAGATAGTTCGCAATAGCTTTTAATGCCTAATTATGGATAGTACTTAGTAAAAGCTACCGCCTATATACGTCTAACTGCTGGGCACAGGCCTCCTCTGATTTCTGCAGAGTTAAAAACCCTTCAGAAATAAGAAAAAAGGACAAGGAAGTGTCCGCCGCGCTGCCCCAATGTATGTTGACGAACTTCACATGTCTTCGAAATGTATTTTTTCTTATTTTTCAGAAATACAGGTTTCCTCGCAATGTTTGTCTTCACCGCCGAGCACGTGGTAAATCAGCACTTAAAATTGCAATTAACAATTTCGAACCCGGGTTGCAAGCGTACTGTGAAACTTACAGCGAGCGCTAACCATCTGAGCTAACACGGCTCTCAATAATTTTCATTATCATTTAATGTGTCACAACTATGCCAAGACTTATTTTGAGTTTTTCTCCTTTTCGTACAGCTACTAGCTAAGCAAGGTTTGTCAGAGCTTTATTATTAGTTTTGAAAATTTAAGCGAGGATGGTCGCTAACCAACTTTAAATCGTTATAGATCCTAAATGGTCATTCAAAATGCAAAATGACGAAATCTAAATATGATTTTTAAATATGAGCGCCACAAATGAACAATCATATGTACATACATAATATATAGACTGATACTCTCTGCAGTCGGGTAAAAATGATGTAACTAAACCAAAGCCAACTTAAATGTGGGAAAAATTTGTTTGGAGTTATAAATAAAAACGTCAACATCAGAAATTATAAATCTGAACTCGGTCACTTACAAGCTTTAATAAAAATATAAACGTTGTTATTGCCGACTTTGTATTATATTTGTTTCACAAATCGTATAGAGGATAACAACATTAACTATTTCCAGTAACATACAGGAAAGTCATAAAATTATTTCGGTTTTATTACGTTCATTGCAAAAAATATTTTATTGTGTTGTTTTTCGTGTTCCCTCTCGTTGTGTTTTGTTCTCTCACAAGAACTTGTACCGATTAAAATGCTTTGAGGTGGCATCATGAGGGTGTCTATCACGTGTAGTCTAGTAGATATCGTAATGGCCCAAAGAAAAATGATCTGATTTACCATATCTAAATAATGCCACATCACAAGCAATTTTTAAATTTATTTGACAGATTGACAGACAGGTATGTTTAGCAGTGGACTTCTATAGGCTCTAAATGGATGTGAAGGATAACTTTAATATGAATTAAATCGAAAGCCATTATATTTTGCTGGCCTTTGCCATAGTCGTCCATAATGCTCCCCTGGGACAAATCGGAGCGGGTGATGGATATATTAAGGCCGCCGATACACGGCTAATTATCGTTCTCGCCTTTAGTTTTCAACGCAAAAAACCCTATGTTTTTATATAATAAGAGTAATTGTTAACCTCTTCCTTAGTTTCTTTTTCATATGTTCTTAGTACATATCTACGTTATTTAGTTTAATTTTTAATATATATTATTGAAGGAACGGTTCCATATCTTTGGTTTTTACGTCATTCATGTACTTGATCATCATCAAAGTTACATCGTCCAGGCAGTCATGTCCCACGATTATTTTGAAATCGCATAATACGGAGAGTTTAAGCTATCTCAATAGTAAACACCGCTCTAACAATCTGCCTCTACGTACTCTCTTACATCCATCATCGTTCTTCAATGAATTATTTTCTGTTACAGCTGTACGCTTTTTGAACTCCTCTCTACAATTTCGCCGTACTCAATCTATTGTTTTCCTACAAAAATGTACTCTAAGTTTATTTATTACTTGGAACTCTTATAATTCCCATCATAATTCGTGGTATAATCTTCTGTTTTTTTATTATTATTATTTTTAACTTAATTATATAATTTACATACACCTCCCTCCTAATCATTCGTTGTAAACAATTCATTGCGTAGTAAGGTTGTCTGGAAAAAGTCGCTTCCAGTCCGATAAGACCGCCTATTGTATTTTTTTATTTATTTTTTTGGTATTTGTTTCAATGTGTATTGGTGTACCGTACATAATATATTTATAAATTGAAAAGCACATCAAAACAGTTTACAATTTTATCATAGTTTCATCCCATATTTTACCTTAAATACATACGTTAATACTAAGTTTCATATCAATAGCTTATAAAAGTATTGTCAAAGATATTACAATTAAAATATGGGAGTATTTCAAACATTATTTCATAATTAATTTTAATCCCTTAACTTATTGTCAAAAATAATGAAATACGTACGTATACGTACGTTTTAAAGCCTAAACACAAAAAAGAAAAATTAAAAAATACCTACTTCACATAATGCTTTCTTATATTTACGCCAACACTACATATTATTAAATGAAACTAATTTTACGGAGTTTATCACGTTTAATTTTAAAATCCGTAAAGTTGCTTTCACTAATACATATTTCATTATTTTAATCCAAAATTAATTGTACCAATTTTCAGGTTACAAAAAATTTAATTTAATAATTTTACTCCATACAAATATGAAAAGTGTCATACAAGCAAACTGGAACACTTTATTTCACCGTCTAAAGGGTTGAATTTTCCAAAATACTTTCTTAGTGGATGCCTTAGTAATAAAAGGAAGCTATTGTTCCAATTTCCCGTTTCTTCGTCCAGTGATTTTGGTCTAGGAGTCTTCGTAAAATATTTTTCATACAAACTTTGCACACTTGTTTTATAACCTTATAAGGAATAATAAAATAAACCTTAAATAAAATGAAACCCATGTAATAAATTGATGGGTTTCATTTAATTTAAAATTTATTTTTCTTCTTTTTAGAGCATTTCAATAAAAGCTTCTTTTAAAAATGTTTTTTACTATTCATTTATTTATTATTTTAGTTATTGCTGAACATGGTTTTAAATCTGTTAATTTTATTTAATGCGTCATTGTTGGTTTTCAATCGCCATTTTAGATCCGTCATCTTGTATTTTTATCACTGCAGTTGACCCTTGTCGGTCCGTACAAAATTTTTTCGAGCACCACCAAACTATCTCTAAGCTTTGCCGAGTTATAACTCTTTAAAATTGGCATCTTGTATTTCCCATTTTAAATTTTTTCACTACCATTAGAATTTGGCCAGGATGCAGGTCGATATTAGTTGAGACGCAACACCGCTAAGTTTTACCGTTTAGTCGGGTAGTAGTACACCAACTCCTCGAAGAGCTGAACGCGGACGTCATTTAATTCGTATTCTTCTCAGCGAACTCTTTCAGTTTCAGTCATGGGGGTGCATAAAAAAATATAGTCCGCTATGTTTGTATTCACCATATTGGATTTAGAGTGACGTCATTTTATTTTCGTATTCTTTTCGTATTTTTCTTAGCAAACCCTTTCATTTGATACCCATATCATGGGAATTTATATAAAATAACTAGACCGTCATGTTAAGCCGTCCGCCTTATTGGATTTAGTATGACGTCACTTAGCTAACAATGCATTGTCATCCAAACTAAACATATATGCGAAATTTCACCTCAATCGGTTGAGGATAATTGCTTTAAAATTCAGTGGTTAGAATTGACCCTTACAAACATACATTGCAAATTAAATAAAAGCTTTTAAAAATAAACCTTTTAAAGTAAATAAACGTAATAAAAGAAAGCTATATTTTCACAATTTTATGCTTCTACGTCCAGTGGTTTAAACTGTGCGTCATATCAATATTTTTCATATTATACAACTACTTGCACTCTCGTTTTGAAACCGGATAGACTTAGAAAAAAAGTTCATTTTACTATTGCATGCCGTAAGCGCCTAAGCGCGTCGGTATGTTCTACTAGGGCCTAAAAATTAAGATTCCAACGTTTTGTCGCATGAAATCGTATCTAGCAATCATATTGTACATATAAGTGATATAAAAAGCACATTATTAGAAGGATAAATGATTGTTGAACTTATTAATATTTTTTTGAAATTAATTAATTGCTATTTTTAAATAAAAAAGGGGTTTTAGTGGCTTATGGTGTGGATTTATCAAGTCCGCAAGGCTTGTAAACACGATAACTTTTGAAAATATAAATTATTCAGCTCAATATATTTTTAAAACTCTTCATCTATCATGTGGGAAGCCATTGAATGTAAATGGCAGTTTAATTTTGTTTAGTTTAGTTATAATAATTTTTTTTCGATTGCGAAATAGCGAAATTTTCGGTGTATTCAGCAGGCTTGTATGAAAAATTATTACTAAACAGAATAGAGACTGCGTCATTTAGTTCGGCGTCAGTCGCCGTCGTGAGTGGACATTGTTTCGGTTGTTTGCAGCGGCTCAAAAAGATTTCTTAAATACTTGACAATAATAGTAATGAGAGATTTTTTTATTACAATATTTATTTATTTTCTTTATTTATTTATTTTGCATAATGTGTGTGTTTTACAGTTGTTATAGAAAATATAGTACAACACATTAACCATTTCTGGTGTACAAAATTATTGAATTTTATAAACATTAAGTATGACATTATGAATTATAATTACAAAAAAAAATACATACATTGCATAATATATAGCAAAAACAAAAAAAATGAAAGTGACCTAATTAAAAAAAAAACATATACTACTATTTGCATTATCATATCATTAATATTTATAATTTCATGTCACATTATATTATATAATTACCAAAATATTATTATTTAAAAAAATAAAGATAATTATTGTTTTTCCAACAACTCGCTAACCGAATAAAAAGATATATTAACTAGCCACTTTTTCAACTCGTTCCCGAAACGATTCCTTGGTAGTAATTTTATATTATTGGGTATTGCGTTAAACACTTTTATGCACATTGCATAGCAATTTCTATAATAATTTACTGTTTTTGGTATTTTATCAATGACTAATTTATCTGGATTCCTTAAAGGTTTGGACTTGATAATATCTCCAGCAGTTGTAAACAGCTCAGAATTATTTTTCACAAATTTTACTGTTTCAAGGATGTATATGCAAGGAAGTGTTAATACTTTTGAATTTATAAATATTGGTTTGCACGAATCATGAGGGGCCATATTACATATTGCACGTAGACATTTGTTTTGCACAATGAAAACTTTATTGATGTCTACAGAATTTCGCCATATTATTATACCGTAGCTAAGTATACAATAAACGTATCCGTAATACGCCATAAGAGCAGTTGATTGCGATGCCGTCTTTGTAAGGTTCCGTAATATGTATACAAAGCGGTTAAGTTTATTACATATTTTTTCTATGTGAGTTTTCCAGTTACAAAATGTATCCACATGTATACCGAGAAAGGAAATTTCTTGTACTTGTTTTATTTGTTCGCCATTGTATACAATATTTAGCTTTATTTCATTATTTTTTTATTAAAAAATTATATTAACTTGGTTTTGCTTATATTTATGTGTAAATTATTATGTTCTAACCATTCAATTACAAATTTCAAAGAATTATTAATGTCATTTACAAATTTACCAATGTCAGATTTTTTGTTACATGTCATTAGCATAGCAATATCATCTGCAAATAAAGTCAATAAATTATTTGTTACATAAGAGATATCATTAATATAAAATAAAAACAAATGTGGACCAAGTACACTGCCCTGTGGCACGCCATATCCATTAATTAGGTACGGTGATTTATACTGCTTAAGTTCTTTATTATAACATAACCTTGAAATTTAAAGACTTTGTTTTCCATCTTTAAGATATGATTCTATTCAATTTAATGCCGGTCCGCGAATGCCTAAGTTGTCGAGTTTGTTTAGTAGAAGTTTGTGTGAAACGAAATCAAAGGCTTTACTGATATTTATGAATATTACTGTGAGTGTGATTTTTGTTATCTAAATTATTAACAACATTTTTTACAAGATGAAAACATGCATGGGTAGTTGATTTATTGCTTTGGAATCCAAATTGTTCATTTATTATTATATAAAATTTTGAGGTGAATTCTATTATTATACGCTTGTACATTGCTTTTTCAAATATTTTGAAAAAAATAGGCACTAAAGTTATGGGGCGATAATTACACATTTGACGTTTATCATCTTTTTATGGAGCGTTTTTATTATAGATTTCTTTAAACTCTCTGGAAATTAGCCATTAGTAAAAGAAATATTAATGAGGTAGGTTAAAATGTGTACTAATTCTTTACTGCAACATTTTATTATTTTCGTGGAAACTGAATCATATCTCACTGCGTTTGTGTAATTCAATGACATTATATTCATCACATCGGCATAACCATATGGCTTCAAAATACTGCTAGATATAGTAGTTATATTTGTGTTAATATATTTATTAGTGGGAGATCTATTAGTAAGACTAATGAAATATTCATTAAATGACTCGGCGATTTTAGTAGAAGTTTTTTCTTACTGTAAATGCTAGCTATATTTTGATGCATCAGTTTTAGTATATACTTACTAGTGTTGGGTACGAAAAAACGTGTGTGGCTTAGTTTTAGATTTAGGTGGTAGTACTGTAAAGTATGATGTTATTTTTTGCTGTTTTTTGTTGGCGTTTTATGAATTATGTTTGGAATAGGTAAGAAGTAGGATGTAATTTTAGTCTGTGTTTTTATTGGCGTATTACGACGTACGATTTTTTTTGTGTGTCAATGTTATAACGGCATACTTCTCTGCGTATATTTTCTTTTATTAGTCTGGAATGTTGCATAAAACTTAGAAACTTTAAATTATTGTAATTTTGATTAATAATTTGATTAATTTTATTACATAAATCATATCTTTTCAAAATCATAGTATATTCGATAAAGTAGCAATTTTGGTATTGATTGCATATTATTTTCAGTATATTATTAAGTTTCCATTTATTTAAGTACATATTTGTGCGAATCCCTAAAACTAATACAAGACACTCTTTATCTATTGTTTTTAGAAAGCTACTTAACTCTATCATTACTTTATAAGGGTTTTTATCATGTTCTCCAACACTTAAAACAATACAGTCCTTTGATGTGACATTAAATAATTGGCATGTTTTCAAGATTTTTTCAGTGTCTGCTTTTGGTTTGACTCAATGACTCAATTTGATAATATTCGTAAGGTGTATTCATTCTTGATGTTTTTAAAAAAATTGCCAATCCTATAAATTGTTGTCCTCCAGTTATATATAATGTTTTTTTATAAAGTACGGAAGATAATTTCGACGATGTTTTATAGTTTGGTTGTATTTGGGTGAATGTTTAATTGCTTTGTTGTATTTCGGGGGAACTGTTATTTCCGGAAATGTTGGTAAGTTGTTGATTCTGCATATTATTTTCGTTTTCTAAAGATGATTTTAGCCCGGTTTCAAACTCGCGCTCTTTATCGAATGTTGTGTTTGATGCACAAGCAATTGTTTGATTTATTTTATTTCTTGTAATATATCGTTTTTTTTTATTTGTTGACGATACTGTTCTCTTTAAGTGCTGTACTGTTCTTAGTGTATTATTTTGGGTACTTAACTTGTTTATTTCTTTTTTTAACTGGCAATTTTCTATAATTACATTTTCTAACTCATTTTGTGTGCTAAACAATTGTGAAGTTAAATCGTTTATTTTCTGTTTTAATTCATCTATAAGAGTATCCTTATGTAAATGTGTAGACAGGTCAAAGCTTCTTTGTACCGTTGTAATTCGAAATTGAATTTTAAGAATTGTAGAAAAAAGTTACAGTAACAAATGTGAAGCAGTCGACGGGATTTGAACGTACGAAACTGCTATTAGCTAAAAATTTTCGACGTATAACTTGTGTATCACGGAGCTGCGGTGTCGCTTGCGTAATACAGCACAAGTTTAACTATATTATTAAGGGCTATTGTTTTGCATAACATGTCAATAGTTCAAAGTCCAGATTCATAAACATTTCACACTACCATTGAAAACGAAAAATAAACTAACACTATTTTGATGATTCGCTTTTCCAGGTTTACAATAATTACTTTGTTGTAAATAATATAATAATCTTCTAGTGTTAAAACCAATAGTCACATAACGTTTTGAGTACAACTTGATATAATACAGTTCACTTTTTCTCACACTGTTATTATTTAGATAATTCGATAAAGTTCACTTCTCTAGGTTTCTGTTTATTACCAAGTTTAAAATTTTGCATTTAATGTTTCTTGTAACACTTCAACGATTATATATATTATACATTTTATAAAATGTTTTAGTAAAAAAAACTGATTATTACGGTTTCGCTGTATTTGCAAACAATGTCACTTTAACTTCACAGTTTTTACTTTACTTTTGTTTCATTTTCCGACGATTTATGTTCATTTTTTAATTTTTTAAATGATTATATTATATATATATATATATATATATATATATATATATATATATATATTATTTAAGAGATTAATACGGACTGATATGAATTTCACGCCTTATGTAAACGACGGTAGTTACGAACTTTCTACGTCTAACTTTTTACGAAATTTAAAAGCACAGAATAAATAAATAGTACGTACAAAAAGTAAGTAGTATAAATTTTTTCGTCATGGGTGTCTTTTTCATGGTTTTCGAGGATGTTGAAGCCGATAGGGTTGTCGAAATGTAAATCCAATATGGCGGCTGCAATAGATATCAATTTTTTCATCATGGGTGTCATTCTCATGGTTTTCGCGGGTGTTGAAGCCGATAGTGCCGTCGAAATGTAAATCCAAGGTGGCGGCTGCAATAGGTATCAATTTGGGTGTCATTTTCATGGGTTTCGAGGGTGTTGAAGCCGATAGTGCTGTCGAAATGTAAATCCAAGATGGCGGCTGAATTAGGTATTAATTTTTTATCATGGGTGTCATTTTCATGGTTTTCGAGGGTATTGAAGCCGATAGTGCTGTCAAAATGTATTTAAACTACTATAAAAAATTCCGTATAATCATGTTATACGTAACTTTTTTAATGCGCTTAGGGCATGCCCAATTGGATTTACCATTTTTTAAAATGATACAAGAGTTTAATATGCATCAATTTTCAAATTGAAAAAATACTTTAATTAATTTTTCTTGATAACACGTTATGGACTCCCAAGAGGTTGTTTTGAAATAATCTCAAAATACGTTTTTATTTATTTTATTTACAGAATATTTTCATTTCATTAAGTCGCGACTCAATCGCCTCATAAAATAAAAAGATTCATAAAAACTGTAACATGCTATTTCCCCCTGTTACAGGATGCCTACGCCATAAATGGAAGCTACTGTCCAAATATCAGATTTCTACGTCTAGCGATTTTTTATTAAGACTCCTTTCATTGAAATTACAAAACGTCGTAAAGACAAAGTATGCACACTTCCTCTAGTCAATTTTTCATTTATAAAAAGATTTTTTTACTACTTAGGTCCTTTACTTTATGACAAAATGAATGCGAAAATAGAGATTTATGAAATGTCAACATTTAATTGTAAAACTGCTGTCCGCTCTTTCCTGCTAAATAAGTCATATGATGACGGAACAATACTTGTTAACATTGTTATAAAAAAAAATATTACGTCGTATTGTGGTATATTTATTTTATATAATTTTCTACTTAATACATACACACGCACGAGCACACACACACAAACACACACACACACACACACACACACACACACACACACACACACACACACAACACAACACAACACAACACAACACACAAACACACACACACACTCAGAGATCAGTTTATTGTCTTTTTTAAATTTTATTTCTTTACATGCAAAAATTTAAACAATACAACTATGTAAATACAGGTAAATACAGGTTACTAAGTAACCTAGCTAGGAGACTCAGGATTCTACCCATTTTCAAATTAGTCCTCTTGATGTATTGCATATATTTGTAAAAAGTATGTAAACTATAAAAATGTCAATAAAGATTTATTATTATTATTATTTTGGCTGGGCGTTGATAGATGACTCAGTCACTCAGGACATGTTCTTTATAGAGATAAGTATAAAAAATATATACTTATAGTATGAAAAACTTACTGTTGAGTTAGAATAATAATAAAGTAAAATATAATCAATTAAGCCCAAATAACAAATACTTGTGCCGTGAGGGATTTGAACCCGCGGCTCTTAGCGCTGCAACTCATTGCTAAGCTACTACGCCACGGAGCCGTGAATTTCATTTCATATTTATTTTATGTCGCGGATTTATAAATAAAATATGAATTAAGAATAATAACAATAATAACATTTCCTTTTACATATTTCTTCAGCCCAACCAGATGAGAATACTCTATGAATACCCCAGAGTGCGTGCGTGCGTGCGTGTGTGCGTGCGTGTGAATTAAATTAGGTATAAACTTATTGCATTTCAAATGTACTACGTGGAATTTATTTTATTTTTAATGTTCATGGAATCTCTGTCACGTGGAGGGTCAGTAAACTATATTGACAACGTGTTTACTTTAGCTAGTAGAAATAATATACCTATCATTAATTTACTGTTAGCATCAATTTTTTGACCCCGTGTGACTAATCATAGCAGAGTGTACACATTCAGTTTACACTTTTTCAAAACTAAGGCATCCGTCACCGGCGGAAATTAGAAAATATTACCGGAATGTACGTATTGATGACTATAGTGCAGACTGTCCGATCAAAATCAAAATCTGGATACGTATGTTCAAAACCATCTTTCATTATCATTAATTTGTTAAACTCAATTTTGTTTTTATAATTTATTCTATGTTTTTATTATACCTAAAAATTAAAATTATCTTTTAATTGTGGCGTTGTCATACAACCAGAAATGGGCACCGTCTTCTTAATAAGAACTAAAAACACTGCGGTTGGCAACCCGCCTGCCAAGAATGGCAACTATGGCAAATATTCCCCTTGAGGTAAACTTTGGGGAGATCTATGTTCAGCAGTGCATTTAATAGGCTGTGACGGAAACGGTAGGCATAGAAAAAAAATCTTATTTCCTTTTACATATACTTTTACTAAAAATGATAAAAATACGTTGAAAATATTGTATAGGAAGGAACTTACCATTGTTTATTTTAAATACGGAATAATATGTGGTAGAGTCATGCTGCAGCTATGATATGGTTCTAGCACGAATGGATCGGATCGACTGGGGTGGGACCACGCTCTTACAGAATACCAGCCTAAAATAGCACGTTAACGCTACTTTGTTTCCTATGGTAAGTGTAGAGAACCGGAGACCCATTTTACTGGAAACGAGGTATTCCATCTTAGTCCTCAGGAGTGACAACGCATATGCAGTTTGATTCGTAATCGAGGATAAATGTAGATGTCTATGGGCCACAGCATCCGCTTACAATCAGGTGGACTGTATGCTAGGTTCTGTTAAAACGAATTCGATTTGCCTAAGAAAAATAAATGAACTCACTGACTAATTTATAAACGATTATTTTAATAATTAATTCGTTTAATAACATTTGACATTGAACTTATTTTGTTCACTTATTTATTAAAGTACTTCCTAGAAAATTTTATACAGATCATCTCTATCACTTTAGCTCGTAAGCTCGTAACAAGGAAACTGCTAAGTATCCAGGTATGTTACTCTAGCCTTCTGCGAAATAGAAATCAGTAACAAACGGACGGACTAACAAGAGGGGCAAGAATACATAAATAGGGCTTTGTTTTATACTTTAAGTAGGAAACGCCAGAATAGGCTTACATTTTATTCATCAACTTACTACATGTGTAATCAGAATATAATCAGCAGCCTTAATATAACGTAAAAATAATTAAATAAAAAAAGTCTTTGTATTCCGAATGTTCCTAGCTAAACAACAGCCAGTAATGCATTTCACATTAGTTCTCAGTCAACGCCTCTGTACCTTTTTTGTTTGATTTTGGGTACAACACGCACAGGTGCACTCTCTATTCTCTGACTCTCATAGTCCGATGGGACGGTAAGCAGATACGACCGGAGAGATATCAGGCGCACGACCAACGACATGCTCTCAGGGACATGGGGTTGAAACGCGCAATATGAATTTACAGTATCTTGAAGTTTTGCAGTGGTATGCTTGGATTTGGAATTGATTTTATTAATTACTAGATGTCCCCTGCGACGTCGTCCGCTTGGTATTAAATTTATTACGATTGGATTTAATGGGTTTTAATTTTTTTGTGTGGAACCCTAATTTTTTGTCTAAAATAAAAGTAGCCCAAGTTACTTCTTGTAACATCAGCAATCTGTCAATCAATGTCCCGTCAAAATCGGTCCAGCCGTTTCGGAGATTAGCAGGAACAAACAGACAGAGAAAAATTTAAAATATTTTGTTTGGTATCAGTACCATATATACTTTCATATGCATTTAGTAAAAAGCTGTTAATTTGACATTACAAACATACACCTAAATTTTATTTATTTATATTATGGATAAAATCCCAAGCAAATGGTAGCACGCATCCATCTTTTCTATTAAACTTATGTTTTATTTTTTAAATTTAAATATCCTCGTGAATCATCCTTGTCGATTTTCTTTTGCGAGGATTTGTAGTCTATCAAATCTGATTTAATAGACTTCGATCGACGATGTTAACAGACTGCAGACTTCTCTGAGTGGACTTGCTGAAACGTCCGGAATTAAAAAGTCAAAATCTAACGCGATAAAATCCATAATATTAGTTTCATTTAATGTGTAGTATTCGCGTAAATTCCACTAGATGGAGTGACGAACTGGTAAGACATGCAGGAAGTCGATGGATGCAGGTGGCTCAGGACCGTGCTTTGTGACATTCCTTGGGGGAGGCCTATGTCCAGCTGTGGACGTGTGAAGGGCTGTAGTGATGATGATGGTTTGCGTAAATATAAGAAATCATACTAGGGCACACTGAAATGATCGGAAAAATAATATTTCGGATTGAGTTACAATAAAACCTTTTTTAGAATTTCAATACTGGCCTCTTAGAATCTTAATGACATTCAAATAATTAAAATAATGTTTAAAAACAAAAACTATGTTGGTTTAAAGTTGACAAGTAGTTCACAGAAATGGAGCCCACGCGTGAACATTTCCGTGCCATAATTTATCACAATTTTCGTCGCGGCTTATCTCATGATAAATGTATCAGCGAACTTGTTTCGATTTATGATGTTAAAGCACCGAGTCAAACGACAATGTACCGCTGATATGCCGAGTTCCGATGCGGTCGTGTGTCGCTCAGCACTGTTTCTTCTGCAGGTCGACCAAGAATAGCGATCACGCCTGAAAACATCGCAGCTGTGCGAGCTATTATATTAGATGACCGTCATGTGACATACTAGCAGATTCGGGCTGTTATCAGTATCGGAATGACTGCAATTTAGTCGATATTACATAATGAGCTGTGTGTAAGAAAGGTAGTTTCCCGCTGGGTTCCCCACAATTTGTCTGAAGAGCAAAAGGCGGCTCGTGTAGATAGATGCCTTCCGTCTACTCTGCAACGCTTCAACGGAGTAAAGTCAAATGCCGTTTATAATATCGTCTCAGGTGACGAATCATGGATTTATTCATACGAATCTGAAAGAAAACATCAGTCAGCAGTTATGTTCTTCGAAGACGAGGTCAAACCAAAGAAAGTGCTTCGCTCCCGCAGCGTGTCAAAGAAAATGCTCGCTACGTTTGTCTCGAAAAAGGGGCATGTTGCCACAATTCCTTTACAGGAACGCAGAACGGTTACCGCTGAATGGTATATCATGGTTTATTTACCAGAAATGATAGCCGAACTCCGAAAAAATAACCCGAAACGTCGCATCATCTTACATCACGATAATGCGAGCTCCCATACGGCTCGGAAGACAAATTATTTTTTGAAGCAGGAAACTGTTGAGCTGATGAGCCATCCTCCGTACAGTCCTGACCTGAGCCCAAACGATTTCTTTACATTCCCTGGAATGAAAGATTTATTACGCGGTCAACGGTTTGAAGACCCCCGAAGCAGCTGTGGAAGCATACAAATCAGCCATTTTGTCAACATCAACTTCAGACTGGAATTACTGTTTTAATGATTGGTTAGCACGAATGGAAAAATGCATTAAGTTGAACGGAGAATATTTCAAAAACAAGAAAAAACAATTTAGCTATACGGTGCATGTGGTTTTTCTTATTCCCAATCATTTCAGTGTGTATCGTATAAATATTTTCAAAAAGAATCCAAAACAAATTGGATCAAAAATATTTTTATGATTTTACTACTTTGATTATATTTTGAACAATAATAATACTTTGCCATAATATTCTGAAATTAATGACAAGGACAGCAAATTTAATTATTCTTGCAAAATTTTCACGCGCCGAATTTTCATGCCTTTTATGCTTGCTACCTATCAATTTGCTGCTGACAGCAGTTTTCATTAAGATTTAATTTTCTTCAATAAATGTATACGTTTTGCCTTGTTTTTGTTTTTACTGATTACAAATCATTAATGTCATCATTTATTTTTGTCATTTCGTATATCATACTCGTATAATTTAAATACACCATTTTATTTCAATAAAAAGTAAGTTATTCGGAAAGTCATTTCGTTTTTTCCCGACAGAGGATTGAAGCTGATAAAGACGCGATAAGGGCATTAGTTGATGTGAACTGGCGAATAACAACACGTGAGATCGAATTGAGGTTAAATTTATCAAATTCAACAGTTTATGACCACTTGAAAGGCCTGGGATTATCCTCGAAGCTCGATGTACACAGAGAGAAATATGTGTCGCCGCATTGACGTCTGCGATTCGCTTCTCAAACGTCACGAAAATGATCCGTTTTTGAAGCGCATCATCACTGGAGACGAAAAATGGGTTGTATACAACAACGTGAAACGCAAGAGGTCATGGAGCAAAAAAGATGAACGGGCTCAAACCATTTCCAAAGCCGATATTCACCAAAAAAAGGTGATGCTGTCTGTTTGGTGGGATTTTAAAGGAATCGTTTTTTTGAGCTTTTACCGGATAACACAACGATTAATTCGGAAGTCTACTGTCATCAGCTGGACAAACTGAATGATGCACTTTAACAGGAAAGGTGTAGTGTTTCACCAAGACAACGCGACAATGCTACACCCACCATATTCTCCAGACCTGGCACCATCGGATTATTATATATTCCGATCACTCCAAAACTTTTTAGACGGTAAAACCTTCACCTCAAATGAGGAGGTCAAAAACCTCCTCGATCAGTTTTTTGCCAGCAAAGACCAAAAATTTTATGAGCGTGGAATTATGCTACTACCAGAAAGATGGCAAAAGATGTTGGACCAGAACGGTCAATATATAATTTAATAAAGTATTTGTTTATTATACGAAAACTGTCTTTCATTTCCACAAAAAAAAAAACGAAATGACTTTCCAAACAACTTATTAATTAATTAATTAGTAGAAAAAATTTTTTGTACATTTTGACTGTATGCACATAATTGTAGAGGTAAGATATTCTGCTGGCATATTTTCGAAATAAATATCAAAATATTGGGAGCTTTGAAATGGATAGGAGACATTATAGTGCCACAAGTGTACTTGAAAAATTCACTCATCCTAAGTGATGAAGACACGGTGAAAATAAATTGCATGTTGTAGAGAAATTTTTTATAGAAGGCAAAAGAGAGGGCAAACGAGCATGCGGCTCACCTGATGGTAAGTGTTGAGCGCCGCCCATGAACAACTGCAATACCAGAGGAATTGTTGGTTATGCTTACACAGGCATAAGGCAAGCTTATGTCTTCATACAGATGACTGCCAATCAACAAGAATAACTAGATCTAGGGTCGTAAGCGCAACTGTTAATCATGTGGTCCTCTGTTCTGATCCCGGATCGTGTCAAAATTATTTAATGGGTTTTTTCTGTCAAAAATTATCAATAGCAACCCGAAGTCAGGAACTCAGCGGTGTTTCACCCCTGTGCCTCAGAAAACATGGCAGCGTCGGGTTTTCATCCACATAATACACTTTCAAATACGATTTTGAAAATGTTTTAGAAACAAACATTTTTTAAAAACATAGAAAAAACGTCTCGTGGAAAAGACGTGTGATTAATTTAATTGCTTGCTTGAGAGATATGTGCGATGTCGTAATTTTCTATTGAACGATTAATTACAGTCTTACGTTTTCTATAGAAATTATTTTTAATAATACGTGATGAAATCTTACAATAAATCAATTGGAACAAAGGCTTTTAATTAAAATAAAGCTAGAGCCCAGATGGTTACAGAGCCGTGGTAGCTCAGATGGTTATTGCTCGCTGTAAGCTTCACAGTACTCGAGCAACCCGGGTTCGATACCCGCCGGCACCAATGAAATTGTTAATTGCAATTTTAAGTGCTGATTTACCACGTGCTTGGTGGTGAAGGAAAATATCGTAAGGAAACCTGCATGTCTGAGAAATGAGAAAAAAAATTATTTCAAATACATACGAAGTTCGCCAACACGCATTGGGGCAGCGCGGTGGACATTTCCTTGCCCTAAAACCCTCTCAGAAATGAGAGGAAGCCTGTGCCCAGCAGTGGGACGTAAATAGGCTGCAACTTTAAACTTTAAAGCTATTAAATTTTATTTTTTGTGTGAGTATAATGGGTTCTTGATTGTAAATAGCTTAGTATAAACTAGAGTAAACTAAGTATTAGCAGCATTCCTATTGTATTTAACTTTATTAATAACTAGCGACCACCCCGGCTTCGCCTGGATAGCATCTATTAATGTGGTGTCATTTAGATTTATCATCAATGAATTAAATTTATCAATTATTAGATTTTACAAAAAATATATACTCCAAGTTTTCGGATAAAATATGTATAACCTGATCACTCCTGGCATTGCTTTCTATTTCTTCGTGAAGTTTCATCACAATCGATTCAGTAATTCCGAACATTAGCTTGGACGTACAGAGAGACAGACAGAAATTTTAAAAATGGTTATTCATGTCTTAACAACATGCAAATAACCTCCTCAGCTCTATAAAGGGCAGTTATTTAGATATAACAGATACTTTAATTTTATTTATATACATTGATATAGAGATTTAAAGTGACTGGCTGTAGAACCAAACGGTTTGCTTCGTCTTTTATAATGCGTACAGCAACAGAAAGTAAGTGGAATAACTTGCCGGCGTCGATCTTTCCGCCCGATTACAATCTGGGTGTCCTCAAGGAAAGAATGAATAGACTTTTGTTACGCTAAGACAGTGCGATTTACCATCGAAGGCTACATCACCACTTACCACTAGGTGGGATTGTGGTCAAGCACTGGCTTATAATAAGTAAAAAAAAAATAATGGTTGTGGCTTACCTAAAAACCGGGGATTTGATTAGAGGTCCCGGAGACGTCTAAATTTGTGTTCCTTATCACCCAATTTTTTTACATTTATTGATTTTAGGAATTGCATTCTGAAACTGTCATCATAGACTTAGACAGAAACCGTCTTATCCGTATCCGTTTATAAATAGTCTTGGGTTTAAAATATGTTTTAAAAAGAGCCGTAACCAAGGCGCTACATTCCTCGCGAAAAGGACATCTGCTGTCAAATTTCACATATGCGAACTAAACTGTATTTAACATTTTAGTTCGCATATGTTCTACGTGACTTCTTTATTAAATCAGACTCTAGATTAAACCTAACCAATTATAAATTACTATTTTAATAATATTTTTCTTTCTTTGTATTTAATTAATATTTTTCGGTACGGAAACATCCAGACTGCAGGAAATTAAAAGCGTAGAGTCGTAGAACCTGTACAATTGAAAGTCACATATCTATCTAATACTAGCATATCAGCTCCGCATGGGTATTTTCTGGGTCTTTAGATCAATTGTATATAGAGACCAGCGATCCGCTCCGGCTTCGCACGGGTGAATTTTGGATTTCGACAAGAGCGCTATCTCTCGGGTCCAATTGTGAATCGTTTAGATTATCCAGAGACCCATTCAAACATCTACAAAAAAAAATTATTAAAATCGGTCCAGCCATTTTTGTGTTATTGCGAGACTAACGGACATTAATTGATTTTTATATATAGAGATGAGTAGCTAGAATATTTTTTAAATTTTACTTTTACCACTAAGATAGAAAAAATATCAAAAATTGATCTAAAAATCTGTCTCATATACATATAATAATCATAACATTTATTATTACAAAATACATTAAAAAAGGTTCTTTTTTCTACATTATGTCATATTAAAATGATTTGATTACAATCACGTGGTATTATATAAGAACAGTCGATACATAGTTTAATATCCCTTATTCAATAACAATGTAACACATTGTTAAGTGAGTACTTGAAAGCTTACGATGATTGCTAAAGTTTGATTGAATTTATCCTAAGCCCTTGCTTGGATTCTGTTCAGTTAAATTTATATTTTATTTACGGCTTAAACGAATTACGATGGTAAATATTATTCACAAAATAAGTCAGTTCCCCAAGATTACCATTTTTTATTAAACATATATGACAGCAGAAGCAGTAGTGTTTTTTTTTATATATATAGGATAGGGTGATAAACGAGCACGCAGCCCACCTGATGGTAAGTGGTTGCTGTGACTCATAGACAGCTACATCCATTATCAATAAGTTGTCTCCCGTGAGGACTAAGATGGAATGACTCTTTTCCAGTAAAAAGGGTTTCCGGTTCTCTACACTCACTATACGAGACATAGCAATGTTAAGCTACTATTTTACGCTGGTATTCTGTGAGAGCGTTGTCCTTCCATGGTCGAGCCGACGCATTTGTGCTACAACTATACTACTAATATAACTGCAGCATGGATCTACCACGTGTAAAATGTGTTACAGAAAAGTATCATGTTTCAAAAAGGTAAAACGAATAAGACCAAGTATTAAACGATATACAATGCCATATATGACGTAAGTAATATCCCGCCGTAGTCGCGAGGGATGGAGCAATGGCGTATCGTATATCAACACTTCTCATCATCATCATCATTATTATTCTCCACTTGTGGGCCATAAATTCCATCTAGTGTGTGGCCGCCCTACACTTCGCTTACTGGTACCAGTCTGTCACTCTAAGGCCTCTGCCTCGAATCTTGCGGGCAGCTGGGTGGCGGCGGCGGCGGCGCGGGAGCGGCAGGATCTTATGCGCAAAATCAAATGGACCGACCCTCGAAAACAGCGGCGCGGGGGCAGGCAACGAGCGGTGCACTCCAGAAACATTTATTTAGTATAGAACGGCGCTGTAAGTATAACCACTACTCCATATCGTCTCATTAATGTCGTAAAAGTTGACAGAAAGAAACAAATAAGGAGTTGGACAGCATCGTCTTCCTAATAACAACTGATAAATAAACAGTTGCCAACCTGCCTACCTAGCGTAACAATTATGGCATATATCCATCCAGGAGCAACGACATCAACACATCTTTTCTACAGCAACACCGCGATTCTTCAACATGTAGCAAAAATGTTTTTGTAGTTTAAACTGTTTACGGGAGGTCTTTGAAATTCTAATTCGCAACCTTTTTGTGTGACGAAAAGTGATAGGGGTAAAAACTACGTACCGCATCATTCAGGTCGATCATTCAAATCGCGAACGCAGACCACTGTACAGACACACACACCATAAAGTGTATAGTAATACGATTATAATTACATTACATTACAGTCTTTCGTTGAAATACTAATCTATTTTATTTAAGACAGTTACCAATGTATTTATTTTAGAAAGATATATTCTACGTACCACCGTGATAGTTAATCTATTTTGGTTCGATAAAATGACTTTACTTATAGAATGAAGTAGACGGCGCTATGAAAAAATGAACAAGGGGAGTAATTTTTGAAGCCCAATAAGAGCAGAGCAGCGTTTATTTTAAATAACAATTTGTAAACTTTCATTTAAATAAAATTTTGTTGATATTGAGCCACCTGCGTTCATTGTCTTCACGTATATCTTACCAGGTAAATACTTCATTTAGTTAGGGGCCGCTATACACTCTGTTTACCGCTATGGGGCCTCCTACCTATCTATATGGGCCACTCGAAAAACTGTCTTCCTCATCGATTGTCAATGCTTTGTGCTACATGACCGATCCATTGCTACTTCAGCTTACTTATTCTATGTCGGTTACCCTGATTTTGCAGACAATTAGATCCATTAAGAGTACCATCACGTAAAAAAACTGATAAACCAGCTGATAATATATATATATATATATATATATATATATATATATATATATTGATATAATATAAAGTACCAATTTTAATGCCTCTGTAGGTATGATCACGAGGGCATTATCCACGCGCATGAACGTGACTGTATTAATATCTAGGGAATGATTGACCCCTTGGATCGGTCTTACTTGTAAAATGTTTTAAAATAGTTGTCTGGCTAAAATATATAAAAATGGAGCTTCAGAAGAAAAATGAAAATTGAGTAATTTTTTGGAGAACTTTAAAGCGTCTACAAAGCGATACCACCAAGGGAATGTGTCTGGGAGTATTGATGACTAATTTTTAATAATAACTAAATTAATAGCTGGGAGAATTAACGTGAGGTGAGTAATGTTTTTACGTACCTTAATTACCTGATACTTGGCAAATGGCTAAGCTAGCAGGTAGGCATGCGATTATAATATATACTAATACTACTTAATCATACATATTTCTTGGTCAGAAAATAAGTGACGTTTGGTGCTCCTGGGATCTTGGACTATAAGTTCATTTTGCGTAGATTGAACCAAAAATAATATTCACAAACTGAAGGTAGCCGGAGTAACTATGTCATCGGGACGTTAAACATCTCAGTGACCATAGGTTGCTGTAAAACACCCGAAACGTCGGGAATTATAATAAGTAAATTAAACGCAATAACATCCGTAAACATAGTTTTATTCAAACTGTAAGTATGATTTCAAAATACCGTTACCGGTCTATCAGAAGTCCACCGCCGAATGCGAAGGACTACCCCATAGACTGCCGCTTCGGGAGGAGGATTTCGCCAAAGTAATTTACTCTTGGCAGGCGGGTTGGAAAGTGCAGTTTTTTTATTTCTTAGTTGTTATTAGGAAGACGCTGCTGTCCAACTCCTGGTTTGTTTCTTTGTGTCACCTCTCACGACGCCTACGGGACGATATGGGTTAGTAGATATTAGCCACAGCACGGTGTATTTCAAAATGCATAATGGTAAAAGAGACGAAAAAATGCTATGAATACTGGTACCTATGCAAAAAATATCGTTGGCCAAATATTTCGTGCGCGTATGCAGTACTTACACATGTAGTGCAGTCGACGCCATCTTCGGTTATGGCAAGTTATGGCATCATGACCGGCGCTATAAATATATGATTGTTACCATAATCGGAAACAGATTTTTTACAGATAATACTCTTACAAATTCTGATGCTCTCCAGTACTTCGAATCTAAAAGTCTAAGATTCTGTTTAAAAAATACCGGTTTTAAAAAGAATGAGGTTCTTTTCCGTGATGAAATATTTTTTTTATAATAAAATATATAAATAAATACAAATCGGTGTGATTGACAGCCTATGTTTTGGAAAGGCTATTTTTAATTTAAAAATTATTTAATTAATTTTTTTACCGGTTACGGTCATTCTTTTCCTTGATAAAACTGGTCTCAATCGAAAAAAAAAATATAGAAAATGCCACAGCATGGTCGACTACCTCTTTCCATGTAACAATACATGTTTACCAGGTGTAAACAGATACAGTAATTTACCCTCATTATTGTTCCTAAAAAATTAAATGTGTAAATATAGACATTTTCATTGGGAATCCAATGGTATATGATTGACTTTTCAAATCGTCCCAAGACTAGTGATTGACACGATTTAACTATACTATTACGGATATTTGCTTTAGTCCCAATTGTTAGCAAACAGTGATGGTAGAAAACACAAAGAGTTTGTTCAAGATCGAAAATCTTAAAGCATGTCCTTTTATGTTTGTTTATTTGGGATACACAATACGGAGAAGCTATTGGGTTGTTTTGGATATACTCTTCTTGTTACATTGTTACCAATAGATGAGATGGGACTAGCCCTTACAAAGTTTGATTGAGTTTCCCCTGAACCCTTTTGTAAATTTTTTTTGATAGGGCTTCCTCACACCTTTACGAAGAAATGGACTTAATCAAGAAATAGACTTTAGCGAAGAAATGTTGATTGTGTTGTTTTTATGTATAAGGTAACTAGCAATCCGCCCCGGCTTCGCTTGGGTGCAATTTAATTGTGGTGTCATTTATGTTTAAAAAGTACTGTTCGATTTAGAGTCAGTAGCTTTGGTATTGATAATTAATCGTTACAAAAAGTGCGCTAAGCAAGTAAATATTATTATATTTATTTTATAACGTTTTTTTTATTGCTAGCTTTTGCCCGTGTATTCGTCTGCGTAGGATTAGTACTTCGAATAGCCTATTTTTTTCTCCAAGCTTTCATTAATCTTCATACTATTTAAATCATCATCATCATCATCATCATCATCATCATCATCATCATTACAGCCTTTGACTTATGAAAGGCTGATGAACATAGGCGTCCCCCAAGGAATGTCACCAAGCACGGACCTGAGCCACCTGCACCCATCGACTTCCTGCATGTCTTACTAGGTCGTCACTCCATCTCGTGGGGGGTCGCCCTACACTTCGCCTACCGGTACGAGGCTGTCACTCAAGAACCTTTCTTTCCCATCGGTTGTCGGTTCTTCGAGCTATATGGCCGGCTCACTGCCACTTCAGTTTACTAATCCGTTGGGGTATGTCGGTTACTCTGGTTCTACTGCGGATGTCGTCATTCCTAAGTTTATCACTCAGAGAAACTCCGAGCATAGCCCTCTCCATAGCTCGCTGAGCGACCTTGAGCTTCCTCATACAGCCAGCAATGAAGGACCACGTCTCAGATCCATAAGTCATCACTGGCAACACGCACTGGTTGTACAATTTCGTTTTAAGGTTTTGAGGTATGTCTGACGAGAAGATGTGTCGTAGCTTCCCGAACGCTGCCCAGCCGAGTTGAATCCGTCGATTGACCTCTCGGTCGAAGTTGGACTTACCTATTCGGACTATTTGTCCCATGTAAGCATACTCGTCAACAACTTCGAGCTTAGTGCTCCCAACAACTACCGGCATAGGTGTGACATGGACATTAAACATAATCTTTGTTTTGTTCATGTTCATCTTAAGACCTATTCGTTGGGAGACACTATTGAGGTCATTGAGCATAGTGCTTAGGTCCTCCAGCGATTCTGCCATAAGGACTATATCGTCGGCAAATCGACGGTGAGTGATGTACTCGCCATTGATGTTGATACCGTATCCTTTCCAGTCCAGAAGCTTGAAAACGTCTTCCAATGCAGCGATGAAGAATTTCGGGGATATAACGTCACGCTGTCTTCCACCTCTCTGCAATTGGATAGGTTTCGTAATCTGTTTCTGTACTCGGATAGCTATCGTAGCTCTACTGTATAAGCACTTCAGCACTTCGATATACCGACAGTCAACTTGGCACCGCTGAAGGGACTGCAGCACCGCTGAAGGGACTGCAGCACCGCCCAAATTTAGACGGAATCAAAGGCTTTCTCATAGTCCACATACACCAGGCATAGTGGCAAATTGTACTCCTCGGACTTCTGTACAACTTGCCGAAGGGTATGTATGTGGTCTATGGTACTAAAGCCCTTTCGGAAACCGGCTTGTTCGGGAGGCTGGAATTCGTCAAGTCTGCGTGCGAGATGATTGGTAATGACTCTCGAAAACAGCACGTAGACGCGGCTCAGAAGGGAAATCGGTCTGTAGTTCTTCAAGAGAGCATTGTCACCTTTCTTGAAAAATAAGACCACCGCACTTCTGCTCTACGCCTCCGGTGTATTGGAGGACGGAATTAAAGAACCTCTGAAGGACTTCCAGTACCGGTTTTCCACCCGCTTTCAGAAGCTCCGCTGTAATTCCATCCTCGCCTGGGGCCTTGCCGTTTTTAAGATGCTGGAGCGCCATTCTAATCTCGCTCATACCGACGCTTGGGATATCTTCGGATTGCCGTGATTGCCGTGTAGTGGCGGTCAAGTATATCCACTACTCCATATCTTCCCGTGGGTGTCGTAAAAGGCGACAAAGGGAAACAGGCAGGAGATGGGCAGCAGCATCTTCCTGATAGTAGCCAAAATTACAATAAAAAAACTGCGGTTGCCAACCCGCTCGCCAAGCGTGGCAACTATGGCAAATACCCCCCAATGATTAGAGCAACAAACAGACGGCCCCCAGTCCCCGGCGGCCCTGCTATTCCTGGCTACGGTGGCGACCATGGTAACGGCGGGGCAGGGGGTGCTAAGAATCTCTGGCGGAGGTTCCGTTGCCACCTACGACGACTCGACCTGGCAACTTATAACGCACGCACCCTGAGGACTGACGAGAAGATCCTAGAGCTGGAAGAAGAGATAGACAAGTTGCGCTGGAATGTCATAGGATTATCCGAAGTCCGAATAGAGGGAGAGGACACGGTAATTCTCGAATCCGGCAACTTGCTCTATCACTGGGAGGGCGACCATCTGTCCCAAGGAGGTGTCGGATTTATCGTCCACAAGTCTCTCGTTAACAACGTTGTAAAGATCGGGAGTGTGTCGACGAGGGTTGCGTACTTTATTCTCAGAATCACCAAACGGTATTCGCTGAAGATCATACAGGTTTACGCACCAACCTCGGCACACCCCGATGAGGAGGTGGAGGAAATGTATGAGGATATCTCTAGAGCCATGCATTCCTCCAAAACCCAATATACGGTGTTAATGTGAGACTTCAATGCAAAACTAGGCACAAGAGAGAACGGTGAGCTGAAAGTAGGGAAATTTGGAATAGGGAAACGGAACCCAAGGGGCCAGCAGCTGGCCGACTTCATGGAGAAAGAGGGTCTTTTAATAATGAACTTTTTCTTCCTGAAGCGGCCCCACAGGTAGTGGACCTGTTCGAGCCCCGACGGTTAGACAAAAAATGAGATTGACTTCATTATGACGACCAGACGATAACTGTTCAGTGATGTTTCTGTCATCGCGAGGGTAAAAACTGGTAGCGATCACCGAATGGTTAGATGCACACTGAACCTAAACGTTAATTTGGAGAGGTCTCGTCTAATGAAGTCAACGCTCCGTCCCCCTCGTGCTCTGTTCCAAAGTCCCGAAACCTTTCAGCTCGAGTTACAAAACCGTTTTCATTGCCTAGAAGACTGCAATGAAGTGGACGATATGAATGACAAGCTCGTGGTCCATGCGGTCAGAGCTAAGTTCTGCAAGACCCGCCGCAGAAGAACACAAAAACTCTCCGATCACACTCTTAATCTCATGGCTGTTAGACGGGAGATGAAGCTACATTCTTCAACAGATTTGACAGCATACAAGCAACTGAACAGACAGATCTCCAAAGTAGAAGGATAGTCTAATTATGGGGTCTTAATTTTGGGAATAGGGTAGATTAGTATGGTACCGCTGTTGCAAAAGTAATGGAGTCAACGGCAGCTTGGGAGGTCTCCATGGGATCCAGTCTTAATGATAAGAATCTCTCCTCCTGGATGTGACTGGCACAGCCTTGTGTGGTGTGCACCTTTCACAGTGCATAACAAAAAAACATTACTCAAAAACTAAGCACACGATAATGGTCAGATAGTGCGTCCGTTCCGTGCGCAATCCAAACAAAAAGTGTCGCCTTTCCTTATATACGAGGGAAGGTCAAAAAGTTCTCGGAATGTAATGGAAAGGGGGTGAAAATAAAAATGTTTTTTTTTTCTTTTTGATATATTTTCCATTTACCCTAATACAATTCTCAGGCCGTTCAAATAACTAATTTAACTTTCGAAAAAACAATTTCTGCCTCAAAATAGGCAGAAATTGTCAACTTCACTTCTTTATCATGTGTAAATTTCTTTCCCCGAAGCTCTTTTTTCATATTTGAACAAATAATAATCCGAAGGGGTCTAATAGAATAAAGTTATCGCAACATGACACTTGTGACCGGGTGCGCTTTCGTGAAAAAGGAGTACATCTCGAAACCACTTTCTCCTTCTTTTTTCTTTAATCGCATCTTTTAATTTTTCTAGTAGCGTAGCGTAATACTGCCCCGTGATATTGATGCCTTTACCTTTATAATCGATCACTAAAACCCCTCTAAATCTCGAAAAACTGAAGCCATAGTCTTTCCAGCCGATTGTGACACCTTGAACTCCTTAAGCGGTGCTGCACCTGTTTATGCCACTGCGTGGACCACTGCTTTGACTCAGGCTCATAGTGATGAACCCAAGTTTCATCCTTAGTCATAATTCAGTTCATGATTTCGTCACTGTTCTCACAGGTCCAAAAACTCGCGCAAACACTCGAACCGCTGCTATTTCTGAAGCGGTGTGAGCATTCTTGACACCTTGTACTAAACATGCCAAGATGCCAACATGCCAAGATAGTCATGAAGAACGTTGTGTGGTAGTAGATGATACTCCAGTCATTTGGCGTCATTTGGCTCTGTTTCTTATTCAGACGAGCATCTTCAAACACAAGTTTTTCAACTTTTTCGACAATATTTGAGGTAGGTGCCTCAACCTGTTGGCTTGAGGGTCTGTCTTGCTAGAAAAGGCTATACTACTAATAAATCATCGCTTTTCCAGGGCAATAGTCTCCGTAAATATATATAATCTCTTCTATAATGATATGTGGCGCTTTTCCTCAATCATGCCACGAAACTTAGTTTTCTCCATAGTTAATACTCACTTCCCGATTGACTTGTTTATCCTGTGACATCTCAAAGGTTAATAAACCGATCTGTTTCTTTTTGCGCCCAGATGCAAAGTAAAGGGCTACCCTCCGGGAGGTGGTGAACGCTATTAGCATACCACGCAGCCGGCTACGTGGTTATGTGGGGCTCACTATGAACCTAAGTGCCTACCCACTAAACACCATCTGGGACTGGCTTTGGCCTGAAGGGCCGTTCTACCGTATTGGAAGCGATCTTCCTTAGGAAAAGGGGGCGCAGGGAAAGAGGGCGTAGAAAAAACCGACCTGGTTACAATTTGGCATTTATAGTTTTATTGAGTCACCAAGTAGCGACAGCTAAAAAAGTCCCCTCTCTAACCCCTTCATTCCGCGAAGTTATGACCCGCCTTCGTATAATGTACTCTGTGTGGCGCCTCTCAGCGCGCCTCTATTTACGAAGGATGACAGTTGATGACTCAATTGCTTACGTCGCTACATCGCCTTCCATAACCAACAATATGCTATTTAGCAACAATATTTACATGTAAATGGAGAACAAGCTATGTAATAAAAGGCAAAATATCATTACACAAATCATCAGTAGTAAATGGTCACTGCAGTATGTAAGCACCTTTAAATGCGTATATAATATTATAAGTTAATCTCATCGATAAATAAAAGTGTAAATAGCCGGATTTGGTAATTCAATTCATTATTTTACTAAGATATTAGTAAGATTTTCTTCCCTCCTTTTTTAGGTGGCCCATTCATTATCTAACTAGAGTGAAGTGCAATAACGATTTAAATTTACCTTTTGATTGTCTATCATTAATATTTATATAGATCAATATATGATGCATTGCAAGTAGCATATTATTCAAAACTTTTACATTTTAGTATTTGTATTTGGTTTGCTTTCGTACTTCAAATAGTTTATAACTTACATTTCTCTTTGAGCTCCGTGTTACATTGTTAAATTGAAGATTATGCGGTCACGATGATTGTTTAAGTTTGATTTAACTCGCCCTTAATCTATTCGTGAATGCGTAATTGTGTGCGAGGAAGAGTAATGAAAGTTATTATTACGACAGCAAAACTAACATGTCTTGTTATCTAGTGACACAAAAGGTGATGGATATCTCAACTTATATAATGCTTCTGTAAGTGTGTTTGTCGATGAACTTCTCCTAAACGTCGAGGGACGTGGTAGAATCACGTCCTCACGAGCTTTTACTGTTGCACGGATGGGCTGACTCGAACCGAGAAAGTACCACGGCCTCACAGAATATTAATACATTGCGCCTGGTAAGTGCAGGTAACCGTAGGGCTAAAAGGCTAAGTTACGGAATCCTTAAACATAGATAATAATTCGATTCATGGAATAAATCCAAGTATATTTAATCAACCAAAAAAATTCCGGTTATAATTGCAAATAATTAGGTAATTTTTATCTAAGTAAGTTTTATCTTTTTAAAGACTTTCATTCCAAAAGGAACATCTTAATGCAAGTGCATTATGTTGAAAGAAAGTTTTAAAAGGATAGAAGAGATAGGAGTGATTGAAGATTTGTGGGAGACATTTAAGAAAGGGGTCGTAAATGTTGCTATTGAGGTATGCGGGGTAGCTAAAAGAAGGAAAGGAAGATAGAATGATAACGTGTGGATGGATAAAGATGTACAAAGGGTTGTGCAAGAAAAGAAGAAAGCGTGGTTGGATTAGTTAGCAACAAAAGCTAACCAAAAGTTCAAAAGGCAACGGAGTACGAGATAAAGGAAGCAAGAACGAAGTATAAAAGATTGAAAACAGCAGCGAAAGAAATTGTGTATAGAAAGAAAGAAGAACGAAAGGATGATTGCAATAGGAGGCTCACTGAAGATTTCCAGTCAAACATTAAGTTTTTCTGGAAAACTATCAAGATAGCCAGAGGGAAACATATACCTCGGAGCTGAGTACAATCAGGAGTCAAGATGGGAGCATTATAAAAGGAGAAGAATGTGTGTTAAAAAGATGGAAGAGTATTTTGAAAGTTTGTTTGAAAGAGAGGAAGTGCAGGTACAGCATCTGCCACCTTCCACGGAAACTAATATAAATGTTGATAAAAATGAGATAAGAATGGATGAAATAGTGAAAGCGTTGAAAAGTATGAGATAAGGTAAGGCTGCAGGGTATGACAGGATTACCGTCGAGATGCTGAGGGCTGGACAGGGCCTGGTGGCTAGTCAGCTGTACCGCCTTTTCAATCTGTGCTGGCGAAATGGGCAAGTACCGGGAGACTGGTGCAAAGCCGTAATCGTGCCATTGTATAAGGGAAAAGGGTCACGGCAGGACTGCATAAATTACCGCGGTATAAGCCTTTTCAGCGTTGTTGGTAAATTGTTTGCGAAAGTGTTGATTGAAAGGGTTGTGAATGAAACAGACGAGAAAGTATGGGATGCACAAGCGAAATTTAGAAAGGGAATGGGATGTACGGATCAGGTCTTTTCCTTACGGTGCATAGCTGAAAAGTGTTTGGCTAAAAACAAGAAAGTCTACTGCGCGTTCGTAGATCTAGAAAAGGCCTATGATAGAGTGGTGAGGAATGAATTGTGGTCAGTACTGTCTGCGAACGGTGTGAGCAGTATCCTCATACGAGCATTGCAGTCTCTTTATAGGGATTCTAGTGCTTGTGTAAGGATAAACGGGGCATACACTGAATGGTTTAATATCGAAAAAGGTGTTAGATAGGGATGTGTAGCGTCACCGTGGCTGTTTAATCTGTTCATGGACAATTGTTTGACAGATTTAAAAGAGAATGAAAGTGGGTTGAGAATGAATGAGTTACTCGTCAAATGTTTTCTCTATGCTGATGACCAAGTATTACTTGCGTCGTCGGCCGAGGAGTTGCAAGAGATGGTAATTGCTATGAGTGGAGCTTTTGTTAGAAAGGGAATGAAGATGAATGTAAGGAAGAGGAAAGTGATGGTGTTTGAAAAAGATGAGGCAGTGACAGACTGCAATATCGTGATTGAAGATGAACAAATTGAACAGGTGAAAGAGTTTGTGTATCTGGGTTCAAAGTTTCCAAGAGATCGAAAGTGTGAGAGTGATATCGAAAGAAGAGTGAATGCAGGAAACATAGTGAATGGAGCTTTGCACTCCTTTATGAGCAGTCGGAAGGTGTCTAACAAGGCTCGTTTGGTTGTGCATGAGGGAGTGTTGGTTCCTACACTCATGTACGGAAGTGAAAGTTGGGTATGGCAGAAGAAACATGAAAGCAGAATAAATGCAGTTGAGATGAGAGCGTTAAGAGGTATGATAGGAGTTAAACTGAGTGGTAGGATAAGAAATAGTGAGATAAGGAAACGTTGTGGTCTGAAAGAAGATGTAGTGACAAAAATTGAGATAGGTATGCTGAGATGGTTTGGCCATATCGGGAGAATGAATGCAGAACGATTGACGAAAAAATGTATAAGGCGAGTGAGAATGAAAGTGTTGGAAGGGGTAGACCTAGGCGGACATTTCTAGACCAAATCAGAGACGTCTTGAAAAAAGGCCAGGTCAAGAGTACCCTAAACCGTAGGGCATGTATGAAGGGAATAATGAAAGTGGATGAAGTGAACAAGTATGTAAGGATCGTAGCAAGTGGAAAGAAGTGGTCTCTGCCTACCCCTACGGTAAAGAGGCGTGATTATATGTATGTATGTATGTATGTATGTATTATGTTGATAAACTCTTCAATCGTTTGATATTCAATATATTGACTGCAGTTTTCATAAAATCTTAATTCTAACTGCAGTTTTTATTATGATGATTAAAAATATATAACGTAACGTTATTTATTGTAAACGTAATTATAACTAAAATTCGAAACTTTTATATTTAAACAAAGTTATTTTCAATCAGGAAATAAAGGTATAGTGGACATAACACAAAGCTTGTGATATGTGACTGCTGAGACTGACGTCGGTGACTGACGGACAACAACAAATAGCTCTTTATAGATTTTAAAATAGTTTTTAAAATTTTATGTCAATTAAAATAGTTCTTAATAGTGAAATAAATAACACAAGAGAAAACTTAACAACACGCATTGATCATGGACTGTGATAATCCTGCTAGTTATTTTATTTTATCCTGCTGATTCTGATCAAGATACTAGGATACAATTATTAAATTATTTTATTTTCGTCGGGCCTTGATACCGGTGCAAATGTTTAAGTTAATCGCCAGTCTACAAGTTGGTGAAAATCACATAGATACACGCGAAACTAATAAAAGCGTCTTAAAAATATTAGAATTATATAGTAAAAACTGAGGTGATGCTGGCTGTGTTGTAAAGTCAAATCAACTCTACCCAGCATGGAACATTAAGGTTAATAATTTTAATTATTACATGATATTGATGATAATATAAAGAAGGTAAATTTCGACTCGAGACACTTTAATCATCTAAAAAATAAAAGAATTTTTATTTACATAAAAAAGTATATTTTACATAAAGTTCAAGGAGATTTTTTGAATTTAAAGGGGGTGGAACATTATGTAATAATGTTCATGTTATGTGTAAAGAATAAGAATAGAAATGGTTTGTTGGTTTAAATGACCAACTGCTGGTTCAAAGTTATTAAAAGGATGATTTTACTTGGGATATGAACTGTATGATGAATAAATTCAGACTACAGGCTGGATGTGAAGGAATGCATGTGCATTGGGCTTCCGCTGCTCTGTCTCATGTCTCTATAAAGCGAATAAATAATTATAAAGTGGCGAAACGAAGCGATATTATGACATAGAAATTGAAAATAAATACATAAACAATAATGAAAAATTAATTTAGTTGGTAAAGGACACGGCTTGATAAGAGGGCGTTTTAGAGTCTACTACGAATTCTTAAGTTAAACTTACGCAACGCAATACAATTCGGTAACAACGCCTAGAGGCCGCTGAAGCTGAGGAGTGTTATACTTGTCTATTAGAACAACTGTTCCTACAGAAATGGCAGTAGTATGCTTATTCCACTTTGCCCTACTCTGAAATGTATGTAAGTGTTCAAATCTAAAGCGTTTCCAAAAGGACTGAAAAAAAAATCTATTAAAGAGAAGCGTGATAACAGATTAATACGTTCTTTACTTAAATCAGAGGCTGGTAAGCATTCAAGTGATTTTAAATTTAGAAAATATGCGGGCGTGAGTGCTGTAGTTTCCGAAGGGTCACTACTTAACACATAAAGCGGGCGAGAATTTAAGATACACTCGATTTGACAGAGTGTAGTAAGCACTTCTTCATACGTGAGGATTTGTTTGCCTATTACGCGGAACATATGTTTTTTTACAACCTTAATATTGGACTCCCCTAGCGTTCCGAAATGTGGAGGGTTGAGTTTCCAAATAATGTAATTATCAGTGAGCACCTGATAGAATGACTTATAATATTCTTCTGATTGCAAAATGCAATGTAATTCATGTAAATATGAACGCGAGGCGACAAAATTAGTACCATTATTATTTATTTTGGTGCAACGTTGCGAGAGCCACGTTGCACCAAAATCGATGATAATCTATGGGTGGAATTTATTTTTTTCAGTGATCACATTATCGTTACATCAACATCAACATCAACTATTGCTCAATGCCGCCGAAAATCACAACATGACATGGGTGAGTTGTCTAACCGCCGTCCGAACCGCCCAGGGTCACGGGTGTACAATGTGTACGCGGTGTGAAGGGATGCGCGGCGTGCCCGTTTGCGTACTCGCTGCGTCCTAACCGTTGTCCTAGTTGTGCTTGTGTCGCTAAAAGAGTGTATAGTGTTGGTGTATGATGGTCCGGCGATATTTGGATCGTGGTAGTCTAACGGAATCGGGTTTTCAATTAAAAAGTTTAGAGGCCTCCGGAAGGAGGCTGCCTCGTTTGGAGTTGGAACGTAGGTTACTGCATTTACCACCAACGGGTTAGGGTGTAACTCGGCGCTCTCGAAGTAGGGCTAAGACATTTCCTTGAAATTTTCCGAGATCGTCGGGAGTTGGCAATCTCTGTGAAGATCGAAGTTTCACCGGTACCAACGAGCTCCAGTGGCTTTTCGAGTGAAGCTATTTTGGACAACTTGGAGGCTGTTCAAATTAGTTTCAAACGCGTGAGCGAAATCTACGCTAGCGTATCACATGACAGGTCTTATGCATATTTTGTAGAGATGGAGCTTGTGTCTTAAGTATAGTTTGCTCTTGCTGTTAACTAGTGGGTGGAGGCGGCTAGCGATGAATTTGGCACGGTTTCGGACATAGTGAATGTGTTGGCGGCTGTTTGGAGAATCTGGGCGAGTACACTTTTATTATGATAGGTGGCGAAAAAAGCCGTGTCGTCGGCGAAGAGAACAGTGTTAACTACTGGGTCTTTCGGGATGTCACTCGTGAATAGTGTGAAGAGGAGTGGGGAGAGGACTGAGCCCTGAGGGACTCCAGATTTTTGGAGGCGCTTCGAGGATCGAGTGCCCTTTATCCGAAAGCGAACGTGGCGGTTCGCAAGGAAGGCTCTGATGATGTGGAAGAGCCTGTCACGCACGTTGAGTTTATACAGCTTGTAAAGTATGCCGTCGTGCCAGACTTTGTCAAACGCTTTTGCGACATCGAAGAAGAGTGCTTCAGTGCTAGTGGTCCTTGAACATCTTTTTGAGAGGTTGAAGCCTTTCAGGACGTACTCTGTGAGGCATTGTAGCTGATTTGTGCTCGAGTGTTTGGGTCTCAAGCCAAACTGCTCGTCTGGAAGAAGTTGGTTTCTGAAAAAGTATTTACGGAGGCGATTCAAAATAAGTCTCTCGTAAACTTTTCCCAGTATGCTGAGGAGATTGATTGGTATATATTGGTAGAGCCGTGCTGCAGTTATATTAGTAGTATAGTTTGTAGCACGAATGGGTCGGCTCGACCTGGTAAGGACCACGCTCTCACAGAATACCAACGTAAAATAGCAGCTTAAAACTGATGTGTTTCGTATGGTGAGTGTAGAGAACCGGAGACCCTATTTACTGGAAAATAGGCATTCCATCTTAGTCCTCACGGGTGACAACGCATCTGCATTTTGATTCGCAAACGAGGATAGACGTAAGTGGTTGCTGTGGCCCATAGACATCTGTCTATGGGCCACAGCAACCACTTACCATCAGGTGGACTGTGTGCTCGTTTGCTACCCTTATAAAAAAGGAGGCTAAGTTGCGTGGTTTCCTCGGTTTTGGGATTGCTATTGCGTCAGCCTCTTTCCATGTATCCGGGAAAGAGCAACTAAAAAGAAGAGCATTGAATATGCCTACTAGGAGGCAAACAAACGGCGTGAAAAGGGATTTCAGTACCCTGTTGCTAATGTCATCGGGGCCGGGTGCTGATTTCTTTTTAAGGCTTTTAATTACTTCTGTGACTTCATCGATAGTCACAGGATCTAAGGAGTCGCTCGTAGGTCGTATTGCAGACTTACGCACGACCTCTGCTTCTATCTCTAGGAGGTGAGCGGGATTCGTGGGTTCGTTGAAGGGAATGCATTGGCTCTCTAAACTGTCTGCGAAGCATTCAGCCTTTTCAGAGTCATCAAAGGCCAGATCGAGGTTTCCTGGCCTAATGAGAGGCGACGTTACCATCAGGTGAGCCGCATGCTCGTTTGCCCCCATTCCTGTAAAAAAAAGAATTCTTTGACTGTAGAGGTGAGGTGGGCTGATAGGGCGCTAATCGCCTCATTGACCTCTTTAGGCGAGTCTATCTTGTCAGGGGTTTTGTCTAAGAGCTGGAAGGTTGTAGACTCGAGTTTGACCTCGAGTTTACGCCAGTCCACAATGCTTTTGGTCTGAAGAACCTCACCTGCGGGCTGACCCAGCTGCAAAAAAACTAGTTTGTGGTCCTAATGGAGTTCTAAAATAGTTTCAATCGACGCTATCGACAAACGACAAATTGAGTATTGCTACGTCAAAGATATCCGGTTTTAGACTTGTAGCGAATGGGTTGGAGTATCAGGCGCGATAACAACGAAATTTATTCTCTCCGAGAGATCAAATAATACATTACCATTTGGGTTGTTGGTAAGCGACTTCCAGGAGGAATGCTTACTTTCGAGGTCTCTAGCTATTATGACACTGGAGCTTAGATTAAGTAATACTGCAATGTCAGATTCAATTATACGTTTGAGCGGCTGAAGATATGTCAAAACTATAGTGAGTAGCGAATGGCCTGAGAAGGCTATTTTACATATAGATGCTTCTATGGGAATTAACGTAAGGGGGGGGGGGGGGGCGTTGATCGGTACGCAGTGCAAGGACTTTTGTAGTAGATCAAGGTGCCGCCTGCACGTCTGGTCAACCTATCATTTCTAACTAAGGTGTAGTTTGCAATCTTAGGATCTCGATGGCTAGATTTCAAAAAAGTCTCTTGAACTAACATTACGTCTACATCGTGGTTGCGCAGGAAGAGCGCGATCTCGTCTTTAAAGAACGCGACCGTCAGAGAGCGTGGTTTAGTTCTACTGAGATTTTGTGCTGCCATCCTAATATTTAGAAGAGGTGATTAGGCGCACTAGAAAGACAAGATTGCTTCGACGAGTCCTATGTGCTCAATCATAGCGTTGAGCTTGTCCTGAGGTGAGGTGGCTCCGCGGAGTTTGCGGGCCAAGGATAACTCAGCAACGTTGATGTTGCTGATGAAGCCACAGACTAGCGGGAAGTCAGCGGCGAAGGAGGACGAACCTTCTGTGACGGACTTCGGTTATGGGGCCTGGGGAGGGGGCACTGGCCGTGAGCTGACTAGTGCTGGCGGTTTCACCCAAGCGTTGGGTTTTGGCGCGGAAGGCTTGCGAAGGCTAGCACCTTGCTCGGCCGCCCCGGTGACTGGTGCGGGCTTGGTAGCAACTTGGGGCGAGGATGTGGACATCAAAGACAGTGTGGGTTTTGAGACACACTGACTTGACCCGCTCATCCGGGACGGCTTCTACCTCCGCGCTGCTTCCTTTGCGGCACTTTGAAACACCCGCGATAATTCGCTGGGTATCTCTGAAATATATTGCTGCCATATATTGACAATATTAGTAGGTGGAGTCTCGTCCCAGTTAAGTTTAGGAACACACACGATTTTAATTAACAATTTAGCATAAAATATTATTAGACCGATATCGTCCTACAACATCTTAAAAGCGAACGGTTGCTGCGAATGTAGCGCGTTTGGTACAAGCGACCGGTGGCGGAGAGACAAAAATAATTCTAATCGGTAGCAGCATAAATGAATGAATGAATGAAATATACTTTATTGTACACCAGAAATACATATGAGAGAAAAAAAAATATAAATTATTTAAAGGTACAATAGGCGGCCTTATCACTTAGTAGCGATCTTTACCAGGCAACCATTGCAGAGGATAAAATTACCTGTGAGAAAGGGTAAGGGTGTACGTAGGTTGTTGGAAAATACACACGAGATACATATAATTTTTAAAGAAAAAAAATTTATATAATCAATAAATACTATAATAAATAAATACATTTTTAAATACAAAAATATAGATATACATATACGAGAGCAGAAAGGATTAAACAAGCAAGTGAAGTCAAAGCCTAAACGTAAGGAAAAATGAGTTAGGTAGTAATTTTTTAGAGGAATGACTATTTAAGGAGGAAAGAAGTGCACTTTGACAAGTTTTTTAAACTTATCAATAGACTGCGCACTTCTAATGTGCAGCGGTAGGGAATTTCAGAGCCTAACAGCTTCAACAGAAAAAGATTTCGAATAGAAGGAAGTGTTATGAGATGGAATTTTTAGGGTGAGGTTTTTATCAGAGCAAAGAGAGCTACAGTGAGTGTCACCAAGAAACTCAAAGCGCTCTTTAAGGTAAGTAGGTGAAGTGGGATTGAATAGTATACAGTATAAAAGAGAAATAATGTGAGTATTCCTGCGAAGGCGGATCGGAAGCCACTTGAGTTTTTCGCGATATCCGGAGACATGGTCATATTTTCGAAGTCCAAATATGAACCGTGCAAGGACTTTTTGTAATAGATCAAGGTGCCGCCTGCACTTCTGGTCAACCTATCATTTCTATCTATTGCCACCTATTTCTTCCTACCTACCTATTTCCTGACAGTAGATCAAAATCCATATTGTTAAATGCATTACTAAAATCAAGTACGGTCAACACTGTTACGTGCTGTTTATCCATACTTAGACGAATATCCTCTGTAATCTTTGACTAAGGCAGTAGTCGTACTATGACCAGCACGGAAATCGGATTGAAAAGAATTGAAAAGACTCCACCTAAATAAGTAGATGCTCAGAATATTTATTAAACTGCGTTTCTTAAAGTAAGAGGCGATTTTGCGTTCATTAAAGAGTCACCTAATTTATTTATATTTTTCAATCAAATATACAATTCCATTATTTTGCAGTTGCACGGATTCGACTTAGAAGGTACAGGTAGACGATGTTTAAGTGATAACAAAATACTTAATAAAAACATCAGTCTTTATTAAGTATTTTGTAATTTATATTACTAAGTACCGTATCAATAGACTTATTTACATAACACTTTACATAAAGTTTACAATCTATAATTAATTTACAGTAAGTATATATTAAAACTATTATTTCATTTTATGATAAATTTGTTTTGTAAGAACAGGAAATAAAGGAACGCGAGGAATGGTGAGATATACTGACTTCAGCATCACTCACAATAATATATCCGAGTGATTTTCCTAAAGCACTAGGCGATTGCGATTGATTTAAGTTTTCATGTGGCAATAAATTTAAGTATGTAGGTCTTGACACCCAATAAAACATCAATAACCCAAGGTTGATTAAATTGATCATCTGCCAGGCCTAATTTATCCAAATGGCGAATTTTTTTAATCATCTACAAATGGATCTGGCAACTGAACCGTGATGGTCGGAACCACTAATGGTTCAATATGATAATCTTTGTTATCATTAAACACACCAGGACACACCACGGATTCCGTATGCTCCATTAAAACGATTTTTATTTGTAGCGGAAACAAATAGACATTTACATCAATCTTTTGTGATATAATTGCTTTGGGATCTGGGCTCCACTAAACACCGAATAAAATGTTCGTTGTCGTATTTATCTATGACTTTTATTTTTGCAGTCCCCAATAAAGTAGTATAGAGCGGGCAAGTAAAATAGTCACGAGAAAAATTACATGAAGAGGTAAGTGTATTTTCATTTTCTGTCACCATCGATCACTAATAAAAAACTAGATACACAATCAGTGACAAAAATGTCCTTACCGAATGAGTGCCCAATTAAACATTTGGGTGCGCTTTTAATTTGTACGTAGCTTTCTGAATACAACTTTAGGCACCCCGGTGATTGATTAGGAACAATCCTTAAACATATGACCAGGTGGATACATATTATAAGTACTTATAAATATAGTCAGGTTACTCTTAAACTCTAATAAATATAACTAACTATACCAATTTATGAAAGGATCATTTCCAAAACTTACTATATTTTTAAATTATTTTTTATATCTCCAAATTTATCACTGAAAAAATATTTAGATTTTATAGATGACTTTAAATAAAAAAGGTATATACGGAAGAAAAACTATCAAAGGCATGTTATTTAATTTCATTTAACAGGGTTTAAAGTATGAAGTTGCAGTTATAATAGACGGCAACTTTGAATTAAATTTAAACCTGCATAGTCCATGATTCGTGATTATAACGTTTTTCACACAAAGACACTAATCATTAACGTGGTAGAGCCATGCTGTAGTTATATTATGGTTTTAGCACAAATGGCATGTTCCGACGGGGGAAGAACTACACTCTCACAGAATACCAGCGTCAAATAGCAGCATATTGCTGCTATGTTTCGTCTGGTAAGTGAAGAGAACCTTATATACAAATTTTACTTGAAAAGAGGTATTCCATCTTCGTCCTCAGGGGGGTTTTCTTTGAAAAAAATAATGGTTTAATTTTTACTATATAACGGCAATTTTACACTTTCAACCCCTTAATTTAAAATATATATTGTAAGATTCTTTAGGCCTTTAATTTTGAGGCGTAGTATTTATGACCGATATCTAATACATATCAGGCCTCATTGATTTACTCAATAGAATATAGGTCTTTCTTGCGTTTAAGCCATTTTTATTCCAGAGCCAAACAGTCAATCCAATATTTATAATTGTCCCTAAAACTGCAACACCAGAGATATCGCAGGAGTGTTGCCAGCCCTTGAGGACGAAGTTTACTCTTTATTTAAAAGTCCCTATATCGTACTACGTACTAAGAAAACATTATAATTAAAACTGTTTCTTAATTATAAATACACTTTTGTTAATATTTGAAACCAAAATTGACCTAAGTTAGAGATGGATTTTTTCATACATTTTTTTTCATAACACCAATAAGGGGGAACACCTGAGTTAAACAGTTTATCACGCCACTAAGCTAGCAGCACCACGGATAACGACGTCGCATTCCAGCTGCATTCCACATATATGACATTTTAATGCACAGTGCAATTTATAAGGCTTATCTAAGTCTTTTATTTAAGCCAGTCTCTGGTTACTGCGTACTATTAATTTTTTTTCGTATAAATCTTACTATATTTGCCTTTTTGTGAACCTAACAGAATACAATTACAAAAAAAATCCAGATAATTTATTATCTTTTGAAGTTGGTGCTAAGATAGTTATATAAAAAATAAGATAATAATAATAATAGATATTTTCACATATATAAGTATTAAGTATGAGAGCATTGGTAGCTCAGATGGTTAGCGCTCGCTGTAAATTTCATAATACGCGTGCAACCCGGATTCGATCCCCACTGGCACCAACGAAATTGTTAATTGCAATTTTAAGTGCTGATTTACCACGTGCTTGGCAGTGAAGGAAAACATCGCGAGGAAACCATCTGAGAAACAAGAAAAAAAATTTTCGAAGATATGTGTGTGTTCGCGTGCATTGAGGCAGCGCGGCTGACATTTACTTGTCCTAATTGTGCCCAGTATTGGGACATGTACATAGGCTGTAACTTTAATTTAAATATTTCCACATAATTTTATAACTAGTACTGGCATAGAAAATTATAATTAGTTAGATTCAACATCTTAATTTAGTGAAAAATTAAAAAAAAAATATTTTCAAACTGTGCTAAAATAGCTGGAAAATATTTATTCATATATAATATTTCAAAAATCTATCCTGTGAAGATCTACTTTACTAATTTATTTCAAATTTAGGCACAAAGTAATCTTTAAAGATTTTGCCCACCCTAAAATTTTGTATCCTGACCTGGAAAATTTCATATATTTTAATCGGTTTTCTTATATCACCTTTAAATAATTAATAAAAGTATTATGCTAGCCAGGAAGTCACGTCGCCGCCTCACACTACTTTCGCGATTTGCGTAATATCTGATTAACTTCTAAAGACTTCTTCTTCGTCGGATGCCGTTCCTTCGAAATACTTTCTTGTTTTTTCAACTAATTCGTTGACTGAAATTTAATATGAATTGCGGCAACAACGGCTTTCGGGTTGCTTCTGGTCATTTATCTTACTTAATATTTAGGTTTTGTTTTTCTTTTTATATAATTTTACTAATCGGAATAAAATTGTCAAAACAAAAGTAATTATTCTTTGACTTATTTATGGTTTCTTTTTTATATTTTATATTTTTCTCAATATTTTGTGTTCATTTCTTTTTGTTATTGTTTGTCATTGTTTATTTTTAATCAAGTCAATAAAATAAGGAGGCCATCGACGCATGTTTTATGTACTTTCACCGATATTTCGGAAATTACTGAACTGATTTAAATGATTCCTTTTCACTAAAAAGGCGATACACTTCTAGAATGGGCCTATAAAAATTTTAAGAAAATCCATCCCTAAGTGTGGATGAAACATTTCTTTATTTTAAAGATTTTAATATACCTATTTAAGCGACATTCTACTTGTAACACCTTCAACTTGTGATACTCTTTTAACCACTTAAAGAGTAAAATAATTAAACTTTTAAAGTAGTTAAAGTTTATTTATAAGAAAAGCTCTATCGACATACTTTCGGCACTGCACCATTCAAAACGTATTTTAGTATCTCGTTTAAGCTTCTTCATTTAATTTAATTACTCCCTCTATTCTTTTTATATATTTCCGTTTTTAGTATAGCTTGTAATATTTAGCTACCTTTTGCAACTTGCACTTCCTTTACACTCTAAAACTTGTTATTTTTTCTTTGTTTGTTAAGTATTAAGGCCTACAAATTTTTGGACATTGATGCCATTCGATGTAAAAGATATCATCTCTGTAATAGTTTACTGATCAATATTAGTATCTGCTATTGTGGGGAAAATTTGCCGTAATCTTCACGCTTTCCAAGCGGATTGACGATTGTAGTACCAGTCCTTACTCATTTTTGACGCTAATCGTCACCGGTATGGGTATTTTACTTCTGGCGCAAATGAACCATCTCATATCGCCATCTATTGGAAGCATAGGAATAACATTTTTCTAGAAGTTTTCATAGTAACATTTTACGACATCCCCTTAATTAAATGGGGCCTTTGATTTTCTTACGCGGTCACCACATGGTAACGTGACATGTGATTTGAAAAAACAAATAACCTTCGCTATGTATAAATATTTTTGTCATTCTAGTCATAATTAAAGACTACTAGAATTAAATGCCTTTTTCGAGTCATTTTTAATTAATTTATTCCGTAATTATTTGTATCAATAATTAAACGAATAGAAACAGAAACAGAAACTTTTTTATTCAATATATGTCGATTATAAATAATACTCATTGAAAGTCCCTCTTTTGTTTAATTACCACTGATATCAGACTGATATCAGATCCCTTTATATTGATCTTGTATGACATCAAGCAATTGTTCATCATGAAAAGACTGCTACTACACCAGATATACATAATTAAATAGAACATATTTTTGTAGATTTTTTCATTGCAAATACATTTTTCGTCTGTCCCTCAGGAACCCTTAAATTGTTATGGGATTATTAAAACAGACAGGTCATAATTTTTTTATTATTATTGGATTGTTAAATTAGTCAATATTTCTTATAATATTGGATTATTAAATGAGCCAACAGGGAAATATTCTGTAAAACTCAGACGGCTCCATGGCGCAGTGGCTTAGCAATGAGTTGCTGCTCTGGAGGCCGCGGGTTCGAATCCCGCAAGGAACAAGTGTTTGTATGGCCTACAAACAATTGCTCCGGGTGTGGATGTTTGTGCTAAACTGCCTCCACGATAAAGCAGAAAATCCTAGCGTGGGGGTAACGTTTTTTTTAAAATGAAATGATGAACGATTCTTAGTCATTCTCAATTATTCCAGACGTTAAGTAGCCGCAGATACAATATTGTCACAGCAGGGGAATACTTTATTAAACCTGACTAATAGACACTCAAGTCATTGTAGAGCTCCCCTCCCCCCGTCTTTTATAATTAAATAGCCTGTTGGTTAAAATATAAAATAAAAGATGATATAATATATACTTATGTACGTGACCAAAGTAATGCATATTGATCTTTCCTAAGGATCTTTCAAGGTTTGATTATAGGACGTTTGTTATGTTTATAACATAATAGAACCCTTGTTTAAGATGTGTTTGTTTAGTACCTTAGTTCTTTCAGGTGACACTTGGAAGAATGTATATTCACTAGAGCAATCTAAAGCCGTTGGTTTTGAATTATAATGCTGTTCACGAGGAAAGGGCCCACAAAAGATTAAATAACATTAAATCATCCCCATTTCGCTTGTAGCAGGTTCACATCAGTCAATTTCATATTAATGAATCCCTCGCTCTTGGAAAAGGCTCATCATTATCATTATCATCATTACAAAAATCATTAAAAATTATCATTAAAAAGCCTCACATGTCCACTGCTGAATATAGGCCTGGTTCTACTGCGGATATCCTCATTTCTAAGTTTATCACGCAGAGAAACTCCGAGCATAGCCCTCTCCATAACTCGCTGAGCGACCTTGAGCTTCCTCATACGGCCAGCAGTGTAGGACCACGTCTCAAGTTCCATAGGTCCTCACTGGCAACACGCACTGGTTGTATAGTCTCGTTTTCAATTTTCGAGTTATAGTTGACGAGAAGATGTGTCGTAATTTCCCGAACGCTGTCCAGTCGAGTTGAATCCGTCGATTGACCTCTTGATCGAAGTTGGACTTACCTAGTCGGACTATTTGTCCCAGGTAAACAGGTCCCAGGCATACATGGATATTAAACATAATCTTTGTTTTTCCATGTTCATCTTAAGACCTATCCGTTGGGAGAGACTATTGAGGTCATAGAGCATAGTGCTTAGGTCCTCCAGCGATTCTGCTATAAGGACTAAATTGTCGGCAAATTGAAATTGAGTGGTTTACTCGCCATTGATGTTAATACTATATCCTTTCTAGTCCAGTAGCTTAGTAAATTCTTCCAATGCAGTGGTGAAGAGTTTCGGGGATATAACGTCGCCCTGTCTTACACCTCTCTGCAGTTGGATAGGTTTCGTACTCAGATTCTGTACTCGGATAGCCATCGTAGCTCTATTGTACAAACATTTCAGCACGTCGATATACCGATAGTCAACTTGGCACCGCTAAAGGGACTGCACCGCCCACATTTCGACGGAATCAAAGGCTTTCTCATAGTCCACATACGCCAGACATAGTGGCAGATTGTACTCTTCAGTCTTCTTTACAATTCGCCGAAGGGTGTGTATGTGGTCCATGGTACTAAAGCCTTTTCGGTAACTGGCTTGTTCGGGAGGCTGGAAGTCGTCGAGTCTGCGTGCGAGACGATTCGTAATGACTCTCAAAAACAGCACGCAGACGCGGCTCAGAAGGGAAATCGGTCTGTAGTTCTTCAAGAGAGCGTTATCGCCTTTCTTGGAGAACAACACCACCGCACGTTTGTTCCACGCCTCTGGAGTAGTACCACAATGAAGGACGTAATTAAAGAGCTTCTGAAGGACTTCAAGTACCGGTCTTCCACCCGCTTTCAGAAGCTCCGCTGTAATTCCATCCTCGCCCGGGGACTTGCCCTTTTTCACGGTACTGGAGAGCCATTATAATCTCGTTCAGACTGACGTCTGGGATATCTTCGGAATAGTGTCGGATAAGACTCGCTCTTGGATTGTTACTCACACTTGCGTGTAGCTCCAACGATGAAGTATACAGCTGCCCATAGAACCTCTCAATCTCACTCAAAATCTCAGGTGTCCCGGAAACGAGGCTGCCACACTCGGTCTTCAGCTTTGATAGTTGGCTCCTTCTGGCAGACAGATCTCTGGCAAAGACTTAAGAGCCTTGATTTCGCTCGATCGCTTCTTCAATACAAGCTGTATTGAAGTTACGTAAGTCCCGTCGCATGTATTTGAAGATCTGTCTGTTCAGTTGCCTGTATGCTGTCAAATCTGTTGAAGACTGCAGCTTCATTTCCCCTCTAACAGCCATGAAATTAAGAGTGTGATCGGAGAGCTTTTGTGTTCTTCTGCGGCGGGTCTTGCGAAACTTAGCTCCGACCGCATGGACACTTCATTGCAGTCTTCTAGGCACTGAAAATGGTTTTGTAACTCTGGCTGAAAGGTTTCGGGACTTTGGATTAGAGCACGAGGGGGACGGAGCGTTGACTTCATTAGACGAGACCTCTCCAACTTAACGTTTAGGTTCAGTGTGCCTCTCACCATTTGGTGATCGCTACCAATTTTTACCCTCGCGATCACGGAAACTTCACTGAACAGTTGTTTTCTGCTCGTCATAATGAAGTCAATCTCATTTTATGTCGAACCATCGGGGCGCGACAAGGTCCACTTCCTGTGGGACCGCTTCTGGAAGAAAGAGTTCATCATAAAGAGTCCCTCTTTCTTCATGAAGTCGGGCAGCAGCTGGCCCCTTGGGTTCCATTGCCCTATTCTAAACAGTTCACCGTTCTTTCTTATGCCTAGTTTTGCATTGAAGTTACCCATTAAATCCGTATAGTGGGTTTGGAGGAATGCATGGCTCTAGAGATATCCTCATACATTTTCTCCACGGTTGGTGCGTAAACCTTCAGCAAATACCGTTTGGTGATTCTGAGTACAAGGTACGCAACCCTCGTCGACACCTCCCAATCTTTACAACGTTGTTAACGAGAGACTTGTGGACGATAAATCCGACACCTCCTTGGGACAAATGGTTGCCATCCCGGTGATAGAACAAATTGCCGGATTCTAGGATTACCGTGTCCTCCCCCTCTTTTCGGACTTCGGATAATCTTATAATATGCCAGCGTAACTTGTCTATATCTTCTTCCAGCTCCACGATCTTCTCGTCAGTCCTCAGGGTGCGTGCGTTATAAGTTGCTAGGTTGAGTCATCATAGGTGCCAACCGAACCTCCACCGGAGATCTTAGTACCCCCTGCCCCGCCGTTACCATGGTCGCCACCGTAGCCAGGAGTAGCGGTGTCGCCGGGGACTGGGGAGCCATCCTTTCGTAACTTTTTTCTTTGGGGGGAATATTGCCATAGTTGCCACGCTTGGTAAGCGGTTTGGCAACCACAGTTTTTTTTATTGGAATATTGCTGTTATCAGGAAAATGCTGCTGCCCATCTCCTGCCTGTTTCCCTTTGTCGCCTTTTACGACACCCACGGGAAGATATGGGGTAGTGTATGTTCTTAACCGCCAATTCACGGCAAAGGCTCACAATAATTAAATAAAAGTACCCGTATAAGGGACTTCGCTCTTCATTCTTTTAAATTCTTAATTTTTTTTTAAATGTGGAGGGGTTTACGCGGCCCCGCACAAGCCAATGTCGTGTGCAGTGAGCACCAACTCAAACAATGAGCTCTCCCCGTAGAGTCACTCTGCAGAACGTGTCATGAGTACAATATCCTCTACCAACCAATACAATGGCAGATTTAGCCAAATAATAACAATCATCATCATAATTGTGTCACTGACGTTAAGTCAGTCTCACCCACCAACAAGTTGCCTTCATTATTTCAAAGGTCGTAAATTTACAGAGACACTTTACTATGTTTTTATGCACTCATAAAATATGATGAAGTCTGCAACCCCGTCATCCAGGGACCTGACTTGGGCAAAACTACTTAGGTATGAGTGAAGCCCAGACGTAGAGAGCGCCAATGATGATAGCGACCCGCCAAATAACCATCGCAGAGACGCATTGCTGCAGAACGCAGCTATCTTCAATACGACTACCATTGGGCTTATAAAATAATAATAAATAAATAAATAAATTTTAGTTTTTAAAAAGTAAATGCCTTAAAAACTAGTAGATTGGAACCTCCATTTAAGCAAATAATGCCTGTGTTTGGAGGGTCCGCCCTTCCATTACTATATCCATGTTACAAGGCACTATGGATAAACATATTCTATATCCATATTAATGTTATATATTACTTAAATTCTATATTAATTCTATTACTTATGTGTTTGTGTGTGTGTGTGTGTCTCTGTGTGTGTGTGTGTGTGGGTGTGTGTGTGTGTTTGTGTCTATGCTTGCGTGAGTTAAAAAGAGTAGGGCTTACACTATCCCAGAAAACATCCCATCATGCGGGTGGGGATGTTCCCTCAACAAGAACCACAAGATGCGTCAGATCAGGCACAGCATACACGCAAATCCATCACAAGACGCAATACCGCAAGTAGCAGTAAGCATCAATGGTACTTTCATACGGATGGCGCACCCTCACAATACATCCACATGATCCGTATCGACTTTGGCAAAAAAGTTGTTAAAGTTATTAAATAAAAATTGCACCAAAGTAATTAAATAAAAGTAGCACGCTATCAAGGCGTGTTTATTGCACTATGACATGGAGTTGAGTATGCTTGTTGCAATTAAAAGTGCTACCAAACACACTCTACCTAATACAAAAGGTAGCCACGTATCATAACGCTATACGCTTGCGGTTTTGGTCACGGTAAGGCAGTCTATGCGACGCAATAATAATATTTTTCAAGTCCTATTCCTATTAATATAATGCTTATACATATTTTAGACCTTACACATATTTGCTTTATTTCATAGACCTTACTTTTATATGTTATTTATATATGGGGCTTCAAGCCTCAACTGTGCTATTATAATGTTTATGTATGCATCTTAGAGACCTTCTATATTATTGCTTTTGTTTCATAGACCTTACTATCATATTATATCCTTAATATGGGACTATAACATTGTACAACAGTACTATGGTGGTCAGTCACGATCGACCTCCTAACCTATGTCTGACTGTATGCATCTCCGGCTTATCTAAAATGTATGGGCAATATTGACCTTCTTGGATTTGGTTCAAACTTTGCATGTAAGTTTACACAGAAAAATATCATTTTTAAATTTGACATATTAGTTTTGAGATATTAACTAAATAAGATGCATGCATTGCATAAACACGCTCAATAACTTAATTACAATTATATTACATTTCATTTCGTTACAGCCCTTCAAGAGTCCACTGCTGAATATAGGCCTGAGCCTGAGCTACCTGCGTCCATCGACTTCCTGCATGTCTTACCAGGTCACTCCATCTAGTGGGGGTCACTCTACACTTCGCCTACCGTTACGATGCTGCCTCTCGAGAACATTTTTTCCCCATCGGTTGTCGGTTCTCGAACTATATGGCCGGCCTATTGCCATTTCAACTTACTAAACCATTGAGCTATGTTAGTCACTCTGGTTCTACTGCGGATATTCTCATTTCTAAGTTTATTACGCAAAGAAACCCCGAGCATAGCCCTCTCCATAGCTCGCTGAGCGACCTTGAGCTTCCTTATACGGCCAGCCGTGAAGGACCACGTCTCAATTATATCTGTATCTGTAATCGTCTCGTTTCAAAGTTTTGAGATATATCTGTCGAGAAGATGTGTCGTAAATTCCCGAACGCTGCCCAGCCAAGTTGAATCCGTTGATTGATTTCTCGGTGGAAGTTGGACTTACATAGTCGGGCTATTTGTCCCAAGTAGACATACTCGTCAACAACTTCGAACGTAGTGCTACCAACAGCTACCGGCATAGGTGTGATATGGATATTACACATGATTTTTGTTTTGTCCATGTTCATCTTAAGACCTATCCGTTGGGAGGCACTATTGAGGTCATTGAGCTTAGTGCTTAAGTACTTCAGCGATTCTGCCATAAGGACTATATCGTCTGCAAATCGAAGGTGAGTATGTACTTACCATTCATTACCGTACCATTTAATACCGTATCCTTTCCAGTCCAGTAGCTTGAAAAAGTCTTTCAATGAAGCGGTGAAGTGTTTCGGGGATATAAAGTCACCCTGCCTTACACCTCTCTGCAGTTGGATAGGTTTTCCACTCTGGTTCTGTACTCGGATAGCCAGTACTCTTCAGCACTTCCATATACCGAAAGTCAACTTGCCACCGCTAATGGGACTGCAGCACCGCCCAAAAAGCGACGGAATCAAGGGCTTTCTCATAGTCCACATACGCAAGACATAGTAGCAAATTATACGCCTTGGTCTTCTCCGTGTTCGGTCTCTATGGTACTAAAGCCTAAGGGTATGTTTGTGGTCTATGGTGCTAAAACCTTTTCGAAAAACGGCTTTTACGGGAGGCTGGAAGTCGTCGAGTCTGCATGCAAGACGATTCGTAATGACTGTCGAAAACAGCACGTAGACGCGGCTCAGAAGGTAAATCGGTCTGTAGTTCTTCAAGAGAGCGTTGTCGCCTTTTGCTTTCCTTTGCTTTCCTTTGATTTTGCATTGTTCGCAAGAAGTACTTCAGCTCCATGCCTCCGGAGTAGTGCCACCATCGAGGACGGAATTAAAGAGCTTCCGAAGGACTTCAAGTACCGGTTTTCCACCCGCTTTCAGAAGCTCTGCTGTAATTCCATCCCCACCCGGGCATTTGCCGTTTTTAAGGTGCTGGAGAACCATTTTAATCTTACTCAGACTGACGTCCGGGATATCATCGGAATAGTGTCGGATAAAACTTGCTCTTGGATCGTTACTCACTATATTCCAATTATAAAGATTTATGTTATTTTACTTTATTATCGTAATAAATGTTATTTATCTTTATTATTGTAATATAATCGTCTTGTATTTATATCATTGAATACACTTTGAATATTTTAGAGTAGAGTTTTAGTAATATTAATGTACTTTTAAGGCCCATATTAGGTCACTAGTTTACTATAATACTTAATGTTCAAAATTACTGTATTTTAACATTATGCGTATTAATGCATTTTAATTGTTCAAAATATTACTTCTATCATATTTTTCGACAAACAACACAAGGCAATTTTATGACGAATTTTTTTCCGACCAAATTGGCTATATATTGACGATGGACCAGATTAAGTAGTAGTACCCTTAACCGACGAGCATGTGTGCGTAGGTATGCGGATGTAAAGGAGGCGAGAGAGGTGTGTCAGGATCGTGCCAAATGCAATTCGTTCGTGTAAAATGGAAGTCCGTAGTCTCTGCCTACCTCTTTGGGTGACAGGCGTGAATGTTTGCCTATATTTTATGTTTCTTTTTAGAAGACTTTATATAGAAATTAATTATTAGTAATACTGTGTAGTAGCGGTGTAAGAAAATCCACTACCCCAAATCATCCCGTGGGTGTCGTAAGAGGCGACAGTGGGAAACAAATCAGGAGATGGGCAGCAGCCTTTTACTAATAGCTAATGAAACTAAAAAACTGCGGCTGACAACCTGCTTGCCAAGCGTGGCAGCTATGGCAAATATCTCTACTATGAGGCAATCTATAGGGGAGGCCTATGTTCAGAAGTGGACTTTAATGGGCTGTACCGGTAACGGTATTATTAATAATGCTCCATAACATCATGAATCAACTTTTTTAAAGAAAATTTATGAATATACTTTTGATGATATATATAGACGTCATACTTTCTTTTAGTCGTAATTCTATATTTTTAAACAAAATATATTTAATGATTCTATATGTACGAATATGGTGAAATTTACTGCATTCGTAACATAATCATAGCTCGTCACGAACGAAGCAAATGTGAATTTCCATTGAGTCATCAAAAAACTTATTTGTATCACATTCGGCTGAAACCAATCATTAAAAATGTTTACTTGCGGTGCGGTGTTCGTATCATTCTGTAAAAATAATTATTGGTGATTGATATCAAACGATGTTAAAAAAAAAATTAATGGCTATTAAGTTGTATAACCTTACATTATATAAATTTAAGGTTGTAATATAATTTAATGTAATGGTAGATATAATGTTAAAACAAAATTGTAAGTAAAATGAAGCTGCAGTCCTCAGCAAACCTAAGGTACAACTGCACATTTAAATCTCCAAATGCATTCCGCGAGACGGTTGTCAGAAGATTATGAAATAAGTAGTGCACTTTTACAAACACTTCATCCTCTCCGTTGTTTGTTTGTACATAAAAGTAATATTTTGGTAACTAAGTATAATTTGGTAAACTCATTAAAACCAAAGACATTTCTTAGAAAAGGAAGACAATTCTATTAATACTTTTATTCTTTAGATTGAGAGTTATACGACAGATATAGTTTTAACTCTTTTTCTCCTACAGTAATATGACACAAGACTTACTATCACTTTATAGATCATGAAAACAAGTTAGGAAAAATATAATAAAATAAATCTATTCAAGCGGTTGGGACAAAGTAAAAGGGCGTAACGGAGGCTCTGCTGATACAAGAACCGAATGTAAAGCTTTATTTACTTAAAGGCGCCATTACACGGGTCATATAAACTCTAAAGTTGGAAGACGCAGAGCGCCGCCTCGCTGCTTATATCTTCAGCTCCATTCAAGTTTACACAATTGAAACGGGGAACGTTTTATTTGATTTTATAACAAAGCTTCAAAATAAAATGTAGATTTATGAAACTGACTTTCGTTTATTTCTTTAGCCTGCAAAATACTTTTTAGGCATTTGAATATATGATACGTGTCGCTTTAATACACGTATTAATCAGTAGACGGACGGACGAATGGAGGACAAGTTTTAAAATATTTATTTATTAATGGCTAGTGATCCGCCCCGAATTCGCACGGGTAATTTTTGGATCTCGGCACCAGCGCTATCTACCGAATCCAATTGTGAATCTAAACCTTACCAAGAACACTCTCACAAGCACAAAAATTCCATCAAAAGCGGTCGAGCCGTTTTTGAGGTTTAGTGAGACTAACGGACAGCAATTAATTTTTATATATAGAGTTTATTAAACTATTTTATTATATTTTATACTATTGGACAAGATGGATGGTGGTGCTACGATCTACTTTCGATATCAATGCAAATAAGTACTCAAGATACTGTTAGTTCATTCTGCATAGATTTACCGAGCCATCAACTCTGATAGAAAATTTATGTAATTATATCGAACGTAGTTCACATAATTTGTATATAGAATCAGTTTTTGCTATGAAAAAATTAACTTAAAGTAACTGAAAGCAAACTGACTGACTCATACAAGTTCTGAGTAAGGGTAGAGACTTCTTTTAATGTAATGGAAAGTCTATTTTTCTATTTCATAATAAAAGTATTTTTTACTGTCTACGCAGCATTAGGACAACGAAGGGTGAGAAGCAGGTAAAATGCGACCAGAAACCAACCGACGCAAGTCATGGCCTTAAGGCTCAATTTACATTGCGGCGGAATGTAATAGAAGCGAATTTTTGTAACGAAATTTTACATAGTAAAATTAATTTTATGTTAATTGCGTAACGTGCAAACTAGATATGATAAAAGAAGTCGCGCGTCTTCCGAGGATTTCTCGAGAATTCCACTTCTTTTTTGGCTCATATTTACTATGTATAATATAATTCACTTCCATTCCATTCCGCCTCAATATACATTGAGCCCAATTCGCTCACTGTTACACTAGTGACAAAAAACTTCTTGGTATACAGTGTACTAGCAATCCTTCCCGGCTTCGCACGGTTGTTTTCTGGATCTCAACAACAACGCCACCTACCGGATTCAATTATGAATCTAAGCCATTCTCTAATCAACTTAATCACGGAGGAGTTCTGTCACATACACACGGACAGAAGAATTATTTAATATATAATATGGATGTATTATACATATAAACTTTGTTCAAAAACCGCATCAACATCCCTTGCATAGTTTTAAAGATCTAAGCGTACAGACGGCGAGAAGTGACTTTGTTCTGTACTATGTGGATATATACATAACCTGCACATTTCCTACGCAATAACGATCACGATGTCGACATTATTCTAGTACAAGTGACTTTATTCAAGCCTAGTCTGCGATATCCTAAAATCGCAAATAAACTATATGGTTAAGCGGTGAGTTGAAGGTCTACTTCACGAAGTATTTGCAATGTGTACCGATCAACAGTAACGTACAGTAGCTACATTAGTTAATTTAAAATTTCTTATTAGGTGAACGGTGTGCTCATCGGGTGGACTGTGTGCGCTCGTTTGTCACTCTCATCCTATAAAAAACCTATTTCTGGGATTACTTTCACTTGCCATCCGTCATTTACAATTGTATCGACGTACTTACCGCCTTGCAAGTTTATACTATAGACCTAGGCTTAGTTAAACCTAGCATGTGTGTTACCTGAAACTTTATCACTAATAATAGGAATGGTAGCACACTGTTTGATATTATGATATGATAAGACTCTTTTTACTTATCGAGACTTAGTAGATCTATGGATCTACTAAGTTTCGATCAGTAAAAAGGATCTTCGGTTCTCTGCACTCACCATAAAAACATGGCAGCATTAAGCTGCTAACTGCTATTCTGTGAGATGATTTTTAGTTGAATTCAGGATGAATGGCAGCTATATTTTAATATGAATTTTGTTATATTATAATGCATTTGACAATTGGAAGAATTCTATCAAATAAAATCTAGTATTATATGTGTTACGATATTAAACATTTTCTTCGATATCAAAAACCTTTTTTCATGGCTGACACCCAATGAATTTAGACAGCTCAGTTTCTTGAGAGTTATTTAGGTACTCTAAAGAGTTTAGCCTGTAAGAACTACTTAATTCGCTACTCATCTTTAATGATTAAACTTACTTCTTGAACAAACAATAATACTCCTAAATCAAACAAACGAATTTCCAAATAAACAAACCAAAGAAAGCTAAATACACAGTTTGTTAATTGAGACTCATTTAAAGCTTAATTTACCCAAAGTTTGTTGTAAATTAAGAACATTCACAATCTCCCTTATACAGGCGTAATTATATTTTATGAAATATTTTACGATAATATTATGAAAAGAGATGTTGTGTGTGTGTGTGTGTGTGGGTGTCGTGAGAAACGACAGAGGCACACTGAAACAGGAAATGGATAAATTTATCAACAATAAATATTCAAAACAATGTTTGAATAGCTAAATAGAGAAATTTATTACCGGAAAATATCTGAATAAGAACACTGTAAACAAAAGTAGACTAATGATGGGATGGAGTTATGATGATGAAGATAATTTAATTTACTTTTGATTTCTTATTTTGAAAAATTGTAATAAATAAAATCGGGTGTAATTAAGCAGAAATTCAAATTCAGATGTCAAAATTAATGACTTACGAAGAAACGTGAAAAATGAAATGGTGTGTATTAAAAATCATTATTCGTGTTTTTTTTTATAGGATAAGGGTGACAAACGAGCAAACAGTCCACCTGATGGTAAGTGGTTGCTGCGGCCCATATACATCTACATCTATCCTCTGTTACAAATCAAAATGTAGATGCGTTGTCACCCGTGAGGACTAAGATGGAATGCCTCATTTCCAGTAAAAAGGGCCTCCGGCCACCTGCACTCACCAAGCGAAACGCAGAGGTAAACCTCTACTTCACGCTGGTTTTCTGTGAGGTCGTGGTACTACCCCGGTTCGAGCCGGCCCATCCGTGCGACAGCAAAAGCTGCCGCGTGGCTCTACCATTGTTTGTTATCACTTTGTTGTTTGAAAAGCCCCCTTTCTCCTACAGTCTATTTTCTGTGTTTGGTCCTCAATAAGACATCATGAGGAGAAATAGCCCCCGCAATGGTAAAGCTTGTGTTCGATGAGTAATCAATTCTTAGTTGGTAGGACTCCTGTTTTGCCTAAGAGTCCGTCGAGTAGTGGTACTTGGAATCATCTTACCTATTTCTGCCGCCAAGTAGTACGAAGGCGACACTGAAAGTTGTAAACGATATAAAAAAATAAGTTCAAATTTTGAAAATGGATTAAGTCAACAAAGAAAGTTATGATAGACTATGATTAGCCTTTCACGATGAAGCCCCATCTCGTGCCACTGTTTACAACTGGTTTAATGAGTTCAAACGTGGTCGCACTAATCTAACCGATGATCTGCGTGAGGGATGGCCTTCTACGGCGACGACTGAAGGTAACATCAGTGTTGTGCGGCGTATGATGACTTATCAGCAGATTTGGACAAGCTTGGGCATCGGTATGAGTCAACTGCACAAAATCCTCCATGAGCATTTAGCGGTCAGGAAGCTTTACCCGGTGGCCCATTGCCCGGTGGATATCTCATAATTTGACAGAGGCCCAAAAACTCCGTCGTCTTGATTTGTGTCGTGAAAGGTTCAAGGATTTAACGGAGGTGACTCAAATGCTGTATTATGTATTAAGTATGTCACTTACGGGTGACGAAAGCTGGATTTATTGTTATGATCCTGAAACTAAGAGACAGTCTGCTGTCTGGGTGTTTCCTTCCGAGGAGTTGCCAACTAAAGTGAAGAGAGGTCGAAGCGTGGGAAAAAAGATGGTGGCCTCGTTCTTCTGAAGAACAGGTCATTACGCAACAATTGTTTTAGAGGATCGAAAAACAGTTACTGCAGAGTGGTACACTAACTTGTTTGCCACTTGTCTTGGAAAAAGTTCGGGAGAAACGACCTCAAAGTAGGATCCCCCTTCACCACGACAACGCCTCGTCGCACACCGCCAAGCAAACAATCGACTACTTGGCGACGGCAGACGTAGAATTACTGAGTCACTCGCCCTATAGTCCCGACCTCGCACCTTTCGATTTTTATTTATTTCCGAAAGTAAAAGAAAACCTTCGAGGAAAACGTTTTATGGACGCCGAGGAAGCAGTAGCTGCGTAACAAAATGCCGTCGAAGAGACCCCTAAAGACGAGTGGGCAGTGCTTTTCTCAGTGGTTCCATCGGATGCAGCGATGTTTTGCTGTAAATGGACACTATTTTGAAAAGATATAATAAAACTATAAACTTGCTAGTTTGTTCAGTTTTTGATTTTCTAAGAACTTTCAGTGTCACTCTCGTACTACGAGCTCTACTATGTTCCGATCTGAGGGATACATTCTATTTTAGTACTCAGAGGTAATAACACAACTGTAGCCTTAATTGTCTGAAGTTGTACGTAGGTAACCATTGCTTACTGTAGCCACTTACCATCAGGTGGGCTGTAACTTCGTTTGTCACTTTAGTTTTATAATTCAGAATTCATTTATTGCATGTCACAAAGTATAAATATATATAAACACTCACGCCTGTCACCCAAAGGGGTAGGCAGAGACATCCATATACCTACGCATACATGCTCGTCGGTTAAAGGTACTCTTGATTTCGCCCATTTTCAATATATTGCCAATTTGGTCGATAAACTTTCGCCTAGGGCGTCCCTTCCCGACTCTGCCGTTCACCTCTGCAACATAAATTTGCTTTGGCACTCTTTATTCGTTCATTCTTTCTACATGACCAAACCACCGAAGCATTCCTTTCTTAATCCTGGTCACAACATCATCTTGCAAACCACATTCTTCTCTTATCACACAAGTTTTCACTCTGTCATTTGGATTTATCCCTAACATACTCCTTAATGACCGCATTTCTACAGCATTTATTCTATTCTCGTGCTTCTTCTGCCACACCCAACTTTCACTGCCATACATTAAAGTAGGGACTAGCACAGCATTATGAATTGCCATACGTGCCTTTTTGGACACATTCTGACTTCTCACAATAGGGTGTAGAGCCCCATTCACTCTATTTCCTGCGTTCACTCGTCGTTTTATATCCTTATCATATCTACTATCCCTGCTAAATACACATCCCAAATACACAAACTCATCAACTTGCTCGACCAAATCCCCTTCTATTCTTATTTGACATATCATTTTACTTTCTTCTATTTCAAAAACCATCAAATTCGTCTTACTTGCGTTCACTTTCATTCCCTTTTCTTTTAATGTCCTGTTCATTTATGTAACCATCATTTGCAACTCGGCCGCCGAAGATGCAAGTATGACTTGATCATCGGCGTACAAAAGGCATTTAACGATTAGTTAGCCCATTCTTAACCCACATTCTTCTACTTTTAAATTTTCCAAACATCTGTCCATAAATAGGTTGAACAGCCACGGGGAAGCCACACAGCCCTGTCTGACACCTTTATGGATGCCAAACCAGTCCGAGTAGGCCCCGTTGATCCTGATACAAGCACTATAGACTTCAATGCCTGTATAAACCCAGCGCTCAACCCAAATGAGTTCAGTGTTTGCCATAACGCATCCCTGTCCACTCTGTCATAATCCTTTTCCAAGTCCACGAACGCACAAAAACTTTTTGGTTTTTGGCCTAAAACTTCTCCGCGACCATGCGCATGGAAATGATCTGATCCTTACATCCCATTCCCTTTCTAAATCCCACTTGCACATCCCAAATTTTTCCATCAGTTTCTTTCATAACTCTTTCAATTAGTACCTTAGCATACAGTTTTCCCACAATGCTAAGAAGGCTGATACCACAGTAGTTTCTACAGTCCTGCTGTGATCCTTTTCCCTTATATATTGGGACTATTACGGCTTTGTTCCAGTTTAATTTATGTTCCCAACATAAATTAAACAAGGTGCACAACAGGTCTGCCACCACTCCTTCTCCAACCCTTAGCATTTCGAGAGATACTCTATCATATCTGGCTGCCTTACCTGCTTTCATACTTTTCATTGCTTTCATTATTTCATCTATACTTATGTCTCTATCTATTTCCTCTTCTTTCGGAATTTCTATTTCATTTAATTCAGACGTCTCATCACTCATAAACACGCTTTCAAAGTATTCCTTCCATCTCCTTAAACTCAAAACTTCCTCATTCAGAATACAGCCATTCTGGTCTCGTATAGCATTCATTCTATGCTGTTTTGAATGTCCCCTGGCAGTTCTTACGAGTTACCAGAACATTTTAATGTTTGCTTGGAAATTATCCTATATTCTTCTATCATTCTTATCCGTTCTTTCTTGCTTTTTCCTTTCAACTACTTCGTTTACTCTCTTATTTAGATGTCTAAAGACTGCCTTTTTCTTTTCAATATCATCATTCATACCGCTAGAATTACTAGCCTTGGTTGCTAGTAAATCTAGCCATGATTTCTTCTTTGCTTCAACTTCCATCTGTACCTCATCATCCCACCATAACGTGTTATTTTTCCTTTCATTTGTTCTCTTACTTATACCACATACTTCAGTAGCTGCATCCACCAAACCTTTCTTGACATTATACCACACAGTCTCCAAGTCTAAGTCACACAATTCAGTCATACCACTTACATTTTCTCTCAAACTACATTTTAACTTCTCTTTCACACCTTCATCTTGTAACCTCTCTGTTCTTATACGCTGTAACGCAGTGGTAGACACAGATGTCCGATGCCTCCAACGTCTGAAAAGTCCATTAATTCGGCATAAGACCAAGTAATGATCCGTCCCTACGTTAGAGCCCCGGTAAACCCTTGTATATACCACCGCGCTCCTCATTCTTTCATCAACAATTATGAAATCTATCATACTTCTATCATCACCTCTTTCCCATGTATACGTGTGAATCTTTTTATGACGAAAGAAAGTGTTCGTCTCAAAAAGATTATTATCCACACATACGGTGACAAGTATAAATTTGTTACAATATATCTACAGAGCATGTGACAACCCTGTACGGGCGTAGCATATTAAGATGGATTGTAATTGTTAATTAATATAAAATCAAATTAAATTACAATTTTTAAGGTACATAATCTATACATTATTAATAATTAATTTTTTAAATATCAAACCAAATAATACACACATTTATTTAAAATGAAATGTCAATAAATATTTCATCTTAACTATTGGTCATTTTAATTCATGTAAATACTAAAACTTTGATGAAAATATTAATAATGTCATTTAAGTAAATAGAAATAATAAATTTTGTCAAAATAATTTAAATTTATAATTTGTCATTAAAATATTCATTCAAATTATAATATCTTTTTACAATAAGCATTTTTTTTAAGTACTATTTATTAGTAATAAGTAGTATAAATTTACGACACTGGAAGGCTTTTATATTATTAGGTAAATGGTTGTAAACCCTTATGGCCATGTAGTAGGGACCATTTTTAAATATTGTTATATGTGCGGTAGGAGCAACCAGGTTATAATCACGGTGACGTGCGCCGTATCGATTGGGTCTATCCCCAATTCGTTATACCGCGTATCGTACGCGTGCCGCGTGCACCTCGGTAGAATTGCCCCAGAATATGATGCCGTATCTGATCCAGGCAGCGGCGTGGCTGTGGTACGCAGTAAGCGCACACTGCTCGTTTGTGTCTTTACGTAGCTCGCGCAAGGCATAGCAAAAGCTGCTCAACTTACTTACTACGCTCTCTATATGATTTTTCCATGAAGAAGTTGAGTCTATTGTTACCCTAGGAGCAAAAATGTGCGAACTTCCTCAATATTTATACCTTGGTAAGATATAGCGAGTGGGACTTTTAATCTCTGATATGGGCGAAACTGCATTATTTTTGTCTTTTCAAAATTTAACAATAAACCTAAAACGTCCAATTCATCCACAATTTTGCTAAGGCAGTAAGCTATATATAAAAAAATGTTGATTTCCGACTACTCGACGCACTTAATCTTTGTTGTTAACAGATAAGAAATATTAAATTTTACTAAGCTTCCAAAGGAGACAAAGTTACATGGAATATCTTTTAAATGGTATCTATCTCTTCTTAATGGATGTTTAATTATTGCCTTATGACTGTAATCTGTTCTCACAGCTACTTTAAACGACTTGCTCTTTTTCTTTTGTGTAATTGAAATATATTGCCGTAATATTCACCGGACCGGAACTCCTCCTGCGTACGCTGCTTAGATTTTATTACACAGAAAACTTTTTTCATGACACCCAATTATTATTCATTTTCACCTTTTCTGGAAAATTATTAAAAACTTCGTGTCTTTTCGTATATAAATCATCTAAACCGTAAGCATTTTTAATTATAATTTTCTTTTTAAATGTTTGTATGGATATAAAGTTACAATATATATGATAAACGCTAACTTTACCATTTATTTAAAACGAGCCGCATGATATTGTTTGAGCAGACTTATTTTTGTTAGTAATAACATTATATCTCTCATTATATTCAAAATTAGGTTAATGTGTTCATTAAACTGAGATGTGTTTTACTTAAAATGAGGTGACTAATAAAGCAAAATATCACCAAGAAATATCTCGCTAAGCAGCGTAATATGTGGATAACATTTTTAGTTTTAAGCATAGAATAACGAAAGCAGTATACAGTCTTTGTATATATAATTCTTCTGTCCGTGTGTATGTGACTGAATTCTCCTAAACGGCTGGACCGATTTTGATGAAATGTTGTGTGTGTGCGATGAAGTTTATTAAGGTGGCGCTGTTGTCGAGAGCTAGAAATCACCTGTGCGAAGTTGAGGCGGATCGCCAGTAAAATATCAGTTTGCGGTTTGCCGCTTAAGGTGCTCTTGGGCCATCCAAACTTTTATTTAATGGTCGCTCGCTCAGTATATTAGTTGCTCATTTAGTATTAATGTAGCTCTCATCTGACTACAAGCTTTTTTATCAATCGACATTAGCAGCCCGTTAATATTATCGCTAGTGGAAGGAAAAGGGGAGATCTCCCGCCGGGCAAGGTGTTAAGCCTGGGGTGCGGCCAACACTCCGAGTGGTAGTTCGGAGCTATTCTATATAATATACTGCTTGAGACGAGGTAGCTCAGATGGTTAGCGCTCGCTGTAAGCTTCACAGTACTTGAGCAACCCGGGTTCGATCCCTATATATAGCTCAATGGTTTAGTAAGTTGAAATGGCAATAGGCCGGCCATATAGTTCGAGAACCGACAACCGATGGGGAAAAAAGGTTCTCGAGAGGCAGCCTCGTAACGGTAGGCGAAGTGTAGAGTGACCCCCACTAGATGGGGTGACGACCTGGTAAGACATGCAGGAAGTCGATGGATGCAGGTGGCTCAGGCTCATCTTGCTTTGTAGCATTCCTTTGGGGGGGCCTATATTCAGCAGTGGACTCTTGAGGGGCTGTAACGATATGAAATGTAATATAATTGTAATTAAGTTATAGAGCGTGTTCATGCAATGCATGCATTTATTTTCTGAATATCTCAAAACTAAGACGTCAAATTTAAAAATGATATTTTTCTGTGTAAACTTACATGCAAAGTTTGAACCAAATCTAAGAAGGTCAATTTTGCCAATATATTTTAGATAAGCCGGAGATGCATACAGTCAGACATAGGTGCGGAGGTCGATCGTGACTGACCACCAAAGTACTGTTGTACAATGTTATAGTCCCATATTAAGGACATAATATGATAGTAAGGTCTATGAAACAAAAGCAATAATATAGAAGGTCTCCAAGATGCATACATAAACATTATAATAGCACAGTTGAGGCTTGACGCCCCATATATAAATAACATATAAAAGTAAGGTCTATGAAATAAAGCAAATATGTGGAAGGTCTCAAATAAGTATAAGCATTATATTAATAGGAATAGGACTTGAAAAATATTATTATTGTGTCGCATAGACTGCCTTACCGTGATCAAAACCGCAAGCGTATAGCGTTATGATACGTGGCTACCTATTGGATTAGGTAGAGTGTGTTTGGTAGCACTTTTAATTGCAACAAGCATACTCAACTCCATGTCATAGTGCAATAAACACGCCTTGATAGCGTGCTACGTTTATTTAATAACTTTGGTGCAATTTTTATTTAATAACTTTAACAACCTTTTTGCCGAAGTCGATACGGATTATGTGGATTTATTGTGAGGGTGCGCCATCCGTATGAAAGTACCATTGATGCTTACTGCTACTTGCGGTATTGCGTCTTGTGATGGATTTGCGTGTATGCTGTGCCTGATCTGACGCATATTGTATTTCTTGTTGAGTGAACATCCCTACCCGCATTATGGGATGTTTTCTGGGATGGTGTAAGCCCAATGGTAATCGTATTGAAGATAGCTGCGTTCTACAGTATTGCGTCTCTGCGATGGTTATTTGGCGGGTCGCTATCATCATTGACGCTCTCTACGTCTGGGCTTCACTCATACCTAAGTAGTTTTGCCCAAGTTAGGTCCCTGGGTGACGGGGTTGCAGACTTCATGATATTTTATGAGTGCATAAAAACATAGTAAAGTGTCTGTAAATTTACGACCTTTGAAATAATGAAGGCAACTTGTTTGTGGGTGAGACTGACTTAACGTCAGTGACACAATTATGATTATGATTGTAATTATTTGGCTAAATCTGCCATTGTATTGGTTGGTAGAGGATATCGTACTCATGACACGTTCTGCAGAGTGACTCTACGGGGAGAGCTCATTGTTTGAGTTGGTGCTCACTGCACACGACATTGGCTTGTGTGGGGCCGCGTGCCCGCTCCACATTTAAAAAAAATTAAGAATTTAAAAGAATGAAGAGCGAAGTCCTTATACGGGTACTTTTATTTAATTATTGTGAGCCTTTGCCGTGAAGTGGCAGTTAAGAACATACACTACCCCATATCTTCCCGTGGGTGTCGTAACAGGCGACAAAGGGAAACAGGCAGGAGATGGGCAGCAGCATTTTCCTGATAACAGCAATATTCCAATAAAAAAAAACTGCGGTTGCCAAACCGCTTACCAAGCGTGGCAACTATGGCAATATTCCCCCCAAAGAAAAAAGTTACGAAAGGATGGCTCCCCAGTCCCCGGCGACACCGCTACTCCTGGCTACGGTGGCGACCATGGTAACGGCGGGGCAGGGGGTACTAAGATCTCCGGTGGAGGTTCGGTTGACACCTACGATGACTCAACCTAGCAACTTATAACGCACGCACCCTGAGGACTGACGAGAAGATCGTGGAGCTGGAAGAAGAGATAGACAAGTTACGCTGGCATATTATAAGATTATCCGAAGTCCGAAAAGAGGGGGAGGACACGGTAATCCTAGAATCCGGCAATTTGTTCTATCACCGGGATGGCGACCATTTGTCCCAAGGAGGTGTCGGATTTATCGTCCACAAGTCTCTCGTTAACAACGTTGTAAAGATTGGGAGTGTGTCGACGAGGGTTGCGTACCTTGTACTCAGAATCACCAAACGGTATTTGCTGAAGGTCATACGGGTTTACGCACCAACCGTGGAGGAAATGTATGAGGATATCTCTAGAGCCATGCATTCCTCCAAACCCACTATACGGGGTTAATGGGAAACTTCAATGCAAAACTAGGCACAAGAAAGAACGGTGAACTGAAAGTAGGGAAATTTAGAATAGGGCAATGGAACCCAAGGGGCCAGCTGCTGCCCGACTTCATGAAGAAAGAGGGACTCTTTATGATGAACTCTTTCTTCCAGAAGCGGCCCCACAGGAAGTGGACCTTGTCGCGCCCCGATGGTTTGACATAAAATGAGATTAAATTCATTATGACGAGCAGAAAACAACTGTTCAGTGAAGTTTCCGTGATCGCGAGGGTAAAAATTGGTAGCGATCACCAAATGGTGAGAGGCACACTGAACCTAAACGTTAAGTTGGAGAGGTCTCGTCTAATGAAGTCAACGCTCCGTCCCCCTCGTGCTCTAATCCAAAGTCCCGAAACCTTTCATCCAGAGTTACAAAACCATTTTCAGTACCTAGAAGACTGCAATGAAGTGTCCATGCGGTCGGAGCTAAGTTTCGCAAGACCCGCCGCAGAAGAACACAAAAGCTCTCCGATCACACTCTTAATCTCATGGCTGTTAGAGGGGAAATGAAGCTGCAGTCTTCAACAGATTTGACAGTATACAGGCAACTGAACAGACAGATCTTCAAATACATGCGACGGCACTTACGTAACTTCAATACAGCTTGTATTGAAGAAGCGATCGAGCGAAATCAAGGCTCTTAAGTCTTTGCCAGAGATCTGTCTGCCAGAAGGAGCCAACTATCAAAGCTGAAGACCGAGTGTGGCAGCCTCGTTTCCGGGACAACTGAGATTTTGAGTGAGATTGAGAGGTTCTATGGGCAGCTGTATACTTCATCGTTGGAGCTACACGCAAGTGTGAGTAACAATCCAAGAGCGAGTCTTATCCGACACTATTCCGAAGATATCCCAGACGTCAGTCTGAACGAGATTAGAATGGCTCTCCAGTACCGTGAAAAAGGGCAAGTCCCCGGGCGAGGATGGAATTACAGCGGAGCTTCTTAAAGCGGGTGGAAGACCGGTACTTGAAGTCCTTCAGAAGCTCTTTAATTACGTCCTCCATTGTGGTACTACTCCAGAGGCGTGGAATAAACGTGCGGTGATGTTGTTCTCCAAGAAAGGCGATAACGCTCTCTTGAAGAACTACATACCGATTTCCCTTCTGAGCCGCGTCTGCGTGCTGTTTTCGAGAGTCATTACGAATCGTCTCGCACGCAGACTCGACGACTTCCAGCCTCCCGAACAAGCCAGTTACCGAAAAGGCTTTAGTACCATGGACCACATACACATACACACCCTTCGGCGAATTGTAAAGAAGACAGAAGAGTACAATCTGCCACTATGTCTGGCGTATGTGGACTATGAGAAAGCCTTTGATTCCGTCGAAATGTGGGCGGTGCAGTCCCTTTAGCGGTGCCAAGTTGACTATCGGTATATCGACGTGCTGAAATGTTTGTACAATAGAGCTACGATGGCTATCCGAGTACAGAATCTGAGTACGAAACCTATCCAACTGCAGAGAGGTCTAAGACAGGGCGACGTTATATCCCCGAAACTCTTCACCGCTGCATTGGAAGAATTTACTAAGCTACTGGACTAGAAAGGATATAGTATTAACATCAATGGCGAGTAAACCACTCAATTTCAATTTGCCGACAATTTAGTCCTTATGGAAGAATCGCTGGAGGACTTAAGCACTATGCTCTATGACCTCAATAGTCTCTCCCAACGGATAGGTCTTAAGATGAACATGGAAAAACAAAGATTATGTTTAATATCCATGTATGCCTGGGACCTGTTTACCTGGGACAAATAGTCCGACTAGGTAAGTCCAACTTCGATCAAGAGGTCAATCGACGGATTCAACTCGACTGGACAGCGTTCGGGAAATTACGACACATCTTCTCGTCAGCTATAACTCGAAAATTGAAAACGAGACTATACAACCAGTGCGTGTTGCCAGTGAGGACCTATGGAACTTGAGACGTGGTCCTTCACTGCTGGCCGTATGAGGAAGCTCAAGGTCGCTCAGCGAGTTATGGAGAGGGCTATACTCGGAGTTTCTCTGCGTAATAAACTTAGAAATGAGGATATCCGCAGTAGAACCAGAGTGACCGACACAGCCCAACGGATTAGTGAGCTGAAGTGGCAATGGGCCGGCCATATAGCTCGAAGAACCGACAACCGATGGGCAAAAATTCTCGATTCTCGAGTGGCGGCCTCGTACCGGCGGATGAAATGTAGGCCATCCCCCTAGACGGAATGACGACCTGGTAAGACATGCAGGAAGTCGATGGATGTCGGTGGCTTAGGACCGTGTTTTGTGGCATTCCTTGCGGGAGGCCTATATTCAGCAGTGGACATGTGAGGCTTTTTAATGATAAGGACTGTAATGATGATAATGATAATGATGAGCCTTTTCCAAGCGCGAGGGATTTATTAATATGAAATTGACTGATGTGAACCTGCTACAAGCGAAATGGGAATGATTTAATGTTATTTAATCTTTTGTGGGCCCTTTCCTCGTGAACAGCATAATAATTCAAAACCAACGGCTTTAGATTACTCTAGTGAATATACATTGTTCCAAGTGTCACCTGAAAGAACTAAGGTACTAAACAAACACATCTTAAACAAGGGTTCTATTACGTTATAAACATAACAAACGTCCTATAATCAAACCTTGAAAGATCCTTAGGAAAGATCAATATGCATTACTTTGGTCACGTACATAAGTATATATTATATCATCTTTTATTTTATATTTTAACCGACAGGCTATTTAATTATAAAAGACGGGGGGGGGGGAGCTCTACAATGACTTGAGTGTCTATTAGTCAGGTTTAATAAAGTAAACCCCTGCTGTGACAATATTGTACCTGCGGCTACTTAACGTCTGGAATAATTGAGACTGACTAAGAATCGCTCATCATTTCATTTTAAAAAAACGTTACCCCCACACTAGGATTTTCTGCTTTATCGTGGAGGCAGTTTACAAACACAAATTGCACAAGGACAAACATCCAGATCCGGAGCAATTATTTGCAGGCCATACAAACACTTGTTCCGTGCGGGATTCGAACCCGCGGCCCTCATCAACTCATTGCTAAGCCACTGCGCCACGGAGCCGTCTAAGTTTTACAGAATAGTTCTCTGTTGGCTCATTTAATAATCCAATATTATAAGAAATATTGACTAATTTAACAATCCAATAGGTATAAAAAATTATGACCTGTCTGTTTTAATAATTCCATAACAATTTAAGGGTTCCTGAGGGACAGACAAAAAATGTATTTGAAGTGAAAAAATCTACAAAAATATGCTCTATTTGGTTATGTATATCTGGTGTAGTAGTAGTCTTTTCATGATGAACAATTGCTTGATGTCATACAAGATCAAGATAAAGGGATCTGATATCAGTCTGGTATCAGTGGTAATTAAACAAAAGAGTGACTTTCAATGAGTATTATTTATAATCGACATATATTGAATAAAAAAGTTTCTATTTCTGTTTCTATTCGTTTAATTATTGATACAAATAATTACGGAATAAATTAATTAAAAATTACTCGAAAAAGGCACTTAATTCTAGTAGACTTTAATTCTGACTAGAATGACAGAAATATTTATACATAGCGAAGGTTATTTATTTTTTCAAATCAGATGTCACGTTACCATGTGGTGACCGCGTAAGAAAATCAAAGGCCCCATTTAATTAAGGCTTTAACTAGCCTGAATGACCTTGACGAAACGGCAATCGCAGAGATTTTAGCCGATGTAAACACCGTCTAGCAACTACGTTCTGTATTACTTATAAAAGTGCAAAGATTAATAGACTGCAGAGATGACAATTATATAAGTGACATACTGCCTGTTATGCTTGCGCAGCACTGAGAATTATGTCGCGGTTACGCATCTTCAATTACATTGCACGGTGTGGTGCTGTAGCTTTGTCCGGTAGGCATCACGAGCTATCAAGTGTTCAAGTTTCAAGTACGTAAGAATTTTTATTATATATGTTAAATCGTATTTATTTGTGTCGTATTAAAAATATGTCGTCAAAGCGTTCGCTGTAAATTTTCCCGGGTTTGATCCCCGACAGCACGAATGAAATTTGTAATTGCAATTTTCGTCAACACGCATTGGGGAAGCACGACGGGCATTTCCTTGCCCTAAAACCCTCTCAGAAATAAAAAAAGAGTCCTGTGCCCAGTAGAGGGACTTGTATAGCCTTTTACTTTACTTAGTAGCAATATTTATATTCGTTTCAGATATAGAAGGGTACCTTATTCTGACAAAAATATCATGTGGAGGCGACGAAAACGTAAAACATCTTTGTACCTAGATAAAACGTTCGAAAGATTGTCAGTCATGTCATACGCCACATTTTCTATAGAGCGTAGAACATTGCAGATAGGGCAAAATAAAAAATAATCCAATATATTGTGGGAACTATTTATTAATAATATATACATTTATAGGTATTTATAATAAAAATAATGAACAAGCTGCAAGGTTCAACTAATAATGTTTTTTGTAAACACAATCGTAAAATTCCTGTTTTAATTTTTACCAATGGTTAATTGATGAAACGTAGTCAAGATCACTTCATATAAAATATATTTAATTAAAATTGACACGTGACCTATTTGGCCTTCTACTTACAACTCGGCGGAAATTTGAAAAGAAGATTTTGTCTTTTCACACAAGTATTGTTTACAACTGGCGTGGTTTCGAAAAGCGTGATTAAGTGTCAGCGGTATATAATCAATTAAATACTGAACTTTATTGAAATTAATTTTTATATTTATTTTTGTTATATCTTCTTAAAAACTGACGCCATCTCACTATTTTATTATTTGTTTTTTTTTGTACGCATAATGATAAATTAGTCTAAGTTAGATTAACTTGGATAAGTTTATATTTTTTTAATTTTATCGCAAAATTCCCGCAATAAATTATTACCTTTTCTACAGTGATTCTCTCCTCTTAGTTTCGGCGTGACTGTAGGATGTTATAGTGAGTCACCGTCAGTTACTAAGCGGCCATAAATCATTATATGTATGTATAGACATACATATATACATTTTTTGATTTTAATATTTTTGTTTTTTGAATTTTGATTGATATTTTGAAACCTGGTAAAATTATTTTTTTCCATACCAATTGATGGGCCTGAATATAATGCCAGTTATGCTCTTTGGCTAAAGTTATTTTTTATTTTATGCTCAATTGCAGACAAAACAATATTTATTGCGCATTTCTAAAACAAAATTTTACCTCTTCTCCATCTAATAATAGCTCCTGCACCTAACACGGCGGAATAGTTATTATTATCTATAAGACCATTTGGGAAAACAGTTTTTGTTAACAGTTATGAGTGTAACATTTTATCAGCTGCTTTGTTTATAGTGCCTTGAGCAACACTTTGCCGGTTTCTGTACGGAAAATGATCCTGGCTTTGCAAATACGGATGGCCGCTACCATTGAATATAATTCCCGCTATGTTACACTTATTTACATAGAAACTTTAATTATCATTTGCATAAAATTCTAAATAGCACTTTTTACACAAAAAAGTAAACTTTTAGATCAGTCCATTTTGTTTTTCACTAATTAAGTAAAAAGTAAAACAAACCGATAGGGCCGGGAATTAAAATTTCTTGCAACTTTTTATAGAAAAGCATGACCTTATCATAATATAAAAGTCAATCATTTAGCCATGTGATAAAACTTTTAAGTGTGCCAGTCAAACATTAATGATGATATTTGGGTCATTATACTGGAAATAGTCTTTTAAATATTTTGTAGTACAATTGATAATCTTCAGTATGATTGACCGTGTATATGACTTTTATAAGTCTATGTTATTTTTAATGAAAATTATTATTGCAGATAAAAGCCCTTTCACATTTATTTTAGTCTCGAATTAAATTAATCAAAATGAAAATAATAACATTGGCTTTTTATAACTGATCTTTAAATGTAAAACACTGACTTGAAATTATACAATTATTGGCATTTTTTTTAAATTCATTGAACTTTTTTAAGATTTTATTAAAACTCTACTACTACTATATATATATATTATAGTTCTTGATGAAAATAATGTATGCGCGTTACATCGCATCCCATCAAGAATTTGTAATGTAATTCTTGGTATAAAGCTAAGACGTGATAATAACTGTAAACAATATAATAACAAAATAATGAAAACATTTACATTTACATACAAAACATTTACAAAAATACTTGCTTTATAACCTAATAAATATTATTTGACCGTAATAAAATAAAACAAGGTAGTCTTCGGCATGAAATTAAAAATAAATATTTTCGATTATTTTTGCAATATCTAACAGCCGGATCAGCGCGCGATTATGATCCATCTAAAGATGCTAAATTTCAGCAAGCACTGTCAAATCCAATAGGAGTGACAGAAAAACGGTTCTTGATATAGAAAGGTAAATAAATTATTTAACCTATAAAGTAAAATCACTTTATTACAAATCAAAATAGCCCAATAGCTTTATTAACATGAGACATAATTGTACGAGTGCTTACAATACTTAACATTATTTTACTGAAATCTCAGAAAGTTTTTTTTAAATAGAATAAGGGTGACAAACGATCACACAGTCCACCTGATGGTAAGTGGTTGCTACGGCCCATACACATCTACATCTATCCTCGATTACGTATCAAAATGTAGATGCGTTGTCACCCGTGAGGACTAAGATGTAATGCCTCGTTTCCAGTAAAAAGGTCCTCCGGTTATCTACACTCACCATACGAAACACAGCAGGGTTAAACTGCTATTTTATATGTTATTCCGTGAGAGCGTGGCCCTTCCCCGGTCGAGCCGACCCATTCGTGCTACAACTATACCTAATAAATATAGCTGTAGCATGGCTCTACCACGTAAAAAAAATTGACGTTGAAAATTTATGTATTTTTAGAAGCAACTTTGCAATTATTTTCTATTGAGTTAATTTTTGTGGAATCGTGTTTTGCAAACCGCCACCTGAAATACGTACAATTTTTTTTCGATAATGACGTGAAATTACAAAACCATCCCCATGCATTTCAATGTGGCTCTATTCAGCCTCTTAATATGAACATACCTCGGATTTCAGAGATAATGGAAGATATAATATTGTATTATTACTGTCCCGTGTGAGGCAACCTTTATACTTATATACATATTCTCATCATACTTTTATGGTTGGTTAGAAAAATTATATCTAAATGCAAACTTTCATAGGGTAAATTTTTTTTTTACTATTTTTACCCAGCAAGTAGTAAAGCAACTACAATCCCATCGGTAAGTGGTTATGTAGTCTAAGATGGTGAATTGCACTGACTTAACAAAAACCTATTCACTCTTGCCTAATAGTACTAGGTAAGTATTATTTGCGACCTATTTGTGTGTGTGTGTGTGCGCGCGTGCGTGCTTGCGCGCGTGTGCGTGTATTTGTGTGTGTGTGTGTGTGTGTGTGTATGTGTGAAGAAAAGCGTATGAGAATACGTGAAGAGGAATAAAGGTTGAGTACTAATTCGCTTACCTGTACGAGGTTGCCACTCGAGGACCTTTCTTCCTATTTTTTATATGTTTTCCAAGTTATATAGCTAGCACATTGCCATTTCACTGTAATATTCCGTTGAGCTATGTCAGTTACTCTGGTTCTAATGCAAATTCCTTCATTTATAACTTTATCACGTAGAGAAACCCCTCTCCAATTTAAAATTTTTACATTTTTTAGATGATAGTTTGTCTAACATAAAAAAAAAACATATACCCAAGAATGTCTTTATATAGTTATTTATACTTAGGTAAGCTCCATTCTTTTATTTATTTAAATTGTTTGATTTAATTTGATAACAGTGTACCTAAATGTAAGTATCTGTATCTTTATTTCTCTCCCCAATAATATTTTATAAAGTCATACTTATAAAAACAGCGTTTTATTGTAATACATAATTATAAAATTCATTATCAACTAATTAATAAAAATATGCAACAATAAAATTACATAGGTATTAAAAACTATCGCAATCTAAGTAACGAGAGCATGTTCGTCGTTCCACATCTAAATTATATAAAAACGCATTTTTCAATTTCACTAATCAACGTCGCCGCAAAAATTTCTTCTTCTTTGGGCACTTTAAAAATTCATTTATTTCGAAAATAATATTTACAGTTACCAGTGTACAGATATTAACTAAATTAAGTATTTCTAGTCATAAAAATATTTATGATTGAGTATAAACTCTTAAAAAACTAATATATATTTGAACGAAGTCGCTCCAACACCGACGTGCGGTCCACCCTCGACGATGTCCGAAAACGGACTTAAAAAGTACTCTGTGAACGGACTGTGACAGAGCTTACATGGCGACGGAGCATGCGCGCTCGCGTAAATATATTCAATTTCAGGGAAAAATGATATATTCTCTTATAAAACGGGTAATAAAAAAAAACTCTCAATTAAAAATATTAATATTTTTAAGACCTTTTTTTTAGTGTAAGAACTATTTAAAAAGCTTGTGCCGTTTTGGAGAAATTTTGCAAAATATGACAAAGATAGGTACTCTTTGGGGATTTTTTTTCTAATAAGGGGTTGACAAAAATACAATTTTGTTAAATTAAAAACATTTACCAAATCTTCTTCTGTTACCCTGTTTTTTTTCTTTGTGGATTAAATGAACAGTTATTGAGATTTTTTTACTTCAATATCCTAGATTTAGGCATTTCAACCACTGTTAAGGCCTTAAGGGGATGTCGTAAAATGTTACTATGAAAACTTCTAGAAAAATGTTATTCCTATGCTTCCAATAGATGGCGATATAACCATTTCATTTGCGCCAGAAGTAAAATACCCATACCGGTGACGATTAGCGTCAAAGATGAGTAAGGACTGGTACTACAATCGTCAATCCGCTTGGAAAGCGTGAAGATTACGGCAAATTTTCCCTACAATAGCAGATACTCATGTTCAGCAGTGAACTTTTATAGAGATGATATCTTTTACATCGAATGACATCAATGTCCAAAAATTTGTAGGCCTTAATACTTGACAAACAAAGAAAAAATAACAAGTTTTAGAGTGCAAAGGAAGTGTAAGTTGCAAAAGGTAGCTAAATATTACAAGCTATACTAAAAACGGAAATATAAAAAGAATAGAGGGAGTAATTAAATTAAATGAAGAAGCTTAAACGAGATACTAAAATATAATATGTTTTGAATGGTGCAGTGCCGAAAGTATGTCGATAGAGCTTTTCTTATAAATAAACTTTAACTACTTTAAAAGTTTAATTATTTTACTCTTTAAGTGGTTAAAAGAGTATCACAAGTTGAAGGTGTTACAAGTAGAATGTCGCTTAAATAGGTATATTAAAATCTTTAAAATAAAGAAATGTTTCATCCACACTTAGGGATGGATTTTCTTAAAATTCCTATAGGCCCACATTCTAGAAGTGTATCACCTTTTTAGTGAAAAGGAATCATTTAAATCAGTTCAGTAATTTCCGAAATATCGGTGAAAGTAAATAAAACAGGCGTCGATGGCCTCCTTATCTTATTGACTTGACTAAAAATAAACAATGACAAACAATAACAAAAAAAAATGAACTGAAAATATTGAGAAAAATATAAAAAAGGAACCATAAATAAGTCAAAGAATAATTACTTTTGTTTTGACAATTTTATTCGGATTAGTAAAATTATATAAAAAGAAAAACAAAACCTAAATATTAAGTAAGATAAATGACCAGAAGCAACCCTGCCGTTGTTGCCGCAATTCATATTAAATTTCAGTCAACGAATTAGTTGAAAAAACAAGAAAGTATTTCGAAGGAACGGCAACCGACAAAGAAGAAGTCTATAGAAGTTAATCAGATATTACGCAAATCACGAAAGTAGTGTGAGGCGGCGACGTTACCTCCTGGCTAGCATAATACTTTTATTTATTATTTAAAGGTGATATAAGAAAACCGATTAAAATATATGAAATTTTCCAGGTCAGGATACAAATTTTTAGGGTGGGCAAAATCTTTAAAGATTAGTTTGTGCCTAAATTTGAAATAAATTACTAAAGTAGATCTTCGCAGGATAGATTTTTGAAATTTTTTATATGAATAAATATTTTCCAGCTATTTTAGCACAGTTTGAAAATATATTTTTTTTAAATTTTTCACTAAATTAAGATGTTGAATCTAACTAATTATAATTTTCTATGCCAGTACTAGTTATTAAATTATGTGGAAATATTTAAATTAAAGTTACAGTCTATATACACGTCCCAATGCTGGGCACAATTAGGGCAAGTAAATGTCAGCCGCGCTGCCTCAATGCGCGCGAACACATTATCACATATCTTCGAAAATTTTTTTCTTGTTTCTCAGATGGTTTCCTCGCGATGTTTTCCTTCACTGCCAAGCACGTGGTAAATCAGCACTTAAAATTGCAATTAACAATTTCGTTGTTGCCAGTGGGGATCGAATCCGGGTTACACGCGTATTGTGAAATTTACAGCGAGCGCTAACCATCTCCATAGCTCTTATACTTAATACTTAAATATGTGAAAATATCGATTATTATTATTATCTTATTTTTTATATAACTATCTTAGCACCAACTTCAAAAGCTAGTAAATTATGTGGATTTTTTTTGTAATTGTATTCTGTTAGGTTCACAAAAAGGCAAATATAGTAAGATTTATACGAAAAAAAAATTAGTAGTACGCAGTAACCAGCAAGACTGGCTTAAATAAAAGACTTAGATAAGCTTTATAAATTGCACTGTGCATTAAAATGTCATATATGTGGAATGCAGCTGGAATGCAGCGTCGTTATCCGTGGTGCTGCAAGCTTAGTCACAGATTACTTAATAGTTTAGCTTAGTGTCGTGATAAACTGTTTAACTCAGGTGTTTCCCCTTATTGGTGTTATGAAAAAAAAATGTATGAAAAAATCCATCTCTAACTTAGGTCAATTTTTGTTTCAAATATTAACAAAAGTGTGTATATAATTAAGAAACAGTTTTAATTATAATTTTTTCTTAGAACGTAGTACGACATAGGGACTTTTAAATAAAGAGTAAACTTCGTCCTCAAGGGCTGGCAACACTCCTGCGATGTCTTTGGTGTTGCAGTTGTTCATGAGCGGTTGAGGGACGATTATAAATACTGGATAGACTGTTTAGCTCTGGAATAAAATTGGCTTAAACGCAAGAAAGACCTATATTCTATTGAGTAAATCAATGAGGCCTGATATGTATTAGATATCGGTCATAAATACTACGCCTCAAAATTAAAGGACTAAAGAATCTTACAATATATATTTAAAATTAAGGGGTTGAAAGTGTAAAATTGCCGTTATATAGTTACAATTAAACCATTACGTGGTAGAGCCATGCTGCAGTTAGTTATAGTGCTGTTGTAGCACGAATGGGTCGGCTTGACCGGGGAAGGACTACGCTCTCACAGAATACCAGCGTAAAATAGTAGCTTAACGCTGCTGTGTTTCGTATGGTGAGTGTAGAGAACCGAAGACCCTTTTTACTGGAAATGAGGCATTCCATCTTAGTTCTTACGGGTGACAAGGCATTTGCATTTTGATTCTTAGTCGAAGATAGATGTAGATGTCTATGGGCCACAGATACCACTTACCATCAGGTGGACTGTGTGCTCGTTTGTCACAATTATCCTATAAAAAAAATATTTTTTTTTCAAAAAAAACCCCCCTGAGGACGAAGATGGAATACCAAACAATGACAAACAATAACAAAATGAAATGAACTCAAAATATTGAGAAAAAAAGAATCCATAAATAGGTCAAAGAATAATTACTTTTGTTTTGACAATTTTATTCTGATTAGTAAAATTATATAAAAAGAACAACAAAACCTAAATATTAAGTAGGATAAATGACCAGAAGCAACCCTGCCGTTGTTGCCGCAATTCATATAAAATTTCAGTCAACGAATTGGTTGAAAAAACAAGAAAGTATTTCGAAGGAACGGCATTCGACAAAGAAGAAGTCCATAGAAGTTAATCAGATATTACGCAAATCGCGAAAGTAGTGTGAGGCGGCGACCTGACTAAGATGGAATACCTCTTTTCAAATAAAATTTGTATATAAGGTTCTCTTCACTACACTTACCATACGAAACATAGCAGTAATATGCTGCTATTTGACGCTGGTATTCTGTGAGAGCGTAGTTCTTCCCCCGTCGGAACGACCCATTTGTGCTAAAACCATAATATAACTACAGCATGGCTCTACCACGTTAATGATTAGTGTTTATGTGTGAAAAACGTTATAATCACGAATCATGGACTATGCAGGTTTAAATTTAATTCAAAGTTGCCGTCTATTATAACTGCAACTTCATACTTTAAACCCCGTTAAATGAAATTAAATAACATGCCTTTGATAGTTTTTCTTCCGTATATGCCTTTTTATTTAAAGTCATCTATAAAATCTAAATATTTTTTCAGTGATAAATTTGGAGATATAAAGAATAATTTAAAAATATAGTAAGTTTTGGAAATGATCCTTTCATAAATTGGTATAGTTAGTTATATTTATTAGAGTTTAAGAGTAACCTGACTATATTTATAAGTACTTATAATATGTATCCACCTGGTCATATGTTTAAGGATTGTCCCTAATCAATCACCGGGGTGCCTAAAGTTGTATTCAGAAAGCTACGTACAAATTAAAAGCGCACCCAAATGTTCAATTGGGCACTCATTCGGTAAGGACATTTTTGTCACTGATTGTGTATCTAGTTTTTTATTAGTGATCGATGGCGACAGAAAATGAAAATACACTTACCTCTTCATGTAATTTTTCTCGCGACTATTTTACTTGCCCGCTCTATTCTACTTTATTGGGGACTGCAAAAATAAAAGTCATAGATAAATACGACAACGAACATTTTATTCGGTGTTTAGTGGAGCCCAGATCCCAAAGCGATTATATTACAAAAGATTGATGTAAATGTCTATTTGTTTCCGCTACTAATAAAAATCGTTTTAATGGAGCACACGGAATCCGTGGTGTGTCCCAAAATATTTTAGGTGTCACTTCAATGCAATTCACGTCGCGTTTTAATGATAACAAAGATTATCATATTCAACCATTAGTGGTTCCGACCATCACGGTTCAGTTGCCAGATTCATTTGTAGATGATTAAAAAAATTCGCCATTTGGATAAATTAGGCCTGGCAGATGATCAATTTAATCAACCTTGGGTTATTGATGTTTTATTGGGTGTCAAGACTTACATACTTAAATTTATTGCCACATGATAACTTAAATCAATCGCAATCGCCTAGTGCTTTAGGAAAATCACTCGGATATATTATTGTGAGTGATGCTGAAGTCAGTATATCTCACCGTTCCCCGTGTTCCTTTATTTCCTATTCTTACAAAACAAATTTATCATAAAATGAAATAATAGTTTTAATATATACTTACTGTAAATTAATTATCGATTGTAAACTTTATTAAAGTGTTATGTAAATAAGTCTATTGATACGATACTTAGTAATCTAAATTACAAAATACTTAATAAAGACGTTTTTATTAAGTATTTTGTTATCACTTAAACATCGTCTACCTGTACCTTCTAAGTCGAATCCGTGCAACTGCAAAATAATGGAATTGTATATTTGATTGAAAAATATAAATAAATTAGGTGACTCTTTAATGAACGCAAAAAAAACGCCTCTTACTTTAAGAAACGCAGTTTAATAAATATTCTGAGCATCTACTTATTTAGGTGGAGTCTTTTCAATTCTTTCCAATCCGATTTCCGTGCTGGTCATAGTAAGACTACTGCCATAGTCAAGATTACAGAGGATATTCGTCTAAGTATGGATAAACAGCACGTAACAGTGTTGACCTTACTTGACTTTAGTAATGCATTTAACAATATGGATTTTGATCTACTGTCAGGAAATAGGTAGGTAAGAAGAAATAGGCGGCAATAGATAGAAATGAAAGGTTGACCAGAAGTGCAGGCGGCACCTTGATCTACTACAAATAGTCCTTGCACGGTTCATATTTGGACTTCGAAAATATGACCATGTCTCCGGATATCGCGAAAAACTCAAGTGGCTTCCGATCCACCTTCACAGGAATACTCACATTCTTTCTCTTTTATACTGTATACTATTCAATCCCACTTCACCTACTTACCTTAAAGAGCGCTTTAAGTTTCTTGGTGACACTCACTGTCGCTCTCTTTGCTCTGATAAAAACCTCACTCTAAAAATTCCATCTCATAACACTTCCTTCTATTCTAAATCCTTTTCTGTTGAAACTGTTAGGCTCTGGAACTCCCTACCGCTGCACATTAGAAGTGCGCAGTCTCCTTAAATAGTCATTCCTCTAAAAAATTACTACCTAACTCATTTTTCCTTACGTTTAGGCTTTGACTTCACTTACTTGTTTAATCCTTTCTGCTCTCGTATATTTATGTCTATATTTTTGTATTTTAAAATTTATTTATTTATTATAGTATTTATGTATTTATTGATTATATAATTATATGTATCTCGTGTGTATTTTCCAACAACCTACGTACACCCTTACCCTTTCTCACAGGTCATTTTATCCTCTGCAATGGTTGCCTGGTAAAGATCGCTACTAAACGATAAGGCCGCCTATTGTACCTTTAAATAATTTATGTTTTTTTTTCTCTCATATGTATTTCTGGTGTACAATAAAGTATATGTCATTCATTCATTCATTCATCTTGCTACCGATTAGAATTATTTTTGTCTCTCCGCCACCGGTCGCTTGTACCAAACACGCTACATTCGCAGCAACCGTTCGCTTTTAAGATGTTGTAGGACGATATCGATCTAATAATATTTTATGCTAAATTGTTAATTAAAATCGTGTGGGTTCCTAAACTTAACTGGGACGAGACTCTACCTACTAATATTGTCAATATATGGCAGTAATATATTTCAGAGATACCCAGCGAATTATCGCGGGTGTTTCAAAGTGCCGCAAAGGAAGCAGCGCGGAGGTAGAAGCCGTCCCGGATGAGCGGGTCAAGTCAGTGTGTCTCAAAACCCACATTGTCTTTGATGTCCACATCCTCGCCCCAAGTTGCTACCAAGCCCGCACCAGTCACTGGGGCGGCCGAGCAAGGTGCTTGCCTTCCCAAGCCTTCCGCGCCAAAACCCAACGCTTGGGTGAAACCGCCGGCACTAATCAGCTCACGGCCACCGCCCCCTCCCCAGGCCCCATAACCGAAGTTCGTCATACAAGGCTCGTCCTCCTTCGCCGCTCACTTACCGCTAGTCTGTGGCTTCATCAGCAATCTCAACGTTGCTGAGTTATCCTTGGCCCGCAAACTCCGCGGAGCCACCACTCAGGACAAGCTCAACGCTATGATTGAGCTCATAGGACTCGTCGAAGCAATCTTGTCTTTCTAGTGCGCCTAATCACCTCTTCTAAATATTAGAATAACAGCACAAAATCTCGGTGGAACTAAACCACGCTCTCTGACGGTCGCGTTCTTTAAAGACGAGATCGCGATCTTCCTGCACAACCACGATGTAGACGTAATGTTAGTTCAAGAGACTTTTTTGAAATTTAGCCATCGCGATCCTAAGATTGCAAACTACACCTTAGTTAGAAATGATAGGTTGACCAGACGTGCAGGCAGCACCTTGATCTACTACAAAAAGTCCTTGCACTGCGTACCGATCGACCCCCCCCCCCCTATGTTAATTAACATAGAAGTTAACTATAGTTTTGGCATATCTTCAGCCGCTCAAACGTGTAATTGAATCTGACATTGCAGAATTACTTAATCTAAGCTCCAGTGTCATAATAGCTAGAGACCTCAAAAGTAAGCATTCCTCCTGGAACTCGCTTACCAACAACTCAAATGGTAATGCATTATTTGATCTCTCGGAGAGACTAAACTTCGATGTTATCGCGCCTGAGACTCCGACCCGATCTTTGACGTAGCAATACTAAAAGATGTCCGTTTGTCGATAGCGTCGATTGAAACTATTTCAGAACTCCATTAGGACGACAAACTAGTTTTTTTGCAGCTGGGTCAGCCCGCAGGTGAGGTTCTTCAGACCAAAAGCATTGTGGACTGGCGTAAACTCGAGGTCAAACTCGAGTCTACAACCTTCCAGCTCTTAGACAAAATCCCTGATAAGATAGACTCGCCTGAAGAGGCCAATGAGGCGATTAGCGCCCTATCGGCCCACCTCACCTCTACAGTCAAAGAATTCTTTTTTTATATAGGAGAGGGGGCAAACGAGCATGCGGCTCACCTGATGGTAAGTGACTACCGCCGCCCATGAACAACCGCAACATCAGGAGAATTGCAGATGCGTTGCCAGCCTTTTAAAAAGAGTAGGCTCTTTTCTTGAAGGTCCCTAAGTCGTATCGGTCCGGAAAAATTGCTGGTAGTAATCGATTCCACAAGGGAGTTGTGCGAGGAAGAAAACTTCTTCTAAATCGCACAGTGGTGGACCGCCAATTATCCAGGTGGTATGGACGGTATCGCAAGTTTTGTAGCGATGTGCGACGGTGAAATTGAGCGGCTAGAATTAGTCCGAACAATTCCTCAAAGCACTCCCCGTGGTAAATGCGATAAAATACGCAAAGAGATGCAACATCTCTACGCAGTGCCAGTGTATCGAGCCGATCAGAAAGAACTCTGTCGTCGACGATTCGAACCGCTCTGCGCTGGACGCGTTCTAGTGGAAGGAGCTGACACTGGGGTGCCCAGGCCCAGAGATGAGAACAGAATTCAATTTGAGGCCGGATTTACGCTTTGTAAAGTTGCAAGCGATGTGCCGGCATAAAATACTGCCTCGCTCTGCTGAGCACGTCAAGATTTTTAGAGGCCTTTTTCTCTCGTATCGAGCAATTGGCACATGAAGCTCCCGAGCGATATTCGATAGCTGATTAGAGGGAAAAACGCTGGCCTAAGACAATACGATCGCTATCGTGCTGTAAATAACAAATTCCGTCTACACTACCTCCAAAACGAGGTGAAACAGCGCATTAAAGAGTTTAGAAACGATAAGTGGGATAATCTGCTGGAAGATATCGAGCCATCTCATACTGCCTTTAGGCAGATGAACCGAACTCTGAAATCAGAACAATCCTTACCTACGCTGCCTCTCATTAGGCCAGAAAACCTCGATCTCGCCTTTGATGACTCTGAAAAGGCTGAATGCTTCGCAGACAGTTTAGAGAGCCAATGCATTCCCTTCAACGAACCCACAAATCCCGCTCACCTCCTAGAGATAGAAGCAGAGGTCGTGCGTAAGTCTGCAATACTACCTAAGAGCGACTCCTTAGATCTTGTGACTATCGATGAAGTCACAGAAGTAATTAAAAACCTTAAAAAGAAATCAGCACCCGGCCCCGATGACATTAGCAACAGGGTACTGAAATCCCTCTTCACGCCGTTTGTTTGCCTCCTAGTAGGCATATTCAATGCTCTTCTTTCTAGCTGCTCTTTCCCGGATACATGGAAAGAGGCTGACGTAATAGCAATCCCAAAACCGAGGAAACCACGCAACTTAGCCTCCTTTTTTATAAGGTAGGGTAACAAACGAGCACACAGTCCACGTGATGGTAAGTGGTTGCTGTGGCCCATAGACATCTACATCTATCCTCGTTTGCGAATCAAAATGCAGATGCGTTGTCACCCGTGAGGACTAAGATGGAATGCCTATCTTCCAGTAAATAGGGTCTCCGGTTCTCTACACTCACCATACGTAACACAGCAGTTTTAAGCTGCTATTTTACGCTGGTATTCTGTGAGAGCGTGGTCCTTACCCGGTCGAGCCGACCCATTCGTGATACAACTATACTACTAATATAGCTGCAGCACGGCTCTACCACGTACAAAAACCTCTCGCCTCTAGTTACAGACCAATCAATCTCCTCAGCATACTGGGAAAAGTTTACGAGAGACTTATTTTGAATCGCCTCCGTAAATACTTTTTCAGAAACAAACTTCTTCCAGACGAGCAGTTTGGCTTGAGACCCAAACACTTGAGAACAAAACAAATCAGCTACAACGCCTCACAGAGTACGTTCTGAAAGGCTTCAACCTCTCAAAAAGATGTTCTAGGACCACTAGCACTGGCGCACTCTTCTTCGATGTCGCAAAAGCGTTTGACAAAGTCTGGCACGACGGCATACTTTACAAGCTGTATAAACTCAACGTGCTTGACAGGCTCTTCCACATCATCAGAGCCTTCCTTGCGAACCGCCATGTTCGCTTTCGGATAAAGGGCACTCGATCCTCGAAGCGCCTCCAAAAATCTGGAGTCAGTGGATTATCACTATCAATGTATCATGATCAATGCGTGTTGTTTAAGTTTTCTCTTATGTTATTTATTTCACTATTTAGAACTATTTTAATTGACATAAAATTATAAGAACTATTTTAAAATTTAGAAAGAGCTATTTGTTGTTGTGTGTCAGTCACCGCGGTCAGTCTCAGCAGTCACATATCACAAGCTTTGTGTTATGTCCACTATACCTTTATTTCCTGATTGAAAATAACTTTGTTTAAATATAAAAGTTTTGAATTTTAGTTATAATTACGTTTACAATAAATAACGTTACGTTATATCTTTTTAATCATCATAATAAAACCTACAGTTAGAGTTAAGATTTTATGAAAACTGCAGTCAATATATTGAATATCAAACGATTGAAGAATTTATCAACATAATGCACTTGCACTAAGATGTTACTTTTGAAAGTCTTTAAAAAGATAAAACTCATAGCTAATTATTTGCAATTATAACCGCAATTTTTTTGGTTGTTCTTTAAATATGGTTAATTAAATATACTTGGATTTATTCCACGAATTGAATTATTACCTATTTTTAAGGATTCCGTAACTTAGCCTTTTGGCCCTACGGTTACCTGCACTTACCAGGCGCAATGTATTAATATTCTGTGAGGCCGTGGTATTTTCTCGGTTCGAGTCAGCCCATCTGTGCAACAGTAAAAGCTCGTGAGGACGTGATTCTACCACGTCCCTCGACGTTTAAGAGAAGTTCATCGACAAACACACGTACAGAAGCATTATATAAGTTGAGATATCCATCACCTTTTGTGTCACTAGATAACAAGACGTGTTAGTTTTGCTGTCGTAATAATAACTTTCATTACTCTTCCTCGCATGATGGATATCTCAACTTATATAATGCTTCTGTACGTGTGTTTGTCGATGAACTTCTCTTAAACGTCGAGGGACGTGGTAGAATCACGTCCTCACGAGCTTTTACTGTTGCACAGATGGGCTGACTCGAACCGAGAAAATACCACGGCCTCACAGAATATTAATACATTGCGCCTGGTAAGTGCAGGTAACCGTAGGGCCAAAAGGCTAAGTTACGGAATCCTTAAAAATAGGTAATAATTCAATTCGTGGAATAAATCCAAGTATATTTAATTAACCATATTTAAAGAACAACCAAAAAAATTGCGGTTATAATTGCAAATAATTAGCTATGAGTTTTATCTTTTTAAAGACTTTCAAAAGTAACATCTTAGTGCAAGTGCATTATGTTGATAAATTCTTCAATCGTTTGATATTCAATATATTGACTGCAGTTTTCATAAAATCTTAACTCTAACTGTAGGTTTTATTATGATGATTAAAAAGATATAACGTAACGTTATTTATTGTAAACGTAATTATAACTAAAATTCAAAACTTTTATATTTAAACAAAGTTATTTTCAATCAGGAAATAAAGGTATAGTGGACATAACACAAAGCTTGTGATATGTGACTGCTGAGACTGACCGCGGTGACTGACACACAACAACAAATAGCTCTTTCTAAATTTTAAAATAGTTCTTATAATTTTATGTCAATTAAAATAGTTCTAAATAGTGAAATAAATAACATAAGAGAAAACTTAAACAACACGCATTGATCATGATACATTGATAGTGATAATCCACTGACTCCAGATTTTTGGAGGCGCTTCGAGGATCGAGTGCCCTTTATCCGAAAGCGAACATGGCGGTTCGCAAGGAAGGCTCTGATGATGTGGAAGAGCCTGTCAAGCACGTTGAGTTTATACAGCTTGTAAAGTATGCCGTCGTGCCAGACTTTGTCAAACGCTTTTGCGACATCGAAGAAGAGTGCGCCAGTGCTAGTGGTCCTAGAACATCTTTTTGAGAGGTTGAAGCCTTTCAGAACGTACTCTGTGAGGCGTTGTAGCTGATTTGTTTTGTTCTCAAGTGTTTGGGTCTCAAGCCAAACTGCTCGTCTGGAAGAAGTTTGTTTCTGAAAAAGTATTTACGGAGGCGATTCAAAATAAGTCTCTCGTAAACTTTTCCCAGTATGCTGAGGAGATTGATTGGTCTGTAACTAGAGGCGAGAGGTTTTTGTACGTGGTAGAGCCGTGCTGCAGCTATATTAGTAGTATAGTTGTATCACGAATGGGTCGGCTCGACCGGGTAAGGACCACGCTCTCACAGAATACCAGCGTAAAATAGCAGCTTAAAACTGCTGTGTTACGTATGGTGAGTGTAGAGAACCGGAGACCCTATTTACTGGAAGATAGGCATTCCATCTTAGTCCTCACGGGTGACAACGCATCTGCATTTTGATTCGCAAACGAGGATAGATGTAGATGTCTATGGGCCACAGCAACCACTTACCATCACGTGGACTGTGTGCTCGTTTGTTACCCTACCTTATAAAAAAGGAGGCTAAGTTGCGTGGTTTCCTCGGTTTTGGGATTGCTATTACGTCAGCCTCTTTCCATGTATCCGGGAAAGAGCAGCTAGAAAGAAGAGCATTGAATATGCCTACTAGGAGGCAAACAAACGGCGTGAAGAGGGATTTCAGTACCCTGTTGCTAATGTCATCGGGGCCGGGTGCTGATTTCTTTTTAAGGTTTTTAATTACTTCTGTGACTTCATCGATAGTCACAAGATCTAAGGAGTCGCTCTTAGGTAGTATTGCAGACTTACGCACGACCTCTGCTTCTATCTCTAGGAGGTGAGCGGGATTTGTGGGTTCGTTGAAGGGAATGCATTGGCTCTCTAAACTGTCTGCGAAGCATTCAGCCTTTTCAGAGTCATCAAAGGCGAGATCGAGGTTTTCTGGCCTAATGAGAGGCAGCGTAGGTAAGGATTGTTCTGATTTCAGAGTTCGGTTCATCTGCCTAAAGGCAGTATGAGATGGCTCGATATCTTCCAGCAGATTATCCCACTTATCGTTTCTAAACTCTTTAATGCGCTGTTTCACCTCGTTTTGGAGGTAGTGTAGACGGAATTTGTTATTTACAGCACGATAGCGATCGTATTGTCTTAGGCCAGCGTTTTTCCCTCTAATCAGCTATCGAATATCGCTCGGGAGCTTCATGTGCCAATTGCTCGATACGAGAGAAAAAGGCCTCTAAAAATCTTGACGTGCTCAGCAGAGCGAGGCAGTATTTTATGCCGGCACATCGCTTGCAACTTTACAAAGCGTAAATCCGGCCTCAAATTGAATTCTGTTCTCATCTCTGGGCCTGGGCACCCCAGTGTCAGCTCCTTCCACTAGAACGCGTCCAGCGCAGAGCGGTTCGAATCGTCGACGACAGAGTTCTTTCTGATCGGCTCGATACACTGGCACTGCGTAGAGATGTTGCATCTCTTTGCGTATTTTATCGCATTTACCACGGGGAGTGCTTTGAGGAATTGTTCGGACTAATTCTAGCCGCTCAATTTCACCGTCGCACATCGCTACAAAACTTGCGATACCGTCCATACCACCTGGATAATTGGCGGTCCACCACTGTGCGATTTAGAAGAAGTTTTCTTCCTCGCACAACTCCCTTGTGGAATCGATTACTACCAGCAATTTTTCCGGACCGATACGACTTAGGGACCTTCAAGAAAAGAGCCTACTCTTTTTAAAAGGCTGGCAACGCATCTGCAATTCTCCTGATGTTGCGGTTGTTCATGGGCGGCGGTAGTCACTTACCATCAGGTGAGCCGCATGCTCGTTTGCCCCCTCTCCTATATAAAAAAAGAATTCTTTGACTGTAGAGGTGAGGTGGGCCGATAGGGCGCTAATCGCCTCATTGGCCTCTTCAGGCGAGTCTATCTTATCAGGGATTTTGTCTAAGAGCTGGAAGGTTGTAGACTCGAGTTTGACCTCGAGTTTACGCCAGTCCATAATGCTTTTGGTCTGAAGAACCTCACCTGCGGGCTGACCCAGCTGCAAAAAACTAGTTTGTCGTCCTAATGGAGTTCTGAAATAGTTTCAATCGACGCTATCGACAAACGGACATCTTTTAGTATTGCTACGTCAAAGATCGGGTCGGAGTCTCAGGCGCGATAACATCGAAGTTTAGTCTCTCCGAGAGATCAAATAATGCATTACCATTTGAGTTGTTGGTAAGCGAGTTCCAGGAGGAATGCTTACTTTTGAGGTCTCTAGCTATTATGACACTGGAGCTTAGATTAAGTAATTCTGCAATGTCAGATTCAATTACACGTTTGAGCGGCTGAAGATATGCCAAAACTATAGTTAACTTCTATGTTAATTAACATAGGGGGGGGGGGGGGGTCGATCGGTACGCAGTGCAAGGACTTTTTGTAGTAGATCAAGGTGCTGCCTGCACGTCTGGTCAACCTATCATTTCTAACTAAGGTGTAGTTTGCAATCTTAGGATCGCGATGGCTAAATTTCAAAAAAGTCTCTTGAACTAACATTACGTCTACATCGTGGTTGTGCAGGAAGATCGCGATCTCGTCTTTAAAGAACGCGACCGTCAGAGAGCGTGGTTTAGTTCCACCGAGATTTTGTGCTGTTATTCTAATATTTAGAAGAGGTGATTAGGCGCACTAGAAAGACAAGATTGCTTCGACGAGTCCTATGAGCTCAATCATAGCGTTGAGCTTGTCCTGAGTGGTGGCTCCGCGGAGTTTGCGGGCCAAGGATAACTCAGCAACGTTGAGATTGCTGATGAAGCCACAGACTAGCGGTAAGTGAGCGGCGAAGGAGGACGAGCCTTGTATGACGAACTTCGGTTATGGGGCCTGGGGAGGGGGCGGTGGCCGTGAGCTGATTAGTGCCGGCGGTTTCACCCAAGCGTTGGGTTTTGGCGCGGAAGGCTTGGGAAGGCAAGCACCTTGCTCGGCCGCCCCAGTGACTGGTGCGGGCTTGGTAGCAACTTGGGGCGAGGATGTGGACATCAAAGACAATGTGGGTTTTGAGACACACTGACTTGACCCGCTCATCCGGGACGGCTTCTACCTCCGCGCTGCTTCCTTTGCGGCACTTTGAAACACCCGCGATAATTCGCTGGGTATCTCTGAAATATATTACTGCCATATATTGACAATATTAGTAGGTAGAGTCTCGTCCCAGTTAAGTTTAGGAACCCACACGATTTTAATTAACAATTTAGCATAAAATATTATTAGATCGATATCGTCCTACAACATCTTAAAAGCGAACGGTTGCTGCGAATGTAGCGTGTTTGGTACAAGCGACCGGTGGCGGAGAGACAAAAATAATTCTAATCGGTAGCAAGATGAATGAATGAATGAATGACATATACTTTATTGTACACCAGAAATACATATGAGAGAAAAAAAAACATAAATTATTTAAAGGTACAATAGGCGGCCTTATCGTTTAGTAGCGATCTTTACCAGGCAACCATTGCAGAGGATAAAATGACCTGTGAGAAAGGGTAAGGGTGTACGTAGGTTGTTGGAAAATACACACGAGATACATATAATTATATAATCAATAAATACATAAATACTATAATAAATAAATAAATTTTAAAATACAAAAATATAGACATAAATATACGAGAGCAGAAAGGATTAAACAAGTAAGTGAAGTCAAAGCCTAAACGTAAGGAAAAATGAGTTAGGTAGTAATTTTTTAGAGGAATGACTATTTAAGGAGACTGCGCACTTCTAATGTGCAGCGGTAGGGAGTTCCAGAGCCTAACAGTTTCAACAGAAAAGGATTTAGAATAGAAGGAAGTGTTATGAGATGGAATTTTTAGAGTGAGGTTTTTATCAGAGCAAAGAGAGCGACAGTGAGTGTCACCAAGAAACTTAAAGCGCTCTTTAAGGTAAGTAGGTGAAGTGGGATTGAATAGTATACAGTATAAAAGAGAAAGAATGTGAGTATTCCTGTGAAGGTGGATCGGAAGCCACTTGAGTTTTTCGCGATATCCGGAGACATGGTCATATTTTCGAAGTCCAAATATGAACCGTGCAAGGACTATTTGTAGTAGATCAAGGTGCCGCCTGCACTTCTGGTCAACCTTTCATTTCTATCTATTGCCGCCTATTTCTTCTTACCTACCTATTTCCTGACAGTAGATCAAAATCCATATTGTTAAATGCATTACTAAAGTCAAGTAAGGTCAACACTGTTACGTGCTGTTTATCCATACTTAGACGAATATCCTCTGTAATCTTGACTATGGCAGTAGTCTTACTATGACCAGCACGGAAATCGGATTGGAAAGAATTGAAAAGACTCCACCTAAATAAGTAGATGCTCAGAATATTTATTAAACTGCGTTTCTTAAAGTAAGAGGCGTTTTTTTTGCGTTCATTAAAGAGTCACCTAATTTATTTATATTTTTCAATCAAATATACAATTCCATTATTTTGCAGTTGCACGGATTCGACTTAGAAGGTAGACGATGTTTAAGTGATAACAAAATACTTAATAAAAACGTCTTTATTAAGTATTTTGTAATTTAGATTACTAAGTATCGTATCAATAGACTTATTTACATAACACTTTAATAAAGTTTACAATCGATAATTAATTTACAGTAAGTATATATTAAAACTATTATTTCATTTTATGATAAATTTGTTTTGTAAGAATAGGAAATAAAGGAACACGGGGAACGGTGAGATATACTGACTTCAGCATCACTCACAATAATATATCCGAGTGATTTTCCTAAAGCACTAGGCGATTGCGATTGATTTAAGTTATCATGTGGCAATAAATTTAAGTATGTAAGTCTTGACACCCAATAAAACATCAATAACCCAAGGTTGATTAAATTGATCATCTGCCAGGCCTAATTTATCCAAATGGCGAATTTTTTTAATCATCTACAAATGAATCTGGCAACTGAACCGTGATGGTCGGAACCACTAATGGTTGAATATGATAATCTTTGTTATCATTAAAACGCGACGTGAATTGCATTGAAGTGACACCTAAAATATTTTGGGACACACCACGGATTCCGTGTGCTCCATTAAAACGATTTTTATTAGTAGCGGAAACAAATAGACATTTACATCAATCTTTTGTAATATAATCGCTTTGGGATCTGGGCTCCACTAAACACCGAATAAAATGTTCGTTGTCGTATTTATCTATGACTTTTATTTTTGCAGTCCCCAATAAAGTAGAATAGAGCGGGCAAGTAAAATAGTCGCGAGAAAAATTACATGAAGAGGTAAGTGTATTTTCATTTTCTGTCGCCATCGATCACTAATAAAAAACTAGATACACAATCAGTGACAAAAATGTCCTTACCGAATGAGTGCCCAATTGAACATTTGGGTGCGCTTTTAATTTGTACGTAGCTTTCTGAATACAACTTTAGGCACCCCGGTGATTGATTAGGGACAATCCTTAAACATATGACCAGGTGGATACATATTATAAGTACTTATAAATATAGTCAGGTTACTCTTAAACTCTAATAAATATAACTAACTATACCAATTTATGAAAGGATCATTTCCAAAACTTACTATATTTTTAAATTATTCTTTATATCTCCAAATTTATCACTGAAAAAATATTTAGATTTTATAGATGACTTTAATAAAAAGGTATATAGGAAGAAAAACTATCAAAGGCATGTTATTTAATTTCATTTAACAGGGTTTAAAGTATGAAGTTGCAGTTATAATAGACTGCAACTTTGAATTAAATTTAAACCTGCATAGTCCATGATTTGTGATTATAGCGTTTTTCACACAAAAACACTAATCATTAACGTGGTAGAGCCATGCTGTAGTTATATTATGGTTTTAGCACAAATGGGTCGTTCCGACGGGGGAAGAACTACGCTCTCACAGAATACCAGCGTCAAATAGCAGCATATTGCTGCTATTTTTCGTATGGTAAGTGAAGAGAACCTTATATACAAATTTTACTTGAAAAGAGGTATTCCATCTTCGTCCTCAGGGGGGTTTTCTTTGAAAAAAATAATGGTTTAATTGTTACTATATAACGGCAATTTTACACTTTCAACCCCTTAATTTAAAATATATATTGTAAGATTCTTTAGTCCTTTAATTTTGAGGCGTAGTATTTATGACCGATATCTAATACATATCAGGCCTCATTGATTTACTAAATAAAATATAGGTCTTTCTTGCGTTTAAGCCATTTTTATTCCAGAGCCAAACAGTCAATCCAATATTTATAATTGTCCCTAAAACTGCAACACCAGAGATATCGCAGGAGTGTTGCCAGCCCTTGAGGACGAAGTTTACTCTTTATTTAAAAGTCCCTATGTCGTACTACGTACTAAGAAAAAATTATAATTAAAATTGTTTCTTAATTATAAACACACTTTTGTTAATATTTGAAACCAAAATTGACCTAAGTTACAGATGGATTTTTTCATACATTTTTTTTTTTCATAACACCAATAAGGGGAAACACCTGAGTTAAACAGTTTATCACGACACTAAGCTTGCAGCACCACGGATAACGACGCCGCATTCCAGCTGCATTCCACATATATGACATTTTAATGCACAGTGCTATTTATAAAGCTTATCTAAGTCTTTTATTTAAGCCAGTCTTGCTGGTTACTGCGTACTACTAATTTTTTTTTCGTATAAATCTTACTATATTTGCCTTTTTGTGAACCTAACAGAATACAATTACAAAAAAAAATCCACATAATTTACTAGATTTTGAAGTTGGTGTTAAGATAGTTATATAAAAAATAAGATAATAATAATAATAGATATTTTCACATATTTAAGTATTAAGTATAAGAGGCATGTTAGTTCAGATGGTTAGCGCTCGCTGTAAATTTCACAATACGCGTGCAACCCGGATTCGATCCCCACTGGCACCAACGAAATTGTTAATTGCAATTTTAAGTGCTGATTTACCACGTGCTTGGCAGTGAAGGAAAACATCGCGAGGAAACCATCTGAGAAACAAGAAAAAAAATTTTCGAAGATATGTGTGTGTTCGCGTGCATTGAGGCAGCGCGGCTGACATTTACTTGTCCTAATTGTGCCCAGTATTGGGACATGTACATAGGCTGTAACTTTAATTTAAATATTTCCACATAATTTTATAACTAGTACTGGCATAGAAAATTATAATTAGTTAGATTCAACATCTTAATTTAGTGAAAAATTAAAAAAAATATATTTTCAAACTGTGCTAAAATAGCTGGAAAATATTTATTCATATATAATATTTCAAAAATCTATCCTGCGAAGATCTACTTTACTAATTTATTTCAAATTTAGGCACAAAGTAATCTTTAAAGATTTTGCCCACCCTAAAATTTTGTATCCTGACCTGGAAAATTTCATATATTTTAATCGGTTTTCTTATATCACCTTTAAATAATTAATAAAAGTATTATGCTAGCCAGGAAGTCACGTCGCCGCCTCACACTACTTTCGCGATTTGCGTAATATCTGATTAACTTCTAAAGACTTCTTCTTCGTCGGATGCCCTTCCTTCGAAATACTTTCTTGTTTTTTCAACTAATTCGTTGACTGAAATTTAATATGAATTGCGGCAACAACGGCTTTCGGGTTGCTTCTGGTCATTTATCTTACTTAATATTTAGGTTTTGTTTTTTTTTTTATATAATTTTACTAATCGGAATAAAATTGTCAAAACAAAAGTAATTATTCTTTGACTTATTTATGGTTTCTTTTTTATATTTTATATTTTTCTCAATATTTTGTGTTCATTTCTTTTTGTTATTGTTTGTCATTGTTTATTTTTAATCAAGTCAATAAAATAAGGAGGCCATCGACGCATGTTTTATGTACTTTCACCGATATTTCGGAAATTACTGAACTGATTTAAATGATTCCTTTTCACTAAAAAGGCGATACACTTCTAGAATGGGCCTATAGAAATTTTAAGAAAATCCATCCCTAAGTGTGGATGAAACATTTCTTTATTTTAAAGATTTTAATATACCTATTTAAGCGACATTCTACTTGTAACACCTTCAACTTGTGATACTCTTTTAACCACTTAAAGAGTAAAATAATTAAACTTTTAAAGTAAAGTTTATTTATAAGAAAAGCTCTATCGACATATTTTCGGCACTGCACCATTCAAAACGTATTATATTTTAGTATCTCGTTTAAGCTTCTTCATTTAATTTAATTACTCCCTCTATTCTTTTTATATTTCCGTTTTTAAGCTCGTAATATTTAGCTACCTTTTGCAACTTACACTTCGTTTACACTCTAAAACTTGTTATTTTTTCTTTGTTTGTCAAGTATTAAGGCCTACAAATTTTTGGGCAGTAATGCCATTCGATGTAAAAGATATCATCTCTGTAAAAGTTTACTGATGAATATTAGTATCTGCTATTGTGGGGAAAATTTGCCGTAATCTTCACGCTTTCCAAGCGGATTGACGATTGTAGTACCAGTCCTTACTCATCTTTGACGCTAATCGTCACCGGTATGGGTATTTTACTTCTGGCGCAAATGAGATGGTTATATAGCCATCTATTGGAAGCATAGGAATAAGATTTTTCTAGAAGTATTCATAGTAACATCTTACGACATCCCCTTAATTAAATGGGGCCTTTGATTTTCTTACGCGGTCACCACATGGTAACGTGACATCTGATTTGAAAAAACAAATAACCTTCGCTATGTATAAATATTTTTGTCATTCTAGTCAGAATTAAAGTCTACTAGAATTAAATGCCTTTTTCGAGTCATTTTTAATTAATTTATTCCGTAATTATTTGTATCAATAATTAAACGAATAGAAACAGAAACAGAAACTTTTTTATTCAATATATGTCGATTATAAATAATACTCATTGAAAGTCCCTCTTTTGTTTAATTACCACTGATATCAGACTGATATCAGATCCCTTTATCTTGATCTTGTATGACATCAAGCAATTGTTCATCATGAAAAGACTGCTACTACACCAGATATACATAATTAAATAGAACATATTTTTGTAGATTTTTTCATTGCAAATACATTTTTCGTCTGTCCCTCAGGAACCCTTAAATTGTTATGGGATTATTAAAACAGACAGGTCATAATATTTTTATTATTATTGGATTGTTAAATTAGTCAATATTTCTTATAATATTGGATTATTAAATGAGCCAACAGGGAAATATTCTGTGAAACTCAGACGGCTCCGTGGCGCAGTGGCTTAGCAATGACTTGCTGCTCTGGAGGCCGCGGGTTCGAATCCCGCAAGGAACAACTGTTTGTATGGCCTACAAACAATTGCTCCGGGTGTGGATGTTTGTCCTAAACTGCCTCCACGATAAAACAGAAAATCCTAGTGTGGGGGGTAACGTTTTTTTTTTAAATGAAATGATGAACGATTCTTAGTCAGTCTCAATTATTCCAGACGTTAAGTAGACGCAGATACAATATTGTCACAGCAGGGGAATACTTTATTAAACCTGACTAATAGACACTCCAGTCATTGTAGAGCTCCCCCACCCATCTTTTATAATTAAATAGCCTGTTGGTTAAAATATAAAATAAAAGATGATATAATATATACTTATGTACGTGACCAAAGTAATGCATATTGATCTTTCCTAAGGATCTTTCAAGGTTTGATTATAGGACGTTTGTTATGTTTATAACGTAATAGAACCCTTGTTTAAGATGTGTTTGTTTAGTACCTTAGTTCTTTCAGGTGACACTTGGAAGAATGTATATTCACTAGAGTAATCTAAAGCCGTTGGTTTTGGATTATAATGCTGTTCACGAGGAAAGGGCCCACAAAAGATTAAATAACATTAAATCATCCCCATTTCGCTTGTAGCAGGTTCACATCAGTCAATTTCATATTAATGAATCCCTCGCGCTTGGAAAAGGCTCATCATTATCATTATCATCATTACAGCCCTTATCATTAAAAAGCCTCACATGTCCACTGCTGAATATAGGCCTCCCGCAAGGAATGCCACAAAACACGGTCCTAAGCCACCTACATCCATCGACTTCCTGCATGTCTTACCAGGTCGTCATTCCGTCTAGGGGGATGGCCTACACTTCATCCGCCGGTACGAGGCCGCCACTCGAGAACCTTTTTGCCCATCGGTTGTCGGTTCTTCGAGCTATATGGCCGGCCCATTGCCACTTCAGCTTACTAATCCGTTGGGCTGTGTCGGTCACTCTGGTTCTACTGCGGATATCCTCATTTCTAAGTTTATCACGCAGAGAAACTCCGAGCATAGCCCTCTCCATAACTCGCTGAGCGACCTTGAGCTTCCTCATACGGCCAGCAGTGAAGGACCACGTCTCAAGTTCCATAGGTCCTCACTGGCAACACGCACTGGTTGTATAGTCTCGTTTTCAATTTTCGAGTTATAGCTGACGAGAAGATGTGTCGTAATTTCCCGAATGCTGTCCAGTCGAGTTGAATCCGTCGATTGACCTCTTGATCGAAGTTGGACTTACCTAGTCGGACTATTTGTCCCAGGTAAACAGGTCCCAGGCATACATGGATATTAAACATAATCTTTGTTTTTCCATGTTCATCTTAAGACCTATCCGTTGGGAGAGACTATTGAGGTCATAGAGCATAGTGCTTAGGTCCTACAGCGATTCTGCTATAAGGACTAAATTGTCGGCAAATTGAAATTGAGTGGTTTACTCGCCATTGATGTTAATACTATATCCTTTCTAGTCCAGTAGCTTAGTAAATTCTTCCAATGCAGCGGTGAAGAGTTTCGGGGATATAACGTCGCCCTGTCTTACACCTCTCTGCAGTTGGATAGGTTTCGTACTCAGATTCTGTACTCGGATAGCCATCGTAGCTCTATTGTACAAACATTTCAGCACGTCAATATACCGATAGTCAACTTGGCACCGCTAAAGGGACTGCACCGCCCACATTTCGACGGAATCAAAGGCTTTCTCATAGTCCACATACGCCAGACATAGTGGCAGATTGTACTCTTCAGTCTTCTTTACAATTCGCCGAAGGGTGTGTATGTGGTCCATGGTACTAAAGCCTTTTCAGTAACTGGCTTGTTCGGGAGGCTGGAAGTCGTCGAGTCTGCGTGCGAGACGATTCGTAATGACTCTCGAAAACAGCACGCAGACGCGGCTCAGAAGGGAAATCGGTCTGTAGTTCTTCAAGAGAGCGTTATCGCCTTTCTTGGAGAACAACACCACCGCACGTTTGTTCCACGCCTCTGGAGTAGTACCACAATGGAGGACGTAATTAAAGAGCTTCTGAAGGACTTCAAGTACCGGTCTTCCACCCGCTTTCAGAAGCTCCGCTGTAATTCCATCCTCGCCCGGGGACTTGCCCTTTTTCACGGTACTGGAGAGCCATTATAATCTCGTTCAGACTGACGTCTGGGATATCTTCGGAATAGTGTCGGATAAGACTCGCTCTTGGATTGTTACTCACACTTGCGTGTAGCTCCAACGATGAAGTATACAGCTGCCCATAGAACCTCTCAATCTCACTCAAAATCTCAGGTGTCCCGGAAACGAGGCTGCCACACTCGGTCTTCAGCTTTGATAGTTGGCTCCTTCTGGCAGACAGATCTCTGGCAAAGACTTAAGAGCCTTGATTTCGCTCGATCGCTTCTTCAATACAAGCTGTATTGAAGTTACGTAAGTCCCGTCGCATGTATTTGAAGATCTGTCTGTTCAGTTGCCTGTATGCTGTCAAATCTGTTGAAGACTGCAACTTCATTTCCCCTCTAACAGCCATGAAATTAAGAGTGTGATTGGAGAGCTTTTGTGTTCTTCTGCGGCGGGTCTTGCGAAACTTAGTTCCGACCGCATGGACACTTCATTGCAGTCTTCTAGGCACTGAAAATGGTTTTGTAACTCTGGCTGAAAGGTTTCGGGACTTTGGATTAGAGCACGAGGGGGACGGAGCGTTGACTTCATTAGACGAGACCTCTCCAACTTAACGTTTAGGTTCAGTGTGCCTCTCACCATTTGGTGATCGCTACCAATTTTTACCCTCGCGATCACGGAAACTTCACTGAACAGTTGTTTTCTGCTCGTCATAATGAAGTCAATCTCATTTTATGTCGAACCATCGGGGCGCGACAAGGTCCACTTCCTGTGGGGCCGCTTCTGGAAGAAAGAGTTCATCATAAAGAGTCCCTCTTTCTTCATGAAGTCGGGCAGCAGCTGGCTCCTTGAGTTCCATTGCCCTATTCTAAATTTCCCTACTTTCAGTTCACCGTTCTTTCTTGTGCCTAGTTTTGCATTGAAGTTTCCCATTAACCCCGTATAGTGGGTTTGGAGGAATGCATGGCTCTAGAGATATCCTCATACATATCCTCCACGGTTGGTGCGTAAACCCGTATGACCTTCAGCAAATACCGTTTGGTGATTCTGAGTACAAGGTACGCAACCCTCGTCCACACCTCCCAATCTTTACAACGTTGTTAACGAGAGACTTGTGGACGATAAATCCGACACCTCCTTGGGACAAATGGTCGCCATCCCGGTGATAGAACAAATTGCCGGATTCTAGGATTACCGTGTCCTCCCCCTCTTTTCGGACTTCGGATAATCTTATAATATGCCAGCGTAACTTGTCTATATCTTCTTCCAGCTCCACGATCTTCTCGTCAGTCCTCAGGGTGCGTGCGTTATAAGTTGCTAGGTTGAGTCATCGTAGGTGCCAACCGAACCTCCACCGGAGATCTTAGTACCCCCTGCCCCGCCGTTACCATGGTCGCCACCGTAGCCAGGAGTAGCGGTGTCGCCGGGGACTGGGGAGCCATCCTTTGGTAACTTTTTTCTTTGGGGGGAATATTGCCATAGTTGCCACGCTTGGTAAGCGGTTTGGCAACCACAGTTTTTTTTATTGGAATATTGCTGTTATCAGGAAAATGCTGCTGCCCATCTCCTGCCTGTTTCCCTTTGTCGCCTTTTACGACACCCACGGGAAGATATGGGGTAGTGTATGTTCTTAACCGCCAATTCACGGCAAAGGCTCACAATAATTAAATAAAAGTACCCGTATAAGGACTTCGCTCTTCATTCTTTTAAATTCTTAATTTTTTTTTAAATGTGGAGGGGTTTACGCGGCCCCGCACAAGCCAATGTCGTGTGCAGTGAGCACCAACTCAAACAATGAGCTCTCCCCGTAGAGTCACTCTGCAGAACGTGTCATGAGTACAATATCCTCTACCAACCAATACAATGGCAGATTTAGCCAAATAATAACAATCATCATCATAATTGTGTCACGGACGTTAAGTCAGTCTCACCCACCAATAAGTTGCCTTCATTATTTCAAAAGTCGTAAATTTACAGAGACACTTTACTATGTTTTTATGCACTCATAAAATATCATGAAGTCTGCAACCCCGTCATTCAGGGACCTGACTTGGGCAAAACTACTTAGGTATGAGTCAAGCCCAGACGAAGAGAGCGACCATCATGATAGCGACCCGCCAAATAACCATCGTAGAGACGCAATGCTGCAGAACGCAGCTATCTTCAATACGACTACCATTGGGCTTACACCATCCCAGAAAACATCCCATCATGCGGGTGGGGATGTTCCCTCAACAAGAACCACAAGATGCATCAGATCAGGCACAGCATACACGCAAATCCATCACAAGACGCAATACCGCAAGTAGCAGTAAGCATCAATGGTACTTTCATACGGATGGCGCACCCTCACAATAAATCCACATGATCCGTATAGACTTTGGCAAAAAGGTTGTTAAAGTTATTAAATAAAAATTGCACCAAAGTTATTAAATAAACGTAGCACGCTATCAAGGCGTATTTATTACACTATGACATGGAGTTGAGTACGTTTGTTGCAATTAAAAGTGCTACCAAACACACTCTACCTAATCCAAAAGGTAGCCACGTATCATAACGCTATACGCTTGCGGTTTTGGTCACGGTAAGGCAGTCTATGCGACACAATAATAATCTTTTTCAAGTCCTATTCCTATTAATATAATGCTTATACTTATTTGAGACCTTCCACATATTTGCTTTATTTCATAGACCTTACTTTTATAAGTTATTTATATATGGTGCTTCAAGCCTCAACTGTGCTATTATAATGTTTATGTATGCATCTTGGAGACCTTCTATATTATTGCTTTTGTTTCATAGACCTTACTATCATATTATGTCCTTAATATGGGACTATAACATTGTACAACAGTACTTTGGCAGTCAGTCACGATCGACCTCCTCACCTATGTCTGACTGTATGCATCTCCGTGCATCTCCGGCTTATCTAAAATGTATGGGCAAAATTGACCTTCTTGGATTTGGTTCAAACTTTGCATGTAAGTTTACACAGAAAAATATCATTTTTAAATTTGACATATTAATTTTGAGATATTAACAAAATAAGATGCATGCATTGCATGAACACGCTCTATAACTTAATTACAATTATATTACATTTCATTTCGTTACAGCCCTTCAAGAGTCCACTGCTGAATATAGGCCCCCCCAAAAGAATGCCACAAAGCAAGATGAATCTGAGCCACCTGCATCCATCGACTTTCTGCATGTCTTACCAGGTCGTCACTCCATCTAGTGGGGCTCACTCTACACTTCGCCTACCGTTACGAGGCTGCCTCTCGAGTATCTTTTTTCCCCATCGGTTGTCGGTGCTCGAACTATATGGCCGGCCTATTGCTATTTCAACTTACTAAACCATTGAGCTATGTTGGTCACTCTGGTTCTACTGCGGATATTCTCATTTCTAAGTTTATTACGCAGAGAAACCCCGAGCATAGCCCGCTCAATAGCTCGCTGAGCGACCTTGAGCTTCCTTATACGGCCAGCAGTGAAGGACCACGTCTCAGTTTCATAAGTCATCAATGGCAACATGCACTGGTTGTACTCCATATCTGTATCTGTAATTGTCTCGTTTCAAAGTTTTGAGGTATATCTGGCGAGGGGATGTGTCGTAAATTCCCGAACGCTGCCCAGCCAAGTTGAATCCGTAAATTGACTTCTCGGTGGAATTTGGACTTACATAGTCGGGCTATTTGTCCCAAGTAGACATACTCGTCAACAACTTCGAACGTAGTGCTCCCAAAAGCTACCAGCATAGGTGTGATATGGATATTACACATGATTTTTGTTTTGTCCATGTTCATCTTAAGACCTATCCGTTGGGAGGCACTATTGAGGTCATTGAGCTTAGTGCTTAAGTCCTTTAGCGATTCTGCCATAAGGACTATATCATCTGCAAATCGAAGATGAGTGATGTACTTACCATTCATGTTAATACCGTATCCGTTCCAGTCCAGTAGCTTGAAAAAGTCTTTCAATGAAGCGGTGAAGTGTTTCGGGGATATAAAGTCACCCTGTCTTACACTTCTCTGCAGTTGAATAGGTTTTCTACTCTGGTTCTGTACTCGGATAGCCACCGTAGCCCTACTGTATACACTTCAGCACTTCGATATACCGAAAGTCAACTTGGCACCGCTAATGGGACTGCAGCACCGCCCAAAAAGCGACAGAATCAAAGTCTTTCTCATAGTCCACATACGCAAGACATAGTAGCAAATTGTACGCCTCGGTCTTCTCGGTGTTCGGTCTCTATGGTAATAAAGCCTAAGGGTATGTTTGTGGTCTATGGTGCTAAAACCTTTTTGAAAAACGGCTTTTACGGGAGGCAGGAAGTCGTCGAGTCTGCGTGCAAGACGATTCGTAATGACTGTCGAAAACAGCACGTAGACGCGGTTCAGAAGGTAAATCGGTCTGTAGTTCTTCAAGAGAGCGTTGTCGCCTTTTGCTTTCCTTTGCCTTCGCATTGTTCGCAAGAAGCACATCAGCTCCACGCCTCCGGAGTAGTAGCACCATCGAGGACGGAATTAAAGAGCTTCCTAAGGACTTCAAGTACCGGTTTTCCACCCGCTGTCAGAAGCTCTGCTGTAATTCCATCCTCACTCGGGCCATTTTAATTTCACTCAGACTGACGTCCGGGATATCATCGGAATAGTGTCGGATAAAACTTGCTCTTGGATCGTTACTCACTATATTACAATAATAAAGATTTATGTTATTTTACTTTATTATGGTAATATAATTGTCTTGTATTTATATTATTTAATACACTTTGAATATTTGAGAGTAGATTTTTAATATTAATGCACTTTTAAGGCCCATATTAGGTCACTAGTTCACTATAATACTTAATGTTCAAAATTACTGTATTTTAACATTATGCGTATTAATGCATTTTAATTGTTCAAAATATTACTTCTATCATATTTTTAGACAAACAACACAAGGCAATTTTATGACGAATTTTTTCCCGACCAAATTGGCGATATATTGACGATGGACCAGATTAAGCAGTAGTACCCTTAACCGACGAGCATGTGTGCGTGGGTATGCGGATGTAAAGGAGGCGAGAGAGGTGTGTCAGGATCGTGCCAAATGCAATTCGTTCGTGTAAAATGGAAGTCCGTAGTCTCTGCCTGCCCCTTTGGGGACAGGCGTGAATGTTTGCCTATATTTTATGTTATTTTTAGAAGACTTTATATAGAAATTAATTATTAGTAATACTGTGTAGTAGCGGTGTAAGAAAATCCACTACCCCAAATCATCCCGTGGGTGTCGTAAGAGGCGACAGTGGGAAACAAATCAGGAGATGGGCAGCAGCCTTTTACTAATAGCTAATGAAACTAAAAAACTGCGGCTGACAACCTGCTTGTCAAGCGTGGCAGCTATGGCAAATATCTCTACTATGAGGCAATCTATAGGGGAGGCCTATGTTCAGAAGTGGACTTTAATGGGCTGTACCGGTAACGTTATTATTATTTTTTAAAGAAAATTTATGAATATACTTTTGATGATATAGACGTCATACTTTCTTTTAGTCGTAATTCTATATTTTTAAACAAAATATATTTAATGATTCTATATGTACGAATATGGTGAAATTTACTGCATTCGTAACATAATCATAGCTCGTCACGAACGAAGCAAATGTGAATTTCCATTGAGTCATCAAAAAACTTATTTGTATCACATTCGGCTGAAACCAATCATTACAACATGTTTACTTGCGGTGCGGTGTTCGTTTCATTCTGTAAAAATTATTATTGGTGATTGATATCGAACGATGTTAAAAAATTTTAATGGCTATTAAGTGTAATGTAAGGTTATACACATTATATAAATTTATGGTTGTAATATAATTTAATGTAATGGTAGATATAATGTTAAAACAAAATTGTAAGTAAAATGAAGCTTCAGTCCTCAGCAAACCTAAGGTACAACTGAACATTTAAATCTCCAAATGCATTCCGCGAGACGGTTGTCAGAAGATTATGAAATAAGTAGTGCCCTTGTACAAACACTTCATCCTCTCCGTTGTTTGTTTGTACATTTTTTTTTAATTTATTTATTTATTTATTACAAAGTATAGTTATTTAATAACATCCGACAATACAAATAAACTAACAAAAGCTTTTCCATGTACTGCCAATTCGTAACTTCGATCATGTTCAATCGGTTCGCGTTGCGACAACTTATTTAATGACGTATATAAATGGTGTGACAAAATAGCATAAAAGTATTATTTTGGTAACTAAATATAATTTGGTAAACTCATTAAAACTAAAAACATTTCTTAGAAAAGGAAGACAATTCTATTAATACTTTTATTCTTTAGATTGAGAGTTATGCGACAGATATAGTTTTAACTCTTTTTCTCCTACAGTAATATCACACAAGACTTACTATCACTTTATAGATCATGAAAACAAGTTAGGAAAAATATAATAAAATAAATCTATTCAAGCGGTTGGGACAAAGTAAAAGGGCGTAACGGAGGCTCTGCTGATACAAGAACCGAATGCTGAAGCTTTATTTACTTAAAGGCGCCATTACACGGGTCATATAAACTCTAAAGTTGGAAGACGCAGAGCGCCGCCTCGCTGCTTATATCTTCAGCTCCATTCAAGTTTACACAATTGAAACGGGGAACGTTTTATTTGATTTTATAACAAAGCTTCAAAATAAAATGTAGATTTATGAAACTGACTTTCGTTTATTTCTTTAGCCTGCAAAATACTTTTTAGGCATTTGAATATATTATACGTGTCGCTTTAATACACGTATTAATCAATAGACGGACGGATGAATGGAGGACAAGTTTTAAAATATTTATTTATTAATGGCTAGTGATCCGCCCCGACTTCGCACGGGTAATTTTTGGATCTCGACACCAGCGCTATCTACCAAATCCAATTGTGAATCTAAACCTTACCAAGAACACTCTCACAAGCATAAAAATTCCATCAAAAGCGGTCGAGCCATTTTTGAGGTTTAGCGAGACTTACGGACAGCAATTAATTTTTATATATAGAGTTTTCTTCTACTTGAACGATTACTACACGCTGATTAAACTATTTTATTATATTTTATACTAATGGACAAGATGGATGGTGGTGCTACGATCTACTTTCGATATCAATGCAAATAAGTACTCAAGATACTATTAGTTCATTCTGCATAGATTTACCGAGCCATCAACTCTGATAGAAAATTTATGTAATTATATCGAACGTCGTTCACATAATTTGTATATAGAATCAGTTTTTGCTATAAAAAAATTAACTTAAAATAACTGAAAGCAAACGGACTGACTCATACAAATTCTGAGTAAAGGTAGAGACTTCTTTTAATGTAATGGAAACTCTATTTTTCTATTTCATAATACAAGTATTTTTTACTGTCTACGCAGCATTAGGACAACCGAAGGGTGAGAAGCAGGTAAAATGCGACCAGAAACCAACCGACGCAAGTCATGGCCTTACGGCTCAATTTACATTGCGGCGGGATGGAATGGAAGCGAATTTTTGTAACGAAATTGTACATAGTAAAATTAATTTTATATTAATTGCGTAACGTGCAAACTAGATATGATAAAAGAAGTCGCGCGTCTTCCGTGGATTTCTCGAGACTTCTTTTTTGGCTCATATTTACTATGTATAATATAATTCACTTCCATTCCATTCCGTCGCAATATACATTGAGCCCAATTCGCTCACTGTTACAGTAGTGACAAAAAACTTCTTGGTATACAGTGTACTAACAATCCTTCCCGGCTTCGCACGGTTGTTTTCTGGATCTCAACAACAACGCCACCTACCGGATTCAATTATGAATCTAAACCATTCTCTAATCAACTTAATCATGGAGGAGTTCTGTCACATACACACGGACAGAATAATTATTTAATATATAATATGGATGTATTATACATATAAACTTTGTTCAAAAACCGCATCAACATGCCTTGCACACTTTAAAAGATCAAAGCGTACAGACGGCGGGAAGCGACTTTGTTCTATACTATGTGGATATATAGATAACTTGCACATTTCCTATTGTCGTCATTATTCTAGTACAAGTGACTTTATTCAAGCCTAGTCTGCGATATCCTAAAATCGCAAACAAACCATAGGGTTAAGCGGTGGGTTGAAGGTCTACTTCACGAAGTATTTGCAATGTATACCGATCAACAGTAACGTACACTAGCTACATTAGTTAATTTAAAAGTTCTTATTAGGTGAACGGTGTTCTCATCGGGTGGACTGTGTGCGCTCGTTTGTCACTCTCATCCTATAAAAAACCTATTTCTGGGATTGCTTTCACTTGCCATCCGTCATTTACAATTGTATCGACGTACTTACCGCCTTGCAACTTTATACTATAGACCTAGGCTTAGTTAAACCTAGCATGTGTGTTACCTGAAACTCTATCACTAATAATAGGAATGGTAGCGCACTGTTTGATATTATGATATTGTTGCGCGCCACTATTAATGTCTTGTACATGGCAACACTAGTTACACTAGTGCCCTCTAGTGTCGAGTAAATGAAAATATTGTGCGCCACTATTAATGTCTTGTATATGTCAACACTAGTTACACTAGCGCCCTCTAGTGTCGAGTAGCAGAACTAGGAGAGTCGAGATTCTTCCAGAAATTTCGGGACCGATATGTACTCGAACATTCTAGATGTCGCTACAGTGGAAGGTTCTGGAAACTGTCTGAGGCCCTATATAAGGCCGGTATGGACCACGACCAGGGCAGTATTGAATTGGCGATACAAGAGAATACTTCGAAGCGAAATAACGGCGAACTGTGTTTTATTATTAGTGTGATTTTAGATTGTAATTAGTGTTGTGTAATTAAAGTGTCAATTTTGGTAATTCAATCGGCAGTTTTTAATTGTCTCGAACCCCAAGCTCGTAACAATTGGTGTCAGAAGTGGGATCAAATATGCCGATTTTACCTAAAGACGACACCGATGGTATCCGTACCCGAAGTCAACGCCAACAGGAGACGGACCAGAAACGATTTGGTGGTGCAACGTCACAGACGTCGGCAGGCCAGTTGCCGACCACGGAGGCCGGCCCGTCAGCAGCTCCTGCATCTGCAGCACCTGACTTAGGTACTCTGATGATGATGCTGCAGGAACAAGCTTGCCGACAGGAGGAACAGGCCCGCCGACAGGCGGAACAGGCCCGCCGACAGGAGGAACAGGCCCGCCGACAGGAGGAACAGGCTTGTCGGTTGGAAGAGCAGCTGCAGCGCGGACAGGAGGAACAAGCCCGCCAACAGGAGAAACAGGGCCGTCGGTTGGAAGAGCAGCTCAAACGCGATAAGGAAGAGCAGATACTTCTCATGAAAGACCTTCACGCTACCTTCGGGAAAGAAATAAGTGAGGTGAAGGATAAGGTTGCTCAATATGACAACCGCCTGTTGGAAGCTGAATCCCGAATCGACCAAGTGTACAATCGGGTTGACAATGTGATGGCTGACGTGAAGAAAACGCTGAACGACCTCAAAATTGGGGATGGAGTTACAGCTCCCGTGGTAGCTATAACACCTTCGCTACGTGGATCCAAAGTGCCACCGTTCGACGGGACTTCTTCCTGGTCGGCCTATAAAATCCAGTTCGAGGCTGTCAGGAAAGCGAACGGCTGGAATAAAAGTCAGGCCATGACTGCTCTCACCCTAGGCCTGCGCGACCAGGCATTAACTGTTCTGGAAGCTCTCGGTAAGGAAGTGACTTATGAGCAGCTCCTTGAGGCATTGGAGGCGAGATATGGCGACGCTCACCTGGAACACGTCTTTCGTGCGCAGCTCAAAGATCACGTGCAACGCAGTAACGAAAACCTGCAGCAGTGGGCCCTTGAGGTGGAGAAGCTGGTTCGAAAAGCGTACCAGTCTGTACCTGCGCTAATTGTAGGGAACCTGGTGCAGACATTCATCGACGGCATCCGCGACCTTGAAGTCAGAGCTGCTGTGAGGCTCGGGCACCACGAGACGCTTAAGGACGCCTTGACCCATGCACTGGAGGTGGAAGCCGTGCGGCATCTTCGATCCAGCTGCCCTAAGCGAACTGTAGAAAGGGAAGGTGATCGATCTCGAGAGGGTAGTGCGGATAATAGCACCGCCCAGCAGCAGCAGGGAAACTGGCGGGTGCTGGCTGATGTTAAAAGAGCCCCAAGGATTTCGATCTCACAAACTCATGATGGGAACAGCCTAATCATCAAGGGCGAAGTTAACGGAACGCCATGTAAACTGACCATAGACACTGGAGCCTCTCGCACGGTTGTCAGTTCCCAACTTATAAGTCGGTTCCTTGGGGACTCCGCATACAACCGAGAACGCATTAATTTGGTGACAGCCACCGGTCAGCGCATACCCGTCCGTGGAGAGAAGGAGATGGAGTTGAAGCTAGGCAACATGATCTACCTGCATAATGTCATCGTGGCTGATATAATGGACGACTGCATCCTGGGCCTAGACTTTATGAGGAAGAATTGTTGTGAGATCGACGTTAAGCAAGGTGTTTTGAAATGTGGACAAGAGGAACTTTTCGTGGAAGGGGCGTTACCAGGGAATGTGTACAGCCTTAAGAAGATTGTTCTTCCGCCGAGATCGGAAACGATTGTGCCGGTTAGACTTCCACGGAATCCTGGGCAAACTCTTCGTTGTGTACTCGTGGAAAGGGTAGACAATGACCTTCCATGGAAATTGGCTCGAACCTTGGTCAGAACCGCCGACATCTCAGGAGTACGTATGCTGAACCTTTGTGATCAGGAACAGATTATAGAAAAAGGCACATTGGTTGGTACTAGTGAGGAAGTGGATTGGTTGCGTCGGTGCGAATATCTATCGACTAGGACCCCCAGCAAGGCTGGACAAACTAGAGTGACCACACTTTTAGAAGACTGTCGCAGCGTTCTCTCCCCGAATGAAACGGTCAAAGCGAAGAAGTTGTTACTCAAGTACGCCAATGTTTTCTCGTCAAACGAAGCTGACATAGGAAAGACTGGCTTAGTTCAACACAAAATAAACACAGGAAAAGAATTGCCTATTCGTCAGCGGCCAAGAAGATTGCCTGTAGCACGTGAAAAGGAAGTGGAAACCATGATTCAGGGAATGGTGAAGGATGGTGTTATTGAACCTTCATCTAGTCCATGGTGTTCACCTGTGGTGCTGGTAAAGAAGAAGGACAGCAGCATGCGGTTTTGTGTTGACTACCGCCGCCTGAACGACGTTACAAAGAAGGACAGCTATCCCTTGCCAAGAATTGATGACACGCTGGACATGCTTACAGGCGTAAAGTGGTTTAGTACGCTGGATCTGAAAAGTGGCTACTGGCAGGTTGAAATTGACCCTAAGGACAAGGAGAAAACTGCATTTTCTACAGGAAAGGGCCTGTGGCAATTTAAAGTCATGCCGTTTGGATTGTGCAATGCTCCAGCAACGTTTGAAAGGTTGATGGAGCTTGTACTTACCGGGCTAATTGGAGATGCCTGTCTCGTCTATTTGGATGACATCATCATCGTAGGCCGTAGGTTTGAGGAACACCTTCAAAACCTGGAACGCGTGCTCATGAAGATCCAGAGTGCCAACCTCAAGTTGAGTCCAAAGAAGTGCTCACTATTCAAACGGCAAGTTAGTTTTTTGGGGTATGTAGTGTCGGAAGAAGGTATCCGCACGGATCCAGAGAAAATTGCTGCTGTCAAGGAGTGGCCGGTCCCAAAAGACAAGACACAGGTTAGAGCATTTTTGGGTTTGTGCTCTTATTATCTGCGATTTGTGAAGAACTTTGCAGATATAGCCAAACATCTGCACAAGTTAACCGAGGAGAAGCGACAATTCTGCTGGGATGAAAGTTGCGATATTGCATTCCAGGAGCTCAAGAACCGTCTCTGCAAAACACCTATTTTGGGGTACCCTGATGCGGGCAAGGAATTCATAGTTGACACAGACGCAAGTGATATAGGACTTGGCGGTGTGTTGTCTCAACGGAATGGTGATCAAGAGATTGTGATAGCGTACTTCAGCAAGTCGTTGTCAAAGCCGGAAAGGAACTATTGTGTCACAAGACGGGAATTGCTTGCTGTGGTAAAGTCCTTGCAGCATTTTAGCAAATATCTTCTAGGGCGGAAATTCCACTTACGAACTGACCATGCTGCACTCAAATGGCTATTGCAGTTCAAAATTCCGGAAGGACAAGTTGCGAGATGGATTGAACTACTGCAGGAATACGACTTTGTGATCGAACATCGCAGCGGGTAATCTCATGGCAATGCAGATGCATTGTCAAGAAGACCTTGCCCTGAAGATTGCAAGCATTGTACTAGGCAAAAGGGTAAGGAAGTGGTATCTGTGAGAATGCTCAGGACAGACCAGCTCAGCAATGAGTGGAAGGAGAGCCTACAACATGCACAGCAGGAAGATTCGGACATTAAGCCGATTCTGGAATGGATGAAGGCCAGTGCTCCTAAGCCCAAGTGGAGCGACGTCTCAGCAATGAGTTCGACTACGAAAAGCTATTGGGGCCTATGGGACAGCTTGCTGATTCAGGATGGAGTCCTGTGCCGTAAATGGGAAAATGGTCGGGGAGACAGTTGTCATTTGCAAATGGTTGTCCCTAAGGCTAAAGTACCGGATGTCCTACAGCTGTACCATAGTGGTTGTTCAGGAGGCCACCTGGGAGTTAAACGAACTCTACTGAAAATCCGAGAACGGTTTTACTGGGTCCACTGTCGTGACGATGTCGAGGACTGGTGCCGCAAATGTACAAGTTGTGCGGCTGTAAAGGGACCTCAAATTCGTAGTAGAGGCGCATTGAAGTTGTACAATGTTGGTGCACCATGGGGGAGGATAGCCATTGACGTTGCGGGGCCGTTTCCCGAAACTGAAAGTGGTAACAAGTATTTCATGGTTGTGATGGATTACTTCACTAAGTGGCCAGAAGTCTTCGCCATTCCAAATCAAGAAGCTTCAACAGTTGCAGATAAACTAGTTCATGAAGTCTTCTGTCGTTTTGGAGTACCTTTAGAGATTCACAGCGATCAAGGAAGGAATTTTGAGTCTCAAATATTCCAGGAAACTTGCCGAGTTATGGGTACTCAGAAAACACGAACAACTTCTTACCACCCACAATCTGATGGAATGGTAGAAAGATTTAATCAGACATTGGAGAGTTACCTAGCAAAAGTTGTGGAAAAACGGCAACGAGACTGGGACAGGCACATACAACCGTTTTTGTTGTCATATCGAAGCGCTGTTCACGAAAGTACGTCAGTGACGCCAGCTTTCGCAAACTTTGGGAGAGAATTACGGCTGCCTGCAGACCTGATCACCGGAATACCACCTGATGCCCCACGCAGTATAACCGATTATGCAAATGACTTGCGGAACAAAATGAATGACATTTATGAGTACGTCAGACAGACGGGCCAGCAAACGTCTGAGAAGATGAAAACACGGTATGACCGCAAAATGAACAACAAGGGGTTTGATGAAGGTTCACTAGTGTGGTTACACAATCCAGTTCGCAGCAAAGGGAAATCTCCTAAGCTTCAAGCTAAATGGGACGGACCGTACCGGATTGTGACAAGGATCAATGATGGAACCTACCGGATACAGAAAGGTGCCAGAGGTACTCCTAAGATTGTCCATGTGGATCGACTGGCGCGTTATTATGGGGCCAATAATGCTCGGGACGAGCATGTCTCAGGAGGGGGCAGTGTTGCGCGCCACTATTAATGTCTTGTACATGGCAACACTAGTTACACTAGTGCCCTCTAGTGTCGAGTAAATGAAAATATTGTGCGCCACTATTAATGTCTTGTATATGTCAACACTAGTTACACTAGCGCCCTCTAGTGTCGAGTAGGAGAACTAGGAGAGTCGAGATCCTTCCAGAAATTTCGGGACCGATATGTACTCGAACATTCTAGATGTCGCTACATTGGAAGGTTCTGGAAACTGTCTGAGGCCCTATATAAGGCCGGTATGGACCACGACCAGGGCAGTATTGAATTGGCGATAAAAGAGAATACTTCGAAGCGAAATAACGGCGAACTGTGTTTTATTATTAGTGTGATTTTAGATTGTAATTAGTGTTGTGTAATTAAAGTGTCAATTTTGGTAATTCAATCGGCAGTTTTTAATTGTCTCGAACCCCAAGCTCGTAACAATATGATAAGACCCTTTTTACTGATCGAAACTCTCCATAGATCTACTAAGTTTCGATCAGTAAAAAGGGTCTTCGGTTCTCTACACTCACCATAAAAACATGGCAGCATTAAGCTGCTAACTGCTATTCTGTGAGATGATTTTTTAGTTGAATTCAGGATGAATTGCACCTATATTTTAATATGAATTTTGTTATATTATAATGCAATTGAAAGAATTCTCTCAAATAAAATCTAGTATTATATATGTTACGATATTAAACATTTTCTTCGATATCAAAAACCTTTTTTCATGGCTGACACCCAATGAATTTAGACAGCTCAGTTTCTTGAGAGTAGGTACTCTAAAGAGTTTGGTCTGTAAGAACTACTTAATTCGCTACTCATCTTTAATGATTAAAGTTACTTCTTGAACAAACAATAATACTCCTAAATCAAACAAACGAATTTCCAAATAAACAAACCAAAGAAAGCTAAATACACAGTTTGTTAATTGAGACTCATTTAAAGCTTAATTTACCCAAAGTTTGTTGTAAATTAAGAACATTCACAATCTCCCTTATACAGGCGTAATTATATTTTATGAAATATTTTACGATAATATTATGAAAAGATATGTTGTGTATGTGGGTGTCGTGAGAAACGACAGAGGCACACTGGATAAATTTATCAACACTAAATATTCAAAACAATGTTTGTATAGCTAAATAGAAAAATTTATTACCGGAAAATATCTGAATAAGAACACTGTAAACAAAAGTAGACTAATGATGGGATGGAGTTATGATGATGAAGATAATTTAATTTACTTTTGATTTCTTATTTTGAAAAATTGTGATAAATAAAATCGGGTGTAATTAAGCAGAAATTCAAATTCAGATGCCAAAATTAATGACTTACGAAGAAACGTGAAAAATGAAATGGTGTGTATAAAAAAATGTTTATTCGTGTTGTTTGAAAAGCCCCCTTTCTCCTACAGTCTATTTTCTGTGTTCAGTCCTCAATAAGACATCATGAGGAGAAATAGCCCCTGCAATGGTAAAACTTGTGTTCGATGAGTAATCAATTCTTAGTTGGTAGGACACCTGTTTTGCCTAAGATTCCGTCGAGTAGTGGTACTTGGAATCATCTTACCTATTTTTGCCGCCTAGTAGTACGAAGGCGACACTGAAAGTTTTTAGAACTGGCCACTTGTAAACGATATAATAAAAAAATAAGTTGAAAATGGATAAGTCAACAAAGAAAGTTATGATAGACTACGATTAGCCTTTCACGATGAAGCCCTATCTCGTGCCACTGTTTACAACTGGTTTAATGAGTTCAAACGTGGTCGCACTAATCTCACCGATGATCTGCGTGAGGGATGGCCTTCTACGGCGACGACTGAAGGTAACATCAGTGTTGTGCGGCGTATGATGACTTATCAGCAGATTTGGACAAGCTTGGGCATCGGTATGAGTCAAGTGCACAAAATCCTCCATGAGGATTTAGCAGTCAGGAAGCTTTACCCGGTGGGCCATTGCCCCGTGGATACCTTATAATTTGACAGAGGTCCAAAAACTCCGTCGTCTTGATTTGTGTCGTGAAATGGTTCAAGGATTTATCGGAGGTGACTCAAATGCTGTATTATGTATTAAGTATGTCACTTACGGGTGACGAAAGCTGGATTTATTGTTATGATCCTGAAACTAAGAAAAAGTCTGCTGTCTGGGTGTTTCCTTCCGAGGAGTTGCCAACTAAAGTGAAGAGAGGTCGAAGCGTGGGAAAAAAGATGGTGGCCTCGTTCTTCGGAAGAACAGGTCATTACGCAAAAATTGTTTTAGAGGATCGAAAAACAGTTACTGCAGAGTGGTACACTAACTTGTTTGCCACTTGTCTTGGAAAAAGTTCGGGAGAAACGACCTCAAAGTAGGATCCCCCTTCACCACGACAACGCCTCGTCGCACACCGCCAAGCAAACAATCGACTACTTGGCGATGTCAGACGTGGAATTACTGAGTCACTCGCCCTTCGGTTCCATCGGAGGCAGTGATGTATTGCTGTAAATGGACACTATTTTGAAAAGATATAATAAAACTATAAACTTGCTATTTTGTTCAGGTTTTGATTTTCTAAGAACTTTCAGTGTCACTCTCGTACTACGAGCTCTACTATGTTCCGATCTGAGGGATAGATATAACGAGTATAATTAATTATCAGCTGTGAAGCATTCTATTTTAATACTCAGAGGTGATAACACATCTGTAGCCTTAATTGTCTGAAGTTGTACGCAGGTAACCATGGCTTGCTGTAGCTACTTACCATCAGGTGGGCTGTAACTTCGTTTGTCACTTTAGTTTTATAACTTATAATTTATTTATTGCATGTCACAAACTATAAATATATATAAACACTCACGCCTGTCACCCAAAGGGGTAGACAGAGACTATGGACTTCAATTTGGCACGATCCTGACACACCTCTCTCGCTTCCTCCACATCCATATACCTACGCATACACGCTCGTCGGTTAAAGGTACTCTTGATTTACCCCATTTTCAATATATCGCCAATTTGGTCGATAAACTTTCGCCAAGGGCGTCCCTTCCCGACTCTGCCGTTCACCTTTGCAACATAAATTTGCTTTGTCACTCTTTATTCGTTCATTCTTTCTACATGACCAAACCACCGAAGCATTCCTTTCTTAATCCTGGTCACAACATCATCTTGCAAACCACATTCTTCTCTTATCACACAATTTCGCACTCTGTCATTTGGATTTATACCTAACATACTCCTTAATGACCGCATTTCTACAGCATTTATTCTACTCTCGTGCTTCTTCTGCCACACCCAACTTTCACTGCCATACATTAAAGTAGGGACTAGCACAGTTTTGTGAATTGTCATACGTGCCTTTTTGGACACATTCTGACTTCTCACAATAGGGTGTAGAGCCCCATTCACTCTATTTCCTGCGTTCACTCGTCGTTCTATATCCTTATCATATCTAACATCCCTGCTAAATACACATCCCAAATACACAAACTCATCTACTTATTCAACCAAATCCCCTTCTATTCTTATTTCACATAACGTTTTACTTTCTTCTCTTTCAAAAACCATCACATTTGTCTTACTTGAGTTCACTTTCATTCCCTTTTCTTTTAATGCCCTGTTCATTACCATCATTTGCAACTCGGCCGCCGACGACGCAAGTATGACTTGATCATCGGCGTACAAAAGGCATTTAACGGTTAGTTCACCCATTCTTAACCCACATTCTTCTACTTTCAAATTTTCCAAACAACTGTCCATAAAAAGTCCGACACGGCGGAAGGTGGAGGACGGAGTGCAGAGTTGGCACGTGGAATGTTAGAGGAGGCATGAGAGATAAGACGAATGAGTTGATCGAAATAATGAAAGAAAGAGAATTAGATGTCGTGTGTATGTCGGAGACCAAACGGAAGGGCAGTGGTACTGAAGAGCTCCCTGGCGGGGCGTTTGCTCTATGGTCCGGAGTCCCGGAGAGCGAGAACGCCTGCCAGGGAGTGGGGGTGCTGCTGTCTTCTCGGTTGGTCGATGTTATGACTGAATATAAGTTTGTGAACTCAAGACTTCTCTGGGTTCGCTTTAAATTGGGACTGACGAAGTTATTCCTTTTGGCTGTTTATGCGCCGGTGGCTTCGTCGTCCAGGGCTGAGCTGGAGGAGTTTTGGGAGAATGTAAGAGAAGTTCTAGATTTGGCTAGGGGAAACGAAAGGATTGTTGTATGTGGTGATTTGAATGGATGGGTTGGTACCGCTCGACCAGGGTACGAGTCGGTACTTGGAAAGTTTGGCGATAAAAGGGTTAATGATGCTGGCAAGCTTATACTGGCGGTATGCAAGGAAAAGGGTCTTCTTGTAACAAGCACTATGTTTAATCACAAGAAACTCCATATGTATACTAGAGAACGAAAGAATGAGAGAAGTATGATCGATTTGTTCCTGGTGGATGACCGACTGCGAATACAGGTGATGGATACGCGAGTGTTCAGGGGTGCTGACCTGGGGACGGATCACTATCTAGTGATTACTAGATTTAGGGGTCTGTTCGCGGGTTGGCGCTACCGGACGGCAGTAACAGAACCACAGTCGGTCTGTCGCATCCGAAGCTGGAAGCTTCAGGAAGTGGATACTAGGGACAAATATCATGCGAGGGTAGCCGAAAAGCTTGACACCATCGATGGCAGAAAAGAATGGGTAGAAAGAACATGGCAGAACCTTAGGGATGGAATGGTTAGTGCAGCGGAAGAAGTGTGTGGAACAATAAAAAGAGGCAGTAGTAAAAGAAGAGATGCATGGTGGAATGATGAAGTGAAAGAAGCTGTAAAGAAGAAGAAGAAAGCATGGTTAGACTACTTGGCCTCTAGTAATGATAAGGATATGAGAGAGAAGATGAAAGAAAGATATAAGCTGCAGAAAGTTCACACGAAAGCATTGATTGAGGAAGTGCGTGAAAGGTGTAGAATGGAAGCGGATGAAATGTTGTCGCACAACTTTAAGGAGAACTCCAAACTCTTCTGGAAAGAGGTTGGAAGGACCCGAAGTGGTGCGACGGCCTTAAGAATGAACAAAGTGCTTTCGAGAACTAATGACGTCCTCTCAGAAAAATCGGACGTCATGCAGCGATGGAGCGAATTTTATAGAGAAATGTATGCGTGTGATGATCTTAGTGAGGGATCCGAGGATGACGCCGTGACTGGCACGCCAGACCCGGACCTCGATGACACTGAGGTCATCAGTATGAAAGAGATTGAACGTGCGATTCGAAGTTTGAAATGTGGTAAGGCTGCGGGACTAGACAGAGTTACTGCTGAAATGGTCAAGTATGGTGGGCCTCGCGTCTGGGACAGCTTTCATCTGCTGTGCAATGTGTTCTGGCGGACGGGGGATGTCCCGGATGATTGGCGATCCGCAGTCATTGTGCCTTTATATAAAGGTAAAGGTTCACATTTTGACTGCGGGTGCTATCGGGCGATCAGCTTGACCAGTTTAGCAAGTAAAGTTTACTCGAAGGTTTTGACACGTAGGATGCAAGAGAAATCGGAAAGATTTCTATGGGAGGCACAATGCGGATTTAGACCTGGAAGAGGATGCACGGATCAAATGTTTTCTCTCCGTATGATCACGGAAAAGCTTCTGGCTGTTAACCAGAAGATTTTCTGTGCTTTTGTGGATCTTGAGAAAGCATTTGATAAGGTTGTAAGGAAGAAAATGTGGGAACTGTTGCCGGGGTATGGTGTGGATGGCCGATTGCTAAGGGCTGTGCAGTCTCTTTACTGTGACTGTAAAGCCTGTGTGCGGGTAGGGCATGACCTGTCACCCATGTTTAGCGTCCAAACGGGCATAAAGCATGGTTGTGTCATGTCTTCCTGGCTGTTCATACTGTATCTCGACAGCTGTTTACAGAATCTGAAAGATAGCTTTTTGGGTGTGAAATTGGGTGACATAAAAGTAAATTGTCTGCTGTATGCTGATGATGCAGTGCTTATTGCACCATCAGAGGCAGAACTGCAGGCATTAGTCACGTGTATGAAAGAGGAATGTGAAATTAAAGGTCTCCGTTTGAATGCTAATAAAACTAAGGTTCTGGTATTTGAAAGGGACGAAGAGAGAACGAAGTGTGAAATATGGGTAAATCAGGAATGTCTAGAACAGGTAAATGAAATTGTATACTTGGGGAGTGCTTTTAGCCGGGATGGAAGATGTGATTTAGATGTGGACAGGCGTGTCGCTGCCGGGAACAAAGTCAATGGTGCCCTGACTGCGTTAGTCAAAAGGCAAGGCGTAGCGAAGAGTGCACGCCTTGCAATACATGACGCAGTGTTGGTACCGACTTTGCCATATAGGCAGCGAAACCTGGGTATGCCAGAAGAAGCATAAAAGTAAGTTGAATGCAGTGGAGATGCGATCTCTTCGTAAAATGTGCGGCGTTACTATGGCCGACCGAAAGCGAAACGAAGAGATTCGCAATATGGCAGGTTTGAAAGATGACCTTATCACAAAAATTGATAAGGGCGTGCTTCGGTGGTTTGGGCACGTTGAGCGAATGAGTGAAGACCGAATGGTGAAGAAAATATATAGCGCGAAAGTTAATATTAAAAGGTGTCGAGGTAGACCGAGACTAACTTTCGAAGACCATGTGAGCAAATTGCTCGAAGAGGGTAGGGTCAAGAGTACTCGGATACCTAGACGTGCATGTATGAAGAAGATAATGAATCTGAAAGAAGCGAAAGAGATATGTAAGGATCGTGACACTTGGCGATCTGTTCTCTCTGGCTACCCCGTCAGGGATTGTGCGTGAAGATAAGTAAGTAAGTAAGTAACTGTCCATAAATAGGTTGAACAGCTACGGGGAAGCCACACAGCCCTGTCTGATACCTTTATGGATGCCAAACCAGTCCGAGTGGGCCCCGTTGATCCTGAAACAAGCACTAGTCACTTCAATGCCTGTATAAACTCAGCGCTCAACCCAAATGAGTTCAGTGTTTGCCATAACACATCCCTGTCCACTCTGTCATAAGCCTTTTCCAAGTCCACGAATGCACAAAAACTTTTTGGTTTTTGGCCTAAAACTTCTCCGCGACCATGCGCATAGAAAAGACCTGATCCTTACATCCCATTTCCTTTCTAAATCCCACTTGCACATCCAAAATTTTTCCATCAGTTTCTTTCATTCTTTCAATTAGTACCGTAGCATACAGTTTGCCCACAATGCTAAGAAGGCTGATATCACAGTAGTTTTTATAGTCCTGCTGTGATCCTTTTCCCTTATATATTGGGACTATTACGGCTTTGTTCCAGTCTCCCGGTACGCGCTTAAGTTCCAAACATAAATCAAACAAGGTGCACAACAGGTCTGCCACCACTCCTTCTCCAGCCCTTAGCATTTCGAGAGATACTCTATCATATCCGGCTGCCTTACCTGCTTTCATACTTTTCATTGCTTTCATTATTTCATCTATACTTATGTCTCTATCTATTTCCTCTTCTTTCTGAATTTCTATTTCATTTAATTCAGACGTCTAATCACTCATAAACACGCTTTCAAAGTATTCCTTCCATCTCCTTAAACTCAAAACTTCGTCATTCAGAATACAGCCATTCTGGTCTCGTATAGCATTCATTCTAGGCTGTTTTGAATGTCCCCTGGCAGTTCTTACGAGTTTCTAGAAAATTTTAATGTTTGCTTGGAAATTATCCGATATTTTTTTATCATTCTTATACGTTCTTTCTTGCTTTTTCCTTTCAACTACTTCGTTTACTCTCTTATTTAGATGTCTAAAGACTGCCTTTTTCGTTTCAATATCATCATTCATACCGCTAGAATTACTAGCCTTGGTTGCTAGTAAATCTAGCCATGCTTTCTTCTTTGCTTCAACTTCCATCCGTACCTCATTATTATTATCCCACCATAACGTGTTATTTTTCTTTTCATTCGTTCTCTTACTTACACCACATACTTCAGTAGCTGCATCCACCAAACCTTTCTTGACATTATACCACACAGTCTCCAAGTCTAAGTCATTCATACACAATTCAGCCATACCACTTACATTTTCTCTCAATCTACATTTGAACTTCTCTTTCACACCTTCATCTTGTAACCTCTCTGTTCTTATACGCTGTAACGCAGTGGTAGACACAGATGTCCGATGCCTCCAACGTCTGAAAAGTCCATTAATTCGGCATAAGACCAAGTAATGGTCCGTCCCTACGTTAGACCCCCGGTAAACCCTTGTATCTACCATCGCGCTCCTCATTCTTTCATCAAAAATTATGAAATCTATCATGCTTCTATGATCACCTCTTTCCCATGTATACGTGTGAATCTTTTTATGACGAAAGAAAGTGTTCGTCACAAAAAGATTATTTTCCACACATACGGTGACAAGTATAAATTTGTTACAATATATCTACAGAGCATGTGACAACCCTGTACGGGCGTAGCATATTAAGATGGATTGTAATTGTTAATTAATATAAAATCAAATTAAATTACAATTTTTAAGGTACATAATCTATACATTATTAATAATTATTTTTTTAAATATCAAACCAAATAATACACACATTTATTTAAAATGAAATGTCAATAAATATTTCATCTTAACTATTGGTCATTTTAATTCATGTAAATAAGATTTAAAACTTTGATGAAAATATTAATAATGTCATTTAAGTAAATAGAAATAATAAATTTTGTCAAAATAATTTAAATTTATAATTTGTCATTAAAATATTCATTCAAATTATAATAGCTTTTTACAATAAGCATTTTCTTAAGTACTATTTTAAATTTACGACACTGGAGGGCTTTTATATTATTAGGTAAATGGTTGTAAACCCTTATAGCCATGTAGTAGGGACCATTTTTAAATATTGTTATATGTGCGGTAGGAGCAACCAGGTTATAATCTCGGCGACGTGCACCGTATCGATTGGGTCTATCCCCAATTCGTTGAAAATAAGAAGGACTTTTCCTAAAAAAGCGGCATAATTCAATAATATAAATGCACGTCACAGTTAATAAGTTGTATTTAGGGAACAACTTTCGACATGAATCTCTTGGAGCAATTATGCAAGGATGCAATTATTCTAACACAACGTTTTTGGAGCACGGATAACGCGTGCACCTCGGTAGAATTGCCCCAGAATATGATGCCGTATCTGATCCAGGCAGCGGCGTGGTTGTGGTACGCAGTAAGCGCACACTGCTCGTTTGTGTCTTTACGTAGCTCGCGCAAGGCATAGCAAAAGCTGCTCAACTTACTTACTACGCTCTCTATATGATTTTTCCATGAAGAAGCTGAGTCTATTGTACCAGCCATCAGCAAAAATGTGCGAAATTCCTCAATATTTATACCTGTGTAAGATATAGCGAGTGGGACTTTTAATCTCTGATATGGGCGAAACTGCATTATTTTTGTCTTTTCAAAATTTAACAATAAACCTAAAACGTCCAATTCATCCACAATTTTGCTAAGGCAGAAAGCTATATATAAAAAATGTTGATTTCCGACTACTCGACGCACTTAATCTTTGTTGTTAACAGATAAGAAATATTAAATTTTACTAAGCTTCCAAATGAGACAAAGTTACATGTAATATCTTTTAAATGGTATCTATCTCTTCTTAATGGATGTTTAATTATTGCCTTATGACTGTAATCTGTTCTCACAGCTACTTTAAACGACTTGCTCTTTTTCTTTTGTGTAATTGAAATATATTGCCGTAATATTCACCGGACCGGAACTCCTCCTGCGTACGCTGCTTAGATTTTATTACACAGAAAACTTTTTTCATGACACCCAATTATTATTCATTTTCACCTTTTCTGGAAAATTATTAAAAACTTCGTGTCTTTTCGAATATAAATCATCTAAATTGTAAGCATTTTTAATTATAATTTTCTTTTTAAATGTTTATATGGATATAAAGTTACAATATATATGATAAACGCTAGCTTTATTTACCATTTATTTAAAACGAGCCGCATGATATTGTTTGAGCAGCCTTATTTTTGTTAGTAATAACATTATATCTCTCATTATATTCAAAATTAGGTTAATGTGTTCATTAAACTGAGATGTGTTTTACTTAAAATGAGGTGACTAATAAAGCAAAATATCACCAAGAAATATCTCGCTAAGCAGCGTAATATGTGGATAACATTTTTAATTTTAAGCATAGAATAACTAAAGCAGTATATAGTCTTTGTATATATAATTCTTCTGTCCGTGTGTATGTGACTGAATTCTCCTAAACGGCTGGACCGATTTTGATGAAATGTTGTGTGTGCGATGATGTTTATTAAGCTGGCGCTGTTGTCGAGAGCTAGAAATCACCTGTGCGAAGTTGGGGCGGATCGCCAGTAAAATATCAGTTTGCGGTTTGCCTCTTGGGCCATCCAAACTTTTACTTAATGGTCGCTCGCTCAGTATTTTAGTTGCTCATTTAGTATTAATGTATCTCTCATCTCACTACAAGCTTTTTTATCAATATACATTAGCAGCCCGTACATATTATCGCCAGTGGAAGGAAAAGGGGAGATCTCCCGCCGGGCAAGGTGTTAAGCCTGGGGTGCGGCCAACACTCCGAGTGGTAGTTCGGAGCTATTCTATATAATATACTGCTTGAGACGAGGTAGCTCAGATGGTTAGCGCTCGCTGTAATCTTCACAGTACTTGAGCAACCCGGGTTTGATCCCCGCTGGCACCAATGAAATTGTTAATTGCAATTTTAAGTGCTGATTTACCACGTGCTCGGCGGTGAAGGAAACATCGTGAGGAAACCTGCATGTCTGAGAAATAAGAAAAAAAATATTTCGAAGTCATGTGAAGTTCGCCAACAGGCATTGGAGCAGCGCGGCGGACATTTCCTTGCCCTAAAACCCTCTCAGAAATGAGAGGAGGCCTGTGCCCAGCAGTGGGACGTAATTAGACTGCAACTTTACTTTACTTTTATACTGCTTTGATTTCGGAACTTTGATAGCGCAATTTAGGCTTCGATGTATTTTCGCTTGTGGCGCGACGACAGCGCCGCTTCATCGCCTCCGTGCTCAAACTGGAGGTCGATAGTGCAGTCTAGACGTCGACGAAGGACGTAGCTTGAAGGAACAGGAAACATTATTATTCCAGTACAGCGATGAACATTTGTAAAGCTAGATGGCTTGCAGAATGTGAAGACTCCAGACAATATCTGCTCGGGAGGGAATGAATGGGGGTAATTGAGATCGATGACGAAGGCTTTCATTTGTAGTTTCCGAAGGTTGTTGATTGCATGTTCATATCACGTCGGTTGGTCACCACTTTGATGAATGATCGAGTAGAATGATTTTATTCGTTCCTAATTATTCTAAATACTACAATTCTACCCTCTTCTACTCATTCTAATCGATCTTTCTGATTTTTACTTATTAGACAAATTGGTGACCAGTCGTCATTAACCAAAATATCATTGCCAAAATAATAAAACGAATGGCGTTTTATTCAGTACTATATATTTTTTTTTAATATAGAACTCGTTTCCTCGATATTGATACTTAATATTTTTATTTTTCATTTTAACATTTTTATATATTTTAACACAACAATGTTGGTAAACTCGTATAAGTATGTTATTTAATAACAACTTAATTTACCAGTACACAAGTCGTAGTCGTTTTATTAGGTTAATGTGTTTGTTTAAAAAATGGTTTCTATATCAATCGTTTTATTGTCGTCTTGGTGATAACAAAAATACTGCAGGAGTTTCGGAAGAAACATTTGGAGTTTGCAAAGTTACTCCTAAGTTTACGTACAAACTTATTTTCATTCGGCTTGATTACTCCATTTGACTCGTTTACTTATTTGCCTATTTCCTAGCGAAAACGATAGTGTATCAGAACCAGAATATATTATAGAATTGTGATTTTTTATTTCTTTAAAAGTAAATTTAAAAAGTCGATGTGATTTTATTACAGTTTATACTTTTCCTTTTTTAACCTTTTTAACGTAATTGAGTTTAATACACCTCATTGCTTTAAAAGAGTGAGTTTAAATGAATGAGTAAGTATTTATTGTACACTCTTATTAGATGATCCTTTTTCACAAGGTTTACCCCATTTTATTAGAAAAATATTGTTTTTAGGATTTGGATTGGATTGAAAACAAGTTCCCGAACACAGATTACTCATAGGGAGGATTTAAGCTATAGTTGCTACGATTAGCAGACGAGTTGGCAACCGCAGTTTTTTTTATTTGGTTGTTATTCAGAAAACCCATACCCATAAATCCCTATGTGCACACTGCTTAGTTTCGATATAAAGGTTTATATTAAGATATTGAGTTGCAAAAGAGACATACACAAATGATTGAAATGTCACACATAATATTATTTATTAATTTATTTAAAACTGCTTATATCAACTTAGTTACAAAAAATTCAATCAAAGGTTTTTAAATCAAAATCAAAATAAGTAGGTACTTCATAGTGGAACCCGAATAAATAATAGCAGTTAATATTAGTTCAATTGATTTTATTTAAAAAAAAATAGTTTTAAAAAGCATAGAGAAATAATGTCATGTGAAAAAATTTTGTGATTTTTTTAATAAAATATGTAATTGATTAAATAATAAATTCGTTGTTTCAATTTACTATTCCTTAATATGTAGAGAAGATATTATTAGGCTATATTGCCCTTAAAATGTATTCTAACAGGGATATTTTAAAGTAAAGTTATAAATGTATTGTTAGAAAACATAATATAGTTTTTATTTATGTTAAAGCCAAATGTTTGCTGTGTTTTGTACTGCAATAAGCAGGAAAATCTCCTCAGAGCGGAGCCAAAAGCAAAACATGTAAGTTATGAAGCTTGTGCCAATGCCAAAACAGATTGCAACGCCGTTGCAGGTGCAATCCTTTGGTGACAATTTAAACATCGTGTAGCGTTTAAAACGATATTACACGGTTAATTTTTACGTATAATTTTTAATAAATTATTCCAAATTAAAGCAGAAAGAACAGTTTAAATTGTTTGTTCTTCGTTCAGCTGTAATAGAGACTTCTCAGAGAAATTGTAACTACGATGACTTTTAAATTGTGTTCATTGCTGGACCTATTGTATTATTTGTATTATATAACCTATTGTACATTTTTTCTCAGAAATGTACAATGATTATTTAAAAAAAATAAAACATGTGGGTTGTTAACACGCGGTAGACATGATACCTACAGAAAACTTAACTTCGATACAAGGAGACGAACGCAGAGTATCACGAGTAAGATTATTGTACGTTTTATTTATTATAATATTGTCATTATATTACATTAAATATTACACAGACTCCAAGTTCTCAATTTCCCCACCGTAAATTATTAAATAATTTTTAATCAACAAATTTTGTCCTTAACCCTTACTTCTGATAGATAACATGTATAATCTCCATACATAATAGGAAACACTGTATACTTTATAGTCTACTTTATTCTCTCGCAGGCTTGTATATGTACACGTTTGTCTCTTTTAATCAACTTTAAAAAGGAAGAGGTTCTCAATTCGAGTGGTTTTTTTTGTATGTATGTTACGCGATATCTTCGCAGATTGTGAACTAATTTTTAATTTTATTTAATATTAACTTTTTTATTAAATAGGCTATACTTCAATGATGGTCCCATACAAATTTGGAGAAAAAGTTCCACTCATAAGAGTAGCAAATTAGTATCTTCTTTTTTAACAATGTGAAGTCGGTTTTTACTTTATGTTAAAAGCTATAATTATTAGTGTCCTCTTTTTGTTTGGAGTTTCAAATAACAACGATTCTAAAGAAGATTTCACTTCATAAAAAGGAACACAATGCATGGATTCAGATTGCTTTTATTTTACTGTTTCTTCTATACATCTTTTTCCTCTATTATCTCTAGATTCAAAAAGTTCGGAAAGAAGACTGCTACATCAGCAGTATGTATATACCAAGGTACCATTTCTAGCCACTTTCAGACCCCCCATCACTCGAAGCATTGCCATACTTGTTATTTTGCACGGCTAATGAGTACTTATAATAAGAATACCTAGAATTCCAAATACCATGAATAAACCTAATTTATTTTTCTTACGGTATTAAGGTCTGGAAAGTGCAATTTTTATCACACAACGACTCATTAAAAACCTCGACCACTTCTAGGTTGCTTAAAAACTTGTATCTGTATTAGAAAACCGCAAATTATCGATGTTCAGTGTCAAAAAAAATGTCGACAAAGTTAGTTTCAAGTACAGTACTTATTCAGCTAAACTAGGATCGAAAACTTTGTAGACATTTAATTCATAAATTTATAATAAAAATAAATATCAGGGTAGAGTAAACACAAGAAAACATAACACAGTAGTATAGTTGTAGCAAACAAACAGTGGTAGTATAGTTGTAACACGAATGGTTCGGCTCGACCGGGGTGGGAATACCAGCGTAAAATAGCAGCTTAACACTACTGTGTTTCGTGAGGTGAGTGTAGAGAACTGGCTTACGATCAGGTGGACTGTGTGCTCGTTTGTCTCCCTATCCCATAATATAGTATTCAGATAATTAAAAGGATAAACATTTTTTCAAAAATAAATTATATCCTGCCGAAAAAAATAAATGTCAAAAGGAGGCCAAGTTCAAAATAAACGGCGTTCAGTAATGTCGATTTCGCCGATAAAAGAGTTTGAGTTTTGTAAAATCTAAACGTTGTTTACATGCATAGACAATACACAAAATCACGCCACATTTACTTATTAATATATACTTTAAAACATTATTTAAAACTTATTGCAGCAGTATCAATCTGCCGGCGCACAAGTTTCTGCATAAAATCCCGAGTCTCGATTAAAATAGAGTAACAATTATTTCTTTTCTTTCTTCGTAATTTAATCGTTGACAATTGAATCACAAATCTATGATCAATGCCGAAGTTTGTTACTTGGTTTTAGCATATTTTTACATGAAAAAATAAATTTACTTTGTTTTGTCATAGTTGAACATGATATGGCATTTTATACGTGGTAGAGCCAAGCTGCAGCTATATTTATAGTATAGTTGTAGCATGAGTGGGTCGGCTTGACCGGGGAAGGACCACGCTCTCACAGAATACCATTGTAAAACAGCAGCTTAATGCTGCTGTGTTTCGTATGGTGAGTGTAGAGAACTGGAGATCCTTTTTACTGGAAACGGGGCATTCCACGGTAGTCTTCAGGGATGACAACGTATCCGCATTTCGATTCTTAATCGAAGATAAATGTAAATGTCTATGGGCCACAGCATCCACTTACCATCAGATGGAGTGTGTGTTCGTTTGTCACCCTATTTCTATAAAAAAGGTAAGCCTTTTGTTTAGCGTGTTGTATAAATAAACACTAAACTTTCTGTTCTTCTTTAAAAAATTATATGATTTGGTCTACAATGACTATATTAACGAAATCCAATGTTTCTGATCGTTTCGATATTGATGGCTAGTATAAAAATTTCACTGTTATCTTTGCTGTATGACAAGCATATAAAATAAATTTTTCAGTTTCATTTTACGTCCGCATGTTTCGTGCACTTTAATCCTTTCATGCTGTTTACTCTACTGCGAAAATAAAAAGGTAAACTGCATTCAAATAAATCACGTCTCGAGATATATGGTCAGGAAATAAAAGTAAAAAAACGGTTCCAGGAAAGCTGGACGTGGATTTCTCCCTCTCTATGGAAGATTTGCCAGAATTGACAATCGACATGTTTGGTAGACAGATTGGGAATCGCACTAACAAACTTCTAACGTTGACGTTGCTCTCCATCGCCCACATTGCGTTAAAAATACGGCATAAATATACTGCCATCTACTGGAGTTCAGAAGATCACAATGTTGATGTTATTTGGTGATTTGTTCTCTTATGCCGCCAATACACGGTTAATATTTATTTAATAATTTAAAACCTTAAGAGTAAATAACTTAAATCCTCGTACATATTATGAATGTTCACTGCTAACCTAGAAAAAGAAAACTAATGGCAGAAGATACAAACTAAACAATTTTGAATATATCCCATGAAACATATTTTAAATTATCATATGAAGTATATTTATTTATTTCATTTTACCGATTAAACCAGACTTTTTTTATGAATCGAGCTTACACGTTTTTAAAAGGCCGGCAACACACCATTAATACCTCTGGTGATGCAGTTTTTTTAGGCGGCGATCGACACTTAACATTTAGGGACCCGCATGTTCGTTTATCCTCTCATATATTTAAAAAAAAATATATTAAAATTATACTGTTATTCTAAACTACAAATAAAACCAAATTCGTGCAACGTTGTTTCCAATTACAATCATTTCATGTTTATTAAAAATATCTGTAAACGTAAAAACCTATAGATATACTATCTACACATTACGATGTTTATCAGTATGTTTGGTTAGCAAAATACTTATGTAATATTCGTATAAAAAGACTTTGTATTATTGAACACAGTTCATATTCCAAGTAGAACATTGAAATAAATTGAAATAATTACCTTAATTTTATGGATTTTTCATTAGGATAAGACCACTGAGATCTCACACATCAAATTGTTGGCTATAGGTTGGTACTCGTCAATTATAATAATAATAGACGAATGTACTCGTACCAATTGTACGAGTACATTCGTCTATTTTTGTTCCTTATCTGTAAGTATTTTAAAGTAAAATAAAGTAATGTAACAAACTAAATACGTCCAACTTCTTTGCTCAGAATTTCGCTAATTTCTGAAATAGTTCTAAGGTCATACCGTCTGCTCTGCACAATGCGTTTTAGGCCATGTCATGTATAATTATGAATTCTAAAGCAAGTTTTTTTATGATCATTTCCTTCACGTCCAAGTACAGTATAAATCAGCAACTAAAATTGCGATTGTTTTTAATAAAATTGAATTCCATTAGCACTACGCTTTTACCGGCCGGCATTTTGCACCTTCGGACAGTAGATAGGCACGAGGAGACTGAGTGAGGCTCGGCCGCCTTTTTGCGGGCTGCGCGTTTGCGCTTTTAGCCCTTGACGGGGGTGAAGCCTTCGTCATCGGGCGTGGACGAGACAACCTGATCGGTTTGTCAAAAAAGTCAGCGAGTTCGTCAATTGTTATCGACACCATTTTGCTTATTATGCTTGACAAAACGAGCACAGATGTGTACCAAGTTCCACCGCTGAAAGGGGGGGGGGGGCTTGACACACATCTGTGCTTGCTGAGGTGCAACAATGCAAAATTAAATACAATGGCAGCCTCTGAGCTAGCTAAGGTGTTTTAAACTACTTACTGGTAGCCCAGGAAAACGAGTCCGAACACAAAACGCACCTCTTGACCTGTTACTGCTCTTACTATTTACATAAGAAATACAAGATTGCGCTTGAGTGCTCAAGCTTGTTTCATGTGACTTTTTACGTGGTAGAGCCATATTGCCGCTATATTACTGGTATATATCTTGTGCACGACGCAACAATATTAAACAAACGAAAGAAAATGCTTATTGTAACCGGCGCTAGTTGAACAACCTAGGAGCGGTGGGCGGAGCCATGACGACGGTGTAATTATCAGGCCACGCCTCTGGTTCGACAACTAGCAAGGGTTATACGGCGGGACTAGCGCAACCTTATGTTGAATTTAAATTATAATTTGTGTAAATAATTGTATTACTTGTATCGAACGATAAAAAATAATGATTGTATTATAACTAAGTTTAAGGTTGAGTTGTAACTGTGCAATAACTCTCCCAAATAAAGGCACCGTATGAACAGGGAGAGTTAGCATAGTCTTCTAATGAAAACTGTAATTGTTAAATATAATAAATGTTTACTTTATTATATAATAAATATATTAGGCCGTTAGGCACATAAAATAATAGTAGTAGTGTAACCAAAGAGCATGTTATCGTGACGCGGCCGCGGAGCAAATGAAGCCACGCGCACCGCGCCACGACGTTTTATATTTATAGTGCTGAGGCGGGGGGAAGGATTCTCCGCCTAAAGCAGCTGAAAATTATAATGTAAACCTGTAAATAAGTAAAAATATTGATATGTACACCCTAGTCTAACAAGTAGTTATAAGAATATTATATAGTGAATTATGTTTATTAGTTTGTAAGGTTATTAAATAAATAAAGATAGGCGCGGGGGTGAGGCAAGGGTCCGCTGGCCAGCAGCGGCCAAATCATATAAAAGACGGGCCGGCCGCTAGGGTCAGCAGTCGCTCTCCAGCCACCGAAAAGGCACCAGCAAGAAAAGAAAAAGTACAAGTTCCTCCTCACCGCCGCTTGCCTCCAGTTAAAAGCAAGACCAGCGCGTTTTATTCCATTTTTCGCACGGCATTACGGCGATCCGTAATATTAATGGTCCTTCGAGAAGCCGGATTACTAGAAGAAAAAGACAATATCGGTCTTGGTATTGCCGGAAGAAAGAAGCAAACCGCAAGAACGAAAAAATATTATTGTGAAGAAAAATGGTGATTACGCGTAGTAACAACGGAGAATCATCGAAGCGTCGCAAGGATGAACAAACAACCCAGGGGGCCACAGAAGAGGCCTCCGGGGGCGACTCAGCCGCTAGTGGTTCAACAAACACCACTAGCGAAACCACAACGGTCAGCGATACGACCGCTACCTCGGCAACCGATAGAACAACCGCAACGGAAGAAACCCAGCAAGAGGGTGATCAAAGATCGCAGTGCACATTGAAGCCCGGCAAGACTAGGTCACGCCGCTCCGTAGCCTCACGCAAGAGACTCCTCGCGGAGTTAGAGGCGAAAGAGCGGTTAGCCGAACTCAAGCTCGAGCAGGCTCAGTTGCAAGCAAGAACAGAATTGCAAGAAATACACGTGCAGCGACTACAAGCAGAAGCCGGATCAACCGATGAAGATGAAGAAATAGAAGACGATTTGGCATCAGTGCGCATTAGTACATGGTTGCAAGAAAAACCTACATCGCAACCCGCGCCTCAGCCCGCGTCACAACCCGCGCCACAACCCGCGCCGCAGCCTGCGCCGCAACCCACGTCGTACTTCACGCCGCAACCAGCACTGCAGATCGCACCACCCGTACTTCAACAGTGTGCGCCGCAATACGCTCCGCAACATACCACGCCGCAGAAAGAAGACTATGGACAGGTGCAGCAGCAAATCGACGTCGCTACCTTAGCCGCTGCTCTATCACAAGCAGTACGAAGCACAAGGGAGCCGCCGAAATATATACAAGAGCTGCCCTCATTCAATGGTAGCAGCAAGGAGTGGCTCAGCTTCAAGACAATGTACGAAGAATCTTCAAAGTACTTCACGGCGAACGAAAACATAGCGAGAATACGCCGAAGCTTAAAAGGGACAGCAAAAGAAGCCGCAGGTTGCCTACTTATAAGCCAACCAGATCCCAGAATTATAATAGAAGCTTTGGAAAGGAGATTCGGACGACCAGAAGCGTTAATTCACTTGGAAATAGAGAAGCTGAAGCTGCTGAACAAAGTTACGGACAATCCCAGGGAGCTATGCATATTCGCAAATCGCATAGCGAACGTAGTGGGCACCGTGGAAGCACTCAAGAAAGCACACTATCTGCATAGTCCAGAAATGACGCGAGTTATCACAGACAAACTCACGCCCATATTGAAAAGCAAATGGTACGACTATGCAGCCAGAAAGAAAGAAGATATCCCAGAGCTTAAGAAGATATCAATGTTCTTAAACGAAGAAGCGGATAAATGCAGCGCGTATGCCTTGCCGGAGTTCATCGCAGAGGACAGCGAAACGAGAGAGCGAAGACCAAGAAAAATAGAACGTGCCTTCGCCACAAGCAAGAAACCATATGAAGAACGCTGCCCTCAATGCAAACAAGAACACAAACTGCCCGATTGCAAGTCATACGCCGCTCTGTCCACAAATGACAGATGGGAAGTAGCAAAGAAGTACAATATCTGCTACCGCTGTCTGCGAGGCAAACATCGTCGATTACTGTGCAAAGCTCCACCGTGCGGAAAAGGCGGATGCATGATGAAACACCATAAATTGTTGCATCACGACAGAACAGCAGTAATGGAAAAAGAACCCGCTATGGAAACCGCAACATCGGCAAAGGAGGTCAACACAGCGACTCGACCGTACAAGCACCGCCGCGCTTACCTAAAGATTGCGCCCGTAACAATAAGGGGGCCGCTAAGCTGCGTCGAAACATACGCATTATTGGATGAAGGAAGCACGGTCACCTTAGTCGATGCCTCAATCGCCGACGTCATCGGCGCCGACGGCCCAGCCCACACAATGTGGATACAAGGGGTCGGCTCGGAGGTGAAACACGAGAAGAGCAAGATCGTCAGCTTTAAAATAAGAGGAACGTACGCGCAAGAAGAACACAACATAGAAGCAGCGCGTACTGTAGAGCGGTTGGACTTCGCGCCAGAATCCGTGAATGAAGTTCACTTGGGGAATTGCCCACATCTGTTGGATATCAAAGAGGATATCACCTACGAACGCGCCTCACCGAAAGTACTAATCGGGCAAGATAACTGGCACCTCATAGTGTCTAGAAAACTGCGCGTCGGCCGTCGAGACCAACCAGTCGCCTCATACACCAACCTGGGCTGGGTTCTGCATGGCTGTCATAGCTCATTGACGTCGACGGTCACCTTCTGCGGCAGACTACATCAGAGGGAAGATGCACCACCGATAGAAGAAGAAATAAAAAATTATTTCAAATTGGAGTCGCTGTGCATCGAGCCGAGAAGACCGAAAGAAGATCCCGAGCAGCGAGCCATGCAAATATTGGACGAAACCAGCCAGAGGTCAGCGGACGGCAGATTCGAGACAGGGTTGTTGTGGAAACAAAAGGACTTCCAAATACCAAATAATTATAAGGAAGCGGAAAGGCGCCTGCACACCTTAGAGAAGAGGCTCGACCGAGACAGCAATCTCAAGCTACAGTACGAAGAACGCATCGAGAACCTCTTCAACTCGGGTTACGCAGAGCGCGCGCCAATGCCACCGCCGCAAGGAAGGACATGGTATCTGCCACACTTCCCAGTCATCAACCCTGCGAAACCGAACAAGCCGCCGAGATTGGTACACGACGCCGCAGCGAAGACAGCCGGAATATGTCTCAACGATATGCTTCACTCGGGGCCCGACTTATTACAATCACTGCCCGGAGTGATCATGAGGTTCCGACAGTATCCGTATGCAGTGAGCGCCGATGTAAAAGAAATGTTCATGCAGATTAAAGTGCGCAAAGAAGATAGAGACGTTTTACGTTTCTTGTGGAGAGGCAAGCGGCGGGAGGACCAACCGGAGGAATATAGGATGACGTCAATCATCTTTGGAGCGACATCATCACCATGCACAGCATTATACATCAAAAATAAAAATGCTGAAGAACATGCAGAAGCGTACCCAGAAGCTGCGGTCGCCATAAAAAGAAACCATTATATGAACGACTACTTGCAGAGCTTCCACTCTGTCACGGAAGCTCAGCAAACAGTAAAAGCAGTCGATCACGTCCACAAACAAGCGGGATTCGTACTCAGCGGGTGGACATCGAACGAAGAAAAAACAATAGAAGAAATAACGACAGAGCATAGACAACACGACGCGACCGTGTGCCTGGGCGGAAAAGAAACTGAGAAGACGCTAGGGCTGCTCTGGCATGTACAAAGCGATCATATTGGATTCAATACTAACAATATGAAGATGCCTGCCGACGTAAAAGAAAAACAACGCTTGCCAACTAAACGAGAAGCGTTGAGCGTCATAATGGCATTATTTGATCCGCTGGGGTTAATATCACCGGTGACCACCCCAGCGAAGAGAATATTTCAAGACACATGGCGTTACAAGGCGGACTGGGACGACCCTCTGCCAACAGAATTAAAAGAAAAATGGGAAGGCTGGATTACTTCACTTAACGCCATAGAACAACTAAGAATACCGCGATGCTACGATTACAACCCGGTGTCGACGCGCCAACTACACACATTCGTCGACGCAAGCGAGGAGGCCTACGCAGCAGCAGTGTATTGGAGAACGGAGCGAGCAGACGGCAGCGTTAACATATCATTGGCCGCCGCCAAGAGCCGCGTAACACCACTGAAACCAGTTTCCATACCACGGCTCGAGTTACAAGCGGCACTGCTGGGAGCTCGTCTTGCGCAGACCGTGATCGATGAACACGATGGCGACATAGCAGGCAAGACATACTGGTGCGACTCCCGTACTGCACTGGTGTGGATAAGATCGGAGCCTCGCGCGTACAAAGCTTTCGTCGCTCATCGCCTGGCGGAGATAGAAGATACGACCAAAAAGAACGAATGGCGTTGGCTACCGTCTAAAGAAAACGTGGCAGACGACGCAACCCGAGCCACACCAGAAGGGTTCGACGAGTCGCACCGATGGTTCCGAGGGCCCCCGTTTCTGCAGCGTCCACCGGCAGAATGGCCGCAGGAAGAGAAAACGACACAATATGACACCGGGGAAGAGCGAGAAATATGTAACATCGCTGTTAAAAGGGAAGACTCGACAACAACACATCTTCCACAGATAGGAAGATTTTCTAAATGGATTCGCCTCATAAGGGCGACAGCGAGAGTCCTCCTATTCATCGACATGTGCAGACCAAACAAGCACGTAGTGAAGGCTGGGCGTAAACGCAACAAAGCAAGACAAGGTAGCGACCCTGGCTGGCAGAGAACAAACAAACGCAACACCCCCGCCAAGGAGAAAAAGGCGACTCCTACTGCCTCATCGCTTGTAGGAATACCGGCCGCTTATCATATGAGAGCCGAACAACTGTGGGTGCAAGCCAGTCAGCGGGAAAGCTTCACGAAGGAGCTCAAGAGAATCACCAGCGGAAGTGTTCCGGGAGGCGACGACAAACTAGGCCACCTGAGCACATACATTGATGAAGAGGGGACCCTACGCCTCAGAGGTCGAATAAAAGCAGCATCAGAAGTGGAGGACGACATGTACGACCCTCCCATATTAGACGGGAAGCACGCATACACTCGCCTGTACATAGCACACGTACACGAGAGGCTGCATCACGGAGGCGTAGAAACAGTTGTGAATGAATTAAGACAGAGATTGTACGTAAGAAAAATACGTCCAGTAGTGAAAACTGTCGTCAAAGGATGCCTGCCGTGCCGTCTAAGAAAAGCCAAGCCTGCATCACCGTCTACAGGAAACCTGCCGTCCGCACGCCTCGCTCATCACGCACGTCCGTTCACATACACCGGACTAGACTACTTCGGGCCAATAGAAGTCACAGTGGGACGACATCGCGAAAAGCGCTATGGCGCGTTATTTACCTGCATGACGTCGCGAGCAATACACATAGAAGTAGCCCACTCGTTGAGCGCAGACTCAGCCGTGTCGGCACTTAGGCGTTTTATGAGCAGAAGAGGATGCCCAAAAGAAATATGGAGTGACAACGCTACGTGCTTCAAGGCAGCAGACAAGGAGATGGCCGAAGCAGCACTTGCAGCCCTCGAGCACGAAACCACGTGTCAACAGATTGTGTGGAAGTACATACCGCCATCAGCACCGTTCATGGGCGGCGTATGGGAGCGAATGGTTCGCTCCGTAAAAGAAGCCCTACGCGTCACCCTCAACGAGCGCTATCCCAGCGACGAAACATTGGGGACCCTGCTCGCCGAGGTCGAAAATACTGTAAACTCCAGACCTCTCACACACGTCTCAGTCGACCCAGGAGACCCTGAAGCCATCACGCCGAATCACATCCTCATCGGTCCCAACTCGCACGTACCTGCGCCGGGACACTTCAGCAAGAATGACGTGACGGCCCGCCAGCAATGGAAACGAGCTCAAGCCCTAGCCGACGTGTTTTGGAGAAGATGGGTTAAAGAATACCTGCCCCTACTCCAACACCGGCGGGAGCCCAGCAGCATAGGAGTATCGCCGAAGATTGGAGACCTAGTCATCATTTGTGACTCCAATCTACCACGCAACACCTGGCCCAGAGGGAAAATAAGTAAGGTATATCCTGGCGTCGACGGAGAGGTACGAGTAGTGGACGTAACCACCGGCAGTGGGCACATACTAAGAAGACCAACGAAGAAGATCGTCGTGCTACCAGAGGGATCGCAGCGTGGCGACGGCGGGAGAATGTGCACGACGCAACAATATTAAACAAACGAAAGAAAATGCTTATTGTAACCGGCGCTAGTTGAACAACCTAGGAGCGGTGGGCGGAGCCATGACGACGGTGTAATTATCAGGCCACGCCTCTGGTTCGACAACTAGCAAGGGTTATACGGCGGGACTAGCGCAACCTTATGTTGAATTTAAATTATAATTTGTGTAAATAATTGTATTACTTGTATCGAACGATAAAAAATAATGATTGTATTATAACTAAGTTTAAGGTTGAGTTGTAACTGTGCAATAACTCTCCCAAATAAAGGCACCGTATGAACAGGGAGAGTTAGCATAGTCTTCTAATGAAAACTGTAATTGTTAAATATAATAAATGTTTACTTTATTATATAATAAATATATTAGGCCGTTAGGCACATAAAATAATAGTAGTAGTGTAACCAAAGAGCATGTTATCGTGACGCGGCCGCGGAGCAAATGAAGCCACGCGCACCGCGCCACGACGTTTTATATTTATAGTGCTGAGGCGGGGGGAAGGATTCTCCGCCTAAAGCAGCTGAAAATTATAATGTAAACCTGTAAATAAGTAAAAATATTGATATGTACACCCTAGTCTAACAAGTAGTTATAAGAATATTATATAGTGAATTATGTTTATTAGTTTGTAAGGTTATTAAATAAATAAAGATAGGCGCGGGGGTGAGGCAAGGGTCCGCTGGCCAGCAGCGGCCAAATCATATAAAAGACGGGCCGGCCGCTAGGGTCAGCAGTCGCTCTCCAGCCACCGAAAAGGCACCAGCAAGAAAAGAAAAAGTACAAGTTCCTCCTCACCGCCGCTTGCCTCCAGTTAAAAGCAAGACCAGCGCGTTTTATTCCATTTTTCGCACGGCATTACGGCGATCCGTAATATATCTATATAGCACGAATGGGTCGGCTCGACCGAGGAAGGACCACCCTCTCACAGAATATCAGTAAGGCTGGTAAATACAAAACATAGCAGCTTAACGGTGCTGTTTTTCATGTGATAAGTGTAGAGAACTTGAGACCCTTTTTACTGGAAACGAAGCATTCCATCTAAGTCCTCACGGGTGCAACGCATCTGCATTTTATGTTAAGATTTATTATTAACTAGCTGTTCCCCGCGACTTCGTCCGCGCGTAATTTATTATTTCAGGGGTTTTAATTTTTTGCGCGGAACCCTAATTCTTTTTCTAAAATATAAGTATATATAAGCTATCTGCCAGTAAAAGTCCGGTCAAAATCGGTCTAGCCGTTTCGGAGATTAGCCGGAACAAACAGACAGATAGACAGATAGATAGACAGACAGACAAAAATTTTAAAAGTCGTGTTTTTGTTATAAGTACCGTATATACTTTCATATGCAAATAGTAAGAAGCTGTTATTTCGACATTACAAACAGACACTTCAATTTTATTTATTTGTCTATACAAAGTTATTATTTGTTTATTTGTCTAGCTGTTCTCCGCTATTTTCTTGCGTGGAACCCTAATTTTTTTCATTAGACATTAGACACAGTCATTACAATTTTATTTATTTGTATAGATGTCATAAACTGTATATACTGATTTAATAACAAAATTCATGTATAATTTATTTTAAGTTAGGATCTGACCTGGTGTTATTTTGTCAATAATGAAGTTAGTTGATGAGATGTTAATGGCTCGAGTTATCTATGATATATTTGCAGGCTGATAAAGAAAGAGATCTCTTTAAATAAATAATACAAATACATACATCCCTTCATCATTTTATGACTGCACAAGAAATTATTTTACTTGGTTTTAAATTCGTATTAATAAAAATCCTTTGGTATGCAACACGAGAATCAATGTGTCACACTAAAAATTATTTTTTTTCTTTTTGTGCTATGAGAACAGCCATAAATATAATCGATGTCACAAACAGCCACCGAAAGGAATGAACGAGGAAAATATTTTTCTTGGAACAAATACCGGAGCAATATCGAAGACGCTTATAAGATATATACGTCATCTAAGATTTGTGGCGGAGGAATTGTTTCGGTTTATTTCTTCTATTCTCGTTTCATTTAGAATTCTGATGATATGATGTTTTTGATATATTAATTTAAGTTACCTTTATAGTAATCATTTGACTGATTAAATATTCCAAAGAAAAATTAGGGACTGAACAAATTGAAGTAGATTTAGTCAATTATCTTTGAAATTTGTGAGCAAAAAGAGAAAAAAGATCTCTAAATAGAAACGTGACTCTAATTCGTAATTTACGTGTAAGATAATTCAATACGGTGAAAAGAAGATTGTGAGGTGAAGTATGGTTTAACCCCAATGTATGTTCAATATTATCTTTTGGTTAGACCTTATTTGATAAATATGTTTAGAAAAACATTTTAGATTAAACTTCATCAGAGAAGATAAACTACGAGATTTCTTTTTCTTTCCTGAACAGTCAATTTTATATGAATAATAAGACCATTCACATATTCTACGGATATTTTTTTATAATCCAGTCCACCTGATGGTAAGTGGCTGTTGTAGCCCATAAAAATCTATATTTATCCTCGATTACGAATCAAAACTCAGATATGCATTGTCACCCGTGAGGACTTAGATGGAATGCTTCGTTTCCAGTTAAAAGGGCCTCCGGTTCTCTACACTCACCATATGAAAAACAGCAGCCTTAATCTGCTATTTTACACTTGTATTTTGTGAGGGCATGGTGCATCCCCTTTCGAGCCGACCGATTTGTACTACAACTATACCACTAATATATCTGCAGCATGGCTCTACCACGTTAAAAATATGTGGGAACCTATTAAATATACTTGTCTCAATTATTCCTTTCCTCTTCTTATTTGTACCACAGCAACCATTTATCATCAGGTGATAGATATTCATAGTGATAGGTAGAGCCACGCTGCAGCTATATTATGATGATAACACGCTCTCACAGAATACCAGCTTAAAATAGCAGCTCATTGCTGCTATGTATCGTATGGTGAGTGTAGAGAACCGGAGATCTTTTTTACTGGATACGAGGCACTCCATTTAAGTCCTCAGGGGTGATAACGCATTTGCATTTTATTTTTTGATTGAGGATAAATGTAGATGTCTACGGGCCACAGCATCGACTTACCATCAGATGTACTGTGTGCTCGTTTGTTACTTTTATTAAAAAAAAGTGAATTGTGTGCTAATTTTTCACAGTTACTTCTATAAAAACAAATAAAAAATAATTAACCAATTCCAGATGCTGTTTCCTAACTGGACCGATGATTGATCTCGGCTTCAGCAGCCAACAAACGATGATATATGTATTAAAGAGTACCTGTGATGGGGGAAGAAGCACTATCAGCACGAAGATTATCACCTACGCTGACTCGTCTGCCTAGCGTGATGATTAAAAAAAAACTTTTGAAATTACGCATGGCAGTTGGCGCTATCTTATAAAGACCAGCAGTAGATTATATTTTGGTAAAACCAGTAAGCACTTATATCCAGATATACGTTTACATGCTTTTAGCACATTTTCACCAGATTTAAACGTGATAAAATATCGAAATATTTGGAAAACCAACAATGTAATATTATTTTATGACAATTATGTTTAGTTTAAAATTTTAACAAAAGGGCTGATTCTTTTCTTGGTCAAATGCTACGTAGTAGCCATTCAACGACTAATTTTTATAGTAAATATTGTATATATTGCATTTATAGTATTTAACATAAACTTAAATAGAGATACAGATCCATGGTCTGATTGTTTGCAAACAAAAGTACTTTAAACTTTTATTTTATCATCCAATTGATTGTAATATGTCCCAATTTCTCTTACATCCTGTTCCACAATTCGAAAACAGACCTTTTTGTGTGAAAACACAGCAATATTAGCAAATTACCCAGAAAGGCAGCACTTAAGCGAGGTTCGTGCCCTGTTGTAAACAACTTGATGAATACTTTGTTGTGTTTTACGAATGCTTACATCAGCTGCCGGAATTCAAACAAATCAAAATTATTTTGTTCTTCTATGCTGACGAGGCAGCACTGGTAAATGTAATGTTGTATTTTTAGCTGAATATAGTTTTTCCTTATAAATATATTTGTATCGCATAAAATAAGTTAAAAGTATAAAGTTTTTACGTGGTAGAGCCATGCTAAAGCTATATTACTTGTATAGTTGTAGCACGAATGTGTCGGCTCGACCGGGGAAGGACCACGCTCTCACAATATACCAGCGTAAAATAGCAGCTTAACGCTGCAGTGTTTCGTTTGGTGAGTGTATAGAACTGAAGACACTATTTTCTGGAATCCATCTTAGTCATCATGGGTGACAACGCATCTGCATTTTGCGTTGACACAGCACCCAGCAACCACTCACCATCAGGTGGACTGTGTGCTCGTTTGTCACCTTTATACTATAAAAATTAAGTGCAGCAAAGTGTGCAGTTTCGTCACTGTACATGCGTTTAGTCACACGGCTAAGCCCATATTATCCCGTGTATGTCATAAAAGGCGACAGAGGAAAATTAAGCAAACAGTTGAATGGGTAGCAGCATCTTTCCGGTAATTCATAATAATAACAAAAAATCATGCGTTCTTTTGCAAAAATCAATTATGTTAAAGATCTTAAAAATGAATTTGCTCAGATTCGCCTAATAAAATAAAATGATGTGTCTTACCTAGTTTGAAGAGCACCTCCCGCCCTCCCTCAATTGCGTGCACTACGTAGGTCACTCAATAAGTTTTGAGATTTACAAAAAGTATTCTAGATACTATTAATATTTATTTTACGCCTTTTCAAAATATTCTCTATGAAAAATCAAAATATCAACTTTGAAAACACTTTTGCCAGTCTTGATCTGGCAGGTCTGGTTAGTAAATTAATTTTTAAGATCTTTAATAAAAAACTGTCAACCCGCTTGCCAAGAGTGACAACTATGGCCAAAATCCCCTATGAGGCAATCTATGGGGAGTTCTATGTTCGGCAGACAATTTAGATAGTCTGTAATGAATGAATGAACGTACGTTTAGTTCCATCTCGGCCTACTGACGGTCAAACACACGTTTTAGCTTTTGTAAAAAATTGATGGCACAGTTGCGTAGCGGCTAAGCGCTTGGTTGCAGCGCTGCAAGACCGCGGATTAGATTCCCACATGAAACAAATGTTTGTATAGTTTTTGAGGACTCTGGATGTGTGATTTTTTTCAATTTATGTATGTTAAAAGATGCCAAAATATTTCCTCTCTTGTCTCTGACACAGAGGAAAATTTTACTGTAGAGGGTAACGTTTAAAAAATCATGATATAATACACTATAATTTTAAATAATATTAATTAAGCTTACTCTCTCCTCTTTCAATCAAATGTAATAGTGGTGAGTAAGAAAATTCCCCAATTCAATTCGCACTTGTTTTCGTATTCGTAGAACAACAGAAGCCAAACTACTATTAGGACGTACCGAGAAAAAATTGCCACTCTGGAACAATATTATCATCTTCCAAATCATAACGAAATGAATAAAATTCGTCTTCAAAAAGATCCATTATTTCACTGAAGGATAATTTTGACAACACGTCAGATAGTATCAGCTGTTTTTTCATCGCTATTTCTTTAATTAGACGTCCGAAGTGTTTATCTTAATGGACTGTTTAAAGAAATTATTAAGTTAAAAATGCGTTTATAAGTACTAAATATTTTTAAGTAAACATGATTAAAATCATTTTACATAGTTTATTAGTTTACATGTAAAGCTTTACTTATTTATTATTAACTTTAATATTAAGTTTGGAATAAGCGAATATCATTGATGTGGACCGTGATGATGTAACAACATTACCGATCAACGATCCGACGTGAAGATGATGCCAGACCTTCTTTCCTCAGATAAATACAAGTAACGCGGAGCAGTAGTTGCCAGTACGAAATCAGCAAACCTAAAATAGCAGTGTTGAAGATAAACAGAATACAGGTTAATCAATAATGCCAATAAAGCCTATAAAAGACCGCTGTTGAATATAGGCTTTCCCTATAGATTGTCGAATAGGCAGGTTATTTGTAGTAGTCGCCACGTTTACAGAGAGTACGAGTTACCAGGATGCCCATCTCTTGTTTCAATTTCCCTCTGTCGGCACCCACGGGCCGAAAATATTTAAAACAGATAAATATTGTTGCTTAATAGTTTGTTAAACATAAAGTTTGGTTTGTTCCACGACTCAAGCTTCCTAATTCTATAGATCATTTCGCGACGTAGAAACGTAATCAATGCAACTACGATTTTATTTGTATTTGGGTGTGTTGTATATCTCTAACAACTACTCGAAATTTTAAGAAAACAGGTAAGATTTTATTATATTACACTTATTTCGTTCATATAATACAGGCTATTTCTTTTGCATGCTTGATTCCTTGATAATGCTAAGCTGTGAATTCCTAATGCTGATAAAATAATACTATTCGTGCTTTGTAAGTAGCGCTTAACAATAAATTTTGCTAAAACTCTTGCTGAGATACAAGGGAAGCCTCATTTTTAAGGCTATGTGAATTATGGCAACTATGCATAGAAAAGCGTAATTTAGACCACTATATACGATATTATTATAATATCTTATATTTACGCTAATACTACAGGTAGAATAAAACTAATTTTAAGGATTTTTTCGCGTTTAATTTCAATTCTAAGGTTTCACTGTCCACGTTTGCTTCGTAGTTAATCATGAGTACCTACAGCTAAGGGCTAAAATACTTTGCCAGCATCTGTCTTTTTAATCAATTTTAATGTGGATGTCTACAAGATAAGATTGAACAGACTTTTTAGAAAATTAACTAGCTAAAATTAAAATTAAAAGTGATGAAATCTTTAAAAATCGTTTGAGTCAATGCCATTTCGGCCGATTTAAAAAAAGTGGGGGTGCGTGTTACGCAAAATTTCGTAAATGGTGAACAGATATTAATAATTTTTTTAAATCTTTTATGTTCCGGGAAAGGAAACTTTTAAATTTAAAAAAAAACTACCCTTGAGAGTGGGAAAATAGGGGATGAAATTTTATTGTAGCTACTAGCTGTTCCCCACGACTTCGCCCGCGTGGATTTTTTTGCGCGGAAACCTAAAATAAAAGTAACCTAAGTTACTCCTCATAACATCAGCTATCTGCCAGTGAAAGTCCTATGCAAATCGGTTCACAGGTTTTTGCGTGATACTTGTTCACACCAAAATAGCTCGCAGATGACTGATTTTTTTCAGACTTGCTTAACATTTATCGTTATATTTTGGTCAATTTACACAATATTTTTATGAGTTATAGCTTATGTGTTATTTCTGATGTATGAGCTATATTATTGTAAAGTTTCATTAAAATCCATTCAGTAGTTTTTGCGTGAAAGTGTAACAAACATCGATACATTCTCACAAACTTTCACATTAATAATATTAGTAGGATTTAGAGGACATTCTTATTGTTACTCGTACATTCAGCTTGTGATATTCCTTAGACCATCCAAAAGAGTCGCAAATTTTAACTTATAATAAAAGGTCTTTATATTTATTATTTGCCGTGTAGTAGCGGTTAAGAATATCCACTACCCCATATCTTCTCGTGGGTGTCGTAAAAGACGACAAAGGGAAACAGGCAGGAGATGTGCAGCAGCATCTTCCTGATAACAACAAACTTACAATAAAAAAACTGCGGTTGCCAACCCACTCGCCAAGCGTGGCAAATACCCCCAATACAATATACAATATACAATTTGCCACTATGTCTGACGTATGTGGACTATGAGAAAGCCTTTGATTACGTCGAAATTTGGGCGGTGCTGCAGTCCCTTCAGCGGTGCCAAGTTGACTGTCGGTATATCGAAGTGCTGAAGAGTTTGTACAGTAGAGCTACGATGGCTACCCGAGTACAGAACCAGAGTGCGAAACCTATCCAATTGCAGAGAGGTGTAAGACAGGGTGATGTTATATCCCTGAAACTCTTCACCGCTGCATTGGAAGACGTTTTCAAGCTTCTGGACTGGAAAGGATACGGTATTAACATCAATGGCGAGTACATCACTCAGCTTCGATTTGCCAACGATATAGTCCTTATGGCAGAATCGCTGGAGGACCTAAGCACCATGCTCAATGACCTAAATAGTGTCTCCCAACGGATAGGTCTTAAGATGAACATGGACAAAACAAAGATCATGTTTAATGTCCATGTCACACCTATGCCGATAGTTGTTGGGAGCGCTAAGCTCGTAGTTGTTAACGAGTATGTTTACCTGGGACAAATAGTCTGACTAGGTAAGTCCAACTTCTACCGAGAGGTCAATTGACGGATTCAACTCGGCTGGGCAGCGTTCGGGAAACTACGACACATTTTCTCGTCAGACATACCTCAAAACCTTAAAACGAAATTGTACAACCAGTGCGTGTTGCCAGTGATGACTTACGGATCTGAGACGTGGTCCTTCACTGCTGGCCGTATGAGGAAGCTCAAGGTCACTCAGCGAGCTATGGAGATGCCTGTGCTCGGGGTTTCTCTGCGTGATAAACTTAGAAATGAGTATATCCGCAGTAGAACCAGAGTAACGTATTAGTAAGCTGAAGTGGCAGTGGGCCGGCCATATAGCTCGAAGAACCGACAACCGATGGGGAAGAAAGGTTCTTGAGTGGCAGCCTCGTACCGGTAGGTGAAGTGAAGGGCGACCCCCCACGAGATGGAGTGACGACCTGGTAAGACATGCAGGAAGTCGATGGATGCAGGTGTCTCAGTACCGTGCTTTGTGGCATTTCTTGGGCGAGGCCTATTTTCAGCAGTGGACTTATGAAAGGCTGTAATGATGAATAAAAGGTATAAAACAAAAAAAGAATCTTGGGGCTTTCATTATTTTTTTCAATAAGTCTTAGTACCGACATCAGAAGCTGTTATGTCGAAATTATTTGATTCTTATTAGTTCTTTGAGGTTGCGTTTAATTAAAAGCTATTTTTTTAATATTAATGTTTATATTTTGTATTTTATAACATATTTCATATGTGTTAGTTTGGTAGTGATAGACAATTGTTTTGGTGTGCGCAGATTTCACCCCGCAAAAAATGACAGACTGTATCCCCCTCCGGTCCGTCGGTGGCCCGTGTTGCTCTATGTTCATAACCATTAATTGCAAATGGCAAATGGTAGATATATAAACGTCTCCTTATTTGTTGGTTAGGTGGATTTACCTGTTTACAATTGCCAGCAGTATAAACTTATGATTATTTAAGGCGTTGTAATTATTAAATCCTTTATACATTTAATGTGCAAAAAATGGGCCCATGTTTAGCAGTGAACTGATATTCTGACTTTAGCCTTTCTCGTTTTCTACGAGAATCACAAGACAAAATTGAATAAGAGACTCAACGTCAGCATAATCTATACTAATATAATAAAGCGGAAGAGTTTTTTGTTTTTCTGTTTGTTTAAACGCGCTAATCTCTGGAACTACCAGTCCGATTTGAAAAATTCTTTTTGTATATTATAGCCAGATTCATTTGGAATAGTATAGGCTATCTAGCATTAAGATATACCACTCAGCTAGCCTTAAATATGGATATTTGTTAAGCAAGTCAGAAGAAAAAGCACTCCCGAAATGATTCATCCGCGTACGCTGATGTTATCGTTAGGGATACGTAAATACAATGTTCTAGAAAAATATAGATCTTTACTCCGTCTAAAAAGAAGTCCGCGATACCATATGTCTATTTCTTATACATGAACCATAAATAGGTATTTTGTGACAAAAAAATATTGAAAATTTAAAATTGGTTTATGAGCGTTATTATTAGGCATGGCCTATTTATCCTTACGAACGAAAATTACTTCATCATCAAGACAATTTTATGAAGATAAACTTTGTTCTTTATACCATGTTATTTGGACACATAGTTTAAGAGATAATGTAAAATTAAAATAATTCGCGCGGGCGCGCGAGCGACGCATAAACCCTAGCCGCCCGGTGAGAACGTGAGGGGGGGGGGGGGAGGACGCTCAACCGGAAGGGGGAGGGAAAGTGGATAAAACTTACCTTCACTCTACATCATACATAATATGCCGACAGATAAAAGTACTCCATTAATTATGCCAATTTTTCCATCCATTGCTATCAAATAAAATATTTAATTGCAATTATAAAATCCTTGAACTAGGTCATGTCGCGCACCACCGACACGTGATGACGCGGGTGAAACCGCGGGGCACAGCTAGTATATTATAAACATCACATAAAAAACTTCCCGTTTAATAATTATAACTTATAACAAAAAGTAAAAATCAACTTCTAAAAAAATAAGTTATTTATTTGCTACCCTTAGGGGTGAAATTTGTTCCCTTAAAGTATAAACTATTTATTAAAAAAAAAGAATCATCAAATTTGATTCATAATCTGCGAAGATATCGCATAACATACATACAAAAAAAACAATCGAATTGAGAACCTCCTCATTTTTGAAGTCAGTCAAAAATATGAAGCATGTGCTTCTAATTTTATTAACAAAGCTGTTGTTGAGCCTTGTTACTAACTGTTCAATCAGCAAACATAATAGACCATTGAATACCGGCAATGAAATTCTAATAATCTCTTGTGATTTACATCGGACAGTACCATTCATTGTTTGCTAACCGATCGAAAACAATGATTTTAGTACCCAAAGAGAATGTGCGCTAACGTGAAATGTTGTTTACGGATTTGCGAGCAAATAGAGCTCTCAATTTTCACACTTTATTTGGTAATAAAATTGGAACATTTGCTGTCTGATTTGTATAAATTTGCATCAAATTTACAGCCTTTAAGTGTCCACTGCAGAACATGAGCCTCCCACAGAGAATTATTTATTAAGAAAGAGGAGGCAAACGAGCATGCAGCTCATCTGATAGGTTTTTTATAGGAGAGTGGGCAAACGAGCATACGGCCCGCCTGATGGTAAGTGACTACCGCCGCCCATGAACAACTGCAACATCAGGGAAATAGCAGGTGCGATGCCGGCGTTTTGGGAAGAAGTATCATCTTTTCTTGAAGGTCCCTAACTCGCGTCGATCTGGAAAAACCGCTGGCGACCGTATATTCTACAGTTTGGTTGTGCGAGGCAGAAAATTCCGCATAAATCGCACAGTAGTAGACAGCCAGCTATCGCGATGATGAGGATGGAATTTTGAGTTCTGTCGCAGTGTACGATACTACGATTGCCAAATAGAGGAGCAATGGCAATCACAGTTTTGTTTTTATAATTTTGAATTGTTATCAGGAAGGTGCGCTGCCCATCTATTTTCAGTTTTCCTCTGTCGCCTATTATAGTCTCTTATGGTACAATATGGGTTTATACGTAACGCCACTACACGGAATTTACATGTTAACTTTTAAATGTGTTTGTAATCTAACAGAACTATTAAGGATAATCATTTCGGATTTTAAAGAATATTCACTCAATAGTATTAACAATAGTTGCGTTCAAAATACAATGCGTTTTGCATCTTCCATATTCTTTACAAAATCTTTTAAATGATTTTGTATGTATCCATTACGATTAAATAAAAGTAAAAATGTGTATACTTTCAATATTACAAGAAACCTGAAAACGGGATATGTATAGAATATGAGAAATAATTTTACTTCTTTCTACAAAGACACGAATAAAAAAAGGGTATCAGAAGGCATGATTAAAAAGAAAATCTAATCTTCTTTTCTCGTTTTTTTACAGACAACAAAATTCCACTGCTAAACATAGGCCTTTACCGTAGATTGCCTCATAGAGCAATATTTTTGCCATTGCTGTCATGATTGATTTGGATTGGGTTGACAAACGCAGTTTTTTATTATTTTTGCTTAAGATTTACTTACGACACCTTAATTAAATTTTTGGTATGGTTGTCTAGCCTGTGGTAGTGCTATTGAGTTTCCTTGTTCAGTAAATTTGACAAAGTGACTTCAAAATTAATTTATCCTTCACAAATTTTTTTTAATTTATCATTATATTATAAAGTTAATCAACCCCATCACCATTGATCCATTCAAGTATAGAATAATAGAAGGTAAGCGATGTCTTTAATACCGTATTTTTCCAGTCAACTAGTTTTAAGTGGGGTTCAATACAGCGTAGATTAATTACTATTTTTATAGTAATCATTCATGTTTTGTCATGTCTAAAACATGAATAATTTTAAGATAGAAAAATAAATAACAATATTACTAAGTTACATAGATGACGAGGAAAGGTGTTTTGCCTTTTTAAAATTTATGTTTTTTTATAACGAATTTATAACTCACGTTTTTAAATAATTTCTACCGCAATATCTTTTAAAAAGTTGAAATGGGCGCCATTAAAATTTATGTTATCGGCAAAATGCATTAGTGGAATTAGCAATCTCATATCCGTGAAGCTATGTTCCTGATGGTAGACTAACATATGAACATTAATTACATACATTCTGGCAACTCAAATTTTAAGTAACAGCCGTTTATTTATACCTACTAAAGCGAAATTTTTCACCCTAAAACTAGTTATATTGTAAAACGTCAGTTAAAAATTTATGAAAAAATTAAATGATGGTCTGATATTGCCGCGTTTATACAATCTTTTCTTGAAACAAGATTAAGATGCTTGGGGTAACCTACAGATGAAAATGTTAAAGTTTAATGTCAAAACTTCTTAAAAAAAGAAATAAAAAAGTATCAAGGCTTTGATTACATAATATTACCATGATTACGTGAAATATTTTTAATGGATTTCAATTGACTAGATAAAATATTTTCTTTCATTTACATGAATACTACAAAACTACAATTGAGTAAATTTAAACGCAACACAATTTTACGGACTTTATTGCATTTAAAAATTATTGTTTATTTTTTATTTTAAATAAAACGAACATACGTGATGTTCTACAGTAACGTGGGAGCCCCAGCAACAAGCGTTATTATATTGTATACGTAGGGTGTTGTGTGCCCGCTGGGTATATATGAGCCATAAGGCGCACGTGGGATTGGCAATAGGCCTTAAATAAAATAAGTCTTACCTCGGCTGTACAGCGTGAGAACAGGCGGGCCAGCATATTGCAGCGGAGAGCCAGCGCACTCCTTTCTTTTTCAATGTCTTTGTCATCCTTTAAGTCTTCGGTAACCACATGACCGAGGTACTTAAATTCAGTTACTCGTTTAAGAGCAAAGCCCTTAAAGTTACAGATAGTGAAAAATTAAGTTTCTTCGTGCTCACATTCAACACCATGAGCTCACTCTTCGCAACATTATATTTAAAACTGTGGGCTTCCGCATAAACCTCACATATGAGTACACTGACTGACGGGCTCAGCAGCACGTACAGAGTTCATCAATAGATCAGCCGTCACACGTACTCCTGACTCAATGAATCAGTTCATTTATATATAGTGTTAGACATGAGCGTAAAAAAATACGAACAAATTATGATAGAATTGAGGCTAGAAACTCCCACTCGTATTGCAGTATAAAGTTTACTATAGCCAGTTAAACATCCGCTCTCACAATTTTATTATTTTTAACGGTTAATCCCCTTTGCGTCACACCGCATTCTAACCTATACTCGTCGGACAGCGCATTAGACCATCTAACCTGATTAATATGATGACCGTACCAATAGTAAAAAATGCTAATGTACGTGACGGTAACGGGTAAAGACTAGCCTTTCATCATTTATCCCACAGAATTTCATACCTAACAAGATCGAAAGCCTTTAGCCAGGAGAGCCGCGTACACTGGCGTTTTCCTCTCAACCCAACCTCTGCCTTTTGAAGGAAGTCTTATTAGATACTTTTCTTAGTGGTCAGTGAAAAATGACTTTCAATAAGAATTACACATGTGATCTATATTGAATAAAAAATTATTCTATTCTATTCTATTCTTATGACTTCAGACAGAGAGTGCCATCAACAGGCACTACGCCTACAACTTGAATGAAAAAGAATTTATCAAGAAAACCCATGCAATGTCAAAAAGTTCTCAGTTTTAACCAGAAAAAGATTGATTATGTTGTATGCTGCTATTTTTATCTTAATAAATTTGACGATAAATTTATAAATTTTTAACTGGTGTAATAGTTTATAAATTGTCATTTAGTAATGGTTTTGATTTTTTGCGTATACATAATGTACATATTATAAATATTAAAGTATGTTCTCGTATGATATAAATATAATGCATACATACTACCTATAACAGTTGTAACCGTTAAGATATCTTTAGTCATTGGCCGTGATTTGCGTGGTTAGCTACAAACAAGCCTGTTGGGCTTTTTCTTATGTTTAATTGGAATATATTGTCATAATTTTCATCGGTCCGGAACTCCTCCCTTTAGTATCCGTCCAATATTTTTGTTACGGCCTACGGTTGCTCCCTTAAAGGATCCAATCCCCCGGGGCCCATCAGCAGAAGACTTCCCGAGCAAACGTAGGTCGGGCCTCCTAAGGCCACGTGGAAGTTCTCTAATTACACTAAAGATATGGGGGAGCGTTATACTACGGCCAGTCGACCGGAAGGAATCTGGCGGAGTTCACTTACCTCTATCCAAGGCGACTGGTCCCTCCGGAGTCGGTCAGGTCGCATGTGGTTGTGTAGTGCAAGGGAAAGAATGGTGATGTGGTGTGTATCTGGGTGTGACTGATGGTGATTGAACCTAGACCTTAGCCGTCGGCAGCAGCCCGAGCGTCGACACCGCTCCAACTTGAGGGGGCCTTTCGAGGTTATCCACAGTCACTTTCTTGGTTCACCACGATGACAGTCACTTAACTCTATCGTACGATTAACTAGCTTACAGAAGCCACTAACTATCGCGGGGTATAAGGTTACCGCACAAAACACGCCCGGAGTTTCTAGGTCAAAGGTCACTACCGTTTCGCGTGGCAACAGTTCTAAATACCGAGGCCGCACTAGCTTATATTGCCGAATGCACTTATACAGATTCTGAGTCGGACCCAATAAGTCCCGGGAAAGGCTATCCAAACAGGGAATGCGCGTTATAATTCCTAGACAGGATATTTACTAGACGCCCTAACTATTCCGCGGTTCCCGCACAAATTAAAGGCGTGCAAACATTAGCACATCTGGCAGATGACTGACTCGCTTGCGACCCGCGCGCCACTGTGACGCTCGGAAGAACTTCAGACCGGAATCGCGCCGAGCCGAGTGACATCTGGTGTCGATTCCGACAACAGAGTTTTGCGCGAACAAACCCCCGTCCCGGACATAAGGATTTAGGTCCGCGAGCAAACCGGTCAGCGGGACAAGGTCGAGACTGCAAGTTGCAAGACCGAATCTACAACCAAACTAGGCCACCTTAGGCAATCTATTAGGTCTTGCAACCCTAATCAACGCCTCAAAGATATCCCTAATGTGGCAAGCCGGAGGGTCAGCCTCCACTGGATGCCCCTCCTGGGCATCGCAGCACTTTAATAAGTCCTGTACTGGACAGAAGTCCGACGACCTCTTTCAAACACCATCTGTGCCCCTATGATTAGTTCCGCAATCCGACCGGATCAGCTCTGCAAACAGTGACGCGACACGAAGCGGCCTCGAGCGGCCTCCTAAGCTTCAGAGCACCCACAAATTCCACATGGACGTTGTCTGTGGAGAGCCGAACGAAACGCACAGATAGTCCCTAGTATGAATTTTCAACAAGTAGGCCTAGCCAGGCCACCCACCATATTATCATTTACTAAAATAGTGCGGCAGCTGATTTCAATCTGATAATCTCCAAAACTAGCTAGCCTGTTAGACAAGTAGTCCTATGCTCATATTTCAACTAATTTTTCAAAAGCATCAATGTTCAACTACAGAATTAATTCAACCAAATTAATCACCGATGCGCATAGGTCAACTTGCAAATTAAACAAAACAATAACGTAAGGGACAGCCCTACTTCTTAGAAAACAAAAATGATTAAACACTATCATAAACATAAACATAATTTTTCAAATAGTGCGCCATTCCATTTCAGATGAATTCAAATTTTCCTTTCAGCAAACAAACGCAACAATCAAATACAGTGATTAAATATATGTACAAAACACATGCAGTAGCATTTAAAGGAGTAGATTAAATTCAATTCTTTTAATTTAAACCGCTACAAATAGGAGAATTTCGCGGAAAGCCCAAAGCAATTTTTAATTTTAATTCAAGTATTTTTTTTGACTAAGTGCTCGACCAAACCAAATCTAATACCCCTTGACAGCGTGATTCAACGCTACAGGGGGGCCCTAATCTTCCCACCACCAAGGGGAGGCCACATGGCGTGAACCCGAGATAAATAGAGCACAACCTTTAACAGTTGCCACTCGGGTTGTACGCCTTCACTGAGGCCGTCGGCAACAGAACATTTTGACAAGTGGACTGTTGACGGCTTAAGGCTCAGTGGAGGCGGCCGTGGTGGGAACTAAGGCAGCAGCTAGACAGGGCCGCCTCCATCAAATGGGGAACAGTGGTACACCAGTCGCGGCCACTCAGCTAACGGAAGTGAGAAGGGTCCAGCGGACCGATGAGTGGCCGTGAAGTTCCTCTCCACACGCTGAGGGGGGGTGATGACACCCCCGCCCCTGGGGGAATTACCCCCCGACTGGTCGGGGGAGGGACTCCTTTCAAACTTAGGGGCCTGGTGGCTGGACGGCGGGCGCCGACAGTCACCCTGCAGAGGGCGTGGCTGAGCGCCCCCGCCCGTGGGGGTCGAGGGCCTGGCAGAGCCCCGAGAGGAGATGCCGTTCGCACCCAGGCACAAAACGGCATGGTGATTGCCCTGGCAATGCAGACAGGGCCGTCGATGCGGACAGTCTCGCTGGAGGTGCCCTCCCAGACATGACCAGCACCAGCGGCGCTCCTTGGCGATAGTTCGCCTCGCTGGAACCGGCTTACCTAATAATTTCGGGCACGACGTTACCCGGTGATCAGATGCTCGACAATAGGAGCAGGGGGGGGTTGACGACGACTTGCCTGGCGGGTTCAGCCTCTCACTGGGCACGTCTCGCAAGTCGTCAACGGTGCCCGCCGCGTTCTCGATCTGCCGGCACTGCTCCTCCAAAAACCGCAGCAGGTCATAGAAGGGCGGAATATAGGAGGCCTCGTCCCCGCCGTACCTCTCCTCAAAATGGATTCGCAGGTCGAGAGGTAGACGGGACAGCACGATGCGGAGCAACAAAAAAGCCCATTCGCCCACTGGTAAACCCAGCCGCCTCAAAGTATTACAGGCCACCAAGACTGGATCCAACAGGTCCGGACGCAGTCTGGCCCGGTCACTAAGCAGCGGGAGGCTTAGAAGCTGCTTAACATGCTCGTCTGCAATTCGCCGGACGTTGGCGTATCTTCTGGCTAGGAGGTCCCGAGCAGTCTGGTAGGCGTCGTCCGACAATTTCAAGTGGCCGACGACGCCCAGGGCCTCCCCCTCCAGTGAGGCCAGGAGGTACGCCATCTTTTGGCTCGGGGTCAAGTCACTCCGGGCGTCCACTAGGCTGTCGAAAAGACCAACGAAGGTCAGCCATTCGGAAAGGACCCCGGAGAACTTTGGCAGGTCCAGAGTTGGGAGTCGTCCCAACAGCTCCGGCTGAAGCTGCTTCAGAGAGGACTCGGACAGGTTACTCATCCGAGCTTCACGCGCCTCCTCGGCATACCTGCCTTCAGCCTCGATCAACTCGTCCGTGAGCCACAAGAACTGCTCATAGTCCGCGAAGCAGGAGTCCAGGACTCCCTTCTCCACATCCGAATCCTCGAGCTCAGCGTAAGCCTCCTCCACTGCGGCCCTTCGAGCATCCACCTGCTCGAACCGCTTCATCAAGTTATGGACCCTATCCGGTCGACCTATCAAAGCATGGGGGCTTGTGGCCCAGCGTAGCTCAGTCCGCAAACAACGGATCAGTAGCTTGGGCGATGTCATCACTATTAAAGACAAATTACGACGCGGCTTGAGCACAGTTTACAAAGATAACAAATAAAAAATACAACAAAAAATTAACAGTTAATAAATGCAGTTCCTATCAAATCGCGTTGAATAGAAATTACACAAATACGAACTACTTGCTACGTATCAACCAAATACAAATTAGCACAAAAAAGACACAAATCAAATTAACAAATAACAAATACTAGTGCGATCGAATCAAGTTAAATTCAAATTGCGCAAATACAAATTACTACTATTTAGTTCAAATACAACTTACAGTATAAACGAAGATACACATCACGGTCGATCAACAAAAAATGCCTAGCTCGGAAATCGAACCTTCGATAAGTAATCCACTACAACTCTCCGACAACGATAATTAACCGATTACGTAAAAATAACCATCTACCTACATGACGTATATCTCTAGAAAATCTCCCGCTTGCACAACCTAGGGCGCGGCTTTTCAAATTACCCTCTAACCAAAAAAAAGGCAAGCAACAAAGCAACAAAGGAAAATAATTCTATTATTACGTACAAAAAAAATATTTTTACGTATTACGGACGGGCGTGATTGTAGATGCAAATTAAACCAATCACACCAACGCTCCCTGCCACCAAAATTGTTTAATGTTTATCAAACACTATAGTCGGGATCGACCGGGAATCGAACCCGGAACCGCGCTCTGCTACCAATTTGTTACGGCCTACGGTTGCTCCCTTAAAGGATCCAATCCCCCGGGGCCCATCAGCAGAAGACTTCCCGAGCAAACGTAGGTCGGGCCTCCTAAGGCCACGTGGAAGTTCTCTAATTACACTAAAGATATGGGGGAGCGTTATACTACGGCCAGTCGACCGGAAGGAATCTGGCGGAGTTCACTTACCTCTATCCAAGGCGACTGGTCCCTCCGGAGTCGGTCAGGTCGCATGTGGTTGTGTAGTGCAAGGGAAAGAATGGTGATGTGGTGTGTATCTGGGTGTGACTGATGGTGATTGAACCTAGACCTTAGCCGTCGGCAGCAGCCCGAGCGTCGACACCGCTCCAACTTGAGGGGGCCTTTCGAGGTTATCCACAGTCACTTTCTTGGTTCACCACGATGACAGTCACTTAACTCTATCGTACGATTAACTAGCTTACAGAAGCCACTAACTATCGCGGGGTATAAGGTTACCGCACAAAACACGCCCGGAGTTTCTAGGTCAAAGGTCACTACCGTTTCGCGTGGCAACAGTTCTAAATACCGAGGCCGCACTAGCTTATATTGCCGAATGCACTTATACAGATTCTGAGTCGGACCCAATAAGTCCCGGGAAAGGCTATCCAAACAGGGAATGCGCGTTATAATTCCTAGACAGGATATTTACTAGACGCCCTAACTATTCCGCGGTTCCCGCACAAATTAAAGGCGTGCAAACATTAGCACATCTGGCAGATGACTGACTCGCTTGCGACCCGCGCGCCACTGTGACGCTCGGAAGAACTTCAGACCGGAATCGCGCCGAGCCGAGTGACATCTGGTGTCGATTCCGACAACAGAGTTTTGCGCGAACAATTTTATTATGCGAAAACTTTTTTATGAGATAAAATTTTTTCACCCTACTTTGGAGACATTCTTTGAAAATTTAATATTTTTCTTTTTGTAAAAAGCTGTCGTCTTTATTTCGTATAATTCAGCACCGAAACGTCGCTATTATTACACATGTTATAAAATTAGTGATCTTGAATCCACTCTCATTAACATTGCATCCTAGTACGTACATCAATTTCCGATGATACGCCAGACGTCAGTCTGAGCGAGATTAGAATGGCTTTCCAGCACCTTAAAAACGACAAGGGTCCAGGCGAGGATGGAATTACAGCAAAACTTCTGAAAGCGGGTGGAAAACTGGTACTTGAAGTCCTTCAGAAGTTCTTTAATTCCGTCCTCCATGGTGGTACTACTCCTGAGCAACAACGCTCTCTTGAAAAGGCTTTAGCACCATAGACCACACACATAACCTTCGAAAAATTGTACAGAAGACCGAAGAGTACAATCTGCCACTTTGCCTTGCGTATGTGGACTATAAGAAAGCTTTTGATTTCGTCGAAATTTGGGCGGTGCTACAGTCCCTTCAGCAGCGCCAAGTTGACTGTCGGTATATCGAAGTGCTGAAGTGCTTGAATAGTAGGGCTACGGTGGCTATCCGAGTACAGAATCAGAGTACGAGACCTATCCAACTGCAGAGAAGTGTAAGACAGGGTGACGTTATATCCCCGAAACTCTTCACCGCTGCATTGGAAGACTTTACTAAGCTACTGGACTCGAAAGGATATAGTATTAACATCAATGGCAAGTAAACCACTCAATTTAAATTTGCCGACGATATAGTCCTTATGGCAAAATTGCTGGAGGACCTAAGCACTAAGCTCAATGACTTCAATAGTGCCTCCCAACAGATAGGTCTTGAGATGAACATGGACAAAACAAAGATCATATTTAATGTCCATGTCACACCTATGTCGGTAGTTGTTGGGAGCACTAAGCTCGAAGTTGTTGACGAGTATGTTTACCTGGGACAAATAGTCCGGTAAGTTCAACTTCGACCGAGAGGTCAATCGACCGATTCAACTCGTCTGGGTGGCGTTCGGGAAATTACAACATATCTTCTCATCAGGTATACCTCAAAACCTGAAAACGAAATTGTACAACCAGTGCGTGTTGCCAGTGATGACTTATGGATCTGAGACGTGGTCCTTCAATGCAGGCCGTATGAGGACGTTCAAGGTTGCTTATCCAGCTATGGAGAGGGTTATGCTCGGGGTTTCTCTGCGTGATAAACTTAGAAATGCGGATATCTGCAGTAGAACCAGAGTAACCGACTTAGTTCAACGGCTTAGTAAGCTGAAGTGGCTATGCGCCGGCCATATAGCTCGAAGAACCGACAACCGATGGGGAAAAAAGGTTCTTGAGTGGGAGCCTCATACGGGTAGGTTAAGTGTACGGCCACCTCCCACTATATGGAGTGACAACCTGGTAAGACATGCAGGAAGTCGATGGATGCAGGTAGCTCAGAGCCGTGCTTTGTAGCATTCCTTAGTAGAGGCCTATGTTAGGGCTGTAATAATAATGATAATGATGACGCTCATCATATAAATATGGATGACTTCAATACTGACCTTTTACAGAATTTCTCAAGATCACGAGAACTACGAATGATCACAAATTCAGTAAATTTCTCTATTCTCCCGCTTGGACTCACGCATTTTTATATCAACACTGCTGATACATGGTTAGATTTTATTATCGTCTTGTCTAGTAAACATTGGCAGTTTCTGGCTTCTGGTTTCCCGCAACATGATTTTTAATTCCTTAATAATTAATATAGTGAAATCACCTAGAGTTACTGCACCTGTTCTGCGTCTGCGTAGCTTTGCGACTCTAGGTGTGGAGTACTTAATTGATTTGTCAAATATTTTTAATACTTCTGATATAAATCATACGATAGAAACACTGACTAATAATATTCTTCAGTTAATGACGCAGTAACTACGATACGTAATGTAAAAATCAAGCACCCACCAGCACGTTAGATGAACAGTGACATCCGTTAAGAAATGGCAAAACGTGATTGGGCTTTTGTAAGATTAAAAAATAATCGCTGAGATGCCAACTGGAATATATATAACGCTTCCATATATAGATGTAATCAGATGATAAGAGCTACAAAACGCACACATATTTGTAAAAACATTCTAAACTATTCACCAGCTGACACTTGGAAGTTTCCCAGTTTCCTCTGGTTAGGTTTCCAAAAGAATTGCCCCATATGGGGGTCAATATCTCTCTCCCAGGTACCTTTAGTCGACAACTCCACAAAACATAAAACTTTTTACTTGTTTCATCGCTTCACCAAATCGATGTTAAAATTATTTTCTCCATTAAGTCTAAATCAGCTGGTTATGATGAAGTGAGTAGAAATATGATTTCTCCTATACTTGATAACATTCTCCCAGTGTATACTCACATCAGAAAGTATGAAAAAGCTTTTTTCTTTTTTACCATTTAACTCGTTCTATGAGGATAATTCACATAGCAATATGTTATATTTATTACAATAAAAAATGTATTATATATTTAGTCATCTTGTGGCATTTTATTTTATTATTAATTTTTGCTTGGTGATACTAAAATAATGAAATGAATGCTAGGTAGAATTAAGCTAACTCTTACTACAAACATAATGGTTTTTAATTGAATATTGTGATTTTTTTTTAACATCTTAGTGCATGAACACAAAGAAACAACCACATGAAGAAAGACCTCAAATGTTTGCAACCCATAATTAAAATTGAATTTTTTATTGTGGAAATATTAAATCTAATTTTAGTCTAACTGATTAAAATTTTTAATATAATTACGAATTTTAAACTCATTTAATAATCTTAGATTATTTTATATTTTTAGCATTCATAATGGACAAAAATGTTTTAAACTTGATCACTCTTGAGAATTGTTTTGTAACAAAAATTGCTCGTTTGTTGAATTTACGGTCCCTCGCTCATTAGTGACGACTTGCTTATTTTTCCTCCACGACCGTAATTTTGCTTTTCAGTCAATTCAAAAAATGCTGCTCTTATGTATTTGGATGAGTTTTCTTCCTGTTCAGCTATTAATTGCACTTCAAAACTTTTCAAACCTTAATACAGTGAAACATTTGCGTAGAATTGAAATGTGAAGACAGCGTAAAAGAGTTCTTAAATATCAAACAGTGGTGGACCATGATAAAAATTATGATAACAAATTGTGAATATGAAAATTACTCCAAATTAATAACATTTAAAAAATTATATAAAATTAGTAGTTTAAAAGTGTTTTCATTGACATCTGTTTAATATAGTGCACAATTTTGCGTGAATAATGCAGAAACATATTTTACATTATGTTGGATCCTCAAGAAGTTCTCAATTTATTACAGCCTATAAAAGTCCACTGCTGAACATTGACCTCCCCCATAGCTGAAGGGAGATTTTTGTCGTAGTTGTCACGCTTAGCTTAGATTGGCAACCGCAGTTTTTCTTTTATATTTTTGAGCTGTTATTATGAAGATACTGTTGTCCATCTCCTGTTGTAGTTTCATCTAACGACGCCTACGGCAACGGGACGATATAGGGTAGTGGATATTATTTCATAGCCACTGCACGGTTAAAAGTTAAAAAGTCTGTCATAAACGCAAATACATAAAACCTTCACTTGCCGAATATTTTATTTTAATTTTATTTGCTTAGCAAACTTACAGCTTATTTACAAAAATAATATGATTATAACAAAAATGAAGGCCATTTACAGGTTTTCAATTATATAACACTTAATATAACAAGAGTATGTCAGAAGAGATAATATACGAGTATAGCGCAAATAACAGTACACTTAAAAATAAAGAATATTATCAAAAAGAAAAGAACTTCTTATAAAGTGAACGCCTAAGGAATGAAATAAATCAATATCTACGTTATGAATATGTGTTTTAGATAAGAAGATCTGCATGATTGAACAATAAAAGATTTTTTAAACTGGCTTTACGGCTCTGGGTTCTAGCCCTTCTGAGCCTGAACAATAAAAGAGTTTTACTCAAAGTCATCGTTTTCTTAATGAATAAAATAGATGGAATAAGTGAAAAGCTTTTGACCAGACCATACGCTATGCGTCTGGATATTAAATTAGAATATATTGTATTATAATGTCTAATATATGTAAGAGCCATTCTGCAGCTGTGCCTACATGCTGCAGCACGAATGGGATGGCTCAACCCGAAATAGCAACATATAGCAATATTGTTATCTTTCGTAAGATGAATATAGAGAACCAGAGATCCTTTTAAACTGGAAACGAGGCATTCCATCTTAGTCCTCAGGAATGACAATGCATCTTAATTTTGATTATTTATCGATGATAGATGTAGGTGTTTATGGGCTTGTGGACTGTATGCTAGTTTGTCCCCCTTACTTTTTTAGGGTTCCGTAACCATCGGGACCCTATTACTAAGCCTCCACTGTCCGTCCGTCCGTCCGTCTGTCATCTCATGATCCTTAACAGTTATAACAACAAATAATAAAAATTAAATATAAATAATAACAAAATAATTAAAAATTAAAGAAACGTGTGTGATTGTACGGAAACCTTCATGCGCGAGTCCGACTCACACTTGGCCGGTTTTTTTTAAAGTTATCTGACCTGATCTGGGATATATTTTTATATATGTTGAAATACATTATGTTTCATGAACACACGATAAGAATATTTTCTGATTGAATACGTTTTAAGGATATGTAAAGTGAAGGACTCGGTAGCGTTTGGTCGGAGTGCTATGAGTAGCTGGTTCGAATACCGTATGGAACAACTACTATTTATACAGCCTCCTGAAATTTTTTCGGATCTATATAGGTACTTATCTGATGCCGAAATCTTGAAACCTGATAAATTTTTAATATGAGTGTAACATTTATGTTTATTTTAGAAAATATTTTTAAACAAAACCACTTCTTTTTCTATTTTTGTTTTATCATAATAACCATTCCTTTATTTTAATTATACAAACATATTAATAGAATATGCAAACTATGCTGATTGCTTTGACCTCTGTTGACTTTCTACTGGTAGAGAGTAAATTAGACGATGTGCTTGGCCGCCTACCAAATATAGATTTATGTATTGATTTATTGATAAAATTACTTCTGCATGCATTAAATGTTTTTATAAATATATAATTGTAACAAAAAGAGTTTCAAAGAATTAAACAACACAACAAAAGAGGGCGGATCATGAGCCGTGATAATATTAGTGAGAAAACTAGGCCATAGTCATAAAATCATTGTATTGTCACTAGTGGTTAACACGTCTGCGAAATTTCTGATTATTTAAATCCCTTTTAGGTAAAAACTGATTAAAACTTCCGTTTCATTCATACATATATGCATACATACAAAAAAACATACAGGTCAAGCTAATATAAAGCCAGTAATCAAATATACGTCATCAGAAAATAAGCAGTCTTCTGCATTGAATACAACTACTTATACGGATTTCATCGAGTTTAATTGTACTTTTTTTTATTCCTCGTGTTTCGGGTGCTTTCCAGTAGTCATTTTTACGGGAGACTGAGGTGATTGACGTCCCAATGTCAGAGTTAACCCGAAGTACCTTCAGCTTTTTAATTATTAGTTTTGGTCCTATCTACGCAGAATGAAATTACTGTCATGAAGACTTGCAGTGGTATGCTTGGGTTTAGTTTTAATTTTATTAATTACAGGGTCCCAAGCAGGTAGTAATACCGAGCCTCCTTCTCTATTGAAATTAGGATGTTTTTTTTAAATTTCATTAGCCTCACGTATTGTCCTCGGCAGGAATCGATGATGTCGTAGATTTTGTTAATTTCTTACGTGCAACTTTCCTCATACTAGACTTAACGTAATTGCTCACATACTTTGAAATGTAAACACTCCACAGCTAGTTATAACATACATCCAAGTTGGATGTCTCAAACTGGATATGAGCAAATTACATAGTATAAGGGATAAGCTTTTGTTTCCCAATTTATAAAATAAGATTGCGAATTTTTACTAATGACTAAGCCAGAAGCATATACTGAACACATAGATCATAAAAACAACAACAGTTGGTGTAATGTCAGTTTCGAGGTTTCCAGCTCGTGAGTATACTCCATTTTAATTATTTAGCTATTTACTTACGAGTATATAAATGGAATTTTTGGCCGAAGGAGTTTCACTAGGAGGTGGAAAAAAATTCTTAGATATGACACAGCCTATCTAGATAAAGATAAGCAAAAGAGAAGAAAGTAAGACTTTATTCAAACACCAAAGTTTCTTTCAAATCGTTAGAGCCGTTTCAAAGAAATCCATACGCAAGAATATCGTTTAAATTATTAAGATATTTGAATTGTAATGGGTGGATGGAGGGATCTTGTTCAAGTGAAAAACTTGAAGAATAAGGCATAATGAAATGCAAATCTTTGTCTTTAAATTAGCTACCAACGCGATACGAAATAAAAAACAAACAACCGCTCACGCATACACCTTTTCCGTTCCGTCGCGGGTAAAAATATCCTACACCAGTAACATTTCAAATAAACGTCGCTGAAAGTTTGTGGCAACTCTGATATATATTAAAAAATTAAATATTGTCATATTCAGAAATTCTGAAATAGATGACTATAAAATTATTTTTGTAATTTTGGTCATAAGTGTTTTAATTTTGATATTTTTTGTAGAATGATTCCTACTGCTACTTTAACTTCTTTATGCTGCTAAATAACTGTGCCCACTGTGGTGCAAAAATTACATAAAATTTAAATGAGTGTAATTCCCGGCTCAAGAGTCTATTATTTTAGCTCTCTTCTCTTTTTTTTAAAAACGTTACCACTACAGTTGGATCTTTGCCTATGTCGTACAGGTAGTATATATATATATATATATATATATACATAAATTGCACAAGTACAAACATCCAGACCTGAAACAATTTTTTTAGGCCATACATACTTGTTTCGTACGGAATTCGAACTCGCGGCTCTCAATGCTGCAACTCAATGCTAAGCCACTGCGCTATGTTTTTTTTTTATAGGAGAGGGGGCAAACGAGCATGCGGCACACCTGATGGTAAGTGACTACCGCCGCCCATGAACAACTGCAACACCAGGGAGAGAATTGCAGATGCGTTGCCGGCCTTTTAAAAAGGAGTGCGCTCTTTTCTTGAAGGTCCCGAAGTCGTATCGGTCCGAAAAAATCGCTGATGGTAATCGATTCCACAAGAAAGTCGTGCGAGGAAGAAAACGTCTTCTAAATGGCACAGTGGTGGACCGCCAATCATCCAGATGGTGTGGATGGTATCGGGAGTTCTGCCGCGATGTGCGTTCGTGAAATTTGGCGGCTGGGATTAATCCGAACAATTACTCAGAGCACTCCCCATGGTAGATGCGAAAGAAAATGCAAAGGGATGCAACATCTCATCGCAGTGCCAATGAATCGAGACGATCGGAAAGGGCTTGGTCGTCGACGATTCGAGCCGCTCTGCGCTGGATGCGGTCAAGTAGAAGGAGCTGGCACTGGGGAGCCCCTGCCCAGAGATGGGAACAGTATTCCATGTGAGGCCGAACCTGCGCCTTGTAAAGTTGCAGGCGGTGTGCCGGCATGAAATACTGTCCCGCTCTGCTGAGCACGCCAAGCTTTTTAGAGGCCAATTTGGCCTTGTCTTCTAAGTGACCACGAAACTGCACGTCACTCGATATGTCGACTCCGAGGATACCGATACTGACTGAGGCAATATGTGGAGTGCCTTGAAACTGAGGAGATACGACAAAGCGGTTCTTTTTAGCAGTAAACGCGCAAACTTGTGTCTTCTGGGGATTGAACTGGACTAGATTTAGTCGGCCCCAACCCGAGACTTTGTTCAGCAATGACTCGACTTCAGACACAAGTTTGTTCCGGTACTCGGCGACGTTTTCCCGAGAAATATTGGCACAGCCGGTGTATAGAGCATCACCAGTGCTGTCATCCGCATAGCAATGAATGTTACCAGTTAGCAACATATCATTGATATGCAGAAGAAACAGCGTTGGTGATAGCACACAGCCTTGTGGAACACCAGCGTTAATAGGCTTGTAGTCACAACATGCACCGTCTACAACGACCTTGATGCTCCGATCTGCAAGGAAGCTGGTGATCCAATTGCACAATTTTTCGGGAAGCCCATAGGAAGGGAGCTTCGAAAGAAGCGCTTTGTGCCAAATCCGATCGAAGGCCTTCGCAATGTCCAGACTCTGCGGATGGGACCTGTTTGAGCATGGAATCTGTAGCCATTTGGACGTGGTCGATGAGTGGGTCTGTTTCGGCATTACCGCTATGGGACCTATAGAGGCACTCGTAGACGCGCGGATGGTCGTCGCTGTCTACGCGTAACCAAAGGATGGACAGGTCCGAACCTTCAAGACTGCCGAGGCGTCGAGAACAGATGTCCTCTCTGACATACACGCAAACTCCAGCCCGAGGCACAAAGGAGTGCTCCAATTTGTACCCCGGGTAGGAGAGATACGAAATATCAGCCGGAGAGGAAACCTGCGTCTCGGTCAGAAAGAGCAAGGCCGGCTTCGCCGTCTCGAGATGGTAGTGGACGGCGTTTAGGTTAGAGTGAAGTCCCCTGATGTTGCAGAAATTCACGGATAGCGTGGCAGGGGTCGCCTTGGTATTGTTGCTCAGTTTGCCCCGAGCAGTTATGTTTTTGAGCGGAATTTTGCCTCCCCCAGAATATGCGGGCCAGCCTGAGCACCCACGCTCAGGATTGGAATAACATGATCGTGGATGCTCAGCTAGGGATTGTCCAGGGGTACTGGTACCCTTCTGGGGTAGTCTATTGTGTAATTCCGCTACCATGTTGATGAGGGGGAGGGGGAATTAGGCCTCCAGCCACCTGCACTCCCCAGACGAAACGCAGAAGCAGAGCTTCTACTTCACGCCGGTATTCTGTGAGGTCGTGGTACTAACCCGGCTCGAGCCGGCCCATACGTGCAACAGCAAAAACTGCTGCGTGGCTCTACCACCGTTAATGTAGCCAATTGTATGTAGCCATTCTCTTAGCAGCAACAACGCACTTGTAGCCAATAAAGTTGGCTGCAGGTATCCGTTGATTGCTGAGGGTATTACTATAAGGTTTATTTCTATTATCTTTTTATTCTGAAATATAACAAAAACATTCGTGTATAAAACAATGTGTTACGTTCTTAATCCAGGATATGAACCAGGCGTTTGATATCCTATACATTTGGCAGTCATAAAGCTAGAAAAAATATGTATATTTGCCCTTACAAGTTTCTGATTATATTTGTGCACTTGTTTTAAAAACACGTTAATCATTGGTACCGAAAAAATTAAGTCCTATTTTTTTTTTATAATTAGAACCTAAAATAATTGCCAATCTTGTTCACTGAACTGAATTCGTAATCTTTAGTTTATTGGTCAAGATAAAAGCACAACTACTTAAGCGCGTTAGCTTATTGTTCGTTTCGTCAAGCAAGAGTACTCGAATTATAATTTTCGTGTACAATGTTTGCATAGTATATAGTTTTGTAGGCAAAATTTCAGTAAACTTCTCTTTATTGAAACGCTCTGAGTCTAAAAGAGACTTTAAGTTTTCAATGCAAGGCAATTAAAATCATGAAATCGCAAATATTTAATTAATCTACATGTAAATAAAATTTTCATATTTAAGTAACACTTAAGCTTGCTTGCCAAATTCAGAATGTGAAATTATTGTATTCTTTTTAGGGCTTTGAAGTCGGCTTTCACTTTTTATTAAAAGTTATTTTTTTGCCCATTTGAGAGTGCAGATTAAGAAAAAAATATTAAAGATTAAGAAACAATAATAACCAAATAATTCTCGATAAAACGCCGAAATAGATAACGTATCCTTTTCCTCATATTTGAGTCAAAAACTTAGTAACAATATCATAATCATAAACTCTCACGCCTATCCGCCAAGAGGTAGGCTGGGCCTACAGACATCCATTAGTCACGATCCTGACACATGCATGCATACATACTCGTCGGTTAAGGCTACCTTTAATATGGGGCCCATCTTCAATCTTCTTGCAAACCTAAAAGTTTTCTGTTATCACACAATTTCTCATCCTATCATTTAGAGTTACACTTATCATGCTTGTTAATGCCCGCATTTCTAAAGCTGTATTATTTCTAACAGCAGACGCCGTTTTCCCTTTCCGCTAGGTGGCACGATAAATTTCACGCCGAATTCACACGGACCTTTTACGTTTAAATATAAAATTTATTTACCATTAAGCCTTTCTCATAGACAGTCTCTTACAGTAAATAATACCATATATTTGTTATCATTCAAATGAAAATACAGCAGTCAGACGGATCACTGCCCTTTTAGACATCAAAGGGGGCCTAGCACCCAGTAAAAGTATGAATTGTATTTAATAATGTGAAAAAAATCTGAGTTTTACGAGTAGTTAATTTAAAATTGGATTCAATATGAATTGTAAAAATTATCCATGATTTTAATTAAAATCCATTCCCGTTAGTAGTATCCACAGGGAATATCTCCAATTTTAATTTGCTTAAGAACGCTTGAGAAAGGCACTCTGATTCGAGAGGAGTAATCTTAAAAAAGTTTAGTGGCCCCTTCGTCGTCATAGTTCACAAATAATTCACAAAATGTAACCACTGGAGCAATACACAATTTTATACCTGGTAGAGCCATGCTGCAGCTATATTAGTAGTATAGCTGTAGCACGAATGGGTAGGCTCGACCGGGGAAGTACCACGCTCTCAAAGAATACCAGCGTAAAATAGTAGCTTAATGTTTCTGTGTTTCGTATAGTGAGTGTAGAGATCCGGAGATCCATTTTACTGGAAAAGAAGCATTCCATCTTAGTCCTCACGGGTGATGACGCATCTGCATTTTGATTCTTTATTGGCGATAAATGTAGATGTCTATGGGTCACAGCAACCACTTACCATCAGGTGGACTGTGTGCTCGTTTGTCACCCTATCCGATAAAAAAAATACACAAATTAGACGGAAATTTTAAAGCGCTTTTAAAAGACTTTCATACTTTTTCTTTCTTTATCTTCATCAGTCCATTATAGTCTATTGCTAGATATGGGACTCTTCCATTTTAAGAAGGGTTTGTAAGAATCAGCACTCTTGACAGCCGGACAAGGACTGTACCAGGCAGCATTTTGCACTTTTAAACTGCACGCCATCGCAGGTCTGGGTAATTTATTTTTGATAAAATGGCGATGGTTTCGCCATCTGTCGTTAGTTATGATATCTCTCCAGACCTTTTGCCTCTTACGACACCCAAAAGACGAAAGGATGGGTTGTCTAAAGTCACACACACAGCCAGCCTAGATGTGAAATACCCTTTCATTCTCTTATTGAATAAATGCATTATTTAACAAAAAAATAGCCAGACGATTTTTTATGATGGATAAAAGTTTACTATCCACAGCTAGAATGCAAAATCATGTTTTAATAATTAACATCAAGGAAATGACAAAAGTTTTATATGGAGCAAATCAATCGGAACGGATTGATAGATGATTTAGAGGTGACTCATCTGTCGAATCATGCCTTCATATCGCCATTACGTATAATTTATATTGCAAATGTTAGTTACAATCAATTTACCAAATGAATTAAATGTTCATCTTAGGAATTTAAACATATATCTCTTAATAGTAATTTGTTTTCTCCGAAAGGCATATTATTATAATTTGTCTTTAGAAATACTATGCCCCCTTTTACCACTGTCGTATATTCGATATTGCTACTGCCACAGTACACATGAATATGTTATTTCATCATTACAGCCTTTCATAAGTCCACTGCTGAACATAGGCCTCGCCCAAGGAATGCCACAAAGCACGGTCCTGAGCCACCTGCATCCATCGATTTCCTACATGTCTTACCAGGTCGTCAATCCATCTCGGGGGGGGTCGCCCTACACTTCGCCTACCGGTACGAGGCTGCCACTCGAGAACCTTTCTTCCCCATCGGTTTTCGATTCTTCAAGCTATATGGCCGGCCCACTGCCACTTCAGCTTACTAATCCGTTGGGCTATGTCGGTTACTCTGGTTCTACTGCGGATATCCTCATTTCTAAGTTTATCACGCAGAGAAACCCCGAGCATAGCCCTCTCCATAGCTCGCTGAGCGATCTTGAGCTTCCTCATACGGCCAGCAGTGAAGGACCTCGTCTCAGATCCGTAAGTCATCACTGGCAACACGCACTGGTTGTACAATTTCGTTTTAAGGTTTTGAGGTATGTCTGACGAGAAGATGTGTCGTAGCTTCCCGAACGCTGCCCAGCCGAGTTGAATCCGTCGATTGACCTATCGTTCGAAGTTGGACATGGTCGGACTATTTGTCCCAGGTAAACATACTCGTCAACAACATCGAGCTTAGTGCTCCCAACAACTACCGGCATAGGTGTGACATGGACATTAAACATGATCTTTGTTTTGTCCATGTTCATCTTAAGACCTATCCGTTGGGAGACACTATTGAGGTCATTGAGCATGGTGCTTAGTTCCTCCAGCGATTCTGCCATAAGGACTATATCGTCGGCAAATCGAAGGTGAGTGATGTACTCGCCATATCGAAGGTGAGTGATGTACTCGCCATTGATGTTAATACCGTATCCTTTCCAGTCCAGAAGCTTGAAAACGACTTCCAATGCAGCGGTGAAGAGTTTCGGGGATATAACATCACCTTGTCTTACACCTGTCTGCAATTGGATGGGTTTCGTACTCTGGTTCTGTACTCGGATAGCCATCATAGCTCTACTGTACGAACAATTCAGCACTTCGATATACCGACAGTCAACTGGCACCGCTGAAGGGACTGCAGCACCGCCCAAATTTCGACGGAATCAAAGGCTTTCTCATAGTCCACATACGCCAGACATAGTGGCAAATTGTACTCCTCGGACTTCTGTACAACTTGCCGAAGGGTATGTATGTGGTCTATGGTGCTAAAACCGGCTTGTTCGGAGGCTTCCGGTGTAATGCCGCCATGGATGACTTAATTAAAAAGCTTCTGAAGGACTTCAAGTACCGGTTTTCCACCCGCTTTCAGAAGCTCCGCTGTAATTCCATCCTCGCCTGGGGCCTTGCCGTTTTTAAGGTGCTGGAGAGCCATTCTAATCTCGCTCAGACTGACATCCGGGATATCTTCGGAATAGTGTCGGATAAGACTCGCTCTTGGATCGTTACTCACACTTGCGTGTGGCTCCAACGATGACATGTACAGCTGCCCATAGAACCTCTCAATCTCACTCAAAATCTCAGGTGCCCCGGAAACGATGCTGCCACACTTGGTCTTCAGCCTTGACAGATGGCTCTTTCTGGTAGACAGATCTCTGGCAAAGACTTTAGAGTCTTGGTTCCGCTCGATCGCTTCTTCAATATAAGTTGTATTGAAGTTGCATAAGTCCCGCCGCATGGATTTGGAAATCTGTCTGTTCAGTTGCTTGTATGCTGTCAAATCTGTTGAAGGGTGTAGCTTCATCTCCCATCTAACAGCCTTGAGATTAAGAGTGTGATCGGATAATTTTTGGGTTCTTCTGCGGCGGCTCTTGCAGAACTTAGCTCCGACCGCATGGACAGTTTCCACGAGCTTGTCATTCATATCGTCCACTTCATTGCAGTCTTTTAGGCACTGAAAACGGTTTTGTAGCTCGAGCTGAAAGGTTTCGGGACTTTGGAACAGAGAACGAGGGGGACGGAGCGTTGACCTCATTAGACGAGACCTCTCCAACTTCCCTCTGACCATTCGGTGATCGCTACCAGTTTTCACCCTCGCGATCACGGAGACATCACTGAACAGTTGTCGCTTCTGGAAGAAAGAGTTCATCATAAAGAGTCCCTCTTTCTCCATGAAGTCGGCCAGCTGCTGGCCCCTTGGGTTCCGTTGCCCTATTCCGAATTTCCCTCCTTTCAGCTCTCCGTTCTCTCTTGTGCCTAGTTTTGCATTGAAGTCTCCCATTAACACCGTATATTGGGTTTTGGAGGAATGCATGGCTCTAGAGATATCTTCGTACATTTCCTCCACCTCCTCATTGGGGTGTGCCGAGTTTGGTGCGTAAATCTGTATGACCTTCAGCGAATACCGTTTGATGATTCTGAGTATAAGGTACGCAACCCTCGTCGACACACTCTCAATCTTTACAACGTTGTAAACGAGAGACTTGTGGACGATAAATCAAACACCTCCTTGGGACAGATGGTCGCCCTCCCGGTAATAGAGCAACTTGCCGGATTCGAGGATTACCGTGTCGTCCCCCTCTCTTCGGACTTCGGATAATCCTATAATATGCCAGCGTAACTTGTCTATCTCTTCTTCCAGCTCCACAATCTTCTCGTCAGTCCTCAGGGTGCGTGCGTTGTATGTTGCCAGGTCGAGTCGTTTTAGGTGGCAACCTAACCTCCACCGGAGATTCTTAGCACCCCCTGCCCCGCCGTTACCATGGTGGCCACCGTAGCCAGGAATAGCGTCGCCGCCGGGGACTGGGGGCCGTCTCTTTGTTACATTAATTCTTAGGGGGGTATTTGCCATAATTGCCACGCTTGGCGAGCGGGTTGGCAACCGCAGTTTTTTTTTATTGTGTTTTGCTGTTATCAGGAAGATGCTGCTGCCCATCTCCTGCCTGTTTCCTTTTGTCGCCTTCTACGAGACCCAAGGGAAGATATGGGGTAGTGGATATTCTCAACCGCCACTACACGGCACTGTTATTTCAACGTGATTGAAATAGAACCTTAAAAAATAATGTACAAAATGTGTAAAATAGCCGGACGATTTTTTTATGAAGGATAAAAGTTTACTATCCACAGCTAGAATGCAAAATCATGTTTTAATAATTAACATCAAGGAAATGACAAAAGTTTTATATGGAGCAAATCAATCGGAACGGATTGATAGATGATTTAGAGGTGACTCATCTGTCGAATTATGCCTTCATATCGACGTTACGTATAATTTATATTGCAAATGTTAATTACAATCAAATTACCAAATGAATTAAATGTTCATCTTAGGAATTTAAACATATGTCTCTTAATAGTAATTTGTTTTCTCCGAAAGGCATATTGCGTTCTTGTAATTTGTCTTTAGAAATACTGTGCCCCCTTTTACCACTGTAGTATATTCGATATTGCTACTGCCACAGTTCACACGTATATGTTATTTCAAAGTGATTTAAATAGAACCTTAATACGGTCTTGTATCTCGTAGTTGTTCAAAGTTACAAGACGAGACGGAATACGTAATTTTACAATTGGAAATGAAGATAAGAAGTGCCAAGCAAGGGATTGAGTTGTGAGTATCGTGATGATTTCTTAATAAAGAATAACTTCAAAAAACTAAAACAAATTTATTGAAAATTCATTTTTTTTTTCTTTTTTCTTCGTTCTGAATTCGGCACTAAGACATAGTATGTAGAAGAGTTAAATTGTTTGTTATGAAAATAAATCCGTGGAATGACTAGTATAACGCGTGTAAAAATACATTTGATAATACAATCAATATACTAATGGCCTAGCTTTAGGCAGACAAAGTAAATATTCTGTTATATAATACAAATTTTTGGGTAATTTTCTTTCTATCTGTGATCTCGAATAATGGTGATAAACGTGCACATACGAGTGGTCCTATTTGATGGTAAGTTGTTGCTATGGCCCGTAGACATCTACATCTACCATTGATTAAGAATTTAAATGCAGATTCATTGTCACCTCTAAGGAATAAGACAGAATACGTGATTTTTGCAATTTTTTACTCCTTCTATATAGCGAAAACTCTTTAAAGTAAATACTCTGGCTCTTTAATTTCATAATAAATTTTACCCTGTATTTTGTATCAATGTTCATCATGTCGTATAGTTAATATGGATCGAAAGCTTATTTTATTAACTCTAAGTGGTTAAATCAAGGTGTTAAAATTATTTAGGCCATTCACCCATGTCAAGATAACCCTTTGTTAATTGAAAGGCGGGCAAACCAGGGTCTCTTATAACTTTCAAATACGTCTCCTATTAATTGTTTCGCTGATTTGTTTGCAAACTTTCATCTCTTGCTGAAAGAAGAACTAATGTTAGAAAAACATAGTACACATTTTTTTTATTTATAAAATGGCTACATTTATAATAATTGCATTCGCTCATGGGGTTTAATTTAACTACAACATGTAGTATTTAAGCTGCTTCTACTCGTATATCAGAGTCAAAGCGCTCGCCGTAAATATCACATTTCACGAGCAACTCCGATCTCCGCTGGCTGCAATAAAATAGTTAATTGCAATTATTGTTTTAAATGCTAGTTTACCATTTTGTACCATGCTCGACGGCGAAGAAAAACATTGTGAAGAAATCTACATGTCTGACGAATAAAATATTCAGAGTACGTGCGAACACAAAGAGTCGTGACAGCTCAAGGGTTAAGCGTTCTGTGTAAATTTCATAGTACGTGAGCAACCTGGTTTCGATCACCGCCGGCACCAATCAAATTGTTAATTGTAATTTCAAGTGCTCGGTGGTGAAGGAAAACATTGTGAGGAAACCTGTACGATTGAGAATTATAAAATAGTGTTTGAAGTCATGTGAAATCCGGCATTACGCATTGGGGCAGCGCGGTAGACACTTGCTTACCCTAAAACAATCTTAGAAATTAGAGGCGGTCAGTGCCCGGGAGAAGGCCCGTAACTATTCTTTTATGCGGACACAACAGGACCTGGAGCAGGGTCAACTAATTACCTCATAAGCCCCTCAGAAATTAGAGCTGTACCAGCTTTGGAAGGAATAGAGGATGTTACTTTAATATTTTATGTATAATTTGGGTAGTGTAATAGAGTAGCCCTCTTATCCTTGACTCCGATGTAATTTTGGGGGGTAGTAAAGTACATTTCCTCATGCTTGCTTAATGGTCTCCTTTCGCGGCAGCGTCAAATAACGAGTCAACTTTTTAACTTTGAAATACTAAAGGAGGGCAATAACTGCTACTAATATCTTAATTTGGAATAGATGCTGCTTGTGAAATATAGATATTCTTAAAAAATATGAAAGAAATCTAATTAGTATCATTTACATTTATTTATGTAAGAGCCTCATTTAACTCTTTCTTTTTGCCGCTGCATTCAGGCTATGAACACTGACAGGATTGCTGCGAGAACTAGGTAATATTTTAGCCAAGATTGGAATACTAAAATTTGTATATGAATTAATTATTATTATTATTTACGTACTAATTCGAGTCAGTTGCGATACTTTCATAACTCAAAAACTATTAAACCGAACTAGAAATTTTGCATATATATATGTAAAATGACTAGTTAGGTGTAAAGTATTCAAAGTTATTCAAAGGCTGTTATTAAATATAATTATATAAAATATTATTATATTTAATAACAGCCTTTGAATACTTTACATCAATGCAGATTATTACGCGTATACAAAGGAACAATAGTACCGTATAGTGGCAGTGTAAGAATATACTTAATTAATTAGTAACCCAATTATGTATATAAAATATAATATTAATAACAACTAAAAATATAAAAGAACGGTAAGACATGGTTATTGAAAAAACCTTCTATGACTTACCCTGTATGAAATTACTATACTATGCCTACGTTAGCAGTATCTTAGAATATGGTAGCAAATATGGTTTCCACAATATCACACATATATAAACAAAATAGAAGTATTACATATATAGTCCATGCGTTTTAAAATAAATTTTTAAAGTGCATGGCCTATAAAACAAAAAGGCGACATTAGACCAACAAAGTCAGATGTGTATACCATAAATTCCTCTCATTAGAAGATCTCCTCATTCACAGCTGACTAGATAATTTGCATTTACTTGGACTTGTCAACTTCTTCACGCCCATATATCGTACACAACATGTCAAATTGTTTTTCATCTCTCACTTTCATACAACACATACCAAAAACTCACCTTTAAATCGGATGTGTTACACTTGTAACCTTTTTTGCCAAAATTGAAATTTTTACGAATTATTTATATTGTACAGTATGTATTAAAGTGCCGCCGAAAGAGTTATCAATTGTTTAATATTTGTACCGAGAAGGAAGCGTCACTCTTTCTTTTTTTTAATTACGTATTAGATAATATAGGAAAACCTGTTATAATGCTTATAATAAGATAATCCGATTTGATGTAAATTTTTTTTTTAAAGCTGTAGTTTTTCTAAATAAGTCATAGGCCCTAGCGATCGCCAACCGCGTGACGATTGTAGCAAATCTTCGGTATTTAACGTTGATTCAATTATGAACAAAAAAATTAGATAAAGTAAATTCTTCTCACTAATTTTAACATTGGAATAACAATGTTAAAAATATTCCCTTATTTTTCCTACGAATAACTGAAATTTACAGCGTTCCAGTAAATGAATGACCGGCCTAGCAAATTGATTAATCCTCGTGCGCTAGAGAAACTTCTCATATTCATTACATTAGTTTAATCAAACGAGATTATTATTTCCACTAATGCATTAAAATAGAAGTTAACTAATGCAATATTTGTTAATGAACTTTCATAAATCAACCAATAATTTAATAAAATCTTCAAGTTTCTATTTTAAATTAAAAAATATAATAAACAATATCACGTTTTCATAATGATTTCTTCTATTTACGCGAACACTACACATTGAATAATACTATTTTTACGGATTTTATCGCATTTAATTTACTTATTTTAATCTCCGATGTTTCGGCTCATAGATATGTTTTTCATTTTTTTCACGTCATAGTTAGCCAATTCCTACCAAGAATGATACGCAAGGCTATTGAAATCTAAAAAACAAATATTCTACTTTCAATAGAGAAGATGGATGGGTGCTGCCATCTGCTTAGGATCCTAAAATTAACAAAATTAAATCCTAACCCATGCATACCACTGCAAGACTTCAAGATACTGTGAGCTCATTCTGCGTAGATGAAACCAAAAATTAATATACAAAAACTGAAGGTAGCCAGGTTAACTATGACATCGGGACGTCAAATATCTCAGTCCCCCCCTCCTTTATAATTAAAAAGTTTAATTAAACGCGATAGAATCTTTAAAAATTAGTTTCATTTAATGCGTAGTCTTCACGTAAATATAAGAAATCATTATCTTCTAATATATAAAAATGTATTTCTGTCCGTCGTATTTTATGCGCTGCGTCATCGTCAGATTGCGGTAAGAATTTGTCAACTTTTTGCTTGCATTTCCGCGAAGGTTATGTAAAGGGTAAAGCACCCGAGAGGTCAGGAAATAAAATAAGTAAATTAAACGAGATAAAATCCGTAAACATAGTTTTATTCAATTTCATGTTTTATTCTACAGTTCTGCGACTTTCTAAATTCATTAGATAAGGAGTATGAACAAATCTATAAAAGTCATCATTACGTATTATAATAGAAAATGACAGCAAGTAGCAAAAAGCACTAGGTAAGGCTGATTAACATGAAAGAGGATTATCTTTATTACCAAATAATTGATAAATATTAAAGAATAATAAATGAGTTTACTGTAGTTTGTAGTTTCTATATTACAAATAACATTCAAAATAATACTGCCATCGTTTAATACAATACAACAATTATCTGCGCATGTTGGGTAGGCCATTTTATTAAAATGCAAATTAATACTGGTTTTATCCGGAATTATGCCGCTGAGCCTTGTAAGTATTACAATGGAGTTCGTAGTTGACTGCAAATCTGTATTTGTCATTATAATTTATAATGATACTACTATATAAAATTATATAAATAAATTATTTAATACTTTAAATACATCTTATTTCATTTTTGCTATAGGTTTTTAACATCTTCACGATCACAATCAATATCTAATGTTAAAGCTTACTCTGTAATTGTTCTGGCCTACTGTATTTTATACTTATCATATTAAGATGTATATAATTATATAATAATTATATCTCATTACTTGATGATTATTTGTCGGTCGATCGTGATAATCAAAGATATACTGTAAATTTGAATTAAAATAAAATGATGGATTTGTTTATCCACACACTATTCCTAATGATATTGCTAAAAACATATTTTCTAATTTTAAATTGAATTTTATAGTTTTGAAGTTCAGGTGATAAATTAATTTATAGAGCAAGAAGTAGACTTTTAGCAACCCCATTACTCTTCAAATCAAAAGAGCTTATTTGCCAATACAAAATAATAATAATATAATATAATAATAATATATTTATTGCATTCGTAAGATTAAGTACACATGAAACAATGAAAAGAAAACTAAGCTTACAATTATAATATATTTTACTTTACGTAATATGAAAATAAAATAAAACGACAACAAACAACCTATAAATTTTTAACAGTGGTAGAGCCAGGCGGCTGCTTTTGCTGTCGCACGGATGGGCCGGCTCGAACCGGGGTGGTACCACAACCTCACAGAATACCAGCGTGAAGTAGAGGTTTACCTCTGCGTTTCGCTTGGTGAGTGCAGTTGGCCGGAGGCCCCTTTTACTGGAAATGAGGCATTCCATCCTAGTCTTCACGGGTGACAATGCATCTATTTTTTGATTCGCAAACGAGGATAAATGTGGATATCTATGGGCCACAGCAACCACTTACCATCAGGTGGACTGTGTGCTTGTTTGTCACCCTATCCTATAAAAAAAAATATCTCAAAGTTGTACACAGGCCTTACCCCATGAGCGGTTATTAGAGCTGGAAGGAGGCTGGAAGAAACTGGAAGTATTGCACGACTAGTATGCGCTTATATCAGGATTCCTCGTGATATTTTGCTTCATCGTTGATTATTCTCACTCCGTCTGCTCTCAATAATCGTATTGTCAATTACAATTTGAGTAATGTTTGCGGAAATTTAACTCATCAATTCCATCAATTCCATTACAGCATATAAAATACCGCTGCTCTATATGGCCTATTTTGATAATTCCATATTATTAGATATGAGGATTAAGTGAATAATCCCTCATAGATTGCCTCATAGGGCGCATTTTACTATAGTTGTAACTTTTAGCAGGCGGTTTGGCAGTTTTTTTTTTATAATTATGAGGTTTTTTTTTAGAACAAATCGAGCCATGCTGTGAGTCTCGTGTTTGAGTTTCCCACGGTCGCCTCTTACGATACTAATGGGACGAAATGGGGTAGTAGATATTCTCACACCGCCATACACGACCTCGGTAATGTTCGCGGAGATTTAACTGGGATACTGTATATTTAAAGGCGAGTGTCTAACTCCTGATCTACAAAAGCTATATTTGTGATATGATTTATACTTATTATACAACTAATATATGACCTGTATGAACAATGCCAACAATTTTTTTTTTATAATTATACACTTTTATTCTTGTGTGTAACCGTGGGTGTGTGCTGTTGATTTAATTAATCCAAAAGGCTATAATAATAAAAAAGGTGTTTTTTTTGCAATATATTAACTTTAGAAGAGTGGAAAGAACGCAACACTGAAATTTGTGTATAATAATTTAAAAAAAAAAACCTCCTTTTATTTGTTAACGATAAAGCCTGTGTAATATATACAGCAAGTAGGCTTCTTATCTACTTAGCGGCTGAAAGGCAATTCAATCCATCAAACCCTTTCACGTGATTTACTGCAGGGTGCGATCTACTTTTAATACATCACTAATAGATATTAAACAAAAATACTCATTTTATTTTACAGCAATTCAAACTATTACATCTTCGCAGGATTTGTAAATTATACATCTGTCATATTCACAGTTGCAACAAAACATCCCGAAACAACCCTTACATCTGTCACCAAGTGGGGTAAGCAGATACTATAGACTTTCATTTGTTTTCAAGGTCATGATACATGATAGCGAGGGAGGTCGCTTCTTTCACATCCATAATATTATATCTACGCAAAAATTCTCGCGTTTAAGGGCACTCTTAACTTGCATTGACAGTTCATCATCATCATCGTCATTAAAGCCCATCACAAGTCCACTGCTGAACATTCACAGTTAATAACTGAATTCTCAATGAAACTAATTTAAATTGCGAACATTATTTAAGCTCATTGTAAAGTCATAAGTCTTCTTAAATATGACCATGTATCTGAATATCGCACTAAGCAAGTGTTTATCCGCCTTCGACGGAATACTTACTTTCTTTATTATCTCTACTACGTCTTTGTTACAATTACAAGGGTGAAAATTCCATTTTAAAAGAACGTTTTCAATTACTCGTCTTCTTTCCTTTCAGTCCGGGCAAAACCCTTGAGTTAACTGAAGTTTGGACCTTCTCACTTTTTGCCATTAAACGTTGTATGATATATTTTGATTAGAAAAGAAAACCACAGATGAACGAATATTATCTGCCTCTCTATGTCTTTCTGTATCCTTTCTTTATTTTTCCCATTATAAGCCAGTGCTTTACCACAATTCCTAGTGGTAAGTTGTGATGAAGACTTAGATGGTAAATAGCACTGTCTTTGCATATCAAATGACTATTCACTCTGCCTTAAGGTTGTTTTACGATTGTTTTACGGTATTGATGGAAAACAGACTGTGTCAAACGCTTAGTTTACTTTGTAGTATATAGTTATGTATTTCAAATATTTTTATTATTAATATTGCACCCTACCCGTAAATCTTTCTCCCTGTTTGGTGTTCCACAGTCAAGGACCCTTTTTTTCTGTCCAACTATCTTAATGTGTCACAGTATATTAAATTCGAGAGATTTTTTTCACAGTTATATCAAATAGGGAATACTTCTGCGATATAGCCTTTATTTTGAGCTAAGAAAGTATAAAGAATATATATTTCACGCACATTACTCGTATATTAACAGAGAATACAATTTATTTTCCCAACTTTTCATATTCAAAGATAAATTTATCTCCACTAGCATAAACTACACATTATATTATGCTTTTTGTTGAAATTATGTGAAACAAATTTTGAAATCTTTACTTTTTTAATAAAATTAAAAACCTGTAAATCTTTCAGATTTTTAATTAAGCTTATCCTACATACTCTCTATTAAAGATGCATTTTAAAAATTATACCGAATACTTTAGGATTTAAAATTAAGAAAATTTTAAGGGTTACATGCACAACCTAAAAAAAGTACTAACCGTACGTACGCGAATCCAATCACGCATTTTGCTACTTAAATTTTGTGGATTGCCTCGAAAAATGTTGTTTAACAAAAATGCTGCGTATAAGATCGCCTTTTGTTTTCAATTTTATATGCTGACTGTAACTACTCTTCACAGAAAATAGGTATTTTTCATTGTCACTAAAGAATATGTATTCAACAGTTCGACGTAGGTAGTCTCCCACCTGCTTTATTAAAATGCCTGAACATCAGATTCTATAAATCTTCTATGAATCTGGAATAAATGCTAAACGAAAATTTCACACACTGGTTATAGGTTTTTTTTTTATAGGAGAGGGTGCAAACGAGCATGCGGCTCACCTGATGATAAGTGACTACCGCCGCCCATGAACACCGCAACGCCAGGGGAATTGCAGATGCGTTGCCGGCCTTTTAAAAAAGAGTAGGCTCTTTTCTTGAAGGTCCCTAAGTCGTATCGGTCCGGAAAAATCGCTGGTGGTAAACTATTCCACAAGGAAGTTGTGCGAGGAAGAAAACATCTTCTAAATCGCACAGTGGTGGACCACCAATCATCCAGATGGTGTGGATGGCAGATGATGGTATCGGGAGTTCTGCCGCGATGTGCGTTCGTGAAATTTGGCGGCTGGGATTAATCCGAACAATTCCTCAGAGCACTCTCCATGGTAAATGCAAAAGAAAATGCAAAGAAATGCAACATCTCTGCGCAGTGCCAATGAGTCGAGCCAATGGGAAAGGACTCGGTCGTCGACGATTCGAGCCGCTCTGCGCTGGATGCGGTCAAGTGGAAGGAGCTGGCACTGGTGAGCCCCAGCCCAGAGATGGGAACAGTATTCCATGTGAGGCCGAACCTGCGCCTTGTAAAGTTGCAGGCGTTGAGCTGGCATGAAATACTGTCCCGCTCTGCTGAGCACGCCAAGCTATTTAGAGGCCAATTTGGCCTTCCCTTCCAAGTGACCACGAAACTGCACGTCACTCGATATGTCGACGCCGAGGATTCCGATACTGGCTGAGGCAACAAGGGGAGTACCTTGAAACTGAGGAGATACGACAAAGGGGTTCTTTTTAGCGGTATACGCGCAAACTTGTGTCTTCTGAGGATTAAACTGGACTAGATTTAGTCGCCCCCAATCCGAGACTTTGTCCAGCAAAGACTCGACTTCAGACACAAGTTTGTTCCGTTACTCGGTGACGTTTTCCCGAGAAATATTGGCACGGCCGGTGTATAGAGCATTACCAGTGCTGTCATCTGCATAGCAATGAATGCTACCGGCTTGCAACATATCATTGATACGCAGAAGAAACAGCGTTGGTGATGGTACGCAGCCTTGTGGAACACCAGCGTTAATAGGCTTGTAGTCGGAGCATGCACCGTCTACAACGACCTTGATGCTCCGATCTGCAAGAAAGCTGGTGATCCAATTGCATAATTTCTCGGGAAGCCCATAGGAAGGGAGCTTCGAAAGAAGCGCTTTGTGCCAAACCCGATCGAAGGCCTTCGCAATGTCCAAACTAACGGCTAATGCCTCCCCCTTGGACTCTACTGCCTCTGCCCATCTATACGTTAAGTAGACCAGAAGATCACCAGCTGATCGACCCTGACAAAAACCGTACTGGCGGTCACTAATCAGCTGGTGATCCTCAAGGTACCACATGAGTTGGCAGTTTATAACGGATTCCATTATTTTGAAGAACAAGGGGGTGATGGCGATAGGCCTGTAGTTGGACGGGTCTGAGCGGTCGCCTTATTTAGGGATCGGGTGGACAAAAGCTGTCTTCCATGATTTCGGGACTACGCCTAGGGAGTATGAGTACCGGAAAAGACGCGTTAGTACCGGTGCCACTCCGGAGCACACGTCCTCAGCACAATTGGGGGGATTCCGTCAGGCCCACTCGACTTGTGGATGTCAAGGGAGAGGAGTGCTCTGCGAACCGAGCGCTGTGAGAAACGCACATCCGGCATGGAGCACTCACACCGCGGGATGGTCGGCGGTGTGTTCCCCCCGTCATCAACAGTCGAGTTGGACGCAAAAAGGGAGCCTAAAAGGTCGGCTTTCTCTTTTGCGTCGTGGGCCAGTGAGTCGTCCTCCCTGTGCAGAGATGGTAATGATGGCTTACAGAAATTCCCTTGGACAGCCTTGGCGAGAGACCAGAATGCACGGGTTCCCGAAGGAAGGCGAACTAGTTTCTCGCCAATTCTGCCTATGTGCTCTGACTTTGCCTTCGCAATAACTCTTTTGAAGGACCTGGAGGCGAAGTTATACTTCTTTTTAAGTGTGCTGGTGTTTACACCCCGAGTCGACGAAGCCGCAGCCCAGGCTTGATAACACTCCTGCTTACTGCGTAATGCAGTCTTACAGGAGCGACCAAACCAAGGCTGAGATCTGCCTCCGATAGATACCACAGATGATGGAATAAATAGTTCCATTCCTTGTAGCACCACATCAGTTACAGAGTCAGCAATAGCGCTGGGATCATCCGGCGAGAAGCAAACCCGCCCCCATGGGTAGGAAGCTAAGAAAGACCGCATTCCGTCCCAATCAGCTGACCTATAGTGCCAAACACGGCGGCAAGCTGCAGATCGCAATTGCGAATGGAGCGTGAGTGGCACCATGCTCCGGATCAGACAATGGTCCGAAGAGCCTAGAGGGGCATCGACGGAGACCTGATATCCGTCCGGATGAGAGGTCAGCAGAAGGTCCAACAGGGAAGGTGTATGATCCTCAATATCTGGAATCCGCGTAGGCGATGTAACGAGTTGTGTCAGACCATATGCCAAGGCAAAGTCATAAACAGATCTCCCCGCATGATCGGTTAAACGTGAACCGAGCCATTCAGCGTGGTGGGCGTTAGAATCGCCAAGGATCACGATCTCTGCGGATGGGACCTGTTGTAGCAAGGAATCTGTAGCCATTTGGACGTGGTCGATGAGTCGTTCTGTTTCGGCATTACCGCTATGGGACCTATAGAGGCACACGTAGACGCGCGGATGGTCGTCGCTGTCTACGCGTTGCCAAAGGATGGACAGGTTCGAACCTTCAAGACTGCCGAGGCGTCGAGAACAGATGTCCTCTCTGACATATACGCAAACTCCAGCCCGAGGCACAAAGGAGTGCTCCAATTTGTACCCCGGGTAGGAGAGATACGAAGTATCAGCCGGAGGGGACACCAGCGTCTTGGTCAGAAAGAGCAAGGCCGGCTTCACCGTCTCGAGATGGTAGTGGACGGCGTTTAGGTTCGAGTGAAGTCCCCTGATGTTGCAGAAATTCACGGATAGCGTGGCAGGGGTCGCCTTGGTATTGTTGCTCAGTTTGCCCCGAACAGATATTGTGTTGAGCGGAATTTTGCCCCCCCCCCCCACCAGAACACGCGTGGCAGCCTGAGCACCCACGCTCAGGAGTGGAATAGCATGGTCGTGGATGCTCAGCGAGGGATTCTCCAGGGGTACTGGTATCCTCCTGGGGTAGTTTATGATGTAATTCCGCTACCATGTTGATAGGGGGGGGGGGATTAGGCCTCCGGTCACTTGCACTCACCAGACGAAACGCGGAAGCAGAGCTTCCACTTCACGCCAGTATTCCGTGAGGTCGTGGTACTAACCCGGCTCGAGCCGGCCCATACGTGCAACAGCAAAAGCTGCTGCGTGGCTCTACCACCGTCATACATTACCATACATAGGTTACCATTAAGGTGGCGACTAACATGAACATTTGTTCGATGTGAATATGCGCATCGAGAATTTTTTGTTATGAGTAAATGCTCATGGCACCCTAATCTTCGCAACGAATATATGCTTGACTGTGCTACAGCAGTTGTAGTCATAATGGCGTACGCATAGGTATTGTGTGTTGCGTACCTTTTATTACTATTACTATTAATTTAAATTATCGCTCTCTGCACTTTAATAAAAATTGAAAATCTCAAGGGCTACATGACGTGGTGGATTAGCAATGAGTTGCAGCACCTGGGGGCCGCGGGTTCGAATCTCGCACGGAACAAATATTTGTATGGCCTACAAATGATTGTTCGGGATCTGGATGTTTGTCATTGTACAATTAATGTTTGTAAACTGCCTCCACGATACAGGCGATAATCCTAGTGTGGTGGTAACGGTTTTTTTAAAGAAAGAAAGAGAAAAGAAAATAAATAGTTTGATTAGCTGTCAATTGTTCTTCGATTAGTAGATATGTTAATTTCTTGCCGCAATACAGTAACGACTCACTTTCGTATTTAATCTTTGCACAACACGTAAACTTTCATTGCGTAAAATGTAACACCGCACCATTTCTCAGTATCTTAGTATTTGCGGTATATATATAAATGTCGCTATATAAACGCACTATATATATATATATATATATATATATATATATATATATCAATCATAATTCAAGAGTCAATATTCAAACGTAAAGAAATACCGATGCTCGTGTCAGTTAGAGATAATAAAACCATATGGCATGGCATGCTACAGCTATATTAGTAGTATAGTTGTAGCACGAATGGATCGGCTCGACCGGGCAAAAACCACGCTCTCACAGAATACCAGCGTAAAATAGCAGCTTAACACTGCTGTGTTTCGTATGGTAAGTGTAGAAAACCGGAGACACTTTTTACTGGAAAAGAGGCATTCCATCTTAGTCTTCACGGGTGACAACGCATCTGCATTTTGATTTGCAAACTAGGATATATGTAGATGCCTATAGGCCACAGCAACCACTTACCATCAGGTGAACTTTGTGCTCGTTTGTCACCCTATCCTATAAAAAAGACACTACCAACAAAAATTTAAAAAAAAGGAAACTCGTACGCAATGAACTCGCGGTTAACACTGTCAGTTGTTGGCCGGCCGGGCGGACGTAGTTATCTAGCGGCGTAAAGGTTAGCGGAAGGAAAGGTAAGGAAAGGAAGGTACCTAAATTTGTAACCGAGTGACCCTTACGAATGTGTGCGTGCGTAGTAAAATACTAGGCAATAATTAAAAATTTTGTACAACCGACTTCAATATAAATTATTACGAATAACTCAAAAATTATTAGTCAGACCTTGATTAATATGGACTTTATATGGAACCACATGTGAAGCACCAGCTTTCAAATAAAAACAGAATCATCAAAATTGGTTCATCCAGTAAAAAGTTATGAGGTAACACATGAAAAAACATACAGTCGAATTGAGTACCGGCTCCTTTTTGAAGTCGGTAGAAAATAATATATTACCACGTATTCTGAATTTAAAACATAAAAGGACAAAATATTTGAGATTTTCGTATTAATTTTTTTTTCACCATTCGCCTATATTACTTATTTAGAAGCTTCTCTGCAAATTTGGGCATACATTACAAAATAACCCATAATAAGATATTAAAGTGCCTTATAAATATCCAGTTTTTTTGTATTTATCGAAATAAAAATCCCATTTCCTGTAAATTTTGCTTTCCTGTCCATACTGACAAAAATCCTCGGCTTACGTGAGCGATCTGCTGCTGTTCCTGTCAGATCTTTTAGCTATGTTTTCTACAAAATTGCTTTAAACTTTTATTGATACTAAGGGAGTTAAATTAAAATATATTTTTCAAAATTTATTGTACACTATTCATATACTTTGTTGGTTTTTCACCAATAGTGTATTTTTTTCTCTAATCTAATTAAATCTCATATCACGATGATATATAAATGACATAAGAATCATCTAAAAACTATAAAAAAACCTACTAAAGGCCACGTAATCATGATGAAACTAAAAGATAATAGCAGAAGAAGTAATATTAGTATACATTATAATACCTAATGCCGCCATTTTTTTAAATAAAGAAGAAAAATATTTATGAGCACTTTTTCCTTATTTAATAATATTTACATTACACATTTATTACGAATCTAAAATGTGCTTAAACATACTCGTTAACATAAGAGTCATTATAATTCAATGCAAATGGACTTTAGTTTAATCTGAATTGGAGTAATGCCACTAAGTTGATAACTGTTATTAGGTCACTATGCTGGCTTTAGGGTTTGTAATTGTACTAGCGTCATGTAGTCATCACATCATTATTCCGGTCTCAGTAAATGATAGACTAGATTTATTGGTTCATGTTAATAATCCTGTTTGTTATTTTTGTCGATTTCTGTTCTGTTTATATGTGTTCGTTTATTACTTTTATGGGATAATTAACGAACACACAGTCGACCTGATGGTAAGTGGATACTGTGGCTCAAAAACATCTACATCCATCCTTGGTCAATAATCAAAATGCAGATGTGCAGTCACCCTTGAGGACTAAGACGAAATGCCTCATTTAGAGTAAAAAAGGTGTCCGGTTCTCTACACTCACCACGCGAAACACAGCAGTTTTAGGCTGCTATTTTACGCTGGTATTCTGTGAGAGTGTGGTCCTTCCCCGGTAGAGCCGAACCATTCGTGCTACAACCACAATATAGTTGACCCTACCACGTATAAAAGTCCCACTGATTTGAAACAAAAAAATCTCACCCATACTTAGTTAATGTTTAGTATAACTATTTAAGATACGACTTGGTAACTATTATAATAAACAAGTCACGAACTTGTAATCAGATTAAATCAATAATATAAGGTTTTTACCTATGAAATTGACGTTTTTTATGAAATAAGTTAACGTTATTTTTTTTCTATATTTTTATATTTCTATTAATCAAAGTAATCAACATAGTAAACCCATGCAATCGATTCATCTTTGCCAACGCAGTGGCAGTTTATTGATGCCTTTCTTGAAGAAATCAGCTGGACGGGAGGCAAAATATTCTTCAAAGGCATTTTGTACTGCCTTTCGGGTATTGAATTTTTTTTCCCGCCAATAAGTTATCCAAATTATGGAAAAAGTTGAAATTTGTAGGCGCAAATGCTGTGAGTACGGCGGATAACGGAGAGCTTTCAACCCCAGCTCTTGTAACTTGGAGACCGTCTCTTGTAACTTGGAGGTCGCGCACACCGGCGCTAGACCACCAAATAGCGCCCATTACTTTTCTAGGAGTAAGTTTTCGTTTAGGTCATTGTTTAGGTACTGAACCAGGATCCAACCAACTTGGTGAGCGCGCAACGATTGTTGAACAAAATCCTTTTTCGTTGCAAGTAACAATGCGGTTCAAAATTCTTCCGTTTGTGTGCCTGTTCGAGCAGTACAAGGTAAATCTCGACACGTACTTCGCGCTGGCGGCCATTGATTTCGTGGGGCACTCATTTGTTAAGCTCTTTTACCTTTCCAATTTGACGTAAATGGACCAACATTGTTTTTGATGTAACGACGAAAACTGCTGCTAATTCAGCCGTAAATTGAGTGTCATCAGTCTTCACAATCGGCTTTAATTCATCATTGTCGACCAAAGTTTTCGGAGTTCACGATACTTATATTCCATAATTACTCAAATTTATAACGTATCCATGATGACGAAAAAGATTCAAATGCAATGAAAACGCAACCCTAATCAATAAACAAAAGACTAGTATTGAAAAAAGAATTCCATTTTTTTAAAATATAATTAATTTGAAATTAGAATTCCTAACCAAACGTAAAAATATTTTGATTTGAAATGGCCAGTACCAGAACGGTAGGAACAATTATTTAAAATAACAGTCAACATTTTTGTTGACATGACAAGTAACTCCTTTCTAGTGATTAAATTAGTCCAAACAGTTTAATCTCAAATTATAAGGGTAACATAAAGAACAAAAATTTTATTACGGTCTAATTTTATGAATATTTAATGTCCTATGGGTAAATACTGAGTTTATACGAGTCATTTTAATATTTTATGTAAACAAATCTTGCGCAAATTGTCTTTGTACAAATGAAATAGCATAGCTAATAGTTTTGATATGTTCCCGTTGCATTAACGGAATTAGAAATAACATATCCATTGGACTTATAACTAGCGTTCGTTCGCCATCTGTAAATGAATTAGGGAGATAGTACCGGCCATGTAAGAATAAAACTTTACTAATAACACTTTGATCGTTTAAGACAATAGGGCATATTATTATAAGAATAAATACATAAAACAATCATATATTTCATGATTTATTAGACAGCGAAGGTAATGAAGGAAATTATTAACTGCTCAAGCTAGATTTTAGTTTGTTTAAGTATATGCGCAAACAATTGGTCATTTGCTTATCGTAAATATCCTTTTGAATTTGAATCAAAATATAATAATAACTAATATTTAGTGACGCTGAACTCGTACGGCTACGACTTGCTGTTCCCTCGTCGGACGAAAATGCTACGGCAGGAGATGTAGTTTTGCGAGCTGCAGAATAACCCGCAAACCAAAATATTACCGCGTATTCTGTTATGGTTGATTCAGGCGATAGTGGAATAGTCGCTCACGAACAAGAGCAAAAGAGCAAATGAAGAGTATATTGGAACAGGCGATTATAGTAATACGCCAGTACGCCACCCGAAAATCGACCGCGTCTTCCCCGCATACCCCTAAGCAAGCGGAATCGGTATATCATGTAGTCTCTAAACACAATGCTGGTAACTTATTTCGAAGTTAGCCAGGATCTTTGCGACTCAATTGTTTTAGGCGCCGCACTGGCAGTATGCCGTATTATTAGCGCCACGCTTTCCACGGCTGGACGCGTTACTAGACAAAGTAGCACCATTCCATCCTGGAAAACAAGAATTGCAGTTTGTATGCATGGGACGGGACGGGCGTTTCATCAGGATACATTTGCTGGGACAAATGTTAATTTGTCCCAGTCGGATTTAACGCATAAACTGACGGAGCGCATAGACAACCTGGAGTAGACAATCGCTGCTTGTGAAAAGCGGATTCGGTAACATAGCAAGAGTTCGACACGGTTTAACCAGAATCGCCTATTCCAGAATGTTCAGAATAAGCTCTGTAAATCAATGGTCACCATAACGCCGGATGACGTAGCTGAAACGGTCCGTAGGGTGCCGAACTGGAAAGTCCAGGGCTCAACGGAATGCATCACTACTGGCTGAAACCGTTCTTAGTGTGATACGCTGTGCTTTCTCGACAGTTTGAAGAGGCTATCGACCAGAAGTTGCTCCCGAGCTTCTTCACTACTGGGTCATTCATTTGGTTCCTAAAAACCAGTATAACACAGACCCAAAAATACCGCGCCATCACCTATCACCCATCAGCTATCCCTCAACTACCCACTATATATTAACATTGTGATCCATTTTGCGAGCGAGAATCTCTTGTCACCTGAATTCAAATCAGGTGATGTCACGCGCTCAAAATGGATATTAGGGCGGTGGTCGTGGAACAAGAAACCACTCCTGATTGACGTGGTCATTGGCAAGGTGGTTAAACGTAATCATCAAAACTTTTGCGCCGCCCGGATAGGCTATATAAAAGCATTCGGCTCGGTTCCTCATACATAACCGAAGAGGGTCCTCGAGCTGTTAAAGGTTAACTATACACTAAAACATTTTCTATGGCAGTGTATCGGGCAGTGGAGTACGATCTTCTGTCATCTAGGCGAGTGGATGACGGATGCGGAAAACCGAATAAGGCTACGTATCCTTATTCTGTGCTATCTTCTAAGGTGATTGTTTGAGCCCCATCTGATGTTGCCACTCTCTGAACCATCTTAGTATTTACTAAAGGATTTCAGCTTCAAAAAGAAGGTACAAAAGTGACCCACCGTTTTTATCCAATCCCTCTCTACTGAACAAGCCTAGTGCCTAGACGCTAACTCTCAAGGCAAAGACTTATTTATGTGCATCACCATAAGGACCCTTTCCGAGGCTGTAACATACCGATTCCTGGGTATGTTACAAAATATACGTGATATGTTTTCTGCACGCTTGACAGAAGAGCTTAACAGCTTAACAAGCTTAACAACGAATGGGTCGGCTCGACCGGGGAAGGATCGCGCTCTCAAGCAATAACAGCGTAACATATGATGAGTGTAGAGAAATTTTGATCCTTTTTTCCGGAAGCTGGGTATTCCATGTTAGTCCTCAGAGGTGACAACCCATCTGGATTTTGATTCTTAATCGAAGATAGATGTCTATGGCCACATAATCCACTGTTGACTGTATTTTTTTAAAGTATAGGGGTAACAACCGAGCACAGAGTCCACCTGATGGTAAATGTATGCTGCCTGCTCGCTTGTCACCTCCTTATTCTATATTAAAAAATATAGCTCTCACACTAGTATGAGGAAGACGGTATAGCGCGAGAAGTAAAAATAAAAAAATTGGTAAATCCAATTGGGCATGCCCTAAGCGCATTAAAAAAATTACGTATAACATGATTATACGGAATTTTTAAAAGTAGTTTAAATAAATTTCGACAACACTATCGGCTTCAACACCCTCGATAACCATGAAAAAGTCAGTCAAGTCAAAAACAGTCAGGCATGAAAAGGGGGGCGCATTTAACTGTTGCGTCATACCCGTTCACATGTTTTTGACATACTCAGATGGACCCAGACAGAAATGATAGAAAAGTACGCACTGTGATGACAACCCACAGAATGCACCACTTCTTAGCATATTGTACGAATAGTGCAGGGTGAAGTGGTCCTAACCTAGTCGAGCTGACCCATTTGTGCTGCAGCTATAATACTTTACAGTATTGTTGATAATAATTTGTGTTTTATCTTTTATGGCTTTCAAATAATACTGACAGGTGATCACAGGAATCTCTCTCACATCATTGGTTCAAGTTGAAGAGAAAATAATAATTTTAGCCCCACTGCCGGGAACAGGTCTCCTCTCATTTCTGGGAGGATTATAGATATTAGAATTATTTCGCTGCGCTGCTCTATTGCATGTTGGCGGACTTCACATACCTAACTCAAATATGCAGGTTACTTTACGATGTTTTCTTTCACCGCCAAGTACGTGGTTGAGCAGCACTTACAATCGCAAGTTAACTATTTCATTAAGGTATTTCCAAAGCCGGTGGGAATCGAACCGAGGTTGCTAGCATACTGTTTAATTCATGACGAGCGTTTAGCATCTCAGCTACAACTACTAGCTACGGCTGCCTGTCCGCTTAAATCGACTCATGGCCACCATGGGAGCAATAAATTTTGATATAATGCTGCAACTACACTTATATTTTTAGGATTTTTATAAATTTCTATGTAAACGAAAAGAGTTTACATTTTTACGTTATAGAACCACGATGCAGGTATATTATTGTTGTAGCACGATAGGATTGGCTCAAACGGAGAAGGTCCACGGTCTCATAGATTATCAATGTAAACTTTGTTACGTTTGATCAGTGTAGAGAATTGAAAACTATTTTTACTGAAAACAAGGCATTCCAGTCCTCGAGGGTAACAACGCATGTCCATTTGATTCTTAATCAAGGATAGATATATATGTCTATAGGCCACAGCATCTATTTAGCATCAGGTAGACTTTGTGCTCGTTTCTCACCCTAATTCTATAAAAAGCACTCTATTTTCTTATTTTCTTAAATTATATAAAGCCCTAAAATTAATTTTAACCGTTAATTATACTTATATAGTCGCACTGCAAAGATAATCTTATTAATTATTTTAAACAGTTTTCCATGAGAACCGTTTATGTAATCAAAGCAATCAGCTTTGTTATTAAATCTCTGGATATCTGTATTTATAAATCATTACGTAATACCTTTAAGTTAACAAGGATCCTTCTGTAAATTCGTACAATATGCTATTTTAATTAAGCAATCTCCGTGATGATGATTGGTTTTTCCATTTTACCAAAATAGTGTTTTTGTTTCAGAATTAGTATAAACATAACAAAAAAATAAATAGGTATTAATATTTTATTTGGTAGAAGTTTTGTGATAAATATGTTCAATCATACGTAAGAAACCAGATCGCATAAAAATAAATTATAGTTATTTGATGATAGTCTCGATATGTCGTCAGAAATTGGTGATAATAATCATCAATCTATGGGATTGTCTGAGCAATTACCTATGTATTTAAAGTCTGACAGTAACGTTAATAGTCTTAGAATAACACGAGGCACACATTTTGTAAATATAAATAACATTCAGTAATCGCTATATGACTTTTAATTAAAATTTACTTACACTGTCTAATAAGACTCGAAAAATGATTTTATCCTCTCAAAACTCGAAGACTACTCTAATTAACTCTTAAGCTCTTCAGGCAATTTTAACGTCCTTAAACTGGAAAATAATCTTGATTAATTTGAGAAACCTTGCGTCTACAATTTTTACTGACCTTTATTTCCTCGTTTTTTGACCTGTCTATGTATATCATTAGATAATTATGTGGGTATACGCATGTATAGTGACTATATTGTATGCATGTTTTTTATTTCCGTTTAATTAATAGAATCAGGCGTTAATTTGCGGAAATCTATTATACTAAAGTTGGTAAAAATTAGCTCGCGTACATCCGCTCGATAAAATAAAATGTTGTGTCTTACCTAGTTTAAAGAGCACCTCCCGCCCTCCCTCAATTGCGAGTAGTGGAGCTGGGATTAGTGGTGACGGTGGTAGTGCACCTAATTGAGGGAGGGCGGGAGGTGCTCTTTAAACTATGTAAGACACATCATTTTATTTAATCGAGCGGATGTACGCGAGGTAATTTTTACCAACTTTAATTCTTTTTAATTAACTTTTTCCTGCGGCTACGCTCGCGTGAAATATGGTTTATAAACATGGAATCACCTCAGTGTTTGTCTGTCTGACACAGAAGAGTTTTTTTTTTTTAATTTAATGTTATTTATGTTTTAAGTGAATAAAACTAATTTTATGGATTTTATCGTGTTTCACTTGATTTCTTTTTTTAATTATTCTTCGGGTGCGTTACAGCACCAATGGTCACAAGAGTCTGACGTGTTTGACGTCCTAATGCGATAGTAACCCGGAGCTACCATATTAATTTTTGGTCTGATCTACATTAATGGCTATTTTAAGGTATAATATTTATCATCATCCATCCATGTCATTGGCCCAACTGATTAGCACAATAAGATACATGCCCTTCGAAAGGTGAAAAAATGCGTTTCAATCGATTCGAATAACAAATTCTGACGAGTGTGCAGCAATGCAGTTTTGCATAAATTTGAATGAAATATTTTTTCTTTTAAGTAATATTTTTACTTAAATATTTACGATACTTTTACTTCGAATCGTATGTCCGCAAGCAGTGAAAATGAGTCGGTCATAAAAACTTTAAATTCTTCGAATATGTGAATGCCAGTTAATAAATTAAAACTGTATAATAATTGCTTCATTAAAAGAGTTGAGTAGCAGCTAACATACGTTCCATTGCTGACTGCAAGCTTCCTCTCGCTTAAAATCACAATTAATACGCTTGAAATTAAATTACAGATGTACTTTATTAAATAGATTGGACTTATAGTTAATAACCTTTACAAATCAATATCAAAGAACGTCAGAAAAGACAGCTACTATTCAAATTTCAGATTTCTACGTCAAGCGGTTTTTGAGTTGTGCGTCAGTAGATGATTCGGTCATTCAGGACATCCTCTTTATATATATATATATATATATATATATATATATATATATATATATATATATATATATATATATATATATAGACTATAAGAATAGACAGCAACCCGCCCGATGAGAAACAATGGTTTCTCTTTGTACTCCTCTACATTCATACATTACTTATACATACGTTATAACATTATAACAGTACTACATACATTATAACAGTGGTAGAGCCACGCGGCAGCTTTTGCTGTCGCACGGATTGGCCGGCTCGAACCGGGGTGGTACCACGACCTCACAGAATACCAGCGTGAAGTAGAGGTTTACCTCTGCGTTTTGCTTGGTGAGTGCAGGTGGCCGGATTCCCTTTTTACTGGAAATGAGGTATTCCATCTTGGTCCTCACGGGTGGCAACGCATCTGCATTTTGATTCGGAAACGAGGATAGATGTAGATGTCTATGGGCCGCAGCAACCACTTACCATCAGGTGGACTGTGTGCTCGTTTGTCACCCTTATCCTATAAAAAAAAACATTCGTCGTCATTCTTCAATCAATTATCTTCTTTTACGAGTAATAGAGTACGTGGAACTCCTTTTCTTTACATATTGACCGTGCTTAATGCCCTTTTTAAAATAAAATCTACTTAAAACTTATTACTTGGAACTATAATATTTTCCATCATACTTCCCATCCTCTCTTGTATGTATTCTTCTTTCAACAAATTTCATCACCTTGTGATTTTATTTGTACTTTTTTATTTCATTCTATAATCTGTGTATGTACACCTCCCTCATAACCATTTGCTGTAAACAATTATTTGCATAATCTGTAGGAAGAAATCGCTTTCAGAACGATAAGACCACCTATTGTACTATTCAATTTAAGAAATAATTTATTATATCTCAAATTGAACTTAAAACAGAAAATAAATTGCCTTTAACAAATTCAATTAAGGGTAGATAATCTTAACTACTTCTAAAACTAATTAAAAAAATTTGATAAAATCAAATGATCCTTAAACTCACTCTACATTTAACTTAATCTAAAAAAACACAACTCTTTCTGTTTTCTTTTATATTATTTCATTACATTTAATAAAAACATTAAAATTGGAATTAACAATTCCATGAATGCCAGGGTAGGGATCAAACTCGGTTTGCTCACGTACTACTACTGATTAAAGTGAGCTACCACGGGTCGTTTGTACTAGCCGTGCGGTATTTCATCGTAGTCCTCAGGGAACGTATCTGTGAGCATTGTTTGTTGCCATTTGCAGGCGCCCATGAGCTGGTAGCCACTTGCCGTCAGGTGACCGGCTTACTTGTTTGTGACTTTATAGTTAAAACAAAAAATATACCTATTTATATTTATAATATTATAAACCCGTTATATTTATAAAGTTAAAACAGAAGATATATATTTTTTTAGGTTTTTAAGGAAACCGTGTACGTGGTAAATCAGCGCTCAGAGTTGCAATTAACCATTTTCATTAGTGCCGGCGAGAATCAAACCAGAAATGCTCGCGTTCTGAAAGATTTAAAGCGAGCAATTAGCCTCTAAGCTACTCGTACCACTGTTTTAAATTGGCGTGAAGGATAAAAAGAAGTAAACAAAAAATTTCTTATCAAAAACTTTCTTCTTTCCTTAACTACATAAAATGGAACGTAAAAAAAATAAAAAATAAATCAAAAACAAGCTTTTAATTAAATAAAAAAAGTATTTAAAGAAAATAAACTTTAAATTAAATCAAACCCATCAATTTATTACATTACCCAATTTATATGATATAAAAGCGTGAGATATACTTATTGTATAAAAATCATTATTGGGACGAAGTTCTTTTACGCGACATACAGTACAGTCTAACCGGCAAACGTCTAGTTTCTGTGATGTTAGTGCTGTTAGCCTTTTAGCCTAGAAGGCCGCGAGCTATAAAGTGGATGGAGATTATTTATATCTGACGGCCAACTCGTATCGTTCGATGTTCTGGGCCGTGAGAACCGCTCAGGGACGCGGGTGATACTTTGTGTACGCGGTGTGTGCGGCGCGCCCGTCTGGACTCGCTGCGTCCCATCCGTTGTCCTAAAGCTTCGGTCACACACAGCGAATACTCGCTACGATTAGGCACTCGCAACAAAAACTCGCTGTGTGTGACAGGGAAGTCGCTGCGAATAGATTCATTCGCCGCGAGTTGAATTCGCTGTGAATTGAATTGAACATATTCAATTTTATTTTCTGCGAATAAGCACTCGCTGCGAGAATTCGCTGTGTGACAGGGTACTCGCTGCGAGTAGCCATTCTGCTCAGCGCGCCGCTCCAGACTATACGCTTGTACATAGGTCGTATCGTTGCTGCATGATACGTGTGTGTAGGTCAATGAAATGAGTTAACCGATAAACGATTCTCTAAAATGGGTAAATTACGATATAATTCGTTTCTAGAGTGTGTATAGAAAAATGGGGAGCTGTTTGACACAAATAACAGTAATTTTAAAAAAAACGCTAAGGCAGACGCCTTCATTTTTTAACGAATTAGTTGATTTGGAATTCGAAATAGTAACCCAAGAGCAATTGAAAAGAAAATTGAAAAATATAAAAGATACATATTATAGGTAATTCTCTTGTAGTACTCGCTGTGTGTGACAGACAGGCAGCGAACGATTAATATTCTCAGTGAATACACTCGCAGCGAATATTCGCTGTGTGTGACCGAAGCTTAACTGTGCTTGTGACACTAGGTGAGTGTGTAGTGTTAGTGTGTGACGACCCGGCGACATTTGGGTCGCCGGAATCTAGCGGAACCGGGTATTCAATTAAAACGTTACGGGGTCAAGAATCACCGTGAGGTTTGGAGTCGGAACGTAGGTGACTGCATTTACCACTAACGGGATGGGATGTGTTTCGGCGCTCTCGAAGTAATGCTGAGACATTTTCTTGACATATCCTGAAATCATCAGAAGTTGGCAATCTCTGTGTAGATAGTAGTTTCGCTGGTACCAACGGTCTGCGGTATTTTTTCGGATGAAGCTATTATGGACAATTTGGATGCTGTAAAAACTAAATTTGGGCGAGTGGGTGATGGCTTCACTAGCGTATAACATGACAGGTCTTTTGCATGTTTTGTAGAGATGGAGCTTGTGTCTTAAGGACAGTTTTCTCTTGCTGTTATCTAGCGAGTGGAGGCGATTAGCAGTGAATATAGGATGGTTGTGGACGTTGCAAATGTGTTTCGCGAAGATCATGCCGTAGAAAAATGTGACCCCTAGGTATTTGGCCGTTGATTGCCAGAGAATCTGGCGGCCGAGGAGGAGTGCCTTTGAATGTATATTACACCACTTTTCTTAAGATTCACTTCGATTTTCCATAAGCGGAACTAATCACCTAAGCGGTTGACGGCTCATTGGAGTACCTTGGTGAGTATTCTTTTGTTGTGATGGGTGACGAAAAGTGCCGTGTCATCGACGAAGAGAGTAGTATTAACTACTGGGTCCTTCGGGATGTCACTCTTCAAAAGTGTAAAGAGGAATGGCGAGAGGACTGAGCCCTGAAGGGCCTTCCTTGAGGAGACGTGTCGAAGATCGAGTGCCCTCAATTCGATAGCAAAAGTGGCGGTTGGCAAGAAAGGTTTTGAAAATGTGATTGAGCCTATCAGGCACGATGAGTTTATACAGCTTGTAAAGCAAGCCGTTGTGCCAGACTTTAACGAACGCCTTTGCGACATCAAAGAAGAGGGCGTCGGTGCTAGTAGTCCTATGGCTTATTTTTGAGAAGTGCGAAAAAGCGATGTAATTGATTGGTGCACAAGTGTTCGGGTCTGACGCCGAACTGCTCGAAGAGAACCAGCTTATTTGTGAAGACGTATTTTCGTAGGTGATTCAATATGAGTCGCTTGTAAACTTTACCCGGTGTATTGAGAAGAATGATTGGTCTATAACTGGAGGCTAAGATACGCGGTTCCCATTTGAGGTAGACTCGGCTGCCTTTTTGGAGGCTTCGCGTTTGCGCTTTTTGCCCTGACTGGGGGTGAGGTCTTCGTTATCGGGTTTGGACGGGACACGCTTCTCGGTCTCCATGTCCAGGATCCGAAAAGACCCGAAAGAGGCCACGGGTGGACATCGTGGAAGGCGCGGGGACACGGCGTCGTAGAACGTGTCTATGGACACGGGGGTCGTAGGTCCGATGCTTGATGACAAAGTGTCATCTATCCCCACGGTCAGATAATCGGCAATGGGTCAGTCTCGCTAGAATTGAAAGGACGCCGTGGGGCCGGCCAGAAGTATGTGCTCGGACGCGGAACGCGCGTTGCACTGTGCTAGAAACACAGTCCAAATGTCGTGGTAGGCTGGCTAAGGAAGTCGGCAAGTTCGTCGATTGTAAACGACACCATCTTATCTTGCTATGCTAACAAAAGCACAGATGTGTACCAAGCTTTCCCACCTTTCGGCGGGGGAGGTGTGTGTCTACGATAACATCTATACATCTAGCACGCTGGTATGCTAGGGTGTGTACCTAATGCAAAAGCAACATACAAATTAAAAACGACGGCCGCGTCTGAGGCGGCGGGTGTATTTCACACTTAGCCAGGAAGGAGAGTTACGCACAAAATACATTTTGCATTACCACAAGCCTCCACTTGACAGTGCGACTGTTGTCTCCTAGAACAGCTTGCTTTACGCACTACAGGATGAGCACCTTTGCAGTAACCAAATACAGAACACCAAGTCATATAGTGTATTATATTGTTACGAGCTTGGGGTTTGAGACAATTAAAAACTACCGAGTGAATTACCAAAATTGACACTTTAATTATAGAACACTAATTACATGAAAACTGACAAACAAGTAGAGAAACGGAAACTATACAATATTCTTACCGAGGAGACATTAAGTCTTATTAAACAACGCCACAAACTACAAAATCTCAAACATAAAAGCCGCGAAGACAAAATAAAACTCAGCTATATCTATAAAATAACAAACAAAAATATCAGGAAAGACTACAAGAGACATAGATTAAAGACAATAGAAGAGTATGTAATGACTAGTGGAAGTTGCAAACGTGCGTATAAAGAACTTCGCTCACACAAAACTTGGATACCCAGCCTATTAGAAAACTCTAGCCCATCAAATAATAGAGAAAACATTCTCAAAATAGCAACAAAGTTCTATCAAAACCTCTACGACCAAAAAGACCTTGGGAATTTTGAAACTATAAATTTCTACTCTCAAAATCAAACGAATATTGATTGGAATGATACCGAAATAGATAAAGAAATAAAGAGGCTAAAATCAGACAAGAGCCCAGGACCAGACGGTATCCCCAACGAGGCACTAAAGCTGGCAAGGACACTACTAACACCTGTGATAACCTATTTATTCAATATTATAAATAAAGAGCAGAGAGTTCCCGAGCAGTGGACCAAATCAAATATTGTATTACTCTATAAGAAAGGCGATCCAAAGGATATTGGAAATTATCGACCCATCAGCTTACTACCTAGTCTTTACAAACTTTTCTCACAGTGTATTTTAAGTCGAATATCTGCAAAAATTGACAGAAACCAACCGATAGAGCAAGCGGGTTTTCGAAGAGGATATTCAACTGTAGATCATATTCAAGCTCTGGAGAACATAATTGAGAAATATAAGGAATTTCAAAAGCCTATCTATTTAGCATTTATAGATTACCAAAAAGCATTTGACTCTATCTCACACATTTCAATATGGGAGGCGCTGAAGGCGAACAACATAGAAGACACCTATTGTAATATAATAAAAAACATCTATGAAAGAAGCACAAGTAGAATTACCCTGGAAACAAGCGGCCCAGATATAAAAATAAAAAGAGGCGTAAAACAAGGCGACCCTTTATCCCCTAAGCTCTTCATCGCCGTACTAGAGATGATATTTAAAAAACTTCCCTGGAAAAATGTTGGTATTACGATAAATAAGAATTATCTCAGTCATTTACGTTTCGCTGACGACATAGTATTATTCTCAGAATCGAGTTCGCAATTAGAGCAAATGATACAAAATTTACAGACAGAAAGCGCTCGCGTAGGCCTACAAATGAACCTGCAGAAAACTAAACTGATGACCAATTCTACAAAACCAACAATAAAGATAGGAAACGAAAAGCTTGAATATGTAGACACCTATATCTACCTTGGAAAACAAGTATCATTCCACCAGAATAATAACATAAAAGAAATAATTAGAAGAATAAATATTTCATGGAAAAAGTACTGGGCTCACAAGGAAATAATGAAAGGAGACCTGCCGCTTTCTACGAAAAAGAAAATAATGAATAGTTGCATCCATCCCTGCCTAACGTATGGTTCGCAAACATGGACATATACAAAACAGGCGAAAGAAAAAATCAGAAAATGTCAAGCAGCTATGGAACGATCCATCCTGGGACTCCGAAGGAGAGATAAAGTACGCCACACCAAGATAAGAGAGAGAACAAAACAAATTGATTTCTTAAGCCAATCGATGAAATTGAAATGGAAATGGGCAGGACATCTAGCTAGAGTAGAGGACGCTCGGTGGACGTGTCGTGTCCTTGTATGGAAAGGGCCGAAGGGTAAAAGAAAACGAGGGAGGCCATGTAGAAGATGGATTGACGATATCAAAGATATAAAGGCAAACAAAGGCGAAAGATAGAAAACAATGGTCAAAAATGGAGGAGGCCTTTACCCTGCAAAAGAGGGGTTCTCATTAAATAACTGAAACTATTATATATTTTTAAAGTTGGAATTTTTATGTTTACTTATTAAATTATAGATTGAAAAATAAATTTAAGCATATTAAACATTATAAATTACAAATTTAAATGAATTATGAAGCTAATAATAATTGATTTGTTATGACTTATTTATTATTGTTGCATGTAAACGTAAAATATCAATTGTAAAACTGCATGAAGAATGAGAAATAATAAAAGGCTTATTTATTTTATTTATTTAATTACAACTTAAAACCACACTAATAACAAAAAACAATTGTACTACAAATCACTCTAGTTCGCAGTTGTATCGGTTCGAAGTATTCGCTTGTATCGCCAATTCAATACTGACTCGGTTGCGGTCTATACCGGCCTTACATAGGGCCTCAGGTAGTTTCCAGAATATCCTACTATAGAAACTTCTAGAATGTTCGAGTACATGGTCCCGATTGACTAGGTGTCGATAGTTCTAAAAAGTTCTTCCATGGAAATTTCTAGAATAATCTTGACTCTCCTAGTTCTGCCGCTCGATACTAGAGGGCGCTAGTGGTAACTAGTGTCGCCAAGTACCATGTATTAATCGTGGCGCGCAACACTGCCCCCTCATAAGACATGCTCGTCCCGAGCATTATTGGCCCCTTTCTTCACAGCCGAAGCACCTAGGACTGTATCCTTTATTGCGGTCGCGAACTGTAGCTGCTGCAACCTTCCTGACGCGATGGGAACAATGATCCTGTCACACAGCTTCCACCTCCAGTGCATGGGCCAACGCATCCTTAAGCGTCTCGTGGTGCCCGAGCCTCACAGCAGCTCTTACTTCAAGCTTGCGGATGCCGTCGATGAATGTCTGCACCAGGTTCCCTACAATGAGCGCAGGTACAGACTGGTATGCTTTTCAAACCAGCTTCTCCACCTCTAGGGCCCACTGCTGCAGGTTTTCATTGCTGCGTTGCACGCAATCTTTGAGCTGCGCACGAAAGACGTGTTCCAGGTGAGCGTCGCCACATCTCGCCTCCAATTCCTCAAGGAGCTGCTCGTAAGTCACTTCCTTACCGAGACCTTCCAGAACAGTTAAGGCCTGGTTGCGCAGGCTTGACTTTTATTCCAGCCGTTCGCCTTCATAACAGCCTCGAACTGGATTTTGTAGGCCGACCAGGAAGAAATCCTATCGAACGGCGGCACTTTGAATCCACATAGCGAAGATGTTGTAGCTACCACGGAAGCCGTAATTCCATTCCCAAGTTTGAGGTCGTCTAGCGTTCTTAACGTCAGCCATCGCGTTGTCAACCCGATTGTTCACTTGGTTGATTCGGGTGTCAGCTTCTGACAGGTGGTTGTCATGTTGAGCAACCTTATCATTTACCTCTTTTATTTCTTTCCCGACGGTATCGTGAAGGTCTTTCATGAGGAGCATCTGCTCTTTCATACCGCGCTGTAGCTGCTCTTCTAACCGACGTCCCTGTTCCTCCTGTCGGTGGGCCTTTTCCTCTTGTCGGTGGACCTGTTCCTCCTGTCGGCGGGCCTGCTACTGCAGTATCATCATCAGAACACCTAAGTCTGGTGCTGTAGATACAGGAGCTGCTGACGGGCCGGCCTTCGTGGTCAGCAGCTGGCCCTCCGACGTCTGCGACGTTGCACCACCAAAACGTCTCGGGTCCGTCTCCTGTTGGCGTTGACGTCGGGTACGGGTACCTTCCGTGTCATCTTTAGGTAAAATCGGAACGATTTGATCCCACATCTGACACCAACTGCTACGAGCTTGGGGTTCGAGACAATTAAGAACTGCCGAGTGAATTACCAAAATTGACACTTTAATTACAGAACACTAATCACAACTTAAAACCACACTAATAACAAAACACAATTGTAATACAGATCACTCTAGTTCGAAGTTGTATCACTTCGAATTATTCGCTTGTGTCGCCAATTCGGTTGCGGTCTATACCGGCCTTACATATGGCCTCAGGTAGTTTTTAGAATATCCTACTATAGAAACTTCTAGAATGTTCGAGTACATGGTCCCGATTGACTAGGTGTCGATAGTTCTAGAAAGTTCTTCCATGGAAATTTCTAGAATAATCTTGACTCTCCTAGTTCTGCCGCTCGATACTAGAGGGCGGTAGTGTTAACTAGTGTCGCCATGTACCATCTATTAATCGTGGCGCCCAACAATACAATAATTATAGTCAATCTTGCGCATGAGCAAAGAGAGTGAAGTGACGGGAGTGAACTCAACCGACACGTCCGGAGTCTACACAGCCCAAGCGCAGAACACGTAAGTAAAAAGCATTATGCCCTCTCCAGGAGATCATTCCCTCTCTTTCTCTTTCTCTCTTTCTATTATATGTCGCCAACTTAGATACGCCAAATTTTAACAGAGTTAGAATAACTTCACTTAGCTAACAATGCATTGTCATTCAAAATACAGCTCAATCGGTTGAGGATAAGTGCTTTAAAGTTCAGTTGTAAGATTTGACCCTAACAAACATACAAACATTGCAAGTAAAATAAAATCTTTTAACAAGTTAAATAAATGCTTTTAAAACAAGCTAAGGCTTACGAACATAATCTGCTTGTTTTCATATATTTTACAAACCATGTTTTTAAAATTATTATGAATTAATTAATGGACAGGATTATGTTTTCAATCTACATTTAAATTGACTTACTAAAATTAAAAATTCAAGCGTGTCGGGCGAAATAATTCTACATGGGTGACAACATATTTCTAAATAATAATAATTAAGCATGGTTCTAAAACCTTTTAGAAATTCAACTTTATTTCGGTCTTTTGCTAGACATAGTACCCAAATTAACTAATAGAATTGTAGTTACGCACTATAACCCTATCGTGTTCAGTTCACGATCACAACTTTTTGTGCATTTTAAAACAAGTATATAAAAAGCATATTATATGCCCGTATGGTTCAGTGATCTGAACACCTGCGTACAGCTTGAATCCTGGATTCAAATTTAGGCTAACTTTATTAATACGTTCCTTTCTGAGTATGTCGTAGTTTATTTAAAAAAAAACGTAGGTAAACTTTTTTGATTCGGCAATTTCAATATATTAAAGAATATTGAAAGCTGCATTAAGGTATATTTCTGATTAGATTTTATGAAGTAAAAATATATTTCGTAGGGATAAGTAAGTATGTCATGCCTTATAAATTATTCACGACTAGCTGTTCTCCGCAACTTCGCCCGCGTGTAATTTAGGGTTTTAATTATGTTGTGCGGAACCCTAATTGGTTTTCTAAAATATAAGTAGCCTAAGTTACTCCCTATAACATCAGCTATCTGCCAGTGAAATTCCCGTCGAAATCAATCCAGCCGTTTCGGAGATTAGCTGGAGCAAACAGAGAGACAGACAGACAAAATTTTTAAAAGTTGTGTTTTTGTTATAAATACCGTATGTACTTTCATATGCATTGAGTAAAAAGCTGTTATTTTGACATTACAAACAGACACTTCAATTTTATTTATTTGTATAGATAACACCTTTGACGGCTCCGTGCCGCAGTGACTTAGCAATGAGTTACTGCGCTGAAAGCCGCGAGTTCGAATTGCGCACGGAGCAAGTATTTGTATAACCTGCAAGTAATTGTTCCGGGTCTGGATGTTTGTCCTTGTGCAATTTATGTTTGTAAACTGCCTCCACGATACAGGAGAAAATCCTAGTGTAGGGGTAACGTTATTTAAAAATAACTTTAATGGATGATGATGGTTCGAGCAAATTAGTTACTATCTCATGCATGATTTCATCAACTTTTAGATATAATTTGATATTGCGATTTATTTTACTTCTATTTTAAAACTAGAAGAAGCAATTATTTGATTAAATAACTCTTAAAACAAAATTAAATATTTGCTCTTTGGGATTCTCCTTGCCATAAATTGCAAAGTGAATCCCAGCGCAAACAATAAGAAAGAATCACACAACAAGATACAGGATAGTGGTTATTTATGTGGTTCCTTACAAAGCACACAGAACAAGAAAGATAAGACGCAGTACCTTTGAAACTTTACGTACACTTAAATACCTACGATTAATGTTACAAATCCAGCTTATTTTCCACACTTTGCAGTTTCGACAAATACTTAACCTTCTTTTAAATTTCCTCTCTTTTAGTTATATTTGCCACACTTTGCGGGCATAGGGGCCCACGCAGCTTATTTATTAATTTAAATATTGCTTGATTAAATTAGTTAATTATAAGAGTGCATAAACGGGAAAAATAATATTGCATATAACTGCAAATGAATAAAAAAAACTGTAGCTATTTAGATTAAACTTTAATTTTTTTATAGGATAGGGTGACAAACGAGCACACAGTCCACCTGATGACAAATGGTCGTTGTGACCCATAGACATCTACATCTATCCTCAATAAAGAATCAAAATGCAGATGCGTTGTCACCCCTGAGGACTAAGATGGAATGTCTCTTTTCCAGTAAAAAGGGTCTTCAGTTCTCTACACTCACGGTACGGAACACAGCAGCGTTAAGCTGCTATTTTACGCTGGTATTTTGTGAGATCGTGGTCCTTCCCCGGTCGAGCCGACCCATTTGTGCTACAACTGTACTACTAATATAGCTGCAGCATGGCTCTACCACGTAAAATAACACTAAATGGTAAAATAATTGGTAAATAATGGTAAATTTAAATTTCATGGAATATACTCTAACACTTGTTTTATTTTTAAGTAAAGCAAGTCTTTTCGTTATTCGTGCTACAACTATACTACTAATATAGCTGCAGCATGGCTCTACCACGTATAAAGTGTGAATTTATTAGTCATTAAGTGTGAATGCATTATAATAAGCTGTTGTAACATTATATTCTAATTCTTGTGTTGGTCCAAATTAGTTCAACAACAACAATACTCCAGTATAGAAATTTACAGTCCACAGACAGTATAAAGTTTCTCTACACAGCACAGGTAGCCGTTACCAAGCTTTAAGTCATGTTTATATTATCATTTAATCTTTAGCATCCTTGAGATAAACTGAACATGCATAATAAATATACATATTTTCATCAAACCATAAAATTCTGCTACATACTGGACATGGGCCTCTCCTGACAAAGGCATGATTTGCCATAATTGCCACGCAGGTAGGTGGATTGACCCTCGCAGTATCTGACATCTCGCACCTTTGACTCTACTCACCTCCGCCCGTATGTACTTTTAACAGACTGTTTTAAAAAGGAGGTTCTTAGCCGATTGTATGCTTGTTGTGTGTTACGCGATATCTTCGCCAATTGAGAACTAATTTTAATGATACTTTTTTTAATAAATTTTAAATACGTTATAATATATAAGGTAATATTTCACAAGTAGCCTCAAATAAATTTACGGAAAATTTTTACCCCTAATTTTCTACTCTTAAAAATTCTACTCAATTGCTAGTAATAAGGCAATTAGTTTAAGCTTTCGGGGGTAATAGAGAACCTAAATGTTATATGGTAATTTAATCGTATACTTTTAGACTTCAAACTATGTGTGCTGCAGTTTAAGGGTATATTGAGCAAGTACGAGAATAATTACAGGGTGCTTACACCTCAGAGGTAGACTGGTATACTATCAGGTAGACTGTAAGTAATTACTAGCTTTTCCCCGCGACTTCGCCCGTGTGTAATTTAGGATTATAATTTTTTTGCGAGAAGCCCTAATTCTTTTTTCTAAAATAAAAGTAGCCTCAGTTACTCCTTATGACATCAACTATCTGTCAGTAAAGGTCCCGCTAAAATTGGTCCAGCCGTTTCGGAGATTAGCCGGAAAAAAGAGACAGACAGACAGACATTTTTAAAAGTGCATTTTTGTTATAAATACCGCTTATTTACGGAAGTATAAACGGTAATTATAACAGTGCATATGAAAATATGCACTTAATAAAACGTTGTAATTTTGACATTAGAAACAGACTCCTCAATTTATTAGATAAATGATAGGGTTCAGTGTATTTAAAAATTTAAATGCGATTTTATACCAATGCTGCAGTTTTCACAAGATAACACAGAAAAATCTTTGCTGAAATATTTCTTTTTCGTTAAATGAGCTATCACGAAAAATATTAGTAGCCTCCAGGCATTGAAACTTCTATCTGATCTTGTTGTTTAAGAAGTTTTATTATCTACGAAAGTCAGCAAAGGGACTAACAAGTAAATAAGGAGTAGGAGTAAGAGCAGGGATTAAAGGGACTTTAAGTTTATTTATTTAGCTTTATTTGTTATTATTGGCTGTTAAACTATTTATAGGAACGTATGTGATATCAAATTGAGAGAAATTTCAATTCATAAAATAGTACTATCCTACGACAAATAGCTAAAATATTTAACAATGAAAATGAATGCTTAATTAATAATATCCTGGGCCTTCTTTTTTTCCTGAGATAGAAATGATGAATGGAGCAGTTAGTGACGCGCGCTGTTTTTTTTTTTTTAGGAGAGGTGGCAAACGAGCATGCGGCTCACCTGATGGTAAGTGACTACCGCCGCCGCAGATGCGTTGCCGGCCTTTTTAAAAGGAGTAGGCTGTGTTGGCGGACTTCCAAAACGTCCATGAAAACGTTTAAAAGATTACTTAAAATACGTAATAATTAAAGTACTAATAAAATGTCCATAAATATTAGATTTCTCGGGCATGTAGATTTCATCACGATGTTTCATTTCATCACCCAGTACGTGGTGAATCAGCATCTATAATTGCAATTAACTATTTTAATTCAATTAGAATTTTTGTTATTCTACTGAAATTATATTACTATGCTATGTACACTTTTATTTTTGGATTGTAGTTTAGATCAACACCATCATATTTTTAATTTTAGAACTGTATATAACTACTGTCTGTTTGTGTACCTTATTCAATAAAAAAAAAATTAACAATTTCATTGATGCCGGAAAGGATTTGACTCCGATTGCTCGTGTACTGCGAAATTTACGGCGAGCGCTTAGCGTCCTAAATTACCACGGCTTTTAGTTCGTCTTATATTAGGCTAAAAACGAGGGCTGTAGTAGCACAACTAGACTTCTAATAGGAACAATTTGGGTTTTGTACAAATATTGATTGCCTCTAGTTTCCAAATGTTGTTAGGTCACACACATCTGAATTAAGATGACGGGCGCTTCAGATTTTATTGTATTGATACCACAAATCGCAGATTCTCTCCCACTACTTTTTACATCTACAAATAAAGCTCAAAGTAATAGTTCACTTTATCATTTTCGTTCTTGCACATAATCACAGCACAACTTGGCATTTTACGTTAATTACTTTATGTTACAACGACCGTGGTTCATGTTATGCACAAGAATCATAAAGATTTTTTTTAGAAATCAGCATACAGTTGACACTGTATTCTGATTTGTAAAAGAAAAATTCCAGTTCCTTAGTGATAATCTTCGTTCTTCACGCAGTTAATTACTTTCTACCCCTCACCATCATAGTTTTATATCAAACTCAATCATGGTTACTTGCATCTTCTTCTAGAACAAATTGCCTGCGTAGAATACACGCCAAAAGACAAAGAAAAAATTACAAGAACATTAAACGAACATTTCAACCCATTTATGGACAGTTGTTTTTAAGCCCCACCTTCAAATTTCAATAAATTTGAAGAATGCGGGTTAATAATGGGTGAGTTAAACTGGAAATGCCTTTTGTACACCAATGATCAAGTCATGGTTACATTAATGAACAGGTAATTAAAAGAAAGGGGCATGAAAATGAACGCAAGTAAGACGAAAGTTATGGTTTTTGAAAGAGAAGAAAGTAAAACGATATGTTAAATAAGAATAGAAGGAGAATTGGTCGAGCAAGTAGATGAGTTTGTGTATTTGGGATGTGTATTTAGGGGGATGATAGATATGATAAGGATATAGAACGACAAGTGAACGCAGGAAAAAGAGTAAATGGGGCTCTACACTCTATTGTGAAAATCAGGCAGAATGTGTCCAAAAAGGCACATATGGCAATTCACAATGCTGTGTTAGTCCCTCCTTTAATGTATGGTAGTGAAAATTGGGTGTAACAGAAGAAGCACGAAATTAGAATAAATGCTGTAGAAATGCGGTCATTAAGGAGTATGTTAGGGCTGAATCTGAATGACAAGGTTGGGATATTGTGTGATAAGAGAAGAGTGTGGTTTGCAAGATGATGTTGTGACCAGGATTAAGAAAGGAATAGTTCGGTGGTTTGGTCATGTAGAAATAATGAATGAGGCAAGAGTGACAAAGCAAATTTATGTTGTAGAAGTGAACGGCAGAGTCGAGAAATGACTCTCTATTCGAAGGTTTATCGACCAAATTGGCGATATATTGAAAATGGGCCAAATAAAGAGTACCCTTTACTGACTAGCATGTATGCGCGTGTATATGGATGTGGAAGAGGCGAGAGAGGCATGCCAAGTTCGTGTCAAATGGAAGTCCGTTGTCTCTGCCTACCCCTCTGGCTAACAGGTTTGAGTGTTTATGTTATGTTATGTTCATACGAACATATCTGTAGCCTACAAAAATGTGTCAAATTGTTGTCATCACCAATCATTACAGCCCCTCACAAGTCCACTGATGAACATAGGCCTCCCCAAGGAATGCCACAAAGCACGATCCTGAGCCACCCATATCCATCGACTTCCTGCATGTCTTACCAGATCATGCTCCATCTAGAGGGGGGACCAAAGCCAAACAAAAAGCCAAACAAAAAGTCTATTTAAATCGTTTTGTGCTTGTGGAATAAATTCAATTATATTATGACCAGTATAAAATAAACATGTGTCATCAGCATACAACGTTAATAATTATCCAGCTAAGTTTAATTCATGTATATATTTACAATTATACACACCTACCCTCGTAATATATACGACTATTTGCGCGGTTGCAACCAACAGTAACAGAAAATTAAGCTTTCGAGCTTAATTACTGTTACTTACAATTCAAAATTTCGTAGAGCTTATTTACACGTTGTCACGAGTGTAACAATACAATGCGTGCACTTAAACGACTAATAAATAAATTGCAAAAACATTTAAAAATTACATAACTGGACCCAATTATCACGGCATTTATTGATATTATTTATCATATAATTTACTGATACATAATATCAAGGAATTTAAAGGTGGGAAAATTAAATTATTCTCTGAAAATGTTAAAATACCATCGCGTGCATTATGTAATTATAACACTGGATTTTTGGGAAACAACGAGTAAATTTGCACTTGCTTTAAATAGGTATATTTTAGCGAAATTATTTACCTATTTTAAGCCTCATTTCGTACAGGATGTATTTTTATAGATTAAAATTTTCGTTACTATTTTTACCATTGCACAATTTAGAAGGAAAAAGTTTTCTGTTACTTGCTTAAAAATTTTTTACTGTAAACCTCTCCTTAATTCGGTATTGAGCATCCTTCTATCGGTCAAGTTCCCCGTTGGTTATATTACGTTTACATTCCTAAAATGAGGATAAAAGAAAATAGTGGACATATTTTACCAAAACAAACATCACTCCGGGTTCGGTTACCTTCGGGCAACTCAGAAGCTATCCAGTTTAGTGTTTACAGGCGTTAAACGTACATAACACAAATTTTAGTCCATAGCGGATCTCTTCTTCAATGACGACTAATCATACTACTCGCGATACCTGCACGCAATCTAGTTATGCTACAATACTAGAGCACTGTCAACAGTGCTCAAACATTAGTTGTGTCTCGCCAGTAACGCAAAGTCGGGAATTTGCATTTGGAAAAATCTAAAATTATCTTCTAAAATATTCTTCTTAATCTTTTTAGGTGCTAATTAGGTGCCAAGCTTAAAAATTAGGTGCTCTAAAATTTTCACCACAACGAACTGTTGAAATTTGCGTTGCTAGCAAAACGTCTCGCTATCAACGCAATGAAGTTATTAGATATACGATAAATATTAATAGCAAGGAATTAAGTGCTAATTAGGTGCTGTAAGCATACGCAATAACAAGGCGCCCCTAATAAAAATAAAGTCGTTATTCAGAACATAGCAGATGCAAAGTTCTGATTTCCTGAAAATCAAAATATAATCAAAATTCCTTTTAGGAAAAGTCCAAATTAGGGGCTTTATAGGTGCTAATTAAGTACCAAGTTTAAAAATTAGTTGCTCCGAAATTTTCACCGCAACGAATCATTGAAATTTGCGTTGCTGGCAAAACGTCTCGCTAGTAACGCAATGACTTTACTTGATATACGATTAATATTAATAGCAAGTAATTAATGTAGATTGATGTATCATGTAGATTCTAGAAGTCTAGTATCTGTTATTAGCAAGGTGGTGCGTACAGCGTTTGAGCTTAACGAGAAAAATGTCGATAGTCGTGTAATATATAAAAGGTTTAGTTTCGTGCTATATTACACCAGAAAATAAAACACAACCTACACCAAAAAATCTTAAATAAACTTATTACGACACAAAAAATGCCTTCTTGAGAGTGAAAACCTGGTAAAGTATGCACGTAATCGATGTATGCAGGGCTCAGGACCTTGCCTTGTGCTTTGCGCCATTCAGAAGTCCACTTATGAACACAGGCGATCGTTGGGGGTGGCCTATGTTCAGCAGTGGACTTGTAAAGGGCTGTAATAATAATGATTATGAAACTAGATTTTAAACATTAATGACGAATTTATCTTCAGCGCTTCTGGGAGCTAGAATCAACTCCATAACAAAAGTCTCTCACTCATGACAAAGTTTTGTGCAAGGCAATTATAGGAAACACGCATAAGCATAATGCAAGGCATCATCTAATAATATAGACGATGTTTTGTCGAAGTTTTGAATCTAGTTTTGCATTATGTGGTCTGATTTGTCCGAGTGTATGCCAGCTGTGCAAAAGTCACTCTATTTCTTTAACATCTTAGATAACAAAATTTTATACTCCATTTTGTCGTTGGTGGCATGTTCCGTCTGTGGACAAACCGGCAGACGCGGCTTCACGTGAAATGATTCATGCCAATTTCTTACATCACGTAATATGGTTTCATAACCTCACTTTTTAGAAGAGGACGATATTTGTTTCACTTTTATATTCTGTTATTATATAATTTATTTGACAGTTAACGTATATTTGACAATTGAGAAATCATCCTTAAATCCCATTACAGACAAACAATTTTGTTCGTATAGGGGGATAGATACATATAAGTTCTTTTCTCCGTATGATTTAAACCAATTAATTTGACCTAAAACATTCAATGATTCTCATTAATAATCACGGTCATGTATCTCATTGACATGCTGGTGCACAAAGTACAACTATGTACCACAAAGTACATATATGATTTAAAAAATATTGCATCTTATCCGGTCGTCATGACCGGATAATGTATTCAATAATGTATTCATGTCTGCGTCCGTTGCTTTCGATCACCGCAACTTCCGCATTAAATAATAATAGATATAAATCTTTTTTCGCTACTCCTCCGAATATTATATATTATATATTATATCATTCATACCAAACCTACGGATAATGGAAACAATGGACGTATTAAACCAGAATATACATGACACCGGGCGCGGTCAACGTGGGGCAGTTCAGAAGCCGACAGGATAAGTATTTGTATTTTATGTACATATTAACTATGAAAATAATAATAAAAGTAAATTGCCAACTATTTATAGCGCTCGTCAAAAACGGACCACAGTAAGAAGTTAAAAAGAAAGACCATCCTTGATTTTCGAAGTAGTCCCCACATTCAATGGGAACACTGAGAAAATCAGGCAGGTTCACTTTTCTTTAGTCATTTCCACGATCTTTTCTAACATAGTTACAGAATCTTCAGTTTGTAAAGGGAATAAGCTTATGAATTCACTTTTAAATATTTTTTTGGAATAAATAGTAATGACAAGGTAGAATATCAAGGTACTGTTCCGCGAATAACTTGTTATCTCTACATATATATGTATATCCCTCATAGTCAACTAATCGACTGTTTATTTGGTTGTTCTTTATTTGTTAATGCAATATTTACGTAGTAAATAATATTGAATTAAGAGTGTTGTTAACGTTTATTTTAAAACGTTTTAAAAGATGATCAGCAAATAATTATAAATCTGCAATACAGTAGTACCTTTATTTTCCAATAGAATTTTGCATAATAACCCATCCTTTCAAAGAACAAGCTTCGTTTCAGGACTTTTACGATTTAGCCCCCGCAAATCATCCTAATTAGTAAAAGTATTTACTCCTTCTTAATAAGATGCACTGCACTGTTGCAGTTGTACATGAGAGACGGTAATGACTACTACCGTCGCTCAAGATCGGAACTATATAGATTTGGGATTAATATATAACATTTTTACGTTGTGATCGAATAGATTTTCAAAAGATACTGAGTTTCTTCACAAACGTTGACTCTGACTGTTACCTGTAGTGTCGGAGACCGAAACTTCGACCCTAGCGGTTATCGTGATAAATAAATTAAAGTAAAGAATCATATTAATCTACAGAAAAAAATGTTTAATTTTAACGAGGTAATGATTATATTGTGTATAAAAAGGTAATGCAGTAGGCAAAAGCTCAATCTAATATTGAGAGAATTGAAAGAAACACGGATTTCCTGCGCTAGTCAAGGATTTATTTCATGTTTGACAGTTAAATCCTCGTAGGAAATAGAAATGCTGCTCAGAAATCCTGCAAAGAACATTGGTTATAAAACAATTTCGGTATCATTATTTGGATATAGGTTTCCAAATAATGATACCAAAAATGCATCCGTATGAATTTATAGAATGCTTGAACATAATGAGTTTTCTGAGATTTTCTTGATGTGTTTTTATACAATAAAATATTACATTATAAGCATTGAGAGAAACATAGTTTACTCGTGAGTTTTTTCTGCCACTTCTTCTCTCCAGGTCTCTCGCAGTAGGTACTTGATAAAGCGATGGCGTAGGTTTTTTTACTTTCAAAAAGTGCTTTGTAAAGAACAATTTTGAAAAAGATATTTCAAGTTTATCTTATTATAATATTTTATAATACCATCAGCCAATAAATTCTCACAGCTTCACATAGACCTTCCTCATACGAAAGGATCTTTCCATAATCGCTCCGCCTTGTGCCTATATAGGCTAATTATTGGGCTAAAGCTTTTTCTTTACGACTATTTCACATAGATGATTAGTATTTAATAGTTTTTATGCGGTTACCCCATCACGGAAATAAAGTTTTCCACTTAAGGGATTGGATTTGTTAGGTAAAATGGAAAGCTAAAAATATGTTTAAAAGATAATTGACATAAACCTTTGAGACACAAAATATTAGACTTTCAAATTTATAATTTCAACTTTTTCAAAAAAAAAATGCTTTTAAATTGCACTCCACCATCTTCAAATTCGCCAATGTTGCGCTGATTTGCGTTGCTTTTTTTAATATTTTATTTGATTGGTCACATAATCAATGATTCCATAAAATACCGTTCCTTATTTTTACACTTTCAGTGGGTTATCTGATAAGTGACTATCAACATTCCAATGAAGGTTTTGATTTAAAATACCTTTATTCCATTATAGGTATTTTAAATCAAAACCTTCTTCGGCGATGTTCTCTTTCACATTATAGATAAGTAATTAGGCTAATACCTTTTCAATTTCACATTTTTGATAGATGGTGCTATTATAAATATAAATTAAAACATAATTGAAACCAAAAAAGCCGCAATACGGAGTTAATGGGCGACTTCAACCCAAAACTAGGCACAAGAGAGAACGGTGAGCTCAGGGTAGGAAAATTTGGAATAGGGCAGAGGAATGCAAGGGGCCAGCAGCTGGTCGACTTCATGAAGAAAGAAGGACTCTTTATGATGAAGTCTTTCTTCCAGAAGCGGCCACTCAGGAAGTGGACCTGGTAGAGCCCCGATAGTTAGACAAAAATGAGTTGACTTCATTATGACAACTAGACGTCAACTGTTCAGGGATGTCTCAGTGATCGCGAGAGTGAAAACTGGTAGCGATCACCGAATGATTAGAGGCACACTGAACCTAAACGTTGGAGAGACCTCGTCTAATAATAATAATAATAACGTAGGGAAGTGACGACCCCATCGCCCGCTGACGTAACGGTTATGTGACAAAACTGCTACGTCAGCGCAGTCAGTCAGCACCTTGCCAAGAGGTGTTAGCGCCGTGCCTCGGCAAAATTGGAGGTGCAAAGGCCCGATTGTGCACATGGCCTCGCCATGAAACGGTGCCGGGTCTGGGCGTCTCCCGTTAACTGACGCCCAATGAATGGATGATGGAATTAAGAAATACGCGCAAAGGGCCGCTGCCTGGAGGTCGCCAGGGCGCGTCTGGAGCTGGCGCTGGACGCGGCAGCATGCGAACCGCCAGTCGACCGCGAGGTGCTGCACGATCACCCAGCAGCCCCTCGCATCCATCATCCCCACCAGCTGGCTTGGTGTTGGCAGGGTCTTCGTTGGCCCAGCAATCAGCACCCGCCACTGGTGGAGTACGCCGCATGCGTTGGTCAATGCAAATGAATAAAAATGAATTGCGGGCGTATTTTGGGGCGAAAGGGAGAGAAACTGGAGGTTTTGGGTATCGGGCTAGGATGCACCGACTATTTGCTGAGCTGGAGCCATCTATTACCGTTACCGAGCAAAACCTGGCAGACCGAGTTCGGTACATCATGCGCTCAAAAATATTTGATGACGCCGAACTCGAACGGCTACGACGTGAGGCTATTCCTTTGTCGAATGGCCGGCCGAAATTATTCCTGTGGTCGTCTCTGCGAACGGGTTAATCCCAGTCAGCCTCTCGGGTCATCTGAGGCGACTGGGACTCCGTGACGGATCGCTCCAAGCTCAAATGCAGAAGGCGGTGTTCCTCGATACCGCCCGCATCGTCCGCCAGTTTCTTTCCCTTTCTCCCGAACCCTCGGCCATTTGGTCTCCCCAGCCGAGGGCTTCCATCTGGTTAGGTTTTTATATATGTATGTAATTTTTATGTATTTATTTTATTTTATTGATATTTATGTAAGTTTATCATTTTCATTTACAATTATATATTTATACAGCCCAACCAGATGAGAAAACTATACAAATACCCCATAATAATAATAACTCTTGGGAGAACACTACAACTAATAGTTGTACTCATGGCAGCCCAAGCTTAATTGAATGTCTAAATTTTTGGAAAAATATGTGGTCTAATGAAGTTTCTCATAATGAAGGCGAATGGATTCGTGCAACCGAACGTAAGTTTTCTAATTTGGCTAACATGGGTTCTATCTCAATTACTGCTGAAGATGTATACTCAATTACTCGTAGATTACACAATTGGAAATCACCTGGACCAGATGGTATACACAACTTTTGGCTGAAATGGATAACAAGTAGCCATGTGCGTTTGGCTGCACAAATTCAAGAAGCCATTGCGTGCTGTGAGCTCCCGAGACTTCTTACAACTGGTATTACCCACTTACTATATAAAAATGGAAACACCACGGAACCTAAAAATTACCGACCTATAACATGCTTTTCAACTGTATACAAATTAATAACTGCAATTTTAAATAACAAGATCTATAAACATTTGGAAAATAATAACATTCTGTCAACCGCACAGAACGGATGTCGGAAAGGGTCACGTGGTTGTAAAGAACTTCTTCTCATTGACACAGCTATTTGCCGACAAGTTTTTCGTAATCGCAAAAATATGTCCGCTGCTTGGGTGGATTACAAAAAGGCATATGACTCTGTTCCACATTCATGGCTAAAGAGAGTTTTAGAAATATATAAAATAGATGACAAAATTTGTAAGTTTTTAAGTAAATTAATGGGTCAGTGGAACACTATCCTAAATCTACCAGGTAAGTGGCAAAGTAGTTCGATAGACTCTATAAATATTAAGCGGGGTATATTCCAGGGCGATAGTTTGAGCCCAACTTGGTTTTGTTTAGCCCTGAATCCTTTAAGCACTGTTATTGAGGAATCTGGATTAGGATTTCGGTTTCGAAAAGAAAACTCACCCATCTCACATCTACTTTACATGGATGATCTCAAGCTATTCACATCAAAAGAGAGTGATCTATTATTATTGTTGAAATTAACATATAGTTTCAACAATGATATTAGAATGGAATTTGGAATAGATAAATGTGCTGTCATAAACGTAAATAGGGGCAAAATTAAAGATTGTAATAATTTTGCAATTACAGATGACTTACATTTCAGTTCTCTTTCTGAGACAGAAACCTATAAATACTTGGGCATGGCAGAAGCGCTAGGAATTAATGACAAAAACATTAAATAATAATAATAATAATAATTCTTTATTTCAGATATCAAAGATCCATAAGTTGTTAGTATGACTTATATTAGGTTAGTAATTGAGGAACATTAAATAAATTTAATTAAATTAAATCAAAAGTAAGATCAAATCTATACCCAAAATTAAATTACAATGAAATCAAAAATAAAAATAAAATTTAATTCAATTTAAATCAATTCAATATAACTTAATTCGATTCTTTAATATATTAATTACTTGAATAAAATTAATCTATAGTTTAATTCATGTATCTGCCACCCTCTGGGGCACCGGGCACATGCATTTGTAACCAGTGCCACAGAAGGGGGCTGTCAGGCTTATCGCTGAGCACGTTCAGGATGGTGTTGGCGCTCCCTCGCGTACGGAGCATCAGTGAGGCGATGCGGCGTCGCAGCACGGCGTGGAAGCCGTCCGTGTGCGCGTGCGCAAACATCGCAGACGCACTACAGCAGCGCGGGAGCGCCACCAGCACCCTGAATGCGTTATTATATTGTATTCGGAGAGCGTTGATGGCCCGCTGCGTGTAGTTGACCCACAGATTGCAAGTGTATAGAGTTTGGCAAAAGGCTTTAAAGAGAGTTATCTTTACTCCAAAGCTACACCGCGCGAATCTGCGTGCCAGCATATTACAAGAAAATTCAAAAGTAAAATTTATGTCAAGATTAAAAAAAGTTATCAAAAGTCATTTATCTGGCGGAAACAAAATTAGAGCATATAACTCCTGGGTAATACCTAGCCTTCTATATTCTTTTGGTATTACAAGATGGTCTCAAACGGAATTGGATGACTTAGATAGACGAGTCCGCACATTAATGACTACGCACAGAATGCACCACCCAATCTTCCAAGAAAAGATGGTGGACGGGGCTTATTAAACATTAAAAACCTACACAACCGTGAAGTATACAACCTCAGAGACTATTTTATTAAAAAAAAGACACATCACGCATTCATAGTGACGTAGTGATTAATGACAAATCATTAACCCCGCTTAATATGTCGGCAAAGGACTGGCAGAGGCCTCATACTATGACTATGGATGAACGCAAAAAGGTTTGGAATGACAAACAACTGCATGGTCGATTTTTTAAAACATTGACTAATCCTTGTGTAGACATGGTTGCATCAGTACATTGGTTACAGTTTGGTGACCTTTTTGCAGAAACTGAAGGGTTTATCTGTGCAATACAAGACGAAGTAATTAAAACGAATAACTACCGGAAGTACATTTTGAGGGATGGCACAGTTGACGTATGTCGCGCATGTCACCACCCTGGAGAGTCCCTCAGACATGTTATTTCCGGTTGTTCACAAATATCAAATGGCGAGTATTTGCACAGACATAACCAAGTAGCTAGAATAATACACCAGCAGCTTGCGATTAAATTTGGTTTTACTCAACAGGACGTTCCATATTATAAGTATGAACCAAAACCAGTCCTTGAAAATAGAAGTGTCACGCTGTACTGGGATCGGTCAATTATCACAGACAGGTTTATAGTGGCAAATAAACCTGACATTGTGGTGATAGACTGAACTGCACGCAAGGCAATAATAGTGGATATCAGTGTTCCTCATGACGAGAATCTCTTGAAAGCAGAGAATGATAAAAAGATAAAATATATCGACTTGGCTCATGAGATTGTCGCTATGTGGGACGTTGATTCTACTATTATTGTACCAATAGTTGTTTCAGTCAATGGGCTTATTGGTAAAACTATGGACGACTATCTATCCAAGTTGGGTTTGGGCAAATGGCTGAAGGGATTAATTCAAAAATCGGCCTTATTAAATACGGCTCGAATAGTGAGAAGGTTCCTATTTTTGGATGCCTAATTTCACCGATGGCTTAGGATTCCTCGCCGCGGTGGATAATAGCCGAAATAATAATATTATTTATATAGATTGTATTTATATTAATAATATTATAGTTTTGTGACAATATATATGTGATAATGTAATAATAATAATAATCTTTATTTCGGACCAAAATTAATCCATAGTAGTGTTAGTAACAATTGACTTATAAACTAGTGTTAGTAAACATTAATATGTGAACAAACTTTTTCAAAATCGGAGAATTATAGTTCTCCGCTACTGTTTTCAAAATGCTGTTGTGACTATCTCTCACCCTTCTAAGCAGCGAAGCTGTTTTCTTACGTATTATCGCATGAAAACCGTCCGTGCGAGCTTGCGGAAACATCTCCGACGACCTACAGTATCGAGGCAGTCCCAAAAACATTCTGAAAGCATTATTATATTGAACACGCAGGGCATCCAGCGACCTTTTAGTGTAATTGATCCATAGACTGCTCGTATACAGACTCTGGCAGTATGCCTTAAATAGGGTAATTTTTACTAAGTCCGTACATCGAGCAAATCTACGGGCCAGCATGTTACTCCTGACCGCTAGAGCCCTGCGTTCCCTCTCAATGTCTACATTATCTTTCAGGTCATCTGCAAGAAAATGACCAACGCTCTTTACCCCTCGCGATCTAATCCAAGTTTTGAGTGCCTAGAAGACTGCAATGCCGTGAACGATATGAATGACAAACTCGTGGAAACTGTCCATGCGGTCGGAGCTAAGTTTTGCAAGACCCGCCGCACAAGAATACAAAAACTCTCTGATCACTATCTTAATCTCATGGCTGTTCAACGGGAAATGAAACTGTAGACTTCACCAGATTTGCCAGCATACAGACAAGTGAACTGATAGATCTCCAAATGCATGCGGCGGGACTTACGCAACTTCAATATAGCTCGTATTGAAGGAGCGATCGAGCGGAACCAAGGCTCCAAAGTCTTTGCCAGAGATCTGTCTGCCAGAAAGAGCCAACTGTCAAAGCTGAAGACTGAATGTGGCAGCATCGTTTCCGGGGCATCTGAGATTTTGAGTGAGATTGAGAGGTTCTATGGACAGCTTTACACGTCGACGTTGTAGCCGCACGCAAGTGTGAGTAACGATCCAAGAGCGAGTCTTATCCGACATTATTCCGATGATATCCCGGACGTCAGTCTGAGCGAGATTAGAATGGCTCTCCAGCACTTTTAAAACGGCAAGTCCCCGGGCAACGATGGAATTACAGAGGAGCTTCTGAAAGCGGGTGGAAAACCGGTACTTGAAGTCCTTCAGAAGCTTTAACTCCGTTCCCACGGTGGGACTACTCCTGAGCACTACTACTGGTACTACTACTCGAGAGCAAAAGTGCGGTGGTCTTGTTCTTCAAGAAAGGCGACAACGCTTTCTTGCAGAACTATAGACCGATTTCCCTTCTGAGCCGCGTCTAGGTGCTGTATTCGAAAGTCATTACGAACCGTCTCGCACGCAGACTCGACGACTTCCAGCCTCCCGAACAAGCCGCTTTCCGAAAAGGCTTTAATACCATAGACCACATACATATCCTTCGGCAAAATGTACAGAAGACTGAACTTGCCTAGCGTATGTCAACTATGAGAAAGCCATTGATTCCGTCGAAATTTGGGCGGTGCTACAGTTCAGCGGTGACGAGTTGACTGTCGGTATATCGAAGTGCTGAAGTGTTTGTACAGTAGGGCTACGATGGCTATCCGAGTACAAACCCAGAGTAAGAAACCTATCCAACTGCGGAGAGATATAATACAAGGTAAAGTTATATCCCCGAAACTCTTCACCGCTGCACTGGAAGACATTTTCAAGCTACTGGAATGGAAAGAATACGGTATTAATATCAATGGCGAGTACATAACTCACCTTCAATTTGCCGACGATATTGTAGTAGTTAAGGAAAAATCGAGGAGGACTTAAGCACTATGCTCAATGACCTCAATAGTGTCTCCCAACAGATAGGTCTTAAGATGATCCTCCCCCGAAAATGGGGCTGCTATGGGGCGGCCAGCGCTGGTGGGGCCGCGGAAGTGTGCGAAAGCGTTCCCGTGGCCCTGCCAATATGCAGCGAAGATGGAACACCATGGGGTTTTAGTCGGTGCGAATCCGAATGCTATGTAAAAAAAAAAGTCTTAAGATGAACATGAACAAAACAAAGATCATGTTTAATGTCCATGTCACACCTATGCCGGTGATTGTTGGGAGCACTAAGCTCGAAGTTGTTGACGAGTATGTTTACCTGGGACAAATAGTCGGACTAGGTAAGTCCAACTTCGACCGAGAGGTCAATCGACGCATTCAACTCGGCTGGGCAGCACTCGGGAAATTACGACACATCTTCCTCCTCTTTCCATTGGACCGCGAAAGCGATTAGACGTGCACTCTCACAAGTCTTATTTTATAAACTCTATTTTAAAATAATAGTATTTTTGGAAAAATGATTAAATTAATACTTCACAAAATTCTAGGCGCGCATAATAAAACAGTGCTGTACGCGGAGTTCTAGAGTAAACGGGATATCTACAGCTAAGACGGTGATAATCATTACAGCCCTTCACAAGTCCACTGCTGAACATAGGCCTCCCCAAAGGAATGCCACAAAGCACGGTCCTGAGCCATCAGACAGTGAGAAGACGGTGATAATATGTGGATAAAATCTGCTGGTAAATGCACATACACACGTCGGCGTAGGAAGAAACGTCATCTTCGCCGCTTGCCACAATTCATGAGCGACAGCGATCAGCGGGTAAATATTGTAGTGTGGTACAAGTATAACATATTGTTGGCAACTACAGACACTATTTTCATTTGAAGTCACCATGTTCAAAACACCACCTAAAACCTCCCCGAATCAATATCCATCGCGTTCGGAGTCTGACATCCGGAAATTAAATACAGATGAAGTCTTAGAAGGAAATATCATCCAGCGAGCCAAAACGCAGATGCTTATCGGATAAGGTTACCGGAGATGAATTAGATATGTTTAAAAATGAGATAAAGAAAATGATCAATGAAATGGTCACCACCCAAAACTCCCGCTTAGACAAATTAGAGAATTATATTATGGAAACAAAAAATTACTACAACGATGTCAAGACCTCTACTTGTGAACTTAAAAGAACAATGACAACTTTCTCCGACCAATTATCGTCTCTCAAGAATAAAATCACTGGGCTTGAGAAGGAGCGTAGCTCTACGGCGATCAAGTTATCTACACTGGAAGAAAAAATGGAATTTTTTGACCGTAATCTCATAAAAACTTCCATAGAACGTAGAAATGTACCTAAACGAGTGAAGGAGACGAAAGCTATGTTGTATGATACGGTGATGCATTTGTCAAAACAGTTGGGTGTTGACACAGAATCTTCCAACATTCGTGATGTAATAAGACAACCGTCTAAGAAGGAAAACCTTATTTCAAATATAACAGTTGAGTTCTCTAATACACTCACGAAAACAAAATTTTTAACTGCCGTTAAATAATATAACAAACAGAATCACAAAAATAAGGTTAACGCTAACCATCTTCTTCGCATACTAAAAGACTGTTTTATCTAACTAGAAACTACGCCAAGTCTCACCATTATACATATTGTTGGATATCAAATGGACGAGTTATGCTAAAGAAGGATTCTAACATCCAGTCTATCTTGGTTAATAACAACGAAGACCATTTGAAGCAGCTTCCCTCAACCGACAGTCCATGACTCCTTTCTTATAAGTATTTTCCTTATTATTTTAATCATTTTATACTAAAATTTAATACTGAGTTCCAAAATGTTTTTGTTAAATTACACAATTTGACTACACTCACAACAAACATACTCCACTATTATTCTCACGTCCACTTTCCATCTCACCACATCAGAAATTACTCAACACACACACACACACACACACAATACTACCTTTACTCTCATATTACACTTACACCACTAAAATTTCACATCAGTAATTCTTTATATCTCCACGCTCTTATTATGAATATACATATATAAGACATATATATGCCCATACATTGTATTCCGTAACTTATTCTTATTACTTAAAAATATCCAGTGTTTCAATCTTTTACAAACTGTTGTAAACTTAGGACACAGTTCCAAAAATCCAAATGGCTATGTCAAAATTCTATCACAAAACATTCGTTCTATCAATTGTAACTTCTTAAGCTTACAAACCCTCATGCACCGGATCTCATTTGACTGCGATCTGGTCGTCTTGACTAAATGTTGGTTACCATGCTCTAGTAACTCTGCTCTTCCTATCTTGCAAAATTATACCATATTCTACATAGTTATGGTGTCGTGGTATATTTAAAGACGCACCTATTGGCTGCATGCGAAGAACAAGACTTTCACCAATCAGCTTCAGGGCTCATAATAAAGATAAATACCGAGTTGGCAATAGTTTGTATCTACCGCAAACCATCAATAGACAATATAAATAGTTTTCTCTTAGTCCATAATAACGTTCTTCTGTCACTAAGTATATTCAAATCTGTTGTCATAACAGGTGATTTAGATTTAGATATCAAACCCGATAAGCTTGACACGCGATCTCACGAACATTTGTATTGTCTTGTCTACCACGGCTATCTTCCTGCCCATACTCTTCCAACCAGGAATAGCAATTGCTTGGATCATACGATCCTGAGAACAATGTCTCCCACTCTTACTTTTATCTATAGCTCCACAGTGACTGATCATTGTTCCACATTACTTTGCATACACATTCAACATATACGAACGGCCTCAACTTCGTTCATCACCAAGATCGACTATGAGGGTCTTGACAAATCAGTATTACAACTGTACTTCACCCCTCTTTTTCCTATAAGAGATGTAAATATAGCTACCGATAAATTCATTAAATTAGTAATTTTGGCCATTTCCGATAACACGGCAGTTAAAAAAGTTCCTTCGAAAAAGAAAATTCTCAAACGTTGGATTACTCCCGCTTTATTACGGTGCATAAGAGGTAGGGACGCTCTATATAAAAAAAAGTTAACAACTCTTCTGGTAACGAGGTACTAAAAATTACCTACAAGAGATACAGACATTTTTGTAATAGTATATTGAAAAAAGCGAAGAGACTATATGATACACAGGAACTATGTAAAGCAAGTAATAACCCAAAAAACTTGTCGACTGGCAGCTTCGTATCGGTAGGTGAAATGTAGGGCGACCCTCCACTAGATAGAGTTACGACCTGGTAAGACATGCAGGAAGTCGATGGATGCATGTGGCTCAAGACCGTGCTATGTGACATTCCTTGGGGAAGGCCTATGTTCAGCAGTGGACTTGTGAAGGGCTGTAATGATGAATGACTATTGAAACACTGAAAGACTATATTTTCAAAGCGATTTATATGATTTACAATTAAAATGTCCTCCAAACTGAATTTCCGTCACGACAGCTGGAGACTAGCCCTCTGCACAGAACAAGTTCATAGTGCACGAGTGTGTGTGCAAGTGCTGGCTCTCTCTTACCTCACTCTCATTGTTCAATGGGACGACAATACGACACAAACAGAGAGAGATGAGAATGACGCAGGACCAACGGCTTTACGTGCTTAATAATAGAAATAGAATATTTTTTTATTCATTATAGATTATAATTAATACTTATTGAAAGTCACTCTTATGTTTATTATATATTACTCGTCATATCGAGTGACGTGCAGTTTCGTGGTCACTTGGAAGAGAAGGCCAAATTGGCCTCTAAAAATCTTGGAGTGCTCAGCAGAGCGGGACAGTATTTCATGCCGGCACACCGCCTGCAACTTTACAAGGCGCAGGTTCGGCCTCACATGGAATACTGTTCCCATCTCTGGACAGGAGCTCCCCAGTGCCAGCTCCTTCCAGTTGACCGCATCCAGCGCAGAGCGGCTCGAATCGTCGACGACCGAGTCCTTTCCGATCGGCTCGATTCATTGGCATTGCGAAGAGACGTTGCATCCCTTTGCATTTTCTTTCGCATCTACCACGGGGAGTGCTCTGAGGAATTGTTCGGATTAATTTCAGCCGCCAAATTTCACGAACGCACATCGCGGCAGAACTCCCGATACCATCCACACCATCTGGATGATTGGCGGTCCGCCACTGTGCGATTTAGAAGATGTTTTCTTCCTCGCATGACTTCCTTGTGGAATCGATTACCATCAGCGATTTTTCCGGACCGATATGACTTAGGGACCTTCAAGAAAAGAGCCTACTCCTTTTTAAAAGGCCGGCAACGCATCTGCAATTCCCCTGGTTGCGGTTGTTCATGGGCGGCGGTAGTCACTTACCATCAGGTGAGCCGCATGCTCGTTTGCCCCCTCTCCTATATAAAAAAATGTTTAATTTGCCACTGGTTTGAAAAATGCTTCTGTCCTTGGAAAAACCAGCAAGAAACCATTAGGAATAGGTACTCAAGTTGACTGTATGTTTTTTTTTATGTGTTAAACCTCATAACTTTTTCTGGGCGAACCAATTTCGATGATTCTTTTTTTATTTGAAAGCTGGTGCTTCTCGTGTGGTCCCATATAAATTTGATCAAGGTCTGACCAATAGTTTTTGCGTTATTCTTAATAATTTATATTGAAGTCGGCCGTACAAAATTTTTAATTTTTAAATATTATACATAAAACCTTTGTTTAATAAAGTTTTTAACTTTGGGGCAGATTTTATATATATTCTGGGATTTTGTTGTAAAAGTATATCGCCCCAACTAACTCTGTGCTGTCGAGTAACTGGTACTGCTAGTGTGTCGGTTCCTAGTATCCTAGTATTTACAGAGTGAATAGGTACCATTTATTTTTAACCGACTTCAAAAAGTAGGAGGTTCTCAATTCGCGTGTATGTTTTTTTTTTGTATGTATTTTACGCGATATCTTCGCAGGTTGTAAACCTATTTTAATGATTCTTTTTTATTAAATAGGCTTTACCTCAGGGGTGGTCCAATTAAATTTTGAAGAAAACATTCCTCCCCCAAGGGTGGAAAATAGGGGAAAAAATTTCATACTGGATTATTGTGTAAGGAATTTCATATGATATCTTCGCACATTGAGAAGCGATTTTAATGGTTCTTTTTATATGAAATAGGTTTTACTTCAAGGGTATCAATTCACCCTTGAAGAGTGAATTGTCAAAGGTTCCATATAAATTTGGAGACAAAATTCCACCCTTAAGGAGAGCAAATAAATAATTTATTTTTAAGCAATTTCAAGTCGGTTTTTACTTTTTGTTAAAAACTATAATTATTTAAAAACTATTTAAATTCTTGTGTTTTACATACAATACATTTTCGTAAATGTATTGAGAGGCCAAAGTTAATAAATTAATTTCCTTAAATTTTTGTAATAATAAAATACCAAGTAACACAATCGACAAAAAATTATTAAAAATACATAAACTTGATTATTTATTTACTTTTGTCAGTTGTAGGTTCTTACAACTGTCGAAGGCAACGTGGCCCAGCGGCGTAAAACGAGTTGCGGTGCTGGGGACAGCGGGTTCGAATCCCGCAGGGAACAAGTATTTGTATGGCCTGCAAATAATTGTTCCAGGTCTGGATGCTTGTGAAATTTATGTATGTAATCTGCCTCCACGATACAGGAGAAAATCGGCTTCGCCCGCGTGAAATTTTTTTGCGCGGGACCCTAAAATAAAAGTAGCCTAAGTTACGCCTTATAATATCAACTATCTGCCACTAAAAGTCCAATCCAAATCAGTTCACAGGTTTTTGCTCGATGCGTATTCACGCCAAAATAGCTCGCAGATGACAGATTTTTTTAGACTTAGGTACTTAACATTTATCGATATATTTTGGCCAATTTACACAATATTTTTATAAATTATAACTTATGTGTTATTCTGATGTATGAGCTATATTATTGTAGTTTCATTAAAATCCATTCAGTAGTTTTATGTGAAAGAGTAACAAACATCCATACATCCTCATAAACTTTCACACTTCTAACATTAGTAGGATAAATATTATTGTATTGATATTACATAAATGAATAATAGCGTCATCTAGCAAAAATGTGAAACTGAGATGGTAATATTAGCTTAATTACTACTTATCTTTAAAGTAAAAGAGAACGTACAGGAAAGTTCTGATTTAAAGATGAGTAATAATACTATTGTCGTTTTATACATTGGTTATTTGTAAAGGGAATGCACTCAAACGTGGACTTACAAAGACCTGTATTTTATGAGGTCAATCAAAATATCCTATCAAATAAAATATTTAAAATGATACAACGGTAATCTGATAAGTTTCCTTCATTTATGTTAAAATGTTAACATACGGAAATTGAAGATAGAGTGCAATTTTAAAGATTTTTTTTTGGAAAAAAAGACTACCAAACAAAACTAATCCCTTGAGTAGAAAAAAACTTCACGTCCATACTTGGGTAACTGCATACATACTAAAACTGTCAAATACAATAATCTATGTAAAACAGTCTCTGAGAATAACATTTGTGATAGACAGATACACTAATAGACCACGAGGTGATCTCAAAAGAGCTCCGTTTTGCGAATGGTATGTAAATGTTGGAAAAGCGAAATCCATTCGATCAAAGCGGCGCAAAATATATAAAAAAAATATTTAAAATAATTTTTTGTTAGAGACCCTGGCATATAACCCTTATCACCATAGCTCTGTATATTCATATCATAGTTTGTCGAATGCTGATATAAAATAATAATAAAATAATTCAAATTCATTGCCAATTGCTCTGATCAATAATTGACATCCTTTTACGAACCGCTGAAAGAGCACTACAATTAAAATGCACGAATAACACTCAAGACAATTTTACAGCTGACCGTTTCAATTCCGTAGAAACATTAGCGGTCTGATATTAGGTCAGTAATTAATATCAAAATGAATTCAGCGTTCTCAGAATCGCAGAATTCACGAAACCTGCAGCGAAAATCTATTAATTTGCCCATAAAGCTCGGTCATTACAGGCGACTCGCCAATTATTCCCGTCTCCCCCGGTAATTAAATTCTATGATGTTCGCCAATCTAAGACAGACGCCGTTTGCGATACTCGAATTACTGTTTCATTGCCCGTAAAAAATACGACGAGAAGCTTAGTAATGAGCGAACTTTGGACAGAATTTCTTTTATAAAGAGCTTCAAGACTAAAACGCTTTCGATAATTTGAATTAAATAATGTAGCTGAACTAATTTGAAGACAATATTGTCTGACTCTTTAACTAAAATACTGCTTTTTTTTATAGAATAAGGGTGACAAACGAGCACACAGTCCACCTGATGGTAAGTAGTTGCTGTGGCCCATAGACATCTACATCTAATCATCGATTACGAATCAAAATGCAGATCTACGTCATCTATATATCACCCGTGAGGACTAAGATGGAATGTCTCGTTTCCAGTAAAAATGGGTCTCCGGTTTTCTACACTCACCATACGAAACACAGCAGCCTTATGCTGCTATTTTGTGAGAGCGTGGTACTTCCCCGGTCGAGCCGACTCATTCGTGCTACAACTGTACTACTAATATAGCTGCACCATGGCTCTACCACGTAAAATAACATTAAATGGTAACACTTGTTTTATTTTTAAGTAAAGCAAGTCTTTCAGAAAAGATTTCCATGCACAGCCTTAATAAATGTAAAAATGTTGTTGAAATATTATTGTCATTTCTTCGATATGCAGGTTTCCTCATAGTGTTTTACTCATGACCGTTTCCCTGAGTATGAGATAGTGCTATCTCACACTCAGGGAAACCCGGCGATTATGGAGCAACGAAACTCTGATGACCGACCTATGTAAAAATTTAACTTTCAAAAAAGGGTGAATGCACTTTAAAAGGTTTGATATTTAAAAATACAACATAACTCTAAAATAATTTATTTGTTCTGTTCCGTTTATAAAACAATTGCTTACTATCTAACTTAATAGTATTTTTACAATAAACATACGTAATATTTTAATAGCAATCTCTCAATTCAAATACATCATTTTATAATTATGTACAATATGCATCTTAATTCTGGCGAACAGGAAAAAGAGGAGTGTTACAAGTAATGTTTTTATGTCATAAAAGTGTTAATACTTAATATCATATGTATACAGTGTTATTTTGCAATAACCGGCCAAATTTGCAGAGAAGGTTCGGAATAAGATATATAGGTAAATGGTGCAGAAAAATTGATCTAAAATAATCTCAAACATTTTGTCCTTTTTATCTTTAAATTCAAAATGCGTGGTAATGCATTATTTTAAATGATTATACTGCGCACGCACACAATCGTAAGAGTCGATCGGTACGTAAAACGTTGTTGCCCATAAATCACATTCAATTGGGATAATTTCAAATAAAAGTAGAAGTTAACTCGTAAAGTTAAATTAAAAAAAAAATATTTATATGTATTTTTGAACATAAGTTTAAAATTTGCCAACTTTTTGAAAAATAACCCTGTATAACAGTCAGTGTGTCTTCAAGTGATCGTGTCACTTCTGAAATACTTGACCGATTGAGGTCATATTAACACAACATTTTTGTTTTGTCGTGACAATGGTTCATAGCTATGCTAGGATCCAAGTAGCGCTGCAGTCGAGTTACTAAAAAATTCTATGTTTATAGACCATATCCACAATATAATATATTGGTTTCATGCTAAAAAATAAAGTCACAAAATCTGGACCCGATAGGTGGCGGTGCTGTTGAGCTATCAAAATAAATTTTATATTTACACTGTATAAAGTCCGGAGTAAATTGAGAGTGAAACTCATCGCGCCACCTATCGTAAAGGGCAGAACACTTTCTGCTAGGTCAGATTCGGAAGGCTAAAACGATGAATACATTTATAAAGCCAATTCCTTACTTCAGTCTATATCTATGTCAATAACAATAGTATAGGTAAGCGAAAGCGAACTATATCCCACGAATTCTTTATATTACAATACAAAAGCAAAAGCTCCCGAATCATTACTTTAATACTGGCTATTCATTATTCCTAAGGAAATTTATTGCTTTATTCATCAAACGAATTACATTTGCATTTATTACAATCTATAAGTACACAAAAATATTAAAATTAATAAATCTTAAATAAGTTCTATTATTTTTATAAGTAAGCATGCTTCACAAGGCACTATTCTAGCGAGATTGTCTACTAAAAAGTTAAATGAAAACAATGTAAACAACTTCTATTAAATTCGGTTTCAAACTCCGAAAATGGGCCTCAAATTACAATTCCAAGCAATAAATCAATAACGTCAAGTTTTTGAAACTTAAGCCATTTTATACGAAGCTCTTTAACAACTTGGAACAACTTTCTACACGCAACTCTAATTTTGATACAACCATAATTATTCTAAATAAATACAGTAATACAAAAACAAGCAGTTTTAATTATTTAAATAAGTTTTAATGTGGTGATTCAATATAATGGCGTTTATACTGCTCTATTTTAATAAAGTTTTCATAATGTATTGAAGGTGCGCTCGAAAATCGCTTTAATTATTTCATAAAGTAAATGCAATAACCGGTAGTTTATTGGTCTTTCATAAAGAACCTTAATGTTTCAGCACAATGTAAATATTTTTAAATACCCTATATATTAAGGCTAGTTTATGAATTTTAACTGATAATATTAATAACAGAACAAAATAACCAGTAAAATTCTTGAGAATTTCCAATACTTATCACCTTGAAAATTATAACGCGTAAGGTTACTTACATGCATTTTTCAATACATTATCCTATTTAACCTTATACTAGCCCTAATATATTTATAAAAGAAATATAAGCAACTAATTGAATATTTACTTATTGGACAAACTCCAAGTCCGTAAGCATTTATATTGTTAACTTTTTAACCAAATATCAAACATGAACTGATATCACAGCTTTTATATCCCGTGAATAAATTCACCTTCCCTACTTATTGCAATATTTACAATTTATTTTCAATGTAGAGGCATATTTGTACATATACTTTCATCAACATTGTTGTTCTAAATTTAAAAAAAAAGCATAAAACGAATGGTACGCTTTTCAAAATTGTATTCAGTCATATTCATTAACAACTCGTATTAAATAACGCAGTATGCAACGTAAACTACTCGATATTGCAGTCTTACTTCTTGAAGACAAAAAAGAAATATCAAATTCTGAACAAATAATTTGACCCCCAGTCAAATAAAGCCATTCATCAATCACAGAACGAAGAAACCGGATCACCCAACAAATATACTAAGTTATCTTTTACCGGATCATATTTCCCTTTCAATATGGTATTGTGCATTTAATGGTATTTCTTCTCTCATCGTCAAAAAATTGAATTATCATTTAAATAATTATACTACGAAAATATATCCCATTTGAAATTTAATACATATCAAACAGCTTCAACGTATTTTTATTATGTAGCAGCAAAATGGAATAAGCACACAATGAAATATCGAATAGTTTACGTAGCCGGGACTCGATAAATGTAATTGTTCATTAATCACTAACGAGCTGTATCCTATCACCGCAGTGACGCCACTATTTCGTTATCCATATTGTTTTGCTGGCTCGATGCATTCAGGTTTTTGGAGCATTGCTGTAAGTTTTCCTTTTTATTATTGAAAAATTAGGACAAATAAAAAAGGAAGGTCAGTATTAGCTATAAGTAATGACTTTAACGTCCAACTCCGTTTTTTAATTGTGTTTATGAAGCAACTACAAGCTTTCAGTTCAGTAAGAATTGTTAATGTGGCATTAATATCTAATTTTTTTTATAGAATAGGGAGCAAACGAGTATACGGTTCACCTGATGGTAAGTGATTACCGCAGCCCATGAAGAACTGCAACACCATGGGAATTGCAGATGCGTTGCTAGCCTTTTAAAAAGGAAATCTCTGGTGGTAGGTATTGATGTAAAATACTGGTATTTATGAGGCATTTGAGAGATATTTTCCACCAAAGATATATTTTCAACAAAACATAATAATAAATAATATATATCTATCAAAAGTCCACTAGTTGCCATAGTTTCTACGTGTGGCAGGCGACATGGCAACTGCAGTTTTCTATTATTTTGAGTTGTAGTCAGGATGATGCAGCTTTTCACATCCTATTTCATTTCTCTCTGTTGCCTCTGACCTCTATTACAGTGTATCATATATAATTCATCAATCCATTTGAATAACAATAACAACAATTTTTAACTTTCCGTTTGGTAGAGCTATTTATCATTTTTTGTATATTTATTACCGAATTATAAATAAATTTTAGTAAGAGCAAATACGTTAATAAATATTTTAAATAATAAGCATTCTTTCATTTAGGTTTATTGTATTTTATTTAAGATAATTTTAATTAATAGATTAACTTATCTTACCATCTGCCGGGATTCCCATGCTTTCATTGCACTTTTATATTTTTCAAACTCATGGCACCAATCTGAGTAAACCTGCTTATATTCTTGAGATCTGCTTGGTTGTGTACACCTTAAACAATAATTTACATTCATATAACAGTGCTTTCGGAGTAAATTGGTTTACAGTTTATAGCACCTGCTTGTATTTGTTGAGTCGAGAGTCTCTCGGATAACCGCCAACCGTAGCCAACAGTCTAAAATCACAAACTGTTTCTATTTGGGTCTGAATCGCTTTTGATTACTCTAGTGTCTTTAGAACTATATCTGACCCTACCTCTGACCGTAGCAATCTTATAAGATTTTTCCAACACAAGTGGATTTGAAAAACAAACTCTACTAACTGAACACTTTTGGCGGTACTATACTGTATATGAACCTATATAAAACCTTTGTGCTTTAAACCCAGTATTACGAAACTATCGCTGTGACTATTATTATTCATTAGAACCCCATCAAAGTGTTTAGATATCTACTTAGATATCTACTTCTTCTTTTATAGAATAAGGGTGACAAGCGAGCACAAAGTCCACTTGAAGGCGCGTAGACGCTGTAGCCCATAGACACCTACACCTATCTTTGATTAAGAATCAAAAGGTATATGCGTTGTCACCCTTGACGAATAATATAGAATGCCTCGCTACCAGTAAAAGGTTTAAAACTTTTCGATACACAGCAGCATTAAGCTGCTATTTTACGTTGGTATCCTGAGAGGGCTTGGTCGAGCCGACCCATACGATCTCCAACAATAATATAGCAGCAGCGTATCTCTACCACGGCGAGAAACGTCCTTCAAACTAATGTGCAGTTATTTTATTTTCTATAATACAACTTATCGATAGCACTTCTGCTAACGAGCGAACGGGTCATTAAAGTTGTACGTGAGAACAAGGAAATATCGTGAAAGATTTTTTAGATTCCAATAAACAAAACAGATTATAAATGCCTGTAAATTTGCAGTCCGTTAAAAATAAACACATACTTAAGCAAACATACAAATTCTTTAAATGTAACTTTATAAATGCTCATAATTTTTAGTATTCAATTATATGCTGCCGTGTTTACGCATTCGAGAATCCTTCACCTCATTAACTCATTACCCAGCCTTTCGTAATATCCAACAAAAATATACAATCAAATCATATGGTTGTTGTTATTAGAGCTGTAAAGAGTCGTATGTATGATAATAATTAACTTTCCGAAAGGTTGCCCATTATCGCCACGCTGGGCAAACCTACGATCGTATTTTAGACACTGCTCTTTCCCAAAACAGGCTGAATACTTTAGATTTAGGATAGGTACCTTCTTATATTCTATTCCGTCATATAGTATGTTTAATAAGATATAATAGACTGAGGCGTCAATTGATGGAAATTTATTATATTAAAAGTTTTAAAAACAATTTGCAATGTCCATATCAAATATAACATGGCGTGTTCAACTTCGTATAAAGAGTTAGTTAATAAATAATATTACCATCTTATATTACTATATTTTCTGAATACTCCCTAAAGTTTATAAAAGTCAACTAAGACACAGATTAAAAATTTAAAATATTATAATGAATTATTCTCTAGCACAACTTTCTCATGGCTATGGAGACTTAATATTTTAATATGATATTACTTATAAAATTAGTACCTACGTATAAAAGAATAAACATTCCTTACGAGTGTCAACAAAATTATTCATCTTTAAAAACAATTAATCTTATCACTGATATAATAACGTGTTTTTTTTTTTGTAATTTAATTGAATACAATTACCTTTGGGTATCAATGTCAAGATTGTAAGACGCGATTAGCGTGGGACCAAAATAACACTCGTAGCGACCTCGATCGGATTCGGTCACTGATAATAACACTAAGCCCCTCTCCGAGGTCTGCAATATACGCTCCCAACTAAAAAATAATGGTATATTAAACACTAAATCAAAGTAGCAACTATGTAGAAAATCCTTCCTGCTCTCCTTCTGGGTACCTATATAAAACTATTTCTGTCAATAAGCAACATTGTGTTCATTATACTGTATTCCAGGCTAAGAACTGTGGAAAGACATTTTAATTAAAAGATGTAAGACATTTCATCTTAGTCGTTTCATCATAGGACAACGCATCTGCAGTATTTTATAAGCAAGGACTTGACTACTATCCTACTGGACGGTAAGTATTTACTATTTACTTCACTATGTTTGTGATGGTTAGTTGCACTTGCAGATGTTACTTTAGTGATTGAGATATTATTTTTATATAAGTAAATGTGACAAATGACTACACGATCCATCTAATGGTAAGTGAACCCATCATCGTTTAATAATCAAAATACAGACACGATGTCACCCATGAGTGCCAATATCTCGTTAGCAGTAAAAACAGAATTTGTTTCCCACAGCTGCCAAATGAAACAGATTAACATTATGCAGCTATTTTACATTGCTTCAAGCACAGAAGTGCAAGCGTGGTACTTTCTCAGTCTAGCTGATCCATTCTTACTGCAGCCATAATATATCTGCAGTGTAGCTCTACCGGGTATATTACAAAATAACCAAAAATAATTATAATTTTTACTACAAAACTTTGATAAAGTATCTCTCACTCCACCTGAGGTTACAAATCCAATACATCTAATCTGCCAGTTTATACCTAGTCAGGTCATAAATTCTGTCACATGTTTAATATAAAATAATTGAAACAAGTTTATTTATTATGTAACCATTTATATACCAAAATGAACTTGACAAAACATAGATTCTTATGACACTAAAGTTTATCCAAAATGACCTCCGTGATTTTGAATACAGGCCTTCAATCTGCGCGGCCAGTCGTCTATCGCAGCACGAACGAGGTCTGCCGGCTGCGGCTGCCTTAATCAAGGATGTCTTGAGTGACTCCAAATTGGGATGAGGCTTTGAGCACGCCTTTTCCTCCAAGTGTTGCCATATCTTGTAATCTAACGGATTCAAATCTGGACTGGAGGAGGGCCAGTCTTCGTGCCGGATGAAGTCGATTTCACGCGCCGCCAGCCAATCTTGTGTGCTCTTCGCTCTATGAGCTGGCGCCGAATCTTGTTGTAATACCCAGTGCCTGTTATTGAACATAGTATGGGAAACAGGTTCCACAAGGTTCGTCATGACTGTATTTTGATACACAACTGCATTCGTTTTTACACCTTTCTCACAAAAATGTACCTCTGTTAAGCCCCAATAAGAAACTCCCAACCATACCATGAGCGAGGATGGAAAATGACCTCGTTGGACACGCGGAATACGGTTGCTCGCTTCTTCACTACTGTGTGCGTACACTTTATCATTTTGTTTGTTGTAGCTCTCTTCTACGGTAAAAAATTTTTTATCCGAAATAAGGATTTCCCGATATTTTTTCCCGCGTACCACTTCAACAAAGCGCGGCATCTCTTCAGTCTCAGGTCCATTAGACGAGCATTCAAACGATGTCCTGTTTTTCTTCGATATGCCCGAAGCCCTAAGTCTTCATTTAATACCCTTTTCATCGTGGTTCTGCTTAACCCCATCTGAAGGGAAAACAGTTTCTGCTTTTGTTTGGGATTTCTTTGAATTCGCGCCTTCACAGCTTTTATCACTGCTGGAGTCCTAACAGACCGAGGGCGACCACTTCTTGACCTGTCATCTACACTAGAGTCTTCATTGTATCGTTTGATGTTACGATAAATGAATCTTTTGGTTATATTCAAATTTTTCAGTATGTCAAAAATTTGAATTGGCGCGTAACCGCAACGATGCAACGCAATAACTGCAACACGGTCTTCTTTAAGCGTCCACTCCATATTTAAAAATGAGTAAAATTCTAAAAAGTATACAGTTTTATTTTCATGAACAATTCGAAATTCGAATTCAATAAACTTTTTTATGGCCAGCATTCTAAAAGAAAAGTTTTTACTGTGTGACAATACTTATAATTACTTATGACCTGACTAGGTATACCTATAGTGCAGTCTATTCCAAAGAGAATGATTGCAAATATCAATAGCGTGTTTGAAGACTTACGTAAAGACCATTGAGTTATAACGTAGTACATTATAACTCAATGGTAAAGACTGAAAATTAAACGTTTCATTTCATGGTTTGTTGAAAATTATGACTACAATTGGGTAAGCTTTGTAATACAGCACAAATCATATAAGTTTGTGCGATGTTTGATTAAAACATGCGAAAGGGAAATCAAAAACAGCCGGTTCTTTTTTTTTTCAACAATACAATACACAAAAGTATTTTATAAATAATTACTCACTTGTAGTTAATTTTGTAACGTCCTTTTTCTCTAGAATGATGATACCAGATAACGTTCTGGTCTTTCAGCGCTTCCGGAGTCTTCCCGAAAGCTGACATATGTACACTTTGCCCATATCCCGCTCGCACCGTTCTCTGTGGCGCGCTTGCTTCGCATATCGATGGCGTGGAGTTAGTGGCATCGTGCAACAATCCTGGTGTATATGGACGACATATACCCGCTTCTTTATCCCAACCGCAATATGGGTCAAGGACACAACGCACGCAGCTGTCATACCTTCAATTAAACATACACTTCATTGATCTTAATTGATGATGGACAATTTAACAAGAGCTTATCTCTTATCCCTATCGGTTGGCGTACGTGATTAACAGTGTACAACTGAAAACAATGTTCTTGTCAAAATTCATTCTAATATCACATTAGTGTAACATATAGATGGTAGAACTCCTTTTTTATAAAGGCACCACACTCTTACTATTTCTGTCGCCCAATAACAATGCTTGCTCTGCTGTGGCTTAGTCTACAGTAAAGAGAAAAAATCGGTTCACAACATTTTTTCTATAGGATAAGGGTGACAACCAAGCACACAGTCCACTTGACGGTAAGTGGTTCCTGCGGCCCATAAACATCTACATCTATTCTCGATTACGAATCAAAATGCAGATACGTTGTCACCCGTGAGGACTAAGATGTAATCCCTCGTTTACAGTAAAAAGGGTCTCCGGTTCTCTACACTCACCATACGAAACACAGCAGCGTTAAACTGCTATTTTACAATGGTATTCTGTGAGAGCGTGATCCCTCCTCGGTCGAGCCGACTCATTTGTGCTACAACTATACCTACTACTAATATAGTTGCAGCATGGCTCTACCACGTAAAAAAACTTCACAACTGAAGCATATATATCGTAATATGCATACAAAAAAAGAACATATGTACAGTTATTGTTAACCTCCTCATTTGTTTAGAGTCGGTTAAAAACGAAGCGCCATTATCTTTACGTTAAGCGCAATCAACAGTTTTTTATGTTCCACATGGTTCCAAAAAAAAAAAAAAAAACAAAAATATGTCGACCCTTATTTGTTACTGAGCAGCTTTAATTATATTGGAAAAAAAATGTCCTTTTCAAACTCACCGATGCGTGCAAGCCCCTAGTGGTAACTGTCGGAGGCGATTATCTGTGGCCAGATAGAGTGCGTGCGTGAGTCGTGATAGCGCGAGGGCGCGCACCGCCTCTGTTCCCGCCGCGCGCCATACGTCCGCCACTCGAGACCCGCCACCGGCCCATTGCACTATCTTATACACCTCGCCGGTACCTTGGCAAGTTCAACTTTGTCAACATTTCAAAGCTCTTACTAAAGCTTAATGTACATTTATTTCTAAACACATATTTAGTTAGTGAAAGACGGCAATTCAAAAGAGCCACTTGTATGCTTTTAGTAGGTAATAATGCTCTTTGAAATTCAACGCCTGGCACTTAAGTCAAAAGTATAATGCCATATACGTATACATTATTTTTCTCTTTTTATCTACTTAATAATATTCTAACAATCCAACTCATTTACATACTACGATAGGTCTGCTTGTAATATTTTTGATGTAGTAAAATTAAGGTAGATAAGTCTGTTAATGTTTATATATTATATCGCAGCTCAAATCTTTAATAAACCGTTGAATAAAACTACTTTTACGGATTCTATCGCGTTTAATTAACTTATTTTTTATTGATTCCCGACGTTTCGGGTACTTTACAGCACCCATGGTCACCTCAGTCCCCCGTGACCGAATACGCGATAGAATCCGTAAAAGTAGTTTTATTCAATGTGTAGTGTTCGCGTAAATATAAGAAATCATTCTTTAATCAACCAGTTAGTAGCATCTTACTATACTGCTAGTCCAATAAGACGCTGCACGTTAAGCCACCACATTGGCAGTTTTAAGAAAACGAAGTCAAATCGTTAAACGCAACGTTTAATAAAGAAGCTAGCCAGTGTTACGCCTTTTGTTACAAAAACAATTACATTTTACAGGGATTATCATTAGTTTTTCGTGTGGTTCTCTTTATTAATATTATTGGTCGGCTCAACCTCAGTAGGACCGCACTCTCACAGAATACCAACTTGAAACACAAGGAAAACGCTGCTTGTTTGGTATGGAGAGTGTAGAGAACTGGAGATCCTTTTAATTGGTAACGGGGCATTCCATCTTAGTCCTCAGGGGTAACAACGCCTCTGTATTTTGATTCTTAATCGAGGATTGATGTAGATGTCTGCAGGCCAGCACCGACTTACTTTCAAGTAGATTGTGTGCTCGGTTGTCACCCATATTCTATGAAATACTTTTTTTAATTGTATTATTAAAGTATTTGCAGTTTAAACTTTACTATATGCAGTTTTTCTCTTCTTCTTCTTCTTCATTAGCCGACGTATAAGACTTTGTGAAACGTCTCGCAGAATCAGAGATGGTTGGCTGCCTTATTAATTTCTTCTTTTGGTTATCAAATCTTATATTATTTTTGTATTTTATGAATAAGATATTAAATGTATAAAGCTATAGATAGTACTCACTCGTGCCTGCATAGAAGACGGTGTACGTGATATCGTCACCTAGCATGTCAACAAATTGCTTGTCCACAACTAAAGTGGTGAGCACCAAATCTCTCTTGTAGAAAGCAGGCGCCTCACCCTCGTGTCTCACGGCCGAGTCCATTAAGGGATGAGACCTTTTAAAAGAAAGTATGGAATTAGTTCCGCAACTATAGAAAAATTAAAAACATTATTTCCTTTGCTAATTTGTTAATATTATTTTTATAATAAACATAAGTATCAGACGGAAAGAGCCAACTTGAAGACCGATTGAGACAGCCCCATTTCCCTGGAACCGGAGATTGCAATTGAAATTAAAAGTTTTTTCGGACAATTATACGGTACGCAAGTGTGAATAACGACCCAAGGCACAATCTCATCCGACACTATTTCGGTGATATACCGGACATCAGCCTGTCAGTTTGTTGTCAGTATGTCTCTTCAGTACCTTAAAACGGCAAGACCTCATATAAGGATGATATTACCGCGAAGCTTCTGAAAGCAGCTGGAAAACTGGTACTGACCAACTGGCACTAAACAACTGGCACTGGACAACTGGCACTTCCGATGTGTTTCAATTCCATTTTGCAAGATGGTGATACTCCGGAAGCGATGAGCGGTGGTCTTTTTCTGCTTAATTAAAGGACTACATACATATTATTTTCTGAGTCGCCTTTATGTGCTGATTTCGAGAGTCATAAAGAATTGGCTCACACTTCGACTTGACAACTTTCAGTCGGTGTCTGAAAAAGCTTTACTACCGTATATCAAACACATATTCTTCGGCAAATTATACAAAGGACTGAAGTATATAATCTGCAAGTTTGTCTTGTATGTGTGAACTATGAGAAAGTCTTTAATACTGTCGAAATTTGGGAGGTGCGACAGTACCTTCAGTGATGCCATCAAAGTATTTGATGTGTTAGTACGGCAGTTGTCCGAGTACAAAAACAGAGTACGAAACCTATCAAACTGCAGAGAGGTATAATACTCGTACAGGTGACGTTATATCGCTAAAACTCTTCACCAATGCATTGAAAGCCGTTTTCAATTTATTAGACTAGAAGCGTATCAATATCACTGGCGATAACAACACTCACCTCCCCGATTTGCTGGTATGGTATAGTCATTATGGTAGAATAGATAGAATAGCTGCAGGACTTTAGTACTAGATAGTGTCAATGACTTCAATACTGCCCCCCAACGGATAGGTCTTACGATGAAATGGAATAAAAATTACAAATGAACTTTGTTTTGGTACGAGGCTGTCACTGTAGAACCTTTTTGCCCATCGGTTGTCGGTTCTTCGAGCTATATGGCCGGCCCATTGCCACTTCAGCTTACTAATCCGTTGGGCTATGTCGGTCATTCTTGTTCTACTGCGAATATCCTCATTTCTAAGTTTATCACACAGAGAAACCCCGAGCATAGAGCTCTTCATAGCTCGCTGAGCGATCTTGAGCTTCCTCATACAGCCAGCAGTGAAGAACTACATTTCAGATCCGTAAGTTATTCTTAGCAACACGGACTAGTTGCACAATCTCGTTTTCAAATTTTGAGGTATAACTGACGAAATGATGTGTCGTAATTTCCCGAACACTGCCCAGCCGAGTTGAATCCGTCGACTGACCTCTCGGTCGAAGTTGGACTTACCTAGTCGTACTATTTGTCCCAGGTAAACATGGTCGCAACAACTTTGAGCTTAGTGCTCCCAACAACAGCCGGCATAGGTGTGACATTGATATTACACATGATCTATGTTTTGTCCATGTTCATTTTAAGACCAATCCGATGGTAGGCAAAATTAAGGCCATTGAGCATAGTGCTTAGGTCTTCCAGTGATTCTACCATAAGGACTGTATCGTAGGCAAATTGAAGGTGAGTGATATACTCGCCATTGATGTTAATACTATATCTTTTCCAGTCCAGCAGCTACTAAAAGTCTTCCAATGCAGCGGTGAAGAGTTTCGGGGATACAACGCCACCCTGTCTTACACTTCTCTGTAGTTGGATAGGTTTCGTATTCTGGTTCTGTACTTTAATAGCCATCGTGGCCCTACTGTACAAACACTTTAGCACTATGATACACCGACAGTCAATTTGGCACCGCTGAAGGGACTGCAGCACCGCTCAAATTTCGACGGAATCAAAGGCTTTCTCATAGTTCACATATGCAAGACATAGTGGCGAATCGTACTCCTCGGTCTTCTGTACAATTTGCCGAAGGTTATATATGTGGTCTATGGTGCTAAAGCCTTTTTAGAAACAGGCTTGTTTGGGAGGCTGGAAGTCGGTCAGGTCTGCGTGCGAGATGATTCGTAATGAATCTCGAAAACAGCACGTATACGCGGCTCAAAAGTAACCTTTCTTGTAGAACAAGACCACCGCACTTCTGCTCCTCGCCTCCGGTGTAGTGTCACCATAGAGGACGGAATTAAAGAGATACCGATGGATTTCAAATACCGGTTTAGCACCCGCTATCTTGGATCGTTACTCACACTTGCGTGTGGCTCCACTGATGATGTATACAGCTGCCCATAGAACTTCTCAATTTCATTCAAATTCTCAGGTGTCCCGAAAGCGAAGCTGCCACAATCAGACTTCAGCTTCGACAGTTGGCTCTTTCTGGCAGGCAGATCTCTGGCCGAGACTTTGGAGCCCTGGTTCCGCTCAATCGCTTCGGACCTCGGATAATCCTATAATATTCAAGCGCAGCTCGTCTTAGGTGGCAACCGAAACTCCATCGGATATTCTTCGCACCCCCGTCCCGCCGGTACCATGGTCACCACCGTAGCCAGGAATAGCGGGGTCACCGGGGACTGGAGGCCGTCTTTTCGTAACTTTATTCATTCATGGGGGGTATAGTGCCATAATTGCCATGGTTGGCGAGCGGGTTAGCAACCGCAGTTTTTTATTGTTATTTTGCTGTTATCAAAAAGATGCTGCTGCGCACGTGAAGATATGGGGTAGTGGGTATTCTTACCCGCTACTACATAGGCGTGTTCAGGGCCATATCTTGGGCAATTCTTGGGGAATGCCCAAATCCAGCAGTGGACTTGTGAAGACCTGTAATGATGATGACGATGATGGACATTTTAGCGTTATGCAGGAAACTTAACATGTTTCGTTACAAGACTACTTTTCTTCGAATATCAATTCATTAATACGTCCTAACTACTTTTATGCAGCTCCTTATTCTTATTTGTAAGAATTCGTGTATCATCCTCTTACCTATATTTGTCGCTAAATAATAATAGATCAGTAGTCAGTCAGTATAATTGCACACTCGTAGCACATACTTGTAGTTTAGATCACATTTACTGCACGTAGTCAAACATTCGTATTTTTAAAAATGACGGACCACTTTAAATTTTATATCTCAGAGAGACCAAACCAAGTGCCCGGCGCTTAAACTATCACAGTTATATTTAAAAAAAACATAAGTGATTAATTATAAATGATATCAAACACAAAACAAAACATTCAATAAGGAGCAAATTTTATTTAATGAATATCTCAAAAATACCTGAAACAATTTATTCAGTTTTATAGCAATACAATTAAATATTAATCACGGTTTTGTAATATTATTGCTTCTTAACCAACAAGTGCAATTTGATAAACTTCGTTAATGCATCGACGCAATCGATCATTGCCATTTATTCTGTATTGATAGTACTAAATAAATACATACCGCCTTCAATGAAGACATGAATGTGATCCAAATAAGAGAACAAACGCATCGCTTTACTAACAAAACAATAGTATCCTTTTAAAGATTTGTCGCGTAGGAAATATAATATAAATGTTCTGGTTTACCGCTAAGACCACCTCGTTTATATATGTGTTACGTATGTTATTTAAAAAGCTTGTATTACTTATCATATCAGATATAAGTCAAAATTAAAATGCGGCATTCTTGTTTGAGTTATTTTAATAAACAGAACAAGGTTTAAAATAAAATAAAGACTAAGGGCCGACTTTTTCAATTCTCAGATAAAATTTATTCATAGGTTAAAAAGACAACATTTACAAATTAAAATTAAAGTTGTACTATTAATATCGTTACCGCTACCGTTACAGCCTAACAAAGTCTCCTACTGAACATAAGTGGCCCACGTAGATTTCCTCATAAAAGTGATATTTGGCATTTCCGCGCATTGGAACCAAACGGTTCGCTTCGTCTTTTGTAATGCGTACAGCAAAGGAGTGGAATAATTTGCCGGCGTCTATCTTTCCGTCCGAATACAATCAAGGCGTCTTCAAGGCAAGAGTGAATAGGCTTTTGTTACTCTAAGACAGTGCGATTTTCCATCTAAGGTTGCATCACCACTTACCACCAGGTGGGTTTGTGGTCAAGCATTGGCTTATAATAAGTTAAAAAATAAGTTGTCACGCTCGGTAAGCTGGTTGGCAACCACAGTTTTTTTTATTTATACTCAGTAATAGGAAGACGCTGCTTCCCATGTACTGGTTTGTTTTTTCTGTCGCGTTTTAAGACACCCACGGCACGATATGGGTAGGGGATATTCTTACACCACCACTACACAGTTCAGTTGTATGAATAAAATAGTTCAATTGTATTTTTTTATTTAGTCGGGTTATAATTTATTCCTTTGATAAGCTTTTGTCTGACATTTGAAAAATCAGCCCGTAGTCTTTTAAATGTTATTTTGAATTTACAATAGTTTACCTGATAAAATTAAGCACATTGTCCGGGAGCGCTTCGGTGTTGTTAACACAAGTACCTGGACGAGGTTCGGGCACTCTAGCTCTTAGTACTGGTAACCACGCCGAACTAGAAGTCGCCTAAAGAATTGAAATAAAAATAATAATAATAAATCAACATGGAAATGAATGTTACTATCACATTAAACAAAACCATGTTTACTTTTAAATAAATGAACGTTGAGGTTTTTATCAAAAGCAGACAACATCCATTATTAATTAATAAGATATAACAATGACCTGCTCCTTAAAGCGTCCGGCGAAAGCATTTTGTATATCTTCCATGGTATAAGTACAAATGGCTGAACCAACTAGCCCATCACTCGCACCCGTCGTGAAAGCCGCATAAAAGCGAGTGGAATCGCCTGGTATTTGATAGACACTCTCTGAGCCAAAAACAAGAAAAAGACGAATTAATTACATAACATTCACAAGTAGGTATCACACATAAATATTTGTTACTAGACTAGGACTTGTGTTTCCGATAATTATCTTCTTAAATGCGATAATAATATATATAGTATATACAGTATATAAACTCCTTATAACGTCTTTCGATATAACGTAAAACTGGCCAGTAAAAGAAAAGCGTTGTGTGTTGACGTGCAGTAAAATAGGGAGAAAAGAAAAGTGATGTTGGAAGATGTTTAGGGCTAAATTAATCTACTGTCGCTACGCTTTGGTAAAACAAGAAAAAAATCTGCAGGCGGAGCTAGAGCGAAAGTCTGCTAAAATTCGAAAATTTGGATCACACAATGTTGTCATGGCTTAACAATCAGCGTCAAAATAATGTAACCATTTCAGGATCAATCGTTAAATACAAGACTAAAAAATATACCGAACAACTAGGCATTACTGACTTTAAAGGATCAGAAGGTTGGCTGGAAAAAATTAAACACCGTCACAATATTATCAACGGTAAAACGAGCGGAGAGGAGTGAGATGTCGATATGAATGTGGCTAACGATTGGATTAAAAAATTTTGGGTAAAATTAAAAGAAAAATACTCTCCAGACGATTTTTAATGCTGATGACATTACATCATAATATATGTAATTATGAAAAGAGTTTTGGCGGGAACTTGACCGGCGACGGATCGCTGCTCCTGTATTATTGTTTAAATAATGGTTTGAAGTGGATTTTGATATGTAAAAGTGGTGCGATTTTGTGTATTAAATGTCTACGCATGTGAAATATTAGTGGAAACGGTGAAACAAGTGCTCTGATGGTGATGTTATTCTCAAGATAAGGTGTCTGTCTGCATAGGCGCCTTGAGATATCATCGCCAACTGTCAGCTGTCTGCTGGCTCAAGTTGCCATCAAAACCTCCCTAGGGCTGCACAATGTGACGCATCAACATATGTGGAGCAGTGTACTATGAAGGATAAATAATTGTAACTTCAGGCTCAGAAGGGCTAGAACCCAGAGCCGTACAGCCAGTTATTAAGAAAAAGAAGTAATTGTGAAAAACTTTTTTTCAAGATGACGCCCGACAAAACCTTAAAATTCAAAGGAGAAAATGTGTGAGAGGAAAACTCTAAAGAGCATATTACCGTTCTAGTAGCTGCAAATATAAGTGGCACAGTATAAAGAAAGCTCTTGGTTGTAGGCAAATCGAAAAACCCTCGGTGTTTTATAAACATGAAACAGTTGCCAACAAGTCAGTTTGGATGCCATTGCACTTCTTTCATAAGGAACTGAGAAAATGGGGTGCTGAATTAAAGGGACGGAAAATCTTGCTTCTAGTAGACACTTGCCCTACTCACCCTTTCACATCTAATCGTCGAAACATAGAATTTTTCCCAACTAATACAAAAAGTACTCGTATCTTGGATCAGGGTGTGATCAAAAGCCTAAGGGGTCACTATAGAAGAAAATTGTTGATGGATCTTATCGAAACTGACGGTGAGACCTCGATAAATATGCTATAAGCAGTGAACTTCATATAGAAGGCCTGAAAAGAGGAAACAGCAGTAACAATATAGCATTATTTTCATCACGCGGGGCTATGTTGTTACAGAGATTAGTAGTTATGTCAGACAGTAGAAACGGAGTAGTTTGTCAGTGAGCACAATCTACCACTGAGTCACTGGATTAAACAGCTAAACTACCAGACAATTTTAACGAAGGTCTACAAACATACGAAAACATAGATGCACCTGGTCACAGCCGCTTCACTGACTCATGAAGACATTCTTGATTCAGTGTCAAAAAGTAAGGAGAAACAAAATGAAGCTGAAGAAGATGATCAAGAGGACGATTGTGAACCACCATTATGTTTTGAATAAACACTTGATGCCGCAAAACTAATAGCAAAATTGTTATTGTTTAATGAAGATAATCCTACCACATCTTAAGTGATGGATTTATAAGAAAATGCAAAACAAATACTGGCATACAAAAAATATTATGTAATTTAGAAATTTCATTTGATTACATATTGAAATAAATATTAAATAATATTGTGATCAGTATTTGATTGTTTTTCTTTCTTTATTCCATATAACGATAATATAAAATTAAAAATTTTGTACAACCGACTTAAATATAAATTATTAAGAATAACTCTAAAACTATTGTTGAAACCTTGATCAAATTTATATGGGACCACATGAGAAGCACCAGCTTTCAATTAAAAAACAATCATTAAAATTGGTTCACCCAGAAAAAGGTATGAGGTAACACACATAAAAAACATATAGTGGAATTGAGTACCTCCTCCTTTTAGAAGTCAGTAGAAAACACTCTATAACGAAAAAAATACTCGATCCCTTGAGTATTTACACTGTATTTCATTTTTAATAAACTGTTACACTTCTATGCACAGAGATTACATGGCGCAGTGACTAAGTATATGGTGCTATTGCTATAGACCGAGGGTTCTTTATCGCACAGAATAAGTTAGGGCTTTAAATATTTATCTCTAGTAATTTTAAAGTTTTTTTTTTATATTAGACGCCACATAACATTGCAGGAGACATTCCTCAAAACATTACATTCAACATTCATTAAATTGCCTTAAAATGACGAATTCATAAATCACATGAATGTTACAAAAATTTGTACAGAAATTCTATTTGGTTTTCATATTAATTTTTAGACCGAAATTAAGAAACAAAATTGCTTCCTTTTCATCAATAACGCACATTGCCAAATAATCAAAGTCAGTACGTAAAAACGTAAAGTCAATATAAATAAGGAGAGAAAATATGAACAAAGGATATAAGTCCATTTGTCATACTCATACTAGACAATATTCCATGTACTCGTATCATGTAGATAACAGTAAAAAAAAATCTTCTGACAATGTAATCTTATTATACATTTTTATACACGAAAAATATATAGTGTATTATAATACTTATTTTTATATACCATATATCCCATGTAGCTATATATACCATAGCTAATGAATTAAAATGTTTATACAACTCACGTATTTCATCAAAATAGAAGGGGAACTCTCCGGGTATGCTGCAGTTGAGCCTTGCTTTTAAATAAGTGGCCCAGTTCTGGCTAAGTATGTGCTTTCCACCTGTATCTTGTTTACAAACCCGAGCTACCCGAGAATATACAGCCTTTCCACAGTTCATGAACTCTACTGCGGTTTCTCGAAAAAATAATAGTACATATTCTCCGACATCAAAAGACCCCACAAAGTTTGTTTCTGAAACAAGGTAATAAATCATAAAACGAATCGATATTGCTTATAATTTAAACGTCTAACTATCAATTACGACGTCAAAGTTATTTTAAGCTTTTATTGGCGTGGCCTACGAATTCATACAGTTACAGTGAATTAGAAGTGAATCTACTGAAAAATATAAATATAATAGCAATAGAGAAAAGTACTCACTATCCAGCCATTTTGAATCATATTTTAACGTCCTTTTAAAATTAAACCTCTTTTGTCCTGTCCGGTAATCGAAGAGGTCATTGCGGAAAATCACGGGATCCGCTTTGGTGAATTCAGCATTGGTCCCGGCATATAACGCTGGCAGTCCGCCAGGGTTGCCCTGAGTGACCCACACTGCTGTGCTGTTATCCGCCGGGTCATAAGGGCATTTGGCCACTCCGAGGCCAACCCCCGGCACGTACTCGTGTCGAGGAAGATGAGTCAGATTTAACTGCATGACAAATGACACAATTACAGATATACTCAAATGAGACCAGTTAGGTAATATTGACGGCTCCGTGGCGCAGTGTCTTAGCAATCAGTTGTTGCGCTGGGGGCTGCGGGTTCGAATCCCGCACGGAACAAGTATTTGTATGGCCTATAAATAATTGTTCCGGGTCTGGATGTTTGTCCTTGTGCAATTTATGTTTGTAAACTGCCTCCACGACACAGGAGAAAATCCTAGTGTGGGGTGACGTTTTTTAAAAAAAATAAAAATAAAAAAAATACATGTAAAACACTTATTTGATATAAAATCATAAGGTTCAGGTGTAATCTTGCCTAATAACTATTTTAATTGCACATAGTGCATGACAAACCTTTTACAAAAAACGTAACATTAATCAATTATCAAATCGAAATCCCTTATCTATATAACCGATGAATACACTATGGAAACTTAAAGTGAGAATAGTTTAAATCACTATTATATAATATCCACTTTAACTTAAAATATTACTGGCATAATCAGAGGAGATTCGAAGTTAAACGTGTTTGAATTAAAATTTACCTACATAGTATGTAATATTCTAAATTTAAAACTATTACTACAGTCACCGTTGTATATAAACATGGGACCATCAAAATTTTAATATTTTTTAAATATAAGTTTATCTTAAGTTATAAAGATGACTCGTTGCTGCGATGCTGCTGCTATTATTATATATTATTATATTAATTACAATCTGAGATAAGCAACGGTAAATACCAGCTACTTAGGTCGTTAAGGAGGAATTACGAGTGATAGTGAATGCTGATCTATCCTAAAAAACTAAGAATTGGTATCATTAATTGATAATTTAACTTTCGATTGCGCCGATCTTGTATTACTCTGATGATGCCGCGAGGCAAAATCGGTCGGTTCTTATAGTTAGTAACTAAATAATTAAATATCATTAATTGAATTTATTACAACTATAATATTGACACGTTTGCGCTAAGTCAACAAAATGGATACCCCCTAAATTTACTAATCTGCCAAAAGTAGCTCCAGACAAAGCTTACATTTCGTTGATGAATCTTTTTTTTTTATATAGGAGAGGGGGCAAACGAGCATGCGGCTCACCTGATGGTAAGTGACTACCGCCGCCCATGAACAACTGCAACACCAGGGGAATCGCAGATGCGTTGCCGGCCTTTTAAAAAGGAGTACGCTCTTTTCTTGAAGGTCCCTAAGTCGTATCGGTCCGGAAAAATCGCTGATGGTAATCGATTCCACAAGGAGGTCGTGCGAGGAAGAAAACATCTTCTAAATCGCACAGTGGTGGACCGCCAATCATCCAGATGGTGTGGATGGTATCGGGAGTTCTGCCGCGATGTGCGTTCGTGAAATTTGGCGGCTGGGATTAATCCGAACAATTCCTCAGAGCACTCCCCATGGTAGATGCGAAAGAAAATGCAAAGGGATGCAACATCTCTTCGCAGTGCCAATGAATCGAGCCGATCGGAAAGGGCTCGGTCGTCGACAATTCGAGCCGCTCTGCGTTGGATGCGGTCAAGTGGAAGGAGCTGGCACTGGGGAGCCCCTGCCCAGAGATGGGAACAGTATTCCATGTGAGGCCGAACTTGCGCCTTGTAAAGTAGCAGGCGGTGTGCCGGCATGAAATACTGTCCCGCTCTGCTGAGCACGCCAAGCTTTTTAGAGGCCAATTTGGCCTTCCCTTCCAAGTGACCACGAAACTGCACGTCACTCGATATGTCGACTCCGAGGATACCGATACTGGCTGAGGCAAGAAGGGGAGTGCCTTGAAACTGAGGAGATACGACAAAGGGGTTCTTTTTAGCGGTAAACGCGCAAACTTGTGTCTTCTGAGGATTAAATTGGACTAGATTTAGTCGCCCCCAATCCGAGACTTTGTTCAGCAAAGACTCGACTTCAGACACAAGTTTGTTCCGGTACTCAGCGACGTTTTCCCGAGAAATATTAGCACGGCCGGTGTATAGAGCATCACCAGTGCTGTCATCCGCATAGCAATGAATGTTACCAGTTAGCAACATATCATTGATATGCAGAAGAAACAGCGTTGGTGATAGCACACAGCCTTGTGGAACACCAGCGTTAATAGGCTTGTAGTCAGAGCATGCACCGTCTACAACGACCTTGATGCTCCGATCTGCAAGGAAGCTGGTGATCCAATAGCACAATTTCTCGGGAAGCCCATAGGAAGGGAGCTTCGAAAGAAGCGCTTTGTGCCAAACCCGATCGAAGGCCTTCGCAATGTCCAGACTAACGGCCAACGCCTCCCCCTTGGACTCTACTGCCTCCACCCATCTATGGGTCAGGTAGACCAGAAGATCACCAGCTGATCGACCCCGACGAAAACCGTATTGGCGGTCACTAATCAGCTGGTGATCCTCAAGGTACCGGATGAGCTGGCAGTTAATAATGGATTCCATTATTTTGGAGAACAAGGAGGTGATCGCGATAGGCCTATAGTTGGATGGGTCTGAGCGGTCGCCTTTTTTAGGGATCGGGTGGACAAAAGCTGTCTTCCATGAATTCGGGACTACGCCTTGGGAGTAGGAGTACCGGAAAAGACACGTTAGGACCGGTGCCAACTCCGGAGCACACGTCCTCAGCACAATTGGGGGGATTCCGTCAGGCCCACTCGACTTCTGGATGTCTAGGGAGAGCAGTGCTTTGCGAACCGAGCGCTGTGAGAACAGCACATCCGGTATGGAGCACTCACACCGCGGGATGGTCGGCGGTGTTTTCCCCCCGTCATCAAGTGTCGAGTTGGACGCAAAAAGGGAGCCTAAAAGGTCGGCTTTGTCTTTTGCGTCATGGGCCAGTGAGTCATCTTCCCTGTGCAGAGATAGTAGTGATGGCTTACAGAAATTCCCTTGGACAGCCTTGGCGAGAGACCAGAATGCACGGGTTCCCGAAGGAAGGCGAACTAGTTTCTCGCCAATTCTGCCTATGTGCTCTGACTTTGCCTTGGCAATAACTCTTTTGAAGGACCTGGAGGCGAAGTTATACTTCTTTTTAAGTGTGCTGGTATTTACATCCCGAGTCGCCGAAGCCGCAGCCCAGGCTTGATAACACTCCTGCTTACTGCGTAATGCAGTCTTACAGGAGCGACCAAACCAAGGCTGAGATCTGCCTCCGATGGGTACCACAGATGATGGAATAAATAGTTCCATTCCCTGTAGCACCACATCAGTGACAGAGTCAGCAACAGCGCTGGGATCATCCGGCGAGAAGCAAACCCGCCCCCATGGGTAGGATGCAAAGAAGGACCGCATTCCGTCCCAATCCGCCGACCTGTAATGCCAAACACGGCGGCAACCTGCAGAACGCAACCGCGAAGGGAGCGTGAGTGGCACCACACTCCGGATCAGACAATGGTCCGAAGAGCCGAGAGGGGCATCGACGGAAACCTGATATCCGTCCGGATGAGAGGTCAGCAGAAGGTCCAACAGGGAAGGTGTATGATCCTCCACATCTGGAATCCGCGTAGGCGAAGTAACCAGTTGTGTCAGACCATATGCCAAGGCAAAGTCATAAACAGATCTCCCCGCATGATCGGTTAGACGTGAACCGAGCCATTCGGCATGGTGGGCGTTAAAATCGCCAAGGATCACGATCTCTGCGGAAACTATAAAGGTATGAAGGGATTTTGAAACAGCTGACGTATAATGAAAAGTCAACCCTTTTCATTAAACGTGGTAGAGCCATGTTGCAGCTATATTAGAGTATAGTTCTAGCACGAATGGGTCGGCTCGACCGGGGAAGGACCACACTATCACAGAATACCAGCGTAAAATGATAGCTTAACACTGCTGTGTTTCGTATGGTGAGTGTAGAGAACCGGGGACCCATTTTACTGAAATAGAGGCATTCCGTATTTTAATTAAATGTTTTATTCATTCATTCATTCATTATTTAATTTATCGATACATTATTTATTTCTTTCATTCATACCACACTATCACAGAATACCAGCGTAAAATGGCAGCTCGACACTGCTGTGTTTCGTATGGTGAGTGTAGAGAACCGGGGACCCAATTTACTGGAAATCTACATTTTGATTCTTTATTGACGATAGATGTAGATGTCTATGGATTACAGCAACTTACCATCAGGTGGACTGTGTGCTCGTTTGGTCACCCGGTCCTATAAAAAAAATAGGAAACGAGCAACACAGTGCTTTGTACATGAGAAAATACCTTACACCATATCATTCCGTGGTTGACGCTTACGTCAACTCTTAACGGGAGAGGGGCAGCAGCATTTTCGCTATGACAGCTCAAAAATAATATTAAAAAATACGGTTGTTATATTATATGGGTGGAGTAGACCTACGTAAAATTGAAATTTATCTCATGATCTAAAAGAATATTAATATTAATCAAATGTCGCTGTAATACTAACGTTTAATTAAAACATTATTTAATTATGAGAAAAAGGTAATGGAGCACCAGAATAGAATATTTTGTATTATGTAAATATTCGCGCCAGTTTTCCTTCGCCATTACAAACGTTAAAGATTTAAAACGAAAAAAAAAAAAAACAATATTATAGCATGCATAATTATAAATGTTTTCGAATGTAAATATTGTAAGATTATGAAATCAAATTTTATAATACAATTATTTTTCTAATATCGAGACAATAAAACCTATTAGGAAAAGTTTGTAAAGCATTTCACATTTTTAACAATTCAAAAAGAGTTATATTGTTGCAGGTGAGCTACTAACTTCTTATAACCGCTTTTATAACTACTTAGTATCTCGGCGCGCGTTCCGTTGCGGTCTTATTCCAGGTGGGATGGAAAAGATAAACAAAACTCATTTGTTATCTAACACTGCCGCAATAGCGCTTTACACCGTACATGCACAGTCTTAATTTATACATTAATACTTTGGTACATGAATATGTTCCAAACAGTTTATAAAAACAATTCTAAAAATTACCTATGCCAAGTAAAACAATAACGTAAAAATGAATAAAATTATTATTAAAGTTAGGATTGTTTCACACTTTATAGTGAAAAAATGAACAAAGTGTTTCTGTTTTTTAATTATATTCTTACGCATTAGATCCAATTTATGTTTAAAAATGTATAATTGCTTACTCTTTATCTGCCTGTAAAATTGTTAAAAAAAAACTATGTAGATTATAGTTACGTAAAAAATATACAAACCGGACTGTAAAAAGAGAGAATTGCTAAATGTAGGCTACCTTCATGTAGTAGTGATTACGGTATATAGATACTAGGGAATTTAAGTCTTTACTTGTTTCCGCATTTAACTGATAAAAATATTCGATCAAAATAAAGTTTTGTTACATCACCTATTCAATCAATAACTAATTTACTTCAAAACATAATAATAATATAATATTCCACAACTATCAAACAACGCCATCTAGTCCCAAGCTAAGCAGAACTTGTGTTATGGATACTAGACAACTGATAAACATACTTATATATTTATAAATACATAAATATTATAGATAAATTACACCCAGACACAGAACAAATGATCGTGCTCATCACACAAACATTTGTCGTGGGTGGGAATCGAACCCACGACCTCCGGCGTAGCAGTCAGTGTCACTAACCACTAGACCAATAGGCCAGTAGTTACAAGACCAGTAACTACTGACGCTAATTTATATAAAACTAGCTGGCCAAGCAAACATTGTTCTGCCTCTTCAGGTAAGTGGCACGATGATTTTGATTTCTTAATTAAATTTTGTGTCTTGGTTGAGGTGGAGAAAATGTGAATTTTTTGAAATTTATTTTATATTTTTTTTAATAACTCGACCGGAGTGACTCCTATCTGGTTCAGATTTTGGGATTTACTTTTTTGAATCACTTTGGTTCGTAAATATAGAATTTGTTAATAACTTGCCTACATCGATATCTATCGGATACTAGCATTGAAAAATATATTGTGTGAACATAACTTCTATCGATTATATCGTTCAGAAGTTTCACGAATAACAGATACACCAACGATTATATAAATATAGATATAAAAAGAAAACATATTAAGAAAGCAACTTACGTAAACAACCCAGTCCTTGGGACTATGAGCATTTGTGCCGCACACATATAATCGTTCCCCGTCACCAAGGGGCTGCAGCACTCGAATGTGGTTTCTGCACTCAAATGGCTCTGATTTCCCTTTGCTTACACATCGTGCTACATTACTTGCTTCCAGCAGTAAGGCGTCTCGCTGAAAAGGCGTTAATTTATCAAACAAAGGAATCAAATTGTAATATGTGATCAATGGCCATTTTAATCAATTTTGGCATACAAAAATAAATAATTTGCATAATATTTATTTTACATCTATAATGAGGACTATTTTAAACGCTTAAAGTTCTATCAACAATTATCACGCCGTTGTTCTTTGGGTTTCTGGATTGTGTCCTTGTATAAAAAATTCCACCATTGAGGGTGAAAAAAGATTGGAGGCAATTTTCTATGTAAATACTAAGACGACATAAAATTCTTTACCTTGAACTTATGACATCCCTTACTCCACTCAAGGTTAAAAAAATAATTTTAAAAGAAATTAAAAACAGACTATAATTACTAAAAAAAATTAATTTCCAAGTAATAGTTTCTAAATTCGGGGCGTTAATTCTTTGACATGTTATGTCTGAGCACCAACTTATAAAATACTTTATTCTATTTAGTTTTTCTAGTGAATGAATGTATGTATTATACACACTTATACAAAAACTGACACTTGAAATAAATAATTATACATAAAAGACCGCTAACAATTCAGTCACAGAAACCTTTGCTTTGTAAACGTTAAAGAGGACGAAACTCAAGCTTCCGCGTAATTATAAGTGTTTTTGCTTTAAAGTGAAATTACTTTAATGAAACTCATGTGGCGTAGAGATGGGTTAATTAATCGCTGCATGCCAGAAAAAGTGTCGTTCTTTGAAACTTAGTAAGCACAAACAGACTTTTTATCTTCAGCATGAAAAAGTCTGTAGTTATATATCGTCACTACCTTCCCTTTTCTTTTTATTATGAGTTTCTGAGTCATACTCACCTCACAATGCGACTGACTGATGTCTGTCATGTTAAGTTTGTATATTCGATCCCTGTAACAAAATAAAAGAAATGACATAGAAACTAATACCAATAACAAATGCTTCTGCAAGAGGAGAAATCTACACTTAAGTTTCCTCGCCGACAAGTTGCAATTATGCGTATATACTCATAGACTATATAAACACCTAGGGAATTTAAGTTAAATGGTCTTAGAAAAAAGTCTTAGGCTCAGCTTGGTAAGCCGTTTGTATAGTTTATGTAATTATATTTATTCAAATAAAATAATAAATGCAAAAACTGAGTAATTGGCGCAAGTAGGAGTCCCTGAAAGATGAGTACATATTTGTGCCATATTGCCGTAGAGACTATTAGCTAATCACGTGCATTGAAGTTTCTAAAGGAACTGAATCCTGGACTTATCGGTTTTTCCGGTTATTCAGATCTTTTTAAAGGCTAATATAGACATTTAGGAGAACGAAGACGAAGAAACGTAGCATTCTTTACTCTATACCAAGGAACGTAGGATAATATGATAACTTAAGTTGGTAGTTTTTTATAATATTAAATATTGTATATTTTAATTTTAAATAAAGGTATTCGTATATAATATAGCATTTTCTAGTTTTACAGCCTATTTGACACTACCGTCAAAGATTAAAGCCTCATGAGGTCATGAACCAAACCTAAATTAGCTGCATTTACCTACACCACCACTTCTGCTTACCCAATAAACATTTATCATGCTGTGGCTGTGATCTATTTTAATTCAATATCTCATCCTGCGAGCGATACATATATTTTTTAAAGTCAGTCTACACTAGAATTTGCTCCATCATGGAGGTGTTTAAGATACACAAATTACACAAAGGCAAAACCCAAAGTTCGTACGATTTCTTATGGGTCACAAGAAAAACTTGTTCCCTGAAGGATTGGACCTATCAATCCCGTAACGAAACGCGAAAGAATCGACAGACCACTTTAAAACAGTTTTCTTGGTGTTATCTCGAAAAATATATGCCAAATGAAAATAAATAAATTATGTTATTCTTTAACACTTGTAGTTTTGTTGTAAAATAGTATTGATGAAATAAAATAAATTAGAAGTTAAAAATCGATTTTGCTTTAAAACTTTAAGAGAGAGGAGGATAAAGTGTAAAGGAATTATTAATGTAAAATTGCTTTTACTTTTTAAAACTTTTTTAATATCCCTTACAAGTTTATGAGATTTCAAGTTTTTCCATTTAGAGCCATGCTGCAGCTATATTATAGTTATAGCACGAATGGGTCGGCTCGACTGGGTAAGGACCACGCTCTCACAGAATACCAGCGTAAAATAGCAGCTTAACACTGCTGTGTTTCGTGTGGTGAGTGTAGAAAAGTGGACACCCATTTTACTGGAAAAGAGGCATTTCATCTTAGTCCTCACAAGTGACAACGCATCTGCATTTTGATTCTTTAGATTTAGATGTCTACGGATCACAGCAATCACTTACCATCAGGTGGACTGTGTTCACGTTTGTCACCCTATCCTATAAAAAAAAAAAAAAGATAATCATCAAAAATCCTGCATATTTTTAGGATCAAATATAGCCTTGTCACACAGCACTGGCACTTTCTCTAAATTTGAACGTCTGTTTGTGCAGTTTCATCACAATAATTGGTTCATTCATTTCTAATAATTAACCTGGACAGAGAGACATAGATAGACAAAAAATTTAAAATGGTACGACTTTCCATTGACGTCCGTCGAGTTGCAAGAATAATTGATTTTCAATAAATTTTTTTCTCAATAATTACGGGTTTCTGCATGTTGAAACTTTGAGTGTGTGCTTATAATAGTGTAAATTTTCTGTAAAAATACGTATCAACACCCAACTCGACGGACGTCAACGGAAAGCTAAGCCTTTAAAATGGCTTTTCATGTCCTTATACAATAAACAATTTATTTTTAAATCCAAAAGAGCGCACCTCGAACGCTCATGTAATAAAAGTAATTCTAAGCATTACTGTTTTTTAATCAATTTACTTTTATTAATTACCGAAACACTTATTTGGTTTAAAGCTACAAAAAACAGTTTCTGTTTAATTAACACGAAATTGTATCCGGTACCGGTGATTCGTATTTTGTTAGGTACCGAAAAAAATTGTCAAATAATTAATAAAATAAAAATAAATATATTAATGGACAGGACGGTTTATAATAGTGAAATTCATAAGGTTTCCTAAGTATTAAAGTCTAAACCTATTAAAAAAAATGGAAGTGATAAGTTCAGTTTATCAAAAGATATCTTGTTCAAATCCAAACCAACCAACAAGTTAATTTATCAAGTTAATTTATTTTCAATTAACTTTTTTATTTAATAATCAAAATAAATAATCTTATGACTACGTTAGAGGTATTAATTGAAATCTCTTACTATTGGTGTACTTTTTTATAATATAAATGCAATATAAAGCTGGTGGAAGTTATCTAATTTGAGTTGATCGCGATTTTTTTTTAATTTGGTGACAATAGAACACTACATCTCCGCTTCCCGTTTATTGTATCCAAACAGCCATAAGAGAAGTAGAGACATTTCAATTATACAGTGAAACTTAGATAACTGGGACCTTAAGGAACCTGCAAATTTGTCTCACTTAAAGAGGTATTCCACTCACCCAGTGTCTCAGATATCCAGGTATAAATAAATATCTGTCTCATTTACAGAGGGTTCCATTAATAGAGGTTTTAATAGAGAATAGAGGTTATTTTAGCTATAGAGCTGCGATTTTTTTTTCAAATAAACATCTGGACGATAGCAAAACCAAACTAAAACTGGAGGAGGTCACTTTTAAACAATTAAGCAAATGCGGAATTTGCGGGTAGAATAAGTCGCTGTCTCAATTATACAGGTAAATATGACGATAAAATCGAAAGAACTAATCCCAGATATAGAGGTTTGTTTTGTCCCACTAACTGAGGTATTTCAGTGCTAAAGTGTCAGGACCTAATCATGAGTTCCAGCTATGGAGGTTTTTCACTTTTCCAGGTCCCACTTAACCAAGTTTTACTGTATTTATATGTTGTATATTTACCATATTCACCGTTCTCACAATCACTATAACATGACGTTGTGGTTTTCATATGTAGATATTCCCTTATTTATTCACACCTTGTGTTCTCTTACGGTATCCTTACATAATTATATTGAGATAGATTAATGAAAAGTCAGAAAGACAGAAAGGCAATCCATACTTTTAAAAACAATTCAAATATAACGTTCGAATAAAGTAAATTGTTTTTAATTTACAATATTTGCTAGTATCAAGTTTCACAAATAGTAGGTAAGCTTTTAGCTGAGCAAATTTAAGATGAATGCAAAATCCATACTATTGATGATCAGTAGTGGAGGCCGATCGATTGGTTGAAAGTGTTTGTTGAGAGCGTTCCAATTCCATTTGCTGAGCGTCCGCTGTTTGACTGTTTCTACTTGACATAAAAATGACTTTTCATCATTGTTACAGTGATATGTGGAGATATTTTTTTAGATAAACCGAAAAATATGACTATAATAATCTTAGATTATTATTTTACTAAATGAAACCGACAAACATTTGGGAAAGAAAGGTTCTCGAATGGCAACCTAGTACCGGTAGGTGAAGTGTATGGGATGGAGTGACGACTTGGTAAGACATGCAGGAAGTTTTACCTGGTAGAGCCACGCTACAGCTACATTATGGCTGCAGCACCAATGGGTCGGCTCGACCGGGGAAGGAGTACGCTCTCATAGAATACCAGCGTAAAATAGCAGCTTAATGTGTCTCTATACCCACCATACGAAACACAGCAGTGTTTCGTATGGTGGGTATAGAGAAACGAAGACCTTTTTACTGGAAATTAGGCATTCCATCGTAGTCCTTAGAGGTGACAACGCATCTGCATTTTGATCTTAATCACAGATAAATAGCATTTTGATCTTAATCACAGATTTCCGTGTAGTGGCGGTCAAGAATACCACTACCCCATATTCTCCCGTGGGTGTCGTAAAAGGCGACAAAGGGAAACAGGCAGGAGATGGGCAGCAGCATCTTCCTGATAATAGCCAATATTACAATAAAAAAACTGCGGTTGCCAACCCGCTCGCCAAGCGTGGCAACTATGGCAAATACCCCCCCTATGAATGTAACAAAGAGACGGCCCCCAGTCCCCGGCGGCCCCGCTATTCCTGGCTACGGTGGCGACCATGGTAACGGCGGGGCAGGGGGTGCTAAGAATCTCCGGTGGAGGTTCGGTTGCCACCTTAGACGACTCGACCTGGCAACGTACAACGCACGCACCCTGAGGACTGACGAGAAGATCGTGGAGCTGGAAGAAGAGATAGACAAGTTGCGCTGGCATATTATAGGATTATCCGAAGTCCGAAGAGAGGGGGAGGACACGGTAATCCTCGAATCCGGCAACTTGCTCTATCACCGGGAGGGCGACCATCTGTCCCAAGGAGGTGTCGGATTTATCGTCCACAAGTCTCTCGTTAACAACGTTGTAAAGATCGGGAGTGTGTCGACGAGGGTTGCGTACCTTATACTCAGAATCACCAAACGGTATTCGCTGAAGGTCATACAGGTTTACGCACCAACCTCGGCACACCCCGATGGGGAGGTGGAGGAAATGTATGAGGATATCTCTAGAGCCATGCATTCCTCCAAAACCCAATATACGGTGTTAATGGGAGACTTCAATGCAAAACTAGGCACAAGAGAGAACGGTGAGCTGAAAGTAGGGAAATTTGGAATAGGGCAACGGAACCCAAGGGGCCAGCAGCTGGCCGACTTCATGGAGAAAGAGGGACTCTTTATGATGAACTCTTTCTTCCAGAAGCGGCCCCACAGAAAGTGGACCTGGTCGAGCCCCGACGGTTCGACAAAAAATGAGATTGACTTCATTATGACGACCAGACGACAACTGTTCAGTGATGTCTCCGTGATCGCGAGGGTGAAAACTGGTAGCGATCACCGAATGGTTAGAGGCACACTGAACCTAAACGTTAAGTTGGAGAGGTCTCGTCTAATGAAGTCAACGCTCCGTCCCCCTCGTGCTCTAATCCAAAGTCCCGAAACCTTTCAGCTCGAGTTACAAAACCGTTTTCAGTGCCTAGAAGACTGCAATGAAGTGGACGATATGAATGACAAGCTCGTGGAAACTGTCCATGCGGTCGGAGCTAAGTTCTGCAAGACCCGCCGCAGAAGAACACAAAAACTCTCCGATCACACTCTTAATCTCATGGCTGTTAGACGGGAGATGAAGCTACATTCTTCAACAGACTTGACAGCATACAGGCATCTGAACAGACAGATCTCCAAATGCATGCGGCGGGACTTACGCAACTTCAATACAGCTCGTATTGAAGAAGCGATCGAGCGGAACCAAGGCTCCAAAGTCTTTGCCAGAGATCTGTCTGCCAGAAAGAACCACCTGTCAAAGCTGAAGACAGGATGTGGCAGCATCGTTTCCGGGACACCTGAGATTTTGAGTGAGATTGAGAGGTTCTATGGGCAGCTGTACACGTCATCGTTGGAGCCACACGCAAGTGTGAGTAACGATCCAAGAGCGTGTCTCATCCGACACTATTCCGAAGATATCCCGGACGTCAGTCTGAGCGAGATTAGAATGGCTCTCCAGCACCTTAAAAACGGTAAGGCCCCAGGCGAGGATGGAATTACAGCGGAGCTTCTGAAAGCGGGTGAAGACCGGTACTTGAAGTCCTTCAGAAGCTCTTTAATTCCGTCCTCCATGATGGCATTACACCGGAGGCGTGGAGCAGAAGTGCGGTGGTCTTGTTCTTCAAGAAAGGTGACAACGCTCTCTTGAAGAACTACAGACCGATTTCCCTTCTGAGCCGCGTCTACGTGCTGTTTTCGAGAGTCATTACGAATCGTCTCGCGCGCAGACTTGACGACTTCCAGCCTCCCGAACAAGCCGGTTTCCGAAAGGGCTTTAGCACCATAGACCACATACATACCCTTCGGCAAATTGTACAGAAGTCCGAAGAGTACAATTTGCCACTATGTCTGGCGTATGTGGACTATGAGAAAGCCTTTGATTCCGTCGAAATTTGGGCGGTGCTGCAGTCCCTTCAGCGGTGCCAAGTTGACTGTCGGTATATCGAAGTGTTGAAGTGCTTGTACAGTAGGGCTACGATGGCTATCCGAGTACAGAACCAGAGTACGAAACCTATCCAATTGCAGAGAGGTGTAAGACAGGGTGACGTCATATCCCCGAAACTCTTCACCGCTGCATTGGAAGACGTTTTCAAGCTTCTGGACTGGAAAGGATACGGTATCAACATCAATGGCGAGTACATCACTCACCTTCGATTTGCCGACGATATAGTCCTTATGGCAGAATCGCTGGAGGACCTAAGCACTATGCTCAATGACCTCGATAGTGTTTCCCAACGGATAGGTGTTAAGATGAACATGGATAAAACAAAGATCATGTTCAATGTCCATGTCACACCTATGCCGGTAGTTGTTGGGAGCACTAAGCTCGAAATTGTTGACGAGTATGTTTACCTGGGACAAATAGTCCGACTAGGTAAGTCCAACTTCGACCGAGAGGTCAATCGACGGATTCAACTCGGCTGGGCAGCGTTCGGGAAGCTACGACACATCTTCTCGTCAGACATACCTCAAAACCTGAAAACGAAATTGTACAACCAGTGCGTGTTGCCAGTGATGACTTATGGAACTGAGACGTGGTCCTTCACTGCTGGCCGTATGAGGAAGCTCAAGGTCGCTCAGCGAGCTATGGAGAGGGCTATGCTCGGAGTTTCTCTGCGTGATAAACTTAGGAATGAGGATATCCGCAGTAGAACCAGAGTAACCGACATAGCTCAACGGATTAGTAAGCTGAAGTGGCAGTGGACCGGCCATATAGCTCGAAGAACCGACAACCGATGGGGAAGAAAGGTTCTCGAGTGGCAGCCTCGTACCGGTAGGCGAAGTGTAGGGCGTCCCCCCACGAGATGGAGTGACGACCTGGTAAGACATGCAGGAAGTCGATGGATGCAGGTGGCTCAGGACCGTGCTTTGTGGCATTCTTTGGGGGAGGCCTATGTTCAGCATTGGACTTGTGAAGGGCTGTAATGATGATGACAGATAAATATAAATGTCTATAGGGCACAGCATCCACTTAGGATCAGGTGGATCGTTTTTATGTGTGCTCTTTTTTCACTCCCATTCTATAAAAATAAGACGAGGGATGCAGGTGGCTCAGGAACCTGCTTTGTGGCGTTCCTTGGGAGAGGCCTATGTTCAACAGTGGACTTGTCAAGGGTCGCAATGAATTGCCTTTTGATAGTACTGGTCCCAGCATAGGCGTTTTTTTAATAGGAGAGAGGGCAAACGATCATGCAGCTCATCTGATGGTAAGTGACTACCGCCGCCCGTGAACAGTTGCAACACCAAGGGAATTGAAAATACTTTGCCACCCTTTTAAAAAGAAGTCTACTCTTTTCTTGAGCATCTCTAAGTCGTATCGGTCCGGCAAAATCGCTGATAGTAGTCGATTCCACAAGGAAGTTGTGCGAGGAAGAAAACTTCTTCTAAATTGCACAGTGGTGAACTGCCAATGGCGAGTTTTGTCGCGATGTGCGATGGTGAAATTATGCAGCTGGATATAGTCCAAAGAATTTCTCAGATCACTCTCTTTGGTAGATGCGATAAAATATGCAAAGAGATGCAACATCATCAAGCCGATCGGAAAGGACTCGGTCATCGACGATTCTAACCGATCTGTGCTGGATGCGGTCATGTGGAAGGACTGGTTATCATTTATTATATCAGTTATCATAGTTAAATCAAACTGTAAATCTCCAGCCCCGAGATGGGAACAGCATTCCATGTAGGGCCGAACCTGCGCCTTGTAAAGCTAGGGTCCCACGGCCTGCTTTATCACAGGTCAGACCGCGCCAGGCCAGACCAACAGGCCGTGGGAACCATCGCATTCGATGAGGCTTGCGGTGGCCTGTTGTCGCCCGTCCGATACATAGGGAGTCGGTAAGTTCAAAGGCGCGACGGTGCCTGTCGCGGCCTGTACGGGCGCGTCTGCATCGGTTACAATCGTTCATTTCAATTGCGGTGGCGCCTGCGCGTTTACGCTGATTATGGAGTGGACGAACGAGCTCAAAAAAGAATGCTCAGTACAGGCCGCGACAGGCCCATACAGGCGTGGCAACGCCTGGCGCGGCCTGTCGCCTGGCAGGCCGTGGGACCCTAGCTTCAAGTTGCAAGAAATGCCGGCAAGAAATACTGTTCCGCATTACTGTACCCGTAATACTGTACTGTTCGAAAAAAACCCTCTGTCCTGGGAAAAACCAGCAAGAAACCGAGCGGGACATTTTTCTAAAGTAAATTTTACATTAATGGTAGTACAAACTACAGTGCAACCTCGATATAATAATACTGAAGGGAATTGGAAGGTATTTGTCACCCTAGTAATTCGTTATAATGAGGTGTGTTATATAGAGGTTAGGTGGAATTTCGATTTGTTTTAACAAGGTAAGAAAAGTTGTTTATTAACCTCAACATTACGTAAATAGTCATCTGCCTTTAGTGTACGTGTCTGAACCTATCAAGACATGATATATTGTGGAATTAAGTGGGAATAATTAATAGGATACGTTATCTCAAGATTTAAAGTTGAAAAAATTGGTTAAATAGAGGTAAATAATACATTTTATCTATATTCTGCAATTATTAGAAATTCGTTATAAAGAGTTTTTTGATAAATGTATTCGTAATGTAAAAAGTAGACAAATCTAGGGGAATTCGAAAAATACGTTAAATTGAGGAATTCGTTATATGGAGGCTTGTTATATCCAGGTTACTCTGTATTTACAAAATTCATGTTAGAAACTGCTTTTAGAAACTGCTTGGAAGCTACCACCTCATTTCCAGGGGTTATTATCAACCATCTATTCATTTATATTACAATAACCCTTTTATACAGTTTCAGGTTAACAAAACATTCAAACTTGGTAATAGAGTGAGCCTGTACAGTGTCAATGGACTAGCCATATAGCTCAAAAAAGCGATAGGCAATGAGAAAAAAGGTTCTCGAGTGGCAGCCTCGAACTGTGAAGTGTACGGCAGCCTACCACTAGATCGAGTGACGACCTGCTAAGAGATGCAGGAAATCGATGGGTTTAGGTGGCTCAGGGCCGTGTTTTGTGGCATTCCTTGTATGGGAGACCTGTGTTTAGCAGTGGTCTTGTTCTGTAATGATGACGATGATAGTGATTAGTTGATATATTACAGAAGTATTTCATAGTTAAATACATAGAGTTATAATAAATAAACCACAACGCATACAATCATACGTAAAGTATTCACGGCACTAAACAAATAAAATTGACAGAAATAGTGTATAATTGACTTTCATGTCTCGGCCCCATTTCCTCGAGGTAAGCAAATCATTACTATGTCGTTGAATAGTACAATCGTTCCAGTTAGCTCGTGCCTAATAATATGTTTAATGAACAATTATTGTGCAATTTATTCCACAATTGTAATTGTGATTGCTAAATTATGCGCAAATTAGAAATAGTAATGCTAATATAAGCATAAACATTCGGAATGTAATTTTTAATAATTTCACTTTAAAAAAAATATCAAAGAAACGATTCGACACACAAAACACGAAAGCAAAGTTCGGTTTTTGAATATTGTTTACGTTTTAATAGTAATATTATGAGGTATCATCATAATTTTAATGTGGTAGAGCCTCGCTGTAGCTTTTATGATTCCATTGCAGCACGACCGGGGAAGGACCACGCTCTCACTAAAAAGTAGCGTGAAATAGCAGCTTAATGATACTGTGTTTCGTATTATGAGTGTGAAAAACCGGAGACCCTCTCTACTGGTAACGACAACTAGGCATTCTATCTTATTCCTCAAGGGTGACAACGCATAAGCTTATTATTATTCTTAATTAGGGATAGATATTAATATCTATAGGCCACAGGATCTATGTGTGAAAGTGTGTGCTCGTTTGTCACTCTTATTTTTATTCCAGAAAAACAAAAAATCACAACAAGTATGTAGACTTGATATAGAATTTGTCACTATATACTTGAATTCTAAGATCATTTGGTAAAAAAAAATCTTAAAATGCGAAATAAAATGTCATTAAACTTAAATATTAAGTATTAAAAATAGTTAATCTATATCATAATTGTAAAATAATATTTGCCACCGGTATCTAACCATTTATACCTACATATAAAAGTATTAAATAATAAATTACATATAGCGAAAAGTCATGGTATTAAATTATGAATATTACTACACATTACTAAAATAGAAAATCGCACTTACATAGCGCCCACGTAAAGCGTATTTCTCTCTTCGTTCATATATAATGTACGGTAAAACAGATTGCCACACGAAAACTCCCGTATGTGATCTGGAAAGAAAATAAAAATTTTAAATTTCATTTCTAAGCAACAGTCTAATAAATATATCGTACGCTCTAACTCATCCATTACAGCCTAGAAAAGTCCAGTGCTGAATATAGGCCTTTCCCGTAGGCTGCATCATAAAGGGCAGTTTGCGTAGTTGTCACGTTATTTTGTCCTAGTTTTTTATTATTTTGAGTTGTCATCAGAAAGATACTGCTATCATGTCCTGTTTTAGTTTTGCTATGTTGCCACTTAAGATACCCACGAGTCGATACAGGGTAATGGATATTCTAACACCGAAATTATCTACATGGTTACTATGCTCTATCTGATCTGATAATTGTCTCACTTGTGTAAATTAAATAAGTATTTCAAATTTCATAGAATTATGACGGATCACATAGGACTTAAAAATATCTATCTTTCATATAATGTAATACTTTTGCGATAATTGTTTGTCTGCCTATACATTTACTTCGAAAACCACACGTCAACACTTTTAACTCATTACTACGTTGTTGGTAGTACCATACAGTTACCAAGAATAGCAGTGCATGTACTGCTGTGTCTACAGGCAGTTTGTTTGTAGAGGCTGTCAGACATTCCATCTTAGTCTTCAGAGGTGACAACGCATCAGTAACCTTCTTTGTTTGAAGTTGACCGCAGGCATCCATCCACTCCAGTACAAGTGAACTCTAAGTTCATTTATCATTGCAAATTAATAAAAAAAGTTATCATAGCTAAATAGTTGAGGTGATTGTAGAAGTTTACCAACTCAACCTAACCTATAAATAATGTTTTCTTATATTGTGTATACATTTTATTATATGCAGACTAAAATAATAACTTATACCGGCATTACATTATGAAACAGACGATTTAAGTAATGAAAAAACATAAGAACCAAAGACCTTTTCAATAATATAAAGATTTTTATCTTAGTCATCACATGACGACGCTCGGAATGGTTCATTGATGGTATAACCCCACTGTAACCATTATGTCTGTGTACGTTATGTGGTTAATCGTCGTCCAAACCTCATATCGTAAAAATATAAAAAAGTTAAAAAAAAAACTTTCATGTTTTTTTGCTAACGTTATGTTACTTTCGGAGCCGTATTTCATATTTGAATAGTTTATACAGAAAACAGTTGATGCGCAAATGCCACTCTTAAAAAGATACAATAAACTGAATACCATATTATAATTATAAATTACCTGAATATCAAAAAAATATCTTTAAAGATAGCAAGTTTTAAAATAATTATATTGCGAAAGAGCTAGAAAACTCGGCATTTTTTATGGCAAATAGGTTGCAGTCTACTTGATAATAGGTTGCCACTGTAGCCAGCACTGAAAAGAAGGCTGATAATATCTTAACATATCGAAACACTAAGAAATGTATAAAACACATGGAATGCCTTTCAGCCTTTACTTTATACTACATTGTGATAAAGCATGTACACTCAGGATTTTTTCTATGGAAAACGAGCTTGCAATTTAATTGACGTTTTATTTGAAAGTCACATCGGAAGGCAGCTTTTATACCTCAACCTTCAATTTAAAGTATAATTACCCTTAAAGTGTTACACGACATAGACGCACTGTTGATTTGAGGAAGGACTAAATTAAAGTAATATCTGATACCTATAGTAACGGATCCTAAATAGTAAAAGAACCCAACCTTACACTCAACTGCTCATATCTCATCTTACAAATACGATAAAACTGCAAGACTGATCCCAAGTTTTTAGGAGCTGAGTTATTAGGGTTCCAATAAATAATTTACTCAACTTTAGCAGTTTATTAAAATAAAAAAGTGAGAAGGTGTCTTTAAAGTGATACACAACACCAAAGCTTTGCTGAGTTATGAGAGGAAAAATAAAAGAGATATAATATCTACACAGACGAATCCGTAATAGTAAAACAATACCATCCTTAACCTCATCTGCTCGTATCTTAGATTACTAATACGATAAGACCGAAATAATGATAGCAATTTCTGGGATCGTAGTTATTAGGGTAGAATTTTATAAATTATTCATTGAACATTAGCAGTTTGCAATAACAGCGGAGAATCGCGCATAACTATGCATCGACACGATAATTATGCTAAGTAATAAAGTGTACTTTCCACTGCTAAGCACAAGCCTCATTAATTTATGAGAAGGGTTTTGTAGCAAGAAATTAGAGTCGGAACATCCCAATGCTAGTGGGTCTTCTAAATATTTTTTTTTTATTTCAGAGCGTGCTGATTTGTTCATGATGTATTCCTACAAACACGCGGTAATTCACTTAATATTGCATTAAACATTCACCTGATGGTACGAATCCATTTCTACCATAGAGTCTGTCTGAGTAGGTACCATCATGTTACCTACTTCTGCCACCAAGTAGCAGTTCTGTTGTGTTCTGATCTGAAGTAACAGTAAATTATTGCAACGTCGTAAGTATTCAATTCAACATGAAAACTCTTGATTACATTGCGCTATGTCCAACCGAAGAAAATATGGATGCATTGACAAAAATTCAACAAGTAACGAGATTAATTGGTTAATAATCAGGAGATGGGCAGCAACTCTTCCTAATAACGACTAAAAATAAAAAAAAATCTGTGATTGCCAACCCCCTTGCTAACCGCGGCAACTATGGCAAATATCCCCCATATAAGGCGATTTATGGGGTAGGCATATGTTTAGCAGTACACTTATATAAGCTTTTGTAAGCTTAATAATTAACTTCTATTTTAGCACAAATTATATAGGTATTATTTGTTAGGCACTACGGCAGGATTTCGTGTACTAAGTCAGGACCATCAACTGTCTTGACATAGACTTTTACCCACTTCATCATAAAATATGAACGATTATAGTGTATTAAAGTTGGTAAAAATTACTTTGCACACATCCGCTCAATAAAATAAAATGATGTGTCTTACTTAGTTTGAAGAGCACTTCCCACCCTCCCTCAATTGGGTGCACTATCCCCGTCACCACTAATTCCAGTACCACTACTCCCAACACCACTACACTAGGAAAGACACACCACCGGCGATAACACGACACGTGTTTTGTCTCTACACGAGCTGGCCACTTAGTGAATATGGGCAAAGTAATTTTTATTTTTACCAACTTTAATATAATGGATTTCCGCAGAATCAAGCCTGATTCTATTAATTATTCATTATTACAGTGTATCTAAATTTCCGTATTTGATAAAACTTCAAGTCTGGCTATTTCGTTTAGGTAGCATCGATTATTTAAATGAATAACGGAGTTAACGAAATGCAGTAGATCCACCACTGTTGATAAATATTTTCCACGAAAACAAACCGTTGCCGGTTGCAATTTCAGTCGGTGGCCAATTATGACCGTTGTTACCATAGCCGGTGATTATTGACAGGTGCTCCCGCGACACGCACGCTAGCTCACGTGACCGCTTCGTTCTTCGTCATATTATTTTACAACCATGCTATTTAAATATACATTTTTTTAATATTAAATTTTGAAAGGTTTATTTTTATTAACATTAACCTTTACTACTCATAAGTTCAGGAATTCGCTGGCTGTACTCAGGGTCGTGTTTTGTGGCATACCTTGTGGGAGGACTATGTTCAGCAATGCACTTGTCATGTGCTGCAATGATGATCATGATGACTCATTAGTTCATAATGATTGCGTCTGATAAGATTAGAAAGCTCTTTTTAAGAACACACAAAAAAGAACAATCAAACACTTGTAATGAAAGGTTGTTTTGATATTATTTTTTTTATATTAGTTATTTACATATAAGCAATTGGTACATAATATATATATATGTCTAATTTGGTGTTGCATTTTGTATATCTTATTTTTCTATAATATTACTTTATTCTATGAGAAAATGAGACGCTTAAATCAACTTTCCATCAATTTCTTTGTTTGATCGGATTTCCTTTGAAATTCTTAGACCACACACTATGTTGTAAGATTTTTGAAAGAATTCCGATAAATATAACGAAAAAAATATATAGATTGAGAGACTAAATTATATTTTATATTATTCTTCCTTGTATTACTTTTAAATGTTTTCTAATTCTACATGAATAAATATTTGAATTTAACTACTTTTACGGATTCTATCCAGCACCCGAAACGTCGGGAATTAAAAATAAGTACAATTAAACGCGATAAAATCGGCAAAGGTAGTTTTATTCAATGTGTAGTGTTCGCGTAAATATAAAAAAAATCATTAAATAAATATTCTGTAGTGGCAGCTTCGTACCAATAAGCAAAGTGCAGCGCGGCTCCCAACTGGGTGGAGTAATGACCTGGAAACCATACACGAAGTCTCAGAGGTTTCATTCCTTGGGGGAGGTCTATGTTCAACAGTGGACTTGTGATAGTCTGTAGTAACTGAAATAATGAAACACATTTTAACTTTAATACCATCATATACGCTTCTTACTAGTATTTTTACAATTGAAAGTTAGAATTACAACTTTTATATGACCGCAAAATAAACAAAGATATAATTTCCTATAATATTCTATTTTTAGCAAGCTATAGAAAAGAACATAAATTACATAATTAATTATGTAGAATATTTGAACTGATTCCAAAATCAAAATTAGTTACCTATTTGATGCCTACAATCGATCAAACACGTTTACATTTTGCAATAACGTCTGACTGGTGGTTGAATGCCACAGCGATTACAGCGCTAATGATATCATTGTTTGAATGTCTAACGAACAGTATACAGCGATTTATACAACATACAAACCAAACCCGCGTGTCCACTTTCCTAATTATTAATTAACTGTCAACTTTGTTTTCCTAAAATGAGCTTAACAACATCGCATTTTATTCAGGTTTTATTTAAATGCTATCTACATCATACTAGGTTTTAATTTAAAAGTAACTTCTTTGTCAAAATTACTATTTCTTCAATCAATCGGCCAAAAATATTGAACTATATAACAAATGAACTAGATATTTGTTAAGTTTATTAATTTCTTTTATGTCATCAATACTAAAACATAAACAACATGACTATTTTTTCACCTAATTTAAACCTATTAAATACATGTGCGAAAAACATCGATAATGGCCAACATCGATGTTTTGATTAGGATAAACATCGAACATCGATAGCATTTGTATATTGTAGTTATAACAAGAATGGGTCGGCTCGACTTGGGAGGGACCACACTCTCGATGAATACCATACGTAAAATAGCAGCTTAATGCTGATGTGTTTCCTATGGTGAGTGTAGAGAACCGGAGACCCTTTTTACTGTAAACGAAGCATTCCATCTTAGTCCTCAGGAGTGACAGCGCATCTTCATTTTGGTTCTTAACTAAGACTAGATGTAGATGTCTATGGTCCACAGAATCCACTTATCATCAGGTAGACTGTGTGGTCGTTTCTCACCCTTATTCTATAAAAAGTAAATTATCACTAATGCGACTCGGGTGTAACTCTATCGATAAATCGCCATGAAACAATGCAGTCAGAATGATTCGTATCCGTCATTTATCGGAACAAAGTTCCTCATCGGACGGTTCGAGTTTGGCGGATGGGGGCTAGGAGAGATAGAGTGTAAGATTTTACCGTCACGATCCCGTCTGACGTAGTGTAGACGGCCTTGGTGGCTATAAGGAAGCGAGATGAAATATCTATCAACTTCGCACTTTTCTTATCTTGCCATGAAAGAAATATTATTTTATTTTAAATAACGCTTGGTTTTAATAGACGCTAGTGATTCATTTATTTGTATTTGTTAATCAATAATATAATACGTTTATCAATAATAATATACTAGGAAAGGAACTTCGTTCAAACCGAGTGTTCCACGACAATCACTCATATTTTTTAAACAGATAAATATTTAAGTAGGACATTTTTGAAAACTGGTAATTTTTATTTATAGAATTGTCTTAATATTTATGCAGCAAGATGTAATTTAATTTTAATTCATGCTTATGTTTCTTGGTCTAGGTGCTGTCTTTGTGTTACTTTTAATGTTTAATGGATAGTTCAAAAAATGCACATATTGACGTGATTTTAGGATACTAAGACAGATAGGTATTTGGATTGAGTAGAAGTAAATATAATGATTTAATTCTGTAGTAACAAATTGATCAATTTATGTGTTGTATTTATATTTTACGCGCAATTTTTAACGAATCTATAACTATTAATTTATTTTGGTATGCGGTCAATGTGTACCTACGAATAATAGATAAAATATAAGAAAATACACAGGAATAAATTTTGTAAATTAAATTGTAAAGTAGCTAATTGTGTTCATATCGATGTTTTAAATAAAAATATAAGTAAAAATGCATTTCTAAACTACAGAAAACGTTTAAAAATACAGAAATCTATATAAACAGATATATTATATAAGTCGAAGTTTTAAGCATTAACATATTGTTTTCTTTTTGTTTGCTTTGCAATGGAATTTTTAAAACCTTTCATGTTATCTTAATTTCCACAAAATGAAAGACAGAATGTGTGAGGTAATCACAGTCACAAAAAGACGAACGGTTATGACATAATCTCACTTAACTATTACTGACCCACCTATTAAAACCTTAATGCACCGAATAAAAATTTCTTTAAAATGTATTTAAGGCAGGTAACATAAGATATTATGTAAATTTTGAAGGCGGTACTCTAATGATTTTATAGACGAACAAAAATGAGAGAAGAAAACAACTATTTATACACTAATTTTATACCGACAGTAGTCTTTCTTCTTCATCATCAGCACATAAAATTCCCTGAAAGCACATAAAATGTGGTGACTTAGCAGTCAGCCATCACAGTCTATTTCACCTGATTATGCCTCGTTTAGAGGCGAAACACGTGTCGTATTATCGACGGTGGTGAGTCTTTCCTAGCGTAGTGGTGTTGGGAGTAGTGGTGTTAAACACTCACGCCTGTTGCCCAGAAGGGTAGACAGGGACTATGACCATTTGGCTCGACCCTTACACACTTCTCTCGCTCCCTCCACATACATATACCTACGCATACATGCTCGTCTGTAAAGGGTACTCTTAGTCTCATTTTCGTATCCCATTTTCGTATATCCCCAATTTGGTCGATAAATTTATGCCTAGGTCGTCCTTTCCCGACTCTGCCGTTCACTTCTGCAAAATAAATTTGCTTTGTCGCTCATTCATTCTTTCTATGGTTTGGTCATACCACCGAAACATTCCTTACTTAATCCTGTTGGGATTAGTGGTGACGGACATAGTGCACGCAATTGAGGGAGGGCGGGAGGTTCTCTTCAAACTAGGTTAGATACATAATTAAATTTTTTCGGAGGTCTTAGCTAATTAGTTGTTAACACTCGTTATAAGAGGGGAGGCCTCTTAAAGCGAGTGTTTATATTTACCGTCTTAACGGTCTTTTTTCTTTTTTACATATGGCACTGCTCCTCGGTTTGGATATTTCACCCCTGGCATAGACGAGTTAGTTATACCGCCATCTATCGAAAACTTAAAGAAATTTCTGATACTTTTAGCCTCTTATAACAGCAATGAAACAAAAAAGGGTGATGTATTCTTGTCGAAGTGCGCAAATAAAAAAGTTCACAAGTGCCTTTTCAATGCCAATCCAAATCCTATTACCGCCAACACTAGTGGATAGGGGATATATTGCCATAGTTGCCATGCTTGGCAAACGGGTTGGCAACTGTAGTTTTTTATTGTTAATCTGTTGTTGCAGAAAGATGCTACTGCCCATCTTCTGCCTCAGTTTCCTTCTGTCGCCTCTTACGACACCCACGAAAAGATATGGGGTAATGGGTATTCTTGCCCGGGACTACACGGGACAATATAATATTAATATATAATTAATAAAGGAGCACCGCATTTTCGCCCGACGTCAATTATGTGCGTACCCCAGCCTTACTTTACGTTTAATAAACTTATTATGCATCATATTTAAAATATTTCATTATATTATAATTACGATAAATTTCACGTTGGTTCTAGCTGGAACGGTTTAAATAGTTTTACTGCGAAATTACCTTTGAACGTTAGACCTGCGCAGTATAGATATAGATTATATGTATAGGAAAATTTAGTTTTCAACGTTATGCTTTTCTTATAAGCAGCATTAACGATATAAAAATATTTTCTATCAAGTATAAAATATGACGCTACAAATAAAAAATATAATGTTGGAAATTTTAAAAAATTGGCTATTGTGTTTTTTTGTTTTTATCAGATTTAATCAATTTAAATTAAAATACATCACTCTCGCCGAATCAGAAATATAGAAGGAAAATAACTTTTAAAAAACTTTTCATCGACACCGTCTTTTAGTTGTGGTCATTAAGCTCAAACGCTTTATTACGAGTAAAAGATTCATTTATTCTCTTCATTTGTAGCGTTGTTCAATCTATATAAATAAAATGATTTGAGCTGAGATTTGTAGTTGTGCACGCATCACGGAAATACTACTAGATAGATTTCAATTAGGTTTTCTAAGTTTTATTTCTTAGATACTTGGCCCTTACCTAGAGAAAATTATTGCGATAGCTTCAAATATAAATTTATAAAAGTTTTAAGAAACAACGATTTTTATACGGAGTTTTTCACACGGTCATTTATATATTTTAGCTACAAACGGAGCAAATAATAACATTGTTTACAAAGAAATTTTGTCTTTTGTTTTTCCTTCGCAAATATGAAAACTTTGTTAATATTATATCAAGCAACGCGGACGATGTCGCGGGTATCAGCTAGTGCTTAATATTATAGTAAATTAATATCAACGAAATAAGCAGTATTACGGTGGTTGTTAACATATAAATTCATAATAATGAGTTGGAGCATCGCGACGCTGGCACTGACGACCGCATTATGCAGATATCATCGGGCTGTTAAATACCGCAACAAGTAAACTGCCGAAGCTGAACGCTCGCGTGGGAAAACAAAGCACGCCCGTTGCCTGCTACAGGACTATTTTCGTAGGGTAATGTGGTTGCGGAATTTAAATAAGTGTATACTGAATTCTTTCGATGTTACAGCCGAGTTAATTTAAAATTCTTAATAATTTACTTCATGACGCGGTAACTTAATGAAGATCGCGAGGTTGTAAATAATATCGTTCGTTCGTTCAATTTCAAAATCATAACAAATTTTAGTCGAAATTTACGTGTATTTTATTAATTTTTGAACGCACTATGTTTTTGGGCCAACTTACGTGCCAAATCATGAAAATACATATTAATGTAATAAATATGCAAATTGTAGGTGTCTGTATATTATAGATATATTTTTGTGACAAAAATGATCGAGAGTAGGTACTATATTCTTCTAATTTTTTTTATATTATTCTAAGCCAGCGCTCAACTACAATCCCACCTTTTTTATAGGATAGGGTGACAAACGAGCACACAGTCCACCTGATGGTAAGTGGTTGCTGTGGCCCATAGACATCAATCCTCATTGCGAATCAAATGCAGATGCGTGACACCCGTGAGGACTAAGATGGAATGCATTTTTCCAGTAAAAAGGGTCTCCGGTTCTCTACACTCACCATAAGAAACACAGCAGTGTTAAGCTGCTATTTTACACTGGTATTCTGTGACAGCGTGGTCCTTCCCCAGTCGAGCCGACCCATTCGTGCTACAACTATTAATATAGCTGCAGCATGGCTCTACCACGTATGAATGAAAATGATTCTCTTTTATTCCATTTTTAACTAGCTGTGCCCGCAATTTAATTCACATAGAATCATTGTTAGTAAAATACTTATTAAGTTTTATTACTTTGGACCTAATTGTTTATATTTTATAAACTACGCTACTGTTCCAACTAAACCAGACCGGCTACGGGCAGCTGCGTCAAAGATGCGAGACAATGATCGCAATACAAGACGTATTTCGATCGTCAACCTGCCAACCGTGACAATTATGGCAAATGACCCCTACAGTAGGAGAGGCCCATGTCTTGCAGTAGATTTTGACTGGCTGATGATGATTAAAGCGAAGCAACGCATCTGCAATTCCCCTGGTGTTGCAGCTGTTCATGGGCGGCGATAGCCACTTACCATCACGTGAGCCGCATGCTTGTTTGCCTCCTATAAAAAAAGGAAGAACTGAAAATTCTTTTGACATTTTTGGGCCATAAAGTAATGCTACTTCTAAGTCTTACGTCTCTAAAACCCTCCAAACTTTAAATCCGCTCCTACAAGTCGCGTTGTTTATTGTCATTGCAAAATTGTTGGTGTTTTGTTTTAAGCGACTTCGTGGCATAAAATATCCTCTCAATAGCATAGCGTAACCGATAGCAGTATCTGTAATGAATGTACCATCCACTACTATACTACCAGAATGTGTCATCTTTAAAATATGTACATGTTGCGACCATCACAAAAACTTTGAAGTGCATTATATGACACAAATTTAAAAAGAAACAATTTTAGTGAAGTAGGTTATAGTCTTTCAAGAGAGTTTTAGTTTTTTTATTATGTAAATGACGATTAACTACAGGTAAATAAGCTGAAGTGGCAATGGGCCGGCCATATAGCTGGAAGAACCGACAACCGATGGAGAAGAGTGGTTCTCGAGTGGCAGCCTCGTATCGGTAGGCGAAGTGTGGGACAGTCCCCCCATAGATGAAGTGAAGACCTGTTAAGACACGCAGGAGGTTGATGGATGCAGGTAGCTTAGGTCTGTGATTTGTAGGTAGCATTCCTTGGGGGAGGCCTATGTTCAGCAGTGAACTTGTGAAGAGCTGTAATTATGTATGATGATAAAGGTGATTGTACATTATATTCTATATTCTAAGATGTGCTGTAACAATCATTGGTAATATAATTGAAAAAATTAAAAAGTAACACCTAGAATAATCGGTACTTTTATCCTACTAATATTATAAACGTGAAAGTTCTTCGCAAAAACTACTAAATGTATTTTAATGAAACTTTACAATAATATAGCACGTACATCAGAACAACACATAGCCTATAACTAATAAAGATATTGTGTAAATTGGTAAAGTATAATAAATAAATGACGGCTCCGTGGCGCAGTGGCTTAGCAATCAGTTGTTGCGCTGGGGGCCGCGGGTTCGAATCCCGCACGGAACAAGTATTTGTATGGCCTACAAATAATTTTTCCGGGTCTGGATGTTTGTCCTTGTGCAATTTATGTTTGTAAACTGCCTCCACGACACAGGAGAAAATCCTAGTGTGGGGGTAACGTTTTTTAAAGAAAAAAAAAATATAACGATAAGGCGAACTATTTTGGCGTGTGGTGCAAAAACTGTAAAAGTTACACAAAGATAACGTATTGTGAATTGTTTCTCCTAAATAGTTCTACAAAAAAGTCCGCGACAGTATATATCTTTAATGTGTAAGCCATTATATATATACACATATATATATATATATATATATATATATATATATATATATATATATATATAGGTATATATGTATGTATATACCATAACAGTGAACCATAAGTAAAATGAAATTTAATATTTTATTTCCAATCACATTTTACAGTAACAAAATAAATACTTTAATCGCTTCTGATGTCCAAAGTAGAAAACTTTTGTCTTTTAAACTATGTAATTTGGTTAAATATTTTAAAAGTAACGACCATATAAAATTGTACGGTCCGGCGCGCACAGGCATGGCGCAGGGTGTACTTCGGGTGAGGTGGGGGAAAACATCGCTCATCGCCGCGTGAGCCTCTTCCCTCTTCACGCTTAAACCGCTAAACCAATTTAGATAAAATTTGAAAAAAGGATAGCTTTGGTCACGGAAATCATCCCTAAAGATGATGGAATTTACTATCAAAGTACGATTATTGATAGATCACCTATGGTTTAAAGTATAATATCTACGCTGTTGAAGTCGCGGGCAAAAGCAAGTTACTCATAAACCTATTAAGGTACGCGTTGATTAATTTCTATAAAATACTAAATATACTTTTATAATTACGTTTACATCGTTTGTAAGTCAACAATTGCATTGAAGCAGGCCGTGGACACGCTCACCAGTTTAAATGAAAGAGCTCCGAAGCATTCCAACAAGACAATGCGATTGTTACGAGTATTGCTCGTAGTTAACGTTATATTCATCGTGTGCACAAGTGGCAGATGTTTTGAAACTAAATATGTACTTTCTATGGTTATTCTTGCAGACAATTTTCCGTACCTAATAATAGTTCTATTTTAAATAAAATTAGTTTTATGGATTTTATCGCGTGTATTAACTTATTTTATATTCCCGACGTTTCGAGCACTTTACAGCACCCATGGTCACGGGGGAACTGAGGTGTATGACGTCCCAATGTCATAGTTAACCATGGCTACCTGCAGACTAAAATTGTTAATTTTTGTTCCGATCTACGTAGTATAAACTTACAATATCTTGAAGTCTTGCAGTTGTATACTTGGGTTGGGATTTAATTTTATCAATTATGGGACCCCAAGCAGATGGTAGCACCTAGCAATCTTCTCTATTGAAATTAGGATGTTTTTGATTTCAATAGCCTCGCGAATCATCCTTGTAAGGAATCGGTGTTCTTTAGCGAGGATTTGTGTTCTATCAAATCTAATGTAGGGATGAGGGCGATCCTGTACGTGTTCACAGACTACAGACTTCCCGGAGCGTCTATTCTTCACATCAGCTATGTGTTCTTCAACGCGGGTTTTTATGGATATTTTAGTTTGTCCTATATAGGAGAGACCACATTCACAATCAAGGTTGTATACTCCTGCATCTTGCAGAGGGACATTACACTTCACTGATGTTAAAATCTGACTAATCTTCTTCGGCGGCTTAAAGTATGTTTTAATGGAAGCACGCTTCAAGATGTAGCCAATCTTGTCAGTGACACCTCTGACATATGGTAGTACAGCAGGCACTCGCTCGACTGTGGCCGGTTTCACTCGTTCACTGTGACGTAGGCGCGGTACCCGAAGCGTATTGTCGTGCAAAACTTGCTTGACGTGTAGGAGCTCGGCGGCCAGGTGTTTACTGTCACAGATCCCTCGTGCTCTGTGAAACAAAGATTTACCCACGGTAGCTAACTGTGAAGGACGGTGATGAGAATCACAGCTGAAATATCTATGTGAATGGGTCTTTTTTCTATACGCAGTCTGACTCAAGGTGTTATCAGGATTCCGAATTTCTAACACATCTAGTAAAGATTCCATAATTAATAAAATTAAATCCCAAACCAAGCATACAACTGCAAGACTTCAAGATACTGTAAGTTCAAAGTGCGTAGATCGGAACAAAAATTAATAATTTTCGTCAGGACGTAGCCATGGTTAACTATGACATTCGGACGTCGTACACCTCAGTCCCCCCCGTGACCATAGGTGCTGTAAAATGTTCAAAACGTCGGGAATATAAAATAACTTAAAATACGCGATAAAATCCGTAGAACTAGTTTTATTTAAATCTGTAGTGTTCGCGTATATATAAGAAATCATTGGTTCAATTTTAAATTCGTTCCATTGTATGTTTTCTACTATAAAGAAAATCGAATTTCTACAATGGTTGAAAAATGAACTCAATGTGTGAAAATTAACTACAAATACTTACTGAATTCATTTTCATTAATTCATTACCACTGCATTACCACTGCTGAATATAGGCCTCCTTCACAGATTGTCTCATAGGAGGAATTTATCATAGTTGCGACGCTTGGCACGAGGGTTGGCAAACTTGGCAACTTACTGAATGCTACTAAATATTTCTAAAATAAAAAAACCGGCCATGTGAAAGTCGGACTCGCGCATGTTTTTATACGTGGTAGAGCCATGCTACAGTTATATTTGTAGTATAGTTGTAGCACGAATGGGTCGGCTCGACCGGGTAAGGACCACGCTCTCGCAGAATACCAGCGTAAAATAGCAGCTTAACGCTGCTGAGTTTCGTATGGTGAGTGTAGAGAACCGGAGACTCTTTCTACTGGAAATGAGGCATTCTATCTTAGTCCTCACGGGTGACAACGCATCTGCATTTTGATATGTAATAGAGGATACATGTAGATGTCTATGGGCCGCAGCAACCACTTACCATCAGGTGGACTGTGTGTTCGTTTGTCACCCTTATCCTATAAAAAAAAACCACACACGTTTCTAGTCCCCTAATAGCCCCTTTAATTTTTAATTTATTTTCATTTTTATCATTTGTTGTTATAACGGCAACTGAAATACATATTCTGTAAAATGAAAATTTCAACTGTCTACCTATTACGGATCATGAGATACAGCCCGCTGACAGGCAGACGGACGGACGTACGGAAGGACGGACAGCGGAAGCTTAAGGGTCCTGTTGGTAACCCTTCGGGTACCGATCCCTAAAAAGAGGCAAGTTACGTGTATAAACATAGGAAAAATATTTTATTCAATACTAGCACAGATTTTTAAATCATGTCCTTTTGGGCTATTTTGAACAAGTTGTCATCTTCAACAATTAAAAGCTCAAAAGTCAACTGCACAGGTGAAGTTATAATGCTACAAGTGTACGCATACAGAGAGGCAGATGCCTCTCTGTATGCGTACTGTATACTCGTCATAACATAACCATGCTTGTTGGAAAGCTTATCTTATCGTAGGTAGGCGATACAGTTATTCACGCAGGAGCATTTACAACACAATCCGAAGCAAAAATCAACAAAATTATATTTTTAGTATACTCGTAAATATAGACTCTAGCTGAAATTTGGTCGATCATCCACGCATTTCTTAATAATATTATAACTAAGTACATAACTCTTTTTGGACACCTTTTGTGGTTATTATAAATTTTACACTTGTATTCTAGACTCTTATCGATCTCTGACGTCGGTTTCTCACGACTTGTGAGTTTATCTGCGTGATACAACGAGAAATGAAATCCGCAATAGAATTAGTACACAGCCGAACGGAGTAGTAAGCTAAAGTGGAAATGTGTCGACGGGGAAGAAAGTTACTCGGGTGCTGCTACTGTGCTGTAAGTAAAGTGTAGAGCGACCCCCCACTACCCGGTAAGAGATACAGGAAGTCGAAGGATGCAGGTGACTAAAGACCGTGCTTTGTGGCTGATGGTGATGATGATGATGATGATGCTATTAGTATTCAGAGAAAAACCTTGTACTTTTACAAAATATGAGTTTCTGAAATTAGAAAACGAAACTTTGGCAGGTTATTCCTCTTTATACCTAAATTGTTATGTATAATCTGACGTAAATTAAATAAATGTGATAAAATGTCTAATATAATATACAAAGGTATTTTTTTTATTATTTACCGTTGTATTAAGGGAAACTAAACGTAGATTTATTTTTAAATTTAATTTATATCATGTCATGTCTACGTTTTCGTTCTAGTGGAAATTGGAAGTAAATGCCTTTAAATTTTCCCAGTGCTCGTAAAGAGCTTACATGGGTATCAGCAACATACAGAACAGTCTGTGTACATTTTAAAAAGACAATTCTTCGATAAACATTTGCCAACGCTCACTTTAAGAACTTTACTGAAAATTTCTAAATACAGTGCATTCTTGACCCAAAAATGTACTCGAAATCGCCTTTTTGTAGAATAATTTATTTCGATAGTGCGGTCAGTTTCAAGTTTTCGCTCGCATAGTGCAAGATCCGTTCGTTGATACCGCAATGGTCCCCGCGTAAATCTGTCTAAGTAGCGACCACCTCCATACAGAAGTGGAGCCACTCTACAGATACGCGTTTTCTTATTTTAACCACTTTAGTTTCCACGTTGATTTATAAACGAGCACTGCGTTTTTTCCCATTTTGTGCCGATGTGTGCAGCAACAAATGGAATTGAATTTTTGTCTAAAAATATATTTTTATCTACTACCCCATATCATTCCGTAGATTTCGTAAGAGGCGACAGAGGAAAACAAATCAGGAGATGCACAGCAGCTTCTTCCTAATAACGACTAAATATAAAATACTGTGGTTGCCAACCCGCTTGTCCAGCATAGCAACTATGGCCCTATGAGGCAATTTTTGGGGGAGGGAAAAGTTCAGCAGTGGACTTTAATAGGATGTAACGGTAACCGTAACGATATACGACATTACAACAAAGTCCCAGAAAATATATAAAGTATCTCTATTACCAAGTTGAAACACGTTATTAAATAAAAACTGTAAGAAAAGGTTCATATAATATAAATGAATACACGGTGGTCGCTTCCTAGCTGTTTCTTAAGTAAGTTTTGTAAGTAGATTGTACAACTGGGTTTCTTACTAGTTGTTTTTTCTGAACCAGTGATAAAAATAAAAATTATATTGAATAAAAATTATTCTATTCTATTTGTTGTAAAAAGAAGAAACAAAGGGTTTGGCAATCCATAAATGATACATAATATATCTATTTCAAAAATGTCACAACTATTCCAGAAACTAGTGACAACATCATCATTAACAGCGGTACCATTGTGAGTGTGTCGGTTTTGCTTTAGTCAATTCAGCGTGGTATGTTTTAAGAGACCTATATTTAAGACTAGCTGATATCCGCTCGCTTCGCTGGGTGCACGATAATTATTAAGAACCCTATAATTTTTTTTTTGATGGGACTATCATAAAATCCGTTCTTAGTGAACATCTACATTGTGAAATGAGTAACTATATTAAATTTCTAGTCAATCAGGATTATAATTTTAAAAATCTTGAGATGAGCCAGTCAGTCAGTGGTATTTCGCTTATATAGATTGGCTTTAAAAAGCTGACGGGAAATTAAACTAAATGTTTAAAACATCACTGAAATCGTAGTGACGCTAAATGATATGATTTCGTTAAGTCATTTGAAGTTTTTATCATAAATTACTTCTAATATTGTAAATAACGACTGCTTACACCACTGTTTATATAATTTATCCACTCTTTGTTTGTTCAGACTAGAATCACATCTTGGCATGCTTCTTTTTGCACGTAATCTGTTTACATCTTAATAATGCTAGTGATATTATAACAATAATTCAGTGCAAAATAATGAAGTGCACTTTATCTATTAAGAAGATGTCTGTGCCTTTCAACTAATAGAATTTTTAATCAAGTTGCTTGCGGTGGCGCCGCCACGGCACGGGTACGCCAGATTAATGTAATTGGACGACGCCGTCACAAAGGCAAATTGTAATCCCCCTTTTCATTATACTACATACCCATAACACGCCACACAGACAATGTGTTGTGCTTTTATTCTATTTCTGATTGTTGTGAATCGCAACGAACGAATTCAGAGGTCCCATCAAAGCGTCAGTTAGCGTTAATTTTCTTGTGGTGATAATTGACTCGATTTTCGGTGTGGATATCCGGTCGGCTGGTACTTGAAAGCGTTGGCTGTCACAATATGCAGCGCCGCCCCTCAAATCGAGCGATTGCGGAATAGTCGTTAGGAGAGTTCGAAGTGTCGGGACAATTAAGTTGAAGCGGCGATTGTGAGCGGTGCCAAAGCGGATGTAGGTCAGAGAGTGCAGAGTGGACTGTCACTACATAGGTGTTGAAAGATTCCGCACCCTAAACACTTCCACATTAAGAGACATGGTCTATTTATATCTGTATTTTGATTAACTTTAACAAATTTCAAAATTGCAAATACTCATTATTTGTAGTAACGTTTCTGGTTAAATATTTTTTTTTTGTAAACGTACATACACACTTAGCATACAAATACTATTTATATTTTTATTGCGATAGGATAGTAACTTACCATTAGCAACGATCACTGAGGAATACAGCCGTCAGGAACTTCACAGAGGTTGGAATATACTGTCTCTGTAATAACTTCTTCATGGGCACATCATATAATATGCAATGTGAGAAAATTTAATACATATAATTTTATGCTGAATCAGATATATTTACTTTTATTAACTGGATAGAATTTCTTTCGTCAAATTATCCAATTGTTATTTTTTATTACTAAAGGTCGAAATCCGACCGTAATTCATGAAACTTTAAGGTTTCAATATTAAGCAAGCTGTATTTCTCTTTTAACATTACATTTTTATAAAAGGACAAATATTAAATTAAAAAAAAATAAACGATTTTATGCCTTGACATAGACTCCAGAAAATACACAGAGGCTCTATCATAGAGCACTTAACGATTCATACCTTTGAGGATAACGATTTATTTTGTTATTTTATTACCACGTATTGGTACAGTAATGATGTAAATCTGTAAACGGTATTATATTCTCTTACGTAAACGTCAAATTATTCAAGTAAAACCTAAACGCGAGCTACGCCGCGGCCTCATTACATATTTTGTTAAGTAACCATTACAACCTACTAAAAATTCACTGCTGAACATAGGCGTCCAACATAGACTGTCTCATTGGGGCTACTCTTACCATAATTGCCACGCTTGACTGACGGGTCGGCAACAGCAATTTTTTTTATTTTTCTGGTTTGTTTCCCACTCCTTCATCTAACGACATCCACAGAACGATATACGTTAGTGGATACTTTTACGTCGGCGCTACACGGTGAATATTAAGTATGGACTCTTTTTTTTTTGTATGAAAGCATACATCACGCGAAACTAACTCTCGTATTAAAATACCAACCAATCATTTTAATAATATAATATTGTACTTTAGTTTCTTATTACAAAAGCGTTTTAATTTTCAAAGCAGGAGCAAAGTTGTATACCTACTTAAAAGTAAAGATACTTTGAAGTGTAAAATATGTGTGCGACTGCCGTGAAATGAGCTTTTCGGATCCTGTCAGCTAGGGCCGCGAAGCATTCTTCTAAGTAGGCTACTGAATATTTTAATAGATAATTTACTTGTATAAGATAATAAGATTTCTGATTGTGGCTTCAACGTAGCTCCAGTGATGACTTGTACGATAAATACTCATCATATTAAATTGATTATGCTTTTTGGCTGTTTGTCTCGTAAATTGACGTGACGAGCAGTTACAGAAGTAATTGAATGAATGATTCGGTTACACACTGACTTTAAGCCCATAATGTACTATAGTGGTAAAATTACATAAGATGAAAAACATGCATGAGTGTCGTCGAACACTCGATTGGAACGAAGTTCCTTTCGTAGTATATTATTATTGATAAACATATTATATTATTGATTAACATATACAAATAACTGAATTACTAGTGTCTATTAAAAAGAAGCGTTATTTAAAATGAAATTATATTTCTTTCATGGCAAGATAAGAAAAAGTGCGAGCCAAATGGGTATTATTCCGTCTCACTTCCTTATAGCCGCCAAGACCGTCTACACTACGTCAGAAAGGGTTGTGACGGAAAAATCTTATACTTTTTCTCGCCTAGCCCCCATCCGCCAAATTCGCACCGTCCGATAAGGAACTTCGTTCCAAAAAAGACAGTTCTTATTAATCTAGCTTCTTCAGCTTAGTTAACGTGTAACGGAAATACTATGCTACTATAAGCAGCAGTGATAATGTCACTCCTGGGCATAGTCCTCCTCATATCTTTGAAAGGGCTATGAAGGAATTAATACGTCACGATGCTTACTAGAGCATCGTGATGTATTTCGTGACATAAAAAGTCCGCCAATTCACTAGAATTGGTGGACTTTTTATGTCACAAAATATTTTTTTATTAACCTCGATCGAAAGTTTGTATTTCGACCCTATTTTCAGGGACGAAAGTGCCACATTGCCTCCCGGCTTATTAATTTAGTACGCATGTGTCAAATTTCTATCTTTATTGTTTTTAAACGTCAAAAGTGTATGTCATGGTACATTTTAAGGTACATTCATTTCGATCAAGGTATGATAAAATTGTATAAGCAGTACGGGAGAAAAGTATGACATCGCAACCCGTGTTTTTATCAACAACGCGTTCGGCTTGGGTGACAATACCAAGCAGGTTGCAATGGCATACTTTCCTCCTTAATGGCGTAGTATACTATTATTACCTAGAAACTAGCCGAGCAAATAATAAATAAACACTTAAAATTGCAACTAACAATCTTATGGAAATGTGTCGGCGGGAATTAAACTCAGCTAATCTGAGCTACCACTGCTTCGGAAGTAAAAGAAAACATCTTGACTTAGTATGCATATAGTAATGTATATAGGAATTAAAAGCATGCAGATGATATATTTGAAGTCTGCTAGTGCAAAATTTAGGCAGCGCGGCAGTCTTAAAATGAGAATTAGGCCTATTGGAAATTACAATTTAAATTTTAGCTTACAAACTGTGTAATAAATATATTATTCTTGAAGGTTATAAGATTATAAAAAATGTATAATGTTAGCTAATTTACTTATGTTAACGGTACATCGTTGTTAAATACAACGGTGTACATGTGGGCGGCGCGACGTCTGCGGTACTCGTGGCCAACCAAGCGTGATTTAGATAGCCTCGAGCTATGTCACCGCACCCAGCCGTCTCCCCCTAATAATAATTCCGCATACATTACCTGCCATAACCACAAACTAATAAAATAAACTCCATTCAGTCTAACGGTCCTCCATACTAGAAAATTTGGTAATAGAGTCTCAAAAATTACATATCTAAGCATATAAATAAAATTGGAGTGTTGGCATGTAATATTGTAATACTTGGTTTCAGGGGTATAACATGCTACTAAAACATAAATAACCACTTTTAAAAATTTTGTCTGTCTGCCTGTCTATTCGAGCCAATCTTAGGAATGGCTGAACCGATTATAAGGAAACTTAACGAACAGACAGAGAGCAATAACAGATGGGATCTAGCCTATATTTTTCTGCCGACTTCCAAAAAGGAGACGGTACTAAATTCGACTGTATGTTTTTTTATGTTTTCATAACTATTTATTTGGTGAACCGATTTCGAAGATTCTTTTTTTATTTCAAAGCTGATACTTCTCGTGTGGTCCTATATAAATTTGATCAAGGTCAGACCAATAGTTTTTGAGTTATTCTAAATAACTTATATTGAAGTCGGCTGTACAAAATTTTTAATTTTAAATTATATCCGAAGAACTTGAAGATTTTATTATAAAAACTATAAATTAATAAAAATTAATGATCTTTGATTATCCTAACTCTAAATAACACCACGGAGCGGATTGCTAGTGCTTAATATATTTTTAATATTATGCTTTGGATCTCGAGTAGAAGCATTTATTTATTTATTGTTTCAGCCTAGCGTCATGCGTAAGTAACAGCCAAATTGCTTATACTAACATAATTATGTGCGTTATTGTCGTACATGGTAATAGACCCTAAAACACTTCTAATTTCAGAAGTAAGGAATAAAAATATTTATTGCCTTTTTATTTAATAACTTTAAAATATACAGAGAGCTTGTTAAAAACAAGAGTAAAGTAAAGTAAAGTAAAGTTGCAGCCTATTTATGTCCCACTGCTGGGCACAGGCCTCCTCTCATTTCTGAGAGGGTTTTAGGGCAAGGAAATGTCAGCCGCGCTGCCCCAATGCGTGTTGGCGAACTTCACATGTCCTCGAAATATTTTTTTTCTTATTTCTCAGACATGCAGGTTTCCTCACGATGTTTTCCTTCACCGCCGAGCACGTGGTAAATCAGCACTTAAAATTGCAATTAACAATAATTTCATTGGTGCCGGCGGGGATCGAACCCGATGCTCGAGTACTGTGAAGCTTACAGCGAACGCTAAACATCTGAGCTACCACGGCTGAAAAACAAGAGTAAAGTAATAAAATAAAATAACAAAACAACATGTGTGCAGCTAACACACTGTTGAAGGGAAACCTCCAAATGAAATGAAATATAAAATATTACATAATATATATTTCACGACAAATGATTTATTAATTAATTTATTTAATAACTCTCAACCACAAGTGTGGCATAAAAATATAAGATAAAAGTTTAATTTTATAGCAATTAAATGTTATGATCCTTATTTTTAGACATGAATACATTTAATGTAATAAATCATAGGAATATTTTCTTTCGAGTAAAATTGTTTTCTAATAGCGCCACCTACTTAATTTTATAGGTAAAGTCATATTATCGAACAAAAACTGATTGACTTTCAGTCGTAAATAAAATAGACGCTAGGTGGCCTAAACACGACAAATTTAATATAATATTCTATGTCATTCTCTCGCAGACGTATCCTATATGTATATATATATGTTTATCTCTTTTTAGTGTCGCTTTTTCGTTTAGTCGAATTTCAAATCACAACGATTCTAAAGAAGTTTTCACTTTAAAATAAAATTAATAAAAATGATCAATTACTAAATTAATTAAATCGTCACTGTCAACTATGCATACCTACACAACCACTTTGGTGTTCGAAGTGTTTGTATTTTGACATCCTTTTATTCACTATCACAATTCAGCGTAAGTACAAGCGTAAAGAGAGTCTTAAAAACATTAACCTTAAGCCTGATGTGGCCGAACTCTTAATGCATATGACATTTTATAGAGGATAAAAAGATGTCTACATAAACGTCACCATCTCTCCTTGTTTTTTTTTAGCATTTTTATATACCATAAACATTTCTAGTGATGGTAACTATAGAAAAGAACAACCTAATCGAAATAGTCGTTTTATCTATATTATCTCAATAAAACTCAGCATTTGAATAATATTGCTTAAAGTTTTCAATAAATATAAATTTAAGCTACGGACTAAGGGAACGTCTACAATTTAATTTAGCTGAATTTTGTTTGCCAAATTCGGCAACGTTTTTCTTTGAGTCTTACATTAGTTAGGTGTGAGTGTGTGAAGCCGGTGTATTCCATTGATACATCTCGGAAAGAAAGAGACAAGCAAGGTAACAAAGTAAGGTAAGCTGGCTCCCTTTTTGGAGACTGGATTTGATCACAAGGGGGTAGAGCATTTCTATTTAAATATCAATTTAACTTTACCACGTTTCAACTTGAAAGCAAATATCTTAAACGCCATTTGACAGTTGATATTATAGTAAGTACGTGAGAGTAATATGGTCACCTTAAGCTTTATCGCCCTATAAAACCAAAATTGGGAGGAGAACAGAGACAAAATAACAAAGTCGTATACTACTCGTATAACTAATATATTATTAAAAATAGCCAACAAGCTTTGAAAATAATTAGGAACACTTCGAAAAATCTACTTAAAAAAAACTAACTACACTACACGATACAAAAATCTACTAAACAACAATATCAATACAATAATATCAACTGTCAAAATGGCGTCGATAAAGGAGCGCCTTTTTGACCCTTTATTATTTGATAGACTGATCTAGAGCTATCGTATCACAGAGCGTTCTATGCAATCGACGCTGTCGTTTTTGAGTTATAAGAAAGTGACCATATTAACCGGATGACCATATTACCCTCACGTACTTTAGAAGTTTATGAATATAATATAAATGTAATATAAATGTATAAATGTAAATGTGATTTCTTAAATTCGTATTCATATTAATTTAATTGTTATTACAAGAATGAATACAAAAATAACCAAACGTTACAATTATGTCTTCTTAATACTGGTAGTTGCAGTTCCCAAGCGATATAATAATACCGTAACTACTTATGCGCTCTTGGCAAAGCTCTTTCACTACATTACCTAATTAGCCTCGCCCCCAACGCTATCCACACTTTTTCCATTGCAATTTCCTTTGGGAGCTAGTTTAAAATTAGGTAAAATTTGCAGGATCAAAAGCAGTACAATTATGTTTTATATTATTAGGCAATACACACGTTTACCAATATAAAAGCAATGTCATAATTAGCACTTACTTAGCAATGAACATTGCATTTGTATTTGTGTATTTTTAAATAATTATTATTTAAAAAATAATTCGTATCAAATAAACATAATTATATAAAGTAGTTAGGGAGAGCTTACTTACTTATAATAAATATTAGTTCCAATGAAATTGCCGTTCTGCAGTACTGGCCATTTCAAATCAAAATAATTTTTGTTTGACTAAGAATTATAATTTCAAATTAATTTTATTTTAAAAACATATTTTCACTTTTTTTTTCAAAATTAGTCATTTGTTTATAAATTAGCGTTATGTTTTCATCGCATATAATCTTTTTCCTCATCATGGATACGTTAAAAATTCGAGTAATTAGGTACGGAATATGAGTACCGTCGTGGAAGTAACGCGCCACAAGCGGCACGCAACATCAACGACGTTTATGGATCGAATACTACAAACAAACGCACCACCTGTTATTGGTTTGCCCGCTTCCATTCTGGAAATTTCGACCTGAAAAATGGGCCCCGTTGTCGTCCGAAAACTTTGGTCGACAATGACGAATTAAAGGCAATTGTGGAAGCTGATGATACACAATTTACGACTGAATTAGCAGAAACTTTCGACGTTAGTATCAAAAAAATATTGGTCAATTTGCAAGTTGGCAAGGTCAAGAGCTTGACAAATGGATGCCCCACGAAATCAATGATCGACAGCGCGAAGTACGAAGCACAGAAACGAAGGAAGTTTGAACCGCATTATTACCTGTGACAAAAAAATTGATTTACTTATTTATTTATGCTTTATTTGCACACCAAGTACAAAAAGGCGGACTTAATGCAACAGGGCATTCTATACCGGTCTACCTCCAGGCTAAGCAGAGAAATATTGTGGGTGCAAAGTGCAAACAGCTAAGTAAATAATATCTATGTCTACATAATACATATACATATATATATATATATACATATACATATACATATACATATACATATACATATACATATACATATACATATATATATATATATATATATATATATATATATATATATATATATATATATATATATATATATATATATATATATATATATATATATATATATATATACGGAATGAGCATTACTGCAAATGTGTACTGTGAAGAATTGAACACAATGATGGAGAAACTTCCACATCTCCAACCAGCTTTGGTCAATCGCAAGTCCCCGAAGCTCCTGCACGACTACACGCGATCTCATACTGCACAACAGATGGTCTCCAATTACAAGAGCTGGGGTTGGAAGCTCTCCGTCAACCACCGTACTCACCAGACCTTGCGCCTACAGACTTTTACTTTTTCCAGAATATGGATAACTTAATGGCGGCAAAAAAATTCAAAACCCGAGAGGCATTACAAAGAATTTGTTGCCTCCCATCCGGGTAATATCTTCAAGAAGGGCATCAATAAACTGCTACTGCGTTGGCAAAGATGCATCGATTACATGGGTGATTACTTTAATTAGAAGAAATAAAAAAAAAATAAAAAAAAATACGTTAACTTATTTCATAAAATCAGCAATTTCATAGGTAAACGCCTAGTAATAAAAAAAAGATGTGGACTATAATAATTTTGATTTTTACTTAATAAAAGTACTCTCTAAACTTAATATGACAGACAGTAAGAGTCTACTTATGTACTGCATGCAGAACACAGAAGATTACAGCTCTTAATAGGAGTCGGCGTCAGATGTCCTTATAATATTTTCATAGTTTTTCTTACAATACTTGCCTTCGTCCTAAAAAAGCAGCATTTGTTGTAAAGGCCAGTAAAATTATAATATTTAATAATACTAGTGATCGTCTAGTGATCGAAATTCAAGCGTAATTTATTACATTTTTAGCAACTTATATTTCACTTTTAACTGCACATTTAAACACAGATTTTTGCCTTGAAACACTACTACGAGTACTACTACTTGAAGCACTTGACTATTGAAAAAGAAACATCTGAAATCACACAAAGTTAAGTAGCCATTATTTGGTGGTATGAAAATAAAGAATGAACGTTTTATTTTCTTTCATTAATAATGTATTTGTGACACATATTTTTATGCATATAATTATTTTTGTGTGTGTTTAAGATGGACCCTACATGGTTTGGATATGTATAATTTGATCCAATAGGTGGCATACCCATGGGAAACCGAGACGGATCTCTTGTTATATATAAATTTCAGCATTCTACCGTCCCTTTCTATATAAACTTTAACTATGCCAAATCTGGATCTTGGAAGACGTTTTCAAGCTTCTGGACTGGAAAGGATACGGTATTAACATCAATGGCGAGTACATCACTCATCTTCGATTTGCCGACGATAGTCCTTATGTCAGAATCGCTGGAGGACCTAAGCACTATGATCAATGACCTCAATAGTGTTTCCCAACGGATAGGTCTTAAGATGAACATGGACAAAACAAAGATCATGTTTAATGTCCATGTCACACCTATGCCGGTAGTTGTTGGGAACACTAAGCTCGAAGTTGTTGACGAGTATGTTTACCTGGGACAAATAGTCCGACTAGGTAAGTCCAACTTCGACCGAGAGGTCAATCGATGGATTTAATTCGGCTGGGCAGCGTTCGGGAAATTACGGCACATCTTCTCGTCAGGTAGACCTAAAAACTTGAAAACGAGACTGTACAATCAGAGTGTGTTGCCAGTGATGACCTATGGAACTGAGACGTAGTCCTTCACTGCTGGCCGGATAAGGAAGCTCAAAGTCGCTCAACGAGCTATGGAGAGGGCTATGCTCGGACTTTCTCTGCGTGATAAACTCAGAAATGAGGATATACGCAGTAGAACCAGAGTGACCGACATAGCCCAACGGATTAGTAACCTGAAGTGGCAATGGGCCGGCCATATAGCTCGAAGAACCGACAATTGATGGGGAAAAAAGGTTCTCGAGTGGCGGCCTCGTACCGGCGGACGAAGTGTAGGGCGTCCCCCCCACTAAATGGAGTGACGACCTGGTAAGATATGCAGGAAGTCGATAGATGCAGGTGGCTCAGAACCGTGCTTTGTCACATTCCTTGGGGGAGGCCTATGTCCAGCAGTGGACTTGTGAAGGGCTGTAATGATGATGATGATGCCAAATCTCATACTCTTCTGTGTGCGCAATATTCTTAAAGAGTCTCTCACTCAATCAATGTTTTAATATATGAGCCGTAGTAGCTAATGGGCTAAGCACTCGCTGTAATTTTCACAGTACGCAACCAACCCGGGTTCGATCCCCGCCGGCACCAATGAAATTGTTAATTGTATATAGGCTGTAACTTGAACATTAACATATTAATATTATATATATATATATATATATATATATATATATATATATATATATATATATATATATATATATATATATATAATCTAAGAGGAGTAGGTACTCGCCAATTTTATTTTTAATACTTCCATGTCACGTAATATATAAACCAACTGTAATTCTGTTAACCACAACCTAACTAAGAAAACGTAAGTTTATGTAAGTATGTGTGTAACATTGTGCATTTACGTTTTCTTAGTAACTGCTTGCCATAACGAAATATTTTTGATGGAACTATTAGATAGCGATCTCATCAAAATCCGAATGCAATAAAGTGAAGTATTTGATTCAGATAGAACATAGAAGAGAGAGAGAGAGAGAGGAGATGGAAGAGAGAGAGATAAAATATATATCCCTAAAGCGATATTTGAATTTTTCTCTAACCGTACCACAAAGGAAAATGTAAACAAATGCAACTCCTTTTGTTTACACTCTGACTAACAGTAGTCAGATCTACAGTCTCTTGAAAAATACCATACTAAACAGTATGCAGAATATTGAACACATTTTGTTATTCATAGACTGGTTTTCGTTGTAAACTTGAAGGTTTTCAATAAACAATAAGTTTGGGTTTTTATTGTTGTATAGCATGTAATTGTCTCAGTATGTAACCAAATCATCATTCCTTTCATAAGTTACACCACGTAGTAAAGATGTACTTCACCTAAATGCTTGTGTCAAACAAGGGCTGAATAGGGAAACAAATTCGTTCTCATTTAATACCTGTCAGATAACAAATTCTGTCAGTTATTCAAAAAAAATTTAAGTGAGTGAGGTATATCTTGAATCCTGATAAAGGGTTTACGAAGGGCATTAAATATATAGGTAGATAAGTTAAGTATTATATTATCTCATCACATACTTACAATAAACTACCACCAGTATAATGCTGCTGTTTTACGATGGCATCCTATGAGAGCGTAATCCTTACCCAGAGCCAACCCATTTATACTACAGCGATAATATAGCTGGACCTCTTAAGAATCACGTTTTTTTTTTTATAGAAGAGTGGGCAAACGAGCATACGGCTCATCTAATAGTAACTGATGACCGCTGCCCATGAACAACTGCAACACCTTTGTTCAGAGAAAGGAACTTTGTTCAGAGTGTTCCACGACACTCACGTATGTTTTTTTTTATTTCAACGATGGAACTATTAATTGTGGAAGTTAATGGTGTTACTCGTAGTTTCAAAAACAATTTAGGGAGATTCGAAGCAAAGTTAAATTGTTCTTTAATATAGGTTTCGACGCAGGTGCGCGATATTTTTCAATTACTGTTTATTATATTAAATAACTGGTTCAGATACACAAAAATACTTTAATATTACGCCGACTAACTGAATTGCATTTATTCTGTTTGTAAATTAATAACGAAGCTCAACAAACCCCGGCCCAGTTTATAAAAGACGATAAGCTGACGAATTCTTCTGAGGCTTAATGAGGGTTTATGAAATTGCACAAATTTTGTGAAAATATTGGTACACATTTATTTAGTTGTTTGGCTACGTGCGTTAACAATTTCCATAATAAAAAAACAATTTTAAATCTTCCACGTACACAATATTACATATGATATGCTAACCAAGATCACGTGCTATGAGTTAATATGCAGTAATGTAAAGAAAAAGTTGTAAATGTGACCATGAAAGAGCCAGATGTTACAAATACAAGAATATGTTACAGAACATGCGGGTTACACAAATTACTTCAATAAGCACGCATGATGGAGGAGGGGGTGCCCGCGAAATGGCAAAATTCCATCCACCGTAAATGCGCTACTGAATACAAAATTCACATGTACTCCAATTATAGGAAAACGATTTGATACGAATATTCTTGGCAGACTTGCAAATTTCGCCTCGAATCAGTAAAATATATTTATTTTGTTGCATGCCGGGAATATGCCCACTATTACATTAAGACTTTATTTTCTTGAAAAGACAATCTGACCAACGCGGAAAAGCAGCGCTCTTTCTAACATAATGAATTTTATTGCTTAAATTAATTATTTTAATTTTTAAATACACATAATAAAATGGTAAGGTGAAATGCGATTTATGCACTTACGGAGAAATCCTATAAAAAACGAAAATTATTCATTTAATTATTATGAAACATCGGGCATTAAAATAAGTAAATTAAACGCGACAAAATCCGTAAACATAGTTTTATTCAGTGTGTTGTGTTCGCTTAAATATAAGAAATCATAACGAAAATTATTACAATTTTGTACTAACTTGAGCTGACGTCGATTAGTTTTAAACATTATTTTCAGTTTTGGAATAATACTTTGCTGATTATTTCATTCATTAATTTATTACAGACTATCAGAAATCCACTGCTCAACAAATGCCCCCACCATAGATTGCCACATAAAGCGAATGTTTGCCATAGAAGCCATGCTTGGTGGGCAAGTTGAGAGCCGCAGTTTTTTATTATTTGGAGCTATTATCAGGAAGATGCCGTAGCCTATCTCATGTTTCAGTTTACCTCTGTCGCGTCTTGTGACACCCACGAGATGACTTGAAGTAGTCTTCTCTCACGCCGCCATTACATTGTACAATAATTATAATTTAACTTTAAAAACTTTGCCTATCATTATCCTGACAGTGATTGGAATCATCATGTGGGGCAGTAATTTAATGTCCATTAAAACAGTAACAAATCATTTTCTTATTATATGATCTAGTATTGTAGAGACAGCTTAAAAGTAATTTAATATTTCTCTACTATAACACTGACTTTAAACATTAACACAAATATATTTAGATAATATAATTGTTTTTAGATTAAACTCTGTCAAGCCCACTCCATGCATTAGCATACTCTTCAATATACAGTACAAAGGGTCCTTTCCTTGTTATTAACCTCTCAAAATTAAAAGCCAAAAAAAAGAAAAAACAAAAAGTAATAAGTATAAAAAAACTATTGGTAAATGAAATTGTACATGCCTTAAAAAATTACGCATAACATGATTATACGTAAATTTTTAAAGTACTTTAAATACGCACAAGTTTTTATTAATAACCCTATTATTAAACTTTCAATTTTCCAATTATTTTATGTCAAACTTCAATTAAAAAAATGTTTGGAAAATCCAAACGTGCACGACATAATGTTCATGTGATCATCATATCATCATTCAGGTCACTCTATAAAATGTATATATATCCTACTTACTTTTAGTATATAGTACTTTTTATTTATTCTCTGCTTTTAAAATATAGTAATAAAATCAGTGATTATATTAATAATGAATTATGTATCAAATTTGGTTTTTCGAATATTTTGTATTTGTACAAGGATCTTTTTGAGCACGAACTACTGCAAACACCGATATAGTATCCACTCACGACGACGGCTGAGCCCGAAGTGAGTGAGTGAGGCAGACTACTTAGTAAAATAAATTACAACACAACGCAAATTTCAGGATTTCTCAACCGAAAAAAATTATTATAACTAAACAAATCAAAATTAAACTACCATTTACATTCCATGGCTTCCCATATGAAGAGATTAAAAAATTGATTGAGTTGAAAAATTGATATTTTCAAAAGTTATCGTGTTTACCCCTCCATGTGGGCTTGATAAATCTACACCATAACCACTTTTTTTAAGTAAAAATAGCAATTAATCGATTTAAAAAAAAATAAGTTGAACAATAATTTAACTGGAATCTTGATTTTTAGGTCCTAGTAGAACATCCTACGCGCTTCGCGTTTAAGGCATTCAAAACAAATATCCCACATAACCCGATTTATTCCTATAAAACGTTTTTATAAATTGTTCTTATTTCTATTTTGCAAGAGAAATAGTAAATGGATACATATCAACCTTGCGATAATGTCGAAAGAAAGCACTTCACCTTATTTCATGGAGTGCATAAGAATCGACTATTTTTTTAAAACATCTGATGAAGCTACTAGTAATGGGAATCAGCTTACCTGAAGTGTGACGAAACCTGTATTATGATTGTTAAACTATCAGCTATCTATGAAGAAACTCATTCAAATGCAAAAGAATAATGCAAAATTACAGCCTATATACGGCCATATGGGTACAAAAATTAAAGTTAAATTTACTGCCTACATACGTCTCACTGCTGGGCACAGGCCTCCTCTCAATTGTTAGAGGGTTTTAGGGCAACTAGTGCCCGGCGCGCTGCCCCAATGCGTGTTGGCGAACTTTACATGTCTCCGAAATATGTTTTTATTTTTCTAATCTCTCAGACATGCAGGTTTCCTCACGATATTTTCCTTCACCGCCGAGCACTTGATAAATCAACACTTAAAATTGCAATTAACAATTTCATTGGTGCCGGCGGGGATTGAACCAGGGTAGCTCACGTACCGTTACATTTACAGCGAAATGGGTACAAATCTCCTCTCATTTCTAAAAGAAGCTTGGGAAGCGATTAGCCCGCCGCATGGCTCCAGTGTGTGTGACCACACTTCACATCATGTCCTTGAAATCTCTTCATCCTTAAGGTAAGCAGATTTCGTCTTAATATTTTTAGTGCCCATGGGAATTGAATCCAGGTTTCTACACTACATTGTAATTAACAGCGAGCGCTTAGTCCCTTAGCTACCACGGCTTACAAAAATGAATACTATATTAAAAAATATTTATATTTACTATTTATAAAAAGAATGCAATAAATTTCAGTTAAAATTTTCAGCGTAAACCTTATCATAATTATTAATGTAGAGTAGAAAATGCCTTAACATTAAAGTTACAAAACTATTTACAGTAACTGCCCTTGTGTTAATATTGCTGGGCTGGATATCGTATTGTGGCTAACCCGGCTCTCATAAACTTTGTTACGATGAATGTCACGTGCACGAAACACGTACGCTGAACTTCTGCCCATTTGTCCAAAAACCCAAAAACGAGTTGTAATTTTAATTAAAATGCCATAACTTTACAGCCCTCAATTGTTGTTATTGGTAATAAATATGCTAGCTACGAAAATGATGTCATGAAGGAATGCTTTCAACCACCAAAAGGATTTAAAACATTTAAAAAAAATCCATCACTCCCAGCTACCTCACTCCACGAATCCGCAAAGCCGAAAAAATTGCTTGAAAGCAAACACATTTGTACTAAAGCGGACAGAATTTTAAAACAAACTACGTATGTACGTTTAACATTAAAAATGTCTCGACGGGCACTACATTTTAAGACACACGCTGAACTTCTTCTTCTTCTTCTGATACACACGGACTGGGTGGGCGAGCGCTTGAACTGGTTATTTATATTTTTAATTAGATTATAATAAAAATGAATTTATAAAATGTGTTTCAGAATACCTATACCTGTTTGATATAATGTTTATACGGCTTCATTACAGAATATCTCGATTTAATGTCATATTTTTAATTAAATTTGTTATTATCAAGCCAATTAATATGATTCGTGTTTCGTAATCACAGCACTTATACACCCACACAGTACTACGTTCAATTTATATAAAATATATTCGTTGTAGAGCCACGCTGCAGCTATATTACGGTTGTAGCACGAATGGGTGGGCTCGATCGGGCTAGGACCATGCTCTCACAGAATACCAGCGTAAAAGAGTTTCGTATGGTGAGTGTAGAGAACCGGAGGGCCTTTTTATTGTAAGCGAGACATTCCATCTTAGATCTCAGGAGTGATAACGCATCTACATTTTGATTCTTAATTGAGGATCAATGTAAATGATGTATATGAGCCATTGCATGCACTTTCCATCAGGTGGACTGTGTGCTCGTTTGTCACCCTTATTCTATAAAAAAATAGATTTTATTTCTTCGCAATAATTAAATTTCAATAGATTTACAAAGATTTAAAACAGTTTAAATTGGAGCATCGATCCCTTTGTCTGATTTAATAATAAATCTTTAAAAAACAATAAAATATTAATAATAAATTTAATATCTTTGAAAAATAACCCTGTATATATACATATAAGGCATGCCTGTAATCCCCGAAGGGGTGGGCAGAGTTGAAAAAGCAGCGAATTACTTGGACTATATTTAGCCAAAAAAAAACTTACAATTTACTATAACACATTACATTAACTTACTTTACAAATTGAAGGTAACATAGGAGTGAGATAATCCGGTACTTGCGGCGTCACAGAGAGCTAGAAACCGAGAGCTGTAAGCGCGCGTCACCCTACCAGAGCATTGCGGACTCTAGGCACGTCCGAAATCCGACACTTGGCACGGTTCACATTCTCGCCGCACTTCGCCGCGCTTTTGCCTTAATAGAAGTTTTAAATTTTAATTACACTTCTGCAAACTTAGAGTCGTTGTAAAATCTAAGTTTAAAAAAATCATCGTTGATTAAATAAATTCTTTGGCATTTCTCATTATTCGATTTCTATATAAATTACTACAAGAGCTTACTGTTGGTCAAACTTTATCATACTATTTTTAATTCACAATTTAATTCTAAAATTGGATAAGGCAGTTAATAGATTGCGAGTTTATTCCTGTACTAGATAAAAGTCAACTTCAGTTCTTTCAGGGTCCGTTGACTTTTCATTAAAATTAACAACACTTTTCTACGCTCGGCGTTAGAAAAAAAATTTTATCAAAAAAGATAGAGCCGTTTTCAAATAACCAATTACTTTTATAGTGCCCGACGTACTATGTGCTGTGATGTTTGTCGTCTGATTGTGTAACTTCTAAAAGACGATACCGAATGAGGCCATATTCTTACAATATATATTGTTTGTCGAGACTGAGTTATAGCTATGCTAGTATCCGATAGGTGGCGCTGTCGTCAAGTTATTAACAAATATTTATGGATTACAATTACTTCTATACACAATATGGTTATTATTATTATATGTTAGCTTAGTGCCAAAAAAGAAAATCATAATACCTACCTGATAGGTTAAAATTTCCAGCTTTTATGCTATATACCAATAACTATATTCGTGCAAATAAATAATTTGAATTATATATTAAGATAGACTGCTCGCTTAAATTAGTTATTAAGAAAGTAGAATAAGATAATATCATACTAGGAAAATAATTTTAAACTTTTTTGTGATTTCTTACAAAATCCATTTAATGAAATAATCAGTGTTTTCCCAAGTAAAACGCAATCATAGCGAAACAACGAGAACAAATCTGACAAATATAAATAAAAGAGCCTCGAGCTAAGTCCGGCAATTCTTACAACGATAAAACGGGAAAGGAGCGATATTTAAATTGAATACGCCGTAAATAAATGCTAAATGAGACAAAGGACTGTGAGAGAATTCGCAATCTAAACAGGAATAAAAGGAGTAATGTATCTTTAATGAAACGGCTGCGAGCTGGCGGTTGCTGGCGGCGCAAAGATCGCTGTCCACATCGCATACAACATACTTTCAATAATATCTTCACATATAAATAAAATTGAATTGCCTGTTTGAACATCTAAACATATGCATTTTATTGAGCTCAGGGGTTATTTTCATGAAATTAAAATATGAATAACCATTCTTTGTCTGTTTGTCTGTCTGTCTGTGTGTCCGGGCTAATATTCAAAATGGCTGAACCGATTGTGATGAAACTTCGCAAACAGATAGACAATTCCAGGAGTAATCTAAGAGGCCATTTTATATATTTTATATTTTTGAAAAAATCATAAATAAATGGTTTTGATGATTATCTTAAACCTAAACGACGCCACACTAGTAGATCCAAGATAGAATAAATCGGCGCTGATTACTTGTTAAAAATAAAATGACTACATTTGTTCTTAGATTTAGTTCAACTTTTTTATCATAGATTAGATGTAATTAATTTATATGTATTTGTATTTAGATGTTCCTTTTATAAATGTAATCACTATGCTTTTTAAACAATTAATATTTTATAACACAAAAAATGAGTGGCAGCCTTGTACCGATAGGCGAAGTATAGGGCGACCCCCCACGAGATGGAATGACGACCTGGTAAGACATGCAGGAAGTCGATGGATGCAGGTGGCTCAGGACCGTGCTTTGTGGCATTCCTTGGGGGAGGCCTATGTTCAGCAGTGGACTTATGAAAGGCTGTAATGATGATGATGATGATGAACACAAAAAATAATTATTATAACCATCGATTTATAAAACACTATTAAAGTTTCCGGCTCCGACTTATACACATAATACATACGTTTGCATATATTTAATACATACTTCATTTTTATTATAAACACACATTCATAATAACACCCAGAGGAGTACCTATATAGAGGCTACGGGCGACTACTATTTTATTAAATTTCATATTTATATGTATTAAACTGCAATAAACGTTTTGTAAAATATCAAATATTTTCACCACGTTTTTTACTTTCCTGTCCCTTGGGTACCAATTTTGCAACTGATTTTAAACTAACTTACCGATGAAATAAAGATTTTAAACTTTATAATAAATATAGCTTAGAGTTGATGACAATGCAATATATAATTATATACCTAGTCAGGTCATAAATTCTGTCACATGTTTAATACAGGCCTTCAATCTGCGCGGCCAGTCGTCTATCGCAGCACGAACGAGGACCATGTCAATATCGGCGGCTGCCTTAATCAAGGATGTCTTGAGTGACTCCAAATTGGGATGAGGCTTTGAGCACGCCTTTTCCTCCATGTGTTGCCATATCTTGTAATCTAACGGATTCAAATCTGGACTGGAGGAGGGCCAATCTTCGTGCCGGATGAAGTCGATTTCACGCGCCGCCAGCCAGTCTTGTGTGCTCTTCGCTCTATGAGCTGGCGCCGAATCTTGTTGGAATACCCAGTGCTTGTTATTGAACATGTTATGAGAAACAGGTTCCACAAGGTTCGTCAGGACTGTATTTTGATACACAACTGCATGCGTTTTTACACCTTTCTCACAAAAATGTACCTCTGTTAAGCCCCAATAAGAAACTCCCAACCATACCATGAGCGAGGATGGAAAATGACCTCGTTGGACACGCAGAATACGGTTGCTCGCTTCTTCACTACTGCGTGCGTACATCTTATCATTTTGTTTGTTGTGGCTCTCTTCTACGATAAAAATTTTTTCATCCGAAAAAATAATTTCCCGATATTTTTTTCCCGCGTACCGCTTCAACAAAGCGCGGCATCTCTTCAGTCTCAGGTCCATTAGACGAGCATTGAAACGATGTCCTGTTTTTCTTCGATATGCCCGAAGCCTTAAGTCTTCATTTAACACCCTTTTCACCGTGGTTCTGCTTAACCCCATCTTAAGGGCCAACAGTTTCTGCTTACGTTTGGGATTTCTTTGAATTCACGCCTTCACAGCTTTTATCACTGCTGGAGTCCTAACAGACCGAGGGCGACCACTTCTTGACCTCTCATCTACACTAGTCTTCATTGTATCGTTTGATGGTACGATAAACGAATCTTTTGGTTATATTCAAATTTTTCAGTATGTCAAAAATTTGCATTGGCGCGTAACCGCAACGATGCAACGCAACACGGTCTTCTTTAAGCGTCCACTCCATATTTAAAAATGAGTAAAATTCTAAAAAGTATACAGTTTTATTCTCATGAACAATTCGAAATTCGAATTCAATAAACTTTTTTGTGGCCAGCATTCTAAAAGAAAAGTTTTTACTGTGTGACAATACTTATGACCTCGCTAGGTATATATAACTCAGTTTCTTATCAGTCTCTTTGTTTGTTTGTACGTTCGTTACAAATTAAGAAATTCATTTTAAACAAACATCTGATGAGTTAGAGATTTAAAACTTTAAATATAACTCAGGATTACAAAACGTGGTAAAAATGGTTGAAATTTTGAATTATAATTATTTTACCAAATAATCCTGGCCAAAAATGGTTTTCAATTCCAGTCTTGGTCAAAACTACTTTTGACTAAACTCTTCAGTCAAAAACACGTTTGACTGTATTAGTCGGTCTAAAATTGTTTTAAATTTGATTTCTAGTTCAAATCGAAATTTGTACAACACTCAGGACAAAAAATGTTTTGGCTACTAATGTGTCGTGTTATAACGTCCCGTGGATATAGTAAGAATTGGAAAAATCTTACGGTCTTTCATAGAACGCAAACAACAAAGTTATGACAATCTAGGATAATCTTCGTATGGTAAGTGTAGAGAACTGGAGACCCTTTTTATTGGAAACGAGATATTTCATCTTATTCTCCTGAGGTGGTAACGCATCTGAATCCATTTACCATCAGATGGACCGTGTGCTCGTTTGTCACCCTAATTCTATAAAAAATATGCAAGATTGTCATACTATATGTAAATTATCCGGACGGTGAAGAAGAACAGTGTCAAATATAATATTCTCTGATATCGTTAATCTATTATGGTCAATCTGTCTGCAAAGCGGACCGGTTATGCTAAATTTTCTGCCGACTTCGACTATATGTTTTAAAAAAGGAGACGGTACTCAATTCGACTGTATGTTTTTTAATGTGTGTTACCTCATTACTTTTTACTGGGTGAACCGATTTCGATGATTCTTTTTTTATTTGAAAGCTGATACTTCTCGAATGGTCCCATATGAATTTTTAATTAAATTTTTAATTTTAAATTATCACTACTTTGGAAAAGGCCAGTGTTGAACTGGCTGATATAATTTAAAATTAAAAAATTTTGTACAGCCGACTTCAATGTAAGTTATTAAGAATAACTCAAAAACTATTGGTCTAAACTTGATCAAATTCATACGGGACCACACGAGAAGTACCAGCTTTCAAATAAAAAAGAAGCATAGAAATCGGTTCACCCAGTAAAAAGTTATGAGGTAACACACATTAAAAAACATACAGTCGAATTGAGTACCGTCTCCTTTTTTGAAGTTGGCAGAAAATAAAGAAAGAAGATTGATGTCTCGATGCACCAGTGCCATCAGCCGATTTTTTTTATTAAATATTACCCGTAAATAAAACCGTGTACTAGCGGTTGAAGAATATCCACCACCTCATAATATCATCCCGTCGGTGTCGTAAGCGGCGAAAGAGGGAAACAAATGGGCAGCAGCGTCTTCCTAATAACGACTAAAAATAAAAAAACTGCGGTTGCCAACCCACTTGCCAAACATGGTAACTGTGCCAAATATCTCCTCTATGAGACAATATGGGGAGGCCTATGTTCAGCAGTGAACTTTAAAAGGCTATGACGGTAATGGTAAATAATGCACTATATAATGGAAGCATTTCCATTGCAAGGTTAAGGGCTCTACCCAATATGGTGAGTATGCAAGATAAATCTTTTTTCATTGATTAAGTAGCCGTCTGGTCCCTTTTATAGAATGGTCTATGGATTAATTATATTAATGTTATATGTAAAAATAAAATACTTTGAAACTACCAGTGCCAATGTTTCGATTCTACGCTCACCAGACTGCCTAAAGGATGTTGAGCAAATCTTTCAAATTATGTTGACACAGTCTTGAATGGGTTTGTATCCAGCCGTGAACAAAGAAGAGATTTAACGTAATGTGGGAAGAAGAACGGCTTCTGAGTCATCGCTTTACAGTATTTTAAAGACAATGTTGACAATATAAATTCGCAGAGCAATGACTTAATTAGCCAGTTAATTGGCGAGCTAGCCCGTTTGTTAAACGGCAGTATCCAACTACATGCCAAGGCTTTAAGTCGAAACACATTGACAGTTAAAAAGTTTAACATTTGAACTGACCGAAGGCCCTTTTGTTACAGCAAAATGAAAGACCAACAAGACCTTTTAAGTTGTTTTTTTATGTCATTGCAACGCTGTCTTTATTACTTTTGCAAGTAGCCTTTTGCCTACAAGAATTGAGTAATAATACAAACACATTTATGCTAATGCTAATATGTACATGTAATTATATCGTCACAATTATCATCCTTTTTAACTCCCGAGGCAAAGAGAGGGGTGTTATATTATGTTTAACTTGTGTATATGTGTGTCTAATTATCTGTGTGTCTGTGTATCTATCTGTATGTTGCATCGTAACTCCTAAACGGATAAATTGATTTAGATTTATTTATTTTAGTTTGAAAGGTGACATGATCGAGTATTCTTCGCTATGATTAAAGAAAAAGTTTTCAGCCGTGTGAATATAACTAGCTCTTTTACTTTCGGAGGCTTTTAAAATTATCAATTTAATTTATTTTAGATATTGAACAATATATTTTAAAAATACACAACATCATTTCACTTAATTTACTTATAGCAACCCAACTAGCTTAGGCGCGAGCAGAGAATCGCTATTCGTATCATAAAATTTTATTGTACATAATATTTTAAATAATTTATTTTTACTGCAGCAAAATTTATACAGGATTACTATTATAGGTCATAAAAAAAATTTCAAGCAGTTATATTATTTATATTTTTCTCAAATTTTCAGGTTTTTACTTCAACAGCCTTAACGGCACAGTTAATATATTTTTTCTCAGTGTTTCGCATCTAATATAATTGTATATTTTCAAGCCCAATAACTCTTTTAAGTACGTAGCAATACGTAAGTTTATTGTAGAGAATTTATAGCATGTCTCATCACGACTAAGCACGGCGCCTTTAACGGAATGCCGGGAATTCCGACCACGGGAATCAGCCGGGGAAAGTTTTGACGGGCTTTAGCGTCACTAACTAGTTGTGACTTATTCTAATACCGATACTGTAACAGTACCACACCAACAACAACAATTTGAAGCGTTTTAAGATGGCTTAAAAATCAGTTTCAGTCAGTTTTGTACGTATAGAACGAAATCATAAAGTCCCATTTATATTTCCGTCTTGCTTTCTTGAATTTCACACAATAAAAATAAAACAAGTTCAACTGTTCTACTGACCTTTTCGCGACCTCGACTCATATTTAAAGGAAAAGCTAAAAATATAAAAACACATACGAAAATGTTTGAACGTGTTCAGAAGCTAAGGGAATGATAGCTCAGCTGAGGAGCTAAATGCTCGATGTAATTTTCATAATCTACAAGCACAAACCCGTGTTCGATCGCTGATAGCACCAATTAAATTTGTAATTGCAATTTTAAATACCGATTTAATATGTGGTTGTCGGTGAAGGAAACCTGCATAGCACAGAAATAACATTTTTATAGAAAGTATTCGGAATTTGTGAAGTCCGCCAACAGGTATCGGGGCAGCGTGGAGGGCACTTACTTGCCCTACGACGTATCTAGGCTATGAGTGTGACTCAATAATAATAACGAAACTCACATGGTAAAATATGAGGTGATGAGTTCTACATAACAGAGCTACCTTGCAGCTATATTATGACTGAAGCGCAAATGGGTCGGCTTGACCGGAGAAGGATCAAGCTTTCACAGAGCACCAACATAAAATTGCAGCATAGTGCTGCTGTTTTTCGTGTGCTAAGTACAGAGAAAAGAACTTTAGTGTTTGGGCGATTCATTGAGTATAGTCCTGGACTATAGCAGTTGCAAGAAAGTTATGTGTCTTTGCAAAGATGCGGCGATTTTTCACGCAAGGACAGCTGCTTACTGCCATATCAAACCCAAATCTGTTGCACTGAGAATTGCTGCATAATATGTATTGGTGCTCCCAAATGCCAGGTAGCAGCTTTGAACTCAATGGGTATACGTGCTAAGAGGCTTATTGGTAACCCCAATCTGGTTAAAGCAAATATTGGCAATTTTGAACAGAAGCGTGAAATAGCCAGCCTTTCAGTATTGTACAGGATACGCAGAAAGTAAATGATGAATTCCTCATCTCTATCTTCCATCATTGAACAACTAGATGCCCGGCCAGACTTTACCCCTTTATTGTCAATATACCAAGTATTTGAATCAAAAAGTTTCTTAGTCGTTTCACTCGATTACAACGTAGGTGTCTTCAAGGCAAGAGTGTATTGACTCTTGATAAGTTATTTTAGTGTGATTTACTATCATCGGCTGAATCGCCACAAAACTTCAGGTGGGATTGTAGTCAAGCACTGGCTTAAAATAGTTTAAAAAAACTCTCTTTAATTCTCACAAAAACTTACCACGAAACAGCAACTCAAAGTTTATTTGTGGGTATAATTATTGATACTTCCCCATCTAATGTCAATGAAATATTATTGCATTCGATAGATGGTGGATTAACGGTCTCATATATTGCCATACACATAAAAATTGCCAGGAAAAAGCAAAACTTTGCTGAACTCTAATATTACAAGTGCCTTCCAAATTGGCCAATCAAGAAGTCAACTGCGTGAAATAAAGTAAAACTTATAATTATGTCGATAGTTTTCTAAATATAAAAGGCTGCAGTTCCCTTTACTACGTTCACAAATTCGGAGTTGCTTAAAAATAATACCAATATTAATCCAACTCACGACACACGAAGCACAAAACGCAGTCAGAGTTTAGAAGGCTTTCATTGAGCTGGCCGTTTAGCAAAGTTTAAGTAGGAACCGACGCTGTACACGTTACGCTATTCGCTCTCTGCATATTTAATCCTTCCAAATAAATAAACAACAACCGTCTCTCGTATCACTATAAATCCTCAACGCGAATGTTAGTTATTTTAGCCACAGAGCGTATACTTTCCGGCTAAACATTTTAATAGCTCGACGAAATTTGTATTCTGTCTCTAACATTACATGTATTCATGTTTACTTCACGTACAGTCAAACAAAACGGATGACAGCAGTTGAACAACTTGTTATTTTATTTTTGTTTTAAACATTATGAATATCTAACTTTATACAGCCATTTATGCGTGATTGAAGAATGAATAACAAACGTTTAAACATTTTCACATTACATAATGACAATAAATGATATGACAATCATCGTATTAATAACTGATAGGTCCTGAATTGAGTCTAAACACCGCTTGCGATACACCTTATACGTTAATAATAAATATAAATAAAAAACATGCGTAAGTGTCGTGGAACACTTGGTTGGAACGAAGTTCCTTTCGTAGTATATTATTATTGATAATCGTATTATATTATTGATTAACAAATATAAATAATTGAATTACTAGCGTCTAATAAAATGAAGCCTCATTTAAAATATTTCTTTCGTGGCGAGATAAGAAAAGTGCGAGGGAGATGGATATTATTCCGTCTCGCTCGCACTATAGAAAGGGAGTCGTGTCGGAAAAATCTTACACTTTTTCTCGCCTAGCTCCATCCGTCTAATTCGTACAGTGCGATAAGGTACTTCGTTCCAATAAAAGAGCGACACATCGACTGTGTGCATATTTATCCCCATAACTCAAACACTAAAAGAGCTGCATACTTGTAATTATGAGTGTCTATTAAGGCCCCTTTGATTTAAAATTTCATGTATAGCCCTATTGAAGTCCTTAAGTATTAAGTTTAGAAAAAAGCCGTTCCTATCACTTACTAATTCACTCATCAAAAACCTGAGTGACCAAGAAAGCTTAAAGTCAACATCAAGGTAGATAATTTGGTATAAACAATGTAAACATAAGTAAAATCTGACAATTATAAATTATCTCTATTTACTGGCGACATTTAATTCATCATCATCATTACAGCCCTTCACAAGTCCACTGCTGAACATAGGCCTCCCCCAAAGAATGCCACAAAGCACGGTCCTGAGTCACCTGCATCAATCGACTTCCTGCATATCTTACCAGGTCGTCACTCCATCTAGTGGGGGGACGCCCTACACTTCGCCTGCCGGTACGAGGCTGCCACTCGAGAACCTTTCTTCCCCATCGGTTGTCGGTTCTTCGAGCTATATGGCCGGCCCATTGCCACTTCAGCTTACTAATCCGTTGGGCTATGTCGGTCACTCTGGTTCTACTGCGGATATCCTCATTTCTGAGTTTATCACGCAGAGAAACTCCGAGCATAGCTCTCTCCATAGCTCGCTGAGCGACTTTGAGCTTCCTCATCCGGCTAGCAGTGAAGGACCACGTCTCAGTTCCGTATGTCATCACTGGCAACACGCACTGGTTGTACAGTCTCGTTTTCAAGTTTTGAGGTATACCTGACGAGAAGATGTGCCGTAATTTCCCGAACGCTGCCCAACCGAGTTGAATCCGTCGATTGACCTCTCGGTCGAAGTTGGACTTACCTAGTCGGACTATTTGTCCCAGGTAAACATACTCGTCAACAACTTCGAGCTTAGTGCTCCCAACAACTACCGGTATAGGTGTGACATGGACATTAAACATGATCTTTGTTTTGTCCATGTTCATCTTAAGACCTATCCGTTGGGAAACACTATTGAGGTCATTGAGCATAGTGCTTAGGTCCTCCAGCGATTCTGCCATAAGGACTATATCGTCGGCAAATCGAAGGTGAGTGATGTACTCGCCACTGATGTTGATACCGTATCCTTTCCAGTCCAGAAGCTTGAAAACATCTTCCAATGCAGCGGTAAAGAGTTTCGGGGATATGACGTCATCCTGTATTACACCTCTCTGTAATTGGATAGGTTTCGTACTCTGGTTCTGTACTCGGATAGCCATCGTAGCCCTACTGTACAAGCACTTCAACACTTCGATATACCGACAGTCAACTTGGCATCGCTGAGGGACTGCAGCACCGCCCAAATTTCGACATTTAATTATTGTAGCTTAAATAAAAAATAAAAATCAGTAAAGTGTAAACGCAAAAGACAAATAAAAGACGCCAAGAAGTCATATTAAGTACATGATTTCCTTAGGCTAAAAAAGGAATAAAACTTCTTGTTAATAATTTATGACGTCCGACCAAAAATATAAATAAAATAATCTAACTTTTTAAAAATACTATAACCCGATCAATAAAATAAAACGTTATTGCTACTTAGTAGCTTGTTAAGGGAAGAACCATTAAAACCGGTTCATCCATTTCCGAGAAATCGCTAAAAATGAAACTTAGCTTAGTCAGCTTAGCCGATTAAAGAATTGGCCAAAGTTAGCTCCTTTTTTACATTTATGTGGTTGGTGGATATATTTATCTTTGTACTGCTCTGTTGTTATTTATATGAATTAAGTCGAGTCTTTGTTGAACAACGTCTCAGACTGGAGGCGACTAAATCTAGTCCAGTACAATCCCCAGAACACAAGTTGTCGCGTTTAAAAGAACCCCTTTGTCGTATCTCCTCAGTTTTAAGGCACTCCCCTTGTTGCCGCAGCCAGTATCGGAATCCTCGGTGTCGACATATCAAGTGACATGTAGTTTCGTGGTCACCTGGTAGCGAAGGCCATATTGGCCTCTAAAAAGCTTGGCGTGCTCCGCAGAGCGGGATACTATTTTATACCGGCACACCGCTTGCAAGCTCGCAAGCTTGCAACTTTAAAAGGCGCAGGTTCGGCCTCACGTGGAATACTGTTCCCATCTCTGGGCAGAGGCTACACAGTGCCAGCTCCTTCCACTTAACGGCATCCAGCGCAGAGCGGTTCGAATCATCGACGACCGAGTTCTTTCCGCTTGACTCACTGACACTGCGTAGAGATGTTGCATCTCATTGCGTATTTTATCGCATCTATCCTGGGGAGTGCTCTGAGGAATTGTTCGGACTAATTCCAGCCACTCAAATTCACCATCACACATCGCGACAAAACTCGCGATACCAACCATACTACGTCCACTACTGTGCGACTTAGAAGAGGTTTTCGTCTTCGCACAACTTCCTTGTGGAATCGATTACCACCAGCGTTTTTTCCGGACCGACAGGACTTAGGGACCTTCAACAAAAGAGCCTTTTTAAAAGGCCGGCAACGAATCTGCAGTTCCCCTGGTGTTGCAGTTGTTCGTGGGAGGCGGTAGTCACTTACCATCAGGTGAGCCGTATGCTCGCTTGCCCCCTCTCGTATAAAAAAAATAAAAATTATAGATTATCGAATAAAATTATTAACTACATAAATACGACACTTTTCAAGAAATAATAAACTTTTACTTTAAACTTGTTTAAGCAAAGGAAATCAAAAAAATACTTAAATGATTCTAAAACGATTCCTTTAAAAACATCGAAGCGTATATCTATTAATATAAGCGGCCTATTTAGAACGCCGCCCATGTCTCAATCATAAATGGCATTTATGCCATCTATATCACACGTGCTCACGATTTGTGCTGAATGAGATCACTTGCAATGATACAAATAGCACCGAACCGGGAATCGAGAGATGCAACGGAGACGTGGACATTCATTTCTAGAGTTTCGTTCGAAATTACATTGACATATACGAGTGTATCAGCGCGTCAAGAAAGTGCTGAATATTGAATCTGAAACTTCGAATCGGTATCAATACCACAGAGAATACTCATGCCATTTGGCTAAAATTATATTAAGGGATCAATATTTTCAAATAGTGTTTGTTTATATACACCAAAATATATCGTTAGTAATGACATCTGTTATTGTATAAAATAAAAAAGTTAAAATTCTAACAAAATAAACGTTTAAAAACTTTATAAATTTTAAATGTGACGCTAAACTTCGGGGGAAAAAAACTTATATCAATATCGTGGCAGTAAACAAACTTCATTTAAATAAAGTACTGAAGTGATTGATTCTGTTTAAAAATTTTCAAACTGTTTGGAATTCACAATAGAGCTCACCAAAGCATTAACTGTTCGACGTGGAAAGTATTTGCGTGGCTTTTCTTCTCAACTTTATGTTTTTTTTTAGTATTCCGTGCTATGCTTACTAAATTATTCGAACAGTTCTTTTAAAAATATAAAAACTTGCTTGTGTAGCTTGAATTTTTTTTAAACCCAGAAAAATATTTAAAGATTTCTTGATATATGATAGGTATTAAAAAGATAGAAACAGATTTAATCGTTATATAGTAAATGCAAATTAATATTTTGCAATGTATTCTTAATCGAGAAGAATTCGTTTTGATATCATCTCCGAGCAAAGACATTTCAAGTCGTTAAATAAACGACTTTGCGGTGTTTATTTTAATTAACAACGGGCACACAATAAAGAGAGCAACGGGAGTAAACTGAAACGCCGCTGCATCGTTTTGCTAATATATCAAGATGGACTCATGAGCAATCCATATGTATACTATTTAAAAAAAAAACTCGTTCAAGTGCAAATTTGTGTCGCCCGCACAATAAAGTTTAAACTCTAGGTTTGAATCCCGGTTGAAGCCAGTATTCCTGTAAAATGGTTGGCTTCTTATCATACTTAAAGTAATAAGATATGTAAATAACACAGTAAATATTTTTATTTGGTAGGATGTTAGCAGACATTTTGAAATAAATCAGCCAAAGTTCAAACGATCGATTTTAGTATGGGAACACACGGGACTCGCCAGTTTCCTTTCAGACTGCATCGTAAAGTATGTGTGTATAGACAATTTATGGAGCCAATGCTGTGTAACCCATTCTGGTCTAGGCAGATTTACGACAGCAGTCCCTCACGAAAACGATTACGTTTTCATGGCTATGTTTAACAAACAACATTCCGTTGATGGACTCGTGCAGGAAATATATATGGAGAAACATATTCATACATGATATATGTGTTTCTTGATACATATTTCTCTATATATTTATACATTTCTTGCGCTGGTCCTTCAACATATAAAACCCTCTCAGAAAAGAAAGGAGGCCTGTGCGAGGCCAGTACATGCTAAATATACATATAATTATTTTCGATCAGAATATTGTTTTTGGGTTTCGATCTTCGCCGGCACCAAAGAAATTGTTAATTGCAATCTTAATTGCTAATTTACCATATACTCGGCTTTAATGAAAACATCATGAGGAAACCTTCCACTGCTGAACATAGGCCTCTCCCATAGATTGCCTCACAGGTGGGATGTTTTCCGTAGTGGCCATGCTTGGCATGCGGGTTGGCAACCGCAGTTTTTATTTTTATTTTTAGTCGTTATTAGGAAAACGCTGCTGCCCATCTGATTTGGTTCCCTCTGTCGTCTCATACGTCACCTACGGGATGTTATGGGGTAGTGGTTACTCGTATTCTTACACCACCACTACCCGGTGATATCCTAAAGGTGCTCATTGGTTCTAAAACATTATTACTCAAAAAGAACATAATATATTATAATCACGCGTTTGTTTCATCTAGACAACTTTGGCCACAAAACTATTTCCATTTAATCTCATCTGTTACAGCTTTGTGAATGTTCGAAGTTTGAACAAAACCGAAAGCCATTGCGGTGCAATAATTTGGAAGTGTATTCTTAGACAAATTGAAACCAATGAATAATTATTTTATAATTGAATTTTAATATTAGTTTTTTTATTAGTATAATGAAATAACCATCAGATGATCAATTCAGCTTCATCGTGAAGTGTTACTCTATGAAACAGGAGGGTTTTACAACACCGAAACTGCGCGCAGAAACAGCACGTAGACGCGGCTCCGAAGGAAACTCGGTCTGCTGTTGTTTAGATAGAGCGTTGTCTCGTTTCTTAAAAAAAATAGGCACTTCTGCTCTACGCCTCCGGAGCTCCTGAAGGACTTTAAGTATACCAGTTTTAGAACCGCTTTTAGAATTTGTGATTCGAGCTGAATGTTTCAGAGTTTTAGATTAGAGCACGAGGGAGAGGAAACTTTTAAAAAGAGAGCACGAAACGTTGACTTCTTGAGACGTGATTTCTCTGACTGCACGTTTTCGCTCATTGCCCTCACCATTTGGTGATCGCAACTAGTTTTCATCTTTTCCATCTCTAAAACGTCTCTAAAAAAATGTCACCTGATCGCCAAAATGAAGTCAATCTCATTTTTCATCGACCGTCGGGGCTACACATGTTCCATTTTCCTTATTCGGAATGTTTTTTTTTTAATCTTTTTACTTTTTTATGTTTAGGTTATAATAGAAAGATATTTTTAATATTTGTTATTAAATATAATTTTGATTAATAATAATTAATAACTTAGTGCCAATAATTGGCAAAAAGTGTACCTACAAATTAGGTTTTACGTTTCAATCTAATTTCAAATTCTATTTGATTGTCTATAAAATCCCTTAAACATTTCTATTAACACTTAGATTATCAAACAAGACAATTTACCAAAACATAAACACAATTGAAATAATTAGTTTATAATGGCGGTATAAAAATATCCACTGCCCCATATCGTGCCTTAGGCGTCAAAAGAGGTGACAGTGGGAAACACTCTTCGAGATGGGCAGCAGCGTTTCCTAGTAATTACTTGACTATAATAAAACTGCGGTTGCCAACCCACCTGCCAAGCGTGCCAACTATCTGGCAAATATCTCCCTTATAAAGCGGTGTAAGAGGAAGCCGTTCAGCAGTGAAATTTGATAGGCAGTTATGGATTTTAAAAAATTAAAACATTTTCGAAATTAAACATTCACATAAAGTGCTGATGATTAAGTCTGTTACTCTGTTACGCTTTATAGGGAATTTACAAAATTTGTAATTTTTTCTTTTTGCTTGAACCTAACCTGTTATATAATGTTAGTTCTTTTAGAATATTATTTATAAACAAAGTGCTATCTTAAATCGAAGTATCTTTTATCGAATGCTATTGATTAATAGAGCACGTAACTCCCATGCTCGTTGCTAAGCCTTTGTTCGTCACTATCAAATGAAAATCAATTTTACAGATCAATTCTGATGAAACCATACTCGATAGCCTGCCAGCCGTTGTGTTGTGTCTATGAATATAAGTTGCTCGATCGCTGTTCCAGAAATACCTCGATATACAACATATTCGCTTGGGGCAAGACGCATTAAACCTAAATTAATTTTCTACTATGATCAGTCAACTGTGATAAACTTTATACCGTTCTAAAATCTAACTAATATTCCAAATATATCTTGTTATTATTACTACCTTATGCATAATACAATAAAGTTAAGTGACTATCCATAAAGAAAAATTAAAAATAAAACTTATAAGATTACTACATTTTACCTATTACATAAAGTTAGACGTAACAAAAATAAACATTAAATAAAGCTCTTTTTATACATATTTATATGTACTTATAATGTATCAATATATATATATATATATATATATATATATATATATATATATATATATATATATATATATATATATATATATATATGCAATAGGTACCCGATTACCACCACCACAGAACACAGGAATTCTCTTATTTTCTTCTATGACCACCACAGTCTGAAACCTATGGTTTATACAACAGCGTTTGGTCGCCAACTACCATCACCACGAAAACTGTTAGAAAGAAATTACATCTTAATACTCACTAAAAAGCAATCTATGGGGGAGTCTTACGTTCGTCAATACAGTTCAGTGAATTATTAAAAAAAAGGTTCTTATGAATGACGAATGAATGGTGATATCCTAAATGTGTATAACCTGCCTATTTCATAAATAAAACATATTTTACGAGTATGTAAACTACGTCAACACACACACAGGAGTAAGGAAATAGATATTTTGTGCTCCATATCCCTTCGGAAAATATGTATCAGTTACTGTTAATTTATAATTTTGCTCAAGTAGCCCTATTAGTTATTTATAATATTTTATTTTGAGGAACATAATTGTTTTGAAAGTTTTTCGTCTTTTACACTCTGTGTTTCCGGTATGTTGTGTAAATGAGGCACTGTTTAAATGTCGCTCTGATGTTTAATGATACGTTGACCACGTTCTGTTGAAAAAGTAACCTAATTAATGGCTGAATTTTTTTAAGATGCTAAGATGTTAAAAAGTAGATAAAAGCATTTCGAAATAACAATGAGTAATTAAACATAGAATAATAATAGATACTTTTTAATTTGAAATACCTAATATTTACTATTCTTCATTTGCAAGACTTTTTCAAGTTATTGGACTGGAAAGTATGTTCTCCAGTGGCAGCCTCGTACCGGTAGGCAAAGTGTAGGGCGGCCCCTAACTAGGTGGAGTGACGATCTGGTAAGACTTGCAGGAAGTCGATGGATGCAAGTGGCTCAGGACTGAGCTTTGTGGCATTCCTTGTGGGAGGCCTATGTTCAGCAGTGGACTTGTGATGGGCTGTAATGAAGATGATGAATGTTTACTATAGAATTTTATTATATCAGTGGGTCTTTTAATAAAATATTACTTTAATTTTATAATACTTTAATAATGTTTTACACTAGATAGCACATAAAATCCGTGAAATTACGTATTAAAACGAACAGAGCTTTATATTATACGACTAGCTTTTTACCTGCAGCTTCGCTCGCGTAGATTCTAATTTAGGAACATCATTAATACTGCTTCATGCCAAAATTAGCAAAATTGCAAAATTGTATCAATTGTACAGTGACGTCAGTGTCTGTTTGTCAAATAATATTTTTTGCATACTCAGAGATTCTAACCATTTTTTTTATATCGGGCATGTTTTTTTATAGTATAGGGTGACAAACCAGCACACAGTCCACCTGATGGGAAGTGGTTGCTGTGACCCATAGACATATACATCTATCCTCAATAAAGAATCAAAACGCAGATGCGTTGTCGCCCATGAGGACTAAGGTGGAATGTCTCCAATAAAAAGGATCTCCGGTTCTCCACACTCACCATACGAAACACAGCAGTGTTAAGCTGTTACTTTACGCTGGTATTCTGTGAGAACGTGGTCCTTCCCCGGTCGAGTCGTCCAACATGTCATCCGAGGTATCCTTATGAAGGATAAATTGTCATTCTGCACACAATAATGTTGAATTTTATTGTATTTTAAGTTAAGGCATAATGTTTACTTGGGATATTTGATTCATATCATTGGTCCCATTGAATATTGATTGGCACCATAAAATAGAGACTGATATTTTTGCACACATCAAACGCGAAGCGGAGATGTAGTGCTCTATTGTAACCAAATCAAAAATCGCGACCCACTCAACTTAAATCACATCCAACAGCTTTATATTGCACTTATATAATAAAAACGTACACCAATAACAAGAGGAGATTTCAATCAATACTTCTAACGTAGTTATAAGATTATTTATTTCGATTATTGTTAAAAAAAGTTTATTGAAAATAATTTCACTTGGACGTCAGTTGGTCGGAATGGCTTATCACTATGATTTTTTTTATTAGCGTTAGATTTTAATCCTTAGGTAGCCTTTTGAATTTCACTATTGTAAACCGTAGAGGTGTGCACTTTTGGATTTTCCAATTTTTTTTTTATGTTTCAGTAGACTATAATTGTAGTTCTATTCACGGAGAACGTAAGAAGAACTACATTCATGAACGGGAGTAGAAATTTATTCGCCTTGTAGTCGCATCGAAAATGAATCCTCTAACCCATATCGTTCCGTGGATGTCGTAAGTAGCGACAGAGTAAAACTGTAACAGGAGATGAGCAGAAGCATCTTCCTGATAACAGCTCGAAATAATAAAAAGCTGCAGTAGCTAACCCGCCTGCCAAGCGTGGCAACTACGGCAAATATTCAGCCTGTTTGACAATCTATAGGGGTGGACTATCTCCAGCAGTGGACTTTTGATAGGCTGTAATGATGACGACGTTGAGTTCTACGGTTAAATTTACGGTAAAATGAAACAAAAATAAATTTTAGGCCGGCAACGCATCTGCGATTCCCCTGGTTCCCCTAGAGTTGCAGTTGTTCATGGGCGGCGGTAGTCACTTACCATCAGGTGAGCCGCATGCTCGTTTGCGCCCTCTCCTATAAAAAATAAACATCTCCGATCATATGAATAGTATGAAAAAATGTTATAGACCCGTCAGAAATAAAACAAAATAGCAACCTACATACATTCCAATACTGGCCATATGCTGCTGAGAGTATTGGGACAAAAAAGAGTTAGCTGCGCTGACCTCACCGCGGGATGACCAACTTCACATATAAAAATAATTTCCGAAAGATGTTTTAACATATCATATATACATATTTCTTCGCTATGTTATGATTTACCGCCGAGAACGTAGTAAATCGATACTTCATATTACAATTAAAATATGAGTGGTGAGACCCCGTTGCTTACGTACCATGAAATTTACTCAATATGTCATAAACTGTTTTATAAGTCTCATTAAAGGTAATAAAATTAAGTAGTATAGTGTTTTGTGGGCAAGAATGGGTTCGCCGCAAAGCTTCAATGCATATTAGCGACTTTTTCATTTTTTTTATAGCATAATGGTGACAAACGAGCACACAGTCCACCTGATGGTAAGTGGTTGCTGCGGCCCATAGACATCTACATCTATCCTCGTTTGCGAATCAAAATGCAGATACGTTGTCACCCGTGAGGACTAAGATGGAATGCCTCATTTCCAGTAAAAAGGGCTTCCGGCCACCTGCACTCACCAAGCGAAACGCAGAGGTAAACCTCCACTTCACGCTGGTATTCTGTGAGGTCGTGGTACCACCCCGGTTCGAGCCGGCCTATCCGTGCGACAGCAAAAGCTGCCGCGTGGCTCTACCACTGTTTACCGATTTTTTTAACTACTTAGACTTATAGGTTTTACCATAAAGTTTTTCCTCACCACTTCTCCTGTTCGATTCGTGATAAATCAACACATAAGTTTCCTATAACAGTTTCATTAGCCCTCGCGGTAATCTTACACGTGCTCCCCACCAACTACGATACGCGGAGACAATGTGGCGAGAAAAAAACAAGCACCCGGGAGCAATAGTTTTTTTGACCCTAGCGGTGGATTAGGCCTATGGCTCCACCGCCAACCAAGTTTCGTCTGTAGAGGGTAGGGAGAGTAGCGCATCGTAATACCAACACTGCTCTCCCGTTGCGGCTTCATTACCACCGCCTTAGCGGTACGGCTCTACGAAAATCCCGAGCCAATATAATTTAAATTGTTCATCTCAGTTCTCAGAGGTGACAACGCATCTGTAGCCTTCTTGTTAGAAGTTGGTTGCATGTGTTTATCAGGTGTAGTCACTTACCATCACTTATAATTAGGTGGTCAGCAAGTTCGTTTGTCATTCTTCGCGCCACTTTGCACTACCGCCTAACACTTATGAGATTCGTTAATTGTTATCTAGTACTGCAAAGCCCACTCCCGGGTTTCCCAGGAAAGTCCGAGGAAGTCCAGGTGAGTTCACATGCATTCCTACACATCCTTCCTGTAGCCCGAATTTAGGGACATTTGCAGTATTGTCAAATAGTATATATTCTCACCTCCTCATACAGTCCGTAATCTACGTAAAAATCATCTTATTAATAACTCTGAACCAGCAGTTGGTAATTTAAACCAACAAACCATTTTTACCATCATTATAATAAATCCGCACTTTTTTTCGCATTTCATTAATTTTATCCATAGCTGGTCACTCCGGCCGAAATTAGAATCCATCAGTAATTTCAGTTTTATAAAAAAAAAATTGTAGAATATAAATAAGTTTAATTTAGTCATTTAAAGGGGGGGAATATTATGATTTATTCACACGCTAAATTATATATTACAGTAATCATTTATCTTTGTGTATTTTATCAAAAACAATCAAAAATAATCTGTTGTTCCGGCGCGGTGCGTACTGCCGCAGCGACGGAAGTGAGACCACTCTGATTAATGAACTGAATTCACCGACTTGAAAATGAACCCTATTACTGAACGGACTTATCGTTTAAAGAAAGAAAACACTTTAACTGCCGACATTTAGCCGACATTTTAGCCTGTTATTAGCTGCGTTATTAAAAACAAAACTTTACGATGGCGATAATTTCTTTCAACATGAATTATTCCTGCTAAGAAAGATGTCATATTAACAAAAGGTATGGGAGCAATTTTGTCTGCACTCATTGCCAAACTTCTATTTGGTTTATTGAATAATAGATTTATTTTTTGAAAAAAACTACACAATTCGTCGCCACCGCCGCAAAGGGGCGAACCTCAATTTTCAAAAAACGTCAGGAGAGCAAGAAAACGTTTTTTCCCCCGTAATTAGTAGTTTTTTTATTTAAAAAATTAAAAATATTAGATTTAATGGAAACTTACTAATAGGACAGTATTATATGATAATAGAACTAGACGATGAATTCAGCTTTAATGTATTACAGTCCTGAAATTACGATTAAAAAAGCTCTGCAAAAAGATATGCCTTATCGTTGCGTCTCGTTTTGCCCAGGCTCGCCTTTTATCTACGAGTTACGCCCTTGTTCTGTCATGAAACGGTGAGTAATAATAAAACAAAAGGAGTTACTTTTCTACATAATATATTGAAAATGAATAAAACGAATCATAATGGTATCAAGGGCAGCCTAAGCAAATTAAAAAAATGTCTTATCCTAGACTATAAATTAAGATTACAATTTAAATCTGATACCATTATGGTACCATACCAACAAAATGTAAGAGATCAGTAACAGTCATAACAATCTTTGTTTTAATATCCAATCTAATATTAATAAACTTACAAAAGTAATGTCCCATGAGGAAAGTTTCATACTATGTATGAATACTTTTGCCATTTGAAACAATTTTAAAGTTTAATTACTCATAATCTATTATAATTTTAACAAAATTGTGCATTCTAACATTAAAATAAAATAAAATAAAAACACCGCACAAAGAGGATCTACGAGCTTCGCCTTATCGTGAAATCTCACACGAAGTGTTTTTGACATACACCGTCACTTTAAATTCGTTATTTTTGTACTTAGAGCTTAACCCGATTGAGATGACATAGATCTAGAACAAAGGAGCAATTTTGTATATTAAACTCATTTTTGACCGTTTCTATGAGGTTCGCCCCTTTGCGGCGGTGAAGACGAATTGATAGGAATTAAAATTTCATATGGTATTAATTATGCAATTATTTGTCCAACAAAAGTATTATCATCATGTGTTTGCATGCATCACGAAAAACGAAAACCACCGCAAAAATATTTTTGGAGAGCCTAGAATCCTTCGGAATTCTCAATATGTAGAAACATTATAGTTGGACATTAAAATTTTACACCCATTACATCATATTTCCCTTACTTTCAAAGCGTCGAAAAATTTAATTCATCAGAATTTTTTCGGTGTTGTGAGAGGCGACAGAGGGAAATAAAACAGGAGATGGGCAAGAATATTTTCCTAATAATAACTAAAAATAATACAAACCTGAAGTTGCCAAACCGCCTGCAAAGCGTAGTAACTTTGGAAAATATCTCCGTTATGAATCAATATATGATGACGACTATGTTCAGTAGTGGACTTTTGATTTGTAGTATGTAATTATATTCTCTTTATTAGGTTTACTAATAATTGCTAATACTAGCCGTGTAGTGGTGGTTAAGAATATCCACTACCCCATATATTCCCATGGGTGTCTTAAAGGCGACAGTGCGAATCAGTCAGAAGATGGGCAGCAGCATCTTCCTGATAACAGCAATATCATAATAAAAAAACTGCGGTTGCCAACCCGCTCGCCAAGCGTGGAAACTATAGCAATATACCCCCCAAATGAATAAAGTTATTAAAAGACGGCCCAGTCTCCGGCGGCACCGCTATTCCTGGCTACGGTGGCGACCATGGTAACGGCGGGGCAGGGGTTGCTAAGACAACATATAACGCACGCACCCTAAGGACTGACGAGAAGATCCTGGCGCTGGAAGAAGAGATAGAAAAATTGCGCTGGAATACTATAGGAATATCCGAGGTCAGAAGAGAGGGGGAGGACACGGTAATCCTCGAATCTGGCAACTTGTTCTATGACCGGGAGGGCGACCATCTGTCCTAAGGAGGTGTCAGATTTATCGTCCACAAGTCTCTCGTTAACAACGTTGTAAAGATTGGGATTGTGTCGACGAGGGTTGCGTACCTTATGCTCAGAATCACCAAACGGTATTCGCTGAAGGTTATACAGGTTTACGCATCAACCTCGGCACACCCCGATGAGGAGGTGGAGGAAATATATGAGGATATCTCTAGAGCCATGCATTTCTCCAAAACCCATTATATGGTGTTAATGGGAGACTTCAACGCAAAACTAGGCACAGAAAAGAACGGTGAGCTGAAAGTAGGGAAATTCAGAATAGGGCAAGGGAACCGGAGGGGACAGCAGCTGGCCGACTTCATGGAGAAAGAGGGACTCTTTATGATAAACTCTTTCTTCCAGAAGCGGCCCCATAGAAAGTGGACCTGGTCGAGCCCCGACGGTTCGACAAAAAATGAGATTGACTTTATTATATCGACCAGACGACAACTGTTCAGTAATGTCTTAGTGATCGCGAGGAGCAGTTCAAGCAAGCAGTGATTTCATTAATTATACGCGTGTGAAACCGCGGGGCACAGCTAGAAGAACACATAAACTAAAAACAATAATTGATGAACTGACTTAAAAAAAAATTAATAGTAAGAATAGTGTTACATAAACTCAAAAACTTTTAGGAATAGACTTATAGAATATTCTGTATGAGTTAAAGTGAATGTCAACACGATCGCTGTATCGATCAATAATCTTACAGAATCTGGCATAAGGTGTATTCCTTCCCAAACAGTTCTTCTTAATGGTGGACTAAACGATGCAATAGAGCTGCGACGTAATCTTTAAGTACACGAAACTTTAAAAGTTCCATTAAACTTTCTGTGACTATGGTTTCCAGATTAAAATGATGCAATTTACTATTATAGTACCGTATGTCATTTGCTTTGCGGACTAAAAGTGCTACATGTTAGAGAAAGTTTTTGAACACGTTCTACGTTATTCAAAAATATTACGAACTTTATACTCTTGTAGACATATATTTTTTTTACGAGCAACACAGTCCGACTGATTGTAAGTGGTTGCTGTGGCCCATAGACATCTACATTTATCCTCCTTTGCGAATCAAAATGCAGATGCGTTGTCACCCGTGAGGACTAAGATGGAATGCCTCTATTCCAGTAAAAAGGGTCTCCGGTTCTCTACACTCACCATACGAAACACAGCAGTGTTAAGCTGCTATTTGACGCTGGTATTCTGTGAGAGCGTGGTCCTTCCCCGGTCGAGCCGACCCATTCGTGCTACGACTATACTACTAATATAGCTGCAGCATGGCTCTACCTCGTAAAAAATAGTATATTTTTCATATACTTCTTTATGACAAAGGCCCAAATTTTAAATGTGCTCATACTAATTCTATCCAATACGAATGGAATACGAAAGAAACTTTTTTTGTTATATATTACGTCAAGGTCCCGAATAGTCCCTACTTCCATTATTAAAATATTATAAATAAAGTAACCGACATCTATTATATATTCGCCACAGTTGACACGCTTAGCAAGCGGCTTAGCAATCGCAGTTTTTTATTTTAAGTCGTTATTAAGAAGACGCTACTGCCCATCTTTTGATTTGATTCCCTCTGTCGCCTCTTACGACACCAACGGGAAGATATGGGGTAGTGGATATTCTTACAACGCCATTACACGGTAAAATATTTGATTGAAAACAATTAATTGCAACAAAGAACGTCCTTGTTGTGTTTGTATTTAGTAATACTAAATACGAATTAACATTTTAACTAATGAACCACAAAGCCTGTAGGCCCATAATTTTGAGACCAAAATCTTATACGAAACCTTGTAAAAAGCTTTACTAAAGTCATTATGAATAGCATCAGCCTGTCGGCCCAAGTCAATAGCCGCAAACAACAACAGTAAAGGGAAGTAAATCCGTAAATGTGAGTCGAGACTAAAAAAAATCGATACTAATGGTCACTTATACATATTATTATACAGGCCCAGATGTTGTTGAATATTAAATTTTTAAACGCGACTTAGTTTTAGATAAGCTATTTGAAACAACAATCGACATTTCGTAAAATATATATATATATATATATATATATATATATATACATACATTATATATATATATATATACATAATATAATAAAAATCTATAAAAAATTGTGTTCATGAACGAATTTCCATGAAATTTTGTATGTAGGCAGTAAACGACTGTGTATAACATATAAGCAACTTTTTATCCGCGTGCGGAAAAGTTAAATAAATGAAACAATATAATCCATATATATCTGTACAAATAATTTTTCCACAGATTTATACATATATAAATCTGTAGAAAAAAATGTGTTCACGGTTCACTCAAAAAATACTGAATGAATTTCCATGAAATTTTGTATGAAGGCATTAGATAACCGTGTAATGTTACATATATTATAATATTTTAATTTTATTTATATAAGCAACAAATTTATAAGATACTAGCTTTTTACCCGCAGCTTCGCTCGCGTGCGCTTGAATTTAGGGACATCATTAAATGCTGTTCCGTGTCAAATTTGAAATATTCGATCACTTTTAGAGTCACTTTGGTGTCTATGTCTCTATGTCTGTCAGAGATTTTTTTTCATTCTAAAATACTATTAGACGTAGATGATTGGTAACATGCTACAGAAACACGTGAATATACTTATAATATGTCTAGAAATTCCTACTATTTTTTATATATGGCGTGTCTTCCGATTCCGATGTATCCATAAGAAAGGTAAATAGCCTTGAAATCAAAATGTATTATTATTACTTACATTTTACTCTTTACATATATATATTCATAGTTAAAGTAAATTTAGTTTCAACAAAGTAATATAATGTTTATTTGAGACATTTTATTCATATCATTGGTCCTATTTAATATTGATTGGCACCATAAAAAGATATAAATATTTTTATTTACTTCGAGTAGACTTGAAAATTTCATAAATACAGTTCTATAATAATGAATACCACACATGGATTAAAACTAATCTTACGGGTTTTTTACGCATCTTGACTCCTCACCGAATGAAAGCACCGAAGCTCCGGGAATTCTAAAGTATGTAAACATGTTTAATATCGTCCCAACCATTATATACAACAAATTCTTGCAATAGAACACCGAATCCTACCAATGATGATTCGAGAGGCTATTGAAATTAAAAATATCCTAATTTTAATAGGGAAGATGACTGAGTGCTACTATCTGCTAAGGACTCCATGATTAATAAAACTAAATTCAAACTACTACTGCATTTTAACTATTCTATTTTAACGATGACATCAGGTCGTCAAACACCTCAGTTCTCCCACCCCTCCCGTGACCGTGGGTGCTATAAATTGCCCAAACCATCGGGAATTTAAAAAGTTAAAATTAAACGCGAATAAAATCCTTAAAATTACTTTTGTTCCTTATAAATTTTATACACAGTGAACGTGAGGAACACTACACTCATGAAAGGGAGTAGAAAAATGTTCGCACTGTTGTGGCGGTGAAAGAAAATCCAACACATCATATCGTCCCGTCGTAAGAGGCGACATAGGAAACAAACAGTAGATGGGATGATCTGCATCATCTTTTTGACAACAGATCAAAATAATAATAGCTGCGGTTGCCAACCCGACACTATAGCAAATATCCAGCTACTTGACAATTTATGGGGGAGGCCTATGTTCATTTCAGTGGACTTTTGATAGGCTGACGATAATGAGTTCTACTCATCTTTGCAAGCCTTAATATTTACGGTAGAGTGAAAACATAAATTATCATACCCGAAAACACGAATGAAATAGAAACTGCATACATTGCCCCATGAAAAGTAAAAAAGCAGCTTACATACATGCTACTACTGGGCACAGGCTGTAGAGTTTTTGGCCAAAAAAGAGTTCGCTGCACTGATTCCAACGCGGGATGAACGTAATGTAAACGATTCAATTATTTACATCGTATATTCAGTAGCATTGTATTATTTCATCAATGCCTTGCCATTTTAATTTATTTAGAAGTAAGTAGGTGGCGCTAATATTACATGAAATAATGAAAGCCAAAACTATACCATCTAGTAATATCAGCAATAGAAACGAACATTTATTTATTATATGAAATCAATAAGGGATAAAGTGATGTCAATTTTCTTAAAAGTTCTGTTTCTGTTAAAAATAAGCTATCAGCGCCGCTAGCGGTGAAAAACGATAATGATATCGTCATATGACCATATTATGAAATAGCAACGTTGTGTTTAGTTACTAATAACTTCAAAAGATTTCTATTCATTGATTTGGTCAAGCTATATAATGACACAGTCATCAAATAGTGTTAAAGACACATTCATTTCAGTCCTTTTTTCAGTGTTTTCACGAAATGATAGAGTACTTTATGATATATGATCAATTCTACGATCTGTCCACGACTTACATAAAAATCTCTTTAATAAAACTATGATGATAATGAAAATTCTGCAACAATTGCAGACAGACCAGTTTTTATCACTTTACATATATATTAGTAATTGAAATAAATACCTTATCAATTTTTGTATTTTTGATAGACATCACTATTATCTATTTAAATTATTACACTTTTAAAATAAAATAACAAAATACTAAAAAACTGAACGAAAAATCTAATAATTTAATCATATAAATGTAAGTTATTTATATTATTTCATTTATTAGTAACTGAAGGCAAAATATACAACTTTTTCCATTTGATGATAGATGGCGCTGTTTTGAATACGAAATCGGTGAAGTTTCAAATTATTTTACCAAGATTATAACTATATTTTAAACTTTATTTACAAATATGGTAATATGGTATTTATTTGAAAAACACCCGTCATTCCGCCTATAACTAAGATACAACAGAAAATTTACATCTAAAGGAAATTAATCTACTTAACCTTCCTTTTTTGAAGTTCCGTAATCGGATAAAAAGTAGCCTATAAGTTGCCCCGGGTTACTGTCTACCTACATACAAAATTTCATGTAAATCGGTTTAGTAGTTTTTGCGTGAATCCGGAATACACAGACAGACAGACAGACAGACAGAAAGACAGACAGACAGACAGACAAAAATTCTAAAAACCACTAATTTGGCTTCAGAACCCTTTATTTAGTACCCTGGACTTGTTTTTTCAAGAATATATTAGAATTACAGACACGACTTTTCTACAGATTTATTATATGTATAGATATAGATAAGCAACTTTTATCCGCTTACGGAAGAGTAAAAATATTTAAAAAATGGAACTCTTCCAAATTTATCTATATTTATATATATCTTTATTATCTATATATATCTTATTAAAACTAATATTTTACATTGATTCTTGAAGGTTATAAATACTTCTAAACCCTGTTACAGCTTTATAATAGACAAGACAATTTTTTAAAAATACTAAAAAGTGACATTTGAGTTACAATGCGCCCCGTCAGGTGTTGTGAAAGGCGACAATAAGAAAACCCAAAAAACATCATGGGCTTTGATAGAAGGCGGTATACTCGCATATCGCATTAGACATTTTACGTGGTAAAGCCGTGCTGCAGCTATATTACTGGTATAGTTGTAGCACGAATGTGTCGCCTAGACCTTGGAAGGACCACGCTCTCACAGCATACCAGCGTAAAATAGCAACTTAACGCTGCTGTGTTTCGTATGGTGAGTGTAGAGAACCGGAGACCCTTTTACTGGAAACGAGGCATTCCATCTTAGTTCTCAGGGATGACAACGTATTTGCATTTTGATTCGTAATCGAGGATAGATGTAGATGTCTATGAGCCACAGCAGCCACTTGCCATGAGGTGGACTGTGTGCTCGCTTATCACCCTTATAAAAACATACATTAATTAGTACTGTAATTACATTATTGTAATTGATTACTACGTCAATCCACCTTCCAAGCGATTATGGTAAATCCTTCCTACAGTTAGGGAGGTTGATATAGGCTGAGAAAAAGGTTTTAATGTCAGACAAATATTAGTATCATAAACATTTATCACCCTTATCTACTCATATAAATATACAATATACTAGCTGACCAGGCAGACGTTGTTCTGCCTTGTCCGACGACCCTGTGTCCTATAAAAATTCCTAAATTCGTAATAAAAATATTGAGGGTCACTTATAGGTATAAAAACTATCATATCTCTCAATTTCGACCAAACTGCACATAGTGTGCAAAATTTCATTGCAATCAATTAAGTAGTTTAGGAGTTGGTAGTGGACAAACAATGTGACACGTAATTTTTATATATAAAGATTAATGTACTTAAAAAATGCATCTAACAGCTATGCACCTGTAACATGTACCTACCATTATTAACTATTTAATTTTTTTATTAGAATCAACAAACATTTTACAAGATATTCATTAATCTACATTAAATTAACTGTAAAATATAATATAATAGTGCAACCAAAACCGATGAGTATCAATTACATTTAAATTTATTTTTGGTACCTTAATATTTTTTATAGAACTAACGATCCGAACCGGCGACGTACGGATAATTTCTGGATCTCGACAACAACGCCACCTACCGTATCCAATTGTAAGTCTAAACCATCCAGCGATCTACTCAAACACACACCAAAAATTTCATTAAAATTTAGGAGTTCAGTCGCAAACATACATAGAAAAGAATTATACCTATATATAAAAATTGAAGTGAGAAACGAACTCATTGCCTATAATATAACAAGGTGGGATGCGGGAAGTAAAGACTGTGTAAGAACCTCCGAAGGAGGCGGAGCTATAGCCGAAATATGGATTTCAAATTTTTTGGTTTTTGGCCATTTTGACCCCCTAGGAGTGTAATGAGAACTTTTCGCCCCTATTCAACCATGACCCCCATGACATCCTCTACATGATAGTCTATTCAAACTGACTAGACCTAAAGTAAGAGTCACCCCCCAACTAATTTTTATCTTTACTTCCAAATAAATATACCAGATGGTAAACAGCTACTGCAGCCCACGAACATCTGCAACCAACTTTAAGCAAAGAAAGCCACAGATAAGTTGTCACGTCTGAACTCTAAAATGGAACGTCCCACAGCAAGTAATTAATTATACAGGCTCTCTATAATCCGCGCCCTGCTATTTCCATGAATATTTGTCATTTAAATTGTTACTTTCTCTACCTAATAAGACCGTTAGATAATTTAACTAAATGTATTCTGTTTCAATGGCCTTAAACTTCTACAGAGTACATATCGAAACGCTTAAGTAACTATAGTTTTAATTACAAAAACCCGTTATTTCTCATCACACAACGATTAAAATACGAAACGTTTGGACCATTTAATATGTACATAAATTTTACAGTAATTGTTTCTTTAAAATGAAGAATCAACACATGAAAAATAAATCATTGATTACATCATTTTTTACTACATAAGAGTACTTTGAATTTTGATTTACGATGTTCTCAATTCGTATCTTCATATGTCAGCGTTTGGGATTCCGAAAACAATTACGATATGCGATTATAATTGTGAGAATATTTCGTAATAATGTCCTCATTGTGATGAATTTTTGCTTTAAGGGACTTTGCTGCATTCATTTTCCTTATAAAAGAATTGTGCAAGTATTTCCAAGCACACACATACCAATATTGAGACTAATTTTTAGAGGCGTTAGCGAAATATTTTAATAAAATGAATATAGGTAGATAATTTTTTTTATAATATTGAGGTGACAAACGAACTTACAATCCACCCGATGGAAATGGCTATAGCAGTGACATCTGCAGCCGACTTCATACAAAAAATGCTACAGATGCGTTGTCATTTTACGTTGTGGATTTTTTACAACCGAAATAAATAACCAAACTTTTAACTTAGAGGGTATCACAAGTAATCATGGTACTATTAGAAGCACCTGAAATGTGACCTGAAATTAGAATGTAATAAATGATTCGGTATGAGATGCTGCATTTAACAATTTTAACTAAGATCAACGCGAGGTTTTACAAGGTAATAGAGCTTTTTTCTGCTAAGGGGTCCGTCTGGATTGGTGTGTAACCAACCTCTCGCCACGAACGACCTCTTTCTTATTCTAGCCAAGAAGCAATTCACCCACTGCTGTATTCTAGCTAGAAGGGTAAAGCAGCCTATACTGGCCGCTTTACACACAGGCTGTGAGGCGTAACATATTGGTCGTGAGGGGGACGACAACGCATTTGTGGTTTGAAGTTGGCTGTACATAGTCATGCATGTTGATATTAGCCATTTACAATGATGTCTGGGCTGTTTATCATTCGTATGTTACTAATATAAATAAAACTAATTACGTTGTCATATGCTACTTACATCTATTTTTGTTCATAGTCATCAAAAGCTCTGCATCGTGTTTCTGACATTCAGAATTCAAGTCTAGTCGTGGGATCATGTCAAAATCACTATCCATACAAGAGACTATTCGAGATGTATTCGTAATTAATTTTGACGAATTTCGAAAATTTCACTTTCTTATGATAAGTGAAGACTGCCTTTTTTACTGGAGACAGCCATTCTATCTTAGTCCTCAGGTTTTTCAACGCATCTGCATTTTGATTCTTAATTGAGGATAAATGTATATGTCTAAGGGCCACGATATCCATATACCATCAGATGGACTGTGTGCTCGATCGTCACCCTTATTCTACAAAAAATCAATTAAATATGACGTGTTCATCAGTTTTTTTTTAAGTTCCCAGCAAAACTGGTCTAGCTGCACTGCTGCTCTATATTACCAGTCTCTGAAATTTGTCATCTACATCTTAGTGAATATTGCGCCATCGGTTAGTCGATAGGTGCGGTCAGGTATTTCGTAATCATGGCCGTCAATTATTAGAATTCACGGTGAGCAATTGACTTTTCCATTGAGAAAAAAAAAAATATATATATATATATATATATATATATATATATCCTCTTACACCCCGCTTGTTCAATGAAATTTAATATGCCAGGTTATTATTTAACCGAGTTGAGAGTTGCGATGTGGTGTAGTTGGCGGTTCACCAAAATTTATCAAAGTTAAATTTATGTGAAACGGCGACGAAGGCAGCGATACTATCGCCGACCTGTGCCGCGTCGCCCGTATTGTTGTTTTGTGGGAATTGGATTTTGCACCGTACGACGTCACTTCAAAGTGAGGCTACAAGAACGGAACGAGTATAAAGCTAATTAAATTGGCTATGAAACTTGACAGACTGTAAGAGATAATAGTTAATTGAATCATGTTTGTACCGTCTGTTGCGTGGTGTTAGAGAATCCATCACCCGATTTTCTCACATTGGTGTCGCAAATGGGGAGAGGTTAGATTTAATGAGATATAACCATCTCATTTACGCCTGACTTAAGATACGCAGAACGGCAAAGCAGTATCAAATTTGCAGGACGTCTAGTACTGCGAGCAAAAAGCGAGTCGTCCATATCCGCCATAGATAACCGTGATGAATGATGACGAAGAAAATTGTCCTCAGTTTCATATATTTACACATATATATTTATTGTATAATTGTTCTTGAGTTTCCCATAACCAACTTTTAAGATACCTACTATAATGAAACCGCGAAGTTTTTTTTGCGCTGCTTGCCTCAAGTTGGATTCTCGCACGGAGCCAGTATTTATTAATGTAACGCCAACAAATTAGTTCTTATACTGATTAAAGTACAGGCTAAATTCTTAGTGTAGAATAATAAAAACATGTGGTACGTGTTAACCAGCTCAACTACTGGTGGCTTTTGAAAATGGTGACTACAATACAATATACTATTTAGGAAAAGATTTGCGTTATTTTTATAAGGACAAATTAAAATTGCCAACTGTTGCATACTTCCCTACAAAAACACGCGATGCATTAAAAAACTCATTTCATAAAATAAATAAAAAGTTACGACGAATATTAAAGTAAATAAAAGCCATTTCGTTCCAGGAAAATGTACTCCATAAACTGTACTCGATACACGGTCATAATTTAACGGAATGAACGTCTTCACGCTCCTATGATCTAGAAAATAAATGGATGCACAATTTTTCGAGTTTCGCTGGGGCGTTAAATTATGCGTTTATCATTTAGGGATGTTTACAAAGAGTCTCCCGCGGGATAAAATTGAAACAGCTGGAGCGTTGCCAGCCGAGAGGCAACACGCAATAATGCCATTTTATGTGCACTATGAGCCTATATTTCTATTAAGACGAAATTAGATACGCGACTTTTATTTCTTTTCTTAAGTGTTATTTAAAAACGCCATACATTTTTCATATGCAGATTATAAATTTTAAATGCAAAATTTTAAAAACAACTTCCATTCGTTCCGTTCATAACATACAATAGTTTATTTTTTTAAATATCATCGGTATCCTAGAAAGGACAGGATTTTAAATAATTGTTATAGCATTCAACAGTAAAAAAAAAAACATTGCTATTTGTATTATTTATTTGATTTTAGCACCGGTTTAAAAAAAAAACAATTTATTTTACTTTGGTTTTCCGAAACGCTGCAACTATAATTAAATTATTTCATTACACATAACTTTAACATTGATTTCAGGCACCCAATACATTAAGAAAATAAGTAATCTAATGTTTATGACGCCAGGTTTTAAATAAAACAAGATTCAATTTAATTTAGAGCTTTATAAAACACTAATAAACAACAAATGTCACTTGTATACTGCACATAGAATATACAAACCAATATTCTATTTGGCTCTATTGATATCGTAAGTAACATTTACCGCCAAGACATCTCCGGCTATTTTTATCATTTCCGTTAGATTACCGTGATCGCGCCCCGATGAAACAAAATACAAAAATAGGACGCAAGGAATAATCGGAATTGTGATTTGCTGTTATTCACGTGGACAATTGTCAGACGAAAAGAGGTAAGTATACTAAATTACCTCGCGACGGCATTCTGCGAATTGAAATAAACTTCAGGTTCAGTTTGTATTAAGAAAATGAAATTTTAAGTTGATCATTTGCAATCATATTACTTGGTATGTGACTTGTCCTTTTTCTCGTGCTTTTACCGCAATAATTGTTAAATTGCACTAAATTATTTTTATTTCATTTTCATTAATGTTTCTTTTATAGGTTCGAATTAAATGTTAAATACATTAATGCAATATTCAAAGTAAGTCACTGTGTTAAGTCTGGGTAGGTACCAACCTGTTCCTGTAAGACATTGCATCTTCGTGCTTAGAGCTGCCAACGCAACTGTACACTACAGGTGTTGATTAGTTGCAGTAGCCAATAACCATCGGATGGACTGTAAGCTAGATTCGGATATACAATCCCATATATATTTTCTTAAATACTTTTGACCGTGGAAGGAAAAGGGAAGATCTCCCGCCGCGCAAGGTGTTCCGCCCGGGGAGCGACCAACGCTCCGAGTGCTAGTTCGGAGCTATTCTATATTATACATGCTTTACTTCGGAACTTTGATGGCGCGATTTAGCATTAATAGATTTGCAGTCCAATGGCTGGTGTGTCCTTAATGCCAGTGAGAAATGCATGATGTGTGCGTAAAGGTAAGGACGCCGGTGCGAAAGCTATACCGGCGTGTAATGCACGCCGTACTAACGCATTTGCAAGTGGTGAGAACGATGTTCAGGAGCAAGTGCCAGAAGTCCGCCTTATAAATCTGCGGTGAGTCGAGATTAAGACAAGTTGGACTGGCTTACAGGAGCTGAAGACTGCAGAAGACGATTCTCAAGAGTGAATGGTAATAGGGATCCTTGAGTATAATGACGAAGGCTTGAAGTTGTAGTATCCGAAGTGTGCTTGCGTATTCACATCACGTCGGATGGTCACCAGTTTTGCCGTGGAAGTAAAAAGCAAGAACTCCCGCCGGGAAAGGTGTTCTGGTTGGGGAGCGGCCGACGCTCCGAGTGGTAGTTCGGAGCTATTCTATATATACTGCTTTACTTCGGAACTTTGATAGCGCGATTTAGACTCTGATGTGTTTCGCTTGTGGCGTGACGACAGCGCCGCGTCGCTACAGACCAATAAATCCATTCATCATCCATTACAGCCTATAAAAGTCAACTGCTGAACATAGGCCTCCCTCATAGATTGCCTTATGGAGGGATTTTGCCATAGTCATCACGCTTGGCAAGCGAGTTGGCAACCGCAGTTTTTTATTATTTTGAGTTGTTATTACGCCAGCCCACCTGCCCATCTCCTATTTCATTACCCCTCTGTCGCCTCTTACGACACTCTCACATCGATATGAGATAGTGGAAATTCTTACCCCGCGACTACACGGTTACTTAAATACGTTTATACATTTAATCGAAAAAAAATAAAAATGTATTAGTGTAATGTAGTAGTCTGAACAAAATAACAATAAAATAATCTGTTTTCCTTGCATGCTGTTCGCGATCTGCCGGCTTCACTTATTTGACTTTATTTGTGCAGTTTGTTCTCGTGCCGCGCACCCGTTGGAGCCCGTCCAACAGTTTTACACAATCATTCCACTCAACTAAGCGTTGTCATAAACACAACCCGGCAGGTATGAATTGCACAAAAAAAATGAATATAATTGCCGCTGTGCTGTTCGGGTTGCTTTTAGGCGTATCAATTTTTTAATACTGGATCGTTAAATTGTTTTATGGGAGCCAAGTTGGCGCTGTTGCCGACCGCATGTATTGATTTCAAAATGAAAGTTATTACTTGTATGGTAGTAGTATATATGATATATAAAGATGTATATATATGATTTAATATATAGAGTACATGTCAATATATACTACGTTTGTATATTGCCTTTTATTTTTATTATACAGTTAATAAATCCGTGGTAGTTCAGACACTTATTTATTTCGATCCCTGCCGACACCAATGAAATTGTTAAATTAAAATTTTAAAAACTGATTCTCCAAGTGCTCGTCAGTGAAGGAAAACATTTTGAGGAATAAAATATTTCGAGGACATGTTTTGAAATCCGCCAACTTTTTACGTGGTAGAGCCATGCTGCAGTTATATTAGTAGTATAATTGTAGCACGAATGGATTTGCTTGACCGAGTTAGGATCACGCTCTCACAGAATACCAGCGTAAAATTAAAATACGCTGCTGTGTTACATATGGTGAGTGTAGAAAACTGGAGACCATTTTTACTGCAAATGAGGCGTTCCATATTAGTCCTCACGGATGTCAACGCATCTACATTTTGAATCGAGGATAGATGTAGACGTCTATGCGCCACATGAACCACATACCTTCAGGTAGACCATGTGCTCGTTTGTCACCATTATCCTATTAAAATACACACAAAACAGCAACGTGGTGGACTAATTACTCCATAACCCTTTAAAAATGTGACGAAGCCTGTGCTCAGCCGTTGCTGTAACTTATATGAATTCAGTTAATTATGGTCGTGGACTATCTGGCCATGATTACAACAATTCGATGTTAGAAAGAAATATGTATAGGCTGATATACAGCTGTTTTAGGCTGTCCCTATATAACTTAGAAGCCTTCAAGTAAAGAGCCTACTCTTTTTCAAAGGCTGACGGGATTGCGGATGTTCATGTTCATGCGCGGCGCCACTTATCACTTATTTAGTCACTTGTCATCAGGCAAACGCATTTTCCCGCTCTTTTTTTAAAAAAAGCCTAATTTTCAAGCCTGTCTAGATTACAAGTAACTCTTATGTAATAGGATCGAAAGAAGTATGGGTATCATAGACGATTCAAGCAATTCCATAAACCAATGTTGTGTGAACACTTTCTTTTGCAATTCGAATCAAAGCCTTCAAATCGACAGTAAGGTATACTTACTACTCACACGCACAGAATAAATAATAGTACAAGAACTATTAATTAGAAGTGGATTAAGGGCTATGCACCTACGTGTGATACGTGTTTTTGCTCACGATTCAGTTTGTAAAAAATATAACTTTTTCAATTTAATATTCAAGTCGTCATGAAATATTTGTGCCAGGAAATGTGTTTGTAACCAGAATATATTATTCTGGTATAAACGACAACATATTAAATGTGAGAGAATAAGGATTTTATTTTAAATGAGAGTTTTGATTCTCCTACCCTTTATTTGGCAAGCGCACGGAATGTACCCGAGCCAAATAGGTCGCCACTAAATGAATCAAAGCGTAAACTTAACTAGCACTACGCTTATTGTCAAAGTTTAAATTATAAGAGGTACAATTTTAGAGCTTTCACATAAAAGTTTAGTCTGATGTACACAAAGTGTTCTACGTGAAAATATGGAGAAGTCCTTTCTATTTGAATTACATACAATAAACATTCATATATTTTCACTTTTTACCACCTGACTGAGCCGAAATAAAGCCCGTCTGACTGTTTAGATAATTATGAGATACAGGTCAGCTATTCATGTTGTTGATAGTATTATTTTCTTCTAAGTATATAATTAAAGTTTTGAAAGAGTAAAAACCGACTTTAAAGAACTAGAAAAAGTATAATCATCAAAATCGGTTGACAAAAACTATTCGCCTATATAACTTCAAAATGAAGAGTTTTATGATTTTCCATGGATCCCATGAGATTTTGATTTTTGCATAGGACCACCCGTGAGGTAACTTTCCCCTTTCTAACAAAAAAAAATTATTAAAATCATGAACTATCACTGAAGATACTTACTCCTTTAAAGTCAGTTGAAAATATGACACAAGCTGAAAACCTCTTTACATTCCCATTCTTTAATCGATATTTTTGAAAACTATGTGGCAACTTATAACAAATAAGCGACTAGCGTTATGCGTTTAAATCTCAACCGCAAAATTTACTATGACTGTTTTAACATCATCGTCATCATCATCATAGTAAAAATTCATTGTAAATTAGCTTAAACAATCTATATGCTTACAGATTTGTACTCTTAAAAATCAACGACATTTTAAGTAATGTTTCAAGTTCTCTTTTCACTAATTAGAAAACGACACGGGTATAGAAATCAACGTAACTTTGACAGACACATTGAATGTTCTTACTAAGTCTGTTAATACACGTCAGATTTTGTTTCCGATTGTCTCATCAGACTATCTAATCGTATTTAGATACTTAATACACATCAGATTCTTGCGCCAGACTTTTTCTGACCTCAGTCGTTCTCGCTTGCTTGCATACGAAGCAGAAAGAAAAGATGGAGAATTACTCTTACTAATTGCATATTTGCTGGTGTTAGCGCTCCTTATTATCTTAATCTTTATTTATATGTTTTTATTTTTTATAAATTAAAAAATATAAACTGTATGAAAATTGTTATAGAAAAAATCAGAAAAATTTAAACAAAAGTTAACTGCTGGACGCACACATACTTGTGTGAGCTGGTTGCAAATTATTTAAGATGCATAAAATGTGTACGTGAGCTCGTGTTCTTACAATAAGTGACGCGTGGTTTTGGCTTGGTTTTCGCGTAATCACGAGAAATAAAATTATTTATATATTTTCTTTCTCTTTTCAACGTCCGATGCAATCCATGCTTCTTCTAATATTTCGTTAGACAGGTCTTCCCAAAACAAATTTTTCATCTCTCTATCGTGATACCCATCACTGCCTGTATTCCATAAGAAAGTACGTTTTTCTACGGCCATAATAAGCCGTTCGATGTCGTAATTTTCCGCCATCGTCCGAACCTCAACGATGCGATGCGTCCGTTCAGTGTCACGCCAGAGAGTCATCTAGCAAGTCGGAAGGAGGAATCGGACGTCTATTTGGTCTCTGTACAAAAGTATGCAGACCGCACCTTCAGACAATCGGACCGGCAATAAAATCGTAAACGCCTTGGCGCTGTTTCCGACTCGGAAGTCCGATCCGGCTATCGGATCGAATGTGTATTAAGTATTCAAACAAATCTATGGCACGAGTGCCTTCAGACTGTCTGATCAGACAATCGGGTCGGACTGTCGGATGAAAAAATCTGACGTGTATTACCGGCCTAAGTGCTTATGCAGTCTAAATTTTTTAACTAACTAATGAGTGAATGCAAAATTGGTTGCAGTCCCACACGCCCATGAAAGGTATGTAATAAATATTTACCGTTTCTTTAAAGAATAGTATAAGCGATGCTATCGGATGCCTTTCTCGGCCCATATCGACGGTGAAGCATTGTGCACGTCAGTCGACTAGAGCCCTTTGTTTGTAGTCGAGTTGTCGCTCTTATCGGTCGACAGCAGAGCTAATATTTAACATACTAAAGCCAACAACAACCTCCATCATATCTATTTAATTTATTTTATATTATATTTTTTACTTTAATACTTTTATTTTATCTATATAATTTTAATTTAACTATTTAGTGAGTCATTTTATGCCAAGATTTAATGAAGAATTCGCAAGAAACCCGTGTTCTTTTCCTACTTGCACTGTTAAACTTTAAATGATGATTTACCGTGCGCTTGGAAATAATAAAAAAAAACATCAAAAGAAAGACTGCATAATATCTAAATAGTTTAAATATTTCGCTCTCGGATAGGGAACGATGGGGCTAATTCTCTCTAAAGATAAAAGCTCAAAAAAGTAGAAAAAATATATTTGGAGGATAATATATGAAGTTTATCAATACCTACACACTAAAACAGCGCGGCAAACTCGTCCTTAGCCTCTCAGAAATAAGTAGAAGATGGAAATATGTAATTTTTTATGCAATATATAAAAATACATAAAAAAGAAAATTTTCGAGTTTACGAATAACAAGAAAAAACTACAATTTTAAAATAAAGTAAAATATTGTGTATATATATACACACAATATTTTACATTTTTTATAATTCATTAAAGTAGAACCAGAGTTACCGACATAGCCCAAAGGATTAGTAAGCTGAATTGACAATAGGCCGGCCATATAGGTCGAAGAATCGACAACCGATGGGGAATAAAGGTTCTCGAGTAGAAGCCTCGTACCGGCGGATGAAGTGTAGGGCGTCCCCCCACTAGACGGAGTGATGACCTGGTAAGACATGCAGGAAGTCGATGGATGTAGGTGGTTCAGGACCGTGCTTTGTGGCATTCCTTGGGGGAGGCCTAGTTCAGCAGTGGACTCGAAGGGCTGTAATGATGATGATGATGAAGTAAAATATTAAAACAGTATATTATTTCATTTACATTTTAGAATTTTATATAACTAAATAAAATGAAAACAAACTAAAATTACCATCGGCTGTGACTCTTTCTCCCCCTACTACTCGCAAAACAATTATCATAAGAGAAATGAACGATGTCAAGAATGGAGTTAGTGAATTAGTTTAGAAAAAATATTGTAAGGATAATAAAAAATTAATCTGAGATATAAATTGTTCTTATCTCACCTAATCCGTCGGAATCGTTTAAACTTCAGACTATCGAAGTTATGATTGCAATGTACCCTGGATGGTTTTTGGTATATTGTTATAAAAATCCATTATGTTGGCCACAGTCATATGCCCAATAGCAAACATTTTGACTCCGGCTTTTAAATTCAAACCCATGATGGGGTTGTTATAAACTAATTTGCTTAATTCCGCGTAAAGAAAGAAATAAAATGATGTGTTCTGCCCAGTTTTAAGGGGACCTCCCACCCTCCCTCCATCGCGCGCACTATACCCGTCGCCGTGAATCCCAGCACTACCACCCCAGCACCACCACACTAGGCACGACACACCACTCTCGAAAATACGACAAGTGTTTCGCCTCTACACGAGGCATCCTCAGGTGACGTAGACTCTGCGGAGGCTGCCCGCTAACCCATGAACCAAAACAGTACCACAAGTGCAGTACTTTCACTACTAAGGTACTCTGTCTGTAGACCAGGTACCTCATATTGTTTGCCGTGTGTACGTTTTTTCATTCATCACAGCCTATCAAAATTCCACTGCTAAAAATAAGCCCCCCGCACAGATTGCCTCATACAGATGCTTTTGCAATAGTTAGTACGTTTTGCGGGCGGGTTCGCAACCGCATTTTTTATTATTTACAGTTGTTATCAGGAAGTTGTTATCAGAAGGATACTGACGCCTATCTCTGATGTCAGTTTCCTTATGTCGTCTTTTACGACACCCACGGGATATTAAGGGCTAGTGAATTCCCCTATGCCGCGACTACACGGCTTATCTATTATAATCATGATGAAAATATAGGTTTCGTATGCAAAAGACGTATGAAATGTAATGTGTTATACATTTTGTTCAAACATTTTCTGGATCTCAACAACGGCGCCACCTACCGGGTCCAATTATGAATTTAAACCATCACTCACTCAAATACACACAAATAAAATTATTAAAATCAATCGAGCCATTTTCGAGTTTTTGCGAGACTAATGCACGGCAATTGATTTATAATCTTTATATATAAAAATTACGTGTCACATTGTTTGTCCGTGATGAACTCCTAAACTACTGAACTGATTTCAATGAAATTTTGCACACTGTGTGCAGTTTGGTCCAACTTGAGAGATAGCATAGTTTTCATCCCGATAAGTGACCCTTATTTTTTTATTGCTAATTTCAGGAGTTTTTTTTTAAGTAATCAAATGGTCGTCGGAAAGGGCAGAACGACGTCTGCCTGGCCAGCTAGTATGTTATATAAATATGTATATATTATATTAATATGTATATATGACAAGAGCCTTGGTAGCTCGAAATTTCGAGTAACCCGGGTTTGATACCTGCCAACACCAACGAAATTGTTAATTGCAATTTTAAGTGCTGACTAATAACGTGCTCGGCGGTGAAGGGAACTATCGTGAGGAAACCCGCATGTCTGAGAAATAAGAAAAAATATATCTAAGACATTTTAAGTTCCCCAAAACGCATTTGGGCAGCGCGGCGGACATTTCCTTACCCTAAAACCATCTTATAAAGTTAACAAATAACGTAGATTTATAATCTTTAAAACCTGAATTAAAATACACATTTGAAATTCTTTGAATAGAATACCAATAGAAGTAACAGTAGACAGACTTTGATCTCACATTTAACGTAATGCTTGAATGAAATAAAATGTATTCACGTTCAACGTCTATTTATATACCGCGGTCGCGTCAAATTACAATTTACATGTACCGGCTTATCTCGGATACAAGCCGCGTCACTCAATCTGAGGTGCATGTCTGTCAGTCCGATTTACACAGCCTCTGCGTTGCTTGCATCGCAACACGTTCTATAGAAATCATGTGTGCGGCACTTGAGTGATGTTACGGGATATAAGATGTATATTACAGTTTGATATATTTATGGTACCGTTATTCAATTTATAATAATATAATATATTTTTTTTTATTTATTCATAGAAAGAGTGTTACATTATTTACAATTCAAACATTGCCAAACTGTATGCCAGTTTGTCGGCAACGCAACAGTTTATCGTTTCACACTCCTATATAACAATACAAGTTACTTATAAATACTTAAATTAACACACACATAATTAAAGAAACATTCGCTACTAAGGACACAACGACAGGTAATGTTTCCTCAAGATTGTTTTGAGCTGCGACTTAGTTACGTTTTCGTCATAAATACCCGCCACCTCATTACACATTATATAATATTAGGTCGGGGAAAAAGTTTCTTCGTATTTTATATACAAATTTAAGACGTTTTTTTTTTCAAAGTTTAATTACATTTAATTATAATATATTATGTGTGCCATTTTGTTCGATAACTTGTTGCTATCTTATGGGTAGTGACAAAGTCCCGTTGTTGTAGAAATCTTGGAATTTTTTAAAAGGCACTCTATCGGAGAGGCCTATTTTCAGCATTGGACTTTGGATAAGCTGCAATGCATGAATAAATGAAATAGTGTACCATAACCCGAGTTCAAGTAACGAAGTATCAATACTGACATGATCAGAGCGGAGTAAAACACCGAAAGAAAACTAAAGATTTGAAACTAAAATGTATTTGGTATGTGCATATCAAAATAAATATTAGTGTTCATATTTATCTAAGTATATCCTGAAGAGCAGCACGCGAAATTTTGAAATTACTATTTTTTTAAATGACACATCGTTGCTAATGGTTTAAACTCCCACAAATAAGTAACGGTCTCGAATACCGAATAAAGGCTCACGGTTAATAGGTCCATATTAAATGGCGATAAGATCAAGCCGCGGCTGTCGGAACGATTGCTTCGTGCCACTTCGTGATGTCAGACCACACGCTAAGCCGAACGTGGACGTTTATTGTAGCGTAAGCTAACCCACTGCGAGGAAAACGTGGCGTATCGGTTCTCATAAATGGGAAACACAATATGCGAAACATGACTATGTATGGTTGGGTCGCATTCTCATAGGCACAACAGAGTGTTTTATTACTTTTTTACACAAACAGTTTTGCATATAGTCATTTATTAATAAGCGATTTTGTGATTATTAGGATAATTGTTGTCTTTACTTTAATATATTGTTAGAATTTTGTCCTGTATCGTGGACGAATTTTATATACAGAAATTGCACATGGTTGAACATCCAAACCAGGATTTTTTTTTTGTAAAACCGAAGTGACAAAATAACTTATAGTCTTAGTACTTAAGTAGCGCCCGCAGTTCATGCACACCTGCAACCAACTTCAGATGCGTTGTCACCGTTGAGGACTAAAATGTGCCTTACATAATTGTTATTATTATTTGTGAACCATACAAACATTGTTCCGTGCGGCATACGAACCCGGTTTTCGCAGTACCTCAATCCTTGGAGTCCATCGTAAACCCACTCCATAAATATCTGGTAATGGATGGTTCTAAACTACACACTTCTACTTTTGCCCTAGGTTGTAATTCCTTATATGAAGTTGAAGTATAATTCTTATCTGCATCAACCTTTAGTGATTATTTGAAAATTTATGTGTAGCCGAATTTATAATGATTTACAATTAGCTAATGATAATTTAATATTTATATACTAAATAACCTTTGGCCAAAACTCTACAAATACAAAACGTTAACGTAATCTACGATGTTAATAACATTTTCCTTAGCATGCCTTCAATCATCATCGTTGAATACAAACGAATTTTGGTGCAAAAATATCAATAATTAGTTTTCGGTTATCGATACGATAGTTACTCTAGGCTCTCACCATGCGCGTAACTCTAAAGTCTAAACCATAAGCGTTGTGTTTATGGGATAGTAACCGGAAGCTTCTAAGGTGATTGAAATTGAAATATATAATTTACCGATTTATAAAATGACCGACTCTAAGCGGAGAAAAAACTGATGAAACTCCACATAATAATTTAGAACAAATAGCCAAAGTCGTAAAAGTGTAAAAGTCAATGGCTCTTAAATATCTTAGTATTTAGATTTTAAACACACGGCAGTGTCAGCCAGATTCGAAAAAGAAAGAGGTGTATCACCGACAGTGTGTATATTTACACGAACCATTTCCGGCCCTTTTGAATCACCCATAACTCAAAAACTGTTAAATCTACACACTTTTAATTTGACATACATAATAAAGACCCCTTAGGTTATATTCCCAAACTTTTATATTAAACCTATTATAGTTCATGTCTGAAAAGTGTAATTTTTATCACTCACTTAACAAAAACCTTGGCCACTTCTAGGTTATTTATAAATTTGAAATTTAGCATCAACCATCAAGGTAAATTACCAGGCGTATATTTGTACACGCCTGGTAAAAACTACAAAAAAAAAATGAAATTCAGTATCGATAAGCCTTGTCAAAGTTATTGGTATGATTAGTTTCAAGAACAATACCAGAAACGTGAATCTAAACGAGTATAGATCCTATGATTTAAGCAGCTACTATATGCAGCTTGACACCCGTTTAGATATCAACTCTTTTATCGGCAAAGTCGACAACCACGAACGTCATTTGTATCGGCTTGGCCATCTTTTTACAATATTTTTAATGGGTGTAATATTTTAAATGGTAAACTAAATTATATATATCGCATTAATTAAGTGCACTCAGTTTCTCTCGCACTAATAAAGAGATCAAAGGAATGAAATAAATCGCATGTACAAAAGCCTTCATTTGTTTTTTTTTTTCTAAGTAATACACACTTTAATTCTCTACAATATTTTTCGCTTTATAAACTATGTTCTGTTTAATAACCTAATGGAGAGGAATACACAATGTATACAGATATAGCGTCGGTTGTTATTTAAATATAAGTAGAACCGATTTATCGGGATATATTTCAAAGCTCCCTAGGGGTGAAAATAAGCCGGCGCTCTTTATAGTTAATCATGACTAATATATTAAATATAATAATTGTGTCCGATTACACTGTTGGATTTTAAATTAGCATATTATATCACACAGCAGAATGAATATTAACAAATATTTTATTACTAGCTGATCCCCGCGACTTCGCCCGCGTCGAGTTATTTTTCGCGGAACCCTAAAATAAAAGCAGCCCAAGTTACTCCTTATAACATCAGCTATCTGCCAGTGTGTATAAACTATAAATATTGACAAATACTGACATTAATGTTTATACGATACTAACGTCACTCAATTGTTTTGTCTTCCCAGAACCCCTCCATTAACACTTAAACTTTATGGTATGGTATTAAAGTTCAAATTCACTTTTAAGTATTATTACGAATTTTTTGTATGGGAATATAGAAAAGTGTGGTTTTTAGACTTTTTCAGGCAATTTTTTAAATTTTCTCTCCGTAAGAACCATCTTCGTACTTCAAGGAATATTATAAAAAAAGAATTAGCGAAATCGGTTCAGCTGCTCTCGAGATTTGCGCTTAGCAACATATTCAGTGATTCATTTTTATATTATATTATGTCGGAGAATTTCCAACAGAGCAACAAGCGGGGGTTTCTCGATATACCCTCCATTCCACCTCGATCCAACCAGGTATTTTATAGACGCTCCGATATATAGATAAGTTTTCACGTGGTGATATCATGAGTTGGTTGTAAAATGCTCCAAATCTTATTTTGGTAACGGCCCGGCGCAGCGGCAGGTCTCAACGGAAACTAGTGTAGAACAAGATTATAGTTTTTTAGACAAGAGTTAGTGCGCAAGTGAGAAAATAAAGAGAGACATTCTCTCACTCTCATAGGATGGCAATCCAATGAGCAGGCGCACGACCAATGGCTTTACGTGCTTTACACGCGGGTGAAACTACGCCAACCTCCTGACTCCAGGGTGCTATGGTAATTATTAGACAGAAAAACCCAATAAATGATTTTGACTACATCTTGGATTCGAACCCAGGATCAGATGATCATCGGTCGATGGTTGTAGTATACTCATTAAATCTGTCTATAATCTTGAATATAACTTGTTAATTGTTTGTAGACCCAATGTTAAGAGATCGACGAAGAAGAATTTCGTGCGCAAAGTGCGCAAATAGTGTGCAAAAAACTTGTTATTTCTGAATTTGAGTTTTATTTATAACGTAAACTATTATACAAAAAGAATTCTTAATAATGGGAAATTACTTATATTCAATCATTATACAAATGCAATATCTTTTTTCATAAAAATATTTTTCATCCAATAAACGTTAATCCCATAATATGCGCTAATCACTTAAATTATACCTATCCCTTACGATGTCAAGAAGCATTTGCTCCCTATCTACTTGACGAAATCTTCACAATAAGATTAGCGAAAACGTAGAATTTAATAAGCTTGATTTTGTATTATATACTTTTCATAAAATTATAGAACAGCTTACTTATTTATTTCGTAAAGTGAAATAAAACTAATTAGTAGTAAATTAATTGTAGAGATACTTTTTACTTTTCTTTTTAGTATGAGTATTTGTTATATATATATATATATATATATATATATATATACAAACCCCTAAAATACCCTCCCCTATATATAACCCCCTAGTTACACCGTATATATCTTAATATATATAAAAATTACGTGTCACGTTGTTTGCCCGCGATGAACTCCTAAACTACTGAGCTGATTTCAAAGAAATTTTGCACAGTGTGTGCTGTTTGGTCCACCTTGAGAGATACGATATTTTTTATCCCATTAAGTGACCATCAGTATTTTTTTTGCGAATTTAAGGCATCTTTTATTAGACAAAGGTTCGTCGGAAAGAGCAGAACAACGTCTGCCTACAGAACAACGTCTGTATACGTTGTTCTGCTCTTGGGAGCAAATGCTTCTTGACATCGTAAGGGATAGGTATAATTAAAGTGATTAGCGCATATTATGGGATTAACGTTTATTGGATGAAAAATATTTTTATGAAAAAAGATATTGCATTTGTATAATGATTGAATATAAGTAATTTCCCATTATTAAGAATTCTTTTTGTATAATAGTTTACGTTATAAATAAAACTCAAATTCAGAAATAACAAGTTTTTTGCACACTATTTGCGCACTTTGCGCACGAAATTCTTCTTCGTCGATCTCTTAACATTGGGTCTACAAACAATTAACAAGTTATATTCAAGATTATAGACAGATTTAATGAGTATACTACAACCATCGACCGATGATCATCTGATCTTGGGTTCGAATCCAAGATGTAGTCAAAATCATTTATTGGGTTTTTCTGTCTAATAATTACCATAGCACCCTGGAGTCAGGAGGTTGGCGTAGTTTCACCCGCGTGTAAAGCACGTAAAGCCATTGGTCGTGCGCCTGCTCATTGGATTGCCATCCTATGAGAGTGAGAGAATGTCTCTCTTTATTTTCTCACTTGCGCACTAACTCTTGTCTAAAAAACTATAATCTTGTTCTACACTAGTTTCCGTTGAGACCTGCCGCTGCGCCGGGCCGTTACCAAAATAAGATTTGGAGCATTTTACAACCAACTCATGATATCACCACCTGAAAACTTATCTATATGTCGGCGCGTCTATAAAATACCTGGTTGGATCGAAGTGGAATGGAGGGTTTATCGAGAAACCCCCGCTTGTTGCTCCGTTGGAAATTCTCCGACATATAGTATAAAAATGAATCGCTGAATGTGTTGCTAAGCGCAAATCACGAGACCAGCTGAACCGATTTCGCTAATTCTTTTTTTATAATATTCCTTGAAGTACGAAGATGGTTCTTAAGGAGAGCAAATTTAAAAAATTGCCTGAAAAAGTCTAAAAACCATACTTTTCTATATTCCCATACAAAAAATTCGTAAAAATACTTAAAAGTGAATTTGAACTTTAATACCATACCATAAAGTTTAAGTGTTAGTGGAAGGGTTCTGGCAAGACAAAACAATTGAGTGACGTTAGTATCGTATAAATATTAATGTCAGTATTTGTCAATATTTATAGTTTATACACACTGGCAGATAGCTGATGTTATAAGGAGTAACTTGGGCTGCTTTTATTTTAGGGTTCCGCGAAAAATAACTCCACGCGGGCGAAGTCGCGGGGATCAGTTAGTGATAGAATATTTGTTAATATTCATTCTGCTGTGTGATATAATATGCTAATTTAAAATCCAACAGTGTAATCGGACACAATTATTATATTTAATATATTAGTCATGATTAACTATAAAGAGCGCCGGCTTATTTTCACCCCTAGGGAGCTTTGAAATATATCCCGATAAATCGGTTCTACTTATATTTAAATAACAACCGACGCTATATCTGTATACATTGTGTATTCCTCTCCATTAGGTTATTAAACAGAACATAGTTTATAAAGCGAAAAATATTGTAGAGAATTAAAGTGTATATTACTTAGAGAAAAACAAATGAAGGCTTTTTGTACATGCGATTTATTCCATTCCTTTGATCGCTTTAGTAGTGCGAGAGAAACTGAGTGCACTTAATTAATGCGTTATATATTATTTAAGCTAGTATATATATATATATATATATATACGGTGAAAGTATAGAGTTGGTTGAGGACCTCGGTATGTATTGATTTAACCCCCCTGTATTTTCTGCGATATTCAGTGGTTCAAAAGTTATTTGGACTTTGGCAAAATTTTAGTCAAAATCAGATTTTAGGCTAAACTTCGCAATTGCAGCCAAACTAATTCTGCGACCGTTATCTTTTTTTTTTCAAACAAGATAAGCAAAGGGCCTTTTGTACTCCTACACCAACCAGAGGCTTATATTTATAAAAATCCAAATTAAAAAAAAATTAAAATTAATTTGTTCAAAATCTAATGTTTACATTAAATGTCTACGGTTCTAAAACAAAATATTTCACATATAATTTTTTCTGCAACCTATCTTAAAAACAACTGGCTTTAATGAGGAGTTAACCCTGAAAATTTCATTTAGCTAGTACTAGGGCATCATGTTGAAGAATGTACTTAAATAGTCCATGTGCCAATATTCGACATTTTTTCTATAATTTAGAGTCTCCTAAAAATAAATCTCCTAAATTTATTTTGTAAACCGTACACTACGCAAGTAAGTAGAATAAAAATATTAATGTACGAAAGAACAGGAATGAGTCAAAACACACGAATATGTACCGTTAAAATATTATTTATTATTTTTGACGGCCTTTGTTGTCGATGTTCCACGCATTAGAACCAAACGGCTTGCTTCGACTTTTGTTATGCGTACAGCAAAGGAGTGGAATAATTTGCCGGCGTCTATCTTTCCGTCCGAATACAATCTGGGCGTCTTCAACGCAAGAAGTGAATAGGCTTTTGTTACGCTAAGACAGTGTGATTTAGCATTTAAGGCTTCATCACCAATTACCACCAGGACGAATTGTGATCAAGCACTATCTTATAACAAATTAAAAAAAAAACTTATTTACAGTAAATGTTCGAAGTGAGCTTCGTTATCAGCAATATATACCCTACATCTTTTTATAAAATTTATTTTGAGCATGTAGAATTAGTCTTCTTTTTCCCTAATCTTTATCTGAAATTCATCTGAATTAATTTCAAATTGAACCAGGCCTCAGGTTCAGTTTCAGCCATAATTGTTTGATACACCATCTTGTTTTTGTACACCATCTCTTTGTGAAGTCCCCAGATGAAAAAATCTACGGGGTTGAGGTCTGGCTACCTTGGAGGCCAGGCTGTTGGCCCACCACGGCGTATCCACATAATTATATAAAAACATTTCGCATAAAGCTGTTATTTATTTATTAATCCTTTATTGCAACACACCAACTAGGGGTTACAAAGGGCGTACTTAATGCCCTGTGGCATTCTCTACCAGTCAACCCGACGAAATATGGAATAAATAAAGATGTTGGCAGGTGCAAGTTAAGGACAATAATAAAACATAAGTTATAAATAAAACAGTTCAGCTATAATAAATAGATTACACAATACAAAACTACCTAATTGCATTATATAAATACAGTATACATAGACAACACACATATGTAAATATATATACAACACACACACATGTGTGTGTGTTAATATTATTATATCTAGTAAGAAGCAAGAAGAAACAAAATATAACGTGGTCGATAGTAATAATTAAAGTTAAAGTTATGCCCAGTCTCTACATTCTCATTTCTGAAAGGTTTATGCGTAAGTACATCGTATTGCCATTGTCGTTGCCCTAATGCATCTTGGCGAACTTTACATGTCATCAAACTCTTTTTAAGATCTCAGATATGCAGGTTTCCTCTTTATGTTTCCCTTCACCGGCCAAAACGTGCTTAATCCGTACTTTAAACAGCTAATTAACAATTTTATTTTTTTATTTCATCAACATTTAATTTTAACGATTTCAAGCTCGGCAAGGCTTAATTTGCTCGGTTACTATAAAAGAAAAATTAAAACGTTCAAATAAATAAATTTTGAAGTTTATATATTAAGCCAGATGTACTGTATCACTTCAACTGCACAATAATAAATATAACACAGATATCTAATTACAAAATATAAAGTGAATGGTTTTTTTCCTTGACATACTCTCCACAGCTAACTGAAAAAGAAACATTTGAAATCACACAAAATTTACAGCACATGCCGTTAATTTGTCAGTAATTATTTGTCTGTAACATCTTAAAATTATTTGGCGACCATTACTACTCTGTGTGACTGTTTGACACACAGACTATTATTTGGGTGTAAACAAACGATGATATTGGCACTATGAAAGTAAACAAAAAAAAATGTTTATTTTGTTTATGTTTATTTCGTGTATTTGTTACACATAATATAAATTTTAGCTTTAACTTTTTTTATCACATGTTAATTTTTGGATATTCTTCTAGATTGGGTGGATAAATATATGTTAATATATGAACTTAAATAACTCACGATAATATTTTATAAAGTTTATAGCATTACTGAATCGTAAAGTCGATCAAAAATACTCTCGACTTAGTCCGGTTAAATAACAAATTATTATTAAGCATTCTAGCCAATAATAAAAACAATATTACATTAATCACATTATAGATTCATCCAACTATTACGGCATATCAAAAGTATACTAGTCATAGACCTCCGACCTGGTTGCAATGGTTACCATTATCACGCTTGGCAGGCGGGTTAGCAACCATGGTTTTTTTATTAATTTGAATTGATATCTGGAAGATGCTACTCATCTTCTGTTTTATTTACCTCCATCTCTCACAGCATGATATACGGCTCCGTGGCGCAGTGACTTAGCAATGAGTTGCAGCGCTGAGGGTCGCGGGCTTAAATCCCGCACGGAGCAATTATTTGTATAGCATACAAATAATTGTTCTGGGTCTGGATATTTGTCCTTGTGCAATTTATGTATGTAAACAGCCCCCACGATACAGGAGAAAATCCTAGTGTAGGGGTGACGTTTTTAAATATAAAAAATAAGGATGTTATAGGGTAGTGGGTTTTCTTACGCCGTCGCTACACAGCGGCATTATAGAATAGTTTTACAAAAAAACAACACTTTCATTATTACACCATAATGTAATAATTCTCTTCTAAAGCATTTTTTATAGAACTATCAAGGAAATTATAAATGACACTTCATAATTAAAGAGACTTAATGGCCCCATGCAAATATTTATCGTTAATATTTATTTAAAAATTCTGTCATATCTTTCAAAAATTCTTGAACAATGTAGTGTAGGCATTATAATAAAGAATGTTATTATGTACTTAAACTTTAATTAAACTAGCAGTTTAATGACTTAATTTAGACAAGTGGGTTTGGAGTCAGTTACCTGCGCAAGGGCATGTTGAGCCGGTTTGCAGTGATCCATTCCCCCTCTACCTCCTACGTTACTGAGACCCATCTCACGTTCAAAACTTTTTTTGCTCTGCCGACTTCTTGCAAGCAGGTTTTTCGATTACTCGTTTCCAACGAATTGCGCGCACGCTTTTTATGGTTGACGAAGTGAGTTGTTACAGTAATCAATTCTTTTATTTAACTAATTTAAAACTAAAACAAAACAATAACACGTAAATTCTACAAGCCAATAGACAATTTTATGCTGTGTGAGGTCTTTATACTTACCTACCTACAAAGGAAACGTGAACTCGACAGAATTTATTTTTGTTTGACTCCAAATACAAATTCTACGTCATTATTAATATAAATTTATCTACTTATAAAGGTCTCATAAATAGCCTTTGCGAAAATAAGAGAGAGCCTGTGCCCAGCAGTGGGACATGTGAAGGCTCCTTAGTTTTTTTTTTTTTGGTTATGTTCGATTAATAAACACATCTCAATGTTTCAAACAAAGAAAGAGAGGAAAGATCAACATATCAATATAGACAAAAGTAATTTATAATTCAAAAATATATAATAAACGGAAGCACATCAGACAGTTGTTTAATGCTCGAGCAACCATCCGTTACTCTCCTGAAAACAAACGCCCATTCTTTGTTATTAGAATATAATTACACCTAATTCTTCGTTGAACGTCACTCTAAATGGCAATTATTGTGATAAATATTAGGTACAATTTGGGATACGTATGTGCGGAATTTGTATACTGTGCTAATGACGTCAAATTGTCGCCGTCACGACTATATAAAAAGACAAGAAGAATTCGGAAATTTGAATTTCATTGTGTGAGATGAAATATTCATCCAAACATTTAAATGCACTTAATGTAAAGACATTTTCTTGTAAGTTCATCGATAATAGCTGCTAACGGATATCATATTAAGTAGTTGTTGTTTCATTTCGTTTAAAAAAGTGATAAATATTTTTAAAAACCTGGAAAAGTCGTAAGACAAAGAACAACTGTTTCATAGAGGTAATACCCTCAAAATTATTGAAAAGATGGTCCAGACCAGAACTTCTCATCATTAATAATTAGCTTGTAAAGAGTTCACTGCTGGACATGGATTTCTCTCAAATCAAATTAAATCAAGTACATTTATTATGGAACATACGTTACAAAAGATCTTATCACTAATTATATACGTGTTATCAACTATTTCCAGTCTCTATTAGACTTATAATATAAAAAAAAACTCATTTAATTTTCATTTATCCGTCAAAAACATTGTCATTTTATAGTGACCAAGATAAGGCACGCCTTCTAGCTGTTTCGACTAAGGAATCTAGTCCCTGGTTACACGCTTTACCATCAAGTAATCTCGGCACATTACTTGATGGGGAAAGCTTGCGCATTGCCGTAGGAACTACTAGGAGGAACTACTAGGACTACGCCGACTAGGAGTGGCGATTTGTCAACCAAGTTTGGGCTCCACGGATTTTCATGTAAGAAAAGTGCTGGTAGGTTTTCACGACACGGTTCTTTGAACGATGTCATCCGAAGGGCTCTTGTCTTCTGTTCCCTCGATTTTAGAGCCTTGTGGAATATTTAGAGAAGATGGCAAGAGACCCGACGGTATGACATTGGTCTCTTGGGAGAGAGGTAAAGCCCTTGTGTGGGATGCTACTTGTGTAGAAACTTTGGCGGCCTCTCATCTCAGGGGTACCTCGTTTAGAGCCAGGGCGGCGTCAGAGGCAGCTTAACTGAGTAAGTGGCGCAAACATGAGTCTATGAGAGATGACTACATATTTGTGCCATTTGCTGTAGAGACTATTGGTCTGTGGGGTCCACGTGCGGTGAAGTTGTTAAAGGAACTCCATCCGCGGCTGATCGTTGCTGCTGGGATAAGAGGGCTGGTTCTTTTCTCGCTCAAAGGCTAAGTATAGCCATTCAGCGGGGAAACGCAGCCAGCGTTTTGGCACTCTACACGAGGCATGCTCAGGTGAAGTAGACTCTGCGGAGGCTGGCCGCTAAGAAAACACGTGTCGTATTTTCGAGATTGGTGTGTCGTGCCTAATGTAGTTGTGCTGGGGGTGGTAGTGCTGGGATTGACGGCGACGGGTATAGTGCGCGCGATTGAGGGAGGGTGGGAGGTCCCCTTAAGTGGGAGGTCCCCTTAAAACTGGGCAGAATACATCATTTTCTTTTTTTACGCGGAATTAAGCAAATTAGTTTATAACAACCCCATTATAATAAATTTCCGCAAAGTAACGCCTGATTCTATTAATTAAAATATTGTATTTTATTTTATGTAAATAAATGTATTTATTATTATTTATTTTTAATCTGCAGTAAACTTAAAATCACAACATTATCTCTACCTTATTTGGGAGAATTTACCATAATCGCCACGCAGACGAATTGACGACAAATACCAAGGCTTACCCTGAACATATGGATTATTTAGATCTGCTATTTTGGTATGCCGGCTCTTATCGGTTTCACTGCGGACTCAGCATCCTCGACGCAGACGTAGAACATTCCTTTCCTTAAAAATGACGTCCTCTCGTAACTTTGGCTTCATAACAACGTTCACCCGCGTTGTTGGTCAGCGGGCAAACGGGTGGTCTGGTTTTTGTTACCTGTCTGTTCAATTTGTAGAGCGACGCATCTTGCTCTCCTGCTTTACAAATGCGCTGCTCCCAGACTTCTCCTCTGTGGGCCTGGTTTATGACCGACAACTTATTCATTTGTGCTTTTATTCTTGTGCAGCGAGTGCGCGCCCAGAGATTTCTTAGCACTCTCTATTTAGCTGCACACGTATATCTCTTGGCAGCTGGTCCATCCTTTTAGTTAGTGGGACGATCGTAGAGGCCGCGTTGAGCGCTTCGTTGATCGTTGTTGATATTTTAGATGCAACGGCTTCTACTTCGTCCGCATAATTTATTTGAGTGTTCGCTGGAAGCCTCTCCTGTAGGTATTGCTGGTAGAGCCTCCAGTTGATTTTGGTTTTGAAAGCTCTGGGAGGCGAAGTTACCGCCCTGAGGCCAAGGGTAATTAATATCGGGAGGTGCTGTGTGCTCAGGTCGTACAACACCTCTACCGCTATCGGGCAATTGACGTTCCTAGAGAGCACGATGTCCAGTACATCCAGTCGTTTCCGGTGATCTGCTGGAACGTGCGTCGGTTCTTCGGGACGAATGCACGTTCCGGTGACGGTCGGCAAAAATAGGCAAGGTACCAGCCCAGACCAGGGAAACTCAAAAAGGAACATCAAATACATTTCATCATCGCTGAATACGAGGTTAAGTCTTTATTTTGAGTCTTTATTGAGGATAGATGTAGATGTCTATGGGTCGCAGTGGCCACTTACCATCAGGTGGACTGTGTGCTCGTTTGTCACCCTATCCTATAAAAAAAAAACTAAGGTGTAACATAATTTATTCCTATTAAACGATATTACGAATTCTCTTGCTTCAGAACTCCCACACAGGGAAAACAATATTTAGAGAAAAAAAAAGGTGTAAGTATATTAATTTGTAAGCTCTCACGATAAATACAAAGCTTGGATTTAGCGCTTGTAACGTATTGGTAAACAAAAATACGTTATTATCTTAACAAAAAAACACAACTACATGTTTTAGAAATACCCAGACTGGCGAGTCGGCGCAGTGTCAAGTATGCAATATAAACTACGAACGCCAATCTACCTATCAAGCATCATTTAGGCATATCCTCTGATTCCTGAAACCTATGTCTAATGGTGGTCTGATTACCGGCTGGTACTATTTAACATTAAAAAAAATCTTTGCAATTATTTCAATCGATACAGAAATTATTTAACTGTTAGTCACCACTTGTAAATTGTTTCACACAGTAGTTATTGTAATTGATAGCCGAGGTTAACATATTAAACTTAATAATTGCTCCTAAGTGTATTTAATATCAAAGGCTTACCCAAACTGCTTTACTCTCGGTATATTTACAGCACATTGTTATTTACTAATGGCAAACACGACCTAGAAAATATCGTCATGAATGTGAGGATATGACGTCATTGTTTCAAATGCATCGGAAGTAGTTTTATCTAAATGAATGATCGCAACGATTGCAGAATGTAAATGTCCTTATTCGTGTATTTATAACAAAGAAAACGAAATATCAACCAAGTAAATGCTATGCACCATTATTGTTCCGTTCCAGACAGACAAAACACCGAGGTGATTCTATTAGTGTTCTGTTTTGCTGAATTTGACTGCTAGCAGATGCTATATTGCTGATGATTATTGGTGGTAGCAGTGGGTAGGTCTGTGTAGGAGGGGCTGAAGAATATTCACCACCCCATATTGTCCCTTGGGTGTCATAAGTTACAACAGAGAGAAACAAACCAGGAGAAGTGTCTTCCTAATAACAACTACAAAATAAAAAGCTTGCGCACCCTCTACCAAGCATATCATCTATGACAAGAATGCCCCACGCCAATGTTCAGCAGTGGACTTTGACAGCCTGTTAAGAAGAAAGAGAGAAGAAGACGATTATGTATATTAACTATTAAAATTAAACATTAATATTTGTTAAAATTTATAAAATAGAAATAATATTTGTATCTTAACATGAGAACTGCCACGAAAAAACATAATATATAATTTATAAGATTAAGGTGTATTTCATAAAAGTTGAAAAAATCTTGTCGGTTCGTAAAGTTATACCGAGAAAGACTGCCAGTCGCAGCAGATTTTACGCGACAGACCGAACTGCAGCTAAAATTCTGAATTTAATCCTGCAAAAATACGTATGCTCTCCGCTTGTTCCGTATTATCTTATAAAACTAACACCAAGAATCAATAAAACGCTGCTTATATGAGACTTCATAAAATTGGACACTAATAATGAAATGTCTTTGTTCTCAGATGTTAGCGCTGTTAGACTTTTGGCTTTTACAGCTTCATCTGTCTTTATCATTATCATTGTTATCATTACAGCTCTTCACAAATCTACCGATGTACACGACCTTCCCTAAGGAATGCAACAAACACGGTCCTGAACAACCTGCGTGCATCGACTTACTATAAGTCTCATTAGGTCTTCACTCCATCTAGAAGGGCCGCCCAACACTTATAAACATATCATCATATACATATCATTTATAAACACATCACTCATAAACATTTCGATTGAATAAATGAAATGTAACAAGTACGTATTTACAAAAGAGCAAGCCCTTTACGTTGCGCATAAGGTTTTTTTAAGTTCCTAATAAGCATCTCTAACGGAAACCTAAATATTACCCAATCCGACTAATATTAAGAAAATGTGTCGACACTTTATTAAGGCGTACCTCCTCTATAGCAAATATGGGAAAGTGAAGATAAATAGGCACTAGTTAGCACTTAGCACTGACATTCGCAATTCCATGAGCCAATTAATTTACCAGGAGAAAGATATTACAATATTCTCATATCGTTATATAATACGTAATACACGAATATTTATTGAGTTTTCTTAAGATCAATTTTCATGAAGTTAATTATTATATTTTTTAATCTATATATTTTTAAATAAACAAGTTACAAAATAAAAATGAGTAACACTTAGCATTTTTGTGCATTATGCATGTTTTTATTTATAAAAAAATATTTATTATATAATTCATCATCATCTTCATTACAGCCTTTCAAAATTCACCGATGTACCCTCTCCCATAGATCACCTAATAGAGGAATAATTGCCATAGGTGCCACACTTAATAGGCGAGTCGGAAACCGCAGAATTTGTTATTTAATTTTTTTTTCAGGAAGATGCTTCTGTTCATTTACTAATTCAATTCCCCCTGTCGCTTGTTGCGACACCCATGGGATATTATATGTGCTAGTGACTAGTGTATACTTTTACGCCCCTACTACATGGCGATATTCTCCATTTCTATCGAAGATTCTATCTTTACTCAGGGAAGTATTGAGTGGTGAAGTAGAAACTACTTTCAATTCTCTCCACTCCTGGGCATGGAGCCTACTGCGAGTCCGTGCCGGTGGAGACTATACTGGTTCTCTCTGAATCCAGACCCACAGCATCCTCTTAGATTTTAGAACTGTATGCTATTATTTGTTTAAGAAAGTCGCTTAAGGTGGTATAATATTATAATATTGCAATTGTGGTATGACGACGTGGAAACCCTAAAAGGTGCTGGCTTAACCTCATCAGATCGAATATGAAAGTCTATGAGCACCACAGACGCTTCTGACCAAGTTAAGTGGATACGTATGAGTAGGAAATCGGATACTGGGAGTAGCCGGGATAACGTCTAGAAGAATAAATGTTTACCAAGCAAACTAAAGTTGTTTTTTTATAGGATAGGATGAGTAACGAGCACACAGGCCACCTGATGGTAAGTGGTTGCTGTGAACCATAGACATCTACATCTATCCTCAATAAAGAATCAAAATTCATATGCGTTGTCACCCACGAGGACAACGCATGGAATGCGTCTTTTCCAGTGAAAAGGGTCTCCGGTTCTCTGCACTCACCATACGAAACACAGCAGTGTTAAACTGCTATTTTACGCTGGTATTCTATGAGAGCGTGGTCCTTCCCCGGTCGAGCCGACCTATTCCTGCTACAACTATACCAGTAATACAGCTGCAGCATTGCTCTACCACGTATAAAAATCTACGTAGTAATTAATCTATCAATCGGTCTAGTAATCTAAACAATACAATATATCAATATTATATTACGGTTTAATCGTCTTAGGTACATTCATTGTTCAATTTTGTATAAATAAAATCTTAGTAATGTCTTCCAGAACGAATTTCGATCACGGCGGCCAGTCTCAACGGAGACTAGCCATCTGCGCAGGACAGGATTATAGTGCCCAATTACATGAGCAAACACAGGTGCACCTCTATTCGCTCACTCCATAGTCCGACGGGACGGTAATCCGACTCGACCGGAGAGAGATCAGGCGCAGAACCAATAGCTTTACTTGCTTTTCGAGGTAGTGAGGTGAAACATCACCAACTTCCTGACTCCGGGCTGCTACTGAAAATTTGTTTACAGAAAAACCCAATAACCGATTTTTCGTCCGACCCGGGATTGAACCCGGGACCTTATGATCAGCAATCGCGATTACGACCACTACACCAACAAAATAGTCAATTAAATCTTAAATATTAATTATATATTAATTATAATTATTTGTTCAGAAAAATATCGTAAACATAAATGGTAGCTATAAGATTAAAAGAACAAGTTTCTCCTTAAAACTTAACTGGCAGTATTTCGCAAATGTTACCTCTTTGTTTGAGCTCCAAAACAATCACGGCTTCGATTAAAGCCGGATAAACCGCGATCTTATTTATTTTATGTTTGCATTTATCTTGGGGACATGTTGGCAGGAATTACACCAATTATTTTGCAGTAATTTACCGTATAATCTTATTGTTAATAATAAGCAAGTGCAGATAAAAATAAAACGGAATCTATTACACGAATTATATCATGATGAACGATTACATTTCTTTAATTCTGGCATGAAAAATAATTTTATAGCTCTTAAAATTGTTATTTTTTTTGTAATGTTGCCCCGGTGCTTATTGAGTTATTAATAATAATTTATATTTCTTACAAGTTTATTAATCCTTTATAATTATTTTAAATAACATTATACAGGTATTTTCTTATCTCAGTGGGTTAATATAGGAATATATATAGCTTAGACAAAGATCCCAATTGAAATGTTTATATTTTGATAAGATTCCTAAGTTCTATATTTGCTAGTTATGAATCATGAATATTGATTTCGTTTACTCATTATACAAAATGTTCATCGCAGAACAATACTATCATTACTTACCTCTATGATGTCGAATACGATGATGCGACACCGGCCGACAGCAGGGCTGTTCTTGGAAGGCGGTCCAGGATTCTGCCTTTGCTGACCACAGTATGGCCAAGAGCATACCGACAATCCACTGCCCTCCACCCATTCTGATCAGTCTTACTTACGCAAGCACATTCACCTGATAAACACGACCAAACTACTCTGAATGGATAACCGGCATCCGGCATACGTGTTAAAGGAGTACAAAATCAAACCAGCTATTGTGTGCTAAATCAACAGTTACGGAGAACTTCAACAATGTTTATCTGTTTACGTTACGCACCCAAATCGAGTCTCGCGGAGATTACGCTTCCGTTCAAATCATTCGAGTTGAATGACTTGACTTTTAGTGATTAATCACAGTTGCTGTGCCGCGAGCTTGTTATCTCGTATAGTTAATCTGTTCGCGAGGGTTTACTTTGTCTGGCTCACGTGATTTAAGAGTCGAGAGAAAAGTATTGCTACGATCGTTGAAACGTAGAGTTTCCATCGAGATACGTAGCGACGTGCGACGCCGACATCGCAACGTCGGAGACTAAATACGACCCGCTGCAAACTGGCTCTAAAGGCGGCACTCAGCATGCACGCTGTGCGAGACAACAGCTGAACTGAAACTCGCTTGCCCGCTGACATGTATCGTTCATGTAAGACGAGGACGGCGAATAGCCGAAATGATTTAAACTACTAAGCTCTACAATGAAGAAGCTTACTCTGCTCTATTCGTTTTAAGGAAAAGTTGTCAATCGTAAGTTAAAAAGTTTTGATAATTCTGCCGATTCGTAGGCTGTAGAGTTTGTGAAGGGGAGATTTGACTACGCAGTGACCCTCGGTGTCGTTACGAACATATTGTAATGAAGGGGATGCTCTCTATAAAACGTAGTAAATTTACCTAATTTATGTTTTCGTTAGGATACGCACGGGGAACTTTTATGTTTGTAAGCACGCGAAAGGAAGTTGGCAGTTTATTTTTCTTTCTATATGTTTAATAATACGCTGCCTAGTATAAGTTACGTATGTCTACTAAAAGAATTAATAATTAATCGTTTACACGTATCTACGCTGACTTTATTTAATGGAAGTTATTCGCTAATTCAGTATTTGGATGACATCAAATATTTATAATAAAAAAATATACTTAAGATTTTATTAACCAATTTTAATGAATTTACTTATCTTTTACTAAATTTATCTTCACGCACAATCCCTGACGGGGTAGCCAGAGAGAACAGATCGCCAAGTGTCACGATCCTTACAAACCTCTTTCGCTTCTTTCAGATTCATTATCTTCTTCATACATGCACGTCTAGGTATCCGAGTACTCTTGACCCTACCCTCTTCGAGCAATTTGCTCACATGGTCTTCGAAAGTTAGTCTCGGTCTACCTCGACACCTTTTAATATTAACTTTCGCGCTATATATTTTCTTCACCATTCGGTCTTCACTCATTCGCTCAACGTACCCAAACCACCGAAGCACGCCCTTATCAATTTTTGTGATAAGGTCATCTTTCAAACCTGCCATATTGCGAATCTCTTCGTTTCGCTTTCGGTCGGCCATAGTAACGCCGCACATTTTACGAAGAGATCGCATCTCCACTGCATTCAACTTACTTTTATGCTTCTTCTGGCATACCCAGGTTTCGCTGCCATATAACAAAGTCGGTACCAACACTGCGTTCTGTATTGCAAGGCGTGCACTCTTCGCTACGCCTTGCCTTTTGACTAACGCAGTCAGGGCACCATTGACTTTGTTCCCGGCAGCGACACGCCTGTCCACATCTAAATCACATCTTCCATCCCGGCTAAAAGCACTCCCCAAGTATACAATTTCATTTACCTGTTCTAGACATTCCTGATTTACCCATATTTCACACTTCGTTCTCTCTTCGTCCCTTTCAAATACCAGAACCTTAGTTGTATTAGCATTCATACGGAGACCTTTAATTTCACATTCCTCTTTCATACACGTGACTAATGCCTGCAGTTCTGCCTCTGATGGTGCAATAAGCACTGCATCATCAGCATACAGCAGACAATTTACTTTTATGTCACCCAATTTCACACCCAAACAGCTATCTTTCAGCTTCTGTAAACAGCTGTCGAGACAGTATGAACAGCCAGGAAGACATGACACAACCCTGCTTTACGCCCGTTTGGACGTTAAACATGGGTGACAGGTCATGCCCTACCCGCACACAGGCTTTACAGTCACAGTAAAGAGACTGCACAGCCCTTAGCAATCGACCATCCACACCATACCCCGGCAACAGTTCCCACATTTTCTTCCTTACAACCTTATCAAATGCTTTCTCAAGATCCAAAAAAGCACAGAAAATCCTCTGGTTAGCAGCCAGAAGCTTTTCCGTGATCATGCGGAGAGAAAACATTTGATCCGTGCATCCTCTTCCAGGTCTAAATCCGCATTGTGCCTCCCATAGAAATTGAACGCTGCAAAGATTGTAAGTACTGAATATGTCCATAAGTCTATTTAATATAGCATAAATTCGATGACCTTGCCTGATTTGTTTCTCTTTATTGTTTCGAAAAATCACAGCTCTTGTTCATCTTAATTGGGGCAGAATATAACCTCTTATCGCCGACTGCGATGATATTTTTATTGCTATCTTTTCTAATACTAATTGTTCGCTTTCGATTAAACTTATCACAGATAATCAACATAATGAAAACAGTACATAGATCATTTTCATGCCTGACACACTTTGAATCGTCACCACATATCGAACGTTAGCATATGTCTAAGTTGCGTTGGGACTTTTTTTTTTGTTTGTTTTTTTATAAAAACGTTACCCTCACATTTTCTCCTGTATCGTGAAGACAGTTTACAACCATAAATTGCACAAGGACAACATTCCGCACCTGAAACAATTATTTGCAGGCCAAACAAATACTTGTTCTGTGCGGGATTCGAACCCGCAGCCCTCAGCGCAGCAACTCATTAATATGCTAAGGATTGCGATACTTGTGTAACGACTTCTGATAAAATATGAGCCGTGAATTTTATAACCTCTCGTCTGTTAATTTATTTATTTTCTCTCCGTTTAATTAAATATATCTAATATTCCTTACTCTCATAATTGGGGGGGTATCTGCCATAGTTGCCACGCTTGGCGAGCGGGATGGCACCACCCACGGAAAGATATGGGGTAATGTATATTCTTAACCGCCACTACACGGCGTGTTGCCAGTGATGACTTACGGATCTGAGATGTGGTTCTTCACTGCTGGTCGTATGAGGAAGCTCAAGGTAGCTCAGCGAGCTATGGAGAGGGCTATACTCGGGGTTTCTCTGCGTGATAAACTTAGAAATGAGAATATCCGCAGTAGAACCAGAGTAACCGACATAGCCCAACGGATTAGTAAGCTGAAGTGGCCGTGGGCCGGCCATATAGCTCGAAGAAGCGACAACCGATGGGGAAGAAAGGTTCTCGAGTGGCAGCCTCGTACCGGTAGGCGAAGTGTAGGGCGACCCCCCACTAGATGGAGTGACGACCTGGTAAGACATGCAGGAAGTCGATGGATGCAGGTGGCTCAGGACCGTGCTTTGCGGCATTCCTTGGGGGAGGCCTATGTTCAGCAGTGGACTTATGAAAGGCTGTAATGATGATGATGATGATATTCCTTAAATACTTTATGCTTTGAAATAATGTTTAAATTAAATTATAATGAATACCTAACGCTGTCATTTTAAGAATTTTACGATTTCTTCAGATGTTTTCTTTCGCGTAGAGTTTAACTTGTTTATGACATGTAACTTTTGTTTGCTTATTTATTATTCATCATCATTTATCATTCATCACTACAGCCATTCACAAGTCCACTGCTGAACAGAGGCCTGCCCCAAGGAATACCACAAAGCACGCTCCTGAGGTACCTGCATCCATTGACTTCCTGCGTGTCTTACCAGGTCATCACTCCATCTAGTAAGGGGACGACCTACACTTCGCCTGCCGGTACGAGGCTGCCACTCGAGAACATTTCTTCCCCGTCGGTTTCTTCGAAATATATGGCCGGCCCATTGCCACTTCAGCTTACTAATCCGTTGGAATATGTCGGTTACTCTGGTTCAACTGCGGATATCCTCGTTTTTAAGTCTATCATACAGAGAAATCCCGGGCATAGCAATCTTCATAGCTTGCTGATCCACCTAGAGCTACCTCATACGGTCAACAGTGAAAGACCACGTCTCAGATATATAGGTCATCACTAGCAAAACGCACTGGTTGTACAACCTTGTTTTGAGGTTTTGAGATATGCCTGACGAGAATATGTGTCGTAATCTCCCGAGCGCGGTCCAGCCGAGTTGAATACCGTCGATTGACCTCTTCGTCAAAGTTGGACTTACCTAGTCGGACTATTTGTTCCAGGTAAACATACCCGTCAACAACTTCGGGGTTAGTGCTTCCAACAACTACCGGACATTACACATGACTTTTGTTTTGTCCATGTTCATCTTAAGACCTATCCGTGGGAGACACTATTTAGGTCATTGGGCATAGTGTTTAGGTCCTTCAGAGATTCTGCGATTAAGTCGTCGTCGGCAAATTGTTACGAAGGTTATGTGCTTATTATTATCACTAACTAATCAACGATGCGCTTTAACTTACAACTGGCCAAAATAGTGGCTGATTTAAGATCGCAACTTGAAGTTGGTCACACAGTAGTAAATGAGAGGATTTCAAGTAAAATAGGTCTGTAAACCACGTTGTAAGGTTTATTATTGGAACGAAGTTCCTTATCGATCGGTACGAATTTTCGGATGGGGTCTACAACCCCTTCTGACGTAGTGTAGACGGTCTTGGCGGCTATAAGGAAGTGAGATGGAATAATACCCATCTATCTCGCACTTTTTCTTATCTTGTCATGAAAGAAATATTAATTTAATGACGCTTCATTTTAATAGACGCTAGTAATTCATTTATTTGTATTTGTTAATCAATGATACAATACGTTTATCAATAATAATATACTACGAAAGGAACTTTGTTCCTACCGAGTGTTCTTCGACACTCACGCATGTTTTTTCTATTTATTTTTACATTTACCATCAGTGGCTTCTGTTAAGTACCCAATTACACTTACAACCAAATTAATAACGCTATACAATATAATATACTAGCTTTTTACCCGTAACTTCGCTTACGTGGACTTCCGTTTGGGAAAATAATTAATACTGATCCGTGTCAAAATTAGCAAAAACGGCTCACTTGTCGTAGGTCACCTCGGTGTCTATGTCTCTATGTCTGTTAATCACAGGACTTTTTTTAATTTTACGAAACTATTTGATATGTTACAGGACTAATTCATACGTCACCTATCAATTTTTTTTTCAGATCAAAGCATGTATACCAATAGGATACATCGGTCAAAGCAAAGTCATGCTTGATGCTATGAAGGCTAAATTGTCTTGTAATCATAATTAAGTTATTAGCATTTTTAATCCTTGCAATTATTCATACATAAAGTTTATTATGTAATATGAACAAAATAATGTTAAATTTTATGGTCTTAAAATGTTTATTTGCAATATTTGATTAATATCGTTGGCCCCATTGAATATTGATTGTCATTAACACCGTAACAAAGATGCTGATATTTTTTTACGTTCGATTAAACTTCCTAATTTCATAAATGTAGTATTCTATTCACGGTGAGCGTGAAACATTCATGAACGCGAGTAGAAATATGTATATTTTATCTTGTAGTGGTGGCGAAACAGAATCCACTACCCCATATAGTCCCATGGATGTCGTAAGTAGCGACAGAGTAAAACTGTAACAGGAGATGAGCAGTAGCATCATCGTGACAACAGCTCGAAATAATAAAAAGCGGCAGTTGCCAACCCGCCTACTAAGCGTCGCAAATATGCAGCCTATTTGCCAATCTATGGGAGATGCCCAAGTTCAGTTGTGAACTGTTGATTGGCTGTACTGATATGGTAATATTTAGAAACTCATAGCATAACAACGGCGATGCAGTATGTATGACACATATGGTCGAAAGTATTGACTCCACCCTTTGTTGTGTAGTTAAAACTTATTACTTTGTGGAAGGGGGGGGGGCGGGGTGTTAGCGTAATTTCTACTCATAGTTGAAATAAAAATAAACCTGTGTTTAAATAAAATTTTCTTTCTTTGATATTTATAGTACTTTTTCCCAATCCACGAATTTTCTAATAACTACTTCTACACTTTACCATCGAACACGTAGTTAACAGCACATAAAATTCCTGTAAGAGTTTAAACTTCGCGGGAAATGTACACGTTTTACATTCGTGCTATTCAAACAAATACATAGGAAGAGAAGAAAAGCTTTTGCGCAATTGTGGACCACTTATACCTAGTAGTTAGTCATTCAACGATAAGCTCTCGCAGTACACTCGCTTTTCAATTACTTACATCGTATAACTTGATACGTAATGAAATCGGTGAAATTATTGCTATGCCGATACACATCCAATTAATCCAACTGAAGAGCTTTTCTCTTAATCACAGTTTTGTGTACTTAACTTGGCAATTACGGTAAAATATCCTGATATTCAAAATACCTCTGAAATTTCAAGTCTGACAATTTATGATTACTTAACTCATCTTTTGTAACTAAAGTTACTCACTTAACTTTTGTAAACCTGTAATCGGATACAAAATAGCTTTTATGTTGCCCCGGGTCATCACAATTTCATGAAATATTCTACATACAAAATTTTATAAAAATCTGTTAGAGAGACAAACAGTTTTGGCTTCGGTATCCTTTATTTAGTCCTCTGGATTTGTTTATTCAAGGAATTATTTAGAACTACAGACGCGACTTTTCTACTAATTTATTATTTACGTATAGATTTGCTATAATATGTCCATTTAATCGCCCACGTCTGTATCGCCCACTATCAGCTTATGTTTATTCGGTGGTGTCCTTTTTTAATTTATATATTTACATTTAAGAAAACATTTGTGAAAAAATGTACAAAATGAAATGACAACATGAGACACAAAAAAATTAATCTAAGAGGACATAATTAAAGATAAATCTCTTATTTGTGGAATACAATCATCAATCAAATGAATTTAACTTATATTTTACTTTTTTTCATTTAATGTCATTCAAAATAAATTATTTATAACTTTAATTTGAATGTTGGTAACATTACGAATAACTTTTCGCAAAATTAAAAACTTGAAACTTCGTATCATATCTATAGGGCGAGCGGAGAGATCTTTAACGTCGCGACCCCATTTTCATCAGTGCTTGAAGTTTTTCAATAAAAACTTTCCACGGCATTCGATTTACATACGGCGTGGATTCATTTATTTTCCAAAAGATTTTTCGTGTAAAAGCGGCTGAAGGCTTCGGTATCCATTAAAGAAGAAAGGTCCTGGCACTCATCGTCTTCGCCGACCCGGCACCGGCCCATCACTTCTCCAATTTCAATATTTTATATGCCGATGGCTGGAACGACGTCTTTTAATCAAAGGTCACAATTCGATTTTTTAATATGAAACGTTCACCTTAATATTAGATGAAATTTATTGAATAAGAAGTACTTCTTTGCTTGCATACTTATAGAAATTTTGTGATAGATGAATATTGGATTTGCAAAATACAATTTATAAAAATACAGACATTGAATATTCAAGTAACCCGAATTAAATACAATATTATGATCACATATTCTATAATGTTATTTTAGTTAAATATATTATATCGTTAATGTTTTATTTTCTAAGGATTAATAATTGTATAATAAAATAAACATTATGTTTAAGAATGTTTAATTATTATTATATAAATAAGGTAAATTTTGTTAAAATTACAATAAAACCAGAACATGGCATACTTTCACATTGAAACCACCGAGGAATTCATTACCGTGAATAAATTCGTGTGCTTAATTCGCGGCCATCAAATTCAACCCCAGCAGGAGGTCCTGTATTCCCTTTACAGCTACAAGAGTACAATAATTTCATCATAAAACAAAATAACACGCACAGCACGAGTCGTAAAGTGTGCAGTGTAAACAGAGTACAAAGTTGTACTGAGCTTAATACATTCAATTTGTTTTCAGCGTTAGTTCGGCCGCTAATCCCGCCATAATTGTGCAACGATAAACAATGCAACAATGATCACGACTGACGCTTGCATTCGCAGTTGCTACCTACACTTGTTAAATATGTGATATAACCACAGTTTACAGAACTGAGCATACAATAAATTATTTTTGGTTACACTAGGTTACAATAATTTTAAGCAATATTATACTAAAGAGCGCTTACTACAAGAACATTAGATGTGAATCAAAAGTCTTAGCATATTTGCACGAGCGAGTATCTTGGATTTACACTTTACTTTACTTACCACTTCAATATACCAAAAGGGAGATCGAAAGTATTATTAAAATTAATTATTTTTCTTAATAATATTTCAGTAACAAACGAGCTAACAGACTCCTTATAATAAGTGACTATTGCACAGCTTAAGGGCACCTGAAATCAACTTAGTTAATATTTTTTAGGTCTGAATACATATATATAAGTAAACGCAATATTTTTCTGTATTTTTTATTTCTTTTAATCAAAATAATCGATGCATATTTACCAACGCAGTGACAGTTTATTGATGCCCTTCTTGAAGATATAAGCTGGACGGGAGGACAAATTCATCAAAGGCATATTTCGGGTTTTGAATTTCTTTCCCGCCAAATAGTTATCCAAATTCTGGAAAAAGTATAAGTCTGTAGGCGCAAGGTCTGGAGTGTACGGAGCCTGACGGAGACTTTCCAACCCCAGCTCTTGTAACTTGGAGACCGTCCCTTGTGCAGTTGAGGTCGCGCATTGTCGTGCAGGAGCTGCGGGGACGAGCGATTGTACAAAGCTGGTTGGAGACGTGCGAGCTTCTCTATCATTGTGTGCAGTTCTTCATAGTATATATCTGCAGTAATGCTCATTCCGTTTGGTAAGAAGCTGTGATGGATCACACCGGCGATAAACCACCAAACAGTGCCTATCACATTTCTAGGGGTAAATTTTCATTTTGGGCATTGTTTAGGTGCTGAACCAGGATCCAACCGAATTTCTGAGCGCTTGCGATTGTCAAACAGAATTCACTTTTCATCGCAGGTAACAATGCGGTTAAAGTTTCTTTTATTGTGTGCCTGCAAGGCACGCCCCGACGCGTACTTCGCGGTGGCAATCAATGAGTTCGGGGGCACCCATTTGCCAAGCAATTTTACCTTGCCAATTTGACGCAAATGACCAATATTGTTTTGTTGCTGCTAATTCAGCCGTAGATTGAGTATCATCAGCTTTCACAATTGCTTTTAATTCGTCATTGTCGACCAAGGTTTTCGGACGACCACGGGGTTCATTTTTAAGTCGAAATTTCCAGAACGGTGGCGGGCAAACTAATAACAGGTAGTGCTTCGGTCGTTTGTAGTATTCGCTCCGTAAACGTCGTTGATGTTGCGTGCCGCTTGTGCCGCGTTGCTTCCACGATGGTAGTCATATTCCATAATTACTCGAATTTTAACGTATCCATAATGACGAAAAAGATTCAAATGCGATGACAACATAAAGCTAATCAAAATACAAATGCCTAATTTTGAAAAAATTCCATATTTTTAAAACAAAATTAATTTGAAATTAGAATTCTTAGCCAAACAAAAATTATTTTGATTTGAAATGACCAGTACCAACAGTACTACAGAACGGCAATTTTATATAATGTAAAGACCTATTATTAGTAAAAGTCATGATAATAGAAATAACGGCCATGTACATACTTGTATATTTAAGAACATTTTGTACCATTATTATAATTGCATTACGAATTTTAAAGATAATATCTCTATTATAATACAGACGATTTTATTAATACAGACGGTTAAATTAATCGCCACGGTTGGCACATGGTGGTGAAAATTAAAATCGAACTCAAGACGTAATGCATCTTTAACGCTCTTTCCTGTCACCGGTGGTCCCAGCCGTATCATCCCAAAATTGTTTCTAAGTCTGTCGCAGATGTGATACCTCAGTGAATGAAACTTTTATTCAATCATCTATAGTGCCCAATGGAGACACATCCCAGCCACGGTTTGGTCGCTCCTGTATAATTGCATCACGTCAAAAGCTGGTGTACTACCGGGCCTGGTCTGACGCATCGACGTCCCGGGACGAACACCAGCAATCTTAAAAAGAAGTGTAATTTCGCCTGCAGTTTCTTCAAAAGATAATCAATACAATCAAGCGTTATTTTGCGGAAATCCATTATATTAAAGTTGGTAAAAATTATTTTGCTCTATGAAATAAAATGATGTGTCTTACTTAGTTTGAAGAGCACCTACCCAAGTTTTTTTTATAGTATAGGGTGACAAACGAGCACACAGTCCACATGATGGTAAGTGGTTACTGTGACCCATAGACATCTACATCTATCCTCAATAAAGACTCAAGATGCAGATGCGTTGTCACCCGTGAGGACTAAGATGGAATGCCTCTTTGTCAGTAAAAGGGGTCTCCGGTTCTCTACACTCACCATACGAAGCTGCTATTTTGCGCTGGTTTCTGTAAGAGCGTGGTCCTTCCCCGGTCGAGCCGACCCATTCGTGCTACAACTATACTACTAATATAGCTGCAGCATGGCTCTCCCACGTAAGCAAGTCTCTACCAAGTCTATGTGACTTAGTGGTCAGCCACCGCAGAGTCTATTTCACCTGACGATGCCTCGTGTAGAGCTGTGTTTCGTATGGTGAGTGTAGAGAACCGGAGACCCTTTTTACTGGAAACGAGGCATTCCATCTTAGTCCTCACGGGTGACAACGCATCTGCATTTTGATTCATAATCGAAGATAGATGTAGATGTCTATGGGCCACAGCAACCACTTACCATCAGGTGGACTGTGTGCTCCTTTGTCACCCTATCCTCTAAAAAAAGAGGCGAAACACGTGTCGTATTATGGAAAGTGGTATGTCGTTCCTAGTGTGGTGGTTTTGAAAGTGATGCTGCTGGCAGTGGTGGTGCTTGTTTTGGTGATATGGGGTATCAAGCAGGTTGGCAACCGCAACTTTTTATTATTTCGAGCTGTTATCAGGATGATGCTCCTGTCCATCTCCTGTTTCAGTTTAACTCTGTCGCTACTTACGACATCCATGGGACTATATGGGGTAGTGGATTCTGTTTCGCCACCACTACAAGATAAAATATACATATTTCTGCTCGCGTTCATGAATGTAGTTCTTTTCACGCTCACTGTGAATAGAATACTACATTTACGAAATTAGGAAGTTTACTCGAATGTAAAAAATATTCTATAGTCGATAGAGTCTGGCATAAAGGCCTTATCTATAAACTATACCGAATAGGTCTCCCCGATCGTCTAGTACGTCTCGTGGCCTCTTACCTGAAGCATCGTACCTTTCGTTTTAGACACGAAGGCACGCTCTCTTCTCAGCGCCCTATCAAAGCTTGTGTCCCTCATGCTTAGTACTTGCTCCTCTCCTGTACATTCTGTTCACCAACGACATTCCCATCCCGTCCCGTCCTGCCCTCTATTGTAAAGGTACCTCGCCACCTTTCATACGGAACAAGATCCAAAAGTCAGTTAATGACCTAGGAGCTTGGTTCCAAAAATGGCGCATCGATGTGAACCCGGAGAAGTGCTCCGCCGTTCACTTCGATTATAAACGACGCCGCCTCAAAAACACGCCACCAATACGTATGCTAGGGACCCCTGTCCCCTGGTATATGTCTGCCAAATTTTTAGGCGTCACCCTTGACACGAGGCTCCCCACAATCTAACAATTTCTAAAAACACTCTCTGAGAACTTCTTCAAAGCCTCAGAGTCTTATTCCAAACTTTTTATTCGTGAGGCAGCTACTTATGCAGCCCCACTCCCCTCTCGCTATAGAGTCCGCAGGCCGAGAAACTCTCTCTCGGACCCGCCAAATAAAATTTCAACCGACCTAAACTGCCTCCTGGCGGCTCAGGCCGACTATTCTTAAATTTGCCTTAGTAGGCTCTCCCTCAGCGGCTCGTAGCCGCCTGCGCCCTCTTTTCCCAAAAGAGGGTCGCTTCCGATCTGGCAGAGAGGCTTCATAGGCCATTGCCATTCCCCAAAGGCGGTTTTTAGCGGGTATCATTTAGGGTCCCGGTTAGGTAGTCACAGTGAGTCCCGCATAACCACAACAGACCGGCTGTCGTGGTATGCATAAAGCATTTACCGCCTCCTCGCGTATCGGGGTAGCCCTTTCCAATTGCTTTTGGGCGCAAAAAAAAGTAAAAAATATCGGCATCTTTATGGTGTTAATCACAATCAATATTCAATGGGGCCAATGATATGAATCAAATATCGCAAATAAACATTTTAACACTATGAAATGTAACATTATTTTGTTCATATTACATAATAAACTTTTAGTATGAATAATTGCAAGGATTAAAATGTTAATAACGTAATTCTGATTACAAGACAATTTACCCTTCACAGCATCAAGCATGACTTCCAATGTATCCTATTGGTATACATATTTGATTTGAAAATACTGGTAGGTGTTGCTAGACGTATGAATTAGTCCTGTAACATATTAAATAGTATAGTTTAAAAAAAGTCCTGTGATTATAATAATGTCCTCCAGACCGAATATCGATCACGGCGGCCAGCCTCAACGGAGACTAGCCATCGGCGCAGGACAGGATTATAGTGCCCGAGTGCATGCGCAAGCACAGGTGCACTCTCTATTCCCTTGCTCTCATAATCCGATGGGACGGTAAACCGACACGACCGGAGAGAGATCAGCCGCAGGACCAACGGCTTTACGTGCTTTCCGAGGCACGGGGGTGAGACACCGCCAGGATTTGAACCCGGAACCTCATGACCAGCAGTCGCACTACTACAACCACTAGTGGTTGAGATTGGTTTAGACCAACGAGACAGTCATTGATTAACAGCCATAGAGACATAGACACCGAAATGTGCCGTTTTTGCTAATTTTGACACGGATCAGTATTAATTATTTTCCTTAACAGAAGCCTACGCAAGCGAAGTCGCGGTTAAAAAAGCTAGTGTGTTTTATTGTATAGCGTTATAAATTAGTTGTAAGTATAATTGGGTACTTAACAGAAGCCACTGATGATAAATGTAAAAATAAAGAGAAAAAACATGCGTGACTGTCGAAGAACACTCGGTTGGAACAAAGTTCCTTTCGCAGTATATTATTATTGATAAACGTATTGTATTATTGATTAACAAATACAAATAAGTGAATGACTAGCGTCTATTAAAATGTGGCGTCAATCAAATAATATTTCTTTTATGACAAAATAAGAAAAAGTGCGAGATAGATGGATATTATTCCACCTCACTTCTTTATAGCCGCCAAGATCGTCTACACTACGTCAGAAGGGGTCGTAGACCCTATACGCCAAATTCGTACCATCCGATAAGGAACTTCGTTCCAATAATAAACCATACAACGTGGTTTACAGACCTATTTTACTTGAAATATTCCCATTTACTACAGTGTGACCAACTTCAAGTTGCGATCTTAAATCTGGCTGATTTTTTTGTTGTATTCTATTTAGCCCAATTGTAGTTTTAATCTTTTAAAGTTAAATTAACTGGAGGTGGAGGACAGAGTGCAGAGTTGGCACGTGGAATGTTAGAGGAGGCATGAGAGATAAGATGAATGAGTTGATCGAAATAATGAAAGAAAGAGAATTAGATGTCGTGTGTATGTCGGAGACCAAACGGAAAGGCAGTGGTACTGAAGAGCTCCCTGGCGGGGCGTTAGCTCTATGGTCCGGAGTCCCGGAGAGCGAGAGCGCCTGCTAGGGAGTGGGGGTGCTGCTGTCTTCTCGGTTGGTCGATGTTATGACTGAATATAAGGTTGTGAACTCAAGACTTCTCTGGGTTCGCTTTAAATTGGGACTGACGAAGTTATTCCTTTTGGCTGTTTATGCGCCGGTAGCTTCGTCGTCCAGGGCTGGGCTGGAGGAGTTTTGGGAGAATGTAAGAGAAGTTCTAGATTTGGCTAGGGGAAACGAAAGAATTGTTGTATGTGGTGATCTGAATGGATGGGTTGGTACCGCTCGACCAGGGTACGAGTCGGTACTTGGAAAGTTTGGCGATAAAAGGGTTAATGATGCTGGCAAGCTTATACTGGCGGTGTGCAAGGAAAAGGGTCTTCTTGTGACAAACACTATGTTTAATCACAAGAAAATCCATATGTATACTAGAGAACGAAAGAATGAGAGAAGTATGATCGATTTGTTCCTGGTGGATGACCGACTGCGAAAACAGGTGATGGATACGCGAGTGTTCAGGGGTGCTGACCTGGGAACGGATCACTATCTAGTGATTACTAGATTTAGGGGTCTGTTCGCGGGTTGGCGCTACCGGACGGCAGTAACAGAACCACAGTCGGTCTGTCGCATCCGAAGCTGGAAGCTTCAGGAAGCGGATACTAGGGACAAATATCATGCGAGGGTAGCCGAAAAGCTTGACACCATCGATGGCAGAAAAGAATGTGTAGAAAGAACTTGGCAGAGCCTTAGGGATGGAATGGTAAGTGCAGCGGAAGAAGTGTGTGGAAAAATAAAAAGAGGCAGTAGTAAAAGAAGAGATGCATGGTGGAATGATGAAGTGAAAGAGGCTGTAAAGAAGAAGAAGAAGAAAGCATGGTTAGACTACTTGGCCTCTAGTAATGATAAGGATATGAGAGAGAAGATGAAAGAAAGATATATGCTGCAGAAAGTTCACACGAAAGCACTGATTGAGGAAGTGCGTGAAAGGTGTAGAATGTAAGCGGATGAAAGGTTGTCGCACAACTTTAAGGAGAACTCCAAACTCTTCTGGAAAGAGGTTGGAAGGACCCGAAGTGGTGCGACGGCTTTAAGAATGAACAAAGTGCTTTCGAGAACTAATGACGTCCTCTCAGAAAAATCGGACGTCATGCAGCGATGGAGCGAATTTTATAGAGAAATGTATGCGTGTGATGATCTTAGTGAGGGATCCGGGGATGACGCCGTGACTGGCACGCCAGACCCGGACCTCGATGACACTGAGGTCATCAGTATGAAAGAGATTGAACGTGCGATTCGAAGTTTGAAATGTGGTAAGGCTGCGGGACTAGACAGAGTTACTGCTGAAATGGTCAAGTATGGTGGGCCTCGCGTCTGGGACGGCTTTCATCTGCTGTGCAATTTGTGCTGGCGGACGGGGGATGTACCGGATGATTGGCGATCCGCAGTCATTGTGCTTTTATATAAAGGTAAAGGTTCACATTTTGACTGCGGGTGCTATCGGGCGATCAGCTTGACCAGTTTAGCAAGTAAAGTTTACTCGAAGGTTTTGACACGTAGGATGCAAGAGAAATCGGAAAGATTTCTATGGGAGGCACAATGCGGATTTAGACCTGGAAGAGGATGCACGGATCAAATGTTTTCTCTCCGCATGATCACGGAGAAGCTTCTGGCTGCTAACCAGAAGATTTTCTGTGCTTTTGTGGATCTTGAGAAAGCATTTGATAAGGTTGTAAGGAAGAAAATGTGGGAACTGTTGCCGGGGTATGGTGTGGATGGTCGATTACTAAGGGCTGTGCAGTCTCTTTACTGTGACTGTAAAGCCTGTGTGCGGGTAGGGCATGACCTGTCACCCATGTTTAACGTCCAAACGGGCGTAAAGCAGGGTTGTGTCATGTCTTCCTGGCTGTTCATACTGTATCTCGACAGCTGTTTACAGAAGCTGAAAAATAGCTGTTTGGGTGTGAAATTGGGTGACATAAAAGTAAATTGTCTGCTGTACGCTGATGATGCAGTGCTTATTGCATCATCAGAGGCAGAACTGCAGGCATTAGTCACGTGTATGAAAGAGGAATGTGAAATTAAAGGTCTCCGTTTGAATGCTAATAAAACTAAGGTTCTGGTATTTGAAAGGGACGAAGAGAGAACGAAGTGTGAAATATGGGTAAATCGGGAATGTCTAGAACAGGTAAATGAAATTGTATACTTGGGGAGTGCTTTTAGCCGGGATGGAAGATGTGATTTAGATGTGGACAGGCGTGTCGCTGCCGGGAACAAAGTCAATGGTGCCCTGACTGCGTTAGTCAAAAGGCAAGGCGTAGCGAAGAGTGCACGCCTTGCAATACATAACGCAGTGTTGGTACCGACTTTGTTATATGGCAGCGAAACCTGGGTATGCCAGAAGAAGCATAAAAGTAAGTTGAATGCAGTGGAGATGCGATCTCTTCGTAAAATGTGCGGCGTTACCATGGCCGACCGAAAGCGAAACGAAGAGATTCGCAATATGGCAGGTTTGAAAGATGACCTTATCACAAAAATTGATAAGGGCGTGCTTCGGCGGTTTGGGCACGTTGAGCGAATGAGTGAAGACCGAATGGTGAAGAAAATATATAGCGCGAAAGTTAATAATAAAAGGTGTCGAGGTAGACCGAGACTAACTTTCGAAGACCATGTGAGCAAATTGCTCGAAGAGGGTAGGGTCAAGAGTACTCGGATACCTAGACGTGCATGCATGAAGAAGATAATGAATCTGAAAGAAGCGAAAGAGGTTTGTAAGGATCGTGACACTTGGCGATCTGTTCTCTCTGGCTACCCCGTCAGGGATTGTGCGTGAAGATAAGTAAGTAAGTAAAGTTAAATTAAAGCGCATCGTTGATTAATTAGTAATAATAATAAGTACATCATCCACCTTCGATTTGATGACGATATAGTCCTTATGGCAGAATCCCTAAGCACTATGCACAATGACCTCAATAGTATCTCCCACGGATAGGTCTTAAGATAATCATGGACAAAACAAAAATCATGTGTAACGTCCATGTCACACCTATGCCGATAGTTGTTGGGAGCACTAAGCCCGAAGTTGTTGACGAGTATGTTTACCTGGGACAAATAGTCCCAGGTAAACATATAGGATGATACACCTATAGGTGTATCATCTCTTCTATAAAAAAAAGTAATAATATTTTACACATAAACATAGTTTACACATAAAAGACCTTCCGTATTAAAATGTTGTCATACCTCCCTTAGTTGTTGCCGTAAAATATCGTTTTATTTAGAGTTAAACATAAAAAAGACAAGCGTCCGTAGACTTCGACCACCTAACTCTAGGCCCACCCTACACGTGTCCCCCGGATGGTGCTAAATGAGCGACAAAGCCGAAACGACAGACTCGGTTCCTCGCCGTGTGGTAGCGGCGTAAAATCTAACACCCCTTATGTCGCACCATGAGCCATCAATTTAAAGAAATGGCCCCGAGTTCCCGGCGCCCCTTTAAGGCAGGGGTGCGAAGAATCTCCGGGACGAAAACCGGCGACGAGGTTCGCCACCCGTCACGTCCTGTCTCCCGGAGGGGCGAAAAGTGGATTGCGGAGGCCCGTCTGGCTACGCTGAATGTATGTGGAGCAATGAATGATAAGATGGATGAAATATGCGAAATGATGAATGATAGAGGAATAGATGTGTTATGTGTGAATGAGACGAAACGAAAGGGAAGAGATGTCACTGCACATGGCATGTATACCGCTTACTGGTCTGGTGTAGACGAGACCGAGCGGGCATGCCAGGGAGTCGGTGTCATCCTTTCAGAAAGAATGGGTCAATGTGTGAAAGAGTATGAATGTGTAAGCCCAAGGCTGCTGTGGATACGCATGAAAGTGGGCTTAAAAAAGTTGTTTGCGCTTGGGGTGTACGCCCCAGATATGTCTAAGCTCACTTATATCCGAGAGCAGTTTTCGGACATGGTATGGCTGGTGTTGACGAAATGTAAGGAAAATGAAAATATTATTGTGTTAGGAGATTTTAATGGAAGGGTTGAGGTGAGGAGGTCTGGTTATGAAAGGATATTAGGAGCGTTTGGCGATGAAAGAATAAATGAGAATGGTGAAGACCTCCTCACCATATGTGTGGAAAAGAATCTTTTTATGGCGAACACTTTCTTTCGCCATAAGAGGATTCACATGTATACTTGGGAAAGAGGGGATGATAGAAGCATGATAGATTTCATAATTGTGGATAAAAGAATGAGGAGCGCAGTGGTAGATATAAGGGTTTACCGTGGGTCCAACGTAGGGACGGATCATTACTTGGTCTTATGCCGAATTAATGGTCTATTCAAGCGTTGGCGGCATCGGACATCTGTGTTTACCACTACGTTACAGCGTATAAGAATAGAGAGGTTACAAGATGAAGGTGTGAAAGAGAAGTATAAATGCAGACTGAGGGAAAATATAAGTGTGTTGAATGAATTTTGTATGAATGATTTAGAACTTGAATAATATATGGAATAATGTTAAAAAAGTTTTGGTGGATACAGCCACCGAAGTATGTCGTGTAAGTAAGAGAACGAATGAAAGGAAAAGTAATACGTTGTAGTGGGATGATGAGGTATGGATGGAAGTTGAAGCAAAGAAGAGGGCATGGCTAGATTTACTAGCAACCAAAGCTGGTAACTCTGGCAGTATGAATGATGAGATTGAAAGAAAAAAGGCAGACTTTAGACGTATAAATAAGAGAGTAAAAGAAGTTGTTGAAAGGAAAAAGCAAGAAAGGATAGATAAGAATGATAGAAGAATATCTGATAACTTCCAGGCAAATATTAAAATGTTCTGGAAGCTCGTAAAAACTGCCAGGGGAAATTCAAAACAGCCTAAAATGAATGCTATACGAGACGAGAATGGCTGCATGCTGAATGATGAAGTTTCGAATTTAAAGAGATGGAAGGAATACTTTGAAAGCGTGTTTAAGAGTGAAGAGTCGTCTGAAGTAAGTGAAATAAAAATTCCGGAAGAAGTGAAGAGACGTAGGGAGATAAGTGTAGATGAAATAATGAAAGCAATGAAAGGCATGAAAGCAGGTAAGACAGCCGGATATGATAGAGTATCACTCGAAATGCTAAGGGCTGGAGAGGGTGTGGTTGCAGGCCTGCTGTACACCTTGTTTAATTTACGTTGGGAACTGAAGCGGGTACCGGAAGACTGGTGCAAAGCCGTTATAGTCCCAATATATAAGGGAAAGGGGTCGCAACAGGACTGTAAAAACTACCGTGGTATCATATATTATATATACTTAGCATTGTGCGTAAACTGTATGCAAAGGTGTTAATTGAAAGAGTTATAGAAGAAACTGATGGAAACATTTGGGATGTGCAAGCTAGATTTAGAAAGTGGATGAGATGTATGGATCAAGTCTTTTCCATGCGCATGATTGCGGAGAAATTTTTGGCCAAAAACCAGAAAGTTTTTTGTGCGTTCATGGACTTAGACAAGGCTTATGACAGAGTGGACAGGCACGTGTTATGGTAAACACTGACCTCATTTGGGTTGAGCGCTGGTCTGATACAGGCATTAAAGTCTCTTTATAGGGACTCTAGTGCTTGTGTCAGGATCAACGGGGCCTACTCGGACTGGTTTGGCATTCAAAAAGGTGTCAGACAGGGTTGTGTAGCTTCTCAGTGGCTGTTTAACCTATTTATGGACAGCTGTTTGCAAACTTTGAAAGTTGAAGAATGTGGGTTGAGAATGGGTGAGTGAACTGTCAAATGCCTTTTGTACGCCGATGATCAAGTCATATTTGCATCGTCGGCGGCCGAGCTGCAAATGATGGTTAATTTAATGAACTGGTCATTAAAAGAAAGGGGTATGAAAGTGAACGCAAGTAAGACGAAAGTGATGGTTTTTGAAAGAGAAGAAAGTAAAACGTTATATGAAATAAGAATAGAAGGGGAGTTGATTGAGCAAGTGGATGAGTTTGTATATTTGGGATGTTTATTTAGCAGGGATAGTAGATATGACAAGGATATGGAACGTCGAATGAACGCAGAAAATAGAGTTAATGGGGCTCTACACGCTATTATGAAGAGTCAGAATGTGTCAAAGAAGGCACGTATGGCAATTCATAATGGTGTGTTAGTCTTTACTTTAATGTATGGTAGTGAAAGTTGGGTATGGCAGAAGAAGCATAAAGAGAGTAGAATAAAGGCTGTAGAAATGCGGTCATTACGTAGTATGCTATGGCTGAATCTGAATGACAGGGTGAGAAGTAGTGTGATAAGAGAAATGTGTGGTTTGCAAGATGACGTGACTAGGATTACAAAAGGAATGCTTCGGTGGTTTGGTCACGTAGAAAGAATGAACGAGGAAAGAGTGACAAAGCAAATGTATGTTTCAGAAGTGAACGGCAAACTCGGGAAGGGACGCCCTAGACGAAGATTTTTCGACCAAATCGGCGATACATTGAAAATGGGCCAGATTAGGAGTACCCTTAACCGACGAGCGTGTATGCGTAAATATATGGATGTAAAGGAGGCGAGAGAAGTGTATCAGGATCGCGCCAAATGGAAGTCCGTAGTCTCCGCCTTCCCCTCTGGGTGACAGGCGTGAGTGTTTGTATTGTACAAAATATAAATGTTATGCTAATCAATTATTTTACGCTTAATCTTAAAAATATACTTGTGATACTGGGATATAATTTAGGTATAGAGATATCATTGGTTTCTCGCGGCACTAGCACTGACTTACGCAGCCTTAGAGATGGCAGGGAGCGAGGGATAATTGATGAAGTCTACGTGACAATCCCCAACTAATCTCTACTCGGGTACCTTTCACATGACAAACTTTATCTACTCTCTTTACTACTTAGACGTCACTTACTTTTACAGTTTCTTTTATAATAAACTTTTAGTTTTGTTTTATAAATTTAGGTTTATTTTTGTTAATAACTATTGAATTTTCGTTAGTTAATAATGATTCTGATTAAATAATGATATTTCAATAACTATCTTAACTTATAAATTAATGCATACATTTTAGAGTAATATCAGTGACAGGTAAATTTTATCACTGAAGATTGTTGTGATAAAAATTACAAAGTATTCCACATATATGTATCATATTTTTATCATTAATGAAAATGGTCATAAATCATAATAGATAAACCTCGAAATAATAGTTTCATGTGCACTCATAACATAATCTATACATCAATACAAAGTAACTTACTTTAAAAAAAGCAAATTTGCCTTCGTACATGCAACTTTAACTTTTGCTCTGTACCTATAGTATTAGAATATTTTATGATATAAATGCAGGTAACTTTGACGTTCTTAATGCGTTTATGAAATATAATAAAAAAGTAAACAAATAGCTCATAATTGTCCCACAGCTGGGTTCTTGAAAGAAGAAAAGCCAGAAGCGTTTCACAGTCTGTCAAAAGTTTACCGATGAACGAAATCATTGATATCCTCATAGAAAAATTTTAGCTATAGTTGCCACGCTCGACACGCGGGTTGCCAACCGCAGTTTTTATTGGAACGAAGTTCCTTATCGGACGGTACGGGTTTCGCGGATGGAAGCTAGACGACAAAAAGTGTAAAATTTTTTCGTCACTACCCCTTGTGTTAGTTTAGACGGCCTTAGCGGCGAAATAAGGAAGTGAGATGGAATAATATCCATCTCCCTCGCACTTTTTCTTATCTGGCCATGAAAGAAATATTATTTTATTTCAAATGACACTTCATTTTAATAGACGCTAGTAATTAATTTATTTGTATTGGTTAATCAATAATATAATACCTACGTTTATCAATAATAAACACTACGCAAGGAACTTCGTTCCAACCGAGTGTTCCACGACACTCACGCATTTTTTTTTATTTTAGGTTTAGGCTCTTCCCCTGTTTCAACTCCCTCTATCGCCTCTTACTACACCACGATAATATGGGGCTGTGAATATTCTTACGTCACTACCACACGGCAATACAAACAAACAAACCAAAATACAAACCCCCAATACGTTTAGACAAAATTCACATATCCCAATTCTTATTAATTTCTCAGAGAAATTCGTCATAATATTTTATCACCACACATCACGTTATATAACAGCTTCTTAATATCAGTTAACAATTACATTCGTTCCAGCAACCATCTAACTCTATTCGTGTACTATGAAATTTAAGGCGACCGCTTAGTTCCCAAGCTACCACGGCTTTATTAAGAACAATTTAAACAATAATACAAAGGCACAAATCATTCTCTAATCACCTACTTAAAAACTTTTATAAACAGATATTAAAGGTTTTGAAAATGGCATACTCATTACATTACTCATAATACAAAAGCTCATTATTGTGCGAAATGATCGCAATTCAGTCGCACGCGGAAAAGCCGCGTCCTGCCATCGTTACATTGTATTGTGGCAAAGTTCTAACAATGAAATTTAATTTCTCACCATAACCGGTTTAATTCGAAATAGCCTAAAGGATTTAATTAAATTAAACCTATTTGTCACCCACGAAGTTCACATTGTTTATTGCGTTATAGGCGATGTAAACTTTTAAAGCTAAATTACAGAAGGGTACGTCATATAATAAGCCATGAAAACAGCTGTGGGAGAGCGCTCTAGCTACGTTTAACATTATTTACATGGGTAATGGACCTCGGTTTTACATAAAAGTGCAAAAGCGAGTGAACTTAGGCACACCAACGAAGTGGTCCAATTTGCATTTATTATGTACACGAGTGATGCAGCCGTGGACAGCGAACGAGTAGTTATACGGGCTCTTTGAAATTTTTATATGCTATTCCCACAAATCGGACGTCGCTACATTTTATGAGAAACTGTGCCATGTGCTCGGCTTAGTTGGATATTCATAGTGGCCGTTTCAGTATGAATTACCGTTTGCGTATAAGTTCTTTAACGGTATTGGATTATTATTATTTAAGATTTCTAACATTGACTATTTAACGATTATAGCTTCTATTTCTTTAATTTTCAAGATTATTTCAAAACTTGGGTTTATTTTATTTATCTTTGTCATAATTGTACTCCTTTTTATATATTATCTCATAGGTATATTATGACTTTATGCAAATTTATAATAATAATGTCGTGAAGACCGAATTTCAGTCACGGCGGCCAGTCTCAACGGAGACAAGCCATCTGCGCAGGACAGGATTATAGTGCCGGAGTGTATGCAAAAGTACAGGTGCACTCTATATACCCCACTCTCATAGCTCTTTACGTGCTTTCTGGGACACTGTGGTGAAACACCGCCAACTCTACCTGACTCTTTATCTCTCAGAAATTGTCAGAATATTTATTTTGAATTCAGGTATGAAAAATATCATAGTAGCCCCTGCCGATTTGCCTGCTAGTATAGTATTTGCCTGTTAGTTTTATTAACTGACTTCGAAAAAAGAGGAGGTTAACAACTCAACTATAGGTATGTTATCTTTTTTGTCACACGATATCTTCGTTAATAGTGAAACGAGTTGATGTGTCTTTCTTTAATAAATATATATAATATACATTGGGAGTAGTCCCATATAAATTTGGAAAATAAATCCACCCATAAGAGTGACAAAATAGGGAATGAAACTTTTAATGTTACTAGTAGACGCCATTATGATATTAATTAGTCCACTAAAAAGAGTAAAAAAATTAACTCGTAATAAAAAGTAAAAGCCGACATAAAAGAATTAAAATTAACTTATAATTAATAAAAATATTAATTTTGGCACGATACCACGGGGAGTAGGAGTGTATGATTATTTAAGTTATTACATTCAGTTTTTTTTATTATAGTTTTTTTTAATATAAGACTAAACTATAAAATGATTTTACATTCTGAAGTCGAGCTTTGATTCTTCTATATACTACTTTAGCACCGACTGAAGTCAGCATTTACTTTATATAAAAAGTTATTTTTTTAATATACGCAAACAATCCTAGCGAGATGTCCTCCGATACCGCTCAAATCATTCTTAAATTAAAATGCCGATTTACGAAATATTTATGCCTCAAATGTCAAGCTTCTGCTGGAGGAGTAAGGAACGGGCTGACACTATATTTAGTGACGAACTAATGAAACATGCATGGAGTCGATGGATGCAAGTGGCGCAGGACCGTACTTTGTATCAATCTGTTGAGAATGTCTGTATTAAGTAGAGGACATTTATTTTATAGAATAAGGGTGACAAACGAGCACACAGTCCACCTGATGGTAAGTGGTTGCTGTGGCCTATAGACATCTACATCTATCTTCGTTTGCAAATTAAAATGCAGATGCGTTGTCAGCCGTGCGGACTAAAATAGAATGCCTCTTTTCCAATAAAAAGGGTCTCCGGTTCTCTACGCTCATCATTCGAAACAGCAGAATTAAGCTGCTATTTTACGCTGGTGTTCTGTGAGATCGTGTTCCTTTCCCGGTCGAGCCGACCTATTAGTGCTACAACTATACTATTAATATATGTAGCTGCAGCATGACTCCACCACGTAAAATATCCATATCATGGGCTCTATTGCTGATGATGGTAATTAATGCCGGATTTCGAATTTATTCCGTCCACACATCGCGCTATCTATTTAAACAGTGAATGACACTAGCGACGGCCACGCCATGATTTCAAAATCAGTGAATATTAAAAGGAAACCAGACAGTTGAATATTGTGCTGGGTAAATCGCATTTTTCTTTTTATTCTGCGGATGGTGAAGCTTACACTGGAATTATTCACTATGTAACAGCACATGCACTTTATTTAGTGCATCGTTTTTAGAATACTTTTTATGCATGGCGGCATTTAAAATAAATTGCTGCGGTCTAAAATTTTAGAATGTTCAAAATGGACGCTTTAAATACGGGATATTCACTGATTAAATATCGCCGTAAAATGCTACTGGACCGGATTTCACAATACGTTTTTTTTTAAATACATTATATTTGATTTATTTATAATGTATTGTACAAATAACTACAATTATGACGGACTTAATGCCAAAGGGCATTCTCTCCAACCATATGACTAAGCAGATATAAATATATTTTATGTAAAATGTCAAGATATACGAAAAGAAATGGCATTTTAGAAAAGAGGTTACTCTTTTGTAAAAGGCCGGCAACGCACCTGCAATTCCCCTGGTGCTGCAGTTGTGACATACCATCAGGTGAGCCGCATGCTCGTTTGTCCCCTCTCCTATAAAAAAAGGATGATAAAAGATAAAACACTAATATCTAATATAATTGTTTTTTTTTTACGTGGTAGGTCCATACAGCTATATTAGTAGTATAGTTGTATCACGAATGGGTCGGCTCGACCGGGGAAGGAACACGCTCTCACAGAATATCAGCGTAAAATAGCAGCTTAATACTGCTGTGTTTCGTAAAGTGAGTGTAGAGAACCAGAGACCCTTTTTTCTGGAAAGAAAAAGGCATTCCATCTTAGTCCTCACGGGTGACAACGCATCTGCATTTTATGGACGATAGATGTAGATGTCTATGGGCCACAGCAACCACTTACCATCAGGTGGACTATGTGCTCATTTGTCACTCTATCCTATAAAAAATCTGCTCGTAAAACCCCACTGCTGGAAGTGGTCCTCTCCGGATGTTGGGAGATGTCCGGATGATCATCATGATGATGATGATAAACGAGATGCATATACCGTCATCTATCGGAAGCCGTACCATTTATTAAGAGCCAGTTTTCTATCCTTATGACTTCACTGCCCATACTGTCAGGATTAGAATCATGACACTTTGGACAGACCAAAGGTAACATAATCTATTATTTTTAATTTTTTTTAAATAAAATTATTTATAAACTAAAAGCCTTTATTTTGGCGGTTAAATTAAAATTGCGGCTCGGACAAACTTTCTGCCGATTTTGGCCAAAGGCTAGATGTACGACCGAATGACCGAAGTTACTTTTTTTACCGTTAATTGCGGTCGGAGTCTACAAATAACAATTAATATTTTTTATCAATTATTTAAAAATGTACGTAACAAATTGTGATATGAGAGTACTTTTTAATACGAAACAGTATTTTTCACCTTCATTTTGAATAACCAATTGAAAACTAGGTTAATTTAGGTAAAGTTTTATTTTTTTAATTAAAATTGCTACCAATAGGACGTTTTGAGTATCACTCAAAACGTCCTATTGCTAGTCATCAGACTAGCACTCAATATATGAGTTTATGAGCACTTATATCGATTTCAGTAGCACATCATACGACGATGTAATTTCCTCTATGTCACTAGCATTCTACAGACAATCTTCACGGGTAGTTCACATATCTACTTTAAAGCATTAATTTTGTGACATGTGTTCGAATAAAACGCCTCTTTGAGTATTAGCGATTTAAACGAAAAGCAAATAAATGTGTTACTCTCTCTCCGGTGCTGTCGAATTGTCGTTTTATCGTACTATGAGAGTGAGGGAATACGGAGTGCACCTGTCAAATCTTTCACACATACTCGTGCACTATAATCTTGCCCTGCACAGATGTCTTGTCTCCGTTGAGACAGGGCATCCGAAATTTGATATGGAATACATTATTATTATTAGAAGTGTTCCGTGATACCAGCAGTAGGCGACAGTATAATATCTCCACGATACAGGAGAAAATCCTACTGTGGGGATAACGTCTTTTTAAGGAAATCTCAACCGAAATTTGATGGCATGTGTTAAAGTGGACGAGTCTAAACATAATTATTACTAGCTGTTCTCCGCGACTTCGCCCGCGTGTAATTTAGGGTTTTAATTATGATGCGCGGAACCCTAATTCTTTTTGTAAAATATAAGCCTAAGTGAGTGTGATAGTGCTGACGAAATGCGCCAAAGGATCGTGGATGTTTTCGACAAACTACGTACGGACTGTGTCGACACAGGATAATGCCCCGCCTACGTGAGGAGACGCAACACAGAGCCCAAATCTGCCTCGAAATGAATGGAGCACAATTTGAGCCGTATCTCATAAAGCCACGGAGAATTTGGAGCGGTAAGCTGTTTCATACCTAATTTTTTTTTAAATAACTTTGTACTGAACTGATCTGAATAGGTACATAACTGAATACAACAGAATAATAAACATACCTACGCGATGGATAAAAAAGCATGCCTCAATCGTTGTTAAATTTTTTTTTAATTTAATTGTATTTGGTTTATTTAATCTGTGAATTTGAATTAAAGTGGCTAGGTGGAGACTAGCACAGTGGCAAAATAGTAAGTTAAGTAGGTAGATAAGTTAGGTATTTAGATAAGTTTTAGCCTAAGTTACTCCTTATAACATTAGCTATCTGCCAGTGAAAATCCCGTCCAAATCGGTCCAGCTGTTTCGGAGATTAGCCGGAACAAACAGACAGACAGACATACAGACCGACGGGCAGACAAAAATTTTCAAAATTGTGTTTTTGTTACAAATACCGTATATACTTTCATATTCATTTAATAAAAAGCTGGTATTTTGACATCACAAACAGACACTTCAATTTTATTTATTTGTATAGATAATATGCTCATCAATGAACCGGATGGCACTCCCGCATTCTGTCAATTACGTAACACGTTTGCCAAGTAGGCAACCCCGCGCCATCTACCTAAAGTCTGCAGTCCAGAAATTATTCTATTCTAAAATTCCTGTATCTATATCTATACATACAGGATGTCCCAGTAATGGTGGATAATCTGGTACGTACGTGTTAAGGCGGGGGGGAGGTGGCCTCGGTTCCCTAAAAAAAAATTCTATCCCGAACGGTTCGCGGTCTACGCCATGTTTTATAAAATTCCGAAAATTCGTACTTCTGCTCACATTTGTGGTCATCACGTCCGCAGTTTAATGCCTAGATCGGATTTTTTTTCTTTTTATGTGTTCCCTAATAACGATGTTTCTAAATTACCTTTAAAAGTTTTCAACTACTATGGGTAGTATTTTACAAGACGGCACTAAACATAAGTTTAAATTTTTTACTTTATTTAACTGCTAAGTTTGAGCACCTGTGGTAAAAAAAAACGTATAGGATCTGTGTGGCCAACCATTTAAAAAGTTTGCCTATATCATAAGGATTCTAAAACATCAGCATACCATGTACTTAATGTCATTACTTACTGAGCTATAGCCGTTAATGTGTAAAAGTAGGCATGTCATTACAAAATTACAAAATTATTGGCAGATAGTTTTTTTTTAACATTGCATGTCTTTATTAGGTAAGTACATTTGTCGCCCTTGAAAATTTTACTTTACTACCTGCTCGCCTTGTTTGGACGAATTCTTTAATTTAATTTATTAATTTTAATTTTAATAGCAAAGATTGAATATGAATAATATTCTTTTTCCGGATGTTTCAAGATTTTCAGTTACTACTGTCAAATTGTAGAACATTACCATAAAATTTTCTAATGATTTTAAAAGCTTAAGAGCTTTTCTAATATCCTAGATGGAGTTTCGTATAAAACCGGTGAAGTGTATCTACTCCGTCCAGAAATTCGTAAAGATAAGTACCTTCTTTCTTCTTCACCTGAAGAGAAATTATTTAAAATGAAATATAGTGTTAACAAAAGACTAGAATTGCGCCTCTGCTGGATGATTAGGCAACTAAGGCGAAGATGAAACTAGGAAATATGATCATATTTTATGGGGGCCGAAAATGAATCACTCAAGCTTTTGAGAAGAATTTGATTATTTTGCTAGATAGCCTCAACATATTTTCTGGGACTTTGTAGTAAATGCTTATATATTGCCTCATGAAGGAATTACTGAGACTTATGTAACATATAATATATAATAAAAGCTTTTATATGTGAAAATAATATAAATAGCTTTTGCTTGTTCCTAGTATTTACAGAATGGAAGTCACTATTATTATTTTTGTGCACATAACTAACATTTTCGTAAAAATACTGAAAAGCTAGAGTTAAAATATTTATTTTATTATATTTTTGTTTAAAAATCTTCTTTTGGTTTAGGTTATAAATATTTCTTATGGCTCTTTTCAGCAAAAAAGACAATTTTAATGTCAGCCGCATTAATTGAAAGCAAGTTATTTTGTGACATTAAGTTATGGAAATAACCCAAACTAGCTGTTTCAGCACAAGTAAAAGAGTTATTTCCAGAAAAACTGGTGTATTAACAATACCAAACTCTCCCCTATTCAAAACACCTAAGACGTTTACAGTCGGTTAACGTTAAACCAATATACTAATTTCGACATAGCATAATTTACTTCGTCATATTTTATTAAAAGTTATTTTTGTTTGAAAATCAATTAATACGTTTATCAGCATTAGTATTATTTATACTAGTATTATTTATATTGATAAGACCCTTACTAGGTAAGGTGAAAATTAACTTATTGTTACGTGGTAGAGCCAAGCTGCACCTATATTTATAGTATAGTTGTAGCACGAATGGGTCGGCTCGAAGGGGGAAGGACCATTCTCTCACAGAATACCAGCGTATAATAGTAGTGTAGTTGTACCACTTCTAGACCACCTGAGTCAGACGTGGTTCAACGACGTTCGTCGACACACGATCCTAAAAAAAAAAGGTTTTGGCATGCTCTGATCACGAATCTGCGGTCCATTTTTGTGTAGGATGCACGGTTCTGGAGATGGGCAGATCAATTAGCTAATATCTAATTGATATCCGGTAAGGGCCTCCACCGTCATTAGCGTCCCATTGTTCCTATTTCTATTGTTCTATTGTTCATTAATCACCTTCATTGCAGCGTGTGCGTCGACTATATCAGTGCTATTGTATTATACTTCTTTGTTCCTAATTATACAACGCTAATCTGAATCATCAATAAAACACATTACATAATTTTGTTACAATTTTTATTTATAAAATACAAAATCTTATTACTTATTATCTATAAAATAGGAGCGAAACATCTCATCCACTAAAATATCGTTGTACAATGTGTTCCTTGTAAATATACTCGTAAAACTATGTATTGAACATCCTTGAAACTTATATAGCAAATACATTAAGCAATATTCGCCACAAACTGAAGTTCACTCATTCTGAATCCTATCAACATTCCAATTCCATCTTTTACAATTCCTTTTTAAAAACTCTAGATGATATCGTACAGGTGATCGTCCATATGAATCAAAATATTGACCGACGTCATTCGTATCGATATATAAAGCTACCCAATGTGACCCTGGTTTATCATCTGTATCCAAATTGCATATTATATACGTTGGTACGTGGGTATACATAGGCAGTCTATTAGCTGCATAAACATTATTTTCTAGACTGGGGTGAATCTTTTTCAGATGTTGTTGTACATCTAGTGTATCCATGATATTACTGCTATTAGTAGATTATTACAGCACCAATCTACTCAATGAATAACATAAGAATGGTCAATTATAGTGATTTCTAAATATTAAATTGCATTTTTGTGTTATACAAATCGTACTTGAGTCATTGATCACCAAACAAAACACAATACGAAGAAATGTTGAGATAGGCAACGGAAATGTGAGATAAACTGATATGTTTCTAAATATTAAATTGCATTTTTGTGTTATACAAATCGTACTTGAGTCATTGATCACCAAACAAAACACAATACGAAGAAATGTTGAGATAGACAACGGAAATGTGAGATAAACTGGTTGACGCATAAAGTAATTATCAACTCATTACGGAAATACTTTAGATTAGAATTTTTACGTACTGGTGGTATATAAGACCAACAGACGCAGTCATCGAGTTAGTGTACGGTCGTTTGACTACAGTGGATCTATCAATAGTACATTTGTGTTACTTCAATACACCAAAGGCTATGGATGTAAGTGTTTATTCTATTGACTAAATTACTTTTTTTTCTGTTATTTTCATGTGTGTGTATTATTTTATTTAAATATTGTGTATGTATATGATTAAGCCGTGGTAACTCAGATGGTTAGCGCTAGCTGTAAATTTCACAGTACGCGACCCGGGTTCGATCCCCGCCAGCACCAATTAAATTGTTAATCGCAATTTTAAGTGCTTATTACCACGTGCTTGGTGGTGAAGGAAAACATCGTGAGGAAACCTGCATGTCTGAGAAAATTTCGAAGGCATGCGAAGTTCGCCAACACACATTGAGGGAGCGCGGCGGACATTTCCTTGCTCTAAAACCCTCTCAGAAATGAGAGGAGGCCTATGTTCAGCAGTGGACTTTAATAGGCTGTAACTTTAACTTTTTTAACTTTTATGATTAAGTGTTAACAAATTGATATTAACATGATAACTGTGTTGTTGCAGAAATCATTGAGCTTCGATGAAGATACCTATAAACAGTATTACTACTCGCCACTCTCCCCTCAAGAAGAGAGTGATGACCTCGTCATTAATAATAACACATGCGATGGTGGAAAAAGAAAATCGCAATCGATTGATCATTTTTTTGAAGCTGAATCAAAAATAAAAAAGAGGAAGGGAAAACTTCAGTGAAGTGTGCACCAGTGCTTTTTTCTCCTCAATCATGGAAGAGAATACGGAACTATTCAATAGCGAATTAAATCAGGAGTTGTCTAAAGTTTGTGAAGAAATGGAGAGGGGTCAACTGTTCGATTCGTCATATGATGATGAGTTGTATCATCACTGTGCGATGGTTGAAACACAGTTTAAGTATGTAAAATAAACATTCATTTCGATCATAATTTACATATTGTCTTATACAGTTTTTAATAAATTTAAACATTTTAGCAGTCAACCACTACAACTTGGAAGAGGAACGAAGCGAACGTGCAGCAAAGAATCCAAGATCATCAAAAAACCAACAACGGAAGCAGAAGCGCATACCTCTGCAGGGAACAGTATCAGTAACGATGATCAAGTGGAATGTCCAACGTGCCATATATTTATCAAGAAACGGTATTTAGCTAATCATTTTAAAAGTAATGTTCATAAAAATAATCTTTTAAATTCACATAATTCTTTATCTAACGTTAGTGTTATTGAATCTGCTTTTGGAAATAGGATTTTAACTTATAAAATCAAGAGTAGAGTAGATCGTTCGACATGGGTAAATTTTGAAACTCCTGAACTATTTTTAAATTCTATTAAAGATGATATTTTATTTTTATTACAAGAGTGTATTCATCAACACATAATTTTTAAGGTAAACTTCATATTGCATGCTGATTTTGTTCAACAAACTAAAGATATTCATGATACGTTCGATTTTCAAACGCTTAACTATATTATTTGTCAAGGAGATGACTTAAATATTTTTCTTTCATCTTTAAATGATACAATTACTACTAAAATTAGTGCTTTCGAAAAAAAAGATAGTGGATGGAGTCTAAAAAACATAAAATCTATAGACATGAATGTTAATAAATTTAACCCCCTACGCGGTACTTCATACATAGATCTTCCTCGTGACATAAAATTAAAAAAGGCTGTTATAAATGTAAAAAACAAGGATTATTTTTGTTTTAAATGGGCGTTACTCTCGGCGTTATATCCTGTAAACAAACACACCGATCTGGTATCATCGTACGTTAAACATGCAAATAAACTTAAATTTATGGTATTTCCTTTCCGGTTAAAATTTCTGACATAGCAAAAGTAGAGAAATTAAATGATATTAGTATTAATGTTTTTGGGTTAGAATATAATAAAGAAAAACGATGTAATTCTATAGTAGGTCCATTATTTTTAACAAAGTGTCATAAAGATAGACATATCAATTTATTATTTTTTTCCAAGGATACAAAAAATCATTATTGCTATATAAAAAATTTATCGCGGTTAGTTAGTAAACAAATTTCAAAAGACGGTCACATCATGTACATTTGTGAAGCATGTCTACTTCGTTTTCCATCTCAGGAAAGGTTAAATAACCATGAACAATACCATTGTGCCCACATTTGTACAGTATTACTGACAAAACAGTGAAACTTTAAAAAAAAAGAATTGGTTTGGTCAACCTATTTCAAATGATAAAATTAAATTTGATAGTTATGAAAAAAAGTTAAAGATACCATTCGTAGTTTATGCTGATTTTGAAGCATTTTTAAAACCAATAGAATCATGTTCTAACGATCCTTCCAAACCTTTCACTCGTAATATTCAGAAACATGAAGTACATAGTTTTGGATATTATATAAAATGTTCATATGATGATAAATTATCAAAATATGTAACATATTGCGGACCCAACTGTGCACAAGTGTTTATGGAAAGTTTATCTAACAATCTAAAAGAAATAAATAGACTTCAAAAATATCCACCACTTCAGCTAACAAATGAAGACAAAAACCAAATTTCAAATGCAACCATTTGTCATATTTGTGAAACTGAGTTGGCAAAACATTTTTATGATTTTGATTGGTACACTGGTAGTTTTATAGGTGTTGCTCATGAATCATGTTGTTCGAAGATCAGAACACCTCGTTATATACCAATATTTTTACACAACCTTAGTCACTATGATGCTCATTTTATTGTTCACGCGTTAAACTTTTGTGATGGTGAAGTCGAAGTTATCCCTCAAAATAAAGAAAAATATATATCCTTTTCCAAAAAATTAAAAGTGAATAACCACGAAATTATATTGAGATTCTTAGATTCATTTAAGTTTTTATCGTGTAAATTAGAAGAATTGGCCAAAAATCTCAGTAATGATCAATTTCAAGAATTACGTAGAAATTACCCTAATGATGAAGATTTCTTTCGTTTAAAACGGAAAGGTGTTTATCCATATGAACTTATGACTAATTATGATAGTTTAAGTCTAACATCGCTCCCTGAACAAAAATGTTTTTATAGTTCACTCACAGATTCACATATTTCAAATGATGATTACAATCATGCTAAAGATGTTTGGGAACATTTTGGGTGTTGTAATATGCTAGATTATTCAAACCTGTATTTAAAAACAGACGTTTTACTTTTATCCGATGTATTTGAAAACTTTAGAAAGTTATGTATTAATACATATGATTTAGACCCTGTCCATTATTACACAGCACCCGGTTTAAGTTGGGATGCAATGTTAAAATATACAAAAATAGAATTAGAACTTTTAACAGATTATGAGAAAATTGCATTTATTAGATCAGGTATCAGAGGTGGTGTATCTCAATGTAGTAATCGTTATGCTAGAGCTAATAACAAATACATGGAGGATTATGATACAGGGAAACCAAATTCATATATCACATATTTTGATGCCAACAATTTATATGGTTGGGCTATGTCTCAATATCTTCCTACTGGTGGATTCGAATAGGTAAATCCAAATACAAAATTTAATGTGTCTAAGACATCAGACTTCGGTTTTATTTTAGAAGTTGATTTGGAATATCCAGATGAACTTCATGATTTACATTCGGACTTTCCTTTATGTCCAGAAAACATTTGTGTAGGCAATATTAATGAGAATAAACTAGTCCCAAATTTAAATAATAAAGATAAATATGTAATTCATTACAGAAATTTAAAGCAGTGCATAGAAATGGGGGTTAAATTGACTAAAATTCATAGAGTTTTAAAATTTAAACAGTCTCCCTGGTTGAAGATGTACATAGATCTAAACACAAAATTAAGAACTTTAGCAAAATCAGATTTCGAAAAAGATTTTTATAAATTAATGAATAATTCAGTCTTCGGTAAGACTATGGAGAATATTGAAAAAAGGGTTAACATAAAATTAGTTACGCACTGGGAGAACCAGGGTAAAGCTTTAGGTGCTCAAGATCTAATCGCTAAACCACAATTTCATAGCCTTTCAATATTTTCGGAAAACCTAGTTGCGGTTCAGTTGCGAAAAACGAAGTTAATATATAACAAACCAATTTATTTAGGGTTTTGCATTTTAGATATTTCAAAAACATTAATTGATTTTCATTATAACTATATGATTAAAAAGTTTAGTAAAATCAAATTATTGTATACAGATACGGATAGTTTAATATATCATATATTTACAAATGATTTTTACACTGATATAAAACCTGACCTTTCATCATACTTTGATACCTCAGATTATGATACAAATAATATTTTTGAATATCCAAAATTAAATAAAAAGAAATTAGGTTTTTTAAAGATGAAAATAATGGTAAAATCATGAAAGAATTTGTGGGTTTACGATCCAAAATGTACGCTTTTAACTTAGAGAATAAGACTATAACCAAGGCAAAAGGGGTAAATAAATGTATCACTAAAAAGATGACAATGAATAGTTATAAGTCTTCTCTATTTAATAAAAAAGTGCAATATTATAGTATGCTTAGATTTAAATCAATTAAACACACAATTTTCACACAAAAATTAAATAAGATAGGTTTATCATATAATGACACAAAGAGACATATTTTAGATAATAATATTGAAACATTAGCTTGGGGTCATTATAAACTGCGTTAAGTGTTGATAGTTTTTACTTTTATGTCTGCGTTTAAGAAAAATTTATATTGATTGTAAAATTATGATAATACTATAATATGACGTAGTTTATTACATATTTAATCATTGTTTTATTGTAAATAATTTAAGTTAATTGTTGTTTCTATTTATTTGAGGTTGAGTTAATTGTAAAATTATGATGTACTAATTGTTGTTTCTATTTATTTGAGGTTGAGTTAATTGTAAAATTATGATGTACTAATTGTGTTAGAAATAGTGTATACAGATAATTCTGTTTTATATAATTTTTGGAATATATATTAATTGTTTACACCAACACTTTCATTTTTTATTTCACCCCTTTGAACTTTAGACGTGTGTTATGTTTCACTTTATCCATCCGTTCACTGCTATTGTGGCAGGACCAAGTGGGTGTGGGAAGTCAAATTTTGTAACAAATTTCATAAAATCAGTTACAGAAATATGTAATTGTGATTTTAATCTGATCACATGGTGCTTTGATGAAATGCAACCATTATATAATTTACCAAATGTTAACTATCATCAAGGAATTCCAAATCTTAATATGTTTGATGGTGAAAACCCACATCTTGTTATTATTGATGATCTAATGAGAGAGTCCGATGGAAGAATTGTGGATATATTTACAAAAGGTAGTCATCACAGGAATCTTAGTGTATTTTATAACATAACATATTACATAACATAAACACTCACGCCTGTCACCCAGAGGGGTAGGCAGAGACTACGGACTTCCATTTGGCGCGATCCTGACACACCTCTCTCGCCTCTTTCACATCCATATATCTACGCATACACGCTCGTCGGTTAAGGGTACTCCTAATCTGGCCCATTTTCAATGTATCGCCGATCTGGTCGATAAACCTTCGTCTAGGGCGTCCCTTCCCGACCCTGCCGTTCACTTCTGCAACATAAATTTGCTTTGTCACTCTTTCCTCGTTCATTCTTTCTACGTGACCAAACCACCGAAGCATTCCTTTCTTAATCCTTGTCACAACGTCATCTTGCAAACCACACTTTTCTCTTATTACACTATTTCTCACCCTGTCATTCAGATTCAGCCCTAGCATACTCCTTAAGGAACGCATTTCTACAGCATTTATTCTACTCTCATGCTTCTTCTGCCAGACCCAACTTTCACTACCATACATTAAAGTGGTGTATTTTATCTAACACAAAATTTATTTCATCAGGGTAAAGGACAAAGAGACATATCTTTAAACTCAAGTTATATAATATATTTTAAAAACCCTCGAGATAAAACTCAAATAAGATATTTAGCAAGACAAGTATCACCAGATAACCCAAAATTCATTGAAAATGCCTACAGGGATGCAACTCTAGAGGCGCATGGATATTTAATGGTAGATTTAAAACAGAATACCAATGATTTTTGTCGTATCAAGACAAATGTCTTTCCATTTAATGGTTTCTGTACAGTCTACGTCCCCACAAAAGAGTTTAAATACACCAAGAATCAAACAATTGAAATCATTGCTAAATGATGCATCGTCGACTCACAACGTATAAACATTTGCTAACCGCTTTGCATACGCTTAAACCAAAATATCAAAGAGCATTACTTAAAACGTGTGATGAAGAAGAAATTAACTGTATTTATGAGTGTATTCATAACGTTTTACAAGGAAAAGTACCTCTTAAAGATCAGGATAAACAAAAATTGAATAAACATAAAAACATACTCCGTAAACTAGTACGTAAGTGTAAACATAAACTAAGAAAAAATATAATTATACAAAAAGGAGGGGCTTTCTTACCAACAATATTAGGTGCAATATTGAGTGGATTAGTAAGTGGACTAGCCAGTTAACATGGAAAATGCAAAGAAAATGATACTTATCGAACCTGGATTGATTGAAAAATTAAAACAAGAAAATAAGGTTAATAGTAATTTATCTCGATTAGATATTGAAATGCAAAATATTATGAATAGTAAGACGGAAGACCGAAAGAAATGGATATTATATTTACAAACACTGCAAAGATACCTTCATTTTACCGAAGAGGATCGTCAACCACTCAAATTACCAATTTATTCTGATACATCTAATGAAGATTCAAATGAGTCAAAAATTGGTTTTAAAAATAAAGATAGAGATCTAAAAACTTCAGTTGATATTGAATCTTTGCTGGAGGAGAATCGATCCATTAAAAGTAAAGAAAATGATGAAAATCCACTTTACACACCAGCTCAAATACTCAGTTTAATACCAAAAACTTATCATAAAAAAGGGCAGTTATTATTAAACTTAGTTGAAACAAGTAAAAGTAAAATACATTGGGATAATGAAGGTACAGTCATAATTGATAGTGAAAAAATTCCTGGAAGTAATATTGTTGATTTAATAAATGATTCACTAAGACCCCTAAAAAGAAGTGATCCGGTAGGGTGGGTTAGATTTGCTGAAGCATTAAAAGATATTAAAGTACCACTTACTTATATTGGAAATCCAAGGAGATGTGAGTTTATTAACCAACTTCAAGCAAAAGATCTGAACAAACCCTCTGAGATTGAAGTTCAAGAGTTTTCTACACCGGTCAGTAGAGATAAAAAGTCTACAACTAAAATACGTAAAGGACTTGAGTGGGAAAAATGGACTCCGTACTAGAAGAAATTAACAGGATTTATTATGATCCATCTAATCCCGCTGGTTTTGGTAGTATTGATAAATTATCAAAAGCCATGAAGGGTAAAATGAATAAAAAGCAAGTAAAGGAATGGTTAAAATCACAAGAAACATACACATTACATAAACCCATTCGAAAAAAATTCCCGCGTAATAGGTACATTCTATCAAATATTAATGAACTGTGGCAAGCTGATTTAAGTGATATGCGAACTTATTCTCAATATAATGATGGTTTCAAGTATATACTTTGTATTATTGATGTATTTAGTAAATATGCTTTTGCAAGACCAATGAAAAAGAAAAACTCAGAAACAACTAAAGAATGTTTTGAAAGTATATTTACTGAAAGTAATTTAACACCTACTCACATACAATCCGATAAAGGTACAGAATTTGTTTCAAAAGATGTACAAAAATACTTTAAATCCAAAAAGATTAATTACTATACCACTAACAATCCTGACATTAAGGCTAGTATTGTTGAACGATTTCAAAGAACACTAAAAATGAAAATGTGGCGTTATTTCACTCATAATAATACTTATAGATATATAGATGTTTTACAAGATTTAATATACTCTTATAATCACAGCTTTCACTCTAGTATTAAGATGTGCCCATGTGATGTAAATTCCAACAATATTATGACAGTTTGGACTAATCTTTATGATAGACGGTCAAAAAATCTTTCTTTAGAAAATCCTAAACCAAATTTCAATGTGGGTGATTATGTTCGAATAACTAAATATAAACATGTATTCCAAAAAGGATATGAATCAAATTGGAGTGATGAAATATTTATTATATCTTCAATAATTGATAGATCTCCATGGGTTGTTTATACAATAACAGATTTACAAAATGAACCAATAATTGGTACTTTTTATGAAAGAGAATTACAGAAAATCACTTACAACCCCACCTCACAACATAAAATAGATAAAATAATTGACACTCGTTATTCAGGTAACAGAAAAGAAGTATTAGTGAAGTGGAAAGGTTATCCAGATAAATTTAACAGTTGGATTTTAGCTTCTAGTTTAAAAGAAATATGAATAAAGAAAGTTTCTATTTAACTTTGCTCAGCAATAGTTCAATGGAATACTTTCCTGATAACAAGACCACAAATTTTTCAACGAAATTACCAAAAGCTATAAAATTAGAAGGTGAATGGTCGGTTGGAGTTGTCGAGTTTCAATATCCATGTACCATGTTTACTGTTCAAGACCATGAAAATGTTATATACATTACAAAATCTATGTTAATGCCTAATGAAGATAAACCATCCACAGTGTACTACAAAAAACATATTCCAGCTACCAACTATGATAACGTTGAGCATATTTTAAGAGTGTTAAATGGTATCGGAGAGAACTTGAAATTTCGCTATGATGAAATAACAAAATTTGTGTCTATTTCGGTATTGGATAAAAATATAACATCCGTAACATTATCACCCAAATTAAGTTTACAGCTAGGTTATGAACCAAATAAAAATCTCCTAGAGAGAAATTTTGGAAAGTGTCCTGCTAATTTACACTTTGGGTTACCATCTCAACTATTTCTATATTGCGACATTATCGATCCTCAGATTGTGGGTGATGTTATGACTCCTTTATTGAGAGTCATTTCATTATATCCTACAAAATACATTTATGGTGCAAATAAAATGCACGTTTTCTCTCAACCTCACTACTTACCTGTTATGCGAAGAGAGTTCGATACGTTGGAAATAGTTATAAGATCGAGTACAGGACAAAAAATACCATTCCAGTTTGGAACCGTGTGTATTAAACTACATTTCCGAAAATTATAATAATGAATTCTCTTCGTGATCATCATAAATGTCCATATGAAAATTATTATACACATCAAGCTGGATCAGGAGTTGGAGTAATTTATTAGGGTTCACCATATCAACGCGGTCATGGTATTGGGAGCTTCTTAGGGGGGTTATTCAGATCAGTTTTACCTTTACTTTCAAGTGGTGCTCGAGTGATTGGTAAGGAGGCATTAAGCGCTGGAGTAGGACTTTTATCGGATATGGTTCAAGCCCGTCCTATGGAAGCCTCAATAAAAGACCGTCTAAAGCAAGTTAGTACGAATTTAAAACGAAAGGCTGATGAGAAAATTGATCAATTTAACATGACTGGATCTGGGTATAAAACTAAAAGAAAACGATTGACATCGTTCATTCCACCATTAACTGCTAAAGTGAAAGCTGCGAAAAAACTTTGTCTAAAACCAAAAAATATCAAAGATATATTTTCAAACTAAATATGTCTTTACTTCATAATCATTCTTGCGAGTGCGTTAAGTCAGAATTGGATTTGTTTGCACTACCGTCTACACAAACTAGCATTGAAAATGGATTGTGGATTCATTATAAACCAATTTCATCTCTTGGTGATGATGGACCTATCGAGTTTCAAGTTCCTGGGACCGGCGATGACTACATAGATTTGTCTCATACATTACTCCACATAAAGGCAAAAGTATTAAATCAAGATTCAACTAACTTGGTATCTACTACAATAGTAGCACCTGTAAATAATTGGCTGCATTCACTTTTTAGTCAACTTGATGTTTATTTAAACCAAAAACTTGTATCACCACCTAATAATACCTATGCATATCGAGCATACATGGAAACCCTTTTAAACTATGCCCCTGCTGCTAAACAATCTCATCTTACTTGTAGTCTTTGGTATGAGGATACAGCAGGAAAAATGGATTCTATAGATGGTAAAAACATAGGATTTGTTAAAAGACAGGAATTGATTAGTGAAAGTAATGAAATAGAAATGATTGGTCATCTTCACGGTGACATTTTTAACCAAGATAAATTTTAATTAATGGTGTTGAAATGAGTGTTAAATTGGTTCGATCAAGAGAGAGTTTTAATTTAATTGTTGGGTCAAACGATTTAAAGTTTAAAGTTTGCATTACGGACGCAACTCTTATTGTTCGACGAGCACGAATTAATCCAAGTGTATTACTCGCACATCAAAAAGTTTTAGCTTCTACCACTGCTAAATATCCTATTACTCGAGCTGAAGTAAAAGTTTTAACAATTCCTTCGGGTGTTCAGGGAAAAACTCTTGATAATATATTTTTAGGACAGGTACCGAAAAGATGTATAATTGGATTTGTGAACAATTCTGCATTTAATGGTTCCCTTACTAAAAATCCATTTAACTTTGAAAACTATGGTATTAATTCTTTCAGCTTATATATTGATGGTCAACAAATACCTTCAAAAGCTTTGCAACCATCTTTTAATAATAGCATATTTACATCAGCATATCATACTCTATTCTCGGGAACTGGTATTCACTTTCTTAATGAAGGAAATGGAATCTCTTGTGAACAGTATGGCAAAGGTTACTGTCTATTAGCATTTGACTTAACTCCTGATTTATCAGCTAACTCATCAACTCATTGGAATCTTATAAAGCATGGTAGTGTAAGAATTGAAGTACGATTTGAATCCTCATTAATACAAACAATTAACTGTATAGTTTATGCTGAGTTTGATAATATTATTGAGATAGATAAAAACAGAAATGTTACTGTAGACTATAGTAGTTAAGGTTATAATATGTGTTGTGTGTTAGATTTTATGTGTTATGTGTAATGCATTTTGTGTGTATGTAACTATGTGAAACGTTATAAAATTAAATAAAACAAATTGTATGCAATATATTTTTTTTTATTTCTTTATAAATCTTCTATTTAATCTAATACAAAACACTGTTCGAGTTGAAATTTTACATAAGCACACTGACTAAACCACTGAACATGCTGCTGCCAAGGATCATCATCATCTTCCCAATCTTTTAAACCACCACCACAATGGAAACACTTGGTCCCGTCTGCATGGCCAGTATAAAAGAAACCAGCTTCTGCAAGATCTTCAGATTTCTGTCGCATAACGAGAGGCCAGTTTTCGAAACTAAGCAAACGGCTAGATTTTGAACTGAAGAATGGATATTCAGCTCTTGAGTACTGCATACTCTTCTCGTTTTCTTCTCCACTCAGTGTTGTAGTTTTGTTATTCAATGATGTGTTTTGTACACGTATGCCACACTCATCTCTTCCTTCCGCTCTTGTCTTCCTGTAATTGAAGTAAACAGAATCACATTCACTAATGATCAGCTAATGACTGTCATTGTTAAAAAAGTATTTTTTAACTTTTTCACTTTCTGCTATTGTCTTTGTTATATTGTATACGAGGGCGTTTGTGTTGTCGTAGATGCTATCCTTATTAGTCTTTACGTAATATTTAATTCTCGTGGAAGCATGTTTCCAATGATCAGTAGTTGGAATCTTGGATAGCTTCTTCATATCGTACATTTCAATTTTGATGAGATGCGTCGCTTGGTCTCCGTCGTCAGAATTAGTAGAAATGTATGATACACCATCTCTAGCGGCTCGTGCTACGGTTGATGATAACAGCTTCCTCTTTTTTATTTTTGATTCAGCTTCAAAAAAATGATCAATCGATTGCGATTTTCTTTTTCCACCATCGCATGTGTTATTATTAATGACGAGGTCATCACTCTCTTCTTGAGGGGAGAGTGGCGAGTAGTAATACTGTTTATAGGTATCTTCATCGAAGCTCAATGATTTCTGCAACAACACAGTTATCATGTTAATATCAATTTGTTAACACTTAATCATAAAAGTTAAAAAAGTTAAAGTTACAGCCTATTAAAGTCCACTGCTGAACATAGGCCTCCTCTCATTTCTGAGAGGGTTTTAGAGCAAGGAAATGTCCGCCGCGCTCCCTCAATGTGTGTTGGCGAACTTCGCATGCCTTCGAAATTTTCTCAGACATGCAGGTTTCCTCACGATGTTTTCCTTCACCACCAAGCACGTGGTAATAAGCACTTAAAATTGCGATTAACAATTTAATTGGTGCTGGCGGGGATCGAACCCGGGTCGCGTACTGTGAAATTTACAGCTAGCGCTAACCATCTGAGTTACCACGGCTTAATCATATACATACACAATATTTAAATAAAATAATACACACACATGAAAATAACAGAAAAAAAAGTAATTTAGTCAATAGAATAAACACTTACATCCATAGCCTTTGGTGTATTGAAGTAACACAAATGACTAACTCGATGACTGCGTCTGTTGGTCTTATATACCACCAGTACGTAAAAATTCTAATCTAAAGTATTTCCGTAATGAGTTGATAATTACTTTATGCGTCAACCAGTTTATCTCACATTTCCGTTGTCTATCTCAACATTTCTTCGTATTGTGTTTTGTTTGGTGATCAATGACTCAAGTACGATTTGTATAACACAAAAATGCAATTTAATATTTAGAAACATATCAGTTTATCTCACATTTCCGTTGCCTATCTCAACATTTCTTCGTATTGTGTTTTGTTTGGTGATCAATGACTCAAGTACGATTTGTATAACACAAAAATGCAATTTAATATTTAGAAATCACTATAATTGACCATTCCTATGTTATTCATTGAGTAGATTGGTACTGTAATAATCTACTAATAGCAGTAATATCATGGATACACTAGATGTACAACAACATCTGAAAAAGATTCACCCCAGTCTAGAAAATAATGTTTATGCAGCTAATAGACTGCCTATGTATACCCACGTACCAACGTATATAATATGCAATTTGGATACAGATGATAAACCAGGGTCACATTGGGTAGCTTTATATATCGATACGAATGACGTCGGTCAATATTTTGATTCATATGGACGATCACCTGTACGATATCATCTAGAGTTTTTAAAAAGGAATTGTAAAAGATGGAATTGGAATGTTGATAGGATTCAGAATGAGTGAACTTCAGTTTGTGGCGAATATTGCTTAATGTATTTGCTATATAAGTTTCAAGGATGTTCAATACATAGTTTTACGAGTATATTTACAAGGAACACATTGTACAACGATATTTTAGTGGATGAGATGTTTCGCTCCTATTTTATAGATAATAAGTAATAAGATTTTGTATTTTATAAATAAAAATTGTAACAAAATTATGTAATGTGTTTTATTGATGATTCAGATTAGCGTTGTATAATTAGGAACAAAGAAGTATAATACAATAGCACTGATATAGTCGACGCACACGCTGCAATGAAGGTGATTAATGAACAATAGAACAATAGAAATAGGAACAATGGGACGCTAATGACGGTGGAGGCCCTTACCGGATATCAATTAGATATTAGCTAATTGATCTGCCCATCTCCAGAACCGTGCATCCTACACAAAAATGGACCGCAGATTCGTGATCAGAGCATGCCAAAACCTTTTTTTTTTTAGGATCGTGTGTCGACGAACGTCGTTGAACCACGTCTGACTCAGGTGGTCTAGAAGTGGTACAACTACACTACTTATAATAGCAGCTTAATGCTGCTGTGTTTCGTATGGTGAGTATTGAGAACCGGAGACCCTTTTTACTGGAAAAGAGGCATTCCATCTTAGTCCTCAAGGCTAACAACGCATCTGCATTTTGATTCGCAAACGAGGATAGATGTAAATGTATATAATCCTCAGCAACCACTTACCATCAGGTGGACTGTGTGCTCGTTCGTCATCCTATTTCTATAGAAAAAACTTATTAAATTATTTTGACAGGTTAACTCAGACCTTTTTTTGTCAGATTTTGTTTGTCGGAAGTATAAACTGTTCGGGTACACAAACAGTGTGTTAGGTTAGCGGTGCGCTTTACAATCTACAATAACATCATCATAATTAAATCATCATCATTTTTAAAAGTGCATTCTCAATGTTTCTACAAATGAAAAAAACATGTTTCCTAATGTTTATTCCTTTATTGCATTTAATTAAAATAAAAATACAAATTTGATTTACGACTACAAACGTTATTACGCTTATATAAGTTGCACGCCTCCCTTTATACGAGCATAGTCGTAACTACTTGCAGCGCACTTACATTACACCGTAAGCCGGGTGTCATACGTAATGTCGTTGCTGTAAATCCACGGGCTTGCAACTTTGATTAGACTTCCTTGTGACAAGTACGGAAACACTAAACATCTCGTAAATATTTACTGCTGACTACACTGGCCAGTAACGAAATTTGTTTTGGAGCTACTTTATGCACCATCGTAATTTGTAGTGTATTTTCGGGACTGCATCATCTTATTTTTAAGCACACTATTTACTAGTAATTACGTTATATAAAAGTACCTTGGCGACTGAATTTTTCTCGGTGTTAGAAAAAATATTATCTTCTCAAGGATGACTCCGATCTAGATAGAATAAATACCATATTTTATGCAAATCGTTAGAACCGTTTCCGAGAAACCAATTACATATATAATATAATATTTATATGCTCCAGACCGCATTTGGTCACGGCAGCTAGTCTCAATGGTAACTAGCAATCTGCGGAGGACAGGATTATAGTGTTCGAGATTATGCGCAAGCACAGGTGCACTCTCTGTTCCCTCACTCTCATAGTCCGATGGGACGGTAACTGATAGGACCGAAGAAAGATCGCAGAGATAGATTTTTTTAAATACCTTGAGTTATATAATATACACGCATTTACAATAATAATAAACGTCGCCAAACTTTGCAACAGTTTGTTGGCGATAATGAATGCGCAGGACCTACGACTTTACGTTGCTTTCCAAGGCAAGGGGGTGAAACACCGCCAATTTTCTGACTCCTGGCTGCTGCTGAAAATTTCTTGATAGAAAACCCCAATAACTGATTTTGGCCTGATGCGGGATTTGAACCCGGGACCTCATGATCAGCAACTGTATTTACGACCACTACTCGTAGTCAGTAGACTGACGAGGTAGGCATATAATAAGTTTTCGCCCAGTGATTGAAATTCGACCGTAATTCATTTTATTTTTAAGTTTGAATGTTATTGGGGTTCTTTTGTCAAAGAATATTCATTGCGTATTTTTTTAATTTTGTTCTATAAAAAAGATTAAATATATTTTTTTTAAAAACAGCCGACAAAAAGGATTTAAATAACGAATGATAAAAATAAAAAGCGTTTTAAAAAGGGTTTATTTGTCGCGAGGTCTGTCATATAAAACAACTAATTAGAAGAAAGCCCTTCCTTAGTACCTCTCACCTTTATGTACCAATTTGTTTGTCGCAGGGATAGAATTAGCAATAATATCAAATAAAGTTACTACACATATTCACCTACCTATTAACATAATAACATGCCCCAGATAATCCGTCGAGGCTGTCATTGCCATTTCTGTTCCCAATTTCAATTAAAATTAAGCAGTAGTATATAATTAAGATGTGTAATATAATATATCAATTAGAGTCTAATTTTATTTACGTACCCAACATATTTTTAATTACTTACAAACTCATAAACTGCAATATTTTACAATTCTTTGAGGACAATCTCTACTCTGTGCGGCTATTTGACCACAGACTAATAAGTGTTTGTCATTAGCAGTACCAACGTAAACTATTTATGTTTCATTTAATATATTCGTAACACATATGATGTATAAATTACCTGTGCCAAATCACACGCCTCCGTGCGCGCTATATGCTTAAAAATGGGTAGGCACAAAATTTTCACAAAAAATTTGTTTTTTTGTATTTCTTCCTTACATAATTTTAAACTGTGCCAATTCTCAAACACCTCCGTGCGCACAAAATACTTACAAACGAGTACAAAGTTTTCTCTTCTTCGTGTTAACCTTTGTATATAAAAATTACGTGTCACATTCTTTGTCCGCGGTGAACTCTTAAACTACTGAACTGTTTTAATGAAATTTTGCGCACTGTGTGTGGTTTGGTCCAACTTGAGATATAGTCCATACTAAAAACCATTTTTTACCCCGATAAGTGACCCTCAATACCTTTTTATTGCGAATTTAAGGATTATTTGTAGGAAGGGTCATCGAATAGAGCAAAACAACGTCTGCCTGGCCAGCTAGTTATATAATAGACTAGGTGACCCGTGCCCACATTGCTGGGCGTCAAACATTTTTATGAAATTATCTTGTGTGGTTCTTAGTACTGAGTGTTTAGAATTTATTTTCCGAATTGATTGACAAATATTGTTATTTCACATTAAAAATATTATAAATCACAATAAAATACTCACTCAGGCTCAGGAATAATGTAGCTGGTGAAAGAATTTTTAAAATCAATTCTGTAGTTCCAGAGATTACTTCCTACAAACAAACTCACAAACTTACAAACTTTACTTCTTTATAATATTAGTATAGATACAATAATTGCTCGCCTATCATAATCATCATTACAGCCCTTCACAAGTCGACTACTGAACATAGGCCTCCCCAGAGGTATGCCACAAAGCACAGTTCCAAGCCACCTGCATCCATCGACTTCCTGTATGTCTTACCAGGTCGGCACTCCATCTAGTGAGGGGCCGCCCTACACTTCGCCTACCGATACGAGGCTGCCACATGAGAACCTTTCTTCCCCAACGGTTGTCGGTTCTTCGAGCTATATGGCCGGCACATTGCCACTTCGGCTTACTATCCGTTGGGCTATGTCGGTCACTCTGGTTCTACTGCGGATATCCTCATTTCTAAGTTTATCATGCAGAGAAACTGCGAGCATAGCCCTCTCCATAGCTCGCTGAGCGACCTTGAACGTCCTCATACGGCCAGCAGTGAAGGACCACGTCTCAGATCCATAAGTCATCATTGGCAACACGCACTGGTTGTACAGTCTCGTTTTCAGGTTTTGAGGTATACCTGACGAGAAGATGTGTCGTAGTTTCCCGAACGCTGCCCAGCCGAGTTGAATCCGTCGATTGACCTCTCGGTCGAAGCTGAACTTACCTAGTCAGACCATTTGTTCCAAGTAAACATACTTATCAACATCTTCGAGCTTAGGTAGGGAAATTTGGAATAGGGCAACAGAACCCAAGAAGCCAGCAGCTAGCCGACTTCATGGAGAAAGAGGGACTCTTTATGATGAACTCTGTCTTTCAGAAGCGGCCCCACAGGAAGTGGACCTGGTCGAGCCCCGATGGTTCGACAAAAAATAAGATTGACTTCATTATGACGACCAGACGACAGCTGTTCAGTGATGTCTTAGTGATCGCGAGGGTGAAAACTGGTAGCGATCACCGAATGGTTTGTGGCACACTGAACCTAAACGTTAAGTTGGAGAGGTCTTGTCTAATGAAGTCAACACGCCGTCTCCCTCCTGTCTCTAGTCCAGAGTCCCGAAACCTTTCAGCTCGAGTTACAAAACCGTTTTCAGTGCCAAGAAAACTGCAATGAAGTAGACGATATGAATGATAACGTCGTGAAAACTGTCGATGCGGTCGGAGCTAAGTTCTGTAAGACCCGCCGCAGAAGAACACAAAAACTCTCCGATCACACTCTTAATCTCATGTCTGTTAGACGGGAAATGAAGCTACTCGCTTATAGAAAAAAAAATAAGAATAATATAGAGAAATAATTATAGTGAACTGAATTTTTTATTTAAAATGTCAATATAAGGAATGCTGCAACCTAAGAGTAGTAACATATTTAGCTACAACGTGAGAAAAGGATTAATAAATCAACATTAAAAAAAACCGGCCAAGTGCGAGTCGGACTCGCGCAGCTTGGGTTCCGAACAAATTCGTAGGTAAGAGGTTTAAAATTATTAAAAATATTTTTATTATATTATGCAACTAAAAATTTATGCTTTTCGCAATGATTTCTTTATCTGTGCTATAATACGTTGCTTCGTACCAAATTTTAAGATTCTGAGTTCACGGGAAGTACCCTGTAGGTTTTGATTCCCTTACGAATGTCGAAAATTTGCGGCATAAACGTTGTATCTTTTGATTGCGTTGGCTTAGAAGTTTGATTTTTTCACAGCCCCAAGGGACAGTAGACTTTGAGTATTTGATATGAATTTCAGCTTGATACTTCCACGCGTTCCTGAGAAAAAGGGTCTTGACAGACAGACAGACAGACGGATAACAAAGTGATCCTATAAGGGTTCCGTTTTTTCCTTTTGAGGTACGGAACCCTAAAATTATCACCCTTAACAGTGGCTATCCACTGTGCTAATAAAAATGGACATGGACTTCTTCCATTGTAGGAAGCCCAACAAGAGCCGTGTCGAAGGACGCATTACTTTTTTATACATGGGGAAATCCCTACGCCTTGCGGGGGCAAGGATGGGTTCTGTCGGACTTGCACCGACTAAAACTTCATGATGTTCCACCTTCGCCGCATATTGGCAGGGCCATAAGAACATTTTTGCACACATCCGCTGCCCCACCAGTGCCGGCCGTCCCATGGCAGTCCCTCCACTGGACCTTCTCCTCCCCTTCTACTTTTCTCAAGTAAGGCGCTCCAGAAACATAGGGTGCGCTTTTCTCTATGACCTCCAACTCCACCTGCGTAACGGACTCCTCCCCCCCCTGACTTCGATGAGTAGAAGGTGGATCTGGTCTCTGCCTCCGCTCCCATTCAAGTTTCGGCCGCGTAGAGTAGGGAGAACGGTACCTCACAATACCGACACTACTCTCCCCCCGTGGCCCCGCTACCATAGTACAGTAATAGCATCAACGGTGCGGCACCGCCAGTACCGATAGGGCGAGTGGCGCATATCATACCAACACTCCTCTTTCCCCGCAACTCCACCTCGGTTGCAACGGTAGAGAGAGGAACACCAGTCTCGCCACAACCCACCAACACACTTTCGAAGTGGGCTCGTCAAGCCCACTCGGAGTGACCACCTCGGACTGGCCCTACATCTCGGGCCAGCTACGTGGGTTTCTTTTTGTTGTCCACTACTACTAAGTCCCCCCCCCCCGCCACGTCAAGGTAGGAACTCGTTCGGGGGGGAGGAGGACGCATACCTAATAGAGTATAAACCTAATTAGAGATGTAGGGAGTAGGTAGATTCAGACAGCTCAGGGGTCTAGGATTCCATGTTCAGCGATGGATTTGTAGTTGGCTGCAATAATACTGATTAATTATGAATAAACTTATGACAGATCTCTATTATTAATATTAAATATAACTATGTAGGTACATATTTGATTGCGATATAATAAAATCCATTATGCCATCTTATCAAACAATAGTTTTGTTCTATCTCGATAAATCTAAATTATTCTCTTCCTGGTGTAAAACACAAGCATTTCCTCCATTTGTCCATCATTCGAAAGTCCACTGCGGGACGTCATGCTTCTCCGGAAGGAGAGGTTTTCCATAATCAACACACTCAACAATTGATGATGACATCGTTTGGTGTTTATTTTACTCGGTCTATGCTACTGCCCATATCTTTGATTTTATTTTTAGATCCAGATTATTTGTTAATTGGAAAGAAAATAGTAAAAATATATGCTGGAAAAGTAAAGAGTGTGTGGAGAAAGCCGCCGAGTGCCAATTATTGTATAATCAGTTGGGGTGTGTATCTTCTGGCGTGAATATTTTCTTAACAAACAATAATTACAATATCTATAGAATTTCAAATTATGTTAAATTCATAAATACGATTATAAAAACCATTTCCCACCGCTGAATAATACCAATATTTACTGGAGAAGTTATTAAACTCAGAAACGTGATTGCTTTGCATCAATTGTGGGGTTAACTCAGTCAATAGTATCGACAGTCTATAAGTCTTGTCTACTGCTTGCCGCAGGCCGCCATGTTACTGATGTTTATTGAAGATATACAACGTCTAAGCTGCATCATAAAATATAGATAATACTCTTAACAACTATAAGCCATTCCGCCGATTTAATACATTTTAACTGCATATATTTATATATCTATACATACATATGAATAAAATTGAAGTGTCTATCTGTAGTATCGAATAGTATAGCAACTACTCGCATACCATAACTGCACAAAAACCATTAGAAAATTATCACACATTCTGAGCATATCTTTTTTAGTGAAAATATAACATTTTAAAGAGTGACAGAGACAAACTAAAGACTTTGCAACTCTCCCGGTGGAAGATGACATCTGTAACTTATTGATATAGAGATAGAAGCCAAATCCTTCTTTCTCTATCCTTTTATATCAGTTTTCCTGTTTAGAATAATATGCACGATCTAACCGACAACTAATTGCATATATATTTAAAACAAAAGGGATGTGCATGTTTGAAATATGTATTCGCCCTTGCCCGAGTTTCCACAACGTTGACAGTGAATGTACTTGTTATGGGCTCATCAACGGATGAACGAATAGCGCTTACGGTCTGTTAAACACTTTCAAAGCATCCCATGGCCTTTATTCAATGTATTATAAAATTATTTATAAATACAAATTTCTATATTAGTTTATTGGCGATCGATCAAAGCTTATGGCTGCTAGTAGCAGTACCTAGCAGTAGGCACTTACTAAAATCACTTTATTAATTAATTTAGAAGAGTTTATCTCTTATTTTACTACTAGTCTTATTTTACTTTTACATTTTATAAACAAACTACTCAATCATTACATGATATATTCATGTAGATACGTATGTTTTTTTCCTAAATAAATGAACTTTGGGAAATGATATATAAAACACTTTGATTTCTCATTTTCTAAATTTGAACTTAAAATTTCATATAAGATTATATTCGTCCAATAAAAGTTACTTACCTGCTCATTTTATATTTTAAAAGATAAATTGAATCAAAATTACTTACACTTCCATTGATGGGATGACCATTATTCCACGTGTAAATTGCACTCAATTAGGAGCTACGTGGTAAATTTGTGGATCGAACATTTATTTCCAGGTTGCAAACTCCTTTGATTAAACAAACTCCTCCAATATTTTATTCAAAAATAGCGGACTCACCGCGACTTCGTTCGCAAAGAATGTGTGTTAGTAACTTATTTGTTTTGAATTTTTATCTCGTGAGACTATTGATTATATTTTATAAACCACATATAACTACATTTTTATACTTAGAAGGAAAATCGGATTGCTTTCGATATATGGCGCTATAACCAAATCGATTACGTCAGAGACAGACATAAATACCCAGACTGACTTCGGACATCAATGTCAAAGGTGAGACGTCTTGTATTGCGATCGTCAATCTGTCTGCCAACCATGACAAATACAGCAAATCACTCCTACAGCGGGATAGGTACATGACTTGCAGTAGGCTATTACATTGATGACAGAGAAAAAGAATAGATAATTTCTAAAATTCTTCAGTCTCTAAGCAAACTTTAAAACCGCTCTTGCAAGTCGCGTTGTTAGTTATCATTGCAAAGTTATAGGTGTTTCGTTTTAAGTGAATTTGGGGGATCAAAAACCCTCACCAACCATAACTGATGGCAATATCTATATCTATCACGTTATTTAAAGAAACAACTAACTTGAGCCTTGTAATACTGTAAAGATTTGGAGGATATAATAGGTCGAGAATAAAACTTCCATCGTATTTTGTTTGTAAAAAATTGAATAAAAATCTCTTTGTTTGTACTGTTTGCACCTGGCTGATTTTAATATCAATACATATAGGATATTAAGAAATATAAAAAGTAAAAAAACACATACCCGCCACTTTTCAATTACTTTTTTGTCCGCCAAAATGAATGAATCTAACGAATAAATTCGATACATTCTAAAATTTTATTACAAAAAAGGAAAAACACAAACCGCGAATAAAATTTGTGACCTTTATGGACCTAATGCAGTGTCAGTAAGAGTAGCACAAAGTGGGTTCAAGCGTTTCCGTCTGGAAATTTTGATGTCAAAGATGCAGCTCGCTCTGGTTCTGGTCATACAGATTAAGTCGATGCGATTGCATTTTTCAAAAAATGGAGCAAGAAACGCATATTAGCAGTTACGACATAGCCAAGGAATTGAGGATTGACCACAATTTTGACCCATTTGAAAAAGTCTGGCTATACGAAAAAGCTCGATATTTGGGTACCACACGAGCTCATTGATCAACAGAAGAGAAGTGGTCTTTCATCATGATAACGCCAGACAACACACATCTTTCGCCACTCAGCAAAAATTGAGAAAACTTGGTTGGGAAGTGTTAATGCATCCACCATATAGTCCTGATCTTGTAACCTCAGATTTTAACCTGTTTCGGTATCTGCAGAATTCTTTGGGTAGTGTTAGGTTAATATCAAGTGAGGACTGTCAAAACCACTTTTCTTTAGCAATGGGGTCATTACTACCTACAAGATGGCGACAACTTATCGAACAAAATAGCACATAATGTATATATTATAATTAAAGTAATCAAACTTTTAAAAAAATCTTGAATTTGTACATAAAATATGAAGAAAGTTTTCCCTGACCTTATACATAAAAAAAAAACATAAACACTCACGCCTGTCACCCAGAGGGGTACGGAGAGAGAGACTACGGACTTCCATTTGGCGCGATCCTGACACACCTCTCTCGCCTCTTTTACATCCATATATCTACGCATACACGCTCGTCGGTTAAGGGTACTCCTAATCTGGCCCATTTTTAATGTATCGCCGATTTGGTCGATAAACCTTCGTCTAGGGCGTCCCTTCCCGACCCTGCCGTTCACTTCTGCAACATAAATTTGCTTTGTCACTCTTTCCTCGTTCATTCTTTCTACATGACCAAACCACCGAAGCATTCCTTTCTTAATCCTTGTCACAACGTCATCTTGCAAACCACACTTTTGTCTTATCACACTATTTCTCACCCTGTCATTCAGATTCAGCCCTAGCATACTCCTTAAGGACCGCATTTCTACAGCATTTATTCTACTCTCATGCTTCTTCTGCCAGACCCAACTTTCACTACCATACATTAAAGTAGGGACTAACACAGCATTATGAATTGCCATACGTGCCTTAGTTGGCATACATATATTAAAGTAATAGTGACACGTGTCGGAAAATGTTTAAATAAACCAAGCGAAGAAGCAGCGAAACAAACTAAATCTCAATTACAGCCTCTAAAAGTCCACTGTTGAATAACTTGTAGGTGGGTTGGCAACCGCGGTCTTTATAATTTTGAGTTGACAATAGGACGATGCTGCAAACTATTTCCTGTTTCAGTTTCCTTCTGTCGTTTCTTACGACACCCACGGCACGATATAGGGTAATGGATATTCTTAAATTGCTACTACACAGTTAAGGGGGTGAGCAAACCTCGGGTATGGACGTATAAAAAAAGACGGACTGAATCTCGCTATACAACCCAGTGAAGCACCCAAAATAAGTCAGCTCGCTTGTACGTACAAGGGATCACGCACACATTCACACTAATAATAAGTCTAGGGCCCACCATTACGCAACAAACGTTACCCGCGAGAATTAGTTGTCGTAAGTAAAAAATAAAAATAAATATTCCGTCTTGCGTTGTTAAATCTTGCTAAAACCATAGTGGTTTTATGAAAAATCGTCAAGGAATCGCTTTTATAGAAAAATTAGTAATTATAATCACTTATTTGAAAACGTTTTGTCATAAATTGCTATTTTTGGGACACAAGACATGCGTCACATGATCAGTGTTCTTAATTATTTTTGGGGAAAAGTTACCCGAAATTTAGGAAATTGCTATTTTTTCCCCACGTCGGAACGGATACGGTATATATTTGTTTACCCTAAGAGGTTGCTTTTTGTGCAATTTTTCTTACCATTTTCCAGTAAAACTTTTGGATCGGTTACAATGCGGTTTTTTTGCATTAGATACAGCTTCTGAGAAGATTCTTAGATAAAAAAAAAATGTACAAATAAAATTATTTTAACGTGAAAAATGTTTAAAAAAAGTCCAAATTCAAGTACTCAGGAGATTGTGCTCAGCTATCAGGGGTGAGAGGGGTCTAGCTGTCTGCTGAGTGGCCGTGAAGTTCCTCTCCACACGCTGAGGGGGGGGCGACGACACCCCCACCCCTGGGAGAACGACCTCCCGACTGGTCGGGGAGGGACCCCTTTCAAACCTAGGGGCTCGTTGGCTGGCAGGCAAGCGCCGAGCGTCGCCCGACAGAGGGCGTGGCTGAGCGCCCCCGCCCGTGGAGTCGAGGGCCCGGCAGAGCCCCGAGAGGAGACACCGTTCGCAGCCAGGCACAAAACTGCATGGTGATTGCCCTGGAAATGCGGACAGGGCCGCTGGTGCGGGCAGTCTCGCTGGAGGTGCCTTTCCAAACACGAGTAGCACCAGCGGCGCTCCTTGGTGATAGTTCGCCTAGCCGGGAGCGGCTTACCTAATAACTTCGGGCACGATGTCACCCGGTGTAATAATATAATAATAGGAACAGGGGGGGCGCCTCCCTGACCACTAGGCCACTGTAAGATGGTAGGGAGCAGCGCCCTCTCGCGGGAGCTCCGATCGGCTTAATGGGGTTGACGACGACTTGCCCGGCGGATTTCGGCTCTCACGGGGCACAGCTCGTAAGTCGTCAACGGTGCCGGATCGTTCAGGATAGTGAAAAGAGTGCAAAGTATGCTATTATATCTGCGCTTACGGATAGGCACCCAGTCAAGCTGAGTACGAAAAGATGATACATGGTCATTTTTACGAAGACAATAAATGTATCTGATGCAGTTATTGAGGAGACGATCAATGTGTTAAAATGCTGTTGAGATAAGTCTGTGCAACACACTTCTACATAGTCTATTATCGGCAGAATAAGAGATTGAACAAACAAAACTTTTGTAGCAGTAGGAAGAAAATTTTATATTAGTTACGTAATAATAATAAGTATTGTGTCAAAGTTATGTTATATTTTGATAGATTGTTTTATAAAAAAAAATATGGGGAAATTTTGTTTCACATGACAACCCTTTATTGCATGCAGACATAGTTGCACCGCCGCCATTGCAGTGCCTCAATTCAATCTTAACAAAATTCTGTCCGCTTTTTTTATACGCCTAATATACGTAAAATAAGTTGGTTCCTCTCAGCACGTTCCCAGCGTAACGCTGCACTCATGAAACTAAATCTAAAGCTTAGTTGAACATTGCGATAGTAATGATAATCGAGTAATATCGTAATATAATATAACCATACTATTATATTACATTACGATATTTTTACAGATTTAAGGCCGTTCAATATAAATGAAATTTCACACGAGATATTTTAAAAGAATATATAAGACTTGTGTTTAAAATTGTAGTTTATGTCTTCTTTTTTTATAGTATAGAGTGACAAACGAGCACACAGGCCACCTGATGGTAAGTGGTTGCTGTGACCCATAGACATCTACATTAATCCTCAATAAAGAATCAAAATGCAGATGCGTCGTCACCCGTGAGGACTAAGATGGAAAACATCTTTTCCAGTAAAAAGGGGCTCCAGTTCTCTACACTCACATAGGAAACACAGCAGCATTAAGCTGCTATTTAACGCTGGTATACTGTGAGAGCGTGGTCCTTCCCCGGTCGAACCGACCCATTCGTGCTACAACTACACTACTAATATAGCTGCAGCATGGCTCTACCACGTATAAAACGTTTTCTTAAACCATAGTGTAAGCTTGGTTTATACCTAGTACTTTTTTTTATAGTAGAGGCGGCAAACGAGCATGAGGCTCACCTGATGATAAGTGACTGCCGCCGCCCATGAACAACTGCAACACCAGACGAACCAGGGGAATTGCAGATGCGTTGCCGGCCTTTTAAAAAGGAGTAGGCTCTTTTCTTGAAGGTCCCTCAGTCGTATGAAACCTACCTACTACTAAACCTAAGTACTATCAATAAACCACATTTTTTAAGACCGTAAGTATCTTGGAACTTTCTTTAGAACTGTTGAGAAGAAGAATGCCATCATACATTATTTTCATTATCGACTTACGCGGCCATGAAAGCTCTTAGGAGGCACCATTTTTTCCGAATTAATTAACAAATATAATCATTACATTAACTAATTTGAAAAAAATATTCAAAATTTTATATCTGCCTAAATTTTTCTCGTGAATCAGCTTTGTCTCTTAATGAACAATGAATAAAAATTAGATTAGCGCGAACATTCATAGAAACATATGCAACGGGGATCTTTAATTTATTACATTTATAGATAACCTTATAAGAAATAATTTAAAGGTGCCTTGACGTCTGGTTCAAGGCATCTTTAGGATCTTATGTTTTCAAACTGACGCAAATCCCACACGAGATTCTATTTCACGCCGATCGATGCCGATTTACCTGCCTCAATACATTTAAGCTGACTGAGATTTCCCGCGTATCATTATCCCTTGTTATTTAATTGTGTTTGTATTAAATTTTGTAAAAGATAAGATAAATTATATACCTGACATGTGTTATCAAATTTTGGTTTGGCAAAATACACATTTTTATACGTGTTAGAGCCTATGATACAGCTATATTATGATTTTAGCACGAATGGGTCGGCTCGAACGGCGAATGATCAGGCTCCTTTGTTTTGTATGGTGAGTGTAGAAAAGGGAAATCCTCTTTTACTGAAAACGAAGCATTCCATCGCAGTCCTCAGGCATGACAAAGCATCTGCATTTGATTCTTATAAGATAAGAGGGTAAGATAGATGTAAACTTCTATGGGCCTCAGCATCCATTTACCATCAGGTGCCCTTCTTCTATAAAAAATACATGTTTATGTTGGATTTATAACAAACAAGAACATGCCATCTATATTACTCGCCTAGCATCGTCGTTAAAGGCGACTAATAGAACATCGGGTTTGTTATTGTGTAGGCTATGGACTAGCTACCTATGTCTTTTTTCACAATTTTCCATCTAAAACCATATTTTTGACTAAATGTGATCCGACTATCTCACTTTTTTATATTTTTTTATATATCCTATAATTATTTATAACCTATATTTACTTATTATACATCAAAGTGACAAATAAGCTTTTTAACATATTATAAGCCAGTGCTTGACTTCAACGCCATCCGGTAGTATGTGACGATGAAGCGCTAGATCGCCCTGTCTTAGCGCAACAAAAGCACATTCGTTCTTGCCTTGAAGTCACCCAAACTGTAAAGGGACGGACAAATTATTTTGCTCCTTTACTGTGCGCGTTACAGAAGGAAAATTCCATAAAACCTTAAAGCTCTGATAGATGGTAACCGACTTGATTACGACAGACATAAACTACTCAAATCTGCATATCCTTCCTACTTTGGATGAGGCATATGTCGAGCCGGTTAACTTATGCTGATAATGATGATAATCCATAACAAAACAAATTAAGTTTTTACTATTTAATTGTGATTTTCACCATCATCCTCTAAAAATGTTGTTTAGTGGCGGCTTAAGAAAATCCATCATCCCATTTCGTCAAGAGGATGTCCTATTAGGCGGCTATTATAATGAAAATACCTAGTCCATAATGACGACATGCAGCAGCGTAAAAGTTGCGAGAGGTTTTTAACGCTGGCTAATCGTGACGTTCAAGATAAATCTTTCATACAACGGCAGAGGTCCATTTCCAATAGTGATTTCCAGTCGACTTTTGCGGCTGATGAAGATAGAGAAAAAGAATGTAATTATTAAATATTTTTAAACTTTGACATTAACTTTACAAGGCCTTAAATACCAAACTATGAGCCGGCTCCACACATTAGTGTCAATACAAAATAAAAGCAAATTGTCCAAGAACGGTACAACGTTGGGCAATAATTATTTCAAATTTCAGGAGATCATCACATTGGATACGAATTAAAAATACGTCCTCAAAGTAGCCAACAATTCCATGTACATTTTATTCCATGCTGTGCATTTATTTTAACAGTATCGTGGTTCTATCCATTGTAGTAGTTCTTCTAGTACAGGCAAGGAAGATGCTGTAGCTGAGAGGCTGCTCTCTGTTACATTGAGATGTTTAGTGTTGCTGGTGGTTTGTATACTTTGGTGTTATCATGTAATTAAATCCCTCACGTTACACTACTACTGTGTAATTTTGACGGGAACATAATATTACGGTATGGTCGAACTGTAATTGCTCTATACTGAATGTAAAGTGCAGTACCACGTTTTGCTGCTAATAATGAAATGATTAATTGTGTAAGCAGGAGAGCATGTTGAACACCCGCTCCCACACTATTTTTATTTTTAACAATTAACCTTATGATATATTTCCCACATATCCGACAAGTAAATTATTTATATTTTCTAATATTCAAAAATTGCTAATGAATAACATTTACATACCTAATAAACTTAAAATATAATTATAAAATGTCTTTTTACATTGTGATTCTTGATATTATAAAATTATATTTGTTTTAAATTGTAAATGTTACTCTAGCTCAATGCTAATTTGCAAATTTTTTCGAATATAAGTACTCAAAAAGAGATCCTCAGGTGAACTGTTAGTTCTTATGCCACTTCGGTTTTTGACCGAGGAGGTACTCAATTCGACTATATGTTCTTTTTTTATTTATTTATGTACACACAACAAGATACAGAAACAGTCTTATAGTGATTTTGTACAAAGGTTCTACTTATTCCATAATTTGCTGAAATATCTTCCAGTAGACCCACAAAGGAAAATATATTTAAAAAGGCAAACTTAGTGCGTACAATACTAATACTACTGTAAATAATATACAAAAAAACATACGTAAATTATATTAAATTATACTATAAATAAAAATAAAATAATACCATATATAAAAATAATACATACAATAGCTACATATAATATATATAACCTAATAATAATAAAATAATATATATTAATTAACAGGATGCATATTTTTGATCCTATATTATATAATTTTTTGTGATCTGATTTCGATGACTATACTTTATTTGAAAGCTGGTGGTCTCATGTGGTCCCATAAATGTAATCAAGGTCTGACCAGTAGTTTTTGAGTTATCCTTAATAATTTATATTAAAGTTGATTGTACAATATTTTTAATTTTACCACTGTAACAAAACACAACAAATATATTTACTTGATTCTGGACATTTGTGTTTAATCCACCAAAGTACCTAAATTACTTTTTATAATTTGTAAAATATAGTGCCTGCTGATGATCAATGTGCCAGTGTTCTTTCGTATTCTTTATCAAAGAAAATATTTTTATTTTAATTTAATTATTTAACATACAATAAAACAAAACAAAACACTTCCGAAACCTTTCAAAATACACCGTAAGACGCCTTCAAGACGCTAAACTGGAACTCTTACCCCATTTAGACTCTCGCCTCGCGCCTCGCCTCGTACCTCGCCTCGCAGCTCGCGTGTTGTTGCGAGGTAACGAGTGCCTGTTTACACTCTCGCGATGCGTTCAGTTTGCGTTGAGCCAGCAACGATGGAAGACGTCGAAATAATAGCGGCATCAACGCTTGCCTTAATAAATATTTATCGATGCTTGACCATTTTAAAAAGAAGGAAATTAAAAAAAAAGACGTCGTCGAAGAAGAAGATGGTGGATAATATCTATTCATCGAAACAGAACCTTGTGAGTTTCATAATTTTATATAAATTGCTAGTAACTATTGTGCAAGATTAAATAATATTATTTTTTTATGTTATATTATCGTTATTTATTTATAATTTAATCTTTCCTTTTTACTTTTAGGCAAAGTATGGAAAATATGTTTCAAGAAATGCTAAATGAAGACTCTGGAGAGTTTCACAATTTTTGTAGAATGTCACCAACTGATTTTGAATTTCTGTTAAAGAAAGTAGAACCTTTGATTACCAAACAAAATACTAGACTGAGACTATCCATCCCAGCAAAAGTTCGTTTGGCTATAACTTTACGATTTTTAGCTACAGGTGATAGCTACAAAAGTCTTCACTTCTTATTCAAGATATCATGTTCAGCCATATCAATAATAGTGCATGAAGTCTGCAATGCTATTAACATAGTATTAAAGAATGAGATAAACGTAAGAAATAAAAGAAGTAATTCAAAACTTTGTTTAAAAAATAATATAATCCTTTACTCGTACAATCAAATGCTACATTTCTCATTTGAAATATTCAAACAATTAACAATAATTTTTCAACACACTTGCTGGTAATGGTAATTTGTCTCTTATTCGATCGATTTTAGTGTTGTAATGTGAAGGCTCCGTGGCGCAGTGGCTTAGCAATGAGATGCTGCGCTGGGGGCCGCGGGTTCGAATCCCGCACGGAACAAGTATTTGTATGGCCTGCAAATGATTGTTCCGCGTCTGGATGTTTGTCCTTGTGCAATTTGTGTTTGTAAATTGCCTCAAAATACAGGAGAAAAATGTAAAAAAAAGAAGAAAAAAAAAAGAATATAGCTTATTATGCACTAGTATGGATTTTTAAAAATCAGCTGTTTCCAGCAAATGTCAAGTTATACTTTTTAATTCACCTATAAAATAATATAATCAAAATAAAAATTTAATACACTATGATCATCGAAAATTTTCTTAATTAACAAAGAGGTTTTATTAAATTAACAGTTAATTGTCCGTCTTTATTTATTGAACAGCTGACCCCGGCTGATTATTACACTTATTTATCATAATGTACTAATCTTTGTCATCTATTGCGGCGTTATATGATTGATTTATAATTTGTGATGGTTGTATTATTTGCTGTGATAGGATTCTTACTCGATTTTCTGGTGCAATAGATGATGGAGGCGGTTCTATTAAATACGAGTAGGCCGCTTCATGAGATAAGGGACGATCTGGTATGGAAATTTGGATAGGTGATTGAGGTTGTAGGAAAACACTGTTGTAGGAAGCAGGTCGATCTTGAGCAGAAATGTGTACAGGTGATTGTGGCGATTGGAACATACAGCGATATGAACCAGAAGAAGACGCGATGGAAGATGTCGGTGAACACATGTTATCGTTCTGTAGATTCTGCGGTGGATTGGCTAGTAGAAACCCATCGATGCCGTGCATAATTCGACGGCGTTCCATTTTTGTATATTCACGAAGGCGTGTAGCCAATATTTTGGCATACATATCACATTCGTCGTCTATTTTATTTTTATTTGCCACTAAATTGTTTATACAAGACAGTTTCCTTGATGTCTTTTTGTAGGTCATCTATATCTGTGTTTTTACGTTTTGCTGATTTTTTAAAAGGGGATTTGAATTTTTTTTTCACTTTCTTCAGTTTGATTCTCCGGTTGACTATTTTCTTTATTCTCTTTTGCTGTCTCTTCCTCTTCTGTCACCGGTGAATTTATCTGAAAAAAACAATGAATAAATTACATACATGAATGATTTTATTTGTTTATTAAAACTAGTAATTCATCTTTCTTTCAGATGCCACAAAATGCAGAAGAATGGTTAGCCATAGAAATGGGATTCAAGAGAAAATTTCCACATTGTGTGGGTTGTATCGACGGCAAACATATTGTGATACAATGTCCACCCAAAAGTGGCTCCGAATATTACAATTACAAAGGGACATTTAGTTTTGTGCTTTTAGCTTTAGTTGATAGCGATTACCGTTTTATATTTGCTGATGTCGGGGCTCAAGGAAGAATAAGCGATGGCTGTGTATTTCAAAATAGTGCACTTTGGGAAAAAATTTGCTCGCAAACAATTAATTTGCCACATGATAGCCCACTGCCTGGCAGGCAATGTAATGTACCATACGTTTTTCTTGGAGATGGGGCATTTGCATTGAGCAAGCACGTAATGAAACCATATCCAGGAAACCATAACATTGGTTCACTTCAACGGACGTTTAACCAACAATTATCTAGTACACGTGTTATTGTGGAGAATGTATTTGGTGTACTAACCTCAGTTTTTAGAATATTTAAAAAACCCATGGAAGTACAAAAGGACAGGGCCATATTAATTACCATGACCTGTGTTTTGTTACACAATTTTCTTAGGAACAGTAAAACATCTAGGAACATTTATACGCCTCCTGGAACTTTCGACACCATTGTTGACGGCGTCTTAATTAAAGAAGGGCCATGGAGGCAAAATCAGCCTTCAAATTCAGGTGTACGACTCATACAAAATGTGGGTAGACGTGCATCACAAAACGCCATTGATTTAAGAACTGAATTCGCTACCTACTTTATTCAAAGTAATAGAATTAATTAATTAATTTTTGCGAGTAGTGGAAATTAAATATTTAATTTACTATTGGCCTTTTGAACGCATTTGACCACTATATAACGTATTCCTTTTGATATCCCATAACTTTAGGATATTAATCATAATATGTAATAGAATAGTATATAAATGTATTCTTAAAAAATATAATTTTTTTTTAGTCGCCGAAAGGTTAAGAAACACAAAAACACAAAAGTTGTAACAGTAGGTACTTATAATATTTGTGATTGAAAATATAAATAGCAATGTAAAACATTAATAAAAGTTACAAAAGATTACAATTGTTTTATTTACTTACGGGTTCGTCTTCAGTACTTATTGTATGGTCACATTTATAAACCTGTGCCAAAAAATTTTCCATAATTTCATAGTATACCCATATTGGATTATAAATGACATCAATAGATGCGCCAGATTTTATAGACTGCTTTTTTCTTCGTAGGTGTTGACGAAAGGTAGCCATAAGCGAATTCTTTTTTATTTTGAGCTCTGCTAGTGGTCTGCACATAACCTCGGAAATTCTATTCCACGCATCATTCATTTTTTGGGTATTTTTATGCATAATATGCTTTGGATCCCAAATTATTCGCTCAGCCTGATAGAGTTCCAAGAACTGCAACGTTTCTTCTTGCGACCAGTCCATTTTGTATTGAAGTCGAACGTGTAAACCCAACAAAACAACACAACCTGCACGGAAGGGCGCCGTAAGCAAACTGAAACGAGAGCGCGAGTGTAAACAGCACGCTCGCGTCCCTCGCGAGGCCCTTTGCCTCGTGCCCAAAAAACCGCCTCCGACGCGAGCGCCGCGAGCGACGAGGCGAGCTGCGAGGCGAGCCACGAGCTAGCGTTTACACTCGCCCCTCGCGGCTCGCCTCGTGACTCGCCTCGTCGCTCGCGCGAGAGTGTAAATGGGGTACATGTTGAACACCCTGAATGAATCCTCGCGACGCGACGTACCCATTCGACTGCATAAAAATTCAAGTAAGAGGAAAGTCATGGTTAGTGTCCATGATATACCAGATTCAATCTGCACCCATAGCCCAAAATTGCTCAGTGAGCAATGAAAAGAGCTATGTTTGGTTTTTAGGATAAGATTTATAATGAAGAAAACCCGCACAACATAGTGCGATATGTATTGTTTATTATATTACATACTAGCTGGTACCCAGCGCGTAGCTGCCACAGAAAAATTAATTGTCGAAATATCGTTTTAAAGGAGACGGTCCAAAATTGTATGAAACGTAGGCCTAGTTTATGTACTAGCATGAAAATAAATTAAAATAAAATATTAAATTACTTTTGATCATTCAAATCTACGAATTTGCCTTAATTTCAGTGGTATTAATATTTTATTCTCACCAAAACTGCAACACTAATGGCGGATTGAAGTCGTTTTGATTTGACGTTAGCTGTCATCTCTGATATCTCTGATATCACCTATAGCCTATCAGGGAGATTTATTGTGTAAAATAGCTAAAATGTCTCGACACTAGTAGGAAAGTAAGGCAAAAAAGTTGTATTTTTTTATCAAAACACGAATAAAGTGTAATAAAGATTGTGTATGTGTTTTTTTGATCTTAAAACAACTAACGTTCTTGTTGATATTTGTAAAACAAATGTAAAAAGTACTAGCTAATTCCAGACAAGAAGATTGTTGAGATAAATCAACGGTACCTACGCACAAAATTATTTCATTGCATTCATTAGTGTGTACTAATGTACACTTTAGTGCCAAGGGCATCCAGGACTTTTTTTTGTTTTACATGGGGAAATGGAGCCTGTTTTGTTAGCTTTTACAAAAAATTTGTGCCAGATAGCTCAAAACCGAGATTATATGTGAATAGAGGGTAACTCCGTTTCTCTACCCTAAAAAATTCACCCTGAGATACTACTTTATTGCACTAATTATAAAGAATATATTTAACTTATTTTACTTTAGAGTGGCTGTTTTAAGGTGGATAAACAGAATAACCCTGAATACTAATCTGTAAAATAAAAAATCTGTTCAGGTATATGTGTCTATCTGGGCTGCTGAAGTGCTAGAGTACAATCATAGATAATATAATTTATTTGTTATAAAATGGTACATTACAGTTGTTACAAAAGAATTCGCATCCTAAATATCCTGCCGTTTCTGGCGTACAAATGTTTTCATATACCAGGTCCTCAGCGTGTCAGAGTATGCCTTGAGCCTTGACAGACATTTAAAGCCTGGATAATGTCATAACAAAGGTTAACAGTCCTGTGAATTATAGAAAGTGAAACATTAGGTCAATCATGTTTTGGATACCTAAGGCAATATAAATAAAACAGCTTAATTTTAAATTTTTTATTTATTTATCCTACTTCAAAATCCTCTCTTACTAAAATGCCATCCAGAATTGAGGCCGGTGTGGTTATGGAATTTTGATACCGAGCCCAACACAAATACCAGACAACGGTCATTATGTGGGCACAGCAACCCACTGTCTGTTGTCCAGAAATGCAACTGCAATAATAACCTGCAATCATCTCATCCCAACTTGTCCCTTGTCTCGCCAACAGTATGTATGTATAATAAGCTCTGTCCGAGTGATGGCGAGATTTTATACGGCCGCTTATTCAAACAGAGTCTTGTTGGGATGATATTAATTGGGTCACAACTTATCTGCTACCCAGTCTTCGTTGACACCAAACATATAATAATATACTGATAATATTGGCATTAGGGCGCTGGAGCTCATTTTCATGATTTGTGCCGACAAATAATTCTTGTAATACGTTTGCAAAACATTGTGAACATATTGGTGCATTTTCATCCATCTAGAACAAAACAATCCTACTTTAATAAACTATTCATAATGCAGAAGCGCATTTTAAACAGTGCAACATGTTTTAACAGGTGAACTGAAAGATAATTAGATAATTAATCATATTAAGATTTTGCAGCCATTATGATCTTATGTAGAAATTAATAATTATTAACAGACTACAGATAGAAGCATGTCATTCAAATACGTTTAATAGCATAAGGAAACATCTTTCTTTAGTACATACCTGCTTATTGATTCAAAATGTGATTCTACAGAATACAGATATCCGATATCAACGAAATCGAAATCTCACGTAAATTATTAAGTCCATAAAATAAAAGCAGAGTCAAAAAGTAGTAAATAAAGATTTGGTTTTTTGTTTGGAAAGTCCAAACAAAAAACCAAATCGCCAAAGAAATCCATAATTAAACACATTCACAAGTTCAGAACAAGCTCGGAATAAATAAAAATATCATTTGACAGAAATGACATTTGACAAATAACCGTGTCTTTTTTACTTTTTTTATGACTGGAAGGGCACCATCTTGTAAAACCATCAAAAACTTGGGATTGCATTTTTATTTTTAGCAAGGTATTTAGTTTGATTTATTCTATCATTTTATTTTTAACAAAATCCCTGAATTTTTCTCTTTTTTACGGTATACTGTACATAGACTGGGCCAGAAATGTACAGTCTCCTTTGGAAGAGTTATATTGTTAATTAAACAAGAAATGATGATACATTCATTGAAGTTGACTGATGTATAATTTTCAAATTAATTTTTTGGCAAGGTACGCGCGCCACCTATTGTAAGTTAATTGTACTATGCCTATAACCTTTGCACAAGAACAAGCAATAAGTAAGTTGACAAAGTTTTAGCGCAATGTGATTAACGGTATGGCAGAGCATAAGATACAAACAAACAAACATTATTTTTATATATTAGATCATACAAATTTGAAGAGATAATGCTGTATATTTTTAAAATACCTTATTCCATATTATGCTTACAATGCCTAAAACCAATATGTAATCTCTAACATGTTGGAAATAGAAATAATGATTATACTTACAATACTTAAAATGAATATGTTATAATTAAAAACAATAATTTATACGTGGTAGAGCCATGCTGCAGCTATATTAGTTGTATAGTTGTAGCAAGCTCGACCGGGGAAGGACCACGCTCTCACAGAATACCAGCGTAAAATAGCAGCTTAACACTGCTGTGTTTCGTATGGTGAGTGTAGAGAACCGGAGACCCTTTTTACTGGAAAAGAGGCATTCCATCTTAGTCCTCACGGGTGACAACGCATCTGCATTTTGAGTCTTTATTGAGGATAGATGTAGATGTCTATGGGTAACAGTAACCAATTACCATCAGGTGGACTGTGTGCTCGTTTATCACCCTGTCCTTAAAAAAAATAAGGGCATTAAAATTATTTGCTTAGTATCATTTTACATAGTATAAATTTTATTTAAAGAAATATTTTAAGTGTAAATAATCATAGAGCAACACGGCTCTATGGTAAATAATAAATATTTACCAGTTATATGTATAAAATACTATTTTACAGGTTAAATGCCCGGCTTTTATGCTTTAAGAGGATTTTATCAGCGCCCGCAAACCTATTGGTGTCTTTCGGGTCGATCTATTGGAATTATTGGCTTACCGTTGAACTAGCCTTCGTAAAAGTGTATCATATAAACAGACGACTACTTCAATAACTCGACCGCCGCACTCCCCATAAGTTTGAGTGTAATACAGGCGTTCGAACTCCTCATCTTCTGGAGCAGGTATATAGTGATGAGGCAGTTCCTCGACTTCCCAAATTCGTTTCACCATCTTAGTTTTGTTTTAGTTGAAGTAATTAACGAAGTGCCAACCAATTTTACCTGACTCTTTACATTTATGGGTCCAAAGAGAACCTAACCAAAGACTATGTAAAGCAGCAGCATAGTCGGGCTCTGGTCGGATGACACGACCGTCATATATGTGATGAAATAAAAACTAGCAATAAATCAACATCAGACGGTTTGTCAAAGTCACGATCCGCTAATACTAAGTGTTTATAACGGTCTCCGACCGCTAGAAGAATATCAGTGGTTGGCATTTTAGAAGTAATGTAATTGCTGACTATAGGGCTAATATCGAATTTCGTGTCATTCGAATCACACGGGCGTATAGAGCATTGAGTCATTCCCTTGACTTGACACACAGGCTGTTGTCTATGTCTAGCCACAGTTGTGGTGCATCAACGCAATTGAAAACCTCTTTTTGCGCATTTCATAATGATGAAGCAGTCCTGAGCGCCGCTATCGATGAGCGCTCTAACTTGGTGGAACATGGCACGTTCACTAGAGTCCTGCACACGCACCATGCTCGTCCCGAGCAGCACCACGCACGGGCCACGACCTTCCCCCACGAACGCACTAGTGTTACTGTGGGCGCTACTCGAACCTGGTACCCAAAACCACTCACGAAACACTTTGCAAAACATTCAAGCCGTAACATAATTTCCTGTCCATACGATCCGGGTAACTATGGATTTCTATTTTTATACAGTCCGTTCCTTATTAAGATAATACCAAGTTCAATTTCTAAGGAAAACTTTGATATTTCAATCTATTTTTTTTTATAATTGCAAGTAACTAATTTATTTCACTTATAATCCTGCTAGACTTGAATTGTATTGCTCAGACTTTGTAGACTTATCATATTTGGATGCGTTATATTTGCTAAGTTTATTTCAAATGTGCATTGCTAGTCGTACGCTTTGAAAAATTATTGTAACTTGAGGTATTTTAAACTTTTCTCTTAAATCATTCTGTCTATTAAATAAAACCACATCAAAATAATTTTCGTAGTTTAAAAGATCTACGCATACAGACGGAAGGAATGACTTTGTTTTATACTATCATAATATGAAGAGATTGACACAAATAACCATAAAATTGTTTTCACTGGTACCTACTCTAATTAGGAAATAAAATATTAATAAATATATATCCATCTACTTTTATGAAAAATTTGACCTTTGTCTTAATGACCAAGAATTTAATAGATTTCCAACGTAGGTATATATCATATCAATATCGGACAGGATAAGTGGCATTGGCAAGCATCGATTTCTCATTGGGCAATTATGCTGTCTAAAGCTTTATTGAATATTTAATTTTACAGCTTTCGTGCTTCGTTTCATCTTTGAATATTTATTGTATGTTATTTCATATCACACATATAAATAATAATATTTTTAACCTGAGGACTACATAATAATAATACATAGGAATACATAAACATATAATAGAATATATCTAATATAGCATATACTTCCTGAACTCTGTTCAAATTATAACGAAATAATAACGATCCACAACAGTTGTAGCAATTTCGAACATGACTAATATAAAAAATGTAAACCACCGGAAAGAGAAAATACCGTATAGTGTCGTACTTGTTATTTAATATTAATATAAATACTCAAAACCACTATACTTGGTATTTACATATTTTTTTTTAAATTAGGGCAAATTAAAAAACCAGTGTTTTGTGTTTCTGGGAATTTTGAAATCGTACATCGTTTTTTATAAAACTGTAGTGACAATCGATCTAACAAACGACCTGCTACTACAGTACATTCACACCTGGAGCCAACTTCCATGAAAGAAGGATTTTTAGAACCGACCCCTTGTCCCCTTTGAGAAATAAAATGGAAGGTCTCAAAGTTTGTAATTATACTGGATCTTTATATCCTTTAAGCCGAAACAAAGCACTACTATTTGGCGGAAGAAAAAGGTAAAAGCTTGGCGTCTTGCCAAGATTTTTAGAGGCCAATTTAGTCTTTTTTTCCACGTAACCACGAAACTGCATGTCATTCGATATGTCGACGCAGAGGATTCTGATACTGGCTGAGGCAACAAGGAGAGTGTCCTGACACTGATGAGATATGACAAAGGAGTTCTTTGTAGCGGGAAACGCGTAAACTTGTGTCTTCTGGGGATTGAACTGAACTAGATTTAGTCGCCCTCAGTCCAAGACTTTGTTCAACAACGTCTCAACTTCAGACTCAAGTTTATTCCGGTACTCGGCGACGTTTTCCCGAGAAATATTGGCACAATCGGTGTATAAAGCATCACGAGTGCTGGTTTGCAAGATATCAATGATATGCAGAAAAAACATTGTAGAAGATAGCACATAGTCTTGTGTAACACCAGTTAATTTATGCGATTGTAATCGGAGCAAGCACTGTCTACTACTACTACCTTGATGAAAATGATGAAAGCTAGTGATCCAATTGCGCAATTTCTCGGAAAACCCAACATGTTCCAAAGAAAAAACTTTTGAACAGTACTATTTTTATAAAATATGGGTGACAAACGAGCACACGGTCCACCTGATGGTAAATGAATGCCGTGGCGCATAGACATCTACATTTATCCTCGATTAAGAATCAAAATGCAGATGCGTTGTCACCCCGTTTTTAGTAAAAATCGTCACTGGTTCTCTACACTGACCATACGAAATAGCATGGTATTCTGCGAAAGCGTGGTCCTAGCCCATTCGAACCGATCCATTCGTACTACAGCCATAATATAGCTGCAGCGTGGCTCTACTACGTGGATACCTCTTGGGTGGGATAAAATGATACATAGAAAATCGTAGTTTTTATGCTGTCTTTAATGGCTTTTAATTTAATTCAAAATATTCTACCTCAAGTGTGGCGCAAAGTGTTCATCTAGAACCTGTTTAATGGCTGTCCATTAGTCTGTAATGGACCCTATTTAACGTGTTCATTAACGACATAACTTACTGTTTTCATCATACCGTACCATTTATGTACTCAGATGACTTAAAATTTGCTGCCATTTGCGGTTCTCACCATACGAAACATCAGCATTAAGCTGCTATTTTATCCTGGCATTCTGTGAGAGTATAGTCCAACGCCGGTCTAGCCGACACATTCATGCTACAAGCATAATATAGCTAAAAAAGCTAAAGGGTCGGCCATATAGCTCTAAGAACCGATAACCAATGAGGAAATTGTCGAAGAAGTTCCCTAGTTGCAGCCTCGTGCTGGTAAGGTAGGCGATAAGTGTAGGGTGTAACGTGTGCATAAGTCGGAAAAAATGGTGCCCAGCTGCTTTATCGGCATGCGCTGACCAATCGATTGTACTCGTATGTACGTGAAAATAGTGTTTGATTGTACGAGTAAACCTGCCGGAAGAAATTTCAACATGAAATAAGCAGTGCCTTTGTACATGAATTCTTTTTACCATTTTCCTATTTATTTATGTATGTATGTACATAAACTATTAAATAAATAAATATGATATATTAATCCTTATTTTTCTACCAGTAGAGGAATTTTTGTAAAACTCAATCTATGTTTAAAGTTAAACCTTCATCAAGTTCATCAAGCATTTTGGTTCTTCAGTTATAAACCTTTATATATGACGACTTAATGTGTGTTATATACGCTTTATTTATTTATTTATTTATTACAAGACCCAAACCCCTTAATTACAATGTAAATGAACTTAAGAAATAAACTTAAAGCCAATAACGGATCTATTTTATACATTTTTTAACTTAAATTAATCGACCGACAATCAATAAGTTTGAGCCACAAAAACATACAATTTTAAAATTAACAATTAAAAACAGCGCGTCTATCTTTCTCTCTGATACGCGCGCGCTTGTGTGTCTGTGTGTGTGTGGACCGACCCTTCATGAACCCATACTGCTCTATTGGTATTGAGACAGATATTACAGGATAGATAAATTTATGTACGACCCTCTCGAACACTTTGCTCAACACGTTAAGTATAGATATAGGTCGGTAGTTTTCAACTGAAGTCCTCAATCCTTTTTTTATGAATTGGCACTATATGGGCCTTTTTCCAGATATTAGGAAAGTATCCATCACGAAGAAACCTGTTGAAGACCAATGACATAGGGCCCGATAGAGATTTAGCACATTGAACGAAGAATACCGGTGGAATACCAACATCGAATGGACGTCAAGATTTTTAAGCAGTTCATAAATACATTCTTCAGTAACATTAATGTCATGTATAGTGTCAGATCGTGGAGTTTCATTTATTGAGTTAGCTGGGTATTGATCCGCTGGTTCATAGAAGTTTCTCTCAAAAAAGTTGCTGAATGCGGAACAGATATCCGATGGTGCATTTAACACATTCTGTTCAAAGGTCATTTGATGTGGATAAGAGGAGCCTACTTTTCTCTTGGACTTTATATGAGACCAAAAATATTTAGGATTAGTCTTAATTCTTTGTTGCGAGAAAGCAATTAATGATTGATGGCTTTCAGTCTGTAGTTTCTTAATAGTCCGTCTGAGATAGCTAAAATGTGCATAATCAATCGGGTTTCTATGACGCTTCTAATTCACATGAGTCCTATATTTTTCTTTAATTAGTTTTATTAACGCTATATTATACCAAACTGGGTAAATGTATGTACTTGAGCAACGAACTTGTGGTACGAAGGTTTGTATTATATTATTTAAAATCGAGTAAAATTTCGTTAATATGTGTTCTATGTTACTATTTTCGAGTAAAAAAACTCCAGTCCTGATTTCTAAGCGATTCGTTGATACTATCAAATTCAGCTCGTTTATATAGATATTTAGTGCGAGATTGAGGTTTAATTGGAGGGACTAGAATATCGGAAGCTACAATAGAAAAAGTCGGATGTAGAGGATCTTCCTTTACTAAAGGCATCGTATATTTCTTTATGGTGACGGACGAATCAGAGAAAATTAAAAATAGTTACAGTTATTAGTGTAATTGTTAAACTGTGACAAGCCAAGAAAGGAAGACTGAGTGACAAAACTCGATGCAGGTTCCCCATATTGCCAGTCAATGATAGGAAGGTTAAAGTCGCCCGCAATTATATAGTGATCATTGCAGTTTTGGCTTTTGATTTCAGAGAGTTGATTCATAAATATGTGCAATCTTGATGGAATTTGATCATTGGGTGGGATGTACACTGTAGCAATATGCAAATTATGCCTGGCTTTGATAGCTTTAGCAGGAATAGTTACCCACACAGACTCCAGGCCACTACAATGCCATTCTGATCTGGCGTGTGCCTATTAATTCGAAGCACACATAATCATTACACCACCCCCCAATGACCCTCTGTCCGTACGAAAGACTGTAAATCTGTCATCACACAGCTCAGCATCAAAAATGCTATCGCAGAGCCATGTTTCAGTTATGATAATTATATCGGAGTCCTGCAGTAACACGTTTTTAAAAAAATCATCGGTTTTGGTTCGTAGTTCTCTCACGTTTTGATAGAATAGCTTAATTTTCTTATATTATTGTTGTTCATCTTGATTACATTGAGTGTGTTGAAAAATATAGACAAGACATATATAATTGCAGTTGGTTATATGGACGGTCGAAATCAATTGAACCGCGCAATGATAAACGAATGGTTTAAATAGTGAGTAGGTATTACGCAGAGTTTGAGTGACATATATGGTAATGAGCATTGGATATATTTGTACATGCAGTAAGGATAAGAGTTTAGGATAATATGCAATTGTTTCTAAGGTATGTGATGTGTATATGCAGTGTATAATGTGAATATGAGTGTAAGTAGATTTTATAATGTATGTGTATTTGTGTATGCTGTGTGTTAAAATGACCACCAATATAATAAGAAGTGTGAGAAGTGTAAGAGTAGAGAGCAAGGCAATTAATTACAATATCTTTCCAAGATCGCTCGTCGAGTCTATCGCAAATTGAGTCGAGGTGTCGTTTCTTCTGACATAAATTCGGCAGTTTTTTGTCCACACTTCCCTGTCTCTCTTGCTTTTTGCCTACAAGAACCCAACAACATTTTATTTTCTTTAATGAGATGTTCATTGATATAGATTCTGCACTCTTCACCTCCTATCCCGATATCTCTGGTGGTCATGTTGCGATGTTTACGTGCTGCAGCGATCACTCGGTCCTTAATAGAGCGCTGTCTGAATCTGACGATTACTGGGTGTGCTCTATGAGCGCTTGCGTTACGCCTCGGCTGTACTCTGTGAGCGAATTCTATGTCTGTGGGTTGGATGTCAGCACCGACGTGATTCGCCGTTTTCAGCACAATGTTCAGTAACTCCTCATTCTTGTCTTCAGGTATGTTAACAAGTTCAAGGTTTTGCAATCTCTGCCATTGTTGCTGTTTTCGGTTCTCCACCTCTAATTCTTTGACTCTGGCAGAGCAAGTAGTAAGACATTCTTTAATCATATTGTTCTCCTCTTTCAGGGACCTCAATTCTAGTGAAGTAGAATTGAGCAGCTTTTTCAAGTCAGTAATTTCCTTTTTCAGATCTTTTTTAGTTTTTGTAGTTTAGTGGCAGTTTATGTAGGTCATAGACTCTTGAAAACTAGTAAATTGTACATTCATGCCTTTAAGTTGTTCGGATAATCCCTTAGAATAAGCCTCAACAATAGCCCTTGTCTCAGCCCTCTTAGCTTTAAAAAGCTCCTTTAGCTCACTATTAGATAAGTAATTTGGCTTTTTCCGCAGTGTTATGTTGCTGTCCGAGTAGCATTCAGTGTAGGTTTCATCATAAGGAGCAGTTGGTGCATAGTGGGCGGACGGTCGCGCTGGCGTGTTAGTGTTATCTGATTTTGGTTTCTTACTTTTGCATTCCAAGCATCGCCATTCACGTTTATTCTCAGCATTCATCTTATTCAGTCGTTTCGGCGAGAGACTTTCACACTCAAGGTCATACATCTGCTTGCATCCATGACAGCTTATGAAGTATTTATCCTTAACAATCATCTTACAGCCGCCACAAATAACGTTAAAATCCATATCGGTGCTTGTTATAGTTTCTCAGCGCCTTACACAATATAAGAAGAAAGCAACGCAACGCAGGAGCGATACGGCTGTGGCGGTCGATTGACAAGGAGCGGCCAGTAGTCACAACAACACAGTATCTACGTCACAGCAGCGGGCACGTGTCGTGTTCATAAATTATAATTTAACGAATTAGCTTATTACTCACTGGATTCTTGATAATTATGCGATGTTATTATACCAAGAGATAGGTCACTTAACGAGCTTTATCCCGGTACACGTCACAAACACATCAGAGCACTTAGACACCACTTTTGAATAATTATTTACGGACAATGTACGTGAAATGTTTACTTTGCGAGTGCCGGTAGTAGTGTTGTTTGCGCTTAATAAGAAGTTACTATACCCAATATGATAATTATGCATTACTCCATTTCGTTCCGTGGGTGGCGTGCCGACGGCATAAACCAAAAAATTTTACGGCTTAGATAGATAATAGCATTATCTCTTTGAGTTCTTTAAGGCATTTTCCATTATGCTCCATACTACTCCTTTGGTGCAAAATAAGGTCATATATTCACTTAGACCGCTACACGCCACATCTACACGACACTGCATATGAAATCAAACTACCTTATTATTAGGTCCTTACATATGAAGTTGGCGTTTTGTACGGGAGGAATATAAATTCAATTTTTTTTTGTAAAATATATTTAATTAATCAAAGTATGCAACGTTGTTATCTATGCACTTTTGCCATCTCATAGGTAGTTCATAAACCACGGGGGCGAAAATCAATAACCTTTTTGAAGTCGGTTTGGACTACCGCATCGGTGTTGAATTTTCTTCCTTGTAAGTTGTCCAAATTCCGGAAAAATGGTAATCTATTAGAACAAGGTCCGGGGAGTACGGTGGATGTACGGCGCTAGTCCACCAAACACTCACAAGTAACTTTTTCTGAGTCAATTTTCGTTTAGGGCAAGATTTGGCTGGGTCTCCAGGGTTCAGCCATTGCGACGAGCGCTTCCGATTATCGAACAATATCCACTTTTCATCACAAGTAATGATTCAATTTAAAATCCCTTAATTATTGTGTCTGTTGAGCAAAGTAACACAGCAGTCGACGCGTGTTTGCAAGTTCGATTCACTTAATTCATGAGATACCCATCGTTCAAGTTTTTTTTTAATTTCCCGATTTGCTTCAAGTGGATTAATACAGTTTTATCACTTACCCCGAAGCCTGCAGCTACATCTGAAGTTCTTTGTGATGGATCTGCTTCCACAATAGCCTTTAATTCTTCATTTTGCACTTTGGTCTCCGGCCGTCCACGGGGTTGGTTCTGAAGGTGGAAATTTCCAGAACGAAAACGTTGAAAACAAAAACGTACCGTGCTTTCTTTTGCGACACCAGCATCGTACACATCATTAATCCTTCGAGCTGTTTCTGCAGCACTGGTGCCACGGTAGAACTCGTACCCTTAAATATACCGATATTTCATGTTTTCCATTGTGCGGTTATAAGCGACGCCAAAGAAAAAAAATAATGAGGAAAAAACAAATGAATGACTGTTTTCAAAACTCAAATGTACCAGCTAAATGAATTTATAAATTTGAATTTGGAATTCTTAACCAAAGAGGAGATATTTCAGATCAAAGTGGTCAGTACGACAAAACGCTAATTTCATATGTAACGACCTAAGTATTAACACTGTCTCGCTTTAAATCTAGCTACTTTTATCACTTCAAAGATGTGTTTTGGTTTTCCTTAAAGTATGTAATTTAAATAGTTAGCAAACTGAGTCTAAAACCAGCTATTAATTTTAACCAATCCAATGATAATTTCATAAAATCCAGTGCTACCATTGAGAGGAAAATGTAGCATTACTTTTAGAATTAAATAAATGCTACGTGATTATTTTCTTTTGCCTATTATTAATTTGTCATAAGCAGTTTAATGCTACATCACCAAAACTTTGTATTCATAGCACTTTAAGTAACTTTTCCACTAAGTTCTACCTGATAAATTTTTTTTAACTAACTGTCACTAAATCTTAACACATATTTCACAGCAAAAGACGTAGACGTTCTGGAGTTATGATAGTAATCTTTAAGGCAGAATCCTCCCTAAGACATATGAATAAGTCCGGTTCTGTTGGAGCAATATGTTTCAATCTCGGCATATAAATTCACTAATTAGCCACTAAATCTTTAAATAGGAATCACATCTCAGACGGGTGTTTTCGAAGGGAGGTTAAGGAATCCTCCCAAAAAAAAGGGTAATATCTCCTAAAGTATTAAGTCACAAATTTTTTTATAGGATAAGGGTGACAAACGAGCACACAGTCCACCTGATGGTAAGTGGTTGCTGTGGCCCATAGACATCTACATCTATCTTCGATTACGAATCAAAGTGCAGATGCGTTGTTTCCCGTAAGGACTAAGATGCAATGCCTCGTTTCCAGTAAAAAGAGTCTTTTCACCAATTCCCACTAAATCTTACGAAATATAAATAGTACTATAATAGAGTACCTTCATATTAAAAAAGCTGGAGGTACTCCGGGTTAACTCTGACATCAGGACGTCAATCACCTCAGTCCCACGTGACCATGGGTGCTGTAAAGCACCCAAAACGTCGGGAATTAATAAAAATAAGTTAATTAAACGCGATAGAATCCGTAAAAGTAGTTTTATTCAATGTGTAGTGCTCGCGAAAATATAAGAAATCATGACGTTTTTTATTGTCGAATGCAACGAAGAACTAGCTGCAGCTTTACAACCACATAATCTATACATATAATAAAACTGTAAATAGCAGATGTCTGTACATTTTATATTTTTGTAATAAAAGTGATTGAGGGGTACTAAAAATAAGTAATTAAATACATTTCTACCATTTTTAGAATTTTCTGTCTGTCTGTCTGTCTGTCTGTTTGTTTGTTAACGTATCACGTATAAAGTACTAATTTATATCATAAGAATTGTTAAGGATATTATAAAGTGTATCTTCGGGTTACATTTAGTCTTCATTTCATTAAAATCAGTTCATTCCATCAAAAGTTATGATAAATATTCTGAAGTATGGGTAGGGAAGTATAGGTACGAATTTGCTCAACGGTGGCTTTGTTTGAGTCATCAAGTGCATTTTAAACTAATATCATATCATAAATCATAGTTAAATTATGTAAAATAATGATATAATTATGTATATCTAAAACGCAGTAAACAAAAGTAATAAAGAACGTATTAAATATATTATACAAAAATATATTAACGTTATTAACTAAATCTGAAGCACAATAGTTAACCCATTTCTTCGATAGATGGTGGTTTGTGAAAATGTAATGCAATTGCAAATGTGGTTTTTTTCCTGTAGATGAGTTTTCATATTTACTGCTAATCTTTATTATATTACTCGCTGCCCTACTGCGTGTTGACAAACTCAATTTATTCTTTACCGCCGAGTACTCTATGTGGTAAATCAAATTTTAAAAGAGCTATTAACAATTGCATTGGTTTTGGCGAGAGTCAAACTTTATTTTTTGCTTACTGTGCAGGCACTGATTTATAAGTTCTCTTACGTTTTATATAATGTATCAATCGCGTCAATTAATCTCTTTTATTTTTAGAATTGATGATGTTAGCAGCGCCATCTCTCTTTAAATATATTCATATAATAAAAATGATGATAACATGTTGTATCTCTTTCTGTACATTGTATATATATTTTAGTGGCTAAAATCATTATGATGAACTGAAAATAATTAAATAAGAACATTTTATAATTTTTAGAATTGTCTGTCTGTCTATTTGTCTGTTATTATATGAACGCATCACGTCTAAAGTAAACATCTTTTATTTTCAAAGAAATCGTATCTTCGAGTCACATTTAATCTTTGTTTTATTAAAATTGGTTAATTCTATCGAAAGTAATGATTATTATTTTGAAATGTAGGTTCTAATTTGTTCAATGGCGCCATAAAATCTCAGAAATAGTAATAAAAAGATTTCTGTGTAAAAAAACGTTCCATAATAATTAATATATTTATACTTAAAACACAAAAAGAGATAGGATGTTTTCTCGCACAAAGGACGTAATAGATGGAGTTGTACAAATTACAAACTTTTCTGAATTGCTGTGTTGAGATTTTTCGCCGATGAATCGTATTGAGACTTACTGAAGAAATTTGTACCCATCGAAGCCATACAACGAAACCCGACCAAAAATAAAAATTTTGCAATGAAATGTCGTGATATTGTATTTACAATATACGCAAAATCAGAACTGCCATTTTAGCGCTTTGAGGGAACTAGATTTAGCACTTTTTTGGAATGTATAGCGCGCATTTCGAAATTTTAGTACCTAGCGCTTAATCCAGCGCTTTTTGGTGTATTTAGCACACATTTCAATATTTTAGCGACTAGCGGGTTATTAACTCTTTTATAGCAGCACTGTTAGTCCACATTACCGATAATAATAATAATGACCTTTATTATTTTTTCCCACAAATAGTACATTGCAGTTTATCTTTTTCAAACATATTTTTTCCACAAAACAAAGAGCATGGGAGACGAGTCCAAACTAGGATACCCTGTGCTATGGATCTCCTGGCTTCCCCTTTAGGATGATCAACTTGATTTTTTTACCGACGACTATAAGCGGGGAAATCCCCTTTATTAAAGTTTTCGTTCATGGTTTTGGCAACGCATTTATTTTGCTTTATTCAGTTTCAGTCAGTTGCTTAGAGCACAGCTAAGTTAAAAGTTACTTAGAAGTTATAACACAAAGAAACTGTGTAGCAACCGCAATCAGATGCTGACATCTGAAACTAAGTTGCGAAATACATTGCACTTTAAAACAATTAATGACATTTTTATTGTTCGTACAGTACTAACTACTGTTGACAGCAATTGCTATAATTGTAAGTCGATGTCCTGCGAAGTATTGATACATCAAACAAATATTGCCAGAAAAAAACTTGATGTTGTTTTCTTTAATATGATTATATAAAAAAACACAAACTTTGTTTGTAGTTAATTTAGCGCGAAATCTAGGGCTTTTTTAAAGCGCTGTTTTCATGAAATCTAGCGCTTTTTGTGTTGTCCTAGAGCTGAATGAGTTTTTTTTTTATCTGGCAGCACTGCCCAAAAACCCTCTATTAAGAAGTAACTTTCCTTTCAGTTTTAAGCGCGTTCAGTTCCCAGTTACAGTGAGTGTGTGTTATGCGATGACCGTAAATAAACTTTACGCGTTGTAGGAGTGTACCTCAGTACTGACTGTTTTGCACATGGCCAACTCTATGTTGCTTTTTCCCGCGTTAGTAGCCCCCGTAACCTTTTTGTGTATACCCCGGCTAAGCCTACTTCTAACGTCGTTTACACAGAAGCTCTATCATAAACGACTTAGAACTTTGATGATAATGATTTATTTTGTTACCACTTATTGATACAGTAATGAAATAAATCGTTTAATATTCTCTTACCTAAACGACAAATTCTTTATGTAAAACCTGTATACGCGAGCTACGCCGCGGGCACAGCTAGTTTACAATAAATCACTGCAAATAGCTATATTTTCACATTTAGTTAATTTCGTAATATTACGAAAGTTACTAATACTCAGAGCCGTGGTAGCTCAGATGGTTAGCGCTCGCTGTAAGTTTCACAGTACGCAAGCAAACCGGGTTCGATCCCCGCCGGCAACAAGAAAATTGTTAATTGCAATTTTAAGTGCTGATTTACCACGTGCTCGGCGATAAAGGAAAACATTGTGAGGAAACCTGCATGTCTGAGAAATAAGAAAAAAAATATTTCGAAGACGTGAAGTTCGCCAACACGCATTGGGCAGCGCAGCGGACATTTCCTTGCCCTTAACCCCTCTCAGAAATGAGGGGAGGCTTGAGCCCAGCAGTCGGATGTATATAAGCTGCAGCTTTACTCATTCAATAAGACAACGAAATTAATATGTTTAGTAGCTATCGACATATTAGTACTTTGTCTACCTTTGCTTTTATATAGGAATCATTAATATAATATGATAAAAATAAATCGCAAACACCATTTGCTGAGTTTTTAGCGGAAATAAATAAATAAATAAATTCTTTGGATTTGAGGAGGCAGGTAGATGTTGTCAGGTAATAGGAGTGTGGGTATTGCGATGCGCTATCCTTCACTCGCCCTATCCTCCGCGACTCTGATGGGACCGCACCATTGATTGATACGATGGCTGGCGTCGCTCTCCCTACCCTCTTGGTTGGCCAGCGCTAGTGGGGCCGCGGACGCGTGCGAAAGCGTTCCCGTGGTCTTGCCAATGTGCGACGAAGGTGGAAGGTGGAAGGCAGTAATTAGGTTTAGTTATAGATATTAATCACGTGTATAAAGATGTAAAATAAATTGTTGATAACATTTTTATTTTGGGCACTTCAATTTTTTTACCCGTCCATTCCATTGTGTAGGTATGGAATAAAAATTTTTTCGCCTCAGTAGTCCGTTTGCGAAATATTTAACTATAAAGCGGTACTTTTATTAGGCATGTGTCCCCACCCCCTACCAACTAAAATGCTGTTTTGATGAAGTTATAAATAGGTTGGTCACAGTCCACCTGATGGTAAGTGGTTGCTGTGGCCCATAGACAGTTTTTAATAGACTTCAAAAAGGAGGACGTACTCAATTCCGACTGTATGTAATTAAAAAAAAAACTTTTTTATAGCTGATCCGATTTCGATGATTCTTTTGATTTTTATTTGAAGCTCGTGCTTCTTATGTGGTCCCATATAAATTTGATCAAGGTCTTACCAGTAGTTTTTGAGTATATCCTTAATAATTTATATTGAAGTCGGTTGAACAACATTTTTAATTTTACCACTTGTATATGTATACTTATATTTATATAAAATAAGGGTGACAAACGAACACACAGTTCTAGGCGGATACTGGTGCCTATAGACATTTACATTTATTTTCAATTACCCATGACGATTAAGATGGAATGCCTCGCTTTCAGTAAAAAGGGTCACTGGTTCTCTACACTCATCATACGAAACGGCATGGTACTCTCCGAGAGCGTGGTCCTACGCCACGCCGGCCGAAACGACCCATTCGAACTCCAACCATAATATAGCTATATTATGGTTGTGCGTGGCTGCATCACGTGGTTCCCTATTGGGTGATAGAAAATCGTATTGTCTTGAATGGGCTTAAATCTAATTAAAATACTCTATCTGCCGCAAGGTTACCTGTTTAATGACGGTTCATTAGTCTGTAATGGACCCTTTTTAATGCGTTTATTAACAACAACTTACTATTTTTATCTAACCGTACCATTTATGTACTCAGATGACTTAAAATATAGTCACTTGGAAGAGAAGGCCAAATTGGCCTCTAAAAAGCTTGGCGTGCTCAGCAGAGCGGGACAGTATTTCATGCCAGCTCAACGCCTGCAACTTTACAAGGCGCAGGTTCGGCCTCACATGGAATACTGTTCCCATCTCAGCTGGGGCTCCCCAGTGCCAGCTCCTTCCACTTGACCGCATCCAGCGCAGAGCGGTTCGAATCGTCGACGACCGAGTCCTTTCCGATCGGCTCGACTCATTGGCACTGCGAAGAGATGTTGCATCTCTTTGCATTTTCTTTCGCATTTACCACGGGGAGTGCTCTGAGGAATTGTTCGGATTAATCCCAGCCGCCAAATTTCACGAACGCACATCTCCGACAGAACTCCCGATACCATCCATACCATCTGGATGATTGGCGGTCCACCACTGTGCGATTTAGAAGATGTTTTCTTCCTCGCACAACTTCCTCGTGGAATAGTTTACCACCAGCGATTTTTCCGGACCGATACGACTTAGGGACCTTCAAGAAAAGAGCCTACTCCTTTTTAAAAGGCCGGCAACGCATCTGCAATTCCCCTGGTGTTGCGGTTGTTCATGGGCGGCGGTAGTCACTTACCATCAGGTGAGCCGCATGCTCGTTTGCCCCTCTCCTATAAAAAAAAATTCGCTGCCATTTGCAATAATCTGTAGAAAGCTATTTTTTTTAGATATAAGCTGATTAAATGGAGAGTTAAATGGTCATCTGTCTTTAGCCACAACCTTTTTCTAGCATACCCTTAATCGATTGCGACACTTATAAGTAAATGATTTTCTTGTACCACCGCCATTAAATAAAAATAAAACAATGAAATACACAGAATAGTATTGTATATTTGTAAATAAATTATAAATATTTATTGTAAATTATTGAGCAATGTCACTCAATTCCTTTTCAATTACGTATTTTTTTTAAAAAGCATGTATAAATATATATCATGTTATCACATATTGCATATGCATAACAATAAGCGAAGATATTTGGTTTCATGTACTTGATCTTAGCGTGTCTTTTTATGAGGATTCAAAAGCCTTGAAAGTCGGTTCAACCAGCGTAGTCGTTGCTCTTCACTACACAGACGAATATCAGCTGGTTGGTCAGGAAAATGTGGCGGGAAATACGATCTATAAAATTCAATAGTTTTTTTTTTTGTGAGAGAATAAACTAAATGTATATTTAAAATAACCGGGGTTCTTTCTACTAACACTAACATTTTTGTTTCCTTCTTCGGCAGCACTATATCCTCGTACAACTTTTGAAGCACTATTTGACTTTTTTTTGAGGAGCTGAGGCTTTTAGAACTGTGAATACTTACAGAAGACCTATACGAAACAAAAAATATTTATTAATAAGCCTGTTAGCATACATACATTTATTTATTTAGAGACTGCCATAATAGATTGCAATAATATCCTTAATCATTATAAATTGACTGCCTCGTGATTATAAATGCAACTGCTGATCATGAGGTCCCGGGTTCGAATCCAAAAAAATCAGTTATTAAGTTTTTCCCGTCAAGAAATACTCATTATCTGCCCGGAGTCAGGAAAACGCCGTTGATCCTGCGCTTGATCTCTCTCCGCTCGTGTCGATTTACCGTCCCATTGGACTATGAGAGTTAAGGAATAGAGAGTGCACCTGTGCTTGCGCATCCACTTGGGTACTATAATCTTGTCCTGTGCCAATGACTAGTCTCCGTTGAGGCCGGCCAAAATTCCAAAATTCAGTCTGGAGGATATTATTATTAATCATTATAAACAGGTTTTATAACATTTTCATTTCATTTGTTGATGTTTATTTAAAAGACGACAAATACTGAATAGTTTGGACATTACAATCTCAGATGAGAATAATTTCTTGTTTCATAGTTTTTAGAGCGTGATTTTTCAAAAGTCTGGTTTTAGTATTGGATTTAAATTATTTTGGGGTTATAATTTCGCGATAAAGTATTTGCATAGCCGCATTACATTTTTTGTTTAGGTTTTATTGTTTTACATGTATGTAGGTAATATATCCAACTTATAGTCCGTACAAATAAAGAATGGTATTAGAATTGGCGGCTCATCGAGCTCGTACCGTCAACATGCACAGTATGAATAGTGAAAACTGCACATTGTTATAACGTTATATTATTCGGTTAGTTGTAAATTGTCTATAAATGAATATATATTTGCAGAATTATATACACAAGTAGGTATATTAATTTTAACATTTATTAATGTGGCGTTATTTACGAGACTCGTAGACTTAAGATAATCATTAAAGACTATTTATTTATTTTATCTTATCAATATTTCTATTTTAATAAAATCTCTAGATTTTACGGATAAAATTTAGTCTAAATCACTCTTGTTAATATTTTATACAAAAATATTACCGAACAAAATCAACAATATATATATATAAAGAAAATAAAATAAAGAAAATAAAGAAAACTCTCAAAACGCGTCGTAACTCACAAATTAGCAGTCGGACTGATTTTTTGTAGTTTGTGAGAATTTGTTATCATTGATTCCAATGACAAGTTGGACTGAAGTTACAGAACGTACCGAAAAACGCATATCGCAACATATATTTTTATGCAGTCTTTACCGAGAGGTGTGAGTATACATAGCGGGAGTGTGCGAGCGAGAGGTAAATAGAGACGACTGTCAGTTGTGTTTGACCCACATCTAAGGCGTGATTTTAGAAATTGTTCCCAATTATAGGTTGCATGTAAGCAAAGACGCTAGCGACAGCAAACAATATTAATATTATTATAAGACCTTTCATTTGATACCCTACATGGCATCATTGAAAAAATGTTTAGTTCATGATCTTATGTCCTCTAGAGGGCGCCATATTTAATTGAGTGTGACGTTACATAAACTATAAGCCGCGGACGGTCAAGACGCTTCCAACGTTACCTCATTTGTCAAATTAGGATAAATAGTTTACAAGTTATGAGGAAACAGAGTAACATACACATGTTGCATCTAGCTGATAAGTCACATGATAAGGGCTTAAAAGATACGAAACCTGGTTTCTACTTTTTTTTTTATAAAAGTAAAATTAAAATTAAATTACACCCCATATACTTTCCACAGCTGGGCACAGGCCTTCTGTCATTTCTGAAAGGACTATGAAGCGATTAGCCCGCCGATGGGTGTTAGCGGACTTCACATGTCCAAAAAACCAGAGGCGGATCTACCTACATATTATAGTATTTTTGTGCGGCAGCCCAGAGCCCCGAGGATATAAATAGCCCCTAACCCCCATTGAAGACAATGGCTATCGAAGCTTTTAAAATAATTATAATTAATTATGTAGGCCCAGTAGTGTTAGCAAAATTTCACAGTCCGTCCCAGCAAACCACATAATATTATTTCTCAGACATCCACGTTTCTTTAACTGCCGAGCACATGATACACACACATAAAATTACCAAACTTAATTAACTGAATTTATATGTTATATGCATCTATCTACAATTTGTTAAATAAAAATGTAGAAATTGTACTAACATGGAAACCTTCGATTTCGCAGTATCGGTAACCGTTGGCAAAGGTCTTAGCATGGTATCAAATTTCGATCGAGATAATCCAATAATTCCCAAAACTATTCCAAGTTCAACGAGCGATTCCTCAGGACCTGCTATAGTTTGCATCATGTAAGCTTGCCTTGGCGGCAATCTGTTTAAAAAACGTTTTATATTGTTATAAAGTCGTTACAAAGCTACTATCGTAAGCTTTATCCTAAACGTAAAACTTTTGCAACCCGACTTTTATTTATTTATTTATTAAATAGCGACCCGCCCGACCTAGCCTAGGTGATGTTTAATATCAGTTTTGTCATAATTTAAATTTAAGTTTATCACTAACCACCTTTTATTTTAACAATTATTGTTTCCACAAAAAATCACCAAGCTTTTCTGATAAAATGTAGCATTGCTCACTCTAGGCGTGCTCTCTATCTGTTTGTAAAGTTTCACCACAATCGGTTCAGCTATTCCTAAAATTAACCCGGACAGACAGACCAACAAACGAAAAAATTCAAAAACGGTTATTCATGTCTTAATAACATGAAAACAACCCCCGGAACTTAATAGAAGGCAGATATTTTAATGTTACAGACAAATGCTTCAATTTTATTTATAAACTAGCTGTGAACGCGCCTTCATTGGCACAGAATCTTTATTAGTAATTTGTTATGAAATTCGAGTCTAGTTCTGGGCTTCATTGATTATGTTCAATAAACTACACTACTGTTCCAACTCAAACAATAATAGTATTGATATTTTATAAAAGGTTTTTCAAGAGGGACGTCATGGTTCTAGATCACAACATTTTACGGATACATTTGTATAGAAGTTAATCCGCCTACAACTACTATAAAGATCAGCATGATGCCATTTACAGCAAAGGAAAACACAGCCCGCCTTTTTATAGCCATTTGCTTAACAGTTAACACCATCTATTGATGCCACTGGTTAACTATTGTATTTTTTCTGACTAAGATGATACCTATTATATTAATCTTTGTGAAAAAAATGACTATTTTTTCGTTTACTGTCTTTAAGGTATTAGTAAATCATATTAGAACATTATTTTAAATCAATTAATTGCGATTTCTAAGTTTAGATTAAAATGCACTTAACTGCATGTTACTGAAAAAATTCGTACCTACATTTCAAAATAATAATCATATCTTTTCATAGAATGAACCGATTTAAACAAAACAAACACTTAATCCAATCAGCATTTAGGACGTGATACGTTCATAAAAAAACAAACAGAAAATTCTAAAAATGATGTTTTTAATTATTTATTTTTAGTCCTTCTCAATCATTTTTGTCACAAAATTATAAAATGTACAAACAATTGCAATTTACATTTTTATTATACGAGTATGTATAGATCTGTGTACAGATATAACAAGTACCTATACTTATAGTACAGATAATATATGATATTATCACGAATTCATACACATTTTTCACTCTCTGATATCATTACAAGTGTAGTTACGTAACATTCTCAGATTGAGTCAAGCAAACTTAATTTTGGATTTAATAAACCACTTGAACAGCCGTCCCTTAGCAGATACCGTAAAAAATGAATCTGACCGTAACCTTGATAAATACAGTGACGGGTTTGCTAAATACACAATCTATATTAGATATATACACACAAGATATAAAATATAGAACCTAGAAAAACTTAATCATGTCAATCGGTAGTAGTTAATGCGTACGGGTTAAAGATTCATCATCCGCCACATTATTGAGAAAGAATGTAGCAGTAGTGTCGACTAAATGACATTATTCTTTGTGTCCTTCAAGCTAGGATTCTCCCCAACGATATTCTGAATTTCATATCAAATGTTAACTTCCTTTAAAAGTCGACACGGTCCTAAGCTACCTGCACCTATCGACTTATATAAACTTTTCGAGAGGGTGAGGTGGATGTCATTTACTCTAGTTCTACTCTGCGAATAAATGCAGTATAATCTTGTGTATAGTTGTTGACAACTATACACAAAATAGTGCCCAAAAATTTTGTAGGTGAACTCGTTGATAACCCGCTGTTTCTTTGCTGGCTCTACAAGTTGTCAATTCGCCGGTTGAGAGTGAACGAACGAGCTCCGTCCACGAGTGGTAAATCTGAAGTGAATCATGTATACTGGCGGCTAGATTGATCCTAAATTTTGATTTTAAGAAACAAGAATAGTAATGTTTGAGGTGTCAGTGAAGGTGACTCTGTGACCGATTATCATCACCCGAAGAACGGTATGACTTCGCCTAGTTGTCGACCAGTCAACGAGTGAACGCTGACGGCAAGACTGTACTAATCTGGAGTCATAAGTGAGCGACAGCAACGATCTCTATAGTTTAAATATTTTTCATAAATCATAGTTACCTCTCTATAAAATATAGTCATAAAAATCATCACTTACTGCAAATACTTGACAACTCCAAGACCTAACGTGCGAAAATCTATATCTCTATGACAAAACACTTCATTTGATAATGGTGAGCGCGTAGTTAACTTCTTATCACGGCGTATACAATAACCTAGCAATGCATCCCGCTCCTCTTTTGTCATTTTCGACAAATATCCTGTGCGTAAATTATGCTCCACAGCATTGAATATATCCGACTTAAATATTCTATTTATTTCCAGTTCTAAAAATAAATTATTAATTAGTATCACCAATCTTAAATCCTAAATACCTATTACAAATTATGAATAATGATACATAAAATGAACACTCTTTGTTTTTCTTTATTATTTAATCTACTACATTTTCAAAATATTCCTCAGTCCAAAAAGAAAATTGTATTCATTAATTTATAAAAAACGGTGATAGATACGTTTTTTTTTCGGAGGACAAACAGCTTAAAACTAAAATATGTACATTATAGTATACTCAACATTTAAGACTTTTAAAGGAATTAAAATGTATTCCATTTAACTACCTATTAGGGATCCGCCCCGGCTTCGCTTTCTGGATCTCGACAATAACGTCACCTACCTGGCCCAATTATTAGTCTAAACCACAGAATAAATAATAGACTTCTAAACTCTTCTAAACCAGCCATACTCAACCATTTTTTATTAGGGGACACAAACAAGTTAACGATGTATTTACTTTATTAATGAAAAACGAAATTGTAACAAAGATGTTTATATCTTTTAATGCTATTTTTGATACTGTGAATACTTTTTCAAAACTTTTTCAAGATCTGACTAGCCGCTACATGCTATCCTTATTACATCATCCAGATGAGAATCTGTAAGTTTGTTTCTATGAACGTTCTTAGTGTATTTCATTTTTAAAAAAGACGATTCGCACACATACGTAGACCCAAGGAATGTTAGTAGTATTTTGGCACATCTTTGGACACTTTTATATTTTTGGGGAACAATACTTTGAAATTAAACATATTCCCTGTTTGCCCTTTTTTCTTTAAACAGAACTTGTAGATTGGTGTCGTTTTAAAATCTATGAATTCTTAAAACCACTCTGAGTAATTACAATTCAAAACGGAAGCCAAATCTGAGATAGTCGTAGTTTCTAAATGCCATTGATTTTCTATAAGTAACAAACTTTTATTTTAGATCTTGAAACCTTTTTCGAAATGCGTTTAAAAGTGCAGTTATATAATTTGAAATTATGGGGCAGTTTTCTTCCGAAATATTGGAACCGTCCTCTGTGGGTGTTTTTTATAAGACAGGGGACAAACGCGCATACGGCTTACCTGATGGTAAGTGACTACCGCCTCCCATGCACAACTGCAACACCAGGGTAATTACAGGTGCGTTGCCGGCCTTTTACAAAGGAGTAAACTCTTTTCTTGAAGGTCCCTAAATCATATCGGTCCGGAAAAATCGCCGGTGGTAAGCTATTCTACAGAGAAATTGTACGTGGAAGAAAAGTTCTAATAAAACGCACAGTGGTGGACCACCAAGCATAGAGATGGTGTGGATGGATATTGGGAATTTTGCTGCGATGTGCGTTAGTGAAATTTGGCGCCCAGGATTAATCCGAATGATTCCTCAGTGCACACCCCATAGTAGATGCGAAAAAAAATTCAAAGGAATGCAACATCTCTTCGCAGAGCCAGTGAATCGAGCCGATCGGAAACGACTCTGTCGTTGACGATTCGAGCTGCTCTGCGAGGAGCCCCAGCCTAAAGATAGGAACAGTATTCCATGTGAAGCCGAACCTGCGCCTCGTAAAGTTTCAGGCGTTGTGCCGGCATGAAATACTGTTTCGCTCTGCTGAGCATGCCAAGCTTTTGAGAGGCCAATTTGGGCTTCTCTTACAAGTGACCACGAAACTGCACGTCACTCGACATGTCGACGCCGAGGATTTCGATACTAGCAGAGGCAACAAGGGGAGTGCCTTGAAACTGAGAAAATATGACAAAGGGGATCTTTTTAGCGATAAACGCACATACTTGTGCCTTCTGCGGATTAAACTGGACTAGATTTAGTCACCCCTAATCCGAGACTTCGTTCAGCAAAGACTCGACTTCAGACACAAGTTTGTTCCGGTACTCGGCGACATTTTCCCGAGAAATATTCGCACGGCTGGTGTATATAGCATCACCAGTGCTGTCATCCACATAGCAATGAATGTTACCGGTTTGCAACATATCATTGATATGCAGAACGAACAGTGTTGGTGATAGTACGCAGCCTTGTGGAACATCAGCGTTAATAGGCTTGTAATCGGAACATACGCCATCTACTACGACCTTAATGCTCCGATCAGCCAGAAAACTGGTGATACAATTGCACAATTTCTCAGGAAGCCCATAGAAAGGAAGCTTCGTAAGAAGAGCTTTGTGCCAGACCTGATCGAAAGCCTTCGCTATGTCCAAACTAATGGCCTATGCCTCACCCTTGGACTCGATCGCCTGTGCCCATCTATGTGTTAGGTAAACAAGAAGATGACCAGCTGAGCGACCCCAATGGAAACAGTACTGGCGGTCACTAATCAGCTGGTGGTTCTCAAGGTACCGCATCAGCTGATAGTTAGACTCCATTATTTTCGAGAACAAGGAGGTGATTTGGCGATAGGCCTGTAGTTGGACGGATCAGAGCGGTTACCTTTTTTAGGGATCGGATGCACGAAATCTGTCTTCCATGAATTCGGAACAATGCCTAGGAGTACCGGAAAGGACACGTTAGAATCGGTGCCAACTCTGGAGTGCACGTCCTCAGCTCAATTGGCGCGATTCCTTCAGGCCCAATCGACTTGTGAATTTCCAGGGAGAGGAGTACTTTGCGTACTGAGCACTGTATGAATTGCACATCAGGCACAGAGCAATCACACTGCGGTATGGTCGGCGATGTGTTCGTTCGGCGTTGTGAGTCGAGTTGGACGCAAAAAGGGAGCCTAAAAGGTCGGCTTTCTCTTTTGCGGCGTGGGCCAGTGAGTCGTCCTCCCTGTGCAGGTATGGTAGTGATGGCTTACAGAAATTCCCTTGAACAGCCTCGGCGTAAGACCAGGACGAACTAATTTCAATAACTCTTCTGAAGGGCCTGGAGGCGAAGTTATACTTCTTTTTAAGCATGCTAGAGCTTACATCTCGAACCGCCGAAGCCTCAGCTCAGGCCTGATAACACTCCTGCTTACTGCGTAATGCAGTCTTATAGGAGCGAGCAAACCAAGGCTGAGATCTGCCTCCGATACCACAGATGATGGAAGAAATAGTTCCATTCCCTGTACCACCACATCAGTATTATATAAATTTGGAACCTCAGATGTGCTAATCACAAAGGCGCGACAGGCTGAGTATAGCTTGTCTAAACCATTCTCTAATCACCTAATCACACACACAAAATTTCATCAAAATCGGTCCAGTCGTTTAGGAGGAGTTTCACATACACACGGACAGAAGAATTATATAATATATAATAATATGCATGTAATTATACAGATAAACTTTGTCTTAAATCGTTCTATCTATTGATGAAAACTGCTTCAAAGTGCGTAGTGTAATTTAAAGGATCTAAGTGTATAGACGGCGGGAAGTGACTTTGTTTCATACTATTTTAATTAACTACCCATATTGCCTATCGTTGACGACTAAGCTCTTTCTTCTTGACTCGATGATTCATCACTTCCTATATTTTATTGCATCTACCACGGGGAAAACTTAGAGAAGTTGTTCAGACTAACTCCAGCCGCTGAATTTCACCATCGCACATAGCGACACCATCTATATTTTCTGGCTGATTGACCGTCCACCACTGTTCTATTTACCAGAAGTTTTCTTCCTCGCAGTAGTTTTTTGTGTTATCAGCTACTTAGGAACATTCAAGAAAAAAGTAATTTTTTTTAAAGGCCGGCAACGCACCAGCAATTCGCCTTCAGATTCATCCCTCTTCATACATGTATGTATGTATGTATGTATGTATAAATGAGGATATCTCTATTAGGTTTTTTCTCAAGCTATCGCTTACTATTTATATCTATATCTATCTATAATCTGTACCATAATAAAACTCTAACACGACGTCTGTCTGACTGAGCACGCATCACGCAAAAACCTGTGAATCGATTTGGATGGAACTATCACTGGCAGATAGCTGATGTTATAAGAAGTAATTTAGGCTACTTTTAGTTTAGGGTTCCGCGCACAAAAATTCCACTCGGGCGAAGTAGCGGGGAACAGCTAGTTACTATAATAAAACTCTAACACGACGTCTGTCTGAACACGCATCACGCAAAAACCTGTCAACCGATTTGGATGAAACTTTCACTCGCAGATAGCTGATGTTATAAGGAGTAACTTAGGCTACTTTTAGTTTAGGGTTCCGCGCACAAAAATTCCACTCGGGCGAAGTCGCGGGGAACAGCTAGTAAATAAATAAAATATAATCGTAGTAAGATAGTCAACTACACTGTCTAGCGGAGCGATCACACATATTACACATATAATTTCCATGAAAATGTTTGGGCAGCGGACTTTTACTTTTATTGGCTTAGTGAAAAACAAGAATGGGTAAATTATAAGAAACACGTTACGATCTATACAAAATTTGATAGAAAATAACAAATCCCGTGTGCAAATTAAAAAGCTATTTTGTGTTCCATGTTATTTGCAAGCAAGTATCTACCTAAAAGTACTTGTGCATAAATACCATCTTGGCATATTCTGTAAGAATAAAACATTTCTTATCGTAGTGATATTTCGATAAGTAACATGTGAAGTCAAGGTTACCTTTGGTATACAATATAATATAATATACAATCAATGGAATACAATAAACAATATAACATACCAAAATGTAATTTATGGCGTTACTAACCTATCTGATTAAAAGCCTTGCGCCCCAAAGCCAACCAGACAATTTGGACGCACATTCGCAACAAGGTTTCAAAAAGTCGTGCATCTTTGTCCGATAATGATTTCCTTTTTTTCTGTGGACCCATATGATGAAATTTTCGCGTATCACCACCACCTAGTAAAATTACATTTGAACAAAAATCTTATTTACTTACATCAAAGTTGTTTGTTTTTTTTATAGAATAAGGGTGACAAACGAGCAAGCGGTCCACCTGATGGTAAGTGGTTGCTGTGGCCCATAGACGTCTACGTCTATCTTCGTTAGCGGATCAAAATGCAGATGCGTTGTCACCCGTGAGGACTAAGATGGAATGCCTCTTTTCCAGTAAAATGGGTCTCCGGTTCTCTACACTCACCATACGAAACACAGCAGCACACAGCTGCTATTTTACGCTGGTATTCTGTGAGAGCGTGGTCCTTCCCCGGTCGAGCCGACCCATTTGTGTTACAACTAATCTTGAATATTAATCAAGTTTATTATAGATATTATAAATAAAAAACCTAATTCGGGACAAACCTATGAGCATTGTGCTATATTCCTTGGCAACTAATAATCGTAAATCCGATAAATTATCTCGAAATTCGTTTTCCAAAATCTCACTTTGTGGCGTACGAATTTTGACGTCATGTTCTAAAATACGTTTCCCCATTTCATCTGAAATCTACAAACATATTATATAATATGTATATCAAAGCCAACACATAAAACAACCGAAGTCGCAAAGCTAACCAAAAATAATGTTTTTATATTCTGTAGTGCTGTACCTGTAAATAATACTGGCTGTAAAAAATAAGCGCTCGTATGAATCTTTCAGTAGTAGGTAAATGCAATAAATTTATTAGCATGGGGCTCAATATATTAACCGGCGCAGTGAACAAAGCGATATCCTTTACATCCTGTAAATCACAAAATTTGATGAACATTATGGACTTATTGTATGATGATTTATTGAAAGCAAACGGGCGCGCAGTACATTATAAGTAGTGCTATAAAATACCATACTAAAAAAAGTTCAACTATTATATTTTATACACAAACGTAATATGTAAAGGCTTGTAATTAGCAATTCTTATCACCATTTTGTAACTTTACGAAGATATTAGTCTGTAAGCCTTCCTCAAATTAATAAATAAATAAATTATGCAGATTATATTTATTGCGAATCTTATATATAAAATACATTAGAATTCTCGTAAAATATGTCCTCAAGTAATCTGAGATGTTGATTTACCACGTACTCTGCGGTGAAACATCGTGAGGAAACCTGCATGTCTAGGAAAAATGAAACAAATATTTTGAAGACATGTCAAGTTCGTCAACACAAATTGGGGCAGCGCGATGGACATTTCCTTGCCCTAAAACCCTCTCAGAAATGAGAGGAGGCCTGTGCCTAGCAGTCTACTGTAACTTTAAGCTGGGGTAAAAACTGTAAGGAAAGAATTATGAGGTTTATTTTATGGCCCACAAATACCTAGACCCACTTTCGATATTGAATCAAATTATCGGCTCTGATACTAAGATGGGATGCCACATTGCCAGTAGAGGTTCACACCCGATCATAACCTTTTGCATAAGATCGGTGATAAGCTAGGACGTATTGTAAGATTCATTAGGACTTTCATAACACGATCACATCCTATTATTACTACTACTACTATATTTATTAGGGCGTAGCGTATTGCAGTCCTGTTGTCCTTGACTCCGATGCAAATATTATTAATATCTAATCTAAAACTAATTGTTCGATTTCGACAAAACTTAGATTACAATAGGTCTTAGAAACCTAGATCACAGACTTAGACTTTTACGCTTATCTTATAAATCTATGGGACAGATAATCTACCTAGTGTGTACATAGAATCATATCTCTAGCAATTTTCATTGACATAAACATCGAGATTTTCATATACATACAAATTAGTATGCGTAAGGAAGATGTAGAAAAATAATATTAAGACAAGGATACTTATTCCTGACTCCGATGAATTTGCTTAATTAAAATTACATACATAATAAATTTATATAGAATAACTATGCCTCATTTTTCACGGCTTTACCTAGTGTTTGTACTACCTGCGTAGTAATCAGGTCATTAGCTCCTTATCGCTATACATACAGCTATACATAACGCTATACAGATGTTTTAAAATTCTGAGGAAGTGTTGACTGCAAAAGCCTCTCTATTTGTATACAAGTACAGTATATAAGCAAAAGTAACGAACCAGTTTAAAATAAGAGTAAGAGTTTACAGTCCACCAAATCGAAAATATCTACCGCAGCCGGTACGCTGTGGCTGCAAACCTAAAATATGCGGCAAAAATGTGGTAAAAATTACGCAACGCTGTAATAGATTTTTTTTAAAGGATAAGGGTGACAAACCAGCACACAGTCCACCTGATGGTAAGTGGTCGCTGTGGCCCATAGACATCTACATCTATCTTCGATTAAGAGTCAAAATGCAGATGCGTTGTCACCCGTGAGGACTAAGATGGAATGCCTCGTTTCCAGTAAAAAGGGTCTCCGGTTGTCTACATTCACCATACGAAACACAGCAGCGTTAAGCTGCTATTTTACGCTGGTATTCTGTGAGAGCGTGGTCCTTCCCCGGTCGAGCCGACCCATTCGTACTACAACTATAGATGCAGCATGGCTCTACCACGTATAAATATAAATAGCAATAAATTTAACGTAGCGTAATTTTTACCACAACCGTAGGATAGTGGTAAGAAGCAACAAGACTGAAGGTGCGTTGTTGTGTCTGTATGTACTTAAGATTATATACTCGCAAATTTAGACTTCTTCTTTATAAAGGTGGGACCTACCCAAACGAACAAGGAAGAAAAGGAACCTGCAAGGATGCGTCAGGGTAAAACTGTCTCATCATTTGCACGTTTTAGCCAGAATATAGAAGTTGTGCAAAACAGGATATTAAAATAAGAAGATTATCACCTGTAATGTTATAACATCAGCTTGCCCTGGTTTCAGTTTCCTTTGATAACGCCGCCTGAAGCGAATCTATGTAATTGATAAAATATTTACATGAATGAATGACACTTTTTATCATGTTATAGGATTGTTAAATACTTTATTGGAAATCAAATTAACTGTGCTTAACTTATAGTATTATAACACGCGCAACTCTGACACCAAATTATTTGCAACCAGCTTTTCCCTTAACTCGAGTGGAATTTCGTCATCAATATCATTCAGACCGAATTTCGGTCATGGCACGGCGGCCAGCCTCAACGGAGACTAGCCATCGGCGCAGGACAGGATTCCCAAGTATATGCGCAAGCACAAGTGCGCTGTCTATTCCCCCACTCTCATAGTCCGATGGGACGGTAATCCGACTCAACCGGAGAGAGATCAAACCATCGGCTTTACGCGCTTTCCGAAGCACGGGGGTCAGACACCGCCAACTTCCTGGCTCCGGTCCTGAGAATTTCTTGACGAAAAAACTCAATAACTGATTTTATTTTGGCCCGGTCTGGGATTCGAACCCGGGACCTGATGATCAGCAGTAGCGTTTACAAGCACTAGACCAACGAGGCAATCTTTTTAATAACCAAGAATAGAGAAGGGTAAAAAATTGAAGTAAAGCAAATGAATTGTCGGTGTACTCAATCTTTCATTAGAAATAATCTCTGAATCATGAATATACAGATAGATCCAAGTTCTAAAATTCGATTGTTTGACATCAGTATCCTTTACATAATTCCATAAACTTGGGTAGCCCGAAAATAAAATTAAATTTTTCGTCTGTAAACTGAAACTTTTTTACGATTTTTTATTTTCCGCGGCCTTGCTCTCATAGACTTTCGGTTTACGAAGATCATTATTGTTCTATACCAGATCGCCATGTAGTGGCGGCGTGAAAAAGTCCACTACCCATCATATTAACCCGTGGGTATCAGAAGAGGCAACAGAATGAAAGGACACAGAATGGCGGCAGCATCTTTCAACAACATCTTACCAACCCGCACGCTGCCAAGCGTGGCAACCATGAGAAATACCCCCCAGCACTGGCAGTGGCAGTGGTAAAGCAGTGGACTCCTGATGGTCTGTAATAAATGAATATAAGGTGACTGACAATTTACATACGTTTCTATTATAATTTATATTATAAATGCTTATACTGCCCGAATAAGCATTTATTAGCATTCTGTTTCAATACACAAATATCAGTTACGATAAAAATTTTAATGCTCTCCGGAATCAAAATTATAAGCGACAAGTATATTTGGGTTAGTAAATAAACTAGTCTATCTCAATTTACGCATGTTTGATAGATAGGGCTCTTATTCGTCTAGTTAAATAATTAAAATATAAATTGTCAAAGCAGTTTATGCATATAACTGTATAAACCGCTATTATGCATTAATTAATTTAACGATTAATAACTAAAGAAAAACCTGACTCTTTTTTCATTTTTAATAGATGGCGCCGTTTTAAAAAACGTAGGTATAATGCAAATCGGCGCAGATCCAACTACGTCACAAGGATGATTATATTTTTTTTTTGTGTATAAGTATACGTCTTAAATGTTCTACATTGTCCTCAGTGTGACTAATAGAATAATCAGCAACCATTTTGAAAATAAACTTCACTTCAAAACTGACATAAAAAGTACTACATACTAATTAAGGTCGTTAACTACCTACATTCCAAAGTTCATGGAAATCTTCCTAGTAGTTTAGCGTGAATTGTGAATACACATACAGACAAAAGTCCTAAATACTAATATAACATAGGCCTCCTATATTGCCCTATACGTTGCCATAGTTACCACGCTTGTCAGGTGGGTTGGAAACCGCATTACTTTATTAGAGTTGTTGTCAGAAATATGCTGCTGCCCATTTCCTCTTTAAGTCTTCTCCCGTCTCTCTCGTTTTACCCAGAATCTGGTGGTTTAGCCTGCTTAGGGGTTGAAAGGGGTGGTTTCTACTCCTAAAAGGTAAATTTGCGCAGTGCTACAAGAAAGCAGACATAATTACGAGTATTAAAAAAAATATTTCATTTGGATTAGATTTAATGCCTCGCGCGTAATTTTGATCGTTTCAGTCCACTTTGCGGCGACTATGGAAAATGCTTTCGAAATGTTTTCGATAGATACATCATGATTTTTAACTATATTTATGTCAAACGTAAAATACCCGAACCGGCACAGAGTCAAAAGTGTGAGACGCCAGGACCTGCGATTGTTATCCGCTTTTCAAGCGTTGCGATTGATTTGCCTCCTTACAACGGTTATGGCCCATTTTCACCAGTGGATTGTTGTGGGCTGATGAAGAAGAAAAGCAAGAATATTTTGCAAATTTCCTAAGAATAACAAATTATAATAAATTTTACACAAAGGAAAACAAACTATTTGACCTCTTTCTAAAGCTGAGCCTATAGTATATAAATCTGTAATTAGTCACCTGCTCGATTAGATCAACATCGTCTCTAAACTCAATTGTCCCGGTAGGTGCCTTGATCGGAATCTGAATGAATTCAACTTCTTTTTCCGGGAGATCGCTGAAACGAATTAGGATACATAATATTTTGTTCTACTTACATAATAAGCGTCAAAAATATAAGATTGTTGAGAAACAGTTTTGATGATTTATCTAATTAGTATTTAGAAGCATTTTTAGTTTCATAGCTACAATTATTTTAAATATTTTTTTTTTCTAAAGCCTAGTGTACCGCAGTCGCCCAAGTACTCGTTTATTATCCCATCATTATTGCTTCCATTATTGACCCGTAACAGTCTACTCCTGAACAAGAGCACTACGAGTACTATAGCAATGAAATAGCTTATCGTGACGATTAGTTGACGGATTGAAATAAGCAGTACTACAGGTTTAGCACATTTGACACTTCGCCTATTGCCATCTAGCAGAAGTATTTTTGGTCTTTCTCATAATCACCTCTTACGATACCCACAGACCGAAATAACAGGATGGATTCTCTTGCCCCGCCACAAATCATCATCATCATCATTATGATCATTATTATTAGATTGCATTATCTTCTTCATGCATGCACGTCTAGGTATCCGAGTACTTTTGACCCTACCCTCTTCGAGCAATTTGCTCACATGGTCTTCGAAAGTTAGTCTCGGTCTACCTCGACACCTTTTAATATTAACTTTCGCGCTATATATTTTCTTCACCATTCGGTCTTCACTCATTCGCTCAACGTGCCCAAACCACCGAAGCACGCCCTTATCAATTTTTGTGATAAGGTCATCTTTCAAACCTGCCATATTGCGAATCTCTTCGTTTCGCTTTCGGTCGGCCATGGTAACGCCGCACATTTTACGAAGAGATCGCATCTCCACTGCATTCAACTTACTTTTATGCTTCTTCTGGCATACCCAGGTTTCGCTGCCATATAACAAAGTCGGTACCAACACTGCGTTATGTATTGCAAGGCGTGCACTCTTCGCTACGCCTTGCCTTTTGACTAGCGCAGTCAGGGCACCATTGACTTTGTTCCCGGCAGCGACACGCCTGTCCACATCTAAATCACATCTTCCATCCCGGCTAAAAGCACTCCCCAAGTAAGTCAAAAGTACTCGGATACCTAGACGTGCATGCATGAAGAAGATAATGAATCTGAAAGAAGCGAAAGAGGTTTGTAAGGATCGTGACACTTGGCGATCTGTTCTCTCTGGCTACCCCGTCAGGGATTGTGCGTGAAGATAAGTATTATTAGATTGCCTAATCGGGGGAGGTTTGCCATAGTTGCCACGCTTTGAAGGCTGCTTTGGAACCGCAGTTTTTTATTTTATTATTTTGCTGCTCTTCTCCAGCTTCATATCGCTTTGTCGATCTTGTGACACCCATGGGATTATATGGGATTGGATGCCCTTACACCGCAACTACACGGTAACTCAAGCGGTCAATTATATAAAATTATAAAAATATATTTTATTTATTATAGCAATATTCAACCTTACGAAAACCAAAGCTTGCAAAATATCATCCCAAACCCAATGGCCGTCTTCATACAAGCCACCGAACTCTCCTTCGTCATCGTCATCAGCCATTTTTTTTTTCTTTATATTCACGAACTTTAGTATGTGGATTATTACTCAATAAGTTTTTATAACATGGAGTTTACATCAACATTATATAGCAATTAGTATAAATAATATAAAGAGGATATAAACAGACTTATTTACAAATTGTCAAAAATGACAAAAAAATAAAACCAAAGTTTAAAATAAAATCTCGTGATTATATACTTTTTTGTTCAAAGGCGCGGAATTTTAACATTTTATAATCATATGAAAAAACAACAAACACTAGTGCATTGAGAAAAAGTTATTATTGAAAATAAACTCTTTTGGATCTATTTACATATTGGATACGTTACTCTATTCCAACACAAATATCATAATTTATTCATGAATAAATGATTATATTTGTGTATATATAGAGTGTATACATAGAGCTAGAAAATGGCATCAAGACGGTGTAAACAAGATTTTGATTCATTCTGGTTTATTTGCGATGATTTAATTAAAGTAAGAAGCAAAAAATTTTCTTTACAAATGAAGGAGGTTCTCAATTCGTCGGAATCTTTTTTTGTGTATGGTCACCGATTACTCAAAGACAAAGACAATTCTTTTTTCTTTCAAAGGGTTTCCTAGGTGGTCCCATATAAATTTGATCAAGGTCTGACCAGTAGTTATTGAGTTATCCTTAATCATTTATATTGAAGTGGGTTGTACAAAATTTTTAATTTTACCGCTTGTAAACTACGAATCCGGGATCAAGATAAAAAAATGGGTAACTAACTTTGCCTGTGCAAACTGCAAAAGTACTTTCGAAAGTAAAAAAAACCGGCCAAGTGCGAGTCGGACTCGCGCACCGAGAGTTCAGAACAAATCCGTAGGTATATAAGTTTAAAATTATTCAAAATATTTTTATTATATGATGTAACTAAAAATTTATGCTTTTCGCAATTTTTCCTTTATCTATATGCTATAATACGTTGCTTCGTACCAAATTTTAAGATTCTGAGTTCACGGGAAGTATCCTGTAGGTTTTGATTCCTTTGCGAATGTCGAAAATTTGCGGCATAAACGGCTGTATCTTTTGATTGCGATGGCTTAGCAGTTTGATTATTTCACAGCTCCAAGGGACAGTAGACTTCAGTATTTGATATGAATTTCAGCTTGATACCTCCACGCGTTCCTGAGAAAAAGAATCTTGACAGACAGACGGACAACAAAGTGATCCTATAAGAGTTCCGTTTTTTCCTTTTGAGGTACGGAACCCTAAAAACTAAAAATTATAATCTAAAAAATGTTCAAAAAGAGTTAATATTTTGGCAACTTGAATTTTTGAAACTCATTTTTGAAAACTCACAACGCCAATTCTCTTTATTTTTTTTTTCTTTATTGTTCATAGAACCAACAGCACGTTATAAATATAAACAGAAATTCTCAGATAATCCTTAATGCCAATTACAGGTTCTTACTTTATATACATAATATTTATACTATCGCTTGTTAATTGACAAATTAATGACATTAATTATATAGTGCTTAGATTTTTAAAAGTTATCTTAAAAATAAGTTTAAACATAAAAACAGGCAATAAGCAAAAAAAGAAGAATATTACATAACAATAACAATACTGTCAGACTATACAATTAATAATTAACAGAAATGAAATTTATGTTACATGTGTATGTGTATGTGTATGTGTGTGTGTGTGTGTGTGTGTGTGTGTGTGTGTGTTGTGTGTGTGCGTGCGTGCGCGCGTGCGTGCGTGTTTGCGTGCGTGCGTGCGTGTGTGTGTCTGTTTGTGTGTGTGTGTGTGTGTGTGTGAGAGTGTGTGTGTGTGTGTGTGTATGTTATCTCTTGCTTAATGACATAATAATTTCCTTCTTAATTTCCTTCTTCTTTCCTTCTTTTTTTTACATAATAGATATATTATAAATATGAGTTTTTTTTTAACATTTACAAATAAAATATTTATATAATTTTTTATGCATTAAGCTGTAATTACACTAGTTGTTTTGTTATTTCTAGTCTAGTATCAAAGAGAAAAATGACACATGAAGTTTACGGTGCCAAGACTTAATGACGAAAAGATTTTTACCCTGATCTTTAAAGATAATATGCGTGTCTACCTAGAGGAGCAAGGAGAGCGTTTTCACCAAGATGTAATGGACTTTGAACGAAGTTACTAGTACAACGAGAGTATGATGGGATTACATTTGAGTTTTAATACAGGAAAGTCCATACAGACAAGAAAATCAACAAAAATTTTCATTATTGAACTTGATTTTTTATTATTTTACATTTGTTTGCTGATACTAATCATTATTCTTGAATTAAAAATACTCAGACGTTCAGTTCTCATAATAATTTATTATAAAATTAAAAAATTTTAAATTCGAAAAATTGCACTGGTTTTGCAAAAGCAAACCTCGATGATAAAAATCAATTTTCCCTTTATTTTGATTTCAAACCAAAATTTGATATTCAGAAGTCCGACCCAAAAAAAGTGTTGACCGATTTAATATATGATCATCAATTAATCTTCGTAATCCTCTTCGAAGCATCGTTTTAAAATATATTATTAATTACTTTTTGTTTATGTTATAAACTTTTCGAACCATTGTTTAGGTTTTAATTTTTTTATTTATTTAATCATTAATGTAAGACACGTTACACTATGGGTTACTATGGAGAACTTAATTCCTTATGCTTATTGCGTTTTCTGCAAAAAAAAAAAGTTAAAAAAATATGCTAAAATGAAATTAAACATATTATATAAATAAATATAAAACAAATACACGTCTGTGCATACATACATACTTAAAGTTAAAAGTTAAAATTACAGCCTATATACATACGTCCCGCTGCTGGCACAGGCCTCTCATTTCTGAGAGGGTTTTAGGGCAAGGAAATATCCGTCGCGCTGTCCAAATGCGTGTGGCGAACGAGACATATAAGTCTTCCTAATTTTTTTATTTCTCAGACTTGCAGGTTTCCTCATGATGTTTTTCTTCACCGCCGAGCATGTGGTGAATCGGCACTTAAAAATATAATAATTTAATTGGTGCCGCCGCGCATCAAACTCGGGTTGCTCACGTGGTACTATGATATTTATAGCGAGCAGTTAGCCCCTGAGCTACCACGGCGATATGTTCATAAATTATAATACTTAATATGTTGCAATTTAATTATGATTTGTCATTATATTACTACGCCAAGCACGTTGCTTTAACCTTATGAGTGTATATTTACGAATGTACGTGATTCATGGCAGCTATAACTTGTGAATTACAATTTTAGCGCGTGTTTGTAAGTTCGGCTAAATTTACGATTTCACCAGTAACTTCTTACCGACGCCACTGAATATAAAGTTATGTTAATGTATCAAATGCAGTAACTTTAAACCTTAAAACTTACAAAATGTTCAAAGTTATTACCGATTCGAGATGGCCATTCCTGCATGAATACAAAATATTCTATCAAGTTATGAGGTTTACAATTTGAAATCCATGTATTTAACAATAATAGTGCCTTTATGTTTGTGTGTTACACATTTTGTCAGTTTTACCAATACAATAAAGATCAAGAAGCGAATATTAATAAAATATTTAATTTATTTTTATGAGCAGTACATTTAAACGAAATCCGTACCCATCTAGCGTGGATACAAAAGTTTAACATTATTAATAATCTAACGTATGACTATTTGTAGACATATTTATCAACCTCCATTTGATAATACCGACCGACTTCGCCTGGGTGAGAAGACCTATGAATGTGGCGTTATTCAGATTTAAGTTAACCAAATACCAATTCCTTTATCAATATTTCGTTTTTTATTTTTTCAAAATAAAAAATTCCTTACACAAGAAGAATCGACGGAATAGTATTGGAAAATCTGGAGCTAAAGAAGAAAATAAGATTGGTTTATACACTGTTTTTACTAAAAAAAATCAGCAAACTCTTTACTGGCCACAGGCTCTGAGGAAGTTGGTCGTCTGTGATCACTAGCCCTCTGCTAGAGCAGTAGAGTTTGGGTATAACTATTTTTCCCACCGGGTAAGAATTAACGGTTACAATCATACACAACGCTTCCACACGATGTCTGCGCTTCAAACTAGCCTTTTCGAAGAAGATCCGCATTGTCAAAGGTTCCAGCAGGATAGGCAGCCTGCTGAAAATCGATTTTAAAGACTATCCTGCTGGAACTTTTGACAATGGGGATCTTCTGCAAACTGCTCACAAAAATATAATAAAATTCATCCGATAATACATCAGAAAGCTTAAAGGTTTTATTAATTAAATATAAGTTTTACACATCACTTCAGCCTCTTCAAATTTAAGTAATAACTGTTCATTTCTTATTCGAGGGCCTAACTTTCTTAGACTAATCTTTAATACTTCTAACTTATCATATGTTTCACTTAATTCATCTTCAATCAACTAATCCTTAATAAATATTACTTATCTCTAACGTAACGTGAGTACGTGTAGTAGTATATAACAAAAATATTTTACATTATTCACTTATCATAAAGAGAGTCATAGAAAGGAGCATCTTTAATATTAACAAAGTCTATGTATACCATAATAAAATTCTAACACGACGTCTGTCTGAACACGCATCACTCAAAAACCTGAGAACCGATTTGGATTGGACTTTCCCTGGCATATACCTGATGTTATCAGTAGTAACTTCGACTTTAGGAATAGAATTAGAGTTAGGCGCAAAAAAATATTACAACCCATGAAATTCAATCGTAATAAATTCCACGCGGTCGAAGTTGCGGGTAACAGATAGTATTTACTTACATAAAAGCAAGAACGTAAACGAAGAAGGGAAATAAATCAGTAGTTCTTCAAAAGAGAATTGTCACCTTTCTTGAAGAACAAGACCAATGCACTTCTGCTCCACGTCTCCAGTGTAGTGCCATAATAGAGGATGGAATTAAAGAGTTTTTGAAGGAGTTCAAGTACCGGTTTTCCACCCGCTTTCAGAAGCTCCGCTGTAATTTCATCCTCGCCTAGGGCCTTGTCGTTTTATGGTGCTGGAGAGCCATTCTAATCTTGCTCAGACTGATTTTTTTTTTTTTTTTTTTTATAAGATAAGGGTGACAAACGAGCACACAGTCCACCTGATGGTAAGTGGTTGCTACGGCCCATAGACATCTACATCTATCCTCGCTTGCGAATCAAAATGCAGATGCGTTGTCACCCGTGAGGACTAAGATGGAATGCCTCATTTCCAGTAAAAAGGGCCTCCGGCCACCTGCACTCACCAAGCGAAACGCAGAGGTAAACCTCTACTTCACGCTGGTATTCTGTGAGGTCGTAGTACCACCCCGGATCGAGCCGGCCCATCCGTGCGACAGCGAAAGCTGCGCGTGGCTCTACCACTGTTAAATGTCCGGAATATCATCGGAATAGAGTTGGATAAGACTTGATCTTGGATCGTTACACACACTTGCGTGTGGCTCCAACGATTATATGTACAGCTGCCCGCAAAACCTCTCAATCTCACTGAAAATCTCAGGTATCCCGGAAACGACGCTGCCACACTCGGTCTTCAGATTCGACAGTTAGCTCTTTCTGGTAGACAGATCTGTAGCAAAGACTTTGGAGCCCTAGTTCCCCTCGATCGCTTCTTCAATACGAGCAGTATTAAAGTTGCGTAAGTCCCGCCGCATGCATTTAGAGATCTGTCTGTTTAGTTGCCTGTATACTGTCAAATCTGCTGAAGACTGCAGCTTCATTTCCCGTCTAACAGCCATGAGATTAAGAGTGTGATCGGAGAGTTTTTGTGTTCTTCTGTGGCGGGTCTTGCAGAACTTAGCTCCGACCGCATGGACAGTTTCCACGAGCTTGTCATTCATATCGTCCACTTCATTGCAGTCTTCTAGGCACTGAAAACGGTTTTGTAGCTCAAGTTAAAAGGTTTCGGGATTTTGGATTAGAGCACGAGGGAGACCGAGCGTTGACTTCATTAGACGTAACCTCTCAAACTTAACGTTTAGGTTCAGTGTGCCTCTCACCATTCGGTGATCGCTGCCAGTTTTCACACTCGCGATGACTGAGACATCACTGGACAGTTGTCGTCTGGTCGTCATAATGAAGTCAATCTCATTTTTGTCGAACTGTCAGGAGTCGACCAGGTCCACTTCCTGTAGGGCCGCTTCTGGAAAAAAGAGTTCATCATAAAGAGTCCCTCTTTTTACATGAGGTCGGCCAGCTGCTGCCCCTTGGATTCCGTTGCTATATTCCAAATTTCCTTACTTACAGCTCACCATTCTCTCCTGTGCCTAGTGTTGCATTGAAGTCTCCCATTAACACCGTATAGTAGGTTTTGGAGAAATGCATGGCTCTAGAGATATCCTCATACATTTCCTCCACCTCCGATGATCGGGATGTGCCGAGGTTGGTGCGTAAACCTGAATGACCTTCAGCGAATATCGTTTGGTGAATCTGAGTATAAGGTACGCAACCCTCGTCAACGTACTCGCAATCTTCACAACGTTGTTAATGAGAGACTTGTGGACGATAAATCCGACACCACCTTGGAACAGATGGTTGCACTCCCGGTGATAGAACAAGTTGCCGGATTCGAGGATTACCATGTCCTTCCCCTCTCTTCGGATCTCAGATAAGCCTATAATATTCCAGCGCAACTTGTATATCTCTTCTTCCAGCTCCAGTTGAGTCGTCTTAGGTGGCATACGAACCTCCACCAGAGAGTCTTAGCACCCCCCGCACCACCGTTACCATGGTAACCACCGTAGCCTGGAATAACGGGGCCGCTGGGGACTGGGGGGCTGTCTTTTCGTAACTCTAATCATGGGGCGTATATTGCCCTAGTTTTTTTTTTATAAGATAAGGATAACAAACGATCACACAATCCACGTGATGATAAGTGGTTGCTGTAACCCTTAGATATCTACATCTATCCTCGATTACGAATCAAAATGCAGATGTGTTGTCATGAGAACTAAGATGGAATGCCCCGTTTTCAGTAAATAGGGTGGGTCTCCGGTTCTCTACACTCACCATAAGAAACACAGTAGCATTGAGTTGCTATTTTACGCTGGTATTCTGTGAGAGCGTGGTCCTTGCCTGGTCGAGCCGACTTATTCGTGCTAGGAGTACAACCATACATACGTGCTACATACATAATATAGTTGCATCATGACTCTACCACGTATAATAAATAGTTGCCACGCTCGGCGAGCGGGTTTGCAAGCGCAGTTTTTTATTATTGTTTTGCTGTTATCAGAAAGATGCTGCTGTCCATCTTCTGCCTCAGTTTCCCTCTGTCGCCCCTTACGACACTCTAGGGAAGATATGGGGTAGTGGGTATTCTTACCCGTTACTACACGGAGACTCAAATAATAGGCGGACAATATAAACCGCACGATGAAAGGGACCGAGCAAATGGAAAGTTGGAAACTTCATAAACGGTGGGTTGATGACTTAATACTTTATGCAACAAAGACTGGATGAGTAAAAGTAAAAATAGAGAATTGCGGAAGCAGCTGGAGAAGGCCTTTGATCAAAACGATATCCATATCTCTAAAACTATACATAATTAACCGTACTACTGAGAAACATTGAATATGCAAAATGTAGAGATAAGAAATAAAGAGGCTTTATTATTATTATTATATTACGAACAGACGTCTGTCTGTACGTAAGTATTATTATATGTCTATACAGCAGAGTGGCATTAATAGGGCTCTCTTTAACTTTGGGTACAAAACCCTAAAACGCTGTAATTATTCAAATACTTTCATAGCAGGTACTTCCAACATTCGTTCTGTTCAGAACATGTACTGTAGGGTATGCCCTTAGGAACGTTCTCTGTCTACGTTTACGATCGACATGCATAACCTATTAAACAAACACTGATTAATATTTATGGTCCATAAATATAGCATAATAAATAAAAGCTGAGCGAGTAAGTGTGTCAGGTGTATAAATTCATTGAATTCGTGTACAGACGATTGCTCACACAAGGCTGCGATGGGCAGCTTTGATCGTGTGCACTCTGCCATATGATTAAATGAGCTTCAAGTTAGCAACACTCGAGTGACGGTTTACGTGTTGTTTTCATGTGTTTATTTAGAAATAAAAAAGGTTTATTTTAATATTATTTTTCATTCAAAATCAAAAAATAAAATAATATTAATCCTACCTATACTTACCTACTCCACTCGAACCTAGTCTGGAAATGTCCGGATATTAAAAAAAATATCATTAATCTTAAAACAGTTTTAGAAAAAATACCAAAAATATCCATAAATTCAACAACATGGACTCGAGCTTCTTTACCTATTAAGTTTGGAGATATCGGTTTAACCAGTTTGTTTCGACCAAAGAATCTAGTCACTGTTGCTGGTAACACGCTATACCATCGAGTAATCTCGGAATATTACTTGATGAGGAAAGCTTGCGCATAGCCTTAGGATTCCACTACTATTAGGAGTTTGGGCTCCACGGACTTTCATGTAAGAAAAGCGCTAGTAGGTTGTCCGGTCACGGTTCCCTGAACACATCCGAAGGTATCTAGTCTCTATATACGTTCCTTCGGGTTTAGAGCCTAGTGGAATGTTTAGAGACTGGTTCGTTGGGAGAGAGGCAAAACTAATGTACCTGGTTTAGAGCCGAGGTGGCGTCAAAATCTCTGAAAGATGATTACATACCTATGCCGTTTGCTCTAAAGACTATTGGTCCGTGGGGTCTACGGGCGCTGAAGTTCCTAAAGGAACTGTATCCACGAGTTGTCATAGCAGCTGGTGTCAAGAGGGCTGGTTCTTCTCTCGCCAGTATGCATGTGCGTGTGCGTGTGCGTGTGCGTGAGCGTTTGCGTGTGCTAGTGCGTTTGCGTGTGCGTGTGCGTGTGCGTGTGCGTTAGCGTGTGCGTGTGCGTTTGCGTGTGCGTGTGCGTTTGCGTGTGCGTGTACGTGTGCGTGTGCGTGTGCGTGTGCGTATGCGTGTGCGTGTGCGTGTGCGTGTGCGTGTGAGCGTGCGTGTACGTGTGCGTGTGCGTGTGCGTGTGCGTGTGCGTGTACGTGTGCGTGTGCGTGAGCGTGTGCGTGTGCGTGTAATCGTGCGTGTGCGTGTGGGTGTGCGTGTGCGTGTGCGTGTGTGTGTGCGTGTGCGTGAGCGTTTGCGTGTACGTGTGCGTGTGCGTGTGCGTGTGCGTGTTCGTGTGCGTGTGCGTGTGCGTGTAGTAGTAAAAATTGATGATATGGGTAATGATTGGGAGAATGTAATCAAGTATGGGGATAATCATATTTCTACTCACATCATCATAGCCAGCTGCTTTAGATTTAATGGAAAAAATAATTTTACGAATATCTTCATCAGTTATTGGAGAAAAAGTAAAGCAGTTTGCATCGATTTTGGGAAGGGATGAGATAAGTGAAATGGTTTTATGTTTAGTAGAGTTGTCGACTATAGGTGCCGAGGAGAAGTGCTTATTAAGATAATTGAAATATATTGCCCCCATATCAGGGCAATTCTTTTGTTTACCTAACCCAAGGGAATTGAGAAACTTCCAAATGCCGGCTGGCGAAGAGCTTAAAATGTTCTTATGAATATGTCGGCGTTTTGCAGCTCGAACCATCTGATTGCATTTGTTTCTGGTAGCTTTATATATATTCCAGTTGGCATCACAACGATTGTTTTTAAATCTTACAAAAGCCTGATCACGTTTTGCCATTGCTTTACGGATATCACTGTCCATCCATGGTGCTGGGGGGCGCTTGGCTTTAACATTACGTATCCGGGCTACTGCATCGTATAACTGAAGGATATTACTAGTCAGTGCCTCTACCATGTGATTTACATCAGATGTATAAAAAATATCTGACCAGTCAATTGAGGCAACCTGCCGTTTCAACAACTCCACATTCAGAGTCGCAAAGGTACGCAGGCGCAAAACAGGTGCGGTAACTTTTGGCGATTTGATTCGATAGGTAATAAATAAAAATCATGCCGCAAGAAGCCAGAAGCCGGATACTGCCCATGATTTACAACATGTTCAGTGGACGAAACGATTATCAAATCTAACCATGAATCAGCAGTGTTAATATTAGAATGCGTGGGCCCAAGCGGGAGAATAGAGAAATTTACTGTGAAAGAATTGTACTCTCAAACCGAAGAATTATACTTAGAATTTAAAACCATTTTAAAAGAAAATATCTCGTCACATAATTCTACATCAATATCTCATAGTTCACCTACTGCAAGTACTAGCCTTTCACAAACAAAGTTACCACCCATCAATCTTCCTAATTTCGTAATTATCGAGACTGGCCTAATTTTAAAGATTTGTTCAGTTCATTGATACATAATGAAAAAGGACTGAGTGACATCCAAAAACATCACTATTTAAGGTCAAGCTTATCAGGTGAAGCTGAGCAACTGCTTCGTCATTTAGATATCACTGCTGCTAATTACCAGAAGGCATGGGAAACATTAGTCCATCGGTATAGTAATAAGAGGATAGTTATAAACACTGTATTGACACGATTAATGAATCAAAAGAAACTCACCGTAGAATGCATGCGCGTGCGCGTGTGCGTGTGCGTATGCGTGTGCGTGTGCGTCTGCGTATGTGCGTGTGTGCTTGAGTGCGTGTGCGTGTGTGCTTGAGTGCGTGTGCGTGTGTGCGTGTGTGCGTGTGTGTGTGTGTGTGTGTGTGTATGTGTGTGTATGCGTGTGCGCGTGTGCGCGCGTGTGTGCTTGTGATCGTGTGTGTGTGTATGCGTGTGCGCGTGTGCGCGCGTGTGTGCTTGTGAGCGTGTGTGCGTGTGTGCGTGCGTGCGTGCGTGCGTAAGTGCGTGCGTGCGCACGTACGTGCGTGCATGCGTGCGTGCGTGCGTGCGTGCGTGCGTGCGTCCGCACGTACGTGCGTGCGTTCGTGCGTGCGTGCGTGCGTGCATGCGTGCATGCGGTCGTGCATGCGTGCATGCGTGCGTTCGTACGTGCGTGCGTGCGTGCGTGCGTGCGTGCGTGCGTGTGTGCGTGCTTGCGTGCGTTGGGGCGTGCATGCGTGCGTGCGTGCGTGCGTGCGTGTGTGTGTGTGTGTGTGTGTGTGTGTGTGTGTGTGTGTGTGTGTGTGTGTGTGTGTGTGTGTGTTTTAAACAATGATAAATAAATAAATCTATCGGATTTATGTATGGCAGTGGAAATGAACTAATGAATAAATGGATTATAATAAAAACTGTGTACTTATATGTTATGTAAATAAATGTATAAATAAAATTATTATGGATACGTATGACAATGCGATAATTACAAATTTTCTTCTCTATTTATTGTAAAAATAGGCACACCGTACAGGCAAACAAACATGTCTGTTCAGTACAAATTTTGCAATCGATTTAAAACTAACTTGCCGATGAGGTTAATACTAGAAACTTTAAGCATAGCTCAGAACTTAATGACAGACTAAAATGCAGAAAATAATTGTCTTAATAACAAAGAATTAACCACGTTTTTAAAATGGATTTAAAAGTATAAAATAAGTTTACAGCCTCAGGTGAAAAACATGTGACGCATGCTACAGATAGGTATAGTAAGGAGTCTAGGGAATAGCTGCCGTTGAAAATACTGACACAACAGTTCCTATCATTCGCAGTGCTATAAAATTGAAGACTTAGTAGAACTTTAATATTTATGCATCCATTATATATCTCTTAATTTGTCTTTAAGCATAAGAAGCAAGGAGAAAATATGTTTATGACACGCCTAAATACACGTGGTTATATTAGTGCTCAAAACTACGGAGAAACGTTAACAATATGCTGAATCACAAATTTAAATGAATAAGTCTTCCACGCCATTTCACTTTTATTGCCAAACTTCCGATCCGACGAATCGAAAGATTAAACATATCACACAAGTATAACCTTTCTGCTCATGTGAAAATATAAAAGTATTCATATGCTGGCTAAACTTGACTGTAGCATGAATAGGCCGACTCTACCGAGACAGGACCACGCTCTCAAAGAAGAATCAGCGTGAAACACCAGAATAATGCTTCTGTGTTTCACATGATGGGTGTAGAGAACCGGAGACTCTTTCTAATGCGTTACCATTTAAGGCATACCATTTAAGTCTTCAAACGTGACAACCAAGTGTATTGTATTGGACGGCAATCCGTCGCGAACGGAGAGAGATCAGGTGCAGGGCCTGTTTTCTGAGGCACTCGACTGAAACACAGCCTGACTCCGTACTGCTACTGAGCATTTCTTGACCGAAAATAGACTATTATGCTTCTGATAGGAAATAATGAATTATAACAATAATAAAGTCAAATATTCAAATAATATGAAATCAAGTACGTGTACGTGGTATTCATTTTTCAAGTTTTTCAATTTTCAGATTTGGCGCAAATGGAAGCAGCACCTACTAAGTTACCAATAGCATCCAAGGCCGTCGTTAAGCGAATAAAAAAAAGACAATACCTACAAGACCCCTATAATGCATTATCAAGTGTCTAGTGACTATATGAATTATTATTTTTCTAAGGTAATCCGATGTAGTAAAGATTTTTTTAAAGTAAAAGAGACAAGATTCGCTTGAAATATAGAGCTGAGGCTTTTCAGGGTGCCGTAATCAAACAACAGGGAACCCTTATAGTTCCTCCAACTTCGTCCTTGCGTCTGTTCGTGTTTTACTCAAGAGACCCTAGGTACTACAAAGCTATAATTTGGCATAGTTATAAATAGATATTAATCACGCCTACAAAGTTGTGAAACGGGGTTCTTACCCGTCTATTCCGTCGTGTGGGGTATCGTAGATTAGGCCTTTCAAAAATATTCGATTTTGATTCGGTATGTTTTAAGATGTAATCAAAAATGACGTTTAAAGTTTTTGAGTTTATCAGCGAATAGCATATACCTAGGTGTTTAAGATCAATTGAACATTTATGTAATACAAGGCAGGCTTCAAAGGACACGTAGACAAGTTTACACTGAATAAAGGGAAGCGCACATCGATCACGATATTAATATTCATTGGAGGGTAAAGGCACGAGCGGCTCATTACACGCAAATGGCGTCGTATTTACAGGACATTTGTAAGGAAATCGCAACAGAAACATTCTTGAACATATTTTTTTACATACAAAGATTTTCACGTGCATTTTATGCATGATAGCTATGTACCTTGTGTGTGTGTGTGTGTGTGTGTGTGTGTGTGTGTGTGTGTGTGTGTGTGTGTGTGTGTGCATGTGTGTTTTGCCGTTTTAACATAGGAGAGTCTAAGGGTAGGTGAGCAAGCCCCCTGAACGTAAGTTTTACATCTTATAAATACATGTTATAATATATAAGGACATATTTCAAGCAATAATGTAATTATAATTAATTCTAATTTTGAGTATCGACAGAATCATCAAAGATATTTAATATTGTAGATTACTTCGTTATGTTGAACTTCTACGATACTGTAATAAATGTTGGGTACTAATGAAAAATAAAGTATTCGTTTTACTTCTTTGCATCCTAGAAAAATACCTCGATTACGAGAGCGTATTATCCGAGGTTGCAAAGAGGAGTACAAGGCGTACGTCTTTTAAGCAGCCCACGCCCTACCCAACTAAAGATAAATTTCATAACAAAATGAAGATTTCATGATGAATTTCATCACTTTTTTTTTTGATCCATATAATTTGTTAATGTCTAATGTCTTTAAAATTTCGTAAGGCATGCGAAAATACTTAATATTTTCGCATGCCTTACGAAATTTTAAAGAACATACCATTTTACGTGAAGATCTACATAAAAGTAATTTCTTATTCTTTGTCTTGTTATTACATTAACTTCGTCAGTGCGTTGAACGTGTTCTCCGTCCACTGTGACGAGCGGGTAGGTACTGTACGCGTACGTCCGTATAAATTGATAAGGAAACATCAAAAGTAAGAGAATTTTTGGAATACGAGTTTCACACAAACCACGGGTAACATCTACATATGTTGTCTTTTTCAGAATCTAATGAACGCACTGTTCGGTCTATATTTAGTAGCTTTTGTAATTGAAATTGGAACTGCGAAATGACCCACAGGAAAAATCCAGTCATTTAAATCGATACGCGATGAATAACAAAGAATTGCGAGTGATAGTGGAAAGCGTTTCACATTAATATAGGCTTTATTGGCATTGTTAAGACATGGTTCTCACTTTCAAGCACTCAATTGATTACTGACTACCATTAGATCTCCGTATTAAAATGGGTGACACTTATGATTAATCGATAATTTGATTTCCTCGTTGGCCACCCTCGTTGGATCATTATAAGTAAGTCGTAAGCACGACAGCTGATCATGTAGTCCCGGATTCGGATCCTAGGTAGGGTCAAAATCAATTATTGGTCCTGGAGTAACGAATTTGGTGATTCGCCGCCGTGCTTCAAAAAGCACGTAAATCCGTTGGTCCTACGGCTGATCTCACTCCGGACGTGTTGGATTGCCGTCCCATCGGACTATGAGAATTAGGGAATAAGGAGTATATACACGAGTGTTTGCGCGCAACAAAATATAAAGACAGAAAAAAATTGAGACTTTAAAATCGTTATTAACACAAGATGTAAATCACTTAAACGTACACTTTACTACTCCGTTACTTAAAAAACTAAAAACATTATCGTTGCCTTGTCTGTACATACAAGTAATAAGTGTTTAAAAACATCCAAACTTATTTCCACCACATAATGAAGCGTTGGAAAAAAGACCGAATTATAGTTAAATTATATATATGCCACAGCGCAGAAATAATATTATATCTACGACGATGCCGGTGAGACATGTAAATGATCATAAATGATGTAATACAACAACTAGTTCAAGTACTAAGTACGAGTGAGGGTCAAAAACGAATAAACGTTAAAGCTCGCCCACTCGTTCAAGCAGTACGGAGTACCGTACGTGGTAGAGCCATGCTGCAGCTATATTAGTAGTATAGTTGTAGTACGAATGGGTCGGCTCGACCGGGGAAGGACCACGCTCTCACAGAATACCAGCGTACAATAGCACCTTAACACTGCTGTGTTTCGTATGGTGAGTGTAGAGAACCGGAGACCCTTTTTACTGGAAAACGGGTGACAACGCATCTGTATTTTGATTCGCAAACGAAGATAGGTGTAGATGTCTATGGGCCACAGCAACCACTTACCATCAGGTGGACTGCGTGCTCGTTTGTCACCCTATCCTATAAAAAAAAACTACGAAAGCTTAGTCATTCCACGCTCGTTGGTAATTCTTTAGGTAAAAGAAAAGGCGATGCCATCAAAAACATAACTTGTAAAAAAAAAACAAGTCTCGCAACTCAGTTCTCCTACCGTAAAAAGTTGTGAGATCCATGTAATCGCAAGTCGGTTAATTTATTCAGTCCCTACTTAAGGGTCCTTCTGTCTCAAGTAATTGCGTGATTAGCTAACTTAACAACATCTTATAGTGACCATATCAATTTTAAAAATCTTTTATGTTTATAAATAGATTACTTGGCCACCTCATAAAAACACAATTTATCTCACAAGTAATACAAATTATATTAAATAAGATTGTTTAGTGTAGAGCAGATATTGTAGCCAAATTGCCCTATGATGGGCAGTGTTGCTGTTGGTTTAAATGTACTTTATTTATTTTGATGATACCTATATTATAATTACTTTTAATGCGGTCCATGAATATTTTATAACGTCAAGTCTTTACTAAGTAGCTTTCATTTATTTAAATAATTGAGAGTAACTTCTAACACAAGTCTCAGAAATTAAATTAAATATACTAAACACTGCTTTGTTCATATTCTTAAATGATTTTGATTTAAAAATAAAAATTACAATATGTAAAATATGTGTAGGTATATGGATGGTATGGTTATTTCGGTCTAGAAGTCTGCCTTAGTAAGTACCAACTAATAACATCTTCTTCGGCGACTTTTAGTATGTTTTAATGAAAGCTCGCTTCAAGATGTAGCCAACCTTGTCTGTGACATATGGTAGTACAACAGGAATACGCTCGACTGTGCCCGGCTTCACTCATCAACTCATCATCATCATCATTACAGCCCTTCACAAGTCCACAGCTAAACATAGGCCTCCGCCAAGGAATAACACAAAGCACAGTTTTGCGTCACCTGCATCCATCGACTTCCTGCGTGTTTTACTAGATCGTCACTCTACTTAGTGAGGGGCCGTCCTACACTTCGCCTACAGGTACGAGGCTGCCACTTAAGAACCTTTCCCTTATCGGTAATCGGTTTTTCGCGGTATATGGCCGGCCACTCACCACTTCAGCTTACTAATCTGTTGGCCTATGTCGGTTACTCTGGTTATACTACGGATATCCTAATTTCTAAGTTTATCACGCAAAGCAACTCAGAGTATAGCCCTCTCCATAGCTCGCTGAGCGACTTAAAGCGTCCTCATACGGGCAGCAGTGAAGGACCACGTTTCAGATCCATAAGTCGTCACTAGCAACACGCATTGGCTGTACAATCTAGTTTTGAGGTATACCTGACGGGAAGATGTATTCGTAATCTGCCGAACGCTGCCCAACCGAGTTGAATTCATCGATTAACCTCTCTCGGTCGAAGTTGGACTTACCTAGTCGGACTATTTAACCCGGGTAAACATACTTGTCAACAACTTCGAGCTTAGTTGTCCCAACAACTACTGGCATAGGTGTGACCGGGACGTTACACATGATCTTTGTTTTGTCACGTTCATCTTAAGACCTATCCATTGGAAGGCACTATTAAGGCCATTGAGCATAGTGCTTAGGTCCTCCAGCGATTCTGCCATAAAGACTATAACGTCGGCGAATCGAAGGTGAGTCATGTACCCGCCATTGATGTTAATATCGCATCCTTTGCATTCCAGTAGCTTGAAAACGTCTTCCAGTGCAGCCGTTAGCTTCTGCACCATAAATTTGCTTTTTTACTCTTTCCTCATTCATTCTTTCTACATGACCAAACCTCCGAAGCATGCCTTTCTATGAAATAAAACTACATATTTTTTTATCTTTTTATTTTATTTTTTTTTGCATTTAACTTTTAACTTTAGTAGGAATCTTACTTAGATTGAAAGTTAAAAAGTAATGATAATATTTTATCCAAAAATACGAAACTCCAAAAGCACAGTACACTGACGTCATCATTAATGGTAAAAATGGTAACCGCCTGTCTAGTCCTAGAGATATATGAAGAACGTTTTCAAAAAAGCATAACCCCATTAAACCATACAAATATAAAGATTCGAAGCCACCTAGCATTGGCAACTGCAAAAATCCTCTTCTTTTGCCACCTTTTGCTTTAGGAACTTCATATAGCGACGGTACATACGCAAATGTAATACTACAATGCGTTAACAACATAAGTATTTTAACAGGTAACAGATATTTTGGATAAAGTAAGGGGAAAAGAGAATAATGACCGACTGTAGACACCAACAGAAATAGCCTTCCGTCCACATCTCCCAATATGGCCAAAAAACTGAAACAAAAAAAAATATATAAATAAACAAATCAATCGTTCTTACGTATTGGTAATCAATAATTCATCAATCAATCATTGGTACGAGTATATAGCATAGATTCCAAACGGAGGCAATACGGGCGGTATTGCCCAGTAGGTGCTAGATTATTCTAGAGGCGAGCGGTAAAGGATGCATGAGTCAAAAAGGCAAATGGAGATGTTGAGGCAGTCTAGGGGGGCCGACCGTAGGTATCCTATAATCACAATAATATTTTAAAAATATGTTAAAATTGTTTATCACTACTTTAAATAAATATTTTATCTAACTATGTAAATAATCTTATTGTTATCGAGTTAATAAGTATGTTTAAGTAAGTGTACGTATACTAATTTATTTAAGTTTAGAATAGATTGGCGATGACAGTGACAAGTCCTTGTAAGTTGGCAAGCTAATACGCAATCTGTGCAATCCATGTTTAAACAAAGATGTGGGAGCTTGAAATAACTTGTTTTAAAGAGCAAGTGCGCCACATCGCAAAATACAAGTTAATAAACACTCAAAGTCAAAACTATAAAAAGGATAGCTATAGGAATGTTTTATTATTTTTATTTTCTTCCCCGTGATATGTACATAATATGTAACAATATTTTAATATTTGATATAAATCCTAATTATAATTTGAGCGTTGGAATTTTTTTTCTGTTAAAGATGCAGGCGGTCTAAAAAAGGAAACTGGTATATTGAATTACTAGCTGTGCCCCACAGTTTCACCCGTGTATTAATTAAGAAATCACTGATTAATTGATTTATTTATAATACTTCAATATAAACAATATTTTTAGTAACATTTTATAATATTTTTTTTATGGTTTTCATCGCATCCTGTTCTAAATAGTCCAACATATAATTGTCCTTGGGGAATAACAGCATTCCTTTAAATCTATCCCCACGTGCTTAAAAATCTGTTCCTGCGCTTTATTTAATTATAACTGCAAACGATACTTTTACGGGAAATTGTATTCTGTTAAAACTAAATGGTAAATCTGTAGGTATCAAAGGAATTCGAGTTATAAGTACCATTTGAGTAACTACTGGCCCAGACAAAACTATAGCAACTATGATAAGTATTGTTTCTAAGAAATTTAACATGAAGTCCAAAGGAGCCGTTCACCATGAAGCTAATACAAAGGGGAGACGGCATAAGCAACTGTGCACTGTGATTCTAAGTAGGTCCTGACGTCATCATAGTGGGCGTGGCTTTAGTTAGGATACTGTCAGCATTCGTCCTGTGCGCTTATGTGTCGACAAAATCGCAAATCGGTGTATTTTCGTAGTATTAAGAAGAAAAGGACGAAGTGTTGTGTTTTATTGTGTAAAAACTACTCAGATAGACGCTCTGATGTTATGGATGCCATCACATTTCATTTGTAAATAATTTTACACCTAATTTATTAAAATAGTTCTAGAAAAATCTCTTTGCGTCGGCTTTCAAATATAATTAAATATATTCGACACTAGATGGCGACACTTTGTGTCATGTGAACTAAAAATATAAAGGTCCGTAGAGCTCAGTATTGGTAAAATAATCATACGAAGGTGCTGAAATTTGTTTTACATTCAGATATAAAGAAATTTTAATCGCAAAATATTATTTTTATAGTTTATAATCATTTTGAGAACAGGCCGTATTCTCGTCAAGTAAACCTCATAAAAATAACAAAAAGACAGGGCCCTAATTAGAATTCAATTATTTTTCCCAGTAATCCAACTTTTAATATTAAAATGCAGGAAATTATACTTAGGCTGATTTTTCGAAATGTTTAAGTTATATTTAAGTGACATTCTATATGCAAAGAATCACTTAAATACAATTTAATATTCTTAGATTGGCATTCAAAAAGTGCATTCGGATGCCTAATTTGGAATAAAATATTTATATTTTAATTGCTTTGTAAATAAAATTATATTAATTATAATAATTTGTCTATTATTTGTTCTCCCTCAGAGATATTAAGTAGTATAACCCACACATAAATAATAGTCCAGCCGTTTCTTCGTGAAAAAATTACACATACACAGTACATACTTAGTGTGGAATAAGCTCATGGAGACAGAAAGAACACACAAAATTTCGCCTTTATAATATTAGTGAGATAAGTAGGATATTTAGTTCCAAATTAAATATCCTACTTAATATTAAACATAGAATATTTAGTTTCAAAGAGACTTTATTTTATGGATAAAATAAATATTTCTTGAAGGTTGACTTTCACGAAATGATAAACATATTTAAATTGTATTTAAGTGATTCTTTGCATATAAAATGTCACTTAAATATAACTTAAACATTTCGTAAAAATCAGCCAAATACAATTTCCTTCATTTTAATATTGAATGTTGGGTTACTGGGTAAAATAATTGAATTCTAATTGCGGCCTTGTCTTTTTGTTATTTTTTATGAGGTTCACTTGACGATAGATGGCCGCCTGTTCCCAAAATTATTATGAAAACTATAAAAATATTATTTTGGCGATTAAAATTTCTTTGTCTGAATGTATTTGCTTCATGAGATAGACGCTCCGATGCTATGGATGGCATCACATTTCATTTGTAAGTAATTTTACACCTAATTTATTAAAATAGTTCTAGAAAAATCTCTTTACGTCCGCTTTCAAATATAATTAAATATATTCCACACTAGATGGCGACACTTTGTGTCCTGTGAACTAAAAATATAAAGGTACGTAGAGCTCGGTAAAGATAAAATAATCATACGAAGGTGCTGAAATTTGTTTTGCATTCAGATATAAAGAAATTTTAATCGCCAAAATATTATTTTTATAGTTTATAACATTTTGTAGACATGCCGCCATCTACCGTCAAGGTAGCTAAGCTACATTGCAACATCGATATGGAAAGATTCGAGTAGTTTTACTATTTATCAGTAGATGTAGATAGTGTAAAGTGGGCGGGGCTTTGTATCCCCTCACCCCGCAAATTGTCACGCGTTGTTACATAGTGAAATTTAATTACGTCTCCTCTTTGTATTTGCTTCATGCCGTTCACGCATCTGAGCCGCGCGACATTACACCTCGCTTATATAGGCGTTCACTGCTGGTTTCTTTCGGTTCTGATCGGGCAGCTAGGATTATGCGATTTTTTTTTACTTTTACATTATCTCTTAAACTATGCGTCTAAATAAAATGCTATAAAAAGCAAAATTCATCTTCATAAAATTGTTTTAATGACGAAGTAACTTTCGTTCGTAAGGACTAAAATGACTTTTTAAATTTCAATAATTTTTGTCACAATATACTTTATTGTGGCTCATGCAGGCGCGGTCCTAAGGGGAGGATCACAGAGGACATGACCCTCCCCCCCAAATCGTACCTGCTAAATTGAAAAATCTTCTAAAAATTGCTGACAGACTCTTCGCGATAATTATCCAAGGAAATGACGAGGAATATTTTCGGAAGACTGTTTATATTGCACTGACAGATAGCATAATGACTGACCTACAGGACCGACTTTCTGCGGATACGATGAACCTGTTCGGATTAGGCATTTTTATGCCAATATCTGAATATACGGAAGAAGATCTTCATAATGTGAAGAAAGTATCAAAACGTTATGATTTCTTATATTTACGCGAACACTAAACACTGAGTAAAACTACTTATACGGATTCTATTGTGTTTAATTATTCTTATTTTTAAATTCCGACGTTGTTGACAAAAAGTTATTCCCATTTCTTGAATGTTCCTGCTGCCACTCTCGTTACAAAGTATCAGCTATGGATTTCAAAGTGGAAACGGGAGCTCAAAGAAAATACTGATACAAAATTTCCTAAGTGTGTGGCTTCTACTATCAAAGTTTGCGACGATGATCTCTACCCAAATATAAAGCAACTCTTCCTTTAAGCGGTGCGACGTCAGAGATCATTTTCTATGCTAAGACGTGTAAAAACTTGGTTGAGAGCAAACATGTTAGAAGAGAGGCTGACCGGTTTAGCTCTTTTAAATATTCATCCAGAGATAGCCCCAGACGTCTTAAATATTATCAACTGATTTCTCAATAAAAATAGAAGACTTCCATTTGTTTTATAAAGTGTGCAATAAAATTGTGTATTGTCTAATTTACTCCGCATATTTTATTATTAGTGACCTCTCCAAAATTTCAGGCTGAGACCGCGCCTGGGCTCATGTATAAGAAATAGGTATCGCACTTTTTTTTTTAGGTGGAGTTTCACTACCCATCACGCCAGCGCGCGCGGATAAAGCAGTTCGGGACCGCTTGCTTAACTAAAAATCAATATTTAAGGCTAGCTGAAAGGTGTAGCCTAATGCTAGTTTAGTCTATACTATTCCTCATGAATCTAATCTCTGTAGTTCCATAGATTAGCGTGTTAAAGCAAACAAAGTAACAATTTAAAAAAAATCTTCCGTTTTATTATATTAAAAATATAAATATGAAAATTTCACTATTTACTATACCTTAATGGGATTAATATCATCAAAATAGCTTTTTCATGGACGTGCCAGCCAAACATAAATGAACATGTTGCACACACGGTCAAGCATCTAGAAAAAAAAAACAACAAGTTAAGGCTGATTTTTCAATTGTCAGATAAAAGTTGTCCATCAAATAAATTATAACTAAAAAATAAAACTATATTTTTTCCTTTTTTATCGTAGAATTGAAAAATGGGCGCTTAAAAAAATAAAGCCTATATATTATAGATACATGTATAACATGTAATATATATATATATATACTAGCTATTCCCCGCACTTCGCCCGCGTGGAGTTATTTTTCGCGAACCCTAAAATAAAAGCAGCCCAAGTTACTCCTTATAACATCAGCTATCTGCCAGTGTGTATAAATATTGACATTAATATTTATACGATACTAACGTCACTAAATTGTTTTGCCTTCCGGGAACCCTTCCACTAACACTTAAACTTTATGGTATGATATTAAAGTTCAAATTGACTTTTAAGTATTATTAGGGTATCTTTTGTTTGGGAATATAGAAAAGTGTTATTTTTAAACTTTTTCAGACAATTTTTTAAATTGTTATCTCCGTAAGAACCATCTTCGTACTTCAAGGAATATTAAAATTAAGAATTAGCGAAATCGGTTCAGCTGCTCTCGAGATTTGCGCTTAGCAACACATTCAGCGATTCATTTTTACATTATAGATCATCATTCATCATCATCATCATCATTACAGCCCTTCACAAGTCCACTGCTGAACATAGGCCTCCCCCAAAGAATGATACAAAGCACGGTCCTGAGCCACCTGCATCCATCGACTTCCTGCATATCTTACCAGGTCGTCACTCCATCTAGTGGGGGGACGCCCTACACTTCGCCTGCCGGTACGAGGCTGCCACTCGAGAACCTTTCTTCCCCATCGGTTGTCGGTTCTTCGAGCTATATGGCCGGCCCATTGCCACTTCAGCTTACTAATCCGTTGGGCTATGTCGGTCACTCTGGTTCTACTGCTGATATCCTCATTTCAGAGTCTATCATGCAGAGAAACTCCGAGCATAGCCCTCTCCATAGCTCGCTGAGCGACCTTGAGCTTCCTCATTCGGCCAGCAGTGAAGGACCACGTCTCAGTTCCGTATGTCATCACTGGCAACACGCACTGGGTGTACAGTCTCGTTTTCAAGTTTTGAGGTATACCTGACGAGAAGATGTGCCGTAATTTCCCGAACGCTGCCCAACCGAGTTGAATCCGTCGATTGACCTCTCGGTCGAAGTTGGACTTACCAAGTCGGACTATTTGTCCCAGGTAAACATACTCGTCGACAACTTCGAGCTTAGTGTTCCCAACAACTACCGGCATAGGTGTGACATGGACATTAAACATGATCTTTGTTTTGTCCATGTACAACCTGTAGTAGTAATGACTCTTTATACTACACCTACCAAGGCAGACTCCTACGTAGAACAGGAATATTACCACCTGGTATACAATGAGTAATTAGCTAATGCAATGAGTTATAGCTAATTGAGATATTCGCAAGAAATTTACGAGAACACTATCAAAATTATCAAATACAAACCTTACAAAATTAATCCTTCTATATCTTATGTCTGCTCCAAGATACCATAACTTAACAAGTGCGGGAAGCATTGACAAAACTGTTAATATGAATGTTACACTCGGCGTTATTGAAGGAAGGACAACATGATTATACTCTTGTACTAGTCCTCCAGTCATGGAAGCTTCACTTACAGCAATTTCTATTCCAAATTTGGGCACTGCAAATATAAAAACAAGTGAAATTTAAAAAAAAAATACCACGTGGCTTTTATCATATTCTTGCATTGTCATCCGAATTTGAGCTATATTCAAAATTTCAAGTTTCCAGCTCATCGGAAAGTTTAAAATCAATTACTAAATCCTAGTCGGAACGTTTGTCTGTACAAACAAGAAAGTGGCTTAATAAAGGCGTGGTAAAATAAATGACGTACAAGAAAATAATCACATGAGAGACAATTTAGTAGATACATGTAAGCTCAAGGATTGTAGATTATTCCCAATCTATTTAATTGTGCATCATGTTTCTTTCTAATGATGGGAAGAAACTATATAATACTGGTGGTAGCGAAATACAGCCGGCAGTCACGTTCCGACGGGGAGTCTGTATCTCTCGCCATGCTGATCGTAAAATAAACATCAAAATGGGTTTTTTACTCATGCGAAGAACATCCTCAATAAGGGCGCTTCTGCAATACACGGTAATTTTATCGTTCTATACTACATAATTTTACTCTTTGATTAGTCCAAATATGTTAAAATAGGGCAAAGTTAGGTACTAAACAATAAATAAAGATGGTTGATTTTTTAATATAATTGATTGTATAAGAGGGGCACATTGAAATGATCGGGAATAAGAAAAACCACATGCACGGTATAGCTAAATTGTATTTTATTGTTTTTCGAAGTATTCTCCGTTCAACTTAATGCACTTTTCCATTCGTGCAAACCAATCATTAAAACAATAATTCCAGTATGAAGTTATGTTGACAAAATGGCTGATTTGTACGCTTTCACAGCTGTTTCGGGGTCTTCAAACCTTTGACCGCGTAGTAAATCTTTCATTCTAGGGAATGTAAAGAAATCGTTTAGGCTCAGGTCAGGACTTACGTGGTAAGACTTACATGGTAGGTCTTACGTGGTAGAGCCATGCTGCAGCTATATTAATTGAATAGTTGTAGCACGAATGGGTCGGCTCGATCGCGGAAGGACCTCACAGAATACCAGCGTAAAATAGCGGCTTAATGCTGCTGTGTTTCGTATGGTGAGTGTAGACAACCGGAGACCCTTTTTACTGGAAAAGAGGCATTCCATCTTAGTCCTCACGGCTGACAACGCATCTGCATTTTGATTCGCATACGAGGATAGATGTAGATGTCTATGGGCCACAGCAACCACTTACCATCAGGTAGACTGTGTGCTCGCTTGTCACCCTTATCCTATAAAAAAAAGGACTGAACGGAAGATGGCTCATCAACTCAACGTTTTCCTGCTTCAAAAAATCATTTGTTTTCCGAGCCGTATGGGAGCTCGCATTATCGTGATGTAAGATGATACGAAGTTTCGGGTTATTTTTTCGGAGTTCGGCTATCATTTCTGGCACACAAACCGTGATATACCACTCAGCGGTAACCGTCCTGCGTTCCTGTAAAGGAACCAACCTGCTGACTGATGTTTTCTTTCAGCTTCGTATGAATAAATCCATGACTCGTCACCTGAGACGATATTATAAACGGCATTTGACTTCCCTCCGTTGAAGCGTTGCAGAGTATTCTGGCACCAATCTACAAGAGCCGCCTTTTGCTCTTCGGAAAAATTGTGGGGAACCCAGCGGGAAACTAGCTTTCTTACACACAGCTCATAATGTAATATCGACTGAATTGCAGTCATTCCGATACTGATAACAGCCCGAATCTGCTCGTATGTCACATGACGGTCATCTAATATAATAGTTCGCACAGCTGCGATGTTTTCAGGCGTGACTGCTGTGCTTGGTCGACCTTTTTTTTATAGGATCGGGTGACAAACGAGCACGCAGTCTACCTGATGGTAAGTGGTTACTGTGACCCATAGACATCTACATCTATCCTCAATAAAGACTCAAGATGCATATGCGTTGTCACCCGTGAGGACTAAGATGGAATACCTCTTTGCCAGTAAAAAGGGTCTCCGGTTCTCTACACTCACCATACGAAACACAGCAGCGTTAAGCTGCTATTTTACGCTGGTTTTCTGTGAGAGCATGGTCCTTCCCCGGTCGAGCCGACCCATTCGTGCTACAACCATAATAGAGATGCAGCATGACTCTACCACGTAGACCTGCAGAAGAAACAGTGCGGACACGACCGCGTCGGAACTCGGCATACCAGCGGTATATTGTCGTTCGACTCAGTGCTTCAACATCATAAATCGAAACAAGTTCGCTGAAACCAAAGACATTTAAGTAGTAGTAGTAGTAATAGACCGGACATGAGCAGCAAAATTGTCGTCTATAACTTTTGTCCTATAGGATATATCTCCGATTTTTGCTAAAAAAAAGACTAAAGGGGCGTAAAAAGTTAATATGATTTTTTTCGTGTGATGGAAGTTATGATAAAGAGATTTATACAGTAAAACAATCATGTATATTCCCTATTATTATATTGAAAATCATTTCAAACTTTGTAACCTTCATCAACATTATCGATACTTTGATATCGAAACGGTAACATTCCTAAAAAGACTTTATATTTATCAGCGTCACCTTCTGGGGAATAGCTGAAATGTTGTCTTAATAAATGCTTAGCGTTGTTTTGCTATTTTTAGCTAGAGGGCGCCACACGCGCACCAGCTCAAAGTTTTTGTATATAAATGTTCCCAATGCCCGCTCTATAGTATTATTGCGCGCCACTATTAATGTCTTGTACATGGCAACACTAGTTACACTAGCGCCCTCTAGTGTCGAGTAGCAGAACTAGGAGAGACAAGATCCTTCCAGAAATTTCGGGACCGATAACATTCTAGATGTCGCTACAGTAGAAGGTTCTGGAAACTATCCGCGACCCTATATAAGGCCGGTATAGACTACGACCGAGTCAGTATTGAATTGGCGATACAAGAGAATACTTCGAAGCGAAATAACTGCGAAATAAAGTGATTGTGTTTTATTATTAGTGTTGTGTAATTAAAGTGTCAATTTTGGTAATTCTATCGACAGTTTTTAATTGTCTCGAACCCCAAGCTCGTAACAGTATATATATATTAAATCTCTTTGGCTGAGACATTTATCTTGAGATAAGCCGCGACGAAAATTGTGATGAATTATGGCACGGAAATGTTCACGCGTAAGCTCCATTTTTGTTAACGACGTATCAACTTTAAACCAACATAGTTTTTCTTTTTAAACATTTTTTTAAATTGTTTGAATGTCATTAAGATTCTAAGAAGCCAGTATTCAAATTCTAAAAAAGGTTTTATTGTAACTCAATCCGAAATATTCTATTCCCGATCATTTCAGTGTACCCCTCGTAGATACTACCTTGTATATTACTTAAAAAATGGCTTAAAAAAGATTCGGTCTTATATAAAAACGTCAACGACGCACTAGGATTTTCTCGTGGCTAGTAGAGGCAATTTACATATAGTTTACAAACATACAGACCCGACACAATTATTTGAACAAATACTTGTTTCGTGCTTCGGGACAAGTATTTGTTTGAGATTCGAACCCACCGACCTTAGCGCCGCACCTCTTGATAAATCACTGCACCACGGGGCCGTCAATTTTTATGATTACAGTTAGTTTATTATGTCGAAGTCCTCGTTTAGATAATTTGTCGCAAAGGGTTTCGTGAAAGGATGAAGTTTGATTAAATTCGATAAGGCCAATTCGTGCCTGTAATATGGAATTTAGATAATTTACAAGTTTTATTCCTAATGTTTGTCTAATGTATAGACATTAGGATGCGTTGTTTTTGTAAAATTTCTGTAAGAGGTTAGGAATGTATGTGGATTTAATTACAAGCTGCACTGGCTTGCAGAGACTGAAGACTGCAGAAGACGATTCTCGGGAGTGAATGGTAGAAGGGTTCTTGAGGATAATTGCGAAGGCTTGAAGTTGTAGTTTCCGAAAGTTTTTGGTTGCGTGTTCCAATCACGTCAGTTAGTCACCACTTTGGCCGTGGAAGGAGAAGGGGAGTCCCGTCAGTGATCGGCCCGGGCAGCGGCCAATGCTCCAAGTGATAGTTTGGAGCTGTTCTATATATATCGCAGTACTACGGAACTTTTGATGGCGCGATTTAGGCTTCAGTGCGTTTCGCTTGTGGGGCGACGACAGCACTGTCACACAGCCCTGCTCAAACCGGTCTGGTTGTCGGTGACGCCAAATGACGCCGGTGAGAACGTTGTGTAAAGCTTGCCGTAATACGCACTTGCAGAGCGCCGCCACATGTCTATTGAGTCACAATTTAATCCCCTTATATAAAATATGAATGTTTTTCAGATCTATGAATATAATATATTATATTGTGTTTTACTTTTAATTAAGTGATTATTTAATTTGCTAATACTTACAAATTTTTTGCAATAATTTATCTGCAAAGTTATACAAGGCCCAAAAATTTGGTGCCCAATAAGCATGACACAGTCCTCTCTTAAATGGAAACAGTCTTGATAATAACTGAAACATAATGAATATTAATGTACTAAAATCACAATAAATAACATTAAAAATAAAAAATATATTATATTACCTGAGGTAAATGCTGAATAAACGGCCCAAATGAAAAAGCAAAAACTGATAGAACTACAATGCCCAACTTAGTCAAATTTCTTATAGAAAATGAATACCAGGCAGTATGAACCCCATCTGTCGATGCAACAGTAAAACAATATGCTCTCAATAAATACACTATATAGGCTGGTGCTATATACAAATAAATATGCTTCAAATTAAGCAGTATTGCAAACCAAATTGCTGCCTGTAGATATTTTCCCTGAAATAATAATTTTATAACATTATTTCATATTTAAGATATATATATATATATATATAGATATATATATAAAGTAACATAGAAACATTCAACTTCCGCAAGGGGCGACAGAGGGAAACAAATCTTGCTCATAATAATAGATTGGGGAAAAAGTTTCTTCGTATTTTGTTTGTATAAAATTGAAGAAAAATCTCTTTGGTTGTACTGTTTGTATCTGGCTAATTTCAATATCTATACATATAGGACATTTAGACAAAGAAAATGTAAAAAACACTATCCCGCCATTTTTCAATTCTTTTTCTGTCCGCCAAAATGAGTGAATCAAACGAAGAAATTCGATTCATTCTGAAGTTTTATTACAAAAGGGAAAAATGCGTTGCAAATCGCTAAAAAAAATGTGACGTTTATGGTCCTAATGCAGCGTCAGTAAGAGTAGCACAAAGCTAGTGCAAGCGTTTTCAGTCCGGCAATTTTAACGTCAAAGATGCAGTTCGCTCTATATATATAAAGTCGATGTTATTTTTGAAAAAGTGGAGCAAGATCGGCATATTAGTAGTTACAATATAGCCGAGGAATTGAGGATTGCCCACAAAACAGTTTTGCCCATTAGAAAAAGTCTGGCTATACAAAAAAGCTCGATAAATGGGAACCACACGAGCTCACTCTAAGAAACCTAATGAATGGTATACTCATTTGCGATTCTCTATTGAAACGTAATGACATCGAACTATTTTTGAAAATATTGATCACTGGGGACGAAAAGTGAATCACCTTCGACAAAAACGTGCGAAAAAGCTCATGGTCAAAGGGTAGTCAAGCTCCACAGACTGAAGCGAAATCCATATTAACACGCAATAAGGTGATGCTGTGTGTATGTTGGAATTGGAAGGGCATCAATTCGGATCTCTACTGCCAACAACCAATGAGACTCAAGCAAGAAATTGAGAAAAAACAGCCGGAATTGATCAATAGAAAAGGAGTGCTCTTTCATCATGATAACGCCAGACCACACACATCTTTGGCCATCACTTAGCAAAAATTGGGAGAACTTGGTTCTGAAGTGTTAATGCATCCACCATATAGTCCTTGTCCTGACCTTGCACCCTCAGATTTTCACCTGTTTCGGTCTTTTCAGAATTATTTGGGTAGTGTTAGGTTAACATCAAGAGACGACTGTCAATAATTCCAAGATTTCTACAGCAACGGGATTATGTCACTACAAAGACGTTAAATGTAATTTAAAAAAAAATGTCTTCAATTTGTATATATATAAAATACGAAGAAACTTTTTTCCCAACCTTATAAATAATAACTGCGGGTACTAACGCGGCTGTCAAACGTGACAACAATGTCAAACATCCATTACATCAACAATAAAACAAAAATACGTCCCCCAGTCCCCAGCCACCATGGTTACGACTGAGCAGGAGGTTCGATTGCCACCTTAGACGGCTGGACCTGGCAACATTTAACACAAGAACCCAGGGGACTGAAGAGATGATCTTGGAGCTAAAAAGACAAGGATAACTTGCGCTCTATTTAATCTGTGACAAGAGAGTGTCAGATTTATCGTCTACATGGCTCTCATTAACAACGAGGTCAAGATCGGGTGTTTCAGTAAGGATTGCGTCACAGATTCACAAAAGGTATTTACCGAATTAGACAGTCGAAACAGGCTTAAGCACAAAACTTGCACATTTCGATGAGAAGGTGGAGGCGATGTATGAGCAGTCGCGTAAGGAGAGCTAGATGTCCACAGCCCCGCGCGTCAGATTTTAGGTGAATGTATTTTAGAAAAGAAAGTCAGCTCCCGCCTTGATTTTTAATTTTATCATTTATTTCTGAAAATTGAGATAAACTGTACGCATATACTTGACAAGGTTATGTATAAGTAAGAAAATATGACATTATATTGAATAACATACATGGATAGAAAGACTTATGGATTTTATATTTTGTAAGACACTTGCAAAAATTACAAGGGGGAGTGAGGGGCTTTATTTTTTTTACTCAAGCGGCCCTGGACGGCCCCTGGAAACCCATGCTACACCACTGTACTAGTATGAAGATATCTCTAGAACCATGCATTCCTCCAAAACTCACTATCACAGCGTTAATGGGAGACCTCAACGCGAAACTAGGCACCAGAAATGATGGTGAGCCACAGTGAAAACAGCAGCCAAAAAATCAAAGCTGGCTAACTTCACAGAGAAAAAGGAAATACTCTTTCTTTCCAACAACCCTGTCAGATCGACAAAAAACGAGTTTGAGTTCATTATGACGACCAAGCAACAATTGTTGATGTCTCAGTGATCGCGTGGTTTAAACTGGTAGCGATTACCGATTGGTGAGAGACAGAATGAATCTAAACGTTAAGTTTGATGTCATGTCAAATGAAGAAAACGCACTGTCTCCCTCATACTGAATCCAGTCGCGAAAACTTTCAGCCTTAATTACAAAGTTCATACGTGCTTAGAATGTTACATTATAATGAATGAACACAAATAACTAACTCTCCGATTAGAGTCTTAATCTCATGACTTATTCTTAATCCCACAGCCATTGAGCGGGAAATGAAAGTTCAATCTTCAACAGAAAGATCTCCAAATACGCCTAGATGTACATACACAACTTCGTATTGAAAAAGCGATTTAGTGGAAAGACGGCTCCAAACTCCAAAGTCTTTGCCAGATATTTGAACTGTCTGTGTTGAATATAATTATAAAATAAATTATAAATTAAATATAATATACGTGGTAGAGCCATGCTGCAGCTATATTATGGTTGTGCTACAAAGAATGTGTCTGCTCGAACGGGGTAGGACCACGCTTTCACAGAATACCAGCGTAAAATAGCAGCTTAAAGCTTCTGTGTTTCGTATGGTGAGTGTAGAGAACCGGAGACCCTTTTTACTGGAAACAAGACATTCCATTTTAGACGTCACGGGTGCCAACGCATCTGCATTTTGATTCGTAATCGAAGATAGATGTAGATGTCTATGGGCCACAGCAACCACTTAGCACAAGGTGGAATGTGTGCTCTTTTGTCACCCTTATCCTACAAAAAGGAAAAAGACCGAAGAGACCGGTTCTGTCGAAATTTGGGCGGTGCCAGATTGTCTGTCGGTATACTGGATCGCGCCCCTTGGAAATCATCAGATTGACTGACAATATATTGAAGTGCTGAATTGTTTGTACATGTTGTATAGTTAATAGGTCTTAAGAGGATTATGAAGCTGTAAATTTTCATACAAAAAGCAATAACATTTTCCCTCCGTAAACATAGTCTAATTTTCATAATTTTTGGAAATGTAGATATTATAATGAAAAACTAGGTCCGTACGTTTTTATTTTAAAGAAAAATATAGTGTATGATATAAGTTATTAACACCTAAATATCTACATTTTTGACTTAAAACTTCCTTGAGCATTTTTTTCTACACTATATATATATATATTTATATTTATTTATAATATTATAAAGAGGAAAGATTTGTTTGTTTGTTTGAATTGAATAGGCTCCGAAACTACTGGACCGATTTGAAAAGTTCTTTCACCATTACAATCCTACATTATCTCCGATGAACATAGGCTATATAATATTTTCAAAAAAGTTAGGGATCCTTAGGAAAACTTCGTTAATGTAACCCAAGGTGTGAAAAAATACCAAAAAGAATCCTTATATCGCGTACGCTGCGGAAACTATTGATAATAGAGCAAAGTAATGTACTTCAGTTTTATAGAGGATATCAATATCTACAAAAAAGCCTACGATACCATAGGTTTAACTATTACAGTAATGTCACAATAACTACTTTTTCATGTTAAAATATGAAATAGTAACGCCGTTACAAACTAGGCCTTGGTATTAATCGTTATATCCAAATCAATCACTTCGTATTCAAGGCTATATCAGTACCTGTACCATACATAGCCACCAATTACGTTAACCATGTAATTTTAGTAACATATTTCACTTTTTAAATCTTTGTTAATTCAGCAACCGTCCGTCGTGATGTCTCCTCTTGGAGTTCACATGTCGCAAGGCGTAGACGCGTGATATACGCGGGTGAAACCGCTGGGCACAGCTAGTTTTTTATATAACTAAACAGAATCACCAAAAAAACGAACTAGATTAAAGAGTACTGAATTAAATGAGACCAAAATTGTCTCATTTTGTTAAGGTTGAGGGGGGTGAAAACGTTATCGCTCGAAACAATATTTCAAAAAGGAAACTTAGGCAACTGCTTCCAAGATACGCAACTCTATCGCACGATATGGTGATACGGAGCGAGCGGTATGAAACAGATAGCATTTTTTTAAATACCTACTCGCACCGCGTGTCGAAACTTCACAATCCTCTTAAGATGAAAATGAAATGAATATCGAGGACATGTCATGTTCGCGAATAAGCACTGGTGCAAGTATGTGAGTATTCTTTTTAACAACAGCTTTAGGGGCCGTCAAGTAGAGCAGTGTAGAGCCATTGCTGCCGCTATATAGTTGTAGCGTGAATGTGTAGGCTCAATCAGGGAACAACCATGCTCTCATCTATGTTTCGTATGTTGTGTGTATAGAACTTGAGACCTTTTTACTGAAAACGAGGCATTCCATCTAGTTCTCGTGGGTAACACCCGTTGAGAACTAAGATGGAATCAATATTTTAAATCCCTCTTTGTATCGCTTTTTGCGAAGGCATAATGGAATTTTTGTGGCTTATAATATTTTTAGGTAAAAGATATTTTAAACTAATTACCTGTATCATGGTTGAAATAGAAAACAACAGAAACGCAGACAAAAAGCCATTGTATTGGAAATGGATATGATCCACCATCAACAAACCAGGGTTTGTAATCAATAAAATGAACATCAATAGCTTTCCATTTTCTACGAGATTGGAACAACTGAAAATAATTATTAGTGGATAATTAAAAAAATTGGTCAAGTGAGTGCATAAGGTAAAAAGTGTTCATTGTTACAGAACTAGTAAACAATTTTAATACCTATTTCAAAAACTAAGTTTAAACACTAAAAGTAGTCAATAAGGATTCATAATTGTTTTAAAAGAGCTTAAACTTGTTTTAAAAGACCAATTCTTATTTACTCCGTGGTAGCTCCAGATCTAATTCGCTTGCTATAAATTTAACTTATGCGAGCAACCTAGGTTCAATTACTGCTAGTACCAATGAAGTTAGCAATTGCAATATTAAGGGCTGATTTACCATATGGAAGTGCTGTGAAGGAAGACATCATGAGGAAACATACATGTCACAAGTTTGGGTATTTAACTTCTGATGTAAAGGAGAGCCAACTTTTGAGGGCCATACAATTTTTCTAGCAATCAGCCTAGTCACCCCTTATGACACCCATGGAACCAAAGGATGGAGGATTCTCTTACACCAGCTCCCACACAACACAGTTCAAGAAAAATTGAGTATTTGTATAGACACAAATACTCAATTTTTCTTTGATATCTGTTATAGCTATCAACATTTTAAAAACTTTGATTTTTATAACAGTTAACCCAATCTTTGTTTTTATTTTTGTGGAGGCACCACAGTAGAAAAAACTATATTGTGGAGTGGATTAAGCATGGGTTTCCATCCTATGGCTGCACAGCGCTGCCAAATTCAATTAGTAAATTTGCTATAACAAGTTGTAAAACCATATCTAAACCCACTTTATAAGAGGGCTATCAAACTCTTTCAATAAAGTATAATATGTTAATGTTAAAATTTTATTTTAATTTCTTTAAATTATCGAATGTAGAAAGTCAACTTGGGTTGGCTATAGAAGTCCGGTACTTATTTTTAATTTTTTTTTTCAGTTGAGGATTCTTCTCAGGGTTAACCTTTTACACTGTTTTTGGATATCAGAAACGTGTTTTGAATTAATTACGATAAAAATAAATTTCACTAAAAATTGCTTATAGCGAAATGCAAATATGTCTTCTTCTTCTTCTTTCTTTTTTATGGCGGTTTTGATCATTCGCCAATGTCAGCGTGAAAGCGTTTATTGAGTAGAAGCTCAGTAGTTACAAATACTATGCCCATATACAAGAGAAGATTGTGATAGTACAAGTATCTTTTTTCCTTTAAACCAATTTTTTCCCCTTTTATCTTGTAGTACTAATGGTTATACTGTTGAATTACCTAGAACAAATGACAAACACGGTTGCTATAACTACATTAGTATGTTAGTATTGACAAACATTAAACTTTTATACCATTAGTGTTAATAAAATCACACAGAATATATACATAAGGAGTGTTTGTGTAGGTTAAAAGTGAATCAAAATTTATAGGACGAGGGATGTCAGGAGGGAGATAATCATAGAGTGAACAAGATAATTTAGGACAGTTAAAAAAAATATGGTCGGAGGTTCCCTCATCCAACCCACATTCGCAGAGGGAACTATCCCTAATCCTCAGTTTGGCCAAATGTACTGGTGTACAAGCGTGGCCAATTCTAAGTCTACAAATAGTTGATGTAGAATGTTTATTAGCTTTATTGAATTTGAAAAACCATGGTTTTGGAAGGATGGCACATTGTATAGCAGCATAGTGTTTACCTTTTATATTTTGAGTGGCTTTCCATAGTGTATTCCAATTATTATTTAACTTCTTCTTTGCAAGTAACACTATGTCTGAGGAGTAAGTTAAATTACATGGCAAACCATTTCGACTGGCATTTTTAGCCATCAGATCAGCTGTTTCATTGCCCTTGATGCCACTATGACCTGGAATCCAAGCTAAGGAAACCTGTATGCCCTTGAGATGACATCTATACAATGTGTGTTTAATTTTGAGGATCAAGGGTATCTTATATTTACTTTGGAATTGGTTTGACAAAATTGCTAACAAACAACTTTTGGAGTCGGTAAGAATAACTGACTTATTTAAGTTGTGTGCTTCTATATATATTAAAGCTTCATGAATTGCCGTGGCCTCGCCAGTAAAAGTGGAAGAAATAGAAGGGCATTTAAAATTAAGAATTATTTTGAATCTGGGAATCCAAACTGCTGCTCCAGTACAACTTTCATCTGACTTTTTGGAGGCATCAGTGTATATAATAAGCCAGCCTTTCCATAAATTATCTATGACTCTACTTACTTTACTATTTGCTATAGGGCAATCTTTCTCAATACCAAGGTCGAGGTGGATATTTGGTTGGAAAATGATTGCATCATATGGGATATCAAATATGGGGCAGGACTTGAATTGTGATACTGGGTATGGTAGGTGGAGTAATGTTACCAAACTGTTGGATAAGCAGGGAGATTCTTTATGAGACCAGTAATGTTTTGACGAAATATATTCCAAAAGGAGGTGTAGTTTAGAAATGAGAGGGTGGGAAGAGAGTTGGTAGATTTTAAAAAAGTATCGGTCCGAAAGATATTGCCTTCTTAGATAAAGGGGAGGGTCCACACATTCAACTTGGAGAGCATTTATTGGGGAAGATTTCATTGCCCCGATGATTATACGAAGGCTTTTGGATTGAATCCTGTCTAGGATCTTTAGGGAAGACTTATTGCACGGTTCCAAAACAAAACATCCATAATCTAAATGACTACGGATAAGGGCGTTGTACAGTATTTTTTGGGAGAATGGGTGGGAGCCCCACCAGACACCCGATAAAGCGCGAAGAATGTTTATATTTTTTTCACATTTTTTGGAGACATAGTTGATGTGATGAGAAAAGGCTAGTTTGGAGTCGAGAATAACTCCTAAAAATTTTACACTCTCCCTAATTGGGATAGGTTCATTATTATAGAGAATGTTGATTTCAGGGACTTGCCTATGGCGAGAGAAGATTACAACACTGCTTTTGGGAACAGACAAAGACAAACCATGATCAGTTAACCAATCCTGTAAATAAGACATTGATATATTCAAGCGAGAACATGCTGCAAGGAGGTTATCTAGGGAAATATATATAGCTATATCGTCTGCATATTGGAGGATGTTACAGAAGGAGTTAACAGAAAGTTCTAAATCATAAGTATAGATAGAATAGAGTAAAGGACTAAGTACTGAGCCTTGTGGGAGACCCTTCCATACAATTCTTGGCGGGAGTAGAGAATTTTGACTGTCAATATAAATGGATCTAGAAGAGAGAAAGTTAGAGACAAAATTTACTATCCTCACTGGAATACTCAGATTAAGCATTTTTTGCCTGAGCACAGGAAGAAGTACATTGTCATATGCAGACGAGATATCTAGGAAGACTCCAACAAGGTATTCATGTTTAGAGTAAGCTATACGAATATCAGTAACTAGAGTACTAATGCTATCCATGGTGCTTAAGCCCTTTCGGAATCCAAATTGGCTTTTTGCTAAAAGATTTTTGCTTTCAAGAAACCATTCTAAACGATTTTTTATTAGGTGTTCAAGGATTTTGGCCATGGTGCAAGAAAGAGCAATAGGGCGGTAGCTTGCGGGATCAGTGTAGGGCTTACCTGGTTTGTGAATAGGTAAGATAACTTGGGATTTCCACTCTTCAGGAGGAATACCGGACATGTAAATATAATTCAAAATAGAAAGAAGATGGGCTTTAGTAGATTCACTGCTATTAGTAATAAAAGAATAAGGGATTCCATCGATTCCTGGTGAAGAGTCTTTAAGGACATTAAGAACAGAATATAACTCCTCATAAGAGAAAGGAGAGTCAAAACTGTGTTGATAGTGCAGGGACTGTGATTGGAATACTATACATTCATTGTAAGATGGTACTGAAGGAGGAGCAAGTTTACTAGCAAAATTTTCTAGCCAATAAGACTGATCATTAGAATTTGTGTTTTCAGGGGCCGAAACTGAACATCGGAATTTTTTTATATTTTTCCAGACCAGTGATGGATGAGTCCTAGGCGACAGTGACTCACAGAATTTAAGCCATCCAGCCTTTTTCTTTTCAGACAGTAATTTTAATGTTTCAGCAGCAGTTTTTTTATAAAAAATATAGTTATCAAAATTCATTGAGCGGGAATATCTTAGTTCAGCTTCCTTTCTCTTCTTGCATGCTACAGAACAATCTTGATCCCACCAAGGCGGTGAAGGAGCATTATTTTTATAAGGTTTTTTAATGGGAATTGTCTTATTTGCAGCAGATAAAATAGCATTTTTGAAAGTAGAATACACCTGAAGAACATTCTCTTTCTGAACCGTAGGGAGGGATGAAAGTTCTTCATCTAGAACTGTGGAATACAGATGCCAGTTTGCTTTGGATGTGTTATATTTTAACCTAGGTTTGAATGGAACATTGACTGTATAGGAGTTAGGAGGATTGATAACAATAGGAAAGTGATCACTGCCATGGGAAATGGGTAATATTCTCCAAGAAAGAAGGGATGACAGGGCAGGAGAACAGAGTGACAGATCTACTGCACTTTTAGGATTTTGGAGGGGGGAAACTCTACGTGTAGGTGAACCATCGTTAAGGAGGCAGAGATCTAAATCATCAATGATGTCTAAGAATGTAAAAGACCAGGGATCACAAAAATGGGAACCCCATAAAGTATGGTGCATATTAAAATCACCAAGAATTACCATAGGAGGAGGGATGGAGGATATAATCCTCGTAAGTTCCGATAAGATATTTAGATTAGGTTCGGGAATGTAAATAGAAAGGAAAGAAATGTTATGAGCTCTAACTGCAACAGCATTAATTGAAGGACTATGAGAAGGAAGGGAAATTAATGTATAAGTAATTGATTTTGAGATAAGAATGAAAGAGCCAGCATGACCATCACTTCTATCATCCCTGAGACATGAATAGCCTGAGACCCTAAAATGGGAGCCAGGCTTTAGCCATGTCTCCTGGATGGCTAGGATAAGGGGATGGTATTTATTAATAAGATATGTTAGTTCGTTTTTCTTATTTTTAATGCTCCGGCAGTTCCACTGAAGTATTGGAGGGAAGGTTATTTGTTAAGGAAATGAGCTCAGTAAGTTTTTGGCGGAGGGCGAGTGGGAGATCCATGTCGCTGAAACGGGAAAGCATACTTATAAGCATGGAGACCATCAGTTCGCAGAGATTATCATTAGGGGAAATACTTCGCCCTATTATAGCACAACCATTAGTAGATGAAGAAGGAGGGGTATTTATTATTGCCTCATGGGCAGATTTATCATATCCATGACTAGATGCTGGATTTGGCGAAAGTCTTGGAGTGAATGTAGTCTTCCTGTAAGAATGAGATTGTGAGGGGACAACTGAAGGTAAAGGAGGGTTTGAAATAGGACAGGAAGTCTGATGCTCATATGAAGGAAGGGTTCTAGCAGTATCTGCATAGGATCTACGGACTTGAGGGAAACGAGCAGATGCTTCTAGATAGGAAATATTTTCCTGTGACATTGTGAGTTTAATAGATCGCTGCCTAGAGTGTTCAGGGCAGGAGGGATCTTTAGCTGTGTGAGATCCTGAACAAAAAAGGCAAGTGGGAGACTGTCTTGTGCATGATATACCCTCATGATTTTGAGCACACACAAAACAACGGGAAGATGATCTACACTGTGAGGTAACATGTCCAAAACGGCAACATTTGTGACATTGAATAAGTGGTAAAATGTAGGGCTCAACGGGCATTGAGTTGTAAAAACAATAAATATTAGAAGGGAGTTTCTGGCCGGAAAAAGTTAAAAGGACTGTTTGAGAGGGAATCCACACAGTGCTTTGGTTTTCATTAAGTGATTTTCTATTAAATCGGCGAGCTTTAATGATTGAGCCAAAACCAGCTGGGACCTCGATTGATGAAATGAGTTCCTCTAATGTCCATTCTACAGGGACCTGCCTCACTATTCCCATGCGAGTGATACTATAAGAAGGGATTACAGCATCATATTTAGCACCTGCAAGGGCTGGGTTCTCAATAAAGCAATTTGCATCTGCTGCACTTTTAAATTCAACTGAGATTCTATTGCGCCCTACTCGCTTAACACCGTCGCTAACAACATTTTTAATATTATTATGGTAGAGAAAATGACCAAACTTTATCGGTTTTAAAACTACTCCAGATGATAAATCATCTACTATCTTACTTACATGTACAATAAAGGGCGCACTGTCGTTATTAGAGTATTTATGTTTTTTTTCAATGTAGTCAGGATGAGTATAAGAGGTCTGAATAGATGGTACAGGTTGAGATGGATCTGTAATTAATCTTTTCTGTGGATGAACTGAGTTATTGGTTGCTTGCGATCTTTTACGATTCGACTGATCGATCTCGATAGGCATATTTTTCTTTTTGGTACCCGCATGGGAGTCACATGTAACCCCGTCGGGATCGGGAGGATCTTCCTCCATTTTATTTTAACTACTTACATATATATACAACAACACAATTACTAAATACTTACGGATTTATAACTACTAAAACCAACACCACCAGAAATAGTAAACAAAAAAGTAAATCAACAGCTCTCAGAAGTACGAAATAGCCTAAAACAGAACGACACTTGTACACCTCACACCTTGACCCAAATATGTCAATTTGGTCTAGTAGTATGAAGTAGACATTGAGTACTTGATTTTAATTATGTTTTCATTTTAGGTTTGTCAGGATTAAGCTTGAACCTTTTACACTATTTTTGGATTTCAGAAATGTGTTTTGAATTAATTACAATAAAAATAAATTCACTAACTAAACATTGCATATAACCAGTGGAGTAGTTTGCCTTAGTAGTGGGCCCTGTATCAAAATCTGTCGGGGGGCCCAAATGAAGGGTAAAGATTTTCACAAAAGGAACAAAAACTCTCGCATTGAATTAAAATAATTATATATTGATTATAAGTTATTACTTACAATTAATATTAAACTACATAATAATACTAAAATACTACAATCCAATCAGAACACCCTGACTCCACATAGTCTAGTTTGCCCTATCCCTAGAGTATTCTGTTGCACTTTCTGCAGTGCCAAAGCCATTGCAGAAGTAAGTTTGAGTCAATTTTTCCATATAAAAAAGTGAGGTAATGATTTTACAAAAAAAATACTACTGCATAAACTATACATTTCCCCAAGGGGGAAGGGTTCCCTTGAACCCTCCGCCCACCCCCGTATGCAAGTACCGGATATCTATAGTTTTATCATCTACTTGACTAAGCCTGCATAACATTTCTAAAACTAAATAACAAGCAAGCAATATTTAACTATAAGGCATTCCATTAATTTCCTGAGGAATTACAATGTACTCCCAGCATTCTTTTTAGGTATTTCCTGCAAGTGTTTATGGGATATAGTGGCTACAGTGAAGCAATAGGCCATAAAGCTTATACATTTTAACAAAATAAGACATTTAAATGAAAATTCAAATATATATTTTTCTGTCTATACTATTCTTAGGCCTATTTCTTATAGAGCTGTGGTAAATTAGATGGTTAGCGCTCGCTGAAAATTTCACAGTACACGAGCAACCCGGGTTCAATAACCCCGCCAGCACCAATGAAATTGTTAATTGAATTTTATGTGCCGATTTACCAAATGCTCGGCGGACAAGGAAAATATCTTGAGGAAACCTGCATGAGAAATAAGAAAAAAAAATCAAAGACATGTGAAGTTTGCCACCATGCACTTGGCCAGCGCGGTGGACATTTCCTTGTGCTAAAAACCCTCTCAGAAATGAGAGGAGGCCTGTGCCCAGCAGTGGAACATATATAAGCTGTAACTTTAACTTTTATTAATTCATAGGTTTATGTTACTAAATGCATTGTGTAGCTTATCTAGTTATGAGAGGTAATAACATAAGGTCACTGCTAACACATACATGTGACTAAATTCCGACTGATGAACAAATTTTTATTATCTTAACAATAAATGAATTATTATTTTTCAATTACATACATATTTTACATACCTTCTTGCACTGAGAATGTATAAAAAATCTAAAAAGACAACAGACAGCCTTTGAAATGCAACTGTCATCCCAGACTCATAATTTATGTTTTGTACTTTTACAATTTCAGGATCAAGATAATTTGCTATGTATGAAAGCCCACATTCCAGCCAAGCGAAAAACGGAGGATAATCTAATGTCCATTCCGATGTTGTGTCATAATACCACCGATCTGTTGAAAGATTATGAGTGATTGCTAACCAATTCCGATGTACTTCGAAATCTGTTGAATGGCTAAAAACATCAATAATGTTACTAGTAATAATAATGCAAGCGTAAAATATTTCATGTTCATAATAAATTCTTGGGTGAAGAAATTGTTTAATGTAATACTAACTATAATGAAATAAAAATCAATTTAAAAGCAGTTAGTAAAAATACGATTTGATAGATCATTTTTTATACATTTTCATATTTACACTTATAAAATTAACATGTTAAAATTACACATAAATCATTATTATCATTTACATCAGTATTTTAACATAAACCGCACAATCAAATCAGCACCAACATTCACCAACCAACCACCGCCAAGCCGCCAACCACTTATTTTACAATATGTCAATTGTCAATTCAATTTGTCAATGTCATTTTTATAACGCGTCACGGCTCTGGATTCTAGCCCTTCTGAGCCTGAAGTTACAATGTATAGTTATCCTTCATAGTACACTACTTTACAATATGTTGAAGCGTCATATTGTGCAGCCCTTTGGAGATTTTGAAGGTAACTTAAGCCAGCAGACAGCTGACAGTTGCCGATGGTATCTAGGGCGGGTGCATTCAACACTTAAGAAATTTGGTTTTGTTAACTTTTTGTGCTTATCATTGCATTTTATGCATTTTTAACGATGGCGCAAATATATTCAACCAAGATGCAGTTTTTTATATAGCAAAAAGTATCCAATTCTAATTATTGGAAGAATAGAATGGAATAGAATAGAATATTTTTTATTCAATATACATGACATGTGTAATTCTTATTGAAAGTCATTTTTTACTTTACCACTGGTTCGAAAAAAAACCCACTTTCCTGGAAAGAACCAGCAAGAAACCCAGCGGGACTTTTTTTTAAATAAATTTAAAATATAAATGATTACGAACTATTTACAAAATTTATTTTAGAAACCGCTTGGAAGCGACCACCTCATTCACAGGGGTATCAACCATGTATTCATTAATACTATAATAACCCTTTTTATACAGTTTCAGCTTAAGAAAACATTTGAACTTGGTAATAGAAAGAACCTGTACACTTTCCGGGACCTTGTTGTAATAGCGTATACATTGCCCCAAGAATGAATTACTGACTCTGTGGAGTCGAGATTGTGTTTATTCCTAGTATTTACAAAATGTATATCACTTTTTTTACTAAAACTATCTTTGTTTTTGTGAACATACATAAAATTTTCGTAAATATACTGAGAGGCCAAAGTTGTTATATTTATTTCTTTAAATTTATCTCTAAGAGATTTAGATTGTAAATAACTCTAATGGCCCTCTCCTGTAAAACAAAAATAGTTTCTGAATCAGCCGCATTTCCCCATAGCAAAGTCCCATAAAACTTTATACTATGGAAATAACTGAAATAAACTAATCTAGCTGTCTTGACACTAGTGAGACCTCTAATCTTTTTTAAAGGATAGGCTGCAGAACTTAGTCTGCTAGCTAATTTGGATTTATCGGGGCACCACTGAAGCTTCGCGACGAGAGTGATGCCAAGAAAAACAGTGGAAACAACAGGGCTCAATTCCTCCCCATTTAAAAACATATTGGTATTCAGATTTTCAACATTCGTTGTTGTAAATTTCACACAATTAGTTTTATTTCCGTTCAAATGCAGATTATTAACGTTAAACCAATGCACTAATATTGATATAGCATTATTCACTTCGTCACATTTAAATGATTGACGTTTAAGTTTAAAAATCAAGGAAGTATCATCAGCAAATAATACTATATCACGACTATCCCCTACAATGTGAGGTAAGTCATTAATATACACCAGAAACAGGAATGGGACGAAAATCGAGCCCTGAGGGACACCCATTAGTACAAGTGACCCGGAAGAACTTTTACCATTGATTTCTATTACTTAAATATGAAATAATAAGTTTAAGCGCTGTGTTCTTGACACCATAGTACTGTAGCTTCCTGATTAATGTCTCATGGTGAACACAGTCGAAAGCCTTAGAAAGGTCACAAAATATACCCAAAGCATCCTCTGAATTCTCCCATGCACAAAAAATATGTTTAATAAGCTCAACTCCAGCGTCAGTTGTCGAGCGACCCCTTGTAAAACCGAATTGATTATTATGTAGCAATTTATTAATAAACAAAAAAGTTATATGTTTCTAAATATCAAATTTATTTAAAAAAATCTATCTTATGGAGTTCTAACTGCATAAGCCAATTGCTCAATATTATAAAAAAAACAAAGTTCTATTAATTTCATGCAACGTTTGCGCGCTATTATATATTATGATTTATTTGTCAAGTCTTTGAAGTACACATGAGGCAATCCAGATCATCTTTGTGCACTTCTTCTTCTTCTTCTTAATAACTGGCTTTACGGCTTTGGGATCTAGCCCTTCTGAGCCTGAAGTTACAATATATTATAATGATTATCCTTCATAGTATACTGCTTCACAATATGTTGATGCGTGACACTGTGTAGCCCTTGGGAGATTTTGACGGCAACTTGAGCCAGCAGACAGCTGACGGTTGGCGATGATATCTCAAGGTGCCTAAGCAGACAGACACCTTATTTTGAGAATCACATCACCATCAGAGCACTTGTTTTACAGTTTCTACTAATAGTTCACATGCGCAGACGCTTAATACACAAAATCGCACCACTTTTACATATCAAAGTCCACTTCAAACCATTATTTAAACGATAATACAGAAGCAGCAAACCACCGCTGGTAAAGTTCCCGCCAAAACTCTACCTTTGTGCATTTGTGGACCGCTCCAAAGAGTATGGTAATATTTAGAAAGGACCCCTCAGTCTCAAAGAGTATATGATCACGACGTTTAGTCAGAACCATAGTTAAGAGTGCTCAGAACAATTATTTTTTTAAATGTTATTTATATGAATTATAAACCTACAATTTTATTCTTTAGTTTATTAGTTTCGTTACTAACTTACGCTTCTCTAAATTAATTGAATTTACTTCAAATGACGAGCCTTTACCTACGCGTCCCGTTTACGTCACATACTTTAATCTTATTTCCTTCGCCGCGTGAGTGTAAGAGGCAACTACAAATTAAAAAAAAATTAAGTGGGTACAACAGAAAGTTTTTTGTTAGTTTTTTGATAGTTTTTTATATAAAAGGTAAGTAATTACACTGTTTTTAAAAGTTAATTCCTTATATTTTGCTTTGTAACAATTTTATACACTTTATAAAATTTCCATTTCAAATACTGTGTCATTCACGTATCACTATATTTAATAGCCAGAATTAAGTGAAAATTAAATATAAAGTGTGAGTTATCACAATAAATCATGTAATAAACACAAATTTTCATATTCCACAAAGTCCAATGCGCGATTATTGCGTTTTATGTTACAATTTCGATATATATAGTGAACATTATGGCGAAAATGTTTTCAACAATAATATAATATTTTGAATTACAACAAAATAGTTATTATGTGTTGAAAGAAAAACACAGCGTCGATATGAAGAATGTTTTGTGAACATACCTTTTATTCCCACGATGTTGGTAACTTGATTTATAGTACCTGCTTGTCACCGGAGAGGGCGCCACTTTCTTTACCATAAATGTTTTTGTGAAAGTATGGCACCACTGTAATACTGTCAACTAGTCATAGTGTCTTCAACAGGAAGATATTCCTGCGACGCCGTTTTTCTTTCAACACATAATAACTATTTTGTTGTAATTCAAAATATTATATTATGTGTTTACTTAAAAACACACAGCGTCGATATGAAGACCTGTTTGATATCTTCTGGTGACAAACACAAAACGCTATGTGATAAGAAATAATGTTTATTAATTAATCAACAAATTGTAATAAACTATAATTCAAGACAAATGTGTAACATTAGAATAAGAAAACTTCTATTATTTATTTAACAGTAAATTATATAAATTCTCAAATAAATCAACACATTTATATTTTTATAATTAAACAATTTACTCTGGTTGAAAATTATTGAAAAGTAATTCAGACCTTTTAGATTTCTTTTCTTCCTCTTTACAATAGAATTTTCTGAAAGTATTCCCACTTTTCCAGTTTCCTCTTGCCAATATTTCATCCACTGGATGATCTTCTACCCAACTTGCAGAGGCCACTGCTGATCTAAATGATCCTGGGGATGTTGTAATCCCTGCATCCTTTAATACTGTTTTAATCCAGCCACCAATCACTGTTCTAGAGGCTGGACGTGGTTTACCAATAATTGTAATAAATAAATGATTCAATCCTTCTTGTTCATTTCGTCGCTCTTGGGTTATGTCAATTAAACGTCTTATCCATAATACTGGGCATGCTTTCTGATTCGGATGCTTAAGTAATGACCATCCAGATTGCCTATGACACGCTGAGTCTGTCTTTGATCCAAATATTGGCCATAAGGTTACCTTGTTATCAATGAATCTTAAATTTGCTTCTGATATTTTAAGCAATGTGAGATCATGAACTCTTCTACCAGATGCTAGAAGAAGAATTGCTGCTGTTCGTCTAGACACTTCGAATATGGTGTTTTTAATGCTGGGTGTTGCTAGCCAATCAAAAACAATTTGTACATCCCATATAGGAGCTTTGCTTTTAGGTGGTTGTGCCATGGCAATAGCTTTCAGAATTTGATGCACCAATGAATTATCTTGAGCTTGATTTTGATCAATTTTACAAAAACTATATATTGCTGATTTATGCACTAAAATGGTGCTATAAGCTAATTTTTCTTCTAAGTGTAAGTGGGCTAGAAATCTTGCTATTTGATGTGGTTGTGGAAGATTGCAAGAAACATTATTTAAGTCACACCATTTTATCCATCGTTTAATAGCTGGATAGTAAGTACCTAATGTTGACGGTCTCCAACTAGAATTTAATAATTGTTTTTCTGATTCTGACCATCTACTAATTGATTTTGCCCACCTCCAACTAACCAGGCCTGAAGGTTCAGTTGGTCTGCTTGTGGTGGAGGAAGACCCGTTGCGGTGTCTATCAAATTCTCCGAAATTTTCTCTATTGTCACTGGTGGTTCCAGTGCCCGATTTTTTAAATCTGCTAGCCAAAAGGTCTTTTCCCATAGAGGAGCTATTAATATGTAATGACCCTTGGCACGGTTCAATTGAGCTAATACTCGAGGGATCAAGCTGGGAGGAGGAAATATCCACCCGAGCCGAAAATTCCAGTCCTGACTGAAGGCATTTGGGAATATTGCCAAATTGTCTTTCCAGTCTAAGGAGACGTATCTGCTGACCACGGCGGTTTCTGCAGACGCGAATAGATCGACATCTGGGATTCCCCAACGATGGAACAATTGGTTTGTTACAGCGGGCATGAGATGCCATTCTGACAGTCGCCGTCCCCGTGAGAGGTGATCGGCTGTGCAGTTGTACCTCCCCGGGAGGTAGTGTGCTGATAGGAGAATGTTTTTCCTGTCGGTCAGCCTCAACAACTTGCACGTCAGATTGAGTAAACTCATTGAGTGGGTCCCCCCGTCGTTCCGAATATACGCCACAAGGGTTCGATTGTCCGACTGAACTAGAATGTGAGCATTCTGTAGGCAGTGTGATTGTTTCTGGATTGACGCATATACTGCGAACAGCTCTTTCCAATTCGAGTGCCATTTCATCTGATCTTTTGTCCAGACTCCTGACATCATCTTCTCGTTCATCTAGGTCCCCCAACCGGTATCTGCCGCATCGGTTGTGAGGAAGTGGGTGTATGGTCGCTGATGTAGAACTGCCTTGCCCACTAATGAGTGACTCCACCACCTGAGGTCCTGTCGTACTTGTGGTGGCAGGACTCTTTTGTTTTTCAAATTTTGCTTGAAGCGTTTTAGCAGTATTTGAATGTAGCGGCAGTGCAGGCGACCCGTTCTTATGACAAAACTGGCGAAGTTTAGTTGTCCTAGAATTTTTTGCACCTGTTTTAGATTGCATGCATTTTTGCTTAATAATTTTGTTATTGCTGTTTTTATATTTTTTATTTTTCTCTCCGAGAGATACATTGTGTCTGTCTTGGTGTTCCAAGTTATTCCTAAATACTCTAATTGTTGCATTGGCTTCGGCACAGACTTTAGGTAATTTATTTGCCAACCCATAGACTCCAAGAGTCTCACGACTTCCGCAATCTGAGAGACCAGCTTGGCTTGGTCCTGGTGAACCAATAGGAAATCGTCTAGATAGACTAGAACCCGAATTTCCTTGTTTCGCAGGATCTCCGCGATCCAGTTTGTAACCGCTGCAAAAGTGCGAGGAGCAGATGCCAGGCCAAAAGGAAGCGAATTTATTTGTAATAGTTCGTTGTTGTATATCATCCGGAGATAACAACGATGGGATTCTGCAATTGGTATGTGGAAATAGGCATTGGATATGTCTATTTTCACCATCCAGTCCCCCTTTTGAAGGAATTCTGGTATTGAGGCATGGGATATCAGTTGGAAATGTTTGGTATGGACATACCTGTTGAGTCGAGTTGAGTTACCACGGTATGCAGTGCTACGGTTCCCCTGTGAAGATTGGTGATATATTGAAGTTGCAGTTGCAGGTTCATATTGTCGTTTCTTAGGTATTTTATTTTCTTTCAAATAAGTTGGCATATTAAGCCACACACTTGTCCCTCCTAGAGATTGTATCACCGGTAATAAACTATTATGCTCGAAAAGGTGTTCTGCACTTGGAGGCAGCTTTCTGAGAGTAGCTTGTAGGTTTTTATTTGAGATCTCTGATAAAATGCGTTCTCGTCTTATTTCTGTGCACTCTGTTCTCTTCCCACAAACAACTTGTACAATTTGTTCCATGTTCTTATAATATTGAGTGTTAGGTCCAAACACTGTCATAATCTTATTAAACAGATTTTCTGGTGTCAAATCACTTGACGAGTTATTTGACCAATTTACAATCTCTTGTAAATTGCTCCGTACAATTTCCTTGTGTTCTAACAAGCCATTTGTAAGACCAGCCAAAGTTTTTTCTGTGTTTGCTAAGTCTTTTCCCTTATTCAGGTGACACAATTCATCATTAATCTTTAGTTCGATAAAACCTCTTTCCACTCCTCAGTTCCAAAGTGTTGTAATTTTACTAAGGATTCCAAACGACTTTGCGATGCATTCTTTATTACTTTGTTATTGTCAGTAACAGTGAAGACCTCACCTAAATTGAGTTGATTTGAATTTGGCTTTACTAAGAATTCGGAACTGTCAGTAGGGCATGCCTTCGACGTAGAAGGCAATAATGTATTTGATGTAGAAGGCAATGCTGTATTTATAGACAAATAATATTGAAGACAATTAGTAAGGTGACTTACTTGGTGTATTAGTGCTTCGAACCGCGGGTCCGAATTTACGTCATTGGTTTTAATTCTTTTATTTGGAGGACGTGAGGACTCACTTTCAGACTCCGAGTCTGATTCTCCGCTGTCTCCATCCGACGATAAATCCAGATTCTCTCCGCGAGAAGACGAGTTCTGATGCGGAGACTCCTCACTCTGATTTTCCATTAAAGAATCGTCTACTTTTTCCATCTCACTATGAAACTTTTCTTCGGATCTACTTCCGAGTAATTATAAACGTAAAATTCCGTAATTTACTCACTTTAACTCTTAACTTGCTCACTTTTTTAGCAAGAGAATTTTTTTCTAGCATTCACGCGGGAAAATCATAAAACGCTATGACTAGTTGACAGTTTTACAGTGGTGCCATACTTTCACAAAAACATTTATGGTAAAGAAAGTGGCGCCCTCTCCGGTGACAAGCAGGTACTATAAATCAAGTTACCAACATCGTGGGAATAAAAGGTATGTTCACAAAACATTCTTCATATCGACGCTGTGTGTTTTTAAGTAAACACATAATTAAAGATTTTATTTAACCGACTTCAATATAAATTATTAAGAATAACATTATTAGTCAGACCTTGATCAAATTTATATGGGACTTTAGCGAGATAAATAGACTATATAAATAAGTGATAACATTGACAGTTAAAATGTTTAATTTATTACAAAAAAGCAGGAGATACACAGTTTAGCACAAACAAGCAGAAGATACACAAGCCAAGATAAAAGAGTTTATAATAAAAATACAGTCTAGAAAATGCACAATGAATATTAACCGTAATAATTAAATGTCTAAGGCGAGAACAAAGGATTAGTGATAACGAGCAACGTGCGTTCCGCGTCGTATCGGTAGATCGACTGGTGAGCGCAGTGCGCAGACGCAGGCGATCCTTTTGCCAGCTTTGTTAACGGAACTCCGAGAGGCGCGTTCAATGCCCGGCTGTTGCTACGTGCATTGTGTTGAGAGTATATAGTGGCGTGTAAAAGTAATGTATATGCTGAGTGTGAGAGAGTATGTACGTGTGTATCTGTGTAGGTATATGTATGTGTGTATAATGTAGGAAAGTAGCCTACATTCATTCCCCCCAGCAGCCAACTTATGGTCGATAATAGTCCGGGAATCTAACACGGCGTCCAGACCTTGTAATTGGACCCGGATTGGACCCTTTAATATTCTCTGAGGAAGCGGCCTGTATGGGACTGTAACTGCTATCGTCAGCTAAAATGTAATCCGGTTTAAGTCTGTAGATTGAGACATTCATCTTTTTGCCTTTGACCAGGAGTTTAAAAACCTTATCTCCTCTGGAGAGTACCTTGTGCTGACCTGAGTACGCAGGTTGCAAACTCGTACGCGAAGCGTCTTTTCTTAACAAGACGTGTTCAGTAGTTGCTAGATCATTGTATACAAAAGTTTTTTCTTTTGTTTGGTGTGAATCTGGGACAGATTGCAAATGTTTAACAAAATTATGCAACCGGGCTGTAAAATCGGTTACATCCGACGTAACATTTATGGTGGGGTCAAAAAATTCACCAGGTAGCCTAAATGGTTCTTATTACAGCTGTTCGGCAGACGAAGACTGCAAATCTTCCTTAAATGCACTACGAATGCCAAAGAGAACTAAAGGTAAAGATTCAGTCCAATGCTTATCTGCATGGCACATGATCGCTGCCTTGAGCTGCCTGTGGAAACGCTCTATTAAACCGTTGCATGCCGGATGGTAAGCTGTTGTTCTTTCATGCTGGAACCCATTTATCTTCGACAAATATTGGAACAAAGCGGATTCGAACTGTCGACCGCGATCTGTAACAATGTCTACTGGACAGCCATACCTAGATATCCATCCCGACAGTAGTGCTTTGGCAACGGTTTCCGCAGTTATATCTACGATCGATACGACCTCTAGCCATCGTGTAAAGCGATCGACTGCAGTGAGGCAGTATCGAAAACCTTGCGATGGTGGCAGAGGCCCCACAAGATCGATGTGGACGTGCTTGAACCTTGCACGCGGTAAGTTATATGTGCCTAAAGGCGCAGATACGTGTCGCGTCACTTTGGCACGTTGGCAAGCCAAGCAGACACGTAACCACTCTCTGCAGCCCTTCCTGATGCTAAGCCACACAAAACGCTCTGCAACTAGTTTTGCTGTAGCGTTCGCGCCTGGATGGCTCAAAGAATGCAGACTTTCAAAAACTTGTCTGCGCAGCACTTAAGGGACAAATGGTCTGGGAGTCAGTGTACTGACATCGCATTACATACATGTTCTACTCCCAGGAATGTCATACTTCTCTAAGCGAAGGGATGATCCACCTTTGAGAAGTTCTGCCAGTTCGAGATCTGATGCTTGAGCTTCGGCCAATGTACTGAGATTGACGGGCACTTGCAGTTTCTCAACTCGAGATAAGGCATCGGCAACAACATTGTCTTTACCAGATATATGCCTTATGTCGGTTGTGAACAACAAAATGTAGTCTAGATGTCTATACTGCCTAGGCGAACAGTTGCCTTTCCTCTCGCGGAAAGCAAAACTGATTGGCTTGTGGTCGGTATAGACAATAAAATGTCTCGCCTCTAACATATGCCGAAAATACTTAATGGCCTCATAGATGGCGAGAAGTTCTCTATCGTACGGCGAATATTTTTGCTGCGCAGAACTCATTTTGCGTGAGATAAACGCAAGCGGTTGCCACGTGCCGTCTTTATACTGCTGCAATACCGCATCCAAAGCTATATCTGAGGCGTCAGTAACAAGAGCGAGCTTGGAATGTATGTCAGGGTGAGCTAGTAAAGCTGCTTCAGATAGGCTTAGCTTACAATCGTTAAAAGCTTTACTAGCATCTCCTGTTAAATTAATTGGTTGTGAACCTTTTGTGGCTCCTGCAAGTAATGCATTTAAGGGAGCTTGGATGCGCGCAGCATTAGGCCAAAATCGCCGGTAGAAATTTATCATGCCCAGAAATCTTCTGAGCTGGCGAACTTTTTCGGCGAAGGAAAGTCTTTAATCGCCTGAACTTTCTCCTGGAGAGAATTAATACCATTGGCGGAAATTTTATAACCCAAAAATGTTACTTCAGACGCACCGAAAACACATTTAGAGGTGTTGATCAACATCCCGTACTCCTTCAGTCGTTTAAATATCTGGCATAAATGCTCCTCGTGCTCTTACTCGCTCCTCGAGAATATTAAAAAGTCATCCAGGTAACAGTAACAAAAATCTAAACCAGGCGTGACCTCATCCACGAACCTTTGGAAGGTTTGACTTCCATTACGCAAACCGTAATTCATATACTTAAATTCGTATAAATCAAATGGTGTGGTAATCGCGGTTTTAGGTATGTCTAATTCACTGACAGGTATCTGATTATAGGCCTTAACAAGGTCTAAGGTAGTAAATATGTTACATCCAGCGATGCCGTGAGTAAAGTCATGGATGTGCCTTATGGGATATTTATCAGGAATAGTCCTAGCATTAAGCAACCTGTAATCGCCACAGGGTCGCCAGCCATTCTCTTTTTTGGGAACTAAATGTAAGGGAGAGGCCCATGAACTCTCTGATGGTCTGACGATACCGCTAGCAAGCATTGACTCAAATTCCTGTTTCGTGATTTTTAATTTATCAGGGAAAAGACGCCTGGGAGAGCATGAAATAGGAGGACCTGGTGTAATGCGAATATGATGTACGGTGTTATGTGGAATGTTACGTTGCGTCCCAGATGGACGTGTTATTTCTGGAAAATCGGCTAGAATATTATGGTACCTCGTGTCACCAGTCGCAACCTTTAGAGAGACCGCAGATTTATAATTATAAGTTGGGCGACTAAATCGCAGAGTATACCAATAGGTATAGTGCCATATGCTAGCCCACACATCTTGTCCAACTAAATCTTCCAACTAATTAATTGGACACCGATCGTATCAGAATCAAGATTCCCATCCGATTACGCACAATTAAAAAGTTGTCCAACTATCGGCCAACTGCTCGTTAGCACGGTTCCCTTATGAAAGCTCGCGGACTATCCAACTTTGTTGGTTAGTCGCACGGCAACATTCAAGACGAACCGACGCGCACGCGTAATTTCCCCACGCTCGGACTTGGGCCTTCGCCGACGGGTGCGACATCTGCCACCCTATCATTTGTTGCAAACGAAAAAGTAGAAGAGCTCATAGATGAAATGCAAAAAAGGCCAGCGTTGTACAAAAAAGTTCTTTTCAAAAAGGATGCACCCAAAATGTTCTGTTTTGTTTTAGTCTTCTTTTTATTATTAATGCAATTAGAGCGTTTTTTTTCCGCATTAAATTGCGTACTTTTGTAATTTAATCGACCAACTTTCTTTGATTGGTTAGCAACCGCAGACTTAATCGATTTTTTTTTGGAGTTTATGGCCTGGTATCTAGACCTATAGGCCAAGTCTTGAGTATTTTTATTCGGTTTATTATAATTTCCCAAATGTATAATTATCTTTCATAGTTCACTGCTTCACAATATGTTGATGCGTCACATTGTGCAGCCCTTGGGAGATTTTGACGGCAACTTGAGCCAGCAGACAGCTGACAGTTGGCGATGGTATCTAAAGGCGCCTATGCAGACAAACAGCTTATCTTGAGAATCCATCACCATCAGAGCACTTGTTTCACCGTTTCCACTAATAGTTCACATGCGTAGACAGTTAATACATAAAATCGCACCACTTTTACATATCAAAATCCACTTCAAACTATTATTTAAACTATAATACAGGAGCAACAAACCGCCGCCGGTCAATTTCCCGCCAAAACTCGACTTAATCGATTTAGTCCGTGACAGTGTTGCTAGCGCGGTGCGTGTGCGTGATAATACGGAAAAAAACGCTCTAATTGCTTTAATAATAAAAAGAAGACGAAAACAAAACAGAACATTTCGCTACCTGTGTCGACCAGGAACTTGCATTTTCAATCTTCGGTCAGTGACAAAGAGACGACCAGTCGAACTTGGGCAATCATCAGTCGCCATTAACGACTGCCCTTCATGTTTTCCGCCTGGAAATCACATGGGCGAACACACCTTTTGGCGTTGACACCGAATTTCGCATGGAACCAACATTTAGGATGCCTTCGATAGGAAGATGCTGATCGTGTCGATGATGAACGTTTGCGACGCTCATAATATTTCGTGCGAGAGCGAGATCTCCGATGAAGGCTTGTTGTTAGGTTTTCCACTTGCTTTATTAATTCTCTCAATTTCTTTGGCCATCGAATCCATCGTGGACCCAGGAGTTGGAAGTGCACAGTAACTGGTGGTAACTACTTGAGGCAACGATATAGCAATATCCTGGATTCTGTCCGCTAAATCTACTAATATCTCGAGCGAAGCGGTCGGTTGTGCTGCCAGAACAGAAGTCTACTCGTCCAAATTGTCCTCACGAACTCATCCGGAACGTTAAGACCCGCATGACTTTGCAGGCGCCGGAGAAATTGTGACGGTTTTCTGTCACCGAGCTCTTCCTGCATGAGCAATTATTTAACCTTCCTTTCATGAGACGCACTCAGTCTTTTAATAAGCTCTGACTTAAGCTTTTCGTATTTATCACTGGCAGGAGGGTTCACAGTAATGTCTTTTATTTCCTTAGATACCTGATGTTCTAATTGACCATAATTGACATAATTGAATTTAGTAGAATATTAGTTATACCAGAAATCGCAAATTGTCCTTCTACCTGAGCAAACCAAATCTCCGGTTCTTCTGGCCAAAATGGCGGAACACGAATCCCAACTTTGCAAATGTCGGTAGGCCCGACACACATGTACTCACTGCTGTGCTCGCGTTGTTTTGCCCATTATTGTATTAAATACGTATTCAGCTCGGGGTCACTAATTTAGCGAGATAAATAGTCTATATAAATAAGTTCACAACACTGACAGTTAAAATGTTTAATTTAGTACAAACAAGTAGGAGATATACAATTTAGCACAAACAAGCAGAAGATACACAAGCCAAGATAAAAGAGTATATAATAAAAATACAGTCTAGAAAAAGCACAATGAAAATTAAGAAGTAAAAATTACCCTGTATATCTATACAAATAAATGAAATTGAAATGTCTGTTTTTAATATTAAAATAACAGTTTTTTACTAAATGCATATGAAAGTACATGGGTCAATTTAAAATCGGTGGCAGAAAATGTGACTGTAAATTTTGAAAACAAAAGAAAATAAAATTCTGTTTAACTTAGTTGTATAGGTATTTATGTTGTGTAGATATCATTGTTAAATGCAATATCGTGGTTGAGTGCGATGTCTTGCCGTAATAATTAAATGTCTAAGGCGAAAACAAAGGATTAGCGATAACGAGCAACGTGCATTCCGCGTCGTATCGGTATTCGGTAGATCGACTGGTGAGCGCTGAGCGCAGTGCGCGGATGCAGGCGATCCTTTTGCCAGCTGTGTTCACGGAAATCCGGGCGGCGCGTTCAATGCCCGGCTGTTTCTACGAGCATTGTGTTGACAGTATATAGTGGCGTGTAAAAGTATTGTATATATTGAGTGTGACAGAGTATGTACGTGTGTATCTGTATAGGCATATGTGTGTGTGTATGTGTGTGTATAATGTAGGCAAGTAGCCTATAGGACCACACGTGAAGCACCAGCTTTCAAATAAAAAAAGAATCATCGAAATCAGTTCACCCAGAAGGAAGTTATGAGGTAAGACACAAATAAAAACATACAGTCGACTTGAGTACCTCCTCCTGTTTGAAGTCGGTAGAAAAATGGCATTGGTCAAAGATAGCGTAGTAAAGTATATAACTATGATTTAATTTTCTTTGAAGCTCCTACTGAGTATATCGATATAATTATATAATATATTTCTTTTCTATATGAAATTCAAGTGTTTCTATATCCTTGTTTCTTTCTTCATAGTATTATTTATTTGATTTTACAATATAGTTATTGAATTTTAACATATGGCGATTCGCTAGATTTGCCTTAGTTGTAGAAGTGACTAGACGTGGGCGTTATTTCACGTCACTAGTTACAATAACTGGCTACGCGGCATGTAACCGAATCACTAGTTTCGAGTCATATTACAAGTAGTGATTTTTGTAAATGCGTTATTACTGTGATCAAAGAGTATAGTAACTGTCCTATACAGGAATGTGATTGTTGCGAGAGTCGACTGTCGGTCGGTCAAGCGCAAAGTACACATGTGGCATACAACAATAAACAAAACAGCGTATGTAACAGTATTATTGTACGTTTAATTTTCATACGTAAGACTATAGATGTAGACAATATAAATAGAGTGATCTCTGTTTGTAAATAATTTCAACGGTTTGCAATTCCGGGAAGCGATAGTCACATTGAATTTAAGTAAAATAATTTAGTTTGTTTTAGTTCATCGTTGTACTTAATTATAATTTTGAATACTATCTTGTAAAAATTTACATTTATATGTTATTTTGGTGTTTTATGTACATTTACGGTAACGTTTCTTTGTTATTATATTATATAAATATAATTAGTGTGGATTGTACAAGTTTAAATAAACTGTGAATATCAATAATCATTGTATATACAATCAAAGTGACTTGTAAATACCCCTGCATTAATAATTTTATGAAAATCTTAGTTCCATAGTAAATACAAAACAATCATAAATACATTTAATGCAGTCAGTTCTAAGCCTGAATAAAGTATGAAGGGAAGTTAATTTATTGATTTAACTGTATAGCTAGAAACACTTAGATAGTGATTAAATTTATTTTCGTTTCGTGTGTAACTGTATAGTTCTTGGTGGTATTTATGCAAACAATCACAGTAGCCAAATAAAAATAGCCAGTTACAAAAATCACTAGTTTTGAAACAGGTGACGCAGACCAAGTCACTTGTTTCGTTACGTTTCTTGAAAATGACGTAACGACCCACGTCTAGAAGTGACATAATATTTAATCTTTTTCTTTTCAGTAGAATTGTTTGGTTTTGTTATTTATTACTGTTTTAACCATTAAACTTATTTACGCAACTTTTGTTTAATAAATTGTGTGATGATGTTTGATGACATTTTTTACACAGAAAAATATTTTTTCAAATAATAAAATTAATCCCTCCCTCTCCTTACAGTTTCCGTCCACTGCTGGTCATGGGCCATGGAAATAAAGGGGAGCACAGAATTTTACTGCCACAAATATTACCCACCTTTGCAGCGCTGTCCTAAACATCGCACGGAGTATTCGCGTTCCACTGAGATTAAATTTAGAAAAAATATTCTTTATACCTCCCACGTTTTTTTCTTGTCGTTATTACAACAAACAACGTTACATCCTATAAAAACCCCCACTGAACATAGGCCTCCACTATATTCCTCATAGAGAGTATACTTGTCATAGTAGCCACGTTCCACGGTATGCAACTATACTTGTCATAGTTGCCACGTTCTGATCCATCCACTGTTCAGTTCTGCCGAACTGAACAGTGGATGGACTCTTACGAAACCTACGGAATGATGTGAATATTCATACACCGCCACTACACAGTAAATGATAATTTCTCGAAACGTTTCATTTATCGACAAATCGTCTTGCAATCGTTGTTACTCTTGCGCTCACTTGACCTTCATACAAATAATTCGATATTTTAATTGTTGATAATTTTTTTTTATATAAGATCATAATAATGATTTTAAGTTATATTTACCATCTTTTAAAAAAATTGTCTTTGGCCTGACCTACTATACTCTTTGGCTTGACCATAGTTCTAAGTATGTCTAATAAAATTTCAAGGTCTGAGAGGTTAAATTTGGTTTAACCGAACAATTAAGTTTACAGCGGTTACAATCAGCATTAGGGGACTCAGCTCCATCACGCGCAGCAATTTTCAGGTGGTTTTCTGAATTCAAAAGGGGTAAAATTAATCTTAAAGATGACCAAAGAACCGGGGCCCCGCAAACAGCAGTAACGGCAGAAAATGTATGGACTACTGAAATGTTGGTGCAAGAAAACCCACGGATCACATATACGGACATCGAAAAGATTGTAGACATTAGCGCGGGGAGCACTCATACCATCCTACATCAACATCTTGGTGTGAGGAAGCTTTGTTGTCGATGGATCCCTCGTTTGCTCTCCGAAAGCGAAAAACAGACTCGTATGGATTAGTGCCATGAAATGCATCTACGTTTTGAAAACGGAGCATCTAGGCGTGTTTCTGAAATCGTTACTGGTGAAGAGACATGGATCTATCAATATGATCCGGAAAATAAAAGGCAATCATCGGTATAGGTCTACTCAGAAGGACAGTTACCGACAAAACTGCATAGACCTCGCAACGTCGGCAAAAAAATGGTGGCTAGTTTTTTTCGCAGAGCGGACATTTGTCGATGTCAATGCTGGAAAATTGTAGGTCAGTCAACTCTGAATAGTATACTACAGTTGCATTACCCAAAGCTTTTCAAGCTGTGCGGGAGAGAAGAACAAAGACCGGTCTTCGGGGAATCATGCTGCATCACGATAACGACTCTTCACACACCTCCCTTAGAATAAAAGCATTTATTGAAAAAGGTGTTGAAACTATAAGTCACCCACCCTACAGCCCTGACTTAGCTCCTTGTGATTTCTTTTTGTTCCCAAGAGTCAAAGAAAAATTAAAAGGCAAGTTTTTTTCAAGCGCCGAAGAAGCCGTGACTACCTACGAAGAAGCGATTTCCGACCTGTCAGAACAAGACTGGCAAAAGTGTTCTTAGAGTTGGTTTAGGCGAATGGAACTTTGTATAGAGCATGATGGAGAATATTTTGAAAAGATGTAAAATAAATATTAATAGTATCTAGAATACTTTTTGTATATCTCAAAACTTATTGAGTGACCTACGTACTGCAACATCAGGTATATTGTCACAAGAGGCCCCGCTGCAGTGCTGCAGACTGATGAGCATTTTAATCCTGCCTTCCTGCAGCTTCACGCGTTCCCACAACCCTTCGTGCAGCCGCAAGAAATCATCGCCAAGAGGTGCTGTGAGGCTGCATCTCTGGTCATTTAGTTTTTTTAAAACTAGTCCTTTAGGGTTATATCGCCAAAATTTGAAAAAAAAAATATTTTTCGCGGTTTTTTTGATTTCTGACAAAGTTACGTTCGTTCGTTTCAAACTTGGATTATTCATTAGGCCAACATCATAAGCAAGTCTGCAAAAAATCAGAACTACCGAATTTGACGCATACTACCCCATACTTCCAGGCGACAAAGTTATTGGACTATATGAAGGATAACTATGCATTGTAACTTCAGGCTCAGAAAGGCTAGCACCCAGAGCCGTACAGTAAGTTATTAAAAAAATATGTAGGAACTAAGCATTACAGTAACAGTTTTTAGCTGTAACGGTTACATAACCGATATTTAGTTTTCATATTGTTATTGAAAACCGTTTTCAAATATCGATATCAGTAGTAATGGTTTGCTACTGAATGCACAAACGGCAACCGAAACATAACCGAAAACTGTAGAACCAGTGCAATATTTATTTTACGAATTACTTCGATTATTTTAGTATAGGAGACAGATGCTCTAATATAATCTTAGATGCAATATTTAGACATGTATGTAATGTGTATGTGTATATTATTTATGTAAATTCATACTTACGCAGTAATATAGTATTATAAATGTCTAAAATTACATTATTTTTATTGGAACGAAGTTATTTATGGGACGATACGCGGATATGTAAGAAGACGACAAAAAGTGTAAGATTTTTACATCACTACCCCTTGTGTCATAGTGTAGACGGCCTTGGCGACGAAATAAGGAGGTAAGATGAAATAATATCCATCTCCCTCGTACTTTTTCTTATCTTGCCATGAAAGAAATATTATTTTATTTCAAATGACGCTTCATTTTAATAGACGCTAGTAATTCATTTATTTGTATTTGTTAATCAATAATATAATACCTACGTTTATCAATAATAATATACTGCGCAAGGAACTTCGTTCCAACCTACGTCCTTCGTTCCACGACACTCACGCATTTTTTTCTTATTATTTTCTATGATGTTTATATCCATTATTTTAAAAGTGAGACGTAGGATCAGATTTTAATTTTAAAAAGTCTATAATTAAAGTGTATTCATAAGAAGTAAACATAATTTGTGTATATAGAAAATTATTTTAGGTAGTTTATTTATTAATGATTATTTAAGTTGGCGATTTTCCTTCTTTAAAAAATTTTTATTAATTAAATTTATTAAAACCACTTACCATCAGGTGGACTGCGTTCATTTATTATTCCCTTATTCTATATCAAAATGCCGTGCCGTGTAGTGGCGGTCAAGAATATCCACTACCCCATATCCTCCCGTGGGTGTCGTAAAAGACGACAAAGGGAAACAGGCAGGAGATGGGCAGCAGCATCTTCCTGATAATAGCCAAAATTATAATAAAAAAACTGCGGTTGCCAACCCGCTCGCCAAGCGTGGCAACTATGGCAAATACCCCCTCTATGAGTGTAACAAAGAGACGGCCCCCAGTCCCCGGCGGCCCCGCTATTCCTGGCTACGGTGGCGACCATGGTAACGGCGGGGCAGGGGGTGCTAAGAATCTCCGGTGGAGGTTCGGTTGCCACCTTAGACGACTTGACCTGGCAACGTACAACGCACGCACCCTGAGGACTGACGAGAAGATCGTGGAGCTGGAAGAAGAGATAGACAAGTTGCGCTGGCATATTATAGGATTATCCGAAGTCCGAAGAGAGGGGGAGGACACGGTAATCCTCGAATCCGGCAACTTGTTCTATCACCGGGAGGGCGACCATCTGTCCCAAGGAGGTGTCGGATTTATCGTCCACAAGTCTCTCGTTAACAACGTTGTAAAGATCGGGAGTGTGTCGACGAGGGTTGCGTACCTTATACTCAGAATCACCAAACGGTATTCGCTGAAGGTCATACAGGTTTACGCACCAACCTCGGCACACCCCGATGAGGAGGTGGAGGAAATGTATGAGGATATCTCTAGAGCCATGCATTCCTCCAAAACCCAATATACGGTGTTAATGGGAGACTTCAATGCAAAACTAGGCACAATAGAGAACGGTGAGCTGGAAGTAGGGAAATTTGGAATAGGGCAACGGAACCCAAGGGGCCAGCAGCTGGCCGACTTCATGGAGAAAGAGGGACTCTTTATGATGAACTCTTTCTTCCAGAAGCGGCCCCACAGGAAGTGGACCTGGTCGAGCCCCGACGGTTCGACAAAAAATGAGATTGACTTCATTATGACGACCAGACGACAACTGTTCAGTGATGTCTCCGTGATCGCGAGGGTGAAAACTGGTAGCGATCACCGAATGGTTAGAGGCACACTGAACCTAAACGTTAAGTTGGAGAGGTCTCGTCTAATGAAGTCAACGCTCCGTCCCCCTCGTGCTCTGTTCCAAAGTCCCGAAACCTTTCAGCTCGAGTTACAAAACCGTTTTCAGTGCCTAGAAGACTGCAATGAAGTGGACGATATGAATGACAAGCTCGTGGAAACTGTCCATGCGGTCGGAGCTAAGTTCTGCAAGACCCGCCGCAGAAGAACACAAAAACTCTCCGATCACACTCTTAATCTCATGGCTGTTAGACGGGAGATGAGGCTACATTCTTCAACAGACTTGACAGCATACAGGCATCTGAACAGACAGATCTCCAAATGCATGCGGCGGGACTTACGCAACTTCAATACAGCTCGTATTGAAGAAGCGATCGAGCGGAACCAAGGCTCCAAAGTCTTTGCCAGAGATTTGTCTGCCAGAAAGAGCCAACTGTCAAAGCTGAAGACAGAGTGCGGCAGCATCGTTTCCGGGACACCTGAGATTTTGAGTGAGATTGAGAGGTTCTATGGGCAGCTGTACACGTCATCGTTGGAGCCACACGCAAGTGTGAGTAACGATCCAAGAGCGAGTCTCATTCGACACTATTCCGAAGATATCCCGGACGTCAGTCTGAGCGAGATTAGAATGGCTCTCCAGCACCTTAAAAACGGTAAGGCCCCAGGCGAGGATGGAATTACAGCGGAGCTTCTGAAAGCGGGTGGAAGACCGGTACTTGAAGTCCTTCAGAAGCTCTTTAATTCCGTCCTCCATGGTGGCATTACACCGGAGGCGTGGAGCAGAAGTGCGGTGGTCTTGTTCTTCAAGAAAGGTGACAACGCTCTCTTGAAGAACTACAGACCGATTTCCCTTCTGAGCCGCGTCTACGTGCTGTTTTCGAGAGTCATTACGAATCGTCTCGCGCGCAGACTTGACGACTTCCAGCCTCCCGAACAAGCCGGTTTCCGAAAGGGCTTTAGCACCATAGACCACATACATACCCTTCGGCAAATTGTACAGAAGTCCGAAGAGTACAATTTGCCACTATGTCTGGCTTATGTGGACTATGAGAAAGCCTTTGATTCCGTCGAAATTTGGGCGGTGCTGCAGTCCCTTCAGCGGTGCCAAGTTGACTGTCGGTATATCGAAGTGTTGAAGTGCTTGTACAGTAGGGCTACGATGGCTATCCGAGTACAGAATCAGAGTACGAAACCTATCCAATTGCAGAGAGGTGTAAGACAGGGTGACGTCATATCCCCGAAACTCTTCACCGCTGCATTGGAAGACGTTTTCAAGCTTCTGGACTGGAAAGGATACGGTATCAACATCAATGGCGAGTACATCACTCACCTTCGATTTGCCGACGATATAGTCCTTATGGCAGAATCGCTGGAGGACCTAAGCAATATGCTCAATGACCTCGATAGTGTTTCCCAACGGATAGGTCTTAAGATGAACATGGACAAAACAAAGATCATGTTCAATGTCCATGTCACACCTATGCCGGTAGTTGTTGGGAGCACTAAGCTCGAAGTTGTTGACGAGTATGTTTACCTGGGACAAATAGTCCAACTAGGTAAGTCCAACTTCGACCGAGAGGTCAATCGACGGATTCAACTCGGCTGGGCAGCGTTCGGGAAGCTACGACACATCTTCTCGTCAAACATACCTCAAAACCTGAAAACGAAATTGTACAACCAGTGCGTGTTGCCAGTGGTGACTTACGGAACTGAAACGTGGTCCTTCACTGCTGGCCGTATGAGGAAGCTCAAGGTCGCTCAGCGAGCTATGAAGAGGGCGATGCTCGGAGTTTCTCTGCGTGATAAACTTAGGAATGAGGATATCCGCAGTAGAACCAGAGTAACCGACATAGCCCAACGGATTAGTAAGCTGAAGTGGCAGTGGGCCGGCCATATAGCTCGAAGAACCGACAACCGATGGGGAAGAAAGGTTCTCGAGTGGCAGCCTCGTACCGGTAGGCGAAGTGTAGGGCGTCCCCCCACGAGATGGAGTGACGACCTGGTAAGACATGCAGGAAGTCGATGGATGCAGGTGGCTCAGGACCGTGCTTTGTGGCATTCTTTGGGGGAGGCCTATGTTCAGCAGTGGACTTGTGAAGGGCTGTAATGATGATGATGATGATGATATCAAAAAGAGCCAAGGCTATATATACCGATTCATTGATATTTTGATAAAACTGGCGCTATTCTCAACGCGTGTGTCCAGCGAGACGTTCACTCTCATACTGAACGGCATGTGTATAGTGACAGTTCAGCTATTGTTCCGATCGCTGTACACCCTATTGATTGCCCCTGCGGCAGTAATGTGAGTAGCCGTCTTAAAATTTCCATCCAAAACATAAACAAAAAGTTGCCTAAACCAAATATAATGTGGTCATACAAATCTAAGTCATGTGTATGATGTTCTAAAGATTCTAAAGATCATTTAAATTTGACAATTTTCACAACTACACAAACTTAAAAATTTGACAATTTTAACCATTTAAAATTCGACCTTATTGTTTAAGATCTTATAATTATATTTCATTACATGTACCGTTGTGTGATAACTACCAAAATATCGCAACGAAATCCATATTCACTTCATCTCTCTCTATACGTATTTATGTAATTTATGATACCGTCGCAAGAAAGAGAAACAACGAATATTAGCGAAGGACATCGGTTAGTTTGTGGGCCGTGTTGGCATAATATGGTTCTATTTGAACCATTTTTCGTATTACCTTTCGTACGTTGGTTAGTTGGTTTTGGATTTTAGTTGGATATGTGATAACGGTTATATACTTAGGTTTATCGATATGATATGATATTTGATAACATAACGTTATTACTTATTAGTTACGTTGTGATATATCGGTCACATGCCTAGTAGCAACCTATAAACACAAACTAGTAAGAAGTGCCTATAAAATATAAAACTGTAAGGAGTTTTGGCGGGAAATTGACCGGCGGCGGTTTGCTGCTCCTGTATTATTGTTTAAATAATGGTTTGAAGTGGACTTTGATATGTAAAAGTGTTGCGATTTTGTGTATTAAGTGTCTACGCATGTGAACTATTAGTGGAAACAGTGAAACAAGTGCTCTGATGGTGATGGATTCTCAAGATAAGCTGTTTGTTTGCATAGGCACCTTTAGATACCATCGCCAACTATCAGCTGTCTGCTGGATCAAGTTGCCGCCAAAATCTCCCAAGAACTGCACAATGTGACGCATCAACATATTGTGAAGCAGTATACTATGAAGGAGTGGGGAAATTACAATAAACCGAATAAAAATACTTATGACTTGGCCTAAAGGTCTAGATACCAGGCCATAAACTCCAAAAAAAAAATATAAAACTGTAATGGCCTAAAGGTCTAGATACCAGGCCATAAACTCCAAAACAAAAAACTGTAAAACAAAAATAAGTGTAGTTTCAAATTAAAATTATTATATACGTTTTTAGCAAACAGGAACGCGTAGTGTTTCTATATAGTTTGTGCAAACAGGATTGGAGGTTTATGTCTGAACGAGTAGAGATATAGTAATAATAGCGTTTTATAGTCTGAACTGAAACTCAAAACTATTTGTTACTTACTACTGGCCTATCTTTTCTTTTCTATTTGTTTGATTTTCCTTAAAGTGTTATATTTGATATAGGTATTACTTGAATTTTAGAACGCATTTTGTTCTAACTAAGATTTATTAATTCAAAAAAATGTTTCATTGCGCTATGCGGCAAGTTGAAGAAAGGCATGTTGCTTATCAAGTCGATCTTATGGTTTGGAGTAACCGATTGGATTTATTAGCAATAAGCAATTTCAAAGGTCAGTATATCATATATAAAATCACGAATTTGTTATTAATTCTTTCTCTGATATGGCTAGAGAAAGCAGAATTGCGAATCTTTTTACTACTAATTTTGATAGTTGGATTTGTCCATGCCACTAATTCACTGAATGAATGACACTGAATGACTGAACCTAGAAGGAATAATAAAACTTGAAGTAAAACTATTGACATCCGGTACTCGCGTACGGGGAAAGGGGAGGGTTCATGAGATGTCCCCACTACTCTCCCCTCATGTGAAAATGTATAGTTTATGAGTAAATTTTTTTGTAAAATCATAACCACTATTTTTACTCACAAATATTGACTTACAAAGTTACTTGTGCAACGGATTCGCCACTGCGGGAAGTGCAGCCCCTTCACCCTTGCATAGCAAATCACAGGCATACATGCTCACCTCAGCAGCTTTGGCATATTGGTTGCCTTCGGTGACCAGCCTCAGCTGCTACGGCTTATACAAGTGCCTTTACTTCATAGTACTACTGCTACTGTGTACATAGTAAAGCCATGCTGCAGCTATATATCTGGTATCGTTGTAGCACTAATGGCTCGACCAGGGAAGGGCCACGCTCTCACAGAATACCAGCGTAAAATAGCAGCTTAACGCTGCTGTGATTCCTCCTGACCCTTTTTACTTGAAACGAGGCATTCCAACTTAGTCCTCATGGGTGCCAACACATCTGCATTTTGATTTGCAATCAAGGATAGATGTAGATGTCTAGGGGCCACATAAACCACTTACCATCATGTGGACTATGTGCTTGTTTGTCACTCTTATCTTATAAAAAAAAATACTAGATCAAATTGACATATTTGCATTTCGTTATAAGGCAATTTTATTAAGATTTATTTTTATCGTAATAAATTAAAAACATATTTCTGACATCCCAAAACAGTGTAAAAGGTTTAAGCTTAACCCTGAGAAGTCTTCTAAACTGAAAACAATTGAAATCAAATATCGCATGTCTATAGCCAGCCCAAACTTGACTACAGAGAATTTCATAATAAATAGGGTTACAGGAAAGCAATTCATCAATGAGTTAACAATCATTTAGACAATTTTTGTCTCACATTAAAATATCAATGTTGTTTCACATAAAAGACCACCAACCCATAAATACAAATAATTTATATATATTATGACTAAAAACATAAATAATAGTACAAAGTACTAATGTAAGATAATTTAACAAGAAACATATCAAACAAACTCCATATGCCAACATGCCATGGGAAGGAGTATGGTAGGGCTCAAAGAATGGACAGAATAAGAAATAGCAGCATCAGAAACAAAACTAAGGTCCAGGATATAACTAAAAATAAGAAGACAAAAATGGAAATGGACAGGCCACTTGATCAGAGGAAAAGACAAATGGAGCAAAATAATAACACAATGGTACCCAAGGGATGAAAAAAGAAGGAGTGGTAGACCACAGAGAAGGTGGGATGACGATATCAGACAAGTCGCAGGATTTACATGGGGTAGAGTGGCCATAGAAAGGCCAGAATGGAGAAGATTGGAGGAGGCCTTTGTCACCTGGCAAACAGACACACAAAAATGGAACAAAAGAAAAATATATGAATAACAAAGAAATACTATTTTTTGTCCGATTAAAGGCTTATTATTATTATTGCTAATGTAAAGAAAAATCACTTCTTTGATCTTAGTGAAAACTACAGTTTTTATAGCCTACTGAATTGATTAGGCACTGTGGGCATTCTAGATTTTACCTATTCTATGGATGAAGCATTATTATTATTATTGTTAGCAAAGTAAAGTACCAGCCGAATTGTTACATAATTTTATAGAATTTACAAAATATCAATTATTATTCATAATAACAACTAAATATACATAATAATATATTATAAAACTGCAGTTGGCAACCTGCTTGTCAAGTGTGGTAACTATGGCAAATAACCCCCTATGTGGTAATCTAAGGGGGAGAGGTCTATGTTCAACAGTAGACTTCAATAGGCTGTAAAGTTAACGGTTTGAGAGCATCGGCTGCACCCACATCGTGGTTGTGGTATCTACATTTTTCAGGGTTGCACTGGATAATTATCAATGATAATAAAATTTATTCCCGCATGTGATATTGTGCGTAAAGTCTATGGCGTGTATTTATAACATTGTGCGTCAATTTTTGGCAATAAGCTAAATAATGTTGATTTGTTTAAATTTTGTTATTGTTCATTGTATCAAACAAAGAGCATTTTTGTTTTGAAATAAAAAAAATATGTCTATATGAGGTGGTAACAATGAGGAGGTGGAGGGAATGTATGAGGATATCTCTAGAGCCATGCATTCCCTTAAAACCCACTATACGGTGTTAATGGGAGACTTCAATGCAAAACTAGGCACAAGAGAGAATGGTGAGCTGAAAGTAGGGAAATTCGAAATAGGAAAACGGAACCAAAGGGGCCAGCAGCTGGCCGACTTCATGGAAAAAAAAGAGGGACTCTTTATGATTAACTCTTTCTTCCAGAAGCGGCCCCACAGGAAGTGGATCTGGTCGAGCCCCGAAGGTTTGACAAAAATGAGATTGACTTCATTATGACGACCAGACCACAACTGTTCAGTGACGTCTCAGTGATCGCGAGAGTGAAAACTGGTAGCGATCACCCAATGGTTAGAGGTACCCTGAACCTAAATGTTAAGTTGCGAGTAAGTTAGAGAGGTCTCGTCTAATGAAGTCAACGCTCCGGCCCCCTCGTGCTCTAGTCCAAAGTCCCGAAACCTTTCAGATCGAGTTACAAAACCGTTTTTAGTGCTTTGAAGACTGCAATGAAGTGAACGATATGAATGATAAGCTCGTGGAAACTGTCCATGCGGTCGGAGCTAAGTTCTGCAAGACCCGCCGCAGAAGAACACAAAATCTCTCCGATCACACTCTTAATCTCGTGGCTGTTAGACGGGAAATGAAGCTGCAGTCTTCAACAGATTTTACAGCATACAGGCAACTGAACAGACAGATCTCCAAATGCAAGCGGCGGGACTTACGCAACTTCAATACAGCTTGTATTGAAGAAGCGATCGAGCAGAACCAACGCTCCAAAGTCTTTGCCAGATATCTGTCTGCCAGAAAGAGCCAACTGTCAAAGCTGAAGACCGAGTGTGGCAGCATCGTTTCCGGGACACCTGAAATTTTGAGTAAGATTGAGAGGTTCTATGAGCAGCTGTACACGTCATCGTTGGAGCCACACGTAGGTGTGAGTAACGATCCTAGAGCGAGTCTTATCCGACACTATTCCGAAGATATTCCGGACGTCAGTCTGAGTGAGATTAGAATGGCTCTCTAGCACCTTAAAAACGGCAAGTCCCCGGGCGAGGATGGAATTACAGCGGAGCTTGTGAAAGCGGGTGGAAAACCGGTACTTGAAGTCCTTCAGAAGCTTTTTAATTCCGTCCTCCATGGTGGTACTACTCCGGAGGCGTGGAGCAGAAGTGTGGTGGTCTTGTTCTTCAAGAAAGGCGATAACGCTCTCTTAAAGAACTACAGACCGATTTTCCTTCTGAGCCGCTTCTACGTGCTGTTTTCGAGAGTCATTATGAATCATCTCGCACACAGACTCGACGACTTCCAGCCTCCCGAACAAGCCGGTTTCCGAAAAGGCTTTAGTACTATAGACCACATACACACCTTTCGGCAAAATGTAAAGAAGGCAGAAGAGTACAATCTGCCACTTTGCCTTGCGTATGTGGACTATGAGAAAGCCTTAGATTCCGTCGAAATTTGGGCGGTACTGCAGTCCCTTTAGCAGTGCCAAGTTGACTATCGGTATATCGAAGTGCTGAAGTGTTTGTACAGTAGGGCTACGATGGCTATCCGAGTACAGAACCAGAGTACGAAACGGATCCAACTGCAGAGAGGTGTAAGGACAGGGCGACGTTATATCCCTGAAAATCTTCACCGTTGCATTGGAAGACGTTTTCAAGCTACTGGACTGGAAAGGATACGGTATTAACATCAATGGCGAGTACATCACTCACCTTCGATTTGCCGACGATATAGTCCTTATGGCAGAATCGCTGGAGGACCGAAGCACTATGCTCAATGATCTCAATAGTGCTTCCCAACGGATAGGTCTTAAGATGAACATGGACAAAACAAAGATCATGTTTAATGTCCATGTCACACCTATGCCGGTAGCTGTTGGGAGCACTAAGCTCGAAGTTGTTAACGAGTATGTTTACCTGGGACAAATAGTCCGACTAGGTAAGACCAACTTAGACTGAGAGGTCAATCGACGGATTCAACTCGGTTGGGCAGCGTTCGGGAAATTACGGCACATCTTCTCGTCAGGTATACCTCAATACTTGAAAACGAGACTGTACAACCAGTGCGTGTTGCCAGTGATGACCTATGGAACTGAGACGTGGTCCTTCACTTCTGGCCGAATGAGGAAGCTCAAGGTTGCTCAGCGAGCTATGGAGAGGGCTATGCTCGGAGTTTCTCTGCGTGATAAACTTAGAAATGAGGATATCCGCAGTAGAACCAGAGTGACCGACATAGCCCAACGGATTAGTAAGCTGAAGTGGCAATAGGCCGACCACATGGCTCGAAGAACCGATAACCGATAGGGGGAAAAGGTTTTCGAGTGGCAGCCTCGTACCGGCGGACAAAGTGTAGGGCGTCCCTCACTAGATGGGACTGATGACCTGGTAAGACATGCAGGAAATCGATGGATGCAGGTGGCTCAGGACCGTGTTTTGTGGCATTCCTTGGGGGAGGCCTATGTTTAGCAGTGAACTTGTGAAGGGCTGTAATGATGATTATGGAGCAATTGAGAAAAAAAGAAGAGAAACTAAAATAAATACACATATGTAACAAAATAGATTATGATATAATCCATCCATAATTTACAGCCTATATTAACACATATTCATACATATATACACACACACATTATGTATATATAAATTATACATATATACGTATACAAAGTTAATACATAAGACTAACAATATTGTAATTCTGATGATTCCTCAGTAAATGCTCGCAAACCATCTTTTTAATGAGTATTTGTTAGGCCCTTTTCTGATATCATCAAGAATTTCAAAGAAGTTCAACCTGAACAGTGAAGGAGTTACCATAGAACCCGGTGAGATGAGTAGGAATATAAAACTTGTTGTTAGAGGAATATCGAAGAAGCCTAACATGACAAGAAGAGAAATACTGAAATAGTTCTTTAAGGTAAGAAGGCGAATATGGATCACTTAGAATTGAAAATAGAACAACTAATATTCTGAAGTTGCCTTTGCCTTAGTGGTAAGCCACTATTAACTATTAATCTGAAAATATGGTCATATTTACGCAGACCAAAAATAAATCGTTAAGCAGGCGCTCCAGCTTGTTAAGAAGTTCTTAGCACAGGTCTGGGTAGCACACATCTATATAATCAAGACTTAATAGGAAGGAAGTGTTTTAGACGAAAAAGGAACGTAATGTGGCGTGATGACTTTCTGACTTAAATCCGTTACCTGAACTGTCCAGTTCGAAGAGCTATCAATATAGTTATTATCAGAATAATAATATTATGATAATAAATAGGAGGAAAGGCTGTTGTATTAACCCTAGTCAGCCACCTTTTACTACCCAATAAATTGCTTGGCATTTTACTGGATTCACACAAACTCAATCTTTAATGGTGTTTAAATTTTGGTTTAATTTGTGAATTCCATTATGTAGATCTTCAACACCACATTGCACATATAGCTGCAAATGATCGGCAGACAGATGGTACGAGCAATCACGATTATGAGTGATCAAGTTTATAAAAACAGAAGATGATAGGAGAGAGTATACTACCTTGCGGTACGCCACTTTCAACTTCAACTCAAGCCGAGCTCATTTGACCTACGCCTGTCTGCTGACGACGGCGAAGATAGGATTCAAACCAATCAAGACAGTAGGCTCAAAGTTAAGATGGGATAGAATGGAAAGAAGGATATCGTGATCAACTATGTTAAAAGCATTAGAAAAGTCAACTAGCACTAGCACTGTTCTCTTTTTTTCATCCATGCTTTTTCTAATGTCTTCACCGACTTTTTTTTTATAGAAGAGGGGGCAAACGAGCATGCGGCTCACCTGATGGTAAGTGACTACCGCCACCCATGAACAACCGCAACACCAGGGGAATTGCAGATGCGTTGCCGGCCTTTTAGAAAGGTGTAAGCTCTTTTCTTGAAGGTTCCTAAGTCGTATCGGTCCGGAAATTTCGCTGGTGGTAATTGATTCCACAAGGAAGTTGTGCGAGGGAGAAAACTTCTTCTAAATCGCACAGTGGTGGACCGCCAATCATCCAGATGGTATGGATGGTAACGCGAGTTTTGTCGCGATGTGCGATGGTGAAATTGAGCGGCTGGAATGAGTCCGAACAATTCCTCAGAGCACTCCCCGTGATAGATGCGATAAAATACGCAAAGAGATGCAACATCTCTACGCAGTGCCAGTGTATCGAGCCGATCAGAAAGAACTCGGTCGTCGACGATTCGAACCGCTCTGCGCTGGATGCGGTCAAGTGGAAGGAGCTGACACTGGGGTGCCCCGGCCCAGAGATGAGAACAGTATTCCATGTGGGGCCGAACTTGCGCTTTGTAAAGTTGCAAGCGATGTGCCGGCATGAAATACTGTCTCGCTCTGCTGAGCACGCCAAGCTTTTTAGAGGCCAATTTGGCCTTCCCTTCCAAGTGACCACGAAACTGCACACTATTCGATATGTCGACGCCAAGGATTCCGATACTAGCTGAGGCAGCAAGGGGAGTGCCTTGAAACTGAGGAGATACGATAAAGGGGTTCTTTTTAGCGGTAAACGCGCAAACTTGTGTCTTCTGGGGATTGAACTGAACTAGATTTAGTCGGCCCCATTCCGAGACTTTGTTAAGCAAAGACTCGACTTCAGACACAAGTTTGTTCCGGTACTCAGCGACGTTTTCCCGAGAAATATTGGCACGGCCGGTATATAAGGCATCACCAGTGCTGTCGTCTGCATAGCAATGAATGCTACTAGTTAGCAACATATCATTGATATGCAGGAGAAACAGTGTTGGTGATAGCACGCAGCCTTGTGGAACACCAGCGTTGATAGGCTTGAAATCAGAGCATGCACCGTCTACTACGACCTTGATGCTCCGATCAGCAAGGAAACTGGTGATCCACTTGCACAATTTCTCGGGAAGCCCATAGGAAGGAAGCTTCGAAAGAAGCGCTTTGTGCCAGACCCGATCGAAGGCCTTCGCTATGTCCAAACTAACGGCCAATGCCTCCCCCTTGGACTCTACTGCCTCCGCCCATCTATGAATCAGATACACTAGAAGATCACCAGCTGATCGACCTCGACGAAAACCGTACTGGCGGTCACTAATCAGCTGGTGATCTTCAAGGTACCTCATGAGCTGGCAGTTTATAATGGATACCATTATTTTGGAGAACAAGGAGGTGATGGCGTTAGGCCTGTAGTTGGACGGGTCTGAGCGGTCGCCTTTTTAGGGATCGGGTGGACCAAAGCTGTCTTCCATGAATTCGGGACTACGCCTTGGGAGTAGGAGTACCGGAAAAGACGCGTTAAAACCGGTGCCAACTCCGGAGCACACGTCTTCAGCACAATGGGAGGGACTCCATCGGGCCCACTCGACTTGCTGACGTCCAGGGAGAAGAGTGCTTTGCGAACCGAGCGCTGTTTAAACCGCACATCTGGCATGGAGCACTCACATCGCGGGATGGTCGGCGGTGTGTTCCCCCCGTCATCTAGAGTTGAGTTGGACGCAAAAAGAGAGCTCAACAGATCGGCTTTCTCCTTTGCGGCATGGGCCAGTGAGTCGTCCTCCCTGTGCAGAGATGGAAGAGATGGCTGACAGAAGTTCCCTTGGACAGCCTTGGCGAGAGACCAGAATGCACGGGTTCCCGAAGGAAGGCGAACTAGTTTCTCGCCAATTCTGCCGATGTGCTCAGACCTTGCCTTGACTTGATTTATGATTAAAGCAATGGTAGTACTGTGACCTGAACGTAACCCGGACGTAACTCACCTCTTTCATTGAGTTAGCTTGCTTCCTCAGGCAGATGTAATGACTATTAACATCACAACCCACCACAAGTTCAGCGTTGTGTTTTTGGGCGTACTCCATCACTCGATGTAACTGGATGGCAGGATCTGAGTTCTCTCCGAGAAGATAGACTGAGCAAATGATTACTCTTGTTCCTGTCCATCCCTTGAGACTTATGGCTGTCACCAGGTCAGTACTCTAGAACAGCTAACAGTTAAATGTTTTATTGTAAATTTTACAAACTCTGGGCTTACAGCCCTTGATATTGACTAAAATCTTACCAGCAGCCAAAAATCCCAGAACTTGACCGTTAGCCACCCAAGTCTTTGTATGAGAGCGAGGGTAATGTTATCCTCTGTAAAGCAACACTCCACCACAACAGACACAGCTGCTGAATGGTGAAGATTTGCCTGAACGACCCTCGTCCTACCCCCTGGCATTAACCATTTATGGGCGTGGAGGGGCGGGAGGTCGCTTTTGCCTGCTGGGACGAAGGCGTCACTTCCCTTTCCCGGTCCTACTTCCTTTTCCCTTAAGCTTGGTCAACACCGTCGACCTGAGGCGAGATCAACGCCTTCAGTCTCAGTCACTCTTACTGACGCCTTCCCGGGCTCACTCCGCGAAGTGGACGGCTAGGGTGATTGGGGTTGGGGGCGGTTCTGGGTCCGGCGCCGTGTCAGAGCAGTAACCTTAACACATTCACTGCCCGGTTTCAGACACAATAGTAAGACAATAGCTATGTGGCTCATGGAACAGTGAATGGGTGAAAAATTATCATTTTAAAACTTACGACGACTCTGTCATTTACTGCCCGGATAGTCACCACCGATGTGTCCTCCAGAGAAAAGGTTACTAGGAAACCATCCCCTTCGTCCCTGCGTGGATAATTTTCCAGAGTTCTGTATGGAGCTCTTCATTCTCTGTCCTCAACAGCACAGCTGCCTCTTCTGGAAAGTCAGCTTCGCTGCAAGGCAGATATGTAAAGTTGTGGCTTAGTTAATTCACTCTCAGGTATAATTGAGAGTTCTGTTTCCGGCCAAGGTTCAGTTTGCTAATCTCATCTACAATCCAGTCGTCACTCGTCTTATTTAGGCAAGTTACAAGAAACCAACCCGGCTGCAGGTGCGGGACCAAAACCGGAAAATTTTGATCCCACACCTGGCTGCGCTTCACATTCTGTCTTAATGATAGTCTGTGTTAGTGCGCTATGGACCACGCTCATAGGATTCGAGACTCCTCCTCAGACCCCCTGCGTTTTTTCGCCTTCTAACCCGAATGAGGGTTGGACAGAGGAATATCTGACCAGGGCTTCCGGGGAGAGGGTCTCTTCGGCTCCTATATCAGCTGCTATCAGTATCCTGTATCGCTCGTGCTGCCCCACAAAGCTTGTAAGGCCTAGCTTTATTTTCTGGGTCGTTTCCGATGGTGGTTCGGCTACAGGCGTGCCCTCCGCGTTTTACGGCTCGTCCCAGTTGAGACGTTATTTTGCAAGGTATTGGGTAGGCTAAAAGAGCCTCTTCCAAACAAGCAACTTTATGGAATTTCATTATTTATATAAGTAATTACCAATATCTGCGTAAAAAAAGGGAATGTATTGGCTAGTTTGTAGAGGACCTAGTGGTGTTGGACTTAGTTATAGAAGTGATAGTGCACGCATTTATGAGGAGAGACATACTCTCCATAAAAGGTTTAGCTTTTATATTCCATGCAGATCTTAGCTAATTAATTGTCAAATCTTCACAATGTAAATATACCTATATGATAATTGTTACGGACGACGAGGGGAGCCGCCGCCCCGTTGCCCCTTCATACCCCGTTGCGCCCCGCGCACCCCGCACACCGCCAGCAGATCATGCGATGTCGCTGACCAATCAGCGCGCGGCACATCTTACAATACCACTCACATGCCGAGACAGTCTTTTGAAATATAAGAAGGGCGCTTTGGCCTGTGAGCTGTTCATTTCGGAAGCGGCACTTGAAGACAACAGCAAGAGAAGAAACCTCAAGAGAAATCAAGAGAGTGAATTGATACTCCATTGAAGATTGAAGATTCCCCTCTGTGTATATATAGTTTCGTGAAAAGCCGCTTGTAAATAGTTTGAATATATAATCGTCTACAGTACCATCTTTTCTTCGACAGTCCCTATAGTATAGTTTACCCTACATAACGTCAGTCGTCACACACAGTTAGTCAGTCATTCAGTTACATAGGCTGCAATAAAAGTATCGGAAATAGAATATTTCCACTGTTCCTGTCATATTAAAATCTTTTTAATTGAAAAGTCCTTGGTTTTAAAAATCGAATACCATTTATTTATTTAAAAAAAGATTCTCGGTCTTGTCACAAGGTTTTGTCAAACTTGTTTAGTCGTTGAGAAAATGGAATTGACTCGAGAAAATTCAAGAGCGATGATTTCTGCATTTGGTGATGAACCCCCATCCAAAACCACAATTTATCGCTGGTTTGCTGAATTTTAACATGGACGTGTTATTGACGTGAAATTTAACCAAGCTCAGTGATGATTCCCGTCAAGGTCGTCCAAAAACTGCAGTCACCCAAGAAAACGTTGATGCTGTGCGTAAGCTTATTGAGGAAGATCGACATGTGTCATACCGCGAAATTCAGGCAACTTTAGACATTGGCATGAGTCAAATACAAATAATCTTGCATGAAGAATTAGGTGTAAAAAAAGTTGTTTTCCCGATGGATACCGCATTCGCTCTGTGAAGAGCAAAAAGCGGCTCGCGTTACTTAGTGCGTCAGAACTCTCGAAAGATTCCACGCAGGATCCTCAAATGTTGTATACAACATCGTATCAGGTGACGAATCCTGGATATACGCGTACGAACCCGAAACAAAAAACCAGTCACGAGTTTGGGTGTTCGAAAATGAGTTAAAGCCAACAAAAATTGTTCGTTCACGGAGTGTTGCAAAAAAAATGGTGGCCACGTTTGTCTCCAAAACCGGCCATGTTACGACTATTCCTCTTGAGGGACAAAGAACGGTTAATGCAGAATGGTATGCTAGCATTTGTTTGCCACAGGTCGTTTCTGAACTCCGTAAAGAGAACTGCAACCGCCGCATCATCCTCCATCACGACAATGCAAGTTCTCACACCGCACACAGAACAAAAGAGTTTTTAGAGCTCTTGCTCGGCGGATGGTCTAATAATTCTATGTTTTCTTAAACATAGAATTATTAGACCATCCGCCGTACAGCCCCGACCTAAGCCCTAATGATTTCTATACTTTCCCTAAAATAAAGAATAAATTGCGTGGACAGAGATTTTCATCACCTGAAGAAGCTGTGGACGCCTACAAAACGGCCATTTTGGAGACCCCAACTTCCGAATGGAATGGTTGCTTCAATGATTGGTTCCATCGTATGGAAAAATGTGTCAAATTTCGCGGAGAATACTTCGAAAAGCAAAAAATACATTTTTAAATAGTAATGTTGTGTCACTTCCTTGATTTCCGAAATTTTCAGTGCCGCCCTCGTAGTTAAAATCATATAGTCCACTGCAGACCCCTACAATAATTATATAAAGCATCAATTACAATATTACCACATTGCATGATGCCAAAGAGGGAATTAAGTAATTTCGCTTCAGATATATTAGCCACATCAGATCATGTGCAGAAAATAGTGTACTATAATTAAACACTATCTGTGTCTTTTTCTTGCAGTGTAGTGGCTGCATAAGACAATTCACTACCTCCACCTACCCTATGACATCCTGTGTGTTCTAAGAGGCGACAGAGGGATATGATTCAGATCTAGATGGTACAACTCCTTTTCTGTCTTGGAGTTCGACTGGGTACCTCCTACCTATTTCCGCGGAAAAATAGCAGTTTGAAGGGTATATAAAGTCAATATAAAAACAGGCTGTGAGACATATTGGGCGTTAGAGATAACTACGCATCTTTAGCCTTCTTTGTTTGAACTTAATTACAGACGCACTTACCATCAGGTGGACTGTATGTATGTTTATCACTTCAGTTTCATTAAAAAAAAATCTGGGTCATGGAACTATGGCAAATATTCCCTACTATAAGGCAATCTATTTGAGAGGCCTATGTTTAACAGTGGACTTTAGATAGGTTGTAATGAATGAATGAATGGAAATAATTTTTACTTTAACTGTAATAAACACACTTCTTAGTTTTAGTTTATTTATGCTTTACTGTTTATACCTTAACAAAAGGATTACAAAGGGGTTTTTTTTATAGTATAGGGTGACAAACGAGCACACAGTCCACCTGATGGTAAGTGGTTGCTGTGGCCCATAGACATCTAGATTTATCCTCGTTTGCGAATCAAAATGCAGATGCGCTGCCACCCGTGAGGACTAAGATGGAATGCCTCGTTTCCAGTAAGAAGGTGAACTTAATGTTTTAATGCATTCTCTCCTAATCAATCCTGAGTGTAGTGGGATAATGTGATTTTTTTTCCAGGGGAAGTGCAGGTACATAGATTACATTGGCAAAAGGTGTGGAATTTACCACCTCCAAAAGAAAATGTAACAGTTCAAGCTATTGCTTGGCGGCCTGATGGAAAAGTATGTACACAAATTGTTCATTCAATATGCATAATATTTTAAAGCAAATGAAATTATTAGTAACACAAATAATAATGTTACAGGCCCTTGCCATTGGTTACAGTTTTGGCAGTGTTTATGTTGTGGATATAGAAGATAAAGAAATTTTAGACAAATATGAATTTAACATTGGTACTACAGAAGACTTGCATGATTTAAAAGATGTTGGCATTACCTGCATTACCTGGGCAGTAAAGGCTGGAATGTTGGAAAGTGCTACAGAGTATAATGTTTTTGTATGTATTTTAATACAAATCATTCTTGAAATGAGTATTTTTTAAATTGAATTTTTGATACATTTTATTTTTTCAGGATGATGCAAAAGTATTTTTGCAAAAACCACCATCATCTAATACTTCATATAAAAGTCAGGGATCAGACGACACTGTAAAAAGTTTTAAAGAAATACCGGAACCTTCACAATTGAGCATGTTAATGATTGGATATGGAACTGGCAACATTTACATGAGTGTATTTGGTAGATATCCATATGGTACCATCAACTTAGCTCATTTAGTTAATGATGAGTGTGGTGAATATAAAGTATTAGATATAAATTTGTCAAATGATTTTAGTGTAATGCAGGTTCTTTACTTGGATAGTATCACAAATAATGTATATTTATCGGTCATTAACACAAGTGTATTGTCAGCATATTCTGAAGAATTGTTTGTAGTAGCTAATAAACATAGTCAAGTTGTACAACTATTATCACATCTTGACCAAACAATGATTGCAATAACTGAAGCTTGGGAGCATATTTTATTAGAAATGGATTCAAAAATGGCATACTATGCATCTTCAGTGCCCCAAGGTGGAGTTTCAGCAGATTTATTAGAGTTACTTATGCTAGGTTTGTATGTTTAAAAAAATTAAATTATTTAAATCGAATTTTACCTACTTATAAATTACCTAATATTAAAAATTTTAGGTGTCCCATCTGATGAACTTGAATTATTTTTACTTCAAGAATTGACAGCAAAAGGACTGAAAAAATTTGGCAGTTCAGTTGAATTAAGCTACTCAACTATCCAAAAACTAGTTTTAAAACAACTTAATATCGTTGGTCATAATTTAGCTTACTATCTTTCTGACTTAAGAGGACTTACACGAATACCTGACAGATTTAAGGTAATACCTTCATATTACATAAATTAAGCTTTATAAGTTAATAAAACAACAAGTAATACTATGTTGTAGTTGTAGGTATAAGAAAATTTATCTAACTATGTAGCCCTGTGAGTATAAAGCCCCGGATACACTAGGGGGACATTTTGTCCCGCAACATGACGCGAAACATTCTACGTGACGATGCAACACTCCACAGTGACCCGCGACATGGCCCGCTTCATTTTACGTGACGCGGGTCATATTGGTTGTTCCCGCTCCGAGAGCGAGCGCACTTGTCCCACGTCAGTGTCGCGCCTTTTTTACCGGGTGTAGTCTAGCTTGCTACGTATTTATTTATCTATGGTGTAGTCGTGTGCGCAACTTGCCTGGCAATATGTCAGTAGTGTGGGGGGATACGAAACCGTGCTTTTACTTCTTGAGCTTTACCAGATTCATATTTTGTTGTGGGATACTTCAAAACACAAACTTCTGGTACTATTCTGCCGATCAGTTGTTTCGACACTCGAAGTGTACGACAAGGAAGATTCACAAAAGATCCGTCAGATATTCGGAAATCACTTAAAATATTAATTCTTCTTTCTTCTCGTTGTAGTAAGAAATTCCGCATCCACTACCTTCTCTTTCGCTTAGGTTTCACTCCCGTAATAAGTACTATGTACGCGGCACTGATCGCCACAACCTCTTCGGGCGACATTTCTATAAGCATTGAATAGTGTGGCCTGCAAAATATTCCGCGACATATTGTCCCGGGACATTCCATGTAGTTGTTGAGCGACATGTTGCGCAACATGCCGCTCCTTTTGTCCCCAAGTATATCCAAGGCTTAAAAGACAACTATGCAAAATTCCAGATTGTAAGTGATATAACCATAGCGCAAGATCTTTGACAGTGATAAAACTAAAACCTCCTTACATTAAAAGAGGCTTACAGTACATAAATAAATGAAATTGTTTGTTATTTATAATGAGTTAGAATTTTTTTTATTTTTCCTCAGATTTTGGGTCTTGATGAAGCCATTGTCACCCAATCTATCAAGGCTTGCTGTGCCTTTTTAAACAAATGCTTGGAACTACAGCAAGTAATTGATGTATCAATGCGTAATTACAAAGCATTTTTTCGATGGTTATTTGTTGTTATAATACGATTGTTAGATGAACAGACACCTAGTGAAATAGTTAAAATGACACAGCAAGAACTAACTCATATAGCTGAATTTCTGTATAATTTTGACAATGTTCAAACTGAGAATAGTGATAGTGCATCAGAAAAGCCAGTTAAATTTAATCTCGAAAGGCTAGGTCAGTATTTACAAGATCAAGAACTAACAATTCTTCCTGATGATGAAGATAATCCATGGCATAAATTTTTAAAGGATAATGCATGTTTGGTTAATGATAGTGACACAATATTTTCAATGACTGAATTCAGAAAATTTTCTTTGGTTCAGCAACAGAAATACTTAAAAAATGCAATAAATCGAGTATTTGACGTCACTGATAAAAATATTAACAAGTATTTTTCTGTAATTTATAACATTAAATGCTATGAAGAGAGAGAACAAAAAATGAACTTAAGAGATAATTTAAGAATTTCACAAATTTATGATCCAGCTCAAGAAAGGTTTTTGATGTCACTAATAGATACAAATAATGTTGCTGATGGAATATGCTTTATGTCTATTCAACTAAAAGAAAAAATGTGCACAGCAGTAGCTGTGAAATATTATTTTTCATCAAGTTTACTACAAGAAGGAAGTCATAGCATTTTAGATGATGCAGTAGAAATAATGGATGCACAGTTTTATTCAGCTGAATATCTTTCTGTACTTATAAAACATCCTCATAATGAAGACAACACAATTTTCATTCAGCTACCATTAAAAATTGCTTTAGAAAATGCTAATGATTTGAACGTAAAATCTAAAGCTTGTGTTTTCAATGACAAAACAACAAGAAAAAATATTTCTATCTTATTAGATCATAGTGTCTATAAAGTACTTGAAAAAATGGATGGTTTTAGAATAGGTGTATCTGGTGGTCGTAAGGTTGCTGTGGTTTTATCAAAGACTCATAGAAAAGTTAGAGTATTTGAAATGGAAGTAAATGGAGAGGATGAAGAGGATGAAACATTAGATACCACTCCTCAATCGCAGACAACCCATGCAAGTGATAACAGTCAAATGACTCCTGATAAGCACCATGCTACAACAGAAGATTTAACCTTCTAATGTTTTTAAATAAATAAGCAAATTGATATTATAAAGACTGAATGTTTTTTTCTTAAATTGTTTTTGTTTCTGACCCTTGAATATTCTAGTTGTTGAAGTAAAAAAGCAGCTCGATCAGCCGGCCTATTTCAAAGTCCTGACAGAATCGACTTCTAAATCAATCGACTTTAAGGTAATTTTGTACTCCCGAAACCGTAATTAACAATCGAATGGCGGTTCAAATTGTCAAATCAAAATCTTCAGCTGTCTGACGTTAGATGACACTCGCAATCTCGTAATTGCAAGCTAAGAGAATGTTTTTTTTAAAGTGAATTTTTAATTCATTAAAATGCTAACTGGATTAAAAAAAACATTGGTGTGCCTAACGACGCTGATAACACTTGATCGTTACTCTATCGTGTTTCTCGATTCGAATTGGTTCAGGAGAAAGAGAAAATCTTTTAAAATCATTTAAAACAACGTTAGTTTAAATCGAAAACCGAATTTAATACGAAATTAAACAGTACCTGTGTTTGCCTGCTCAATGCGGTTTTTAGAGATTTCTCTACAAAGCTCACACCAAAAATGGTATTGCCTACACCTACTTCATTAGTTTTAATGCGCTGCGTCTTGAATTCTCAGATTATAGAACAAAATTGCAATTTAATTAGGTTTTTTTCTTGTATGTATAAAACTGAATTGATTAAAAAATACTGCAGCCCTTTAATTAATTATCAGTGGGGAGATTAGACTTTAAATTATTATTCAAAAAGACATGTTTTTGATAAACAAGTGAATATAGATTTTTGCCGAATTCCTTTTTTAACGAACTCGCAGTCCACCTGATGGTAAATGGCTACTGTAGTCCATGAACACCTGCAACCAACTTTAAATAAAAAAGAAGGCTACAAATGTGTTGTCATCTCTAAGGAATATATTCCCTTCAGACCAGAATAGCAGTGCAAGGAAACCTTAGTTCCGGGTGGGGCAAGGGCGGAACCTAGGGAAAAAGAAGTCCTAATAAGTAATTCGCGGTCTGTAATCATCCCATTGGACACAGATCTCTCATTCCTGAGAGGAATCTGGAACAATTATCCGACGCACTGTACCAGCGCGTGATAGCAGATTTCACATTCTATTTTTTTACATTTACATTTTATTTCTCAGACGTGCAGGTCTGCTTAAGATATTTTCCTTTTAGTTATTATTACGTGCTCTTAACACTGAAAAATATCAATTAACAATTTCATTGGTGCCGGCAGTATTGATTTCTACTCACGTTTTTGAATGCAGTTCTTTTCACGTTCTCCGTAAATATAACTACATTTATGAAATTTGGAAGTCTACACACTCAAACGTAAAAAAAAATTATCACTTAAAATTCAATGGGGCGGGTGATATGAATTAAATATCGCCAATAATAATGCCGTAAATTAATAGAAGACTGGAATTCAATATTAGGTACTTTATCAAAATTAAATTAATCTATATAAATAAAATGATAGATGTTTGCAGTTGTGCGCGCATCACGGAAAGAACTACTGGATAGATTTCAATTATGTTTTCTAAGTTTTATTTCTTTGAAATTTGGCCCTTATCTAAAAAGAATTATTGCGATATCTTCATTTGTTATTAAAGTTTTAAGACACAACGATTTTTAGCACTACGTGTTCAGTGATGTGTTTTCTTGCGCGGGGAATATAGAAAATTTGTTAATATATCAAGCAACGCGGACGCAGTCGCGGTTAACAGCTAGTTTTATATAAATGTTCAAGAAAAAATATAAATTTTTACACATTGTAGGATTCGAACTTGCACACTCCGGCGTGTACTCCAGCTATTAGGCTTTTAAAAAGATGGTCTGTGAACAAATCTATAAAATAAAGAACAAAAAATAAGACTATAAAAAAAGAGTTAGACTTACGTCGTAACCATTAGGTTGTAGCAGGCTAGTAAAGCTTTAACCCATTCAGTGCCTTGCCCGCCCATGGGCGGGCAAAACCTTTTTATTCTCATGCCGAGCCCGCCCATGGGCGGGCGGATTTCAAACCTTAATAAGTATGCCAAATAACATGAAAAAATTATAAGATTTGTTTACGTGCGTGAAAACAAGTATTTCCAGAAGACAATGATCTTTATATTAGTAATGGTTACATTAACGAATTGGTCATTAAAAGAAAGCGGAATGAAAGTTAACGCAAGTAAGACGAAAGTGATGGTTTTGAAAGTGAAGAAAGTAAAACGTTATGTGAAATAAGAATAGAACGGAAGTTGATTGAGCAAGTGGATGAATTTGTCTATTTAGCAGGGATGGTAGATATGATACAGATATAGAATCTATTATGAAAAGTCAGAATGTGTCAAAAAGGCACCTATGGTAATTCATAATGCTGTGTTAGTCCCTACTATGGTAGTGATAGTTGGGTTTGGCCAGCCTCCCGAACAAGCTGGTTTTCGAAAAGGCGTTAGCACCATAGACCACATACATACCCTTCTGCAAATTGTATAGAAGACCGAGGATTGCAATTAGTGGCAAATTCCTCGTACCCATATTCTTGCGTATATAGACTTTGATCCGTCGAAATTTGGGCGGTGCTACAGTCCATTCAGCGGTGCCAAGTTGACTGTCGGTATATCGAAGTACTGAAGTGTTTGTACAGTAGGGCTACGATGGCTATCCCAGTACAGAACCAGAGTATGAAACTTATCCAACTGAAGAGAGGTGTAAGAAAGGGTGATGTTATATCTCCGAAACTCTTCACCGCTGCATTGGAAGAAGTTTTCAAGGTAATGAACTGGAAAGGATACGGTATTAACATCAATGGCGAGTTCATCACTCACCTTCGATTTGCCGACGATATAGTCCTTATGACAGAATCGAGGGAGGATCGAAGCACTATGCTCAATGACCACAGTAGTACCTACCTCCCAACGGATAGGTCTTAAGATGAAAATGGACAAAACAAAGATCATGTGTATTGTGCATGTCACACCTATGCCGGTGTTATTAGGAGCACTAAGCTCGAAGTTATTGACGAGTATGTTTACCTGGGACAAATATTCCGACTAGGTAAGTCCAACTTCGACCGAGAGGTCAATCGACGGATTCAACTCGGCTGGGCAGCGTTCGGGAAATTACGACACATCTTCTTGTCAGATATACCTTAAAACTTGAAAACGAGACTGTACAACCAGTGCGTGTTGCCACTGATGACTTATGGAACTGAGACGTGGTCCTTCACTGCTGGCCGTATGAATAAGCTCAAGGTCGCTTAGCGAGCTATGGAAAGGGCTATGCTCGGGGTTTCTCTGTGTGATAAACTTAGAAATGATGATGTGCGCAGTAGAAACAGTGGCCGACAGCCCAATGGATTAATAAGCTTAAGTGGCAATGGGCCGGTCATATAGCTCGAAGAACCGACAACCGACGGAAAAAAAATGTTCTCGAGTAGCAGCCTCGTACCGGCAAATGAAGTGTAAGGCGTTCCCCCACGAGATGGAGTGATGTTCTGGTAAAACACGCAAGAAGTCGATGGATGAAGGTGGCTCAGGACCGTGCTTTGTGCCATTCCTTGGGGGAGGTCTATGTTCAGCAGTGGACTTGTGAAGGGCTGTAATGATTTTGATGATGATGTTTACCTGGGACAAATAGTCCGACTAGGTGAGTCCAACTTCCACCGAGTCGTCAATCGATGGATTCAACTCTGCTAGGCAGAGTTCAGGGGATTACGACACTTCTCGTCAGGAATACCTCAAAACCAGATCAATCAACCAGTGCGTGTTGCCAGTGATGACCTATGGATCTGAGACGTGGTTCTTCACTGCTGGCCGTATGAAGTTCATGGTCGCTCAGCGAGCTATGGAGAGAGCTATGCTCGGGGTTTCTCTGCGTGTTCGACTTAAAAATGAGGATATGCGCAATAGAACCAGAGTAACCGACATATCTCAACGGAAGTCTTCTACGGGTTCCCACAGGATACGTCATAAAAGACCTTTGTAAGCTGAATTAGCAATGGGCCGGTCATATAGCTCGAAGAACCGACAACCGAAAAGTTTTCGAGTGGCAGCCTCGTACGTGCAGGCGAAGTGTAAGGCGTCCCCCCACTAGATGGAGTGACGGCCTGGTAAGAAATGCAGGAAGTAATGGATGCAGGTAGATAGGGACCGTGCATTGTGGCATTCTTTGGGAGAGGCCTATGTTCAGAAGTGGACTAGTAAAGGGCGGTAATGATGATGATGAAGAAGAATCAAAATGCAGATGCGTTGACACCTCTGAGGACTAAGATGGTATACCTCTTTTTCCAGTAAAAAGGGTTTTCGGTTCTCTACACTTACCATACAAAACACAGCAGCATTAAGCTGCTATTTTACGCTGGTATTCTGTTCTGTGACCAATTCAACCATAACACGTTTTCTTTTAACTTTTCTACTTTTATGAATATCTGTGGTTTGGTGTATTTATTTTTAATCTAATTAATATAAAATGTAACTAATAGTACAGGAAGAAACATTAACCTTTACATTTTTTGAACAAATTAACTTCCCCGCTATGAAATCAAATATTACATCGCATTTTAAGTGGCGCCGCCGATGACAGAAAAAGTCGTGAATTCATTCACTGATAACTTTCGGCATCATCATATGCTAGACGAGTCAGTTTAATCTGCTTAACATATTGCATTTCAGAGATAAAGTTGTACCATTGGTGAGCAACCTCAGGCGGAACGGGGTCGTCCCAACTTGACTGAAGGCGCCACATGTCTTGAAGTAATAATTTGGCTATTAGAACAACGGGGGCGAGCTGTCATTATATTGCACGTTTTGTTAAATTGGAATTAACCTCTGACAATGAATACGTAAAGAAGTCTACGGGTTTCCACAGGATACCAAGAATTTTAATGATATGATCTGATAATTGCTACGCCCAAACCGGGTTCAAATGCGGCCCATTTTTTAAAACACATCTATTGTTACCATTTGATTGCAATAAAGATTATAAGTTATGATCTTCGTCAAAAAAGGCCTTTGGTACTTGCCAAAGTGCAGAATGTAGGACTGCAATAAACTCGGCCGATTTACTACTCTACTTACGCACCTCAAATTGGGAAAAGCTCAATTGTATCATAAGTTCGTCTTTAAGCTCAAGTTCCTGTTCGAGACTTGGCGCTCCGGTCGTTATGACGTCCATAAGTGTCATGACGTTTAACGTCAGCCACTCGAGGATACTCAGAAGCTTGATCGACTGCTAGTTGATGCAGAGTATTAATGGCTATGTATGGTGAACTGGTCACACCGTAAGTATATCACGGTATTTAATTCGAACTCGCGCACGGGATCAACTGTAAAATTTCTATAGAGCACGTGTTGGCAAACTCGATCTTTCGGAAAGCGATACATCTTCGAAATATCATAGGTAAACACTACCGCGACTATATTTTGTCAGTATAACGATAATGTCGTTTTGAAACTAAGGCACTGGCCTTAGCTACACAATATTATTATTATTAAACTATTTTCCGTTCGTCGTTCTCATACTTGTATCCTTAGAATAATAACACCTAGAACGATAGTTCCCTACAAAGCGGACGTTCAAAAGTGGGTCAAGAACAAAATCTATGTGTGCGTTATCAGACGAAACAACAAGTGAAGAAATAATGTGGCCAATACATTAAATTTTCCCGAAAAGTAGGGAAGTTGAAACTATATTGGACTAATAGTTACAACGTAACGTATGACTCACACAAATGTGAAAATAAGTTTGTTTGAATTCTATTATCAAAGTGTAGCCCGCTAAATTCAAAATATTTTGAATAGGATATTTGCCTACCTAGCCAACTGAGATACTTTTATGAACCATATAAATGTGATTGCATCATATTTTTCTTTGTAACTGTATAGAGACGTTATAAATATATGACTAATGCAAGTTCGATATACACCCGCCTGATGCCTGACACACGACTGTTCGACGAACGATTGACCGTATTATCTATTATTCAGATTGTTTTTTACAATTTTTTTAATAATCGTCAAGTAATGGTGTACCGCACCTCACTGCATGCATAATGTAAGCTACAATACGAAAAACACAAGAAAATTTTAATTTTGGTAGGTTTTACACAGTCCTCACGGATGACAACACATCTCTTTATTGACGATAGTTGTAGATGTATATGGGTCACAGCATCCACTTACCATCAGGTGGACCGTGTGTTCGTATGTCACCGTATCCTATAAAAAAATGTAAAGAACAAATTTTTGTATTTTAGTGGGCTTCCAACTGCTTTCATTTCGATTGTGTCTGATGTTTTCTGTCTCACAAGCCGCAATGATCGGATCAGAAAGAAAAATAAAACGAAAACCAAACATGCATTTATTATCAGACCATATAAAAAGTTTCCTTAAAATTCATCATCCATATTTTTTTTAAAACGTTACCCCCACACTAGGATTTTCTCATGTATCGTGGAGGCAGCTTACAAACATAAATTGTACGAGGCCAAACATCTAGACCCGGAACAATGATTTGTAAAGCATACAAACACTTGTTCCCTGCGGGATTCAAACCCGCGGCCCCCAGCGCAACAACTCATTGCTAAGCCACTGCGCAACGGAGCCGTCTATAAATAAAAACAATGCGTTGCATTTTTTCAATGTTGGCAGCCCTCGTAGTAATAAGTTGTCAAGTTGCGTTACGCACTCTATTTAATGAGGGCTAATAATCTTCCACTCACCAGATGTCGCTAGTTGTGACTGAGGTAAAGTTTTTAGTAACATAGTGTCAGTTAATTGAGAAATTAGTTTTAAAGAATAGTTTATCATTATCTAGAATATTATATTTTTGCACAACACAATGCGTCAGACGTTTGATTTTTTAATTTTTTGCACTTTATAACATAAACATAAACACTCACGCCTGTCACCCAGAGGGGTAGGCAGAGATTATGGACTTCCATTTGGCACGATCCTGACACACCTCTCTCGCTTCCTCCACATCCATATACCTACGCATACACGCTCGTCGGTTAAAGGTACTCTTGATTTGGCCCATTTTTAATATATCGCCAATTTGGTCGATAAACTTTCGCCTAGGGCGACCCTTCCCGACTATGCCGCTTTATAACTCTTTAAAAAAACACTATAATTCATTTCTAATGTAATTAATATAAAATATATCTAATAGTACAGAAAGAAATCTTAAATATTACATTTTCTTAAGAAATTATTATCCCCGCTATGAAATCTGTCAAATATTTTACCTCACTGTAAAGTGGCGCCGCCCTGGTGTCAGAAAAAGTCGTGGATGCCCTCATTCCTATTGACGTGTTTTAGTTTTAATTAAAAAAGATGGGAGAATTTTTCTTTCACTTTAGCAACATTTCTATATAATGTTATATGTGAGTTTTTAAAAATTCATATTTATTTTTGATGAATGTTTTACGTAAAAATATAAGTTCAAAAGCATTGGTTACTCGTGAAATGTAATGTTACTATGTTTCTTGTGTTTCGCTGATGTACTGACATCCGTTCACTGCATAAAACGTCATTTTTAATTAAAATTTCGGGAGCTGTTGTCAACACGACACGACTAGCACTAACGGGGTAACGGGCCGAGTATTGAACTAAGCCATACTGGCTTAGTTTGAGTTGCCTCACATTACGGACGCGGACTCGGCTTCTAGGTGTTATTATTCTAAGCTTGTATCAAAAAATACACATAGCTTAGTTGTATGTACGCAGGGCAGAGTACACAATGATGCGGAATTACAAAACCTGATACGATACCTGCGGATTGCATATGTCACAGTTATGAATATTCAGTCTTAAATCGCAGTTCTTTTTCATCGATACTTTTCTACTTGAAATAGAAAAACATTTTTAATCTAATTGGGTATTGCGACTTAATTTACCTACAGTGAGAGAAAATGAGTCTGTCTGTAGATTAACTCACGGTTAACGGCAGCGGAAATCAACTTCAACTTGGCTTCAACGATGTCTTCGTTAAATGTTAGACCTTTGTCTATTATTGACGCCTTCCTCTTTAATGTAGCCCATGTTCACAGACTACTAAGAGGCTACTACGCCCATGTTGTACACATCGTACGCCATGAGCTGATCGGCTATGACGTTAAAAAATTCGGAAAGCGCCACCAGAATAGTTAGAAAAAAACTGTCCAGCATATTGATAAAAAGGGTTATTCCATACGAAAAGCTGCTATACATAGAATTATTACGCATAGAATACTAGTACGCGCACCGAAAGTGAAGCAAGTAAAACTAACGCGAAACCGCGTTAGTTGACTTAGCGGTGCGTCAGTGCGCAACGTCACGTCTTACGGAGAAGAGCTCGCGAAGAATTGTAAAAATTACCGTTTGTGTTGTAAAATATTGTCACAACGGTGATGATAAACAAAAAAAAAGTGATGGTATTACATTTCACATATAAGTTTATACATTTAATTCATTATAAGTACGTAAAACTAAAAAAATACTTACCTAAGCTCTCATAATACAAATGTTGCTAGTTGTGGGGAAAAAATCACAATTTTCTTTAAAAAATATTTATTTTCTATTTGTGTTTAAAACGTTTAATCGCAACGCTCTGTGTAAAACTCAAATGTTTATATATAGATACCTACTTCTCTAAGTGTTAACATTATATTAACAATGGGTGCCTATTTAAAAATAATACGGAGTGATCAGCTAATCGCGATTCGTCGGCGCCATTTTAATGCCACTATTTTATTTTAATTGCTTTGTTTATTGACTAAGGCTAAGTTTTAGAGTATAGAATAAAAAAAAAATATTTACAACATCAAGAGATTATTAATAAGAACGCCTTTACTAACCAGATGTCACTTTACACCCAAACATTAACCAGATGTTACGTTAGACCCAAACATAGCCTATTTTAACCGACTCCCAAAAAGAAAGGTTATCAATATGTATGTACACTGATTTCTAAGCTTGATCAATTCGTATATACATGCTGAAATTTTAGTGGTAGTTTTCCCGCAGTCAAATTATACTGTCTCGATAGTAGAGTCATATTATTAAATTAAAAAATATTACAATCAAAAAAGGGCAAATTTACAATAGTAATACCTCACAAGCTAGTCGGGCGTCCAGACTAGTTTATGTCGTATCACTACGCTTGAGAGTTCATGTTATGAACATTTATTAGTGGTCCTTCACTGTGTAGGAAGCGCGCGGTAGTGCGTGCGATAAACGTAACACAACATTACGTCCAGTGAATTTTTTTTTCAGACTTTATTATAGTAATTCGGTATAACTTAGCCTGCACGCCCGACCTACTTGCGAGATATTGCTATTGGTTTGTGATCGCATTCGAGTTTTGTTTTTCTCGATTGTAAATCTGCCAATTTTGCATCCTAATAATTTTTATTTTAATAAATCTATTGTACTACTAAGGCAAAATCATTTTACTTCGGGAAAACAACCATTAAAATTTCAGCGTGTATATTGGATTTATCTGTGTGTATATCCTTTCAAATAAATAAATCTAAATTAGAAATTGTAGAATTCTGAGGTAAAAAACATTAAAAATACACCGAATTGATAACCTCCTCCATTTTTGAAGTCGGTTAAAATTAAACAATACACGAGGTGCTTATTATATTCGAGCAAATTAATTGTGCTTAATAATATTCTTAAATTTTATTACATCTGCATTTTTGTATACTATTAATATATGTATAATAAGTTATATTAGTACCATCATTATCGTGTTTATTTTATTCCATTTTATATTCTCATAAAATACATCTTCGTACGTAATACGTAATCTTTATTATATGGATTTTTTTAAATTAATCAAAAAATAGTGATTTGCACAATTTGATTGCAAACGCCAGAAACTGGTATCACTGAATGGCGTGTATGTGTGCGTGTGATGAGCGTAGGCACATCCGACGCGCGCCCACTAACATAATGACCTTGCACCATTTTAACGCTCGTGTTTTGTACTAGACCAAAGAGTAAAGAGTAAGGACCAGAGGGGAAGCTTCTTAACAACGTCGAAAATGTATACCTATTCTGATAGGGTTGTCACATAACGCATGTGAAAAATTTAAGGAAAAAATGGTGGTGGTGATGGAGCCACTGTTGGTCCACTGCCTACTACCACTACCTACGATACTACCACCTCCACCACTACTGACACCATCAGCTACACTATCCACCAACACCACTTCCACCAACACCAATCCCATCACCCCCACCAATGTCTGGCGATTGTATTCCAACCATAATGCAGTGGTATTTACCCCTGGGGTCGCGACTCGCAAAAAGTAGCTTATATCCTTCCCCAGGAAGCAACCTACCTCTATACTAAAGTGGGTGGATAAAGTCACACATTTAGCCTTATTACGTAGGATATCCTGCCATCTGCAGCACTGTCAGGGTTAAACTGACTAACGTTTCAAGTAGGTGAGACCGACTTCATCACTCGGCTACGTACCTGTCTAACACATTCTCACTTACCTATCAATGTTATTACCTAGTTTTATTGTATATAATACGTAAAAAGGTACTTAGTTCACTTGATCTCTCGGGTACAAAAAAAGGAAATATCGTTATTTTCTCTAGAATTATTCATGTATACTGTACAACTATTAGACATTTTTGCTTATACAAAACACTTATGATTTACCTATATAAATTTATAATAACTTAATTCTTAATTATTTTAATTAAAATACTTAATTCTGATTATTTAATAATTGCAAAAAAACTTAATAAATTAATTGATGTATAAAATTTCGAAATATTGTTGGTCTATTTATTTAAATGCGCACGACTAACAGCCCTTTCATGGATACTCTGACTGAGCCGGCGCAAACCGGTTTGTACCCCGACGGAGCGTCGGTGAACCTGTCGGTGAGAGCTCACGCACACATCGCTGCGCTATGCATGGGTGTATTCGCCGCGAGCCGTTTGTATGTAGCTTCCCCTCTGGTCGGTTTCTTTACTCATGTGACTAGACTGCGTTTCTATGCGTATGCATTTACAAGCTACAAGAGTTGTAAAAAAAATTTTACTTGGGACCACGTCTTGGGTGACATACTATCTTCAGTTCGAAATTGAAGACGAAATTTGCCATTTCGTGGTGTGAAATATGTGGTGAAAAAGATAACCAATATTTTTTTTATGAATGTACCGTTTAATTAGCTTAATTCAGATAAGAAAAAGGGAAAAGAAATTATAAGGGTAAAGGAAAAAAGACTAAGGTGCACAAGGAGCCCGGACCTTCGGAGCCCTCCGAAAGAGCAAAGAGGCATGTTCTCTAGGTATCAAACGAAACTTCGGTATGAGATGTTAACAGTAATAGTCAGGACGATGAGGATCATGTCACAGACGACACAGGAAACAGTTGTCTAGTATGCAGCTAATTTAGAAGAAACAACGAGATGTGGTAAAGATATATGTATGTCACGGATGGAAATCCGCCAAAGGTTATATCTCCTATGTGTTAAATTTTGTTTGACTCTGATTACCCACAGGGTGACTACCATAGGCCTTACCTCAGTGCAATGTGGGTCAAATCTGTTGTTTTTTGAACTGTCATTATTTCCAAAGCTGATTGCCAAATTGATTAAAACTGTTCTCAATTGATAGCTAAATATTGTGGAATTAGCTTTTATTTTCATTTTATAGGAGAGGGGGCAAACGAGCACGCGGCTCACCTGATGGTAAGTGACTACCGCCGCCCATGAACAACCGCAACACCAGGGGAATTGCAGATGCGTTGCCGGGCTTTTAAAAAGGAGTAGGCTCTTTTCTTGAAGGTCCCTAAGTCGTATCGGTCTGGAAAATTGCTGGTGGTAATCGATTCCACAAGGAAGTTGTGCGAGGAAGAAAACATCTTCTAAATCGCACAGTGGTGGACCGCCAATCATCCAGATGGTATGGATGGTATCGCGAGTTTTGTCGCGATGTGCGATGGTGAAATGGAGCGGCTGGAATTAGTCCGAACAATTCCTCAGAGCACTGCCTGTGGCACATGCGATAAAATACGCAAAGAGATACATCATCTCCACGCAGTGCCAGTGAGTCAAGCCGATCGGAAAGAACTCTGTCGTCGACGATTCGAGCCGCTCTGCGCTGGATGCGGTCAAGTGGAAGGAGCTGGCACTGGGGAGCCTCTGCCCAGAGATGAGAACAATATTCCATGTGAGGCCGAACCTGCGCCTTGTAAAGTTGTAGGCGGTGTGCCGCCATGAAATACTGTCCCGCTCTTCTGAGCACGCCAAGCTTGTTAGAGGCCAATTTGGCCTTCTCTTCCAAGTGACCACGAAACTGCACGTCACTCGATATGACGACGCCGAGGATTCCAATACTGACTGAGGCAACAAGGGGAGTGCCTTGAAACTGAGGAGATGCGACAAAGGGGTTCCTTTTAGCGGTAAACGCGCGTTTTTAAAAACTTTTAGCAGTAAAAACTTGTGTCTTCTGGGGATTGAACTGGCTAGATTTAGTCGCCCCCAATCCGAGACTTTGTCAAAACCACAAAGTCTCGACTTCAGACACAAGTTTGTTCCGGTACTCGGCGACGTTTTCCCGAGAAATACTGGTACGGCCGGTATAGAGCATCACCAGTGCTGTCATCTGCATAGCAATGTATGTTACCGATTTGCAACATATCATTGATATGCAGAAGAATAGCACGCAGCCTTGTGGAACACAAGTGTTAATAGGCTTGTAATCGTAGGACGCACCATCTTCTATGACCTTGATGCTCCGATCAGCCAGAAAACTGGTGATCCAATTGCACAATTTTTTACGTGGTAGACCCATGCTGCAGCTATATTAATAGTAGCACAAATAGGTTGGCTGGACCGGGGAAGGGCCACGCTCTCATAAAATACCAGCGTAAAATAGCAGCTAAATGCAGCAGCATACGAAACACAACAGTGTTTCGTGTGCTTTCTGTACTGAGCACTGTGTGAATCACACATCAGACACAGAGCACTCGCACTGCGGGATGGTCGGCAGTGTGTTCCCCCCGTCACCAAGAGTCAAGTTGAACGCAAAAAGGAAGCCTAAAAGGTCGGCTTTCTCTTTTGCGTGGGCCAGATTCTCCCTGTGCAGAGATGGTAGTGATGGCGTAGAGAAATTCCCTTGGACAGCCTTGGCGAGGGACCGGAATGCACGGGTTCCCGAAGGAAGGCGAACTAGTTTCTCGCCAATTCTGCCTATGTGCTCTGACTTTGTCTTGGCAATAACTCTTTTGAAGGACCTGGAGGCGAAGTTATTCATCTTTTTAAGCATGCTGGTGTTTACATCCCGAGCCACCGATAACACTCCTGCCTGCAGTCTTACAGGAGCGACCAAACCAAGGCTGAGATTTGCCACCGATGGGTACCACAGACGATAGAATAAATAGTTCCAGATTCAGTGACAAAGTCAGAAACAGCGCTGGGATCATCCAGCGAGAAGCAAACCCGCCCCCATGGGTAGGATGCAAAGAAAGACCGCATTCCGTCCCAATCCGCCGACCTGTAATGCCAAACACGGCGGCAACCTGCAGAAAGCAACCGCGAGGAGAGCGTGAGTGGCACCACACTCCGAATCAGACAATGGTCCGAAGAGTCGAGAGGAGCATCGACGGAACCTGATATCCGTCCGGATGAGAGGTCAGCAGAAGGTGCAACAGGGAAGGTGTATGTGTCCTTTAACCGGAGCCCCTTTTTACTGGAAACGAAGCATTACATCTTAGTCCTCACGGGTGACAACGCATCTGCATTTTGATTCGTAATCGAGAATAGATGTAGATGTCTATAGGCCGCAGCAACCACTTACCATCTGGTGGACTGCGTGGTTGTTTGTCACCCTTATCCTATAAAAAAAATCCTCCACCTTTGGAATCCGCGTAGGCGAAGTAACCAGTTGTCAGACCATATGCCAAAGCAGTCATAAACAGATCTCCCCGCATGATCGGTTAAACATGAACCGAGCCATTCAGCGTGGTGGGCGTTAAAATCGCCAAGTATCACGATCTCCTAGGATGGGATCTGTTGTAGCAAGAAATTTGTAGCCATTTGGACGTGGTCGATGAGTCGGTGTGTCGGCATTACCGCTATGAGACCTATAGAGGCACCCGTAGACGCGGGGATGGTCGTCGCTGTCTACGCGCAGCCAAAGAATGGACAGAGCTTCAAGACTGCCGAGGCGTCGAGAACAGATATCCTCTGTGACGTATACGCAAACTCCAGCCCAGGGCACAAAGAAGTGTTCTAATTTGCACTCCGGGTAGGACAGGTACGAAGTATCAGCCGGAGAGGACACCTGCGTCTCGGTCAAAAAGAGCAAGGCCGGCTTCGCCGTCTCTAGATGGTAGTAGACGGCGTTAAGGTTCGAGTGAAGTCCCCTGATGTTGCAGAAATCCACGGATAGCGTGGCAGGGGTCACCATGGTTTTATCGCTCTGTTTGCCCCGTGCAGTGTTAGTATAGATGATGCCCCCCCCCCTCCCCCCGAATACTCTGGGCAGCACTGAGCACCCACGCTCAGGAAGTAGAGGGTAGCTTGACCGTGGATGTTCTGTGAGGGATTCTCCATCACCAGGGGGTGCTGGTACCCTCCTAGGGTATTCGTTTCTTTTTGAATGCCGCTACCATGTTATGAGGGGGGCGCATAGAGTGCATAAAATTAAGCTTTTGCTCGTTCTTTATGGTAAACACCGTATTAGCCACACATCGAATTTCTGGCGAACTGTACTAACTGTGTAACAAATAACTTCACCTCAGTCCCTACTAGCGAGATCTGGTAAGCGGAAAATTATTAGCTCTCATTTGTTCTGTTTAAATATTATACCTATTCATATAAAAATGTAGCAACCTTTAGCTGAAATAAATAAAAAGAAAAACATAGTATCATGAAACAAATTTTATTTATATAGAAATTTTTTCATTGCTGATGCTTTGATGTTATTAGGCAGTTATAATTCTAAGTTATGAATTGTAGTATGAAACAGTTACAATTAGCATGTCTGTTTTTGATGCTTGTTGTTGAAAATCAAAACTATATTAATATAAAAAAATTAAAAAAAAATCATATTCTAAGCTCACACTACGAATGTTTACTTATTTTTACTGTTATAAAGGCGGTTGGTTGGTGTTTTATTGTAAATAATTGCTTAAGATAATTCCATTTTACCAACAACTTATGTAATTGCCAATTTTAAAATGTTAAGAAAATATTTACAACCTAATAAATATATAAATCAGGTCTAAGGTAATGCAAATTTAAATAAGGCTAGGTGATGGAGTTTTTATTTGAATATTTTCAAATACTGAATTAAAATCAGTGTCTAATCCTTGATTTTCTATTCCATACAATAAATGTTCAGAAGAAATATTTCTGCTGGGTCCAGGAACAGGAGTTATTGCAGTCGTTGTGCGATTATATATTTCGTCATTATCATCCTCCTCAGTATCATCCACTGAAAAAACAAAACCAGTTTTTTTAAATTCCTGACTTCTTTGTGGTCAACTGTACTATAAATTTCTTTATTCTAAATGGCATCAGTACTATGAGCTGAAAGTGGTAATATCTGTTTTTTTTTTTTTCTCATAGTAATATGTTTGCCAAATAACAAATTTCATATTATGTAAAAAGCTTAAAAAGTTTAGATTAATGTTCTTGAATTTGAATTTAATTTTGTGAATATAATTCAAATGTGAATATAAAAGTGATTGTATAACAACTTTAAATATACATAAAACGAAAGGCATCTGGTATAGAACTTTACAAAGCGAGCCTTATCGTGTACCTTGGTTTAATGATTGTGATCTCAACAGAAATTTTGTTAAGTTGGCCTTAAGGCTTCGTTCTGGTCATACTCCATCAGCAAAGTTCACTTTTTTAAGGGGAAAAAAACCTTCACCGAATTGTGATGTATGCAACAAAATTGAAGATGTTTACCATTTGTTGATGGAGTGTGTCAAGAATGAAAAAGATAGACAGGCTGTGTTGAAAGAATTTAACGCAAATGTTTTGGATTTCGATCTAGTGCAAATGGTTTTATCAAACCCCAAATCAAAGATGTCAAGAGGGTTATTCCGGCTTGTTTCTAGGACGGAATAATTATCTTCTCTAACTAGTATAAGTTTCTTTTTAGGTTAATAATTTAACTAGTACTCTCAATTATACATTTTTATTTTGTTATAGTGTTAGCAGTAATTAGTATAAGGTATGATGGGATTGGCATGTCATTTTGACAAAAATCCCAAAAAATTAAAGAAAAAAAAATTTTAAACATGTTAGATACAATCTTAAAGGCCCCAATAGTTACTTTGATACAATTTATAAAAAAATTGGCACTGGACTTACCAGGTACCACAGTACGGCCTTCATATCTCTTCCATTGTTTTCTCAATCTTAAATAAATAATAGCACATCCAATTAAAACAATAATGGACACCACTATTGCAACAAGCTTGAGTGCATCTATCGTAGAGAAAGATGAATCATTCACTACCATTTCCACTTCTCCAGCTGAAATCTTCGAACCATCAAGGTGTTTTGACAGGCATACATAATGTCCAGATTCACTAGGAGACACATTCTGAAAATATTTATGTATTCATATTTGGCATATAGAGGGAAGACCATTTCATATGAGTCTTAAACAGAAAAAGTCCAAACTAAATAACCTATAATTAGCATAGTATAGTCTCAAAAGTTACAAACTAAGTTAGTATGATGGATAGTTAGCAAGAGGAAGAACTAAAATAAAAATAAAACTAAGACAAGAATAGTTGAAAATTTAATGAAAGTTTTATTGCTCACAATGAATATGTATCAAAATTATGGCAATAATCCTTATTCAAGATTAATTGAATGATTTTCAAGTCCAAGAAACATCTCTATTTACAGCAATTTAATGGAATATGTTGATACATATCATAATAAATAGCATTATATTGTATTCATAATTTACATTTTTTCTAAATTGCTATTTTATTTGCAGGGAAGTAAACAAATTAAATGAAAAAATTTGCCAATAATTTTAATTGGGTCTTAAAATAATTAATACCTGAAAATATTACCTTGGGTTGGTTACATAGTCTGCTTTGAGTTACATGAGAGTACATTGCTTACAATTACACCCTACATAAGCTCCACAGCAAGGCATGGGAGGAGGAAATCATTACTTAGAGTGTACAAGTTGACTAAACTCATACAGTTCACTCTTTATTTCAGTTAATATACATGCTCACCTAGCATTGTGTGAGAAAGAAATGGGTTCACAAAGAGCAGTTAGAAGATAGTGTGCACTCACACACTCCTGTATATAGTAAGGACGAGCTACATAGCACACATCATGTAAGCCAGTGCTTGACCACCATTCTGGCATAACAAAAGCGTATTCACTCTTGCCTGAAAGATGCCCAATTGTATTTGGATGGAAAGACAGAAGCCAGCAGATTATTCCACTACTTTGCTGTACGCATTACTTACTAAAGACGAATAAAACCTTTTGGTTTGAATGCGAGGATCAACAACAAAGGGGTGAAACCCGCCAAATGCCTAGTTGTCTAATGGTGGAAACTGGGAGGGAAGAATTAAAAAGCATGCAATTCCTGCGCAAACTCTCCGAAAGGCATCCTATAGAATACCGAGAGGTTGGCTGTTCTGACTATTCAGATAAGATTGGTTCAATCAAATCAAGGTTACCAATAAGTCTCTTAGTCTCTCTTTAAAGAGAAAATAAGTCTCTCTTAAAAAAAAAGTCTCTTTCTTATCTCTCTACTGAGTCCAACGCGACAGAAAAAAAAAATTACAAACAGAGGGCTCACTCCTGAAATTGTTTTAGAATTTGATTAAATTTTCAAATCACATTGACATTTATCACAACTGATTTTAAGAACTTACACTGAAAGAAATTTAGAGAAACAGATTGTGTTACGATTAAGCTTTATCAGAGCTTAGGCACATCCGGATATTTTATTGTCTGGAGATCATTTTTATTAATTTAAAAATTTTATTCTCAAATATTTTTTGAGTTAAATAGGATGAACTAATCAAGAAAAAGACTTTTGTTCTGATAATTAAATTAAAACAATAAATAATTTACAAATTAATATACAGTATAGGGATACTTACATCTATCCATAATTTTCCTGATAAAACTTCATATTTATATTTCTTTACATCAAAGTCATTGTCAGGGCCAATTATTTTTGTTTTGTTTACAAGCCAGAACATGAAATTATGGTCATAGTCATTACTATTACAGTTTAAAACTGCTGTTGAACCTGCAGGCACTTCGGTCATAATAGACGTCTTGATCTCTGCTGTCATTTTTGCAAATGCTTTGGGTGGAACAGTTATATCATCAGTATATTACTCTGTTTAATTTTGACACAACTATGCAAACATATTGTGACAATGAATGAGTGCCAAGTTTAAAATTATCTACAATCCATGAGGTCACATGGTTTTTTACACAAGAGCTTAATATATGTTATTATTATAGATAAATCATGTTTATGCTTTTCTAATAACGGCTACTTCGACTTGAATTTTTGATTAAATGCATAAAAACTTCAACACATAGAACCGGCAATAGCATCCAAATAGGCGTCATTACAACGTATATGGGTAGATTTACTTTGGTATATTCTAACTTAATACAAATAATAATTTGTGCTGCCATTTTGAGACCAATAGCAGCAATGTACCATACATTTTTATTAATAGTCCCTCTAAATCTTTCAATGCCATTTCGACAGTGGGAAACCATGTGAAATAACACGTATATTAATAAAATGCTATCGTACACCCACATAGGTATAAAAACTATAAACCAATTCCAGTGTGTTCTAGACTCTAATCGTAGACATAGCAAAATTAGGAAGACTAAAAATATAAACCACGTGAAAAGAGCCCTATGTAATATTGCCATTTTTTCTATTTCAAGATATAAAATCTAAACAAATTCACGGATCAACAGGGTACAGAAATAGTTGGTGTCAAGTCAATGTCAATTGTCATTTATCAACCAGGTGTCAACTTGACACTTGACAGAGCACAGAATAGTGATGAGTGCATCCACGACTTTTTTGCCACCAAGGCCACAAACTAATAAGAAGTACTAGGTGGTGCCACTTAGGAATGAGGTGAAATATTTGACAGATTTTAAGTTGTTTGTTAGAAAAGTGTAGAGATTAATGTTTTTCCCTGAAATATTAGTTCTTTTTAAAATTCGATAAACCAAACTACGGATATTCCTTCAAGAAGAAATAAATTGTAAAGAATGTGTAAAAAATTCAAAAATCAGGCATTGTTTTGTGTTTATGTCACAACTACTACTACTAGCTTAATTAGCCTTTCACTTAACAGCCTAACTTTTTTACTAAACGATTCCGATCCGTCTAATACACTATTGCACCTATCTTGTAATATCAGCGATAGTATGTTAAGGGCCAGTTGCGTTGGCCCATTTTTGAAGTGAAAACTTCTTTATTTAGAATCGTTGTGATTGGAAACTCGATGAAACGAAAAGCGACACTAAATGGAGACAAACATATACATCCGGGGTAGGACCATGCTCTCACAGAATACCAGCGTAAAATAGTAGCTTAATGCTGCTGTGTTTCGTATGGTGAGTGTAGATAACCGGAGACCCTTTTTACTGGAAAAGAGGCATCCATCATCATTCCATCTTAGTCCTCACGCCTCACGGCTGACAACGCATCTGCATTATGATTCTCAAACGAGGATAGATGTAGATCTTTAAGGGCCACAGCAACCTCTTATCATCAGGTGGACTGTGTGCTCACTTTTTACCCTTACCCTATAAAAAATATATTGAATAAAATTAATACATCCAATCTATACATAACAATCCATGATTTTATAACTTACCAATTTATGTCAAATTAGTAATTATAGTGTTTAAGCCATGTAGCGTCTATTTTTGCGTCAGTTTAGCGTCAATTTTTGTTCGATAATAGGACTCTACCGCTGGTGGCGCGATTACAAAGCAATTTTACTCGAAAGAAAATATGCTTTTGATTTATTTTAAACTTTGTAACAATATTATAAATGTTCGCGCCTAAATAACATAATATATGGAGATCGGTGTGCTAGAATGGAAGGAGATCAACAAGAAAAGGGAACGAACCGCGGCGACTACGTCAAACTTCATTTTTATTAAAATATTTTCTTCTTTATAAAGTTAATTTAAAATAACGTGTGTTATTCATTAACTAAAATCACTTTCGAAAATATTGAAAGAAAATAAAACAAGCAAGAAAATATGTAAACATTTTTTGGAACCCCTGCGTGATCAAAATCAACTTTGGAAGGCGATATATTCAGTAGGATGAGGTAAAACAATCTATAACCGAGGGAGTACGCCCATTCCTATCAATTCCTACTTCTTTAAAATAATTTTGCTTTTTTTGTTCAAATACTAGTCGATATTCTACACATCTTTTCAAAGTAACCCTCAACTTCTTTTATTTTTTCTTCCTTTGTTATTTAAATTAGAATTTCCTGTTTTTAAATATCGCAAACAAATTCAATGCTAATGATCTTAATATTCCATTTATAAACTTAATAATAATTATATTTATAACAAGTACCTCTAGCACTTATTAGTTTGTGACAAGTAGAGGGAGGCGGGGCAGTTTGATGCAAGGGGCAGATTGATTCACCTAACATATATCCTAATCGATTAGATGTAATGGAGTCGTGACATCGTTATAACTTGTCTATATATACCTTAACGCGCCACTTGCGGCCGCGCCGTTAGCCAGTTAGCCGATGGCGTTAGACGAGATAGTTGATGTTCTGTGTTCGGCCGACTAAAAACTTTTTCGAATTATTTACACATACTAAAGGCGAGTTATACCATCGATAAATAGGTGTTTAATGGTTTTTTACTAAATAAATCAAGTAGTCATATATGTATAATAAATTATGTTAACGTTTTACAAAAACTTCTTTTGGGGCACAATGATACGGTAAATTCTGGGGCACCTTGATGCGTATTATTATGCCCCAATGTAAAATTTTGTTACTATTTATTAATTTTGCAATTTTTTTTTTTCGGAAAACGATGCGAGCGTTTGGTTTATACCAAAGACTAAACGATGCAATATAAACGAATAAAATATGAAGGCTGCTATATCCGACGTTATATCAAAAAAAAATATCTATACAAGTAGCAGCTGATAATTATAACATCAAGGCTGCAACATCGTATCGAGAAATTTCGAAAATCTTTTGAAGATAATCAGACATCATTTTCTAAACTTATCTATAATAGAACTGTATCTAAATACACTGTTGCTCAAATATTCTCGAAACAAGAAGAGAAGATTCTCGCAGAATATTTGTTAAACTGTAGCAAAATACACCATGGGTTTTCCTTACAGCAACTTTTGGTTTTGGCATATGAATTTGACGAATACTCAGGCAGCAAATATCCAAAATCATGAAAGAAAAATAAATGTAAAAGATTGGTCAAGAGGATTTAGAATGAGGAACCAGGAGCTTAGTCTCAGAAAACACAAGCGCAGCACAGTTTTACATTTAATAGAACAGCAGTAAACAGTATGTAATGCTACAGTACACATTTGCTCCTGACCGTACCATCAACCTTGACGAAACTAGAGTCACTACTGTATTATCTACATCTAAAGTTCCGGCTGCAAGCATATAGAGGCAAGTAGGACAAATTTTGTCGGCCGAAAGTCCCACCTCAGAAAGAAACCAAGATCTTGCGTTTTTGTTTTTTCGAATGTAGAAGACCAAAATAGAGCTGATTCTCAAGATGTAATTTTACATCTGCCTTAACAAAATTTTTCAAAAGACACATGACGACCATCATCTCACTAAACTGTTTTAGTAAATTTAAGCGCCTTTTAAGGTGCAGCAGAGAAATTCAAAATGTGTTTGTTGTTACGTTAGATAAGACATTTTTATATTGATCTGATAATTAAGTACATTTATAAGTGTTTTTTTTTTTGTTTAGATTGATTTATATCAAAACAAAACTAAAAGCTGTTTTGTGTTTAATTATAGAAAGTTTCTATGAAGAAGATATATGGTTAAAATGACGTGTTAGGGTTAGAGTAACAGATATTATTTATTCATAAAACGCGAAAGACTGATTGTGATTTCTGAACAATAAAAGTATGATTAGCATACTTGTCTTTCAAGTTAATACCATTTCCATACAAATTTCAGTTAGTATCAAAGTGCCCCGAGTGGTGTATCTAGGTGTCCAGTAGGTGGGGCAAAATGATACATATCTCCTTTTTTATTAAAAGCTTTATATTTTTTTTTTTACATTAATTAGACTGATTCCTTTGATTACTTTTATGATATTTATAAATTTAGTAATGCAGAAAACATAACAAATATACTACTTAACGTTGTTTAAGTACTTTTGTGACTTTAAGGTATAAAATAACAACGGAAAACATGCAATTTTCAGATTTTTCATTAAAAAGCGTTACAATAACATGCAAATCAAATGTTTCGGAATGTAAGGTATTCTCCCAAAGTGTATGTTTGAGATAATGAATCGCCCGGTACATTCTGTTGAAATGGTTTTTCTACCAAATAAGTATATTGTGCGCATAGTAGTAGTTCATCTCCCATTCGGGTAGGTTTGGGTAGCATCTGCTGAAAATAATGTAGCTATTTCTGAATCTTGCGATTCCGATGACAGTATGGGTCACACACAGTATGGTGGACAGGTAGAAGCATGGGATGATCCAGGGCGGTCTTCACTAGAGCTGTATATTATGTTATTACTTGAAATTTCTATAGCTTTTTTAAACACTTCCGATCGAAAAAGTAATTTTTGATGGTTAGAAAAATTTTTGAAAATCGGCAAAAGGAAAAAAAATTATGACATGTCATCGTTCTGAATAACTTTAATATTTTCTTTATACGATTTCATCATTTCTTTATCAAATTCTGGTCCTCATCACTGCACCTTTTACGCATTCTCTGCAATTTTTTCTGCACTCTCTATACAAAAGCAGTAGTAAGGTTTGCTTGGGAAGTGTTGGGGCCTCGGCACGTTGAAGGTGCCGCAAAATTTAGTTCATCATCATTTGTATATTAGTTTAATGATGCAGGCACTCTGTTTGACAGTGTAACTTCTGTGTCGATAGTCGCGGGCGTGCTATTTGATTGGGATGCATTAATGGTGTTCAGACTTGCTAAAATTGAATCTTTAGTATCTACCACATGTTTTTATCTAGAAATTACATACAGTCAAATATATATTTCTTTAGTTTCCACCTCAAGATTCAGACTTCACGTTCTTAAATGTGGCTTTGCACCTAACATAGGCGTTCCTCGGAGCTTTCCACCATTGTTGTACTTGTTTATCTGTAAATGATTTTAATTGTTTATTTGTTTTGTTTCAGGTACCTTGTGTCTGGACAAAGAATATATAATTTTTATTTTAGTTACCGTCTAGGTACGGCACCTATCGGTGGTATCATCAATAAAAAAAAAACAGGCCAATTGTGTGTCGGACCACGCGCAATGTAGGTATAGGTAGGGTTCGACAACTATAACGACTAAAAATGGGCCCAAATAGGAAGACGGTAACTGAAGAACTTATTTCCAAATCATACTTATAGGGAGTGGTATATGTACTTATAGGGAGAGGTATACTTAGAGGAAGTGGTATACTTATAGGGAGTGGTATATGTACTTATAGGGAGAATTATACTTATAGGGAGTGGTATACTTATAGGGAGAGGTATACTTATAGGGAGTGGTATACTTATAGGGAGTGGTATATGTACTTATAGGGAGAGATATACTTATAGGGAGTGGTATATGTACTTATAGTGCGAGGTATACTTATAGGGAGTGGTATATGTACTTATAGGGAGGGGTATACTTATAGGGAGTGGTATTCTTATAGGGAGTGGTATACGTATAGGGAAGTGGTATAGTTATAGGGAGTGGTATACTTATAGGGAGTGGTATAGTTATAGCGAGTGGTATACTTATAAGGAGTGGTATACTTATAGGGATAGGTATATCTATAGGGAGAGGTATACTTTTAGGGAGTGGTATACTTATAGGTAGTGGTATACTTATAGGGAGTGGTATACATATAGGGAAGTGGTATAGTTATAGGGAGTGGTATACTTATAGGGAGTGGTATAGTTATAGCGAGTGGTATACTTATAGGGAGTGGTATACAAAAAAGATTAAAAAACTTTTCGATTTTGAAAATTATACAATTTGAATCAAATCATTCACATGCCAAGTAAGTACAAAGATGATCATAGTTGACTATTCCCAGCAGTGCAACCCTAAGATATACCTACATATATAAACATAACGAACCTTCACTACGCAAAAACCACCACAGCCCTAAATAATCCTGAGGTCGCCCGCGTAAATCAAATGTGTGACGAATGAAACTGTATGAGGCTATACGATTGTATGAATACATTGAATGAGGCCTACAATAACTACCAACTAAAAAATAAGTGAAAGTAGTAAGTAAATAAGAAAGATCCTCTCTGCCTATCCCGCAAGTGAAAAAGTAAAGCTATATGGTAGTAATGCATATAAGTCGTTTTCTTCATATAATGTTTATTTTTTAAAGTTTACAATAACATTACAAAGTTACAATGCAGCTAGTTTTAAGTAATTTCCTATGGAGTTGTAACGACATTTTTACTAATGCAAGTGCATTTTATAAGTTGGTCGACTATTACTCGTTAACTTCTTAATTCTACTTAGCTGTGATAGTTTTCCTTTTAACTTCATTATATACAACATCTAACGTAATTAACGCTCATTTTCAGACACCCTAATTAGTATATTATGTTATAATCATAATACATACACTGAATTCTTAGTTAAACATGTTTATGCATTGATTATTTATTAAATTAGTTATACTGATTCCGGAAGAATGTTGTGGTCACCGTACAAAACCACGAAAGCTAGGTATAGGTCTTGCTAGCATAGTAGGTTTTCGCTCGCGTTCGAGACGAGTTAACCCCGCCGCCGCGTGACACAACTGTAGGTAGGTGTTAGTGCCGACAATACATGATTGGTTACGTTAATGAAATACCTACCTATGAACATTAACACATGTCAGAACTCCGTGCATTGAGTAGTTTATTTAAGTCTAGTAAACATTTGATTGCATCTTTCCATCACACTTTTCAGGCTTTGGACTTTCGGCTCTTTTAAAAGATGTGAATCAATATTACAATAATTTTAAGAATCAAATATTTAAGTTAGTGATAGCCTAAACTCTCATGAAACGTTGTATTTTAATACACTTTCAAAATGTCCACCATGGCTCCGTGGCGCAGTGGCTTAGCAATTGAGTAGCAGCGCTAAGGGACGCGGGTTCGAATCCCGCACGGAACATTGTATGGCCTACAAATAGTTGTTCCGGGTCTGGATGTTTGTCCTTGTGCAATTTATGTTTGTAAACTGCCCCCACAATACAAGAGAAAATCCTAGTGTGGAGGTTACGTTTTTAAAAAGAAAGAAAATAATTAAGAAAGCAATTCAGTGCCATTTTTCACTATTCTTAAAGCGTTCACTATCCTATTTTTAGGTACACGGCACTTGTTGTCTCACTAAAATAAAGTAATGATTTAATACGTCCCCATAAAAAAGGCAAGAGGCAAATTAGCTGATCTGGGAGGTCAATGGCCTAGCCGCCGCGACCTTTATAAGGCACTCCAAACTCTATATTTATAAAGACTTTAATATACTTGAAATAAGGTTCAATTTTCTTTATTTTTATTGAATGACGAATTTGTATTAATACAAATAAAACTGCTGTTTTAAAAGTCTTAGTGCCTTGAGTTACGGTTCTTTTCAGTTTGTTTTGACTGTGCAGGTTTAGTGTGACTGTAAATTACGTACATTAAATTATTTTTGTATAAAAAATTACCTATATTAAAAATGATAGAAATCGATCCAGTAAACGATTCTGAACAAACTACTATCAGGATGTGCGTTAATTATATTACGTGTTGTATACTAATATCGTGTATTTTTTTTACGTTTCCAAAATCAGCGGTTTAGTTGGTAGAGTGGGGGGAGGGGACTAAATATTTCGCAAACGGATTCCTGAATCGAAAAGATGTGTTTTTGAAAGACCTATCCAACAATACCTCACACGATGGAGTAGACGGGTAAAAAAAACATCCTCCATTTACTTGTATGGGAAGGGAGGTACCCAAAATAAAAATGTTTATTAAGATTTTATTTCACAGTATTGTAGCGTGATTAATATCTATAACTATGCCAAATTACAGATTTGTAACACCTAGGGTCTCTGAGTACAACCGTGTACGGATGAACGGACCGACGGACGGACATGGCAAAACTATAAGGGTTCCTTGTTATGTAACTACGGAACCTTAAAAAAGTATGTAAAAATATTTCACGTAGAATGCCTTTAGATACCGAATACACAGGAAAGTTGGCTTAAAATGGCTGCTGGTTTTGAAAAGATAGCGAACTTCCCGGGAAACACCTAAGAATAATCTGTCCTGAACATAATGGAAATTTGTTTACAAATTACAAAATATATTATTCTGTTGTTCTATTGGCCATGTGTGATACTGAATATCGGTTTACCAATATAAATGTAGGTGGACGCGAAACAAATTTCGATTCAAATATTTTCAAGGAAAGCACTTTATTCACCAAATTACATGATTGAAATACAATGTTACCTCTACCTAAACCACACGGTATTAGGTTCCACAGAACCACTTCCATATTATTAGGTCCTTACATATGAAATTAGCATTATATCTTCACTTTGATTAAGAATCCCTAATTCAAATTTATAAATTCATTTAGCTTGTACATTTGAGTTTTGATAACAGTCATTCATTTGTTTTTTCCTCATTATTCTTTTCTTTGGCGTCGCTTATTACCGCACAATGGAAAACATGAAATATCGGTATATTTACGAGTAAGAGTTCTACCGTGGCACCAGTGCTGCAGAAACAGCTCGAAGGATTAATGATGTGTACGGCGCTGGTGTCGCAAAAGAAAGCACGGTAACTTTTTGGTTTCAAAGTTTTAGTTCTGGAAATTTCGACCTTCAGAACCAACCCCGTGGACGGCCGGAGACCAAAGTGGAAAATGAAGAATTAAAGGCTATTGTGGAAGCGGATCCATTACAAAGCACTTCAGAGATAGCTGCAGGCTTCGGGGTAAGTTATAAAACTGTATTAATCTATTTGAAGCAAATCGGGAAAGTAAAAAAACTTGAACGATGGGTACCTCATGAATTGAGTGATTCGAACTCGCAAACACGCGTCGACCGCTGTGTTACTTTGCTCAACCGACACAATAATGAAGGGATTTTAAATCTAATCATTACTTGTGATGAACAGTGGATACTGTGCAATAATCGGATGCGCTCGTCGCAATGGCTGAACCCTGGAGACCCAGCCAAATCCTGCTCTAAACGAAAATTGACTCAGAAAATGTTACTTGTGATTGTTTGGTGGACTAGCGCCCGTGTCGTTCACTACAGCTTTCTAAAATCTGGCCAGACACAAAAGAAAACAACTATAGATTGCTTGGAGGTATATTGAGTCTGCAATTGAATCAAAAATTAATACTCCCTTAATTTAGTTTTGTTTACGACGGGGTGTTTTCCGCAACACCACGCCTATGCGCGTATTTTGCGTGTGGGCAGGAATAATGTAATTATTAGAGCCATGAGATCTCCCCGAAGAAGTTCAATAGTCCTTTGATGTTGCATGCAACTTCGGGTAGTGATCCCGGTGTGCCGAGATGTTTAACCCTGTATGTAGCGACCTCCGGACATTTCAGTAGCACGTGGGCCGCCGTTGCTTCCTCCCCCATACATGCCCTGCACAGGGCATGTCTAGGGGAGGAATCTGTAACACCTATAGTAAATAAATGTTTGTATGTTTGTAATACTTCCTTGCCAAATACGATAACAGTCATAAAGGCTTGTGGCGTTATACATAACTACATAACGAAACGGAATGGTCACCAGAGTAGAAGACACTAACTATTGAAGGGTTACAAAATCTAAATCTCAATGTGAACTATAATATCAGATCAGGCAATATGATAAGGGATAAATTCATAGATATAGTATACATGATAGATTTTCCAACTATTTCGTTTCTCCTAATGGTATGGTATTGTGGCAAGATGCTAGTATTTTTAACTAATGGGTTTGAAAATAAACTCATAAAACACAATAATGCCGTTTAATTTACTACCTGTGAGTTTTTCTCATTATCAGAGATATCATTATAATTGAGTTTTAATGCTTGACAAACTTCTTGCCAAGACTTGGTTGTTGGCATCACAGTCTGTACAGATTGCAAGAGAGGTCCCATAGTGGTGGCCGAAGAAGTACCTCAGAAATAACGCGATCGGTATCTATATTCATAGTATTTGCAATGTTACATACGTGTGTACGGTTGGTCAGTCGGTCAGTCGCTCGGTCAGCGTCGCACAGAACGCGTGTATATATCGCCATAGTGCATCCATCGACCGACGAACACTGGATCGACGAGCTTGACTGACGGTCCTCGTCAGAGCAACATAGCTGTATACACATAGCAATTAGTGCTGCACTGTACTTGTTTGTATGATTTCATTGATATAGCTACTCTCAACCTACATCAGCACTCACTGTCAGTTGGCAAATCTGTCTGGCTGTCTATCAATAAAATGTATGACTTATTCAAAGAAAAGTGCCAACCAGAGGGAAAACTAATCTTAAAAAAGAATATCTACAGCAAAGTATTCACAACAGAGTTTAATTTACACTTTTACTTTAATAAAACACATGTAAATCGTGTGATATGCTTGAAATATTAATAAAAGCAGAATACCTACAAAAGTGCTTAAGATGAGCATATTGAATTAGCAACCCAAGTGTGAGATAATATATCATATTCATTTTGACTAATATTATGACAATTTGTAATAAATAAATAAATATACAATTCTTCTGTATTTGTGTTTGTCAATGAACTCATAAATCTCATGACCAATATTGATGAAATTTTTTGTGTGTATATGAGTGGGTCTTTGGAGAGTTTAAGATTTACAATTAGACCTGGTAGATTGTGCTGTTGTCAAGGTCCAAAAATCGGCTCTGTCAAGGGGATCCCTAATGTTATATAAAATACCACTTTTTCTTAGAATTTAATAATAGTTTTATTAGAACATCTTTTGTAATTATTATATAATTTTTAATAACTAACACTTTAGTCCTAAAAATTCACTGAACTCTAGACTAAGATTATGTTCATCAATAAATGATGAAAGCCCACTTTTACTATTATTAAATGAAATTTCTTGAAAGTCTTTGAATTTTTGCTGTTTTGATCTTACATTTATGTCTAACGTTTCCATTTTCCTTATTGATATTTTTTTCCAATTCATTGTTTTAATGTCTTTCCACCATTCCAAACAATCTTCATTAGTACCTTCAATGCATATTATGCCAGGTTTTCCAGGAAGACAAAATCCAGTTAATTTTAAATCTCTAGATCTTTTAACAATCTGCTCCCTTTTGTATTTATTATAAATGTGATGTGAGAAAATCCATAGCCTGACAAAAGTAATTTCTGTTTGTTTTTCTAGCGTGGATTGTGCTTGTGGACCATCTTCTGTTTTAGTTTTATATGAATCAAAATTTTCCTGCAACCATGATATTACTGTATATAAACATACTTCATTCTGGTGAACATTCTTTATATACTGTGATAAGTCTGAATTTAGACAAGTTTCTTGTTTCCTATTTAATTGATTACACCTTACATACACATCTGGTTGTTTATCAGGGTAAAGACTTGGTAAATTAACATTGACTTCTAACTTCAATCCATCAAGATTTAGATTCAAAACAAAGTCAAGATGATTGGGTACAGAAAAGGATTTATTATCCACAAAGCTTTTTATATCTTCAACAACATTACAATCACTTAATATAATTTCACCATGACTAGGATACATAGATTTTAATAAGTCGAATTCACTCAATTGTTTTGTTAATGTGTTGACTAATGTATCTCTGACTGTCTGTACATTATCCACGTCCATGGTCAGATATGTTTTTGAACATAACAGTGGATTAGTTAATATATAAAATTGTGATTTGTGTATGAGTAGTTTAATCCTTGGAATCAAAGAACACCATCAGAACATAAGACTAATTATATATATTATAGTGGATTCTAGTAACTATATAAAGTTTATTGTGCTGCGAAAAAAATACTAATTATACTTAGAATAAATAATACTTCTAATTTGTAATTACTATTCTATAGCTGTCAATGTCAATTATTTCGTAATACTTCGGAAATACTATTTGACAAACAACAGCTGTCATGCCTCCTTTACACTACTTTTTAAACTGGCTTTTACGGCTCTGGGTTCTAGCCCTTCTGAGCTTGAAGTTACAATGTATATTTATCATTAAAAATTTGAAAAGTGACGAAAAATACATTCATCAAAAATTCAGTTACATTTCACAATGATTCATAAAGAGTTTGTTTACGTTTGCACTTATTGCTTTTATTTTTATATATCTTGCACACCGGAAATAAAGGAATATAATGGTCGGATGAATTTTTCATCAGCTAATAGACTTTTAAGAGTATCAGGAACTGTATCATTGTTAATATTTTGAATGGAATTAATGAGGAGTAATCTAATCAAACCAAATTGACAATATTGAAAAACCAGATGTTTTAGCTCTCCTTTCGTGGCACCACAATATTCACAATTTGCATTTTCTTTCATTCCCAAACGATGCAGGTGGGCGGCTACTCTGCTATGTACAAATCTCATTCGATAATAAATTCGGTAATGAATTTGCTATTATTAATCCTATTATTAATAATTCTAATTATTCTTAATCCTATTATAAAAAATTCTATTATTAATATTTTCGTTGTACCAAGGAGTGGCTGGCGGGCTTTTTTGTATTTCATAATACCAAATTTCTTTGGCCTTGCTTATTTCTTCCCAGTATGACTTCCATAAGAATCTCAAGTTCTTGCTTAACAAGGCATATATCTGTAAATGGTATTTCCAGCATTGACGAGTGATCTCATTAAGATTGTTTAGTAAGTTTCTTATATTATACAGGGTGTTTTTGGAACGCTCCCGAAAACTAAGACAGGCGACAACACCAAGTATACCTTTGATCATGGGTCACAAATAAATTCGATCCTGATGAAAAAAAAATCATCTTTTTACAAGGTTTTATTAGCTTTATTCACGCGCCATCATGTTAGTACAGCTAAATGAAACGATAATTTCATAAAAAATATCATGAAAATACTGAAACATAAAACCAGCAGTGGAATGACTGAATTGATATCACCTGACCTGAGCTAGATAAAGGTCAATGTACGCGCGAACACAAATTCGCGCGGCCCGCAACTAGCGGGCCTTCCAACAATACCTAATAATTTACAACACGTGTCTAAATACCTAACTTATCTACTTAACCTACTATTTTGCCACTGTGCTTATCTCCACGTAGCCACTTTAATCCGAATTTACAGGTTAAATAACCCAAATAACTGGTTCGATTCCCCGCTAATGAAGAAATACTTAAATGAAATGTAACCAAGGTTGGAGTCATGCGTTTTTATTCATCGTGTAGGTATGTTTATTATTCTCGTGTATTCAGTTATGTACCTATTCAGATTAGTCTAGTACTAAGTTATTTAAAAAAAATAGTTATGAAACAGCTTACTGCTCTAAATCCTCCGTGGTCTTATGAGATGCGGCTCAAATTGTGCTCCATTCATTTCAAGGCAGACTTGGGTGCAGGCGGGGCATCATCGTGTGGTCTTCGACACAGTCCGTACGTAGTTTCTCGAAAGCATCCACGATCCTTTGGCGCATTTCTTCAGCACTATCACATTCACGATTAAAAACCCTTTCTTTCACATACCCCACAAAAAGAAGTCTAACGGAGTCTGATCTGGTGAGCGAGGTGGGCAAGCGTGTGGTCCTAGTCTGCCGATCCAGCGATCATCAAATAGCTCATTGAGGCGCTCACGGACGAACCTCACGAAATGTGGAGGGGCACCATCATGTTGGAACTATGTGCGGCGATATTCAGCCAACGATAGGTCGTTTAAAATGTCAACCAACTGTTCATTTATAAAGTTTAGGTATCGCTGTCCGTTCAGTCGCTCTGGCAGAAACACTGGTCCCAGTATGCGATCCTTAAATAAACCTGTCCATACGTTAACCGACCATCGGGTTTGGTGCCCGGTTTGTCGAACAGCGTGCGGGTTAACCTCTGAATACACGTGTGTATTTCTTCGGTTCCACAGGCCGTTTCTGGTAAATGTCGACTCATCCGTCCATATAATGTGCTCAATGGAACCAGGCACACGTTGTTGCTGATATAATAACCAACGGCAGTATAATACTATAAACGTACGCGTTAGGCATTATTAAAACAAAAAAGAATCCAAAAACGTAACAAAAACTTTAATATCAACACGTAATCACAAGTAAATTTATTAAACAAAACGATTGAACTGTCGCTCGCGCACGCGTGTACAAAATCAACACAAAACTGTCTCAAAAACTAAAACCAACGAACCCCGTCAAGGCTGAAAATTACTGCGTCACAAGCGTGAGGCGACAGGGCACAGGGTTAGGCATTCTGCCGTCATAATAAAAAAGGAAGTAACTAACAAAAACGTAAAATGGAAATAAAAAATAAATTGATGAATTTTTCTTTCAGACCCCGTGTCTAAAGTATATTAAAAGGTATCTATATTGAAATATATACGTAGAGACATGAAGATTTTAAGGACGAACTTATTTTTTTTTTAATTTGTTTATTTATTTAAATAAAACGAATTTTCCTTTTCATCTTAGCTTAAAAAATACACCTGGCAACACAAAAACATCGAAGGAAAGACGCATATAACTATTTGCGTCTTTCCAACCTAATAAATTAAAAAAAAACTGCCACTCATTTAACAATTTTACATATTTTGGAAAGGTCATTTGAAGTTGAAAGGACGCTAATAGTAATTTACTACTTTTTTTTTTAATAAATATTAGAAAAGCATTGGTAGTGAGACACAAAAAATAATAATTTTAAAAAGTAATGATTTTAAAGGGGATATCATACAAGACTTACTACGATAATAATTAAAAATTAAAAATTTTGTACAACCGACTTTAATATAAATAATTAAGGATAACTCAAAAACTATTGGTCTGACCTCGATCAAATTTATATGGGACCACATGTGAAACACCAGCTCTTAACAATAAGATATAAGCTCTTAATAATAAGATATAGAATAATAAGACAACCAAGAATAATTGAAATTTAAGTAATCGATGCAAATATTGTTAAAGATGACGTAGCAACTGGTTAAATAAGTCTTTTCTTTTATGTTGAATTTGTATAAGTCTTTTCTACTAAAAAAAGTCATCTGTGATCAACAGTTACGTCTAAAATTCTTACGATAATTTCTAAAATATTGATATTTGTGAATATTAAAAAAATTTAGTAGATGCGCCTTCTTATCATGAATCGAATGGTATATTTAACTCATTTATTCATAAATTGTTAGATGCGCCCTTTTTTCTTACGACCGCGTGTTTCGTACCGAGCTAGATACAGGTCGATAGCGGAGGGGGTGTGGGTACAATCGCGTTCTAAAGTACTACATGGTATTGGGCTATTGTTTTATAATATTATAGTAATTAATTGTTTTAATGTAGAATCATAATAGGTGTTTTACTAGCTACTTAGAACTTTGGAAGAGGTGGGAATTAAAAATGGATAATGTTTACATGAGCATTATTTGTTATTTCTATCGTAAAATATAAAGTAGTTTGTAACAAGAAAACTTTAGCTAAGGGTAACACGCCGTCCATTATGACGTCTTGGGTCACATGGAAGCCAGATGTTAATGGTGTGTTGGTGTTACTGGATGCTACTTGATCATCACTTTCATCTTCGCTTGAGCTTCCGTCATCAGGTCGATCACATGGTAATTTTTTCGGTATTCTTCCTCCACACTTTTAACTTTACTGCACAATTTTCCCCATTCACCTTCTCCTATCATATTTACCTTTTCGATCACTAGTTTAGTCATAAAACAATAGATATAAATAATTTTTCTTTCCTTCCTTTTTAAAACATCGTCGCGAGTCGCAAAGTAAGCTGTGTATGCGACTGTATTTTTGGAGCGAACAAAGCGCGGGAACCAATAGCATGCAGGCACACTAATACTGGCGGATTGTTCCCCCGTCGCGCGCCTTTCGTACCAATATGTGATAAATCGCTCAGTGCCCAAGTTCAAGGCCAGCGTTTGTTTTTCACCGTTCGCGCGTACATTAACCTCCATTAGTCAGGTGATATCAATTCAGTTTCCACTGCTGGTTTTATGTTTCAGTATTTTCATGATATTTTTTATGAAATTATCGTTTCATTTAGCTGTACTAACATGATGGCGCGTGAATAAAGCTAATAAAACGTTGTTAAAAGATGATTTTTTTTTCATCAGGATCGACTTTATTTGTAACCCATGATCAAAGGTATACTTGGTGCTGTCGCCTGTCTTAGTTTTCGGGAGCGTTCCAAAAATACCCTGTATATAATGTTTTTTTTTGTAATCTATTTTGTTAGATTCAATAGCTAATATAACACTTTTTGTATCAGTTACAATTAGAAACTGTGAATTTGCAATGTTTTTTTTATGTACAATAATGATAAGTAGATTCCATAACATTCAGCTGTAAAATAGAGCATAAATTGTGAATTTTAAAAGTTTTTGATATTTTCTTTTGCGAATCATAAAATGCTGAAGTTGTGTACTCTTCAGATTTTGATCCATCTGTATAAGTTGTATAAAAATCATTATCAGCTAGATATCTTAACATTTCCATTTGAGAATTCACTTTTTCTTGGCATACAGAAACATTAATGTTGTAATTAAGCATCATATTCTATTTTATATAAAGGCCATGGTTTACTTTGATACATATTTTTGGTTTGGGTCTGTGAGTATAAAACAATCCTTAGCACATTTACATAATGAAGTTCCTGAGTTTGATGATAGCTCATATTGTCACACTCAGGAACTTCATAAGGAAGTTTTTTTTAAACTAAATCATTTTTTGAACTGATTAATTTAGCACAAAACCGTTCAGCAATTTGTAGCCTTCTTAGTAAAAGTGGAGGAATACAACTTTCTACTTCCATTACATGGATTGGTGTAGAGCACATAGCCCCAGTTATTTTACGCAACACTTTATTCTGAATTATATCTAATCTTTTTAAAATCGATTTGTTTGCATTTAAGTATGCTAATGTTCTGTAATCAAAATAACTTCGAACTATACTCTTTTATAAAGCATTGATAACAACTTTGGGTCAGCTCCCCAATGCACACCTGCTAATGAACTAATTTAATACATTACAGGCATTTTTACATAGATTATTTACATGTTATGATATTATCATATACTTGGTAGAGCCATACTGCAGCTATATTAGTAGTATAGTTGTAGCACGAATGGGTCGGCTCGACCGGAGAAGGATCACACTCTCACAGAATACCAGCGTAAAATAGCAGCTTAACACTGCTGTTTTTGGTATGGTTAACTTAAAGAACTGGAGACCCGTTTTACTGGAAAAGAGGCATTCCATCTTAGTCCTCACGGGTGACAACGCATCTGCATTTTGATTCGCAAACGAGAATACTTGTAGATGTCTATGGGCCACAGCAATCACTTACCATCAGGTGGACTATGTGCTCGTTTGTCACCCTATCCTATAAAAATGTTCTTGGAAAATTAGCTTCTAATCAAGCAATTACCTAAAAAAATGTTTCTGTAACTATTTTTTTTTTGGAGAATGTGAGAGCTCCACTTTTACTAGAACTAATGTTTAATTTCAACTTGTTTGAATAAAAATCATGAATTTGTTCTAATGCTAAATTTAAATTGTTTACCGCTATATTTACATCTTTATTTACAGTATATACAAGGAGATCATCAGCAAATTGCAAAAAGTTTATATTTCTATTACTTATTAAACATGTATATATATTATATACATGTTTAATAAGTAAATATAATTAGAGAGAACAAGGGATATATAGTAGCACCCTGCATGGTAACTAAACACTACCTAATGAACACACTAACACAAACTGTAGTTGCATGTCGGGTAAAATAATGATTTATATCGGAGATCAAAGAGGCAAAACTCTCTGCTGCACTTTTTCCTTTCCGGAAACCAAATTGTTGTCCAGGTAAAATATTATTTGCTGCTATGTAATAGTCTAGTCTGGTTTTCAACATGTATTCAAATAATTTTCCTACATAAGAGGAAAGTGAAATTGGCTTGTAGGAGTTGAAGTCATGTTCTGGTTTATCAGGTTTCCAAATAGGTATCACACATTGCGTTTTCCCAGACTTTGGAATACATAGATTGTCCAAAAGCATATTAAATATCCTAAAATAGATTTTTAATAAGTTTGTATGGAATATCATCCAATCCCGAAGTGGAATCTCTCCTTGATTGGATGGCTGTAGTAAATTCGTATCAAGTAAATTCTTTCAATAGAAAAGAGCTACTGTCACTACCTATCTGATTAAAGCTGGTAAATCTGGCGGTATGAATGATGAGATTGAAAGAAAAAAGGCAGACTTTAGACGTTTAAATAAGAGAGTAAAAGAAGTTGTTGAAAGGAAAAAGCAAGAAAGGATAGATAAAAATGATAGAAGGATATCTGATAACTTCCAGGAAAATATTAAAATGTTCTGGAAGTTCGTAAGAACTGCCAGGGGAAATTCAAAACAGCCTAGAATGAATGCTATACGAGACGAGAATGGCTGCATGTTGAATGATGAAATTTCGAATTTAAAGAGATGGAAGGAATACTTTGAAAGCGTGTTTAAGAGTGAAGAGTCGTCTGAAATAAGTGAAATAGAAATTTCGGAAGAAGTGGAGAAAGGTAGGGAGATAAGTGTAGATGAAATAATGAAAGCAATGAAAAGCATGAAAGCAGGTAAGGCAGCCGGATATGATAGAGTATCACTCGAAATGCTAAGGGCTGGTGAGGGTGTAGTTGCATGCCTGCTGTACACCTTATTTAATTTGTGTTGGGAACTGAATCGGGTACCGGAAGACTGGTGCAAAGCCGTAATAGTCCCAATATATAAGGGAAAGGGGTCGCAGCAGGACTGTAAAAACTACCGTGGTATCAGCTTGCTTAGCATTGTGGGTAAACTGTATGCTAAGGTGTTAATTGAAAGAGTTATGGAAGAAACTGATGGAAAAATTTGGGATGTGCAAGCTGGATTTAGAAAGGGGATGGGGTGTACTGATCAAATCTTTTCCATACGCATGATAGCGGAGAAGTTTTTGGCCAAAAACCAGAAAGTTTTTTGTGCGTTCATGGACTTGGAAAAGGTTTATGACAGAGTGGACAGGAATGTGTTATGGCAAACACTGAACTCATTTGGGTTGAGCGCTGGCTTGATACAGGCATTAAGGTCTCTTTATAGAGACTCTAGTGCTTGAGTCAGGATCAACGGGGTCTACTCGGACTGGTTTGGCATTCATAAAGGTGTCAGACAGGGATGTGTGACTTCCCCGTGGTGGTTCCCCGTTTAGCCTATTTATGGACAGTTGTTTGCAAACTTTGAAAGTTGAAGAATGTGGGTTGAGAATGGGTGAGTCAACCGTCAAATGCCTTTTGTACGCCGATGATCAAGTCATATTTGCATCGTCGGCGGCCGAGTTGCAAATGATGGTTACTTTAATGAATTGGTCATTGAAAGAAAGGGGTATGAAAGTGAACGCAAGTAAGACGAAAGTGATGGTTTTTGAAAGAGAAGAAAGTAAAACTTTATGTGAAATAAGAATAGAAGGGGAGTTGTTTGAGCAAGTGGATGAGTTTGTATATTTGGGATGTTTATTTAGCAGGGATGGTAGATATGACAAGGATATAGAACGACGAGTGAACGCAGGAAATAGAGTGAATGGGGCTCTACACGCTATTATGAGGAGTCAGAATGTGTCAACTAAGTGTTAGTCCCTACTTTAATGTATGGTAGTGAAAGTTGGGTCTGGCAGAAGAAGCATGAGAGTAGAATAAATGCTGTAGAAATACGGTCCTTAAGGAGTATGCTAGGGCTGAATCTGAATGACAGGGTGAGAAATAGTGTGATAAGACAAAAGTGTGGTTTGCAAGATGACGTTGTGACAAGGATTAAGAAAGGAATGCTTCGGTGGTTTGGTCATGTAGAAAGAATGAACGAGGAAAGAGTGACAAAGCAAATTTATGTTGCAGAAGTGAACGGCAGGGTCGGGAAGGGACGCCCTAGATGAAGGTTTATCGATCAAATCGGCGATACATTAAAAATGGCCCAGATTAGGAGTACCCTTAACCGACGAGCGTGTATGCGTAGATATATGGATGTAAAAGAGGCGAGAGAGGTGTGTCAGGATCGCGCCAAATGGAAGTCCGTAGTCTCTGCCTACCCCTCTGGGTGACAGGCGTGAGTGTTTATATATATATATACGACGCTTTGCAACGTATTTCGATATTAGTTTTTTAAACAGATCTTTATTACTTATGCTGATGGGAACATACCTGAGTACACCGATTGTTTCCAACGCCCTTGATCGTATAAATGCCTTGTAATTGTAATCATACTTCTCTAAGAAGCTTTCATTTTTCAAAAAGTCATTGGCGTTAATAGCCCCGCAAACACCACCCCTACTTTAGAAGCGTTTATTCTTCTTAGATTAGTGACTCCTTTGATTTCGTTTTTGAAAATTCCCGCCAACATTAAGGGATTCGTATTGCGTAGTTTAACTCTTTCTTTATGACTCTCAATAAAACCCCTATATTCAGGCATTCCGATTGACTCAGGGAAAACTCTTTTATAATTTCACTTGTAATGTGGCTTATAAAAATCTTTATTTTCCTGCTGTAGGTCTTCGTTACGCTTTGGTGGTTTCCTTTTCCCACCCGCGTCGTGATCCATGTCTTTATCCATGCCGTCACTATCAGACGGTATTTCTCTTTATTTCATATAAAAATTGGTGAATTTTGCTTCAGAAGTTGAAGTTAAAATTAGACTTTGGTAATTTTAATTTAAAAATACGCGTTTTACTCCCGCCAGTCAGGAAGAATCCCCTCTACACTACTCGCGAATTCTCGTCAGAGAGCAATATGTTCCTTGCTCGCGAAGTTGATCGAAGTTGGACGACCCCCTCTACCCCAGCCTACGAATTTGGAGTATATACCTAGTCAGCTCATAAATTCTGTCACATGTTTAATATAAAATAATTGAAACAAGTTTATTCATTATGTAACCATTTATATACCAAAATAAACTTAACAAAAGATAGATTGTTATGACACTAAAGTTTATTCAAAATGACCTCCGTGATTTTGAATACAGGCCTACAATCTGCGAGTCCAGTCGTCTATCGCAGCACGAACGAGGTCCATGTCAATATCGGTGGCTGCCATAATCAAGGATGTCTTGAGTGACTCCAAATTGAGATGAAGCTTTGAGCACGCCTTTTCCTCCAAGTGTTGCCATATCTTGTAATCTAACGGATTCAAATCTGGACTGGAGGAGAGCCAGTCTTCGTGCCGGATGAAGTCGATTTCACGCGCCGCCAGCCAGTCTTGTGTGCTCTTCGCTCTTTGAGCTGGCGCCGAATCTTGTCGGAATACCCAGTGCCTGTTATTGAACATGGTATGAGAAACAGGTTCCACAAGGTTCGTCAGGACTGTATTTTGATACACAACTGAATTCGTTTTTACACCTTTCTCACAAAAATGTACCTCTGTTAAGCCCCAATAAGAAACTCCTAACCATACCATGAGCGAGGATGGAAAAAGACCTCGTTGGACACGCGGAATACGGTTGCTCGCTTCTTCACTACTGTGTGCGTACATCTTACCATTTTGTTTGTTGTAGCTCTCTTCTACGGTAAAAATTTTTTCATCCGAAAAAAGAATTTCACGATATTTTTTTCCCGCGTACCGCTTCAACAAAGCGCGGGATCTCTTCAGTCTCAGGTCCATTAGACGAGCATTCAAACGATGTCCTGTTTTTCTTCGATATGCCCGAAGCCCTAAGTCTTCATTTAACACCCTTTTCACCGTGGTTCTGCTTAACCCCATCTGAAGGGCCAACAGTTTCTGCTTACGTTTGGGATTTCTCTGAATTCGCGCCTTCACAGCTTTTATCACTGCTGGAGTCCTAACAGACCGAGGGCGACCACTTCTTGACCTGTCATCTACACTAGAGTTTCCATTGTATCGTTTGATGGTACGATAAACGAATCTTTTGGTTATATTAAAATTTTTCAGTATGTCAAAAATTTGAATTGGCGCGTAACCGCAACAATGCAACGCAATAACTGCAACACGGTCTTCTTTAAGCGTCCACTCCATATTTAAAAATGAGTAAAATTCTAAACAGTATACAGTTTTATTTTCATGAACAATTCGAAATTCGAATTCAATAAACTTTTTTGTGGCCAGCATTCTAAAAGAAAAGTTTTTACTGTGTGACAATACTTATGACCTGACTAGGTATATATAAAAAATACTGACAGACTTAGTTCAAATAGCACATCTCAAAAATATTAACTATATTAACTGCACCCATGTAGTTTAGAAATAGAAAAAAATAGTTAAAGATCGCTCACCTATTAACGTCGATATTACTTCAAATAATTAGAATTGGATACTTTTTCCATTATAATAAAAGTGCACCTTTCTTGAGTATAATTGCACCATCGTCAAAAATGCATAAAATGCAATATTAAGTGAAAAGGTAATAAAACCAAATTTGTTAAATGTCGAATGCAAAATACCCCCCCCCCCCCCCCCTCTACACACAAGCGGCTTGCGGTTGCGGCTAACCGCGAGCCGCGGCTCCGGCCGTTGCAACTACACACTACCGCGGTCGCAGTGGCGGTCTGAAGTATACAATGTACTCTGTGGTCTGAAGCTCCATTTGCTGATGTGTCTGTGCTACGATCGGACGTCAGTCAACAGGGCTAACCGTGACGATGACTATTTATTCTTATTACATTCAGAAATATTATCCCATATTTTGTTTTTAATTCTAATACTTTTGTAATCAAGGTGTGAACTATCACAAAGTACTGGATAATTTTACACTATTTCTATTAAAATCTCTGTGTTTAGCGCCATTATGCACGCGTTACACGCGGCCTGTTGTAAAAAATTACAAATTACCGCGCTGCGGCGCGTATGCGGCCGCGGCCTGCCGGGCCGCACGGGTTTGAAAACTCTCTTACATTGCAAGCGAATACAATTGACCGCCACCGCAAGCCGCTTTTGTGTGGGAGACGCTTAAAGCGTCTCGCACACAGAAGCGGCTTGCGGTGGCGGCCAGTTGTATTCGCTTGCAATTTATGTGAGTCTACAAACACGTGCGGTCTTGTCGCGGCTTGCGCGCGGCTGACCGCGGCCGCATGCCCCGCCCGCCACCGTGTCACAGATTAAATAAAGCTAGTTGTTGAAGGCTCCTTGGCCCATTTGCTTAGTAATGAGTTGCAACGCTGGGGGCCGCGGGTTCGAATCCCGCACGGAAAAACTATTTGTATGGCCCACAAATAATTGTTCCGTGTCTGGATGTTTGTTCTTGTGAAATTTATGTATGTAAATTGCCCCCACGATACAGCAGAAAATCCTAGTGTGGAGGTTACGTTTTATAAAAAAAATGTTACTATGTAACAGATACAATTCTCCCATACAAAAGCAAAATTACCTGCACTATAATAGCCTACAAAATTTTAATAATAACGAGGATTTGGGGATGCTTTTCACACCTTTGTAACCTTCAAATGGCTGCGGCATCGAGCGAACGTGCTAAGATTGTACAAAGATGATATAATAAATAAAAGAATAGAAATAACATTACGACGAAGCTGAAAAAGCACGTGCATTTGCACGTAGTAGAGTCATGCTGCAGCTATATTACTGGTATAGTTGTGGTACGAATGGGTCGGCTTGACCGGGGAAGGACCACGCTCTCACCGAATACCAGCGTAAAATAGCAGCTCAATGCTGCTGTGTTTCGTATGGTGAGTGTAGAGAACTGGATACCCTTTTTACTGGAAACGACGCATTCCATCTTAGTCCTCTCGGGTGACAACGCATCTTCACGTAGATGTAGATGTCTATGACCACAGTAACCACTTACCATCAGGTGGACTGTGTGCTCGTTTGTCACACTTATCCTATAAAAAAAGGCTGCAGGGCCAACAGCATATACTTTTCAAAAAAAAGAATGACGGAGCCCTGACCACGTATGTGTGAGCGTGCGCGCGGTCTATCGGCGGCCAGTTGCAAATTTTTACAACAGGCCGCGTGTACCGCGTGAAAAATGGCGGTGCTAAATACGGAAATTTTAATAGAAATAGTGCAAAATTATCCAGTACTTTATGACAATTCACATCGTGATTTTAAAAATATTAGAATTAAAAACAAAATATGGGATAATATTGCTGCAATACTTGGCGAAAGCGATGGTGAGTAAAAATTTAGTTCAAATTAAAAGTTTATTTTTTTAGATTACATGGGATAATATGGTGTTTATGCATAAGTATTGAAGTAATCAGCAAATTGTTCGCGTATCAAAAATGCATAGTTTGACGATCTTCTGTTGTTTAGTGAAAAATCTTCGAATGCGTGTTCAAACTGTTCCTCAATGGGATTATTGATATGTTCAGCCTTTCTTTCTATCAAGAAGTTGTGCAATACACATGCTGCTTTCACGACGGTTATTGACGTAGTTACTTTTGTTTCCATCAGCCTATGGAAAATATATCATTTAGAGCTTAATATACCGAAGGCATTTTCAACCACGCGCCTGGCACTTCCTAAAATAGAGTTGAATTTTTCCTTCCTTCGGTCATAGCGTGCCTGTGCTTCGGGATATGGTCGCATCATGTAAGAGCTCAACGCAAATGCCTCCGATCAGAACACACGGTGACCTTATATTTTGGCCGTTTAGTGGTCTACTACCAGGTATATTAAATGTACCATCAGCAAGCTTTCTTCCCATTATAGATTCTTCAAAAATACCCCCATCACTATTTTTTCCGTATCCGCCTACATCGATGGAAATGAATTTGTAATCGGGGCCAACTATTACTAATAAAACAAAAGAAAATTTTCTTAAGTAAGAAAAATAATTTGATCCAGTTTTATCTGGACATTTAACAGTAACATGTTTTCCATCAATACTTCCACAGCAGTTCGGGAATTGCCATTTCTCATGAAATCCAGATATAGAGACTTCCCAATCTTCTAGAGTTGGTTCACGTATGTAAATTGGTTGCAAACGTTTCCATATAGCTTCACATACTTCTTCAATAATGACGCTACCAGTAGAGAAACCGATATGATGTGACCAGTGGTGCCAAAGCTTTCTCCGGTTGTAAGATATCTGTAACAAATATTTATTTATTTTACAGGAGATACTTTAAAAAACAATAGAAGAACTTAAGAGATGCTTACAGTAAGCATCTGAGATCTTGTAAAACAAGCACAGGACAAGCGGCAAAGCTTACTGACCGATATAAAACGTGGCCGTGGGCGACACGAATGACTTTTTTACGTCCACATTTGGAATTTGCTGAAACACATTCAAATATAAATAGGAATGCCCAAGAAACTGGCTCTTCTCAATCGGCAAACACATCTTCACCGATCGATACAGCTCAATCACAGCCATATATGATTCATCTCAGTCTCAACAGGATAATACACCTCAGCATGTGCATAGTCGACACAAACGCAATCCTGATCAAAGTCAGTCACAAGTAGATAAAGTAATTAATTATATGAGTAAGAACGCAGAAAAAGATGATGATACAGATTTAATTTTCAAATCCTACGCAAAGAAATTAAAGACAATGACTAATCGTCGTCAAGCCACAGTGAATTTCGAAATCGCCAAGATAGTTCTGAAGACAGAACTTGAAGAATCTGATGAAATGCAGTGTAGATCGGATGCTGAACAGTATAAAGATAATAATATTGTGATGATAGTACAACTACTTGCTAGCAGTGCTGGTTCAGATACAAACGACTCAGTTTATGTTGTATCTTCGCCTCCTCCAGTTTTTGAATATGTTGACTCATCAAACACTCTATCGCTGCCACCATTATATATGCAACCATCACACACTCTGTCATCAAACACTCATACTTTTCGAGAAGACCAAAGAACGAATTTTATTGATCCAAGCCATAACATACTTCGACTTATTGATAGTAATACAAATAGGAAATGCTATGAAAATTTTGGAAAGAAGTCCTAAATATTTAAATATTATAAGAGTAGCTGTCATCAAAAAAGTATATTTTTAGTTTGTAGGTACTTGTACTAGTATTGGTAGATTCCTAACTGTAATTGAGTTTGTTATTTAATATAAGTAGTATCAGTTTCAGTTGAAAATAAAAATTGAATAAAGTTATTTTATTTTGTATTCTCTATCACAGCTAAGTACTTACCTTAGAGTGACTACTAATCGTTCTTCTGGCCCTATTGGTTCTCTCCAATTGGTGTGTTGTTTCTGTATATAATTTTTTATCAGTTCTAATATATAATCGAAACATTTTGTGCTCATTCTGAATTATATTTCATCTTTTCTCAGTTTTGGATATAATGTCCAGTATTCTCCACCTTGCTGCCGATCTTGATTTATTTCATGGATCCATACTTCTCTATTCCTGAAAGAAATAAAAAAGTAAATTGCGATGCTGATGATAATTTGATGTGATATCTAAACTATTAAATTAAACTGATTATTTTATTACTTACTTTTTTTTTCATCTTCTGAAATGGCTAATAAGAGTAATAAGACTTCGTTACGGTTAGTCATGTTGACTGACTCTGATCGTAGCACAAACACAACATCGAAAATGGCGCTTCAGGCCGCCACTGCGACCGCGGTGGTGTGTTGTTGCAGCGGCTGGAGCCGCGGCCTGTGGTAAGCCGCTTGTGTGTGGGAGACGCTTTATTTCTAATAGCACATGTCAAAAATATTAATTATTTAAACTGCACCCATTTACTTTATAAATAAAAAAAGGTAAAATCGCTAACCTTATAACGCCGATATAACTAAATAATTAGATTTCGACACTATGCAATATGAAAAAACTGCACTCTGCTTGAATATAATTGCACTGTTAAAATGCATAAAATGGTAAAATGCAATATTAAGTGCAAAAAGTTAATATGAGATAATATTAAATATATAATTAAGATGCCGGGAGGGTTCCAAACACAAATAAGTAAATAAAATAATTATCGCCAACTATTGGACAAAAGTGATGAAAAAAATTAACATAAAAGCATTGAGTTATATGTACTACGTACTAGAGAAGCCATTCCAAACTCATCGCGCATGCGCGGGAGTAGTAGTCGCGCATGCGCGAAGACTTTAATTTAATATAAAATAAGATATTAATATAAAGTAAATATAAGAATTTAATATAAAATATCTTAATTTAATCTAAACAAACATATTTCTAAATAAAATGTAATAATAATTATTTTATGGAATTCATAAATCTTCAATTTACGCAATATTTAGTTTGTATGGATAGCACTACAGTTCAGTTGAACATAGTCAATGTTCGGAATGGCTTCTCTAGTACGTAGTACATATAACTCAATGCATAAAAGCAAATTCATGAAATTGGTGAATTCTGGAACGCAAAATATTTTAGTCAACTTTTCCTAATAATGGGATATTATTATTATTGCTTCATATTAATATTATGTGTATTATTATTGTTACGGCCTACGGCTGCTCCCTTAAAGGATCCAATCCTCAGGGGCCCATGAGCTGAAGACTTCCCGAACAGACGTAGGTCGGGCCTCAATGTGGCCACGTGGAATCTCTCGAATTACACTTAAATATATGGGGGAGCGTTACACTACGGCCAGTCGACCGGAAGGAATTTGGACGAAGCTTACTCACCTATATCCAAGGCGACTGGTCCCTCCGGAGTCGGTCAGGTCGCATGTGGTTGTGTAGTGCAAGGGAAAGAATGGTGATGTGGTGTGTATCTGGGTGTGACTGATGGTGATTGCACCTAGACCTTAGCCGTCGGCAGCAGCCCGGGCGTCGACACCGCTCCAACTTGAGGGGGCCCTCCGAGGCTTGTTCACATTCACTTTCCTTGTTCGTCAAGATAACAGTCACTTAACTCTATCGTACGATTAACTAGCTTACAGAAGCCACTAACTATCGCGGGGTATAAGGTTAACACACAAAACGCACACGGAGTTTACAGTTTATTAAAGGTCACTACCGTTTCGCGTTGCAACAGTTATTTCTAGAATATCAGAGGCCGCACTAGCTAATATTGTCGAATGCACTTATACAGATTCTGAGTCGGTCCCGGGAAGCTCTCCAGCAGGAATGCGCGTCACAAATCCTAGACCGTATATTTACGGGCCGCACCTAATTATTCCGAGTTCCCTAACAGAATGGACCGCGTGCTCACGTCAGCACCGATTACAGACGACTGACTGCCCTTGGGCGTTTTTCGCACGACCGAAAGTCAAACCGGTATGAATGCACCGCGCCGAGCGCCCTCTCGCGTCAATCCTTGAAAGTGTTTTGCGCGAACAAACCCCCGTCCCGGACATAAGGATTTAGGTCCGCGAGCAAACTGGTCAGCAGGACAAGGTCGCGAAGGCAAGTTGCAAGACCGAATCTACAACCAAACCAGGCCACCTTAGGCACCCCATCAGATCTTGCAACCCTAACCAGCGCCTCAAAAAATAGCCCTAATGTGGCAAGCCGGAGGGTCAGCCTCCACTGGATGGCCCTCCTGGGTATCGCAGCACTTTAATAAGTCCTGTACTGGACAGAAGTCCGACGACCTCTTTCAAACACCTATCTGTGCCCCTATGATTAGTTCCGCAATCCGACCGGATCAGCTCTGCAAACAGCGACGCTACACGAAGCTGCCCAGACAAATTTTGTGCCAACAGTTGCTTCAGTGCAGAGCGCACCCACAAATTCCACATGAACGTCGTCTGTGGAGAGCCGAACGAAACGCACAGATAGTCCCTAGTATGAATTTTCAACAAGTAGGCCTAGCCAGGCCACCCACCATATTATCATTTACTAAAATAGTGCGGCAGCTGATTTCAATCTGATAATCTCAAAACTAGCTAGCCTGTTAGACAAGTAGTCCTATGTTCATATTTCAACTAATTTTTCAAAAGCATCAATGTTCAACTACAGAATCAATTCAACCAAATTAATCACCGATGCGCATAGGTCACCTTGCAAATTAAACAAAACAATAACGTAAGGGACAGCCCTACTTCTTCGCAAAGCAAAATGATTAAACACTATCATAAACATATACATAAGTTTTCAAATAGCGCGCCATTCAATCTCCTTTCAGCAAACAGACGTAACAATCAAATACAGTGATTAAATATATTTCCAAAACACATGCAGTAGAATTTAAAGGAGTACATTAAATTCAATTCTTTTAATTTAAACCGCTACAGATAGGAAAATTTCGCGGAAAGCCCAAAGCATTTTTTAATTTTAATTCAAAGTATTTTTTAACTGAGTGCTCGACCAAACCAAATCTAATACCCCTTGACAGCGTGATTCAACGCTCCAGGGGGGCCCTAATCTTCCCACCACCAAGGGGAGGCCACATGGCGTGAACCCGAGATCGCTAACAGTCGCCACTCGGGTTGTACACCTTCACTGAGGCCGTCGGCAACAGAACATTTTGACAAGTGGACTGTTGACGGCTTAAGGCTCAGTGGAGGTGGCCGTGGTGGGAGCTAAGGCGGCAGCTAGCCGGGGCCGCCTCCATCAAATGGGGAACAGTGGTACACCAGTCGCGGCCACTCAGCTAACGGGAGTGAGAAGGGTCCAGCGGACCGATGAGTGGCCGTGAAGTTCCTCTCCACACGCTTAGGGGGGGTGATGACACCCCCGCCCCAGGGGGAATTACCCCCCGACTGGTCGGGGGACGGACCCCTTTCAAACTTAGGGGTCTGATGGCTGGCCGGCGGGCGCCGAGAGTCGCCCGGCAGAGGGCGTGGCTGAGCGCCCCCGCCCGTGGGGGTCGAGGGCCTGGCAGAGCCCCGAGAGGAGACGCCGTTCGCACTCAGGCACAAAACGGCATGATGATTGCCCTGGCAATGCAGACAGGGCCGCCGATGCGGAGAGTCTCGCTGGAGGTGTCCTCCCAAACATGAGCAGCACCAGCGGCGCTCCTTGGCGATAGTTCGCCTCGCTGGAACCGGCTTACCTAATAATTTCGGGCACGGCGTTACCCGATGATCAGATGCTCGACAATAGGAGCAGGGGGGGGGGGTTGACGACGACTTGCCTGGAGGATTCAGCCTCTCACTGGGCGCGGCTCGTAAGTCGTCAACGGTGCCCGCCGCGCTCTCTATCTGCCGGCACTGCTCCTCCAAAAACCGCAGCAGGTCATAGAAGGGCGGAATATAGGAGGCCTCGTCCCCGCCGTACCTCTCCTCAAAATGGATTCGAAGGTCGAGAGGTAGACGGGACAGCTCGATGTGGAGCAACAAAAAAGCCCATTCGCCTACTGGTAAACCCAGCCGCCTCAACGTATTACAGGCCACCAAGACTGGATCCAACAGGTCCGGACGCAGTCTGGCCCGGTCACTAAGCAGCGGGAGGCTTAGAAGCTGCTTAACATGTTCGTCCGCAATTCGCCGGACGTTGGCGTATCTTCTGGCTAGGAGGTCCCGAGCAGTCTGGTAGGCGTCGTCCGACAATCTCAAGTGGCCGACGACGCCCAGGGCCTCCCCCTCCAGTGAGGCCAGGAGGTACACTATCTTTTGGCTCGGGGTCAAGTCACTCCGGGCGTCCACTAGGCTGTCGAAAAGACCAACGAAGGTCAGCCATTCGGAAAGGACCCCGGAGAACTTTGGCAGGTCCAGAGTTGGGAGTCGTCCCAACAGCTCCGGCTGAAGCTGCTTCAGAGAGGGCTCGGACAGGTCACTCATCCGAGCTTCACGCGCCTCCTCGGCATACCTGCCTTCAGCATCGATCAACTCGTCCGTGAGCCACAAGAACTGCTCATAGTCCGCGAAGCAGGAGTCCAGGACTCCCGTCTCCACATCCGAATCCTCGAGCTCAGCGTAAGCCTCCTCCACTGCGGCCCTTCGAGCATCCACCTGCTCGAACTGCTTCATCAAGTTATGGACCCTATCCGGTCGACCTATCAAAGCATGGGCGCTTGTGGCCCAGCGTAGCTCAGTCCGCAAACAACGGATCAGTAGCTTGGGCGATGTCATCACTATTAAATGCAAATTACGACGCGGCTTGAGCACGGATTACAAAGATAACAAACAAAAAATACAACAAAAATTAACAGTTAATAAATGCAGTTCCTATCAAATCGCGTTGAATAGAAATTACACAAATACGAATTACTACGCATCAACCAAATACAAGTTAGCACAAAAGAAAAGACACAAATCAAATTAACAAATAACAAATACTAGTGCGATCAAATCAAGTTAAATTCAAATTGTGCAAATACAATTACTACTCTTTAGTTCAAATACAAATTACAGTATAAACGAAGATACACATCACGGTCGATCAACAAAAAATGCCTAGCTCGGAAATCGACCCTTCGATAAGTAATCCACTACAACTATCCGACAACGATAATTAACCGATTACGTAAAAATAACCATCTACCTACATGACGTATATCTCTAGAAAACTCCCGCTTGCGCAACGTAGGGCGCGGCTTTTCAAATCTACCCACTAACCAAAAAAAGGCAAGCAACAAAGAACAAAGGGAAATAATTCTATTATTACGTACAAAAAAATATTTTTACGTATTACGGACGGGCGTGATTGTAGATACAAATTAAACCAATCAAACCAACGCTCCCTGCCACCAGGATTGTTTAATGTTTATCAAACACTATGGTCGGGATCGACCGGGAATCGAACCCGGAACCGCGTTCTGCTACCAGTTTGTTACGGCCAACGGCTGCTCCCTTAAAGGCTCCAATCCTCAGGGGCCCATGAGCTGAAGACTTCCCGAACAGACGTAGGTCGGGCCTCAATGTGGCCACGTGGAATCTCTCGAATTACACTAAAATATATGGGGGAGCGTTACACTACGGCCAGTCGACCGGAAGGAATTTGGACGAAGCTTACTCACCAATATCCAAGGCGACTGGTCCCTCCGGAGTCGGTCAGGTCGCATGTGGTTGTGTAGTGCAAGGGAAAGAATGGTGATGTGGTGTGTATCTGGGTGTGACTGATGGTGATTGCACCTAGACCTTAGCCGTCGGCAGCAGCCCGGGCGTCGACACCGCTCCAACTTGAGGGGGCCCTCCGAGGCTTGTTCACATTCACTTTCCTTGTTCGTCAAGATAACAGTCACTTAACTCTATCGTACGATTAACTAGCTTACAGAAGCCACTAACTATCGCGGGGTATAAGGTTAACACACAAAACGCACACGGAGTTTACAGTTTATTAAAGGTCACTACCGTTTCGCGTTGCAACAGTTATTTCTAGAATATCAGAGGCCGCACTAGCTAATATTGTCGAATGCACTTATACAGATTCTGAGTCGGTCCCGGGAAGCTCTCCAGCAGGAATGCGCGTCACAAATCCTAGACCGTATATTTACGGGCCGCACCTAATTATTCCGAGTTCCCTAACAGAATGGACCGCGTGCTCACGTCAGCACCGATTACAGACGACTGACTGCCCTTGGGCGTTTTTTGCACGACCGAAAGTCAAACCGGTATGAATGCACCGCGCCGAGCGCCCTCTCGCGTCAATCCTTGAAAGTGTTTTGCGCGAACAATTATATTTTAATATCTCGATAAATGTTAAGGACTAGGGTAAGAGCGAAACACCCCAACACGACTATATTAAATTACTCTCTGGGGTTGTTTCACCACTAATTTATTAAAAGTTTATTGGGAAATAAATATATTTTTATTTTTTTATTTATTCTATAAAGCTATTTTTTTTTTCAGGTCCTTATTTGCCTTTGACAAAACTTAAATCCATATTAAAGCAGCTGAAGAAATGTAAAAATAATAAGTTGGCTTTTAAAAGAAAATATATTCTTGCAATAAAATGACAAGAACCATAAGCATTTGAGATTGTGTCATAAAAATTGTCAGCTACTACAAAAATATGCAAGCCTCTCAGAGTGGCGAGAAAAAACATAGCAACGTATGCGTTTTACTGGGCAAAAAGACACTGCATTTAATTTATTGCACTATAAAAAATTTACACACACAAATAAATAATTTTAAAGGCGTCAAGGCCTCAGGAAAACAAAATATATGGTCACATTATATATACATTGAACTATTTTATGCAGAGCGCCCACAAGTGAGGAAAGTTTGTTGTGAATATATTTTAAGTGAACTTTCCATGTCATAGCCTCGCATGGGTGATTTCTGAATCTCGACGACAGCGCCACCTAACGGGTCCAATTATAAATCTAAACCATCCAGGGATCCACTCAAACACGTAAAAAATTCATCAAAATCAGTCAAGCCATTTTCGAGTTTTAGGGAGACTAACGGGCATAATTGATTTCTATTAATTTTAATTTTGTAAAATAATTTTGGGAAGTCCCTGTACATAGATTTTGTGTTTATTTTATGTATTTTTTTTAAATTTCTGTTATATCACGCTCCTTGGGAATAAAATGGTGACCTAAGACCATATTATTCCCAAGGAGCACCTAACAATAGTATTGTATCAGATGTAAGCACATATTTTTTGTTTTCTGAATGTATATTGTTGGTGAAAATAAATGAATAAATAAAATAAAATAAAAATAAATTTAATTTTACTGGAAACAAATCATATAAAAGCTAAATGTTCAATACTTTAGTTTATACATCAAGTCAAATAGTTTATTTGTGATTCACAATTTACATAAAGGTCTTATTTAAACACAAATAAAGTTCAGTCTGTGATCAGCCTCATGGGCATCATCATCATTACAGCCCTTCATAAGTCCACTGCTGAACATAGGCCTCCTCCAAGGAATGTCACAAAGTACGGTTCTGAGCCACCTGCATCCATCGACTTCCTGCATGTCTTATCAGGTCGTCACTCCATCCAGTGAGAGGTCGGCCTACGCTTCGCCTACCGGTACGGGACTGCCACTCGAGAACCTTTTTTCCCCATCGGTTGTTGGTTCTTCGAGCTATATGGCCGGCCCACTGCCACTTCAGCTTACAAATCCGTTGGGCTATGTCGGTTACTCTGGTTCTACTGCGGATATCCTTATTTCTAAGTTAATCACGCAGAAAAACCCTGAGCATAGCCCTCTCCATTACTCGCTGAGCGACCTTGAGCTTCCTCATACGGCCAGCAGTGAAGGACCACGTCTCAGATCCGTATGTCATCACTGGCAACACGCACTGGTTGTACAATTTCGTTTTCAGGTTTTGAGGTATATTTAACGAGAAGATGTGTCGTAGTTTCCCGAACGCTGCCCAGCTGAATTGAATCCTCATGGGCATACAAATGTCAAATATTATTAATAGTTCATTGATTACATTATTCATAATAATAGAAACAGAAACTTTTTTATTCAATATAGATTATAAATGATACTTATTGAAAGTCACTCTTTTGTTTGATTACCACTGGTTCGGAAAAAACCTCTGTCCTGGGAAGAACCAGCAAGAAACCCAGCGGGACTTTTTTTTTTTTAAATAACAGCTTACAATCATGATGTTACACAAATTAACAACACAACAAATTAGAAATAGCTTGGTAGCGATCACCTCATTTCCAGGGGTTATTATCATCCATAAATTCCTTAATATTATAATAACCCTTTTTATACAAACTTAGTTTAATAAAGTTTTTGAACTTTGAACAGGTCAAACTTTGTATATTTTCTGGAATTTTGTTGTAAAAGCGTATACATCGCCCCAAGAATGAATTACTGACTCGATGGAGTCGAGTAACTGGTACTACTAGCTTGTGTCTGTTCCTAGTATTTACAGAATGAATATCACTTATTTTTGTAAAACTACTTTTATTTTTGTGTACGTACATTACATTTTCATAAATGTATTGAGAGGCCAAAGTTAATATATTAATTTCCTTAAATTTTTGTCGCAGCGACTCTTTAGGCTTTAAGTCATAAATTGCTCTTATGGCCCTCTTTTGCAAAACAAATATAATTTCAGTGTCAGCTGCGTGTCCCCATAGCAAAATACCATACGACATTATGCTATGGAAGTAGCTGAAGTAAACTAGTCTAGCTGTTTCAACACTGGTTAGACTTCTAATCTTTTTTACAGCATATGCTGCAGAACTAAGTCTGCTTGCTAGTTTTGATATATGGGGGCTCCATTGAAGCTTCGCGTCTAGTGTGATTCCAAGAAAAATGGTGGTATCTACAAGACTCAGTTTCTCCCCATTTAAAATTACATTAGTATTTAATTGTTTGACATTTGGAGTCACGAATTTCATACATTTTGTTTTAGTGCCATTTAAATGCAAATTATTAACATCGAACCAATTTACTAATTTAGATATAGCATTATTTACTTCGTCATATTTTAGTAATTGTCGACTTAATTTGAAAATTAAAGAAGTGTCATCTGCAAATAATACTATATCATGGTTATCCCCTACTATGTAAGGTAAGTCATTAATGTATACAAGAAACAGAAAGGGGCCGAGAATTGAGCCTTGAGGCACGCCCATTTGTACCATCGATCCGGAAGAGCTCATATTGTTAATGACAACTTTTTGCGTTCTCTTACTTAAATATGAAATAATTAATTTAAGGGCATCACTTCTTACACCGTAGTGTTGAAGTTTCCTGATTAATGTTTCATGGTGAACACAATCGAAGGCCTTGGATAGGTCACAAAATATACCAAAAGCATCCTGTGAATTCTCCCATGCATTAAAGATATATTTAATCAGCTCAACACCGGCATCAGTTGTCGAGCGACCCCTTGTGAAACCAAATTGATTTTTATGAAGTAAATTATTTATATTAAAAAAATTTAACATTTGATCAAGAACAATTTTTCAAAAATCTTACTAAGTGTTGGTAGTACAGAAATAGGTCTAAAATTGGCGGGGTCTAATGTACTACCAGATTTAAATAAAGGTATTACTTTACTATGCTTCATTAAATCAGGAAACACACCAGATTCGATACTATGTCGTGAAGCGACAATTAAAAAAAAAATAGAACCTAACCTAAGTACAACAAAACAACAAAAGTAGAGCCAGAAAACAATATATTTAAATTTATAAAAGGTATTTACAATTTTATAAAAAAAAAATGAGGATGATGATGAATGAAGTGAGAGTACAATTAGATTATAAAAAAAAAGGGTGAGAGAATAGGGGAATATAGTGTTGTAGTGGGGCCTAAAAGTCGAAGCGACACACGTTGCGTTTGTAGAGGTAGGTTTCTTAGCAGCGACGGCACGCAGCGCCTGAAGCCAACACACGCCGTTTGCGCTTGTAGAGGTAGGTTTCTTAGCAGCGACGGCGCGCAGCGCCTGGAGCCAGTACACGCAGCGTCCGAAGCCGGCGCACGTAGCGCCTGGAGAAGGGGCGCGCAACGCTTAGAGCCAGCAGTTGCAGCGCCCAATGGTAGCGCTGGCGGTAGGTGCACTCGGCGCCTGGAGTAAGTAGTCGTAGCGCCCGGAGTAGTGTGGCCCCCGCGCTTGTAGTAGTCTCGAAGCGACTTCCGAGGTAGATGGAGGCTTGTAGGAATCCGGAGTGGTGCGGCTCCGCGTTTGAAGAAGGCTTCGCCGAAGACTTCACGTGTAGGTGGAGGCTTGCAGGATCCCGGGGCAGTGCGGCCCCGGGATAAGGCCTTTAGGAGATACTTCCAATTCGCGAACTGAAGCGAGACTCCTTTCTTCACCGATTGTTCGGCTTTTATACCTTTCTAGAGAGAACGGAAAAATTATTTAAATTATACGCAAATTTTTTGTAAATGGTCAAGAGAAAAGAGGATTTATGTGGAATTATCGAAATAGGAATAACAGATCGGTAGCAAATTTGAATATAATTACCATGGAAACGATATAAATAAGAAAGACAAAACATGTCAAATTTTTGTTTTTGGTTTATAATAAGAAAACGGTAAGATTTAAGTGGAAAATGAGATATTATTGATATAGGAAAAAAGGTAGCGCAGCTGCCCACATAAAGTCCAAGATTGTAGAGTTACGGAAAACTAGCTAAAAGATCGAAAAAAGGTAGACTCCATTGACACCAATTTAAAAGTGCTGATAATGTGAAAATACGAAGTAGAAATGATTTGTTATTGTGTTCTTATGGTTTAAAATCGTTACAGGATCCTATGGAAATAAAGGTGATGTAAAATATCCAGTTTTGAGGTGAATGCAGAAAATCGAAACAGAATGGAAAAATGAATTTAAAATAATGTAAAATGATACGTAAGTAGTATAACACTACATTTTCCCCCCGACCCTGGAAAATTTTTGACTCAGCAAAAATTTTGATATATACATTCTAAAATAAACCATAAAAACACAGCTTTGCAGAAACAGACATCACCAGGCAAAATCAGATATACTATCTCTTACATACATCATCTGCCATTCAGGTAAGGGTGGAGTTCACATTCAATGACTACCACTCAAAGTGTGTTTTCGAAACGACATTAAGGCTTATTTAAGGAGTAGTCATCCGCTCCTGCGTGGAAAAAAAAATAAATTAGTCGAAGAAACACCACTCTTAAAAGTGTGTTTTCGAAAGGACATTCAGGCTTATTTAAGGAGTTGTCATCCGCTCCTGCGTAAAGATAAAAAAAATTATTAAGGGAGTAATCAGCCGCTCCCAAGTGAAGATAAAGATAAAGAAATACCTCAAGTAAGCTTTAGTCGCTATGACTTAAGTAAAGATTAAGAACGGCCAGAGCGGTAGGGCTCAAAGCCAGAAAACAGCAACATCACCAACGAGATGTGTCTGAAATAAAAATAAAAAGTGACGATTAACCAACGAAAGTTCGAGGTCCTAAAGCAAGATGTGTTGAAGAACACTGGATCATCAAACAAACAAACAAATTAAAAGAAATAAAAATAATAAGGTGAGAATGATGGTGATATTTATACATATATACAAATTAATAGTTAATAAAAGTTAAGAAAATTTATGATTTTACATCTTTGATGTGCCACTTGCCTCTAACTCCATTAGGGTCTTCAAGTACATAGACTAGTGGTGACAGTTTAGCTATCACTTTACACTTGATGAACTTAGGGGCAAGTTTAGCATTAAAGTATGCGCCGGCATTGCTTAAAACATGATTTTTACGCCAAACAGTATCTCCCACATTAAATTCTTTAAAAGACCGGTGAAGATCATAGCGAGCGCTATTTTTAGCGTGCGCTATGTGAAGTTTATTTTGAACTTTGTGAAAGATAGATGAGAGGAGACCAGCATTAGACGCGTAAATATCACGAGGCATAAATATTAATTCCTCGAGGTTCTGAGTTGGAGTATAGAAGGAACCACAAGGTATTGTTTCCCTACCAAAGACTAAAAAGTTTGGAGTAAAGCCAGTAGCTACATTTGTAGCGCTGTTCATTGCGTACTGAATTTTAGTAAGATGGTTGTCCCATGATCTATGATCGTCTCCTACTAGAGATGCTAGAGCTGTAATAATTGTACTATTAAACTTCTCCGTAGGATTAACCTGAGGACAATATAAAGCTGTGTGAAAAATAAAAGGAACGTTATAAGAATTTAAGAATGAGTGGAATTCTCGCGACTGAAATTGAACAGCATTGTCCATTATAATAGTTTGGGGAATGCCATGAACTAGAAAAACTGAATTTTCCAAAACATTAATAATATTAGCTGAAGTAGCACGTTTAAGGGGAAAAATCATAGTAAATTTAGTAAAATTGCAGTTAATTACTAGAATATACTGATTTCGTCTTCGAGTCATAGGCAATGGACCCATAAGATCTAAGGATATAGTTTGAAAAGGTCTGGAGCAAAGTTTAGGTTTACCCATAAGACCATAGGGAGAATGATTAGGGTGTTTGTAGGTTAAGCAGGTTTCACAAGTTGAGATTAAATTGGCAATATCCTTAAACATACCAGGCCAATAGTATTTTAAAGATATTTTCTTGAATGTCTTGAAGATACCAAGATGGAGTTCTGAAGGGGAACCATGGTTAACTTCAATAATTGCATGTCTATCTTGAGGTAGTGGAACTTCTTTCCAAATAAAGTCATCGTTTAGACGATCGGGAGAATGGATGCAGCGGTAAAGTTTGTTATCCCTGATAGTATAGTTGGGATATGAGTCTGGGTTGTTGGAGCATCCGAGAAAAATCTTGTTGTAGTGCTCAAGTTTACGATCAGGTGGTTCTTCAATCGTAATAGGGTGTACGCCTTGAGGTGAAATTTCTCGTGTATCAGGACGTTCTTGATTCTTATGTCTTGATAATAAATCTGGAACAACGTTATCCTTTCCTTTTTTATGTTTCAGGACAAAGTTAAAGCAAGATAAGCGTAAAGTCCAGCGAGCAAGTCTTCCTGATGGATTCGATAAGTTCTGAAACCATTTAAGTGCAGCATGGTCAGTATATATTGTAAATTCTTTACCATTGTCTAGGTAACATCGCCAATGTTCTAACGCAGTTATTACAGCCAATGTTTCTCTTTCAGTAGTTGAGTAGTTCTGTTGATTTTTGTTTAGTACTTTACTCATGTAAGCAATCACGACTTCTTTGTCATCTTGATGTTGAGTAAGCATTGCTCCTATGCCATAGTTTGATGCATCACAATGTACAGAGAAGGGTAGTTCGAAGTTAGGACAAGCAAGGACAGGAGCAGTTACCAAAGCTTCTTTAAGTTTCTGGAAAGCAGCTGCAGCTTGAGAATTCCAAAGAAATTTAGGAGCGCTCTTCCCGGAACAGGTTAGTTGATTGAGTGGAGAGGCAATAGTGCTAAAGTTTGGAATGAATCTTCTGAACCAGCTGCAGGTGCCTATGAATCTTCGCACTTCTTTTCTACAAGTAGGTACAGGATATTCTAATATAGCTTTTATTTTATCTGGATCAGCACGTAGACCGTACTCGTCCACTAGAAAACCAAGGTATTTCAGTTCTTTCCTGAAGAATTGACTCTTCTCAAAGTTAATAGTCAGATTAGCATATGAAAGTTTTTCATGGACTTTCATGAGGAGTGATATGTGTTCATCAAAAGTCTCGCTAATGATAACGATGTCGTCCAGATAGCAAAATACCTTGTTCTCAAATTCAGGGGTAAAAAGCATATCCATTAATCTTTGTAGAGTTGCAGGTGAGTTAGAAAGACCAAAAGGCATTACCTTGAATCTAAACATACCTCTTCCAGGTACATAAAATGCAGTTTTATCCTTATCAGCAGGATTCAAGGGAATCTCCCAAAATGCTTTCGCAATGTCGATGCTTGATAAGTATTTGGCATTCCTCAAGTTGTCCAAAATTTCACTTATTAGTGGCAGACTATAAGCATCACGACGTGTAACTGAGTTAAGCTTCCTGCTGTCTACGCAGAAACGCCATTCACCATTCTTCTTCGGAGTGATGAGAACTGGAGATAACCAAGGACTTTCGCATTGTTCAATGACGTTCCATCGCAGCATCTTGTCAACTTCATTAATTAACGCCTTTTGTTTTTCAGGAGACAGTCTGTAACATCTTTGTTTGATTGGGAGAGAATCACCAGTGTCAATCTTGTGGGTGATTAAGTGTGTGCTTCCCAGGATACCTTTTTCTTCAAAAGAAATTGTCTTGAAGCGTTGGATGATGTCATTAGCGATGTTCTTTTGATTAGGAGTTAAATGCTCATAAGGTAAAACTTTAGTATCTTTAGTTTCGATAGCAGAACATTTAGATTCTGTAAAGTTAAGAGAAGATAAAACACTAGGTAAAAGATTAAATTTTCTCCAAAAGTCAATACCTAATATTAGCGAAGGAAATATTTCAGGGAAAACGTAAGCTTTAATTAAATACCTTTTTTTACCTATTCATTTCAATAATCAAACTCATTTTGATTATTGAAATGAATAGGTAAGTCAAAATAACCCAAGGAATTAACTTTTTGATTATTAGCAGTAGAGACAGTAATAAGATCTGACTTGAAAAGTTTGCAGCCCAGTTTAAGAATTTCCAAATGAGAATTATTACCCAGAATAGTTACTGAACTGCCAGAATCTAGTAAACCAGATAAAGTTAAGTTATAAATTTTGACATTAACGAATGGATGATTAAGATCTTGTTCCTTGGAGTAGAGTGTAGAAGAGATTCTGTAACAAGAAAAGAAGTTTTGAATTGTTTTAATCCAATTAGTCCAATCGTCGTTATCAAAGTTTAAGTTACTTTTCAAGTCAGTAGTTAGTTTTTTGAACTAGTATTAGGTTTGGGAGAACAAGTAGGGCAATCTGCAGTTTTAAAACCCTTAAGACCACATTTGAAACAAATCACGAATCGTGGTTGAGTACAAGTGTTCAAAGAATGTCCTTGTTTACGACAGCGAACACAAAAGGAGGTTTGTTGAGGAGCTTTAGTTTGAGAGAGACTATTAACTTGTCTAGAAGGGTATTTGTAGGATGGAGTGAATTTATTCATGAGGGGAGGAGAGGGTCGTGAGTTATTAGAAGAATTTGGAGAGTCAACTGAACTTGAAGTGGAATGCTTGTAGTTGAATTCAGAAATAAGAGGACTTTGTTGTACATTTGGTTCTTTAAATTGTTTGTCTCTGTCTAGGAATTTTTCATAGTTTTGGCAAGTAGCCAGTAGAGAGTCGATAGAGTCAATGTCTTTTAGAGCTACGAAGACTGAATAACATGGGCGAATATTCCTTAAAATAATCTCCAATTGTTCTGTTTCAGAAAGTTTTTTCGAAAGACGAGAAAACATTCCAGACATGATGGAAATATAGATGACAATAGGTTCATCTCGACCTTGAGTTCGATTCCTAATCGCTTCTAAAAGTTTGTGATCATAATCAAAACCACCAAAGTCTTTGATTAATAACGAAGAAAGTTCGTTCCACGTTAAGTTTGGATTCTGATTATATTTAAATCTGAACCAATGAAGAGCATTGTCAGTGAAAATTTCAAACGCTTGTGAAATCAACAAGTCTTTGGACAAGCCACGAGCTATACAGTATTCTTCCAGTTTTTGAAGAAAGGATCTTGGACAGCTTTTACCATTGAAGGTGTGTCTTTTCAGATCTTTGAAGACGTTGGTTGGAGAAAAAGATTGAGGTGGTGGTGGAGGATACGGGGTATGGACCTGAATAGAATTTTGAGAAACAAGAGGGAGTTCCGTGACAGTCGGGTCAACCGTGACAGTCGGGTCAACAGGAGGGTCATTTTCAGTTGGAGCTGGAGTCAAGGATTCAAATTGTTTAGTAATATCGTCATATTTCATCTTCAAAGTATCGAAAATAGCTTTAAAGTCTGGATATAAGTCAGTATCTATTCGTTCCAATCTGTAAAAGATATGATTAATAAAAGTTTCTATTAGTCGCAAGTATTTGGTTTCGCCTTGTAAAAATTTTTTAATTTTACAGTCCAAGTAGGTCAAGGTAGAATCAATTTGAGACAAGTCATCCTCAATCGGAATTGTAGAAGTCAGAATATTAAATATTGAATTTAAAAATTATATTAAAGTGATGGATGTAAGTAAGGTGTTAAATGTAGGTCTAAATATAATCTAGATAAGTTGAAAAACTAGATGAAGTTTTGTTTTAGAATAAAAATATTAAAGTGATGAATGTAAGTGTTGTGTGAAATGTAGGTCTAAATATAATCCAGATAAGTTGAAACACTAGATAAAGTGTTGTTTTAGAATTTGGAAGGTATGAAAAGGATGAATAAATGAATGATGAATAATGAGTTAAGAACGAAAGGGAGAGCAATTAAATCAAAAGGGAATGGACAAGGCGCAGTAAAGGTGAAGAATTAAGAGAGAAAGAGGACTTTTACGTTGGGCGCCAAATGTCGTGAAGCGACAATTAAAAAAAAAAATAGAACCTAACCTAAGTACAACAAAACAACAAAAGTAGAGCCAGAAAACAATATATTTAAATTTATAAAAGGTATTTACAATTTTATAAAAAAAAGAAATGAGGATGATGATGAATGAAGTGAGAGTACAATTAGATTATAAAAAAAAAGGGTGAGAGAATAGGGGAATATAGTGTTGTAGTGGGGCCTAAAAGTCGAAGCGACACACGTTGCGTTTGTAGAGGTAGGTTTCTTAGCAGCGACGGCACGCAGCGCCTGAAGCCAACACACGCCGTTTGCGCTTGTAGAGGTAGGTTTCTTAGCAGCGACGGCGCGCAGCGCCTGGAGCCAGTACACGCAGCGTCCGGAGCCGGCGCACGTAGCGCCTGGAGAAGGGGCGCGCAACGCTTAGAGCCAGCAGTTGCAGCGCCCAATGGTAGCGCTGGCGGTAGGTGCACTCGGCGCCTGGAGTAAGTAGTCGTAGCGCCCGGAGTAGTGTGGCCCCCGCGCTTGTAGTAGTCTCGAAGCGACTTCCGAGGTAGATGGAGGCTTGTAGGAATCCGGAGTGGTGCGGCTCCGCGTTTGAAGAAGGCTTCGCCGAAGACTTCACGTGTAGGTGGAGGCTTGCAGGATCCCGGGGCAGTGCGGCCCCGGGATAAGGCCTTTAGGAGATACTTCCAATTCGCGAACTGAAGCGAGACTCCTTTCTTCACCGATTGTTCGGCTTTTATACCTTTCTAGAGAGAACGGAAAAATTATTTAAATTATACGCAAATTTTTTGTAAATGGTCAAGAGAAAAGAGGATTTATGTGGAATTATCGAAATAGGAATAACAGATCGGTAGCAAATTTGAATATAATTACCATGGAAACGATATAAATAAGAAAGACAAAACATGTCAAATTTTTGTTTTTGGTTTATAATAAGAAAACGGTAAGATTTAAGTGGAAAATGAGATATTATTGATATAGGAAAAAAGGTAGCGCAGCTGCCCACATAAAGTCCAAGATTGTAGAGTTACAGAAAACTAGCTAAAAGATCGAAAAAAGGTAGACTCCATTGACACCAATTTAAAAGTGCTGATAATGTGAAAATACGAAGTAGAAATGATTTGTTATTGTGTTCTTATGGTTTAAAATCGTTACAGGATCCTATGGAAATAAAGGTGATGTAAAATATCCAGTTTTGAGGTGAATGCAGAAAATCGAAACAGAATGGAAAAATGAATTTAAAATAATGTAAAATGATACGTAAGTAGTATAACACTACAACTAGTATTAAAAATAATAGCTAAATGAGGCGCGATTGTATCTATTATAGACGCAATAACTTTAACGGAAATCCCCCACAGATCCGCAGTTTTCTTAACATCAATAGTTTTAAAATATTTTACAATATCTTTTGATGACACTTTATGAAATGTAAAATTCTTTGTACACACATTTACATTTTGTTTAAGTAATGATTCGACGACGGCAGGAGAAGAATTCAGTGACTTAGTGGTCAAGATCGGAATATCAGTAAAATATTTCTCAAAAACCATTGCTACGTCCTGATCTGATACAGTTAATTTGTTGTTAACACTTAACTGGTAATTTGAATTGCGAGAGTTGATCTTACCAGTTTCGCTATTAATTATACTCCATGTCATTTTAATTTTATTGGAAGCCGTCTTAATTTTGTTGCTCAAATGCAAAGACTTGGCTATGGAGCACACTCTTTTAAATATTTTTGAATATTTTTTTACATATTCCCTAAATTCGACGCTATGATTATATGACCTTTCACGGTAAAGATCATATAACCTATGCCTGCTCTTATGGACTCCTACTGTCGCCCATTCATTGAATGACTTCCGACTGTTCAAGGAGAATGTTTTAGAAGTAAGCTAGAAGTAAGTTAGAAGTAATAGATTAGAGATTTAGATTAGATAATAGAGATTATTAGATTAAATTATTCATCATAAATAATATTGATTACATTGGATTAGATTAGATTATTCATAAATATTTAGTGCAAAATTATTGTATAGTCGTTGGGTTTATTATAAGTATTATGTCATCTAATACAGTCAACCGGACATTAAATCTGACATTCGATATAATATGTAGGTAAACGACCGTATACTTCCGAGTGCGCGGTTCACAGAACACTAATACCCTTAGGCGGGGCGCGGTTAGTACTGAACTTACCAAGTTCCTACTGCACGTTCGCTCTCTCGGATTGTGATGTCACGTCACAGAGAAAGAGCGGGTAAAAATTTAAAAATATTGCGAAACTTTAAAACGTTATAACTTTCGTATTTCTGCACCAATTTGGATGAAACAAAAACTATGGTTATTTTCATAAACATAGCTTTAAAGCTATATAGGTTTTATTGTCAAATTAGAACATGTTGGTGTGACCCATTGCAATTGATTTTAACTATTAAATTATTCAGTACCATTTCATTTCTATTTTCTTATGAAAATTAAAGATAACGATGAAATAGTGTTTATAATTATGTAAGTGAGTACTGAGTACCCAATTACGTACGTTTATTACTTTTAATATAATTTTTGCAGTAAAACTGCTTGTTGCGTCAGAGTACAATTAATTGTGTAATTGTATTAAAAATGACAACCATAACTTCTAATTTCCATATGAAGACTAGTCATAGGGATAACTAAACTTATAAATAAAATAAACGTTGGCAATGTCGTAAGGGTTTTACGGTCTGTGGTAGTGCTCAGTGCTTCAAGGACGAATGCTTCGTGCGCATTTGTTTTGGCGGGATTGATTATTAATTTTAGTTTTTAAGACAGTTCCAAGTTGACTATCACGTGCGCGTGAGCGATAGTTTAATCGTTTTGTTTATTACATTCTTGTTGTTACATTTTGTTTTTCTTGTTTTGTTTTTCTTGTTTTGTTTTAATAATGCCTAATGCTTAGGTACGTTTATAGTGCTCATGAATACGGCAACATTTTAATGTGCCTTGGAAAATCTCATACTTAGGATTCAGATCGGTAAGCTGTTTCATACCAATTTTTTTTAAATAACTTAGCACTGAAAACATCTGAATAAATGCATAACTGAATACATCAGAATAATAAAAATGCCTACACGATGGATAAAAAGCATGACTTACCTTGTTAACATTTCATTTAAGTAATTTTTTTATTAGCGGGGAATTGAACCAGGTATTTGATTTATTTAACCTGTGAATAAAGTGGCTAGGACGAGACAAGCACAGTGGCAAAGTAGTAGGTTTAGTAGATAATTCAGGTATTTAGACAAGTGTTGTAAATTATTAGGTATTGTGGTACCACCGTCAGCTGCGCGCCGCGCGAATTGGGCGTCCGGATGTACATTGACCTAGTCGGCTGATTGTACTTCCACTGCTGGTTTTATGTTTAAGTATTTTCATAATTTTTTTTTTATAAAATTAACGCTTTATTTAGCTGTACTAACATGATGGAGCGTGAATAAAGCTAATAAAACGTTGTGAAAAAATGATATTTTTTTCCTCAGGATCGATTTTATTTCTCACCCATGATCAAAGGTATAGTTAATACTATCGTCTGTCTTCGTTTTAGGGGGCGTTTCACAAACACCTGGTATAATATAAGAAACTTACTAAACAATCTTAATAAAATTAAGAAGACTGTTACCTTTATGTAGGTCCCTTCACACTCTGGCATAACTGGGAACGAGGAAGCAGACATTGCTACTAGAGATGTATCCTTATCAACATGTTCAGATCACTCGTCTATGCTGAAAATACCATTTACAGTTAAATATGCCTTGTTAAGCAAGAACTTGAGATTCTTATGGAAGTCACACTGGGAAGAAATAAGCAAGGTCAAAGGAATTTGGTATTATGAAATACAAAAAGCCCGCTAGCTACTCCTTGGTACAACAAAAAAGGATTAATAATAGAAAATTCATTAAGACTATCAACCGAATGAGATTTGGACTTAGCAGAGTAGCCGTCCATCTGTATCGTTTGTGAATGAAAGAAAATGCAAATTGTGAATATTGTGGTGACACGAAAGGAGACCTAAAACATGTGGTTTTTCAATGTTGTCAGTTTGGTTTGAATAGATTACTCCTCATTAATTCGGTTCTAGATATTAACAATGATAAATTCCTGATACTTTTCAAGGCTATTAGCCGACGAAAAATTCTTCCGGACATTATATCTCCGCTAGGAGTAAAGTATTCTGTGCATTATATTCCTTTATTTCTGTTGTTCAAAATATATAAAAATGAAAGCAACGTGATATTAATCAATAATGCAAACGTAAACAAACTCTTTGCGAATCACTGTGAAAGTGAATTTTTGATGAATGTATCGTTCGAGATATTTCAAATTTTTAAAGATAAATATACATTGTAACTTCGGGCACAGAAGGGCTAGAACCCAGCGACGTAAAGCCAGTTTAAAAAAATTGAGCAAAGTGAGTGTTTCAAGTTAATCTGTGGTTTCTAGTTTGTGGATCAAAGCAATAATTTGAGAATCAAAAGCAAATTATTACCCAATGAACTTTATTTTCTGATTGTGTTTACAGTTTATCTGATATCATAATCAGTTTTGAATTAAGTGAAACCACAATATGGCTTCGTCTTTAGAGCAATTTGTAAATAATGTTAGAACATCATCAGCATCGGGTAAGGCAGAGATATGTTTAGTAAATATTATGTCTTTAACCCTAGAATATTATTTTAAATGTGTAACTGCGAATGCTAGTGATCGCCTGGGAGGCTTCTTTCTAAAACTCTCCTTAAAATAATAGGCGTACCTCTACCTTCCCTAAATAAATAATCAAGATAGAAAAAAATTCCAATCCAGTCTTCAAATTACATGTTCGCGGCTTTGGAGTACCGCGCCTCAACGCACGGTCACTGATATTACTTTTTCTAATAGGACAAAAACATGTCTCTGATCTAGTTATGCTTGCTTCTAAAAAACTTCTTTGCCCTTAAATCAATTATTGATAATAAACGTTTTATATACTATCAAACACTTATTTTTGCTTAAAGTTTAGACAAAAGTGATTTTAACTACTAGTCTTAGCCATAATTACAAACCTACATTTGACTGTTTTCATCCTAAATCCTTAAATGCTAAAAATAGATTTAACTATAACATCTACAGTGAGACTTTTTATAGCAAACTTTAAGGGACCGGAAAGAAACAACCAAATATTAACAAAATATTTTTATTGCAAATTTTTGATGCTTAAATTATATGTTTATTAATAATTAATATTAATATAAATATTAGATTATTAGTCAAATACTCAAACACTACTTAATTTTAAGATTTCATTAAGTCTCATGGGTATCACAGTCACTGACTTAAATTATAGAGACAGCACGAGACTTAATGGCATCCTAAAATTGAGTATTTGGTCAAGTATGTACTAGTAGAGCGTCGATTATCCAAACTAATTGGGGGACATGGATGTTTGGAAAACCGACTTATTTGAATAATCGAACTGTATAATTTTATGTACCAATATAGTAGTAAAACACATTTATAGGTACTACAAATTTCGTTTATTACCCCTCGGCCAAACACTTGTCAAGTGGCATGGGAAGTAGCGAGGAAAGCAAGCAGATGTAGTGTGGCCACAATACTCGTAATGTCGCACATCATGCTTCTCCTCATGCCTGTCAAAGGACTGGCAATATGAACGCTAGTGGCTGGCCACATACTCAAACAAACGCAGTTCGAATCGAGTGCTCATTATGGAAGCGTCGTTCTATTCTAATTCAATGAATAGATCACCCACATCAACCACCATCTATGTTGGCGAGAACTTCGACATATATTTCTATAATAAATATGCATATAGTGCCCATGCTGCCACAGTTGTATTAACCAATGTGTTGCAAACGCGAGTGTAGCGTCGCGATTAATTGCACGAGTAGAGCAGTAATGTGGCCAGAGAGGCCAACATCACGACAGATCAAAGACCAGCACAAGGGAGCATAGTGTGGCTGAGCCAATACAGTTATAAGTAGGAATAGAAATGAAGTAGAGATAGCTCAGCAAACAAAAAAATATTTTATAATCAAAGCACAGTTTAGTCACACACTTTTTTCAGAACAGATATCTAATACTGGTTGCTTTCACTTGAGCTTCAAACCATTGCACGGCAGTATCTAAGCAAGTAAATGTTTTAGAAGCAGTAGTTATATTTGCGCCTTCATATTCTGAATCAATAGTTGATGAGGTGCTGGCGGCATCAGCTTTGTCGCTCACGACAACGAGATCTACAATTTTGCTATCCTGCAAGATTTGGTGCTTTGATCTGCATCGTCGTCAATCATCCATTCTTGAATGTCTTCTTCATCACATTCATGGCAATTGAGTTCTTGAAGCATATTTAGCATTTCAGACATATCATTCCGTTCTTCATATCCACTTTCACATTCTGCTATACTGAAAATTTTATTCCAGGCTTTTTTTTAATTGTTCTTTTAAACTGTCCCAAGCTACTCCGAGCATGTAGGATGTGTCTTTTAAATCAATATTTTTATAATCTCTAATAAGACTGTTCTCCCTCATCTTCTCTTTCTAGCAACAACTTACGTAGCAATTCTTTTCTGTAATATGGCTTGAAAGTCTCAATAACACCTTGGTCCATAGGCTGTAATAAGGAGGTGGTTACGTTAGGTGGAAGAAACATCACTTTTTTAAATTCTTTCATTTAGGATGTCACATGATGGATGAGTTGGTGCATTATCAAGGAGCAATAAATTTTTCTCTCCTTTTTCATTCTTTAGCTGATGGGCTTTTACAGCGGGTACAGAAACTCCACACTCTCACTCAACTCTCAGCTCGCTGCTGAGTTTGTCGGATCTCAGCGTGTTAGTCACAGTCTCAGCATCTGTAAATATATACTCGTAATGGTCGCAAATCATATTTTGTTACATACAACCTGACCCTGACCTGCAAATTCCAAAAAACGTAAGAAAAGTTGAAGTTCGTAGGCCAGCCTGGCGCTTTCACCTTAATCTAAAGATAAGCCCATACTTACTAATTGCTGAGAATATTAACTAGTTATTTAAAAAAATTGCAACTCTATTTCTGTTTTGGCATGAGAATTCCAAAGTAATTTTTAAAGTACTAGAAATATAACAAAAAACTTGCAATTATCACAGTTCTTACTACAGTCAAAAATACTACCATCTTTATTACAGGAATAACAGTTTGGAGAATGTTCCTAGTAATAATTTTATTTAAATTTAAATTTAATTAAATATTACTTTATTACTTATCTTCACGCACAATCCCTGACGGGGTAGCCAGAGAGAACAGATCGCCAAGTGTCACGATCCTTACATGCTTTTGTGGATCTTGAGAAAGCATTTGATAAGGTTGTAAGGAAGAAAATGTGGGAACTGTTGCCGGGGTATGGTGTGGATGGCCGATTGCTAAGGGCTGTGCAGTCTCTTTACTGTGACTGTAAAGCCTGTGTGCGGGTAGGGCATGACCTGTCACCCATGTTTAGCGTCCAAACGGGCGTAAAACAGGGTTGTGTCATGTCTTCCTGGCTGTTCATACTGTATCTCGACAGCTGTTTACAAAAGCTGAAAGATAGCTGTTTGGGTGTGAAATTGGGTGACATAAAAGTAAATTGTCTGCTGTATGCTGATGAGGCAGTGCTATTGCACCATCAGAGGCAGAACTGCAGGCATTAGTCACGTGTATGAAAGAGGAATGTGAAATTAAAGGTCTCCGTTTGAATGCTAATAAAACTAAGGTTCTGGTATTTGAAAGGGACGAAGAGAAAACGAAGTGTGAAATATGGGTAAATCAGGAATGTCTAGAACAGGTAAATGAAATTGTATACTTGGGGAGTGCTTTTAGCCGGGATGGAAGATGTGATTTAGATGTGGACAGGCGTGTCGCTGCCGGGAACAAAGTCAATGGTGCCCTGACTGCGTTAGTCAAAAGGCAAGGCGTAGCGAAGAGTGCACGCCTTGCAATACATAACGCAGTGTTGGTACCGACTTTGTTATATGGCAGCGAAACCTGGGTATGCCAGAAGAAGCATAAAAGTAAGTTGAATGCAGTGGAGATGCGATCTCTTCGTAAAATGTGCGGCGTTACTATGGCCGACCGAAAGCGAAACGAAGAGATTCGCAATATGGCAGGTTTGAAAGATGACCTTATCACAAAAATTGATAAGGGCGTGCTTCGGTGGTTTGGGCACGTTGAGCGAATGAGTGAAGACCGAATGGTGAAGAAAATATATAGCGCGAAAGTTAATATTAATTAAATATAATTTTTATTTTTGTAAACATCTACTTAGTTTGTACATTTATTTTGTGGGAGACACTGGCTCCTGAGATACAGGTTCACCTACATTAGGAGACAGGGACTTTACATTTATTTGTTAAAAGTTACTGGTGAAATAAAGCATTATTATTATTATTATTGCATACAAAATATAGTTATTACATCCATGAGTATCATTCCATAAAATAAGCACTGCTGGATGTTGATTCAAGAGAAAAACCTAGTGTGAGGGTAACATTATGTATATATATATATATATATATATATATATATACATGTATTATATATATATATATATATATATATATATATATATATATATATATATATGTACGTATACATACATGTAAGTCCTTTGGACCAACATCCGACTGATTATGATATTGAGTATATCAATGTGTTGATAAGGTTTTTATTTTACTTTTTACGTTTTGACTTCCAAGTTTTATGCCTATTTAAGTTTCAATAAATTATTCTCTGTTGATAACCCTGATTATATCTTATTCAGGTCATTTTAGGGAGTTAGTGGAAATGATAGGAAAGTCAGATGAAGTCTTACAAAGAAACAGTGCTCATTTGAGTACAGTTTTGGAAACACTAGATATTCAACAACATTCTCTTGGTGTTTTAGCTGTACTTATTGCTAAATACTCTGTCCCACAAGTAAGTAATTTTATAGTAATTTTTACTTATGTAATAATGTGGATTTAATAGACTGGCATATTTAAAGCTGTCTTTTCTTTGTCATAGAGTAACATTATTTTAAAATCATTAATTATAATATTTAAAATATTTTTTTCAGGGAACAACTGAGGTCGATAAAACAAATATGTATCAGAAAATTCATGAATTTATAACTAATTGTAATGGCGAACAAGTACGCTTAGCACCTGACTTGTGTATGTAATTAAAAACGCATAATACATAAAACAATAATAGTTCACTGAAATCATTGATTTTATTTAAACATTTTGCAATTTCTAGATGCAGAATTATGCCACCAACTTACAGAACACTTAATTGAAATAAAACAGCCAATACGAGGTATTGAGTTACTCAAGAAAGCCATCAAGAAAATACAATTATTTGATTCCCAGTTAACTTCCATACATTCCGACTTATGTCAGCTTTGTTTGCTCTCTAAGTGTATGAAACCAGCACTAGAATTTTTAGATACAGATGTTACAGGAATTGGATCAGAGGTATGTGGTATTAATCTTAACACTAGCATTAACTTTTGAACAAACTAGCTAATTGCATGGAGTAAAATGAAAGCTAAAATGTTTGATTTATTTTTATAATTATAATGAAAAATAATTTATTGCCATAACAGTGGTAGAGCCACACGGCAGCTTTTAATATTGAGGGTGTCCCAGTAATGGTGGATAATCTGGTACGTCCATGTTCGGGCGGAGGGGAGGTGGCCTCGGTTCCCTAAAAAAAGTTCTACCCCGAACGGTTCCCGCTCTACGCCATGTTTTATAAAATTCCGAAAATTCGTACTTCTGCTCACATTTGTGGTCATCACGTCCACAGTTTAATACCTAGATTGGATTTCTTTCTTTTAATGTGTTCCCTAATAATGATGTTCCTAAATTACCCTTACAAGTTTTCAACTACTATGGGTAGTATTTTACAAGATGGCACTAAACATAAGTTTAAATTTTTTACTTTATTTATCTGCTAAGTTTGAGCACCTGTGGTGGAAAAAAAAACGCGTGGGATCTGTGTGGCCAACCATTTAAAAAGTTTGCCTACATCATGAGGATTCGAAAACAGCATACTATGTACTTAATATCATTACTTACAGAGCTATAGCCGTTAATGTGTAAAAGTAGGCATTTCATTACAAAATTATTGGCAGATAGTTTTTTTAACATTACATGTCTTTATTAGGTAACTACATCTGTTTGAAAATTTTACTTTACTATCTGCTCGCAATGTTTGGACTAATTCTAAGCTATGTGAGCGAGACAAACGGTGCTTAGCATTAATGTGAGTAAAAAGGATCGACAGATTCTCCATTGTAAGAATTCGTGTTTGGAATTCCTTTTTGGTTATTGTTAAATATGGTTAGTGCGTATCTCGACCTTCTCGACATCGCATATGCTCTATTATTTTGGACTCTTGGCTACTAAATACTATTTCGCATTTTACTGGACTTTTGACTTGTGCATTTTGATTGGATTTTGTTTGTTTGGTGATAATTGTGACAACTCGGCATTCTACTGGACTCATAATTTGTGCACAATAACAGGACTGTGTCATCTCACAAGAAATGTACACACCCTAAGAGTATGCTATCATGCATTTTATCTATGATGAATGTAACGTGAAAGAGATCTAATAAAGAGTGCACTCATTTCTTTTGAGGGGAGAATGCCTGGTGGAATGCAATGTATTGGTGGTGCCAGTAGCAGAGGGCGATACCTGGACATTGACATTGAAGAAATTGGCCATGATATTGTTGAAAAAGATCCGTCTATTTCGATGCGAGATATCGAATGACGCACTGGAGTATCGCACTCTACAACACATCGGATTCTCAAAAAATGGAGACTTCACCCTTATTACGTTACACGTATGCTAACGCTTCAACAAAGTGACTACCCAGCACGAGTACCTTTTTGTAGAGAAATGCTGAGGCGAATGGATGAAGATCCTGGGTTTTTAGAAAAAAAATTTGGAGCGACGAGTCAACGTGTAAAATCGACGGGTACCTTAACTTGCATAATCTGCACAGTTGGCAGCGAGCAAAAAAGGAGGTCTCAATACCAGTTTAAAATAAATTATTGGACAGGAATACTAAACGGAAGAATCATAGGCCCCTATGAATTGCCGGGTAACCTGAATGGGGCCATTTATTTAGAATTTCTGTAAAATGAGCTGCCCCATTTATTAGAAGTTGAGCCACTAGCCATCCGGCGACGTGGCTCCAAAATGATGGTTGTCCGGCACATTACGCCGTCCAAGTAAGGAGTTACTTAAACAAAGCCCATCGTGATCGATGGATCGGCCGAATGGGGCCGTTATGTGGCCATCAAGATCACCTGATTTTAACCCATTTGATTTTTTTATTGGGGTTGCCTAAAGGAGCAAGTTTATAAAAAACCAATTAAAACAATCGACGAACTTCGACTTCGCGTCACTGACGCAGCAAGAGTTATTTCAACCAAAAATTATCAAAGACTTTTAGAAAGATCGTTTGTAAAATGATGTAGAGCCTGCATAAGGGCAGGAGGAGGCCAGTTCGAGCATGTTCTGTAAATGACTTAAGGAAAAATTTGGATATAACTCATGTCCTTTTCATTAATATATCTATGTATTTATTATAATAAATATAATAAGCTTAAAATTCCGCTCGCGTCTAATACTGCTCGGGGCAAGCGGAGCAATAAAACCAAGCCGACCCCTGTCACGCTACCAATGAATTTTTGCAACATCTGGGGACTTCATTCCAACCTTAACGCTGTCCATTACCATCTAGAGACCTTGCTCTTTTTAACCAAGACTCAGGTGTCCTCTCCGGCTGATACTTCATATCTCTCCTACCCGGGATACAAATTATAACACTCCTTTGTGTCCCGGGCTGGAGTTTGCGTATACGTCAGAGAGGACATTTGTTTTCGACGCCTCAGCAGTCTTGAAGGTACGAACCGGTCCATCCTATGGCTGCGCGTAGACAGCGACGACTATCCCCGCTTCTACGGGTGCCTCTATAGGTCCCATAGCGGTAATGCCGACACAGACCGTCCTAATGGCTGCAGACTCCGTGCTACAACAGGTCCCATCCGCAGAGATCGTGATACTCGGTGATTTTAACGCCCACCACGCTGAATGGCTTGGTTCTCGTTTAACCGCTCATGCGGGTAGATCTGTCTATGACTTTGCCTTGGCATATGGCCTAACACAACTGGTTACTTCGCCTACGCGGATCCCATATGTGGAGGACCACGTACCTTCCTTGTTGGACCTTCTGCTGACCTCTCATCCGGACGGATATCAGGTCTCCGTCGATGCCCCTCTGGGCTTTTCGGACCATTGCCTGATCCGGAGTACGGTGCCACTCACGCTCCAATCGTAATTGCGATCTGCAGCTTGCCATTATAAACTGCTAGCTCATGAGGTACCTTGAGGATCACCAGCTGATTAGTGACCGCCAGTACGGTTTTCGTCGGGGTCGATCAGCTGGTGATCTTCTAGTCTATCTGACTCATAGATGGGCGGAGGCAGTAGAGTCCAAGGGGGAGGCATTGGCCGTTAGTTTGGACACAGCGAAGGCGTTCGATCGGGTCTGGCACAAAGCGCTTCTTTCGAAGCTTCCTTCCTATGGGTTTCCCGAGAAATGGTGCAAATGGATCACGAGTTTCCTTGCTGATCGGAGCATCAAGGTCGTAGTAGACGGTGCATGCTCTGATTTCAAGCCTATCAACGCTGGTCTTCCACAAGGCTGCGTGCTATCACCAACGCTGTTTCTCCTGCATATCAATGATATGTTACAAACTGGTAACATTCATTGCTATGCAGACGACAGCACCGGTGATGCCTTATATACCGGCCATGCCAATATTTCTCGGGAAAACGTCGCCGAGTACCGGGACAAACTTGTGTCTGAAGTCGAGTCTTTGCTGAACAAAGTCTCGGATTGGGGGCGACTTTATCTAGTCCAGTTCGATCCCCAGAAGACACAAGTTTGCGTGTTTACCGCTAAAAAGAACCCCTTTGTCGTGTCTCCTCAGTTTCAAGGCACTCCCCTTGCTGCCTCAGCTAGCATCGGAATCCGTGTATAAAATCGTAATTCGGAATAATGTGCAGTTTCGTGGTCACTTGGAAGGGAAGGCCAGATTGGACTCTAAAAAGCTTGGCGTGCTCAGCAGAGCGAGACAGTATTTCATGCCGGCATATCGCTTGCAACTTTACAAAGCACAAGTTCTGCCTCACATGGAATATTGTTCTCATCTCTGGGCCGAGGCACCGCAGTGCCACCGCAGTGCTCCTTCCACTTGACCGTATCCAGCGCAGAGCGGTTTGAATCGTCGACGACCGAGTTCATTCTAATCGGCTCGATACACTGGCGCTGCGTAGACATGTTGCATCTCTTTGCGTATTTTATCGCATCTATCACGCGGAGTGCTGAGGAATTGTTCGGACTAATTCCAGCCGCTCCATTTCACCATCGCACATCGCGTCAAAACTCGCGATACCATACCATCTGGATGATTGGCGGTTCACCACTGTCCGATTTTTCCGGACCGATACGACTTAGGAACCTTCAAGAAAAGAGCTTACATCTTTCTAAAAGGCCGGCAACGCATCTGCAATTCCCCTTGTGTTGCGGTTGTTCATGGGCGGCGCAGTCACTTACCATCAGGTGAGCCGCATGCTCGTTTGCCCCCTCTTCTATAAAAAAAATATAAAATAAATATTTTATTTCACAAATATAGTTTTTTTAATAAATTGCAATTAAATTTTATTGTAAAAAATACAAGTGTGCTAAAAAGGATTAAGATTACTAAAGGATTAAGTTCATTTAACATTAAATAATACATATATTTTTAAAAAAACTAGCTAATAGTTGCATATGATGTATAACCTTAGCAATGAGCAACATTAACATTATATCCTGAAAAAAAATGATTCAAGTAGTATTTGAAATAATTTTTCGTAAGCGAGAATAATTATTTTAGTGAAAATTGTAATTTATTTAATTAACACTAAGAGTAATACAATTTTTTATTGAAGACAGTTATTTTTATTCAATTTGGGGGAGAGCGTGGACTATAGACTTATGATAAATACAATTGCACCACTAAACCTTATTATTTGTCACAGGTATTTTATTATTTATCGCTTTCATAAATATAACAACAATATTTTATATAACCAAAAAGTTTATAAAACATAAACTTTAAATAATACAGGTTTTCACATTTCTTATATACACTTTTACTCATATCTTCTAAACGAGTTATCCGATTTTCATAATAAATCGGATAACTCGTTTCCGTAACCCGCGCGCGCTCATTGGTCAGCTTTCTGCGAGACGCTTCCGTCCCTTTTTACAAAATCTTTCCCACAGATTGCAGGAAAGCGAGAGGAAAGATGTTACACATTAAAAAATATTAAAAACACGACAAATATTTTAATAATAGAGGAAATCTTTACATTAATATGTAAAGGAAAACTTTGTACTCCTTTATAAGGATATTGCTCGCACGGAGAAGTGTGAGATTTGCACAGTGAAAGTTTAAATATTAGTGTAGATGGCTAAAATATATGTGTAATATGTGTTAAAACATATATTATTTACTACCTGTGCGGTTAAAGAATGGGATTGAAAATAGCGTCGCCTCTATTCATCCGCTGGTAAAGAATTAAAAAAAAATACGTTGTGACATGCGTTTTTCGTACGTTCTATAACAGTTCAGCTTGTCATTGGAATCAATGATAACAAAATGCCATAAGCTAAAAAATAAATTCAGTCTGTTTTGCTAATTTGTGAGCTACGACACATTCTGACAGTATTCTTCATAGTTATTGTCGATTTTGTTTGTTAATATTTTAATGTAAAATATATACAATGCCATTGAGACATGAGTAACCATTTTTAAAATTTTCGTATGTCCAGTCTGTCCAAGCTGCTAATCTCCGGAATGACTGAACCGATTGTAATAAAACTTCATGAACAACAGGAGTGATTTAGACTAAATTTTATCCGCAAAATTGACAGATTTTGTTAAAATAGAAATATTAACAAGATAAAATAAATGACCTTTAATGATTATCTTAAGTCTAAATAACGCCACATTAATTGATCCCACCCAGGCGAAGCCGGAATGGGTCGCTAGTTATAAATGTTATTTTACAATTAATGTACCTACTTGCGTATACAATTCTATTAAATAAAAATCCATTAATAGAAAATTTCCAATTAACCGAATAATTTAACGTTATGACGATATGCCGATATTAGCGGATTGTCGGTATTGGTACTGTGCTGGTATGTTGACGGTACGGGCTGGATGAGTCGCCATTTCTTACGCCGAGCCGCACGTCCACCGCAAACTAAACTAACTTAGTTTATCCATAGCTTGCATAGCTGAGCCAGTTTTTCATACATGTGCATCCACCGCAAACTATTCCAGCTAAAATATGTATGTATGAAAAACTGGCTCAGCTATGCGAGCTAAGATAAACTAACTTAGTTTAGTTTGCGGTGGGCGTTGGACGTTCGGCTTTATTCCATTCTGTATCCGCACGGACTATACGTTCATAATGTCAATGTCAAACACCCATTGTTGCTTGGGCAAATTGGCAGTATGAACGTAAACATTAAATGCTTTATTTAATTTATTGTATATGTAACTAACACATATTATATATTATAAATATATAATATAAACTTTAACTATGCTAAATCTTACACTCTGTGCATGCAATATGCTCAAAAAAAGAGTATAAAGTTTTCCCTTAACATATTATGATATAGATATTAATTGTTACATAATATTAATTCCATTTATTTCAGTTGGGAGGAACTAATGATTCAAAGCATTTTCTGCTCTATTATTACTATGGAGGTATGATATACGCAGCCATGAAAAACTATGACAGAGCTTTATACTTTTTTGAAGTAGTTGTTACTGTTCCTGCAATGGTTGTTTCTCATATAATGCTAGAGGCTTATAAAAAGTACATTTTGACCTCTTTTATCTTGCACGGAAAGGTAGTATATTTTTTTTTAAATTTAAAACATTTTATTAATTTATAATACACTTAATTAGAGCCGTGGTAGCTCAGATGGTTGGCGCTTGCGGTAAATTTCACAGTACTCGAGCAAAACCTGGGTTGGATCCCCGCCGGAACCAATGAAATTGTAATTTTAAGTGCTGATTTACCACGTGCTCGGCGGTGAAGGAAAACGTCGTGAGGAAATCTGCATGTCTGAGAAATAAGAAAGAAAAGTATTTCGAAGACATGTGAAGTTTGCCAACATGCATTGGGGCAGCGCGGCGGACACTTCCTTGTCCTAAAACCCTCTCAGTAATGAGAGGCGGCCTGTGCCTAGCAGTGGGACGTATATAGGCTGTACCTTTAACTTTTTTAACTTTAACACTTTTAATTATTACTTAATCTGCTCTCATTTTCAGATTTTGCCTTTGCCCAAGTACACATCACAAGTAGTCTGTAGATTTCTTAAGCCGTTGTCAGTAGCTTATCATGAACTTGCCACTTCTCAGCATGCAGCTATAAAACATAGAGAAACATTTGTGCGCGATAAGAACATGGGATTAGTAAATCAAGTAAGTAACGTCCCCCAAAACACATATGAATTAGGTAATATTTAATGCATGAAAACAATAATACAGTTTTTATCTATAGTGGATACCGAACGTATCAACAAGGTCAAGTTTCCATCAAAACTATCCAAACTTAAGTAAACCCTTGAAAATGTAACCTCTTAGTTCATTCTGACCGAGAATATCGCATAGCAATTCGTTAAGCGAGCGACTATATTATTATCATATAAATGTAAATTACATTTTTTTACTTCCTAGGGTAGTTCTATGTTTCAACATCCAAATCATTCATCCCAGAAACCGCCAATACCTAAATCTATCGTGTAATAAAATTCCTTTCACACTTTTCATTCTGCAAAAGCTTGCTTAGTTATAAGCGAGGAAGCGAATTTCAGTTTTTTATGTGTAGCAAACAATTGCGCGGTTTTAGTTGTGAGCTCGATTGAGTTTTGTCGTATTAAACGGTTTCGTGTCGTCTAGTTTGTATATTTATACGGAACGATTTCTAAATTTTTACAAGCGCTTTATGTCGATGCTCCGTTCCTCTGTGCTCTAATCCAAAGTCACGAAAACTTTCAGCTCGAATTACAAAATCGTTTTCAGTACCTAGAAGATGATATGAATGACAAGCTCGTGAAATTTGTACATGCGGTCGGAGCTAAATTTTGCAAGACCCACCGCAGAATACCACAAAAACACTCTTAATATCATGACTGTTAGACGGCGGATGACGCTGCAGTCTTCAGCAGATTTGACAGAATACAGGCAACTGAACAGACAGATCTCCAAATGCATGCGGCGGGATTTACGCGACTTTAATACAGCTCGTATTGAATAAGGGATTGAGCGGAACCAAAGCTCCAGTCTTTGCCAGAGATCTGTCTGTCAGAATAAGCCAACTGTCGAAGGTGAAGACTGAATGTGGCAGCATCGTTTCCGGGACACCTGAGATTTTCAGTGAGATTGAGAAGTTCTATGGGCAGCTATACACATCATCGTTGGAGCCACACGCAATTGTGAGTAATGATCCGAGAGCAAGTCTTACCCGACCGATGATATTCCGGACGGCAGTCTGAGCGAGATTAGAATGGCTCTGCAGCACTTTAAAAAAGGCAAGTACCCAGGTGAGGATGGAATTACAGCGGAGCTACTGAAAGCGGGTGGAAAACCGGTACTTCAAGTCCTTCAGAATAATTCCGTTCTCCATGGTGGCACTACTCCTGATGCGTGGAGCAGAAGTGCGGTGGTCTTGTTCTTCGAGAAAGGCGAAACCCGCTCTCTTGCAGAACTACAGACCGATTTCACTTCTAAGCCGCGTCTACGTGCTGTTTTCAAGAGTCATTACGAATCGTCTCGCACGCAGACTCGACGACTTACAGCCTCCAGAAAGCAAGCCGGTTTCCGAAAAGGCTTTAGCATCATAGACCACAAACAAACCCTTCGGCAGATTGTACAGAAGACCAAGGAGTACAATATGACACTATGTCTTGCGTATGTAAACTATTAAAAAGCCTTTGATTCCATCCGAATTTGGGCGGTGCTGCAGTCCCTTCAGCGGTGCCAAGTTGACTGTCGGTATATCGAAGTGCTGAAGTGTTTGTACAGTAGGGCTACGATGGCTATCCGAGTATAGAACCAGAGTACGAAATCTATCAAACTGCAGAGAGGTGTAAGACAGGGTGACGTAATATCCCCTAAACTTCACCGCTGCATTGGAAAACGTTTTCAAGCTACTGGACTGGAAAGGATACGGTATTAACATCAATGGCGCGTAAATCACTCACCTACGATTTGCCGACGATATAGTCCTTATGGCAGAATCGCTGGAGAACCTAAGCATTATGCTCAATGACCTCAATAGTGCCTCCCAACGGATAGGTCTTAAGATGAACATGGACAAAACAAAGATCATGTATAACGTCCATGTCACACCTATGCCGGTAGTTGTTGTTAGTTTCTTTTTTAGTCACCATCAGGTGAGTCCCATGCTCGTTTGCCCCCTCGTCTATAAAATAACAATAGTGGTTGGGAGCACTAAGCTCGAAGTTGTTGACGAGTATGTTCACCTGGGACAAATAGTCCGACTAGGTAAGTCAAACTTCGCCGAGAGATCAATCGGCGGAATCAACTCGGCTGGGCAGCGTTCGGGAAATTACGACACATCTTCTCGTCAGGTATACCTCAAAACTTGAAAGTCGAGGGTGTACAACCAGTCGTGTTGCCAGTGATGACTTATGGATCTGAGGAAACTCAAGATCGAAACCCCCCCCCCCCATCTCCCCCCACTAGATGGAGTGACGACCTGGTAAGACATTCAGGAAGTCGATGGATGCAGGTGGCTCAGGACCGTGCTTTGTGGCATTCCTTGGGGGAGGCGTATGTTTAGCAGTGGACTTGTGAAGGGCTGTAATGATGATGATGATGATATGTCGATATTATTATCATAAAAATTAGACTATGTCATGTTAAGAGATGAAGAAAAATAAAACGTACCTACGTAATACCTCGCAATTTAAAATCAGTTTATAAACTACCAGACAAACATATATCGACATAATAAAAAAAACATCTTATTCGCTTGAATCGCCAATTCCATACTGACTCGGTCGCGGTCTATACCGGCCTTATATAGGGCCTCAGGTAGTTTTCAGAACCTTCTATAGAAATTTCTAGAATGTTCTTGATTCTCCTAGTTCTGCCACTCGATACTAGAGGGCGCTAGTGGTAACTAGTGTCGCCATGTACCATATATCAATCGTGGCGCGTAACACTGCACCCTCTTAAGACATGCTCGTCCCGAGCATTATTGGCCCCTTTCCACACAGCCGTAGCACGTAGGGCTGTATCCTTTATTGCGGTCGAGAACTGTAGCTGCTGCAACCTCAGCTGACGCGATGGGAACGATGATACATGTATAGGATATAGCATGCGAGAGAATTAGACAGAATACGGTGTAGTAAGCGGCAGTAGTAAGCAAGGTGTGGACCGCGAACTCAAAAGGTTGTGGGTTCGAATCCACCTTTAAGAACCCAAAATAAGAAACTGTATGCTATATTTGCCAAGTAGATGTGGCGCAACAAAACCCATCACCTCATTTCGTCCTATGGATGTTGTAAGAGGCGTCTATGGGAAATATCAAAAAATCCGATAGATTACGGTAGTATATCTTGTTTATATCAGACCAATAACATATCAAGGCCGACGACCGGCAGCAGCATTAAAGCTGCAAATCGTCAATCGGCCTGCCAAGCGTGCCAGTGTAGTTTTATGGACCCAAAAAGATGTTTTATATAAAATAAAGTTTAAAAAAAATATGGAAATTATTTTCAGGTTCTAAACTCTATGTATAAGAAAAATATTCAGAGGCTTACGAAGACATTTTTAACTCTGTCATTAAGTGATGTAGCTTCACGAGTACAGTTATCTGGCCCAGCCCAGGCAGAATCATATATACTTAATATGGTAAGTCAAGGTTTTCTTGACGTTGGTCAAGATACTATGAATAAAATATTAGAAATTGTTAACAAGCCTTAATATTAACTTACTTTCCTGCGTAAGCTAACTTAACACTAAAACGTCACGTAACGCACAAAATTTAGTATTTTCTGCTGCTTAGTACGCATAGAGGATTACGGCTTGAAAGCTATCAGGGCCATTTCTTTCTCCGTAAATGTGAAACCTCTCCCAAATCTTTGAGAAAGTAAAGAATTTGTATGATGTGAGGTCAGGACTGTGTGCGGGATGGGTCACGAGCTCTACCTTTTCAGAGGCCAAAATATGTCTTGTTTGCGGTGTGCGCCGAAGCATTGTCACGGTACTATTACATTTTTGTGTTCATGCTTCTTGCTTGCCTCAATTTTGTTGGTTTTACTGTCATCTTCGAACACCCATACAGAAGATTGTTGCTTTCAACAACAATATATCAATTATTCATCTCCTGTTACATTGTGTTACACAACATCGAAAACGTCCGTTATCATACTGTAAAAATATTTTTTTACATCAATCAAATCAAACCCGTTTTTTTTCTGGATTTCATGAGGAATCCAGCGGCAACAAAGTTTTCTAACTTTCCAAAAAAATATCCTCGAATTTCCTCGTAGATGATGCGCGGGATTTTTTCTATTAGTCGCCGTACAGTTTTCATAACATTTATCCACATTTTCCTCAGGAATCACAGTTAAGGGTCCTTCACGAATCTCAACACGGCCACAATCAAATTCTGTTTACCATAAGCATTGTGAAAACGGGCAGTGCTACTTTTTTAAGTTTTAAAATGTAAAAAGTTATCGTTTCTTTTTAAATTCCATTTTTGCTTCGGATGACCCGCTAAAAATTATTTTAATCAATATAATATGAGTTTCTTATGTTTAAAAAAATATAACATTCGAAATTCAAATATTTATGAGGGTCCAGAAGTGCAATACTCTCAGTGGTATGCCCTATGTATGAATGAGGGTAAAATACTAATAAGCGCTACAACTTCCTCCCATTCGTTTGAGCAGTATAAGGTACGACGCAGGCAAGTAGAATCAGTCATGTTACAAATCTTAATTGGGGCCGACATAGTAATTCTCTCAATACAAGCAAAGATGATATTCAGAGAGGCTGCTTTGTGTCGCATCGTCATAGGTAGTGATCAGATACAGACAGACAAAGCATACAGGTGCCTACGAATCATCAATTCTCGGAAGAGTTGCTGTAACTTAGGTCCTGTACATATTAAATATTAGGGCGGGGAAAAAGTTTCTTCTTTCTTCATATTTTATAAAATTTATATGAAGAAAAATATATAATATATAAATATACAAATTCAAGAATTGTTTTTTATTTTAAATACATTTAATTATTAATTATAATATATACGTATTTTGTTCGAAACAGGTGAAAATCTGAGGAACTATAAGGTATTCCCAACTGAGCTCTCTCAATTTTTGCTGAGTGGCCAAAGATGTGTGTAGCCTGGCGTTATCATGATGAAAGATCACTCTTTTCTGTTGATCAATTCCGGCAGTTTTTTCTCAATTTCTTGCTTGAGTCTCAGTTGTTGGCAGTAGAGATCCGAATCCGAAAATCAATGGTTTTGCTCGGCGGTAATGCCCTTCTAATCCCCCCCCCCCACACACACACAACATCACCTTATTGCGTGTTAATCCGGGTTTCGCTACAGTTGGAGCTTGACTACCCTTTGACCATGATCTTTTTCGTATGTTCTTGTCGAAGGTGATCCATTTTTCATCACCGGTGATCATCTTTTCAAAAATGGTTCGGTTTCATTGTTTCAATAGAAAATCGCAAATGAGTACACGATTCATTAGGTTTCTTTCAAGCGATCTCGTGTGGTATCCAAATATCGAACTTTTTTGTGTAGCCAGACTTTTTCAAATGGGTCAAAGCTGTTTTGTGATGAATCCTCAATTCCTTGGCTATACTTTCGTAACTACTAATATGCCGATCTTGCTCCACTTTCTTTCAAAAATGGCATCGACTTTATCCGTATGAGGGCGATCATAGCGAGCTGCATCTTTGACATCAAAATTCCCCGGTTTGAAAACGCTAGAACCAACTTTGTGCTACTCTGACTGAGAACTGCATTAGGTCCATAAACGTCACAAATTTTTTGCGGTTTGAGTCGCATTTTTTGTAATAAAACTTCAGAATGTATCGAATTTCTTCGTTAGATTCACTCATTTTGGCGCACAGAAAAGAAGTGGTTTTTTTTACTTTTTCTTTATTAAAATTTTAATTAAACGTATGATTAAACTTAAGTAAACCTGTAGCACTCTTTTTTTTATAGGGTGAGGGTGACAAGCGAGCACACAGTCCACTTGATGGCAAGTGGTTGCTGTGGTCCATAGACATCTACATCTATCCGCTTCCTTTTCAAATCTGTTTTTTCTGTTTCCCAATCAAAATGTAGATGCGTTGTTAGCCGTGAGGACTAATGCCTCTTTTCCAGTAAAAAGGGTCTCCGGTTCTCTACACTCACCATACGAAACACAGCAGCATTAAGCTGCTATTTACGCTGTGAGAGCGTGGTCCTTCCCCGGTCGAGCCGACCCATTGCATGGTTATACAACATATAAAATTTCTGCACACAATAATTATAACGTTTACTACGAGTAATACCCGTAACAATAGCATTGTCTTGTTGCAATGTATAAATAAATGAATATATAATATAAAGCGCAAGTCCGGTTGTGCATAGAGTATTGCTCCATATATGGGCTGGTGCTGCAAAATGCTGCTACTAGCAGCTTTGGACTCAATCGAAAGGCGTGCTAAGAGGCTTATTGGTGACCCGAATTTGGTTAAAACCAATGTTGCCAGCCTCGAACACAGGCGCAACGTAGCCAGCCTTTCGTTTTTCTACAGGATGCATTTCGGAGAGTGTGCGCAGGAATTGTATAATTTAATTCCTCCCACTCCCTTCCACCACCAGACAACCAGACGTTCGGCCAGTCTCCACCCCTTTGTTGTTGACTTACTTGTTTGAACCAAACAGTTTGCTACATCGTTCGTCATGCGTACAGCAAAGAAGTGAAATAAGTTGCCAGCATCTGTCTTTCCATCCGATTACAATGTGGGTGTCTTCAAGGCAAGGGTGAATAAGATTTTGTTAAGTCTATTGCGCTTCACCATTTTAGGCTATATCACCACTTACCATCAGGTGGGATAAGTGCTGGCTTACAATAGTTTAAAAAAAAGATTTACCGTTATACCAAAGAGCCGTGACCAGTCTTAAATACGTTGTAAGTCACGATTAATAGCTGCGATCTCAGTGTCAATCTCAGCCAAAGATGCTTGTGAGTATGACTGGAAATTTCTGCATAGAGGTGGTAAGAACATTAAAAGGTGGGTAGTTAGAAGATATATAAACACCGAAAACAACATAGAAAAAAAAATGGAGAAAAGAGCCTAGCGGTACACCTAGAGACATATCGCACCAGTCGGAAAAATCTTGACCAGATTCTACAGCCTGCTGGCGACCGCGATGATAAGAGGAAAATCAGTCCAGTGCTGACGAGGAGAAATTTGGATGACACAATTGAATGCGTTTAAAAAGTCAATAAGGACATGAACAATCAAACATGACCTCTCCATGCCCTATCTAAAGTTTTCTGTAACTTAAAGTAATGCTGTGGTGGTACTGTGTCCTGGGGAAACCAGACTGATTTTGCTAAGAAAGTAGCATTTTGAAATGAAAGAGGTAACATATTTGTGTACTATAGATTCAAGAGTTTTGGAAAGAAACAAAACTGGAAGGAAGCAATCGATTTGGTACAGCAAGGGGCAAGACAAAAGTTTTTGGCCATAACTTGGGGAAATCACTAGCAGAAAGTGAGAAATTGATGATGTGAGTGAGAACTGGAGTATTGATATCGAGTATGAGAAGTATCATAGATTTACTTACTTCATCATAGCCGGTTGTGGAAGATTTTATTGAAAGTATGGCTTGTGTAGTACCTCATCAGTCATTGAACTGGAGTTGAAAGAATTACCCGATAACAAAGGCAACATACAGTCAGTCATCGCGTTTGATGTAGGAAAAGCCGACATAAACAATAAATTACTGAGGTTGTCAGAACGGGAAGTAATTAAAAAAATATATAAAGAAACTGATTTTATTTTATTTCACTTTTAAACAAATTAATGTGTATGTGGAAACTGATGAAATTAATTCCTATCTTTAAATGAGGACGACCCACAGTTTTAAACCGCACATGTAGTGTGAACCATTTTAATTTATTTGCGTGACTGGATAACCCTAGCGGAGCCGTTAGCCGCTTGCGAACTATCCGCTGCGTCTCGCCTCGCACCGCATCACACGATTACCCCGTCTAGACGCTTTCGATGACCGACTGTTAGTAGTAGTTAGACTATGACGAAGGCATGGAATTAAGTTCCTGGAGAGTCTTAACCTTGGTGGGATCATGCGGGCGTAAAGCAGAAGAGAAGTGTATGCCCAAGCCATTAAGTGAAATATTTGTGATTAGAGAGTGGGAATGTGATTTTACAAATCCTAGGGAATGAAGAAACTTCTATATCTGCCGAAGAGGAGTTTGAATATTATTGTAGACGTAGCGGCATTAGGCAGTTTTTACCATCTGATTACAGCGGTTTCGTGTTCGCTTATAGTGTTGAAAGGTGAGACTGTTCAGATTCTTTTAAAAGTATGAAAAGCTCGATCTCTTCTTACCATTGCTTTTCGCAACTCATCAGTTATCCACGGTTCAGGAGGTCGGCGTAACCGGAATACTCGAATTGGTTGGCTTAAATAGATCAAGAATTTGGGTGTTCTGATGTATAATTTTGTCGGCAACATATTCTTAGCATCACGGTCTAGTAGAACAATCTCAATTTTATGTAAAATAATAGGCGTAGTAAATTTTAAAATATTAAACTCAACATTACTAATTACTTATGAGACGACACTCGCACACTGTAAGAGCTCTAATTTTTAGAGAAGATGACCTGCATCATAAATCCGAGTTTTATGATGCATCCATTTATATGAGAAATAAATTATACTTCTTTGTTTTTTTTTTTCTTTTAAACGTCCCAATTTGCTAATGTTTGATTTTAACAAAAGTCAAACTTCATATTTTAGAATGATAATTATATTATATTATATCATATATAATTGTAAAATTTCATAGATGATATTGTAGTTTGCTAAAATATCTTGAATTTTAAGATTTACAATGCTTACAAAAACAAATATGTATGCATTGGACTGTAGAATAGAATAGAATAGAATGATTTTTATTTACCACTGGTTCGGAAGATACCTCTGTCTTGGGAAGAACCAGCAAGAAACCCAGCGGGACTTTTCTTTAAACATAATTTCACTTAACAATAATTTTGTTTATACAATTTTAAACGAATTTTCATAGAACCCGCATGGTGGCGATCACCTTATTCCCAGGGGTTATTTTCATTCATGTATTCCTTGATATTATAATAAAACTTTTAAAGTTGTTTATTGACAAACTTTGAACATGTTCTGGGATTTTGTTGTAAAAGCGTATACATGGCACATAAATGAATTACTAATTCTGTGGATTATAGTAACTGGCATTAAAAGCTTATGTTTGTTCCTAGTGTTTAAGTTATGAAACATCCTTATTCTTATTAAAGCTATTTATGTTTTTATGTACATACATTACATTTTCATAAATATATTCCGATGCCAAAGTGAATATGTTTATTTCTTTGAATTTTTCTCTGAGGGACTTTACAACTTAGGTTATAAATCGCCCGTACGGCTCTCTTCTGCAAAACAAATATAGCTTCAATATCAGGCGCATTACCCCATAGCAAAATTCCATAAGACATTACGCTATGAATGTAACTAAAATACACTAATCTAGCTGTCTCAACATCTGTGAGACTTCTAATCTTTCTTACAGCATATGCTGCAGAACTATGTCTGCTTGCTAATTTAGATGTATGGGGCCCCATTGAAGTTTCGCGTCAATAGTAATACCAAGAAAAACAGTGGTATCCACAAGACTCAACTCCTCCCCATTTAAGAGCACATTGGTTTTCGAATGTTTTACATTAGGTATTGTAAATTTAATACATTTTGTGTTATTGCCGTTTAATTTCGATAGAGCATTATTTACATCGTCATAATTAATTGACTGCCGTTTGAGTTTGAAAATTAAAGAGGTATCGTCAGCAAATAATACTATATCGTGATTGTCTCCTACAAGATAAGGTAAGTCATTAATATAGATTAAGAAAAGGAATGGGCCAAGAATCGAACCCTGAGGAACGCCCATTGTACTACCGATCCGGAGAAACCTTTACCATTTATCACGACTTTTTGAGTTCTGTTACTCAAATATGCAGTAATAAGTCTAAGCGCCAAATTTTTTACACCGTAATGTTGTAGTTTCGTCATTAATGTCTCATTATGAACACACACAATCGAAAGCCTTGTAATATAGTATGTTATAAATACCGTTTGCACCAAATATTTACTATATTTAAAACGGATATTTTCCTCTAAAAAATCCCTACCATTATGATGCAACAGCGGCGGCGGCATATTATTCACGTTGAGAGAGTTTACGTAGGGCGCCAGGTAGTGAGCACAGCTTCGGCATGGTATCAATAATATCCTTGCGATTGCGCAAATACAATGCCAATAATATAGAATTTTGTGAGGTATGTAAAAGTATACATTAAAAGATATAATATATTTTATACCATTCATTTTAGATAGAAGAAGGAGAGATATATGCAATGATTAACCAAAAGGATGGGATGGTTGTGTTCTTGGACAGCCCTGAAAAATATGCCTCGCCTGAAACATTATGTGTACTAGAACAACAGATGGCTGCTTGCACTAAGCTTCATCAGTATATTCAAGAAATGGATGAACAAATACAAGTTAACCCCCAAGTAAGTTACTTTAATATTATGGCACACTAATGCAATGATAATATTCTATTTGCTATAACTTCATCAGAAATTGTTAACCATGGACATAGTATAGAGCCACATAATCACTTATCTTAACCTACCTGAATTCTAAGTATCACTTATCTTTCCATTTTATCTTGCATTTTCCATCTAACTGCCTCCTCCTACCCAAGACATTAATTGGAGTGGTAAAGAAAGCACACAAGAAACGTATTTTTATATTTTGAAATCATTTTTTGCAGGATAATATAAATGCTTAAAATGTATAATTGAGTTTGTTGTCACTTGGTGAAACTCCCTCTTCTTTGATATTATTGTATTAACATTTGAATTGATTAACTGTGTAGAGGTAGTGTAAATATATCATTCCCGTCCTGCCAATAACAACTAAAAATAAATAACTGCGGTTGCCAACCCACCTGCCAGGTGTGGCAACTATGGCAAATATCCCGCCCATGATGCAATTTATGGGGAGGGCTATTTTCAGCAGTGAACTTTTAATAGGCTGTAACGGTTACGTTTGTATTGACGTCAACATACAACAACATACATTATTGTATAGACCCGTGAATTGTTTCACTATAATTTTGACATATAAACCGACCGGATTGGTCATAAAGCCTCACTAAACCTTACTTAAAGCCAAACCTGTCATTATATATAATTAATAAATTAAAATTACAGTGAAATAAGTCAAATGTTTATGCAATAATTAGTGCATAATATGTTGCAGCCAGATGCTGATTAATCAGTAGATTAATTGAACGGCTAGATCGTTAGTTTATTGTCGGCGGCAATCAACTAAATGCTTCGTATTTTAGTAGACTTACAAACGCGCTTTAAATGGTATGTTTAACGTTTATAATGACCAAAGTCGGCCATGTCGATATAGCGGAATTAAGAGCCGTTTTAATGCTTAAATTTAGTTCCATTAATTGCCATTGTAAAACTAATTGACATATTTTAATCATTACACAAGATAATTTATGCACATTTTATCATTGCAAATGTTGTCTTGAAAAAATTTATAAGTACAACAATTTATCATTTGTTTTTATTCCCTAAAAACCTTTTAATTGTAACTTACCATATAAAAGAACCCTTCTAATATAAAAGAGTTGAATTCATAACATTCAAACATTTTTCATTTCTTTATTCTATAAAAAAAACATAAAATATAACTTTTACCTTTTAGGACCCTTATATCTACTGTAAAATAATTGAATTCAAAACAATCAAACATTTATTATTTTTAATTCTTTGAAAAAATCATAAAATATAAATCTTACAGGACTCCTCTCTATTTATTGTAAAATAATTGAATTGATAACACCTTTCACCTTAATAAACTCGTCACTCTTGCAAACTATAAAATATAGTAAGAATTTGTTGAATCAGTCAAATAGTTAAATATAGATAGACCAACACTTTTGTTAGCAATTTAGCTAATTTTTTAGACATTTTTGAATCCTTGTGTGAATATTTAGCCTTTCAATTAACGAGCTACGATATATACACAAGCTTATTAAAATTAAGGAATGCAATTATAGTATGTTTTTTATTATTCCAGTATGTCAAAAAATCAGCAGGAAGCCATGATGAGGATATGCCAGCCACAAGCCAAAACTCAAAAAATACTTATTCCATGTAAATTACCATATAATATGTAAAATATAACAATTTTGTGTATTAAAGTATCCCATGTATTTGCAAACAATGTTGTTTGTATAATACATTACAACATAATTTTTTTTTATACAAATTTCATATTGCTTCATGTACAGCTTCAGTAAATGCAGTCATACTTTCTAATGGAGTTTGGGGTGTAATTCCGTGACCTAGGTTAGCTATGTATCTATGTTTGCCAAACTTTTTAACCATATCTATTGTCAGTTTTCTAATTTCTTCCTGAAAAGTGTTTTCTTTTTACAGACATGTATAAAAAGGTATAAATAACTTAATAAAAGAAGTTCTTATGTTTTGTTACCTAAAAGTTTCACTATGCAAATATCTAACTAATAGTAATAGTACTTACTGGTGTCCGATACAAATCTTGTGGATTAAGATTTCCCTGCAAAGTAATATCTGATCCGACGATTTCCCTTGCTTCAATCGGATCAACAGTCCAGTCTAAACCAATGGTTTCATAGCCTAATTTGGCCTGAATATCTAATGAATGGCCACCACCTTTAGCAAAAATTGTCTGTAAATATAAATTGTATCGGTTATTATTGTAACATACTCTAAAATAAGTATGATTTTTGTTGTGTGATAGTAAAGAAAGTGATAAAAGTCTATGTCTATCTATGTTTCAACTCAAAATATCGTACTAATTTTTTTATGTATGTAAGGATGACAAACTGACAAGCAAGCAGTAGAAATAAAATGTATAGATATCAAGTTAGAAGGGTCAATGTCATATCAAGTCAAAACATGTGATTAAGTCATATGTCAAACAAAGCCCTTTACGAGTATCTACGTGTATAAAACCTTTTCTCCTGTGGATATATTGTTTTAACGATTATTTTAGTATTTACTTATTGATAGAGGGGAATGTTTGATGAGTCGGATTGATCTAGAATATTCTACTCTTCTCTCTTATCGGGTATAAAAGCATGTGCCAGCGATCGGAGAACGAACTTCTACTCCAGGAAGACTAAAGAAATCGACTTACAACACGAGTTTTCCGAAAAAGCTTAGCAACTTTGTTTTTTTTTATAAAACTAAAAGTGACAAACTGAATTACAGTCCACCTGATGGTACCTCCGTTGTCACCTCTGAGGACTAAGATAGAATGCTTCACAGGCTATAATTATATTGGCTCTCTACACCCTTCAGATCAATGCCAGATTGGTAGGACGACTCTGGAGGACTGGAGGAGGTGGAAAAAGACCCAGACGGATTCATAGCCAGAAAATGAGTCCTGCCACCAAGTAAACCTAATTGAACATCTTGTTCATAAATAAAGCTAAAAATTTAGAAGCCAACTGCATAAAAAATTATTAACTGAAAAGAGAAACACTAAATAAAAAGCGCCCAATTATACTGCCGCCTTCCTTGGAGATTGACAAAAAAGGGTTATTCCGTTTATCCATCCTAAAAACTCCACCCTAGGGTGGATACTCAGAAACTGGTGTACACGTGGTAGAGCCACGCTGCAGCTATATTAACCGGTTCAGTGCGAATGGCACGCCAGGCGTGTGACACGCGAGTCGTGTCTTTTATTTAAATCGTTATAACTCGCTCAAATTACGTTTTGAAAGATTTATCCAGAACAAAATATTCATTATGTTGCAAGTAGTTCATGCCTACGGCTTCGTTTCTGGATATTTTGAAAAATTGAAATTTTTAGGGATTGACAACCTTTTTCTAACTTGTACATGGTACTATTTTTACTTTGTGGGTTTTAAATCATGTTATGGAAAAATTGTAAATAAATTTCTGGAAAACAAGTATCCTGTTAAAAAAAACAATGCGTTTGTCTTATTGTTTAATTTTGCTTAAAATGGTTGAACTGCCGTCTTATTTTATCATATGGCCGAATAGACCTACGAAGTACCATGTGCTCTTGTAATATGGTATAAGGTTTATTTTTGCTTGAAACAGTTCGAAACCGTTCATGCATAAAAAAAGTTCGCTAATAAATAGTCTTTTGTTAATCTGCCGCCGTATAGCGCCGGCGTTTTTTTCCTTTTGAAAACACTTGTTTTGCTATTCTTACTAATTAGACGTTTTCAGATCGACTTTACTTTTACATTTGTATAACATTAAATAATATTTAACATTTATAAATATTAATGAATCATAAACCTTTTTTTTCCAAACTAAGGTTCTTTATTGTTTGATATTTACAAATGTTATTATTAGGTGAAAATTTAATATAATAAAAACAAAGGTTTTCCAGGGTGATTTAGCTGTACCTACTTATATAAATGATTTTTTTATAAAACAAAAATAGTACAAAAGGTTTGTAATCTCTGCATAAAAAAGTCACTTACTCTCAATTTCAAAGAAAACACGTAGAAAAATACGTAGTTACCCACTAAAAACAAGTATCCTCCCGTTTATAACTGATGTTTGATGTCAACTAAACTTAATTAGGTCTAAACAAGTGAAAAAAGCATAAGTGCGTCAAAGAACAAACGTGAATTCCGATTATCCAACAAAAAAAGAACAAAAGTGAATTCCGATTATCCAACCAAGGGTGAATGTTTTAGGGTGCATAAACGGAATAACCCACAAAAAAATGGCTGTTCATTTCTCACTCATTATTCTGGTTTGGAGATTTTCATTAGGGATTATATGTTATGCGGTGGAGCGCCGACCTCTCTTCGTTGATTGCAAAAAAACTTTGGGCTTTCTCATACAGCAATTATTTAAGAATTTGTCTTAATCTCACGGTCATCATGGACAACACACAATAGGTGTACTTACATTTTTTAAACCTAAGGTACACTGATCAAAGTCCCATTTTTAATGCTGTCTAGTGGAGGTGGTATCGTCGGTTGATAATATGTTGATATTACCCTAATACCTAGCTATGCCAGCTAATTGCAGCTGGAGTTAGCAATTTTTTATATCAAATTAATATAGTATTTACGAGGCTATTATTAGCTGTAGTATAAGCCCAAAACAAAACATAATATTGTAGTATCCCGACCCCTAACATAGTTGAATATGAACCAAAACTTCAGTCCGGACTATAGTAATAAGTTGTTTGCGCAACATTTTTTTTTAAATATTTCTATCGCCGATATGTCTTCCAGACCGAATCTCAGTTACAGTAGCCAGTTTCAACGGAGACTTCTCATTTGCGTAGGGCAGGTTTTAGAACGCGAGTGCGTGTACACAGGTGCACTCTCATAATCCGAGGGACGGCAACCCAATTGGAGAGAGATCAGGAGAGGATAACAGCTTAACATGCTTTCCGCGGCATGGGGGTGAAATACCGCTGACTTCCTGACTCTGGAATGCTATTAACAATATCTAAATAGAAAAATCGAATAACTGATTGTGGTGCAACCCGGGACTACATGATATGTATATAGAAATTGTATTTTTGAATCTCAGATGAAACTAGCACTAAATCGCTTCTGATCTGATCTTCTTCAAATGAAAATAATCTTGTAATTGTAAAACTCAAGTAAATAAACAATAACAAAATAATACATACATAACATTAATGATAAAACCAAACAAAAATTCTGACTAATGCAAAACAATTTTCGTGCCTTGTTTATAATGCATCACGTGAGCAGGATGAAAAAAGCTCAATTTACATGAGAGCCTGAGGCAGCACATGAAGCTAAACTACTACTTAACCAAATATGGACTTGTATCGGTTGATGAACATAACTTAATGTAAACTTCACAAAAGTTGTACGTGGTAGATCCATGCTGCAGCTATATTACTGGTATAGTTAAAGCACGAATGGGTCGGCTCGACCTTGGAAGGACCAGGCGCTCTCACAGGATACCAGAGTAAAATAGCAGTTTAACGCTGCTGTGTTTTGTATGGTGAGTGTAGAGAACCAGAGACCCTTTTTACTCGAAACGAGGCATTCTATCTTAGACCTCACGGGTGACAATGCATCTGCATTTTGATTCGTAACCGAGGATAGATGTAAATGTCTATGGGCCACAGCAACCACTTACCATCAGGTGGACTGTGTGCCTGTTTGTCACCTTTATCCTATTAAAAAAAATTGTAACATTCACTATTCTAGGTCCATTATTACTGCCTTTAAATATTATTACATATAAAAGTGCAAATACAAACACAATACAAGTATATGTTACTTTAAACATAAAAAAAACAAATGTGTATATCGATGTAGAGGCGGCTTGTGGGTGTTTTAAGGGGCAACAGAGAAGCGAGCCAGGGGATGGGCAGCAGCATCGTCCTGATAACCACTGTTATTTAGTTATAGAAAGATAGTCCCCATTATTCCTGGCTACGGTAGCGACCATGGTACGCGGGGCAGAGCGGATGTGCTAAGAATCTCCAGTGGGGTGCAGTTAACGCATGATCCCTGAAGACCGACGTGATGATTTTGCGAGATGGAAGAAGATATAGACAAGTTGCGCTGGATATTTACAGGATAGTCTGAGGTCTGGACCAGATCCACTTGAGTGTCCACAGAAAGTGGATCTGGTCAAGCCTCGACGGTATGACAAAAATTGAGATTGACTTCATTATGTATGTATATATAACAGTGGTAGAGCCACGCGGCAGCTTTTGCTGTCGCTCGAATGGGCCGGTTGAACCGGGGTAGTACCAAGACCTCACAGAAAACCAGCGTGAAGTAGAGGTTTACCTCTGCGTTTCGCTTGGTGTGTGCAGGTGGTCGGAGGCCCTTTTTACTGGAAATGAGGCATTCCATCTTAGTCCTCACGGGTGACAACGCAATCTACATTTTGATTTGTGACAGAGGATAGATGTAGATGTCTATGGGCCGCAGCAACCACTTACCATCAGGTGGACTGTGTGCTCATTTGTCAACCTTATCCTATAAAAAAAAAATGACGAACAGATGACAACTGTTCAGTGATGTCTCTGTGATCGCGGTGATGAAACTGGCAACAATCACCAAATTAAGTTAAGATGAACAGGTCTCGTCTAATGAAGTCAACGCTCCGACCCTCGTGGCAGCGTCATGGAAGGTTTATCAATAGATCCAACTAGGCTGAGCTTCATTCGGGAGACTACAACAGATTCATGTCTGGAGATGGGACGGTTTCCTTCACAATCGAATATGGGAAAATTAGTCTTGCCAAAGAAGGACGGGCTCCCTGCAGAACTTCCCTCCGCATATCGCCCAATCGTAATGCTCAGTGAGGTTGATAAGCTTTTGTAATTTGAGTCCTCGCTAATCGCCTCAACAAGCATCACGGCGAGGTAGGTCCAAATCTATCGGAACAGTTGTTCGTCTTCTGAGTTATTCAACGATTATCGAGTTCCACTCGGACAAAATGATGCTAACTAGTGGGGTGATGTTGTCAGTGTCTTTAGGTATCTTTAACGATTTTAATACCTTGCCCTGGATGTGTATAAAGGAGGCAGTAAGGTTTCATAAAGTGCCTCCTTACTCCTTACACTTTAGTTTGGTGTAAAAACTGTCTGGAAAGAGAAAGAAGAGAAATGTTGTGTGGAGTTCCACATGGTTCGTTCCTAGGACCGGGCCCGAGGAACATTGGATAGGACTGGTTATTGCGGTGGTACGGAGACGAGTATCATTGTCAGTGGTTGGTGACACAAGTTGTAGACAGAATACGAATGTCGGGACCAGAGGTGGCATTAAGCACGTCAGAGGCTAATTGCTTTCATGGGCCTAGATGGGCGCCGACAAGACGGTCCCATATTTTCATCAGTAATAATGGTATTGAGGTTAAGGCTATTAGTAGGATGCGAAATTGCAAAAGAAACATACCAATCCACAGTCGGAGGGTAGGGCACTGAAAGGGAGCATCTCTGTGATTGACGCCTAGGTGGCGGAAACGGGGTTGTCCGTCGACTTAGACGCAAGGCTTCAGGGTGGCGCGGACGGCGTGTTTCCTGTGCGATCCGATACGGAAGAAAAAGGAATACAATTTCAGCTCCACTCTCGCACTGAGACGGAGCCTGAATGAGCTACTTCCATTGGGGCTGCGGTAGTGTGCGACAGCGTTTCTGAAGCTCTGGCAAAGAGCAAAGCATTGAACACCATGAGGTTTTAGTCACTAATAGTCCGGCATAACCCACATAATGGACAAGTATACAAAAAAGGTAAGTCCAATTTTGACCGAAAAGTCAATCGACAGATGGATCTGCACTTGGCTGGCATCTGGAGATAATGTAAGCTGAAGTGGCAATGGGTCAGCAATATGTTTGAAAACCTACAACCGATGGGGAAGAAAGGTTTTAGAATGGCAGCCTCATAAGTGGCAATCTGGTTGGTAAGAGATGGAGGTGACTCAAGACCGTGCTTTGTAGCATTCTTTGGGGGTTACTTTTATTCAGCAGTAGACTTGTAAAGAGCTGTAAAGATGATGATGATGAAGATGAAACACAAATGTACCATAGGAACTTGTTCTAGTTTCTTCTCTTCCAGTTTCTTTTGAACTCCATTTCGTATATCCTTAAGATATGGAGACGATACTTCAATAAACTGCTCTCTTGTGAGGTGATCAGCACTGGATTCAAACACTTGTAATAGTTGTGCACCGCTTTCTACCTATGAAATTAGCCAAAAATGATAAAGATTTTATAATTAAAGATATGAATTTTATAAGGCATTAATAACCAAGTATAACTCGGAAGGAATAATCGTAATAGTTGTCATTTACAAAGGTTATCAGTTATTAGTTAAAAATCAATTACAATGTTTTAAGGACATCTGTTATGTGATATTTATAAAAATACACTGCAAAAGGAATGTTTAAAAGGATTTTCTTTGCAGTTATACATACCTGCATTACTAAGTAGTCAATAATAACCCTTGTTAACAAACTAAGAAGCCTGTGAACATCCTTTGGATATTTCTCCAACCAGTCTTTGGTTTTTGACATTGTTTTACTCCCACCTCCTTCTATCATATATCCCATTAAAGTGAACTAAAATTTTTATAAAAAATATTTCCTTTCAATACAATATATCCTCATAATATAAAACCAAATTTAAACCAATTCTCTTACCGGTGCTCCTGTAAATCCAATCAAAGGAACCTTTCCTTCTAATCTGTGCCTTGTTAGAGTAATGGCTTTACCTACATAATCTAATCTAGAAATAGCTCCATTTTCTTTTAACTCGTCTAGTTCAGAGGGATCTTGTAAAGGTTTTGGAAACACTGGGCCCTGAAATTAAATTATTTTCAGATTGACTGAGGAAATTGTATGAAAATTATTTAATAGACAAATACAATTTCATATTTAGGTTTACCAAACCAGGGTGCATTTCCACCGTCATACCAAGAGCTTGTGGAATTACTAGTATATCACTGAATATAATAGAAGCATCCAAATGTTCATAACGCCTTAATGGTTGCAGTGTGACCTCACAAGCTAATTCAGGAGTTTGACAAACAGTGAAAAAATCATGTCGAGCTCTCACTGCTTGAAATTCTGGTAGATATCGTCCAGCTTGCCTCATTACCCATACGGGTACTTTATCTACTTCTTTGCCAAGAGCTGCTCTTATCAGTCTATCATTTTTGAGAGTGGGAAAGCTCTGAAAAAATATTCTGTTTTTAACTTGACACAAGTCTATGAAACTATTTTAAATAATTAATTTTAAAAAGTCAGTAAAATTATAGAAACATTTAAGTTACTGTGTACAATTCAATATTCAATATATTATTATTTAGTATGATTAGTATGACACAATTTCTCATACAGTATTTCTCAAAACTTGACACAAAAGTATCAGTGTGTTGCCACATAAGACTTATTAACCCTTTCCCATGAATCATATTATATGAACATTTTGATTGTTTAACTATTATGTCTATTTCACAGACAGGGAAACTGCTAAGACATGGTACTGCATTACAGGCCATCTTCGAAGCCTGAAGTCGCTCAGGAAACTAAGCTTGTTATTTTTCTGTGTGGTAGGAGTCATAAAGATATCACAGACAAATTATGAATGCAGTGAAGGTAGTTCAGAATCGTGTTTTGAGGTAATCTTCGGGGGAGACCTACGGTCAGCAGTGGCTTTATAATGTGTTGTAATGGATAAACTTTCCAATATGGACCATCAATTTAAATGCCCATATTTTTTTGTAGATAGTACTCACTAAAAGAAAGCGTTTTGCAAAGTTTCAATATGCGGAAACGCATACATTTTGAGAAAAATATTATTAAAAATCAATTATTTTTGCAATATTTATGTCAATTCCTACGGTAAAACTGACACTATTTTGTATTGTCATTGTCATCGTCGGTAGGTATGTCGATTCTTTCCAAAAACGGTCGATTTTTAAATCGATTCGAATTGTAAGCTGATGTATCGATTCACAAAAAATCTATTTCTAAAATATCGATATTTTGTCATGTTTGCATTTATAATGTAAAAATAAATCCATTTTATGAAAAACCAGAAAGATACCATAGTAAATAATCTCTTATTGAAATTTGTTTTATTTTAATTTATATATTTTTATTAGGGCAGATAACAAATAAAATAAGTTAGGTTCAACATATGTCAAAGAATCGAATTGATTGATCCTGACTCCACCTGGTACGAGTCTGTCCTACCCCTAGAGTGGTTATATAGAGCCGGGGGCGCTTAGGGGGAGCAGCCTCCGCCTGCTGTAACAAATCGTAGGCATTGGATGAGCCGAAGCTGCAGAGGCGAGGAGGGATGCCTGCGATTTGTTACGCAAAGGCGTAGAGGCTGCTCTTCCCGCATCGCCGGAGACGTTGCAGTCTCAAAATAGATACAGAAACCCCTTTTAATCGGTCCTCCTATTTTGTCTGATGAAGGGGATTTTGTTCTCATAAAATGGATTTATATTTTCATTATAAATGCAAACATGAAAATATATCGAAATTTTTGAAATCTATATTTTTGTGAATCGATACATAGGCTTACGATTGGAATTGATCTTTTTCGGAAAGAATCGACATCCCTACTGACGATGACAGTGACAATACAAAATAGCATCAGTTTTACCGTAGGAATTGACATAAATTTGCAAAAATAATTGATTTTCAATATTTTTTTTTCTCAAAAAGTACGCGTTTCCGCATATTGAAACTTTGCAAAACGCTTTCTTTTAGTTAGTACTATCTACAAAAAAATATGGGCATTTAAATCGATGGCCCATATTGGAAATTTTAACCGTTGTAATGATAATGATCATCATCAACATTAATTACATGATTATTTAGTATGATTTAGTATAAATACAAAGTGACAAAGTTACCTTGTTGGAGAAAGCCATTATTTTATTACTCAATTAATTATTTACTATACTTTTTATAACTTTGCAAGTGTAGACGCTTCTTGATAACACTCAAACTATTAACAAGTATAAACAGTAATTAACGATTAGTATGTTAACAATATCATTATCACAAATTCATTCTGACACTGACAACGACAAGTTCAAGTTGACACAGTGACACTTGACAATATTTTTTTTTTGGAGTTTATGGCCTGGCATCTAGACCTTTATGCCAAATTTGACAATAGACATCCTCCTGTGTTGCTACTTGCCAACTGAACAGTTACGAGTTACCCACTAGACTTCCAAAACCACCAAAAATAATGCATTCTTCAGGCTGGAATCCTCCCTAGCGATATCCTAAATTTTTATAAGTTAAGATTTAGTAACGAGTTGGTGATAATTAGAAACAAATTAGTGACTTAATACTTTAGGAGATAATATAGCCCTTTTTTGGGGATGATTCTAGCTTGAATTCAAGCTAGCAGCCTCCCCTCATAAACACCTTTATTGTATGTGCCTGAGATGTGATTCCTATTTTAAGGTTAAGTGACTAATTGGTGACTTTCATATACCAAGATTAAAACATATTGCTCCAAAATAACCCAAAATATTAATGGCTTAGGGAGAATTCTGACTTGAAGATATATCATTGAATAACTCCAGAACGCCTATGCCTTTTGGTGTGAAATATGTGTCAAGATTTAGTGACTTAGTTTTTGAAGAAATCGGTTTGATTTATTAGCATATAAAGTTTTGTTGACGTAAAATAATATAGTGCCGCCATTGTAAATAGTGTAATAAATTGTTTATAGTTTTATACCCCTTTCATTATTTTAATAGGAAGTTATTGATTGTTCTCTTTAAAAAAGTAATTCAGGTCTTCACATAGTTAAACATACACAGTTCAAGTATAAAGTAGTAGAATCCACTTGCTTTGAGTCCGCTTCAGTAGCATTAGAATAGAATAGAATAGAATAATTTTTTATTCAATATTGATTATTACATAATACTTATTGAAAGTCATTTTTTATTTACCACTGGTTCGGAAAATACCTCAGTCCTGGGAAGAACCGGCAAGAAACCCAGCGGGACTTTTTTTTAAACATAATTTCACTTAATAATAATTTTGTTTATACAATTTTTAAATAATTTTTCATAGAACCAGCATGGTGGCGATCACCCTATTCCCAGGAGTTATTTTCATTCATGTATTCCTTGATATTATAATAACCCTTTTTGTACAGTTTTTCTTTAATAAAACTTTTAAACTTGTTTATTGACAAACTTTGAATATGTTCTGGGATTTTGTTGTAAAAGCGTATACATTGCCCCATAAATGAATTACTGACTCCGTGGAGTCTAGTAACTGGCATTACAAGCTTATGTTTGTTCCTAGTATTTAAAGTATGCACATTCTTATTCTTATTAAAGTTATTTATGTTTTTATGCACATACATTACATTCTCATAAATATATTGCGATGCCAAAGTTAATATTTTTATTTCTTTAAATTTTTCTCTGAGGGACTCTTTACAATTTAGGTTATAAATCGCCCGTACGGCTCTCTTTTGCAAAACAAATATAGCTTCAATATCAGCCGCATTACCCCATAGCAAAATTCCATAAGACATTACGCTATGAATGTAACTAAAATACACTAATCTAGCTGTCTCAACATCTGTGAGACTTCTAATCTTTCTTACAGCATATGCTGCAGAACTAAGTCTGCTTGCTAATTTAGATATATGGGGCCCCATTGAAGTTTCGCGTCAATAGTAATACCAAGAAAACAGTGGTATCCACAAGACTCAACTCCTCCCCATTTAACAGCACATTGGTATTCGAATGTTTTACATTAGGTATTGTAAATTTAATACACTTTGTCTAATTGGCGTTTAAGAGCATATTGTTGGCGTTAAACAAATGTACCAATTTCGATAGAGGATTATTTACATCGTCATAATTAATTAACTGTTGTTTGAGTTTGAAAATTAAAGAGGTTACGTAAGCAAATAATACTATATCGTGATTGTCCCCTACAAGATAAGGTAAGTCATTAATATAGATTAAAAACAGGAATGGGCTAAGAATCGAGCCCTGAGGAATGCCCATTGATACTACCGACCCGGAGGAACCTTTACCATTAATCACTACTTTTTGAATTCTGTTACTTAAATATGAAGTAATAAGTCTAAGCGCTAAATTTTTGACACCGTAATGTTGTAGTTTCCTGATTAATGTCTCATGATGAATACAATCGAAAGCCTTAGAAAGATCACAGAAAATACCTAAGGCATCTTGTGAATTCTCCCAGGCATTAAAAATATATTTCATAAGCTCCACACCGGCGGCAGACGTCGAGCGACTCCTTGTAAAACCAAATTGGTTTTTATGAAGTAATTTATTTGTATTAAAAAAAGTTAACAATTGATCCAAAATTATTTTTTCAACAATTTTACTGAGAGTTGGTAGTACAGAAATAGGTCTAAAATTAGCGGGGTCCAGTGTACTACCAGATTTAAATAAAGGTATTACTTTACTATACTTCATTAAATCAGGAAACACACCAGAATTGATACAAGTATTAAAAATAATAGCAAGATGAGGTGCAATTAAATCTATTATGGCCGCAATAACTGTAACGGAAATCCCCCACAAATCTGCGGTCTTCTTTACATCAATGGTTTTGAAGTATTTTACAACATCTTGCAATAATACTTTTTCAAATCTAAATTCTTTTAAACAGGTGTTAACATTCTGTTTGAGTAATGACTCGGCGACAGTTGGAGAAGTATTCAATGACTCGGTTGTCAAGATAGGAATATCAGTGAAATATTTCTCAAACACCGCTGCGACTTCTTGATTTGATTTAGTCAATTCATTGTTAATTTTTAATTGATAGTTTGAGTTACGAGGTTTGTCTTTACCGGTTTTATTGTTAATTATACACCACATCATTTTAATTTTATTCTTAGCCGTCTTAATTTTGTTGCTAATATGTAACGGTTTGGCTGTGGAGCAAACTCTTTTAAACGTTTTGGAATAATTTTTAACATATTCTATAAAAGAATCGGAAAGATTATATGATCTTTCTTGGTAAAGGTCAAATAATACATTAAATTGCTTATGACAAATTAATAAAAGAAAATAATTAAGTAGCATTTATTTCCTTCGAAAAGTTATGTACTACGTATGCCTATCACATATATACGGGATTTGAAAAAACAACCATTAGAATGATGTAAATTAATAGGTGATTTTAGGCTGTGTGCTAACTATTAAAATTATTTTCCTTTAAGTAATATTAAAAACTAAATCATAGCATTGAAGTGATAAAAGTAGTTAGATTTATAATACAAGACTCTTTAAATAATAAGTGGGCTTGATTCTTGAAGGCATATAATGCCTGGCGCATTATTTCTCCACAAGAGATAGTTAGAAAATACCAGGCTTAGTGGTAAACCAACTAAGCAGGTAACACTGACCACCACATTCGCATTATTTATTTATTTATTTAAAAGCCAAAATGTGCATGCTCATACAGCATTGTCTGTCTCTAGTATATATATCGTAATCTATGGTCTGACGACATGACTTGTCTGACAGCATAAATATATTTTTTTTTATTTGGCAATGGGATGGGCTCGTACGGTTTTACTTTTAAAACTATGTATTATGAAATTACGCTTATAAAATTTGTTTAATTTCTTTTCACAATGTGTTGATGCGTGACATTGCGTTGCTTTGCGATATTTGTAGCTTGAGCCAGCAGACAATCCATAACGATTAATGAGGGCTAATAATCTTCCACTCACCAGATGTCGCTAGTTGTGACTGAGGTAAAATTTTTTGTTACACAATGTCAGTTAATTGAGAAATTAGTTTTAAATAATAGTTTATCATTATCTAGAGTATTATATTAATACACAACACAATGCGTCAGTGGTTTGATTTTAAATTTTTTGCACATTATAACTCTTTTTTTTTAAAAAGTCGTCTTTTAGTTATATTTATAGTTTGGTTTATTCATTTCTAATGTAATTAATATAAAATATAACTAATAATACATAAATAAACCTTAAAGATTACATTTTCCTAAGAAATTATCATCCCCGCTATGAAATCTGTCAAATATTTTACCTTACTCTAAAGTGGCGCCGCCCTGGTGGCAGAAAAAGTCGTGGATGCCCTCATTGTATCTCAAGGCAAGACAACACAAAACAAAGCAGACACAAAAACTGAAAAGGTTCACATTACTATCGGAGCTCTTGTTTCATCTTTTCCGTTAATCGCAGCACACTAAATCGCCCCATTTCTTCGGTTTCAAAATCCACTTCAAACCATTCATTAAAAAAACTACCAATCGTGGCAGTAAGGTGGTCAAGTTCCAGCCAAAATCCTCGACATGTAATTTGTTTACAAAAATCTTCACAATATGCACTTATATTACTTGATTAAATAATGTAATGTACTAATGGATTTGTAACTTAAACCCTTCCGTCTTGCGAGTTCGTACTGTGTCACATCTCATTATTCGAAAAGGTATTTCGAAGACATGTGAAGTTCGCTAACACGCATTGGGGCAGCACGACGTACATTTCCTTGCCCTAAAACCCTCTCAGAAATGAGAGGAGGCCTGTGCCCAGCAATGAGACGTATATAGGCTGTAACTTTAACTTTTAAAATAATTTGACAGATTTCATAGCAGGGAAAATAATTTCTAAGAAAAATGCAAAGGTTAATGTTTTTTTCTGTATTATTAGTTATATTTTAAATTAATTAGATTAAAAATAAATAAACCAATACATTTTAGTCACTGTCAGACTATAAATTTTATGTATCCAACTAGGAGGGCTTAGTCGGTTATAAGTTATAACTAAGTGCAGCCGACTGTGGTTGGTTAAACTTAGGGTTATTCGATTTGTATAAAGTAAATAAAAACTTTAAATAATATGTAAAAGCTGACTTCTAAGAACTAAAAAGAGTGAAATAATTTCTAAATTGTGTATAGAAGAATTAGAGCCCTGACTTTAGAATCTGTTGAATTGAAATTATTTTGTTATATTTAGTTTACCCCTGAATTCTTTCTTCACAGGGAAGGGGCTTACAAAATTGGTCATTGAACAAAACCTCTACTCATCACCGCCATCTATGTGAAAATATGAATATCATTTCAAGTATCGGTCAGGGAATATTTTAGGTTTACAGAAGATGACAGAACTTATCGATAGATGGCGTTACTAATCCTATGTCTTATTATCTATGACTGCACCGTTTTTTGAAAAAGTTTAAAAAAAAAATTACTTTTAATTAAAAGTTATTTTTAATTATTATGTTATTTTTAGTTAACCCCTAGGTTATAACTATTAAAGAATCATTAAAGTTAATTAGCAATTGGCGAATATATTACGTAAATACATAATATGTTAAAAAGTCTACGTCTTGAACTAAGACAAAAAAGTAGGTGAGGCCGGTTGCTTTCGACTAAAACTAAGTGTGGTAAAATCAGAATTGTAACTAAAATAATTACCTACCTATGTTCTTAACTTATGTATCTTCTATTAACCTTCTCTTATTTTGACATCACAAAAACATCACTAGGATAGTTTTGGTCTAAAGAAACTAGCTTCATCTACTTTTCAGCCAACTTAAAAAAAAGAGAAGATACGAATGTTTATGTAGCTACAGGATATTTTCGTCAATTGTGAATCGATTTTGATGATTATTTTTTATTTTTGTTAAATTACGGTCAATTGTGAATCGATTGTCAATTGTGAATCGATTTTGATGATTATTTTTTATTTTTGTTAAATTACGGTCAATTGTGAATCGATTGTCAATTGTGAATCGATTTTGATGATTATTTTTTATTTTTATTAATTACTTCAGAAGTTAACTACAAACTGTAAAATTATTTCAACATAATAGCTTCTGAATCGTCGGGGCTTTATTTAATTTTTCTATGCACTAAGTCATTGCATCGACTTTAGAGCTTTAGACTAACTTTAGAGCCAGTATGCAGAAATTATTCCACTTTTTGGTTCTTTGAATTCATCATCACACAGTTTGGACCTGAGCCATTTTGTAGTCTCAAAAACTGGCTCGACGAATCCTTGAAACGTGACACAAACGTGAACATTTGTCCCCAGGTAATGATGGCTTGTCTCAGCTCCTTCCCTCCTTCGGATCACAAATAATCCTATTATATTCCGGCGCAACTTGGTTATCGTGCGTGCGTGCGTGCGTGCGTTCGTGCGTGTGTGCGTGTGAGCGTGCATGCGTGTGTGCGTGCGCGCGAGGTGCTTAAAAGTGTCAGCATATCTATTATTTGTTTGTTATTTTATTTAATTCTATTCTATTTTAATAAACAAATATTATATATTTCATTGATATACTATATAATTCCGTGACGTAGAATGTTTTCTGTGCAGTGATAATTTAATTTTTTAAGATGATCAATTAGTATTTTTTTTTGCATTCGCGATAATTAAGCCGATGGAAGTTTTAATTTTTTATTTAAATAATTGTACATATATCTTGATTGGACACTGTACTGTTTCTCAGCAAATTTAGATTTTACATAAATTTGTTTAATGATGTTGGATCATATGGCGAGTTAATATGTGTTTTTAAAACTGTCCGAAAGATATATAGTTTTGCCTAATCGTAAGAATGTCACATATATTATACAGTTGAACGGTATTAAATCTAATAGGCTTAAAATACATAACTTTAAGAAGGTATCGTTGTCCTCTTTCTATGTTCAGTAAATTAGTTTTTGCCGCTCCTCCCCATTATTATTATTACAGCTTTATTTTCCACTTAACAATTCTTACAAATATATTATATCCAATTATAATAATTTCCTTCCCATTTTTTTGTTATGTGGCCTCCCTATGGGTAAAAGCCTCCTCCATGCTTTTACGTCTTTCCCTGTCTTAGGCCGCATGCATCCAACTTTTTCCTGCTGTTTATTATGTCATCGAACCATCTTTTCTTCTGTCTTCCCAAGTTTCTTTTGCCTTTTGGGCCCTGCCATTTAGTTGTTTGATAAGTCCATCTCTTATCTTTGTATCTCGACAAGTGCCCTGCCCAGTTGCGTTTCTGTTTCAAACTAAAATTAAGAGCGTCTGTAATTTTGTTTTCATGCGTATGTCTGGGTTTCTCGTTTTTTGTATTTTTCTTAGTTTCAGTATACTACGTTCCATTGTATGTTGACAAGATGAAAATTAGTTTTTTACTTTTTCATAGAAGACCCGGTCTGGCTAGCGTAAGTTAAGCTTGGGAGAATGCAAGAATCCATTATAGTCTTTTTTATATTAAGACTATAGTTCCCTTTTAGAATTTCTTTTTGGGCCCAGTATTTCTTCCATTGCTGTACTTATTCCTCTGTCTATTTCGTTTTCGTTGCTGTTTGCATCAAAGGACACCCATTTACCTAGGGAAAGTGTATATATTCTTTGCCTATGGACACATATTTATTTGTATATTCTATAAGTTTTTGCTCTACTTTGGTTATTTTGTTTTGACTGTTTGACATTATTTTATTTTTGGATGCGTTCATCTGTAGACCGATTTTTTTTGCTTTCAAAGTTTAATCTTTATAGCATTGCTTCTAAATTTGTCGCGGATTCACTAAAAAGCTCCTTCCCATACCGTATTGCAATATCCTAGAACTGACTGAGCTAAAGATGTATAAATTTGATTTATCAACTTAGTCGTTGTAACGTAACGCAGTTCTTTAAATATCCAAATAAGCTTACGAATTCTGCCGTTTACGTATTCTATTTGATTAATCCATTGAAGATGTTGGTCAAAAATTATTCCAAGATATTTTGTGTTATAATTAAAAAAATGTAAGTCGCTATTTTTTTAAACATGATTTGGCATAATTACAATCGGTACGGTACCGTTTCACAGTAGGTATAGATTAGATTGAAACTCAAACCCAAGAACAAGACCAAGTTCATAATATCACCCACGTAACAAGCAATATTGTTTTTGCACATTACAAGTAATAGTTACTTATTGCATTGCACAATATTTCCTCTGCTGCCAGGCTTGACATTGTAAATGGTAATCGACTTATACACATTAAGTATCATACTTTGTAAGGAAAAAAGATAATTTTGCTGTTCTCTTTACTCTGTACATATAATGGAGATTTTTAAATGATTTTAAATAATCGAACAATCAACAATGACACAATAAGAAAAGTCAATCTTATTCAATATTCTTTTATGCTTAGGGCTGATTTTTCAATTGTCACATAAAATTGGTAAATAAAAATAAAAATACTAAACAATATAAACAAATTAAAAATTACAGTTTCAAAAATAAAATAGTTTAATTTTTTAATTTTTATAATTAGGCAGGTTATAATTTAATCGATGGATAACTTTTAACTGGAGATTGAATAATCAGCCCTTATATTATGTTTTGAAACAGTAAACCTCATTAATATTGACTAAGTTTAAGGAGTTATATACTAAAAACAACTAATATAACTAATACAACAAGAATATATACCTACTATACTAAAAATCTACCCCAACATGCATACTTCTTCAGGGCACAGGTCAATTAAGCCATAGAGAGCATCACGCTGACTATAATATTTAGTCCTTGGGAGTGTTTTATTTTTTAAATACAGCCAGCCACAGTAACGTTTTTTACCTTTCACGTGGTATAATTTTAGTTTCATTAAACGGGGATTAAACTTTGTTATTAGTAAAGATCTTACTTAAATTGACTTTAATATTATGTAGAGGTAGGAGGTACCTACCTCATTTTCTTCCTTTTCTTCGCTAACCGGTAAAACTCCACACATGTACCTCTCACGTTGTAACGAAGAATTGCTGTGTGGTGGCGGCGTAGGATCCTATCACTCAATTTCGTCACACGGTTGTTGTAAGAGGCTACTATGGGAAATCCCCGAAAGATCTCACGGCTTCCGATAGATGGTATGACCATGTCGTTTACGCCATTTTTTTATAGGATAAGGGTGACAAACGAGCACACAGTCCACCTGATGGTAAGTGGTTGCTGTGGCCTATAGACATCTACACCTATCCTCAAGTATAAATCAAAATGCAGATGCGTTGTCACCCGTGAGGACTAAGATGGAATGCCTCGTTTCCAGAAAATAGGGTCTCCAGTTCTCTACACTCATCAAAAGAAACACAGCAGCGTTAAGATGCTATTTTACGCTGGTATTCTGTTAGAGCGTGGTCCTCCCCTAATCGAGCCGACCCATTCGTGGTACAACTATACTACTAATATAGCTGCAGCATGGCTCTACCACGTGGTAGAGCCACGTGCGCGGATTCGTTATATAGTGAAGCAGTAGCCCGCGGAGCCACGTGTTCGCTCGTTTGAGCTCACCGAAGTGAACACTTCTGGTAAGCTTTTGGTAGTACACCATTTAACATTGATGCTGTTTCAATATCGTAAAGGAATTTACACAGATACCCCGTCAAAGTGAAAAACTAGAGAACAAAATCATCTCCGCGCTTTTTGATTACTTCACTTTGATAAGCTTGTTTCATTTTAAAACTGATAAGTCGTCGACTGGCACTTCGTTTCTGGATATTGATAAATACAAGATTCATTATCTGTAATAATGCCGTAAACATGACGCGACGAACCTACTTCAAATTTAAAAGCGATGCATGGCACCAGTCCACGCGGGCCTGCTTCTTAGCAACTGTGATGGGTGGTTGAGCGGTATCCAACGAAAAACTATCTTCCTAACGCAGTGTTTGTGTAAAATTTCGTGAATGTTTCCGGATTTTTTCCAACGTAATATGCTGAATCTTTTCTTACGTAATTCGCTTATTCCCTTCAATTAGTTTTTCATTGCTAGCACGTTTTCTTCCGTAACAGCCGTCAAAGATCAATCACTTCTTTGTTCATCTCTCAAAGTTAGTCAACCTTGCTGAAATTTGTCATACCAGTGGTACACGATGAAAGACACATAAATGCCATTTGAGGTCTATCAAACGATTTGCCTGGTTTTAGACGATGTTTGAAATCGTAAAAAATCATCGCGCAAAAATTTTATCAATTAAATGATAATATTTTAATTCAATTTCATTTCAAGCACTTTTTGAAGGAAAGTAAAATTACGTACATAACTCATAGCTGGGCACAAGCCTTCTCTCATATCTGAAATTCACAAATTCATTAAATAATTAATAGAATCACGCGTTACTTTGCGGAAATGCATTAATATTAAAGGTGTTCAAAATGAACTTGCTAAGATCCGTGTAATAAAATAAAATGATGTGCCTCACCTAGTTTGAACAGAACCTCGCGCCCTCCTTCAATTGCGTGCACTATCCCCGTCACCACTAATCTCAGAATCACCACTCCCAACACCACTACACTAGAAGTGTACTTCACCTGAGGATGCCTCGTGTAGAGGCGAAACACGTGTTGTATTACCGGCGGTGGTGTGTCTTTCCTAGTGTAGTGGTGTTGGATGTAGTGGTGCTGGGATTAGTGGTGTTGGAATCAGTGGTGACGTGTATAGTGCACGCAACTGAGGGAAGGTGGGAGGTGCCCTCCAAACTATGTAAGACGCATCATTTTATTTTATTGGTGGAATTTAGCAAGTAAATTTTTAACACCTTTCATTAAATATTCTTATTAAGCGATTACATATTTATGAACCAAACAGACTCATATTCATTGGTAATGGTAATGACTGTTGACTTTTAATATGCTTTAAAGAATGCAAAGTTTTTTTTCTGCTAGAGAAAATTTTCCAATGTTTGTCCACTGTCACAGAGTTCGAGTGGTTCGAAGTTAATCCAATAAAAGGATAAAAACTAGATAGGGTCTTCAAATACACAAAGTTTGCGAGAGGACTATTCTACCTGCCATCGCATTTCTATCAAAATGTAAAAAACCGAATGAGAGGGGTCCGCCAGGCTTTTTGTCAGTGTTGTAGCGACACACGGCGACCTTTCACTATAAGGAATTTTTTGTGTCAAACCTTTATCCCAGTTTCCTAATAAACTTTATTCGCTTCGAGTGAATGGTGATGCAGCTATTTTGTTAGTTATGACTTGCGGTGGCAGATCTCGCCGTTCGGGCTTTTAGATTTATAACCAAAGAGTATATTAATCACTACGTTTTAGCTGTATGATCATATTTCGGGAACTCTAAGAAATTTCTTTGTAATTAAAATTGTTCTTGGATTGTTTTCATTAATCCTTTACCTTTTTAGATTATCCCAAGTAAAAAAAAATCGCTAAAGTTAAGTATTTTGGGAAGTTAAGTATACTATATTGATGTGAATAATAAATACTTTACTTTGTAGACAGTTTCTAGTTATGGAAAAAATAAAAAATACGATATCATTAATTACAGTTTTTTTTTAATTATATGATTGAAATACACAAATCACAACAAATTTATTAAGTGCAATTAAAACTTAAGATGTCGGTTCCAAGAAAAGTTCAAGGAAAAATTATATTACTAGGTATATGTCCGTATTACGGCCAAATATGGGATGGAGTTATTTTATTATAATATAGTTTATTATAAAATTTAAATTAAGCATCGGAGTCAGGAAAGAGAGGACAAGACCCGAAAAACATCAAAGTTATCGTCCTATATCTACTTTACACATACAAAGTGGTGTGTTAATTAAAATATTGATTTTTATGTATTAATGAAAATGGTAAGAAACATGAAAATTAATCTATGCATTGTACATACTACGTAGATTTTTTGTTGTAAGTTTCATCGGGATTGGCAATTATTTTCAAAAGAGATAACAATAAATATTGCAACGGAGTCGAGGATAAGAGGCTACCACGCTCCAATAATAACTAATTAATGTGTATAATCTGTACGCGTTTCTTGTTTCAGGGATTGTATGTTTACTTTTAAATGCATAACGAATTCTAATGAGCATGTTTTCAGCAGAACGAGCTTACCTGATATATCCCATCACGGTAATGCTGATTCAGTAATTTAAAGTTGCAATGGACTGGCATTTAAGAATTGCATGACTTTCACTAGATGGGGTGATCATCTACTGTAAGAGAGGACATGTTTATTAAAAAATCATGGGCATAACTATTTATATTATTATTATCCATACAGAGGCGATTTTTTTAATTTTAAATGTCATTTTTTGTAATAATTGTCCCTTTTTGCAAGCTACCTTTTATGTTTTTATATGAAAATTTAAAAGATTTTAATAAGCTGTGAATATCGAAAACGTTCATACTTCAGTTCGTGTAATGTTAGATTTCTTGCATGTAGCTAAAATACTTGAACAATGACATTATTTTTGATATTTTTCAATAAAATGTCATACAGGTGCCTCGTGACTTGTGGATTCTTTATAACGCGGTGGGATCCTTGCTTTAAACGCTATTCATCAATTTAGTATAGTCACGTGCAATTCGCAAACTTATTGAACTTTATATCTTCGCCATAAGAGTCAAAACTATTAAACTTTTATTTCGATTTTAATTTATATTTCTAACCAAACATCTAAAGGCGGTTTATACCTAAATCTAAAAGTAAAGTCTTTTTTTTTATAGGATAAGGGTGACAAACGAGCACACAGTCCACCTGATGGTAAGTGGTTGCTGCGGCCCATAGACATCTACATCTATCCTCTATTACAAATCAAAATGCAGATGCGTTGTCACCCGTGAGGACTAAGATGGAATGCCTCATTTCCTGTAAAAAGGGCCTCCGGCCACCTGCACTCACCAAACGAAACGCAGAGGTAAACCTCTACTTCACGCTGGTATTCTGTGAGGTCGTGTTACCACCCCGGTCGGGGTACCGAGCCGGCCCATCCGTGCGACAGCAAAAGCTGCCGCGTGGCTCTACCACTGTTAAGAGCAACTCTAAAAACATAGCTGCTCTAGTGCTTGTTAATGGACTTTACGTCTCTTCGGAATATTTTTTTCACAGACATGCTGTATTATTTACAAAGTTCTGCATCTTTTCTGTGGCCAACACTTGTTAAATCAGCACTTAAAAGCAACATCAACAAGTTAGGTACCACAATTATTTTTATAAAGTTTTTATAAAGTTTGAAAATTGGTACACCTACATGTATCCTCGATTAATAATCAAAATGCAGATGCGTTTTCGTCCCTAAGGTCTAAGATTGAATACCTTGTCACCTGTAAAGTGGGTATGCGGGTCCCAACCATGTGTTAGCAGCACAAGAGCAACCATCATTCCATGTCATCCCGTGGAGGTTACTTAAGGACATTTAAAAGATATTGTAGTTTCCAATAGATCGTGGTATAATCATCTCATATTTACACTAAACATTTAATCCCCAGACCAGCAACGGGAAGTAGTGAATAAATTGCGAGATATCTCGTACTGCTATCCAAACCGTCTGACAAGGATGTAAATTAATGCATATACTTCCTACAATGGGAAAGAACCATATCAAGCAGCGGCTGAAGAATGTTTGAGTGAGTCAGTAAATTTTCTCATAACACTAGAGATGTTAATACTAGACAGAAGAAACTAGAGCTATCGTGACTATGGAAGTGCAGCGCTTTAGAGAACGAAATAAAGATATTACTCTTCCCGAAACTTTCAATATCCACGATGTATCGCTTATATGATAAGAAGTAAGCTGAGATACGATGTCAGATAGACAGGGATAAACACAACACATTCATGCAAATATATAAACCAGAAAAGTGCGATCATAGTAGCAATAAAGTGTTATGTATTAACTTAATTATGTACCTACAACGAGTTGATAGTTCTTCCATTCTGTTAATTTTTGGTAAGGTAAACACCGAACATTGATCTAACGAAAACGTAAGTCGCATTGAAGGACAAACCTTAAATTGTAGTGGAAGAAAGTATTCTCGAATACATCGGTTTACATCACGGTCGATGCTCCGACTGCAAATGTAAGTTTGTAATCGCATAAAAATATTTTTTACTTGATATATAACAAGAAACTAACTATTTACGGAATTTTTCTTATATTGTGCTGTAAGACCTTGGTTTTTGTAAATTTTCATGATTATAGGTCAACGGGAAGTACCGTAGAGATTTTGATGTGTGAGATTGTGAGTATCAATATAGGTATATGTCATACGTGACTGCATTTATTGATTACGTTGGCTTAGAAACTTGATTTTTTGTAAAACTCTGATAGACCATAGACTACTCATCGCTTATTCAGTCCTCAAAATATACATATATATACTTTAAGATTCAGTCCAGTTCAGTCTTGTAAACTTGTAAATGCTTTCGGTTTAACGTTTAAGAAGTGAATATCTCTGGACTTACCAAAACAGAGCTTGAACCATGTACTGGAACGGGACTATAAAAATGATTCTAATCGACTTCAAAACCGTGAAGATTCTCAGTTCTGTACTTTTTAATGTATCTTACGCGATGTTCGCAATGACGGAACCTGGGGAACTAAATGACATCTAGATGTATTCTGTAAGGCATTTTAAAGTAAAATTTCTGCTGAAAACTGAGTTGTCTAGTTTGTTCATGAAAAGTTTATATAACAAGAGGAGTAATGGGGTTGTTATAAACTAATTTGCTTAATTCCGCGTAAAGAAAGAAAATGATGTGTCCTGCCCAGTCTTAAGGGGACCTCCCACCCTCCCTCAATCGCGCGCACTATACCCGTCGCCGTTAATCCCAGCACTACCACCCCCAGCACAATCACC